>OY728123.1:640020914-645020914 GCA_963277665.1 Viscum album
AAAGAGTTATCCCTCCATAGATGACATGTCTTCAACGGAAGCAGGAAGTAGACTTATGAGGGTGGAATTGAAGAAGTAAAAACAACAACAAAAATCGATCACTCCTCCATTGTGTGATAAATATCACAAAGTATGGTGGGAATAAATTCACACCTTGAACCAAAAATATCAACATGATAAGTATAAGAACAGAATAAGAGTAAAGGAAGAACTTTTATTAAGAAACTAAGGTGAATTAAAAAACTTACATGAGAAAGACATGCGATTACAAACACAAAGCGGCAACATAACACTACAATGAAACCAAGAACCAAAGATTATTAACTCATCCATCAACACTGCCTTAAATAGGCATTTTTGAATCCTTGGGTCGAGCCTCCAATATACCAGGTCTTCTTAATTAATTTTGGTAGGCCATAGGTGGGTGGAAAGTTTGTGGAACTTGGACGTTCCACATTTGACCCGAGGTGGCAGCCAGCTTTTATCCACCGAACAGACGTGCTGGGAAGACCATCTATATGGCCGAATCAGAGTGGGTCATAAAAGTCAAAAATGGATCCCCGGATGTCTCCGAATCCCCTGTAAAATTTGGCCCCATTTGGAGTTGTATATTCGCTGATATGATTATATTAGTGGGATGTTTTTCTGGGCCACATAATCTGGCCCAGAATTTTATCTCTAACTCAGGCCGCCTAAATGACCACCATGGAGGCCGAATTAGCATTGTATCCTTAAGAGTTATTTTTTCATATACATGTCTTATAGTATCCCATGAATTTTGAGATTCATTGGGCCTGTATGGGGGTCCCCACATTTGAATCAGTGGGCTGGTGTCCAATCTCACTTCTCCAGAATTGTTTCCTTTCATCACAAAATATCCCCATCTTTTTACATAAATTCTCCATTGTTCCCTGAATGAAACATGTTGATATTGATGTGTAGATCAATTTCCAAAAATATAAAATTAAAAAATATAAAATTATATTCCATAAAATCAGATTGATCATTGGGTACTTTAAATGATGTAAACAAATGTACCACATAATAGTGCATTTTGAGTAAGAATTACAATCAGAATGTGAAATGATGTTCAAATTATAAAATGAACTAAAATGATGATTATGAATAAAAAAACACATGAATATTATATAAATTAAAAATGAATATTACCCTTGTTTAGTGGCTAATCACCCCCCCCCCCCCCAACTTGAGTGTTTCTAGTCCCGAGCAAAATAAAACTCAACAATATGGAATTCTAATTCCTTTTTCCAAAACAATTTTAATACACATTGATCACCAGAAACCCTTATACCAAAAAATCATGAATCCCATCAATGTATTTCAATACAATATTGTTTCATAAGAAAATTCCAATCCCAATACCATTCCTTTGTTCAAATTCATTTCCATATTTCATCCAATATCAATTAAGTTTGATGATGTGTCGTGTATCACAATAGACATGGGGGTTCAACTTTATTCAAGGAGGAAATGACAGAAGCGCTAGGTGGAATCACATATCAATATTATGATGACTATTCAATTTTTTTTATCATATTTTTTTGTTTTTTTTTTGTTTTTTTTTGTTTTTTTTGCAATTTTTCCATGGTAATTGAAATTTCACTCAAAAGAGTCAACCCATGTAGAGAGACTTTGCCGATGACTCCCATGCTCAAAGGCCTTAGGGAACCAAGTGAAGCCCACATACTCAGGCATCATCCAAAGTTAACTCAGTCAAAATGAATTCAAATTACCAAAAATAGAGATAAAATTACTAACTCTGGGCCAGAAAACTATGGAGTCACGATCCCCAAGTGCCGAAATCCACGCATTGGGTCATTTCATTTCTCTTGGTGAAAATTTATTATTATTTTTATTAATTTTTTTATTGAATACTCATATTAAAACTAAAATGATCACCAAAGCTATGCTATTTATTTGGGGGACCCCATGAACTCAAACTAATACCTCACTATCCAAAGGACGTGCATTGTGATCATTTTTTTGGATGAAAATATAAATGATAAAATAACACAATGGATAGCCACCCTTTCCAAAATCTATGCTCATGAAATTATACAAGGATTAAAATCAGAATCAGGGCATGCTAAATTATTTGATATTCAGTTTCAAATTGTGCAATGTGTATTACTATGTTCAAAGGTAAAGGAATTTTTTCTTCCATTTACACATTTTTTTCTTCTTCAAATCATTCATTTTTTTTGAAACAAAAGAATTTTTCATTTTATCTTCCCCCCCAACATAAAATAACATTGTCCCCAGTTTATAAAGAAATGAAAATTTAGAAGGAAGTATAGGTATAGAATGAAAGTTAAAAAAGGAAATTGAAAATGAGGATCGTGGAATGAAGTCACCTTGTGGTTGAAATTGAAATTCTTGCTGCTCCCTTTTAATCCTTTGATATCCATGTCACTTGCAGAGTTCCCTAGTGGAAAAAGGAAAACAAAAAAACAAAAAAAATAGTATATATATATAAGTAAAATATAAGTATATATATAAAATAAAATAAACTGACGATACATTGTCTTCTTTTTAAATTTCTGGGTAAGGTATTACTCAAGGATCACACCACATGACGCAGATGAATATGGTGCTCTTCTTTCATAACCATCCATTCTCATAATAAAAGAACATGTCAAAAGTCTATTTTTTTATTATTTTTAAATATCATAATGATTAATTAATCTTATTTGAAAAATAAATATGATTCAAAAATATTACAAACATAAAAACCACGGGTTGCCTCCTGTGTAGCGCTGCTGTTTAATGTCGTTAGCCCGACATGGATCCTAAATCTATCAATTTTTCCTGGTTCATAGATTGGCTCAATTAACTCAACCTCTATTTCCTATTTATTGAATGATTGAATGAATGGTTTTAACCTTTGACTATTGACCCTGAAAATGTAACCACTTTTGGGATCTTGAATCTCTACTGCCCCATTGGTGCACACATGATGCACTATGAAAGGACCTGAACATCTCGACCTTAACTTTCCTGGGTGTAAATGATGTTTTGAACTATACAAGAGAAAAAGTTTTCCCAGTAAAAAATGTTTGACCTTGATATTCCTAGATTGGTAGGCTTTAACTCTAGCTTTTTTGATCCTTGAATTTTCATAAGCCTCCATCCTTAGTTCCCCCAATTCATTTAGATCTAATTTCCTTTTCGTTCCGGCCAATGAGAGGTCATAATCTATTTTCTTAATTTCCCAAAAGGCCTTATGCTCAATTTCAACAGGTAAATGGAATACTTTTCCATAAATCAACCTATATGGTGACATTCCTAGGATTGTTTTGAATGCTGTACGATATGCCCAAAGAGCATCCAAGAGTTTCTCGGACCAATCTTTCATAGAAGGATTTAATGTTTTCTAAAGAATTTCTTTACTTTCACGATTGGCTAACTCATCTTGACCATTGGTCTGTGGGTGGTAAGCAGTGGACACTTTGTGAGAAATTCCATATTTTCCCATGAGTGATGAGAATGGACAATTGAAAAAATGAGTTCCACGATCACTAATGATAGCCCTAGGAATTCCAAATCTAGAGAAGATGGTTTCCTTGAGAAATCTAATCACAATTTTATGATCATTGAATTTTTTAGGAATGGCCTCAACCCATTTAGAGACATAATCGATAGATAAGAGAATTTAAATTTATCCCCTAGAGTTTGGGAGGGGACCCATGAAATAAATTCCCCAATAGTCAAAGATTTAAACCACTAAGATGGGAGTGAGTGGCATTTGGTTCCTTTTTGTGATGGACCCTACTTGTTAACACCTATGACAACTTTGACAAACTGTGTAGGAGTCCCTTGAGAGGTTGGGCCAGAAGAGACCACATTGAAGAATCTTCGTATATGTTTTCTTAGAGGAAAAGTGACCTCCACATGCCTCACTATGACGGAATTTAAGGATGGACTCTTGTTCAGATTATGGAACACACCTCCTAATGACTTGGTAAGGGAAGAACTTATAGAGGTATGGATCATCAAACACATAATGTCTAACATCAGAAAGGCATTTTATTCGAGCTTGAGTCCCTAAGAATTTTGGAATGACTCCCGTAACTAAGAAATTGGCTATGTCAGCATTCCAAGGGCAGTCACTCTCAGAGTATAGGTGTTCATCGGGAAATTAATCAGACACAGAAAGGTGATTGGAGTTATCTTTAAATTCCATTCAGAGAGTTGATCATCTAAAACATTTTCAACACCCTTTTTATCCTTGATTATGAGGTCAAATTCTTGTAAGATAAGGACCCACCTAATCAGTCTAGCCTTAGCATCTTGTTTTTGGAAGATGTATTTTAGTGCATAATGGTCAGTGAACATAGTGATGGGGGATCCTAAGTGGTAGGACCTAAACTTCTCTAAATAAAACACAATAGCAAGTAACTCCTTTTCAGTAGTGGTTTAGTTTATTTGGGCATCATTTAAGTATTTCCTTGGATAAGCAATGACATAAGAAGTTTTATCACAACATTGTCCTAACACAGCTCCAACAACAAAGTCACTAGCATCACACATAAGTTCAAAAGGAAGGTTCCGATTTGGAGATTTTATAATGGGATGAGAGCTGAGAGAGGATTTGAGGGTTGAGAATGAACCCTCACAACTTTCTATCCGAACAAATGGAGCATCATTTACTAGGAGAGCACAAAGGGGACATGATATTGAACTAAATTCCTTGATGAATCTTCAATAGAAACCAGCATGTCCTAAGAAAGACCTCACTTCCTTAACAGTTTTGGGTGATTGAAGGTGACGAATGATGTCAACCTTGGCTTTATCAACTTCAATCTGCCAACCTGAGACCAGATGGCCTAGAACTAGTCCCTCTTTAACCATAAAATGGAATTATTCCCAATTTAGGACCAGATTCTTCTCTTCACATCTTGACAAGAATCTCTCCACATTTTGCAGAAATCCCTCAAATGTATCCCCAAACACAGAGAAGTCATCCATGAAGACCTCTAGAAAATCCCCTACCATGTCTGAGAAGATTCCCATCAGGCACCGTTGGAAGGTTCTAGGGGCATTGCATAACCCTAAGGGCATGCGTTTGAAGGCAGAAGTGCCAAATGGACATGTGAATGTAGTCTTACCTTGATCCTCTAGGGAGACCTCAATTTGATTATACCCCGAGTACCCATCTAAGAAACAGTAGAAGGAATGATCTGCCACTCTCTCAAGGACTTGGTCAATGAATGGTAAGGGGAAATGGTCCTTCTTGGTGAATGATTTTAGCTTCCTATGGTCAATGCAGACCCTCCGTCCACTACTCACCCTAGTTGGAAGAATATCTCCATCCTCATTGGTTATCACTGTTATTCCTGCCTTCTTGGGAACCACCTGGATTGGCCTGACCCACTCACTCTCAGCTATGGGATATATGATACCAGCTTTTAACAATTTCAGAAGTTCTTTTCTTACTACCTCCATGAGATTAGGATTGAGTCGCCGTTGAGGTTGACGACATGGCTTTGAATCAGATTCCAAAACAATCCTATGAGTCCCAATAAGTGGGATAATCCCAGGAATATCAGACAGGGTCCAGCCAATGGCTTTCTTATGTTTCCTAAGGACATATAGAAGCATCCTCTCATGATTTTCTTCAAGAGAAGAAGAAATGACAATAGGATGTGTTTGATTGTCCCCTAGGAAAGCGTACTTGGGTGTAGTGGGATGTTCCTTCAATTCAAGATCAGGTTGGTTTAGAATTTTAGTAGAATATTGGGACATTGGATAAAGTTCAATTTATTTTTTTATAGTTTCAGATAATATTGATTCCCCACATCTAGAAGTTTCAGCTACAAGATTGGAATGATTAAACTTAGGGAAGGAAGATTGATTGGTCTCCATGAAATTGGTTTCTTGAAAGGTTTCGCTGATTGTTGGACCTAAGAATTCATCATAAGATCAATTTGAAATTGATTCAAGACAAAGAGATAATCTTCCTTCATGTGAACAAAGGAAATCAATCTCTTCCTGACTTAAACATTCATAAAATATTCCTAGATGTTCTACGGATTCATTATGAATGCTTCCTATCATGTTTCCTTCATGAATTTCCACGTCATCGCCTATTTGTGAGCTTGAATTATAGATGTTCAAGTCTAGACTTATGTTCCCAAAGGTGATGGTCATGTTCCCATTTTGGAATTGGATAACAAATTTCATTGTTAAAAGAAAAGGATGGCCAAGGATGATTGGGATTTGTTCCTTATTTCCTAAGTTTGGATGGTTTTCAATGACAATGAAGTCAGCAGGGTATATGAAGTTTTCAACCTTTACCATAACATCCTTTAAAATCCCCTTTAGAACCCTAATGCTACGATCAATAAGTTGAAGTGTGACAGATGTGGGTTGGAGTTCTTCTAGGACTAACTGGCAGTACACGACATAGGGGATGATATTGAAACTAGCACCTAGGTCACACAAGGCCTTGAAAACTTTTCTTTCTCCTAATTCAACATTCATTTAAGGGAAACCTGGGTCTTTCAACTTAGGAGGAATAGTCCCTTGAATGCTGGTACTCACATTAGCAGCCAAAAGGACTTGGTTTTTATGTGAAATTTTTCTTTTAAAAGTGCACAAGTCATGAAGGTAATTTGAGTAGGAAGGTATAGTTTGGATGGAATCGAGAAGGGGATTGTTCAACTTGACTTGTGAGAAGATTTCCCTCAATGTTTCACACAGTTTAGGCTTGGGATTCCCCCTCATGCATTGAAGAAATGGGGAAGGTTGTGGGGTTGTTTGTTGAAGAGCTATTTCTTTCACATTGTTATCAGTTTCCTCAGTTTGATCTTGTGGTTCATTTGAATTTTCATCCAAGTTTGAATCTTCAGGTGGGTTCTGAATTAGTTGTTCAGGTTTCTCAATTGATTTCCCACTTTTAAAAATAGCCACAACCTTGTTTTTCATGAGTTGTTTGAGTACAACATGACTCTCCCCTTGAAGCAGAGGATGGCACCGCCTGTGTAGGCATGGGTGCCTTTCCAGTTTTGATGGTTTGAAGTTCTTGTTTTAGGGAAGAGACTTCTGAGTTCATCCTCTCCATTTTTTTGCACTGTTGTTCTAGTATGATTTGTGGAACAATTTGGGTTAGTCCTTGAGAAGATTGGTTTATCCCAGGGGGATATTTTGGAGGCGGGATGGTTTGTTGAAAATGGACCAGTGGCTGTTGGTATTGTATATGTTGGGTTTGGAACTGGTTATGGGAGTGGTAGTTTTGATGGGGTTAAGGATTTTGTCCCTGTGGTTGGCTAGGTTGTTGGTTATCTTTCCAGCAGAGGCCTGGGTGGTCATTATACCTTGGGTTAAAGTTGTTTTGGTATTGAGGCTTTTGAATGTTCAAGGAATTTACATCCATTGGGGGTCCTCCTAAAAGAACATCCTTGATGTATGGAATGGTTGGGTAGTTGTCTGTCTTATGGTCATGTTTGTCACAAATTGTGCAAACATGGTCTACAGTTTGGATTTCATGGACTTTCCTATGGTCTATTTCTTCAACCTTCCTAGAGAGTGCTACGAGTTTAGCGCTAAAGATTTCCTCTTCTCTAAGTGTATGAATTCCAGTAGTTCTTTGTGTCTTTTCAGAATAAGGTGAAGTTCCCCATGTTTGTTTTTGTTCAGAAATTCTTTCTAGATACTCGCAAGCATAATTTGTAGATTTGTTTTTAAATGTTTCATTACACATCATGTCAATGAATTGTTTGTTCCCTGGACCCAACCATTCATAGAAAATTCTCACTTGTTCTAAAATAGAAAAACCATGGTGTGGAAACATGTTTCGAGTTTTTTTGAAACTCTCCCATGTTTCATAGAATGACACTCCATCTTTTTCAAAAAAAAATTTGATACTCTTTTTAAGTGAAATTGTTTTGTGGTGGGGAAAGTATTTTTTTTGAATTCTCTTTGTAGTTGGTACCAAGAGTTGATGGATGATGGTCTCAAATTTTTTAGCCAATTTTTATCTCGATCCATTAAAGAAAAATGAAATAGCCTCATCTTAGCTGATTCTAGTTGATGTGGGGGACACATGGTTTTTACAATGTCATTTCTCTCCTTAATGTAAAGGTATGGAATCTCGGACTCCATTCCATAGAATGTTGGAAGGTGGTTTAGGAAATGGGGTTTAAAGATGTAGTTGGAATCTCTTAGGGAATTGTTTCTAATGCATGAGGGGGCATTGGTCCAGGATTTTCTGAGTTATTCATTCATTGTTTGATGAATTTCATTCCCTATGTTTGGGGCTACCTCATTTGGGTTTCCATTTTGGTTCCCACCCGGGTTTATGAGTTGGTTTCTTTGAAGACCTTCCATTGAAATGGGATCAATTTTTTACTCTGGAGTATTAGGAAGATTAGGATCTAATGGAAAGAGTTACCTTGGTGTACTTGACTCCCCAACCCCAGGACTATCAAGCATAACTAAACGGTTTGATTGATCATGGGTTAAGGCGGACATGCGCCAAAAGAAAAAAAAACGAGAAAGGGACAAGATAAGAGAATTTGGATGAGAAAATAAGAAATGGGAGAGAATAGAATGGGTGTTTATATGAATTACTTGGGTCACCAGAAACAACACCAAAATTTGATTCACTCTCAAATTTACCCAAATGAAGAAGGTAGGACGGTCCTTGTAGTCTAGTTTGGGTTGTCGAATCCTCAGAGAACTAAGAAGTACCTACAGACACGTGCATTCTATGGATTGTTTTTGGCTATGAAGTGTCAAAATTATGTTTATTTAAGATGTTTTTAAAATATCACTAACAGATTTAAGTTAATTCAAATTACGGTAGTGAGTTGATGCTAGGTAATCGCTTGGGGTGGATTGGATGAATTCATTTTTTAATGATTTCAATTTCTTATAATTGAGATGGATTCATTTAAGAAGATCAAACAAAATCATTAATTATTGTTTTAATGCCTACACACTCTAATTCTAATCACATATACACTTGAATGATCAATGTTTTGATCACTCCAAGGTAGAGGTTCGTATTAGCACTTGAAATGTGCGACCTTAAATTTAATAAGGATGAAGAGGTTTTAAAATCATCAAATAAAAATCTCATTTAAAAGAAGTTATCAGCCATTAATGGAGTGATAAATAACATCAAATAAAGCCCCTTTCTTCTCCCTTGGATCAACCAATAAAAGCGTTAGACCTCCATTGATGACATGTCTTCAACGGAAGTGGGAAGTATACTTATGAGGGTGGAATTGAAGAAGTAAAAACAACAACAAAAATCAATCACTCCTCCGATGTGTGATAAATATCACAAATTATGGTGTGAATAAATTCACACCTTGAACTAACGGTATAAACTTAATAAGTAGAAGAACATAATATGAGTAAAGGAAGAACTTTTATTAAGAAACTAATGTGAATTAAACAACTTACCTGAGAAAGATATGCGATTACAAACACAAAGCGGAAGTATAAAACTACATTGAAACCAAGCACCAACGATTGTTAACTCCTCCACCTCCACTGCCTTAAATAGGAATTTTTGAATCCTTTGGTCGAGCCTCCAATAGTAAAAGTCTTCTCAATTAATTGTGGTAGGACATAGGTGGGTGGAAAGTTTGTGGAACTTGGACTTTTCCACATTTGACTTGAGGTGGCAGCCATCTTTTATCCACCGAACAGATGCTATTGGAAGACCTTCTATATGACGAAATCAGAGTAGGACATATAAGAAGACAATGGATCCTATTTGATCTCTTAACCATCTGTAAAATTGGGGCCCGTGTGGATTTTTATCTTCCAAGATATGATTAGATTAGTGGGATGTTTTTTTGGGCCACAGAATCTGGCCCATAATTTTATCTCTAAATTGGTCCGCCTAAATCACCACCATGGAGGCCGAATTAGAATTGTCTCTTGAAGGGTTATTTGTTACTATAAATGTGTTCTAAAATCACACAATATTTGGGATTCATTGGGCCTGTATGGTGGTCCCCACATTCTAATTAGTGGGCTGGTGTCCAATATGACTTCTCCAGAATTGTTTTCTTTTCATCACAAAATATCCGCATTTTATTCCATGAATTATCCATTTATCCCTGAATGAAACATGTTCATATTGAAGTGTAGATAAATTTATAAAAATATAAAATTGAAAAATAGATAATTATATTCCTTAAAATCAGATGAATCATTGGGTACTTTAAATGATGTTAAAAAATGTACCACATAATAGTGCATTTTGAGTAAGAATTACAATCATAATGTGAAATGATGTTCAAAGTGTAAAATGAACAAAAATGATGATTATGAATAAAAAAATGAATATTATATAAATTAACAATGAATATTAGCCTCATTTAGTGGCTAATCACGAGCTTACCCCTTTATATGTTTTATTTTTCCTAGGATGAGAAGAAGTATATTATGAATGACATGCATGGATAGTCTATGGGATCTCAGTGTTGTCTATAGAAACATTGTTTTTGTTGTTTTCCATTTTATGATGTAATGTAAACCTTATGAATGTATATAGTACTTCCACGTTTACTAATCTAATTGGTCTTTCGAGACTTCATCTTTGGTGATCATGCCAATGTTATTTAATAATGAACCAAATCTAGGTAACTAGGGTCGGGTCATTACAGTTGGTATTAGAGGAAGTTTAGTAAAAACCTTGGAAACTAGATTTAGATAAAATATGATTAGAGCACATAGCCCTAAGATAGACTTTGAGGATTAGTATAGAAGAACTTACTAGAATTTTTGTATTGTAGAGATTTTGTGAGTTTTCCAAGAAATACATCCCTATCTAGATACAAGTAGGTAGAGGCGGCTCTAACACAGATGTACCTATAGGTAAGACCCAAAAACACCACTTTGAGCTAGACTCGAATGGGAATGGTTTCATGACAACAGGCCTTTATTCACTCTTGGTTATGACACTCCCGGGGGATATGCTTAGGATAATTCTCATTTTCTTTAAAAAAACATTATGAATGGTTTATGAGTATATAATTATTCAAAGAAAATATTTCTTATGATTATGGATTGTATCCATAAACTATTCAATTTATGTTAAGCGTTTTATAAGTTTGGAATTATGTATTTAGATTCATAAACTAATCTATTATATTCCAATATTTATAAATGGCACCTAGTGGAAGGAATGGAAACCGTATTAATGCACGCACTCCATGTAGGTATTTCCCTCTTACTCAAGATAATTATATTGGAGCTGGTGATGCAACTGGTGCTAATCACCTAATCACCATACTGGGACAACTCACTCAGGTTATGAATAATAACCTTACCCATATGGAGGACCCTGATATGTAGCGTGGAGAATCCATGTTAGATCTCTTCATGAGGCAACAACCACCAACATTCATTGGGGGAAAAAATCCACTAGTAGCTGAGAAATGGATAAATTACTTAGAGAAAATATTCCACTCCATGGGGAGTAGCGAAATGGAAAGTTGAATATCCATCCTGTAGTAAATGTGGGACGAAACACACAGGTACTTTCCTGAATGGAATGGGATTCTGTTACAAGTTTGGTGAAAAAGGACACCAAGCTCATGATTGAAAGAGGAAGAAATAGGTTGTCGATGTTGAATGCTACAATTGTTGAGAAAGGGGACATTATGACAATGAATGTCATAAGCATCATAGGAACTTACCTCATAAGAAGCCAAGGGATCGAGGCCCATATCAAAGACCCCTTATAGAATGGCCATTTTGTAATTAGTGGAACTAAAGAAAAAACTATAGGAATTGAGTAATAAGGGATTTATTTTCCCTAGTGTTTCTCCATGGGGAGCCCCAATCCTATTTGTTAAGAAGAAATATGGACCAATGAGGTTGTGCATTGACTACAGGGAGATAAATGCTATAATAATAAAGAAAAAGTATCCCCTACATCACATTGATGATTTATTTGACCAACATCATGGATCTCAATACTTTTCAAAGATTGAACTTTGATCTGGATATCATCAGTTGTGTGTGAAGAAGGAAGTCATTCCGAAAATAGCATTTCGACCCAAATATGGGCATTACGAGTTTACAGAAATGCCTTTTGGATTTACTAATTCACCCTTAGTCTTCATGGATCTAATTAATAGAGTTTTCAAGGAATATGATGATGACTTTGTAGTGGTATTTATTGATGATGTCTTGGAATAATCCAAAATCTACGAAGATCATGAAAATCACATGCGCATTACCCTAAAGACACTTAGAATACATGAATTATATGGGATGTTTAGAAAATGTGAATTCTGGCTTCAAGAGATTTCTTTTCTTGACCATATTATCTCTATGTATGGATTCTCTATTGATCTTTCTAAGATAAGAGAAATCCAAGAATGGCAATCACCAATGAGTATAACTGAGGTATGCAATTTTATTGGTTAAGCAGGTTATTATCGACGTTTCATCCAAAATTATGCCGATTGGATATGCAATTAACAAAGCTCATATGAAAAGGGGTTACATTTGTTTGGAAAAAAGAGTGTGAAGAATGTTTTGATGAATTCAATAGAATATTAGTCAATGATCCTTTTCTTGACTCTTCCATCAGGGAATGATGGGTTTGTTATTTATACTGATGCTTCAAAGAAAGGACTTGGTTGTGTCCTTATGCATAATGATACGGTTATTTCCTATGCATCACGAGAGTTGAAAATTCATGAGAAAAACTATCCTACTCATGATCTTGAGATAGAAGATGTAATATTTTCCTTAAATATTCGGAGACACTATCTCTACGGTGGAAAATGTGAGATATATACCGATCACAGGAGTTTAGAGTATACATTCTCACAGAAAGAACTCAACATGAGGAAAAGGAGATGGCTTTAACCACTCAAGGATTATGATTTCACTATATACTACCACTCATGGAATGCAAATAATGTGGAATATTCTTTGAGTAGAAAGGGTCATGAAGTTTTGAAAAAGATAAGAGTTGAAAAGGATCATATATACATGGATCTAGTAATGATGGATATGGGGATCACCATCGAAGGTGAAATATCAATACTTTTTTAAATGTTTTCCAAAAAATATTTACTAGAAAGGATAAAGAGTTCTCAGACCAATGATGAAGATTTTCAAAAGAAGAGTAATTCTATGAATGATGGGAGATTGAGTGACTTTGTGTATGAAGATGGAATTTTAAAATTTGGGAAGATACTTTGTATTATCGATATAACTGATCTAAAAAAAGAGTTGTTGGATGATGCTTATAGTTCCAATTTCTTTATACACCCTGGTAGCACCAAGATGTATAGAGATTTGAAGGAACATTTTTCATGGGACAACATGAAGAGGGAGATTTCTGATTTTGTGTCAAGATGTATGGTTTTTCAATAAGTGAAAGCTAGAAGGAAAAAACCTAGAGGAGTCATGCAACCTCTTCCCATACCTGAGTGGAAATGGGATAATATTACGGTGGAATTTTTCATGGGAATACCAAAGACTCCTAGATGGAATGATGCAATAAGGGTCATTTTTTATCATCTTACCAAGTCAGCACATTTTCTTGCTATAAGGGAATATTTACCACTTGAACGTTTAGCAAGACTATATATTAATGAAGTTTTAAGACTTCATGGAGTACCACTATCGATTGTTTCTGATCGTGATCCCTGTTTTAAATCGAGATTCTGTAAAAGTATTCAGAAAGACCTGGATACTAAACTTCATTCGAGCACTAACTACCACCCCCAAACTGACGGACAATCCGTGCGGACTATTCAAACCATAGGAGACATGTTGAGATCATGCTCACTTGACTTTAAAGGTATGAGGGATTAATATTTATCTCTGGTAGAATTTTCCTATAAAAATAGCTGCCATTCAAGTATTCAGATGCCACCATATGAAGAGTTATATGGAAAGAGATGTCGCACACCAACCTGTTAGGATGATGTTAGTGAAAGAAAACTCGTAGGCCCAGAACATGTGGAGGAAATGATGGAAAATCTAAAGGTAATCCAAAAACTCATTAAAGAAGCTCAAACTAGGTAGAAGAGATCTACTTATAACTGAAGGAAGGATTTGAAATTTCAGGTTGGAGATCATATTTTCTTGAAGTTATCTTCATGGAAGGGTGTTATAAATTTTGGTAAGAAGGGAAAATTGAGTCCCAGGTACATCATACCTTTAGAAATTCCAGAACGAATTGGGCCTGTAGCTTACCATTTGGCAATGCTGCGAACTCTTTCCAAAGTTCATGATGTATTCCATGTATCACTATTGAGACAATACATGTCTGACCCAACACATGTACTCACCTATGAGGATTTAGAACCAGAACATGATCTGTCTTATTGCGAAGATCCTGTCAAGGTTCTTGATACAAGAGAACAATATTGAGGAACCAGATGACTAGTCTGTTAAAAGTTCTATGGAGAAACCATAAGATGAAAGAGGTAACATGGGATCTCAAGGAACCTTTAATAAAGAACCACATGAGTCTTTTTAGGCAGTAATATTATAGAAATTTCGAGGATGAAATTATTTAAAGGAGGGGAGAATCTAACACCCCAAGCTTCCACATTACACTTCTGTTTGAATAATACAATTGCGTGTGTTGTACGCAACTTCAAGTTCTAACACACCACATCCAATCAAACTATCCGTTATGAATACTAGTACCCACTTTTTGAAATTTTATAAATTTTATCTTTCAAAATGGAATTCATTTTTGGATTTGGAGTATCGAAATTATCTTAGGGGGAATTTTTGATATTTTTTTGAAAAGTTTCAATTTTTGATGAATAGTGAAGACACTGAGTTATAGTTTAAAACAAATTTTTTTATTTAAATAATTATTTATTTTATGTAAATTTATTTAGGTAAGAATTGATACATAATACCTATATAAGTTCAATTTAATTCATTGGTGTCAGTTTATAATAAATTTATATAAATAAATATTTTATTGAACTTTTTACCGTCTCTTACCCACCTCCAAGGAGCATTTGAAAATTTACATAAAACATATTTTTACCACTTCTATGAGTTGAATTTCAAAACCTCCAGAGACACGATTGATATCTGTAAGTAAAATGTTGTTCAATAAGATGAAAATAATTTTTGGTGAATAGTAACTTTTTACTTTTATTTACCATGGTTAAAAGTATATAGGGTAATTAATGGTCAAAATTATATTATTATTATTACATTAAAACATGTCCTAATTCTATTAGATAAGTGTAATTCGACCAAAAACAACCTTAGGAATAAAATATGACCCCTTAGGTCCACTTGGATTAGATTAGGACATTAATTTTTATTTAATTTAAAGAAGAGTTAAAAGTGTTAAATTCAATTTTAATAACTAAAACATTTTAAAAATAGGGTTACACATAAGTTAAATTCGACAATAAAAATTCATTAGAAAGATAAAAATATTTCCTACATAAGGGTATTTTATTTATAATTTTTAAAAATAAAATAATTAAATTTATTTAGGATATAATGATGATGCCGTAATTATCTAATTAATGAAATATTAAAATAATTGATATTATAAATATCCAAATAAATGTAATTTGACACTTTTTATGAATTAAACTAATTTTATAGGTTAATATAAATTTTATTCTTGGTTAGATGAATTTTTTTTGGAAGTAATAATGCTGTTATGAATTTTTCAAAAACAAAATAGCAAATAGTGTCAAAATGGACATAAAAGGGTTTTTTTAAAACAAATATTATATTATTAATTGATATTATATTCCTAAAAATATAAGGATTGGCCAAAATACTTATATAAAGATAAGTGTATCATTAATTAACCACTTGGTGTTCTCTTGGAAGTATATAGTATGTTTATTAACCATATAATATAAAATACAAAGAGACATGGTAAATGTCGAACTATTTAACTAAGAGTTAAATCTAAAATAAAAGGTTAATATAGTGACCCAACCTGTATAAAACATATTTTTTGAGTGGTTTTTGACACATATCCACATTATCCTTTAAATAATTAATTTTTGATCCACTAGAAACCGAAAATTATTTTATTATAAAATAATTTGTTTAGGTTTTCCTAAGGTGCCCCTTACCCCTTTTATAAAAGGAAACTCCCCCTTCCCACAAATTCACACCTTCACAGACTTTTGGATCGGCTAAAACCATCCCAAATACCCTCTCAACTGTCCTAACTTAATCCTAGAGGTCTTCCTTTAGTCATAAATCCAACCTCTATAGCCCTTTTGATCAAATCAAAAAGAAGAACCCGAAAAAGTGGTAAATATTTCATCACCTCTTTCAAGTTCCTTTCTTCTTCCACTTCCTCTTTATTTGTTTTTTCCATTCTAAAATAACAACTCTAGTATCATATTTATACTGTGATGTTATTATAAATATGGTACAACCATATTCATTATTCTATCCATAATTTTTATGACATGTCACTATACGTGCGTACGTACGTCTTACCGTCTCCACATCGTGGTGTAATTGTTATTCAATACATTATTATTTGGTAGGTGTATAATAATGATGTGTAATTGATATAAATAATAAATATAAAATGATAATTATTCTTTATATATGATATAAAATAAAATTATATATTATTTTGATATCAATATAATGATAGTGTTGCTCATGCATACGTACGAATTACCGTCTCCAGGAATGCAATGAGATTCATTCCCCATCGTAATCCATTCAAGACTAATTTTCATTAGATGATTAAAAAGAATTTTTAAAGACTTAATATAATTCTAAATATTAATAAGATACATCCTATCCATAACAAACATTACTTACTTACAAAATCAGATAAAGGAAAATGAATCAGTTAACACCCGAAACGATGATAATACTAATATATTATTAATAAAGCAATGTTAAAAGATCATATATGATATAATATTAATGTATATGATTCATTTACAATTTAATAAAACTTATTTTACCATTATACATGAGGTTAAACTAATATCGACCAAGTAAAAGTACAAGGTAAGGGTTAATTTCACAATCTCTTCATTATCTGAGGTAGTCTATATGTATTTATCTACTCGAACATCTTTATCATCCACATCCATGTTTATTAAAAATGTATTTCAAAAAATTATTACTATTTTATAGACTATGGGATAAAATCATTTATACCCTTTTTTTACTTTTATTAGATGTTTATAAGGGAATCTTTCCAACGTTTTCCAGACAAGGTACTTTATGACCTTTTCGACAAAATCAAGGTAAGAATGTTTTTTTAAATTATATAGAGGGTGCAACTATTTTCTGCCATTATAGCATCGTTGAAGCTTCACTTTCAAACATATAAGAATATTTTCAAATATAAACGTTTTCTTCTATAATTACGTTACTTTTAAATGATTTCAAAATAGAATGATATATTTCTCTAAAAAGGTTTTGATTTATTATATGTCAACATCCTTTGATGGATTTTAAGTTTATTTGAAGTTGATTTATTATGATACAAAGAATAAATATTGTATTTATGGTTTTGTGATATGTTTGAAAATGGATGTGTTATTTCATACCATTCCTGTATTATGGATAAGGTATTGACATTTCGTGTGACAATTTTAATAAAAATGTTTATGTTATATTTAACCCTTTTCATATGAGGAATGCATTGGACTTAGTAAGTGATGGGTGGAGCTCACTATAGCTCCTTGATGAATCGGTTGGTCTCATGATACAAACCAGAGTCTCGGCACAAGGCCTTAACAAAATCTTATTTGTATTCGTGGCATAAGGCCTTGACTCTGTGGTTATGAAAGTCTGGAATTATGCATTCCATCATTATGAAAGTGGCTATTCATATTGCATGTGATTATTCAACAAGTAGAATATCCATGTGAGTATGTAAATGGAATTATTTTGATTTATATTTTCCATATTATGGTTAATTTTATGTTGAAAATGCTTTTTTTGAGTTTTATACAATTTACATAAATGTTTATGCTTATTAATGAGATTTTCCACTATATTGTTATCCTTAATTAGAATTTGAGCTCACCCCTTTCTATGTTTTATTTTTCCCAGGATGCAAAGAAATATATTGTGACTGACCTGTATGGATAGTCTATGGGATCTCAGTGTTGTCTATGGAATCAATGTTTTTGTCTTTTTCCATTTTATGATGTAATGTAAACCTTATGAATGTATCTAGTAATTTCAAGGCTACTAAACTAATCGGCCTTTTGAGACTTCATATTTTGTGATCATACCAATGTTATGTAATAATGCACCGACTCTGCTTTACTGGGGTCGCTGCATTACAAACAAGATAATAAATAACCACCTTAAACGATTTTATACCATGGAATAATTATTATATATTTTTTAAAAATGTTTTATTATTTTTATATAATTTCACATAACATTATTTAGTTAACAATAAATTGTTTTAATTTTGGAACTATTTAATTCATTGAATTCTAAAAATATTTATACGACAAGCTAACTTCTAAAAAAATATTTTATTACATTTAGATGAGGTCAAGGTAATATAAAAAATTTATTGTACATATTAATTATCTCATATTTTATTTATTTTTAATATTTTTAATAACATTTATTTGATATCACCATTAATAAAATAATTTCAACATCAATGTTTTTTAATTATTCAATATAAATATTTTTTAAAAAATAATTTAAAAATAAAATACTATGATGAAAATAAATATACTATATTTTATGAGAATACTTGTAGTTGAATTTATCATTTGGATAATCCAATAGTTAAAATGTTATACTTATTAAATTATGAAGGTGACAACTTTAACACCACATTAAAAAAAATATAAGTGTCATAATCTATTAAATAAGGATCCAAATGGCCATAAACACGACCCTTAAGTTATTATGGTCGTGATATACTTGAAAAATAAGATTTGGTCAAGTATTTGGGTCTTTTAATGTGTATTATTATATTAATAAAAAAGATATTATTCATTTTTCATCAATTAAATAATTTATGTATCATTATTATAAAAGATATTAAGGAAAAATTCATATCTGTAATATTAAAAATAAGTTACCATTATAAAGATAAAAATTTTAGATTTAAAATTAGTTTTTACAATAGAAATTAACATTAGTATAAACTTATATGAAAAATGATTTTGTTATTAATGTAAGAGTGAGAGGTATTTAACATTTCATTAAATAAATTAAATTAAATGTCTTTATATTATCCATGTGGCTTATAAATTACCCTATTTAGACACAAGGATGATTTTGGTAGAAACCAAACTCATAATATGATATTAAGATAATTATTATTATTATTTTATAACATTTTTCTTACCCTTAATTGCATATTTTACACTTTTACTGTGTTAATAATAATTACTAAATTAACTTTTCATAGTGTCCATAAATAAAAAATATATATATATACATAATTTGGACCTTTTTACTAAAAATATGGACTCCATTTTTAAAAATTAAAAACATAGATGTTGCATTAATAAATTTAAAATCAATTCTATTTTTGAAATAACAGAATGAGTTTTTTTTAAAAGTTGAAACAATGCAAAAGATTGAAATTTTTTTACATTAGAATTCAATATAAAATTAATGATAATGACATAAAATGTATTTAATGAAAAATATATAAATTATTTATACTCTAAAAACTTTCAATATTATAATTTAACCATATAAATTATTTCGATGAAAAAGTTTTTTTCAATTAAAATTCAGTGTATTTTTCCTATTCATAAAAATATGAAAGTTATTAGAAAAATATTAAAAAGTCATCCAATGTAAATTTTTATATCATGAATCCAAATAACAAGTTAATTTTTACATAAAAATTTATTAATGTGTCAAAATAATAATTTAAATTTTATTATCCATTAAAAAGAGGAAAATTACCCTTTTGAAAAATACAGGTTTTTATACATCAGATGGGGTTTATTCATACACAATGAAAAAAATATCAATGGGTTAAATATAATATAATTATTTATATAACTCATATATTTCATTTATTTCATTTAATAATAGTAATTGAAATAAAAAATACAAAAATATATATATAATTTATATTTTTTTAAAACAATTATAGTTTTGTAATATTTATTCATGCTAACATAACAACTTTTAAAAAATGATTATTTTATAATAATGGAATATCATGGTTCTTTTAAAATCAGTATAGCATGTAATGAAATCTATTAAACAATTAAAAATATTTATAGAAAATATTTCATAAAAACATATGGGTGTAACATTCTACCCCCTTATACAGAATTTAAACCTATAAATTCTTCACATGGATTAAAATAGATGGAGATCTCTCTCATTTATCATATCCTAAATTTCCCTTATAACTTCTTAAATTTGGTGGTTCCACCATAAAACATTAAACAAATGAGTAGTATTGTTTTACAGATATGTTTTCCTATGATATGTATTCTCTATTAGTTGTTCTTTATAAAAATGATCATTCTACAGTTGTATGACTTCTGAGTATAGTACATCTGAATGATTAGGTACTTACTTTATTAGGATATATACATGGAAGGAATCATGAACATGATATTTTTTTAAAATCACCAATTAGTATGCTAACATCCCAATACGATCCATAATTTCAAAAGAACCAATATATCTAGGTTTCCAATTTTAATTTTTTCAAATCTAATTAATCTCTTCCATGGAAATATTCATAAAAACACCGTGTCACCAACTTAAAACTCCGGGTCTTTTCATCATTTTTCAGCATAACATTTTTGTTGAATCTATGTTTCTTATATGTGGTGTTTAATATATCTTACCTTTTATGTCATTTCATCAACAAGATTAGGTCGTAATACTATTCATTCCCCAATTTAATCCCAACAAGTTGGAATTCTACAAATTATTCAATAGAGGGTTTCATATGGAGCCATCTAAAAACAAGAGTGAATGCAATTTTTGTATTAAAATTCCACCAAAGGTAGGTATTGATCTAAACCGCCATTGAATTTTATTGATCATGCTCTCATCGTGGATTCCATAGTTTTATTTGTCCTGTTAGACTGACCGTCTGTTTGAGGATGATAATAGGTTACAATACTTAACTATGTATCTATTGGCTTAAAGATATATCCAGGTCTTTGAGGTAAAACTCAGGTCCCGATCAGATATAATAGAAAGATGTACTCAATGAAATCTAACCACTTCATTTACATATATCCAGGAAAGCTGAGCAATAGAGAAATATTTTCTAATTTTAATTAAGTGTGCTAACTCTATAAGGAAATCAAAAATAAACCATATAGAATTATGGAAATTAAATGTTTTGGTAAGTCCAATGAAAAATTCCATAGTGATGTTTTCCCATTTCCATTCTGGTATGGTTAATGGTTCAAATATCCCCTTATACTTATTTATTTCAACCATAAATTTCTCACAAACCAAGAATAGAGATACATATTCAGCGACAACTCTTTTCATTCCATACCACCATAAATAATCTTTCTAGTCCACATACATATTTTTACTTCAAGGGTGAATAGAGAATGAAGAAATATGATCCTTGTACAATAGATCCTTTATTAATTCTTGTATAGGAGGAATTCAAATCAGATTCTTGAAACTTATTAATCAACCACAATCAAAGATGAAATCAATAACATTTATCACCTTCTTTTGTATCTCTACTTCATTCTTATAAACATACTTAATCATCACTTGTATAGATGGTTGAACATTCATTTGAGAAAGATCATATTTCTTCCCTTCTATTAAAATTTCAAGATCTACCCTTTGAAATTCAATAAATATTTGAACTTTTCTGATCTTCATCATGGATAGGATAGCATGGTCATTTTGACTCAAATCATCTTCCACCTTGTTCACTTTCAAAGGGTGGTAATGTATTGAGAATCCATGATCTATAATAAAATTCAACCATAATTGTTGGTTCATATTCAAATACTTTTCTTTGAAAATAAACATTTAAATTTTCTATTCAGTATAAATATCACATGTTTCACCATAATGATAATACCTCCATATCATTAATGAAATGATTACCACAACTATCTCCAAATCATGAGATAGTTAATTTTTCTCACGGATTTTCATTTGTAACGTGGTATAATCTATCACAATATCATTTTTTATTACAACAAAACCCATCCCCTTTTTGGAAGTATTAATATAGATCAAAAATATTTATTCCTTAAAAGGTATTGTGATCATAGGTGCACTTGATAACCTAATTTACGGTCTTTGAAATTATCATCACATTCCTATATCCACATAAACATAAATCCTTTCTTAGTCAACTTGGTATGGGGATTAGATAATCTCCAAAAAGAATCATTCACCAAATACTATTAATAACCATCCAAACCAAAAAAACTTCATATATGAGTTACCATTTTTGGTCTCTTATATCTTTAAACAACTTATATTTTTTCAAGATCAACATATATCCTCTCCCTTGAGATTATGGGACCCAGAAATAAAATTTTTTGAAGCCAAAATTCACACATTTTTAATTTTTCATAATTCTTATCCTTTCTCATGGTCTTTCATAAAATTATAATGTTCTCTTCATGTTTTTAATTTCCCTTTGAATCATCAAGAATATCATCTATAAAGACATCTACAAACATGTCAAGATAGTATCTAAAGACTCCATTCATTATATCGACAAAGATTGTGGAGGAATTAGGAAGACCAAAACGCCTCACTATAAATTCATAGTGTTTATACCATATATGGATTGTCTTCGTTGATATGTCTTCCTTCTTGACCCTTAATTGATGATATCCTAAACAAATATCAATGTTGGGAAATTATTGATCTCCATGTATTGGATTAAATAAGTAAAAAATGTGGGGAATATGCTATTTTTTATTGATAATGATCCTATAATGTTCTCAATAATCAATGGAGAGTATCATTGATCCATCATTCTTCTTAAAAAAATGAACAAGTTCTCCCCATAGTGATTCCCTAGGGAATATGACTCAATTATCAAGATTATCTTGGATTTTCATCTTCAATTTCTGTAACTCAATTGGGTAAATTCTATATGGTGTCTTTGAAATAGGCATAACACCCGGTATGAGATCTATAGAAAACTAAAATTCACAATTTGGTGGAATACATGGTAATTATTTTGGAAATACATCATCATACTCCATTACAATGAGTGTATTCTTAATTATGAGTTCCTCCACAAAATAGGGCTCAAGACCTATAATATGGATGACATTTATATTGGAAGGTTATATAAATACATTCCCAGATATATGATCTTATATTGATCTAGAATATAAAATATGACTTCCCTTCCATGGAAATTGATATGAGCTCTATATAGGGAGAGCCAATCCATGAAAATAATCACATTAAATTCTACTGTATGAAGGATCATGATATTTTCATGAAGCACTTTCCCAGAATCTTCTACCAGATAAGTATTATAAACATTTGATGTGGCTATTGTTCTATTAGGATTTGTCACAACTAACTCAACATCTAATTGTTGAGGTAATAGAACGATACCCTTAGAAAGGTATTCCAAAATAAAAGGTTGGGTGCATCCATAATCAAATAAATCATTTTCTACATTAGAGTGGATGGAATGTATATCTTTCACAACTTCATTATCATACTCGAAAACCTAGATAGTGATCACACGAGACTTTCCTTTTTCTTTGTCCTTAAGAATTTTTTGATATCAATGATCATCAATAGACATTGGATTAGGGCATTTATAGTCATAATGACCCATTTCATTAGACTTGTGACATTGACGTAAAGGAGGTTCATTCTATGTAGACTTTTCTCTATTCACATCATTATAGAAATTTTTTCCCTCATATCCACATTAAACATTTAAATAAACTTCATTTCAACATTTAAAAATGTTAATAATCCCTTTGAGATAATTTATTCTATTTTTATCTCCACACATTGATCCTAAGGGTAAAATTACCTAAATTTCAGTGTGGCCTTTATATTTTCCCTTGAATTCCATTTTTATCTTCTTATTAAACACATATGACTATGGGGTTACTCCAGTCTCCATATCAACGATGAGAGTGCATCAAATGATTTATTCATCACTATTAATGTCTCTTATAGCTAATTCCATTTGGAGATGTGGTTTTAATCCAAAAAATAATCAATGAATTTTACACTTAGTTTGGATAATAATTCCATAAGAATACCTTGACAGTCTTGTAATATTTGTTTCGTAGGTAACAATGGAATAATTTTGCTTTTTATTAAGTTTAAAGAAATCATTATCCATCATGGTTTAAAGAATATGGGTAATCTACTTATTGAAAAATAAATTCTTGAACTCTTTACATTCCAGATATTCAATTTAATCTCTTTTACTCATATTCTTGATATGGATCCACCATTGTTCAGCTTCACCTTCCAAATGATAGAATTACAAGATTTATTAATCATGTTATGCATATTGGTGAACTAAAAATATCTTTTCAGTGCTACTGATTCATTTTTCATCCATTTATGGATCAGAATACCCACTAAAAGAAGGTGGATGTTTCCTCATGAAGGACTAAACAGAATGTTGTTCCCTAAATTGAACATTTGGAAGTACTACATGATTCATATATTCAGAAATTTGTGGGAGCATAGCTACAAGATTTTACATTAAAACTCCCATTAAATTTTGTTTCTCAAGTTGAAAATCATAGAATTGGTTGTCACATTCAACATTAATGTAGTTCCTTCAGGTTTCATCCATTAAGTAAAACAAAAACACATAGTGTGAGAAACATAAATCATAATGGGAAAACCACATAATCATGAGAAAGAATTTAATTTTGGACACTTTTGTTTTTATCTAGGGTTATTATTGATCATTTCTTGGACACTAGGATTGTTACATATAATTTGAAATATCTGTTGGGTTCTTTCTAAGGATTTAATATCCTTGTTTTCAATGTTTTATTATAACATTCCTCTATTAAAAAATATAATGACCCATACTTCACATACATAGATATTACTTCAATGTTGAAGAGTAATTATTATAAAATATATCAAATAAATGACATGACCATATTGGAATACCTATTTTAGAAAATTATAAACTTAAAAAAAGTTTTCATAAGACATCTTCATTGTCTCCCACTTATTTCATTATCATTGGACCCCTTTTGACATATCTTACTTAATACACTTCTTTAGGACATATGTAAAATAAAAATATGAATGGGTCATCTCATATTCTCAGTAAGGGTTAACAAAGTAGATATTAATCACATCTTATTCATAAGAAACAATAAGAAAACTTTTTAAAATCATATCCTATGTATGAATGATTATGATATCATGCCATCAGATAAATCAAGAATCTTCAACATAATCCAAAAAGTTATAAAATAATACATGATATTTTTTTTCATATAATTAAAAATTAAAAACCATTTATTAATATTCAATGGTCGTTTCCAATACCATAATAACATAAAAAGTCCATTACTGATCTGAGTTCACTCTTCATTCGGACCCTGTATTAATAAACTAAGATCATTTCCCATTCCAGCCATGTTTATCTCATGATATATAAATATTTTACCCAATTAATCGGATGGAGATATAGGTCCCACCCATCTTATAATTAAATACTTCTCATTTTTTAGACAAAAACATAAAACATTCTTTATTTTATAACCCAAGGAATAAAATGGGTTTTATAAACATCATTCCATATTAATCCATATAAAAGAAATGGATTTCATAAATATAATTTCATCATATAAATAATAGAAACATGGTAACAATAGCTATATAAATATTACCCTCTTTAAATAATTTCATCTAAGATGGAAAATAATTACGATAAGACACGTGATTTAAATTCATAAGGAAAATATCCACTCTTCTTCAAAAATGTTTTATTTTCTAAAAATAACATATAATTTTAAAATAAAAGAATTTATTTTAAAATAAAACTAAAATGTTGTATAAATATATTATTTTAAATAAGGCTTTTTCTAAGATTTAAAAATGTGTTCTTGACGTATAAGTCAATAAAGATTTATCCTCATACTTTTTTCGGGAAAATTGAAAAGGTACCTCGTTTTAAATAATGATAAAAGATTCCTTCCATACCATTTAAAAAATTCCCCAATCAGTAAAATTGACATTAAAAATTATATAAGAATATATATAGTATTATATATTTAGGAAACTAGGACGTGGATGATAAATATACCATAGTAAATAACTATGTATAGACAATCTCAAGTAATGACGAGATTGAAAAATTTCCCTTACCTTAGGTCTGATATCCTACGTATGTATCTAAACCTCTGGTGTAATTATTTA
Source organism: Viscum album (assembly GCA_963277665.1). NCBI lineage: Eukaryota > Viridiplantae > Streptophyta > Magnoliopsida > Santalales > Viscaceae > Viscum > Viscum album. The sequence continues at coordinate 640,047,240 of OY728123.1, forward strand.
AATAATTTCATTTAATTATTAATGAATCATATTCATTTTTATGATATCATATATGATCATATTATCATTTCTTTACTAACATTTAATTGTCATTTGTTATTCAGGTATTAACAACTTCATTTTCTTATAAATGATTTGTCAGATAATTTATAGTTCTCCTTATTTTTTCATATTTAAATAATTAAATATGATATTAAAATAATATATACCCTATTTATTTATTCTATAAATTTATATAATCATTCTTCAATGAATATCATGTAGAATTAATTGCAATGCATCATGGAGATAGCAGGTCGTACGTACACAGGAGCAAAGATATCAATTCCATAATTGTGGAATGGTATTGAAGTGATTCATGTAAAATAATTACAATTCAATAAAATGTTATAATAATAATTTATAATTATTATTTCTATAATTATACAGATCCAACTAAGGTGGGGGTGAAAAACATATTACACCAAGTCATGGAGATGGTAAGTTGTATATTCCCACATATGGTGATTTTAGTTTTTGTATGATGGATAAAAGGTGGAATATAGTTGTTTAGAAATTATAATAACATCTCAGTATATAAGTGATTCTAGAGTTATTACACTATAATTATACAATACAATAAGATGAAGTAATGTAATAAAGTAGTTTGAAAGAATCGATAGAGAATATTACCTCTTCTTTAAAATTCATCCTCTAAATATATTCTTAGAGTAGTAAAGATGGTCTCTGAGGTATACCAGAACCTCAAGAATATTATAAGGGAAGTTGAGAAGGGAAAATTTCATGTGATGGAAGATCTTGGAGGGTAAATGTGAAGTTAACAGGTGAGTGGGAGGTGGCATTTTATAATTGAGGTGAGGGGCACTTTTGGGATCTCCAAAAATATTAATTTATTAAAATATCCAACCACATCCAAAAACCTCCAAAATGACCAAAATTAGAAGATGATATGATAGGGTTGTAATGTAGTCAACCAATATATTTTAGACATTTATTCCTATCTATTTAAACCTTGTCATTTTAACTAATACGTAGTTATTATATTTACTTTTGAACTAGTATAACAAATTCACTGTAAATATTTATTATCCTATATTATATTTATTTTTAATATTTTTAATAACATTTATTTCATATCTACATTAATAAAATAATTAATACATCAAATGTTTTTAATAAATTAATTTAATTATTTATTGGATAAAAAATACAAATATATTATGATGAAGATACATATAAAATAATTTTTAACAATACATATTGTTGAATTTTTCTTTTGGAAAATCTTACATTTAAAATGTTATATTAATTAAATTATAAAGGTGAAACCGTCATGATCACGTAAAATAACATAATATAAGTGTCATAGTCCCTTATATAAGGCTCCAAAATTTCAATACCTCAACCCATGGATGATTATGGTCGATATATACTCATCCAATAATATTTAGTAATGTTTTTTGGTCTTAATGGGTATTGATTTTTTAATAAAAACATTATTATTGATTTTTCACTAAATAAATAATTTTTTCATCATTAATGTATAATTTATTAAGGTAATTATTTATTTCCTAAAAATTACTAATAAATTTACATGATAAAGAAAGTAATTTTATCTTTTAAGTTTTTTTATAATCAAAATTATCTATAGTATAACCTTCTATTAAATTTTATTTTGTTATTAAAATATCGGTGATACATATTTATTTTCTATTAAATAAAATAAATAAAATGTCTTAATATCATCTATGTGGCTTCCAAAGGACACCATTTAGACCAAAGGATTGTTTAGGATTAAAAAAACTCACCCAATGATATTAAAAATTTTTTTTTGATAATTTTATAATATAATTTTTTCCCTTAATTACACTTTTTAGACTTTTATGATAATAATAAAAATTTCTGAAGATATTATTCATAATGCCCAAAATGGAAGAAACCTATTTTCATAATTTATACATGATGATTGAAATTATGTATTCAATTTTTTAAAATTTAAAACATAGAAGTTTTAGTAATTAATATAAAATCAATCCCACTATTGGATTTAGAGAATGGGTTTTTTAAAAAGATAATACTTTGATTAAGATTGATATTATTTTACATTTAAATTCAATGTAAAATTGATAATAATGAAAAAAATTATATTGAATGATAAAAATTTATTATTATTTTAAATTAAAACCTTTAAATATTATAACATAACCATAAAAATTATTTTCATGAAAAAATTTTTTTTTTATTAAAATTTCGTGTGTTTTACTATTCCTCAAAATTTGAAATTCGTTCGAATTTTTTTTCAAATGAATTGAAAGTAAATTTTTATATCTTAGTTACAAATAACATGAATATGTTTTCATATATAAATTTCTTATGTTTCCAATTTGTAATTTAAAAGGTACTTACCATTAAAAGGTGGAAAATTACCCTATTAAAAAATTTAGGTTTTTACACATTAAAAAGGGTTTATTCAAATCCTTGGAAAAAAATAACAATTTGATGAATATCAAAAACATAATTATATAAAATAAATATTTAATTAATTTCATTTACTAATATTCATTCACATAACAAATATCCAAATATATAATTGTAGACGCCGAAAAAAGTCCGCAACTCATAGAGGATGTTTCAAAATGGAAAAGAGAAGTCATATTCAGAATCAGAGGCCCGATCCAGAGGCCAGGGAAGTGGTGCGCGAAATAAATGAGGGCTTGCGTGAAATAAAATTGTGCGCGTGAATCATTCCTGGGTTTCGCGTAATCGAGTCGCTGGTGCGCGCAATTTTGCGCGCCCCGGTTCCGCGCGGTGAACCTTTGTGCACCGACGATTCCCGTTGCGGAAACTTTCGCGCACCGCCTGGATTCCGTGCCGGCTGATGCCTATAAATAGAAGGCAACCCCAGATGGTTTGGGGGTTGAGGAATTCGGATCGGCTCTTGGGTGCGCAATTCGACTCCCCCCGCGCGCAATATGACATCCAGGTAATCCCCCATTCCGCGCAACCTTTCTCCGGGGTTTGCCTTTGCGTGAAACTCCAATGGATTAAGTGAATTTGCCTCCTCCTCCGGGTACTAACCTTACGCGTTATCATTGTCCCTTGCACGCAATCCCTTTCTACGCGCGCAATACCTTGCGTGCAATCACCTATCCGCGCAATACTCTGGCCCTATTGTGCGACATCCCAGTGTTTTTGCGCGCAAACCTTCATTTTGCATGCAACACCCAGGACCCCTTTACCTTGAATGCCCATGGATGCCTTTCCGCGCCGGCACGTGATGTCTTCCCTGCCGGGCATGCGCGCCGTGCATTGTTTTCCCGTACGACCTTCCAGGCTCGTACGAAGTAACCTCAAGGTCCCTTGGGCGGTGTTTCCCGTTGTGTTGCTTTGCCATATGCTTCTCCGTATAGGCATGCTAACAGTTATTTCTTCTTTTCATAGCCACGCTAATGTGGACCCCACAATGGTTCGCCCTGCGACCCCCCTTCGCTACGACCTTGCCGATGCCTTCCCCCCCACAAGGGGTAGAGGGCATTAGGCATGTATTCCCTAGGGGTGTGGAGTGAACCCACCTCGTCCAGCCTGCAGGACGTTAAACTACTAAGCACCTCATCCTTAATGTAACACCCCAAGCTTCCTTGGTATGTATCCTTTCGAATAATACAATGGCGTGCATTGTACGCAACTTCGAGATTTTAACACACCATAACCAATCAAACTAGCCGTTATGAATAGTAATACCTACTTTTTGAAATTTTATAAATTATATCTCTCAAAATGGACTTCATTTTTGGATTCGGAATATCGAAATTAGCCTAGGGTGAAATTTTGGTACTTTTCGGATAACTTTCATATTTTGATGAATAGTGAAAATTACTAAATTTTATTTAAAAACAACTTTTTTAATCAAAATAATTAATAGTGATAAATTATGAATTTGAGTGGTTTTAAAGTATATTTAGAATATATTTTTACCATATAATAAAATTTGGGTCATTGAACAAAATTTCACATTTAAACCAGACATAAACAAGTGACAATCTTTTGATAGTTATTATCTCTAAAAAACACGCTTTTTGTTTTAACAACGGGAATTAATTTTAAATTAATTTCTGCCACTTATGTGTTTTGAATTTGGAAAAATGGATTCAATATTTGGAATCAGGATGTTCAAATTGTGTAAATAGGTAACTTTTATTTTTAAACATTTTGAATAATTACTCCGGTAAATATTTTATTTACCATGGTTAAAGGGTAAATCCGGTAAACAAGGGTTAAAAAATAATATTATAATAACACTAAATTACCTTAAAACATGTCTTAACCCTATTTTTTGATACATGGTCGACCATGGGCATCTTTGGGTCGATTCTGGGACCCCATGGATCCACTTGTAAGTGATAATGACACTTTATTTTAATTAAGTTAAAATAAATACAAAAATGACACAAGCATATATCTTTTAAAAAACAATTTTTACAGAGGGTTATATATGTTTTATTTTAGATTATAAATATTCATTATAAATATAAAAAGATTTACTACATAATTATATTTTATTTATAATTTTTAGACATTAAAAAATTTAATTTATTTATGACACAATGATGATGAATTAATTACTTTAATAGTGAAAAATTACAATAATTGATATTATAAATACCCAAATAAATTTAATATGAACCTTTTAAGGAATTAAAATAATTTTCTAGGATACTATGACATATTAGTATTGATTTAATTGACTTTGTTCGAAGTAATCAATCTGTTATGAGTTTCACAAAAATCAACTATTGAATAGTTTCAAAATTGACATAAAAGAGTTCTTAAAACAAATATTATATTATTAATTGATATTAAATTCCTAAAAAACTATGGTTAGGAAAAGAGACTTATATCATGATATTTTCATCATTAATCGACCACTTGGGGGTCTCTTGGATGTATATAGTAAGTTTATTAACCATATAATATAAAAATACAAAGAGACATTGTAAAAGTGAAACTAATTAACTAAGAGTTAATACTTAAAGATAAGGTTAATATAATGACCCAAACCTGTCTAAATTAAATTGGATGAGTTTTTTTCGACCCATCCCCACCTTAACATTTAAATAATAAACTTTTTATCCATTATAAATCGAATATGACTTTATTATAAATTAATATTTCTAGCTTTTCCAAAGGTGCCCCTCACCCCTCTTATAAAAGGGCACTCCTCCTTCTCATTTCTTCACACCTTCAAAGCCCTTTGGTTAGGCCAACCCCTGCCCAAATACTATCTCAACTTCCCTCAATAAAACCTAAAGGCCTTAGTTTGATCAGAAAGCCAACCTATGGAGCCCTTTTGATCAAATCAAAAGGAAGAACCCGAAGAAGAGGTAATGTCTTCACCACCCCTTTTCAAGTTCCTTTGTTCTTCCACTTCCTATTTCTTTGTTATTACCATTATAAAATAATAACTCCAGTAGCATATATATACTGTGATGTTATTATAAATATGGTACAACCATATTCAGTATTCTATCCATCCTTTGAATAACATGTCACCATATGTGCGTACGTACGGCTTACCGTCTCCAGGTCGTGGTGTAATTGTTATTCAATATATTATTATTTTGATGGGTATAATAATGATATGTAACTCATGTAAATAAAAAATATAACATGATAATTATTATGTATATATGATATAACATCCAATTATATATTATTTTAATATCAAAAGAATGATATTGTCGCTCGTGCGTATGTACGGACTACCGTCTCCACGAACGCGATGAGATTCATTCTCCATCATATCCATTCAAGTATAATTATAATTTGATGATTTAAAAATAGTATCTAAGGACTTTATATCATTATGGATATTAATAATATACATCTCATTAATAAATATGGCTCACATAACAAAGAATATAAAGTAAAATGAACCCGTTAACACCCGAAATGACGATAATTCTAAGATATTATTAACAAATCAATGTTAAAAGATCATATATGATATCATATTAAAGTCAATGATTCTTGTATAATTCAATAACAATTATTTCACCATTATACAGGAGGTAAACCTACTGTCGACCAAGGAAAATGTACAATGTAAGGGATTTTCTTATCTCACTTTCCATTCCGTGAGATTTCCATTGTTCGCCACTAAATTATTGAAAGTGGTGTATTGTGTACTGCCATTTGATATATATATTATCATGATTCTATTTATATTCATGTTATTATGTAAATCATTTTATTGTTATTAACTTTTGGCCATACGACTCAGTTGATTAACGTGGTAAGGCGTTTCTTATCTCACTTTTAATTCCGTGAGAATTCCATTGATCACCACTTAATTATTGCATGTGGTGTATGTGTAATGCCCATGATCATATTCATTGTGTAATATACTTTAATTTATGGGTATTTAAATCATCATGGTATGATACTTCTTTCATGGGTTTATGTTTCGTAAGTTACCTAATCAATAAGGGAATTTGAGATTTCAATTTCCACTCATTTGGCTTTACGCATATTTCATTGATTATATTACCCCAACATTATTTGTGGAATCACTATTCATTTTATTATGTCATAATTTCCACTCCCCTTCCTGTGGATATAAGTTTGATACACATAATAACTCATTGGTAATTCTCAAGTCATTGATATGAATTTGATATGAGTAATATTAACTCATTCACCATTTGTTGAGTTAAACATCCAGTTCGTTGGTGTTGTTTTTACAACAATATGTTTGAATATCCTTTGATTGTTTTACACTGAATATCCAATCATATTTAGTGTATTTATATTTTTCACAAATAATTATGTCGTTGATTTATCCTTAACCTAAGGATACGTCCTTTATGAGATATTTCATCTCAATTTACATTCCATTGAGACTTCTTTGTTGATATACACCAAATCACTTTTATGTGGTGTATATAATGTACTTTGACATAGTATATCATGAATCCCTTTATTATCAGGATATTAAAAAGTTTTGATTACCTCAATTATTTGTATTCAGGTGTCTCTTTTGGTTAGAATCTCTAACTAAAATACCATTTTTAAATGTTTTAAAGACTTATTCATCTAAATCTTTCTCATTAATGTCCATGTTTTTTAAATTTTTTTAAGAATTTATTTATATGGACATTAATGTTTAGAAATTAAAACTCCTTTTAGAAAGTTTCAAAGTGGTATGGGACACTTTGAATCAAAAATCTATTTTTAAATGGCTTCTTGACAAATAGTGTGACTTTTAAAAGTTTTCAAGAAAAGGGGGATATTTCTCTCAAATAGTTTTGATGATTATTTTCATCTATGTCAACATCATTCATTATTCTTGATTGAGGTTAATGTGATACAATACAATCTTCCATATTGTATCGAATGAGTTATGTTTGACTGTGGATGTGCTATTTTTATACCATTCATGATTTGTGGTAGAAGTATTGACATTTCGTATGCTAGTTTTAATACGAATGTTTATGTTATGTTTAAACCTGTTCATATGAGGAATGCATTGGACTTAATAAGTGACGGGTGGAGCCCGCTATAGCTCCTCGATGCATCGGTAGGTCTCATGAGACAAATTAGTGTCTTCGCATAAGGCCTTGGCAAAATCTTATTTGTAGTCTTGGCACGAGGCCTTGGCTATGTGGTTATGATAGTCTGGCATTATGCATTCCATAATTATGAAAGTGGTTATTGATAATGCATGGGATTGTTCGACTAGTAGAATATCCATGTGAGTAAGTAAATGGCATTATTTTATTTTATCTTTGCCATTTTATGCTGAAGTTCAAGTTTAAAAGGCTTTTGTTTTAGTTATAAACTTCCTTAAGTGTGTATGCTTATTTATGAAAGCTTCTGCTATAATGTTATCCTTACTGAGCATCTGAGCTCAACCCTTTCAATGTTTTATTTTTCCCAGGATTATGAAGAAGTAATTTATGAATGATCTGCAGGGATAGTATGAGGGGATATGAAGACAAGATGTTTTTTTATGATGTAATGTAAAAATTTATGGATGTATCTAGTAATTCCAGGGATACTAAACTAATCGGTCTTTTGATAGATGATCTTTCTCGTGATCATTCCAATGTTATGTAATAATGCACCGACTCTAGGTAACTAGGGTCGGGGCGTTACAGTTGGTATCAGAGGAAGTTTAGTACAAACCATGTAAGCTAGAATTAGATAAACTCTAATTAGAGAACGTAGACCTAAGATGAACTTTGAGGATTAGTATAAAAGATCTTCCTAGAATTTTGGTATTGTAGAGATTTTGTGAGTTTTCTGAGCAATACATCCCTGTATGGATACGAGCAGGTAGAGGCGGCTCTGGCACAGATGTACCTAGGGGTAAAACCCGAAAAAACCGCTTTGATCTAGACTCGAACGGGAACTGGTGCACGACAACGGGCCTTGCTGCACTCTTGGTTACGACACTCCTGGGGGATATGCTTAGGATAATTTACATTTTCTTTACAAACCGATTTAAGTAATATATATATATAAGATGAGAGTAAATGACCTTGGTTAATCCTAATATGTTTCAAATTGATAATATGGTGACATTTTAATCTCTAAATGATTTTACGACTATTGTTACTCACACAATGCTTTCTAGTTTTAGTCAATGGCTGGATTCCAAGGAAGTCATAGTGACTTTGAGAATTATGTACAAGGTGGGAACGATGGTGGAAATGAGCAACAAAATGGAATGTTGATAGGTGTAAAAGATATCGTCTTTATGCCAAATCAGTTTTCCAAAAATATGATCAACAAAATATATATTAACCAAATCCCAGACTCAACAAGGAAGAGAAAGGTGATAAATGATAAGAGCTCCAGCAATGGAGACCATGGAGAAAAGAACCCTCAATTTTCATCATGCAGGAAATGTGGAAAGAGACACCCAGGAAAGTGTCTTAATGGGACAACGAAATGTTTTACGTGCGGGAAGGAAGGACATAAAGTGAAGAATTTCCGAAGAAAAATGAAGAGTACTATGGAAGAAGATAAAAATGGTCCCAAGAGTCCATTTACAGTCATTTTCCATAAATGTAGGGGACCTGGCCATTACCCGAGTGAATGTCCTATTCTATAGGACATTTTCTTGGTCAAAGAAAAAGCTATGTGGAAATAAATAGTTGGAGAAAAATTTAAAAAGTATTAGAACTCCTTGTTGATGGGTTTACATTGGAATAATTTTCACTTGTATTTGTAACCCCGCAATTTTCCATGTGAGAATGATATTTGAGGAAGAATTGTCTCTTCTCTTGTGGATATAGGTATAAATAACCATTTGGTTTTATATGATCATTGGAGTTTGAGAAAATTATAAGTTATTATAATTTGGGATGAAAATGCAAGGTATGATATAACATTTGTGGTTAAATTATGTTATTTTGAGGAATTTATCTCATTTTGGTAATATTATAAAATATTGTTTTTGAAAAAGGACAACACGTAGACCGTGTGACAACCCGTCGCGTCGGACAAAGCTGTGGGAATCGAACCCACAACCAAAGTGCGATTGGGATTTATCGCCTACCACTGGACTACGTGAAGTCCCTGGTTAGTGTGACTATTTTTTTTGTTAAATGATTTTATTGATCAATAATAAGATGATTTGGGTTCTTATGTCTTATCAAATGAATACCCTTGGTATAGGAAAATGATTTGGTGATTAAGTGATAAATGTTATTTTGGAATATGTTTGCTTTGTTGGGAACACTATATGCCCAAGGAAAATAGAATACAATGGGGTTTCATTTGTAGAGTAATGGTGGATTTTTATCTACGTTTTTATTGTGTATTTATAGTGATTTGGGTTATTTATGGAAATGATTAACCTATAACAGAGAATATGTGATGGTGTTAATTACTTTTAAGTATGCGACTTTAAGAGTATTTGATGTCATTTGGAGATACAATTTAACATGGGAGACTACATAATCAAATTATTCTATGTTTTGGGTTCCAATATTAGTTTGGATTATATTGAAGGATTTTAAGGACAATTGATTATTGAATGGTATTTATTTTACATTGGGGTATTGTTGGTTCAAATTTAGAAATTAAGATTAGTGCATATTTATCTCAAGGAATATCCTTTTGGGGGATCATTAGATCATTCCCTAACCATTTTGGTTTTGATTAATCTTCAAAGACAATGTAAATATATAGTTTATCCTGCATGGATCATGTGATTCTATAGAAGTTTATTCTAGCTCTTCCAGTGTGACCAAGTCTTCTTGAATACTCATCGTTTAAAAAAAATTGAGTTAGTGGTGGAAATTTATTAAAGAATGAAACTCTACTTAAAATGTAAGTATATCTCATAATGTTCTTAGTCAATATCATAAATGAATTCCTCGTCCTTATGTAATGTAACTTAAAAAAATGTTGTCTGTTTACTTTCCTACTAGGAGACTAATGGTCGTTTGTCCCAACACAAGTTTGTGGTTTTATTATTGTTAACTTTCTCCTGATCATGATTTCTATCCCTCTCCATCAGAACTTGACACTTAGTTTATCATCCATATCCATGTTTTCCTACATGGAATCCTAGTATTGGTTATCTTGGATGACCCTTATACCTCTCTTTCTTTCTTTTAAAGTGATAGTTTTATTGACTCTTTTTCCGATGTGGGACTTTCCATTATATTCCCAAGAAATTTTTTTAAAATTGTGAGGACGCAATTTATTGAAGGAGGGTAGAATGTAACACCCCAAGCTTCCTTGGTATGTATCCTTTCGAATAATGCATTGGCGTGCATTGTACGCAACTTCGAGATTTTAACACACCATAACCAATCAAACTAGCCGTTATGAATAGTAATACCCACTTTTTGAAATTTTATAATATCTATCTCTCAAAATGGACTTCATTTTTGGATTTTGAATATCGAAATTAGCCTAGGGTGAAATTTTGGTACTTTTCGGATAACTTTCATATTTTGATGAATAGTGAAAATTACTAAATTTTATTTAAAAACTACTTTTTTAATCAAAATAATAAATAGTGATAAATTATGAATTTGAGTGGTTTTAAAGTATATTTAGAATATATTTTTACCATATAATACAATGTGGGTCATTGAACAAAATTTCACATTTAAACCAGACATAAACAAGTGACAATCTTTTGATAGTTATTATCTCTAAAAAACACGCTTTTTGTTTTAACAACAGGAATTAATTTTAAATTAATTTCTGCCACTTCTGTGTTTTGAATTTGGAAAAATGGATTCCATATTTGGAATCAGGATGTTCAAATTGTGTAAATAGGTAACTTTTATTTTTAAACATTTTGAATAATTACTCTGGTAAATATTTTATTTACCATGGTTAAAGGGTAAATCCGGTAAACAAGGGTAAAAAATAATATTATAATAATACTAAATTACCTTAAAACGTGTCTTAACCCTATTGGTTGATACATGGTCGACCATGGGCATCTTTGGGTCGATTCTGGGACCCCATGGATCCACTTGTAAGTGATAATGACACTTTATTTTAATTAAGTTAAAATAAATACAAAAATGACACAAGCATATATCCTTTAACAAAACAATTGTTACAAAGGGTTATATATGTTTTATTTTAGATTATAAATATTCATTAGAAAGATAAAAAGATTTCCTACATAATGATATTTTATTTATAATTTTTTGACATTAAATAATTTAAGTTATTTATGACACAATGATGATGAATTAATTACTTTAATAGTGAAAAATTACAATAATTGATATTATAAATACCCAAATAAATATAATATGAAACTTTTAAGGAATTAAAATAATTTTCTAGGATATTATGAAATATTAGTATTGATTTAATTGACTTTGTTCGAAGTAATAAATCTGTTATGAGTTTCACAAAAATCAACTATTGAATAGTGTCAAAATTGACATAAAAGAGTTCTTAAAACAAATATTATATTATTAATTGATATTAAATTCCTAAAAATCTAAGGTTCGGCCAAGAGACTTATATCATGATAGGTTCATCATTAATGGACCACTTTGGGGTCTCTTTGATGTATATAGTAAGTTTATTAACCATATAATATAAAAATACAAAGAGACATTGTAAAAGTGAAACTAATTAACTAAGAGTTAATACTTAAGGATAAGGTTAATATAATGACCCAAACCTGTCTAAATTCTATTGGTTGAGTTGTTTTCGACCCATCCCCACCTTAAAATTTAAATAATATACTTTGGATCCATTATAAACCGAATATGAATTTATTATAAATTAATATTTCTAGCTTTTCCAAAGGTGCCCCTCACCCCTCTTATAAAAGGGCACTCCTCCTTCCCAATTCTTCACACCTTAAAAGCCCTTTTGTTCGGCCAAACCCTGCCCAAATACTATCTCAACTTCCCTCAATACAACCTAAAGGCCTTAGTTTGATCAGAAAGCCAACCTATGGAGCCCCTTTGATCAAATCAAAAGGAAGAACCCGAAGAAGAGGTAATGTCTTCACCACCCCTTTTCAAGTTCCTTTCTTCCTCCACTTCCTCTTTCTTTGTTATTACCATTATAAAATAATAACTCCAGTAGAATATATATACTGTGATGTTATTATAAATATGGTACAACCATATTCAATATTCTATCCATCCTTTGAATAACATGTCACCATACGTGCGTACGTACGGCTTACTGTCTCCACGTCGTGGTGTAATTGTTATTCAATATATTATTATTTGGATGAGTATAATAATGATATGTAACTCATGTAAATAATAAATATAACATGATAATGATTCTGTATATATTATATAACATCCAATTATATATTATTTTAATATCAAAAGAATGATATTGTCGCTCGTGCGTATGTACGGACTACCGTCTCCACGAACGCGATGAGATTCATTCTCCATCATATCCATTCAAGTATAATTATAATTTGATGATTTAAAAATAGTATCTAAAGACTTGATATCATTCTGGATATTAATAATATACATCTCATTAATAAATATGGCTCACATAACAAAGAATATAAAGTAAAATGAACCCGTTAACACCCGAAATGACGATAATTCTAAGATATTATTAAAAAATCAATGTTAAAAGATCATATATGATATCATATTAAAGTCAATGATTCTTGTATAATTCAATAACAATTATTTCACCATTATACAGGAGGTAAACCTACCTTCGACCAAGGAAAAAGTACAAAGTAAGGGATTTTCTTATCTCACTTTCAATTCCGTGAGATTTCCATTGTTCGCCACTAAATTATTGAAAGTGGTGTATTGTGTACTTCCATTTGATATATATATTATCATGATTCTATTTATATTCATGTTATTATGTAAATCATTTTCTGGTTATTAACGTTTGGCCATACGACTCAGTTGATTAACGTGGTAAGGGGTTTCTTATCTCACTTTTAATTCCGCGAGAATTCCATTGATCACCAGTTAATTATTGCATGTGGTGTATGTGTAATTCCCATGATCATATTCATTATGTAATATACTTTAATTTATGGGTATTTACATCATCATGGTATGATACTTCTTCCATGGGTTTATGTTTCGTAAGTTACCTAATCAATAAGGGAATTTGAGATTTCAATTTCCACTCATTTGGCATTACGCATGTTTCATTGATTATATTACCCCAAGATTATGTGTGGAATCACTATCCATTTGATTATGTCATAATTTCCACTCCTGTTCCTGTGGATGTAAGTTTGATACAAATAATCACTCATTGGTAATTCTCAAGTCATTGATATGAATTTGATAAGAGTAATTTTAACTCATTCACCATTTGTTGAGTTAAACATCCAATTCGTTGGTGTTGTTTTTACAAGAATATGTGTGAATATCCTTTTATTGTTTTACACTGAATATCCAATCATATTTAGTGTATTTATATTTGTCACACATAATTATGTCGTTGATTTATCCTTAACCTAAGGATACGGCCTTTATGAGAGATTTCATCTCAATTTACATTCCCTTGAGACTTCTTTGTTGATATACACCAAATCACATTTATGTGGTGTATATAATGTACTTTGACATAGTATATCATGAATCCATTTATTCTCATGATATTAAAAAGTTTTGATTACCTCAATTATTTTTATTCAGGTGTCTTTTTTGGTTAGAATCTCTAACTAAAATACCATTTTTAAATGTTTTAAAGACTTATTCATCTAAATATTTCTCATTAATGTCCATGTTTTAAAAATGGTTTTAAGGATTTATTTATATGGACATTAAAGTTTAGAAATTAAAACTCATTTTAAAAAGTATCAAAGTGGTATGGGACACTTTGATTCAAAAATCTATTTTTAAATGGCTTCTTGACAAATAGTGTGACTTTTAAATGTTTTCAAGAAAAGGGGGATATTTATCTAAAATAGTTTTGATTATTATTTTCATCTATGTCAACATCATTCATTATTCTTGATTGAGGTTAATGTGATACAATAAAATCTTCCATATTGTATCGAATGAGTTATGTTTGACTGTGGATGTGCTATTTTTATACCATTCATGATTTGTGGTAGAAGTATTGAGATTTCGTATGCTAGTTTTAATATGAATGTTTATGTTATGTTTAAACCTGTTCATATGAGGAATGCATTGGACTTAATAAGTGACGGGTGGAGCCCGCTATAGCTCCTCGATGCATCGGTAGGACTCATGAGACAAATTAGTGTCTTGGCACAAGGCCTTGGCAAAATCTTATTTGTAGTCTTGGCACGAGGCCTTGGCTATGTGGTTATGATAGTCTGGCATTATGCATTCCATCATTATGAAAGTGTTTATTGATAATTCATGGGATTGTTCGACTAGTAGAATATCCATGTGAGTAAGTAAATGGAATTATTTTATTTTATCTTTGCCATTTTATGCTGAAGTTCAAGTTTAAAAGGCTTTTGTTTTAGTTATAAACTGCCTTAAGTGTGTATGCTTATTTTTGAAAGCTTCTGCTATAATGTTATCCTTACTGAGCATCTGAGCTCACCCCTTTCAATGTTTTATTTTTCCCAGGATTATGAAGAAGTAATTTATGAATGATCCGCAGGGATAGTATGAGGGGATATGAAGACAAGATGTTTTTTTATGATGTAATGTAAAAATTTATGGATGTATCTAGTTATTCCAAGGCTACTAAACTAATCGGTCTTTCGAGACACGATCTTTCTCGTGATCATTCTAATGTTATGTAATAATGCACCGAATCTAGGTAACTAGGGTCGGGGAGTTACACTTAAAACATGACGTTAAACTATGGTCTGACCCCGTGCTTCGCACGTAGGGTCCTCCAAGCTCGATCATTTTTTATGCCTCTCGTCTCCACGGGAATGGACTCTTCCTCGCATGGAATGAGATCCTCCTTGTCAGAGTGTCGTTTGTCCATGGGGGAAGGGATGCCTCAGAGCGTAAACCCCATATCCACCATGGGCCGCCTCAGAGCGTAAGCCCCATATCCACCATGGGCCGCCTCAGAGCGTAAGCCCCATATCGAACATGGGCCGCCTCAGAGCGTAAGCCCCAGATCACTCGTCCCGCATGATGTTAAATTGTATTCCCTCATCCTGCATGACATTAAATTGTATCACATCCCGCATGACATTAAATTGTATCACATCCCGCATGACGTTAAACTATATTCCCCCTCTTGGGCCATCTCAGATCATAAGCCCCATGCCTCACATCCACATCTCATCCAGACTTCTCCTCTCAAGCCCACGTGCCTTGGGAAGCTCATGCCCTAGCCCAGAGATCTTACTTCCTCCAGGCTCCAATCCATGCGTCCATTCTCACGGGTCGCCTTTTCAGGTGTCCCACCATATCACCGAACTACGCGGACATTGGTTCCCTTCCATGGGGATACTTAGGAAGCCTCTACAGGGTTCAAGACCATCACTCCATCATCTATCCAGATACTTACCCAATCTGCCACATCCTGGGGAGATCATGCCACTCCACCCCACTCCATAGTATCCGGGAAGCCGCCCACGTGCTGGCCCCAACATCAGTGTTCCCCCTAAAGGGTCCTTCAATCTGATCCACTCTCAGTGTTTCGATCAGTCCGATCCGTCTCCGCAAGACATTAAACTCACGGCATACCCCGTTTTAAACATGGGAAGCTGAGGAAAACCTCAGATGGTACATATTCCCTGCATTCGATGTGGGATGCCTCGGGCTTCCTCACCTTAGAGAAGCCCTGTGATAAGGGACATAAGATAGACATGTGGATCCCCAGTGTTAAGACATGCCAACGACACCCCAGCGCGACTGTTCTCCTCACTGAAGGTTGCTGCCCCGACAAGATCCCTTGGAGTGTCTCAACGGAAGCAGCGTAATTAACTGGCGTCCATGTAGATATGGCACAGGGAACGAGCTTCACGAACCTGTCTTAAATCTATGAGGGAGACCCGGATTAGGTGACGAGCTCCGAGGATGAATCCATGGAAGGAAGAACCAACATCCCATCATCCCGGTTTCAATTAAGGAGCAGACGTCCCTGAATAAGGAACGGATACTGCCTGCCTTTGGAAAAAGTGGGAATGCGGGGCTGCGAGCCGCACGTCCTCCCATGCGTGACCGACACGCGTGCGTTCCCCTGCATAAAAGCGTCGGAAATAGAAAATGGTGAACCCGACGTGAAGCTCTTCTCCTCAATATGGGGACAGGTAGAGTTTGGGATGTCATAAGATCATCATGTCACCAGGTCTGGGTACGTATCACCGAGATGTGAAACCCGCCAGGGGTTGAGGCAGTCAGGATGTTTTGCACTTATTTCTGTGACGTCGTCAGCGTGGATCCCTCTCGCTGACCACGGAATATGGAACAACGCTGGGTTATTGGTTGTCTATTTCTTTTCCTGTTAGTACTAGTGGGTTCATCTCCCTACTTCCAGGAATTAGATCACTACTTCCGGAGCCCGATCACCACCTGCCCACCGGCGCAGGGTTAGGGGAAGCACTGGCGCGGCTACCCCTCGCAGTCCCTCCATTTTCACAGTCACTCCGGATCCGATTGCCACGACTGTCGGGTGCTCACACCCCCTCTCCCTGTCAGAAATCATCCAGTGAAGGGTGATCAATGACCTGGTTCCCAGGTACGATGAGGAAGGGATCATCCCCACCAGGGGCCAGGCCTGTTTGGATCTAGAGGCGGTTGCGCCCCACTATCATCGCCAGCCCCGAGGGCCTCGCAGGGAGCTTCCGCTCCCCACTCCAATGTTCAACCGCTTCGGGAGCCTATCCCCGGAGCTCCTTGACATATCCATCCCCTACACCAATGAGATGGGGGATGTTCGGGTCCACACGATCGGAGACCCATCCTAGGGGTTAACGACAAGAACCCCCGCCAGGCTGCATCGACGTCTTCGCCCGGCTCCCCGGGCTGAGGACCAAGAAATCTTTTTGCCCGCACCGCCGGCTCCAACCCATCTGACCTGGTGCCAACGTCGGGCGCGAGCGGAAGAGAGTGCCCGTCCTGGGGCACCAACCTCAGTAGCCACTGTGGCCCAAGCCACTGCTGACGCCTGCTACCAGATCCCTACACACGTTGAGCAGGGGAAATCACATGCCCGACTGGGGTTGAGGCCCCGACCGCCCTACAGGCAGGTTGGGTTGACTCTCCCGGTCGCAGACACAGGCAATGGCCACCATGGACCAATCCGCGGTAGTGCCACCCATCATGAAGGCTCATTCAGTGACACTGATCCGGGAAGTCGAAGGATTATTCGTGACAACCACGATCCAGGTATGACCCCTTCTAGTGCCCACTGCACTGGGTATGAGGTCACTCCCCCTACCGCTGGCCGCAAGTATGGAGCCGTTGTATATCGAGTCTCTCACTCACATGGAGGTCCTCCACATGTCCCTTTCGACATCTGTCCCGGTGCTTCCCGCACCCCGGCCTTCAGTCCCCTCTGCCCCAGCACTATTGTGACCGGGGGAATCCTTGACGGAAATCGTCCTTACCCTGAGGAGCCACCTAGGGGTAGGAAGGCGGGGCATCGTCACCGTAGGAGGAATTTCAGGGGAGTCCGGACGGAAATTAGACCGGTCCATTTGTCGGACTCTGAGGCGGAGTACGACTCGACGGTGGAACCTTCCCACAACCCTCTGAGTCAAGGGAAGGGATGGGGACGTGGCACATCAGTATTGTACTCCCCAAATGCGAGATCTGTATGATTCCCTCCCCCCTCCAAAGTTATATCCAGGAGGACGAGGACTTGGCGTATCCCCAGGGGTCAAACCCGTAGTTATAACTGGCCTCCCCGGAAGAGCCTTCCACCTCATTCAGGGAGGGTGGGGAACTTTTCTAGGGACTGATGGAAGAGTCGCAAGGTGACACAACCTCGGCGAGCACCGACGCTATGACAGGAGGCCCATTCGATGGCCCATCTTATCGCGACATGGCATCTAGGGCACTGAATCCCTTGGAGGACGACTCAGGGACCGGCTGCCAATCATCATGTTCGCCATATTCCCCACCGGCCAGCCCACTAGCCCGGTGACCTGCCTTGGCGCCATTGCTAGCTCCCCATCCATTCTCGGTTGATGAGCCGGGGCAGCAAGTTCCGGACCCCGAACCAGAGTCATGTAGCTTCTGGACCGTCCTCGCAGCGGGCCACTTCCCCGAGAAGTTTTGGCCGGTCGTAGGGTTGAATTTTGATATGCCGGAGGCGCTCACCCAGGGAGAGTATGAATGTTTCCACCAGACTCTTCGGTTGACTCACTCCCGTCTTCACCATCAGATAGGGCCTTATCCCAGGAGTGAAGCACATATTGAGGATATCAGTGAGAAGTGTTGTCGGGTCGACCTGGCAGCGCTCCCTGCGGTTCGGCACCCCGAGTTGCCTGGCCACCGCAGGGCCCTCCAGCAACAATGCGTTCAGAGATTTCAAGTACTCCGCAAGGTTATCGAGGAAGCCACCCCCCACACGCACGTCCACGGATGGGGCCAGTACACTGAACTTATTTCCTGTGCGATCCACCGACAACCCGATTCACCGGGCGGTCCTAAGGGAATGTCTCCAAAGGCAGTGGTGGTCAACATGGCTGATCATTCAGGTGAGGGAAACGGTGTGGAGCTCCTCGATGTGGACTCACCCCTTGAGGAAAAGCCGCCAGTGGACCCGTCTGGGAGGATTAATCGCCACCAGAGGAGCCTTATAGGTCTCCCCACACCCACTGAGGCACTGACACTGAGCCGAAACATCGGCAAGGGTAAAGAGCATGTCGGGGCTTTGAAGCTCGCCGTCCCATCTGCCTCGGCATAGAAGGCAGAGGAAGACTCCGAAAAGGCAACGCTACACGAGCAAATTGCTGAGAAAAAGAGGATCGTTGATGAGCTCTTGGCCGAACGCATCGCAAAGCGACGACCTGACTACGGTAATAATAGGCTAGGACAGCAGGGGAAGTAGCACCTACCCCTTGCCGAGATTCCCCCGGGCAACTAAAACCATGTCGCGTTCGCCGACAGGGGAGAGGCCGGTTCCCATGGCAAGAGGGAGTGATACGTCTCGCCGAACCCTCCCGAGCGGTGGGATCACCTGGGGGACCATGATCGGTTTCCTCCCGCTGCCCTGAGAGTCACTCCGACAGCCGCCCCGCGAGTTGCTGAGCTTGACAACCAGATTGGAGAGACTGGAAATGCGTTTTTGGTTAGAGATCCCCATCATGATAGGAATCCATGTCCGGGAAATCTGATGGAAGTACTCATCGTCCTCTTGGAGGCCCTGGAAACTCAGCAGGTGGAAATCCCACCGGACTAAAAGCCATACCCAGCATGGGCGGATGATATTACGGCCTCGCCGGGATTTGGAAACCCCACTTTAGACCACTTTAATGGGATAGGAGACCCTCCACAACACCTGGCCCACTTCAACTCGAGGTGCGGGCCTATGTTAGGGACTCCGGTACAGTAGGAGGCTGCCAAGATCCGTTGCTTCATTCAGACACTGGAAGGACCAGCCTTCGTCTGGTACAACCAGCTCCCAGTTGGATCTGTGACTAGCTGGGAGGAACTTCGCTGGTAATTTTTCTACCAGTTTAGTTCCACAACCCGGAAGACGAACATTGCAGATCTCTTTAGGTTCAAACAAAGGCCCGATGAGCGGGTTGCAGACTTCATCGCCCGATGGAAGGGGATCACGTACTCCCTTGACATGCCACTAACTCAGAAGAAATTACTGACAATGTGTGTAGGGAACATCAAGGCAGAGCTGGTTCCTTCTCTGATCACTCAGAATTACCCTGGAGGGTTCCACAATTTCTCGGACAAGGCTCAACACCTTGAAGAATCCCTGCAACAGGTCAGTCAGGCACACCCACTGCCTCCTGTTATCCCTACAAGGAGAGCTGCCAGAGCCAAGCCCGCTGTTGTAGCCTAGATAGAGGCTCCCAGACAGCTGGAATTGCTACCAGTAAGGCCATCTCAGCAGCCCCATAGGGGTCCACCCCCACGGGCACAGCCTCCGACCCGGCAGTGACCACCTCAAAATCAGCAGGCGCCTCTGAGTGACCCACCGCCACCACCTAGGTGAGATAATCAGGCTCCGCCTCCTAGGCATGATCTTCCGGACCCTGGTCAAGGTCAGCCTCCAAGATCCCCCTTTCCAGACAGAAGGAATTAGACTTACTTGTTTGATGAGGCCCAGGTCCCCGGTTAATTCTATAGCGCCTTGGAGCAGAGAATCGTGCGGCTGCCTGAGTGCCGGAAGCCAGAAGAGGTGCATCTCACTGATCACCCTAACTACTACCCTTATCACCGGATCCTGGGTCACACCATCCATCGATGCTATGTGTTCAAGGAATGGCTCCAAGAGCAGAATGACAACAACATAGTCATGTTGGGCCTAGCCCCGGCGCCGGTGGCAGGTGTCTTCGTGAGATCAGATGGAAACAGTGGTAACGAGGATGAGTGGAAGCAGGTTTCCAACCATGGGTCCCTGAAGTATAGCAACTGGATGGCCCGCAGGATGGTTGCCCGTTCCCATGGCATCATCCGTTCCCTCCTGATCTAGCCGGAGCCCTCGGAATCTGGGAGCGCCGCTTTGGCATCGTCGTCCCAGCCAACCTCTTCCCAGAAGAGCAAACGGCGATGCAAGAAGAAAGAACGCGCCCTGCCAGTGCCGTCATATTCTCGCACGCTTGGCGATTTCATGCCCCCAGAGATGGGGATCCCTCCGAGACTCCGTACGGTAGAGGATGACTCCTCGAGTTAAAGCCCGAGGTACACTTCAGTTAACACCGTAGAGTTGGTAAATCCCTTTTTGGCTCCCGACGATGAGGAACGCCAGGTGGACCTTCCCAATGTCCCCAACTGTCGCCAACGTCGGTAGAGCCGTGGCTACGCGAATGGCCAGGGCACGACAGTCGTCACCTCCAGCTAGTCCATGCATGCTACTAAGACCAGGAAGTAGGCCCGATACAGAGATCAATGCACGCGGTCCCCTCACCCGGTGTCAACAGGTTCGCCTCCACCACCTTTTGTGTTGCTGGATCAGGCGGGGCCACCTCGTCCATGTCGCAACCAGCCCTGCCCTGCCACCGTCCGACTACAACCTTACGGTCCTAACATGGAAGCCACCTCTCGGGCTTCGACTAGTGAACAAAGAGACATGCCTACTACCAGTCAGTCACGGGTCCCTCCGGCAGGGCCCGTCATGCCTCCAATCGCAGAGCGGCCTCCTGTAAGCAGAAGCACGTGTTTGGCTCGAATGTATGATTTCCTGAAGCACCTGGCCGGCATTCCGGCAAGGCTTTCTATCCTTGAGGCCCTTTTCCTGTCGTGTGAAATGCGCGAGGTGCTCGCTGAGGCTCTAAGGATCCCCCTCCAGTTTAAGACGGAGGTGGCGGCTGCAGAAGCCTTCCACACTGAGGCAATTGAGGACGCCGAATGTCAGGCGGTTATCTCATTTTCCTGTGAAGATGAATACCTTCCCATACAGGGGAACATTCACCCACTGTACGTCACCGGCCAGTTAAATGGCGTGGAAGTTTGCCACTGTCTTATTGACACGGGTTTTGGGATTAACCTCATCCCAACTCTGATGCTACGGAAACTGGGGTTGTTTGAGGACGATTTAACTTCCTCAAACATCAAGATCCAGGGGTATGATAGGACCGAGCAAACTCCACTCGACAAGATTCGTCTGAAGACCCAGTTCGGCGGCATAATTGCCAATAACTAATTCGTGGTTGTCTCTTAGGACACTGACTACAACGCATTGATGGGCAGGCCGTGGCTCCACCTTCACGCAGCGGTCCCCTCCTCGTATCACCAGTGCCTCAAATACTCCCTTAAGGGTCGAGTGGGCATGCTCCAAGGAGATGCGTCTCCTTTTTTCCTCTTGTAATTCCCGTTATCTAGACGCTGATTAATACAAGATCAAGGAAAAGTAGATCCTAGAATGTGAGGTCGAGCCCACCACTGTCGTGATTGGTCCCTAGGAAGGATTGGACGACGCATATGTCTTCCGAATCCATCGGTTGGAGGCCCCGACCCCCGACATGGGGCAGTGATTTATTGTTTTGGGTACCAGAGGAAGGCATATTTCCGGGTCCAAGCTCTGACGGGATATCACCTCGTACCCTTACACCAGCCAGGCTCAGGTGATCCCCGAGCCTCCTACCCCTGTACGGTATTGGGATGTTGCGCTCATGGCAATGGTAGTACGTCATACGTGTCTGTTTCACCAGGCCGGAATCGATCGGCTCAAGCCAACGCGCCACAACTAATTTTATGTCATAAAGCGTGGCCCCTTGGGCCAAAGTCCAGATGGGATTGGATCAACCTCCTTTGTCGCCATGGTTTTTGCATTGCATGGGTCCCCTGATGTGGTGACCTCTGCCGCCCAAGCTGGCACCAGCTTCCCATCAGGGTTTGGCATCCCTGAGACGGATCCCCCTGTGGATGATCCTTCCACGAGTGGAGAGGAGGACATGGAAGATGCTCCTCCTTCCTTTGAGGAGGGAATCCCCACCACATTCGTTGAGTTAGTGCAGGTGAACCTCAGAAGCGAGGCGGAACCAAGACCCACATTGGTCAGCACCGCTATGTCCCCCGAGGAACGGAAACAGTTTGTAGACATCCTCAGACAGCACTGTGATGTGTTCGCCTGGTGTTATGAGGAGATGCCAGGACTAGATCCTCAGGTAGCTGTCCACTGCCTTGGCCTTCCAGCAAACCATCGCGGGATCAAGGAGCCTCCCAGAAAGATGCACCCCTCTCATGGTTCCATGGTTGAGGCCGAAGTTGATAAGATCATCAAGGCCAACTTCGTCAAAGAAGTCCAGTACCCCCGGTGGCTATCCAACATTGTGCCAGTCAGGAAGAAGAACAGGAAGATCAGGGTTTGTATCGACTTCCGCAATCTCAATCACCACTGTCCGAAGGATGATTTTCTCCTTCCCGTGACAGAGTTGTTGATCGATGCCACGTCCGGGTTCCAAGCCCTTTCCTTCATGGATGGGTACTCCGGGTAAAACCATATCTGTATGGCCCCCGAGGATGAAGAGTTCACTGCCTTTAGGGACCCCAGGGTACTTTCTTCTACCAGGTTATTCCCTTCGTCTTGAAGAATGCAGGTGACACCTATCAGCGGGCCATGAACCGCATATTCAAGCCGATTCTTGGGATGCTGGTGGAGTGTTATGTGGATGACCTGGTGGTTATGTCTCATCAGCACTGGGACCATCTCAAAGACCTTGAGAAAGTGTTTAGCTTCCTCCATTCTCGCCACTTGAAGATGAACCCGTCGAAGTGTGCCTTCGGGGTCACCTCCGGAAAGTTTCTTGGCTTCATTGTTAGGTATCAAGGCATCGAGATCAACCCAGACAAGATCAAGGCCATCAGTCAGATGCCTCCCCCGAGTAATATTCGGGAGCTGAGAGGCATTCAAGGCCACTTAGCCTATATACGCTGATTCATTGCGAATCTGGCTGGAAAGTGTAAGCCCTTTTCCAGGATCATGAAGAAGGGCGCCGCCTACGAATGGGACGAGGAGTGTCAGGTCGCTTTTAAGGAAATAAAGCATTATCTGCTTCAACCTCCAGTCTTGATGCCACCCATTTCCGGAAATCTTCTGGTTCTTTACGTGACTGCCCAGGAGCGATCCCTCGGCTCACTTATCGCCCATAAGAAAAACGAGGGAACAGAGAATAACCTCTACTACCTCAGCCGCATGCTCCTCAATGTGGAAATTAAAAATTCCCCCATTGAGAAGAGTTTCCTGGCGCTTGTATTTTTCTTGTAGAAATTGCGGCACTACTTGCATCACCATGAGGTACAGCTGGTCTCTCAGGTAGACTCGTTGAAATACATCCTGAACCGACCTATGTTGACCGGCCGATTGGCACGCTGGGCACTGATCCTCCAGTAGTTCGACATCAGGTTTTTACCTCAGAAGGCCGTCAAAGGACAGGCGTTGGCAGACTTCTTAGCTGCCCACCCAACCTCCACAGACAAGCCACTGGATCTAGGCTTTCCTGATGAGGCAATCCTATAAGTTGATCACGCCATCCCATGCTGGAATATTCACTTTGACGGTTCCTCCCGGAGCCCCACCGGTAGAAGGCTCAATGATCCTAGGCTTAACAGAGTGGGCCTGGGTATAGTCTTCATCACCCCGTAGCAAGCCGTTCTGCCGTATTCGTTTCTGTTGTCAGAAGGCTGCACCAACAATGAGGCAGAGTATCATGCCCTCATTACTAGCATCGAGTTGGCTCTCGATATTGATGTACCCCATCTGTATGTAAAGGGGGACTCAGAGCTGGTCATCAAACAGGTCAATGGTGACTACAGTGTCAAAAAGCCGGAACTCGTGCCATTGCTGGAGTGCACCCTCCGTATAATGGCTAAGTTTCCCTCCCGGCCAGAGGTCGTTCACATTCCCCAGTCGCAGAACAGTCGACCAGATGCTTTGGCCAGCCTGGCCACATCACTTGCGGAGCTTGAATAGGATAACCTAATCGTCCATGTGGCGCACTGGAGAATCATTTCTCTTGTTATTCTGGAAGGCGACCGTGGCCCGCGAGTGAACCATCTCACCGCTGGTTCCCCTACGTCAGGATCACCGGGGGCTTCAGGCGTGGTAATCGAGACAGTTCCCGACTGGAGGACGCCCTTGGTTGAATATCTCCGGCATGACAATCTTCTACCGGACCGAACCAAGCGAGAATGAATCCGACGCCGCGTGCCACAGTTCACCCTTCCGAATGGTCCCATCCTTGAGCAGCTCCTTTACAGGCGCGGATTTGATGGCATTCTCCTCCGTTGTCTTCAAGGAGTCTAGATCCCACAGGTCATTCATGAAGTGCAAGCTGGTTCTTGTGGCGCCCATTAGGCCGGGTCGAAGTTGTCCCACCAGATTCAGAGGCTGGGATACTTTTGGCCCTCCATGATCCACAACTGCATTGAGTATTCCAAGAGGTGTCATGCGTGCCAAGTTTATGCTAACTTTGTGCATCGGCCACCGAGGCCTCTCCATACTACCAAGTATTCTTGGCCCTTTTCAGTCTGAGGGTTGGATGTCGTGGGGCCTTACCTGCCGGTGATGGCCCACCAGTGCTGTTTCATCTTAACCGCTACTGATTTGTTCTCGAAGTGGGTGGAGGAAATCCATCTCAGGGAAGTCAAGGCCTGTTCTATCACTGACTTCGTGAGCTCCAATATCATCTATCGGTTTGGAGTTCCTCGGGCTATCCTCACGGATAATGGAACCAACTTCTGAGCAGCCGAGCGGAAGAAATTGTACGCTAAGTAAAACATTCGCTCTAACCACACCTCCCACTACCACGCGCAGGCGAATGGACAGATTGAGGCTTTTAGAAAAACCCTATCTAACATTCTGCAAAGGATGGTTGGTCAGAATAAGAAAAGTTGTCCGGACAATCTCCCCAATACCCTCTGGGCTTATAGGATGACGACTCGCAACTCAACCCAGGTGACTCCGTATTCCTTGGTATACAGAGCTGGGGTCGTCCTTCCCATCGAGATCCAGTTTCCCTCATTATGCACGACGGTCTACGACCAGCAGGCGCCAGATAGAGTTTCCTAAATCCGTCTAGCCTAATTGGAAGTGTTGGACGAATGTAGGCTTCGCTCTTTACATAACTTGGAAAGGAATCAGAGAAGGATGGCTTGAGCTTTCAATAAGAAGGTTCGCCTCCGCTACTTCCTATAAGGTGACCTGGTGCTGCCTCTTAGAGCGCCAATGATTCCCAGCAGGAAACCACCCAAGTTGGATCCCAAGTGGGAGGGGCCTTTTATTTTCCATAAGGTCTATCCCAATGGTGCGTATTCCCTGGTGACTATTGATGGTGAGCGCATAACTCCACCCACCAATGCCAGGTTCCTCACACAGTAATTTGCCAAAGCCTACCTCGGGTCCAACATGACCTTAAACTATATGGTCCAACATGACCTTAAACTGTATGGTACAACATGACCTTAAACTGTATGGTCCAAAATGACCTTAAACTGTATGGTCCATCATGACCCTAAAATGCACCTGGTCCGAGTTCTAAGGCCTAAAACTAAGATCTGTATATCTTCCAACATGATGTTAAACTGTGCCTTTCTAGAACTACGTATTGCTTCATTCTCATCCTAATGAGATACGTAGGAACGCCCAGACATTTCGTCTCGGGTCCAGCCCCAGGAGCGCCCAGATCTTCCATCTTTGGGTCCAGCTTGAGGTCCGCTAATGCATCATGCCTGTCTCACCTTTGGGACCTTGACCATAGGATCGTGTGGCGTGGTATGGGATTATTTCCTCATTCACGCCGGGTTTGCAATAGCTGCACCACGCGCGCCCTGTTCTCAGGATTATCCCTCATATGTCGTGTTCCCCATGATATTAAAAGGCGCCATCTAGAACTATGTGTGGCTTGATTCCCATCTTTATGGGATATGTAGGACCTCCTGAACACTTAGATTTTACGTCAATCCTCGTATCTTAGGAGATCCCACGATCTCCCGGTTGCCTCAGTCTTTTGTCCAGCCCTTCCCTCAAGAATCCGCCATCTTTTGGCCGCTCTTAGACTGATCTCTTCAACCCTTTCCAGTGGTCTGCTAATGTGTTCAGAGTACTCTGGTCTAGGACCTGAAGTGTCAAATTCATCTTAGACAAGTTTTTGTCCACTTTTCAAGCTTCTTGTTCCACTTCATTCAGGCCCCACCATCCTTCACACCCAGTGGGACCCCCAAGAACGGCCTGGATACAACGCCTAAGGGCTCTCCTACCGTCACGGGCCAACACCCTTGAGGGTTTTGGGAGAAAAATTGATACAAATCACGTGTTGCAAATATGACCAGTAGTTGATACTCATTTGTTTTCCCCTACATCTAGGATAACGCGGTAGGATGCTGTGTTGCGAACATGGTCAGCAGTAATCCTTAGTCGTCACGCCGGCTTCCTCGGGCCTTGAATGTTGGTTGCATGATTCAAATTGTGTTCCGCCCCCACCATGTCAAGGTGGAATCTCAACACTCCTTGTACTAACCCTCAGTACACCCCCACACATCAGATAGACCGAGCTGCGTAATGGTGTCTCTCGGGGCTCCCGCGATATGAGCGCTAGAGTTTGTGCTTGGGTCTCTTCTCTACAGGTTTCATGCAGCTTGACCCTCATCCCCATGGGGAATGAGGAGTCGCCCAAACATTGCGTTTTGGGGCTAGCATAGCTGGGAGCTAGCATCTCCTGCCCCCCCCCCCCTGATTTTTGAACCCGCGTAGGCCCCTTTGGCCCAAGGCTCCTCTCCCGGAACTGCGCGTGGTGATGGTATGGGATTACACCCTCACCCGCATCAGGTATGTTTTATTGCATCGTGCGTGTTCCTTCTGGTCCAAACCATATGACCTTAAATTGTGTTGTTGGTCCAAACCTTATGACCTTAAATTGTGTTGTTGGTCCAAACCATAGGACCATAAACTGTGTTGTTGGTCCAAACCATACGACCTTAAACTCTGGTGTTGGTACAAACCATACGACCTTAAACTGTGATGTTGGTCCAAACCATACGACCTTAAACTGTGTTGTTGGTCCAAACCTCACAACCATAAGCTGTGTTGTTGGTCCAATCCATCTGACCTTAAACTGTGTTGCTGGTCCAAACCATACGACCATAAACTGTGATGATATCTTCCTGGCCGCACGATAAAAAATGGAACCGCATTGTGATGACCTCCCCATGGGGGACATCATGCCAGGTATTGGTTGATTACCATGCCGCTATTCAACGCCTGCTATGGCTTGATTATTGTGGAGACGCCAGGAATTTCTACCATAGGCCAGTCACCCCCCAAAAGAAAAACCATTTACCTTCAAGAACAAACAAGACATATCAAATGCCGCTTCTTTTGGTGCGGGGGATAGACCCGCACGACTCCTTCGTCCTTTGCACAGGCACCAAATCGTGCCATGATGCCTTTCGAGAACTACGTATGTCTTGATTCTCATCCTTATGAGATACGTAGGAGCGCCTGGGAACTTCCCCATAGGCCCAGCCTAACTTTTCGTGTTCTTTCTCTCAGCCTAAACGCTTCCCCGAGAGCACATAGTAAGCATGGCCTTTTTCCCCACACTCACGTTGGGTCTTGCAGCCGTTTTACCATGGGTCTCCCATTCCCCTTTTCCTTTGGTCTGAGTTCTAAGACCTAAAATTAAGATCCTTTTCTTGGTTTTCCGTGACTCGGTCTCCCTTTTGGGATTGTACGGTGTGGTGCGGGATCATGTCATCATTCATGTCGAGTTACCCACCGTGTCGTGCCTATCCCCAGATGAGATGTGCCCGCCATCCCACATGACGTTAAACTATATTTCGTCCAACATGATGTTAAACTGCCTCTCTAGAACTACATGTGGATTTATTCTCATCCTAATGAGATACATAGGATTGCCCAGACATTTTGTCTGGGTTCCAGCCCCAGGGATTACCAAACCTCGTCCCCCCTTATTGTCGGCCCCTCGGCCTGACTTCGCGGGAGGTGGTGTAATCGTGACATCCACCCTGAATAAGTTCGGGATGCCCCATAGTGGTAATGGGAAGCGGTAGTTCTCTCGCCATGGAGGTCCTTCCTGAAAATTGGGACGACCCATGACTAGGTTGGTACGTCCGCCTGATGCACCTCCACCATGGTGGCGCAATTTCGGGAGTGTTGGACTCTGTTCGAACAAATCACCACTCCACCTTCCATGCTTTGCGTGGCCCTTTATTCGGATCCTCATTCTCTTTCATGTCTGACGGGACCCCCTAACAGTATGGATGACAGACCTACGGTCCGCCTACTATCATGGGCCAATTTTCCGGACGGCTGGTCATGTTTGACGGGACCCACTAATAGTATGGTTGATAGAATTTGGTCCGCCTACTGCCACAATATGGATGATAGACCTTTGGTCCAGCTATTGTATCAACATGGATGATAGACCTATAGTCCGCCTGCTGTCCTGGGCCAACGTTCCGGGAAACTGACCGGGGATATTTTAGTTAGGCCCTATGTTGCGAACAGGGTCAGCGATCATCCCTCATTTATTGTCCCTACTCCAGGCCAACACGATATGGATGCTGTGTTTCCGTCACTATTAACAGTTATCCTCCATCATTGTTCCCCACAGTGTTCTGAATCCGGGTAGTGTGATTCACCTTTTCTTTCCATCACCCTATGTTCAGATGGATTTCAATTCCCCTGGCATTGCCCTGCTCGTGTGTGAGAGCACATTGAGAAGGTGATATATCAATCGGTATGAGGTCTCCTCCTTAGAAATCTAGGCCCAATTTTAGATGCATGAGGCTTGGTCAATGCCCCATAGATGGACGAGATGATGACACGAGTATCCTTTTCATATCGCATTGGGTGCGACCCACAAGATCTTAGTGATGGGTTGTTATTCATTTTAGAATTATGGTTGAGCATATTAAACCAAGGGTATAGATGAATGGATTTGGACATGTACTGTATTGAGATGGTGAGAAGTACAAGCAAGAGGTTCATGAGATGGACAAAACAAATCCCTTAGGGATCAGCATGCTGAATCGATCTTTCCAGTACTGCTACCCTTTGGCTGGTAGCCTCCAGGACCGCTTCTCGCTCCTTAAAGAATCTCTCCTCATCAGCCTCCACAGAGCGCAGCTCGCCAACCGTAGCTTGTGTATGCTCCTACTCGGATCGATGTACGGTCATCTGGTGACTCGCCTCCATTAGTTGTTCCTGCGTGTCAGCCTGCTGGGCCGTCAATTGCTCCACAATCTCATAGCATGTTGCAATGAAGACCTCCTTATCTGCTGCCTGCCCTTCGAGGTGTCGGACCTCCTGATCCTCCCTCAGAAACACTCGGGTGCTCGCCGATCTTTCCCAACATTGGGAAACGTCAACGTGCCAGCTGCTCTCGTGTATCTTCTCGGCCATGTAATCATGGACCGTCAGATGAAGGCGCTGAGCGTCAGCCCCTCCGGTGCACAGGATGTGTAGCCAGGTCTGGAGTGATCCCATCCACCTCAACCAATCTGACTGGGGCTTTCTGAGGAAGCGTTAGATACACTTCCACCCTTTGCATCATGTCATCCGGCTCTCCTCGGCTGCCTCTGAGTCTGAGTCATCTACTTCCTCAGGGTTAGTGGGTCGGTATGTAGGGAAGGCAGCCAGCAGATCAGCAGAAAGATATGCCTTAGGGATGTCTTCGTGAGGAATAGGATGCTCGACGTCCGGGCAACCTTCCTCTCTCACCCCAGCAGCGATGATGCCTCCGTCAGCCTCTAGCCTCGCCTCAAGAACAGCGCTGCTGATGCCCGTTGCCCCCTGATAACCAATTTCCAGGGGTGACTCAGTGTTGGGAGCATGTTCTGAATGAGGTGGTATGTCTGCCACTGGTCCGCTCATGGATGTCCCAGGTTCCACATCCTGACGAGCCTCCAATGTTGAGATCACTACGTAAGGCGTACACTGATTAATTGGGATCTTTTGATAACATGCGCCAGTAATGAAGCGTGAGACTTACAGGAGTCCAGAACATCGGTCTTCAATGTTCCAGCCGCTGTAGGAGACGCCATGATAAGATACCCCTCTGCACTTGTTAATTCAATGATGGGTGTCAGATCCCCATTATGTCCCACCGGTTCCTCTCCTCCCTCCCCTGGTGGGGACGCCCATCCAACACTCAGCCACTCCTGAGTGAGGTGGAGAGATGGTTCAGAAATTGGAAAGGAGAATGGATGAAGAAGAAAAATGAATGAAGATAGAGACAAACCTCGATTATCTCGGTTATGTCGAGATTAGAGCCGAAAATCTCACCGCTCTCTCGGAGACTCCCTTGGTTGGTCACCTCTTGCGACCCCTCATATTCGGGTTCTTCTTCTTCTTCATATTCTCCTTCACCTTCGTCTTCTCTAGTCTCCTCTGCCCCCTCCGACTCCTCATCGTTGTCGCCTTCTCCTGGTGGCATCACTTCCAGATCATGCTCCTGGCCGAGCATCACTTTCACTAAGAAAGGTGGCTCCGCACGCCGACCCCTTTGGCGCGCGTATGGGTCCATGGCCATCAGGTAAGCATGCTGTCGATAGAAATTTATGCGGTCGGTAACTCGAACGAGCCTGACCTCTGGCAGCTGGATCCCGTTTTGCATGATCTTCTGCCAGATGACTTCAACGCTCAGCGATTTCCGCAGGGTCATCCAGGCCGACCACAGTGCTGGGAAAATTGCATCTTGGGAAGGTTCGAGAAGGTATCTTATCTGCTTCCCGGGCAGTTCCCTGGCCGCCTCATGTGACCCCCCACGGGCAACGAGGTCACGGCGGCGCTGCGTGATGTTCCCACTGTTGAAGTCCTGGCCTACGCAGGCCTCGCTGCCTGACGTACCCCTGGTTCTCCTCTTCCAGCAGCCCCTTTCCTTCTCCCTCGTTGCCCAGTTTCTGCACGAGTAACCTCGAGTTGTCAGACTCACTTGCATAAAAGCCCCTCAGGGTACGCGGTGGTCCAGTGTTCGGCATACTCGGTTGCTAGGCCAGCATCAACCCCGGTGGGAGGAAGAGTACTGAAATCACCAGAGACAAAGGTGGTAAACATCAACCACATCTGGTGTAGAACGCAAGGATTCTTTTCCTGCCAGATAGCCATGAATACCTTCTTCGACATTCGTTGGTGGCACCCGAACTGCCTGGCGAATCAGGATGGCACGTAAGGCTCACAGATCACCTTCCTATCGATCTGATCCACGAGCACCCCACCTCGAATGCTCTAGAAATATTCTTTATATTCTAGAGATCCTCGCCCATTGTCCACTATATGGCCGACCGAGGTGGGGAACGGGCTGAAGTGGAAGTTGTTGTGGTTGCCGATGCGGATTCTCACACCCTCCTCATTGAACGGCATCGGCGCCACCCCTGCGATGTTCATCCAGGACGATCGTAGGCCGTTTCCCAGAGGACGGATGGGGTTTGAGAAAGTGTACCTGCCATGGTGAGCCGCCACCCAGCCGTGGAAGATCTGGAAGGGTCCACATACACTCCGAGGAAACCCCCCTCATGAGATGCGTCCCAGGATGGCATACAGCTTAGCCAGTACGGGGACGCCCAAGTTGAACTATTTTTTGGAGGCCATGGTGCCTGCTATCACCAGTGTTGCTGGACGGATGCCCATCCTCGCGTCCCGCACCAGCAGGAGACACCCTCTCTGGAAGGCGGCAAGGAACCCGACATACCGGACATTCGTGTCCTGGTCCTCGATGACGCGATAAACCCATGATTGGTAATTCCCCGCCTCCAGGGTCCTCCAGTATAACCCATCTGAGTTCATCTGAGCCACAGTTGGACACTGTTTTCCCCGTCCCGACATCATGATGGCCGGATCCTTGTCAAGGAATAGGCTGAACCAACCCTTGTAGGAAATGTCCTTCATGAAGTCCTTGACCCCCAGCCTCTCTTTGGCCAGCTCCAGCAGGTGCCACATCAGCATGGGAATCCGTGACTGGTCTTCCCAGGTGTTCTTTGGTGGAACGAACTCGTCATATTGGTATCCCTCCAGTGGTATACCGCCGAGGTAGTGAATGTCCTAGAGGCTGATGCCGACTTCCCCATGATGAAGGTGGGATGTATTGGTGTCAGGAGACCACTGGGTGAAGATCTCCGGCCCGAGCTCAGGTTGACGGTGGAAGTGGAACTGCGACATCCATACCACCTCGAATAGGCCAATATACCGCAATTCATCCCCGAACTCGTCGTAGGTATGGAGAACCCAGAACGCCCAGGCCCACTCACTGGTGAAGTTACCCCCGGACCGCAGGTCCCAATCCTTCAGCCATCCCTTCATGTCATCTGTGATGCTCTGACAAAACATGCACGCATAGAGGGCTGGAGAATTCTCTGTGACAGGCTCGTCCCCTATAATGGTCCTGGTCCTCAGGTTCAGGACATATACGTCCATATGTATTGTTTCCCTAGAAGTACAACCATTGTTGGTGATGTTTTAGCGAGGAAGCTTGTCCTCCCGGGTCACCCATGATTACGGTGTGTCCACCTCGAAGGACGGCAGTTGCACCTCCTCCAGAATACCAAAATTCCAGAGCGGGAGGTTGACAGACAGTGGATACAGCTTCTAAGCTGGAGTTAGCAGATTGAACAAGGTCAGGTTGTCTGAAACGATCACCTTGGCGCCGTAAACCTCCTCGTTCGCCGCCATTTCGATCCTACGAGCAGGGGCATCCCCCTCATCGACTCTATTTGTGTCCATCTCGAATATTTTGGGAGTTGCATGAAACTGGGATGTAGTGCGCGGAATCGGAGAGTGCTACACGAAATCTGAAGTGGCGGCGCTAAATCCTGGAGTTGAGTGTGCAATCGGCGGGCGATGTGTGGAATATCACGAGTAGGCGCGCAAGGAAGGCCAAAATTCGGAAGGAATTCTGCGCTGCCAGAGTATTTTTTACACGCAGCCGCGGGAGAAATTTTGCGCACGAGAGCTATAAGCCTATCGCTCGGAAAATCTGTGGTACAGATTTGGGAACCAACACCCCTTTTTATAGGTGAGGCAAAGGTTCCGCGCCGCGCGGAAAGTAAATTCCGCGCCGATCCGTCGTTAGCTGTGCCGCGTGGGTTGATTGCACGCTAATCACCTCAGCCTGTCTCTGCTTCGACGTTTCAGCATTTCCCTCAGAATCCAATCGTTGTGACCTCTCTCCGATCCAATTCTGAGGGGGGGGGGGGCATTTTTAGATGCCGAAAAAAGTCCGCAAATCCTAGAGGAAGTTTTGAAATGGCAATGCGAAGTCATATTCGGAATCAGAGGCCTGGTCTAGAGGCTCGGGAAGTGGTGTGCGAAATAAAGGATGGCTGGAAGGAAATAAATATGTGTACATGAAGCATTCCCGGGATTCGCGTAATCGAGCCGCCGGTGCGCACAATTTTGTGTGCCCCGGTTCCGCGCGGTGAAGCCTTGCGCGTTGACGGTTCCAGTCGCGGAAACTTTTGCGCACAGCCTGGATTCCGCGCCGGGTGGCGCCTATAAATAGAAGGCGACCCAGACAGTTTGGGGGTTGAGGAAATCGGATCGGCTCTCGGGAGTGCAATTCGACTCCCCCCGCGTGCAATATGACTTCCAGTTAATGCCCCTTTTCACGCAACCTTGCCACGGGGTTCGCCTTTGCACGCAACTCCAACGACTTAAGTGAATTTGCCTCCTCCTCCAGGTACTTCCCTTGCGCGCGATCATTGTCCCTTGCGCGCAATCGCCTTCTACACGCACAATACCTTGCACACAATCACCTATTCGCGCAATACTCTGGCCCTATTACGCGTCATCCCAATGTTTTGCGTGCAAACCTTTTGCGCGCAACACCTAGGACCCCTTTACCCTGACGCCCCATGGCTGCCTTTCCGCGCCGGAACGTGATGTCTTCCCTACCGGGAATGCGCGCCATGCGTTGTTTTCCCGTACGGCCATCCAGGATCGTACGAAGTAACCTCAAGGTCCCTTGGGTAGTTTTTCCCATTGCGTTGCTTTTCCTTATGCTTCTCCGCATAGGCACGCTAACGGCTATTGCTTCTTCGCATAGCTAGGCTAACGTGGACCCCCCAATGGTTCGCCCTGCGGCCCCCCTTCGCCACGGCCTTGCCGATGCCTTCCCTCCCACAAGGGGTAGAGGGCATTGGGCATGTAATACCTAGTGGTGTGGAGCAAACCCACCTCGTCCAAGCTGCAAGACGTTAAACTGCTAAGAACCTCGTCCTTAACACATGACGTTAAACTGTGGTCCGACCCAGTGCTTCACACGAAGGGTCCCCCCAACTCGGACATTTTTTACGCCTCTAGTCTCCACGGGAATGGACTCTTCCTCAAATGGAATGAGATCCTCCTTGTCGGAGTGGCATTTGTCCATGGGGGAAGGGCTGCCTCAAAGAGAAAGCCCCATATCCACCATGGGCCGCCTCAGAGTGTAAGCCCCATATCCACCATGGGCCGCCTCAGAGCGTAAGCCCCATATCCACCATAGGACACCTTAGAGCGTAAGCCCCATATCCAAAATGGGCCGCCTTAGAGCATATGCCCCAGATCACTCGTCCTGCATGACTTTAAATTGTATGCCCTCATCCCGCATGATGGTAATCTTTATCTTGTCCCGCTTGACGTTGAACTGTATTCCCCCTCTTGGGACGTCTCAGAGCTTAAGCCCCATGCCTCACATCCATGTCTCATCCTAACTTCCCCCCTCAAGCCCACGTGCCTTGGGAAGCTCATTCCCTAGCCCGGAGATCTTACTTCATCCAGGCTCCAATCCATGCGTCCATTCTCACGGGTCGCCTTTTCAGGTGTCCCACCGTTTCACCGAACTACACGAACTTTGATTCCATGCCATGGGGATACGTAGGAAGCCTCCACGAGGTTCAAACCCGTCTCTACATCATCCATCCTTATCCTTACCCGGGCTGCCACATCCTGGTGAGATCATGCCACTCCACCCCACTCCATAGTATCCGGGAACCACCCACGTGCTGGCCCCAACATCGATGTTCCCGCTAGGGGGTCCTTCAATCTGATCCAATATTAGGGTTTCGATCAGTCTGATCTGTCTCCACAAGTCGTTAAACTCGCGGCATACCCCGTGTTAAACATGGGAAGCTGTGGAAAACCTCAGATGGTACATATTCCCCACGTTCGATGTGGGATGCCTCGGGCTTCCGCGCCCTCGAGAAGCCCTGTGATAAGGGACAGAAGACAGACATGCTGATCCCCAGTGTCAAGACATGCCAACGACACCCCAACACGACCGTTATCCTCACCGAAGGTTGCTGCCCCGTCAAGACCCCTTGGAGCGTCTCGATGGAAGCAGCGTAATTAACTGGCGTCCATGCAGATATGGCGCCGGGAATGAGCTTCACGAACCCGTCTTAAATCTATGAGGGAGACCCAGATTATGTGATGAGCTCCGAGGAGGAATCCATTGAAGGAAGAACCAACATCCCATCATCCCAGTTTCGATCAAGGAGCAGACATCCCTAAATAAGGAACGGATGCCGCCCGCCTTTGGAAAGTGGGAATGCGGAGCTACGAGCCGCACATCCTCCCATGCGTGACGGGCATGCGCGCGCGCCCCGACGTAAAATCATCATAAACAATAATTGATTTATATTTTTATACATTTTCATAATTTAGTTTTTTTATTCCCCATAACATAATGGTTAGGTTCAAATAGTCATTTTATACTATGGGAATCTTGTGGTTCGTTTAAAGTCATGATTGTGTGAAATGAAATCTATCGAAGAATTTAAATTATTTAGAGAAAATATTTTATATGAACAACTGAGTGTTTTATATAGTCTCTGTTTTAATGTAATTCAATTTATTTACTAGGGATATGTTTACATTATGTGTACTTTTATTTCAATATAGTTTTTTATTTATTACTTATTTTTTTGGACATGTATATATTCATTATAAAACCCATCACACAATTAATACAATTTCCTAATTCATTGATGGTTGGGGTCCATTATTATATACCACATCATTGAATCGGTGGGTCTCATAATATGAACTAGTTTGGGTATTTTGGGAATATATTACCATTTATTTATAATGTGTTTTCTTGAAACCTTGATAGTTTGAATTATTTTTGATATCACACAATGATGGATGAATGGTATGATTAATATTTCCATCATTACATATCCCATCACATTTAAATAAGACATTATTTTTTATATTATTATTTTCATTGACATGTTAACCGTGAATTTTTTTTGATGTACATGAAAATTATAAAGATGGAATTATTTCGTCATTATTTATTCCAACAAGATTGTTTATTCCATGTATAAACATTGATTTGTTTTGTAGTTCCCTGTACCTTACAGTGAGTTTGATCTCAGCATTCTAATGTTCCATTTACCTATATTATGAACAAGAGTATTACATAATGATTGGATGAGTGTCACATGTAGATAATTATATTTTCATGATCGAAGATTTTTTTTAAAATATTGAATCAATAATTTTTTCAGATAACTTCTCATTTGTTGGGAATGATATTTGTGTTTTAATTTTATGGATTTTTATAATTATTTAAAACACTAAACAAAATAGGTCATGGTAATTTACGTGACATAATTTTTTTGACATTATTATTGTAGATAGTTATGTTTGGATCACATTGGTTGGTATAAAATCTAATTTTGAAAGATTATGCTTTTAACACCATATCCAGAAGTGTCTGACAATGGAATCACATTAATATCCAACTTCAATAAAAATTGTGAATATTCATAAATAATCCAATTATAACTAGGATTTAGTTTAATACACAAATATTTGGTTTTTAATAATTCTAAACTATTATATAAGATCATGATGTCTATATACCCCCGTAATTTCAAATTGAAACTTAAGAAAATATATTATAAATAAAATTTATTAACATGGAAAATTTACTCCAACGGTTAGCAGTAACTCACTAAAAAATATATTTAATTAACAATTACAACAATTAAAATTTTAAATGTATCATAAAATACCATGAAAATAAACAAAGTGGTTTTACCATCTATAGAATCTTTTACCAACTAAATTTCACTTCCCCTAAACCATAATCTCTATCTTGTATTAATTATCAAAAAATAACTTGGTAAGAAAAATTATTGTTTTCAATTTCCAAAAAACACTCATTCTCAATCTTTTCTATTAAAAAATGACATTTAATTTAGTTATCCATTTTATAACACCCATATAACATATAAAGTAAGAAAATAAAAAATCATACACCTTTATATTTTATAACACTCAAAAAATTACATAAAAACTCTTTAAAATCAAAAAATGTAATGAAAAAACCTCAAAACCGAAACCATCACCTTGTAATCCTCCATAATTATTTTTTTATTTGATAATCCTAATTATTTAATTAATAAAAAATTATGTAATCCCCAGAAAAGTGAAACAACATATGATATACCTCTTTATGTCCCTTAATCACTAAATCAACTAAACCATGAAATAAAATTTAAAGACAATATAATTAAAAATTATTTCCATATCAATTAAAATATTTAATCATATAAAAAAGAACATTTATTAAAACATCTTTAGAAATTAAACACACATATTTCATTTTTTTCCCACTTACAGTCCTACAAGACACCATGATTTCATAAAACATACACTATATTATTAAACAATACTTTTGTTACATTCTCTTAATTATTTTGAATTCCCAAAAACCATTTATACAAAAATAAATCATATTCAATATCATGATCATAATAAAATATCACATGGGATCCAATTTATATATCTATCCAGTGATTAAATACATGGAAGAAATCATGATGTCATGTTAGAATGGGTGTAAGTACAAAATTTTGTTCCCTTTCACCAAAAAATAATAGTAAATCAATGTGTACAACCAACCATATAACTAGCAGACATTTTCGAAAAAAAATTAGTTTTCACACTAGGTTGAATCCTTAGTAATTACATGGTCACAAATTATAATCCTTTTTCGTCTTCTCACGTGTCCGTTGTGGAACATTAAAGGGTTGTAAAATAATTATTGGAATAATATGCCTATTTGTATCATGTTATCAAAAAATACATCACGATAAAAAATTAACCTTCTTCTAAATTTAATCCACATAAAATAAATAATCATGAAATAATAAATCAATTAAATAATCAAATATATCATTAAAGGAAAGTAGTGAAACATTGATAAACTGAATACTTCATGTACATTAGAACTTACAACTCCCCATGCATCCACTCATTAATTTCATGTTTTTCCTCATTGGGATGTAAAAAACATTGCATAAAAAGATGATAAGAATGTTAGGTATGTTATGAATATTGATATTTATTTATTTATCATCCTCA
Organism: Viscum album; assembly: GCA_963277665.1. Taxonomy (NCBI): domain Eukaryota; kingdom Viridiplantae; phylum Streptophyta; class Magnoliopsida; order Santalales; family Viscaceae; genus Viscum; species Viscum album. Next base: position 640,086,624 of record OY728123.1, read on the forward strand.
TATTAGGTAAAGAAGGAATATTATTTACTTCAAATAAGGAATCATAGGCTTGCCGCCTAAATCATACAATATTTATCACCAAAGGCATCAAATCCTCATTATATCCACAACATAACATTATAATAAAATTAATTCCATTGATGTAACTGATGATTTAAATTAAAATGGGGATAATAAATGTTCAATGTTTGTGCATGACACATATGGTATAAAGTCTAATGGGGCTACATAGTGATTAATTTATATAAGAGAAAATCATAATTTAAATTACCATGGGGACACTCATGATTAACATTCGTACAGATAATATTAGAAATATTCTTCCTATATAGAAGATCCATTATTTAATATATACTATAATGGATTGTGAATTATATTATACATTGGAAATATGATAAAACATTAAATATAATTACTTCTAAATGGGAGAATAGGGGATGGAAATTGTATTAGTGTATCAAGATTAAACACCATAGGGGCCTCATTTGTATCATTATGGAATTTGAAAAATAACCCACGTAGTCTATCTTTTATAGTTTATGGTCATGTGACACGACCAGTCTATACAGATTAATGTCATGATGTAAGGATGAATGTATTGTAAAATATGAGATTTAAAGTGATTTTTTGGGCATTATAGGATGTGATTCCTAGTTTGATTAAATTTTTTATATGTTCCTGATGAGGAAATGTTATTTTAAATGCACCTAATATAAATAATGTTAAGATTAAAACCATATTTTCCAGAAAAGGGACATGAAACTAAATAAGGAAATGTTTGGACTAAACCTTGTAATGAATTAAAATTATAAGTATAAAATAGGTATAGATGTTTCCAGGCATGCCCTTATTTAGAATGACTCAGATATAAATGGGAAAAAATTGTTTTTACATATGGAGTTTGGATTTGTGATTCTAGGTCAAGTGAATATACATCCCATGATCTATAAACTCTTAATAATTTATAATTTTTATTGGAGGAATCAAATGGGCTTATATAGTATGGGTTCCTAAAAACAAATCTAGTGAACAAAACCATGAATTTGTCAATGTTTTAAGTTTTTGTAAGATTTTTTTTACATTGTAGGTGTTTTTTCATTTATCACACAATTTATAATGATTCAAATATTTTAGTTGAGGTAAGTCACAAAAGATCATCACATATAAGATTCTATGTTAGTTTCATAAATTACATGATGTGGGAATATGTGGATGAGTAAACTAAGCGATTTGGATTCCACTAAAATATATAATCTCAATTAAAATCTCTTGAAATGGTAATTTAATGAATATTTATATTACCCTATATCATGTAACCATTCAAATTGAAATAAAATATTTAATCTAATGAAACAATCATCTTACATATCAATATAAGATTCATACCTTGAAAAACGTTAACCCTCGAGAGTCATTTTGTTTTTATATTGCCTTATTTTCTAGATTCATATAATTGAGTATGTGAGAAATATTCTATTTTCAACAATATTATTTCACTTGAGCATTATTATTCCATGATTCCTCTTGGAAAGGTTTTTTATGTCCAAAAAATACACCCCCCACCAATTAGGTTTGATTGGGGAAAGGAGGATAAAATTATATTAAAAAAAGATATTTCTTGAAGATTCTTTCCTCATTTCTCATTGTACATGGGTCACCAAGATTACTACAGTGATTAAATACTATTTTAGGAAAGAAGACATATTATAGAACACAAGAACTTATTTGAGTGTATCGAGATAATTTTTACCTTTATTGATTTAGAAGAATCACCTTACATGAAAGTAATTCCACAATGGATAGTTTTCTAATTGGTAATTACAGAAATTATATATAAAATTTATTGTAATGGAATATAATATTATTTATGATTATTTACTAAATAAGAAATAAATTGGTGGTCGACCCTAGAACATGGCCATGTGGGTCAAATAGTTTTTGTTGATGTTATTATTAAATGAAATAATGATGTAGAAATAGAGAAGGTGGATATTCGAACTAACACACTATAACCCATAATCCTGTTTAATTATGTGTAATAACATTTTACATAGTGGTTTTGTTATTAGGATAGAAATAGTAATCCACCTACAAAAGCATATCTGTTGCGTTATGAAATTGTGGTTGAGTTGGAGGAGTAAGACATGTTATTTTATGTTATCAAATACCATCTTTATAGGAATGGTGAACAATAAAAATAAATTTATTGGTCAATTTAATAGATAAAAATTATATAAGGATTGTTTTTTTTAATATTACGTCTCTTAATAATTATATCGTAGTAATAAAAGTAATACAATATTAAATACCCAATTTTTAGTTATGCATCTCCACGAATTAATGGTAAAATCAACCAAATCCATATAATTATATGTGGAATATTATATGGCTGAAAGAATGATAAATATAATATTATTCATGTAGTATGGGATTTAATAATATGGGTGGATGATTTGATGTTAGAAATTAACATAAAATACAAATAAAAACTAATCATGATTATTGAATTGGGTTGGTCTGATTCCAAAAGGATGATTTTCCATACCAACATTAATGGATATATGGAGTGGAAAAACCAAGGTATTTAGAATTAAATATGGGTAGAGGTTAATGGTAAAATATATCTTGTAACAAATAGAGTTTTAATACAGGGGTACTGGAGAAGAAAAGCAAAATGGGACTACTAACTAAATTGAAAATATATGTTCCACAATCATACCATCACTAAAAATGAGTGATTTGGGACATGATCCCTTGATTACATGTGGGATTTTGTTAGTGAAATATGATTTCACTATGTAAAAAATGGATTTCAATATGAATTAAAATGTGCGACCTCTATGACATATAGACTAGATATGAGGAGAGATGATTCTAGGGAAATGTATCACCAGAATACACATAGAGGAGCCTGTTTTAAGTAAGATCAATAATGGAGATTACTATTAAATGGATAGAAAGTTTGAATATAAAATAAAATCAATATAAATAAGATATTTAAAATTATTGGGGTTTTGTATATGTGAATTATTTATATTGAAAAGTTGTACCAAAAAAATTATAAGGCATATTCTTTAGTAGGAAAGATTAAGGTTCCATCAATTATGAGTTGGATTGCACATTTTAATCATATCTAATGATAAATAAAAAATTAAATCAATTATTTTTCTTGAATATGGTTTTATAACATAGAGAGTGAAAATGATTATGGATATAATGAAATGTGTTGGGTGATTACACTACATGAATGGATATCTCGATGATGATATAGATGATTAATTGTAAGGTTATATAACATTGAACTAGGGTTGTTCCTAGATTAGGGTTATGGATCTTTAACCATGGGTTACATTTTATTAGGGTCTTTTATCTCAAAACATGAGGGTGGGATAGTTTCCAAACAAATGAGCGATATATAAACATGATTTTCTCTTATATACTAATGAAAATAAAGACCATATCAGTGGTGGATTAAAAAAATTTAAATTCATGTTTCCTAGACCATGGGGTTTAGGCTTAAGGACACCTCACTTTGAATGAGTCAGTGTCATAGTTTATGGATGTATTTTTTGGATGCGAATCATTGGTACAGTGTCTAGTGAATAGTGGAAACATAAAGATGTGGAACATAATAGAACATGGGTGGTGTGAGATTGGATTATAGTACTGGTATAGGAGATATCTATGTCACAATGTATCATATGGAGTTGTAATCAATCCACATTTATTTCATAGTGTGATGAACAATCTAAATATTTCTATCATGCGTAATAAAAATGTGAAAATTCATGGGTTCCTCTACGGAAAAGGATCATGCCTCTAAATATTACACGACTCAGTAAGAGTTTACTTCAAAGGGGGTGAGAGTGTAATATAGATCGACTCCATAATTGATCTTGGGATAATGTAATGTTTAATCCATATATATCACATTAAATGGGAATCATGCAACCCATTTTTCTGGTGATAAGTTTTTTATTGATATGGATCGTGCATAAGAGGATATTGTTTGGGGAACCATCAGATAACTAAAAATTATATATGTTAATGAAATATATTTACACAGAATCATGGAAACTAGGATTAGATAGAGTCTTATTTTGTTGAACTATCTAGTATATTTTGATCATGTGTCCCTATCTTTCCTATGGAGAAATAGTCAGGATTTATATATTTTTTAGAGATGGTGAAGTAGGTTTCCTACACTAATGTTGGGGTATGGAAAGAGACCAAAATAAAAATAAAGGGGGATAACCACTTATGTGAGAAAAAATTAATCACATAGTTTCTAGTTATACAATTGAGACACATAAATATAGTATAAAAGCAGTCACAGGGGGTTTTATAATTATTTTTAACTTCATATAGAGAGGATAAAAACCATTCAATTTAACCCCATATAGGCATGATGATGATATAATAGTTTAATTTGATAAAATAAAGATGAATGTGCTATATTGTTTAAAGACACGTAGGTAAAACTATGGGGGAATATAGTTTAAATTTTTGCATCTATTAATTTATGGATTCAATCTAAAGAATTGATTCCTCCCAATAATGTTAAAAAATGGTCATCAAAATCGTATAATCACACATGAGTTGCTATCAATATGATAAATTTGGTGAAATGGAAGTCTACTCATTATATACGAGACTACAAGATAGGGATAATGAGTTGGGGTTAAAGTTTTTCATTGACCATTTTATGTAACTCAAGATGATGTGAAAAATATTATCGGCATAACTTGAATAGGTTGATTTAACCTACCCATGAGAATTGACACATTGGGGAACAATTCTATGGGTTTTAGAATTCCACCTGAGCACGAAGATGTGGTGGAAGTGTCAATTATGGATTGAGGTGTCTTAATTGAGTATTGAGATAAAAAAATATGCTATGTAAGACCAATAAAAATGTTCAAAACATGATTTACACTATCTTACGACTAAAAATGGGGGTACAAAATGTTGAGGATGATCGGAGACCATATTTCAGACATTGGTGCTACTCCAACTATTCTGACAAATTTTCCACCCATATGTGTGCCCATGAAGGGAGCCATTCCATGAATAGTAAATTTTGATTTCACTTTAAATCAATGGGATTCCATTAATAAATAAATGTCAGGGAAATACAGGATCAAGAATTAAAATGTGTAGAGGCAATTAATGGAATAATATAATGATTGATTTGAGATCCGTTGAGTTACAATATCATGTATTAGTCATGTTGATAGAGTACACTTTGGATGATAGAGTTCCAAACCCACAAGAGTGATGGGAAAGGGGGATAATTTCTTATTAAGATAGATAATAATTATTTATAATGTAATTTATAAGGTCCTTTATCTTTCACAATAGATAAATATGTTTGGGTCATATAGTTTAGATCATGAAGTTATCATAGTTCAAATTTATGGAGCTAAAACCATAATGGTTCTAGAGTATAACCTCATTAAATATAGTTCTTGGTGTTAGATGGTCTATATATTAAGGGGAAAAGAAAAATTAAATGATTTGGAAATCGTAATTCTATTTTTTATCAACATGAAGTGGGTGGGACATAATTTCCTTTCCCGGTTCTTAAAACAGTGGTTCCAAAAAGATTAATGATCACACAACTTCAACTATAGTTTTGATATAATTTAAGGTCCTTTATCTTTTATTATTACAAGAAAATATATATATATATATAAGGAAGATGAAAAAAAATATTAATTGGAAGCTCGTATGCTGATAAAGACTTCCCCAAAGGCGAATGGACAATCATTAAGTTCATGATTCTTGAACCATGATTCCTTGTTTAATATTATGGAACTAAGATATGGGATTAATACATTCTATATATTAATGGAAATTGTAAACATTCCATTAATTTTATGTTTTATTCCAAAATATAAAACCCTAGAAACTCTCACAAATAGTTTAAGGTCTAGATTGATTGACCCTATAACTACCAAAAAATTATTAATGTAAAATACCACTTTTTATAATTATTATATATATTATGAATAAATTTTAAAAAAATTGATAACATTATAAATATATTATAAATGAAGAATAAATGAAATAAGAATTATTTTTATAAGTTAAGTAACCAATATCTAGGTAATAATAACATGGCCTTTGGAATAGTAATATGAAAATTATGAACATTAAAAATGAAAAAATGAAGGGTGTCCCCACCCATGAAATTAGAAATAAAATATAGGCATCCTATAAAATATAATATGAAAAAATTATATCATTTTATAAGTAAATATTTTTTAAAAAAATTATTAATTATGTATTGGATTTTTTGTATGTCATAAATATTTATTTACAATTAGAAGATTTATTTAATAGTTTAAAATAAAAATTATTTTTCATGAAATGTATAAATAAATTAATATTTTATTTCTTATTATTTTAAAATAATTTTATAACACTTTAAATAAATTTTTGAAGTGTTATAAAATCAGTTATAATTTTAAAATGTGTATTTTTTTTACTAAATGATGATTTTATTTAAAAATTAAATTTCTCATATATAGAAAAAAAATTCATAAAATGGAATATAATTTTTTAATTATACACCACAAAATATATAAAGGGTGATTTTTTGGGATGTTTATAAAATACATCTATTTTTCGGTGAATAGTAATATTCAATAATTTACGTTATAGGATAAATACCTGAATTACTGATTCGTAGATGATGTTTGGATGATGTACACCCATAATATAGAACAAAAACCATTATATTCATATATTTAGTGATAAATATGAATCTTTTGAAATTCATGAACTAAAAATATGAAATTAGTGAATAAAATAAAGAGAAAACTCCCCTAACCCCACTGTAAATACCAACCCTCACCACCTCTTATGTTCACACATTCTATGATTTTTCCTTATCCCAATTTTTCTAAAATATATTACCAATACCCTAATCCATTTCTATGACCCCATTGTATAATAAAAAGTCCAAAACCATTTTTTAATGAGGTTCTCAAGGAGGAGTGATTTAAGATGTAAAATCCTCACCCTCATTCATTTTAATTTGTTTTTATTCATTTTTATTTTCTTATTTTCTCCTCACCTAATCCATCAAAATTTTAAATTTAAATAAAATTTATTTTATATACACGGATGAAATCATTTTAATGTAATATACATCATCATACTTATTTCATTATCTCTATTTTATTCTAAAAATGAGATCATCACCCGTGATGTGTTCATTTACTAACATCATGGATAATGAATTTTTATTTTATTTTAACTCCTTCGAGGATGCTCACAAAAAAACTCTAAAAGTTTGTATATACTATAAAATTTATGTTTTAACGTTTTTTTATCTAAACCTTTTACATAAATCTAAATAATAAAACAAATCGAGTTCTTTATGATCATAAACCACCAAAATAAACTAAAACAATTGTCAATAACTGTTTATCTAATGATTCATATTCATTATATAAAATATGATATATCAGACCAATTTAACGACTAGAGTATCATTTATAACATATAATTTCAATTCTATACAATTATCCCCACATTACATGATCTTCTATAAATGAATACAATTAAACCAATCATGAAACCACGAAAATGAGCAACACCGAATGATTAAATTAAACTATATAACTCATCAAAAATCCAAAATAAATATCAATAATAAAATTATAATAAATAAAATTAATGTATAAAATGATTTGTATTTTTAATTAATTAATTTAATTTGATTATCTAAGATATTAAATTAAGGAAATCATTTCGGACACAAGGTAAGGGGATTCTCGGACGCAACTCTCTTTCTTTGGGATTCACTATTTAACTACATTTTATTAATGAATGTTCGATTATTTTTCTATAATTATCATTTATTTTTAACTCTATTTTTTCTTTTGAGATATACATTTTTCAAGTGTGGTTTTATGAAAAATTAATTTATCTTTCTAAAATAAATATTCATTATAAAAAACACATTTTCTACTTCTCATGAGATTGTTTCTTCTTCAATAAAAATTGATACAAAATATATTATTACTTTATATATTTGAAATACAATGTATATATAATTATTCTTTATGAAATAAAACTCATTCCTTTCAATGTGTTACATTATTTCCTATATAGATATTTATTTTATGTGGAATTCCTAATATTGTAAATCTTTTGATGTGATAGGTATGCCTGGAATTATTTAGTGCATGTGTCTTTTATGATGTGGCGGGTGTGCCAAAAATTATATATTTCTCTTATTCATTGGATATTATGATGAATTTACTAAGATAGAGTGAAATATGAATGAACATGATGTTATCTTTATTCATAACTATATTTTCTATTCGAACACTAAGGTATAATTATTCATTTTTATTCATTACCACATTCCATGCCTTTTTCTAATGTTTCAACACATGATTATGATGATGTTTTCATTCTAACCAATATTATATTGTTTTTTCCATTATCTATCGACTTACTAGTATTTTAACTCATGACTTATTTGATGTGTATCTACAGTTGAATACATGGAATGAAAAGAACATGTGGTCCAATAAAATGATATAGAAGATAGAATTAAATAATGATTATATTTTGTTATTTAATTGTTATGTATGGTTCTTATTTACCCAAGACAATAAACAACTGGATCCTATTTTTTTATCACTATTATATTTTTTACATTTAAATTAATTTTATAGTTATGTAATAAAAATTAATGTACTACATAGTTGGTATCATAGAACAGTATTGTTAATTTTGGAATTAGGATTAGAGAACCTTAGTGAAATCCCTTAGTATTAGACTAAGTATATATAAAAACCCAATAATATTTGTTTTAAAAAATTCTACAATAGGATATTTCTTTAGACTTAACTGCACAAAAGAAATAAATTATTTATTAATGACTTCTTGACTTATATTTTTTTCTAAACATATCTATTTAAGAAAATGGAGTGAACCATGATAAACCAGGACAAAAACCCAAGTTAGGGACAATGCAGTGATTTCCCAACTGACATCCCTAATGCCTTTAGTGGTGGAGTTCAAAATTTCATGGTGATGTTTATCCATCTATCGTAGACTTTTATCATTTTCATGAGATGTTTATAATGTACACCTTCACATACGAGGTAGAAAATGGTTATAGAGTCTTTTATACATAAAAAACCCCCGAAATTTTGTGGATCTTCCAATACATTAATTGAAAAACTATGGGTCATCTCAATGGAGAACATATTTTCTATACTTCTCTATTCTATGGTGTTTAAGTTGACACAAACCATTTATCACTTAGAAGGGGAGGCTGATCAATGGTGTTCAATTATTAAGAACACCAAGAGGAAGGAATAAATTGAATAGATGGAGTAATATGACTTTAAGACCGTATTTCTTAATATGTATTTACTTCAAGATATTCATAAAAATATGGAGAGATATTTCATATAGAAATTTATACATTATTTAGTGTCTTAAAATCACACCTTCATATGGCTCTTGAAATAAGAGATTTTGGGAGTTACAAAGAAGTTGTTCCATGTTCTCTCAAAGTGGGGATGGAGTTTGGAAAATAGTCCCATGGTTATGTCGATGAGAAATAAAATATGCAGTTTTAGGATGGGGGATCTAATGAAAATGTGGAAGGAAATAATAACCACCCACATGTCCAAAATGTGGGAATAAGCATCATGGGAACTACCTAAAATGGATGAGGAAATTCTATAAGCATGGGAGAGAAGTCCACCATGATCATTAATTTAAAAAATAAATGAGTAAGATGCACAATGTGGTGGATGAAAATAAAACACAGCCCATGGTTCAATGTTATAAGTGTAGAGAGAAATTGAACTATTCATTCCTATGAACTAAACCCTATGTCCTCAAGGTTAATTAGTTTAATCAGCCACCAAATCTAAAGGGGTAATGGAAGTCTTACATCAACACTACAACTAAGGTGGATCCCAAAAAATATTTAGTGATTGGTACTATTCACATTCATTCACAAATAGATAACATAGTGTTCTATTTTAGTTCTATTAATTATTTAATATCCTAGGAGTTTAATATTAATATTCAAACTCCACCTCAAAATACAATGGTTTAGTTATCTATGAGAACAAAAAATGGGTAAATTATGGAATATAATGTTTATAACTCATCCCTAGTTAATTTTTGTGGACTGAACCTCATAGAAAATAAATTCACAATTCCATTGGTTGAGTTCCATGCTATTTAGATAACATATTGGCTATCATTATACAAATACAATAACAAAAATTGTGATATGGTGATCACACTTCACATTCTGAAGCATTATCTAATTCACTACAAGTATAGGTAAGAGAATGAATCATAATCAGATCCATCATCTCAACTGTGGATAGTATTTTCATATGTTCTATAATATATATCTTAGATGGTTAAGATAAATGATGAAATCATGCTCTATGACATTCCCATTATGAGGGTCTACATAGATGTGTTCCCTAAAAAAATTCAAGTCTTCCTCATGGCTGATTTGTTCAGTTCTCATTTAACATATATCTATATATCTTCCTATATCAAATACACGTTATATAATGGCCACCATTGGGCTAAAAGAATTGAAGAAGTTTTTATTGGAGAGTCTGGACCAAGGATTCATATGCCCTAGTGCCTCATTATGGGGTGAACTAGTCCTCTTCATCTAGAAGAAGGATTGGTTAATTTGACTCTCATTTATTATCATGAGTTCAAAAAAATAACTATAAATGAAAAGTATCCCCTTCCATGAATAGCTGAATTGTTTAATCAACTATGTCGACAGAATTAATTCTCTAAGGTGGGACTTTGGTTGGGATATCACTATTAATAGTGAGAAAGGAATATATTTGTTTGATAGCCTTTATAATGAGGTACAAACAATATGGTTTCATACTGTGCCCTTTAATCTCCATAATTCTCTATTAATTTTACAGGATTTAATGACTAGAGTCTTTAGATATTACCTCAAAAAAAATTGGTAGTCTTTATTGATGTTATTCTTGATATACTACATTATAATTGAGGAATAGTATGATTATTTGAATATTATGATAATGACATTGGGAATGGAGAAACATTATTAAATTTATAGTAAATGTATGTTCTAGATGGAGGAAGTATCATTCATGGGGAATATTATCCCCAAAAAAGGATATATGTAGACCCTTCCAAGACAAAGGAAATTAAATAGTGGCCTAGGAAAACATTTGTGAAAAAGATTAATAGTTTCCTTGGTCTAGTTGGGCATTACCTATGATTTGTGAATATCCACTCACAATTTTCAAACCCACTAACATTGATAAAATTTAAGGGAGAAAGTTTTTTCACCACTAATGAATGTGAAGATTGTTTCAAATTGTTTAAAAATGTGTCTTATCACTAATTTAATACTTGAAAATACAACAAGTGGGGAACTATTTGTAGTATACAATGATTCTTAAAAGAAGTTCTTAGGCTATGTACAAATGAATTTCGATAAAGTGATATCATATGACTTAAAGAAGTTTAAAATTCTTGAGGAGAACTATCTTATACGTGATCTATAGTTGGTATCTATGAGCATTATATAAAAAATATGGAATTATTATCTCTATTGGGAGAAGTATTAAATATATAATGATCATAAGAATCTCAAATATATATTCACATAGAAGTATATTAATATGGACCAGTGAATATGGATAGAAGTGATAATGGATTATCACTACTCAATCCACTACAATCCTAGAAATGTGAATAAAGAGGAATATTATCTAAGTAGAGAGGAACCTTCAGTACTATAAATGTTGATAATTGATAAGGATTCCAAATTATTATATTTTATAAGGATGGAAAATGGAATCATTAATGATAGATAATCATCAATTATTTTTCAAATGATTTCTCAACCATTCCTCATGGAGAAAATAAAGGATTTTCAAAGAAATGATGAGGAAATTCCAATGAAGGTCGATGCTATGACAAAGGGGAAATCCTTAGAGTTTAAAATTGACAAGGAATGAGTTTTATGGTTTTGGTAATGAAGATTTGTACCTTTAAATCTAGAGGTAAAGAAGGATCTTCTAAATGATGCACATAGCTCAACCTTCCCGTTAACATATGGAGTACAAAGAAGTATTAATATCTCCAAGAGAACAATTAGTGTGACGGTTATTTTTGACTAAAAATTATTAGGGATATATGAAAAACGAGATATCTGAATGTAAATAAAAGTGCCTAGTATGTCAAAAAGTGAAGGATGTAACAAAAAAATTCTAGGGGAATGATGAAACCATTACCCATACCAACATGGGAGTGGGAAACATAACTATGGACTTTTTCACATTACATCCAAACATATATAAAGGAATCCATTATATATTGTTTTTGGTTGATAATTATTCAAAGGAATATCACTTTATCACCCTTTGAGATATGATCTCTCTGGATTAACTTGCATGAATATACATTGGAGAAGCCATATGGCTTAATGGAATACTACAATTTATTATATCTGATCATGATCTGATATTAAACTCAATGATTTGAAAAAATAACCAAAATTTATTAAAAATAGAGATAAACTTCATGGAAACCAATCATCCTCAAAATTATGGCCAATCTGAGCGAACTATTTAGACACTACAAGTAATATTGTGAGAGTTTTATGTGGAATTAAAAGGTGGATAAGAACAACATGTACCTCTCTTTGAGAATTTTCAAAGTAATAGTTTCCACTCGCCAATCAAAATGACTCTATAGGAATCCCTTGATGGGAAAATATTTAGAAAACTAGAATGTGGAAAGAAGTCAGTGAATGTAAGCAGCTATGACCTAAAATGTTCAATGAATTGGTGGAAAAGGTGAAACCAAGATAGTATCCCATAATTGCATCCAAAATTAAATATAAGATCTATCCAAACAATAATAAAAATGAATTTAAGTTTATGGATGGATACATGGTATTCCTCCACATATATTCATGGATGAGGATCATGAGATTTGGGATGAAATGAAAGATGAGTCCCAGGTACAACACTCCCATTGTGATTCTTGATTGAGTTGGAGCTTTGTCCAATTGAATGGTACTTCCACCTAAGATGTCTCAAGTACATGATGTATTACATGTATCCCCCTTGAATGATAACATACTATATCCTTTAAATGAACATAATGTAGAGGTGGTATAGTTGGAAAATGATCTCTCTTATGAAGAGAAACCTGTGAAGATCTTGGACATTAATGATAATTTTCTACACAAAAGAATATACACCTGGTCAAAATACTTTGTGGGAACCATAAGTACAAAGAGACAACATGGTAATTAGGTGAAGAGATTATGGATAAGTACACTCGTTTTTCACTATGGCATGTAAAAGAAAATTTTTAGAGTGAAATCTCATACCACTGGAAGATTGTAATGACCAAAAATTTTAAAAATGGAAATTTCATTATTATAATTATTATATATAGTATAAATCACATAAAATAACATTGATAACACAATAAAAAAAATTCTAAATGATGAATGGATTTAGTAATAAGTATTTCTAGGTGTTTAGGAATCTATACTGATGTAATAGTAACATGACCTTAGGAATTGTAATGTGACCCTTATGAATAGAAAACAAGCTAACTGAATAATAACTGTAACCATTGGAGTAAAATAAAATTTAGGAATCCTATAAATTATTATTGGATAAAAATATATCATAGTATATATTTATAATTTTTTTTAAATTTATTAGTTAAGTTTTGGTATTTTGGTAAGTCATAAATATTTAATTTCAATTTTATGATTAATTTAATAGTATAAAAAAATTTATTTTCATAAAATTCATTAAAAAATTAATATATATTTTCTTATTATTTTTATATAATTTTATGTGTTCTTATTTAAATTTCCATAGTGATATAAAAATATTTATTATTTTAAAATATGTATTTTTTAATAAATGATGATTTTCAGTAAGCATTTATATCTCATATTTAGGATTTTTTTTAAAATGGAGTTTATTTTTTGATTATAATATTAAAAAATGTTTAGGGTGAATTTTTGGGTATTTTTATAAAATACATGGATTCTTTATGAATAATAAAATGCGATAATTAATGATATAGGCTAAATACATAATATATTGAGTCATAGATGATGTATAGATAATTTAACCACATAATATAGAACATACCATAATTATTTTAATATATTTAGTTATAATTATCAAAGAATTCATAGTAATGGGTTGGAATATTAAACTAATGAATAACATAATGAGTGCACTCCCCTCTTCTACACTATATATACCTCCCCTCACCAACTCTTCTACTCACACCTTGCATGCTTTTTTGTCCATATTCATTCTAAATAACATACCAAGACCACCCCAAATTATATAATCCCTGGTTCTTATCAAAATACCAAAACCATTTCTTTAAGGAGGTTCGTAAGGAGAATTGATTTAAGAGGAATAATACTCTTCCTTTTTTTATTTAATTTATTTTAATTTATTTTTCTTTTCGTATTCTCCCATATCCTCCTCCATCAAAATGATCATGATTAATCCAGAATATTTTAATACTATAATTTTATCATGTTAATGGATGATAAATTATCAAACTTATTTCTCTCTATTTTATTTTAAAAATTAAATCATTACCCGTGATGTGTCAATTTACCAACATCATGAATGGAACATTTTTTTTCCATTAACTCCTTCAAGGTAGTTCATCAAACCACTATGATGATTGTTATATACTATAAAATTGATTTTAGAACCCTTATTATGTCTTGTAACTAAAATATTTACATAATACTAAATGATAAAATAAATTGAGTTCCTTATGATAAAAAAATGTAGAAAATAACCCAAACAATTATCATTAACTATTTATCTAATGATTTATCCCCGTTCCTTATAAAAATGAAATATGTGAATAATTTAAACTCTATATGATCATTAATGATATATAATTTCAATTCTGGGCAATTACCCCCACATTAAAACATCTTATAGACATGTATAAGTAAACCGATCATGAAAACCATGAAAACAAACACTTTTGAACAATGAAATTATATTATATAACCCATAAAAAGACCATAAATGAAAATAATAAAACTAAAATGAATATAATTCATGTATAAAAGGTTCTTTATTATTTAATTAATGAATTTAATTTTATCATCTAGGATATTTGTGTAAAGAAAGAATTCATTCATGAGGTTAGGGGATTCTTAAACCCAACTCTCTTTCTGTGGGTTTTCCCTCGTTCACTCCATTTTCAGCCTAGATGTTATATTATATTTATATAGGTATCATTTAATTTTTCAATCATTTTTATTTTATTGTATATACATGATTACAATAAGGTTTTATTAAAAAAGAAAATATTTTTCCTAAATAACTCTTCTTTCAAAAAAAAACACTTCTTTTACTTCCCAAGATATTGTTTCATATTCAATCAAAATTTATACGATGAATATTATTTCCTATTACCATGGGAACTCTAATGTATATTAAAAAAATTCTTTATGAAATAAAACCAATTCCATTCCATGGCCTTATTTATGTCCAATATTCGTATGCATTCTATGTGTTATGAATGAAAATTTTAATTTTATGATGTGATCAGTGTGCTAGGAGTTATATAGAACTTGTAAATGATTTGATCTGATGGGGTGCTAGGAATTATATAGTACTCAAATAAATTGGTTAATTTTATAAGTCTCATTAGATTAACTAAAATATGCCTCAACATGATGCTATATATTTTTCTTAACTATGTGTTTTATTTTATCACTAAGGCATGATGTTTTATTTTTATGCTTACAACATTCCATTTTTTTATCTAATTCTTCCACTCAAGATTATGATTATTATGTTTGGATCACCCATTTTATATTAATCAATTCTTTATCTATCCTCTTACCAGTATTTCAACTCAACCATTCTTTTGATGTATATCCTTAGGTGAATATGTTTACTAAGGAGAACACATGGCCCATGAAGAAGCTATACAATAAGGAAATAAACAATTTTAATGTTTTATTTTGTCAATGTTTTGAATAGACCTAATTTACCAAAGAAAATAAACTTTTTTACCCCAGTTTTGTATCACCATTATGTTGTATATTATTTAAATGGTCTAAAATTCATGTACGAAAAAAATAGTGGTCTCTATAGATCATGGTAGTATGGTGAAAAAGAATTTTATCACCTCTTATGGGATATATTGTGACTTGATTTTAGTAGGGAAAGGGAGAAAATTATCAGAAAACAAAACATCAATAAAAGTACGAGGAATACGAGAATTTTGGTATGGATCAATATTGATTTTGTTGCATCACTTCATATCCCATGATGTGAGAAATTTGAAAACAATACATTGGTAATGTTACATTATCACATTGATAAGCCATGTCAAGAATAGTGGTTATAGATTGTAATGATAACTAAAGTTAAACATAAAGACAAAGAACTGAAAATAATTAAAATAATTCTCATCACCTAGGGTTGAAGGAGGAATTGAATCAGAGTCAATGGATGGGGATGGCTATACAATTTAGGTGTCTCTATATATCCCATGAAATTGGAATCAGGGAAAACCTAGTTCTGATGATAATGAATCTTTTTTCCTAATATTGGTCATATGATGGAACTATAAAGATGACCCCATCCAAGTTATAATGCAAGTATGTTGACTCAACATAGGTAAAAGAATCCTAGATACTAGGATGGAATGATATTGTAGTTTATTAAAGCACATAGTTAGAAGAATACCAACATCCCTATGTATCTTTTATAATGAGAATCAATCCATCTATTGATCTATAAGGGTTATTTATGCAGTGATAAAAATTAGAGTAAAATGGTAAATCCACTCCCAAAAGTACTCTATATCAATATTATACATTATGTAGTTTATATAATGACATTTGATAAATAGTTTAATTCCATGATTCTAAGACTCAATTTAGTGTAATTTTAACAACATGAATATGGGTTTTTGTTCTTCAAATTTATTATCATACAATATAGATGATATGCTACACTATTTACATTCATGAAACTAGGAAAAAATATCAATATAGATTATGATATTTTGAATATTTCCTACTCTAGGAAGCATAATATAATATAGAATGGACTTTTTTCTTTTGATTTCAACTTATTATAACTATGATAAATCGGGGGTAGGGTATAGAATATCCCACACATAGAAATTCATGAGAGTCTTTTCATTTGTGGGAGGGGTAATGTATTAGACATAAATAGTGACTAATGTTTACATAATATTTGAGAAAGCATTGTGAATAGAAAATGGGCCTTCAGGCTATCTAATGGGTCTCCCTCTACCCAATTAATAGAGGAATTTTATTTTCTTTAAATAATAAATGAGTATTCGTCCCCAAACATTAAAAAAATAGAAAATGGGCCTTGATATTTTATATCCATCTTTTGTAGTTTTCATTTGGGTATCATAAATGTCTTAAAACTTGACACAATGTTACCATGTTGTATGGATTGAAGGAAAACATAATTATTGAATTGTTGACTCACTTGATTTTGATGAATGTTGAGATTGTGTACCTCCAATATCCTTTTAAACTCAAGGGATTATAATTTATTTTGAGGGAATTGGGATACTTCATGGGGTTTCAAGAAGTCATATATATTTTATAATGATGGGATATAATCCTAAATGGGTTGTTTAGATTTCACCCCATGACCCATGGAATAAAGGGTCACCTAGTTGAATGTCTTAATCATGGAATGATATTCTCAATGTTCCTTGGAGAACATATATATATATATATATTCATGTAAGGATCCACTATATTATATATAATGTCCTAGGCGAATATTTTTATTTCCATAATAAATCCATTTTTGGATACATGATAGTGATATATATTATCATACATGATTTCATACTCGGTATAGAAATTCTCAACATAAAATTGCACAAATTGACTAATTATCTATTATAATTTTGAAAGGTTTCAATAAATAACATATAACTTGGTATGAAAATAAATAAATCATAGACATAATATTGAAATATTTTAGCGAGATGTTTTTACACCACTTATAGAATAAATTAATATTACAACAAATAAAATTTATATCACACTCTCCGTGATGTGTAGAGACCCATGATGTCAATTCCAAAGATAGAAAAATCCATGTTTATGGGTGGTATAGAGAAACCCTATTGATTTATGCATTAATTTTGGATGAACACGGAATTCATGACACTTCATAGTAAATTACGGTCTGTCAAAAATAATGGAGGACCAAAAGTCGCATAATATTTAGATTTCACAGGAAAGCTTCAGTCCTTCATGATGAGCTCCAAATATCTATTGACACCCCATTTTAAAAAAAGGAGGGAAATAATAATGATTAAAATCCTGAATATGTTAAAGAATCAAATATTCTTATGAGAAACCAAGAGACTTAATCCTATGGAACTACATTCATACTACATGCATTCCAAGGGACCAACATATATCATGGAATTGCATCCCAAAAGGTGAACCACAACCCCACACACAAACACACTAGAATACTAGGTAGGAAAGCTGTGAAGAGGACCTCTGCGGCCCTAGTAATCATTCTAATCATACATGTGATAGCTACACTGAGGACCTACATGATGGACATACACCAACAACCTCTTTCTACTATTTCCCCTTCTTGCCTATAAATATGACCCTATGGATCCTCATTTGGAAAAAAAAAATATTAGAAGAAGCCCCAATGTATTCATTGAACAACACCTTCAAATAGATCTTCCAAAATTTCTCATGTAGTATCTAAATCATGATATAAGAGAAAATTAAGGGGATAAGAAATGCCAATTCCTCTTTAGGGTCTAAAATACGAGATATGTGTTCTAGGATCCTTTATATATAATAATAATCCACCTATGAGAGATTATTTATTTGTGAAAGGACCCGTACAAGACTCTTAAAAGGACACCAGAAGAGACCCAGGGTGTTTAGGTGAAGGAATCACCGTTGTGCTTCCACTTAGGTGGTCTATATCCCAAAGCTTGTTCAGTTGACACATCAATTTTTATTCTGCATGAATCCCTTTTAGTTCCTCATAGGCCATTCATAGACCACCACCTTAGGATACCTTCATCAAGAACATTCTCTCAAGACCTATATGTATCACCCTTTGTTCCCTCTTCCAAATCCACCTGTTGTAGGGCTCCTCTATCCTTGGTTGCTTAGTCCGAAAGGGACTATGATAAAACCTCCACCAAAATCCCTGTATTTACACAACTGTGGAGAGTGTAAAAATAATTTGTCCTCTATTTGGGTATTTATTTATATTCTCATAGGTTCCTTACCCTTATTTGGTTGGCTGGTTAGGGTTGATGTGGGTATGTATCCCTATAGTCACAAGGACCCTTAATCTAGAGAAAGATATGGGGGGTTCCTGGTCTTGAGGATTATAGTTTGGAACATGTTCGACCCTTCTTTACTTTGAGACATGAAACCTCTAGTTTTTTAGTTTGGAGGGTGGGGATCACACATGTTTTTTGATTCAATTGGGAATTATACTATCCTGTTGATATATAAAATACTGCATGGAAGCCATCTTGGTGTAATCCCATAGCATTTCCTATGGGAGGAATCAATATTTCTCCTATCCACCTATGAATCCTTCAACTTAATTCATTCTTTTACATGGGATCTCGTCCTATGTAAAGTAAAGATATGGATGTTTCTATCCCCTACCTCTTCTATTGTAGCCACGACCTTCTCTACAATAGCCCTTGCTTCTTCCACCATAGCCCCAGAATCTTCCACTAATGAAGGAGGAAAAGTGTGTGATTTCTCAAATCATCTACTTCCCCTTGTTTCTGACACCAAGAATGAATCATGTGGGAATAGAGGTTAGGGATGATCGTGAAATCCACAAAATATACCTAAAGTATTGAACTATAAGAAATCTAATTCATACTAACTAGGATACATAGAAATCCAACTTATGGACCGAGATCAATGGTCATCATGCTTCAGAATAATCCCCAATTCAAATTCCATTAAGCTGAGTATCCACTTCTAGTGTAGACCCCATGTTAAGCCCCCCCCCCATATCACCATGATTGAAAACATACCTCGCAGTCCATTCAGGGGGGTATTATTCTTATGAGTAATCACCATTCTATCATTTCAATGGACCATACTCCCCGACGAGGCATATCCTCGATGACCTCCATTGGCATGGGTCATCAATAATGATTTATTTTTGATCTAATTAACATTCAAATGGGATATGTTGGAATCCACCTCGAGGTTCTAACCAAACATCCTAAAACAATTCTATTATTGTTTTCCATATCCCCGTAGAATCTAATTTTACAATGAAACCCATATCTATTCTCGGATATTTGGGTTGTTTCATCATAAATTCTACACCAAACATTTACTAGGAACCATTCACCAAGAATTCCTTGACACATGATGTTAAAAAATATGGTTGGGTCTTCATCAGAAGACCTTAATGTGTATAATTCTTCCCATTAAGAGCACTAAACTACATTGGTTTTGATTCCTTTCACAATGATACATCTAAATCTCATCTATGGGTTTTATCCCAACATAGAATAGTTCTTGTCTCATTAAATAACGATAAATTCTTATGTGACCTTAATCTACATGGATAATAATAAACTTCAAAGATCCCATTGTGTGGCTAAAAACCAACATTGTCGGAATAACAACAAAAGAATATCTTATTATTATATGATAGGATACCATTCATCGAAATCCTCAGATACATATAGCTATCTCAATCAATGCAGATCCTCGAATACAAATAGATTATTTTGAATTCCACACATTCTAATAATTGATTTCTAATATTTGGAAAAATCTCATCATACATGGGAATTAATGAAGGATTCATGAACATGTCAGAAATCTATAAGAGTACCGGAGTAGGGAAACCCCCCCCCAAAGGATGTGATGATCCTGACCTCCCATCCTCTTGACCAATGTGAGTTATTTAGCATTGTTGTTCAAAATAACTAATGAGAACCTACCTTTGGAAAGTAGGTTACAATGGATATAGAAGCATTGGGTGTTTCCATTTCTACAAATTATCCCATTGTAAACCATTTGGAAATAGAAAACCATCATGGGGTAGGAAATATCTGGGAAATAAAAATTATTGAACGCAACATGAATCCTTATCCAAGATGATAATATCACCTACCTATTAGGCCCTTCCCATCCTCAAAGGAAAAGAGGGCCAGACATAGCAATCAAATGTGTATGTGTTCATCCAAAATAGATGTTGTATTAATAGATTTTATGGATCATGTCTATTATATTTCCCTGGGAACTCCTTTTAGAACTCCCTTCGATATAATGGAATCCATCATGTTTTCACCAATGAATACCTTGGCTGCTACTCAGGTTGGATCTTCATCTGTACGAAGGAAGTCATCATTGAATCAGCTTCTTCAACACTAGGAATCAAAATCCATTTTTTATGAGTACAATTAAAATTGTATGATCCTCACCATGGTGGCCACATAACAAGACCTCAATATCAACTAGCACCACAACTCATTCAGTTAATGATGATTGGTTTTCCTAAAAAAGATTACATCAACAACCATCTTCAATTTCCTTGGGAGCATATCCATGTAACTCAATAACCATTCCCTCAAATATTTCAGGGAGGTGGAAAATGATTCCACCTATGGACTCTTCCTAAAGACACGGGGGCCCATATCAAGGGATCCTTACAAAAATATCTATCGAGAATGCCACAAGGCAGTAAACCCTCAACTTGATGATAGTGTCACCTTCGACGATCAGATCCACGTCACTCAGACACTTTAATGAAATACAGCCCACCTAGGAAATAAACCATCCAATAAGCAGTATTTCTATACATTTCCCCTCTAGAGAATCCCACCATCCTTGTTGGGTGGCAGATAGTGGGACAATCACATACAACTGTCCGCCATCATTTAGTTAGATAATAGACTATCCTAGGACAATTCAATGAATTCTACTAACAAAATATGGTAGAAAACATCAAGAAAAAATAAGCACCATCCAAAATCAACCAAACCTATCATCTGCCCCATTTGGCACAACAATGAGAAGTCAGAAAGAATATCCAGATGCAGATCAGAGGCCAGAAATGATTCCCTTCCTCCAAAAATGAGAATTATTAGTATTCAATGGTAGTAAAGTGAAGAAATGAGAAAGAACATACACCTACTCCATATATGTATTGGACATATATCCCTATTACAGTCACTGAATTCACCAATAATATAATGTTAATGGTAAGGAGGAAGATGAAAATCCCTAATTACATCAAACTAACCTTCCAATATATGATCACAGTGATGACATTAGTGCTTGAGGGAGAAACTCATAACTATTCCACAAAAATGGGGTGGTTCAGTAGTATAACTCTCCATATTAGAAAAATACCTCTTCTCTCATCTAGGAGGTTTAGGGGGAAAACAAACCCATAATATATGAATAGTATTATAAGCAACATATACCCACTCTAATCTAAGGTAACCAGCTTATTCTAACAGCCACTCCAAGGAAGGCACAAAATACTTCCCATGACGACCACTTCTCCCATTAAGTGGACCCAATCAATTGTGATATGAAATATAATAAGAATTGTCATAAAAAATGATTGTAAAATTGAGATTATATCTTTGATCAGAATTCTATTGACATTAGAGTTCCAAAAGAACTTAGATTTTTACCTATTCCTTCTCAAGATCCAACCCACTCCTTACCATTTTATGGGTGCAGAAGGAGTCATTCTGAAGGTCCTTTTTGGAAAAATTCTCATTAAGGAATGAATAATTACAATTATGTCAATCTCAAGAGCCTATCTCAATATGAGAGGTGTGGTAACCCTCCATGTGGTCAGAAGACCAAGGATAAAGTGGTTATTTTCCCCAGTTTTATTCCACTTTGGTGGTCCTCCCCCTGATGGTGATAGCTAAAAAATCAATCTTTATAGTAGTAATTTTCATTGTGAAAATAATTCTCCAATTTATGATTTAGAGACGAGAAATCCCTCTTATAGTGAGGCTATTTTAAATATAAAACAATTCATGTCTGCTTCCTTGTCACATGTAGGAGAAATCCTTTCTCAACTAGAAGATATCCCAAGGCAATAGTAATTCTATAAACCACCTTGGGTCATTTTCCATTGAATATTTAAGATTTAATCCCATCAAATCCCACTGTTTGGGTTAAAAAAATTGGGAAGCTTCTACTATGGTATGACCATGTCAAGGAACCTATTGTGAAAGGTGAATAAGATATACCAAACATGGTGAAACAAGTGTTTAAATATGACATATCACTCAGGTTTTGTACTTTATCAACCTCACTATACTACAGTTCAATGGTGTTAGTAGATGATTGTATACATGACATCAGCCTCAACATATGGAACAATCCTAATCACTTAAAAGAAAAGGTATTACATTATGATGGGTATCTTACTTATGTCAAAGTAATAGAAGGGTAAAAATCCCAAATTGACTTAGAATATATCATGGATTCCCAATATAAAAATATCGACAATCAAAAGGGAGTCATTCAATGTGCATGACTCAAGGAATTAATGAGGTTTTGAAATATGATCATAGATACCCAATCTAGTGTTTGTATTAGTGGAATGGGTGTAAACGTAGAATTGAATTTCACTGCACTCCTAAACCAACAATGCCCACTAAATGTGGCATCATGAAATTCATTTTCCCCAGGCCAGCTATAATAAATAGAAACTATTCATGATTGAAGATATGATTAACAAGAATAGGCCCTGACCAATATTCCCCAATGAATGAATAGAAGAGATAAGTTAGTGGAGATACTAATTTTATAAGTATATGATAAAATTCATAAGGAATCCCACATAGATTATATTCGCCATAAGATTATAAAAATGACAGAAATAACATAATGCACTCCTGAAATAGGTTCCTTAAGTAATTTCCAAATAATGCACCCATCACAATTTTGGACCAAAATACATAAAATGACAAGAGTATGTTCCATTATATCATCCCCAAATATTCGAGAACAACCCTAACCTATATGATTGGGTGATTTTTTAACCCTACCCTTGGCATAAGACTAACAATACCAAAGTGATGTTAATGGAGAATAATAATAGCCCTAGTCCTCAGAGCTGGTGGATTTTTTACCAAATCAATCCACACCATTGTGGTTATCAGTCTTCCCTAATTAAGGATGATTAATTGGGGATAATCCTCTAAATTTCCCCATCCCATGATTTGATACATTATCTTGGAACAATTATAACTAAACTCTTTGTGAATTTCCATCAGGTCACTACCCATCAAACATTTTATGGGGAACCCACAAAGAGAAGGATATGGTCTCATGGAAGGCATAAAATAATTTTATCTCATAGGTATATTAGTGTAATTCTAGTGATTCACTACAAATTTGTGAATGTCATCAATTCCATTATGGAGGACCCTCTATAATATAAGACTGATTCATAGAATTCTAAAGAAGATGTCAATGTTCATGAGATAGTCCACACCGAAATGAATGTTAGAGGTGTGTGTGCCTCCAATGATATGATCACCAAAAATCTTGGTATCCCCTCTTATAATAAACCTCTACCTCTTTTAAAGGAACCTAATAAGGTAATAGTTTTTGGTCATACCATTTATCGCCTTCCCATTAGAGAAGGTTAACCCCTTTCACTAGAGTAAGGATCTTCTTAGAAAGTGGAGGAAATTATAGTTGGGAGAAACAAATGCAGAGTTACTCCAAGGAACATATCCATGATTATTTTTTCCAAAATAATACCATAAGATATCACTTATTGTTGGTTTATCTCAATAAAGAGGGTTCACCGCAGTAACTGGAGAAAATTGGTAACATCTTCTCAACGGTGGACATCATCCACATAAATATTTGAATATCTCAATATTTGATCTTGAATTTCCTCCATTGGGTACACATATATAACATTTTCAGAAAGAACCTTATAGGTCTACCCATATTAGTTACCCATAACAGATACTAGTGGTTCCAGCAACAGTGGTCATGAAATTCACTATATCCATTTAGTTTCCTACCTCCTCACATATTCAGATCCTAACTCATCGAGACATTACTAAAATTCTTATGAAAGAAATTGATTTATTAATGAATCTATCTTAGTCTATGAAAGGATGGTGTGTGCCAATACATCCATAAAATAAGCCTTACCCAGAATGGGAATGTTTGGATCCTCCCCTACTAGGCTTTTTGAATCCTACAAATTCAATTTTTAAGATCTCATGAGATACATTGTATCACATGATTCATGTCATCTGTCACTACTATCCCATGACTCAGAACCCTGAGAAGCATGAAGTTGTGAAACATCAGTTCTTTGTGAAATTATTGTGGGGTAAAACCTTTGTATGGTTTATGAGATTGTAGTTCTGATCTTTCATTCGATGGGAGGAACTCTGTCTAAGGATCCTTTTCTAGTTCATCTCAATGTTGTAGAAGACCAAATTATTCTATCTCATGAATTGAAAACAAAGGGATGATGAATTATTTTCAAATTAAATTGCTTGGTTGAATGTATTGACATACTCTTTCAACCTATAACTCCCTCATGATGTGTTTTCCCATATGGTAGTTGAAGTACCCCATAACACCCTGATAGGGGAGGGATGAATCAGGGTGTCAAATTAATCTTTTTAATGTTGTGTATCGTGTTCCCACATTGGAATGAATTTTTTAATATGTCAAAAAAATTCAATTAGGGATATGAAACAACACTTTTACCTGATTCACCGCAAAGGGCTACATCAAAGGATTACACACCGATACTGTGTCGGTCGTACCTAAATCCACTAATGTTTACTAGCTACAGTATCACAAGGTTCAGGCATAGTCACTCTATTCTAGGAACATATTGTTTACAAATGTTCAGGGATAGCTCGATGTGTCCCTCAAAACACTTCCCTCGACTCCTCTTAGCTCACTACCTTGAGAAAAGTCAATCCAAGTTTATCGACTTGTAGGTCATCTCAATAGATTTTCATTGGAGTCTTTGTCTCTATTCAGCATGATGCACTACTTGAATCTAAGTCCCAAATTTATGACTTTGAAAGCACTAAAGCATTGAACATGATATTCAGAACATGTATTCAGCCTACGCTGACAATTGTGTGCAACACCTACCCTATGAATGCACTATCATACTTTTGGCCACAAGATTTTCTTTTTTGCATGGAAAATATTTCATAGAACAACACCCCATATAGACAACATTAACTTTTGCGTGCAATGTGAACTTTTGGGAGAATCTTTAACATTTTTGCGCAACTTCAATGTTTCTAAGTAAATCTATTTTCGCTCAACTTTTACATGCATCAGAACTAGGATCTTCGCTAAGTCTTCAGTCATACTGAATGAGAGGGGTCACCTCTTATTTATAGGTGTCACTAACCCCAGCATGAAAATCCCACCTCGTCACACAAAACCTCTCATTCTACATGAAATGATTTTCATAGAGGAACTGTTTTCTGCACACAACTCCAGATTTTTCACACTACTCATGCCTTTTCCTGTATCAAAATATTTATCCTGAAACATGCCTTGCGCACAAGTTTAAAAAAAACTTACAATCTTGAATGCAACATTCTTTTCCAAACACACATTTCTCAATTTCCTGATTTTCTAGCCCAAAATTTTGAAAACAATGGATAATGACACCACCTTTATTATTGTGTCAGCTCAAACTGTATGATCCATTTCTTTGCAAACATTCTGAACATCCTATAAGGATTGAAAATAAACACAAAGAAAACTCAATTTCTTTCATAGATAAATCATGGTTCTAACATCATAAATATCTCAAAATGTGGAAAACTACGTCATAGAGACCAACAACATGTACTAAGATATCCAATGAGCTCAAGGAAAGAGAACATGAGAGGAAAAAATCCTCACACATTATACTTAAGAAGGACCATGTACCCACACCTACCTCAAATCCCACATCGTACAGATGGGATCCACCTCCTGGTCTCCAATAGAAATGGCCACCTATTTAATGTGATCTTTTATATTAGAGGCAAAATAGTTTTAGGAGTTGAAAAATAGTTCTATTCCATTCAAAAATGACCAAGTCCTTGGCTACTTGAACTCAGATTTGGAAAACAACTTACACTAGTTGTCAAATCCCATGAATCCTAAACAAAATGGTGATGAGGATCTCCTAAACTATTTCCCCATTCATAAAATGTTTTATTACCCCTTTCAAGAGTGTTTTGATTTCAAATAAATCCTATAAAAGATGTTAGACTATGATAAATTCAAACTGAAAAATTCTCTAACCCATGTAGAATATGTTTATATCACGAATCAAGAATATTAATGTGAATTGTAATAAATTAAAATAATGAGTGTGTAGAATTTTAGTGATTGGATATTCATAAAAACAGTCAACTAAACATATGAAATTCTCTGATCATAGTAGTGACAACAAATTTTTCCTCCTACTACATCAAATAGAGTCAGGCCTACTCACTCAAATGAACAATCCACTAAAGGCCCATCTGTAAAGATGTGACATGGGTAGATGGATTAGTAGAAAGTTGAAGAATTTGAGCTCAAATCAAGGAAATGTTTTCCTTTACTTTAGTAGTATTCATGTCATCTATCATGAAATCATTAGCACCACCCCACCAAATGTATCAACAAGAGTCACCCCCCCAAGGCAGAATATTCATTAGAAGAATAGTTGATCGTTGGTTAAGTTAATTTTATTCACTTATCAGATCCCTACAGAAATGATGATTGTAGTTATGAACCCAATTTACCTATACATTATTAACGAACTAGGGGTATAGTTTGTTAGGATAGAGGATATAAGAGAATATATTGTCATGCTATGACCCACCACTTAAACAAATCCCACACTTAAATCTTCTACATGCCTGAAACTTGTGGGAATACTCTGAAATGAGCTCAACAGAAACAAGTTTGTTCTTCCCTAGTATATTATAGGGTGTTTCCTAACATGATTTTCTTGGAAGAGCAGTTAAAAGAGATTCCACAACCTCTTGGGATGATGAAAAAACCTATGTGGTCAAATCCACCAAGAAAAGAAGCACTTATAGCTCCTATCCCAAAGAACAACACATCCACATCCGTAAAATCATATCTTAAAGTGCATACAAAATTGATTCTGCATTCCATAATGTGTAGAAATTTGGATAAAAAATAAGATGACTTGAATAAATTAGTCCAAGATCCTACTATTTTTTCATTCATGGAAGCTTTGATTCATTTCAAAAGACCTCTGGGAAGCATTCATTGAGGCATTAATATGTCCCAAGAAATTTTAAGTTGAGGTCGCTTCCAGTGAAGTATATCGGGTGATACTCAAGAATTCCATGTGGTTATTTAATTCTCTGATGAAGATGAGGACTCTATCATAAAATTATATATGAGACCCTTTTATATATATGGAATGCTAAATTACATTGATATCTGATGATATTTCATTGATAATGTCTTAGGAGTCAACCTCATCCCATACTGGGCACTTCGTCAACTTGGTCAGAATGAATCTCACTTTTCTCCCTCCACTCTGATGTTATAGTGTTAAGAAAATAATTATTTGGAACCTCTTGGTGATATCACACTCATAACTTTGTTCGGATATCTTGGATCCAACTTAGGGTTCATGGTGGTCCCATGGGACCCAACATTCAATGATCTACGAGGAAGACATTGTCTATATCACAATTTGGTCATTCCTTCGGCATACCACCAATGCCTCAAATATTTAAAAAGGGTAAAATTGGGACATTGTATGGTGATAAGGCCCCATTCAAATCCTACAAGACACAATACATCAAAGAAGAGATCTATCATCATGTAGGGAAGTAATCAATGGCTAATAATGCTTTCCTAATTGAGGGCCCAAATGACATGGAGGTTATCCTAGCCATGCATTTCAAGAAGCTCTGTATATATTATGTCATGCCTATTAATCAAATTGAATGGTTGAGAAAGAATCCAATAATTCATTCAGTATATTCTTTAACGTAAATCATGATAGTTGACACCACTAGCAGTGAAGACGTTATTAAACAACCAAATGATAATGAAATATTGAATGATAATGTCTTCATTATGACCCTTAATTCTAAAAAATGCCTAGTTTTTTCAAAAACAACATGATGAATCTGTGATTACTATTGAAGAATAGACTCATTCCCAGTCCCTTGTTTCCCCTTCAAGACTTTAAGAAGGTTGTATTCTAGTAAGTGAGCCTGAAATGATTGCATTATCCTCTAGATGTATGAATGTCGACTCCCCTCTTCCCTCCGAGAAACATTTTTTTCATCTCCTCCCCATGAAGAATAAAAAAAGTGGATCATGATGAAGGAGAAGAAGAAGATCTCAGTGATACCCCTCCAGAATTTGACGAGGGAATCTCCCCCACTATGGATGAACATAGATAAATAAAATTTGGTACATAGGAAGATTCATGCCCCACTCGTCCCATGTAATGGTCCTGGTCCTCGGGTTCGGGACATATGCGTCCATATATCTGGTTTTCCTGGTAGGACGACCATTGTTGGTGATTTTGTAGCGAGGAAGCTCGTCCTCCCGGGTCACCCATGATTGCGATGTTTCCACCTTGAAACCCTGAAGGGGCACCTCCTCCATAATACCAAAATTCTAGAGTGGGTGGTTGAAAGACAACAGATACGTCTTCTATGCTGGAGTCAGTAGATTGAACAAGGTCAGATTGTTGGAAACGATCACCTTGGCACCATAAACCTCCTCGTTCTCCGCCATTTCGATCCTACGAGTGGTGGCTTCCCCCTCATCAAATCTGTTTGTGTCCATCTCAAATATTTCGGGAGTTTCACGAAACTAGGATGTAGTGCACAGAATTGGAGAGTGCTGCGTGAAATCTGATGTGGCGGCACGAAATCCTGGAGTTGAGCGTGCAATCGGCAGGCTATGTGTGGAATATCCTGAGTAGGCGCGCAAGGAAAGCCAAAATTCGGAAGGAATTCCGCGCTGCCAAAGCGTTTTTTACACGCAGCCGCGGGAGAAATTTCGCGCACGAGAGCTATAAGACTATCACACGGAAAAGCTGTGGTACGGAATTGGGACCCAGCACCCCTTTTTATAGGCGAGACTAGGGTTCTGCGCTGGGCAGAAAGTAAATTCTGCACCGATCCGTCGTTAGGCGTGCCACGTGGGTTGTTTGCACGCTAAGCACCTTGGCCTGGCTCTACTTCGGGAGTTCATCGTTCCCCCGGAATCCGATCGTTGCGACCTCTCGCTGAACCAATTCCGAGGGGGGGCATTTGTAGACACTGAAAAAAGTCCTCAACTCCTAGAGGAAGATTTAAAATGGAAAAGCGAAGTCATATTCGGAATCATAGGACCGGTCCAGAGGCCCAAGAAGTGGTGCACGAAATAAAATATGGCTTGCACGAAATAAAGATGTGTTCATGAAGCATTCTCGGGATTCGTGTAATCGAGCTGCTGGTGCACGCAATTTTGCGCACCCTGGTTCTGCGCGGTGAAGCTTTGTGCACCAACGGTTCCTGTCGCAGAAACATTCACGCGCCGCCTGGATTCCGCGCCGGCTGGTGCCTATAAATAGAAGGCGACCCCAGACAGTTTGGGGGTTGAGGAATTCGGATTGGCTCTCGGGCGCAAACTTCGACCCCCCCCCCGCATGCAATATGACTTCCAGGTAATCCCCCATTTCACACAACCTTGCCCTGGGGTTCACCTTTGCGCGCAACTCCAATGGCTTAAGGGAAGTTTCCTCCTCCTCCAGGTACTTCCCTTGCGCGCAATCGTTGTCCCTGGCGCGCAATCCCCTTCTACGCGCGCAATACCTTGCGCGCAATCACCTATCCGTGCAATACTATGGCCCTATTGCGCGCCATCTCGGTGTTTTGTGCGCAAACCTTCCTTTTTCACGCAACACCCAAGACCCCTTTACCTTGATGCCCCTTGGCTGCCTTTTTGCGCCGGCACGTGATGTCTTCCCTGCTGGGCATGCGCGCCATGCTTTGTTTTCCCGTACGGCCTTCTAGGCTCGTACGAAGTAACATCAAGTTCCCTTGGGTGGTTTTTCCCATTTTGTTGCTTTTCCTTATGCTTCTCCACATAGGAACGCTAACGGATATTGCTTCTTCGCATAGCCATGCTAACGTGGACCCCCCAATGGTTCTCCCTATGACCCCCCTTCACCACGGCCTTGCCGATGCCTTCCCTCCCACATGGGGTAGAGGGCATTGGGCATGTAATCCCTAGGGGTGTGGAGTGAGGCCACCTCGTCCAAGCTGCAGGACGTTAAACTGCTAAGCACCTCGTCCTTAACACATGACGTTAAACTGTGGTCCAACCCTGTGCTTCGAACGTAGGGTCCCCTCAGATCGGACATTTTTTACACCTCTCGTCTCCACGGGAATGGACTCTTCCTCTCATGGAATGAGATCCTCCTTGCTAGAGTGGCGTTTGTCCTTGGGGGAAGGGCTGCCTCAGAGCGTAAGCCCCATATCCACCATGGGCCACCTTAGAGCGTAAGCACCATATCTACCATGGGCCGCCTCAGAGCTTAAGCCCCATATCCACCACGGGCCACCTCAGAGCGTAAGCCCCATATCCAACATGGGCCACCTTAGAGAGTAAGCCCCAGATCACTCATCCCGCATGACGTTAAATTGTATTCCCTCGTCCCACATGAGGTTAAACGGTATCTCGTCCTGCATGACGTTGAACTGCATTCCCCCTCTTCGGCCGTCTCAGAGCATAAGCCCCATGCATCACATACACATCTCATCCTGACTTCCCCCCTCAAGCCCACGTGCCTTGGGATGCTCATTCCCTAGCCCGGAGATCTTACTTCCTCGAGGCTCCAATCCATGCGTCCATTCTCACAGGTCACCTTTTCAGGTGTCCCACCATATCACCGAACTACGCGGACTATGATTCCCTACCATGGGGATACGTAGGAAGCCTCCACGAGGTTCAAGCCCGTCACTACATCATCCATCCCGATCCTTACCCGGGATGCCACATCTCGGTGAGATCATGCCACTCCACCCCACTCCATAGTATCTGGGAAGTCGCCCACGTGCTGGCCCCAACATCGGTGTTCCCCCTAGGGGGTCCTTCAATATGATCCACTCTCAGTGTTTCAATCAGTCCAATCCGTCTCCGCAAGACATTAAACTCATGGTATACCTCGTGTTAAACAAGGGAAGCTGAGGAAAACCTCAGATTGTACATATTCCCCACGTTTGATGTGGGATTCCTCAGGATTCTGCGCCCTCGAGAAGCCATGTGATAAGGGAAAGAAGACAGACATGCTGATCCCTAGTGTTAAGATATTCCAACGACACCCCAACACGGCCGTTATCCTCACCGAAGGTTGGTGCCCCGACAAGACCCCTTGGAGTGTCTGGACGGAAGCAGCGTAATTAACTGGTGTCCATGCAGATATGGCACCAAGAACGAGATTCACGAACCTGTCTTAAATATATGAGGGAGACCCGGATTAGGTGACGAGCTCCGACGAGGAATCCATGGAAGGAAGAACCAACATCCCATCATCCTGGTTTCAATCAAGGAGCAGATGCCCCTGAATAAGGAACGGATGTCGCCCGCCTTTGGAAAGAGAGAAATGCGGGGCTGCGAGCCGCACGTCCTCCCATGCATGATGGAAACGCGCGCGCCCCCAACATAAAAGCGTCGGAAACAATAATTGATTTATATTTTTATACATTTTCATAAGTTAGTTTTTTTATTCCCCCTAACATAAAGGTTAGGTTAAAATAATCATTTTATACAAAGGAATCTTGTGGTTTGTTTAAAGTCATGATTGTGTGAAATGAAATCTATCGATGAATTTAAATTATTTAGAGAAAATATTATATAAGAACAACTGAGTGTTTTATATAGTATCTATTTTAATGTAATTCAATTTATTTACTAGGGATATGTTTACATTATGTGTAATTTTATTTCAATATAGTTTTTTATGTATTACTTTGTTTTTTTGGACATGTATATATTCATTATAAAACCCATCACACAAATAATACAGTGTCTTAATTCATTGATGGGTGGGGTCCATTATTATATAGAACATCATTGAATTGATGGGTCTCATAATATGAACTAGTTTGGGTATTTGTGAATATCTTCGCATTTATTTATAATGTGTTTTCTTGAAGCCTTGATAGTTTGAATTATTTTGGATATCACACAATGAGGCCTGAATGGTATGATTATTATTTCCATCATTACATATCCCATCAAATTTAAATAAGACATTATTTTTTATATTATTATTTATATTGACATGTTAACCGTGATTTTTTTTGATGTACATGAAAATTAGAAATATGGAATTATTTCATCATTGTTTATTCCAGCAAGATTGTTTATTCCATGTATAAACATTGATTTGTTTTGTAGTTCCCTGTACCTTACATGGCATTTGATCTTAGCATTCTAATGTTCCATTTACCTATATTATGAACAAGAGTGTTACATAATAAATTCTTGGATGAGTGTCACATGTAGATAATTATATTTTCACGTTCGAAGATTTATTTTAAAATATTGAATCAATAATTTTTTCAGATAACTTCTCATTTGTTGGGAATGATATTTTTGTTTTAATTTAATGTATTTTTATAATTATTTAAAACACTAAACAAAATAGGTCATGGAAATTTATGTGACAAATTTTTTTTGACATTATTATTGTAGATAGTTATGTTTGGATCACATTTGTTGGTATAAAATCTAATTTTGAAATATTATGCTTTTAACACCATATCCAGAAGTGTCTGACTATAGAATCACATTAATACCCAACTTCAATAAAAATGGTGAATTTTCCTAAATAATCCAATTATAACTAGGATTTAGTTTAATACACAAATATTTGGTTTTTAATATCTCAAAACTATTATATAAAATCATGATGTCTATATACCCCCGTAATTTCAAATTGAAACCTATGAAAATATATTGTAAATAAAATTTATTAACATGGAAAATTTACTCCCATGGTTAGTAGTAACTCACTAAATAATATATTTAATTAACAATTACAACAATTACAATTTTAAAAATATCATAAAATACCATGAAAATCAACAAATTGGTTTTACCATCTATGGAATCTTGTACCAACTAAATTTCACTTCCCCCAAACCATAATCTCCATCTTGTAATAATTATCAGAAAATGACTTGGTAAGAAAAATTCTTGTTGTCAATTTCCAAAAAACACTCATTTTCAAAATTTTCTATTAAAAAATGACATTTAATTTAATTATCCATTTTATAACACCCATATAACATATAAAGTAAGAAAATCAAAAAGCATACACCTTTATATTTGATAACACTCAAAAAATTACATAAAACTCATAAAAATAAAAAAATGCAATGAAAAAACCTCAAAACCAAAACCATCACCTTGTAATCCTCCATAATTATTTTTATATTTGATAATCCTAATAATTTAATTAATAAAAAATTATGTAATCCCCGGAAAAGTGAAACACCATATGAGATACCTCTTTATGTCACTTAATCAATAAATCAACTAAACCATGAAATAAAATTTAAAGACAATATAATAAAAAATTATTTCCATATCAATTAAAAGATTTAATCATATAAAAATTAACATTTATTAAAACAAATTTAGAAATTAAACACACATATTTCATTTTTTCCCACATACAGTCCTCCAAGACACCATGATTTCATAAAACATACACTAAATTTTTAAACAATACTTTTGTTACATTATCTTAATTATCTTGAATTCCCAAAAACCATTTATACAAAAATAAATCATATTCAATATCACGATCATAATAAAATATCACATGGGATCCAATTTATATATCTATCCAGTGATTAAATACATGGAAGACGTCATGATGTCATGTTAGAATGGGTGTAAGTACAAAATGTTGTTCCCTTTCACCAAAAAACAACAGTAAATCAATGTGTACAACAAACCATATAACTATCAGACATTTTCGAAAAAAATTAGTTTTCACAATAGGTTTAATCCTTAGTAAATACATGGTCACAAATTATAATACTTTTTAGTCTTCTCACGTGTCCATTGTGGAACATTAAAGGGTTGTACAATCATTATTGGAACAATATGCCTATTCGTATCATGTTATTAAAAAATACATCACAATAAAAAATTCACCTTCTTCTAAATTTAATCCAATTAAAATAAATCATCAAGAAATAATACATCAATTAAATAATCAAATATATCATTAAAATAAAGTAGTGAAACATTGATAAAACTGAATACTTCATGTACAGTAGAACTTACAACTCCCCATGCATGCACTCATTAATTTCATGTTTTGCCTCATTGGGATGTAAAAAAAATTGCATAAAAAGATGATAGGAATGTTAGGTTTGTTATGAATATTGATATTTATTTATTTATCATCCTTATATTAGGTAAAGAATGAATATTATTTACTTAAAATAAGGAATCATAGGCTTTTGGCCAAAATCATACAATATTTATCACCTAAGGCTTCATATTCTCATTATATCCAAAACATAACATTATAATAAAATAAATTCCATTGAGGAAACTCATGATTTAAATTACAATGGGGACAATAAATTTTCAATGTGTGTGCATGACACATATGGTATAAAGTCTAATGGGGCTACATAGTGATTAATTTATATAAGAGAAAATCATAAGTTAAATTACCATGGGGACACTCCTGATTAACATTGGTATAGATAATATTAGAAATATTATTTCTATATTGAAGGGAAATTATTTAATATATACTAAAATGGATTGTGAATTACATTATACATTGGAAAGATGATAAAACATTAAATATAATTACTTATAAATGGGAGAATAGGGGATGGAAATTGTATTAGTGTATCAAGATTGAACACCATAGAGGCCAGATATGTATCATTATGGAATTGGAATAATAAACCACGTAGTCTATCTTTTATATTTTATGGTCATGTGACATGACCAGTCCATACAGATTAATTTCATGAAGTAAGGATGAATGTATTGTAAAATATGAGATTTTAAGTGATTTTTTGGGCATTATAGGATGTGATTCCTAGTTTGATTAATTTATTTATATGTTCCTGATGATGAAATGTTATTGTAAATACACCTAATATAAATAATGTTAATATTCAAACCATATTTTCCATAATAGGGACATTAAACTAAATGAGGAATTGTTTGGACTAAAGCTTGTAATGAATTAAAATTATAAGTATAAAATAGGTATAGATGTTTCCAGGTATGCCCTTATTTAGAATGACTTAGATATAAATGGGAAAAAATTGTTTTTACATATGGAGTTTGGATTTGTGATTCTAGGTCAAGTGAATATACATCCCATGATCTATACACTCTTAATAATTTATAATTATTTTTGGATGATTCAAATGGGCTTCTATAGTATGGGCTCCTAAAAACAATGCTAGTGAAAAAAACCATGAGTTTGTCAATGTTTTAATTTTTGTAAATTTTTTTACATTGTAGGTGTTTTTTCATTTATCGCACAACTTCTAATAATTCAAATATTTTAGTTGAGGTAAGTCACAAAAGATCATCACATACAAGATTCTATGTTAGTTTCATAAATTACATGATGTGGGAATATGTGGAAGAGTAAACTAAGAGATTTGGATTCCACTAAAAAATATAATCTCATTTAAAATCCCTTGAAATGGAAATTTAATGAATATTTATATTAACCTATATCATGTAACCATTCAAATTAAAATAAAATATTTAATCTCATGAAATAATAATCTTACATATCACTATAAGATTCATACGTTGAAAAAAGTTAACCCTTGAGAGTCTTTCTGTTTTTATATTGCCTTATATTCTAGATTCATATAATTGAGTATGTGAGAAACATTCTCTTTTCAATAATTTTATTTCACTTGACCATTATTATTCCATGATTCCTCTTGGAAAAGTTGTTTATCTCCCAAAAATACCCCCCACCAATTAGGTTTGATTGGGGAGAGGAGGATAAAATTATTTCAAAAAAAGATATTTCATAAATTTTTTTCCTTATTTATCATTGTACATGGGTCACCAAGATTACTACAATGATTCAACACTATTTCAGGAAGGAAGTCGTATTATAGAACACAATAACTTGTTTGAGTGTATCGAGATAATTTTTTCCTTGATTGATTTAGAAGAATCACCTTACATGAAAGTAATTCCACAATGGATAGTTTTCTAATTGGAAATTACAGAAATTATATATAAAATTTATTGTAATGGAATATAATATTATTTATGATTCTTTACTAAATAAGAAATAAATTGGTGGTCGACCCGAGATCATGGCCATGTGGGAGAAATAATTTTTGTTGATGTTATTATAAAATGACCTAATGACGCAGGAATAGAGAAGGTGGATATTCTAACTAACACACTATAACCCATAATCCTATTTAATTATGTGTAATAACATTGTACATAGTGGTTTCATTAGTAGGATAGAAATAGTAATCCACCTACACAAGTATATCTGCTGCGTTATGAAATGGTGGTCGAGTTGGAGGAGTAAGCCATGTTATTTTATGTTATCAAATACCATCTTTATAGGATTTGTGAACAATATAAATAAATTTATTGGTCAATTTAATAGATAAAATTTATATAAGGATTGTTTTTTTTAATATTTAGGTCTCTTAATAATTATATCATAGTAATAAAAGTAATACAATATTAAATACTCAATTTTTAGTTATGCATCTCCAGGAATTAATGATAAAATCAACCAAATCCATATAATTCTATGTGGAATATTATATGGATGAAAAAATGATAAATATAATATTATTCAGGTAATAAGGGATTTCATAATATGGGTGGATGATTTGAGGTTATAAAGTCACATAAAAAAAAATAAAAACTGATCCTGATTAGAGAATTGGGTTGGTCTGATTCCAAAAAGATGATTTTCCATACCAACCTTAATGGATGTATGGAGTGGAAAACCCAATGTATTTAGAATTAAATATGGGTAGAGGTGAGTGGTAAAATATATCTTTTAACAAATAGAGTTTTAATACAGGAGTACTGGAGAAGAAAAGCTAAATGGGACTACTAACTAAATTCAAAATATGGGTTCCAAAATCATACCATCACTAAAAATGAGTGATTTGGGACATGCTCCCTTGATTATATATGGGATTTGGTTAGTGAAATATTATTTCACTATGTAAAAAATGGATTTCAATATGAATTAAAATGTGCGACCTCTATGAAATATAGACTTGATATGAGGAGAGATGATTCTGGGGAAATGTATCACCAGAATACACATAGAAGAGCCCGTTTTAAGTAAGATCAATAATGGAGATTACTATTAAATGGATAGAAAGTTTGAATATAAAACAAAATCATTATAAATAAGATATTTAAAATTATTTGGGTTTTGTATATGTTATTTATTTATATTGAAAAGTTGTACCAAGAAAATTATAAGGCATATTGTTTAGTAGACAAGATTAAGGTTCCATCCATTATGAGTTGGATAACACATTTTGATCATATCTAATGATAAATAAAAAATTAAATCAATTATGTTTCTTGAATATGGATTTATAACATAGAGAGAGAAAATGATGATGGATATAATGAAATGTGTAGGGTGATTACACTACATGAATGGATATCTCGATGAGGATACAGTTGACTATAGGGGTAAATGCACATAGTTTTAGGTCAGGATTAAATAATGATATACTTGGTTAATTGTAAGGTTATGAAACATTGACCTAAGGTTGTTCCTAGCTTAGGGTTATGGATCTCTAACCATGGGTTACATTTTATCAGGGTCTTTTATCTCAAAACATGAGGGTGGGATAGTTTCCAAACAAATGAGGGATATATAAACACAATTGTCACTTATATACTAAAGAAAATAAAGACCATATCAATGGTGGATTAAAAAATTTTAAATTCATGTTTCCTAGACCATGGGGTTTAAGATTAAGGACACATCACTTTGAATGAGTAAGTGACATAGTTTATGGATGTTTAGTTTGGATGCGAATCATTGGTACAGTGTCTAGTGAATAGTGGAAACCTAAAGATGTGGAACATAATAGAACATGGGTGGTGTGATATTGGATTATAGTACTAGTATAAGAGATATCTATTTCACAATGTATCGTATGGAGTTGTAATCAATCCACATTTATTTCATTGTGTGAAGAACAATCTAAATATTTCACTCATGCGTAATAAAAATGTGAAAATTCATGGGTTCCTCTGGGGAAAAGGATCATTCCTCTAAATATTACACGACTCAATAGGAGTTTCCTTCAAAGGGGTTGAGTGTGTAATATAGATCGATTCCATAATTTATGTTGGGACAATGTAATGTTTAATCCATATATATCACATTAAATGGGAATCATGCAACCTATTTTTCTGGTGATATGTTTTTTATTGATATGGATCGTGCATAAGAGGATATTGATTGGGGAACAATCAGATAACTAAGAACTATAAAATTTATTGGAATATATTTACACAGAATCATGGAAACTAGTATTAGATGGAGTCTTATTTGTTGAATTATCTAGTATATGTTGATCATGTGTCACTATCTTTCCTATGGAGAAATATTCAGGATTTATATATTTTTTAGAGATGGTGAAGTAGGTTTCCTACAATAATGTTGGGGTATGGAAAGAGACCAAAATAAACCTAATGGGGGATCACCACTTATCTGAGGAAAAATTAATCACATAGTTTCTAGTTATACAATTGTTACACATCAATATAGTATAAAAGCATTTATAGGGGGTTTTATAATTATTTTTAACTTCATATAGTGAGGATAGAAACCATTCAGTTTAACCCCATATAGGCATGATGATGATATAATAGTTTAATTTGATAAAATAAAGATGAATGTGCTATATTTATTAAAGACATGTAGGTAAAAATATGGGGGCATATAGTTTAAATTTATGCATCTATAAATTTATGGATTCAATCTCAAGAATTGATTTCTCCCAATAATGTTAAAAAATTGTCATAAAAATCCTATAATCACACATGATTTACTTTCAATATGATAAATTTGGGGAAATGGAAGTCTACTCATGATATAGGGGACTAAAAGATAGGGATAATGAGTTGGGGTTAAAGTTTTTCGTTGAACATTTTATGTAACTCAAGAAGATGTGAAAAATGTTATTGGCATAACTTCAAAAGGTTGATTTAACCTACCTATGAGAATTGACACATTCGGGAACAATTCTAAGGGTTTTAGAATTCCACTTGAGCACAGAGATGCGGTGGAAGTGTCAATTATGGATTGAGGTGTCTTAATTGAGTATTGAGATAAAAAATATGCTATGTATGACCAATAAAAATGTTCAAAACATGATCTACACTATCTTACGACTAAAAATGGGGTTACAAAATGTTGAGGATGATCAGGGACCATATTTCAGACATTGGTGCTACTCCAACTATTCTGACAAATTTTCCACCCATATGTGTACCCATGAAGAGAGGCATGGCATGAATAAGAAATTTTGATTTCGCTTTAAATAAATGGGAGTCCATTAAGAAATAAATATCATGGAAATACATGATCTAGAATTAAAATGTGTAGAGGGAATTAAAGGAATAATATAATGATTGATTTGAGATCCGTTGAGTTACAATATTATGTATTAGTCATGTTGATAGAGTACACATTGGTTGATAGAGTTACAAACCCACAAGAGAGATGGGAAAGGGGGATAATTTCTTATTAAGATAGATAATAATTATTTATAATGTAATGTATAAGGTCCTTTATCTTTCACAATTGATAAATATGTTTGGGTCATATGGTTTATATCATGAAGTTATTATAGATAAAATTCATGGACCTAAAACCATAAGGGTTCTAGAGTATAACCTCATTAAATATAGTTCTAGGTGTTAGATGGTCTATATAGTAAGGGGAAAAGAAAAATTAAATGATTTGGAAATCGCAAATCTATTTTTTATCAACATGAAGTGGGTGGGACATAATTTCCTTTCATGATACTTAAACAACTAGTTCCAAAACTATTAATGATAATACAACATCAACTATAGTGTTTATATAATTTAAGGTCCTATATCTTTTATTATTACAAGAAAAATATATATACAAAAGGAAAATGAAAAAAAATGTTAATTGGAAGTTCGTATGCTGATAAAGACTTCCCCAAAGGCGAATGGACAATCATTAAGTTCATGATTCTTGAACCATGATTCCTTGTTTAATATTATTGAACTTAGATATGGGATTAATACATTCTATATATTAATGTAAATTGTAAACATTCCATTAATTTTATGTTTTATTCCAAAATATAAAACCTTAGAAACTTGCACAAATAGTTTTAGGTCAAGATTGATTGACCTTATTACTACCAACAAATTATTAATGTAAAATCTCACTTCTTATAATTATTATATATATTATGAATAAATTAAAAAAAATTGATAACATTGTAAATACATTATAAATGAAGAATTACTGAAATTAGAATTATTTCAATAAGTTAAGTAATAAATACTGAGGTAATAATAACATGGCCATTGGAATAGTAATATGAAAATTATGAATAATAAAAATGATAAAAGAATAGTGTCCTCACCCATGAAATTAGAAATAAAATATAGGCATCCTATAAAATATAATATGAAAAAATTATATCTTTTTATAAGTAAATAATTTTTTTTAAAAAATTATTAATTATGTATTGGATTTTTTGTATGTCATAAATATTTATTTACAATTACATGATTTATTAAATAATTTAAAAGAAAAATTATTTTTCATGAATTGTATAAATAAATTAATATTTTATTTCTTATTATTTTTAAATAATTTTATAACACTTTTGATAAATTTTTGATGTTTTATAAAATGAGTAATAATTTTAAAATGTGTATTTTTGTACTAAATCATGATTTTATTTAAAAATTAAATTTCTCATATTTAGAAAAAAATTCATAAAATGGAATAGAATTTTTTTATTATACACCACAAAATATATAAAGGGTGATTTTTTGGGATGTTTATAAAATACATCTATTTTTCGGTGAATAATAATATTCAATAATTTACGTTATAGGCTAAATACCTAAATTACTGATTCTTAGATGATGTCACCCATAATATAGAACAAAATTCATTATATTCATATATTTAGTGATAAATATGAATCTTTTGAAATTCATGAACCAAAAATATGAAATTAGTGAATAAAATAAAGAGAAAACTCCCCTCACCCCACTGTAAATACCAACCCTCACATCCTCTTATGTTCACACATTCTATGATTTTTCCTTATCCTAATTTTTCTAAAATATATTACCAATACCCTACTCCATTTCTATGATCCCATTTTCTAATAAAAAGTCCAAAACCGTTTTTAATGAGGTTCTCAATGATGAGTGATTTAAGATGTAAAACCCTCATCCTCTTTCATTTTAATTTATTTTAATTTATTTTTATTTTGTTATTTTTTCCTCACCTCATCCATCAAAATTTTAAATTTAAATAAAATTTATTTTATATACATTAATGAAATAATTTTAATGTAATATACATCATCATACGTCTTTCATTATCTCTATTTTATTCTAAAAATGAGATCATCACCCATGATGTTTTCATTTACTAACCTCGTGGATAATGAATTTTTATTTTATTTTAACTCCTTCAAGGATTCTCACAAAAAAACTCTAAAAGTTTGTATATAAAATAAAATTTATGTTTTAACCGGTTTTTTGATCTAAAAATTTTACATAATGCTAAACAATAAAACAAATCGAGTTCTTTATGATCATAAACCACCAAAATAAACTAAAACAATTATCAATAACTGTTTATCTAATGATTCATCTTCATTATATAAAATATGATATATTAGAACAATATAACGACTAGAGTATCATTTATAACATATAATTTCAATTCTATACAATTATCCCCACATTACATGATCTTCTATAAAAGATTACAATTAAACCAATCTTGAAAACCATGAAAATGAACATCCCCGAATGATTAAATTAAACTATATAACTCATAAAAAATCCAAAATAAATATCAATAATAAAATTATAATATATAAAATTAATCTATAAAATGAATTTGATTTTTTAATTAGTTAATTTAATTTGATTATCTAAGATATTAAATTAAGGAAAACATTTTGGACACAAGGTAAGGGGATTCTCGAATGCAACTCTCTTTCTTTGGGATTCCCTATTTAACTACATTTTATTTATGAATGTTTCATTATTTTTCTATAATTATCATTTATTTTTAACTCTATTTTATCTTTTGAGATATACATTTTTCCAGTGTGGTTTTATGAAAAATTAATTTATCTTTCTAAAATAAATATTCATTATAAAAAACACATCTTCTACTTCTCATGAGATTGTTTCTTCTTCAATAAAAATTGATACAAAAAATATTATTACTTTATATCTTTTAAATACAATGTATATATAATTATTATTTATGAAATAAAACTCATTCCTTTCAATGTGTTACATTATTTCCTATATAGATATTTATTTTATGTGGAATTCCTAATATTGTAAATATTTTGATGTGATAGGTATGAATGGAATTATTTAGTGCATGTGAGTTTTATGATGTGGCGGGTGTGCCAAAAATTATATATTTCTATTATTTATTGGGTATTATGACGAATTTACTAAAATATAGTGAAATATGAATGAACATTATGTTATCTATATTCATAACTATGTTTTTTATTCGA
Organism: Viscum album; assembly: GCA_963277665.1. Lineage (NCBI taxonomy): Eukaryota > Viridiplantae > Streptophyta > Magnoliopsida > Santalales > Viscaceae > Viscum > Viscum album. The sequence continues at coordinate 640,130,553 of OY728123.1, forward strand.
CCACTAAGGTATAATGCTTCATTTTTATTCATTTCCACATTCCATGACTTTCTCTAATGCTTCAACACATGATTATGATGATGTTTTCATTCTAACCAATATTATATTTTTTTTCATTTATCTATCCCCTTACTAATATTTTAACTTATGAATTCTTTGAGGTGTATCCTCAGTTGAATACTTGGACTGAAAAGAACATCTGGTCCAATAAAAATATATAGAAGATAGAATTAAATAATGTTTATATTTTGTTATGTAATTGTTATGTATGGTTCTAATTTACCCAAGACACTAAACAATTGGATCCTATTTTTGTATCACTAGTATATTTTTTACATTTAAATTAATTTAATAGTTATGTAATAAAAATTAATGCACTACATAGTTGGTATCATAGAACAGTATTGTTAATTTTTGGAATTAGGATTAGAGAACCTCAGTGAAACCCCTTAGTATTAGACTAACTATATATAAAAACCCAATAATATTTGTTTTAGAAAATTCTACCCTAGTATATTTCTTTAGAATTAACTGCACAAAAGAAATAAATTATTTATTAATGACTTCTTGACTTATATTATGTTCTAAACATATCTATTTTGGAAAATGGTGTGAACCAAGATAAACCAGGTCAAAAACCCAAGTTAGGGACAATGCAATGATTTCCCAAATGACATCCCTAATGCCTTTGGTGGTGGAGTTCAAAATTTCAAGGTGATTTTTATCCATATATCGTAGACATTTATCATTTTCATGAGATGTTTATAATGTACACCTTCACCTACAAGGTAGAAAATGGTTATAACATCTTTTATACATCAACAAACCTGGACATTTTGTGGATATTTCTATAGATTAATTTCAAAACTATGGGTCATATCAATGGAGAACATATTTTCTGTACTTCTGTATTCTATGGTGTTTAAGTTGACACTAACCATTTATAACCTAGAAGGGGAGGCTGATCAATGATGTTCAATTATTAATAACACCAAAATGAAGGAATAAATTGAATAGATGGAGTAATATGACTTTAAGACAGTATTTCATAATATATATTTACTTCAAGATATTCATAAAAATATGGAGAGATATTTCGTATAGAAATTTATACATTATTTAGTGGAATAAAATCACACCTTCATATGGCTCTTGAAATTAGAGATTTTGGGAGTTACGAAGAAGTTGTTCCATGTTCTCTCAAAGTGGAGATGGAATTTGGAAAATAGTCCCATGGTTATGTCGATAAGAAATAAAATATGGAGTTTTAGGATGGGGGATCTAATGAGAAATGTGGAAGGAAATGTTAACCACCCAAATGTCCAAAATGTGGGAATAATCATCATGGGAACAACCTAAAATGGATGTGGAAATTCTATAATTGTGGGAGAGAAGTCCACCATGATCATTAATGTAAAAAATAAATGAGTAAGATGCACAATGTGGTGGAAGAAAAGAAAACACAGCCCATGGTTCAATGTTATAACTGTAGAGAGAAATTGAACTATTCATGCCTGTGAACTAAACCCTATGTCCTCAAGGGTAATTAGTTTCATCACCACCAAATCCAAAGGGGCGATGGAAGTCTTACATCATCACTACAACTAAGGTGGATCCCAAAAAATATTTAGTGATTAGTACTATTCTCATTCATTCATAAATAGAGAACACAATGTTTTATTTTAGTTCTATTAATTCTTTAATATCCTAGGAGTTTAATATTAATATTAAAACACCACCTCAAAATACAGTGGTTTAGTTATCAATGAAAACCAAAAAATGGGTAAATTATGGAATATAATGTTTATAACTCATCCCTAGTTAATTTTTGTGGATTGAACCTCATAGAAAATAAATTCACAATTCAATTGGTCGAGTTCCATGCTATTTAGATAACATATTGGCTATCATTATTCAAATCCAATAACAAAAATTGTGAAATGGTGATCACACTTCTCATCCTGAAGCATACTCTAATTCAATACAAGTATAGGTAAGATAATGAATCATAATCAGATCCATCTTCTCAACTATGGATAGTATTTTCATATGTGCTATAATATATATCATAGATGGTTTAGATAAATAATAAAATCATGCTCTATGAAATTCCCATTATGAGGGTCTACATGGATGTTTTCCCTAAAAAAATTCAAGTCTTCCTCAAGGGTGATTGGTTGAGTTCTAATTTAACATATATCTAGATCTCTTACTATATCAAATACATGTTATATAATGGCCACCATTTGGCTAGAAGAATTGAAGAAGTTTTTATTGGAGATCCTGGACCAACGATTCATATGCCCGAGTGCCTCATTATGGGGTGAACTAGTCCTCTTAATATAGAAGAAGGATTGGTTAATGTGACTCTCATTTATTATCAAGAGTTAAAAAATAACTAGAATGGAAAATTATCCCCTTCCATGAATAGTGGAATTTTTTAATCAAATATGTCGGGAGAATTAATTCTCTAAGGTGGCCCTTTGGTTTGGATATCACTATTAACAGTGATAAAGGAATATATCTGTTTGATAGCCTTTATAATGAGGTACAAACAATATGGGTTCATATTGTACCCTTTAATCTCTATAATTCTCTATTAATTTTACAGGATTTAATGAATAGAGTCTTTAGATATTACCTCAAAAAAATTGGTAGTCCTTATTGATGTTATTCTTGATATACTTCATTAGAAGTGAGGGATAGTATGATTATTTTAATATTATGATAATGACATTGGGAATGGAGAAGCTTTATGAAATTTATAGTAAATGTGTCTTCTGGATGGAGGAAGTATCATTCAATGGGAATGTTATCACAAAAAAAAGGATATATGTAGACCCTTCCAAGACAAAGGAAATTAAATAGTGGCCTATGAAAACATTTGTGAAAAGGATTCATAGTTTCCTTGGTCTATTTGGGAATTACCTTTGATTTGTGAATATCCACTCACAATTTTCAAACACACTATCATAGATAAAATTTAAGGGAGAAAATTTTTTCACCACTAATGAATGTGAAGATTGTTTCAAATTGTTTAAAAATGTGTCTTATCACTAATTTAGTACATTAAAATAAAACAAGTGGGGAACTATTTGTAGTATACAATGATGCTTCAAAGAAGTTCTTAAGCTATGTACTAATGAATTTTGATAAAGTGATATCATATTCCTCAATGAAGTTTAAAATTCTGGAGGAGAACTATCTTATACGTGATCTATAGTTGGTATCTATGATCATTATATAAAAAATATTTCATTATTATCTCTATGGGGAGAAGTATTAAATATATAATGATCATAAGAACCTCAAATATATATTAACATAGAAGGATCTTAATATGGACCAGTGAATATGGATAGAAGTGATAATGGATTATCACTATTCAATCCACTACAATCCTAGAAATGTGAATAAAGAGGAATATTATCTAAGTAGAGAGGAACCTTCAGTACTATAAATGTCGATAATTGAGAAGAATTCCAAATTATTATTTTTTAGAAGGATGGAAAATGGAATCATTAATGATAGAGAATCATCAATTATTTTTCAAATGATTTCTCAACCATTCCTTATGGAGAAAAAAAGGATTTTCAAAGAAATGATGAGGAAATTCCAATGAAGGTGGTTGCTATAAGAAAGGGGAAATCCTTAGAGTTTAAAACTGACAAGGAAGGCGTTTTATGGTTTTGGTAATGAAGATTTGTACCTTTAAATATAGATATAAAGAAGGATATTCTAAATGATGCACATAGCTCAACCTTCTCTTTAACATATGGAGTACAAAGAAGTATTAATATCTCCAAGAGAACAATTAGTGTGAGGATTATTTTTGACAAAAAATTATTGGGGCTATATGAAAAAGGAGATATCTGAATGTATATAAAAGTGCCTAGTATGTCAAAAAGTGAAGGATGTAAGAAACAAATTCTAGGGGAATGATGAAACCATTACCCATACCAACATGGGAGTGGGAAACATAACTATGGACTTTTTCACATTACATCGAAACATATATAGAGGAATCAATTATATATTGTTTTTGGTTGAAAATTATACAATGGAATCTCACTTTATCACACTTTGAGATATGTTCTCACTGGATTAACTTGCATGAATATACATTGGAGAAGCCATATGGCTTAATGGAATAATACTATTTATTATATCTGATCATGATCTGATATTAAACTCAATGTTTTGGAAAAATCTCCAACATTCATTGAAAATAGAGATAAACTTCATGGAAACCAATCATCCTCAAAATTAAGGAGAATCTGAGCGAACTATTTAGACACTACAAGTAATGTTGTGAGAGTTTTATGTGGAATTCAAAGGTGGATGAGACCAACATGTACCTCTGTTTGAGAACTGTCAAAGTAATAGTTTCCACTCTTCAATCCAAATGACTCTATTGGAATCCCTTGATGGGAAAATATTTAGAAAACTGGAATGTGGGAAGAAGTCAGTGAATGTAAGCTGTGATGACCTAAAATGTTCAATGAATTGGTGGAAAAGGTGAAACCAAGATAGTATCCCATAATTGCATCCAAAATTCAATATAAGATCTATCCAAACAATAATAAACATGAATTTAAGTTTATAGATGGATACATGGTATTCCTCCACATATATTCATGGATGAGGAAAATGAGATTTGGGATGAAATGAAAGATGAGTCCCAGGTACAACAGTCCCATTGTGATTATTGATTGAGTTGGAGCTTTGTCCAATTGAATGTTACTTCCACCTATGATGTCTCAAGTACATGATGTATTCCATGTATCCCCCTTGAATGATAACATACTATATCCTTCAATTGAACTTAATCTAGAGGTGGTATAGTTGGAAAATGATCTCTCTTATGAAGAGAAACCTGTGAAGATCTTGGACATTAATGATAAATTTCTACACAAAAGAATATGCACCTGGTCAAAATACTTTGTGGGATCCATAAGTAAGAAGAGACAACATGGTAACTAGGTGAAGAGATTATGGATAAGTACACTCATTTTTTCACTATAGCATGTAAAAGAAAATTTTGAGAGTGAAATCTCATACCCCTGGAAGATTGTAATGACCACAAATTTTAAAAAAGGAAATTTCATTATTATAATTATTATATATAGTATAAATCACATAAAATCACATTGATAACACAATAAAAAAATTCAAAATGATGAATGGATGTAGTAATAGGTATTTCTAGGTGTTTAGGAATCTATACTGATGTAATAGTAACATGACCTTAGGAATCGTAATATGACCCTTATGAATAGAAAACTAGCTAACTGAATAATAACTGTAAACATTGGAGTAAAATAAAATTTAGGAATCTTACAAATTATAATTTGATAAAAATATATCATAGTATATATTTATAATTTTTTTAAAATTTTTTAGTTAAGTTTTGGTATTTTGGTAAGTCATAAATATTTAATTTCAATTTTATGATTAATTTAATAGTATAAAAAATCATTTTCATAAAATTCATTAAAAAATTAATATATATTTTCTTATTATTTTAATATATCTTTATGTGTTCTTAATTAATTTTCAATAGTGATATATAAATATTTATTATTTTAAAATATGTATTTTTTCATAAATGATGATTTTCAGTAAGCATTTATATCTCATATTTAGAAAATTATTTTTATAAAATGGAGTTTATTTTTTGATTATAATATTAAAAAATGTTTAGGGTGAATTTTTGGGTATTTTTATAAAATACATGAATTCTTTCTGAATAGTAAAATGTGATAATTTATGATATAGGATAAATATATAATGTATTGAGTCATAGATGATTTATGGCTAATTTAACCCCATAATATAGAACATACCATAATTATTTTAATATATTTAGTTATAATTATCAAATAATTCATAGTAATGGGTCGGAATATTAAACTAATGAATAACATAATGACTTAACTCCCCTCTTCTACACTATATATACCACCCCTCACCACCTCTTCTACTCACACCTTGCATGTTTTTTTGTCCATATTCATTCTAAATAACATACCAAGACCACCCCAAATTATATAATCCATGGTTCTTATCAAAATACTAAAACCATTTATTTAAGGAGGTTCGCATGGAGAAATGATTTATGAGGAAAAATACTCTTCCTTTTTCTATTTAATTTCTTTTAATTTCTTTTTCTTTTCATATTCTCCCATATCCTCTTCCATCTAAATGTTCATGATTACTCCAGAATATTTTAATAATATAATTATATCATGTTAATGGATGTTAAATTATCAAAATTATTTCTCTCTATTTTATTTTAAAAATTAAATCATTACCCGTGATGTGTCAATTTACCAACATCATGAATGGAACATTTTTGTTTTCCGTTAACTCCATCAAGGTAGTTCATCAAACCACTATAATGATTGGTATATACTATAAAATTGATTTTATAACCCTTATTATGTCTTGTAACTAATATATTTACATAATACTAAATGATAAAATAAATCAAGTTACTTATGATAAAAAAATGTAGAAAATAACCCAAACAATTATCATTAACTATTTATCTAATGATTCATCCCCATTCCTTATAAAAATGACATATATGAATAATTTGTCCTATATATGATCATTAATGATATATAATTTCAATTCTGGACAATTACCCCCACTTTACAACATCTTCCAGACATGTATAAGTAAACCGATCATGGAATCCATGAAAACAAACACTTTTGAACAATGAAATTATATTATATAACCCATAAAAAGACCATAAATGAAAATAATAAAACTAAAATGAATATAAATCATGTATAAAAGGTTATTTATTATTAAATTAATGAATTTAATTTTACCATCTAGGATATTAGTGTAAAGAAAGCATTCAGTCATGAGGTTATTGGATTCTTAAACCCAACTCTCTTTCTTTGGGTTTTCCCTCGTTCACTCCATTTTCAGCCTGGATGTTATATTATTTTTATATAGGTATCATTTAATTTTTCAATGATTTTTATTTTACTGTATATACATGATTACAATAAGGTTTTATGAAAAAAGAAAATATTTTTTGTAAATAACTATTCTTTCAAAAAAAAAACACTTCTTTTACTTCTCAAGAGATTGTTTCTTATTCAATCAAAATTGATACGAAGAATATTATTTCCTATTACCATGGGAACTCTAATGTATATTAAAAAATGGTTTATGAAATAAAACCAATTCCATTACATGGAATTATTTATGTCCAATATTCATATACATTCTACGTGTTATGAATCAAAATTTAAATGTTATGATGTGATCAGTGTGCTAGGAATTATATAGCACATGTAAATTATACGATCTGATGGGGTGCTAGGAATTATATATTACTCCAATAAATTGGTTAATTTGATAAGTCTCATTAGATTAACTGAAATATGCCTCAACATGATGCTATATATTTTTCTCAACTATGTGTTGTATTTTACCACTAAGACATGATGTTTTATTTTTATGCTTACAACATTCCATTTTTTTATCTAATGCTTCCACTCAAGATAATGATTATTATGTTTGGATCACCCATTTTATACTGATTTAATTCTTTATCTATCCTCTTACCAGTATTTCAGATCAACCATTCTTTTGATGTATATTCTCAGGTGAATATGTTTACTAAGGAGAACACATGGCCCATGAAGAAGCTATAAAATAAGGAAATAAACAATTTTAATGTTTTATTTTGTCAATGTTTTGAATAGACCTAATTTACCAATGAAAATAAACTTTTTTACCCAAGTTTTGTATCACTATTATGTTTTAGATTATTTAAATGGTCTAAAAATCATGTAAGAAAAAATAGGGATCTCCATAGATCATGGGAGTATGGTGAAAAAGAATTTTATCACCTCTTATAGGATATATTGTGACTTGATTTTATAAGGGAAAATGGAGAAAACAATCAGAAAACCAAACATCAATAAAAGTTCGGGGAATACGAGACTTTTGGTATGGATCAATATTGTTTTTGTTGCATCACTTCATATCCCATGATATGAGAAATGTGAAAAAAATACATTGGTAATGTTACATTATCACATTGATAAGCCATGTCAAGAATAATGGTTATATATTTTAATGATAACGGAAGTTAAACACGAAGACAAAGAACTAAAAATAATTAAAATAATTCTCATCACCTAGGGTTGAAGGAGGAATTGACTCAAAGTCAATGGATGGGGATGGCTATACGATTTAGGTGTCTCGATATATCCCATGAAATTGGAATCAGGGAAAACCTAGTTCTGATGATAATGAATCTTTTTTCCTAATATTGTTCATATGATGGAACTATAAATATGACCCCATCCAAGTTATAATGCAAGGAGTTTGACTCAACATAGGTAAAAGAATCCTAGATACTATGATGGAATGAAATTGTAATTTATTAAAGCACATAGTTAGAATAATACCAACATCACTATGTATCTTTTAGAATGAGAATCAATCCATCTGTTGATCTATAAGGGTCATTTATTCAGTGATAAAAATTAGAGTAAAATGGTAAATCAACTCCCAAAAGTACACCATCTCAATAAAATACATTATGTAGTTTATATAATGACATTTGATACATAGTTTAATTCCATGATTCTAAGACTAAATACCGTGTAATTTTAACAACATGAATATGGGATGTTGTTCTTCAAATTTTTTATCATACAATATAGATGATATGCTACACTATTTACATACATGAAACTAGGAAAAATATTCTATATAGATTATGCTATTTTGAATATTTCCTACTCTGGGAGGCATAATATAATATAGAATTGCCTTTTTTCTTTTGATTTCAACTTATTATAACTATGATAAATCAGGGGTAGGGTATGGAATATCCCACACATAGAAATTCATGAGGGTCTTTTCATTTGTTGGAGGGGTAATTTATTAGACATAAATAGTGACTAATGTTTACATAATATTTGAGAAATCATTGTGAATAGAAAATGGGCCTTCGGGCTATGTGATGGGTCTCCCTCTACCCAATTAATAGAGGAATATGATTTTCATTAAATAATAAATGAGTATTCGTCCCGAAATATTAAAAAAATAGAAAATGGGCCTTGATATTTTATATCCATCTTCTCTAGTTTTCATTTGGGTATCATAAATGTCTTAAAACATGACACCATGTTACCATGTTTTAAGGATTGAAGGAAAACATAATTGTTGAATTGTTGAATCACTTTATTTTGATGGATGTTGAGATTTTGTAGCTCCAATATCCTTTTAAACTCAAGGGATTCTAATTTATTTGGAAGGAATTGGGATCCTTCATGGGGTTTCAAGAAGTCATATATATTTTATAGCGATGGGATATAATCCTCAATGGGTTGTTTAGATTTCACCCCATGATCCATGGAATAATGGGTCACCTAGTTGAATGTCTTAATCATGGAATGATATTCCCAATGTTCCTTGGAGAACATATATAGATATATATTCATGTAAGGATCCACTATATTATATATAATATCATAGGGAAATATTTTTATTTCCATAATAAATCAACTTTTTGATACATGATAGTGATATATATAATCATACATGATTTCATACTCGGTATAGAAATTCTCAACATAAAATTGCACAAAATGACTAATTATCTATTAAAATTTTGAAAGGTTTCAAGAAATAATATATAACTAGGTATGAAAATAAATAAATCATAGACCTAATATTGAAATATTTTAGCGAGATGTTTTTACACCACTTATAGAATAAATTAATATTACAAAAAATAAAATTTATATCACACTCTTCGTGATGTGTAGAGACCCATGATGTCAATTCCAAAGATAGAAAAATCCATGTGTATGGGTGGTATAGAGAAACCCTATTGATTTATGCATTAATTTTGGATGAACACGGAATTCATGACACTTCTTAGTAAATTCCGGTCTGTCAAAAATAAGGGAGGACCAAAATTTGCATAATATTTAGATTTCACAGGAAAGCTTCAGTCCTTCATGATAAGCTCCAAATATCTATTGACACCCCCCTTTAAAAAAAGGAGGTAAACAATAATGATTAAAATCCTAAATATGTTAAAGAATGAAATATTCTTATGAGAAACCAAGAGACTTAATCCTATGGAACTACATTCATACTACATGCATTCCAAGGGGCCAACATATATCATGGAAGTGCATCCCAAAAGGTGAACCACAACCCCCCCCCCCCCACACACACACTAGAATCCTTGGCAGGAAAGCTATGAAGAGGACCTCCATGGCCCTAGTAATCATTCTAATCATAGATGTGATAACTACACCGAGGACCTACGTGATGGACATGCACCAACAACCTCTTTCTACTATTTCCCCCGCATGCCTATAAATATGACCCTATGGATCCTCATTTGGAAAACAAAAAATATTAGAACAAGCCCCAATGTATTTATTGAACAACACCTTCACATAGATCCTCCAAAATTTCTCATGTAGTATCTAAATCATGATATAAGTGAAAATTAAGGGGATAAGAAAGGTCAATGTCTCTTTAGGGTCTAAAATACGAGATATGTGTTCTAGGATCCTTTGTATATAATACGAATTCACCTATGAGAGGCTATTTCTTTGTGAAAGGACCCGTACAAGACTCTTACAAGGACACCAGAAGAGACCCAGGGTGTTTAGGTGAAGGAATCACCATTGTGCTTCCACTTTGGTGGTCTATATCCTAAAGCTTGTTCAGTTGACACATCAATTTTTATTCTACATGAATCCCTTTTAGTTACTCATAGGCCATGCATGGCCCACCTCCTTAGGATACCTTCATCAAGAACATGCTCCCAAGACCTATATGTGTCACCCTTTGTTCCCTCTTCCAAATCCACCTGTTGTAGGGATCCTCTATCCTTGGTTCCTTAGTCTGAATGAGACTATGATAAAACCTCCACCAAGACCCCTGTATTTACAAAACTATGGAGAGTGGAAAACTAATGTGTGCTCTATTTGGGTATTTATTTATATTCTCATAGGTTCCTTACCCTTATCTGGTTTGCTGTTTAGGGTTCATGTGGGTATGTATCCCTATAGTCACAAGGACCCTTAATCCAGAGAAAGAGATGGGGGGTTCCTGGTCTTGAGGATTATAGTTTGGACCATGTTCGACCCTTCTTTACTTTGAGACCCGAAACCTCTAGTTTTCTAGTTTGGGGGTGGGGATCACACATGTTTTTTTATTCAATTGGGAATTATATCATCTGCAGATATATAAAATACTGTATGGAAGCCATCTTGGTGTAATCCCATAGCATTTCCTATGGTAGGTATCACTATTTCTCCTCTACACCTATGAATCCTTCAACTTAATTCATTACTTTACATGGGATCTCGTCCAGTGTAAAGTGAAGAGATGGATGTTTGTATCCCCAACCTCTTCTGTTGTAGCCACGACCTTCTCTACCATAGCCCTTTCCTCTTCCACCATAGCCCCAGACTCTTCCACTAAAGAAGGAGGAAAAGTGTGTGATTTCTCAAATCATCTACTTCCACTTGTTTCTCACACCAAGAATGAATCATGTGGGAATAGAGGTTAGTTATGATCTTGAAATCCACAAAATATACCTAAAGTATTGAACTATAAGAAATCTAATTCATACTAACTAGGATACATAGAAAGCCCACTTATGGAACGAGATCAATGGTTATCCGGCTTCGAAATAATCCCCAATAAAAATTCCATTAAGTTGAGTATCCTCTTCTAGTGTAGACCCCACGTTAAGCCCCCCCCATATCACCATGATTGAAAACATACCTCTCAGTCCATTCAGATGGGATATTATTCTTAAGAGTAATCACCATTCTATCATTTCAATGGTTTATACTCCCCGACAAGGTATATCCTTGATGACCTCCATTGGAATGGGTCCTCAATAATGATTTATTTTTGATCTAATTCACATTAAAATGGGATATGTTGGAATCCACCTCGAGGTTCTAACTGAACATCCTAAAACAATACTATTATTTTTTTCCATATCCCCGCAGAGTCTAATTTTACAATGAAACCCATATCTATTCTCGGATATTTGGGTTGTTTCATCATAAATACAACACCAAACATTACTAGGAACCATTCACCAAGAATTCCATGACAAATGATGCTAAAAAATATGGTTGGGTCTTCATCACAAGACCTTAATGTGTATAATGCTTCCCATTAAGAGCACTAAACTACATTGGTTCTGATTCCTTTCACAATGATACATCTAAATCTCATCTTTGGGTTTGATCCCAACATAAAACAGTTCTTGTCTCATTAAATAACAATAAATTCTTATTTGACCTTCATCTACCTGGATAAAAATAAACCTCAAAGATCCCATTGTGTGGCTAAAAACCAACATTGTCGTAATAACAACTAAAGAATATCTTATTATTATATGATAGGATACCATTCATGGAAAACCTCAGATACATATAGCTATGTCAATCACTGTAGATCCTCGAATATAAATATATTATTATGAATTCCACACATTCTTATAATTGATTTCTAATATTTGAAAAACTCTCATCATACATGGGAATTAATTAAGGATTCATGAACATGTCAGAAATCTATAAGAGTACCGAAGTAGGAAAAATCCCCCCCCCAAAGGATGTGATGATCCAGACCTCCCATCCTCTTGACCAATGTGAGTTCGTTAGCATTGTGGTTCAAAATATCTAATGAGAACCTACCAGTGGAAAGTAGGTTCCAATGGATATAGAAGAATTGGGTGTTTCCATTTCTAAAAATCATCCCATTGTAAACCATTTGGAAATAGAAAACCATCATGGGGTAGGAAATATCGGGGAAATAAAAATTATTGAGTGCGGCATGAATCCTTATTCAAGATGATAATATCACCTACCTATTAGGCCCTTACCTTCGTCAAAGGAAAGGAGGTCCAGACAGAGAAATAGAATGTGTATGTGTTCATCCAAAATAGATGTTGTATTAATAGATTTTATGGATCATGTCTATTATATATCCCTGGGAACTCCTTTTTAGAACTCCATTCGATATAATGGAATCCATCATGTTTTCACCAATGAATACCCTCGCTGCTACTTAGTCTGGATATTCATCTGCATGAAGGATGTCATCTTTGAATCAGCTTCTTCAACACTAGGAATGAAAATCCATTTTTTATGAGTACAATTAAAATTTTATGATCCTCACCATGGTTTCCACATAACAAGCCCTCAAGACCAACTAGCACCACAACTCATTCGGTTAATGATGATTGGTTTTCCTAAAGAAGATTACATCAACAACCATCTTCAATTTCCTTGGGAGCTTATCCCTGTAACTCAACAACCATTCCCTCAATTATTTCAGCGAGGTGGATAACTATTCCACCTATGAACTCTTCCTAAAGACACGGGGGCCCATCTCAAGGGATCATAAAACAAATATCTTTCGTGAATTGCACGACGCAGTAAACCCTCAAATTAATGATAGTGTCACCTTCGACGATCAGATCCACGTCACTCAGACACTTTAATGAAATACATCCCAACTAGGAAATAAACCATCCAATAAGCAGTAGTTCTATACATTTACCCTCTAGAGAATCCCACCATCCTTGTTGGGTGGCAGATAGTGGGACAATCACATATAACTGTCCGCCATCATTTAGTTATATAATAGACTATCCTAGGATAATTCAATGAATTTTGCTAAAAAATATGGTAGAAAACATCAAGAAAAAATAGGCACCATCCAAAATCAACCAAACCTATCATCAGCCCCATTTGGCACAATAATGAGAAGTCAGGAAAAATATCCAGCTGGCAATCAGAGGCCAGAATTGATTATCTTCCTTCAAAAATGAGTATTATTAGTATTAAATGGTAGTAAAGTGAAGAAATGAGAAATAACATACACCTACACCACATATGTATTGGACATATATCCCTATTATAGTCACTGAATTCACCAATAATATAATGTTAATGGTAAGGAGGAAGATGAAAATCCCTACTTACATCATACTAACCTTCAAAAATATGATCACAGTGATGACATTAGTGATTGAGGGAGAAACTCATAACTATTCCCCACAAAATGGTATGGTTCAGTAGTATAACTCTCCATATTAGACAAATACCTCTTCTCTCATCTAGGATGTTTAGGGGAAAAAACAAACCCATAATACATGAATATTATTATAAGTAATATATACCCACTCCAATCTAAGGTAACCGGCTTATTCCAATAGCCACTCCAAGGAAGGCACAAAATCCTTCCCATGATGACCACTTCTCCCAGTATGTGGACCCAATCACTTGTGATATGAAATCTAATAATAATTCTCATCAAAAATTATTGTAAAATTGAGAGTATATCTACGATCAGAATTCTCTTGACATTAGAGTTCCAAAAGAACATAGATTTTTACCTATTCCTTCTCAAGATCCAACCCACTCCTTACCATTTTATGGGTGCAGAAGGAGTCATTCTGAAGGTCCTTTTTGGGAAAATTCTCATTAAGGCATTCATCATTACAATTCTGTCAATCTCAAGAGCCTATCTCAAGATGAGAGGTGTGGTAACCCTCCATGTGGTCCTAAGACCAAGGATAAAGTGGTTATTTTCCCCAGTTTTATTCCACTTTGGTGGTCCTCCCCCTTATGGTGATCACTACAAAATCAATCTTTATAGTAGTAATTTTCATTGTGAAAATAATTCTCCAATTTATGATGTAGTGACGAGAAATCTCTCTTATAGTGAGGCTCTTGTAAATATAAAACCATTCATGTCTGCTGCCTTATCACATGTAGGAGAAATCCTTTCTCAACTAGAGTATATCCCAAGGCAATGGTTATTATATAAACCACCCTTGTCTCATTTTCCATTGAATATTTAAGATTAAATCCCAACCAATACCATTGTTTGGGTTAAAAAAATTGGGAAGCTTCCACTCAGGTATGACCATGTCAAGGAACCTATTGTGAAAGGTGAATAAGATATGCCAAACATGATGAAACAAGTGTTTAAAGATGACATATCACTCAGGTTTTGTACTTTATCCACCTCACTATACTACAGTTCAATGGTGTTATTAGATGATTGTATACATGACATCAGCCTCAACATATGGAAAAATCATCATCACTTAAAAGAAAAGGTATTACATTATGATGTGTATCTTACTTATGTCAAAGTAATAGAAGGGTAAAAATACCAAATTGACTTGGAATATATCATGGATTCCCAATATAAAAATATCGATACACAATAGGGAGTCATTCAATGTGCATGACTCAAGGCATTAATGAGGTTTTGAAATATGATCATAGATACCCAATATAGTCTTTGTATTGGTGGAATGGGTGTACATGTAGAATTGAATTTCACTGCACTCCTAAACTAACAATGCCCACCAAATGTGGCATCATGAAATTCATTTTCCCCAGGCCAGGTACAATAAATGGAAACTATTCATGATTGAAGATATGATTAACAAGAATAGGCCCTGACCAATATTCCCCAATGAATGACTAGAAGGGAGAATTTAGTGGAGATACTATTTTGAGAAGTATATGATAAAATTCAGAAGGAATACCACATAGAGTATATTCTCCATAAGATTATGAAAATGACAGAAATAACATAATGGACTCCTAAAATATGTTCCTTAAGTAATTTCCAAATAATTCACCCATCACACTTTTGGACCAAAATACATAAAATGATAAGAGTATATTCCATTATATCATCCCCAACTATTCGAGAACAACCCTAACCTATATTATTGGGGGATTTTTTAACCCTACCCTTGGGATAATACTAACAATACCAAAGTGATGTTAATGGAGAATAATAATAGCCCTAGTCCTCAGAGCTGGGGGATTTTTTTACCAAATCAATCCACACCTTTGTGGTTATTAGTATTCCCTAATTAAGGATGATTAAGTGGGGGTAATCCTCTAAATTTCCCCATCCCATGATTTGATACATTATCTTGGAACAATTATAACTAAACTCTTTGTGAATTTCCATCAGGTCACTACCCATCTAACAGTTCATGTTGAACCCACAAAGAGAAGGTTAAGGTCTCATGGAAGGCATAAAAGAATTTTATCTCATAGAAATATTAGTGTCATTCCAGTGATGCACTACACATTTGTGAATGTTATCAATTCCATTGTGGAGTACCCTCCATAATATAAGACTGATTCATAGGATTCTAAAGAAGATGTTAATGTTCATGAGATAGTCCACACTGAAACGAATGTTAGAGGTGTGTGTGCCTCCAATGATATCATCACCAAAAATCTTGGTATCCCCTCATATAATCAACCTCTACCGCTTTTAAAGGAACCTAATAAGGTAATAGTTTTTGGTCATACCATTTATCTCCTTCCCCTTAGAGAAGGTTAACCCCTTTCACTAGAGGAATGATCTTCTTAGAAAGTGGAGGAAATTATTGTTGGGAAAAATCAATGCAGAGTTACTCCAAGGAACATATCCAGGAATATTTTCTCCAAAATAATACCATTAGATATCACTTATAGTTGGTTTACCTCAATAAAGAGGGTTCACCGCAGCAACTGGAGAAAATTGGTAACATCTTCTCAATGGTGGACATCATTCACATAAATATTTGAATATCTCAATATTTGATCATGAATTGCCTCCATTGGGTACACATACATAACATTTTCAGAAAGAAACTCATAGGTCTACCCATATTAGTTACCCATAACAGATACTAGTGGTTCCAGCAATAGTGGTCATGAAATTCACAATATCCATTTAGTTTCCTACCTCCTCACATATTCAGATCTTAACTCATCTAGACATTACTAAAATTATTATGAAATACATTGATGTATTAATGACTCTATTGTAGTATATGAAAGGATGGTGTTTGCCAGTACATCCATAAAATTAGCCTTACCCAGAATGGGAATATTTGGATCCTCCCTTACTAGGCTTTTTGAATCCTACAAATTCAATTTTTAAATCTCATGAGATACATTGTATCACATGATGCATGTCATCTGTCACTACTATCCCAAGATTCAGACCCCTGAGAAGCATGAAGTTGTGAAACATCAGTTCTTTGTGAAATTATTGTGGGGGTAAAACCTTTGTATGGTTTATGAGATTGTAGTTCTGATCTTTCATTGGATGGGAGGAACTCTGTCTAAGGTTCCTTTTCCAGTTCATCTCAATGTTGTAGAAGACCAAATTATTCTTTCTCATGAACTGAAAACAAAGGGATAATGAATTATTTTCAAATTATATTGCTTGGTTGAATGTATTAACATACTACATCAACATATAACTCCCTCATGGTGAGTTTTCCCATATGGAAGTTGAAGTACCCCATAACACCCTAATAGTGGAGGGCTGATTCAGGGTGTCAAATTTATCTTTTTAATGTTGTGTATCGTGTTACCACATTAGAAATAATTTTTTAATATGTCAAACAAATTAAATTAGGGATATGAAACAACACTTTTACCCGATTCACCGCAAAGGGATACATCAAAGGATTATACACCGATACTGTGTCGGTCGTACCAAAATCCACTAATGTTTAATAGATCAAGGATTACAAGGTTCGGGCAAAGTCACTCTATTCTAGGAACATAGTGTTTACAAAGGTTCAGGGACAGCTCTATGTGTCCCTCGAATCACTTCCCTCGACTCCTCCTAGCTCACTTCCTTGAGAAAAGTCAATCTCAGTTTATCGAATTGTAGGTCATTTAAATAGATTTTCATTGAAGTCTTTGTCTCTATTCAGCGTGATGCACTACATGAATCTAACTCCCAAATTTATGCCTTTGAAAGAACTAAAGAATTGAACATGATATTCAGAACATGTATTCATCCTACACTGACAATTGTGTGCAACACCTACCCTATGAATGCACTATCATACTTTTGGGTGCAAGATTTTATTTTTTTCATGGAAAATATTTCATAGAACTACACCCCTTACACACAACATTATCTTTTGCGAGCAATGTGAAATTTTAGGCGCAACTTTAATATTTTCGTGCAACTTCAATGTTTTAGCGCAAATCTATGTTCGCTCAACTTTTAAATGAATCAGAACTTGGATCTTCGCTAAGTCTTCAGTCATACTAAATGAGAGGGGTCACCTCTTATTTATAGGTGTCACTGACCCGAGCATGAAAATCCCACCATGTCATGCAAAACCTCTCATTCAACATGATATTCTTTTCATAGAGGAACTGTTTTCTGCACACAACTCCAGATTTTTCACACTACTCATGCCTTTTCCCGTATCAAAATATTGATCTTGAAACATGCCTTGCGCACAAGTTTAAAAAACACCTACAATCTTGAATGAAACTTTCTTTTCCAAACACACATTTCTCCATTTCCTGATTATCTAGCCCAAAATTTTGAAAACAATGGAAAATGACACCACCTTTAGTATTGTGTCAGCTCAAACTGTATGATCCATTTCTTTTCAAACATTCTGAACTTCCTATAAGGATTGAAAATAAGCACAAGGCAAACTCAATTTCTTTCAGAGATAAATCATGGTTCTAACATCATAAATTTCTCAAAATATTGAAAACTACATCATAGAGACCAATACCATTTACTGAGTTATCCAATGAGCTCAAGGAAGGAGAACATGAGAGGAAAAAAGCCTCAAACATTACACTTAAGAAGGACCATATTCCCACTCCTACCACAAATCCCACATCATACAGATGGGATCCACCTCCTGGTCTCCAATAGAAATGGCCACCTCTTTAATGTGACCATTAATATTAGAGGAAAAATAGTTTGAGGAGTTGAAAACTAGTTCTATTCCTTTCAAAAATGACCAAGTCCTTGGATACTTCAACTCAGATTTGGAAAACAACTTACTCTAGTTGTCTAATCCAATGAATCCAAAAAAAAGGTGATGAGGATCTCCTAAACTATTTCCCCATTCATAAAATGTTTGATTACCCCTTTCAAGAGTGTTTTGATTTCAAATACCTCCTATAAAATATGTTAGACTATGGTAAATTCAAACTGAATAATTCTCTAACCCATGTAGAATATGTTTCTATCACTAATAAATAATATTAATGTGAATTGTAAGAAGTTAAAATAAAGAGTGTGTAGAATTTTGGTGATTGGATATTCATAAAAACAATCAACTAAACATATGAAATTCTCATAACATAGTAGTGACAACAAATTGTGCCTCCTAATACATCAAAGAGAGTCAGGCCTACTCTCTCAAATGAACAATCCACTGAAGGACCATCTGTAAAGATGCGACATGGGTAGAAGGATTAGGAGAAAGTTGAAGAATTTGAGCTCGTATCAAGGAAATTTTTTCGTTTAATTTAGTAGTATTCATGTCATCTATCATTAAATCATTAGCACCACCCCACCAAATGTATCAACAAGAGTCAACCCCCCCCCAAGGCATAATATTCATTAGAAGAATAGTTGATCGTTGGTTAAGTTAATTTTATTCACTTAACGGATCCCTCCGTAATGATTATTGTAGTTATGAACCCAATTTTCATATACATTATTAACAAACTAGGGGTATATTTTGTTAGGATAGAGGATATAGGGGAATATATTGTCATGATATGACCCACCACTTAAACAAAACCGACACTTAAATCATCTACATTCCTGAAACTTGAGGGAATACTCTGAAATGAGCTCAACAGAAACAAGTTTGTTCTTCCCTAGTATATTATAGGGTCTTTCCTAACATGATTATCTTAGAAGAGCAGTTAAAAGAGTTTACACAACCTCTTGGGATGATAAGAAAACATATGTGGCCAAATCCACAAAGAAAAGAGGAACTTCTAGCTCCTATCCCAAAGAACAACACATCCACATCCGAAGAATCATCTCTTAAAGTGCATACAAAATAGAATCTGCATTTCATAATGTGTAGAAATTTGGATAAAAAATAAGATTACTTGAATAAATTAGTCCAAGTTCCTACTATGTTTTCAATCATGGAAGCTTTGATTCATTTCAAAAGACCTTTGGGAAGCATTCATTGAGGCATTAATATGTCCAAAGAAATTTTAAGTTGAGGTCGCTGCCACTGAAGTATATCGGGTGATCCTCAAGAATTCCATGTGGTTATTTAATTCTATGATGAAGATGAGGACCCTATCATAAAAGTATATATGAGACCCTTTTATATATATGGAATGCTAAATTACATTGATATCTGATGATATTTCATTTATAATGGCTTAGGAGTCAACCTCATCCCATACTGGGCACTTCGTCAACATGGTCTTAATGAATCTCCCGTTTCCCCCTCCACTCTGATGTTATAGGGTTAAGAAAATAATTATTTGGAACCACTCGGTGATATCACACTCATAACTTTGTTCGGATATCTTTCTTCCAACTTAGGGTTCATGGTGGTCCAATAGTACTCAACATTCAATGATCTACGAGGAAGACATTTTCTATATCACCATGTGGTCATTCCTTCGGCATACCACCAATGTCTCAAAAATTTAAAAAGGGTCAAATTGGGACATTGTATGGTGATAAGGCCCCATTCAAATCCTACAAGAAACAATACATCAAAGAAGAGATCTATCATCATGTAGGGAAGTAATAAATGGCTAATAATGCTTTCCTAATTGATGGACCAAATGACTTGGAGGTTATCCCAACCATCCATTTCAAGAAGCACGGTCTATATTATGTCACGCCTATTAATCAAATTTAAAGTGTGGAAAAAAATTAAATAATTCATTCGAAATCTTCTTTAATGTAAATCATGATAGTTGAAACCACTAGCGGTGAAGAAGTTATTAAATAACCAAATGATAATGAAATATTGAATGAGAATGTCTTCATTATGTCCCTTGTTTCTAAAAAATGCCTAGTTTTTTAAAAAAACTTGATGAATCTGTGATTACTATAGAATAATAGACTCATTCCGAGTCCCTTATTTCCCCTTCAAGACTTTAAGAAGGTCGTATTCTAGTAAGTGAGCCTGAAATGATTGTATTATCCTCTAGATGTCTGAATGTCAACTCCCCTCTTCCCTCTGAGAAACATTATTTTTCATCTCCTCCCCATGAAGAATAAAAATAGTGGATCATGATGAAGGAGAAGAAGAAGATATCAGTGATACCCCTCTAGAATTTGACGAGGGAATCTGCACCACTATGGATTAACATAGATAAATAAAACTCGGTACATAGGAAGATTCATGCCCCACTCGTCCCCTGTAATGGTCCTAGTCCTCAGGTTCAGGACATATACGTCCATATGTCTGGTTTCCCTGGTAGGACAACCATTGTTGGTGATGTTGTAGAGAGGAAGCTCATCCTCCCAGGTCACCCATGATTGAGGTGTGTCCACCTCGAAGCCCGGCAGGGGAACCTCCTCCAGAATACCAAAATTCCAGGGCAGGAGGTTGACAGACAGTGGATACGTCTTCTAAGCTGGAGTCAGCAGATTGAACAAGGTCAGGTTGTCGGGAATGATCACCTTGGTTCCATAAACCTCCTCGTTTGCCTCCATTTAGTTCCTACGAGCGGCGGCTTCCCCCTCATCAAATCTGTTTGCGGCCATCTCAAATATTTCGGGAGTTGCACGAAACTGGGATGTAGTGCGCGGAATCAGAGAGTGATGTGCAAAATCTGAAGTGGCGGTGCGAAATCCTGGAGTTGAGCGCGCAATCGGTAGGATAAGCGTGGAATATCCCGAGTAGGTGCGCCACATGGGTTGTTTGCGGCCTAAGCACCTCGTCCTGGCTCTGCTTCGGTGTTTCAGTATTTCCCTCAAAATCCGATCGTTGTGACCTCTCGCCGATCCAATTCCTAGGGGGGAATTTGTAGACGCCGAAAACAGTCCGCAACTCCTAGAGGATGTTTCAAATTGGAAAAGTGAATTCATATTCAGAATCAGAGGCCCGGTCCAGAGGCCCGGGAAGTGGTGCGTGAAATAAAGGATGGCTTGCGTAAAATAAAGATGTGCGCGCGAAGGATTCCTAGGATTCGCGTAATCGATCCGCTGGTGCGCGCAATTTTGTGCGCCCCGGTTCCGCATTGTGAAGCTTTGCGCGCCGACGGTTCCCATTGCGGAAACATTCACGCGCCGCCTGGTTTCCGTGCCGGCTGGTTCCTATAAATAGAAGGCCACCACAGACGGTTTGGGGGTTGAGGAATTTGGATCGGCTCTCGGGCGCACAATTCGACTCCCCCCGCTTGCAATATGACTTCCAGGTAATCCCCCTTTTCATGCAACCTTTCCCCGGGGTTCGCCTTTGCGCTCAACTCCAACAGCTTAAGTAAATTTTCCTCCTCCTCTAGGTACTTCCGTTGCGCGCGATCATGGCCCCTTGCGCGCAATACCCTTCTACGCGCACAATACCTTGCGCGCAATCACCTATCCGCACAATATTCTGGCCCTATTGCGCGCCATCCTGGTGTTCTGTGCGCGAACCTTCCTTTTGTGTGCAACACCCATGACCCCTTCACCTTGAAAACCCTTGACATCCTTTCCGCACCGGCACATGATGTCTTCCCTTCCGAGCATGCCCACCTTGCGTTGTTTTCCCGTACGGCCTTCCAGGCTCGTACGAAGTAACCTCAAGGTCCCTTGGGCGGTTTTTCCCATTTCTTTGCTTTTCCTTATGCTTCTCCTCATAGGCACGCTAACGGTTATTGATTCTTCGCATAGCCACGCTAACATGGACTCCCCAATGCTTCGCCCTACGGCCCCCCTTCTCCATGGCCTTGTCAATGCCTTCCCTCCCACAGGGGGTAGAGGGCATTGGGAATGTAAGCCCTAGGGGTGTGGCGCAAACCCACCTCGTCCAAGCTACCAGACGTTAAACTGCTAAGCACCTCATCCTTAACACATGATGTTAAACTGTGGTCCGACCCCGTGCTTCACATGCAGGGTCACCCCAGCTCGGACATTTTTTACACCTCTCGTCTCCACGGGAATGGACTCTTACTTGCATGGAATGAGATCCTCCTTGTCGGAGTGGCGTTTGTCCATGGAGGAAGGGCTGCCTCAGAGCTTAAGCCCCATATCCACCATGGGCCGCCTCAGAGCGTAAGCCCCATATCCACCATGGTCCGCCTTAGAGAGTAAGCCCCATATCCACCATGGGCCACCTTAGAGCGTAAGCCCCATATCCAACATGGGCCGCCTCAGAGCGTAAGCCCCAGATCACTCATCCCGCATGAAGTTAAATTGTATGCCCTCTTCCCGCATGACGTTAAATTGTATGCCCTCGTCCCAGGAACGAGCTTCACGAACCCGTCTTAAATCTACGAGGGAGACCCGTATTAGGTGACGAGCTCCGAGGAGGAATCCATGTAAGGAAGAACCAACATCCCATCATCCCGGATTCGATCAAGGAGCATACATCCCTGAATAAGGAACGGATGCCGCCCACCTTTGGAAAGCGGGAATGCGGGGCTTCGAGATGCGTGTCCTCCCATGCGTGACGGACACGCGCGCGCGTCCCGGCGTAAAAGTGTTGGAAACAATAATTGATTTATATTTTTATACATTTTCATATGTTAGTTTATTTATTCCCCCTAACATAAAGGTTAGGTTAAAATATTCATTTTATACTAAGAGAATCTTGTGGTTCGTTTAAAGTCATGATTGTGTGAAATGAAATCTATCGATGAATTTAAATTATTTAGAGAAAATATTTTATAAGAACAACTGAGTGTTTTATATAGTCTCTTTTTTTAATGTAATTCAATTTATTTACAAGGGATATGTTTACATTATGTGTAATTGTATTTCAATATAGTTTTTTATTTATTACTTAGTTTTTTTAGACATTTATATATTCATTATAAAACCCATCACACAATGAATACAATGTCCTAATTACTTGATGGGTAGGGTCCATTATTATATAGCACATCATTGAATCGGTGGGTCTCATAATATGAACTAGTTTGGGTATTTTGTGAATATCTTACCATTTATTTATAATGTGTTTTCTTGAAGCCATGATAGTTTGAATTATTTTTGATATCACACAATGAGGCCTGAATGGTATGATTAATATTTCCATCATTACATATCCCATCACATTTAAATAAGACATTTTTTTTATTTATATTGACATGTTAACCGTGAATTTTTTTGATGTACATGAAAATTCGAAATATGGCATTATTTCATCATTTTTTATTCCAACAAGATTGTTTATTCCATGTATAAACATTGATTTGTTTTGTAGTTCCCTGTACCTTATAGGGCGTTTGATCTTAGAATTCTAATGTTCCATTTACCTATATTATGAACAAGAGTATTATATAAGAAATTCTTGGATGAGTGTCACATGTAAATAATTATATTTTCATGTTCGAAGATTTATTTTAAAATATTGAATAAATAATTTTTTCAGATAACTTATCATTTGTTGGGAATGATATTTGTGTTTTAATTTAATGGATGTTTATAATTATTTAATACACTAAACAAAATAGGTCATGGTAGTTTACGTGACATAATTTTTTTGACATTATTATTGTAGATAGTTATGTTTGGATCACATTGGTTGGTATAAAATCTAATTTTGAAAGATTATGATTTTAACACCATATCCAGAAGTGTCTGACTATGGCATCACATTAATATCCAACTTCAATAAAAATGGTGAATATTCCTAAATAATCCAATTATAACTAGGATTTTGTTTAATACAAAAATATTTGGATTTTAAAAACTCTAAACTATTATATAAAATCATGATGTCTATATACCACCGTAATTTCAAATTGAAACTTATTAAAATATATTATAAATAAAATTTGTTAACATGGAAGATTTACTCCCACAGTTAGTAGTAACTCACTAAAAAATATATTTAATTAACAATTCCAACAATTAAAATTTTCAAAGTATCATAAAATACCATGAAAATCAACAAAGTGGTTTTACCATCTATGGAATCTTGTACCAACTAAATTTCACTTCCCCCAATCCATAATCTCCATCTTGTATTAATTATCAGAAAATGACTTGGTAAGAAAAATTCTTGTTGTCAATTTCCAAAAAACACTCTTTTTCAATCTTTTCTATTAAAAAATGACATTTAATTTAATTATCCACTTTATAACACCCATATAACATATAAAGCAAGAAAATAAAAAATCATACACCTTTATATTTGATAACACTCAGACAATTACATACAAACTCATAAAAATAAAAAAATGTAATGAAAATACCTCAAAACCAAAACCATCACCTTGTAATCCTCCATAATTATTTTTATATTTGAGAATCTTAATAATTTAATTAATAAAAGATTATGTAATCCCCGGAAAAGTTAAACACCATATGAGATACCTCTTTATGTCCCTTAATCACTAAATCAACTAAACCATGAAATAAAATTTAAAGACAATATAATAAAAAATTATTTCCATATCAATCAAAATATTTAATCATATAAAAAGAACATTTATTAAAACAACTTTAGAAATTAAACACACATATTTCATTTTTTTCCCACTTACAGTCCCCCAAGAAACCATGATTTCATAAAAACATACACTAAATTTTTAAACCACACTTTTATTACGTTATCTTAATAATTTAGAATTCCCAAAAACCATTTATACAAAAATAAATCATATTCAATATCACGATCATAATAAAATATCACATGGGATCCAATTTATATATCTATCCAGTGCTTAAATACATGGAAGACATCATGATGTCATGTTAGAATGGGTGTAAGTACAAAATGTTGTTCCCTTTCACCAAAAAACAATAGTAAATCAATGTGTACAACAATCCATATAACTATCAGACATTTTCGAAAAAAAAATTAGTTTTGACACTAGGTTGAATACTTAGTAAATACATGGTCACAAAATATAATCATTTTTAGTCTTCTCACGTGTCCATTGTGGAACATTAAAGGGTCGTAGAATCATTATTGTAACAATATGCCTATTCGTATCATGTTATCAAAAAATATATCACGATAAAAAATTCACCTTCTTCTAAATTTAATCCACATAAAATAAATCATCAAGAAATAATACATCAATTAAATAATCAAATATATCATTAAAGTAATGTATTGAAACATTGATAAAACTAAATACTTCATGTACAGTAGAACATAAAACTCCCCATGCATACACTCATTAATTTCATGTTTTTCCTCATTGGGATGTAAAAAACATTGCATAAAACGATGATAAGAATGTTAGGTATGTTATGAATATTGTTATTTATTTATTTATCATCCTCATATTAGTTAAAGAAGGAATATTATTTACTTAAAATAAGGAATCATAGGCTTGTCGCCAAAATCATACAATATGTATCACCTAAGACATCATATGTTCATTATATCCATAACATAACATTATAATAGAATAAATTCCATTGAGGAAACTCATGATTTAAATTACAATGGGGAAAATAAATGTTCAATGTGTGTGCATGACACATATGGTATAAAGTCTAATGGGGATACATAGTGATTAATTTATATAAGAGAAAATCATAAGTTAAATTACCATGGGGACACTCATGATTAACATTCGTACAGATAATATTAGAAATATTATTTCTCTATAGAAGATCCATTATTTAACATCTACTAAAATGGATTCTTAATTTCATTATACATTGGAAAGATGATAAAACATTAAATATAATTACTTCTAAATGGGAGAATAGGGGATGTAAATTATATTAGTGTATCAAGATTGAACACCATAGAGGCCTCATATATATCATTAAGGAAATGGAATAATAACCCACGTAGTCTATCTTTTATAGTTTATGGTCATGTGACATGACCAGTCCATACAGATTAATGTCATGAAGTAAGGATGAATGTATTGTAAAATATGAGATTTAAAATGATTTTTTGGGCATTATAGGATGTGATTCCTAGTTTGATTAAATTTTTTATATGTTCCTGATGATGAAATGTTATTGAAAATACACCTAATATAAATAATGTTATGATTCAAACCATATTTTCAATATTAGGGACATGAAACTAAATGACGAAATGTTTGGACTAAACCTTGTAATGAATTAAAATTATAAGTATAAAATAGGTATAGATGTTTCCAGGCATGCCCTTATTTATAATGAATCAGATATAAATGGGAAAAATTGTTTTTACATATGGAGTTTGGATTTGTGATTCTAGGTCAAGTGAATATACATCCCATGATCTATACACTCTTAATAATTTATAATTATTATTGGAGGAATCAAATGGGATTCTATAGTATGGGTTCCTAAAAACAAATCTACTAAACAAAACCATGAATTTGTCAATGTTTTATGTTTTTGTATGATTTTTTTACATTGTATGTGTTTTTTCATTTATCCCACAATTTATAATGATTCAAATATTTTAGTTGAGGTAAGTCACAAAAGATCATCACATACAAGATTCTATTTTAGTTTCATAAATTACATGATGTGGGAATATGTGGATGAGTAAACTAAGCGATTTGTATTCAACTAAAATATATAATCTCAATTAAAATCCCTAGAAATGGAAATTTAATGAATATTTATATTACCCTATATCATGTAACCATTCATATTAAAATAAAATATTTAATCTCATGAAACAATCAGCTTAGATATCACTATAAGATACATACCTTGAAAAATGTTAACCCTTGAGAGTATTTTTGTTTTTATATTGCCTTATTTTCTAGATTCATATAATTGAGTATGTGAGAAAAATTCTCTTTTCAATAATATAATTTCACTTGACCATTATTAGTCCATGATTCCTCTTGGAAAAGTTGTTTATGTCCAAAAAATACACCCCCACCAATTATGTTTGATTAGGGAGAGGAGTATAAAATTATATCAAAAAAAGATATTTCTTAAAGATTTTTTCCTCATTTCTCATTGTACATGGGTCACCAAGAGTACTACAATGATTCAACACTATTTCAGGAAGGACGTCGTATTATAGAACACAAGAACTTGTTTGAGTGTATCGAGATAATTTTTTCCTTGATTGATTTAGAAGAATCACCTTACATGAAAGTAATTCCACAATGGATAGTTTTCTAATTGGTAATTATAGAAATTAAATATAAAATTTTTTGTAATGGAATATAATATTATTTATGATTCTTTACTAAATAAGAAATAAATTGGTTGTCGACCCTAGATCATGGCCATGTGGGCGAAATAATTTTTGTTGATGTCATTATTAAATGACCTAATGATACAGGAATAGAGAAGGTGGATATTCTAACTAACACACTATAACCCATAATCCTATTTAATTATGTGTAATAACATTTTACATAGTGGTTTCATTAGTAGGATTGAAATAGTAATCCACCTACACAAGCATATCTGCTGCGTTATGAAATGGTGGTCAAGTTGAAGGAGTAAGCCATGTTATTTTATGTTATCAAATACAATATTTATAGGATTGGTGAACAATATAAATAAATTTATTGGTCAATTTATAGATAAAATTTATATAAGGATTGTTTTTTTAATATTTAGGTCTCTTAAAAATTATATCATAGTAATAAAAGTAATACAATATTAAATACCCATTTTTTAGTTATGCATCTCCACGAATTGATGATAAAATCAAAAAAATCCATATAATTCTATGTGGATATTATATGGCTGAAAAAATGATAAATATAATATTATTCATGTAATAAGGGATTTCATAATATGGGTGGATGATTTGAGGTTAGAAAGTCACATAAAAAACAAATAAAAACTGGTCATGATTAGAGAATTGGGTTGGTCTGATTCCAAAAGGATGATTTTCCATACCAACATTAATAGATGTATGGAGTGGAAAAACCAATGTATTTAGAATTAAATATGGGTAGAGGTGAGTGGTAAAATATATCTTGTAACAAATAGAGTTTTAATACAGGAGTACTGGAGAAGAAAAGCTAAATGGGACTACTAACTAAATTCAAAATAAGGGTTCCACAATCATACCATCACTAAAAATGATTGAATTGGGACATGATCCCTTGATTATATGTGGGATTTGGTTAGTGAAATATGATTTCACTATGTAAAAAATGGATTTCAATAGGAATTAAAATGTGCGACCTCTATGACATATAGACTAGATATGAGGAGAGATGATTCTGGGGAAATGTATCACTATAATACACATAGAGGAGCCTATTTTAAGTAAGATCAATAATGGAGATTCCTATTAAATGGATAGAAAGTGTGAATATAAAGGAAAATAATTATAAATAATATATTCAAAATTATTGGGCTTTTGTATATGTGAATTATTTATATTGAAAAGTTGTACCAAAAAAAGTATAAGGCATATTGTTTAGTAGACAAGATTAAGGTTCGTCAATTATGAGTTGGATAGCACATTTTAATCATATCTAATGATAAATAAAAAATTAAATCAATTATGTTTCTTGAATACGGTTTTATAACATAGAGAGTGAAAATGATGATGGATATAATGAAAGGTGTAGGGTGACTACACTACATGAATGGATATGTCGATGATGATATAGATGACTATAGGGGTAAATGCACATAGTTTAAGGTAAGGATTCAATAACGATATAGTTCATTAATTGTAAGGTTATGAATCATTGACCTAGGGTTGTTCCTAGCTTTGGGTTATGTATCTCTAACCCTGTGTTATGTTTTATTAGGGTCTTTTATCTCAAAACATGAGGGTGGGATAGTTTCCAAACAAATGAGGGATATATAAACATGATTTTCTCTTATATACTAATGAAAATAAAGACCATATTAGTGGTGGATTAACAAAATTTAAATTCATGTATCCTAGACCATGGGGTTTAGGCTAAAGGACACATCACTTTGAATGAGTAAGTGACATAGTTTATGGATGTATAGTTTGGATGTGAATCATTGGTAGAGTGTCTAGTGAATAGTGGAATCCTAAAGATGTGGAACATAATAGAACAGGGGTGGTGTGAGATTGGATTATAGTACGGGTATAGGAGATATCTATGTCACAATGTATCATATGGAGTTGTAATCAATCCACATTTATTTCATAGTGTGAAGAACAATCTAAATATTTCTCTCATGCATAATAAAAATGTGAAAATTCATGGGTTCCTTTGGGGAAAAGGATCATGCCTCTAAATATTACACGACTCAGTAGGAGTTTCCTTCAAAGGGGGTGAGTGTGTAATATAGATCGATTCCATAATTGATCTTGGGATAATGTAATGTTTAATCCATATATATCACATTAAATGGGAATCATTAAACCCATTTTTCTGGTGATATGTTTTTTATCGATATGGATCGTGCATAAGAGGATATTGTTTGATGAACCATCAGATAACTAAGTATTATAAAAGTTAATGAAATATATTTACACAGAATCATGGAATCTAGGATTAGATGGAGTCTTATTTTGTTGAATTATCTAGTATATGTTAATCATGTGTCACTATATTTCCTATGGAGAAATAGTCAGGATTTATATATTTTTCAGAGATGGTGAAGTAGGTTTCCTACACTAATGTTGGGGTATGGAAAGAGACCAAAAGAAACATAATGGGGGATCAACACTTATGTGAAGTAAAATTAATCACATAGTTTATAATTATACAATTGGGACACATCAATATTGTATAAAATCATTTACAGGGGGTTTTATAATTATTTTTAACTTCATATAGTGAGGATAGAAACCATTCAGTTTAGCCCCATATAGGCATGATTGTGATATAATAGTTTAATTTGATAAAATAAAGATGAATGTGCTATATTGTTTAAATACAAGTAGGTAAAACTATGGGGGCATATAGTTTAAATTTATGCATCTATGAATTTATGGATTCAATCTCAAGAATTGATTCCTCCCAATAATTTTAAAAAATGGTCATAAAAATCCTATAATCAGACATGAGTTACTATCAATATGATAAATTTGGGGAAATGGAAGTCTACTCATGATATACGGGACTACAATATTGGGATAATGAGTTGGGGTTAAAGTTTTTCGTTGACCATATTATGTAACTCAAGAATATGTGAAAAATATCATTGGAATAACTTCAATAGGTTGATTTAACTTACCCATGAGAATTGACACATTGGGGAACAATTCCAAGGGTTTTAGAATTCCACCTGAGCACAGAGATGTGGTGGAAGTGTCAATTATGGATCAAGGTGTCTTAATTGAGTATTGAGATAAAAAACATTCTATGTACGACGAATAAAAATGTTCAAAACATGATCTACACTATCTTACGACTAAAAATGGGGGTACAAAATGTTGAGGATGATCGGGGACCATATTTCAGAAATTTGTGCTACTCCAACTATTCTAAAAAAATTTCCACCCATATGTGTACCCATAAAGGGAGGCATGCCATGAATAGGAAATTTTGATTTCACTTTAAATCAATGGGAGTCCATTAAGAAATAAATTTCATGGAAATACATGATCTAGAATTAAAATGTGTAGAGGCAATTAAAGGAATAATATAATGATTTATTTGACATCCGTTGAGTTATAATATCATGTATTAGTCATGTTGATAGTCTACACTTTGGTTGATAGAGTTCCAAACCCACAAGAGAGATGGGAAATGGGGATAATTTCTTATTAAGATAGATAATAATTATTTATAATGTAATGTATAAGGTCCTTTATCTTTCAAAATAGATAAATATGTTTGGGTCATATAGTTTAGATCATGAAGTTATTATAGTTCAAATTCATGGAGCTAAAACCAAAAGGGTTCCAGAGTATAACCTCATTAAATATAGTTCAAGGTGTTATATGTTCTATATAGTAATGGGAAAAGAAAAATGAAATGATTTGGAAATCGCAATTCTATTTTTTATCAACATATAGTGGGTTGGACATAATTTCCTTTCATGGTGCTTAAACCACTGGTTCCAAAAAGATTAATGATCATACAACTTCAACTATAGTGTTGATATAATTTAAGGTTCTATATATTTTATTATTATAAGAAAAAATATATATAGAAAAGGAAAATGAAAAAAAATATTAATTGGAAGCTCGTATGCTGATAAAGACTTCCCCAAAGGCGAATAGACAATCATTAAGTTCATGATTCTTAAACCATGATTCCTTGTTTAATATTATGGAACTAAGATATGGGATTAATACATTCTATATATTAATGGAAATTGTAAACATTCCATTAATTTTATGTTTTATTCTAAAATATAAAACCATAGAAACATGCACAAATAGTTTAAGGTCAAGATTGATTGACCCTACAACTACCAAGAAATTTTTAATATAAAATCTCACTTCTTATAAAAATTATATATATTATGAATAAATTAAAAAAAAATTGATAACAGTGTAAATACATTATAAATGAAGAATTACTGAAATAATAATTATTTCTATAAGTTAAGTAACCAATACTGAGGTAATAATAACATGGCCTTTGGAATAGTAATATGAAAATTATGAATAGTAAAAATGAAAAATGAAGAGTTTCCTCACCCATGAAATTAGAAATAAAATATAGGCATCCTATAAAATATAATATGAAAAAATTATATCATTTTATAAGTAAATAATTTTTTTAAAAATTATTAATTTTGTATTGGATTTTTTGTATGACATAAATATTTATTTACAATTACAATATTTATTAAATAATTTAAAAGAAAAATTATTTTTCATGAAATGTATAAATAAATTAATATTTTATTTATAATTATTTTAAAATAATTTTATAACACTTTCAATAAATTTTTGAAGTGTTATAAAATCAGTTATAATTTTAAAATGTGTATTTTTTTTACTAAATGCTGATTTTATTTAAAAAATAAATTTCTCATATTTAGAAAAAAATTCATAAAATGGAATAGGATTTTTTAATTATACACCACAAAATATATAATGGGTTATTTTTTGGGATGTTTATAAAATACATCTATTTTTCGGTGAATAGTAATATTCAATAATTTATGTTATAGGCTAAATACCTGAATTACTGATTCTTAGATAATGTATGGATGATGTACACCCATAATATAGAACAAACTTCATTATATTCATATATTTAGTGATAAATATGAATATTTTGAAATTCATGAACCAAAAATATGAAATTAGTGAATAAAATAAAGAGAAAACTCCCCTCACCCCACTGTAAATACCAACCCTCACCACCTCTTATGTTCACACATTCTATGATTTTTCCTTATCCTAATTTTTCTAAAATATATCACCAATACCCTACTCTATTTCTATGATTCCATTGTCTAATAAAAAGTCCAAAACCGTTTTTTAATGAGGTTCTCAAGGATGAGTGATTTAAGATGTAAAATCCCCATCCTCTTTCATTTTAATTTATATTTATTCCTTTTTATTTTCTTATTTTCTCCTCACCTAATCCATCAAAATTTTAAATTTAAATAAAATTTATTTTATATACACGAATGAAATAATTTTAATGTAATATACATCATCATACTTCTTTCATTATCTCTATTTTATTCTAAAAATGAGATCATCACCCGTGATGTGTTCATTTACTAACATCGTGGATAATGAATTTTTATTTTATTTTAACTCCTTCTAGGATTATCACAAAAAAACTCGAAAAGTTTTTATATACTATAAAATTTATGTTTTAACCTTTTTTTATCTAAAACTTTTACATAATGCTAAATAATAAAACAAATCGAGTTCTTTATGATCATAAACCACTAAAATAAACTAAAACAATTATCAATAACTATTTATCTAATGATTCATCTTCATTATATAAAATATGATATATTAGACCAATTTAATTACTAGAGTATCATTTATAACATATAATTTCAATTCTATACAATTATCCCAACATTACATGATCTTCTATAAAAGAATACAATTAAACCAATCATGAAAACCATGACAATGAACAACCCCAAATGATTAAATTAAACTATATAACTCATCAAAAAGCCAAAATAAATATCAATAATAAAATTATAATAAATAAAATTAATGTATAAAATTATTTGGATTTTTTAATTAATTAATTTAATTTGATTATCTAAGATATTAAATGAAGGAAAACATTTCGTACACAAGGTAAGGTGGTTCTCGAACGCAACTCTCTTTCTTTGGGATTCCCTATTTAACTAAATTTTACTTATGAATGTTCCATTGTTTTTCTATAATTATCATTTATTTTTAACTCTATTTTATCTTTTGAGATATAAATTTTTCCAGTGTGGTATTCTGAAAAATTAATTTATCTTTCTAAAATAAATATTCATTATAAAAAACACATCTTCTACTTCTCATGAGATTGTTTCTTCTTCAATAAAAATTGATACAAAAAATATTATTACTTTATATCTTTGAAATACAATGTATATATAATTATTATTTATGAAATAAAACTCATTCCTTTCAATGTGTTACATTATTTCCTATATAGATATTTATTTTATGTGGAATTCCTAATATTGTAAATCTTTTGATGTGATATGTATGCCTGGAATTATTTAGTGCATGTGAGTTTTATGATGTGACGGGTGTGCCAAAAATTATATATTTCTTTTATTCATTGGGTATTATGATGAATTTACTAAGATAGAGTGAAATATGAATGAACATGATGTTATCTTTATTCATAACTATGTTTTTTATTTTACCACTAAGGTATAATGCTTCATTTTTATTCATTGCCACATTCCATTCCTTTTTTATAATGTTTCAACACATGATTATGATGATGTTTTCATTCTAACCAAAATTATATTGTTTTTTCCATTATCTATCCACTTACTAGTATTTAAACTCATGACTTCTTTGATGTGTATCCTCAGCTGAATACATGGACTGAAAAGAACATGTGGTCCAATAAAAAGATATAGAAGATAGAATTAAATAATGTTTATATTTTGTTATGTAATGGTTACATATGGTTCTTATTTACCCAAGACACTAAACAATTGGATCCTATTTTTGTATCACTATTATATTTTTTACCTTTAAATTAATTTAATAGTTATATAATAAAAATTAATGTACTACATAGTTGGTATCATAGAATAGTATTGTTAATTTTGGAATTAGGATTATAGAACCTCAGTGAAACCCCTTATTATTAGACTAATTATATATAAAAACCCAATAATATTTGTTTTAGAAAATTCTACCATAGGATATTTCTTTAGACGTACCTGCACAAAAAGAAATAAATTATTTATTAACAACTTCTTGACTTATATTTTGTTCTAAACATATCTATTTTAGAAAATGGTGTGAAACATGATAAACCAGGACAACAACCCATGTTAGGGACAATGTAGTGATTTCCTAAATGACATCCCTAATGCCATTGGTGGTGGAGTTCAAAATTTCATGGTGATGTTTATCAATCTATCGTAGAATTTTTTTCATTTTCATGAGATGTTTATAATGTACACCTTCACCTACAAGGTACAAAATGGTTATAGAGTTTTTATACATCAACAACCCCTGACATTTTGTGGATCTTCAAATACATTTATTGCAAAACTATGGGTCATCTCAATGGAGAACATATTTTCTGTACTTCTCTATTCTATGGTGTTGAAGTTGACACTAACCATTTATCACCTAGAAGGGGAGGCTGATCAATGGTGTTCAATTATTAAG
This sequence comes from Viscum album, assembly GCA_963277665.1. Classification (NCBI taxonomy): domain Eukaryota; kingdom Viridiplantae; phylum Streptophyta; class Magnoliopsida; order Santalales; family Viscaceae; genus Viscum; species Viscum album. The sequence continues at coordinate 640,166,197 of OY728123.1, forward strand.
AACACCAAGATGAAGGAATAAATTGATTAGATGGAGTAATATGACATTAAGACCGTATTTCATAATATGTGTTGACTTCAAGATATTCATAAAAATATGGAGAGATATTTCTTATATAAATTTATACATTATTTAGTGGCTTAAAATCAAACCTTCATATGGCTCTTGAAATTAGAGATTTTGGGAGTTACGAAGAAGTTGTTCCATGTTCTCTCAAAGTGGAGATGGAGGTTGGAAAATAGTCCCATGGTTATGTCTATTTGAAATAAAATATGGAGTTTTAGGATGGGGGATCTAATGAGAAATGTGGAAGGAAATGTTAACCACCCACATGTCCAAAATGTGGGAATAAGCATCATGGGAACTACCTAAAATGGATGTGGAAATTCTATAAGTGTGGGAGAGAAGTCCACCATGATAATTAATTTAAAAAATTAATGAGTAAGATGCACAATGTGGTGGAAGAAAAGAAAACATAGCCCATGGTTCAATGTTATAACTGTAGAGAAAAATTGCACTATTCATGCCTATGAACCAAACCCTATGTCCCCAAGGGTAATTAGTTTTATCAGCCACCAAATCCAAATGGGCGATGGAAGTCTTACATCATCACTACAACTAAGGTGGATCCCAAAAAATATGTAGTGATTGGTACTATTCTCATTCATTCACAAATAGAGAACACACTTTTTTATTTTAGTTCTATTAATTCTTTAATATCCTAGGAGTTTAATATTAATATTCAAACACCACCTAAAAATACAGTATTTTAGTTATCTATGAGAACAAAAAATGGATAAATTATGGAATATAATTTTTATAAATCATTCCTAGTTAATTTTTGTGGACTGGACCTCATAGAAAATGAATTCAAAATTTCATTGGTCGAGTTCCATGCTATTTAGATAACATATTGGATATCATTATTCAAATAAAATATCAAAAATTGTGAAATGGTGATCACACATCACATCCTGAAGCATACTCTAATTCAATACAATTATAGGTAAGAGAATGAATCATAATCAGATCCATCATCTCAACTATGGGTAGTATTTTCATATGTGCAATAATATATATCTTAGATGGTTAAGATAAATAATGAAATCATGCTCTATGACATTCCCATTATGAGGGTCTACATGGATGTGTTCCCTAAAAAAATTCAAGTCTTCTTCATAGATGATTGGTTGAGTTCTCATTTAACATATATCTAGATCTCTTCCTATATCGAATACACGTTATATAATGGCCACTATTGGGCTAGAAGAATTGAAGAAGTTTTTATTGGAGATTTTGGACCAAGGATTCATATGCCCGAGTGCCTCATTATGTGGTGAACTAGTCCTCTTAATCTAGAGGAAGGATTGGTTAATGTGACTCTCATTTATTATCATGAGTTCAAAAAAATAACTATAAAGGAAAAATATCCCCTTCCATGAATAACTGAATTGTTTAATCAACTATGTCGGGATAACTACTTCACTAAGGTGGTCCTTTGGTTGGGATGTCACTATTAACAGTGAGAAAGGAATATATTTGTTTGATAGCCTTTATAATTAGGTACAAATAATATGGGTTCATACTGTACCCTTTAATCTCCATAATTCTCTATTAATTTTATAGGATTTAATTATTAGAGTCTTTAGATATTACCTCAAAAAAATTGGTTGTCCTTATTGATGTTATTCTTGATATACTCCATTATAATTGAAGAATAGTATGATTATTTGAATATTAGGATAATGACATTGGGAATGGAGAAACTTTATGAAATGTATAGTAAATTTTTGTTCTGGATGGAGGAAGTATCATTCATGGGGAATGTTATCACCAAAAAAAGGATATATTTAGACCCTTCTAAGACAAAGGAATTTAAATAGTGTCCTAGGAAAACATTTTTGAAAAAGATTCATAGTTTCCTTGGTCTAGTTGGGCATTACCTATGATTTGTGAATATCCACTCACAATTTTCAAACCCACTAACATTGATAATATTTAATGGAGAAAAGTTTTTCACCACTAATGAATGTGAAGATTGTTTCAAATTGTTTAAAATTGTGTCTTATCACTAATTTAGTACTTGAAAATACAACATGTGGGGAACTATTTGTAGTATACAATGACATTTCAAATAAGTTCTTAGGATATGTACTAATGAATTTCGATAACGTGACATCATATGCCTCAATGAAGTTTAAAATTCTTGAGGAGAACAATCTTATACGTGATCTATAGTTGGTAGATATGAGCATTATATAAAAAATATGGCATTATTATCTCTATGGGGAGAAATTTTAAATATATAATGATCATAAGAACCTCAAATATATATTCACATAGAAGGATCTAAATATGGACTAGTGAATATGGATAGAAGTGATAATGGATTGTCACTACTCAATCCACTACAATCCTAGAAATGTGAATAAGGAGGAATATTATCTAAGTATAGAGGAACCTTCAGTACTATAAATGTTGATAATTGAGAAGGATTCAAAATTTTTATATTTTAGAAGGATGGAAAATGGAATCATTAATGATAGAGAATAATCAATTATTTTTCAAATGATTTCTCAACTACTCCTCGTGGATAAAATAAAGTATTTTCAAATAAATGATGAGTAAATTCTAATGAAGGTGGATGCTATGAGAAAGGGGAAATCATTAGAGTTTAAAATTGACAAGGAATGAGTTTTATGGTTTTGGTAATGAAGATTTGTACCTTTAAATCTATAGATAACGAAGGATCTTCTAAATGATGCACATAGCTCAAACTTCTCTTTAACATATGGAGTACAAAGAAGTATTAATATCTCCAAGAGAATAATTAGTGTGACGATTATTTTTGACAAAATATTATTGGGGCTATATGAAAAAAGAGATATCTGAATGTAAATAAAAGTGCTTGGTATGTGAAAAAGTGAAGGATGTAAAAAAATTCTAGGGTAATGATGAAACCATTACCCATACCAACATGGGAGTGGGAAACATAACTATGGAATTTTTAACATTACATCCAAACATATATAGAGGAATCAATTATATATTGTTTTTGGTGGATAATTATACAAAGGAATCACAATTTATCACACTTTGAGATATGTTCTCACTGGATTAACTTGCATGAATATACATTGGATAAGCTATATGGCTTAATGGAATACAACTATTTATTATATCTGATCGTGATCTGATATTAAACTCCATGTTTTGGAAAAATCTCAAAAATTCAATGAAAATAGAGATAAACTTCATGGAAATCAATCATCCTCAAAATTATGGCCAATCTGAGCGAACTATTTAGACACTACATGTAATGTTGTGAGAGTTTTATGTGGAATTAAAAGGTGGATGAGACCAACATGTACCTCTGTTTGAGAACCGTCAAAGTAATAGTTTCCACCCTTAATACAGATGACTCTATAGGAATCCCTTGATTGGAAAATATTTAGAAAACTGGAATGTGGGAAGAAGTCAGTGAATGTAAGTAGTTATGACCTAAAATGTTCAATGAATTGGTGGAAAAGGTGAAACCAAGATAGTATCCCATAATTGCATCCAAAATTCAATATAAGATCTATCCAAACAATAATAAACATGAATTTAAGTTTATGGATGGATACATGGTATTCATCCACATATATTCATGGATGAGGATCATGAGATTTGGGATGAAATGAAAGATGAGTCCTAGGTACAACAATCCCATTGTGATTCTTGATTGAGTTGGAACATTGTCCAATTGAATGGTACTTCCACCTACGATGTCTTAAGTACATGATGTATTCCATGTATCCCCCTTGAATGATGACATACTATATCCTTCAAATGAACATAATCTAGAGGTGTTATAGTTGGAAAATGATCTCTCTTATGAAGAGAAACTAGTGAAGATCTTGGACATTAATGATAAATTTCTACACAAAAGAATATGCACCTGGTCAAAATACTTTGTGGGAACCATAAGTATGAAGAGAAAACATGGTAACTAGGTGAAGAGATTATGGATAAGTACACTCATTTTTTCACTATAGCATGTAAAAGAAAATTTTGAGAGTGAAATCTCATACCACTGGAAGATTATAATGACCAAAAATTTTAGAAATGGAAATTTAATTATTATTATAATTATATATAGTATAAATCACATAAAATCACATTGATAACACAATAAAAAAAATTCTAAATGATGAATTGATGTAATAATAATTATTTCTAGGTGTTTAGGAATCTATACTGATGTAATAGTAACATGACCTTAGGAATCGTAATATGACCCTTATGAATAGAAAAATATCTAACTGATTATTAACTGTAACCATTAAAGTGAAATAAAATTTAGGAATCTTATAAATTATAATTTGATAAAAATATATCATAGTAAATATTTATAATTTTTTTTTAAAAATTTATTAGTTAAGTTTTGGTATTTTGGTAAGTCATAAATATTTAATATCAATTTTATGATTAATTTAATAGTATGAAAAAATTATTATCATAAAATTCATTAAAAAATTAATATATATTTTCTTATTATTTTAATATAATTTTATGTGTTCTTAATTAATTTTCCATAGTGATATAAAAAGATTTATTATTTTAAAATAGGTATTTTTTCATTAATGATGATTTTCAGTAAGAATTTATATCTCATATTTAGAAAATTAATTTTAAAAAATGGAGTTTATTTTTTGATTATAATATTAAAAAATGTTTACGGTGAGGTTTTGGGTATTTTTATAAAATACATGAATTCTTTCTGAATACTAAAATGCGATAATTTATGATATAGTTTAAATACATAATGTATTGAGTCATAAATGATGTATGGCTAATTTAACCCCATAATATAGAACATAACATAATTATTTTAATATATTTAGTTATAATTATCAAATAATTCATAGTAATGGGTTGGAATATTAAACTAATGAATAACATAATGAGTGAACTCCCCTCTTCTACACTATATATACCACACCTCACCACCTCTTCTACTCACACATTGCATGTTTTTTTGTCCATATTCATTTTAAATAACATACCAAGACCACCCCAATTTATATAATCCCTAGTTATTATCAAAATTCCAAAACCATTTCTTTAAGGAGGTTCGCAAGGAGAAATGATTTAAGAGGAAAAATACTCTTCCTTTTTCTATTTAATTTCTTTTAATTTCTTTTTCTTTTCGTATTCTCCCTTATCCACCTCCATCAAAATGTTCATGATTACTCCAGAATATTTTAATAGTATAATTATATCATGTTAATGGATGATAAATTATCAAACTTATTTCTCTCTGTTTTATTTTAAAAATTAAATCATTACCTGTGATGTGTCAATTTACCAACATCATGAATGGAACATTTGTTTTCCATTAACTCCTTTAAGGTAGTTCATCAAACCACTATAATGATTGGTATATACTCTAAAATTAATTTTATAACCTTTATTATGTTTTGTAACTAAAATATTTACATAATACTAAATGATAAAATAAATTGAGTTCCTTATGATAAAAAAATGCAGAAAATAACACAAACAATTATCATTAACTATTTATCTAATGATTCATCCCCATTCCTTATAAAAATGACATAAATGAATAATTTAACCACTATATGATCATTAATGATATATAATTTCAATTATGGACAATTACCCCCACTTTACAACATCTTCCAGACATGTATAATTAAACTGATCATGAAAACCATGAAAACAAACACTTTTTAACAATGAAATTATGTTATATAACCCATAAAATACCATAAATAAAAATAATAAAACTAAAATGAATATAATTCATGTATAAAAGGTTATTTATTATTAAATTAATAGATTTAATTTTATCATCTAGGATATTAGTGTAAAGAAAGCATTCTGTCATGAGGTTAGGGGATTCTTAAACCCAACTCTCTTTCTTTGGGTTTTCCCTCATTCACTCCATTTTCAGCACTGATGTTATATTATTTTTATATAGGTATCATTTAATTTTTCAATCATTTTTATTTTATTGTATATACATGATTACAATAAGGTTTTATGAAAAAATTAAATATTTTTCTTAAATAACTATTCTTTCAAAAAAACGTATTTTACTTCTTGAGAGATTGTTTCCTATTCAATCAAAATTGATACGAAGAAAATTATTTCCTATTACCATGGGAACTCTAATGTATATTAAAAAATTCTTTATGAAATAAAACCAATTCCATTCCTTGGCCTTATTTATGTCCTATATTCTTATACATTCTATGTGTTATGAATGAAAATTTAAATGTTATGATGTGATCAATGTGCTAGTAATTATATAGCACATGTAAATGATATGATCTGATGGGGTTCTAGGAATTATATAGTACTCCAATAAATTGGTTAATTTGATAAGTTTAATTAGATTAAATGAAATATGCCTCAACATGATGCTATATATTTTTCTCAACTAGGTGTTTTATTTTACCACTAAGACAAGATGTTTTATTTTTATGCTTACAACATTCCATTTTTTTATCTAATGCTTGCACTCAGGATTATGATTATTATGTTTGGATCACCCATTTTATATTGATTCAATTCTTTATCTATCCTCTTACCAGTATTTCAGCTCAGCCATTATTTTGATGTATATCCTCAGGTGAATATGTTTACTAAGGAGAACATATGGCCCATGAAAAAGCTATACAATAAGGAAATAAACAATTTTAATGTTTTATTTTTTCAATGTTTTGAATAGACCTAATTTACCTAAGAAAATAAACATTTTTCCCCAGTTTTGTATCTCTATTATGTTGTATATTATTTAAATGGTCTAAAATTCATGTAAGAAAAAATAGTGGTCTCTATAGATCATGGGAGTATGGTGAAAAATAATTTTATCACCTCTTATGGGATATATTGTGACTTCATTTTAATAGGGAAAAGGGAGAAAACTTTCAGAAAACCAAACATCTTAAAAGTTTCGGAAATACGAGACTTTTGGTATGGATCAATATTGATTTTGTTGCATCACTTCATATCCCATGATATGAGAAATGTGGAAAAAAATACATTGGTAATGTTACATTATCACATTGATAAGCCATGTCAAGAATAATGGTTATAGATTGTAATGATAACTAAAGTTAAACATGAAGACAAAGAACTGAAAATAATTAAAATAATTCTCATCACCTAGGGTTGATGGAGGAATTGACTCAGAGTCAATGGATGGGGATGGCTATATGATTTAGGTGTCTCTATATATCCCATGAAATTGGAATCAGGGAAAACCTAGTTCTGATGATAATGAATCTTTTTTCCTAATATTGGTCATATGATGGTACTATTAAGATAACCCCATCCAAGTTATAATGCTAGGATGTTGACTCAACATAGGTAAAAGAATCCTAGATACTTGGATGGAATGAAATTGTAATTTATTAAAGCACATAGTTAGAATAATACCAATATCACTATGTATCTTTTAAAATGAGACTCAATCCATCTATTGATCTATAAGGGTCATTTATTTAGTGATAAAAATTAGAGTAAAATGGGAAATCCACTCCCAAAAGTACTCCATCTCAATATAATACATTATGTAGTTTATATAATGACATTTGATAAATAGTTTAATTCCATGATTCTAAGACTAAATCTAGTGTAATTTTAACAACATGAATATGGGATGTTGTTGTTCAAATTTATTATCATTCAATATAGATGATATGCTACACTATTTACATACATGAAACTAGGAAAAATATTCTATAGAGATTATGCTATTTTGAAGATTTCCTTCTCTAGGAAGAATAATATAATATAGAATGGCCTTTTTTTCTTTTGATTTCAACTTATTATAACTATGATAAATCGGGGGTAGGGTATGGAATATCCCACACATAGAAATTCATGAGAGTCTTTTAATTTGTGGGAGGGGTAATGTATTAGATATAAATAGTGACTAATGTTTACATAATATTGGAGAAAGCATTGTGAATAGAAAATGGGCCTTCGGACTATGTAATGGGTCTCCCTCTACCCAATTAATAGAGGAATTTGATTTTAATTAAATAATAAATGAGTATTCCTCCCCAAACATTAAAAAATAGAAAATGGGCCTTGATATTTTATATCCATCTTTTGTAGTTTTCATTTGGGTATCATAAATGTCTTAAAACATGACACCATGTTACCATGTTGTAAGGATTGAAGGAAAACATAATTATTGAATTGTTGAATCACTTGATTTTGATGGATGTTGAGATTGTGTAGCTCCAATAACCTTTTAAACTCAAGGGATTATAATTTATTTGGAGGGAATTGGGATCCTTCATGGGGTTTCAAGAAGTCATATATATTTTATAACGATGGAATATAATCCTCAATGGGTTGTTTAGATTTCACCGCATGACCCATGGAATAAAGGGTCACCTAGTTGAATGTATTAATCATGGAATGATATTTCCAATGTTCATTGCAGAACATATATAGATATATATTCATGTAAGGATCCACTATATTATATATAATGTCATAGGGAAATATTTTTATTTTCATAATAAATCCATTTTTGGATACATGATAGTGATATATATAATCATACAAGATTTCATACTCGGTATAGAAATTATGAATATAAAATTACACAAAATGACTAATTATCTATTAAAATTTTGAAAGGATTCAAGAAATAATATATAACATGGTATTAAAATAAATAAATCATAGACCTAATATTGAAATATTTTAGCGAGATGTTTTTACACCACTTATATAATAAATTAATATCACAACAAATAAAATTTATATCACACTCTTCGTGATGTGTAGAGACCCATGATCTCTATTCCAAAGAAAGAAAAATCCATGTGTATGGGTGGTATAGAGAATCCCTATTGATTTATGCATTAATTTTGGATGAACACGAAATTCATGACACTTCTTAGTAAATTCCGGTCTGTCAAAAATTATGGAGGACCAAAAGTCGCATAATATTTAGATTTCACAGGATAGCTTCAGTCCTTCATGATGAGCTCCAAATATCTATTGACACCCACTTTTAAAAAAAAGGAGGGAAACAATAATGATTAAAATCCTGAACATGTTAAGGAATCAAATATTCTTATGAGAAACCAAGAGACATAATCCTATGGAACTACATTCATACAACATGAATTCCAAGGGGCCAACATATATCATGGAAGTGCATCCCAAAAGGTGAACCACAACCCCACACACACACACGCACTAGAATCCTAGGTAGGAAAGAAATGAAGAGGACCTCCGCGGCCCTAGTAATCATTCTAATCATACATGTGATAGCTACACCGAGGACCTACGTGACGGACATACACCAACAACCTCTTTCTACTATTTCCCCTGCTTGCCTATAAATATGACCCTATGGATCCTCATTTGGAAAACAAAAAATATTATAACAAGCCCCAATGTATTCATTAAACAACACCTTCACATAGATCCTCCAAAATTTCTCATGTAGTATCTAAATCATGATATAAGAGAGGTTATTTCTTTATGAATGTACCCATACAAGACTCTTACAAGGACACCAGAAGAGACCCAAGGTGTTTAGGTGAAGGAATCACCATTGTGGTTCCACATTGGTGGTCTATATCCCAAAGCTTGTTCAGTTGACACATCAATTTTTATTCTGCATGAATCCCTTTTAGTTCCTCATAGTCCATGCATGGACCACCTCCTTAGGATACCTTCATCAAGAACATGCTCCCAAGACCTATACGTGTCACCCTTTGTTCCCTCATCCAAATCCACAAGTTTTAGGGCTCCTATATCCTTGGTTCGTTAGTCTAAAAGGGACTATGATAAAACCTCCACCATGACCTCTGTATTTACACAACTGTGGAGAGTGGAAAACTAATGTGTCCACTATTTGGGTATTTATTTATATGCTCATAGGTTCCTTACCCTTATCTGGTTGGCCGGTTAGGGTTCATGTGGGTATGTATCCATATAGTCACAAGGACCCTTAATCCAGAGAAAGAGATGGGGGGTTCCGGGTCATGCAGATTATAGTTTGGACCATGTTCGACCCTTCTTTACTTTGAGACCCGAAACCTCTAGTTTTTTGGTTTGGATGGTGGGGATCACACATGTTTTTTGATTCAATTGTGAATTATATCATCATGTAGATATATAAAATACTGTATGGAAGCCATCTTGGTGTAATCCCATAGCATTTCCTATGGGAGGTATCACTATTTATCCTCTCCACCTATGAATCCTTCAACTTAATTCATTCTTTTACATGGGATCTCATCTATTTTAATGTGAAGCGATGGATGTTTGTATCCCCAACCTCTTCTATTGTATCCACGACCTTCTCTTCCACAGCCCTTGCCTCTTCCACCATAGCCCCAGACTCTTCCACTAAAGAAGGAGGAAAAGTGTGTGATTTCTCAAATCAACTACTTCCCCTTGTTTCTCACACCAAGAATGAATCATGTGGGAATAGAGGTTAGTGATGATATTGAAATCCACAAAATATACCTAAAGTATTGAACTATAAGAAATCTAATTCATACAGACTAGGATACATAGAAAGCCAACTTATGGCCCAAGATCAATGGTCATCTTGCTTAGGAATAATCCCAAATAAAAATTCCATTAAGCTGAGTATCCTCTTCTACTGTATACCCCATGTTAAGCCCCCCCCCCATATCCCCATGATTGAAAACATACCTCACAGTCCATTTAGAGGGGATATTATTCTTAAGAGTAATCACCATTCTATCATTTCAATGGTCCATAATCCCCAACGAGGCACATCCTTGATGACCTCCATTGGCATTTGTCCTCAATAATGATTTATTTTTGATATAATTCACATTCAAACGTGATATGTTGGAATCCACCTTGAGGTTCTAACCAAACATCCTAAAACGATCCTATTATTTTGTTCCATATCCCAGCAGAGTCTAATTTTACAATGAAATCCATATCTATTCTCAGATATTTGGGTTGTTTCATCATAAATACCACACCAAACATTTACAAGGAATCATTCACCAAGAATTCCATGACACATGATGTTAAAAAATATGGCTGGGTCTTCATCATAAGACCTTAATGTGTATAATGTTTCCCATTAAGAGAACTAAACTACATTGGTTCTGATTCCTTTCACAATGATACATCAAAATCTCATCTATGGGTTTGATCCAACATAAAACAGTTTTTGTCTCATTAAATAATGATAAATTCTTATGTGACCTCCATCTACCTGAATAAAAATAAACATCAGAGATCCCATTGTGTGGCTAAAAACCAACATTGTCGTAATAACAACAGACGAATATCTTATTCTTATATAATAGTATACCATTCATGGAAAACCTCAAATACATATAGATATCTAAATCAATGTAGATCCTCGAATACCAATAGATTATTTTGAATTCCACACATTCTAATAATTGATTTCTAATATTTGGAAAACTCTCATCATACATGGGAATTAATGAAGGATTCATGAACATATCAGAAATCTATAAGAGTACCGGAGTAGGAAACCCCCCCCCCCAAGGATGTGATAATCCTAACCTCCCATCCTATCGACCAATGTGAGTTCTTTAGCATTGTGGTTCAAAATACCTAATGAGAACCTACCTTTGGAAAGTAGGTTCCAATGGATATAGAAGCATTGGGTGTTTCCATTTCTACAAATCATCCCATTGTAAACCATTTGGAAATAGAAAACCATCATGGGGTAGGAAATAAAAAATATTGAACGCAACATGAATCCTTATCCAAGATGATAATATCACCTACCTATTAGGCCCTTCCCATCCTCAAAGGAAATGAGGTCCAGAAAGAGAAATCAAATGTGTATGTGTTCATCCAAAATAGATGTTGTATTAATATATTTTATGGATCATGTCTATTATATATCCCTGGGGACTCCTTTTTAGAAATCCCTTCGATATAATGGAATCCATCATGTTTTCACCAATGAATACCATGGCTGCTACTCAGGATGGATCTTCATCTGCACGAAGTTAGTCATCATTGAATCAGCTTCTTCAACACTAGGAATCAATATCCATTTTTTTGAGTACAATTAAAATTGTATGATCCTCACCATGGTGGCCACATAAAAATCCCTCAAGATCAACTAGCACCACAACTCATTCGGTTAATGATGATTGGTTTTCCTAAAGAATATTACATCAGCAACCATCTTCAATTTCCTTGGGTGCTTATCCCCGTAACTCAACAACCATTCCCTCAAATATTTCAGGGAGGTGGATAACTATTCCACCTATGGACTATTCCTAAAGACACGGGGGCCCATATCAAGGGATCCTTACAAAAATATATATCGTGAGTTCCACGAGGCAGTAAACCCTCAACTTGATGATAGTGTCACCTTCGACGATCAGATCCACGTCACTCAGATGCTTTAATGAAATACAACCCACCTAGGAAATAAACCATCCAATAAGCAGTAGTTTTATACATTTCCCCTCTAGATAATCCCACCATCCTTGTTGGGTGGCAGATAGTGGGACAATCACATACAATTGTCTGCCATCATTTAGTTAGATAATAGACTATCCTATGATAATTCAATGAATTCTACTCACAAAATATGGTAGAAAACATCAAGAAAAAATAAGCACCATCCAAAATCAACCAAACCTATCATCTGCCCCATTTGGCACAACAATGAGAAGTCAGACAGAATATCCAGATGGCAATCAGAGTCCAGAATCGATTCTCTTCCTCCAAAAATGAGTATTATTAGTATTCAATGGTAGTAAAGGGAAGAAATGAGAAAGAACATACACCTAATCCATATTTGTATTGGACATATATCACTATTATAATCATTTAAGTCACCAATAATATAATGTTAATGGTAAGGAAGAAGATGAAAATCCCTACTTACATCATACTAACCTTCCAATATATGATCACAGTGATGACATTAGTGCTTGAGGGAGAAACTCATAACTATTCCCCACAAATGGGGTGGTTCAGTAGTATAACTCTCCATATTAGGAAAATACCTCTACTCTCATCTAGGAGGTTTAGGAGGAAAACAAACCCATAATATAAGAATAGTTTTATAAGTAACATATACCCACTCCAATATAAGGTAACATTCTTATTCCAATAGCCACTCCAAGGAAAGCACAAAATCCTTCCCATGATGACCACTTCTCCCAGTAAGTGGACCTAATCACTTGTGATATGAAATCTAATTAGAATTCTCATCAAAAATGATTGTAAAATTGAGAGTATATCTACGATCAGAATTCTCTTGACATTAGAGTTCCAAAAGAACTTATATTTTTATCTATTCCCTCTCAAGATCCATCCCACTCCTTACAATTTTATGGGTGCAGAAGGAGTCATTCTGAAGGTCCTTTTTGGAAAAATTATCATTAAGGCATGCATCATTACAATTCTGCCAATCTCGAGAGCCTATCTCAAGATGAGAGGTGTGGTAACCCTCCATGTGGTCAGAAGACCAAGGATAAAGTGGTTGTTTTCCCCAGTTTTATTCCACTTTGGTGGTCCTCCCCCTGATAGTGATCACTACAAAATCAATCTTTATAGTTGTAATTTTCATTGTGAAAATAATTCTTAAATTTATGATGTAGTGACGAGAAATCCCTCTTATAGTGAGGCTCTTGTAAATATAAAACCATTCATGTCCGTTGACATATCACATGTAGGAGAAATCCATTCTCAACTAGAAGATATCCCAAGGCAACAATCATTCTATAAACCACCCTTGGGTCATTTTCCATTGAATATTTAAGATTTAATCCCAACCAATCCCATTGTTTGGGTTAAAAAAATTGGGAAGCTTCCACTCTGGTATGACCATGTCAAGGAACCAATTGTGAAAGGTGAATAATATATACCAAACATGACGAAACAAGTGTTTAAAGATGACATATCACACATGTTTTGTACTTTATCCACCTCACTATACTACAGTTCAATGGTGTTAGAAGATGATTGTATACATGACATCATCCTCAACATATGGAACAATCATCATCACTTAAAAGAAAAGGTATTACATTATCATGGATATCTTACTTATGTCAAAGTAATAGAAGGGTAAAAATACCAAATTGACTTGGAATATATCATGGATTCCCAATATAAAAATATCGATAAACAATAAAGAGTCATTCAATGTGCATGACTCATTGCATTAATGATGTTTTGAAATATGATTATAGATTCCCAATCTAGTGTTTGTATTAGTGGAATGGGTGTACATGTAGAATTTAATTTCACTGCACTCCTAACCCAACAAAGCCCACCAAATGTGGCATCATGAAATTCATTTTCCCCAGGCCAGCTACAATAAATGGAAACTGTTCATGATTGAAGATATGATTAACAGGAATAGGCCCTAACCAATATTCCCCATTGAATGACTAGAAGAGAGAAGATAGTGGAGATATATTTTGAGAAGTATATGATAAAATTTATAAGTAATCCCACATAGAGTATATTCTCTATAAGATTATGAAAATGACAGAAATAACATAATGGACTCCTGAAATAGGTTCCTTAAGTAATTTCCAAATAATGCACCCATCACACTTTTGGACCAAAATACATAAAATGATAAGAGTAAATTCCATTATATCATCCCCAACTATTCGAGAACAACCCTAACCTATATGATTGGGGGATTTTTTAACCCTACCCTTTGGATAAGACTAACAATACCAAAGTGATGTTAATGGAGAATAATAATAGCCCTAGTCCTCAGAGCTGGGGGATTTTTTATTGAATCAATCCACACCTTTGTGGTTATCAGTCTCCCCTAATTAAGTATGATTAATTGGGGATAATCCTATCAATTTATCCATCCCATGGTTTGATACATTAACTTGGATCAATTATAACTAAACTCTTTGTGAATTTCCATCAGGTCACTACCCATCAAACAGTTCATGGGGAACCCACAAAGAGAAGGATAAGGTATAATGGAAGGCATAAAATAATTTTATCTCATAGAAATATTAGTGTAATTCCAGTGATGCACTACACATTTGTGAATGTCATCAATTCCATTGTGGAGGACCCTCCATAATATAATACTGATTCCTCGGATTCTAAAGAAGATGTTAATGTTCATGATATAGTCCACACCGAAATGAATGTTAGAGGTGTGTGTGCCTCCAATGATATGATCACCAAAAATCTTGGTATCCCCTCATATAATCAACCTCTACCTCTTATAAAGGAACCTAATAAGGTAATAGTTTTTGGTCATACAATTTATCACCTTCCCCTCAGAGAAGGTTAACACCTTTCACTAGAGGAAGGATCTTCTTATAAAGTGGAGGAAATTATAGTTTGGAAAAATCAATGCAGAGTTACTCCAAGGAACATATCCATGAATATTTTCTCCAAAATAATACCATCAGATCTCACTTATAGTTGGTTTACCTCTATAAAGAGGGTTCACCGCAGCAATTGGAGAAAATTGGTAACATCTTCTCAATGGTGGACATCATCCACATAAATATTTTAATATCTCAATATTTTATCATGAATTGCCTCCTTTGGGTAAACATACATAAAATTTTCAGAAAGAACCTTATAGGTCTACCCATATTAGTTACCCATAACAGATACTAGTGGTTCCAACAACAGTGGTCATGAACCTCCTCACATATTCAGATCCTAACTCATCTAAACATTACTAAAATTCTTATAAAAGACATTGATTTATTAATGACTCTATTGTAGTATATAAAAGGATGGTGTGTGCCAGTACATCCATAAAATAAGCCTTACCCAGAATGGGAGTATTTCGATCCTCCCCTTCTAGGCTTTTTGAATCCTACAAATTCAATTTTTAAGATCTCATGAGATACATTGTATCACATGATGCATGTCATCTGTCACTACTATCCCATGATTCAGTCCCCTGAGAAGCATGAAGTTGTGAAACATCAGTTCTTTGTGAAATTATTGTGGGGTACAACATTTGTATGGTTTATGAGATTGTTGTTCTCATCTTTCATTGGATGTGAGGAACTCTGTCTAAGGTTCCTTTTCCAGTTCATCTCAATGTTGTAGAAGACCAAATTATTCTATCTCATGAACTGACAACAAAGGGATAATGAATTATTTTCAAATTACATTACTTTGTAGAATGTATTGACATACTCCTTCAACCTATAACTCCCTCATGTTGAGTTTTCCCATATGGAAGTTGAAGTACCCTATAACACCCTGATAGGGGAGGGATGAATCAAGGTGTC
Organism: Viscum album; assembly: GCA_963277665.1. Classification (NCBI taxonomy): domain Eukaryota; kingdom Viridiplantae; phylum Streptophyta; class Magnoliopsida; order Santalales; family Viscaceae; genus Viscum; species Viscum album. Next base: position 640,182,471 of record OY728123.1, read on the forward strand.
AAATTTATCTTTTTAATGTTGTGTATTGTGTTCCCGCATTGGAAATAATTTTTTAATATGTCAAATAAATTAAATTAGGGTTATGAAACAACACTTTTACCCGATTCACCGCAAAGGGATACAGCAAAGGATTATACACCGATATTGGGTCGGTCATACCTAAATTCACTAATGTTTAATAGCACAAGGATTACAAGGTTCGGGCATAGTCACTCTATTCTAGGAACATAGTGTTTACAAAGGTTTAGGGATAGCTCGATGTGTCCCTAGAATCACTTCCCTCGAATCCTCCTAGCTCACTGCCTTGAGAAAAGTCAATATCGGTTTATCGACTTGTAGGTCATTTCAATAGATTTTCATTAAAGTCATTGTCTCTATTCAGCACGATGCACTAATTGAATCTAAGTCCCAAATTTATGACTTTGAAAGCACTAAAGCATTGAACATGATATTCAAGACATGTATTCAACCTACACTGACAAATGTGTGCAACAACTACCCTATGAATGCACTATCATAATTTTGGGCGCAAGATATTATTTTTTGCATGGAAAATATTTCATAGAACTACACCCCTTACACACAACATTAACTTTTGCGTGCAATGTGAACTTTTGGGCGCAACTTTAACATTTTCCTGCAACTTCAATGTTTCCGCGCAAATCTATGTTCTCTCAACTTTTACATGCATCCGAACTAGGATCTTCGCTAAGTCTTCAGTCATACTGAATGAGAGAGGTCACCTCTTATTTATAGGTTTCACTGACCCCTGCATGAAAATCCCACCGTGTCATGCAAAGCCTCTCATTCTACATGAAATGATTTTCATAGAGGAACTATTTTCCACACACAACTCCAGATTTTTCACACAACTCATGCCTTTTCCAGTATCAAAACATTGATCCTGAAACATTTCTTGAGCACAGGTTTAAAAAACACCTACAATCTAGAATGAAACTTTCTTTTCCAAACTCACATATCTCTATTTCCTGATTTTCTAGCCCAAAATTTTGAAAACAATGGAAAATGAAACCACCTTTAGTATTGTGTCAGCTCAAACTGTATGATCCATTTATTTGAAAACATTCTGAACCTCCTATAAGGATTGAAAATAAACACAAAGCAAACTCAATTTCTTTCATAGATAAATCGTGGTTCTAACATCATTAATTTCTCAAAATGTGGAAAACTACATCATAGAGACCAATACCATGTATTGAGTTATCCAATGAGCTCAAGGAAGGAGAACAAGAGAGGAAAAAGGCCTCAAACATTACACTTAAGAAGGACCATATACCCACTCCTACCTCAAATCCCACATCATACAGATGGGATCCACCTCCAGGTCTCCAATATAAATGGACACCTCTTTAATGTGATCATTTATATTAGAGGCAAAATAGTTTGAGGAGTTGAAAACTAGTTCTATTCCTTAAAAAAATGACCAAGTCCTTGGGTACTTCAACTCATATTTGGAAAACAACTTACTCTAGTTGTCAAATCCCATGAATCCTAACAAAAAAGGTGATGAGGATCTCCTAAACTATTTCCCCATTCATAAAATGTCTGATTAACCCTTTCAAGAGAGTTTTGATTTCAAAGACCTCCTATAAAAGATGTTAGACTATGGTAAATTAAAACTAAATAATTCTCTAACCCATTTAGAATATGTTTCTATCACTAATCAAGAGTATTAATGTGAATTGTAAGATGTTAAAATAAAGAGTGTGTAGAATTTTGGTGATTAGATGTTCATAAAAATAGTCAACTAAACATATGAAATTCTGTGAACATAGTAGTGAAAACAAATTGTGCCTCCTACTACATCAAATAGAGTCAGGCCTACTCTCTCAAATAAATAATCCACTGATGGCCCATCTGTAAAGATGTGACATGGGTAGAAGGATTAGGAGAAAGTTGAACAATTTGAGCTCGTATCAAGGAAATTTTTTTCCTTTACTTTAGTAGTTTTCATGTCATCTATCATGAATTCATTAGAACCACCCCACCAAATGTATCAACAAGATTTGACCCCCCCAAGGCAGATTATTCATTAGAAGAATAGTTGATCGTTGGTTAAGTTAATTTTATTCACATAACGGATCCCTACAGAAATAATGATTGTATTTATGAACCCCATTTCCCTATACATTATTAACGAAATAGTGGTATAGTTTGTTAGGTTAGAGGATATAGGGTAATATATTTTCATTCTATGACCTACCACTTAAACAAAACCCACACTTAAATCGTCTACATGCCTGAAACTTGTGGGAATACTCTGAAATGAGCTCAACAGAAACAAGTTTGTTCTTCCCTAGTATATTATAGGGTCTTTCCTAATATGATTATCTTGTCAGAGTAGTTAAAAGAGATTCCACAACCTATTGGGATTATAAGAAAACCTATGTGGTCAAATCCACCAAGAAAAGAAGCACTTCTAGATCCTATCCCAAAGAACAACACATCCACATCCGGAAAATCATCTCTTAAAGTGCATAAAAAATAGAATCTGCATTCCATAATGTGTAGAAATTAGGATAAAAAATAAGATTACTTGAATAAATTATTCCATGTTCCTACTATAGTTTCAATCATGGAAGCTTTGATTCATTTCAAAAGACCCCTGGGAAGCATTCATTGAGGCATTAATATGTCCCAAGAAATTTTAAGTTGAGGTCGCTACCACTGAAGTATATCGGGTGATCCTCAAGAATTCCTTGTGGTTATTTATTTCTCTGATGAAGATGAGGAATCTATCATACAAGTATATATGAGACCCTTTTATATATATGGAATGCTAAATTACATTGATATCTGATGATATTTCATTGATAATGGCTTAGGAGTCAACCTCATCCCATACTGGGCACTTCATCAACTTGGTCTTAATGAATCTCACTTTTCTCCCTCCATTCTGATGTTATAGGGTTAAGAAAATAATTATTTGGAACCTCTCGGTGATATCACACTCATAACTTTGTTTGGATATCTTGGATCCAACTTTGGGTTCATGGTGGTCCAATGGGACCCAACTTTCAATGATCTACGAGGAAGACATTGTCTATATCAACATGTCATCATTCCTTCAGCATACCACCAACGTCTCAAATATTTAAAAAGGGTCAAATTGGGACATTGAATGGTGATAAGTCCCCATTCAAATCCTACAAGAAACAATACATCAAATAATAGATCTATCATCAGGTAAGGAAGTAATCAATGGCTAATAATTCTTTCCTAATTCATGGCCCAAATGACTTGGAGGTTATCCCAGCCATCCATTTCAAGAAGCTCTGTTTATATTATGTCACGCCTATTAATCAAATTGAAAGGGTGGGAAAAAATTCAATAATTCATTCATCATCTTCTTTAATGTAAATCATGATAGTTGAAACCACTAGCGGTGAAGAAGTTATTAAACAACCAAATGATAATGAAATATTGAATGAGAATGTCTTCATTTTGTCCCTTGTTTTTAAAAAATTCCTATTTTTTTTAAAAAAACATGATGAATCTGTGATTACTATAGAAGAATAGACTCATTCCCAGTCCCTTGTTTCCCCTTCAAGACTTTAAGAATGTTGTATTCTACTAAGTGAGCCTAAAATGATTTCATTGTCCACTAAATGTCTGAATGCCGACTCCCCTCTTCCCTTCGAGAAACATTTTTTTTCATCTCCTCCCATGAAAAATTAAAATAGTGGATTATGATGAAGGAGAAGAAGAAGATCTCAGTGATACCCCTCCAGAATTTGACGAGGGAATCTCCAATACTATGGATGAACATAGATAAATAAAACTTGGTATATAGGAAGATTCATGCCCCACTCAAACTAGTGTGGCTATGAATCCCCATGAATATAATGTATACACCTAATTCCTGATTTCTAATTCCAAATTGGGACGTGTGTTCCATGAATTACAGAGATATTCCATGTCGTGATGTTGCGGTGGCACCCCATCACATTGGATTTCCAGAATATCATAGGGGATATAAGCTGGCATCATGGATGATGCACTCGACCCACGCCTCCAAGATTTAGGTTTATGTGGACAAACACATCAAGGATGAAATAATAAAATATGTAAAATAACCAAAATGGTTAGTCAAAATTTTCCTTATGAAAAATAAAAATATGAAAATTAGTGTTTTCATCGATTTCAGAGATCTAAACCAGCATTTTCCAAAAAATGACTTCCTGGTTCCAATTATAGAACTCTTTTTTGATGAAATAGTTGGATACCAAACCCTCTCCATCATGGATGGATTCTATGGGTATAATCAAATATGGATAGCCCCAAAAGATAGATAATCCATAGCATTTAGATCCACTAAAGGTTTACTATACTATCTGATAATTCCCTTTGATTGTAAGAATTGCCTCACCACATACCAAAGTGTTTTGCATCACATATTCAAACCCTTATTAGTATGGTTTATAGAATACTAAGTTGATGATCGAGTGGTGAAATACCAAAATTTTTCATACCACATGGATGACATAGAGATGATATTCAAGAAGCTTTGAAATCATATTATTATGAGGATCCCCTTCAAATGTGCTTTCAGGGTAACCTTAGGATAATTTACTGGCTTTTTTGTATTTAATTGTGGTATCAGAGTTGATCATGATAAGACTAAATCTATCCAGGGAATGTAACATCCTTAAAACTTGAAATAGTTTGATGGAATTCAAGGACACATTGCCTACATTCAGCGCTTCATAGGCAACCTCTCGAGAATGTGTTTACCTGTCACCAAATTTATAAAGAATGGATTCACATATCAATATACCAATGAATTTAAAGAAGAATTTTATTCCCTCAAAAAGTTCTTATTCATACCACTAGTGTTGATTCCACCTATTGAATGAAATAATTTCATTCTTTATGTTACAACCATAGATCCCTCATTGGGTGATTTTATCAAACAAAATAATGATTTTGAGAATGAATATAGCCTTTACTATCTTATTCGAACCATGATCAATGCGGAGTCTTGATATTAATATATTGAGAATAGATACCTAGAGTAAATCATTACACTTTAAATGATAAGGAACTATATGTATAATCCCATAGTCCATTTGGTTTCTTCCAATAACCTAATCAAATTAATCCTATATCATCCTATGCTAATAGGGAACCTAGAATATTGGATAGTTATCTGCTATTATTTTGATATACGGTTTGGTACTTATAATGAATTGAAAGTACATTCCTTAGAATAATTCTTAACTAATCACCCATATGCAGAAGTGACTTTAGTAAATACTAAACTACCTGAAAAGAAATATTCTCAATTTAAGAAAGCCCTAAAACATGGGAAATGTATTTTTTTGGAGCTTCTTATAGTATAATGTGGAAGGGAATGGAAGACCCTAATCATAAAAAATAGGTTTGGTAGTTTCTCTTATCTCCATAAAAAATAAAATCTTCCCATATTCCTTATTGTTATCAAAATTTGGTACCAATAATTATGCATAATATCAAGCTCTCATTATATTCCTGGAATTGGCACTCCATGTATAGGTGAACCACGAATAGGTAAGGGTGATTCAAAATTGATAATCAACAAGATCTATATGGAATATACCATTTGAAAGGAGGAGATAATTCCCTAGTGTGATTATGTTTTAACTTTCATGGAACAATTCACCTCATATCCAATATTGACTCACATATTGTGACAATATAATACTCTAGATGGTGTGTTGGATAATGCATCTACAGCTTTGTAAGATCCATATTGGGACTAAACAGTCACTAGTATTGGCCATCATGGAATGGTTTTTCATTTTTTAAGATCATAGAAGAGGAAATAAATGAAATTAGTCCCATCCATGAGCCATATAGTCCTACCACAAGATAGATGATACCCATCTTGGAATATCTCTAATATGGAATAATCCACCAGATAGGGTTGAATGTTATAATATCTGATGAATAGGTGCTAATTACACTTTATATGATGTCTCATATCACCATAAAGGCCTCTACTTGTGAGGAATTTATGGATTCCTCCTCATATGTGTTGATGGGGAAGAGATTGTGGCTATTATGTAAGATGTACATTTAAAATATTGTGGTTTCCAATAGTTAGGGTATAGGATTTTGGATATATTCTGATGTCTTTGATACTTATGTCCTTTGATGATGTACGATTTCATGGAATTCACATTGGTCTTACATCCTTGCCAAGCTCATCAAAACTTCAACCATCAACCCATAGATTTTCATCATGTAGAAAAATACTCATATCCATTTTCCACATGGGGAATGGATGTTGATGGACCACATCCTCCTCCTATAGCTAGGTAGTTCAAGTACATCTTTACTTATACCAATGTATTCTCAAATGGGACGATGCAATACCTCTCAAAGAGGTTATTCAAAAAATAATTGTTATCTTTTTCAATGATAGCATCATCACAATATTTTTTTCCCCACATACTATATTGAAAGACAGTGGAACCAATTTCTATTATGTTGAGGTGGAGAAGCTATATATTAAATACAATATCAAATCAAACCATTCATCCCATTATCATGTAGTGGAATATGAATGGATATAGGGTTTTAACAAGACACTGTAAAACATAATCATGATGTTGGTGGATAATGATAAAAAATATTGGCCTGAAAAGCACTTTCATGCCTTTTGGGATTATTGATATAAAACTAATAATTCAAGGTGTGAAACCCTATAATAATTGGATTACATAAAAGAAGTATTATTTTCAATTAACGTTAGTTTCAATCGCTCCATTGTTCCATTTGTGACCACCTATGCACCAATGAGCAATCTCAGAAACAAATAGATGAACTTGAGAAACTAGATGAAGAGAGATTCCATACCTTACATTACATGGATGAATATCAGAGCTTGATATCATTGGAAATTATCAAGAAGGCCTATCTTCATTAATTCCTCAATGTAGTATAGGTATTTTTCCTTAGGACCGCGATGATACATAGAAATCATCCTCCATATCTTAATCCAAAGTGGGAAGGGGATTACTCCATACATAAGGCCCACTGTAATCGTGTTTATTCCTTAATCTAATTGGATGGAGAACAAACTAAAACTCCAACCAATTCATTGTTCTTGAAGAAATGCTTTCTATTATAACATTTTGTTCATATTACCTATAAGACATTAAACTTCATAGCCCCATTATCATCCAAGTTTCACAATGTTAAACCACACAGCATCATAGTCATTATTGCATCATCAAAAACCAAATGAATTGAGGTCCTAGATGCAATATGTTAAACTGAATGGAACATGTTTTCCTCACCACATGACATTATACTATATGGTTAATGTCTCCATTATTCAATTTTAATAAATAACCACTATTTGATGATAAAAAATTTTGGTCCCTCAAATGATGAGTATATTCCAAGCATTATTCTCCCTCACCTAATTGCCACTCCAAAGTGAAAATTGAGCCCCATTTCACCATGTTTTTTGTATCATACCTTCTTTAGTAATAACTCTAAAAATATATTTGTGTCTTGATTCATTCTCTAACAAGATATGTTGTGACACCTGGTCATTATCCCCTAGCCTAGCGACAATGTTTCATTCCCTTTATGTGATCCACATCCTCACTGAATAAAGAAATGATATGGAGTTCAAAAATAACTAGGTATGGCTTGATTCATATTCCAATGATATATATAGTGATTCCTAGATTCCTAATATAAGGCCCATCCAGGACCATAAAGGTAAAATTTTCCTTTTCCTTGTGTATGAAGCAAATATATTCTGATAAATCCTCTAGAAAATAAGGATTGATTCTGATACAATTTTTCACCTTCTGTATAACTATTATTGTATAAAATGACTGAAAATAATAATGTACCCTTCCTCACATCAAGACTCTATTGGTGTGTAGAACCATTGTCTAAAACTACGTGTGGCTTGATTATTACTCAGACAAGTTATGTAGTGGTGCCCATATCTCTTATCTCAAGACCAACCAAAACGTTTTAAAAAATACCCTTCACCCCCAATAGGAATGAATCCAACTTACAAATGGTGAATTCTCAATAAATATGTGTGTCTTGATTCTTTCCTTAGAAAGATACATTGTGATGACCATGTTTCATATATGTAGTCCAGTTGTGATTTTTGGAAAATAAAATCCCCACATTCTCCCCATGCATGAACCAGATCTGGAGAGGGAATATTTATAAATATTATTCCTTTATTCAAATCCTATTGATATACATAGTGACACCTAGATCTCTAATCATGAGTCTATCTATATTTTAATCATAATTCCCCTTTACTTATTTTGCATCAATTAGATCTCTACAAGGAGCCTTTCAAGGACCATGTGTGGCTTCATTCTCATACAATGAGATACATAGTGACACCCAGGTCCTACACCTTAGTTTAGCCACCATGTTATCATCATTTCACACTAGTTCAACTTTTACTTACCGCATGATTCTAAACTATTGGAAATATCGAGAACTACATATGGATTTCTTTTCATCCCAATAAGAAATGTAGTGATGTCTAGATATTATTTCTTGGCACAACCACAACATAATTGAAATGACATTATCCTTCACTTGTGTTACAATTTTATTGTAGAATTATTTTTTATAACTCCTTGTTTATCACACAGAGCATAGCTCCCGTGGTATTAGGAGTTTGGTAAAAGACTTATCTATAAATTTAATTTGTGTATGTTAATATTAAGGATATTATGGTTCTAGATATAATACCTTAAATAAAAAACCATACATCATTACCCCATGATGATAAACTATTTGGTCCTTTAAATAACTATTTATGGCCTGATTCTTAACCATATGAGTTATGTAGTGTATTCTAGGTCTTCAAGGTTGGTCCCACTCACAACAAAACATAGTAAATTCCCTTACTCTCCCATGTGTGAGTCATATCTATATTGAGAGATCCAATACATGTTCAAACTTTACGCACAAACCAGTATATATTTGAACTATGTGTGGATTGATAATTTCTCTAACAAGCTACGTAGTGATGCTCAGGAACTACACCTTATCCCAAGAACAATACTCCTTTTCATGTTAGAATCGCCCACTTCTTTTCCATATGACCTTAAACTACCCAACCAACATCATCATCGCATGAATTCAAACGACATGGTACATCTAGAACAATTAATTACACAATTATCATACCAATGAGATACAATGTGAATCCTAGCCCTTGAGCCCTATCCCCATCCATGAGTAAAAAGTAATTCCCCCCTCCTAAATATATTAAAAATTCTATGTAAGAGGTTTTATTTTGGGTCCTCTTCGTAGAGAACCCACCATGGAAACAAGATATGTTCCCCTTCTATTTTAGAGTCAACTAAGTGCAAGCGACACCAATCTCATGACTAGTTTTAGTCCAATGATTCCATTATGAATTGAAAAATACACCTTTTTCACATGTCACACTCCTAATATTGAATAATTTATGATCATCAAAATCATTCCTAGGATTTTTGGTATCAGAATTTCAAATAACTGAGAGATCCTTTTCCTATCCACTATGTACATACCTCAGTTGGCCTTGCATAAATTCCCCTCACAACATGTTTTCCAGAAAAAGGATTCAAATTTTTGGCAATAAAGTACATTCCCAATTTTCCTTATATAATGAATCCTTCATAATGAGTTATTCAACCTATGGTAACTTGGTTCATATGAGAATTACATTATTCCTATTTAATATTTTGATGATGGTATGCTGGAACAATCAAATTAAAATAGGTTGTCATCCTCTACATATTTTTATCATATCCATTTTCCCAACCTGGATGTTTCCAATTCCATGTTTTACATTTACCCCATCATATGTTCAAATAATATGGTAATAATCTTGTCCCCGGTGACCACATACCATCCCCCATTCTCATTAACTTATGGTCTTATTTGTACAATCTAAAGATATAGGAACCATACATCCTACACCTAGTTTAGAACTGTATAGAGTATCCATCTCCTTGATTCTTGGGAAATTTCAACTTGAAATATCCCTTCTATGTTCAGGTAATTTTTCCATAAACCAAACTATATTCTTGGGAAAATCTGAATCTCCATAAATAGTCATCATATTTTAATGATTGAATGGTTGAATTATTGAGTCCTCCATTGCCTGACCATTCAGTGTGCACCCTATCATGAACCAGCCTGGGTACCCTGGTAACACAATAACCGAGCCGGCCCTGACATAGCTTTAAGGGTGTTCCCGATCCCCATAGGTTGGAGACTAGAACCCAGAATCACACAACATGCAAGTGGAATGAGTTTTTCACCCACAATGTAGAAGAAAAAAACAAGACAGGTTCTTGTCGGCGACCAGTGGGGATCGATAATGCCCTTCGACCTATGTCAGTGATGGCTTAGTTAATGGGTTGTGAGGGTACCCTAGATGGTTTGTCACACACCCAAGTTTTCCTTGCATGAGTTTCCCCTATAACGGGTCTGTCAGTCAAAATATGTTGTTTTTTACAATACAGTATGTGCCATAGTTGGCCTTGCATAAAATAGTCTTAATTATGGGGTTTTTAATTATTCATTAATTCATTCTTGGGAGAGACCTTCTCTAACATCATAATAATTTTTTCCCATAACATTTATCCAGTACAAGAACCCCCAAATCACATTTTATAACTTTTTCATACAATACCTGAATATAGTAAAACATTTCATGAATGATTACCAAGAATCATAGAAATTTCAAACCAACAGTCAGTGAGAAATTCATTAGATTATATCACCCTAATGTAAATGTTTCGTTAATTTAAACTACAAAACATAATTCCCCTTCAACATGACTATAAACTACAAAGACTAATGTCCTTACTGCTTGAATTTAAACTAACTAGACTAATGTACTCACCATAAGAATTTAAACTACATGGTCTATGTATTCAGTGCCCAACATAAAACTGCATGATATCATTATCCTTTGTTATTAAGGGGCCTTCACCACCTGAAATTGATCATCTAAAAATACAACCTACTTCATATAAAAACATTGTTTAGGCGCGGATTCCTATTAATAAATGATTGTTGTACAAATGATCCCTTTATTCATAAACCAATTTCCTTGGAAAAACCACCCACTATGGTGTTGAGAAATCCAAATCACAAACTACCCTCACCCATAAAGTGTTTAATGTCATCATTCATGAGCCCAATTATCTTCTTGATGAAGCTCATTCAATTGAACATCTTATGTCTCCTCAACATGACAAAGCACTTCTGTGGTAGCCGCCATGGTAGTCCCCCCTTATGTTTGATCTTATCCTAATGAATAGTGGAGTTTTTTGAGCACTCCATGAGTCACATATAAATATCAATAAATATGTGACACATAAAAGGAGATCTTCGTGATATTATGTTTACATTTTTTCAAATTATAATTATGGATGGCCTCCAATAGGGATAGTGCAGCTTGAAAACCATCAACATGGGTGAGAATTTTGGAATTTATAAGGTCATTATAATGTTTATTATCTTACTCCCTTCAGAAAATACCCTCCTTAATTCTAGTTAATATTGGAATATAAACAAAAAAAAAGATCCAAATATGAAAAATAACATTGGAACTTGGATAAAATGTGATTTAAGGTCTTTCCGATAAATCTTTGAGATCATTTTCCAGATGATTTTCCATGTGTCGCCATATGTGATACTGGGAGCATCCCACTTCTCTCGTTTTGAATTAGAACCACTATAATGGAGAGAAATGTAATTAATAATAAAATAACTCCAAGAATTTCCTTGTTCTACTCCCTCCAAGAAAACGACTTCCGCATCTTACCTTTCTTCTCGACCAGATACATGAATCTTCACCGTTGGACCAAGATAGGGAAGCAGTTAATCCTAAATAATGAATCAAAATCATTGTTAGAATTAATGGAGAATAAATAATAAATGATGATCAATAAATTCAATGAAATTCACCTAGTAATAGTTAGAAACATGAGTAGATACCTCCCCAACATTCGCAACATTGGTATTTTATGAAAGTATGTCAAAGAAAGGGACACTTTTCTGAGCTTTCTCTGTCTCTATAATCATAGGTTCTACAACACATCTTAATTCTTGATTCTCTACTAGTACCTCTTATACAACAGGGGTAGGATAGATTGGGATTCCCTTCTCTTCAAGGTGCATTGTAATGTAATCTTCTGTTAATGCTTCATGGGTTCGACGTCAATGTCAATTTTCCCATAAAATAACAACAACATTGTATAACCCATGCAATAATTTAAAAACTCACTCTCTTCTAGTTCCCTTTGAAAGTCCCCAAACTCCTTGAGTAAACCTAAAATATCAATGTTTTTATTAATAGAATCCTTCATATTGAGTCAATAAGGTTTTCCTTATGACTTTTCCATTCCTTCTTGTTTTGAAAATCACAAACACTTTATCATTAAGAAAATCTATTTTATAAGGAAAATTGCTTTTATAAGGAAAATCGCTTTTTTACGAAATATTATCCTTATCATATTTTCATCCATATTTTTTTAGGTATAAGATTCGGATTCATTTCTATATTCTCGGAATTTTTTGAAACTTTGATATGAAGTATTCTGTTTTAGGATCCGAATTTTGGATGAGAACTGTAATAAAGTTTCACTCCGAATTCCAGATGAGAACTGTGATAAAGTTTCATTCCGAATTCCGGATACAAACTCTGATTAAGTTCTACTCTGAATTCCGGATACGAATCCTTATGAAGTTCGACATCGAATTCTTATTACGAATTCTGATGACAAATTCTCATTACGAATTCTGATGATGAATTCTCATTATGATTTCTGATGACGAATTCTCATTACGAATTCTGATGACGAATTCTCATTCTGAATTCTCATTCTGAATTCACCTATTAAATAGAATCTGATCATCTTTGTTTTATACACTTCGAATTTATTTAGACTCTAAAAATTATTTTTTGTTAGACTCTGAAATTTCATTTTGCTTACGTTTTTATAATCCATCTACTCTTTATTTTTTTTCTCACTCTGAACCTTCACTCTGAGTCTTCAATCCGATCTTTTTAGTTAAGACTTAAAACGATGTCTTACATTCTGTTAAACTTCTTTTGTTATAAAATGATGTCGTTTATTCTGTTATAAACTAACCGTTGGTTAAGTTACACGTGTATAGGTCCCTCTGTTTTTAAGGAAAATAAGACCGTTGGAAAGGAGGCCGACCTTGCCTATAAATAGGAGCTCATTTGAAAGAGCTCAGGAGAATAATGAGGTTGATCGATCTAGGGACCACACGCTGCTAAGGTGATTTCTATAGAGAGAAATCTTTTCATGCCTTGTGCATACTGAACCACTCGTTCAGTTTTTTGCTTTGTGTGACTCCGAATGTTGGTGATTACATTCTAGGACTTCCGAGGATAGGAAGACAGAGGTGCCAACTACCTTGAAGTTGAGGGCTTCCTTGCTAAGGAAGACAGAGGTTTCCAACTACCTTGAAGTCGACGGTTTACACAGATAGCAAGACAGAGACTCTGATCTTCGTATCGAGGGCTTACCCTGGTGTGGGTAAGACAGACTTTCTTGAAAGTATAAATCAAGGGACCTTTATCCAAGGTTGTTGGATACCCATCTCTTTGGGTTAAAAGACTTATATCTTGTTACTTGTAGTTTTAATACATGTGTTTTCTGCAGAATTTTGTATTTTAAGGAAAGTATAACTTACTTATACTTACTTACTTATACTCTGTTTCATTTAGATTCTATATGCTTTAAGGTAGAATCTCATATTGTAATATTTTGTTAAGTTTCAATTTCCGGAACCATATTTCCGGAACCTACTTTCGGAATCTCTTTCCAAGATTTCGTTTGGTGTTAGAGGTGTTGTGAATTTGATTAGTTTAATCTTTGTTAAACTTATCCCTTTCCTTTGCTTAAGGAAACCATAGTTATTCATAAAAAACATTAAAGGTTCCAATGGAAATTTTAAAGTATACAATTCACCCCCCTATTTTATATTGAACATCTACATCATTATTTCGATCCTACACTTCATTTCACAATATATGACTTTTATATTATACTATCCTCACCATTTATGGTTTCCATTAAATGTTTTTTACAATCCATATTGGTTACTCCCATGTTCCTCTATGCCATCTCATAAACTAAAACACCATTTCTATGTCTTGTGGAGTCTTGACCATCACAAATACCTACCTAGGACTACCCAAAATACTCATTTCTTCTTTTTTTATAAATATGAGTATCAATATTGATTACAATAGAGCCGTCTACTAGAGGAAAGAAATACAAAATGATTAAAGAAGTGGAAAGTTATAAATAACACATAGAATCCAAAATAATTGCATCCAAAATTACTATTACTCTCCAACATTTATGTTTATGCAGGAAGAGATGCATCCACAACCATCAATACTTCCTCTATAAAGTTAAAATGTTCATCATCATGAATTTGTACCTCCCACAGAGAATCATTCTCATTCCTTGAAGGACCAGTACCAGGTCCCATAAGGGAGGAAAGAAAAATGGGTTATGAAATAATTATTACCCTGGTAAGAAAGATGTGTCAAGAAATATGTAATACTAGATAGATGAATTATTACTCAATATGATTAATTCTTCATTAAAACATTAACACTCTCCTTCAGTTTATCTCCAGATATGGAAAAGAGTCCATACTTCTCTTTTTATAAATGTATACCTATAGTAATGGCTATGTAAATTCCATCTCCATCACCTCCATCATGGTACTCCCACCTGGTGAAAGTTCTAGTGACCTAAGGTCCCCATCCACTACCTCTACAGGGGTTCCAGCAGGCACATAATTTGGGGAATTAGGCACCTTTTCTACTTCTCCAACTTCTCCTATGCCAATATGTAAAATAAAATACCCTCAAGGTTAATCTGGATGCATAAATGATAAGAAATGAAACATATTAAAAGATAAATATATTAGTATTTTTATTGTAGATGCCCCATTCCTCCGCTAGATGAACAATTACACGTTCAAATACTCCATGATTTGGAATTTCGGATATTCTCATTGGGGATAAGGCTTGATCATCAGCTGACGATATGAAATCATCTATCCCCTTGATATACCCAGTTACCTTAGCCAAATTATCTTCAAGATGACAGTTAGAGGGTGCTTCAATATCAACCAATTTAGAAATTCAAAGACGGGCCATGAGAATCTCCCATGAATCCTTTACATCGTGAGTCATGATTTCTCAATAATGAATTTATTGGGGTAGAACATATTTTGGTTTTGATGTCGCTAACTCTAGAGAAAAATAAATTCCCTTTAATTGGAAATAATTTTTAGGCTCCTTCCCAACATCAGAATAATGATGTGATGAAACATAAGCATCCTTCAAATGTTAGAGACTATACTATCTTATTACTAGAGGTGTTATCTCCATCACTTTAGCTTTCTTGGTGAACTTTGTACAAGAACGTTTTGAAGGGTTTTGATCCTCTGTATCATCTTTGGTTCTTTTCTTCTTTCCATTCATACCATGACCCAACTTTTTTGTGGGATCTACTTGATATGTTTCATTTTTCAACACTCCCTGAGGGTATAAATAAACCCAAACCTTTTCATATTCAGCCTCTAGTTTGATTGATTCCTCTAAAAAATATAGTGTTCCTGAAATTTTTGATGCTAATAGAGGAAATATCATCCATAATTTTAGAGCTAACATTGGATGCTTCTCATTCCTAACATATGTAGGGGATATGATCTTTACTATAGAATACATTTAAATTGGATATAAAACTAATAAGGAACATAATAATAATAAATAATTTCAATATTAGTATGGGTTACCAATACACTGTCACTGAATTCTATCATGTACTCCCTCATCTCATAATTATTTTCATTCCCATTATCGAAAAACGGTCCAGTTGGTGGGTCACCAAACAGAGAGAAAATAATTTCTCCAGATATATTCAGCATCATCAACACCTAACTAGGTCATAAGTTCAGAGAATAAATCCTAAAGTCTTTTTGAACAAATTAAGGAATTCAAAAATAAAGGATACTAAATAAATTTACCACTGATTATGAAATCAAATGTACTTAAATCCATCTACACAGCTCATAGAATGGTCCTGGAATTATAAATGGGGCTTTCCAATTGTACAAATGAAACAAACAGTGATCGATTCTTGTTAAAATAGGGGTATCCAACCAAATATTCTTATCCTATGCTAATTTTATCACAATAACAAAAGGCCCTGGCCCCACGCCACTACCAGACTCATGGAATGAGAGCATATAAATTCTTAGAAACAAGGAATGGTATCCAGCTAGGTGAACCTTTTCATTATTCTTGGATTTAAATTTGAAACCCCAATATTTGTACACACATGTATCCAATGTGGGGCAAAATGTTCTTGAATCACCCTGAATATCATTAGTGGGATAAATAGTTGGACCACTACAAGTAGGACCCTTCTCAATAATTAGTTCTCTGAAATCCCTCGTCCAGGTTTCTTCATGGATGTCAGCCCGATGATGAGGATATTTTTCATTCTTCGGATTCCTCACCATTTTGAATATATCATCTACCAATGATGGATTCCTATCAGTTTCATCCCATTATTCCATTTTATGGATGAATTTATAATAAAAATTCTCCAATAATGGGTACAATAGACATTTGTTGAAAATCCCACAAACTAATTATGAATTTACCGTGCGTCATGTGAAAATATTTTTTTTTCAGACACCATTGGCTAAATAATTAATGAATTATACCATGATTCTTGTAAATATATTTTTGTGCTAAAAAAATTGAGTCATAAATATTTAAATCATATAGCTTTTCTCTAAAATCTAAACAAGTTTTATGTACCCAGAATGCCAACATCCAAATAGGCATGACTCCCCCTTCAGAGTGGACATCCATGTCTTCCTTCCATCCATGCGATTAATCTATCATTGAATAATGAGTGTTTGAATCATACCTATGTGTTCTTGGATCTGTGGAATGTGACTTCATGTTAGGGGTGTAGCCACTATGATGTAAAATTCATCCAATAGGTAATATTCCTTCCTTTATGGGAACACCATTTAAAGAGATGTTAGTTCAAGGAATGTTGATATGTTTCAAAAATCACATTTCGGGAAAGTATTTCATACATTCTAGAATATGATCATCCTTTAGAATATCATTCTTGTACAAAGGTAGGTATTCAATTCACAGATACCAGCATTGATATAGAATCAAACACTTCACCAAATTAGTATGAGTAGTCTCAATGGTGTCATAATAACATGATTTGACGGATTTGATAATTTTAGTTTGACGCATCCTAGATTCTTATACTAAAATAATGAAAGTATATGCTTGAAAACATGAAAGAAGTCACCATATTCTCTCTCTAAATTCATGTATTGATTTGAAAAATTTCAAAATTTAACTTATAAGAATTCGTGAATTTAGAAAATGATAGTCATTGAGTAAGTAGCACAATGAGGTAAATCTGCACTGCCCTTTCAACCAACGTGAATCCACACATCCATGTCGAAGAGGTGACTCCATGTATCCCTTTCATCCAAGTTGAATCCACGCATCCCTTTCGACAAGGTGACTCTTTTCATCCCTTTAAACCAAGGTGAATATGTACAGTCTCATCGCTCAAGTTGATGTATCTTGAGAAAATACATGGGAACATTCACGGAATCACATCATGATGAATTGGAAAGATTCAAAACATGATGAATCTGGATGAATGAGCTATGCAGAAATAGAAAAAATTGGAAACATCATCTAAGGAAAATGACAAGGGAAATTTTGTATTTATAGGAAACTGTTCCATGAACCTCTCACCTAGGCTACTCACCTATGCTACCGAACTATGCGGGAACTCTGTGTGAAGAACCTACACAATATATCTCTTACCCTTAGTAATCATTTTTTCATACCTTTTACCTCATGTCTGGACCATATTTTATTTTGTATCCAATCCAGAGTGGGTGATTTTTTTGACACCCCATTTTTATAAAGGAGGTAACAAATATCAAGCAGGGGATCTCGAATATGTTAATGTTTCAAATAGTCTTAATATAAACAAAGATTCATATCCCAAAGGACCTACGTGAATACTACTAATGAACTAAGGAAAAAATGAATCTCCTACCAATACAATTCAAAAGGAATAATCCCCCCAATGTAAAAAACCTACATCATACAACAATGCCAAGGACCTATGCGGCCCATTTATCATTCCAAACCTACACGGGATAGCTACACCAAGGACCTACGTGGTAGAACTTCACTAATAACATCTTTTCATCAAGTCCCATAGTTTCTGATAAATAGGACCCTTGGGATCCACATCTGGACAACTGAAAAAATCGGAAGAACCCCCTGAGTTCTCTTTGCATTGAACATTCACCAAGATCACCCAAATTTTATAGTGTGACTCCCTAAAATAAAATAGAAGATAAAATTAATGGTATATATAAGATAAAATTAAATTCTTAGTATAAACTACCAGATACATATTTGAGGAACCTCATACATAAGAAGAAGTATCCTTCACAAAGTACCTCTATTATGTAAGGACCTTCTCATGAATCTTTTAAGGCCAATAGAAGAGACCCATGGGATTTAGGTAAAATCCTCGACCAACTTTCACTTCCCGTTGGTTTATTTACCAAGGAATATTAAGAATGTGAAACTGTTTTCCTCCTCTTTGGATCTATTTCAGTTCCTCCTAGGACCTATGCAGTGCACCAACAAGTCACACCTACATCGATAACAAGTTCCTAGGACCAACAAGATTTTCCCTTTTATTCATATTCTAAAGCCAGCTATAGAAGGGATCCTCTCTCCTTGGAAACATTTTAAAACAAAGGTATAAGATGAAACCTCCTCCATGACACATGTTCTTACACAACCTTGGAGAGAGGAACGCCAGTGTATCCTCCATTTAAGTACATATTTATATGGTCATAGGTTCCCCTAACATTTCTAGTTCGTCATTAATCATTCTTAGCGTGCATGTGGGTATATATCCCTTTGGTAACAAGGAACCTTACCCCAAAAATAATTTTAGGGAGTTCCCAATCATGAGGATTATGGTTTAGACCATGTTCCACCCTTCGTTTCACTAAGACCCAGAATATATAGTTCCCAAAAAGGAAGGTGAGGATTACAATGTTTTTTCCATTAAATAGGGAATTAGATCCTCCTCCAACATTAGAATATAATATAGGGAATCCATCTTGGAAAAATCACCTTGACTTTTCTATTGGTGGTCTTAGTCTTTCTCCTCTCCACCTCTCTGTCCTTCACATTCATTCCTTCCATACATTTGACTCTCATCGAAGGTAATGTGATGAGATGGAAGTGTTACTTCTCTATTCTCTTACATTGTATCCCTGACCTCTTTCCCCTAGATATATCCTCTTCTTCCATATCCCCATTCTATTCCACCAGCACATGAAGAAATTTTTTAGATTTTTCTAATTTTCCACTCCTCCTTGTTTCTTACAATGAGAATGAATCACATTGACTTAATGGTTAGTGACGATCATGACATCCACCCAATCCACATAAAAATTAAAATATGAGAAATCTAATTTCTACAAACCATGATTCCTTATAATCCCAATTAGGTTTCAAGTTCAATGGTTATCCTCCATAATAATAAACCGCAAATAATTCCCTTAATTCTGGTATCCTCCTCAAGACGAAACACCGAGTTATGCCCACCAAATCACAATGAGTGAGAACATCCTTAATGTTACCTTTAGAGGGGATATACTTATTATAATTAAGCCCTAACCTATCTTCATAGTAGTCCATAATCCCCTCTGAGATATACCCCGGAGTTCCTCCATAGGCATGGGTCCTCACTAATTAACTAACCGTTATTTTCTTCCCAAGAAATGATCTATGTTTGCAGCCCCCATGAGGTTTAAAAAATCCAAAACCAACCCTTTCCTTTGGGGATATGTCATTAGTAGGGTGAAATTTTACATAGATATTCATATACATTCCATGTTCATAGGGGTTGTTCATTATAATTCCCACAACAATCATTTATAATGCACTTCTCTCATGGATTTCTATTTCACATGAAATCAAAATATATGGTTGGGTCCTCATCCTATAACCTTAAAAAGTATTATGTGCCCCATTAATCAATATAATACTATATGAGATCTGATTAATTTCACAATGATACATTGGAATCCAATATATGGGATTGATCCCAACATCAAAAAATTCACGTCTCTCTGGATGATGATAAATTATAGAGAAACTATTATATACTTGGATGATAATAATCTCAAAAGTTCCCCACTATGTGGCTAGGAAACCATAATTTTAATAATAACAACTAAATAATTTGTATGTAGTATGTGTGAAAATACCATTAATGGTGAACCTGAGATACAAACAGAAATCAACATCAATGGAGAACCTATAATACAAACAGATGATTTTGAATTCAACATATGCTAATAATTGATGGATTATATTTGGATAACTCACATCATATTTCCAAATTAATGAAGGATTCATGAACATATCATAAATCTATAAGAGAGTCCCACAGTAGGAAACTATTTCACCCCAAAATTGTGTGATAAGAATGACCTCCCATCCTCTAGACCTATGTGGGTTCTTAAGAATCATGGGTTGTAATCCATTATGATCACATAACTTTGTATATAATTCCCCTATTGATACAGAACCATTGGATGTTTCTTGTTCAACAAATTATCCCATTAAAAATACTTCGTAAATAGTAAACAATCATGGGGTGCCAAATTCAGGTTAAATAACAAACTAGCATGGACCTCCAAAAAGGCATGATGAATTTCACTCCCAATCATTTAAGGGATAAGTGATACATAAACACTATGACAACATATGACATCCCCGAAAATGGATTTTTCATAGATAGTGAAATTGGATTCCCTTGAATGTGTTTGTTACCATTCAACTCTGATTTATAAAATCATACTATGTTGGAGGTATTAGTAAAAGGTATTAATATATTATGATGAATCTTATGAATTAGTATATTTTTTATGGTCCTACCATGGTGAATATAGTGTTGAAAAAGTTCATCTCTCTGTATTCCTAGTCAAGGGAATGGGTGAAAACTCTCTTGTGTGCCACATTGATAACCATGTATTCTTATCTTGGATTGGGATGTATCAAAAAAAATTTAACCTAGGTTTCCAAATTAACATTTTTATAATGTGAAATATGATAAAAATTTATCCGAAAATTGAATTTTTTTCTATATTCCTATATCTGTATTCATGAAATTAGGAGTTCCACTAATTTTTTCTATTACAATCACTAGTTATTTTCTTAGATACTAGTTAAGTGTCCCACATCATGTAAAACAAAGTGACTGATATTGAATGGGCTAGATTAATACTAGTTTATAGTTTTTCTAATCTCATCACATTTTTTTGTCAAAATCTTGGAATGGAGGGGGAAATATGTTAGGAATAACATTGATGGAGAGATAATGAAAACTAAATGGATAATCCTTATGAGTTTAGGTATCTTCTCCCTATTACTTTTTGGGATTTAAGAGGTTTCATTAATGTTAATCTAGTATTATAGTTCTTCTTCATTTATTGAATGAATGGAATCGTCTAGAAACATAGAATACATAGGAAATACTCTATGATTGGGTGGAGTACCAGGAAATCTACCAAAAAATCCCTTTAATAACCATTTCTGAGATGAACTAGACATCGAATTATAGATGGTTTACTAACCACCATTCCATCCACCTAGTCTACATGGTATGGTTAAGTATATAATTTATTAGTTTTATTTGGTAGAATAGTAGGGACTTTCAATTTTATAGGCAGTGATGCAGATTCTAGACAACGAAAACTAAGGAAAGGTAGTTATTATTGGAAAAAAATTATCTGATCTCGATATATAACATCAAGTGATTTAGATATACAGTCTATTCTAATTTTCCTCACAATTATTTTGGTCTATAAATTCACAAAGGGGGCTCTTTAGAGCTATGTCATAGGGAATCAGTGGGTTTCGTTGGAAATTTACCATCAGAACCATGTTATTATTAATTTATTATTGATATCATCATATTTTACTTTTCACCCTTCATCCCACTAGAATAAATCACATTTATTCATTATATTTTAGAAGGAAATGATCTTTTACACTATATTGATGAAAAATAATTCTTTTAATCCAAATTCCCTTTATATCCTCTTAAATATAATAAATTATGATGATGGGGAATATCAATGATGTATTTGATCTTTTTTGTGATATCATGATTTGTCAATAATTGAAAACAGAGCTATATATATTCCCAAAGGCTAATAAAAGGGATCAGTTCTTGGAAAAAATCATTATATTGAGGGATTTGAAAAATTTGAACTATTTCTAAATACCATTGAGATGATTTTAGTATTTGATTGATTTGATCAACAAATCAACCACAAATAACTCCATTATCATTCCTAATAGGGGTACGGAGATGTGATATGTGGACCTTTAATAGGTTTCACTAGGATTTGTTTGGAAAAAAGGCTTCTCTTATTAGAATTATGTTCTCTGGGTTGCCTGAGATGTTTTATCCCCTTAACATTAAGGATTCATCGTGATTTTATTGTATTTATAGTATATATCTATATAAGAGGGAGTCTGGATGTCATAATATTCATCAATGATAAACATTTAGTAAAACTTTGGATGTCAACATTTGGTAAGTGGTGGTTGGAGTACTAGAAGCCAGTATTGACCATTATATATCTGTTCATCTACCTAAAATGGTTGATATTATCCATACATTTAAGGTATTAGTCCCAAATGATACTATTGTATTTTATTAACTTGTCAATTTCTTTATCAACTATAAAACTGAGGTGGATGTGTGTCCTTATATGAACTTTATTTAACTCATGATAAATATTTGGAATGAATATATCATTGATAGGGAGTTAGGGAAAGATCCCTGGAATATTATTTTAGGGCCATAAAAATAAATCATACTGCCACCTTAAAAATTAAATATACTAATCTTGTTCAGTGGGAGGCTAAACAATAATAGTTTATGTAATCCACATGTCTTTCTATATAACAATTATTACATGTGCTAGCTCATAAATGGTTATAAAGACTCTTTTAATGGTAGTAGGTTCTCATCCCCGCTCTACCTTATCTAAATTTTAGTTTTTTGGGGGGGGGAATACATCTCTTTAGGATTAGGCGGTGGAGTATATTCAACATCTAATATAGTAGAAGAGTATTTCACAGAATTCATCTATCCTATAAAAAATATGATGACTGTGTTAACTAATTACATATATAACAATCCTAAAAACAACCTTCTAATGAGGTATATGTATTCTTTTAAATCATTAATTCTTAGTCAAACTACTATGGTTCAACTCATACCTCTAATAATGATGATTGATATGTTGATTGGATGATATAAGGAAATCCTCTAGAGAAGAACTAGCAGTGGGTTTATCTTATTTATGATACAAAAATGATTCATATGATTAGTACGTGATCTAGGATTACCCTCTGTTTTTTGGATAATGAATTGGTGTCCTAGTTATCGGTTTAATGCATACTAGTGGGGGTAGGAAGAATAAAAATACTCCTAATATCACCCTAAATAATTTCCTAGTTCTATCCAAGGGGGTACTCATAAATCATTAGGGTTTATGAAGAACATGATTTCATCATCATGGGGATCCTTCCCATTCATTTTGAAATATCATGCATCAATATTGTAGAATTAATAGGTTTCAAAGGAGGAAGTGTCACCTTGAAGTACCCCTATGCGACCATTGAAGGAGTATTTGTGGCACTAGGATATAATGAAGGGACACATGCATAGAAATGTAACTGGAGCCTTCCAAATATGGTGTTAAAGGAAATGACTTATCAGATAATTATGAATTCTATATTTTGACACCAAATCAATAAATTATTCATTTATAATGATAGTTATGAGAAAAAACTAATCTCAATTTTCATACCCATTACTCGTTATGTTGGTAGAGTATTGATCAACTTCTATGTACCATAGATTTTAAACCCTATGGATTGGGATGATGTTAATCCAAAATACATTATCCACAAAGTACCTATTCACATTTATGTCATTGAGCATGCCAATGAGATAGTGGGAATGTATATGGCCTTGTCCTCCTATGAATTTTAGTTCATTGGAAAATGATAATATTTTTAGGTAATGTTAATGCTCTAATTAATCAACATTGATGGTATTTGAAGAATCCCCATCTTTATCATACACCACAAGGCTCTTCAGGTACTCATGAAACTCTTTTTATAGGAAGAGTGTGTTAAGGATTTGGACACTAAAATGGATAAAAGAAAATTTATTGGGCACCTCATATATTTGGGATGAGGTAAAACTGTTAAATCTAGTGGGTCCCTATTTGGTAGTATGTGTGGAGGGATCTTCTAGCAGGGGCAGTGTTGATTGGTTGGAATCCACTGAATTTTCCTAATGGTTATATAGTCATGGTTAGGCTAGGAGATTCACTAATAGAAAAATACATAAAGATACATGAAATGATTTGTTTATATGGGGTGTTATTACAAGGATCAAATATATTCTTGGATTCATATATCACAAAAATATACCATTGATTTATGTATATAACCATGGGAATTATTATTTCATGAATAGTGTTTTCCACGAACTCCAGTGTTTTAGTTAGGGGATCAGTAATGAGTAAATGTATTTTCACCTTGATCAAGATTGTACAATTAGTCTACCAAAATAATGGAATTAATGAATTAAAATGAATATTCATCACTAGAGTAGTATTATATTGGAAAATAGAACATCAAAAATCCTCCCAATGTAGAGGGAATGAAGTCATTCAGAGTGAAAACTATCCTTGTTGTCGTAAGAGGCTCACATCATCCTTAAAATTCTATCATCAAATCCTTCATGACGTAAAGGGATAAAATGTAACAACCCATGATTTTATCCAATATATATTTCTAAATAAATATTTTTCGATTGATCACATTTTCTATATGAAAAAAACAACACAAATTGTGATACATTATGATATATTAAGAATTATATACTTCCATTATATCATACTATTTATTTTTTGTTGTTAATCTAAGTAACCACATAATGAAATATACATATAAAAGAGAATAAATAGTAGCTAGTAGTGCGATTATTCATTCAGTGTTTCATTTAAAACAAATTCGAAATGAGGTAGCCACTCTAGGGTTTTCCATCTAACAATCACATGAAGACATTCAATAAGTACGACGTAATCAATAAAATATATGAGTAAAATTCATGATTTTTGAAATAACTATGAGTTCATATCTAGATAAATCACCAACTATGACAACAAGAATTATTTATCATACATATATATCTCATGTTGTTGTCTTAGGATACCTTTTTAGTATATGTTAGAGTGACATAAAAATATAATTATTAATTTATTAAATTTTATATTTTTACCATTAATTTATATAAAACATCTAAAAATTGAATTTTAAAAAATAATATTTTTATATAATACTATTGTGTTGATTAATATTTATAATTTAAATAATAAATATTTCTAATTCTTAATAAAATTAATTACTGTTTATAAGTCTTACTTTTTGATGAATTTTATTTTATACTCTATTATGTTTTTATGTAAAAAATATAAATTGATCAATACATAATACTTAGACACATTAAATTTAATATATATATTTATATATATATAACTAATTGGAATTATCTTAATTATATTTACTTTTCAGGGAATAAGAATTACATAATTGTGTTCTTAAAAATACAACTTTCCCAAAATTGTTCCCCTAAATTACACATTATTATATTAAAAACAATATTTAATGTTTTTATAAATCTTTAAAAAAAAATATTCAATATTTAGAGTTATAATGTCCAAATATATTGATAAGATCGATTTTATTTGTAATCAAAAAAATAAATTTCTAATGTAAAAGTTAGTCACCATATTAAATGAAATTATATTTAAATGTGTTAAATCAATTATTAAATAACTATAATATTATAAAAAATATATCATTAACATAGTGTATGAGGGAACGATAAAAATCATAGAATATTTTATTCAATATTTTACATATTTTCTTCAACTTTACTTCAAATTGGATTTTCTTTTTATATTAAGTAATATGTTATTGAAAAATGAAACTCTAATAACTTATAAGAGGACCCATCCACCACATCATCATTATTATACATAATATCAAAAATAATCTCCATTTGATGAAATATTTCATTTATTATTAATCCCACCTATCATTGTACCTTTTGGTCACTAGATATTTGTAAAATTCATTAAAACCGAAAAAAAGATTCCAATAGGATATATTATTTCATCTTTATAAGTGAAACATTTCTATCATTATTTATCATTAAACTTTTTATTCCACCTCATATTGATTATAATTCTTCTATTTAATAAAATATAAATACAATAGTTATTATTGTAAACTGAATATATTATAATAAAATAACTTCATAATCATTCTCATTCATTCATTACAACATGTTCTTACTAGGGTTGGTATAACTACCTACATGAACAATATTATAAATTTTCATCAGTGATTGTAATGGAAATAAATTAATCGCATCAAATTATGTGAAAATTTAACTAATTATTTTTAATAGTAATATTATTATTAATTTTATTTTTAACATACCACATTTTTTTATTAAAATCTACTGAAGTAAACATTTTATATATTTAATCTTAATGAATTACAAATAAAAAACCCAGGGAATCAACCTATAAAGTCATAAAATATTATGGGACTAATATTATATTAACATGAATATTATTTATATGAACAACTCATTAAAATAAAATTATTAACAAAATTTTCATACATAAATAAACATGGAATGATTAAAACAACTAACACCAATTATCAATATTAAATAAAAATATACAATAACTATATAATTATTGAACAAAAAAGATCAAAATAACATGTGTGAAATATTTATAATGTTTGTAATTATATTCTTAATGGTTTTATGTTTATTATAAATAAGGTTTGAGAACATCTTACCCTATGGGAATCCTATTTATGGGTTTTGTGGAAAACATTTTCCTTTATTTGGGTCATAAACATTCTTTATTGAAAATACTCATCTATGATTATTTTATTGTGTAATTTATATATTATATATGGTATTTTATCATTATCTCAGGGAAGGTTACAACATTTGATCAAAAAAATATTCTTGAATATAATTTATTTTCTATAAAAATATATAGTTTGGATGAAATTTTTTATACTTTTTAATTGATCTTTTTAAACCATGTTCATATTAATTCTTACTAAAAATATTTTATTTAATTATTTTTAAATGAATAAGATGTATTAGAATCTTTATTTTTCATATTTTTCAATATATATTTTAAAAACTAAATTTTTCAACTCTTTCTTCCATCTTGTTTTTTCAATAAAACTTTCTAAAAGATATAAAGGAATATCTCTTCACACAAAGACGTTTTTTTCTTCCACCACTGATTATTTTAAATAAAAAATAAATATTCTAATGAAATCATTATTAGGGGTTTTCTTAATTGATTCTTTGTCACAAACTGTCCATCGGGGCCCTTGCCGTGACTACCCCAAGCCCACCTTCCATAGGCTAGGGGCTGGCGACTAGAACCAAAGGTGTATTCCCTAAAACTGGGAAGGGATTGCCTTTATAAAAAGGGGCCAGAATACAAGCCCAACTGGAATGTATAAGTACAACTCTGATACAATACAACTGAAGAAAAATAAATTTGGGTTTTGGGTCATCCTCCGAGGTTCCTACCTGAAGGGTAGGTACAGATCACCTCCCCAACACTCCACATCCACCCATCTTCTTTACATACCGACACACCGTATGGTCCGTCTCCAGGTACCATCCAGTCCTAGTACTCTCATCCCCAGTCAACGATGTCCGTCGTCTGCATCCAACACAACAAGGTACATGCATAGCCTTTGCAGGGGTGAGTATAAAGATACTCAGTTGGGACCCCGATTCCCTCTAGGTCTCAAAAATTCCATCAAGGATAAATCCAAAAGTACGAAATCAATTGATAAACTTAATTATGTATATGACCATACATATACCTAAGTTATCAAATAATCCATCTCAATCATGAGGAAAACACAGAGGTACTGACTCAGCTCACACTAGGATTTATTCTAGGTGTAGTATCAAGTAACATTACCAGCCACAACGTCGAACACCTCAGCTGCTGGAGAATGCCTCGTCTATCGAGTATTGTGTGCCTACCACATCACAGAGAGGTGCTTCCCACTATCCTTGGATTGCATAGGTACTCCTCCGGTCGAGTACCGTGGGTCTGCTGCGTCACCAAGGTACTCCCCACCATGGGTCTTCCGTGTCACCAAGGCACTCCCCCTCGTGCCCTACTGAGGTACTCCCCCTGTAAAGTACCGTGGGTATGACGCGTCATCATTTCGCTCCCCACCATGGGTCTATCGCATCACCAAATCACTCCCCACTGGGCATGTCAAGTCACTGCAAGTCGAAATGGTCCATAGTCGTCAAGTCTCTACCTGCCACGGGGTTCCCACACTATGCTCACTCGTCTCCGGGAGGACCTTCTCCATGAGATCTTGGTCAATACTCCAACTACCACTAAGTCTCATGAAGATGTATCTCAAAGGTCTGCCACGACATAGGGGTCTCAACATAACCAACAGTGTGTGAATCAGACGCCCGGTCTGTGAGTTATTAGCCTTATAGTCTTGGGGGACCGGTTAGATTGATTCTCGATCCAACTTTATTGTTCCCCATATTAATCCAAAACATAGTAGTGTATCACTCAAAGGGACTGACTCACTCCAAGGTTCCCAACGTCATTTATGGTTCATCTAATGGACATTCGTTTCCAATGTTATGTCCAACAGAATGTAATTGAGTCATAGTGGGCCTGATTCTGGTCTGACCCGGTCAGACCAACTCAGCCTGACCCGGCCTGGTCTAACCCGACTCAGGTTGACCCAGTCCGTTGGGTTCATCCCAGCCTGTTGGGCATCTTGGCCCGCTGGGTTCGGCCTGGTGGGCCGCAAGGGGAGGCAAAGGGTTTCAGGTGTCCATGAGGCTGTAGAGGGTGTCGCGAGGGCGTGATTCCATAGGGCGGCTCAGCTGGGGACGGTGGTCCAGTCGCGAGGCGGTGGTCCGGTTGTAGGGAGGCGATCCAACCACGGGGCGGTTGTCTGACTACGGGGTGGCACCTTGGCCATAGGGAGGCGCCTCGGCCACAGGGTGAGGCTGAGCCGCGGACGGCAGTAGTGGCCGCAGTCGGCGCAGAGGCCGCGGGGCAGTGTCATTGCCTCATCGCCTTCATCACGATCGGTGGTGGTGTTGGCCGCAATTCTCGTGCTCCAACAATGGATGTTTTCCATCATTTTCCATCACTAAGAACACCACAAGATTTACAGAAGGGTCGGCCCATGTTGGATTGGCCCGTACACTCCGCGTTAGGGTGGTAGCACATGGATCATCATGAACATGAACATGAATGTAAAATCCTATCCCCCCACATCAATTGTTCCCATCCCACAAAAGAAATATAAGGGGTGTACATGGAAAGTGATAAAAAAATTAAACCCCTACTTCATTCGCATGATGATGTCAACGAGGTCGCAATAAAGAAGGAGAATCGTCGGGAAAAGATGGATGTCAGTGTCATTGGAATTTTCCTCGATTGTCAGTTCATGCGTCGTTGGAGATACTTTGATGGATTTTGGAGTATAAAACATTGAAGGAGATGAATTATTCGTTGGTGATCTTCATTGGAAATATTTTCTCTCAATGTTCCTCCTCTCCCAAATCCACCAAAATGAAATAGTAGCCCCAAAATAATGGATTATGTGATCTATTATGTTTGTTGGCATATAATTCAAATTAAGTTAATTAATCTCATAGGATGGAACAATTAAGGTGGTGTTTTGGATTAATTATTGTGGAGGAGGGTTGGTATAATTAATATTGGTGGAGTTGAACAGGCTCTCCTACATTTAATGAGGGAGTTGAGAGGTTTAGGCCTCAGGTGGTCCCCACCTCCATAACCTCTCATGGGAGGTTAGGCTTGGGTGGTCCCCACCACCATAACCTCTCAGGGGAGGTTAAGGTCTAGTGGTCCCCAATTCTCAACACCAACATGGAGGTATCCTAAAGAAAAATAAAATAAAAAAAAGAATGTTTAGTTTAGTTTATTTTATTATTTCTACGAAAACCCCAAAAATTAACTTTCACCCTCAACCAACTATCGTCGAGGTGAAGGTCTTCTTAAGTGAATACTAGTGTTACGAGTTAAACAGTTCACTCAGATTTCAATTCCAAGCACCGGTTCAAAAGTTATAAAATACTGCTCACATGTTTGCTGAACGTACCCAAGAAAATGTTTAGAAATTCATTCCTGGCACTCCGGGTCTCGTAATCATGCGTCATCAATTTTTGAGGACTCGTAAAATGTCCCATATATTTTAAAAAAAATACATGGAAATTCCAGGTCTTCACATTCTACCCAACTCAGGGCTCTATGTCCCCGTAATCCCCAAATCAAACTACATAAACAAGTGGGGGTACTCAGCACTCATATGAGCCTCCCGCTACCATGTGAACTCCTGGAGGTTCTCATAATGCCAGTGAATACGCACTAGAGGTATCAACTGTCCACAACGGACCTAGTCCTATTGATACTCAGTATCTACTAGAACCTCTGTAAATGTCACCCCATCGTCGAAGTCTAGCTCTCTATGGACGATGATTTGAGAAGGGTCGTGCACGTATCTCCTCAACTGGGACATGTGGAAGACATCATGCACCCGATGCAACTGAGGTGGAAGAGCTAATTGGTATGCCACCTTTCCAACTATGTTGAGGACATGAAAAGGTCCAATGAATCTTGGAGATAACTTGCCACCATGTCCAAATCTCTGTATACCTCATCAGGGTGAGACCCGTAGGAATATGTGGTCACCATCCTCGAACTCTAGAGGTCTGCATCTCATATCGGCATACAACTTCTTCCAACTTTGTGAAAACTTCATTCACTCCTCGATGATCTGCACCTTCTCTATAGTAGCCCGTACCATCTCTGGTCCCACTAGTGTTGAACCACCTGGGTCAGTCCAGCAGAAAGGTGATCTGCAATGTTGCCCATACAACGCCTCAAAATGTGCCATCTCAATAGTGGAGTGATAGTTACTGTTGTATGAAAACTCCACCAAAGATAAGTGATCCTCCCAGTTGTAACTGATGTCGACGAAACAAGCATGCAACATGTCCTCGAGGGTCTGAATGGTCCGCTCAGTCTGAACATCCGTCTGAGGATGGAAGGTAGTGCTCAAAAGAAGTTACATCCCGAAAGCCTCTTGCAACCCCTTACAATTCCAGGAAGTAAAGCATGCATCAGGATCAGATACAATCATAGATGGTACTCCATGTATCCACACAATATCCTGCACATAGAGGTGTATTATGATCTCTACTGATCCCTTCTCTCTGATTGATAGGATGTTGGCTGACTTGGTGAGTCGGTCGACGCTCACCCAAATTGAGTCATGTCCCCTAGATTTATTTGTAAGTCTTATCACGAAGTCCATGGATATCTCATCCAACTTCCACTCTGGGAACTCTAAAGGCCGAACCGAGCCTACTGGTTTATGATGCTCCACCTTCACTGGTTGACATGTGAGGCACCCAGAGACAAACTCTACTACTGCTTTCTTCATTCCCGACCACTAGAGCTATTGTCGGAGATCCTGGTACATCTTCGCCACTCCTGGATGTACCGCAAGAGGGGAAGTGTGGAACTCCCTCACCACTTCCTCTTGAAGTGACACTGGTACCATGGTACATCCTCTGAAGAGGATGACTTGCTCCCCACCTTCAGAACATCTATAAGGCGCATGTCATGCGGATATCTGATCACATCATGTCTCGCTGTTGGGCTCCCCACGTTCTGCCTCATTGACTCGCTGAAGGGGTATGGGAGTGACTGTAAGAGACTAAAGAAAAGCTTCTCCATCTCTATACACAAAGTATATATGTAAAGAAGCTACCTACTCCATCGCCTTACCTTGTAGCTGTATACCAGACCTCCTGCTGAGTGCATCTTCTACAACGTCCCTCTTCCCAGGAGTATAGAATAGCTTGATGTCATAGTCTAGGAGGAACTCAAGCCAACGTCACTATCTGAGGATCAGATCCTTCTACGAGAATATATACCAGAGACTCTTGTGATCAGATTACACAGTAAAACACTTTCCCATCAGATAGTGTCGGCACATCTTCAAGGCGAATACTGTTGTTGCTAACTCTAGATCATGGGTAGCGTAGTTCTGCTCGTGCTATCTCAATTGTCGAGAACCATATGAAATCACTGCTCGCTCTTGCTTCAGGAAACATCCGAGTATGGTCCCTAATGCATCATAGTAATGTATGTACCCTACGCCATCCCCTAAAAGCCTCAAGATGGGTCACTAGTCATACTCTGCCTCATCTCTTAAAAACGCTACTGGAATTTCTTAGACCAAACGAAGGGTTTCCCCTTCTCCGTCAATGCTGATAGTGGTGTTGCAACTCTAGAGAAGTCTGGCATAAACCGCTGTTAATATCCTTCCAAACCCAGGAAACTACGTACCTCTGTCACACTCTTAGGTGGCTCCCAAGAAAGTACCGCCTCAATCTTCGCTGGATCCACTACCAATCTCGCCTCTGATATGACATGTCCCAGAAAGTGAGGCTCTCGGATCCAGAACTAGAATTTTGAGAGCTTACCATAAAGCTGGTGCTCTCGTAGTGTGTCTAGTTCTACCTGCAAATGATATGCATGCTTCTCCTCAATAGTCGAGTAGATCAGAATTTCGTCGATGAAGACCACTACAAAGAGATAAAGGTATGGGTGAAAGATCATGTTCATGAGTACCATGAACACTGCTGGAGAATTGGTCATGCCGAATGGCATAACCAAGAACTATTAATGGTAATACCGACACCTGAAAGCCATCTTCTGCACATCCTCATCTCGTAATCTGAGCTGGTGATAGCCAGATCTGAGGTCTATGTTCAAGAACCACCGTGTGCCCTTCAACTGATCAAAGAGTTCGTCAATCCTGGGGAGTGGGTACTTGTTCTTCATGATCAACAAGTTCATGCACCGATAGTCAACACAAAGACCCAAACTCTAATCTTCCTTCTTGGTGAACAGAATTAGGGCTTCCCAAGGAGAATCTTTGGGCCAAATTAATCCCTTCCCCTACAGGTCCTCTAACTATACTCACAGCTCACGAAGCTCTGTGGGAGCCATCTCATATGATGGTGTAGATATTGGTGTCATATTGGGGTAAAAGTCATTGTAAAAGTCCACCTCTCTACAAGGAGGTGGACCCAGAACATCATTAGGAAAGACATCTGTGTACTGGTCCACCACTATAGGATAATTCAGACTCTCCATATCAACCTCTCTGAGGGTAAGGATAGCCAAATGATGAGTGATCAGCTACACTCTCCATCAGGTAAGTCCATCCTATACTACAAAGGCTCCCTTTTCCCTGATGAAGGTAAACCTGGTCCCATCCGTGCGGACACACCGCACATTTCACCTCATACAGTCAATATGAGCATGGATTGTAGATAACCAATCCATACCCAAGATGACATCGTAATGCATAGATGCTCCTATTAGGAGTTTCTAACTGAAGCTCTCTCCTCCAGAGTAAGCTCTCACTATTGTCACTAGTGCATAATCATTGAATCTGCTCCTGTAGGAGTATCTAGCCGTAAAGATCGATCCAACGGATCTGTAGCAATATCTGAGATCCAAATGAGGGAAGTTCCAATAAAGTAATGACTGGCACCTGTGTCTATAAGTAATGCAGCTAAGGTAGAGTAAACACAGATCATACCTCATTTCATCTTCAGAGCACCATGATCGTAGGCCTCAGTTCCTAGAGCTGAGCTCTCCCCTATCCACCTTCTCCCTGTAGTCGGGGTGGACATCTTGGTGGTGTTGGCGGTAACACCTCGAATCTTCTCCCACTGTTAGCTACACAGTCAGCTCCTCTACCACGCTCGCCTTCTCCCTACGGACCTCCTTGGTCGAACCTATGTCTCTACCTGGGTGGTCCATCGACCATCTGTTGATCATCCGCTCGGCGGGTCGGGCAGTCACGAGCCATGTGACCCTACCAGCCGCATGCATAACACTGCCCACTCTTGGCATGACTGGATCTACATTGTGTTCCCCGCACAACCGACCCTGAATCCTACGTTCATACACCTATAGGTATGGTCATCTTGGACCTCTGTGTCGTCTATCTGCTGCTAGGTGTAGAAGACTCTACTACATGACGACTGGTGGTGGGTCTCACTGATGGTGACTGATCATCAAGGAAACACTCCACTAAGAGGGCTCTCTTTAACACCCCCGCCTACGTCAGGATGCTAAGAGAAATCATCTAAGACATGATATCTCACCTAAACACATTCTCGAAGGTTCGGGCCTTGAAGAATGGGTCCTGCACCATATCAGTGGAGTAGCGTGAGAGGTCAGTCAACCTCGCTTAGTACTGAGCTGCAGTCAAGCTGGCCTACTACATATGAAGAAGCTCCTATATACGCACTACGTGAAGAGTCGCTGGGACAAACACTACCCAAAACAGGCTCTCGAAGTCTACCTAGAGAAGTGTCACCTCATTGTGAACTTGAAGCATCAAGCTCTACCATCTTCCTACTGCTGACTGTAGAAGGCCGGTGGCAAGGATCACCATGAGATCGACTGGTGTCCCTATGAGTAGGAAGACTCTCACAACAGCCTCCAGAAAATCATCAGCCGCCTTCGGGTCCGTCTCTCCCCTGAACCTGGGTGGCCTCTAGTGCGGGAACTCGTGCAACGTGCTCAAGCGGCGTGCATCGTCTACTACTGGGGAGGGTGGAATTGGTGGCCCATTGGGGAGTGGTACTGCTGGTGCCTCTATAGGAAAAGGGCCATGCACAAAGGCCTCATCTCATAGTGGGCTACTAGAGTGTATAACTATCGGAAGCTTAGCCGGGTGTCTGTGTGGAGGCATCCTGAAAAGAAACACGTGCTTCAGGGTTAATAAGTTATGCATGGTGAGCTAACATAAGATATAACAAAGAAAACTCTTCAATTCACACACACAATCAGTGTTTTCGTCCACTCTGTTGGAAATCATATGTCAGGGTCCTCGTGTATGGATACGTCATCCACCGCACCAACACCAGTTTCTTTAAACTGATAATACACCCACTAAACTTAACACTATTATCATAAAAAAGATAAGAGTCCTATGAACTATGGTAGAAACGACTCCTCTGATACCAATTTGTCACGACCCGTCCCCTGGGGCCCGTGCTGTGACTACCCCAAACCAGCCATCCATAGGCCAGGGGCTGGAAACTAGCACCAAAGGTGTATTCCCTAAAACAGGGAAAGAATTGACTTTATAACTTATAAGAACACATAACCAAGCACACAACAAGATAGGAACACAAGTAAACCAGACTGTAATGAAAGTGAGTGCAATAAGTAAAAGGGGACAGAATATGAGCCCAACTGGAAAGTACAGGTACAACTGTGATAAAATACAACCGAAGAAAAGGGAAAGTCAGTTGTTG
This sequence comes from Viscum album, assembly GCA_963277665.1. NCBI lineage: Eukaryota > Viridiplantae > Streptophyta > Magnoliopsida > Santalales > Viscaceae > Viscum > Viscum album. The sequence goes on from OY728123.1 coordinate 640,218,206, forward strand.
GGTCGTCCTCCAAGGTTCCTACCTGAAGGGTAGGTATAGATCACCACCTCATCACTCCACATCCACCCATCTCCTCTGCGTACTAACACACCGTATGGTCTACCTCCACGTACCATATAGTCATGGTACTCTCATCCTCAGTCAGCACTGTCCATCTTCTGCATCAAACACAATAAGGTGCGGTCATAGCCGGTGCAGGGGGGAGTATAACGATACTCAGTAGGGACCCTGAGACCCTCTAGTTCACAAAAAATCCATCAAGTATAAATCAAAAATAATGAAATCAAAAGATAACCTTACTTACTTATATGCCCATACATATACATAAGTTATCAAGAAATACATCTCAATCAAGAGGAAAAAAATAGGTACTAACTCAAGTCACTCCGGGATTTATTCTAGGGGTACTATCAAGTAACATTCTTAGCCACAATGTCGAAAACCTCAGATGATGGAGAACTCCTCTATCAAGTATAGTGGGTCTGCCGCATCGCAGAGAGGTTGTATCATCCCCAAATGATGAAGGGTTGAATGAATAAATGATATGACTCATGTCAACAAGGTGTACCTTCCTTTTCGATAGCCAGCCTGATTAGAACTCCATAGTTAAGTGTGCTTGGCCTGGAGTAGTGATCAGGATGGGTGACCTTCTGGGATGTTTCGCAGGATGTGTGCGAGTGAGGACAAAACACACTAGAAAGGACATGTGTTGGACTATGGGGACTATCATTAGTCAGATGACCTGTTCAGGCATGTGAGTGGACCCTGGGGTGGGGCCCACGTGTCTGCGGGGCAACTGGTGGTACCTGGTGGGCCAGGACCCGACGACCATGTTATGGCGGGGTGTCTGTGCTGTCACTGGGACCCAGTTGTCACATTTTGTATCAGAGGTGGTACCCAACCTTAAGTGCAACACACTGCCTGGGTTGATATGTAGCGCCCACAACGAGGATATTGTTCTCTAAAGGGAGGGTGATTGTAACATCCCCAAATGATGAAGGGTTAAATGACTAAATGATATGACTCATGTCAACAAGGTGCACTATCCCTTTCGAGAGCCTAACTGATTAGAACTCCACAGTTAAGTGTGCGTGGCCTGGAGTAGTGATCAGGATGGGTGACCTTCTAGGAAGTTTCCTAGGATGTGTGCGAGTGAGGATAAAGCACACTGGGAATGACATTTGTTGGCCTGTGGGGACTATCATTAGTCAGATGACCCGTTTAGGCACGTGGGTGGACCCTGGGGTGGGCCCCACGTGTCTACGGTGCAACTGGTGGTACTTGGTGGGCCAAGACCCGATGACCATGTTTTGGGGGGTTGTCTGTGCTCTCATTGGGACCTAACAGAGGCACTTACCACTAACCCTAGACTGTTGAGATACTCCTCCTGTCGAGTACCATGGGTCTTCCTCTTCACTAAGGTGCTCCCCACCGTGGGTCTACCGCCTCACCAAGGCACTCCCCCTCGTGGCCTACTGAGGGACTCCTCCTGTAGAGTACTATGGGTCTACCGCATCACCATGGATCTCCCCACCGTGGGTCTTCCGTGTCACCAAGGCGCTCCCCACTGGGCCTGTCAATTCACTCTGAGTCGAAACAGTCAGCAGTCGTCAAGCCTCAGCCAGCCACTAGGTTCCCGCAAAATGCTTTCTTTTCCTTGGGAGGATCTTCTCCACAAGCTCTTGGCCGATACACCAATAGCCATGAAGTCCGATGAAGAAGTATCTCAAAGGTCTACCACGTCATAGGGGTCTCAACGTAATTTATGGAACGTCAATCTGACGCCCGGTCTGTGAGTTATTATCCTTTTAGTCCTGGGGGACCGGTTGGATTCGTGCTCGATCCAAACTGACCATTCCCCATCTTAATCCAAAACATAGCGGGGTATCAGTCAAAGGAACAGACTCGCTCCAAGGATCTCAACACCAGTGACAGTTCGTCTAATGGACCTCTAGTGCCAAATTTATGGTCAAGAAAATGAAATTGGGTCATAGTGGGCCCCAGTCATGTCTGACCCGGTCAGACCGACTCTGCCTGACCCGGCCTGAGCCGACCTGGTCTGGGTCCAGCTCAGCCCGCTGGGTACCCTGGCCCGTTGGGTTCTGCCCAGCCCTCTGGGCGGCCCGACCTTCTGGGTCCAGCCCGACATGCCGCGAGGGGCCTCGGAGTGCTGTGGGTGGCCACGAGGCCGATGAGGGTACCGCGAGGGCATGAGGTCGTGGGGCGACTCGGGCAGGTTGAACATCAAATCCTATCCTCCCACAATGATTGTTCCCAGCCAGCAAAATAAATAGCATGGGTGTACATGGGAAGTGATAAACAAAAATAAATAAACCCCTACCTCGTTCGGTTGATGATGTCGATGAGGTCACAAGGAGGAAGACAAATCATTGGGAAAAGATGGACATTGGTGTCATTAGCATTTTCCTCGATTTTCAGTCCGTGCATCATTGGAGATCATTTAACGGAGATTGCCGAAGAATACGTCGAAGGAGAGACCTTCTTTGTTGGCATTCTTCGTTAGATATATTTTCTCCCAAATCTCCTCCCCCCCAAATCAACCAAAATGAAATGGTATCCTCAAATTAATAGATTATGTGATCTATTATGTTTGTTGGAATATAATTCAAATTTGGTTAATTAGTCTCATAGGTTTTCACAATTAAAGTGGTGTGTGGTATTAATTATTGTGGAGGAGGGTTGGCACAATTAATATTGGAGGAGTTGAAGAGGCTCTCCCACAATCAATGTGGGAGTTGAGAGGTTTAGACCTCAGGTGGTCCCCACCACCATACCTTCTCATGGGAGGTTAGGATCGGGTGGTCCCCACAACCATAACCTCTCATGGGAGGTTATGGTTTAGTGGTCCCCACTTCTAAATTTTAACATGCATATATTCTAAAGAAATATAAAATAAACTAAAAAGAATGTTTATTTTATTTTATTATTTCAACGAAAAAACCAAAATATAACTTTCACCCTCGACCAACTTCCATTTAGATGAAAGTATTCTTAAGAAAATATTGGCACTGTGACTTCAACAGTGCCCTTAAATTTCAATTCCAATCCCAAGCTCAAAAGATAGAAAAATCCACTCGAACTTTTACTAAACGTACCCGAACAGATGTTTATAAATTCAATCTGAGCACTCCAGGCCTCGGAATCACGCGCCGTCAATTTTCGCGGACTCATAAAATTTCCCATATATTTTTAAAAATGTACATAGAAAATTTTTGTATTTTAATTATTTATAATTTAGGATATTAACTTCCTTGAAAACGATATTCGAATGTGACTTAATACTTTTCCTTTTATGGAAATAATAAAATGATTTATAAAAATGAATTCGATGAAATTGCTTCTATATTAGACTCTACATATAATGTATTTACCTATTACTGATTAATGTTCACGATATCACTCTAAATTATTTTTTTACACTTTTAGGTTATTTAATATTGGATATCATTTTATATACTCATTATGTCATGTTATGTGATACCGTTTTGAAGTGAGATGAAACCCATTTCCATTATCTCAATTTTTTATGATTTTTTTATTTAATGAGGTAGATATATGATTGAATTATCATTAATAGATGGTTGGGACCATTGTATTCCTCTAGTGGATTTTCTAATTATTTACATAAAATTTGATGTTAATGTTGTTCTTTTTCATTATTGGGATTCTCAAAGATTCATGTGTGGACAAAAGTGATGTTAACTATGTTCAAAATGTTTTTATTTCCAAATCCTATAATTATGACACATTTCCATGTTACACTACATGCATATTTAACATCCCATGGATTATGATTATTGTATTTTGTTTTTAAATTCCAATTTAATGCAATAATTTGATTTACTTTTATATTATATATTTTTCAATCATATCCTATGGACAACATTTATGATTCCATAATATATTTAATTAGGTATCTCTCCCATGACAATGTTTTCTGGTTGTTTTATTATAATAATACTTTATGGATTATTAATTTTTTTTTACCTTATTATGTATTTGAGCTCACTACATCAACGTCACTTTTTCCTAGAAGAAATTATATAGAATTATCTTGCTAATAAAAGATTGTATATAAATTCTTATGGGAGATAGTGCAATAATTATCTTTAATTATATTTGTTATAGCTAATATTCAAAATCACAAACAAAAACCCTATACCATTTGTGGGTGTGAAATTTATTGGGGAATATAAATTTTTTATTTTGTATATTGGTTGTTTTGATAATCCGAAATTATATTGGACTTTTTACTATTTTAATATCAAAATATATATCTTACAGATGTGGTTCAAGACAAATTATGTGGTATGTGTGCACTTGTGAGCATTGGAGAAACAATGGGGGTTGGGATAATAGAATTTTGTAGCTTTAGTAAATTCATGATGTAGATTAGTTATTTAGTTTATGAATGATGTTCAGGTATGGTTTGGAAGCTTATACAAGGAATCCATTCTGTAAATAGAGAATTAATGATGTGGCGGTCACCCTTATGTGAACAGTTAGGGACAAATATATTGGATACTTAAGGTTTTCATTATGTTTCAATCCTTGAGAAAGGATTGGAGAAGAGGTATAACACTATTACAGTTGATCTAAGGGTGTGAAATAGTGGTTAATTCAATGAATGGTTGATTATATATATTTTTATAATGGGGGAAATCAACCTTTTAATATCATGGTTTTGGGGTTTAGGGTGAAAATAGGTATCCAGAGGACACCATTTTGGATAGTGGTTCCTCTCCTCATAACCTCTCTCAATACTCTTCATGAGTATGTGATTTAGGGTTTGTTTAGACTGGAATATCATGTATTATTCATGGATTCTTCCTCCATTCAGGTTTATCTTTGGTCTTATATTGATATTATTATGATTTGTCTAGGATTTAACACATATTCCATTATATAATAGTAGAATTGAGTGAGTTATATGGGTATTTGAACTTGATTTCCCAGATTAAATCCAAAGAATATGAATAAATTTAAACACATGTTGTTTGGATCAATATATTGAAGTATATAAATTTTAATATAGCTTTCACAGGAAAATAAAATTGAATTAATTATTAAAACTAGTGTATAAACTGGTGATTTTTTTTGGATAATGCTTAAGTCAATTTACAGAGTGGACTACACACTCTTGCTCAATATTTTGTTGAGAAGATGACTATCGGGCCTCATAAAGATGTGAGATGGGTGAATATATTTTCCAAGTCATGGGAAATCCTTCTTATATTTTTCAAGAAATGGAAATTAAAATGTCAATAACTCTAAATCAAGGTTGGTAGTATTTTGAGTGTACCCCATTAGTACATCTATTTATTAATAAATGTTTATTATGTGGTATATATTGTCACAAATGAGGGAAACACCATCTTTTGTTTAATGTAAAATATTTTAATTAAATTAAATAAACATGATGTAGTGTCCTAAGACTTATGTTCACATAGGGACCTCTAGGTATAATGAGTGATAAATTAAGAATGGATAGAAAATTATGGCTAGATGAGAACCTTTAGATTCAATAGATCATTAGGGATTATTTATTAGGGTGTCACTGAGTATTTATCCTTGAGTAAGATAAAATTACTTATCTGGTTAGATGTTATATAGCATGAGGAATAAAATGGGCATGATGACCAACCTAGGGTGTGTTGGGAAGGATATAGAAATTAGAATATCACCTTTGTGATATATCAACATGAGATTAACTATGAGAATAATGAGCATATCTAATGCGATCTTGGGGATCCTGAGGAATAATATTTCCTCTAGGTTGTGGGAGTTGGCCCAATATTTGAGAATGTGATAGAGGACACCATATGCAGTGTTGATGATATTAAGAGACATGAGGGGCCTGGATGGGAACCCATGTGAGATGTTAACCCTTGGAAGAGTGTATAAAAGAAATGGGTAGTGATGATTGTTGTTCACATCATAAAATATAAATAAATAATACATTATTGAGGAGTTTATGATTATTATTCTATATTTTATGATTACCACCAAAGTATTAATAATAATGACAGGTATTATTGATTGTATGGGATTATCTCCAAAGCCTCAGCTATTGATACAAATACTATGTGATTACCTAGGGTCGAAACACTAAGAATTGATATGGACCCTAAGGACTATTGGTCACACAACATTTCCTCATAGGGATCACTGGTGATTGGTGATATTATGGATTAACTAGGATTATTTCCTTGACAATTGCAGGAATCATAATGATATTTATGATCACTTCCTAGTGTTATCTTCCTAATAATGAGTTGTATGTCATGATATAACACCACTTCCTTGTTTCATCCTCCTATGAGTCTGTAATGAAGCCTGAATAAATAAGTTCTACCTTTGGTCATCCCCCTAGAGTCACTGATGATTTTAGATGATATAATAGACATACTAGTGCCACCCCCTTAGAGTGAGTGATGAAAACGAATGATTTTTATTACTATAAATGTCCCCCTAGGATTTTGAGATCAATCATATTATTATAAATTTCCCATGGTCATCCCCATATGAATTCTTAGTGGATAACGATATAATAGATCACATGTGATTACTTATAATGATTGAGTAATAGTGTTTAAATCTTTTAATGGATCACATATGGACATCCCCATTGGGATCAACATAATGAACAATAAATACTATAATACAAATGATTACTTCCAAGTTATTTTCATTATCTTGTCATATTTATTTCTATTTTTGTGTGATGTGCTCAAAGACAGTTATTCACAGACCAAAGTGGGATTTGGTTGACCACAAATAATAAGCAAGACTAAACATCCGTGAGGGATTTGGCCCGAAGTGGTAAGATATTCCTTAGGCCTAGCATCCATATCGTTCGGGGGCCCTTTTGGACAGGGAAGATGATGGAGTCCCAATCAAAGGAATGGGTGAATCATAGTTGTACCCATCTCTGAAAGAGGTGAATGTCTCCAGGGACCAGGATTTATAGTCGGATCGTGGTTAGCTCGATGTGAATTTTGGAAAAAAAATCACCCCTACCATATGTCTTGAGCCGAGGGGAAGATTTTTTCATTTGGGCTGGGCTAATAGACGAAATCTTCAGGAGTTCCTACGTATCCCGTGAGGATTGGAATCAAGCCATACATAGTTCTTGAAGGCCATGAATTTTAACAACATGTGGTGAGGACGTGGGAGAATAGCAGAACAGGGAGCAGGCACATGGGGTGACTGTTATAATCCTGGAATGAGTAGTCCTAATGAATCCTACACCATATCTTGCAATGATCCTCCGAGAGAACTATACCCAGGGGGAATAGTCGAAGAGAAGAGTTTGGGGGCTAGCCTCAAGACGAGGCGTCTGAGAATTCCTACATATCCCATAAGGATGGGAATCATGCCATATGTAGTTTTCAAAATGCAGTTTAATGTCATTTAGGATGACGTTCAGTTTAAGGTCGTGGAGGAACACACAGTTTAAAGTCATGCGGGACCAGAGTGCAGTTTAGGGTCATGCGAGACTAGCCAGTTTTAGGTTGTACAGGACCATCCAGTTTAAGGTCGTGAATGACCATCAAGTTTAAGGTCATGTAGGACCATTCAGTTTAAGGTCATGTAGGACCATCCAGTTTAAGGTCGTGTAGGACCATCCTGTTTACGGTGGTGCGGGACCATTCGGTTTAAGGTCGTGCAGGACTATCCAGTTTAGTGTCGTGCAGGACCATCCAGTTTAAGGTCATGCAGGACCATCCTGTTTAATTTCATGCAGGACCATCCAGTTTAACATCATGAAGGACCATCCAGTTTATAGTCATGCAGGACCATTATACTTAGGTAAAGTATTTCTTGAGTAACTTGGCATTGGTGGGAGGAGTTATACGCTCTTCATCCGTGGTCACCAGGGAGTATGCTTCATTGGGGTAAACCCTGTGAACTATGTATGGTCCTTCCCATTTGGGATCCAACGTGGTTGGTTTCCTACCGGGGATCATTGGAACCCTGAGGGACAATACTGAGTCACCTTGCAGAAAATAGCGGAGGCGAACCTTTTTGTTGAAGGCCCTAACGATCTTATTCTGATGCATTTCCAGATTGTGCAGGGTACAATTCCTATTCTCATAAAGTGCTTCTAATTTAGGCAGAAAAATTTCAGCCACCTTATCCAGCACCTGCTGGTCATAGACCGCTGTGCATAAAGAGGGAAGCTAGATTTCGATGGGTAGGACGACGTCATATCCGTACACTAGGGAATACGGGGTCACCAGGGTGGAATTACAAGTCATCGTCTAATAAGCCCAGAGGGTGTTGGGGAGCTTGTCTGGACAACTCTTTTTGTTCTGGCTAACCATTTTCTGAAAAATTTTAGAGAGGGTTTTGTTGAACACCTTCATCTGCAGATTTTCCTATGCGTGATAGCAAGAGGTATGGTTCGAACGGATGTTTTACATGGTGTACAATTTATTCAGTTCTGCTGCTCAGAATATGGAATCGTTATCAGTGAGGAAGGCGTGAGGGACTCCAAATCCGTAGATGATGTTGGAGTTCACAAAGTCAACCGCATAATGGGCTTGACCTCCTTGAGAAGAAATGCTTCTGCCCACTTGGAAAAGAAATCTGTGGCAGTCAGGATGAACCTGCACTGGCGAGCTATCGGTGGTGGGTATGGTCCCACAACATCGAGTCCCCACACTGCGAACATCCAAGAGTACCTGATGAAGTGTAGAGGTTCTGGTGACTGATGCATGAAATTAACATGAATTTGGCATGCGTGACATCTCTTGGAGAACTCGATACAATCATGGATCATAGAGGGCCAGAAGTACCCCAGTCTCTGAATTTGATGAGATAGCTTCAACCCAACCTAATGGGCACCGCAGGAACTAGTGTGAACCTCCTAAACAACCTGATACATCTCGAATATTTGGATTAAATGGAAGAGAACACCCTCAAACACACTCTTGTAGAGAATATGGTCAAGACTAGGACCACTCTGGAGGGTAAACTACAGTGTGCGGCGTCAGATTCGCTCCCGCTCGGCCCAATCAGCTGGGAAGAAACCATTTTGGAGATACTCGACAAAGGGGGCTCCCCAGTCAGGGGTTGTTTCAACCACTACATCTAAGAAACTTTGTGGTCCTGACATGGAGGCTTCGACGGTAAGATAACTTACTCACATGTCGTCATCATCCACTAGGGTGACGGGGGAAATGACTCTTCGGTGTTCCATGTGTATAATCAGATCATCCTTCTCAAGTTCTGCAAGTGATACAGCCAGGCTTGCCAGGGTATCGGCCTGACCATTATAAGATCGAAGGACATGAGTAACTTCCAGCCGATATGGAAACCAGGCCATTAGCTGGAGGGTGCGCTCCAACAATGGTACAAGCTCTGGATTTCTGATGACATAGTAACCATTGACTTTCTTGATGACTAGTTTGGAATCCCCTTTCACATATAGGTGGGGTAAATCGATCTTGAGGGCCATCTCGAGGCCAGTGATAAGATCCTGATACTCTACCTTGTTGTTGGTGTAGCCTTCCGACATGAGCAATGAGTATGGTAGAATGACTTGCACTGGGGTATTAAAGACAATACCTAGACCTACTCTGTTGAGTCTGGGATCATTGAGCCTCCTACCGGTGGGGATCCGGGAGGAACCATCAAAGTGCATCTTCCAACAGGGGATGATAGGTTCTACCGATAGGATTTACTCTTGTAGAAAATCCATTTCCAGTAACTGGTCCACGGAGATTGGATGGGCCGCAAGAATGTCTTCCAATGACTTTCCCTTGATAGATTTCTATGAAAAAACCTGATGTTGAACTGTTGGAGGATTACCTCCCACCGTTCTAGACAACCAGTTAATATGGGGTGGTTTAGGATGAACTTTAACATGTCTACTCAAGACACCAGATGTACCTCATGGCGCTTCAAGTAGTGTCACAATTTCTATACTGCAAATACCAATGAAAGGCAACTCTTCTCGATGGGGGAGTATTCGGTCTCCATATCTAGGAGCATGCAGCTGAGGTAGTAGAGGCTGTTTTCCGTCCCCTCATTGTTTTTCTGGGCGAGAAGGGCACCGAGGGACCATTTTAGGGTGGTTACATAGAGGACCAATAGCTTTCTGGGGATGGGTGGCATCAAGACCAGAGGATAGAGAAGATACTACTTGATTTCCTTGAATGTGGTCTGGCACTCTTCGTCCCATTTGTAGGCAGATCCTTTCTTCATGAGCTGGGAAAAGGGCTTACACATGCCAGGCAGATTCACAATGAATTATCGTATGTAGAGTATGTGGCCTTGGAAACCTCGAAGCTCCAAAATATTTCTCAGGGGAGGCATCTGGCTGATTTCCTTGATCTTATCTGGGTTGATCTTGACACCCCATTACCTGAAAAAAAGACAAGAAAATTCACGGAGGTGACCCCAAAGGCACACTTCAATGGGTTCATCTTCAAGTGGTAGGAATGGAGGAAGATGAACACTTTCTCAAGGTCCTAGAGATGGTCCTAGAACTGGTGAGATTTGACCACCAGATCGTCTACATAGAAATCCAAAAATATCATGAGGATTTGCTTGAATATATGGTGCATGGCGCACTGATAGGTGGCACATGCATTCTTTAAGGCAAAGGGCATAACCTGGTAACAAAATGTACCTTGGGGTGCCCTGAAAGCAGTGGAATATTCATCCTCAGGGGCCATCTGGATCTGATTATATCCAAAGTAACCATCAGTGAAGGAGTGGTCTTGGAACCCATCCGTAGCATCAATCAAAAATTCTGTCATTCTAAGGGGAAAATCATCCTTCAGACAGTGATCCTTGAGATCTCGGAAGTCGATACAGACTCTGACTTGTTCATTCATCTTCCTAACTAGTACAATGTTGGATAGACACTTGGGGTACTGGACCTCCATGACGAAGCTAGCTCTGATGATCTTCTCAGCTTGGGCCTCGACCAAGGCACCATGAGAAGGGTGCATGTTCATGGGAGGCTTCTTGAACCCGTGATGGATTGTCGAGAGACCAAGGTGGTGGATTAATACCTAGGGATATTGTCTTGACATCTCATCGTATCTCTCGGAGAACACATCATGGTGTTGTTTCAGGAAATCTTCATACCATTGCTACTCCTTGAGGGACATCATGGAACTGATCAATGTGGGTCTCGAATCTGCCTCACTACCATGGTTCACTTGTACCAGTTCATCGAATGTGGAAGAGACGCCTTCCTCAATGGTTGGGGAGCATCCTCCAAATCCTCTTCATCGCTTGCATAGGAAGGATTCACAGCAAGAGAAGCTTCCTTTGGGTTGGAAGAACCTAATGGGAGGATGGTACTGGCATGTTGAACATTAGACATCATATTAGGAGATTCATGGGCCGATGAGACCATAGTGATGAAGGTAGTTGATCCAATCCCATCTGGTCTTCAGCCCAAGGGGCCACTCTTGATGATATCAAAGCAATATTGGCATGTTGGCTTGATCCAGTTAATCCTAGCTCAGCAAAACAGATATGTATGATGTCCTGTATTTGCCCTGGGGCGGACATCCTGATATCATACGAGGGTAGGAGGCTCTAGGACCACCTGAGCCAGGTTCATGTAGGAGTACGAAGTTATTTTCCATCATCGGTTGGACTTGGGAATATGCCTTCCTCTTATACCAGAGATAATAAAGCATTTCCCCATGTGAGGGGTCATGGCCTCTAATCGATGGATCGATAAGACGTCGACATCATATAGACCTGCCCAGGGGTCAGTTGTGACCGTGGCGGGCTCAACCTCACTTGCCAGAATTTTTTTATCCTTGCTCTTGTAATAGTCAACACCAAGATAACGGGCTTCACAAGAGCAAAAAAGAGATGCATCACCTTGTAGTACACATAATAAACCATTTAAGGAGTACTTTAGGCACTGGTGATACGATGAGGGGACTGTAGCGTGCAGGTGGAGCCATGGTTTTCCCATCAATACATTGTACGCGGTGTCCTTGGAGACAACCATAAAACCAGTACTGGAAACTATGCCGCTGAACTAGGTTTTCAAGAAGAACTTTCCAAATGGGGTTTTCTCTATCTCTTCATATCCCTAGATTCATAAATCAGAGGTATTCAGGCCATCTTTGGATAACCCCATCTTCCGTAGTGTCCGTGTCGGGATAAGGTTGATCCCAGAGCCGGTGTTGATGAGACAGCGACGAACCTCCAAGCCGTTAAATTAACCAGTGATGTATAGCTGGTGGAAGTGCCCCTCTATGAGAGAGCATTCATCTTCTCCTGAGTAAAAAATGATGGCCTGAAATTTGGCATTCTCAAATGTTTCAGTATGAAAGGCTTCTGCAACTGCTACCTCCATCTCAAACTGGAGGGGGATTTTAAAGCCTCAGTGAGGGCCTCACGCATATCCGATGACAGTTGAAGGTATTTAAGGATGGAAAACCTCACTAGGATGCTTTAATGGTTCTTGAGGAAATCATAATTCTGTGCCAGGTGCAAAATTTTGCTTATAGGACGCCACTCTACGATTGGATGCATGGCGGGTCCTACTGGCTAGACCGACGACTGGCTTGTGCTGGGATTATCCTGCTGCTCACTAGTTGAAGCCTAAATATTAGCAGCCAGATGAGGACCAGAAAAATGATATCTTCCTGTATCCTGATGATACTGGTCGCGGCTTGGACAAGGTTGCTCTGCCTGATCCAGTAGCACAAACGGTGGTGGAGGAAATCCTGACGACACCGTATGAAGAGGCAGCGTGTACTGAGTTCTGCGCTGGGCTAGTTGTTTAGTCTCTGTGGCTGCACGACCTGGCTGGAGTTTCCAACTATTGTGCCTCGGTTACCCATATGGTCAGGGCTTCGCTGACTTTGGCGTCAGCTAGGGACATTGGGGATGTTTGCCTGGAGCTCCCCCTCGTCGGGAGTTATATAGTGTTTTACCAACTCCACGGTATTAAATGAAGCATACCCTTGACTATCACCTGAATATTCATCCACTATGGGGGAAGATTTTGGGAGGGATCCCCATCTCAGGTGTCATGAAGTCACTGAGAGTGTGAGACAACGATGGCATCAGCATGGCACATTGCGATTTCTTGCACCGTCGATGCTTGCTCTTCTGGGAAGAGGCCGGCTGAGATGATGATGCAGAAGTGGTGGCCAGATCTTCTGAAGGCTCTGACTGATTCAGGCATGCTCGAAATATTCCATGGGTTTGAGAAACCATCATGTGCGCCATCCAGTTGTGGTACTTCTGAGACCCATAGTTAGAAACCTGCTGCCACTTGCCTTCGCTGTCGCTACTACTGTCTGACCTTATAAAGACACCCGCCACTTGTTCCGGAGCCAGGCCCAGCCTGACTATGTTTTTAACGACCTCGTATTGAATCTAGACAATTAACACATAGCACTACTTCAGGTTGTGCCCCATAATCTGATGATAGGGGTAGTAGTTGGGGTGATTGATGACACTCTCCTCTTCCGGCCTTCTACACTCAGGCAAGCAAACAATCACCTTCTCTAAGGAGCTAAAGAAGTAACCAGGGACTTGATTCTCATTAAACGAGTAAGTCTGGTTTCTTATTTCTATAAAAGGGGCCGTTTGATGCTGGACTTGACGAGGAGACGAAGGGTCCTGTCGAGGAGGTGGACCCTAATTGTCCCGCTTAGGAGGTGGCAACACATTCCACAGGGGCACATACCGATTCTGAGGAGAGCACTGTTGAGCCAGATACTGTTCATAAAGAGGTGGGCCTCTATGAGGCTATAGGGCCGGTGATTCTAGTAGAAACTACAATTGTTTGGGTTCTTTTATTTGGGCCATCATGGCGGGCTCTTCTCTGGAAGCTCACCTTTCTAGGATAACAAGGGGAAACAGACGTGTCTAGATGGCCTATTACAAGGCTTCCTCATGGGACTGGGCCTTGTTGGAGAAGTCTCAAAATCCTCCAAGGTTGTTCTGGGGGATCAGAGAAGGAACCAGTTCCATCTTGATGTTCCCTATGCACGTCACCAGTAATTGCTCCTGATTCAATGGCATGTCAAAGGATTATGTGAGCCCCTTCCACCAGGAAATAAAGTCCACGACTCAATCATTAGGTACTTTCAACCACTTGAATAGGTCTGAGATGCTGGTATTCTAGGTGGTATAACTGAACTGGTAGAGGAACTTCCTGCGAAGGTCCTCCCAGCTGGTCACAGATCTCATGGGGAGGTGGTTATACCAGACGAATGTCGACCCCTCCAACGCCTGAACAAAACAGATGAGCTTGGCAGCCTCCTCCTGCGCTAGAGCCCCTATCATGGTCCCACTCCTTGAGTTGAAGTGGGCCAGGTGCTGTGGCAGGTCCCCTGTCCTGCAAAAGGGGGAGAAGGTGGGATTCTTGAAACCCGGATGTGTCAGCATATCATCCACCCATGCCAGGTATTTCATGCCATCAAGCGGTATTGCCTCTTATTGCATTTCCAATGCCTCAAGGCGAGCTATGAGTGCCGCTATAGGATCATATGGGCGGGGGTCCCTATATTGATGGGTATACCTAACCACTAGCATGTTTTTAGGGTTCATCAACATGGTAGATAGGCCCAATGGCTCATGGAGCCGGTGGTGGAGCGGCCTGCAGGGGAGCTGGGGGAACCCAAGCTAGATTCCTTGGATTGAGGACCTGTTCAGAGGGTTTGGTGAGACATATTGCGCCCTATTTCCATATGATCCGACTTTATCCCTGGTTGTAGGAGCGGTATGATTAGGGTTTCCTGGAGGCAGCTCGCCAAGGGGTAGTAGTTTTGCCCAAGCTGCCCCGACCTAGGATCACTGTAGTATGGTCGACACTCTACAGCGCATTAATCTAGGAGATCATCGACCAAATATTTAGGCTCATCATTTTTTTGGCTCAACATGTCCTTCTCGGGGTCCTCCTCTGTCTTCTGCACTAAATCGAATGGGTCGGAGTGCTTGACAGCACCAACGTTCTCTTTTCCCTTATTGGCATTCCTAATGAGTACCAATGCCTCGGTGGGTGCATAAAGACCTATGAGGTTCCACTACATATGTGTAATCCTCCCCGATGGGTCCAACAATGGTGGAACACCCACATGGGGTAAGTCTCCATTGAGAAGATCCAGCTCGTCCTCCTTTTCCACTATGTTGGCCATGTTGATCATGACCCTTCCTAGTGGCATGTCCTCAATATCACATAGAGGTTTGGGTTTCCACTGGATAGGGATGAAGTGGAGGGAAGCATACTATCCCCATCCACATATTTTCATGTGGGGTGTATCCTCCCTGATAATTTGGCGGAGTACCTTGATACTCTGAACACATTGCTTATGGAGAGCCTCACGGTGACCTGGTGCCTCAGGGTGCTAGGCCACAGGGAGTGCGGCCAGATCGACTAGAAGAAACTACTCACTGATGTATTCGTAATGAACTTGGATCCTTGGATAAACCAGGCACTAATGACGAAGACTCAAATGTGTCTCCAAGAGGGTGTAGCGGAAACACTCAACTTGCTTTGAGGTGAGATATTCTGGTATGCAGAAATCCTACGCTGCCACTGGCCAGAACTTATTAGTGAAGTGGTCCACTGCAAGGATAATTGAGAAGCTCCTCAGCTCAAATTTAGGGTCTGGACCTTGATTCACCCACTTCCCAACTGGGTGTGGTTGAGTAACTGGAAGCGGTACTGAGGAAGACCGCTGGGACGATAGGCTGGCAGGTGGAGAGCAAGGCGAGCGGGCTGACTGGACGCAGATTCTAGGGTTGTCCTATGAAGAGTGTAGCGACCAGGCCACCATATCATGATAAGAGGGGCTGACAGCTGTCATTCCTAGCTCTGGGATCCGGGTAGCTAGTGATAGCCCATGATGCCGCTCGCCTACCATTGGTCCCCAGAATTGCTCTCCTGTAGAGAGTGCTTACAACAATTATTGTGGTGATTTCACGACCGTAACCTATGGGGTCTCCATATTTTCATCCTGATGGATATACCTGCAGAGGGATTTGGGAATCCTATGGACCTCACATTCTGGGAGAACCAGGCTGATGCACCTCATCCCTACCACGCCCTTTGACTCGGATGAGAGATGGGAGGGTTCCCGAGTATAGGCTTACTCTACTTCAGAGTTTGATAATCAAACCAGTTTGATCTTTGTCGGGGCCTTCCCAATATTCTTCTTATGGCGGCAAGGACTCGCCTTCCTGCCCCTTGGTGGCTCTTCAGGATAGTGCTGATTCTTGACACGGGGTCCTTCGGCCGCACTGGTGCTGGTGCGTTGAGGGATTCCACCCAAGAAAGTCAATGTGCAAGGAGCACCTAGAAAAATGTCAATGGGGACCTGGGGAGGACTTCCATGGATAACACTAGAGTGGAAACAATCTCCACTGGGACCGGCAGGAGCATGGGGAGGACCTCCATGCTTGGTGCAAGTGGAGCGAGGCTGGCCTTCACCCCTCTGGTTTCCGGGGAGAGGAGGGCCTTCACCAGCTGCGGAGATGATGTAGGGAGGATCCCCATGTTGGAGACAGACCAGATGGGTGATGTCCCCAAATCATCGGTTAGTGGTAGGAGGGAGGACTCCATACCTATTGGTCAAAAATCCCTCAAGGTAACATTGCAGCATTTTGGGGTTGATTGTGTTTTTTGAAAAAGCAGGTTGCTATAGAGAATTTTTGAGTTTCCGAGAAGTCGTTGACAATACATGTTGACAAAGAACGATGAAAAAGGAATGGATGATCTAGAGGCGATAAAAAAGAGCAGTACAAGGTGGCGTTGTTTCCCAGTGATTGCCAAATTTTTGGGGTCCAAAATTTGGAAGTTTGGTGAGCATCGTGAAAAGTGGATTTCCATGAAGATCATATTTTTATATGGCAAAGGCATGACTTTCACGGAGAGAGGATGCATGGATTGGATTTCATGAAGATCATAAAAATGGAGGTAGTGATGTTTCATGATTACGTCAATGCTTCGCGAACGGTAGAGTTGAAGTGCATCGCGGCGGGGAAGGGATTTGAGAGGGAGCTTCGCGGCGATGGCGCGAAGGAATGTTGACGGTAATGATCCCCGATTACGACGAGCTCCGCGAATGGAAAATTTCCGTACTGCTTTGCGATTTTGATAGAATTCTGGCGGAAACTTTGGAGCTTCGTGATTTGACATAACGTGTCGTTGACTTCGCACAGAAAGTTCGAGGGTCGTTGGAATATCCTATAAATAGTGGCCGACCCCCTCGAGAGAAGTAGATAGAATTTTCAGAGAAAATCATTTGCTCTCAGTTCTCGAAGGTAGTTCACGTAGCCTGCATGCTTCGCGAAAGAAGAGCTTCACGGCGGCTATTGTAGCTCCGCGAAAGTTGCACATTCCGTGTTGGCTCAGCGAGATTCGCGAGGGAAGTTTCTCTACAACGACTTGAGCTTCATGGTAGTTCTTCACGGAAGTTCTTCACGAGAGTGCTTCACGAAAAGGAAGGAGCTTCGCGAAGGTTTGTTTGAGCTTCACGAAATTGGGAGCCTCGCAGAGTAGGGTGCATTGAGAAGGTACTTTCCAAAGGTAGTTTCCTAGTGGTCAGGGGAAAAGGGATATTCATCAGTGGATGAAAGTAGGACTTCAAAAGAGCATCTATCAACAGTTGAGGATGCGTGCATTCATGAAAATGAAGTGACCTACAGGTCTATAAATTGTGAATGGGTTCCCTTCTAGAGAAGTGAGCTTAGAAAGAGGAATAAGGTGATCCTCTCCACTGGCAGTGAGCCAGAGAGAGAGATACAGGGAGTGACCCTTGAGAAGTAGTGAGATAACCCTAAAATTTGTAAAGGCAGTGAGCCTAGGAATAGAAGTGATCTAGCCCGAATATCATTGGCAGTGAGCCTTAGTGGATTTGGTACAACGACACATCGTCGTTGTATGCTCCTTGGACGTAGCCCAGTGATGGTGAACCAAGTAAAAATCTGTGTTTCTTCTTGGTTGCATCCCTGCATTGCATCTAAAGCATAACCATCAGATAAAGATAAAGAGAAGTGATCAAGATATAAACATAAGAGCAAACGAAGTGACCCTTGTAATAAAAAGGTCATGATCCAGTGGGGCAGAAATTTTTTTGAAAAAGAATATCCATACCCTGATTCACCCCCCCTCTCAGGGTATATAGGCCCCTATTGGTCCGAAAAATTTGTATCAGAGTGAGGTTTCTTTTATCTGATTAGTTTGCTCTGACTTAGTTCAGTCAATCTGTGTGGTTAAAGAATCACTCTGCTCTTATCTCGGTGTGCCATGGCAAAGGGAAAACATCAAAGAAGAATCAGATGTCAGGTAATACTACTCAGTGTGGAAGTGTTTATGGAAAAAGTGTGATTCAACTAAAGGAATCAAACAGCTTGCTAAAGGAAGGATTTGATAAATCTAATAGGGAAAAGATAGGTTCACTCAATAACGATATAAGAATGAGTGAAGTACATGAACTTCAAAGTTATACGGAAACAACTAATGACAGATATGTTTCAAGGAGGCCACCAGTAGATGTTGTCAATATGAAAAAGAAATTGGATGACTAAGTTAAATCTAAAGATATCCGGATCAAATTATTGGAAATTGAGGTCAACAAGCTAAGAGTCTTAAACCAATAGCTTATTGATGTGGTTACTGAACTAACAGAGAAGAATGATTCTGAAGATGAAGAACTGCGAAAAAGATATGAAAAGGTTGAAAAATCAAAAGATGATGTTAAGGGAATGAATGTGAACACAGATATAATTCATAATCTCAAAGCCAGAAATGATGATCTAGCTACACAGTTGTCTAAAAAAGTTCAAAAGAATCAAAGGCTCCAACAAGAGAATGAATCTATCTCTGAATCCGTTTCTCAAGAAAAATTGAAAGTGAAGGAGCAAAGTGGCATGGTGAAAAATCTCACACATGAACTAGAAGATGAGATGAATAGAAGAAAGAATCTCAGAAGATAACTCAATGCCCAAATTGAATCAAGGGATATGAAGATTCAAAAGGTGGAAGAAGAGCTAGAATCCGTGAAGAAGGATGTGGAGAAATCCAATGCTAATGGAAAGCCCAAAATGAAGGATGCCTTACACATTCTATTTTATTATCCTTCGATAGGTGATGACGAAATGAAAAGAAAATTGGCTATTTTTGAAAAGAGGAAAGAAAAAATTATCTCATCTCAAAGACCATGCAGTCTGGGAACAACTGGTATCAGATTTGATGAATCCCCTCCCATGTAATATAGAAAGAGAGTTGTGAACAGTTCCAGATGTGTAAGAAATCCTATAGGTGCTGGATATAGTCCAATGAAAATAGTTACAAAAAGTATTGATGACATGTGATATTTTTGCAGAATTCACGGCCACACATCATTCTTATGTTTAGAGGCTCATGAATACATATCAGGCTGTGAAAATAGAAAATTTGATGAATATGATAATAAGAAGAAGCGTCCTGAGGAATCAGAGAGTAGAGTCTCTCAAAGTAAATCAATCATAAAATGCTATTACTGTGGAAGAATGGGACACACCATGAATATGTGTTAGGAAGCTCAAGAGCTCAATGTCAGAGGAAGAACTCAATATGCATCAACATCTTGACAACGAATTGAGGAAATGTGGTATGCATTTGATGGAACATGTTTTATATGTTCTGGTTATGGGAATTTGGATAGACATTGTAGAAAAAAGAAAGCAGGAAACGAAAAATAACCTGAAAAGATATCTCCACCACAGGAAGTGTACAAGAATGAAGCCTATACTGGGAGACAAAGTTATAAGGAGAAGAATAGGCTTAGAGCCTGAGGGAAATCACATGGAGCTGAATGAAAGGTGTATCAGTCACATCCTCTATCATACTCACAATAGACCTCAAGTAGATAATGTGAACAAACCTGTATGATTAAGGGGAGATCTACTCCAGCTATGATAAAGATGAATGAACGTTCAATGGAGGACTCACCACCGGGGAAAAGGAGTGTGGTGACTCAGACATCTGATAAAAGAATGGTGAACAATGAATGTATTGAAAACTTTTCATGTCGTGTTCTACAGCAAAAAGTGGAGGAAGGTGCAAGATCCTTGCAATGGTGGAAGAAGCAGGGGAAGATGACTAGTAGAGAGGTTCCTACCCAGAGAAGGAATCAAGGTAAATGGAATTTTGGTTGAACATCAAAGACAGAAATGTGTACTAGTGGGTTTAAACCCCAAATGGTGAAAAAGGATAAGTATGTCAAATCTACATATCAGAGAAAGGCTCCGAATATGGGTAAAGAATTCTTAGTAATATGGCCAAAGCAGTTGAACTTGGCAAGGAAACTAGAAGAAGCAATGAAAGAGTATGATGCTCTGCAGGAAAGAATCAAAGGGTTGACCCATCAGGATCAACCACAATCCTCATCTTGAGGAATCCGGAAGATACCCCTCTCCCTATGTATATAAATTATATTAACTGATGATTCAAGTGTTTCGGGTTTTAGGGAGATATGATCCAAGGGGAAGTGGAATCTATAGATGCAAAGTGGAGAAGTGATATGCTCCAGAGATTCAATTGATTCAAATCGGGTACCAGAGTTGAAGAAGAAATGGAGCATCATAGCACAATAGGAAGTGATTGTGTTATTAACTCTATCTCTTGTTTCCTACACTGAGTTCCAACTTAGTAGGCATATAGATTTTGTTAATGGCTCAATTCCGATTGGAATATGAGAATAAATGATGCATGAGGGAAATAATGGTTATGGGTCCATACAGTTGGGCCTAACAGATGGAAGATTTTCATAACACAGGGGGAGCATTCTATATCCTAATAAGATGCAAGATCACAATGCGATATGAAAGGTGAATGTTTATTTTAATGAAGAATGATTGGGGGCTAAGCAGTAACAAACAAAATTTCATGATTATATATTCTGTTCTAACAATATGGTATCAGCTGACTGCTTTCAGGATACCAAGATGCTATGAGAGAAAATAAAAGGCGTGTCAAAAAAAATATAAGAGAAGAAGTTCAAAGAAATGAAATCATTGAACAATGAAACAGAGAAAAGTAGCTGAAAGAAATGAAGCCACTAAAGAATGAGTCAGTGAAAAATTTCCTGATGAATGTGTGGAGGAAGAACGAAACACATGGGAGAGCAGAAGTGGCAGATACTGATTCATAAGAAGACGCTGATGATGAACAAGAAAGTTTCAAGTCTGTGTCTATAAGGAATCCAAAGAGATGAGCTGAAATTGATAGACAAAATATCATTGTCGATCAGTCAGATCCAGTTCAGACAAGTAAAATGAAATCACTACAGCATGCATCTTTTTCTATCTCAGGATGAGCTGAAATACTTTGCTGATTCAGCTGAAGATGAAAACTGCGTTCATGCCAGGAATGAAGAGCTAGATCAGAATTGAGAAGAATCAGACGTGGGAGATTATTTCGAGGCCAGAAGATAAAAAAGTCATCAGGACTAAATGGGTCTATTAAGACAAGATGAATGAATATGACATATTGATTCAGAACAAAGCACGACTGATGTGGAAAGGAGACTCACATATAGAGGTAATAGATGGTGATGAGACATTTGCAACGATTGCAAGGCAGGAGACAATCAGATTATTCCTAGCCATTGCAGTGCAGCGGAAGTTCAAAGTGTTCCAGATAGATGTCTAATCTACATTATTTAATGCGATTCAGGAGAAAGAAGTTCATATCGAGCATCCAGGCGGTTTTCTTATTCATGAGAATGAGAATATGGTTTGTCGACTGAAGAAGGGATTATATGGGATGAAACAAGCACCAAGAGCATGGAACTCTAGGATATATCAGTATTTGAAGAAACATGGTTTCCAGTGTGGTGGATTTTATTATAATTTGTATTTTAACAATAACAGTAATCAAAGGATGATGGTGCTGGTGTATGTCGATGACATAATTTTTGGCGGATCAGATGAAGCTCAATGCAGACAGTTTTCTGAATTCATGAAAAATGAGTTTGAAATGTCAATGATTGGAGAGATAACATTTTTCCTTGGTCTACAGGTGACACAAGGAAGGAATGTAACTTTAATTTCTCAATCCAAATATTCCAAAGAGGTTCTAATAAGGTTTGGAATGGAAAATTCCAAGGAGATAAAGACTTCAGTTTCTACCCGAATGAAATCATCAAAAGATGACAGTGGTAGGGCAGTTAATTTCACTGAAAAGAGGCTGATTATCAGCAGTTTTCTGTAATTGACTGCAACAAATCCTGATATTGTTTTCGCCACATTCCAAGCAGCGATATATCAGTGTAATCCCAAGGAAAGCCACATGCTTGCAGTGAAAAGAATACTTCTGTATATCTAGGGCACAGTGGATTTCAGCTTGACATATACTGATGCAGACTGGGCCGGTTCAGCAGATGATAGAAAATCAACGTCAGGTGGTGCATTCTATCTGGGTGGATTGTGTATTCAATGGCTAAGAAAGAAGAAAGATTGCATTTCATTGAGCAATACGGAAGCTGAGTATATTGCGGCCACTCAAGCATGCACATAGTTATTGTGGATGAAGAAGCAGCTTGAAGATATGGGAGTTGAAGTGAAGTCTCCGATCGGAATCCAGTGTGACAACTCAAGTTCTATAAATCTCAGCATAAATACCGTCCATCACTCAAGGACAATGAACATTGAGATAAAGTATCATTTTATCAAGGAGAAAGGTGAGCAGGGAATCGTGAAGTTGGAGTATGTTCCTACAGAGCTACAGGTTGCAGACATTCTAAAAAAAGGCCTTACTCAAGGAAGCTTTTGAGAGGCATCTACTGGATCTGGGAGTTCAGTCGATTCCCCACACTTGAAATAGTGTGGATGTGGAACACCCCCTCCCTCTTCCTGAGGTATGATGTGTTTTCCCTCATGTGCTGATATGTGTTCTCTACTCTGTTACAGACTACAAAGGAGTGACCTTTGGGTTCGTTGAAAAAGGGGGAGAAAATAGTGATTGTTCAAGGGGGAGATAGTGTTGCAATTTGACAAATCATGATTGATATGTGGAGAAGCTGAACAGTGGAGCAGCAAAATAGCGCGAGAAATGAGAAAGGGGATCTTTTTAAATCTGACGATGCTAGAAGTGATCGATCAAAGAATAGAAATCACGATAGCTGGGGATCGTGATAAAAGCAGAACAGTGGTGTTGGAATGGTGTGATAACGTGTCTAGCTATCTCCAATTAGTATTAGTGTGGTTCAACAATTGGTATAAATTTATTAATTGGTATCAGGTTGGAATCGAAAATTGGTGTTTGACATGAAGTGATTCATTGATGTACTTTTCACACTACTCTTGTTTCTCACGTCGAGAACTGCACATGTGGGCTTAGAGTACGTGTTAAGTGAATCCTTGAATGCTATCAGAATCGCAAGAGGCGAATGGTGGTAGAGGCTAGAAGAAGACTCAGGGAGGTATCAAAGTGCTGAAAATTATTCTGAGCAGAGTTGTGAAGAGTTGTCAACAAACCCAAAGGGGAAGATTGTTGTGAAAAAATACCTCAAGTTAACATTGCAGCATTTTTGGGTTGATTGTGTTTGTTGACAAAGCAGTTTTCCATAGAGAATTGTCGAGTTCCCGAGAAGTTGTTGACAA
This sequence comes from Viscum album, assembly GCA_963277665.1. Lineage (NCBI taxonomy): Eukaryota > Viridiplantae > Streptophyta > Magnoliopsida > Santalales > Viscaceae > Viscum > Viscum album. The sequence goes on from OY728123.1 coordinate 640,241,816, forward strand.
TCCATGTTGACAAAGAACAATGACAAAGGCATGGATGATCTGGAGGCGATACAAAAGAGCAGTACAAGGTGGCATCGTTTCCCAGTGTATTCCAAATTTTTGGGGTCCAAAATTTGGAAGTTTGGTGAGCATCGCGAAAAGTGGATTTCCATGAAGATCGTATTTTTATATGGAAAAGGCATTAGTTTTGCAGAGAGAGGATGCATGGATTGCATTTCATGAAGATCAGAAAAATTGAGGTGGTGATGCTTCGCCATTATGTCAAAGCTTCGCGAATGGTAGAGTTGAAGTGCATCGCGGCGGGGAAGGTATTTGCGAGGGAGCTTCGAGACGATGGTGCGAAGGAATGTTGACGGTAATTCTCCGCAATTACGACGAGCTCCACGAACGGAAAATTTCCGTGGTGCTTCACGATTTTGACAGAATTCTGGCGAAAACTTTGGAGCTTCGCGATTTGAGATGATGTGGCGTTGACTTCGTGTGGAAAGTTAGAGGGTCGGTGGAATCGCATATAAATAGAGGCTGACCCCCTCGAGAGAAGTAGAGAGAATTTTTAGAGAAAATAATTTGGTCTCGTTTCGTGAAGGTAGTTCGCGTAGCCTGTGTGATTCACGAAAGAAGAGCTTCGCGACGACTATTGTAGCTCCGCGAAAGTTGCGCGCTCCGCGTTGGATCAGGGAGATTCCCAAGGGAAGTTGCTCTGCAACGACTTGAGCTTCGCAGAAGAGATTCGTGGTAGTTCTTCGCGAGAGTCCTTCGCGAAAAGGCAGGAGCTTTGCGATGGCTTTTTTGAGCTTCGCGAAATTGGGAGCCTCGCAGAGTATTTTTCTTTACGAAGGTACTTTTAAAAGGTAGTTTCCCAGTGGTCAGGGGAAAAGGGATATTCATCAGTGGATGAAAGTAAGACTTCAACAGAGCATCTATCAACAGTTGATTATTCATGCATTCATGAAAATGAAGAGACCTACAGGTCTATAAACTATGAGTGGGTTCCCTTCTAGAGCAGTGAGCTTAGGAAGAGGAAGAAGGTGATCCTCTCCACCGGTAGTGATCCAGAGAGAGAGAAACAGGGAGTGACCCTTGGGAAGCAGTGAGCTAACCCTAAACATTGTAAATGCAGTGATCCTGGTCATAGAAGTGATCTAGCCCGAACATTATTGGCAGTGAGTCTTAGTGGATTGGGTACAGCAACACATCGCAGTTGTATGCTCCTTGGACGTAGCCCAGTGAGGGTGAACCAAGTAAAAATCTTTGTGTCTGACTGGTTGAATCCCTGCATTTCATCTAAAGCATAACCGTTAGATAAAGATAAAGAGTAATGATCAAGATAAACACATAAGAGAAAACGAAGTAAACCTTGTAATAAAGAGTTCAAGATCTAGTGGGGCCGAAAAACATTGGAAAAAGAATATCCATACCCTGATTCACCCCCCCTCTCAAGGTATATAGGCCCCTATTGGTCCTAACAATACCCAGTGTAATGGGAACGAGGGAGGTTTTCCGTGCTAAGAATCACTACCGTGGGGTAGACCCCCATTTAGATTGGGGGTATCATGGGGCGAATCTCCATGCCGAAACTTGAAGCGGGGAAGACCCACACTCTCTGTGGTAGTGGTACGAGTAGGACCATCATACAGGGTGGCATCGCTGTGGGTTGGTTCGCAGCAACCACTGTCCATGCCTGCGACAAGGAGAGTCGACCCAGCCCACCGATGGGGTGGTTGGGGCATCGATCCTAGTTGGGTGTATATGTTCCCCTGCTCAGTATATGTATGGACTGGATGATATGTGTCGGTAGTGTCTTGGGCCATAGTATCTGTCAATGTTGATTGCCCTTGGTGGGAATCCTCCTCAGATCATGCCCGATGTTGGCGTCGGGTCAGACGAAATGGGACTGGTGGTGCAAGTGCATATCTTACTTGATCCTCCTCAAGCAAGACCGGGTGGTGGTGCTGACGCGACAAGGTGGGAGCCCTTGTTGGGAGCCCCTATATCGGGAATATGACCAGGCTGGGCCGGACATCGCCTACCTCATCAGCCTAAGGCAGGGAGTCGTCAAAGCGCTTTAGGGATAGGATCCTGAAGCGGTTGTATGTTGGGGTGGGGAACAATGGCTCCCTGCGCGGCCCTTAGGGGTGGCATTAATGGTGAGGCGCAGACGCCTCCAGATCCAGGAAGGCCACATCATGTGTAGGAATGATGCCCTAATCCTCGTAACAACATATGAGGTCGTTAATTACCATTTGTTGGATATCCTTTGATGGGGAGATGGGGCGTGGGTGCCCCACGATCGTTGATGTAGAGGTCATTGTGGAAGCGGTGAAGCTACACGGATCTGTTGTGCTGGCATTGCCCCTGCCCCTGCGTTGACGGGCAAGTAATGATCGTGTTCCTGAGGCAGCAACCTAATTCCTGAGAAGCAGGGATATGAACCCGTTAGTGATGAAAGAAAAAGGAATTGACGACAAATGCCCTAGTGCCATCCCATCTTACATGATTGGTAAGAGGGATCCACACTGACAACATCACATAATGGGATGTCAAACGTTCTACTTCCCCAACTTCTGGCGAGTTTCACGCCAGGCTCGCTAATTTCATGGCGGGGCCCAATGCCGGATAGCAAGATCTGATGATACATCCATCTATTGATGCCCTAAGAACTACTAATCTCTAGATTGAGGAGAAGAAATTCATGTAGGGTTCACCATTTCTATTTCTGATGCTTTCTCCAGGGCGCGTGAGTTCGTATGTGGTGGACGCATAGCTATTACCCTGCATTATCGCTTTCCAAAGGCGGGCAGCATCCGCTCCTTATTCAGGGACGTCTTCTCCTTGATCAAAATGGGATGATGGGATGTTAGTTCTTCCTTCAATGGATTCCTCCTCGGAACTCATCACCATGTCCGGGTCTCCCTCATAGACATAAGACGTTGTTTGTGAAACTCTTCCTAGTGCCATATCTTCTTGGAAAACAATTAATTACGCTGCTTCTGTCAGGACATTAAATGTGGACTGGTCAGGGCAGCAAACTTCGATTAGGGGATTAGTCACACTGCGCATCATTGACATGTCTGGACACTAGGGATTGGTGTGTCGGTAATATGTCCCTTATTATAGGGCTTCTCAAGGGCGTGGATGCCTGAGGCATCCCACATTTAATGTAGGTAACCGTATTACATGGGCATGTATCTGAGGGTTTTCCTGGGATTCCCATGTTTAACACAGGGTATGCCACATGTTTAACGTCCAGTGGAGACGAATCAGACTGATCAGAACACTGACTAGAGTGGATCAGATGGAGGAACCCCCTGGATGGAACGCCGATATTGGGGACAACACATGGATGGATTCCTGAATTCTATCATATAGAAAAGGTAGTGGGGTGGCATGATTCCACCGGGATGTGGTGGCCCGGGTAAGAATCAGGATAGATGATGGAAGGTTCATTGAAAGGGGTGGTGAATGGGATGGAACCAGCATAAGGATGATGTTGGCTTTGGGATTGAGCCTCGAAGAGGCTTCCTACATATAACTATGGTAGGTAATCAAATTCCACGTAGTTCATCTGATAACGGATTACCGCCAATTGTGGTTTTCAACGGCTTACCGCTGGATGAGGTTGTAATGGATTACCGCTAATTATGGTTTCAACGTCTTACTACTGCAGTGACAACAACTTTCCACTGAATGGAGTGACAATGACTTACCACTGAATGAGGTCCACAATTTAATGTCATGTGGGACAGGGGTGAATGGACGTGAATAAGGACCCGGGGTCAAGGTGGAGGGTGGGCTTGAACCTCAGGGAGGCTTCCTACATACCTTGCCTTGGAATGGATCAAAGTCCACATAGTTCATCATGGTGGTGTAGGGCCTATACTCTTGGTTTCCCAGGGTGTTGGTGAACTGACATGAAGGACGTAAAATGACCGTTTGTTGGTCTTTAACCTCAGGGAGGCTTCCAATGTATCATGTCTTGACATAGATCAATGTCCTTATAGTTCGGGAGTGGGTGTGGGGATTACACTCTAGGATTCCCAGGGTGTCAGTGAACCGACGTGGAGGAGGACCTGGGGTCAAATTGATGGTGGTAGGGTTGAACCTCGTGGAGGTTTCTTACACACCTCCCTTGGAAAGGATGAAATACTAATTATTTCAGGTTGGGTTTGGGGCTTACACTCTAGGATTCCCAAGGTGATGGAGAACTGATGTGAAAATGGTTGGAACGATTGGGTGGTGGGACTGAACCTCGAGGAGGCTTCCTATGTACCGTTCCTGGACATGGACCAAAGTCATTGTAGTTGGGGTGGAAAGGGTCTTGGAACACTGACACGAATATGGTCAATGCCAATGTTTTTTGGGTTTGAACCTCGTGGAGGATTCCTACGTTCCATGCCTTGACATGGATCAAAGTCCTCGTAGTTTTGTAATGGGATGGGGCTAACACTTTGAGGCGACCTTAGGTGTTTTTTATGGTTGGTGCTTGCTCTAAACTCATGTGAGTCATTCTCGGTGTGAGAAACCAGAGATAGTAGAGACCTGATGGTCATGTAACGAAAGGTGCATCTGTGGGAAATGGGGTGGGGCTTAAATGCGGAGCAGCCCAAAGAGGTTGGGAATTACTCCAGGATGGAGGCTCAATGGTGAAAAAGCACAGTGACCGAGGGATTTTTGACCGATGAAAGGAGGGGCCTAGTGTCAATCCCGCCCTTTTCTAGCCCGAGGGACCGAAGATGAAAGGAGGAGAAAGGATTCTGCCGCCTATAGGAATGATAAGGGATTACACCGAGATGGTTGCCCTTCCCCAGCGGTAAAATTCCACTCCCATAAGGAGGATATCATCCCCTATGAGGGGTGATCCCATCCACTTGGAGATGAGTGGGTGTGGAAAATTTCCAAGGTTGGGGTACCCCACGTGCGAAGCATGGGGTGAGGTAACCTTTTAACGTCATGTAGATCGGACGAGGTGGGTTTTCACCACTCCCCTAGAACATACATAACTAGTGCGCTATGCTCCTTGGTGTAGAGATGGGATATGAAAAACTGTGGTGAGGGGCTATCATGGAGCAAACCATCGAGGGGCCCACGTTAGCGTGGCTATGTGAAGAATAAATATCCAGTAGAGTGCCTATGAGAAGAAGCATGAGGCGAAGAAACACAATGGGAAATATCGTCCAAGGGACATTGAAGTCACATTGTGCAAACCTGGAGGGTCGCTCGGGAAAGAAAACTTCCAAGCAAAGAGGTTCATAGGCAGGGGCCTGGTGTAGCTCTGTTGTTCTGTATGGCGTAGGGAACTTGCGAAGGGGTGTGATTCCCAAAGTGGGGTTCCATAGACTAAGCATAGGGCATAGGTGCATATGAGAGGGTCTTAAAAAAGTGGAATGGGGTTCATGGAGCACTGCTTCATGGAGAAAATGTTCCTCGTGAAGCATGGTGTCATGAAGCAATGTTCTTCACGAAGTACAGTGACCCATCAATAGCATGTGGATCATGTGTACATGATGGGTGTTTCGCCAAGAATGAACGCACCACGATGAACCGAGTCACCATGGGGATCACCCTCCTATGCAGAGGACCTTAGGCTTTGCGAAATCCATACTTCTCAAAAGAGTGGATCAAAACGAGACAAAGGGGAGGCACTTCGTGGAGCAGAAGTAGCTCGCACAGCCCATGGTTCGCAGAGCAGAAGGATGCTTCGCGATTCGGGAGCTGGGAAGTCGGAAGTTCAGATTTTCCGTCCTTTGGGCTCATGGGGAGCCCGATATTTATAGGCAAGAGGCTCCGTAAAGCGAAGATTACACGGTGTGAAGAGGGATTTGGTTTCTTCGTGGTGGGCTCGTGAACATCAAATGCAGTCGCGGAGCATCCTGCCTCCTCGCTTTGATGGAGGCTCACAAACGTCAATTGCATTCGCGGAGCATCCCGCCTTCTCACCTCACAGCGGGCTCGTGAAGGTCAAATGCATTCACGGAGTGTCCCACCTCCTTGATTCACTATAGTCGCGGTGCTTGGGGGACTCTGTGAAATGGATTTGCGAGGCAGTAAATGGTGCCTTCATTTTGGCTTCTTCTTTGTCTTGAAATTTGGCGCTCATAGTCTAATTGACTTATGTTTATGATGTAATTATGTTTTTTAATCCTGTCTCCCTTTCATGGGATATAACATGAGGATATACATATTAAAAAATCTCCTTTCACTTGATTACTCTATGATGGAGTGATGAAATGATTAGAAAACCTCTTTTTCTACAGGTTATGATATGTTAAAATTTTTATAAACCCTATTTCAATTATTATGTTATGATATAATGAATATTTTGTTGATCTAAAAAAATGTACAATATATGTATGTGTAGAATGGGACAAAATATTTGGGTGGTCATTGGATGATCAAGGTGAATAATTGATTTCAGTGAGTAGGTAAATCTGATTAAATCATGTCCTATGATAAATTCTAGATTCCTAAATAAAATATGGAATTTGGAGAAGATTTTGCATTGGAATCAGTATAATCATAATTATAATGGGATCTAGGTATATATTTTATTATTGGTGTGTTGGTTCTCTATTTTATAGAATGATGGCTAGTTTTTATAGTCACAGAGATAATAATGGAAACCAAGAGAATATTTTAGGTTCAAACTTTGGTTTTGGTGTCGTAGGATCATGGGATTTCTTCAATAGTTAATGAATAATGATATTATAACAATATAACACATTAAGGGGTGTTTCAGATCATTTTAAAGTATAATTTTACATAGTTCGACTGGATATTGATTTTATATAAAACCATGTGGGGTTATATAGAAACCGCAACAAATAGTTCATTGTAACATTTTGGTTGTGATTTTTTATATAAATATGAGGGTTTAGAGAAATGGTTCTTAGAATATATAACACCCTAGATTTTGAAAAGAATAAAATTATATTCGATAGCATATTCAACATGAAACTATGTTCTTAAATGTCATGTGAAATATATAATTTTTATAACCTATACATTAAATTGGTTGGTCTGAATACTATTAACTTCGTTATGATATATATATATATATATATATATATATATATTTGTGAGTTTGTGTGAGATTTTATGTTTGTTTTTTTCCTAATCAATAAAAATTATTTATTATGTTTTTACTAAATAGTCAATAAATATTTATTATATTCATTTTATTCCCCAAAAATAATTTTTTCAAAAATATTATCATAAAAAAATTATTTATTTTCATGAAAAATGTTATATTTTTTTGAACCTTCAGAAAATTTATATTATAAAAATAAATTTAGTTTTACAATCGATATATATCAAAATTTACATTTAGTGAAACTTATTAATATGAAAATATTTATTTTTCATTGAATAGTGAGAGATATCTATTTTTGTGAAAAGTTAAATTCTATTCAATAAATTTAGTCGTTTTGTAGTAATATTATGTTTTTAGATTGATTCCATGTTTCATAATTATTATTTAGTTATATTTAATCAAAATTAATTTCCCTTTAATCAGAATTACATTGGAATTTAGTATATGTTGGTTGTTATGTTTGGAAACATGTCCTTTTTAATAAACACATTTTAATGAATAATGTACCTTTATTTTAATTAATTAAACTAATTACTAGTGGTGAATGTATTAAATTAAATTTAGAGACAACATAGTAATATATATTACATATGTTTCATAAAATTATTATTATTAGTCATAGTGTTATTATGAAATCAATTTTTGCTCAAAAAATAATCTATTTGAAAATAATCTTTTTAATTGCATCAAAAATTTATTCTTTAAATTAAAAATTTACATATATTTTATTTGAATTTGGTAAAATGGTTTATTGAATTGGAACGATATTAATTTATATAATTTAAAAATCAAAACTTAATTTTTGGCCATATTTAATAGTAAAATCAGGAGAAATATATATTAAAATCAGTTATAAGTACTTGTTTAAAATATAAATTATTAAATGGAAATAGGCATTACTGCACACTTGGATTGAGACACCAGGGGGTTATGATTTGGATAATTCAAAATTTCCTTAGAAACCATTATTATGGATTTGAATAATTTATGAAATTGATTTACTAGGTTAAACCTAGTGAATATTAGATTGAAAATATTTTTTTTTATGGTTTAGGCATCCAATAAATGATTATATGGTTTTCCCACTATGATTATTTTTTATCACACTTTTACTTTTGGTTTTAGTCAATGGCTAAATCCTAAAGGAATCATGTATACGTTGAATGTGAATGAATAAGAGGTGAAAATGAGAATCCAAATTGGAATATTACATCAGTGAATTATATCTTGATTAACCCTAATCATTTATACCTAAATATAATTAACATCATATACCTTTACCAACTATAATACTCACTAAAAAAGAGAATGATATAGTTCACTAATAGCTATAGTGGTGGAGATGATGCATAAAATAGTTCTTCATTTAATTCATGATAGAAATGTGGAAAGATAATCCAAGTAATGTCTCTAAAAATGAATGATAAAATGATTTATTTTTGGAATAAAATGGAATATAAAAATGAAAAATCATAGACAAATGATGATTATAATGTAAGGAAATAAATTTTTTCTAGGGATCCATTTATAGATTTTTTTTTCATAAATGTTGTTAATAAAGGAATTATATAAGCCAATAATATCTACTAAAGGTTATAATCTAGAACAAGGATGGGCATATGTTCAATTCTTTTTGAAATATTTATATAATGCTATTCAAGAATTATATTGTAAAATTTTAATTACCAATGGTATTTTGGTTGAATGAATAATGAAATATCTATGAATTGTGATTATTCATGAAGTATATATGTATTAATTGACATAAGAGTTATGGATTCTATCATTGTATAATGAGAGTAATATTTTTCATAAGTTAAAATTCTTAAACATACTTTCTTAATTTTTTATGTGATGGGAGTCTACAAAGATTAAAGATATTTTGTTAAAAATTTATGGAAATAAAACCCACTTGTTTAGAAAATGTTTTTACAAAAATTATATTTATAGAATAAAACCCTTTAATTTTTGGGAATAAGTTTAATGGTATTGGTATCCTTTATGGTTTACCTTTTCATGATTTTGAGGTTATAAAATGTTACAACAATTTCTAAATGTGATAAGAATTATATTAAAATAATTTTAGAATATGAAAACCTACATGTCAATTGATAGAATATCAAATCCAACAAGGTTATGGTGCCAGAACCCACAACTGAATGATGATAAGGGCTTAGGGCCTACCACTGGCCTATATGATCTTCATGTTAGTATTTAATTTATTTAATTAATGTATTTGATGTATATATATAAATGATCACCCAGTGGTTTTACGGTTGATGTTTTAGAGATTATTTTACAATATTTAATAAATTATACTAACAATAATAGTTTAGGAAATAATATATAAATATTCAGAAAGACATGTCACTCTTTTATGGATATTATGGTATGTTAAAAGACAGTTTTTTTGCATCAAAAATTTTAAAATATTTTTAATATTCATTTTTAGAGTAATATATGATGTGTAAATTGATTTATGTACAACCAAATGATGAATCTTTACTTATAAAATAGAAAGATATCAAGTAATAATATTTCCTTATATTCTTATATAGAAAAATAATTCTCTATCCTTTATAAAATGACAGTTAAATAAAAAATGTGTTATTAAATTAATATCTGATGAATCAAATGGTATTTTAAATCAACATAATTTGTTGGTTTTTAGTTCCCCAATGTTCTATATATCATTCACTTTCTTGTGATTAATGATCCCCATCATTCCCTATAATTATTTACTCTTTTCTTCTATATCCATTACTTCACATTGCACCACATTTCCCCTGCATGAAAATCCAGTTATGTTTTCTTACATATGAATTTTTTTACATCACATTATACCTTAATAAAATAATGTTTTATAAACCCTTTTATGGTGTGGGTTTTCAAAAAATTAGTTTTCAAATAGCAACCCCTTTATTTCAATGAGTATGATCAAATTTTCTAGACGTAATTTATTTATTATTGGGATAATTTAACAACCTAAAATTATAAAATAAGAACCATATATTTTATTTTGTATTCTAAATGAATCAAAATGATAAAAAACCCAATGAATCAATGTTTAAATAATTTTAATCTCTTCAATAGCTCATGACACACACAAACCTGAATCTAATGGAATTGTAAAATATAATATAATTTCAACCTAAACATTAATTTTTTTTGGGTATTTATAATAATAAATAAATTTATGAAAATAGAATTGTTTATAAATTTAAAAACTATTTAATTGGATTTATATTTATTAAAAATTAAATAATAATCGTTTTGCAGATTACACGAAATATAATATATAAAGTTTTTGTTCTTCTAAATGACGGTTTATTGTCACTTTCTATACATAACTTAAAATTAATTTTTCCCAATTTTATAAAATTTATTTTAAAAAATAGACATAATTTTTTAAATTTAAATTTAAATATTAACTTTCATTGATTTTTTGTGAATTTTAATTTTTTTATATGAATAGTTAAAATGAAGAATTTTTATTAAAACGTCAATTTCATTAAAACTAATTTGAAATTATATTTATATTTTGAATTTTTTAAAGTAAATTTAGTTCAATTATATGACAATATATATAATTATTTAATTGGAATAAATTTTATATTCAATTCTAATATAGAAATCTTTAAAACCTTGGAAAGTTTTCTTTTGAAAAAAATGTTTTTTGACATAGTTGTGAGTTTAATTTTTTGTTGAATTCTTCTAATTATATGAATTTGATTTGAAGAAATGGATTCCATATTTGAAATAGGATTTAATTTGGTTTTATAATAACTTTAAAATAAATTTTTACCATTACTAATTTTGAATGTAATGACAATTAATTACTATGGTTGACATAAAAATGGGTTTACCAAAGTTTAAACTAAGATAATAAGGGTTAAAGTGACCTAGAAAAGTAAAACAACCATTTTATGGGAATATTTTGACTATATAGCAACTAAAGTTATATTATTACCCATTTAGGAGGGGTTTCCTCTAACTTAAATGAAGTTGTAATTGATTATTTTCAAAAATTCTATGTGTTTTACATCCCCCTCTAATTAAAGGCTACCCAATCTTATCAAATATTCACCCATCCTAAGATATTTGGTTAAAAAAACCTACCAAACTCAATTAATCACATACCACAAAAAACATACTAGATTCATTGATTTTATCATTAATTCACCCTAGAAAGTCATTTTATGTAACACTACATAGGTCGTCCAAAGTAGAGGTATTCTTTTTAAAATAGAACTTTTATATTATTTCTTATATGAAAAAATTTAAATGGTTTTAATAATTGATTATATAATAACCTTACTATATTAAATATATTAATATTTTATTTTATTTTTGTTCAAAACATATATCAAACCACACATCCATCCAGTGGGAAATAAAACCGTTAATAATTTGTACGAAAGACTACCACCTCAAGAACATATATAATTCCTTTTTCATCACCACCTTTAAAAGTTGGATATATGGACATATATGAAACATGTGAATGATATTTTTTAGGTTCTTTTAATTATATAATTATTTTATCAAATATATATTCTAACATCCCATTCTATTAAAATATGATAATGTCGCTCATGTGCATGACTAAATCACCTCGTGAAGCGATTTCATTCACCTGGAACATATTCTTTACATGGATATTAATAACGATAAATTAAATGGTCATATTTCATATATATTATATAATTTTAATTCAATTTTATTAATTTATCATCAAATTTATTACAATTTAACTCATTAAGGAAATGCTATTGTTGCTTATGTGTACGTACAATCTTTTGTCAGCATGAAGTGATACGATTATTTTTTCTTGCCTACCCATAAAGAATGGTTATAAAAATATATATAATGATTTAATATAATATTTATAACATTAATATCAATAGTTATATTCTTGTTTTGTATCATATACCAAATTAACATAATAATTATGACAGAGCACAAATGAGAAAATAAGGAAGTTAACACTCAAAAAAAAGATAATAATGAAATATTATTAGAAAATGGGGGTAAAATGTTATAAGATGATCATAATTGAAATTTAAAATATTATTATAGTTATTATATAAAGTTATAAAATGATTTATGTGAGGATTAATAAATAGATATACTCTGTATATAAAATAAAAATCCACCAAAAACTAGTTGAAATATAACATATGATAGTAAATCCATTGATTAATAATAATTTTAACTAAATGATCATTATAAGGGATTTCTTATAATTATAAATTTCATTGATATGTTTTTTTTAAAATTCACCTATTAAATTCAATGAGGGTTATATATTTTCCCTTTGATGTTTTTAACCCGAATGCCTAATTATTCATGATAACTATTTTTCCCTTTCTTATTCATTCTTTATGGGGTTAAAATTAAAAAGTTTCCGAAGTGGTAAAAATTATTGTACAATCTAAATTTCATTTTTGATTGTTTACTTCCACTTTTATGATTCAATTTCTGGAAATTATTTTTCACTAGAAGTTAAATTTCTCTTATATATCCACATTATTGGATTATGGATATTATTTATTCCGAATACAAATACTAATTCTACATATGGTGTTTACATTGAAAGTTATATAATCAAATGTTGAAATATTAATGCATCCACATCCTTTTAATCAATATATTTATTTGATGATATAGGATTTTGATTTATGAATTCAATATATTAATTGATATGCAAGGGATGCTTTAAACAGGATGTTATAGGTGGATCCCATTTATATAAAGCTCCTCGATGGAGGGTAGGTCTCTAGAGGAAAATTTGTTTTGCAAATCAGATGAATTCTAACGCATAAGTTTTAAACATTATTTAGTAATCTCATGACTGTTGAGGTATCATGATTGTAACATCCCGAGTATATAAAATTAAATACTATGTTCAAGAGGGTATAAAATTCCCCACATCGAGCTTAAATGAAAAAATAAACATTATAATTTAAATGTAACCATTATAACATAGCCATTATAATGATGGGTCTAAAATGGATTAAATAAATTCTAAAAATATTTTTTAATCATATATATATAATGAATTATTTTGTGACCAATTCATTATAAATGAAAATAAAAACGCATTAAATATAAAAGATCCGTTTTTATGAGAAACTATTCTTATGTCCAAAAAATTTAAATTAATTAAATTAATCAATATCAGTGATATATAATAATTATATTTTTATGTTATATATCCAAAAATGTTTTTACATTCATCCAATATGTTTTATGGGAATAAGAAAATAAAATTAAATTGTATTCATAAAAAAAATATATTTATCTACAAGCTGTTTTATAGCCATTTAATAGAAGAAATTTTTTGAAATGATATTTTTACAATTTATTCAATTATATTTGAAAATTTTAAAAACATATTTTAAATATAAATATTAAAAGTTATTTTGGTTGTATTTTCATTATTTTTTGATAAGTATCATTTTTTGATTAATAGTTTAAAATATTTAATTTTAATTTAATAAAGGCTATTCATCTAAATAATTTAAAATGTATAGTTATATTTTTAATTGGTTTTACAGTACAATTAGTTAAATTATACATATATTAACTGAATTTAGTTCCCACAAATCAATTTCATATTGAAATTGGATATAAAAATAGTATGAACTTTTGACCTTTTTAACTTTAAAAACCCATTGTTTCACACCATCTATGAGATTATTTTAAAATTAATTTTAACCACTTATGTGTTTTTAATTTTGATAAATTGATACCATATCAATTATCATAGGGTAAAAAATATAAAATAGTTCCCTTTTATTTTTTGACAATATAAATTGTAAATGTAATAATTTTTATAACCATGGTCAAGGGTAAATTGAGTAATTATGGTTAAAATTGATGTTATAAATATTAAAAAATTACAATAAAACATGTCCCAATTTTATTTTTTCAGTACTTATTTTCCATAATCATTGATTTATTAGTGGCCATTTATGGTCATTGGGATGAAAATAAAACCAGTGTAATAGTTTCTTCAAATTAAAGTCAAACTTGTCAAAATTTTGTTTTTTAAAAGTTTTTTACCTTTAATATGGAGTTATATGGGGAATATTCTTGACTAGAAATAGTAATTTGGAATATGAAATAGTTATATTTACCAAGGAAATATGATTTTAGTTTTTAGGTAATATTCGTTTACCTTAGAGGCTTTCACAATGATGGTAAAATAATTTTTTAGTTAATGGAAACATCAAATGAATGATATTAAAAATATTAAAATTGTTGGATTGAAAAATAGATATATGTATATTAGATGGAAAAATACAAGAGGTGGTGAATTGTAGGTATAAAAAAATTGTTTTTAAACACTTAAGAAATTAGTTTAAATTACCTTAAACTAATAAAATTCACAACAAATACAAATAACCACAAAAGACTTGGATATAAAAGATATGATACGATGTAATACTATAAGAAAAGTAAATAAATTGTATTCAGGATGACTACAATAATCAGAGTAATACAATAGTGAAGTATTATAACATAAAGCATATAAAATCTATCGTTACAAAATGTAACAGTATGATTGTAATTGAAACAATTATAAGTTAATATGATATAAAGAAAGGAAATAATACAATTACCTCTCTAAAAAAAATAGTAGAGAAAATGTAAAAGTATTACAATTATTTTATCACAAAGGGAAGGGTTATCCAATAACCTTGGATAAGTGTTCTGTCTTACCACCACCTTGGTAAGCCCTTGATATGATTATCAGTACATCTGTGTTGCTATCCCTGAAAGCCCACGATACGATGATCGATACATCTATCTTTCTATCCCTGCAAGCCGTCGATTTGGTAGGTAATCGGAACCTCTGTCTTTCAGACACTTGAATGCCCTTGATACGATGATCGGTACCACCATATTCCTATCCCCGACAGCCCTCGATCATTATCACCGGATCAGTCACACAAAGAAAACAAAGATCTTATTGAAATACAAAAACTAAGAACGAGTCGTTCACATTTTTAGTCACAAGGCTTTCGCAAGAAGAAAGAGATAAATCACAGTCTCTCTCTCTAGAAATTGATAGTAGAAAAGAATGATCAAAGTCTCTCAATTATTTTTCATAGCATAAAATTACCTCTTATTTATAGGCCTCATGTTACAATGGTTATATTTCCTTCAACTGTTATATTTCTACGGAAACCTCGGATGGACTTGAACACCAGTCATTACAACGGTCATATTGAAACAGAAAACACCACATAGTTTTGATTAGTTTATAACTAACTCCATGACATCATTTTGGTTAAAAAAAAGATATATAAAAATGATAATCATGAATACGATTGATATAAGACCTGTTTTGATAAAGGATAAAAACATGCATGTGATAGAAGTGAAATATGAGAACTATTAATACTACATAGTGCAATATATTGCTATGATGGAAAGTAAATATGATGCACAAAAGTCAGTAATATTGATAGGGTCAATATGATTTACAAAGTCTGTACGATTGACAGGGTCAGTACGATTGACAACGTTAGTACGATTGAAAAATTCAGTAAGATTGACAGGGTCAGTATGATTGACAGAGTTAGTACGATTGATAGAGTCAGTACGATTGACAGTGTCAGTACGATTGGCAAAGTCAGTATGATTGACAGAGTCACTACGATTGGCAGAGTCAGTATGATTTTCAGAGTCTGTACAATTAACATGGTCAGTATGATAAACATACTCAGTACGATAATCATAGTCAGTACGATAAACAATTATGAATACATTTTTGATTTCCAGAACATGACATAAAAGTCAAAAGAGGACTTTTGACTCAACAAAAATAAATTTAAATTTTAACTAATTAATGTATTCCAAAAAATTTATAGATGTATAAGATATTTTATTGACGTATTAATAGTTTTTTTCTCTATGATATCATGTTTTTATTGTATTTATAAAAATTCATGAAATATATATTGTCCACATTGACATTAATAATAATTAAAAATTAATAATATTTTTTTAAAATTATATAAATTCATAAAAAATATAAATTTTTTAGAAATTACTAGGATAAGGTTTAAAATTTCAAATATTATTTATTTATGGTCATTTTTTAATTTTATTGAAACTATATGAATCCTTCAAAATTATTATAATTTTTTTCACTATTATAGTTAAAGAGGATGAATAAGGGTTTAATCAAAATGATAAGGATTAAAAAAATATTCTAAAGTGTTATACTTTCCCTTGTATTAACTTCCTTCAAATGATAATAATCCTATATATTATATATATATATATATATATTATTTTTGATCAATTTTTTATATAAATATAATTATATTAATGTAGTAATTTGGTAAATTGCATGAGTGTTAGTCTCCTATCTTATAAAAGGGAACACCTTTATTGCTTTTAATCACAATTAAAAACCTATTAGGTTCAGCTAATATATACCAAAATCACTTAATATAATACCTACCCAAAATCTATACTTCTTATTTTACTCATAACTCCATCCTTATAATTCTTATGTTTTTACACAATAAATAATTTCTAAAGAAGAGGTATCATTTCTAATTAAGTGTTTCTATTTTCTTCTTCTTCCAACCACATATGCTCTTATTAATCCCTGAGTAAAAAATTTATCTCATAAAATAAAAAAACATATATGTTATTATTTTAATATCATCTCTTAAATCCATCTCTACTTCTATCAAATAGGGAAATAAGTTGTTGTTTGGGTGTATGGTTGACTACCGGCTCGCGAACTGATAAAATTCATTTGTCATATCCATCTATCAAGATAGTTTATAATTATGGAAAAAAAGTTCATATATTATATTCAAAAAATATTTATCAATATTAAATGATAATATATAATTTATATTCTTAAATTTTAATACATAAGAAAATGAAAACGACATTCGTGCGTACATGTGAATTATTACCTCCATGAAAAGATGTGATTCTTTCTTCTCCACCACATAAAATGGAAGATATGTATAAGTATATTTAATAGAATTATATGATATATATGAACTTATTATTATTTTGGAAATATAAAATGATACATACCACTTTTCTATAATTATTATTGAAAAATGGAAATGTTACTCATTCGTGTGTACGACTTACCATCACCATGATTCTGACGCAGTTCATTTTCAATAACAATATTTAATAGATCGATTTAAAAATATAATTGATCTATAATAATGTTTATTATGTAATCAATATTATTCTTTATAATATGAAATAATTTAAAATATGACCACGGTCAACCGATATAAACCATTTTGGATTTATGAAACAAATATCATCAAAACATCATACATGAACATAAATAATGATTTATTTGGTATAAAAGGCTATGAATTCATGTAAAAGAAATAATAAAATTGAAAAGGGTTATCAAGAAAATAAATAAATAATGTAATATTATTTTTCATGAATATAAATATTGAATGTGACCATTCAGACTCAATGTAAAGGACTTTGTCTAAATGTCCTTTCATTGAGTCATATTTTGAGGTTATAAACCCACCTTATTTTATAAGGTGTATATAGATACCCTTAATCTTATCATATCATGAATTTATTTTTTCTAAGGTTATTTAATGTTTTATTCAATTTTATTCCTTCATATGGCTTGTGATTAAAATGATTCAAAGCTGTATTTGACACTTTGATTTAAAAAAACATTTAAAATGTTTAAAGATTTAAATTAAAAATATTTTAATTTTCTATGTATTTTATTTTGAATGTATTGTGGAATAATTATATAATCATAAAAACCTTAAAATAAAATTAAATTGGAAGAAATAAAATTATTGACTAAAAGTCTATTTTACGAAATTTTTATTTGTGTGAATTTATAATTGGTATCAAAGGAATTGTTTAGAAAACATTAGAGGTTTGGAAATTATGTTAAATAGAGGTGTTTTTTCTATATATATTCTATTCCCAAAACCTATATTCTCTTAACTTTTAAATAAATAGAATTTAGTTAAAAATGGAAGGTGGATAATCTGAAATAATTAATCTCTCTTTTGATGTTCACTGACTTATTATAATGACTACAAAAGTCATGTCCTTATGATTATAAATAATTTTATAACTTAAAAATCTCATTAAAATGGTTGTATGAAATATCAAAAACCTTTTCTATACCTTGATACCTATGTAATTTATGGGTTTTTTATCAAATAATATTTTCCCAGTTTTCTCAATATTTTCAAAAAATTAAATATTATCAAGGAATTTTCAAACATCTACCGCTTTCATAGGATTTGTTGAAAATTATGATATACATATAGTTTCCAAATAAGGTGAATCTTTTACAGACAATTTATATTTGGTTGTAACATATTTTATTTTAGTACATAAATATTTTATTTTAAAAGGACCATTGATTACATGTAAAAAATATTATTCAATTTTTTTTTATAAAAAACATGTTTTATGAGATGTTTCAGAATTATATATTATACATAAATATTTTCCAAAACAATTTCAATGCTCACAACCATTCAAACCATATTATAAAAGCTTTATTTATACATATTATAAATGGGAAATTGAGGAATCTCTCAAGCATTAATTCATGGTGGGGACCATCTGTTTATATGAAAAATGAAAATGAAATCAGGTGGACACAATGATCAAGGTACAATTTAATTTCATATTAGAACTAATATATTCCAATCATATGGAAATGAAATGTAAAATATTTACATATAAATTAATTTTTACATTAATATGTTTTGATAAATATTTATTGGGATGCAAAATAAAATGTACAATATAATCATTACGGTTAAAACATTCACCTAATAGATGAAGCTCAATTTTTCATGTAATTATGATTCCAAATTTTATTATTTTATGTCATGAAGCAGTTCCTCAACACTAGTAAATTTATTTTGAATGAAAAATAGTATTCATTTAATTTTTTTAATAGTAAAACAATGAAATTTTAACCCATTGCAGATTTACAGTTTTATGCATAAATTTATAATAACCATGGTATCTATCACTCTCCATCAGAACATGATCATTAGTTTTATCTTACTTTCCCATGTTTTCCTATTTTGAATCATAGTATTTGTTAAATCATGTTACCTTCAAACATTACTTTTACTCTTTTTAAATGAAATTTTTATTGACCCATTTTTAAATGTTGGATTTAAACAATATATTTTGAAAACTAAAACATCTAATTTTCAACCTAAATATCAAATTGTGAAAAAACTATTTATTAATAAGGGGGAGAATATTACATCAAGATTTTTTACAAGGATATAATATTTTTTATGGTATACATGATAAGACATATAACGCCCAAATGGACAACAAAATATTAGTATATAAATTTTACCATTATAAAAAACACATTTGAGTCATGGGTATGAACTGGAATATCTAAAATATGAAAATATTCATTACTAAGGTATATAAAATTAATTATTTGGTGAATAATTAATTATAAATGAAAATGAAATAAAATTTAATATAAAGGATGTATTTTTATGAAAAAATATTTTTATTTTCCATAATGGAATATTATAAATCAAAATAATCACAATATTTTTCTAATATAAGTTTTACCACCTTTTATTGGAATACATTTTTAAAAAAAAATTTCACACTTATATTAACTCTTTTTGACCAAATAAACTTATTATTTTAAATCATATTTTCAAAATTTACTTTGTATTGAGATTTGTAATTTTTTTATAAGTTTCATTTCATGATGATTACGGAAAAATAAATAATTTTAATTATAAAGATTCTTTTGATTTAAATAATTTATAACATTGAAATATATTTAGGTTAATTTTAAATTCATAATATTTAAATTATACATATATTAATAAAATATTGTTAATTTGAATAAATTTCTTATAGAAATGAGATATGAAAACTTGTTCCCCATTTGAACATTTTAACTATAAAAATTCACTGTTCTGCACTATCTTTGGGATTAATTTGAAATTAATTTTTTCCCCTTATGTGACTTGAATTTTAATGAATGGATTCCATATTATGAATCATATTTTCTCAATTGAGAAAATATGTACCTTTTATTATTAGATAAAATTAATAGTTACTTAATAACATTTATTACCAATATTAAGTGTAAATCGGGAAATTAAGGCTAAAGTAATATAAAAATACTAATAAATAACCCTACTACTTGGCCCAATTTTATTATATGGGCATTTCATATCCATAAAAATTAAAGTACTATTTATGTGACAATTTGTCTCTATTTTAATGAGAATAAAACGTTTTTAATATTTTATTCAAATTAAAGAAAAACTAATCATAATTTTTTTTATCAGGTTAGAGATCCTTAATATGGATTTATATAGGGGATGTGTTTGGCTATAAATTTGATATTTACAAATAAAATATTTATCTTAATTATGGTAAATTATTTTTACTTTTTAGGGAAGAAATAATTACCATAAATGATTTCATAATGATGATGCATAAACTATTGTATTAATGGAAATCACATAAATGATATTGAAAATATTGAAATAAATTTTATTCTATATTATTAATGTCGTAAAAGTATTTTCAATATGAACTTGTAATTTTACGGATTTTTAGAATAAATATTTCCAATATATCATGTTGTTATAATATTTACAAAAATTTAAGTAATAAATAGTGTCAAAATAAAAATTAATAATAGTTTATAGTAAATAATAATTTATTAATTGATATAAGATTCATAAAAATAAAAATTTTAGAAAAATGATAAGAAAAAGAATTAAAATTTCTTAAATTATTCATTTTTATTTATTTAGTAATTTTATTATAACTATATTTACCTTAAATAAGTAAAAACATATTTTATCACGGTAATGGTTAAAGAGGTTAATATGGGTTAAAACAAAAATGATAAGGACTAAAAATGATAAAAACATATATAATTTACATTTTATGAATTTATTTATACCCATAATCATCATTTATTATAAATAAATCATTATTTTCAATATTTTATATAAAAATAATTTATATTAATTTAAAATTTTGAAAACTTCCAAGTCCACCCTTCCCCTCTCTTAAAAGTGGGCACCACTTATTATATTATCATAAAATAAAAAAAAAACCTATTTATTAGAGAAATTTTATCCAAAATATTTTATAATATTCCATAAACACATAATATATAAATTTTTCTACAGGCATAAAACCATCCTCATAGGCCTTAATGTGTTATGAAAGAAAGGGTTTCAAATAAATATATAATGACTTTAATTAATTGTTTCCGTTTTGTTTCTACATCCACCTCCTAAAAATAATATTTAAAGATGATGAAATATTATATTTATAATATTTAATATACATGTATTTTATTATGTTAATATACTCACCAAAATAAATCTACACTTCTATCAAATGGGAAAATAATTTATCATTCATGTGTACGAAGAATACTACATTGCAAAATGATGAAATTCATTTTCAATAACCGTCTCTCAAGAATGGTCATAATGATGTAATTAATATTTATATATTGAATTCATGAAATATTTGAAATTATGAAAAGATCATATATCGTTTATTCACTTTCTTTTATGTACATATAACATTGATAACAGCGTTTGCGCGTACAATTGAATTATCATCTCCATGAAATGATATGATTCATTATTCATAATGACTTCACATGGATAATATATAAGTAAATTTAAAGTAATAAAAATTTTATATTATGTTATTATCATTATTTAATGTTTAAATACCATTTAATACCATTCTATACTTATTATTCAAAAATAGGAATTTTATTGATGTGTGCATACGGCCTTCCATCTCCATGATTGTAAAAAAGTGTGTATTTCATGACAATAATTAATTTATGGACTTAAAAATATAATTGATATATATTTATGATTATATTTCTAATAAAATTATTCTATATATGATAGAATTATTTAAACTTTGACCATATTTAGCAGACTGAATCTATTTTGGAATTATGAACCAAATATTATTAAATTGTCAAACATGAACAAAAATAATGAAGTAATTGTTATAACATTATAAAAAGTGATGTAAAATGAATAATACATCGGTAAAATATACTTAGGAAAGTAGTTAATTAATTAATATAATATTCTTATTTTGGAAAATAAGGACTATGTATGTTGAGTCAAACTCAAGGTAAGGGACTTTTCTCCCAACCTCCTTTTGTTGAGGAATATTTCGATGTTATAACCTCACATTATTTTTTGAGAGGTATATATAGTCTTATTTACATATCATATCATAAATATATTTATCCTCTTTGTATTTAATGTTTTTAAAATTGAATTCCAATGGGGATTATAATTTAACTATTCCAGATTGGGAGTGACACGTTGATTTAAAAATCTGTTTTTGAATGTTAAAATATATAAATTCAAACCATTTTACTTTTCTTGGTATTTTAATATGTTCTTTTTATAGCCTAATTATCTGAAACTATAAACCTAAAGGTATTACCAATGTCAATTTAAGTAAATTCAAGACTAAAACGCAATATTCTGTAATGTTTATAGCCAGTTCCTAACATTTAATATCAATTGGGAGGTATTGAATACATTAGAGATTTGGAATTTTGGATCAACATTGGTTATGTTTCTATATATATTATTTTAGTAAAATAATTTTTCTAAACTTTTTACATATCAAGAAGAGTCAATTACAAATGGAAGGATGAAGATCACAATCAAAATTTCTACCTCTTCCAAATGACTTGGTTGTAATAATTATTAGAAATCCAAGTACTTATTATTCTGAAACATTTTATTACATTAAACTCTCATGAAAATGGTTATATGAAATATAAAACACCTTCCGAATTCCTTAATACCACTATTATTCTTGGGTTGTTTTTATTCAATTATTATTCTCCCATATTTCAAATTTTTCAAAAAATAAAATATGTTTTAGGAATTTTAAAATATTTTACTATATCACCATTATTTGAAGAATATTAATACTTTGATATATATTACAATGATATAGACCCTTTTATACCAATTAATATTTGGTTTTAACTTATAGTCTTTTAGGACATATTTATGGTATTTAAAAAATACCCTAGATTTAAATTTTTAAAATTAACTATGTCCGAATGTTTTATAAAAATAACTTTTTTATATGTTTTGAAATTATATTTCATACAAAAATATTTTCAAAAAATATTTCTCTATAAACACACATAAAACCAATATTATAACTTGTGAATTTAGATAATTTAAGATTGAGACTTTGAGGAAGATCTCGTGAATTTTTGAAGTTCCTGGACAATCAATCTAAGTTACCCTAATGAAAAGGAAATCAGTTGGACACCCAAATCAAGGTACAATAATCATTTAGATTGGGATAGTTTTAATTAAATCATTGGGAGAAAAAATTTCAAATATCGATATGTTAAGGAATTTCAGGTTAAGAAGATGAGGTAAATATGGATTAGGATGTAAAATAATAAGTATAAGATAAACATTAAGGTTAAAACATTCACTTAATTTTTCAAGATATTCTTTTCAAGTATGTGTGATTCCTTATATAATTAATCAATGTCATAAAGGAATTATTCAACTCTAGGAAAATTATTATGAATAAAAAATGTTATTCATTTACTTTTCTAGTTGATAAATCAAAAAACATTAAATAAATAAATGATTTATGGTTTTGTGATAGATAAATTCTTAATGACCCTATTCTATATCACTACCCATCATAAAGTGATAGTTACTTCTCCAATCCAGGTCCATTTTTTCCAGCATGTGATCCTAGTATGTGTCATTTAATGTGACCATCTATCTTTTTTTCTCTCTCTTTTCAATTTTATTTTTTATTAACGCATTTTTCTATGTGAGGTTTTTAATATGGTGTTTAGAAAATTCAAACCCCAATTTTAAAATAAAATGTTAAAATTTTGAGGATGAAATTTATTAATTGGGGTATAATGAACCATCCTATGTTTTTATCAGTAATGGATATGTTCGATAGTGAAAATGATACACCACATTGAGCATAAATGAATAAATATATATTATTTTTTAAATGTAACTTTCATAAATTTTAAAATATAATGGTGGATAAGAATTATATTAATTAAATTATTAAATTAATTTTTACCTATGTATATATAATGATTTCTTTGGTTTTCAATAAATTATAAATGAAAATAAAAACCAATTGAATATAAATAATGCGAGTTTGTTAATAAAAATAATTTTATTCCCATAAAGTAATTTTTTAAATTCAATTAATATCTATTTCAATAAATAATTATTATATTTATATGTCGTATATTAAAATACTAATTTACCTTCATTAAATATGTTTTATAGGCATTAGATAAGAATAAATCCAATATTACAAACAAAAATATTATATTTTTCAAAAATTATTTTTACCTCCTTCTAATGTGAGAATTCTTTTAAAAACTAATTTTAAAACATTTATTTATGATATTAAACAAAAAAATTATATTTTTTGAAATAATATTACTAAAATTTACTTTGGTTGGACTTTTGTTTTATTTATAAGATTCATTTTTTGATCAATAGTGAAAAATAATGCATTTCAATTGGAATCTGACATTTCATATAAATAATTTATATTGATCAATTACATTTTGAATTGTTTTAAATGTCACAAAAGTAAAATTAGAAATCTATTATTACAATTCAGTCCATTTAAATCAATTTATCACCTAAATTTGATATAAAAACATTGTGAATTTTTGACCTTTTTCAATTTAAAACCTCACTTTTTTTACCATATATGGGATTAATTTTAAATTATATTTTGGAAATTATGTATTTATAATTTTGAAAAATTGACTAAATATTTTTAGTCATATATTTCCAAATTTATGAAATAGTTTTATTTTATTTTTAAATATTGTTAGTGGTAAACCTGGTAATTTTGTATACCGTGGTAAAGGAAAAATCAGATAATTCAGTATAATAATACTATTATAAATATTATAAAATGAACCTATAACATTCACCAATTTTATTGGATGATAATTCATATTTAATAATAATTAAATGATCAGTTTTGTGACTATTTATGTCCATTTAGAATAGAATATACTATTTATAATATTTTATTAAAATAATCAAACATATCATACTTTTTTAGCAAGTTAAATAACATTAATATTGGTTAATATATTTGATATATTTAACTATAAATTATATTTTGAAAAAAATAATATTTATCTTAACCGTGGTAATTTATTTTTTATTCTTATGGAAGAAATAACTACCCTAAAGGCATTCACAATGTCGATGAAGTAACTATTTAGTTAATTAAAATATCAAATAAATGATATTAAAAATATTAAAATAAATTTAATTTGAAATAATTATTTTAATCCTAGAATTTTATTGATGTATATGATATATTAGTGACTTATTTCTAGATTTTTGTAGAATATATAATGTTTTATGAAAATTTAAAAATTTCATGTAATGAATATTGTCAAAATTGATATCAATGATATTTTAAAATGAATAATATTTTTTAAAATGACATAAAATATCTAAAAATAAAAAATTCAGAGAAATAGTTTATAGAATATTTATATTAAATTAAATTTTCATTTATGGTTTCTTTTCAGTTTATATTAACTCCATTAACCTTCAAAAACTAAACCACATTCTGTTACAGTAAGAGTGGAAGAGCATAAATAAATGTTAAAAAAAGATAAGGATTAAAAAAAATATAAAAACATATATAATTTCCATTCGATGAATATATTTTGACTAATAACAATAATATATTATAGATAAATCATTTTTATCCATTTTTTATTGAAAATTAATTTATATTAATTTAATATTTTGTGAAATTAAAAAATTGCCCCTCGCATCTCTTATAAAAAGAACTTATTCTTCTCTTTTCTTAACTTATAAAAAACTATTTATATCGACCAATATCTACCCAAATATTTTTTTTATAATATCTAAAAACATTTTTGATATCATATTTTTGGTATAACCCCATCCTTAGTGGTCATATTTGATTACCCAAAGAAGGATTTTTGAATAAGAGTTATCGTTTTAAATTGAGTGTTGCTATTTTGTTTCTTCTTCCACCTCTATCAGGTCATATACAACCTTTTTAAAATTAAATAAGCAGAATCATAAATATATATATATTATTGTTTTAATTTCATCACCTAAATAAATTTCTACTTCCATCAAATGGAATAATAGGTTATCGTTTGTCTGTATAGAAGACGATCGACCCTCGAACCGATAAAATTCGTATTTATGACTGTATCTCAACACTAATTATAATGATGGAATTAAAGTTTAAATGTTAAATTCATGTAACATTTATTATTATTAAAGGATAATATATCATTTATTTACTTACCTTTCCATTCATAGAAAAATAATAACTTCTTTTGTGCGTACGTGTGAATTGTCACCTCCACGAAGTGATGTGCTTCGTTTCACATCACCTACTCACATTGATGATATATATAAATATTTTAAATAAATAATAAGATATATATATATATATATGACATAATTATCATTAGTTAAAGATAAAATGATACACACTTCATTTTGAAAATTATTATTGAAAATGGAAACGTTATTCGTGCATTCTTATGGCCTACCATCTCCATGATTATAACATATTTCACTTTTAATAAACAAAATTAATGGATATATTTAGAAGTATAATAGATTTATAATAATAATAATTATTAAATTAATATTATTGTTTATATTATGAAATAATTCACCCTTTTCCATATCCAACTAACCATATTCATTTTTGAATTATGAACCAAATATCATCCAAACCTTAGACATGAACTTAAATAATGAAAAAAATTATAAAATGATAATAAGTTTTATATAAGGGATAAAAAACATGAAAAATTTTCTAACTAAATTAAATAATTAATGTAACTTTTATATTTAGGAATACTAAGATTGTGTGTGATTAGTCAGACACAAGGTTAGATACTTTTCCCCAATCTCATTTTATTGGGGCAAATTTTGATGTTATACACCCAACATGTTTTATGAGTTGTGTATACATCCAAATTAACATATAATATTATTAATGTTTCATTCTCATGTCATTAAATATTTTTTAAAATGATTATCCTTTTTTGTAATATGACATAAATTTTTTAAAGTGGTGTGAGACACATTTATTTAAGAAATCATTGATTTAATGTTTCATGAATTAATTTGAATATATTTTCATTTTATAGGTATTTTTATTGAAAATTTTCTTTGAAAATGGATATATTATTTCAATAAATAGAACTATTTTCTTGTTAGTAAAAGTGAAATTTTATGGCTGTTATTTTTAAAATTGAATATTTTTATGTGTTATGATTGCACAATGGAACTCATACATTTGATTAGTGGTGACATGAAAAAAATGAAGGCTTGATCCATCACAAACCAAGGTTATGTGAATACATTTTGACATCAAATACACCAGCTATGGAATCATGTCATATGGTTATTCCATTTTTAAGAGAAATTTTTTTCAACTCTGCCGCATAGTTATTCAATTTTAGTATAATTATGTCCTAACATTCCTTTATTTATTATCAATGATTTCTATGGGTTTTATAGTAATATTATTATAATAAAAATGGTATATATTTATATTATTATAATAAGAAATTATTTTCTAATTTATAAGATTAAAAATTATAACTTTATGATATATTTTTCATGGTTCCTTATGTTTTCACAAAACAAATATATTTCCTTCTTTGTGTATTTCTTATTGAGAATTTGTGATCATATAAGGTATTAAAGTGTTATTCCTATGATTTAAAGGGGAATGGTGACAAGGATGATATCAAGGGGAAAATTTTAAATATTTATCATCATAAGAAATGAAATTTTATTAAAATTATATTTATTTTATGAAAAAATTGATACTGTATAGAAGTGTGTACTTATAATTTATGGGACTAAATTGTTATATTTTCCCTCATTCTCTAACACTTTAAACTGAATATATCCTTGAATAAGAATTATATTTAAAAAAACTATAACATGAATTTTTATGTATGTTTTCGTATAATGATTCTTTATATCCGAAAATTCAATAATTAAGAATTACCTTCAATTAAATGTTAGTTATTATTATCCATGAGACTTTTATAATGATATTATCTCTATCTGCATAACATTATCTATTTATTTATTAAATGGAATGTGTTTTCAATTATAAAACATTCCATTTTTATTATGCATTGTCTCACCAATATATTAATGTTATTGATTAAATGGGATGTGTGTTTAGATATTTACCATGCTATATTGTGAATTCATTATTGATTATTCACTATTTAATAAAGACTCAATTCTACTCTACATAACTATTTCTGATCATTTAAGATCACCCTTATTTTGTTTCATTTCCAAAAAATCCATGATCTTTACTATAAATTATTTGAAAAGATATAATATAATTAATAAATATATTCATGAAGATGAAATTTGAATTTTGTATTAAAATGTAATATGTTAATCTTGAATGTATCATGATTACCTAGACTACTAATCTATATTGT
The DNA here is from genome assembly GCA_963277665.1 of Viscum album. Classification (NCBI taxonomy): domain Eukaryota; kingdom Viridiplantae; phylum Streptophyta; class Magnoliopsida; order Santalales; family Viscaceae; genus Viscum; species Viscum album. The sequence goes on from OY728123.1 coordinate 640,270,498, forward strand.
TCTTCAAGATTTAATTAAATGTATCTTATTCCGTTATAATAACTAATAATTTGATACATGTTACTTGAGTCATTGTTTCTACATTAGGTATCAGGCATATTTTATATAAATTATCTACAGATTGTGAAAATATTTGGTAGCATGTATGTCTTTATTAACTTGAGTGTTATAGAAACCATTATGGGGTTATGAGTATAAGATTTATCATAATTTTAAAGTAATAAATTTCATTTTTATTTTATGTGATGGAAGTGTGCCAAGATTAAGAATAATTTAGGAATCATTTAAAGAAATAAAACACATTGGTTTATTATATGTTTTAGTAAAAAGGCTATTAAAGTAAGAATTAAAATAAATTTAATGGGACTATGTTTAATGGTATTTCCAAACTTTAGGGTTTTTATATATTTATTTTTTTGTAATTATATATTATTACACGTAAGAGATTTTATAAGAATTGTATTTTCAAAAATTTGAAAACCTGCATACCAGTTCACAGCCGCTTTTGTTCGAAGAGGCTGTCGGGCTTGTACCCATAACTAAAGGACGATAAGAGATTAGTGAATACCACTGACAGAGATGATGTTATAGTTAATATTTCATTGTTTTTATTTTAATTTTTTAATAAATATGTATTTATTATCATCTAGTGGTTTTACTGCTGATGTTTATAGATTAATGTATCATGTTGAATATATTATGATAACCATTTTGGTTTTGGAAAATATTTAGATATTGGAGGAATTATTTTACCTCTTTTTGAATTTTATGATCTGTCAAATGTTAAATTTAGTACATCACGAAAAGAAAATTAAATTGGTATATTATGTTACCTATGTAAGAGATGATGGTTACATTGATTAAAGTATAAAAAAGTGTTAAATTGTTCTCATGATATAGAAAGATATCATGTAAGAATATTTCCATATATTCTTAGATGGTAAAATAGTTTCTCAACATTAATAAAGGGATATGGAAAAAATTCTTATTACATTCATATTATATGAATCAAATGTTATTTTGAATAATAAATTATTTACGGTTTTTAGGTCCATATCTTTCAAATAATCATTCAATTTAATGTGATCAGTGATCTATATCCCTCCCTATACTCATTTAGGATTTCCATCCTTGACGATGCCATTACTTTCCACAAATTTTCAACTACATAGATACATAGTAATGTTTTATCGAATTTGAAAATTATACTTCCCTTAACATCTTAATAATAGGATGTTTTAGGAAACCTTTTAATTATGTTGGTTTTCAACAAAGAAATTCTCTAATATTAAATCCTTCATTTCTGACTGCAAGATAAAATTATGTGGGTGAGATTTAATTAGGTTCAGGAGAATGTAACACATTAAAACTAAAAAGGCTGATGATTTCATTGGATATAATATGTATAATGATACACTTATATTAAAACACCTTCAAAATACATTTCTTTAATTTTAATCTCTTCCACATCTTGCGACATGCACCACCTAGAGTCGAAAATAAATAAAAAATAGAATACCAATATAAAAGTACCATTATTTTGTTGGGTATGAATGGTACTCAATAAATATTAAAAATTATACTATTAACCCATATATAATAAAGTTCATTTTTTATTTATTTTGTTTTCCAAATATATAACAGTAATTTGAATGAAAAATAAATATACTCTGAAAATATTTATTTTTTTTCAATGGTGGGATTCTCTCACTTTGTAAACATATTTTGAAATTAATTATCATCAATTATAGGAAACCATTTTGACAATATAAAACTCTTTTGATAATTTTCATGTAAAATTTATATTTGTATTATTTTTTGATTTTGTTTGAAATGATTTTTTTAATAAATAGAGAAAAATATTGTTTTTATGTAGAAATTCTTTTTTGATTAAATTATTGAGGAATATAAATCATATTTAATTTTTTTTATAATTTAAATTAACTTAATTATGTTAATATATATCTTATTTAGTTCATTTTAATAAATTTCATGTTGAAATATAATATTAAAATCTTCTAAAAATTTCAATGTTTTAATTGGAAAATACATTTTTTTAAAAGGTTCTATGGGATTAATTTTGAATTTAACACTACCAATTATATGAATTTGACATAAAAATGGATTACATATTTAGAATCAAGAATTAATTATATAATAGAATAATTTTAACTTAATTTTTAAAAATTATGCATAGTAAAAATAATGTAAATTAATTACTGTTGATAAAGTAATAATGTGTTTTACAAGGGGTTAAACATTGATGATATGGTTAAAAATAACCTAAAACACATCCAATCCGATTTTTATTTCCATATGTCACTCTTGTAACATATAAGAATCCATTATGACCCATGTTTTCTTCATGGATTATGAAAACATATTTTTAATTGATTCTTTTCAAAAATTTCGATGTGTTCTCTCTACCCCACTTACAAATAGCCACCCAGTATCCTCTCATCTTCAAACATAAAAAGTTTTTTAGTTCACCCAAGGCCATAAAAATTATATCATTACTAAAAAATTAATTATATAACTTTTTTTTAATAAAAAATTAATCCTAGGATGGGATTTGGTGAATACTTAATGAGGTCTTCCCAATAAGAGGTAAGGTTCCTAAACAAGAATATTTTTTTTTATTCTACCACCACATTAAAATGTTATGAAAACTTCTTTAAATAGTAACATATGTATATTTTATATATTGGGATATTATTATTTCATGTGAAAGAACAATATCTTACCCCTATTCCATCAAATAGGAAACAAAACTAACAATCATGTGTATGATGGAATACCAGCTCGCAAACTTATTAGTGCTGATTTTATCACAACCTTTCAAGGTTGGATATAATGATTTATTTAATATTTTGAAGTTATATTTATGATATTTTTATTTTATTTAATTATAATATCTGTAACACCCCAAGCTTCTACGGTACGCTTCTCTTTGAATAATGTGATAGCGTGTGTTGTACGCAACACCGAGTTCTAACACACCATAACTAATCAAACTAGCCGTTATGAATAGTAACACCTACTTTTTGAAATTATATATATTTTATATTTGAAAATGGACTTCATTTTTGGATTCGGAATATCGAATTTAGCTTAAGGTGAAATTTTGGTACATTTCGGATAACTTTCATATTTTGATGAATAGTGAAAATTACTAAATTTTAATTAAAAACAACTTTTTTAATCAAAATAATTAATAGTGATAAATTATGAATTTGAGTGGTTTTAAAGTATATTTAGAATATATTTTTACCATTTAATATAATGTTGGTCATTGGACATAATTTTACAATTAAACCGAACATAAACAAGTGTCAATCTTTTGATAGTTATTATCTCTTAAAAACACGCTTTTTGTTTTGACAGCGGGAATTAATTTTAAATTAATTCCTGCCACTTCTGTGTTTTGAATTTAGGAAAATGGATTCCATATTTGGAATCAGGATGTTCAAATTTTGTAAATAGGTAACTTTTATTTTTAGACATTTTGAAAAATTACTGCGGTAAATATTTTATTTACCATGGTTAAGGGTAATTCCGGTAAATAAGGGTTAAAAAAATAATATTATAATAATACTAAATTACCCTAAAACGTGTCTTAACCCTATTGTTTGATACATGGTCGACCATGGGAATCTTTGGGTCTATTTTGGGACCCCATGGATCCACTTGTAAGTGATAATGACACTTTATTTTAATTTAGTTAAAATAAATACAAAAATGACACAAGCATATATCTTTTAGAACAACAATTGTTACATAGTGTTATATATGTTGTATTTTAGATTATAAATATTCATTAGAAAGATAAAACGATTTCATACATAATTATATTTTATTTATAATTTTTAGACATTAAATAATTTATTTTATATATGACACAATGATGATGCAGTAATTACTATAATAGTAAAAAATTAAAATAATTGATATTATAAATACCCAAATAAATATAATATGACACTTTTAATGAATTAAACTAATTTTCTAGGATAATATGATATATTAGGATTGATTTAATTGACTTTTTTCGAAGTAATCAATCTGTTATGAGTTTCACAAAAATCAACTATTGAATAGTGTCAAAATTGACATAAAAGAGTTCTTAAACAAATATTATATTATTAATTGATATCAAATTCCTAAAAATCTAATTTTAGGCCAAGAGACTTATATCATGATAGGTTAATCATTAATGGACCACTTTGGGGTCTCTTGTATGTATATAGTAAGTTTATTAACCATATTATATAAAAATACAAAGAGACATTGTAAAAGTGAAACTAATTAACTTAGAGTTAATACTTAAATATAAGGTTAATATAAGTACCCAAACCTGTCTAACATCTATTGGTTGAGTTGTTTTCGACCTATCCCCACCTTAACATTTAAATAATCAACTTTGGAGCCATTAGAAACCGAATATGAATTTATTATAAATTAATATTTCCAGCTTTTCCAAAGGTGCCCCTCACCCTTCTTATAAAAGGGCACTCCTCCTTCTCATTTCTTCACACCTTCAAAGCCTTTTGGTTCGGCCAAACTCTGCCCAAATACTCTCCCAACATCCCTCACTACAACCTAGAGGCCTTAGTTTGATCAGAAAGCCAACCTATGGAGCCCTTTTGATCAAATCAAAAGGAAGAACCCGAAGAAGAGGTAATGATTTCACCACCCTTTTCTAAGTTCATTTCTTCTTCCACTTCTTCTTCCTTTGTTCTTACCATTATAAAATAATAACTCCAGTATCTCACATATACTGTGATGTTATTATAAATATGGTACAATCATATTCAGTATTCTATCCACCCTTTGAATAACATGTCACCATACGTGTGTACGTACGGCTTACCGTCTCCATGTCGTGGTGTAATTGTTATTCAATATAATATTATTTGGATGGGTATAATAATGATGTGTAACTCATGTAAATAATAAATATAACATGTTAATGATTCTGTATATATGATATACCATTCATTTATATATTATTTTAATATCAAATGAATGATATTGTCGCTCGTGCGTACGTACGGACTACCGTCTCCACGAACGCGATGAGATTCATTCTCCATCGTAACCATTCAAGTATAATTATCATTTGATGATTTAAAAATGATGTTTAAGGACTAGATATCATTCTGGATATGAATAAAATACAACAACCATGGCTTATGTTACAAAACATATAAAGAAAATGAGTAAGTTAACACCCGAAACGACGATAATTCTAAGATATTATTAACAAATCAATGTTAAAAGATCATATATGATATCATATTATTATATATGATTCTTGTATAATTTAATAACAACTATTTCACCATTATACAGGAGGTTAACCTACCCCAACCAAGGAAAAGTACAAGGTAAGGGTTTACTTTACAACCTCTTCATTATCCAAGGTTGTTTATACGTAATAATCTACTGGGATCTCTTTATCATCCACATCCATGTTTCTTAAAAATGCATTTCAAAACATTTTTACAATTTACTAGAATATGAGTTAAAGTAATTTATACCCTTTTTGACTTTTATAAGTGGTTTTTAAAGGAATCTTTCGGTCGTTTTCAAAACAAGGTCCTTTTTAACCTTTTTGACAGAATTAAGGTAAGAATGTTTTTTTAACTTATACGGCGGGTGCGGCTATTTTCCGCCGTTATAAAATCTTCAAAGCTTCCCTTACATGCTTATAAGAATATTTTCAAAGAAAATGTTTTATTTTATATGGATCTTAAATTATTTCAAAATAAAAGGAGTTATTTCTTTAAAAAGAATTTTGATTTCATCTATGTCAACATCCTTTGATGGATTTTAAGATTATTTGAAGTTGATTTATTATGATACAAAACTTCTATATTGTATTGAAGGTTTTGTGATATGTTTGACTGTGGATGTTCTATTTTTATACCATTCATAGTTTATGGTGAAAGTATTGACATTTCATATGCTAGTTTTAATATGAATGTTTATGTTATGTTTAAACCTTTTCATATGGGAATGCATTGGACTTAATATGTGACGGGTGGAGCCCGCTATAGCTCCTCGATGCCTCTGTAGGTCTCATGAGACAAACTAGTGTCTTGGCACAAGGCCTTGACAAAATCTTATTTGTAGTCTTCGCACGAGGCCTTGGCTATGTGGTTATGATAGTCTGGCATTATGCATTCCAACATTATGAAAGTGGTTATTGATTTTTTGCATGTGATTATTCGATTAGTAGAATATCCATGTGAATAAGTAAATGGCATTATTTCATTTTATTTATGCCATACCATGTTGAAAGTTCATATTTAAAAGGCTTTTGTTTTAGTTATACATTGCCTTAAATGTTTATTCTTATTTATGAAAGTTTTCGCTAAATTTTTATCCTTACTGGGCATTTGAGCTCACCCCTTTTCTATGTTTTATTTTTCCCAGGATGTGAAGAAGTAAGTTATGAATGACCTGCAGGGATTTTATGAGGGGTTAAAAGTGTGGATTGTGGAAACATTATGTTGTTGTAGTAGTTTTTCATTTTATGATATAATGTAAAACTTATGAATATATCTAGTGTTTCCAAGGCTACTAAACCAATTGGTCTTTCGAGATTTGATCTTTCTTGTGATCATGCCAATGTTATGTAATAATGCACCGACTCTGGGTAAATGGGGTCGGGGCGTTACAGTTGGTATCAGAGGAAGTTTAGTACAAACCTTGGAAGCTAGATTTAGATAAACTCTGATTAGAGCACGTAGACCTAAGATGAACGTTGAGGATTAGTATAGAAGAACTTCCTAGAATTTTGGTATTGTAGATATTTTGTGAGTTTTCCGAGCAATACATCCCTGTCTGGATACGAGCAGGTAGAGGCGGCTCTGGCACAGATGTACCTAGGGGTAAAACCCGAAAACACCACTTGGAGCTAGACTCGAACGGGAACTGGTGCACGACAACGGGCCTTGCTGCACTCTTGGTTACGACACTCCCGGGGGATATGCTTAGGATAACTCTCATTTTCTTTACAAATCATTATGAAGGGTTTATGAGTATATACTTTCTCAAAGAAAACATTTTTATGATTATATCCATAAATAGTTCAATTTATGTTAAGTGTTTTATAAGTATGGGATTATGTATTCTGATTCATAAACTGATCTAGTTTATGACATTGTTTAGAAATGGCGGCTAGTGGAAGAAATGGAAACCGTATCAATGCACGCACTCCATGTAGGGATTGCCCTCCTGCTCAAGATAATTATAGTGGGGCTGGTGATGCAACTGGTGCTGATCAGCTAATCACTATACTGGGACAACTTACTCAGGTTATGAATAATAACCTTACCCGTATGGAGCACCCTGATCCGCAGCGTGGAGGATCAATGTTAGATCGATTCATGAGGCAACAACCACCAACGTTCAATGGGAATAAAAATCCCTTAGTAGCTGAGAAATGGATATTTTCCCTAGAGAAAATATTTCAGGCTTTGGGGATCAGTGAAATGGAAAAAGTTATCATGGTAGTTTACCGCCTCACTGGAGATGCTAATCAATGGTGGTCATTGATTAAAAACATGAAGGAAGATGATGAAGTATCAAATATGGAGTGGAGGGAGTTCAAAGATCTGTTTTTAGAAAAATACTTCCCTCGCGACCATCGAGCAGATATGGAAAGGCAATTTCTGAGTCTGAGACAAAAGGAGGATGAGAATGTCACAAAGTATGAGGCTAACTTTACAAGGTTAGCGAGGTACGCTGGTGATTATATTCGTAACCCAAGAAGTAAGATTGATCGTTTCTTTGATGGGTTAAAACCATTTCTCCGTCGAGCGTTAGTCTCACAATCCTTTTCATCGTACGAAGACATTGTCTCATGTGCTATCAAGACCAAAAAGGAATTCTCTAAGTCTTATGACTTTAAAGCAAAGCAAGAGAAGAAGAGACTTGCTGATCAATCTGGGAATGGAAATAAGGGGAATAAGGGAAAGGTTGAATATCCATCTTGTGGTAAATGCGGGAAGAAACATCTTGGTACTTTCTTGAAGGGAATGGGAGTCTGTTACAAGTGTGGTGAAAAAGGCCACCAAGCTCATGATTGCAAGGGGAAGAAGGAAGCTACCAACGTTCAGTGCTATAATTGCAGGGAGATGGGGCATTATGCAAATTCATGTCCTAAGCGTCAGGAGAACTTACCTCAGAAAAGGCCAAGGGATCAAGGCCAGGCTTATGCTATCACTACTGCTGAGGTAGAAGCTCCGAAAGACGTGGTGGAAGGTAATTTAATGGTTTCCTCAAGTTTAGCAAAAGCATTATTTGATTCTGGATCATCTCATTGTTTCATATCTTCCCAGTTTGCTATGAAAATTAGATATTTCCAATTTGATTTAATAAGGGAGCTGTCAGTTAAAACTCCTAAGGGAAGTATCGTTGCAACGAAGTTTTGTGAATCAGTCCCCATTAGAGCACATAAATTTTCTTTATCTGCTGATCTCATCATCATACCTATGATTGAGTTTGATATAATCCTCGGTATGGACTGGCTTTCGGACTATGATGCGAAGATTTATTGTAAGAAGAAAGAGGTTACGATTCTTGATGAAAATGATAAGGAACACCTTATTTTTAGAGCAGAGTCGTCACCACCTAATTCTTATTTGGATCCACCCTCAATAGCTCAACTAAATTCAATTATTGGGGAGTAAGAGAATGAAATAACTGCGGGTGAGGAACGGAATGTTCAAATAGAGGATGTACCTGTTGTGAAAGAATTTGTAGATGTATTTCCGGAAGATTTACCTGGACATCCTCCAGAACGAGAAGTTGAGTTTTCCATTGATTTGATTCCTGGATCAAGGCCTATATCGAAGACCCCTTATAGAATGGCCACTGTAGAGTTAGTCGAACTAAAGAAACAACTAGAGGAATTGAGTAATAAGGGATTTATTCGCCCTAGTGTTTCTCCATGGGGAGCCCCTGTTCTTTTTGTTAAAAAGAAAGATGGATCTATGAGGTTATGTATCGACTACAGGGAGATCATTGCTATAACGATAAAGAACAAGTATCCCCTACCTCGTATTGATGATTTATTTGACCAACTGCATGGAGCTCAATACTTTTCAAAGATTGACCTTCGATCTGGATACCATCAGTTGTGTGTGAAGAAGGAAGACATTCCGAAAACAGCATTTCGAACCAGGTACGGGCATTACAAGTTTACTGTAATGCCGTTTGGATTGACTAATGCACCCTCTGTATTCATGGATCTGATGAATAGAGTTTTCAAGGAGTATCTCGATGAATTTGTGGTGGTATTTATTGATGATATCTTGGTATACTCCAAAACCTACGAAGATCATGAAAATCACTTGCGCATTATCTTGAAGACTCTGAGGAGGCCTGAATTATATGTGAAGTTTAGCAAGTGTGAATTCCGGCTTCAGGAGATTTCTTTTCTTGGCCATATTGTCTCTAAAGATGGAATCTCTGTTGATCCTTCTAAGACCAAGGCAATCCAAGAATGGCCAGCACCTACGAGTATAACTGAGGTACGTAGTTTTATTGGCTTGGCAGGTTATTATCGACGTTTCGTCCAGAATTTTGCCCGATTGGCTAACCCATTAACGAAGCTCACACGTAAAGGGGTTAAATTTGTTTGGACAAAAGAGTGTGAAGTATGTTTCGAAGAACTGAAGAGAAGATTAGTCAATGCTCCTATATTGACTCTACCATTGGGGAATGATGGGTTCGTTATTTATAGTGATGCATCAAAGAAAGGACATGGTTGTGTCCTTATGCAGAATGATAGAGTTATTGCCTATGCATCACGACAGTGGAAAATTCATGAACAATACTATCCTACTCATGATCTCGAGTTAGCAGCTGTGATCTTTGCTTTGAAGATATGGAGGCACTACCTCTATGGTGAAAAATGTGAGATTTATACTGATCACAAGAGTTTGAAGTATATTTTCTCACAAAAAGAACTCAACATGAGGCAAAGGAGATGGCTTGAATTACTCAAGGATTATGATTGTACGATACACTACCACCCGGGGAAAGCAAACAAAGTAGCAGATGCTTTGAGCAGAAAAGACCATGGAGTTCTGAACATGATGAGAATTGAAAGGGATCCAATTTTCATGGATCTAGTGAAGATGGACATGGGAATAACCAGGGAAGGTGAAACATCAATGCTTTTTCAAATGGTTGCCAAACCATCTTTACTAGAAAGGATTAAGAGTTCTCAGAACGATGATGAAGAATTTCAGAAGAAGATTAAAGCTGTGAATGATGGGAGATTGAGAGACTTTGTGTATGAAGATGGAATTTTGAAATTCGGGAAGAGACTTTGTGTTCCCGATTTACCTGATCTAAAAAGGGAATTGCTAGATGATGCTCATAGTTCCAATTTCTCTATACACCCTGGGAGCACCAAAATGTATAGAGATTTGAAGGAACATTTTTGGTGGGACAACATGAAGAGGGAGATTGCTGATTTTGTGTCAAGATGTATGGTTTGTCAACAAGTGAAAGCTGGAAGGCAACAGCCTGGAGGAGTCATGCAACCTCTTCCCATACCGGAGTGGAAATGGGACAATATTACGATGGACTTTGTCATGGGGCTACCAAAGACTCCTAGAAGGAACGATGCAATATGGGTTATTGTTGATCGTCTTACCAAGTCAGCACATTTTATTTCTATAAGAGAATATCTACCCCTGGAACGTCTAGCAAGACTATACATTAATGAAGTTGTGAGACTTCATGGAGTACCCCTATCGATTGTTTCTGATCGTGATCCCCGTTTTACTTCAAGATTTTGGAAAAGTCTTCAGAAATCCCTGGATACTGAACTTCATTTGAGCACTGCTTACCACCCTCAGACAGATGGACAATCAGAACGGACTATTCAAACCCTAGAAGACATGTTGAGATCTTGCTCACTTGACTTTCAGGGTATGTGGGATCAATATTTACCACTGGTAGAATTTTCCTATAACAATAGCTTCCATTCGAGTATTCAGATGACACCATATGAAGCGTTATACGGAAAGAGATGTCGTACACCAACCTGTTGGGATGACGTTGGTGAAAGAAAACTTGTAGGCCCATAACTGGTGGAGGAAACGGTGGAAAAGGTGAAAGTAATCCAAAATCACATCAAAGCAGCTCAAAGTAGGCAGAAGAGCTATGCCGATAATCGAAGGAAGGATTTGGAATTTCAAGTCGGTGATCATGTTTTTCTGAAGGTATCTCCGTGGAAGGGAGTCATACGTTTTGGTAAGAAAGGTAAATTGAGTCCCAGGTACATCGGACCTTTCGAAATTCTAGAACGAATTAGGGTTGTAGCGTACCGATTGGCAATTCCGCCAAGTCTCTCCAAAGTTCACGATGTGTTCCACGTATCTCTATTGAGGAAATACATGCCTGATCCGACGCATGTACTCACCTATGAGGAATTAGAACTGGAACCCGATCTGTCTTATTGCGAAGAGCCCGTCAAGATTCTTGATATGAGAGAACAAGTGCTGAGAAACAGGACGACGCGTCTGGTAAAAGTTTTGTGGAGAAACCATAAGATGGAAGAGGCAACGTGGGAACCCGAGGAACTTATGATGAAGAACCACCCGAGTCTTTTTATGCAGTAATACCCTATAAATTGCGAGGACGCAATTATTTGAAGGAGGGGAGAATGTAACACCCCAAGCTTCTACAGTACGTTTCTCTTTGAATAATGTGATAGCGTGTGTTGTACGCAACACCGAGTTCTAACACACCATAACTAATCAAACTAGCCGTTATGAACAGTAAAACCTACTTTTTGAAATTATATATATTTTATATTTGAAAATGGACTTCATTTTTGGATTCGGAATATCGAATTTAGCCTAAGGTGAAATTTTGGTACATTTCAGATAACTTTCATATTTTGTTGAATAGTGAAAATTACTAAATTTTAATTAAAAACAACTTTTTTAATCAAAATAATTAATAGTGATAAATTATGAATTTGAGTGGTTTTAATGTATATTTAGAATATATTTTTACCATTTAATATAATGTTGGTCATTGGACATAATTTTACAATTAAACCGAACATAAACAAGTGTCAATCTTTTGATAGTTATTATCTCTTAAAAACACGCTTTTTGTTTTGACAGCGGGAATTAATTTTAAATTAATTTCTGCCACTTCTGTGTTTTGAATTTAGGAAAATGGATTCCATATTTGGAATCAGGATGTTCAAATTGTGTAAATAGGTAACTTTTATTTTTAGACATTTTGAAAAATTACTGCGGTAAATATTTTATTTACCATGGTTAAGGGTGAATCCGGTAAATAAGGGTTAAAAAAATAATATTATAATAATACTAAATTAACCTAAAACGTGTCTTAACCCTATTGGTTGATACATGGTCGACCATGGGAATCTTTGGGTCTATTTTGGGACCCCATGGATCCACTTGTAAGTGATAATGACACTTTATTTTAATTTAGTTAAAATAAATACAAAAATGACACAAGCATATATCTTTTAGAACCAAAATTGTTACATAGTGTTATATATGTTGGATTTTAGATTATAAATATTCATTAGAAAGATAAAAATATTTCCTACATAAGGATATTTTATTTATAATTTTTAGACATTAAATAATTTATTTTATATATGACACAATGATGATGCAGTAATTACTATAATAGTGAAAAATTAAAATAATTGATATTATAAATACCCAAATAAATATAATATGAAACTTTTAATGAATTAAACTAATTTTCTAGGATAATATGATATATTATTATTGATTTAATTGACTTTGTTCTAAGTAATCAATCTGTTATGAGTTTCACAAAAATCAACTATTGAATAGTGTCAAAATTGACATAAAAGAGTTCTTAAACAAATATTATATTATTAATTGATATTAAATTCCTAAAAATCTACGTTTCGGCCAAGATACTTATATCATGATAGGTTAATCATTAATGGACCACTTGGGGGTATCTTGGATGTATATAGTAAGTTTATTAACCATATTATATAAAACTACAAAGAGACATTGTAAAAGTGAAACTAATTAACTTAGAGTTAATACTTAACGATAAGGTTAATATAAGTACCCAAACCTATCTAAATTCTATTGGTTGAGTTTTATTCGACCTATCCCCACATTAACATTTAAATAATCAACTTTGGAGCCATTAGAAACCGAATATGAATTTATTATAAATTAATATTTCTAGCTTTTCCAAAGGTGCCCCTCACCCCTCTTATAAAAGGGCACTCCCCTTCTCATTTCTTCACACCTTCAAAGCCTTTTGGTTCGGCCAAACTCTGCCCAAATACTCTCCCAACATCCCTCACTACAACCTAGAGGCCTTAGTTTGATCAGAAAGCCAACCTAAGGAGCCCTTTTGATCAAATCAAAAGGAAGAACCCGAAGAAGAGGTAATGATTTCACCACCCTTTTCTAAGTTCATTTCTTCTTCCACTTCTTCTTCCTTTGTTCTTACCATTCTAAAATAATAACTCCAGTATCTCACATATACTGTGATTTTATTATAAATATGGTACAATCATATTCAGTATTCTATCCACCCTTTGAATAACATGTCACCATACGTGCGTACGTACGGCTTACCGTCTCCACGTCGTGGTGTAATTGTTATTCAATATAATATTATTTGGATGGGTATAATAATGATGCGTAACTCATGTAAATAATAAATATAACATGTTAATGATTCTGTATATATGATATACCATTCATTTATATATTATTTTAATATCAAAAGAATGATATTGTCGCTCGTGCGTACGTACGGACTACCGTCTCCACGAACGCGATGAGATTCATTCTCCATCGTAACCATTCAAGTATAATTATCATTTGATGATTTAAAAATGATGTTTAAGGACTAGATATCATTCTGGATATGAATAAGATACAACAACCATGGCTTATGTAACAAAACATATAAATAAAATGAGTAAGTTAACACCCGAAACGACGATAATTCTAAGATATTATTAACAAATCAATGTTAAAAGATCATATATGATATCATATTATTATATATGATTCTTGTATAATTTAATAACAACTATTTCACCATTATACAGGAGGTTAACCTACCCCAACCAAGGAAAAGTACAAGGTAAGGGTTTACTTTACAACCTCTTCATTATCCAAGGTTGTTTATACGTAATAATCTACTGGGATCTCTTTATCATCCACATCCATGTTTCTTAAAAATGCATTTCAAAACATTTTTACTATTTACTAGAATATGAGTTAAAGTAATTTATACCCTTTTTGACTTTTATAAGTGGTTTATAAAGGAATCTTTCGGTCGTTTTCAAAACAAGGTCCTTTTTAACCTTTTCGACAGAATTAAGGTAAGAATGTTTTTTTTAACTTATACGGAGGGTGCGGCTATTTTCCGCCATTATAAAATCTTCAAAGCTTCCCATACAAGATTATAAGAATATTTTCAAAGAAAATGTTTTATTTTATATGGATCTTAAATTATTTCAAAATAAAAGGAGATATTTCTTTAAAAAGAATTTTGATTTCATCTATTTCAACATCCTTTGATGGATTTTAAGATTATTTGAAGTTGATTTATTATGATACAAAACTTCTATATTGTATTGAATGTTTTGTGATATGTTTGACTGTGGATGTGCTATTTTTATACCATTCATAGTTTATGGTGAAAGTATTGACATTTCATATGCTAGTTTTAATATGAATGTTTATGTTATGTTTAAACCTTTTCATATGGGAATGCATTGGACTTAATATGTGACGGGTGGAGCCCGCTATAGCTCCTCGATGCATCGGTAGGTCTCATGAGACAAACTAGTGTCTTGGCACAAGGCCTTGACAAAATCTTATTTGTAGTCTTGGCACGAGGCCTTGGCTATGTGGTTATGATAGTCTGGCATTATGCATTCCAACATTATGAAAGTGGTTATTGATTTTTGCATGTGATTATTCGATTAGTAGAATATCAATGTGAATAAGTAAATGGCATTATTTCATTTTATTTATGCCATACCATGTTGAAAGTTCATATTTAAAAGGCTTTTGTTTTAGTTATACATTTCCTTAAATGTTTATTCTTATTTATGAAAGTTTCCTCTATATTGTTATCCTTACTGGGCATTTGAGCTCACCACTTTTCTATGTTTTATTTTTCCCAGGATGTGAAGAATTAAGTCATGAATGACCTGCAGGGATTTTATGAGGGGTTAATAGTGTGGATTGTGGAAACATTATGTTTTTGTAGTAGTTTTTCATTTTATGATGTAATGTAAAACTTATGAATATATCTAGTGTTTCCAAGGCTACTAAACCAATCGGTCTTTCGAGATTTGATCTTTCTTGTGATCATTCCAATGTTATGTAATAATTAACCGACTCTAGGTAAATGGGGTCGGGGCGTTACAATATCACATATACCTTCTAACATTAAATTCCATTTAAAAAAATGTTACTCATGTGTACGGTGGCCTACCGCCTCTTGAAGCGATGTGTTTAGTTTTTCACGTACATTGTACATTGAAAAGTAATACTGATTAATTTAATTAATATATTTTATACATATAAAATTATATGTATTATGTAATATTAATATATCACTATCTTCATGACCCTTTAACTCGATAAGGGAATGATATTGTTGGTCATTTATATGTATGGCCTACTATCTCCACGAAGAGATGCAAATCATTTTCTATGTACAATCAAAATGAATGATTAAAAAATGTATATATAGAGTACATAAAAAATTTATAACATTGATATAATTTTTTAGATGATGGATCTATATCATATAATCATGAACCATAACATTCATGAAAAATAATAAATTGGAAAATAAGGTAATTAACTCCTCAGACAATGAAAATAATCAAATATTATTAGAAAATGGGTGGTAAAATGTAATAATATGATCATATATAATACTGTAAATATTAAAATGGTTCATTATTATATTAATAACACACATTAAAAATTATATAATATTTTTTATTCCATTAAACCAAAAGTAATCCTGAGTTGAGGGACTTCATATTAATTTCCATTCAGTAAGGAATATTTCAATATTATGCCCCTAATTTATATTATATGGCTTATATATTTTTACCTTTTACATGTAATATAATTAATATTTTATAAATAATCGAATATTATATGTTTAATTATTTTATATTTGGGGATTTGACTTGAAATTTACCAATTGTTATGGAATTCCATCACTCGGTTTTTTTCAATGTGTAATATTACATCATATTTTTCATTAATATTATAATTTTATGTGTGTGATGTATTTTTATTATAAAATGTCTTATTTCCACATTTTTAATAGATAATTAAATTTGATATAGATAATTGATCCATATATTAATCCTAACATTAATATTATGAACATTGTAGTGATTTTCATATCAATTACCATTTCAATTATATATATTTGTTAATAAAAATTTATTAACATTTATGTGGTGTATATACCTCACCATGTATGAATTTAACATGAACGACTATTTATCCATAATTGTTAATGTTTTGGTTCTTTTTTATTCATTAGGGGGATACAATTTAAATGTCACCAAAAAAGAAAAAATTATTGTACAATCTCACATTATTTTCTGATTCTTTAAATTATCATTAAACATTAAATTTCTTGTAATAATTTTTATTTGTACACTGTATTATCTTAAATATCCAAATTCTAGTATGATGGATATAATTATTTCATAAATTTTATACCATTTTTACATATTGTTTATACTTTTAATGTTATTTTATTAACTCGTGAAATATTTAAAAATGCACATCCTTTAATTGATATAGATTCTTGAGGAGGAGGTATATTGATTCATAAATTAAATTGATTATTATATATATGAGGTGTTTTTATACATGTATTTATAGGTGTCACTTGGATATATATTTCCCCTCCATGCATCGCTTGGTCATAGGATACAATTTTGTTTTCCAAATTAGATTGATTTTCCCTTGTAGTTTTAGTCCATCATAAAAAAGGTCTTCAAATTAGAGGTGTTATGATTATTGATATCATCAAATATAATAATGAAGGGGTTCATTAATTTAGAAATCAATCTTTATTATCCATGATATTATTTCAATTACATTATTTATGGATGCATTTTATTCTCAGTTTATTTATTTAATGAAATTTTTTCAGTTATTTATCGTACAATAATGATTACTCAATACCTTGTCATGATAGTAATGTTATTGATTAAATGGAATGTATTATCAGATACTTTCATTTCCATATTCTATATTCCTTTTTTATTATGAATCATTATCCATGATAGATTCTTCTTTACATAAATATTATTGAGTATTTTTACTCACCCATATTTTTTCCATTTCAAAAATTATCCATGAAGTGTACTACGAATTATATGTAAGGATATTATAGAGGTAAAGATGATATTTTAAAGGATTTTTTATAATTTTTGTATTAAAATTTAATATGGGAATCGGGTTTGAATCTAGTTTACAATGACTATGAAACATTCTGGTTATTCATGATGTGATTCCCTATATAAAATGATAATTTGATAATGTATAAACCATATCCAGACTATTGGGTTTAGTTTCTTTATATGGGTTGATTTTGGTCCCTATTTATCACTCATATTTCTTTATGACTAAAAATGTTTTGAAGATAAAAATTGATTTCTTCTTTATAAGTAATAACATCCTATCATTCTTTTCAATTTTATATTATTTCTACACCTCTTCTAAAATCTTATTGGTATCATTAAAAAATCCGAATAATATAAATATACATAGAAATTTATTATATTATAAAAATATCATTATAATCATAGTTATGAATTGATTTAAGCATATTCATTCTTTGAAAAAAATTTCCACAAAAATAAGTGTTGGAATAAATTATTATCATTGATGTTTATGAAAAAATATTTAATGTATGATGTGATATTAATAGATAAATATCATTTTTATTAGTAATATTAATATTTAACTGATTATTAATCTTTGAAAATTTATTTGTTTTAAATTACTAAAATAATCACATCACATATTTTAGCTTCATAAACATAACCACGAATCCCATAAAATGAACCTAGAACATCATATATATTTATTGATAATATATTATATTAAAATTACAATTATATAAACTATGAACTTATGAACATGTAATGATATCCAAAACAATAATATGGAAATACATAAGTAATGGATGAAATAACCAACATTGATTATAAATATATATGAAAATATGTAATAAGTGTATAATAAAATAACATAACTGGTTAATAAAAAAGGTAATATATGTGAATATGGTTCCTCAATAAGTGGTTCTTTTTTTATTATTTTCATACAAGAGTTTAGAGTGCACCTACCTGTGTAATAATCCAAGATAATGGTTTTTTCAACCCAATTTCATTTTCATTGAGTAATAAACATTATTTATTTACAATGATATTTTATGATTGCTTTATTATTCCACTTATATATTCTATATGGAAATTTTTATTTCTCTCTAGAGATGTTATATCATTACATCAAAATATTATTCTTTGATGTATGTAAATCTCTATAAAATTTGATGTTTTCAAGGATAATTTTGTTCCATTCTAATAGATATTTGTCCCAAATGTACATATTTTTTCATAATAAATTTTTTCCTTTATTCTGAAATCCAAATATGTATTATCTTCTTTATTCTTAATATTTTAATTCCCATTTTTTGAAAAAAAACAACGTTTTCATCGAAGGATGTTTCCCCTTAGAATACCTAAAATTTAAAAACGAATTTCATTTCAAAAATGTACATTTTTATCATATGATCCATATTTATAGGCATAAAATCAATTTTATTTCATGGTATTATTATTGATTATTCATTTAATGTGTTTCTTTATAAATTATTAAATTCACTTTATTGAAAATTAATTATTACGGTGACTTGAAGATTTTATTTTTATAGAAATGATAAAAAAATATTTATATAAAAACGTTTTTGTGAATTTCTATCTATTTTACTCTATAATACAAAGGATCTTCCTCCCATGAAATAATTCTCATGATTATCCTTTAAATTATTTTTTACTCAATTTTTAATATTTTATTTTTTATCTTAAGTGGTATATTTTTGATGTCTTTTTATGGGATACAATTTGGGAATGATATAAAACCCATTTCATTCAATAGGTTTTTCAAGATTTTTTTACATTTCATTTCGCACACATATGTATGATTCATCATTATAAGATCGATTTATCCAATATACCCCTATATTTCAAAGGGAAGATATTTATATCGCATTTTATAGAAATTTTATTTCTTTGCATTTTTTCTCACAATGTTATGCATGAAAATGATTATGAATAGCTATGTTCACATATTGATGCATGACTTTGATTATGGTTATATATTATAGAAAATTTATTCATTAAAATGAATTTTGTTATTTATATCCAGAACATTATTATATATTATTCATATTCATATGAAATAATTTTTTATTACGCCACATCCATATTTATATTCAAAGGCTTTAATTTTTTTTATATTTTATGAATTCAAATTCAGTGTATATTTTTTATTTATTTTAACGTTAGATATTATTTATACTTTTATGATTGAAAAATCACATGATTCCATGGTATATTTAATAAGATATTTCTCCTAGGATCATGTTTTCTCTTGTGATTATGATATAACCAGTTTATGAATTATTTAAAACATTAGTCCTTTCAGAGAATTTGAGCACACTCTTTCTTCAAATTTTTTTATCCCAAGGGGATTATAAAAAGATTGTGTTTATATGAAATAAATATATATGAAAAAATATGAGGCTGGATCTCCTAAAGAACGTGCCCCACATGCCATACCTTTTTCAAATTTTCTCAACCATTGTGTCCTACTTCACCTAGACTCCTTTGGCACCCTAATCTCCGGCGGTGCTCAATCCACCATCCAAGGCAGATCCTGCTATTTTATCATAGTTCGGTTCAACTCTCAAGTATTGTGGACCATCCGGCTCTACTTGTTCTGGATCCCAAGCATCTTCCTTATCGCTCTATCTCCCTATTGTGTCTGATTGGCCTCCTGATCCTCCTCGCCCCTATGGTACAAAAGTATCCTTTCGGGATGCCCTTCCTGGATCATCTCAGGATTCCACTTCACCTTACTTCCCAGTGATCTCAGTGTGGATGCAGTAGTCAAGGGAGGGTATCCATGATTGGAGAGACATTCTAGTTGATAGAGATATTTCTAGCTGCTTGTGGTAGGTGGCCGGTTCACCAACCCCACCAGCATCATGGATGATTCAACATTGGTTGATGCAGATGTTAATTGTGTAGGCTTCCATTTTTGAAGGTAGGTGGGTATTGGTGGAGGAGTTGTGTCAAACATGGACTCCTCCACCAGGGATATTTAAGGAGGTCCAAGGGAGTTTACTTAAAATCATCAAACTAGAGCCAAGAGAGATCTTTTAGCCAAAAGAGCCTTGAGGGCTCCATGTGAGAGAGGTGTGGAGAGACGTTTTGATAATCTTTGTTCACGTTATAATAAATCCCTTTCTCTTCCATTTTCATTCGCTATTTTCTCTCTTCATGGTCATCAAACCAGAAAAAGTTTTATAAGAGGAGGTTCCTATGAAACAACAACGAGTATGGGAAATTTTCCTATGACCAAAAAAATTCATGTTTTCAAAAATCACGTTTTTAACTCATATTATGAAAGCCCATGTCAAGACGATTCCAACGGTGCAAATAGTATAAAATATTGATCTAAAAAGAGCTTTTTAGGCCCGATTAATGTTTGGTCAATCATTGGGTGTTACAGTACCCCCATGCTAGAGAAGAAGGTATTGTTCCAGCACGAGTGAATTTTTCAGTGGTTTCCTAGAAGCTACTCAGGTAAGCCACGTCATCGCCACGTCATCGACACGTCATCACCACGTCATCAGATGATCTCAACTATTGATATTTTTTTGATCATTACTTGATCAATCGGTATCCGATTTTGACAATCCAGGAGTCAATTCCACCATTTTTTACCATTTCGGATGCAACAGTGAGCTCTTGTTTTCTATATTGTGCATAAATTTTAACTGAATTGAAATTCCATGGAGGGACCATCCATGGGATGTGGTCGAGGGGTCGGAAACATATTTTAAAGCCAGGGTATATCTACATATGGCAGAAGAGCATCATAAAAATGTTATCATGGCGGCATGATTGGTCATGTGAAGAAGAAATGTCGAAGGTTTCTATAATAAAAGGGGTAAATTAGCAACTGAAAAAGAATTAATGGAGATGTGCATGCGACAGTCTCCATATAAATCATGATTTTCTCCAAAGATGAAGAAACGATGTTCTTTGATATATTATAAATTGACACATAATGGGTGGTTGATACAATAACAACGTACCACGTCACGCCGCATCATGAGTATTTCATGACTTATCTTGTTGGTGACTTTGGTGTAGTCAAGATATGGAATACCAATTCGGTAGATATTTTTTTCATTGGTGATATCCATTTCAAGAAGAATGTTGGATATATAATCACCCTAAAGGATGTTCAGCATGTTCCAATCCTTTGGATCAACCTATTATCTGGTATAGACTTTGATTGAAAAGGCTATGACAACATCTTTAGCAATGGACCAGGGAGGATGACAAAAGGATCCATTATTATTTCTTAAGGACGCATATGTGGTACATTGTACCACCTCATGTAATGATATGTGAATACATCCTCAATATGGTGGAAGGAGAAATGTCATCCAATATATGGCATAGAAGGCTTGAACACCTGTGTGAAAAATGGTTATCTACCCTAACTAAGAATAAATACATCAGTATTGAAATGGATGCATCACTTGATCCTTGTAAATAATGTTTGTATGGGAAGGAACATAGAGTCTCATTCAATATTGCTTCATCACAGAGATTAGAGCTAATGGATCTTGTGCAATATGATGTATGCAGATCTATGGAGGTAGACACGCATGGAGGTAACAAATATTTTCTATCCATTATTGATGATTCATCTAGAAGTGTTTTGTTGTTTTTATTGCAGACGAAGGACCAAGTACTAGACTACTTCAAGATGTTCCACGCCATGGTGGAGCGTGAAAGTTGATGAAAGATGAAGTGTCTTCATTCAAAAAATAGAGGAGTGTACAAATCCATAGAATTTGATTAATACTATAGGAATCAGGGAATCCAACAAGAGAGGACGATCCCTCGCACCCCACAACACAACAGAGTTGCATAAAGGATGAACAGAATAATCCTATAAAAGGTCAGAAGCATGATGAGTTTGGCTAAGCTCCCTAAGCCATTCAGGGGAGAAGCTATTCAGGTTACATGCTACCTCATCAACCGATCACCATCAGTCCCGCTGAATTTTGAGATTCCACAGAAGAGATGGTTTGGTAAACAAACCTCTTACTCTCATTTATGAGTATTTAGATGTTTGATATTTTCACATGTATCCACAGAGCTCAGGCAGAAGCTAGACGAGAGATCTTCTCTGTGCATCTTCATTAGATATGGAGATGAGGTGTTCAGATACAAGCTTTGGGACCCAAAGGAGAAGAAGGTGATCAGAAGCATAGATGTCATGTTCTATGAGAACCAGACGATTGAGGACATTCAATATCAAAGAATGATTAGAAGTGAATGTGTTGAGGACTCAATTCATGATACAACACCTATACCAACACCACTTGTAATTGAAGAGGAGGAGGTGCAAGAAGAATCATCAGCAGCAGACCAGGATGTAGTAGAGGAGGATATTGAGTAGGGGAGACTCAATCTGCTCGAAAAGAATTTGCAGAACCATCACCATATAAAGGTGACGTTGTGCCTCCCAAATGAAACATTTCACAAGATTGGTGATCATCACGAGGAAGGATTCTGTAAACAAAATATTCGGAGTCAGAATACTTGTTTTTGACTGATGAGGGAGAGACAGAAGGATACTATAAAGTAGTGTCTCATCCCAAAAAACTAAAGTGGTTTCATGCAATGCAGGATGAGAAGGAGTCTTTTATGATGAACCGAACATACGATTTGGTAGAATGACCCAAAGGTAAGAGGGAACTATAGAACAAGTGGGTGTTCAGGCTGAAGAAGGATAGAAGAAAAATGGAGGTCAAGTACAAATCTTGATTAGTTTTCAAGGGATTCCTTCAAAAGAATGGAGCTGACATTGATGAGTTTTGTTCACCCGTGGTGAATATGGATCCAATCCGTGTCATTTTCAGATTAGAGGAAAGCTTGGACTTGGATATTGAATAGATTGATGTGAAGATAGATTTTATTCATGGTGACCACTATGAGGTGATCTATATGAAGCATCGTAATGGATTTGAGGTTTCTGGACATGAGAACCTCATATGAAAATTGAAAAAGAGCTTGTATAGGCTGAAACAGGTTCCCAAGTAGTGGTATAAGAAGATTGACTCATTTAGGGAGAGTTATATCTAAAAGCGGGCATAGGTGGACCGGTGTGTCTACATCTAGAGATTTCAGGTTTGTAACATTATTTCCCTTCTACTTTATTTTGAAGACATGTTGATCATTGAGAATGATGCATCGAAGATTAACCAGTTGAAGAAGGAGCTATCCAAGTCTTTTGATATGAAATACTTAGGAGCAGCTCAGCAGATTTTGGGTATGCAGATCATTCATGACAGAAATAGAAAGTTGTTATGGCTATCTCAGGAGAAGTATGTTGAACATGCTCTGAAACATTTTAATATGGACAAAGCTAAACCAGTGATCATTCCTCTTCCCAGTCATTTGAAGTTGAGAAAGATTTTAGGCCTATCGTCCAAGTAAGAAATCAAGGAGATGGAGATGATTCCATACTCCTCAGTAGATGGAATATTGATGTATGCTATGGTGAGTATGATACCTAACATTTCCCATGCAGTGGAAATCATGAGCCGATTTCTCTCTAATCCTAGAAAGCAGCCCTGGGATGTAGTCAAGGTGATTCTGAGGTATCATAAAGGTACACCAATGTTATGTTTGTGCTATAGGGGAGTTCAACCTATCATTGAGGGCTATACAGATGCATATATGGAAAGAGATACTGATCGTAGGAACTCTACATCAGGATACATCTATACTTTTGTAGGAGGAGCTGTATCAATGTAATCATGGTTACAGAAGTGTGTCACCTTATCCATGATAGAAGCAGAGTACATTTCTACTTTGGATTTTAGCAAGGAGATGTTGTGGCTCTAACATTTTCTCCATGAACTCAGATTCATCCCGAAGGATTATAGGGTTAACTAAGATATTCAAGTTACTTCAGACATGAGAAAGAACTCTATTTACCATTCTCGGAAGAAGCACATCGGCATTCACTATAATTGGACATGCGATGTGGCAGATCTATAGCTGCTACGACTTGTGAAGATCCACATGAAGGAGAACCTGTAGGATATGTTGACAAAGGTGGTTTCTCAAGAGATGATAGAGCTTTGCAGATTCTCCATCATACTGTAGATGGAGGGGGAGAATTGATGGAGATATTTCCAGCTGCATGTGGTAGGTGGCTGGTTCACCAACCCCACCATCACTGCTTCAACATTGGCTGCAACACTTATTAATTTTGCAGGATTCCATTGTTTAATGTAGGTGGGGATTTGTGGAGGAGTTGTGTCAAACATGGACTCCTCTACCATGTCTATTTAAGTATGTACAAGGGAGCTTCTTTAAAATCATCAAATCTAAGACAAGAGAGCTCTTCTATCCTAGAGAGCCTTGAGAACTCCACGTGAGAGTGGGGTAGAGAGAATTTTTTCAGCTTTCTTCACGTTGAAATAAATACCAATTTTTTCATTTTCTTTCTCTATTATCTCACTTCGTGGTCAGCTATCCACAACACCAGTGTCTGCCTTCTAGGAGCGCTGAGCCTATTTGAAATGGACTCGGGTGGCTCGCTTTGGGGCTACCAAACCGCTTCTCACTGCTTTCATTTTCTAGGTTTTATACTGGGGTCTGCGGATCCCAGCGTAGGTCTCGACTCTCCATAGGTTCTCTTTCTATGTTGTCCTATATTCAAAGGAGTACTTCCTACATGCATGGTGAAATTTTTCTAGATCCATGGGGCGTTGGAGTTTCAATTTATCTCGGTGGTCCACGGAGGCCCACAAAGGTAAGGAAATCCTAGAGGTAGTGGTCCGGATAAACCATCCAGGGCTGCCATTACCTTTCTAGAATGAATATTTTCTCAAAATAATCGGTGACTCTATTAGGGTATTACTATGTTTTGATGATGTTACAAGGTGTGGATTATCTACTTCAAATTCATGCATTTGTGTTTATATAGACCTTTCCCACCCCCTACCAGAGAAGCTTGATCTTTGTGTCTCTGACACCATTAACTGGGTCTATGATATTTCTTACCATTTTCTACCCAGGTTTTTTTCATACTATTTCGTCTAAGGGAACTCATTACAAGTATGTCGACATTTCCCATTTCATGGTCATCCTATGTCGTTTCGTGGTGGTTGTGAGGAGGCCTTTTCCTCTTTGGTTCCCCCTATGGAGCCCTTGATCATGGGTTAGGGGCCATCAATGGCTTCTGTTCCCCATACTTTCAATGTGGTTGGTGAACCCTCTATAGGCTTCATGCATGTGGCGGAGGGAGTGTCTTGTTTGGAGTTTGTTCCTTTTGTACCACATTTTTTTCCTCCTACCTCAGTTTTACCTAACTCTGTTGATATATCCTCTTTCATGAAACCATATAAAGTAGGTTGTCTGGAAGTGAGTAATGAACTGGTGTCACCACTTCTGATAACATAGTATGTGTCTATCCTTATTACTATTATCTCAGGTAATTCTATTTCGGGCAGTGATCATGCTATTATAGAGGTTTCTCCAGAATTAGGGGTTCCCTTGGGAGAATTTCCTTTATCTCTAATAGCATTTCACCCCTCAATATCTACTCAATGCCCACCATATTTTTTATATATCGTTAGTAATATAGGTCCTTCCTTTCTTCCATACACCCAGGGTAAACACAAATGTGGTTCCATGGACAGAACTCCAACATGTGTTACATCTCTTCCTGGAGAGCCTCGAGTGTGTACATGGTCCAAGTCTAAAAACCAAAGAGGGGAATCAACATCCCTTTTTGAGAATGCTAAGAATTCATGATCTAGTCTCATGACACTCTCTTTTCAATGATTCCCCTAATCATATGGAATGCTTAGGGCCTCAGTGCTTGGGTTAAGTAAGATTTTTTGGCCTCATAAATCTGTAAACACAAGGCAATGCTGGTGGAAGTTCATTAATACAAGAAGCACCCATCCATAATTAGGAACCTTTTTAAAAAAACTAAGAATTCATGGTAGTATGTAGTGTGATCCTATCAATAGGCATATATGG
This sequence comes from Viscum album, assembly GCA_963277665.1. Lineage (NCBI taxonomy): Eukaryota > Viridiplantae > Streptophyta > Magnoliopsida > Santalales > Viscaceae > Viscum > Viscum album. The sequence continues at coordinate 640,296,944 of OY728123.1, forward strand.
ATCTTATGGAAAAATCTATGCACGGTTGTCATTATTAAAGTGGGGGATCAGTTTATCACTATTAAGGATACCAAGGGTATGGTCTCTTTCATTAAGAATTTTGTTTATGGTAGTTGTGATCACCATCAGAGAGAGGTATTGTTGGGGGATCTTTGCATGTTTGACCCTGGTTTAGAACTGTGGATGGTCGGGGGTGACTTCAATGTTGTGGCGGACCTAGTGGAATGTAAGGTTAGGAGTTTGTTCCCAAGGAAATACAGTCTTCATTTTGTTGTCTTTATGGCGGCAATGAGGCTTTCTGACCACAGACTCTTGGGTGACATGTTTACTTGATGCAAAAACATATGATTTCACTTCCTCTCATAGTTTTGTTTGGACCACTACCAGGCTAACCTATTGGCCATCTTGGCTTTCTCCATCACTAATGTGGCCCATTTGGTTCAAGGTATTTCTGACCACTCCCCTCTTCTCATCTCTGTGGAATTTTCTCATTTTCCTTAAGAGAATTTCAGTTTTAGCTTGTCCTGGATTGTCCTCTTGGGTTATTAAGACCTTGTTAGATTAGTCACGGTTGATCTCTACTAGGGGAACAAGTGGGATGGTCTTCATAACAAACTACAATGGTTAAAAAATATTCTTCAAGCGTGGTAAAAGGACACTCCTTCTCTTTATGGTGAGTTAGATTCTACCATGCAAGAGTTCAAATGCCTCATGGATTTTCTATACAAAACATGGGATGAACGGGCGTATGAGGAGCTCCCAGGAAATAAGGATTCACTGAATGACATGGTTATGAAATAGGAGAAGTTGTCTAGATAGAGGGAAATGATTAAATGGTTAATGTAAGGTGATAAAGATTTTATTTATTACATTCTTGCTTAAATGATAGAAGAAGTCTAGTCAAGTCAATTATCAAGTAGAAGGATGGATCATTCATAGATGATAGGGATGTGGTTGGAGCCCTAGCCAACACCTTATTACATAACTTCAGGATAGTCCCAATGACTGCATGCCCACTGGGTACCCCTTAGAGTCCACATATATTTTTTGATTTAATCCCCACACTTGCTACTTCTTTTGACAATGAAAGCTTGGGGGACATGCCAGGTGAGTAGAAGATCAATCGTGCCCTCATACACCTGATTCTTGATAGCACCGCAGTTCCAAATGGGTTCCCTAGTTCTTTTTACAGGTCGGATTTGGACACTATGAAGGGGGACCTAATTGATTCCATCCAAGACTTCTTTTGGGGGGTATTCTCCCCCGTGTTTCATGTGACACTACTATTTTTCATCTTCCTAAGAATAGGAACCCCACCTCAATATCTCATTATCACCCAGTGAGAATGTGCAATGTTCCTTAGAAAATTTTGGCCCGCATTATTAATTCCAGGTTGGCAGTTCGTATCCACTACTGGGTGTCTCTAGAGAAACATGGTTTGGTTAAGGGTAGATTGATCCTAGAGGCCATCACCCTGACTCATGAGATTCATTGTGACATGAATTTCTAGAACCGAGGATCTAATATGATAATTAATCTTGATATGAATAAGGCTTACAATTAAGTTTAATGGAGCTTCATCAATAGAGTGTTGGCAGTTGTGGGACTCAACTCTTTGAACATTAATTTAATATTTCATTGCATTATCTCTCCATGGATGTCGATGTGTTTTAAAGGGAAATTGTATAATTTTTTCAAGCCCCCTAGAGGCCTTAGGAAGGGAAATCACATATCACCTACTTAATTTATCTCTATTCAGGACGTCTTGAGTCGTCTCCTTCACAGAAGTATAATTTGGTGGGGATACTCCGGTATCATCATCAGTTGAAGGAGAAAGTGGTTTCTCACCTTATGTTCATTGATGAAACGATCATATTTATGAATGGTATGATAAACTCTATTCATAGTTTGAACAAAGTGTTAGAGTTTTATTATCACTAGAGTGGTCATATCATCAAAAAAATCAAGTGTAAATTTTATATATCGGACATGTGAAATGCTGAGCGAGATGCTACTATTAGTTGGAACCTAGACATGCAGCGGGGTCGTTTTCCTATGGAGTATTTGTGTGATCTAATTTCTTCCAGAATACTGCACATCCGGGATATTAACACTATACTCTCCAAGATCACGGGTACAATTCTAAATTGTAAGAATAATCTTCTTTCATTCGGAGTGCAGATAGATTTGATTAACAGTATTCTTGTGGCCTCTACATTTCATGACCTTTATTCTATTATGTTTCCCAAGGTTTTCATCAAAAATATCGATAGGATCCTTTCAAATGTCATCCGGGACCCGCTTTCCGATGGTACGCAACACGGGGTCTCCTAGAGTAGGTTTTCAAAACTAGTTGGGGAGGGCGGTATCAATTTGCACATCTTGGAGGATGCACTTTTTTACATGCATACCAAGAATGCATGGAGTGTCCTAGAACAAGATTACCTTTATGGAAATACCATGCACAATTACGCTTCCTTTATTTGGGATGGTGTGGAGGGGCACTCTTTGTCCCCTTGGTTAATGATTAGCCCTCTAATCACCACACTTCATCCTCACTCCCGATGGATTGTTAGGAGATCAGGCATCTTATTCTAGAACCACAAATCATGTGGAGACATTCTAGTTTACATGGGTGTCCTACCACTGAACTTTATTTCCAAGAATCCAGTCACTTACCTTCTTTAATCCAAGTAGTTCTAAATAAGGAGAAATATGAATGCTTCAATCTCATCTAGCTGAATCAGGAGATGAATAAGTGCATCTTTTTCCCAAACTCCTTGAGTTCTTTCCTGTCGAAGAGTTTTGTTGTATCTTAAATGATCAGGGTTAGTATCACGCATGGGATGAGGTTATTTGGGTGAAGAGTATACCCACCACGGTCAATTTTCTAACCTCAAGGATCAAGAATGGGGTTGTCCTAACTGATGAAAAAATCTGGAAATGTTGTATCCTCTTTTCTTCAAGGTGTGTGTGCTGGAAGGTTTAGATTCTGGGGAGAATCAATCACCTGTTCTATGAGATTGAATTGTATAATGATGTGTGGAATCTTCTTGGGGATTTCTCTCTGATATCCACTTAGATTGTGAATGGCCTTCCGTTCATAGAGAGATAGTTCTACATCCTTGGTGGTAAAGGCCCCGAAGCCTTGGCTCACTCATTGGTGCTACATGAGGGGTTTTGGTGTATCTATATGGCTCTTAATAAAGTGATATAGGAAGGGTTGGTTGTTTAGTATCATGTCATTATTGTGTTTTCTTGAAATTTTTTGATCAAATTGGACAAGGTTGTGAGGAAATGGAAGGATTCTCTTTCCTTGCTCCATTTTAAATGTGGACCCCATGATGCTCCTTCGACCAGAAACAATGCAGGTAACTGGGTCTTCTAGCAATCCACCACTTACGGTTTGTAACTGAACACGGATGGTTATTTTATCCTAGAGAATATGCAGGGATTAGGGGTTGTGCACAATGGAAATGGGTTGGTCTACCTAGAATTCTCACCTAGGCTGGGGAAAGGTTCCTCCCTCTAAGAGGAAGCATTGGGGATGCTCACCAGCCTCAACTTATGTGTGAAGAAGGGCATGGATATCCTTGAAGTTGATATAGACTCCTTTATTGTTCATAATTCATTGCAAGGGTTTGGGATTTCCCCTTTCCCAATTCGCTATGTAATCAGAATGTGTCAATGCTATCTCAGCAGCAACACTCATTTCCTCCACATATGGAGAGAGGGGAACATAGTTGCGGATAACCTAGCCTCTTTGGATTTTTATGGTCCTGGGGATGTCTATTTGCATAATGTGGTGAGTATGAAGATTTAGGGGTTCAATATCATTAAATGGGATTCCCTAGGGCTCCACCACGTTAGGCCTCCTTAGTATTACTCGATTTTCTTTTCTTTCATAATGTTCCTCTCTGTACTCTTCTTTAATTTTGAATAAAAATTTACTTTTGATTATGAGAAATAATTATATATTTGTTTTATAGGATATTTGGAAGTAAATATGTGTAATAATACATTAATGTATCTAATATCCAAAACAAATAACCCATTTTATATTGATAGTGTCAGCTAACGGTAAGATGTAATGTTAAACTTTGAAAATGATGTGCAGTTTTTATATATTTAGAATGGGTTATATTTAATGAATTTTTTTCTTTTTTTATCGATAAATACCTTACAAGGGAGCGATCTAGATGGATCATCGATATATAAAGGATCACATGGGATCAAACAAACAACATTATTGATAATAAATTGTTAATAATCTATAATATAATATTTAAGACTTTCTAGAAATCCTATGGACTTTTATGAAGATTAGTGGTGTTATAGAGGAATGATGCAGGCTCTTCAGAGTGACCCTAGAAAATAATACCAAGATATAAAATCTTCTGATGTCAAATAATGATGAATAAATAGACATTTATTGTGCGTCCAAGGAACATATGATAAGAAACATAGTTGGGGAGATTATTTAACTCAACCGCTTGGTTAAATAAACATCAAAAATCATGAGAAGGTTCTTATACAAATCACGCATAGAAAACATTGTGACATTTTCATCTTTAAAAAATATACCATGTTGTTCAAATCAATTATTTTTCTTTCCATATCATCAAGGGGGGTCTTTGAATCAATATTGATTTAAGAATGTTCGTATTAAGGGATTTCAATGGGGAAACGTATACCTGACATAGATGCGTGGCTATAGAATACATTTAGTTGGTTTTATAATACCTATTAAACATTATCATAGGTATGTGAGGTGGTGAATGAGTAATTTTATTTGCTTATATATTGTCCTCCTCTAAATGTTGGGACCTCTCTTTCAACTCCTGAAATCATCTTCTAATTGTCTAGACCATCTCATCTTAGGTGTTATCCATATAAGTCCCCAACAAATTATTCTCTAATGATTAAATGTTAAGGGACTACATATGAACTTTCCTCTATGTGATAAATAAATTAATGTTCTTGTTCTCATGTTGATTGTATTTGGAGAGGTTAGTAGTGTTGATCCTATATATGGAGGTGTTTAATATATAGAGTAACTTCAATAAAATATCCTACCGGAAGGAGAAAAATCATAAGAAATGTGATTTTATCAAAAAAACATGAAGGTTCCTTCAAATTATTTTCACTAAACAACATATCCTGGTCACCTCCTTCCATTATGTCATACTCAATATTTTTTTACATTAAGAGGAAAATTTATTATGGTGTTGATCTATGAATTATGTGAGATTGATGAAATATAATACTGGTTTTCCCCAATTTAATGTTGTGGGGACACAGTTGACTCACTATATATATATATATATATTGAGCTAAAAAACTCATTGTGAATATATAACCTTCATACATGTGGTAAACACACTAAACATATTATTCATGGAATCTTCCTCACACATCTACATCATTTCTGGTCATCTCAACTAGGATGCAAATATTCCAATTTCTGATGGTTGAAATTAATTTATCATCCTAAGATAGAGTTATGGTGAATGTCATGCAATTTTATTGGTTAGTGGATACAACTACCTCAGTTTTGGTTTATCTACTTAGGGATAACAAATATCAATACTCCATAGGATGGGTGATGGGATCATGTTGTACATCTAGTTTGTAAAGATATTATTTTTGGTGGGGTTTTGTACTATGATATTTTAAACCATTAGGATTATTTAGAAAAGTATAGGTTTGATCATATAAAATGGTTGAATTGAAAGCCTCTTGTATCTTATAAGGACCATAAACACCATTTACCTTATAAAATATATGGTCGGTATTCTATGGTGTTATCTAATGTGGGATATCAAAATCCATATTTGACATCATCCAAGGAAATAATCTGACGTGAGTCAAGTTAATTTTCACTCTTCTCTCCTTCTGCTTCAATAGTTATTCCTTAAGGGGAAGCCAAGTTTTCTACACTGTAACCACTATCATAGGTGGTTGGGTTTTTCTAGTATTTTAAATTTTATTTTTTAAAATACCTAATTGGGTTTCATTTAAAATAATTTTAAAATGGGATGAAGATTCTGTGAATCCCCAAATAAAATTTCCTCGAGAAAAATCTGTTTTAGGAATTAATGGGTTTTCCCATGTTTATAAAAATAAATAATTAAGGGCCCTAACACCTTCTAATAAGACTAAAAAAATATTTTCTTTAATTTTCAACATATATGATTGTATATATAAAATTCTTATCTTTATTTATGTCTCTTTCTTATTCAATATAAACATATATATAAGAAATTTTTTATAAAATTTTTACTATTATTATAATTATCATTACATCTATTAAAGGGATTTGAAAATATGTTTAAAACTCTAATCCAAGACACCCTTTTACATGGGGAGGGTGTTGTTGAAATATTATTGGATTTCCAATGTGTGATTAAATGTCCTCATTTTGTATCACTAGAATAACAAAATATTATTATTATTAAGACATTATTAATAATTAGTAATTAGATAATTATTGTTAAAAAATAATTAATAACTTATAATATATAGTTATTAATTAATAATAATTATGAATTATTGGACATTTATTATTTATAATTAATTGTTATAAGTGGGTGGTTAAAAAAAATTATAAATTAATTTGTATTTAATTAATAAGTAGTAATAAATAATTACTAATAAGTACCTATTGATGATAATTAGTAATTAAAAAATTATTAGTTAAAGTATGTTTTAAAAAAATGCAATACTTTTTTTTGTGATCATAAAAATGAATTCTAAAGGATTTGATTTCGTAGAAACCACTAATTTTAGTGAAAATAATACGGTCATTCATGTATGTTATTTTCAATGAAATATTGAGTAGTAATGAAAAATTCATAATAATAGATAATAATTTTTAATAATAAAGAAAAATTATAAATATGTAAAAATTATAAATGATGTGCAACAAAAATGAAGAACAATTGAAACTATGTAATATTATCATATTAATGATATATAATAACTATATTTATGTTAATAATTTAAGATAATATTTTTTATACATGTAAAAATAATATTTTTTGCATTAATATAACATAAAAAAATATACATGATAAAAACAACATCAATATATTTTTTTGTATATATAATCATTAAGGGAATTTTTCAAGTGAGATTTAAAAAATGAAAATGTGTTTAAGTTATAAATATTTATAATTATGAAGTGTGTGGAGGTTTTTATCACATTAATATAGGATGAAAATCCACATACATTAAATAATCCAATTATTCTAAAATAACTGCTCATAAAAATAATTATAGTATTTATAAATAAAATTATTAACATATATTAAAAAAGTTCATTATATATAAGTTGTTTTAATGAAATGATATAGTATTAAGAAAATTATATTGACATAAATTAATATTATTAATAATAATTTCAATATTACATGGTTTTTTACATGAAAAATATTTATGACATTTATTTAGTTGAATAGTTTTTGAAGAATAATTTAAAAATTATCATTAACTTATATACGTCAGGGGAATATTATATAATTTTAGACCTATAAAAAATAAAAATTTAATTAATATAGTTATTTTACATTTTTGTATTTAATTTTTCAATATACAAGAGTTTGGAGTGGTAATTGTATTCCCATATTGATATTTTCATCCTCTGTGAAGTGTTGGATTTGTCTAAACTAGAATTTGATCTTATTCAGGTATAAGAACATTGACTCTCTATTGCTTCTCTATATATGATCCCAACACAGGGGGTGAATCTTCTTCCATTGATATTTCAATATAGATTATTTTTAGTATAATCCTTCCCTCTCAACATAAGTTGGTAGAGCTTCAATCCTATAAGGAATCTATTGGTTCAATGAAGTCTTGATCAAACAATAAGAAAAAATAGGAAATTATGTTTGATGTGAGATCAATTCTGCTAAAACAAGTTAATTATATATATTATCTAAAAATGAAGTGCAACCCATGTCTCTTAGTGCACATTGAAAATATCCTAAGGCTTGTCATTTTTGAATGCTTCTATTTCTGATAGAAAATTCAAGGGTTCACATGTCGCCCATTGTGTTCTATGTTGTTGTTGTCAAGACACATCACAATAAAAAAATTTGTTGGAGGATCAAAATAAGGAACATTCACTCCTTCAATTGTATGATCAATTAAATTACCATGCACAACACTATGTGAATGCTTCATTTCTTATGTTGCATCTTTGTACGCTTCCTAAAAAAATATTGTACCCTTCTCCTGATCAGATATCTTATTATTATGATCTAAAAAAGTATGCTGTAAAAACATCAAGCTAATGTAAACATATATATAACAAGAAATATACTATAATGTTTTTGAATTAATATATCTAATATTGTAACATCCCATGATTTCATTGTATGTTATCTCTTCAAATTAATTCAATAACTTGTGCTACACGCAACACCAAGTTCGAGCGCATCACGACTTACCAAACTAGCCATTCAAAAGCAGTTACGAATAATATTAACTGAATTTTGAATTTTATATATTCTATATAATTTTATAATCCAAATTATGTGTTTATTAGACATAATATAAGAACAAATTCATTTTTTTCACATAAAATAAGTATTTTTTAGAAAATGAAATGTTACCCCCTTTTAATGGTGAACCATTTTTAAATTCAATATTTGACCCTTTTATATATTAAATTTAAATAAATTAAATTTTTATTTAGAATTGGGAAATAAAAATTTAGTGTGGATAATTGTTTTTGTAATTTTCTGATAACTTTTATATTTTGATGAATAATGAAAAAATACTAAATTTTAATTGAAAAAACATTTATAATCAAAATAATTTATAGTGTTAAATTAAGAATTTGAATTTTTTGGAAGCATAATTAGATTATATTTTTACCATTTAATACAATTTAGGTCATTATAAGTAATTTCACATTTAAATTTAACATAAACAGATGCCAATCTTTTGATAGTTTTTACTTTTTAAAAACCCGCCTTTTGGTTTTGACAATGGGAATTAATTTTAAATTAATTAATGCTACTTAAATGTATTTAATTTTGTAAAATAGATTTATTTTTTGAATACGGAATATCAAAATTATCTTATGGATAATTGTTTGTATTTTTTTTGAAAACATTCAATTTTCGATGAATAGTGAAAAACACTACCTTAGTATTTAAAACTGACTTTTTATTTAAATAATAATTTATTTTATTTAAATTTATTTGAAGTAAAAATAGATATATAATACCTATATAAGTTCAATATAATTAATTTTAGTCATTTTATTATAATATTAGTTGTATAAAAATTTAATGAATTTTTTAACGTCTTTTACCCAACTTCTAAGAACATTTCCAAATTTTCATAAAAGAAAATTTAAGTGTTTCTGTGAATTGAATTTCAAAAATTTGAGAGGCATGAGTAAAATTAGTCATAAAATGTGGTTCAATAAGATGAAAATAATTTCTGGTGAATAGTAACATTTGACATTTATTTACCATGGTTAAAAGTAAAAAAGTTTATTAAAGTTAAAAATGATATTATAATTACCCTAACACATGTCATAATTCTATTATATATGTTTATTTCCTAAAAAAACCATACGAATAAATTATGATCCTTTTGGTCCTCTTAGATTAGTTTAGGACATTTATTATTATTTTATTTAAAGAAGAGTTAAAAGTGTAACATTGAATGTTTAATAACTAATCCATTTTTAATATAGGGTTATACATCAGATAAATTCGACTATAAATATTGATTAGAAATATAAAAAAACTTATAAATCATGGTATTTTATTTATAATTTTTTGACATTAATTAATTAAATTTATTTAAGACACAATAATGATGCAGTAATTACCTTATTAATAAAATAATCAAATAAATGATATTATAAATATTAAAATAAATATAATTTGAACGTTTTGGGGAATTAAAGTAATTTTCAAGGATAATATGACATGTATTTGTAGATTAAATAATTTTTTTTTGATGTGATAATATTTTAATGACTTTAATAAAAATCAAATACTAAATAATGTCAAAATTGACATAAATGAGTTTTTAAAACTAATACTATATTATTAAATTAATTAACAGTCCTAAATAACTATTGTTCAGCCAAAGGATGTATATAATAATATATATGTCATTAATAAACCACTTGGTGATCTCTTAATATTTTATAGTAAGTTTATTAACCATATAATATAGAAATAAAAGGTGACATGATAAATGTTAAAATTTTAACTAAGAGTTAAATCTAAAAGATAAGGTTGATATGGCAACCAAAATTGTCTAAACCCTATTGGTTGAGATAATTTACACCCATATACACCTATGTATCAAAATAAATTCATTTTTATCCATTATAAACCAAATATTATTTTATAATAAAATAATATTCCTAGTTTTCCCAAAGGATCCCCTCACCCATATTATAAAAGGGCACTTCCCCTTCTCTCAAAATCACACCTCCAATTCCACTTGTATTGGCCAAAAAATACCCAACCCTCCACCCAGAATCCCTCAATTCAACTTATAGGACTTCCCTTGAGAATAAATCCAACTCATGGAGCCCTTTTGTTCAAATAAAAAAGAAACACCTGAAGAAGAGGTCATTATTTTATTATTTATTTCAAAGTTCTGTTCTTCTTCTACATTCTCTTTGTTTGTTATTTCCTTACCAAAATAATAACTCCACTACCTTTTACATAATATTATGTTATTATAAATATGGTACATATATAATCATTATAATATCCATCCTATTAATGATAATGTCACCATGCGTGCGTACGTACGACTTACCGTCTCCACGCCGGGGTGTAATTTCTTATTCAATATTATATTATTTGGATGGATATAATGATGAGTAATATGTGTTTAAATAATGAAACTAATAGAATAATTTCTATATTAAATTACTATAACATACTATTCCACAAATTTTAATCAGTAAGAAAATGATATCGTCGTGCGTGTGTACGTATGGATTACCGTCTCCACAATGTGATGAAATTGTTTTCCATGTACACTATTCCAAAATGATTATAAAAATATATATTGTTAATAATTATGTAATATATGACATAATAATGATACTGGAGATATATATATATGTATATATATATCTGTGTGTGTGTGTACTTACATATATCTTATTCACTTACTTCCGTTCAATACGATATGAAAACAGAAACAACATTTATGCATACGTACGACCTAATGTATCCATAAATGGTGTTTTACATTTCATATATATATCTATTATATATATTTATATTCTAATTATATATGATATATTAATCATTATTTATATTATGGAAGAATTCAAATCCTGATCTAAATGATATGATCATGAAAAACAAGTTAAAACACGTATGATAAAGAAAATGATTATTACATGAAATGTTAATTCATCATGGAAATAATTATTAAATGGGTAGTATAAAGTAATAAATGAATCATGTTTGATATAATAAATATGAATATGTTTCTGTTATAATTTAATAACATTCTTTGGTAATTATATAGGAGGTTAAAATTCACCCTCGACCAAAGGAAAGTACAAGGTAAGGGTTAATTCCTCAGTCTCATTATTATTTGAGATTGTTTATGTGAATGTTTTTACTATGACATATTTATATTTCATGTTCATATTTCATAAAATATTTTTAAAAAGGATTATTTTTAAGGTACTATTTAACTAAAATTTCATTTTAAATGTTTTAAATATTTATTCTTCTAAATATTTCTCATTAATGTCCATATTTTCAAAAATGGTTTTAAGGAGTAATTTATATGGACATGATTGTTTTAAAATGTTAATTACATTAAAAAGTTTCAAAGTGGTGTGGGAAACTTTGATTGTAAAATCTCTTTTAAATTAATTCCTTTATATATGTGTGACTTTTAAATGATTTCATAAAAAGGGATATTTCTCTCAAAAAGGTTTACTATTCATTTTCAACTATGTCAACACCTTTTATTAGATATAATTCATGACTGGGGTTGATTTATTATAATAAAATCTTCTATATTGTATTTAATGAGTTAAGATATGTTTTAATGTGGATATGCTATTTTTATACCATTCATGGTTTATAGTTAAAACACTGACATTTTATATGCTATATTTAATACGAATGTTTCTGTTATGCTTCAATATTTTCATATGAAGATTGTAGTGGACTTAGTAAGTGATGTGTGGGGCCCTCTATATCCCCTTGATGTGTTGGTGGGTCTCATGAGACAAAATAGTGTCTTTTCACAAGGCCATGAAAAAAAAATTATTTACAGTCTTGGTACCAAGACTTGACTATGTGGTAATGATGTTCGGTGTTAGACATTCACTCATAATGAAATTAATTTTTACATGTTATTATTCAACTATTAGGATATCCATGTGAACGTTTATATGGTAACTTTTGATTTATTTTCTCCTTATTATGTTCTTGATTATGTTTAAAAGTCTGTTGTTTTTATTACACATATTGTCTTAAATGTTCATAGCTTCTGCTAAATTATTTACCCTTACTAAGAATCTGAGCTCATCCCTTTCTTATGTTTTACTTTTTGAGGATTCCAAGAAGTGTATTATGTTAGATATGTCGGGTTAAGAAAAGGTAATGATGGAATTCTCAGATGATTATTATTGTTTTGTTTTATGACATAATGTGTAATGTAACATTCATGTATGTAACCTATTCTCCAAGTCTGCTAAACCGATCTGCCCTTCAAGACATGATTCATTGTAATCAGGACAATGTATTAAAATTAATCACTAACTCCATGCTTCTTGGATCAGGGAGTTATAGTTGGTATCAGAAAAATTTTAGCAATAACTTTGGAAACTAAATTAAGAAAACCTCGGATTAGGGAACATTACCCTAAGATAGACTTTGATGATTAGTATAGAATAACTTCCTAGAATTTGGTAATGTAGAGATTTTGAGAGTTGTCCAAGCAATACATCTCTATCAAGATATGAGAAGGTTGAGGATGATCTGGAACATATGTACCTAAGAGTGAAAACTTCGAAAATTATTTTTTGTCTTGACTCGGGGAATCTTCGTACATGAAAATGGGCCTTACTTCACTCTTAGTTACGAAACTCCTGGAAGATATTATTAGGATAATTCACATTTTCATTACAATCCATTATGAAGGATTTGTATGTAAATATGTCTGCAAAGAAACCTTTTTTATTTTTATGAGACTAGATGTATGATAATATTCAATTATTGTTTTTGATTTTTTTAGTTTTTGGATTATACATTATGATATGATCAAACCTAGTATATTTCATCATTTAGAAATGTCACCCAATAGAAGGATTTAGAACTCTAGAAATATTCAATAAGTATCATATATTCCATGATCTTACTCCATCATTTAGAAGGGAAATAATCTCCCATGTAAGTTAATCATATAAATAAATAGTATCATGTGTTAATAAGATAAGTAAATAATTCTCTGAGTCATATGGCTTTGAAGGGAAGCCAGGGAAGTAGAGGATGATATAGAGAAAGATGGATAAAGGGAAGAAGGTAAAGAAGGATTTTCCCATATGTGAAAACCGTGGAAAGAATCACCTAGGTAAATTCATTAATGTAATTCTATTTTTTTATATTTTGGATAAAAAGGACACCATGTACTTCTTTTAAAGGGCATGAAAATGGTTTCAAATGCACAATGATTAATCTTCAAGGAGTTGGTACAATGAATGAATCAATGTCCCAATCATCAGAGTATACCCCAAATGATGATATTTGATAACAATCAAGTAATGATACAATTAATGATTAAGAGGAATGAATAGTGTTTTTATGTAATTGTTCAATAATTATTTCATTTGAGTGTTGTATCAAAAAAGTACTGGTTATATGAATTATGGAAATAAATAAGGATTGTTCTGCAATCCTATTTCATTGGGGATTTGAGATTATTTGGTTATAAGAAATGTTACTCAATAGAAAGTTATACATTTTGGAAAATACATGGTTGAAGGAAAGATAATCCTCAATATGGTTCTGATACTGAGGTAGTGATTTTATAAAAATATATGATTTATTTGGATAAATTATATTCAATTTTCATGAATACATTGAAACTAATTAATTGTTTGTATATTCCATTATTGCGGAAGTTTACAACATTATTGGATATAAGGAGTATATCTAGTGTTTTATAAGGAATAAGGGAGCATGAATGTAATCAATAAGGTTTTATTGTAATTCAGGGTGTTACCATGTTTTCAAAAAAATACAAGATGATGGTATCCACATGTTATTATGTGGAAAAAATGATCTTCATTGGGTTTACCTTCCATATAAATTTTGGACTGTGAGTTTGGAAAAAAGTATTTTGGATAATTATAAATTTTTGAATGGATTAATTTTGACATTGGATACTATTGTTAAGGTTAAATATTTTCTTAATATTATTTTTTTATTGTAATAAAAAGGACAACCCGGAGGTCGGCCGACAACCCGTCGCATCCAGAAAAGCCGTGAGACTTGAACCCACAACCGAAGGGCAACAATTGTGCATCACATTCCACTATTATATGTGATGTCCTAGTTTTTATAATGTTGTTTTTTAAATAGTCTGATAAATGAATAATATATTCATTATTTTGGGAACCCAATACAATTAGGATAAATTAAATATTTTTTAATAATGTTATTTTTTGGAGTGAAAGTTGATTTTGTGGTAAGAATTAGTTGAAGGACAAAAATCTACTTATCAAGTTTATTTTTTCCTCTTATTATATGAATAAATTAATTATTAAACTTTAGGGAATGGAAATGAAAAAAAGTGTTATCTTAATAACTTAGTATTTATTGAATTGATAATATTTTACACGATCATAGATTGATGGCTTTGAGGCCCTCAATATTACACTTGTTTGTGAATGATGACCTCAATAAATCTCTATAAATATTTATGTTTTTTCTCCAATTATGTGTCTCTAATTTCCACCAATGCTCTCCTAACTGAGATCATAATTTGGTGGTGAATTTTTCATTTCCCTTTCCCTCTTATTAAGACTAAATTTTATTTACCCAATTTCCAATGTGGGTTTTCCACAAAGGTATAATTCTATTTTTAACCTTTTATTTCGAAAAAAAATCATATTGGAAGGATGAAATTTATTGATGGATAGTATAATGTAACACCCAAAGATTTCATAGTAGACTATCTCTTCAAAGTAATTCAATAACGTGTACTACACGCAATACCGAGTTTGAGCTCACCACGACTTACCAAACTAGCCGTTCAAAAGCGGTTATGAATAGTATTAACTGAATATTTAATTTTATAAACTCCATATGATTTTAGAATCGAAATTATCTGTTTCTTAGATATAATATAAGAAAAATTAAAATTTTCAAATAAAAGAAGTATTTTTCAGAAAATGCAATTTTACAGCCTTTTAATAGAGAACCATTTTTAAATCCAATATTTGACACTTTTATATATTCAATTTCAAAAAATTAAATTTTTCATCAGATTTAGGACATAAAAATTTAGTTTGGATAAAATTTTGGTACTTTTCTGATAACTTTTATATTTTAATGAATAATTAAAAATAAAAAATTTTAATTGAAAAAAACTTTTTTAATCGAAATATTTTATAGTGTTAAGTTTTTAATTTGAATAGTTTGGGAGTATAATTAGATTATATTTATACCATTTAATACAATGTATATTATTATAAGTAATTTCACATTTAAATTTGACATAAACACATGTCAATATTTTTATAGTTTTTTCTTTTTAAAAACCCTCTTTTTGTTTTTGACAATGAGAATTTATATTAAATTAATTAATGAAACATTAATGTTTTTAATTTTTTAAAATAGAAAAAAAAATTTAATTCAAAATATAAAAATTAGCTTAGGGGTAATTTTTGGTATTTTTCTGAAAACATTCATTTTTTGATGAATAGTGAAAAATACTACATTATTATTTAAAACTGACTTTTTATTTAGATAATTATTTATTTTATATAAATTTATTTTATGTAAAAATAGATATATAATACCTATATATGTTCAATGTAATTAACTTGAGTCATTTTATAATAAAATTAGTTTTATAAAATTTTATTGACATTTTCAATGTCTTTTACCCACCTTCTAGGAGCATTTGCAAATTTACATAAAATAAAATTTTAATGCTTCTGTAAATTGAATTTCAAAAATTCTAGAGACATAATTGACATATATAAGTTAAATTTGGTTTAATAAGATGAAAATAATTTTTTGTGAATAGTAACTTTTGACTTGTATTTACCATAGTTAAAAGTAAATAAGGAAATTAAAAGTAAAATTGATATTATAATTACCCTAACACATGTCCTAATTCTATTGTATATGTGTATTTCGACCAAAACCAATCATAGGAATAAAATATGATCTTTTTGTTCCACATGGATTAGATTAGGACATTTATTATTATTTTATTTAATGAAGAGTTAAAAGTGTAAAATTCAATGGCTAATAACTAAACTATTTTTAATATTGGGTTATACATGAGATAGATTTCACTATAAATATTAATTAGAAAGATAAAAATATTTTCTACATCATGTTATTTTATTTATAATTTTTAGATATTAAATAATTAAATATATTTATGACGCAATGATGGTGCAGTAATTACCTTATTAATAAAATAATCAAATAAATCATATTATAAATATTATAATAAATATAATTTGATCATTTGAAGGAATTAAAATAATTTTATAAGTTAATATGAAATTTTATTGTGGAATAAATAATTTTTTTGAAGTGACAAAGTTGTTATAACTTTAACAAAAAACAAATACTTAATAGTGTAAAAATTTACATAAATGTGTTTTTAAAACAAATACAATATAACTAAATTATATAATATTCCTAAGAATTTAATGTTTGGCCAAAGGACTTATATAATAATATATATTTCATTAATGAGACACTTCTAGTTCCCTAGTCATTTTATAGTAATTTCGTTAACTATATACTATAAAAATCCTAGGAGACATGGTAAATGTTAAACTGTTTACCTAAGAGTAAAATCTAAAAGATATGGTTAATATGGAAACATAAACATGTATAAAACCTATTATTTAAGATTATTTCGACCCATAAACACATATGGTTCTAAAAAAATTCATTTCAAGCCATTATAAACTGAATATTATTGTATAATAAAATAATATTTCATGTTTTTTCTAAAGTGCCTCTCACCACTCTTATAAAAGAAAACTTCCCTTTCTCTCAATGTCACACCTCCAAAGCCATTTGGATCGGCCAAACCATGCCCCAATCTCCTCCCAACACCCCTCAATTCATCTTGTAGGCCTTACCTAGAGCATAAATCCTTCCTATGGATCCCTTTTTGTCAAATAAAAAAGATACACCCAAAGAAGATGTAATTATTTTATCACATCTTTCAATGTTATCTTCTTCTTCCACATTTTCTTTATTTTTTATTCCCATAAAAAAATCCAGTAACTTATACATACTATGATGTTATTATCAATATCGTACAACCATAATCATTATTCTATCCATCCTATAAAGTATAATGTCACCATGCATGCACACGTACAGCTTACCGTCTCCACGCCGTGGTGTAATATTGTATTCAACAATATATTCTTTTGATGGATATAATGATAAGTAATATGTGTATAAATAATAAAAATTACATTATAATTTATCTTTTTAATTACTATACCATCCAATTTCACACCTTTTAATCATTAAGAAAATTATATCATCGCTTGTGTGTTCATACGGCTTACCGTCTCCACGATGCGATGAGATTCATTTCCACATTCACCATTCAACGATGATTACAAAAATATATATTATTAAGAAGTATGTAATATATAACATAATAATTCTACTATATATATATGTATATGTATATTTATGTATGTATGTATGTACTTACATATATATTATTCACATACTTTAGTTCAATACGATATGAAAATAGAAACAATGTTTATGCGTATGTACGACTTATCATCTCCATAAATGGTGTTTTCCATTTCATATATCTATCTATTATACATATTTATATTCTAAATATATATCATATATAGATCATGTTTTATATTCTGGAATTATTTAAATAATGATCTAAATCATACGATAAAAAATTACATGTTAAAACACGTATGATAAAGAAAGCGATTATTACCCAAAATTTTAATTTAACATGGAAATCATTACTAAATAGGTAGTATAAATTCATAAATTAATCATGTTCGATATAATAAATATTAATATGGTATATTTATTATTTAATAACATACTATGGTCATTATACATGAGGTTAAACGTATCCTCAACCAAAGAAAAGTGCAAGGTAAGGGTTAATTCCTCAATCTCATTATTATCCGAGATTGTTTATGTGTATGTTTTTACTGGGAAATATTTATTATCCATGTCCAGGTTCTATAAAATAGTTTCCAAAAATGATTTTTTTGAGGTACCCTTTAACTAAAACATCATATTAAATGTTTTTAATATTTATTATTCTAAATCTTTATCATTAATGTCCATTTTTTCAAAATGGTTTTTTAAGGAGTTATTTATACGGACATGATTGTTTTAAAAGGTTAATTACATTCAAAAGTTTTGAATATGCATGGGAAAATTTCATTCAAAAATTTATTTTAAATTACTTCTTTTATATATGTGTGAATTTTAACTGATTTCACAAAAAGTGATATTTCTCTCAGAAAGTTTTACTGATCATTATCAACTATGTCAACATCATTTACTAGATATTATTCTTGATTGTGGTTGATTTATTGAAATAAAATCTTCCATATTGTATTTAATGAGTTAATATATGATTGATTGTGGATTTTCTATTTTTATACCATTCATGGTATAGGGTTAAAGAATTTGACATTTCATATGCGAAATTTAATATGAATTTTTATGTTATTGTTCTTCATTTTCATTTAAGGAATGCAGTGGAATTAATAAGTGATGGGTGGGGCCCACTATATCCCCTCGATGCATCAATAGGTCTCATGAGACAAACTAGTTTCTTGGCACAAGGCCTTGACAAAAAATTTATTTGTAGTCTTGGCACGAGGACTTGACTATGTAGTAATGATGTCCAGCGTTAGGCATTCTCTCATTATGAAATTAATTATTACATGTGATTATTAGACTATTAGAATATCCATGAGAACTTTTATACGGTAATGTATGATTTATTTTATCCTTATTATGTTCATGTTTATGTTTAAAATTTTGTTTTTATTATTACACATCTTGCCTTAAAATTTTATATATTTTTCTAAATTATTTACCCTTACTGAGCATCTGAGGTCACCCCATTCTTATGTTTTATTTTCCTAGGGTTCCAAGAAATGTATTGTGTTTAATATGTAAGGTTAAGATAAGGGAATAATGGCATTATAATAGGATTATTTATGAAGTGTTGTATGATATAATGTTTAATGTAACATTCATGTTTGTAATCTATTTTCCAAGACTGCTAAACCGATCTTTCCTTTGTGACTTGATTCATTGTAATCATGACAATGTATTAAAATAATGAACAAACTATAGGATTCTATGGTCGGGGCGTTACACATATCCCTATATAGTTTTTTGTAAGATATATTATAGATATCCATATATAACATAGTGAAAAATCAAGAAACTATGATATATCGAGTAGTGTCATAGTCCTTCCAACAATAAAAATCATCACATGTGTATCCCATACTATGTATAGTGTTTTTTTCTAGTGGAAATCATATCCTTCTATTATCTTTAAGGAATGAAGCACCATAATCTATCTTGATACTGATGGAATATACTAAACACATCCAAAATAATACATAACTCTATCAGTTTGGTGCCACTCAAAAAAAATACATGTGTATGAGATAAAAAATATCCCTGGAATCTTCAATCCAACATATTCAATTGTCATAAAGCTATTCAAAGATAAACCAATATGAATATCATGATACATGGCAGTTTTTAAAATATTTTTTTATTAATTTCAAAAAAATATTTTATTTATAAATTGAAAAATCAATATAATAACATATATATACATACATACACATGTAGAAGACTATCAGACATGAGATTATATAATTCCAAATTATGTCATAATTAAATGACATAATGGTTCTCCGAAAACCACCTATAGAATGAAATAATAAAGGTGATAAATAATAAGTTATTCTTAATAATATAATTCTTATTAGAATTGAAAAATATTAAATATTACTGATCTGACACACATCAATGTGAATATAAGGCCCCACCCTTAAACCTTACTTAATCTTGAGTAATTACTTGATTACACATTGAGGATCTTTTTAGGTTTAGATTTTTAGATAATTAGATCATAAAACTTGCATTACATTCCACATTTAAAAAAAGTGGTTACAATAAAAGTTAGTATTCATTTTTCCCATCAACAGAAACATATTGAAAATAAAACATGGATTCTTTCTTGACACTTACTTGACACTATCATCTTATCATGTAACATTCCCTTGACCTGTGAATTTTTTTTCAAAACTTGGGATAAGCATAAAAATCTTAGTAAGGGTTATAAAAATATGGAAAGGAAACATGAGTTCATATATACATAAGAATGAAATCATACATTACCCAAATATACATAGGCACTTTAACATACCTCATCAAATCATTAATAAATCATAGAAATTATAAGACATAAAGGTAACATGATGAATTCATAACATTCTTACGTAGGGAGTAACCCTCTTGGTTACGTTTGGAATACCCATTACAGTATATTCCCTAAATATCTTCAGAGAAACCTTAATGTTTCACTCCTTTGCGTTGCCCAATGCATTGGAGAGCTATATCGGGCTCACCCGCCCTTAGTTTATCACGGAACCACCCGTCTTCATAATAATTCCCATGAACCACAACATAATCATATCACATAAAACATGCATAAAGGAAACATAACATTTACGCCTTTCAATCAAAATATATCAGTATAACACATTGATATAAAAACATTATGAAAACCATTTTCAATACCTAAATAAAATAAAAGTAAAACATGGTATTTATTTTTCTTTAAAAAAAAGGATGGCTTGTAGAGGAAGCTGAAACTCAAATAATGGTCATGGCAGCAGAGAAGTCGTTGTCACCGCATACGTACGACAAAAAAGATTCCCTTTTTTCATTTAGTAAACGCTTCATATAAAAAATATTCCTTTGGATTAAACATAAAATTAAATGGGGTTTATAAACCGTATAAAATAATGTTGTGTATAAAACGAAATATGCCTCAATGAAAGGAGATTGAGACGAAGTCCCATACCTCGTATCCGACATGACTTGATCGTTCTTTAATCTCCTGAATAATAAACTTGAGTTAATTTCTACTTGTTTAAGAACCTTTTTCAAGTTCATTATTCCTTTTATATCCCTTATTGCCATGTCATGAACACTATGTAATTATTTAAGTTAATAACGGTTGTTTTATCAATCATTGGTACTTGAGTCAAAAATAAACCCTTTATAATTACAAGTTGTTCATGTATCCATTATATCCAGAATGGTATTCATGATGTAGATATCATATATATCATATATATCCAGTACATTCATGCATTTATAATATTACATAACATTTAGAGGTAAGAAATGAAATGCACCGTTCATGGAGACGGTAAGCCGTACGTACGCATGAACGCTGCTTCCATTTCTATTTCGTATTGTATGAAATAAAATCATAATGATATAAAGGTATATTATAATTCCAGTGTAATATCAGATATAATATCATAAGTCCATCCTTTATAAATCCCACATATGGTATTAACGAATCAAATCACTTTGAGGGGGTGGTAGTCTGCACTTCCTTAAATGAAGATATCGCGTTTACCCATAATGGAAACCATAAAGGTATGCCCAAAATGAAAAATACAGAAGCATAAGGAAAACATAAAAATATTATATATCATATATAAATATAGTGTCATCTTAATGGCCACATTTGAAGGTGTTAAAATAATTTTGAACAATCATCATTTCGGGAGGCAGAAATTCGCCATCCACGGAAACAGCATGTTCTTTAACCATTATATGTAGGTGTGTGTAAGTGTAACTCAAATCCTTATTATAAAAACATCCTAGTTTATGGAAGATACTGGTTTTGTTACAAATGAAATGAATAAAAAGAGTTTATGGGGTTGGAGAATCAAAATAAAACAAAAGAATACAAGTGAAGACATTACCTTAAAATCGGGTAACTCCCATTGGTTTGAGCTCAAAGGCTTACTTGGGAAGACTTTTTCCCAAAGTGAGGCTTCTAGGAGTTTTAGAGGGAGGTGGAGAGAAAAACTGGGTAGGGTTTGGCCAAGCCAAAGGCTTTGGAAGTGTGGGTAAGGAGGTAGAGGTGGGGGCCTTTTATAAGAGGAGAGGAGGGGCACTCTTGGAAAGTAAAGAAATGTTACTTTATTGTAAAAGGAGTTTCGGATTCAAAAGGTCCCAAATTGATATAATTCGAGGGTAAGGTGTTAAGGGTTCGAAATACACCCATCAAATAGGTTTTGTACATTTTTAGTTCATAGATTTCACATAATCTTTTATTTTTATTTAAATCCTTTATTAATGAGGTAATCGCTGCATCATCATGGTGTCATAAATAATTTAATTTATTTAAAGTCTAAAAATTATAAAAAAAATATCATGATGCAGGAAATATTTTTAGATTTCTAATGAATATTTATAGTAAAAAATCTGACTTGTATAACCCCATTTAAAAATTGTTTTAGTAAAACAACTCATGTTTGTGTCATTTTAATTTTAACATTAAATAAAAAGATATTAATGTCATTTTCCTACCAACGTGGCTCCATGGGGTCCCCAAGTTGACCCATGGCTTGTCTTGGTCGTCCATGACACATCCAATAAGGGTAGGACATGTGTCTTGGTATTTTCATTTTATTATAATATCATTTTTTTCCTTAAATTGCACTAATTACCTCTAATCGTGATTAAAAACTTAAAAGCTACTATTCACCAAAAAATTATTTTAATCTCATTGAACCACATTTTACTTCTTAATAACAACCATGTATGTCGGATTTTTGAAAATCAAATCACATAAGTGGCAAAGTTTCATTTAAACAAAAAATCAGTTTCTTTAACTACCACTTAGTGGTTTCACTATTCATCAAAAATTGAAGTTTTTCAGAAAAATACCAATACTTCACCCTAAGATATATTTGATATTATGAATTCAAAAATGATGTCTATTTTACAAAAAATCAAATCATATAAGTTACTTTAATTAATTTAATAATTAATTCCCTCTGTCATGACAAATAGCATGTTTTTATGAAACAATAAGTATCAAAAGATTGACACCAGTTTAAGTCCAATTTCAAAGTGAAATTGATTCCAATGACCACCATTGGTTTAAATGGTAAAAATATATTCTAATTGAACTTCAAAACCAATTCCAAAGGTAATCTAATCATATAATTAAATTAGATTAAAAAGAGGTTTTGAATTAAAATACAACATTTTTCACTATTCATTAAAAAATGAACTTTATCAGAAAAATACCAAAAATTCACACAATGTAAATTTTGATGTCCCAATCATAAAGAATAAGTTTATTTTGAAAAACATAGATTATAAAATTTTCAAAAGATAGATTTAAAAATGGTTTTCCATCAAAAGGCAGTAAAACAATCTTTTAAAAATATTAGTGTATTCCATGCTTAAGATTCGATTTATTCTCATTTTAAGCCTCTAAAACACTATCTAATTCACTAATAGACATAGATAAAAATATATACTATTCATTAATTACTTGGGATGTTACATCCTTCCCCCATTTAGAAAATTTCATCCCCGCAATTTATTTACTTATCGAATAAGTGGGGGTATTTATCCTTCATTGCATTTCTATATTCCCATGTTGCCTCTTCCATCATGTGGTTTTTCAAAAAACCATCACCTGATTAATCACCTTATTCCGTAACACTTTCTCCTTGTGGTCAAAAATCTGGACCAGTTGTTCCTCATAAGATAGGTTCTCTTCCAGCGGAACTACCTCTGGACTCAAAACATGAGATGGATCTGACATGTACTTTCTCAACATCGAAACATGAAAAACATTGTGTACCTAAGATAAAATCGGAGGTAAAGACATCCGATATGCAACTGATCCAACTCTCTATAGAATTTCATATGGTCCAATGAACCTTGGACTCAACTTTCCTTTCTTACCAAATCACATCACACTTTTCCATGGTGAGACTTTGAGAAAAACATGATCACCTACCTCAAAAGATAGATCCTTCCTCTTGTTGTCTGTATAACTCTTCTACTTGATCTGAGCTGTTCTCATGTGTTTCTGTATTAGATGAACTTTTTCTACCAAATCTTCTTCCAATTATGGTCCCATCAGCTTTCTTTCACCCACTTCATCCCAAAAAGATGGAGTTCGACACCGCTTCCCATATAATGCCTCAAATGGTGCCATCTGTATACTGGAATGAAAACTGTTATTATATGAAAATTCAACCAATGAAAGATGTTGGCCCCAACTTCCCTGATTATCCATAGAGCAAGAACATAGCATATCCTCCAATGACTGAATTGTTTGTTCTGACTGCCCATCTGATTGAGGATGAAAAGCTGTACTAAAATTTAATTCAGCACCCAACGACTTCTGAAGGCCTTTCTAAAAGTTAGAAGTGAACCTGGGATCACGGTCAGATACAATGAAGAGGGGAACTCGATGTAACCTGACTATCTTTTTAAGATACAAATGAAAAAGTTTATCTAGGGAAAATAGTATCTCGTATAGCAAGTAAATGAGCAGATTTAGTTAAGCGATCAACAATAACCCAGGTTGCATTATTACCTCGAGGGGTCTTCGGAAACCCCAAAACGATGACCATGGATATATTCTCCCATTTCCACTCTGGCACTGGTAAAGGCTAAAGCATCCCTTTCGGTAGCTGCCGCTCTTCTTTAACCTGTTGACATGTCAAACACTTCACAGTAAAATCAGAAATATCTCTTTTCATTTCATCCCACCGATAATACTCCCGCAGATCTCTGTACATCTTAGTACTGCCAGGATGAACTGAAAATGGAGAACTATGAGCTTCACATAACAACTCTCCCTTCAACTGTGAGTCACAAGGCACACACAATCTCTTCCCAAATCTCAAAACCCAATCATTATCAATGTTTAATTCAGGCAACTTACCTTTCTGAACCAACTCTACCTTTTTCTGGAACTCACTGTCTTGCTTCTGTGCTTGCTTGATTCTGTATGATAGAGAATATTTCACTGATACTTGAAACAAAATATAAGAACATCCTACACCAACCACTTCTATGCCAAATCTCATCAAATCCTTAACCAAAGGATCACGTTCCAAAGGCATCATTGCTAATGAAGCATTACTTTTTCGACTCAAAGCATCAACCACTTTATTTGCTTTTCCTGGATGGTAATGAATTGTACAATCATAATCCTTGATTAATTCTAGCCATCTCCTCTGTCTCATGTTCAATTTTTATGAGTGAATATATACTTTAAACTTTTGTGATAGGTATATATTTCACACTTTACTCCATACAAATGATGCCTCTATGTTTTTAAAGAAAAAACAACAGCAGCTAATTCCATATTATGTGTAGGGTAATTTACCTCATGAGTTTTCAACTGTCGTGAAGCATAAGCAGTTACCTAATAATTCTACATAAGGACACAACCAAGACATTTCAATGAAGAATCACTGTAGATAACAAACTCCCCATTCCTGGAAGGTAGTTCCAAAACTGGAGCATTCACCAATCTTCTTTTCAATTCCTGAAAATAATCATCACATTCTTTTGTCCAGATAAACTTAACACCCTTCCGAGTTAGCTTAGTCATTGGACTAGATAACTTTGAAACATTTCTAACAAACCTTCAGTAATAGCCTGAAAAACCAAGGAAACTACGAATCTCTGTTACAATTGTGGGTCTTGGCCATTCTTCAACAACCTTTGTTTTTGCAGGATCAACGGTTATCCTATCTTTAGAAACAATGTGACCAGGGAATGAAATTTGTTGCAACCAAAACTCACACTTTCTGAATTTCCCATACAATTTATTTTCTTTTATGGTTTTCAAAATAACCCTTAAATGTCTTTCATGATCCTCTTTACTTATAGAAAACACCAAAATATCATCAATGAAAACCACCAAAAACTTATCCAATAACTCATGGGAAATTCCATTCATTAAGTCCATGAATATAGCAGGTGCATTGGTTATCCCAAAAGGCATTAATACAAATTCATAATTTCCATATCTTGTACGAAACGCAGTCTTTGGAACATCTGATTCCTTTACCTTCAGCTGATGGTACCCCGATCTCAGGTCAATCTTTGAAAAAAACTATGCTCCCTGGAGCTGATCAAACAAATCATCGATATGAGGCAAAGGATATTTGTTCTTAACAATGATGTTATTCAAGGCTCTATAATCAATGCAAGGTCTCATAGAACCATATTTCATTTTAACAAATAAAACAGGATCACCCCATGGTGATGTGCTAGGTCGAATGAAACATTTCTCCAATAAATCTTGCAATTCCTCCTTCAACTCTAAAAGTTCAATTTGAGCCATTTGATAAGGGGGTTTTGAAATTGGCTTAGCATCATGAACTAAGTAAACAGTAAATTAAACTTCTCGATCTGGTATTATTCTAGGCAACTCATCAGGAAAAACATCAGGACACTCATTAACCACTGGCACATCATTAATTTGAACAGTTCCCTTGTTTTCAACAATATGTGCAAGGTAACATTCATTTCCATCTTTTACAAGTTTCTTGGACTCTTGATAAGTTATCAACAGTAAGGGTTCATTCTTGTACACAAACTAAAAGTCTTTCTAAAAAGAAACTTCTATAGCTCTATATTCAATCTTAGCATGGTAAATAGAGAGCCAATCCATACCCAAGATAACATCAAACTCTACTAAAGGTAGAAAAATAAGGTTTCCAAGTAGATTCTTTCCACATATAAGGATAGGAAGATTCTTATAAATTATTTTTGCCTCAACATTTCCCCCATGTGTTTTTACCAAAAGTTCAGGAGTCATTTCATGAGATGGTATTCCCATTTTACTAGAAAAGTTTTCAGATATGAAAGAATGTGTAGACCCCGGATCAAACAACGCACTGGAATAATCTAAAAAACAAACAAAGTACCTGATACAACTTCATTTTATGGCCCAACATCTGCTGAAGTAGTTGTAAAGGATTTCACCACCCCTTTCTTCTTATAGTCTAACTGCTTCCCATCAATCAAGCTCTTTGTCAGACACTCATTTTCATAGAGACCCATCTCATTGCACTTAAAACATTTCACTAATTGTAAATCAAATTTGGACTTACCATCACCTTGACCTTTTTCAGTGCAATCACGAGCCTTATGTCCCATCTTACCACATCGGTAGAACATTCCAGAATTCAGAAGACATTCCCCAAGATTCCTTTTACCACATTTATCACAAACTGGAAACTTAGTTTTCTTACCATCATACTTTTTTGAAGAATTCTTTCCTTTCTCCTGCCAACTCAGTCTCTTCTTCTGATGGTTGTTATAGAACACTTGATCATCAACAAAATCCATTTCCACCTTCTCAGCACATCTAACAAGATTTTCATAACTTTTATACTCACGAGAAGCTAAAGCCCTTAGATATTTTGGCTTTAATCCTATGTAAAAAACGATTGATTTTACTATCAAGGTCTCAGATTAAATTTGGAGCATACCTTGCCAATCGAGTGAACCTCTATTCATAGGCAGCCCCAGAGTCTTCCTCTTGCCTCAATTCCAAGAATTTTTTTTCCATCCTAAGTCGAAAATCCTTAGGAAAATGATTCTCAAGAAACATACCTTTGAATTCATCCCAGTCAACAGCATCAATCTCATCAGCGTCCCTGATATGTTTAACCATCGACCACCATTGATCTGCTTCACCCTCCAAACAGTAAATAGCAAGACTGACCTTTTGATTGTCTGAAAACACCATGACATAAAAAATCTTCTCCAGTGCTTTAATCCACCCTTCAGCAAGTACAGGGTCAGATGATCCTATGAATGATGGGGGATGTTGCCTCATGAAATGTTCCACCACTGACATGTTCCTCTGCGGTTGATCTGGCTGATCTCGTGCATGGATACCACCACCATTTATCGCTTGAGTCAACTATGCCATTACTGCAACAAAATGTTCAGTTCCAATTCTGACCATCTCAGGATGCTGATTAGGAAGGTTATTTCCTTCTGTATGCCTTCCTAGCACTGCTTCCCTATTTTCTCTGCAGAAAACCATTCTGAAAAAACATGTCTTAGATGAAGCAACACGGTAATCTTCGAATTCTATATCATTTCAAAAAAAAAATATTCTAACTCCTAAAGTTATCTAAACTGGCCTCTGATACCAACTATAAGGCCCCAGCCTTAAACCTTACTTAATCTTGAATTATTACTAGATTACACATTGAGTATCTTTTCAGGTTTAGAGTTTTAGAGAATTAGATCATAAAACATGCATTACATTCCACATTTAAACAAAGTGGTTACAATAAAAGATAGTATTCATTTTTTCCATCAACAGAAACATAATGAAAATAAAACCTGGATTCTTTCTTGACACTTCCTTGACACAATCATCTTATCATGTACCTTTCCCTTGACCTGTGAAAAACATTTCAAAAATTCGGGATGAGCATGAAAAGCTCAGTGAGGGTTATAAAACTATGGAAAGGAAACATGAGTTCATATATAAATAAGAATGAAATCATAATTTACCCATATAAACATAGGCACTTTAACATACCTCATCAAATCATTAATAAATCATAGAAATCATAAGACATAAAGGTAACTTGAGGCATTCATAACATTCTTACGTAGGGAGTAACCCTCTTGGTTACGTTTGGAATACCCATCACAGTATATTCCCTAAATATCTTCGGAGAAACCTTAACGTTTCACTCCTTCACGTTACCCAATGCATTGGAGAGCTATATTGGGCTCACCCGCCCTTAGTTTATCACGGAACCACCCGTCTTCATAATAATTCCCAAGAACCACAAAATAATCGTATCATATAAAACATGCATAAAGGAAACATAACATTTCCACCTTTCAATCACAAGATTTCAATACAACACATTGATATGGAAACATTATGAGAACCATTTTCAATACCAAAATAGAAGAAAAGTAAAACATTGTATTTATTTTTCTTTAAAAAAAAGTATGGCTTGTAGAGGAAGCCGAAACTCAAATAATGGTCATGGCAGTAGAGAAGTCATTGTCACCGCATATGTACGACAAAAAACATTCCCTTTTGTCATTTAGTAAACGATTCATATAAAAAAGATTACTTTTGAATAAACATAATAGTCAAAGGGGTTTATACACCATATAAAATAATGTTGTGTATAAATCAAAATATTCCTCAATGAAAGGAGATTGAGACGAAGTCCCATACCTCGTATCCGACTTGACTTGATCATTCTTTAATCTCCTGAATAATAAACATGAGTTAATTTCTAATTGTTTAAGAACCTTTTTCAGGTTCATTATTCCTTTTATATCACTTATTGCCATGTCATGAACACTATGTAATTATTTAAGTTAATAACAGTCATTTTAACGATCATTGGTACTTGAGACAAAAATAAACCCCTTATAATTACAAGGTGATCATGTATCCATTATATCCAGAATGGTATTCATGATGTAGATATCATATATATCATATATATCCAGTACATTCATGCATTTATTATATTACATAACATTTAGAGGTTATAAATGAAATGCACCGTTCCTGGAGACGGTAAGTCGTATGTACGCATGAACGCTGCTCCCGTTTCAATTTCGTATTTTATGAAATGGAATCATAATTAAATAAAGGTATATTATAATTCCAGTGTAATATAATATATAATATCATAACTCCATCCTTTATACGTCCCACATATGGTATTAACGAATCAAATCACTTTGAGGGGGCGGTATTCCGCACTTCCTTAAATGAAGATATCGCGTTTACCCATAATGGAAACCATAACGGTATCGCCAAAATGAACAATACAAAAGCTTAGGGAAATCATAAACCTATTATATATCATATATAAATATAGTTTCATCTTAATGGCCATCTTTGAAGGTGTTAAAATAATGTTGAACATTCATCGTTTCGGGAGGCAGAAATTCGCCATCCACGGAAACTGTATGTTCATTAATCATTAGATGTAGGTGTGTGTAAGTGTAGCTCTAATCCTTCTTATAACAACATACTATTATATGTAATATACTGGTTTTGTTAGAAATTAAATGAATAAAAAGAGTTTAGGAGGTTGGAGAAGCAAAATAAAACAAAAGAACAAAAGTGAAGACATTACCTTAAAATCGGATAAATCCCTTTGGTTTGAGCTCAAAGGCTTCCTTGGGAAGCCTTCTGCCAAAAGTGAGGCTTTTAGGAGTTAGATAGGAATGTGGAGAGACAACATGGGTAGGGGTTGGATGAGGAAAAGGCTTTGGAAATGTGGGTAAGGAGGTAGAGGTGGGGGCCTTTTATAAGAGGAGAGGAGGGGCACTCTTGGAAAGTAATGAAATGTTACATTATTTTAAAAGGAGTTTCGGATTAAAAAGGTCCCACATTGATAAAATTATAGGTTAAGGTGATAATGATTCGAAATCCACCCATCCAATAGGTTTTGCACATGTGTTGGTCATAGATGTTACATTATCTTTTCATTTTATTTAAATCCTTTATTAATGAGGTAACCGCTGCATCATCATGATGTCATAAATAATTTAATTTATATAATGTCTAAAAATTATAAAAAAATATCATGATGCAGGAAATCGTTTTATATTTCTAATGAATATTTATAGTCAAACATATGTCTTCTATAACCCCATTTAAAAATTGTTTTAGTAAAACATCTCATGTTTGGGTCATTTTAATTTTAACATTAAATAAAAAGATATTAATGTCATTTTCCTACCAAAGTGGATCCAGGGGGTACCCAAGTTGACCCATGGCTTTTGTTGGTCAGAAATGACACATCCAATAAAGTTAGTACATGTGTCTATGTATTTTCATTTTATTATAATGTCATTTTTGCCTTAAATTGCACTAATTACCTCTAATCGCGATTAAAAACATAAAAGTTACTATTCACCAGAAAATTATTTCAATCTCATTGAACCACATTTTACTTCTATATGAAAACCATGTATGTAGGATTTTTGAAAATCAAATCACAGAAGTGGAAAAGTCTCATTTAAATGAAAAATCAGTTTCTTTAACTGCCACTTAGTGGTTTCACTATTCATCAAAAATTGATGTTTTTCAGAAAAATACCAAAACATCACCCTAAT
This sequence comes from Viscum album, assembly GCA_963277665.1. NCBI lineage: Eukaryota > Viridiplantae > Streptophyta > Magnoliopsida > Santalales > Viscaceae > Viscum > Viscum album. The sequence goes on from OY728123.1 coordinate 640,328,404, forward strand.
CTATATTTGATATTATGAATTCAAAAATGATGTCTATTTTAAAAAATTAAAATCATATAAGTTACATTAATTAATTTAATAATTAATTCTCGCTGTCATGAAAAATAGCGTGTTTTTATGAAGCAATAAGTATCAAAAGATTGCCACCAGTTTAAGTCCAATTTCAAAGTGAAATTGATTTCAATGACCACCATTGGATTAAATGGTAAAAATATATTCTAAATTAACTTCAAAACCAATTCAAATGATAATCTAATCATATAAATAAATTAGACTAAAAATAGGTTTTGAATTAAAATACAACATTTTTCACTATTCATTAAAAAATGAACTTTATCGGAAAAATACCAAAAATTCACAGAAAGTAAATTTTGATGTCCCAATCATAAAGAATAAGTTTATTTTGACAAACATAGCTTATAAAATTGTAAAAAGATAGATTTGAAAATGGTTTTCCATCAAAAGGCAGTAAAACAATCTTTTAAAAATATTAGTGTATTCCATGCTTAAGATTGGATTTATTCTCATTTTAAGCCTCTAAAACACTATCTAATTCACTAATAGAAATAGATAAAAATATTTATTATTAATTACTTGCTTGGGATGTAATAGTGAACCTTAATTGATTAAATCTATGGGGAGATATGAAATAAAAAAAAATATAGGCCAAGGGAGGTATGAAATCCAATTATATTATCTAAAGTTGGATGAAGTATCACCCAATATCACTATTATTTCATTGATATATTATATTTGATTATATTAAAAACAAATATGGGATTGAGCACTTGGTAGAATCTCTGTGATGGTGTATATGGTGGTCTGTGAGCTTAGGTGATGGTTTGTCCCCATTTTCTTGGTTTTAATCACTATTATAGTGGCGCGGTTTCTATGAAAACTCCTCAAGTGGCATCTGATGCCACTTTTAACATTTTTTGTGGCTATAATTTGGATGTGAGTGTTGTGGGATCTCGTATGGAGTTCCCTTTAGCTGTTTTGGGCGATTGATGTCAATATGGTAAGGTCATTGTTAGTTCTGACAGATCCCTTGGATCTACAAGTGAAAACCCTCATTCAGTGCATCAGAAGGTGGTAGTCCCTGAGTCTGAGGATGTAGGTTCGAAGATATCTGGTAAGGATTTCCAAATATTAGTTTCATATGAATGATGATGTTCTGCGACGGTTAGCACCAGACATGATAGCTTCCAAGGATCTATGCGTGGTAACTGTAATAGGGTGGTTGGTTCTTATTCATTTTATGATGATGGTAGGCATGGATCCATGGTGGTGGTAGATGATAGGTCTTGACCTATAATTACGAGTAATTTTTTTTCTCACTATATGATTGAGATTCCATCAAAAGGTACTTCACACATATTAAGGATTCTATTCTAGATTGTATTATATGGAAGGGTGATACTGATCATGCCATTTACAAAAAAGAGGTTATTCTTGATAGTTTTCAGATTTTCAAGTTCTCCATCATTGGTAGGATGGCCCACTTGGTGGTGGAAAACAGTATAAAGTGGATGACATTGGCCAAAATCTAGACTCTTCATGTAATCCTTTAGACTAGAAATGTGTACCATGGGTAGGGGCTTCTTCCACATTATATTTCCATCGAAGGAACTAAAGTCTGGGGCATGGGGGATTGGGTCAATTTGTTTAAGGATATATATGATATGCATTCAATAATGGGATTTTTAGTTTAACCCCTTCACCTTAAAAAATACAAGTACCCATATTTGGATAAAAATCATCAGTCGTAACTGGATTTTATGGTATCCAATGATTCTTTTTGATATTGGTTCTCTTGTCGATATTCAAATAAAAAAGGATCGAGCCACTGTGGTTGAAAAGATCTGAAATTTTTCTAGGGTGTTGGTGGAGGATTATTTGAGCAAGGGTTCATTTAACTATATAGTTCTCTCATCATTATATGATGATATCCTTCTTAATACTGGATAAGAAAAACAACCTTATTTTTAGTGGATTGTCATGTAATTGGGAATGCTAAAGTTACATGCCATAAAAATGTGGTTTTATTTTATTTATCTATACAATGGAATAATGATATGTCTTTTAGGAATATAGATAAGATGTAGGCTATGGTGTATCATGGTGGTTCAGTCAGACATGGCCCTAAGGTTATTGTAGGCATGGGAACTCAACCCAGTGCTATTCTTGATGAATTTTCGCATCATGTGGGTAGGATGTTTTAGGTGGATGAACCTATTCTTGAACTTGGTGGTGATGTTATGAAATAGTTCATGATAACTAATGATAATATTAAGACTTCTCTAGATGTTTTAGAGGATATATATGCACAGTCTCATTTGGAGAAAGGATGCAGGTAGTTGGTGGCATATAATCCTCCAACCATGTAGGATGGTTCTTTCAATGAAATTTATTCTCAACAACATGTTGATTACCATCAGGAAATTAAGAAAATATTTTCTTCTTCCAAGATATCTAACAATTGGGGAAATGTACTCTTTGATGAAGGTGTTATAAGTACCCCTAAATTGGTGTCTGGTAGTAGTGGGAACTCCTCTTTTAAAGATACAATTATATATACTAAGGAAAAGGTGATTGTTAGTGAGGGATTTACTACCATTGAAGAGATGTTTTTGGAGGGATTATTCTAACCTACCATGGACTATGTCTACGAGATATTCTTCTAAGGAATCTAATATAGATAACACAGATATCTTCAAGATCTTCAAGAAAGGTAAATCTTATTCTGTGTGGGAAACTGTTGATGACTCTGATTATGGGAATGACATGTCTTATTATGATCTTTGAAATTTTATCATTTTATTGGGATGAGGAAAAATCCATTTGTATTCCCAATATATGTATTTCTCATACCTTTTCCTTTATTCAAAAAATGGTCAGAATATTTGCTTATGGATGGAAATGTTTGGTACTATGTATGATGATCTATTTATGTATGAAGAGAATGAAAATTCCCAACTATATCTCCAAATATGATTAAAGTCATCATGTATCCCCAAACATATCATGTAAACATGAATTCACAAGTAATAATCAATGAATATCCCATAATAAGCCAAAAGATATACAGTAACACCCTGAAATATTAATACATGATTAAATTTAAATAATTCAATGTCTTAGATAGCCTGTTCCAAATGAAACACCAAACTAAAAAAACCACGATATGTTTAGGTCAGTAAATCATGGCCATTGAATAACTTATATTCAATAGTATTTACAAAATATGAATATTTTTATGTAAAAAAGTAAAGTTAACTTTTAATATCAATTAAGTTCAATTAGTAAAGAAAATATGGATAATTCTATAATTTTATGAATAGAAATTTATTTCTCAAAATATTTCCTTTCTATGATATATGCATTACTATTTCCAGACACCAATCACTAATAATGTTAAAATATAATTGAAATGAATAATTGGTTTATACAAATATAATTAGAAATTAATATGAAGTCTGAATGAAATTCACTTCAATTCAAAAAATATATTTTTCGATTAACAACATTTTTCTTTGTTTCTACACTTTTTATTTCGAAGATAAATGTCTATTATTTGGAATTTAAATTTAAAAAAAAGAAACACTTATTTTATTTATTTATTATAGTAATAGTTTTTTAAGATGACTTTTTGGGATATTTCCAAAATGAATAATTTTGGGGTTAATAGTGTAAATACCATTTTTATTAAAATTGGGACTCTTATGGAATCTCTAGAATTTAATCCTAAAAAAACAAAATGATCCATTCAACTACTGAATTTATTTTTTTTGGAAAATAATAACTATTCATTTTAATGTTTCCATTTATCATTTAAATCATATGTCTAATATTTTTTGAACTAATTAATATTTTACTCAAATAAAAATGTTTTCATTCATTTTAATTGAATCCAATATTTTGAAGATGATATTAGTTTTATTATTTCAATTAAATAATCATACATTTTTTTTATTTTTAATTAATAAATTTTTGTTTTAAATGTCATTATCTTTTATTATTTTATATTTAATTCAAAAAAATTTATTTTTCCAAAAATAAAATTTATGTGATTAAGTTTTTTATTTTTAAAAATATCAATTCACATATATGGAAAAATTATTTTCTTAAATGATTTTAAAATTTGAAATTATAAGGGCCAAATAAGTTAAATGGTTCAGTCATAATTGTTTTCATTGAAATTAATTACTAATTTGAAAATTTAATTACCCAGGTAAAGGTAAATTATGAATAAAATTTTGAATATAAATGAAAAATCTCTCAAAAATTGATTGTTGTATAAAAAGTTTTTTTGATTTTGTTGTTTACACACACTCATTCTCCCATTCTATGTTATCTATTTCTCACTTACCAAATAATATTAATGTAACATTAATGAAAATCAGAGCATTACTCCCAGAACTAACATTCCATTAACATATATAAGGGTAACAAATCATCCACTTCAAGATTAACCATACATAAAAATTTCACATTGAAACAATATTAATATTATATACCTAAAACACTCACAAAAAAATTATAATAATATATCCACCAATAGATTTCATAAGTGCTTCATTTCTATGTATAATTCCAAGAAAATTCAAGTTCTAGACATGAGTAGTATCAAATAATAAGGTTTTCTTCCTAAATATAGACTTAAAATATAATTATTTTATAATACTATATTAATATTATTGTCCTTCATATACTATTTTATTACTATATTAATGGTATTATAAAGTTTTATACATCTATATCATCCATTACAAAAAATGAAATTGCCATTCATGTGTACGTAAGGTCTAATACCACCACATGAAACAAAATTCATTTTTCATCATCACCCATAATTGATGGTTCCTAGGATGGTTGAGTGAGGGAATATTATTTTTATAAAAATACTAATTTTCAGGAATGATAAATTTTGGAACCTATTTATGAAATTATCAACAATCTATTATTGTTAATTTAATTGTTTAAAACAAGCAGACTAAAATAAAAATGATATATTTTTTCTATACATTGAAATTATATGAATTATCTTATTTTTATAAATATTTTAAATTATAATATATCAAAATAATAAAAACTATTTAAGATCGTTATTAATGTTTTATAATGATATTAAAACTAAACCATCACATAATCATCCACTAATCATGGTTGGTTCATGTTTGGTTCGGTTTAACCACCTACATGAACAATTATATACATCTATGATATGGATGGATATGAGTAATAATTTAATAGTACAATATATTAAAAAATATAAATAATTTTTTATTATTGGTTCTATTAATGTTATATCATCGTTAAACACATTAAATATGAAATAACTTTTCATTCATTAAGAATCATTGAAATTTGATCATCGTTGATTTTATCTTCAGGGTTTGTAATAGAAAGTAACATAGAATGAAATAATACTAATTTAAATATCATGTAACACCAATTAAATTAACATTAATTATATTATAATGATGATATGTTTAGTAATAAATAATATAAACATCGTTTTTATGAAACTAGTTAAAAATAGTGACATTAGTTACTCTTGATAAGGAAAATTGGTAATAACATAGTAGAATTCATATAGAGAATGGCTATATCTAAATAGTGTAAATTACATATAAATATATATGAGTAAGTTTTTGGTTTATGTGATTAATATTTCTAATTTTGTGATATAGAAGGATGAAGTCTATTTGTGGACATCAGGAAAAGAGGTAAGGGTTTCTTTGTCTCTTTATAAAATTCATTAAATACATTTGATATTGTGCACCTTTATTTATTTTCTGTTGTATGACTACTTCATAATTAATTTATTTTTACATATTCATGAAAGTTATCCTTTTGAATATCCATATATTATTCTATAATTATATTTTTATTGATTCAAAAGATACCAATGTTGTAATGGGTTTTCATCAAAAATTCTTTTTCTTGAGACATGTTAAGTATTATAAATCAAATTAAAATTTTGTGGTGTATATAATAATGAAAATGAGATGTCATATCATGAATTATCCTTCAATAAGGATATTTAATGTACAATGACAATCCTTGTTTTTATGTGGTTTTTATTATAAATTTTATGAATTTTTATTGGTTTTCTTTATATTACTTTTGATTCTTGAGGCTTGATACATGTTATGCATCAAGATCCCTTTGTACATTATTCTACTGATTTACTACCCAATGAATTATTAATACATTATTTTTTTTTATAATTAACAGAATTTATAAATAAATTATATTATATTACTACTCTTTCAATTTATTTAGTAATTTTCCCCAAAGTAAATATTTTGTGTGCCTAAACTTCATTCACTATGTCATTATCATTCTCATGAATATATTTAATAAATTTTGGTACATTATTCTATGTGACTTTATTATGTTTTATTATCTCATTTTTTTCAAAAGATATACATTCCTACCATATAAACCCTTTTGAAAAAAAATTCTCACTTCTTTGGATCTATTATTTTGAAACCACCCACCTTCTTCTTTTGAATGGATTATGATAATGTTATCTCTTTTATTAACATGTTTAAAAGTATATTTTAATTTTTATGTTATTATTGTTATTTTTTATGGATTTTTTATATGTATTGGTTAACCATACATGTTATTACTCTAGATGATTCATGATCTTGTTATCCATTTTAATAAAATGGTATAATGTGTTTACATTTTTTATGATTATTTCCTAACAACAAAAGAAGATTATATATTGTAATTATGTATTTTCTTTATATATATAGAAATGTTTTAATTAATATAAAAGTTTATTAGGGAATCATATAGATGGTCTTATTGAATCATTTGGTCAATTAATTGGACTTAATCTGGTGACAAGTGGGGCTTAGAATTATATAGTCCCTTGATGAATCAATAGGTATCATGAGACCCAAAAAATGGGGTTATAGTGTATACCTCTCCCAATATTAGTATAGTTTCTTGGAACTAGGACCTGACAGTATATTTTACATGTTAATAATTATACATTTTTTTATTCCTAAATATGTATTATTGATATACTATTTCTTCATTTATGACAAATATATCATTCTCTAAATTTAAGATGATTGTGGTATTATTTAGATTATTTATTATGTTCATATTATGTATGGCATGATTATATTTATCAACAAGTCAAATTATATGATTCCCTTACAAAGAAACAGATCAAATTCATTTTTATGCTTCCATTTTCCCAAGTTATATTGAAAGGTAAAACACATGATATGTTAGATAGGATATCTCCTGTGGTTAATTTATTCGAGGTTTTGAAGTCATATTATAGTTTAAGTAACTTCTTATTTACTGAAAAAAAGACCCTTCAATTGATAATAACATCTACTTTTAAATATTTGTATTTTTAAAAATTCTCCAAATCTATAAATGTAAAAGGTTTTGTGAGTTTATATAATGAAACATTTTCTCTATGTCATGTAATTATAGAATGATAATGTTTTCAAATATATAGATTGTATAAAATTTAGTATATAATTTATATTTTTATGCCAATAACCTTAGGAGTAAGGGTCTGGGGCATGGAAATTTGTATCAGAGTAGGGTTTAGATAATTTTGGAGATTATTATATTTATTAAGGATAAATTATATTTTCATTTATTATGTTTCGTAATACTTTCAAATTTATAAATAAACTTTTGGGATATTATAATATTTAACCTTAATTTAATAACTCACATTTTATTTTGGGATTAAAATAATAGACCATACTGAGAAATAAGGGGATATGTCTCAGAATGATTTCTAAATATTGGGTAACAACCCATATTGCATTGTTTCCTTGGGATGTCTTTAGGAGACCAATTATGATGTCTGTGGTGACATTCCCCCCATTTACACATGGGTATTGAAAATAGTTTCAACATCCCCTTGGGATTATTTTACTCTCATTTAACTTCCTAACATTACATACACATATTGATATACTTCGTAATCTTCTTCTTCGTGTTCTCCCACCATAAGTGTTCTCAGAGATCACAGTACATATTGGTACTTGCAAGATGAATGGATAAATTTTATCTATGTTCATTTTCAAATAAATACCTCTTTAGATGATCTTATAAAGTCCCCATAATACTAGTTCAAAACTAAATCACACCATCTTTATCGACATATAACTCTAGAAGCTTCCCTTACTTTACTGTAATAAACATCTATTGCAACTCCAATCATCCCATTATTCCTACTTAATCATCTCTTGGATAGGCACTTGGGAAATAATTTGGGATGTTTAGAATTTATTCAATGTCATTATTATTTTAAAATTCATCCTCTTTATATACATGAATATAGGTTTCTTCTCAATCCTCATAATGGATAGAGTATCAGGTTTATTTCTGCTATGAGTGTGAGCTACCGTCTTTTCCTTCCCAGGATGAGAGTGAATAGAGTAATTTTAGTCCATGATTTTATCTAACCATCCCCTTTGATTCAAATTGAGATCATTTTTTGTGAATATATACTTTAGGCTCTTTTGATCAGTATATATGTCAAACTTCTCACAATAGAGATTCTTATAGAATAGTTTAGAGTAAAAATCATAGTTTCTAGCTCCAAATCATGAGTCGGGTAGTTTTTCCCATGTATCATCAACTATGGTGAAGATTATTCTATCACTTTATCATTTTTAATGATTAAACAACCCAATTATTCAATGAAGCATCGTTTTATATCAAAAAATGTATCCACTGGTTGGTAATGTGAGTATAGGTGTAGTGGTTAGCCTCTTCCATATATCCTCAATACATTCCTCACATTCTTCTATGAAAATATAGTATACCCCTTTCTTTGTTATCATAGTTAAAAGGCTAGACAATCATGAGAGATTTCTCAGAAAACATCAGTAGTACCCTATAAAGGCATGAAAACTATATATTTCCTTAACACTAGTCGGTCTAGGCCATTACTAAATTTATTTTTTTGATTTTAATAAAAATTCTCTCACATACGATCACATGTCCCAAGAATATGGCTTTCTCCATCTTGAAATAACACTTTCTAAAATTGGCATATAACTTATCCATTCTTAATGTTTCTAGTATAATCCTTATACATTCTTCATATTCCACCATACCCTTACAATATATGAGAATATAATCGATAAACACTACGAAAACTTTGCATGGAAATTTTTATATACACCATTCATAAAATCCATGAAGATTGTAAGGGAATTAATAAGTCCAAAGGGAATCACTATAAAATCATAATGCTCATACTTTGTACGGAATTAAGTCTTATTAATAGATTTTATTTTCGACATAAAATGATGATATAAAAAATAAATATCCACCTTTGAGAAGTATTGAGTTCATAATAGCTGATCGAACAAGTCGTCATTCCTCAAAAGAGGTTAAATCTTCTTTATGTTGATATTGTTCTGTTCTCAAAAATCGATACACAGCCGCATTGATCCAAACATTTTAATTACAATGAGAATGGGAACACCCAAAGGTGATGAATTTTAGAATGTGAACCCTTTGTCCAAATTCTCTTGTAGCTGCTTCTTGAACTCATGTAGTTCAATCAGGGCTATCCTGTAAGGAAATTTTGAGATTGGAGTAGCTCTATGTTTGAGTTCTAATGATAAATCTACCTCCCAATTACGGGAAGTATAGGTAACTATTTAGGAAATAGATCTCTATATTACCCAAAATGGATATTTAGTCCAGGTTGATAACATCCTTTGACTCAACCATCTGATTGAGGTATTATTCTTCACAGGGAATCCATACCCACATCGTTGAGATATTTTCCAAAGGAGATTCATGGTATTACTTGTATTTGTAGAAGATAATGTGATGGATAATAGTATTAAAATATATTTCATTTTCACAACTTCCAATGTGTGCTATATATAATTAGATCCAATCTAGACCCATTATACTTAGAAATTCCCCCAATGGAAGAATCATGTGGTTTTCTAGAAGAATTTTACCACATATTCCAATAATAGAAGATCCCAACACATGGGATACAATGATCACACCACTAGATGGTTTTATGGATTTATCTACTTCAAGGATTCATGGATTTTATTCAATAGTTCAAGAAAACATAAAATATATAATTTAAAGTGTAGAACCAAAATCGAATACTAATTTTTCCATTCCTGGTTGAATTGGATGTGTACCTCCTATCACTTCATTTTATTAATCAACATAATCCATAGGGATGGAATGATCCTTCCCAATATCTTCTAGATTTTGTGGATTATGACACTAATTAACCTCTTAGACTCGATATTTAGTGAATAGGGTTGAATAGTTTTCTTACTCCCTATAGTTGAAGCATTGAACCATGGATGGTTCTCTCCATTATTCCATTATATCTACTGAAATTTTTGAGTATCTTCGATATTCATGAGCTTTGTGGACTTCCATCCCACACTTATATCATTTCAAAATCCCTTTGAGATAATTCCCCATATGCTTCTTCACTTATTTTTGACATGTCGATGGTTGGGATTTCCTTTAACCATTTTCATTAGATCCCACATCTTGAAAATATGTCTTTCATTTCTTATCATGATACACATGGGACCATTATATAAACACTATCTCTAATTTGAAATTACGTAGAAAAAATTATTTAGAACTCCCAATGTCTTGAATTTCCAAATACATTATAAGGTGTGGTTTTAAACAACTAACGAATTTATCAATTTTTCTATTATTGATGATAACAATACCTGTAGAATACATTTAAAGCCTTGGGACAGATTCTACAAAGGTCAAGAAGAATTCACCATCATTTTCCTTTGGCTATATAAATTTTATCCTCATATTTATATGAAGAGTTAGATGGAAATAATTATTAACATAGTTTATATTTAAGTCTTCCCATTCCATATCTTCAATTTTCTCTTCCAGGTTGGTTTTCTTAATTAAATACCACCATTGATTGGCATCTCCATCTAAATGATAAATGGTCAGAGTCACCCTCTCTATCTTATAAGTGTAAAGCACATAAAATATCTTCTCTATTGAGTTGAACCACTATTCCAAAACTAGTGAATTATAAAGATCATTAAACAATGTTGCACATTGTCGTATAAAATACATGATAATCATTATCTCTCTCTTAGGTAAAGGTGGTCATTACACATTATTCTGGTTATTGTTCCCAGTTGAAGATGGATAGGTAAGAATCAACATAAAATTTTGTAATACAACTCTCAAGGAATTGGGTATGTAATTTAATAAATCATTGAATTGACCCTTAAATGGGTTGTTGGCCTTTTTTCTCATAGTTCCCACCATTTCTAAAATTGTATAGGAAAAATTAAGGCAAAAAGTAATTACTAAATAATTTATTATTACTTTTAATTAAATGTAAATGTTTTTGAATATGGTATCCCTGTGTTTATCATTTTTCAAAAAAAAAATAATCTTGGGTGATTAATTATAAATAGTCTCATAATAAGAGATTTCACTAAGGTTCTATAACATTTATTCCCAATATAACTAATATTTTCTCTACTACAAACTATATAGACCATACAATTCTTAAATGATAATTAAAACATTTTAAAGATACAAATAAAAAAATCATTATAAAATTCAGGATCCAAAGATTTAGTATTTTGGAAAATTTAATAACATAAATAATTTTTATATAATAAAACATAAAAATTTATTTAATTCCTCCCTTTCTATATTCTTATTGGGCCTCGTATTCTCCCCAGTAAAATTAATAACATGAGGACATAGATCAAAGAAATGAGTTAAATGAAAGACTAGTAAGAGGATGGATAAGAAAATGAATCAATAAAGAATCAGTGAGCATAATAACAATCATCATAACCTAATAATGGTTTCATAAACATAATCATGAGAGGAAGCATAAGACATAGGCATGGATTGTGGAAATCCATAATAATGAAACATAATGTCATAGTGGTCAAATACCATAAAAAATTGTGAACAGAGCTAGCATCAAGTTCATTCATATTTCAATTTATCTCATGAGAAATATTAAATTACCCAATCCATTAGAGATATATAAAATTTGGGAATACCATCACATTATAACATTTAAATGTGTTATATATTTCCTATACACCAGCCACATCATAAAATTTACATTAGCATGCATTCCACATAAAATATATAACTATCATAGAAATAAAATAAAAAATGTAAAGTAATGGGTTTAACATCATAATGTAATCATTAATGAATAAATAATGGGGTTCCCAAAATAAATAGGTAAAAAAATAAATGGTATAATAATCATCAATCTTGAGTGAAGAAGAAACAATCTCATAAGAGGATGTGTTTTGGGAAAGAACAATTCTTATGGAAAACAATTAGATTTGTCATAAAACTATATTGGAAACATTTTTATACTAGAAAAGAAAAGAGAATGTAAAATAAATGATATTTAAGGAACATTAAGGGATCATCCACCCTGAAAATGGAGTGAAAGAGGGAAAGGCCAAAGAAAGAGAGTTCAGTTGTAGAAACCCCTTACCATATATCGTAGTTCATCCCTCACCTAAATATCTTGGATAACCTAATTAAATATATTTACTAAAAAATAAAAAACCTTTTATACTTTTTTTTATCCATTATTGTTTTATTAAGTTTATTTATGGCCTTTAATTTGTGTTATATATTTCAATTATATCATTTCGTTAGTGTTTGATTCATTGGTTTTCATGATCAGCTCGCCTGTATACAACTATGGTTGTTCTTGTGAAGAGAGGATAATTATCCATAATTGATATTATAAGATATTAATGAAACTAAATAAGATCAAATTACATTTTATATAATTTGGTTATATGGTATTATGATGTATCATTACATATATAGTTAATGATAATAGTTTTGATTAATTTGGTGGTTTTCGGTCATCCTGATCAAATTTTGATATATTTTAAAATAAAATGTATATATGTTTGGTATAAAATATTAATAATGTTATAAAATAAACTTTTATATATTTTTAAACCATTATAATGGTGTTATGATGATAATTGAAGGTGGTAAACAAAAATGTAAATGCCTCTTCTACAATTGCGGCAAATCAAGACATCACAGACGATATTATTATTTTTAGAACCAATGGAAAAGGAGAAGGATTATGGTGAAGAATTATTACAAAAAAATGATAAAATTAAATTATTTATAAGGTACCAGAGTTTCCATCTGAGTTTGATAAGGGTATGTGGGGCCCAAATAAAAAAATAAAAAATAAGAAAGAAATTAAAATAAAATAAATCAGACTTTACCTCTTCAATTTCTCCTACTTGATAACATCATTAATGAAAAGGGTTACGTATTTTGATGAGACAAATTCCACCTAAACACAGGGGAGGGATTTAGAAATGTTATTGGGATTAATATTTACAATTTTCATTCAATGTTATATAAATTCCTTCTAAATTTTATTAAAAGAATTATGGGATTATTTTGAGACTAGGTGCTAAGAAGGCACATGATTCTGAGGCTCAGTGAGATCAGAATTAATGTTTGAACTTTTTTCATCATCAAAGATTTCATTTTTATTGATGGGAAAAAATAAACTAGCATGAAAACCAAATAGGGCCTAAGGAGGTCTCAAATGGAATAGGTTAAGGGAATCCCCTCATATTAAGGACAACCACTCATATTTAAATAAATTAATTTTATGTGAGAAGGTGACTTTAAGGTATTGTGTATCTTGAGAGGCTAAATGACCTTCATGTTTATTCCATTCATTCCAGGTATGAGAAAACATAATATCATTTCTAAGTAGATCTCTTCATTTGTTATGATATAAGATATTAAACACGGATTTCGCTCTTACCTTGATGAGAGCTATGAATGATCATTGAGACAATCTCTACATGTGATAAACTAATGTTCATATGGATTCTCAGCATGATCCCCATCATCAATTCTTTTTCCTTAGCCTGAATACTGGTACCATTCCTGTAGTGGTCCTTAAAGGCCATAACCACACTCCCCCTCTGGTCCCACACAACTCCTCCCCCCAGGAAATGCCCTCCTTGCAAGAACCGTCCATGTTTATCATGAATCCAACCTTTGGGGGAAACCATCACCCCCACATGCCCTAAAATCTAGGAAAGGTAGGATTTCCACATTGGAGGAGACATAAAGCATCCTAAGAGAGGGCACTTCCTCCCAGTTTCTAAATAAAGGCACCAGGTCCACCAGCAAGCATTGGGTGTTTGCGATAATGGAATGACATGAAAAAGGAAGCCCCTCATATCTCACTTTGTTACTAGCTTTACAAATACACCAACATATATAATTGAGGATAAAAAATAGAGCCATTATTTCTAGGCCTATTCTATCTGTCCCCTGAAACAATCTATCCAAAAAGGGTTCATCCGGGTGAACCTGGGAAGAGTACATTGTTAACTCGCTGAAGAAGCTCTTCACTGCTTGAGCCATTTCTCCCTCAAAAAAGATATGATTGGCGTCATCCTCTCACTTACTACTATGACATTGGAAACAATACGTGATGCTTATGCCCAATTTCTGGATATTTTATTCTGAAGGAATGGAATGGTTTCAAATACACTAGATGAGGAAGCATTTTTTGGGAGGAATCAGTTTGCACCACACAAATTTTCTACATCTATCACCTTGAGTCTGGGAAAAGGAAATCCTTTGATAATACTTTTAATTGATATTTCCCATGGAATAAGGAGTCTAGTCGCATATGTATGGATCTGAGTTGATAAGAATCCATTAAAAACCTCTGTTTTCTTCTCATGCAAGTCCATCAATATAATTTCAGGATTTTAAATCACATCCTTAAAGGAAACTGTGGGCATGGAACAACCTAAATACCCTATCACATCACCATCCCATTGATTGAATTAGAAATGGATGTTCCCCTACCCTAAGATATATTGCGGGTGATTTTTATGTTTCGGGAATAATGAGCTAAGTGAAAACCTGAGAGGAGAACACAACATAGACTGATTTCTCTCATTACCTCCCCTATTCCATGACATGGTCTTTCCCCACCACGAGCACCCCTCAGTCAATTCCCGCGCCAATTTGGTGTGCATGCATTGGATAGTGGACGTTAAGAACCTCACGTAAATACCTCTCTATTGTATTGGCCTGTCCATTCTTCCCCAAGAAACCCAATATATTTTTTCCCTCCGAAGAAGCATCACATATGAAATCAGTCATGATTTTATCAATAGTTCTAACAACCCCTATTGCAACATTGGTTGCCGCCGTTGGATGCACTGGAATTGCTCATAAGACACTGTTAACAAAAGAAATACGGTCCCCGAAGGATAGAAGATAATTATCCATGTTGAGCACAAGTCTCATGATCCTGCTCACCACATGGTCAAAGTCCATAATTTTCATCCTACCTAGAGAGATAAGAGTTCCAAGATATTCTAGAAGAAACTAGCCTTACTACATGCCCAGCCCGTTGCTAAGATGCACCACTCACATGTTCATGAATTTTTTAGAAATATACAACATTATTTTGTCTTTGTTAACTACTTTTCCACTATAAATATAGTATTCAGCAATGATTCTATTGATTATCTGCATAGATATCCTTCCTTCATTTATGAAGATAATGGAATCATCAGTAAACATGATATATGAAATCAACAGAAGGCTCTGTTTTATTTTAAAGGGAAGGATGTATTCATTCTGAATCCCTCTATTAATCATTTGAATTAAATTAACCTTCACAAAGGAAAACATAATTGGAGATAAAGGATCTCCTTGGAAAATTCCTCTTGTATCCTTGAAAAACATGTAATATCTACCCATAAAAGAAACCGCAAGCGAGGGGGAATAGAAGCATCTGAAGAACAAGTTTTCTGCCTATATAGAGAAACCCATATGCATTAGCACCCTATTAATGACACCCCATTCCACCATGTCATACACCTTTCTCATATCCATCTTAATAATGATATTATACCTATGACTTCGGGTGTTGATATCCCTGAACATCTCCTATGAATGATCCATCCTTCTTTGGACCGACCAGCCTTTCACAAACAAGTTTTGTACAAGGGAGATGTAATAGGGTAACGAATTAGACAACCTCATATTGATAATACATGTCAAAATCTTATAAGGTAAATTGCACAGTCTTACAATCTGATAGTGAGATAGGGAAGATGAATATTTAATCTTTGGGAGAAAAACTAGGGAGGTAGCACATTCCACCTAGGGAAGGCCTCCTCCCTGAACGAAATCTTGAATCTCCAAAATGATGTCCCCTTTAATAATTTTCCGTGATCCCTTTTAGAAAGTGCCTGATATCTTGGCTCGACATAGAGCACTGTCCGGATTAAGCTTCATCAGGGCACCACATTTTTCTTTCTCCTCTTAGAGAAGAACTAGGGATTCATTGATCTGAGCAGACCAAACATTCAACGGATCTCCCAAATGATCTTCACTCCCTATCAGATAGATGTTTGGAATTGATGTATTAGGACCAGACAAAATTTCTCTAAAAAAATTATGTTCCATCCCTCCAACCACATCTTTACCATCCAAGAAGGATCCATCTTCCAAAACTATAATTTTCATGATCATCGGCCTCTTCTCTTTAATGAATTCATGGGAAAAAGTTGTGTTTTCATTGCCCTCTCATAGCCACTTTATCTTGGAAGCCTCCTAATCCCTTCGATCTTGGGAAAGAATCAGATTAGGCAGTTCATTCTTCTTATCCAGGAGCTTAGTGAAAAATGAGTCATCACATGTCTCCTCTAGGATGGTATCCAGTCACTCCACTGCCTACTTCAAGTTCTCTTTAACCAGATCTGTTGGAGGTATATTCCTCACCCACTGGTGTAGCCTCTGTTTTAGTTGCCTCAACTTATTATGAAGGGCCACCCAAGTATGACCATGAACTAGTTCCTCCCACGGCTCCCTAACCATATCCTTATACCCCGAATCCTCTCACCACTAGCTACAAAACAAGAAACTATCATAGTTGGATGGCACTGGGGATAGAGAGAGTAGCAACAGAGAGTGCTCTAACACTCCTCACACCAGGTATTTGACCTGTGTGTTTGGAAACATGAAGATTACGTGAATGTTGGAAAGTCAGTGATCCACATGGACACTACTACAAAAACGTCCTATATCAACGCTCAAAATGGGCTTTAACAGTGCTAAAAAAGCACTATAAAGCTCAGCGCTCATATAGGTGGGTCCCTTTTATCAGCTCTCCAAAAATCCCTGATAAAGGCCCCTTTTATCAGTGCTAAAAAAAAGCGCTGATAAAAGTCAAAAAAAAAAATTAAAAAAATAAAAAAGAATTAAATAATGCGGGGAGATCTTTTAATAGAGCTTGACCCCCCTCCCCCCCCCTTATCTGTGCTAGGAGATCTCTAGCACACTGCCCTTCCTGCGCATCCTCAGGTGCACACACCCCTATGTGCTTCTACCTGAACACGATCCCACAACCTCCCCCTTTATTGGATGCACCTTCACCTCGAAGCTATTCCATTTTTCAGTCTATTTAATGATATATCTATTTATTTATATATATATTGTTATATTTATTCTTATATAGATATAAATTCATATTAAAATAAATATCTTTATTCATATATTAGTATATATATATTCATTCGTATATTAATATATATATATATATATATATATATATATATTTATAAATTTTTAGTTATACTTTTTTATCCGTATATTTATTTGTATATTTATATATAATTATAAGATTAGTTTTGAATACATTTATGAAATATGTTTTTTATGTGTGTTTATAATTAAATAAATAAATAAATACATACATATATACAACACACACACTGAGACACATATATATTTAGGAATAAATACATATATATGTGTATTTGAAAATCCATAGAATGTTAAAACGATCATAACTTATAATCATGTAGCCCGTTTCAACTCCACAATCAGTCAAATCGAAGAAAATGAAACATTATTCGATATTATATGTGGTACAGGCTTAACGGACATTTGGATCAGAAGTTATACTTGTTTAAATGTTAACAAATCAGGGTATCCCGACTAAATACTCAGTTTGCAGGCCTTCTGGGCTATTTTTGTCCTCGAAAAAAGTGACCGAGGCAGAGCCTCAGTCACCAACTCATATATATCATCGCAGGCTTCGTTTTGATATGCTGTAGAGCTCAAAGGGACACCCGGATCAAAAGTTATGGCTGTTTGAAGATTGAGTTACATTTTCAACTAATTTTAGATCTTTTATTAATTGTATTGATTTTTGTGTCTTCAAATTTTTATTAAATGATTTTTAATCGATATTAATTAGAAATTATTAATTAATAATATTTTTATAAATATTTTAAAGTCATTTTCATTAAATTTTTTATATATTAAATTTAATAGTCTATTTACACGTATACGAAACATATTTAAAAAATATATATTATATTTATATCAATATAAATATACTTATATAATAATAATTTTTTTTTCACGATTTTATTAGACATAAAATTTATCACCTGTTGGAAAAAGTATTGATAAATCCCCCTTTATTAGCGCTACTAAAAAAAGCACTGATAAAGAGGTCCCCTTTATCATCACTAAGAAAAGCGCTGATAAAGGGGGGCTTTTATCACCCCTAAAAAAGCGCTGATAAAGGGGGACTTTATCAATGATTTTTTAGCGCTTATAAGCGCACCCATTTATCAGTGCTTTTTTAGTGCTGATAAAGGCCGCCTTTTTTAGTTCTTTTTTTAGCGCTGATAAAGGTGTAGCGCTTCCCTAATCCATTTTTGTAGTAGTGGGATCTAGCAGCGTTTGCTCCTCTATTGATTGTTGCACCAGGTGAACTTTTCTCTTGGGTATCCCATGTCCATTAAAACATTTCCATCCATAAACTGAACAAAGTCCAATATATACTTTCGTGGAAAAGTACCACACCCTTTCATCTCCTCTAGATTTGCTACTACATTGAAATATCCCCCTATAATCCAAGGAAAATCCCCAGTATTGAAGCTCGAAATCACAAGCCAAATCATCTCCCTCCTTTTGGCATCACACCTGTCATATTCTAAATAAATAAAGAGAATTCTCATGGAACTTGTGATTTTCATGTTGGTTAATTTCTCCCTTTCCTAAACAAAGTCCGCTGAAATATGCTTACTCCAAAATAACCAAATATGAACGTTAACATGATTTGCAAGCATGAAATTATTCATTTTATTCTGGCGAGTGAATTCTCTAATTTTAGCTAGTTTTTGTTTGTATTCGAGGATGGAAACCAACTGAACATTTTTCTTTTTAGATTCTGAAGAAACAAAATCAATTTTAACTCATGATCCTAAGCCACAGATATAACGAACCATACTTTACAGACATTGTTATTACTTAATAATTGATGCACACTTATTACAACATATAACAAAGCCATGAAAGGACCGTATAGGTATAGTGTCTTTAGAAACTGGGAAACATAAACAACTGGTTCATAAATCATCTACAATATCTCCCATTTATTTCATCATATCTAGAGTCCCTTTTGGAATATCCTACTTAATACCCTTCTTCTTGTCCTGGGGAATAGAAAACATACAAAAGGGTGGGCTCAAATTCTCTCTAAGGGTAAACAAAATAAATATCAATCATTAGAACATAACATTTTGGAAATCTTAACCTCCAAAAGAGATCAAAATATCATTTCTTGGGATAATTAAAAGTAGTGAAATGTAATCCCAATAAACATAACTTAAAAAATGAATCTTTGTGGTATACACACATAATCATAGAGAATAATTTCTTATTAGTCAAGACTCATTTCCAAGACTATCTTAGCGGACAAAGTCCATTTCTGAACTGAGTTCACTCCTCGTTTCAGTCTGGTTTCACTGAACCGGATTAACCTTCCATTCTAGCGATGTCTATCTCATGAGAAATAAATCTTTACCCAGTTCATTAGATGGAGATTTAGGTCCAACCCGTCTCATAATTAAACAATTCTTATGTGTGCCACAAAATCATAAATCTTACATCATAGCATAATCCATGTAATAAAAATGGGATTCTTAATCATCATGCCATCATAACACAATCCATATAAGATAAAACGACATCATAAAAATAATTCCATCATAACATAATAAAAAAATTTAAAAATACGGATAGAAATAGAACCCTATATTATCTTAGATGGAAAATAATTTTGATTAAACACTTGAACTCTATTCTTGAGGAAAATATCCTTTCTAATTCAAAAACATTTTCCTTTCTTAAAATGTCATATAATTTTAAACTAAAAGAATTTGATTAAAAATAAACTTGAAAACTTATAAAGGATTCTTTATGGAAATAATTTTCTTATGAAATCATAAAAATCCATTCAATCTGTATAAGTTAAAAAACATTCTTCTCGTACGTTGGCTGGAAGAGTCAAAAAGTACCTCGTACAAAAAACGTCAAAATATTCCTTTCATATCTTTTACTATAAACTCACTGAAGGGTAAAATAGGATCTAAACAATTGTAGGAGGATATAAATAACATTAATTATTTAGGAAACCTGCGTGTGGATGATAAATATTCCCCAGTAAATTCTGAAGAATAAACAGTCTCGGATAAAAATTGATATTGTTGGATTTTCCCTTACCTTAGGTATGATTTGCTTCGTACGTGTCCGAAACTCCTGTATAATGATTTAAATAATTTTATTGACTTATTATAGAATTCTACTCATTGTTATGATATCATATATGGTCATATTCTTAGCTTCGTATTAGTAATATTTCATTGCTACTTGTTATTCAGGTGTTTATTTTTTTTTGTTCTTATGCGTGTTTTATCGAATAAATTCTTATTATTCTTTTTTAGATTATATATAACTTATTTCCAGAATGGAATTTGTATAATATATATCATATTTATTTATTCAATTCATTTATATAATCATTATTCAATGATGATCATATAGAACGAGTTGCATCACATCGTGGAGACGGTATTTTGTACGTACGCACGAGCGATGATATCATTCACATGATCTTGGAATTGTATTGGAGTGTAAGTATACTATTTCAGAATCAATATCACATTAGAGTAATCATATATAGTTATTATCTACACCATTATACCCATCCAAGTAAGGTGATGGTGGAAAACAGATTACACCACAGTGTGGAGACGGTATTCCATACGTACGCACGTGCGGTGATTTCATTTTCCATAGGATGGATAGAAGGTGAAATAGTGTTGTTTCATATTTATAATAACATATCAGTATATTAGTGATACTGATGTTACTACTTCATAATGAAAAAAATAAGGACGAATTAGTTGAAGAAGAATGAAATTGGAAAGGATCAGAAATGGATATTACCTCTTCTTTGACGCGCCTCTTCTTAATCTCCTCTTAGGGAACTAGGGATGGTTTTTTAAGAAGACAAGGACCTATAGGATGTTTTTAGGGAAGTGTAGAAGAGAATTTGGAAGGGTTTGGCCGAGCGTGATGGCTCAATGTGGTGTGAGGAGTAGAGGGAGGAGGTTCCCTTTTATAAGGGAGGAGAGAGGCTCCTTTGGAAAAACAAAAAATATTATTTTATTATAAAGTCATATTCAGTTTTTAATAGCTCAAAATTGATTTATTTTGATGATAAGGTGGGGATAGGTCGAAATCCTTTCATCCAATAGAATCTAGACAAATTTATATTATTATTTTAACCTTATCATTTAGATTTAACTTTAAGTTCAATAATTTTTGTTTTACCGTGTCTTCTTGTTTTCTTACACTATAAGGTCAATAGATTTACTATATCAAGCCAAATGAACCCCAAGTTGTTTATTATTAATAT
Organism: Viscum album; assembly: GCA_963277665.1. Classification (NCBI taxonomy): domain Eukaryota; kingdom Viridiplantae; phylum Streptophyta; class Magnoliopsida; order Santalales; family Viscaceae; genus Viscum; species Viscum album. The sequence goes on from OY728123.1 coordinate 640,350,233, forward strand.
ATATAACCTTATCTAAGTCATTTGGCCGATCCTTAGATTTTTAGGAATAAAATAACAATTAATAATAAAATATTTGTTTTAAAAACTATTTTATGTCAATTTTGACACTATTTGGTAATTGCTTTTTTGTGAAAATAAAAAATTAATTATTAGTTCGAACAATGTTAATTAAATCAATAATATAATTTCATATTGACCTATAAAATTAGTTTAATTCATAAAAAGTCTCAAATTACATTTATTTGGGTATTTATAATATCAATTATGTTAATATTTCTGTAATAAGGTAATCACTGCATCATCATTGTGTCATAAATAAATTAAATTATTTAATGTCGAAAAATTATAAATAAAATTAAATTATGTAGGAAATATTTTTATATTTCTAATGAATATTTTAAGTCTAATTTATCTTATGTATAACCCTGTATTAAAAATGTTTTAGTTATTAAACATTGATTTTAACAATTTTAACTCTTCTTTAAATAAAATAATAATAAATGTCCTAATCTAATCCAAGTGGACCTAAAGGGTAATATTTTATCCCTAATGTTATTTTCGGTCGAATTACACTTATCCAATAGAATTAGGACATGTTTTAGGATAATAATAATATCATTTTGACCCTTAATTACCCTATTTACTTTTAACCGTGGTAAATAAAATTAAAAAGTTACTATTCACCAAAAATTATTTTCATCTCAATGAACCTCATTTTTCTTACTGACATAAATTGTGTCTCTCGGATTTTTGAAATTCCATTCATAAAAGTTGTAAAATTAACTTTTATGTAAATTTGCAAATTTTCCTAGGAGGTGGGTAAAAGACGGTCAAAAGTTCAATAAAAAATTTTTGTATCTAAAATTTTTATAAAATGACTCCAATGAATTAAATTGAACTTATATAGGTATTATTTATCATTTTTGACCTAAAATAAATTTAAATAAAATAAATAATTATTTAAATAAAATATCAGTTTTTAAATAGTAACCCAGTGTTTTAACTATTCATCAAAAATTGAATGTTTTCAAAAAAATACCAAAATTTCACCCTAGGATAATTTCGATATTTCGAATCCAAAAATGAAGTTCATTTTGAAAAATGAAATTTATAAAATTTTAAAAAGTGGTTATTAATATTCATAACTGCTAGTTTTAATAATATTTTAAAAGCATATCGTTGTTTAGTGAAACTCGGTATTGCGTACAATGCAAGCTATCGAGGAAGGCCGCGATGGCGTGTAAAGAAAGCCATGTTATTGTTGTGTGTAGTGAAAGATTATTTTAATGATGTATATAACATAAAAACAAAACATTTCTCATAAAAATCTCAGGTGTTACATTCTACCCCCCTTTAAAATGAATTTCGCCCTCGAAATTATTCACTTTGTAACAAACATATGAGGATACCCCTCCCTCATCATATCCTCTAGCTCCCATGTAGCTTCTTATAATTGGTGGTTCCTCCATAAATCTTTCACCAAGCGAGTGGTCTTTTTTCGTAGAACTTTTTCACTATGATCCAGAATCTCTATCATCATTTCTTCATAAGAAAGATCTTGCTCCTGCAGTACGACTTCTGAGCTGAGTACATGTGAAGGATCGGGTATGTAATTTCTCAGGAGAGATACATGGAACACATCATGAACTTGAGAGATATTCGGTGGAAGTGATAATCGGTATTCTACCTTCCCAACATGATCCAGTATTTCTAAAGGACCTATATACTTAGGGCTCACCTTTCCCTTCTTTCCAAATTTCATTACTCTCTTCCGATGAGATATTTGTAAGAACACTTTATCACCCACTTCAAACTCTAGGTCTTTTCTTCGGTTATCGGCATAACTTTTTTGTCGACTTTGAGATGCTCTTATGTGTTATTGAATAGATCAGACCTTTTCTGCCATCTCATCAACAAGTTCAGGTCCTAATAGCTTTCATTCCCCAACTTCATCCCAGCAAGTTGGAGTTTGGAATTTCATTCCATAGAGAGCTTCATAAAGAGCCATATGAATACTGGATTGAAAGATATTATTATACGAAAATTCCACCAATGGTAGGTGTTGATCATAACCACATTTTAAGTCCATAGAGCAAGCTCTTAACATGTCTTCTAGAGTTTCAATTGTTCTCTCTGACTGACCGTCTGTCTGAGGATGATAAGCAGTGCTGAAGCTCAACTCTGTATCTAGAGTATGTTGAAGACTTCGCCAAAACATCGAGGTAAGCCTCAGATCCTGATCAGATATAATGGAAAGTGGTACTCCATGAAATCTTACAACTTCATTTACATATATCCTGGCAAGCTAATCAAGATAGAAATCATCTCTAATAGCATTGAAGTGTGCCTAATTTGTAAGACGATCAACTATAACCCAGATAGCATTATTTCCTTTGTATGTTTTAGGAAGTCCAGTGACAAAGTCCATAGTGATGTTTTCCCATTTCCATTCGGGTATGGGTAATGGTTGTAACATCCCCTTAGAATTTTGTCTCTCAGCTTTAACTTGCTGACAAACCAAGCATCGAGAGACATATTCAGCAACATCTTTTTCATGCCATCCCACCAGAAGTACACTTTCAGGTCCCTATACATCTTTGTGACTCTAGGATGAATAGAGAATGATGAACTATGAGCCTCATCCAGCAGCTCCTTCTTTAATTATTGGATGGGAGGAACACAAATCCAATTCTTGAACCTTATTATCCCATCACAATAAAGGTTGAATTTAGGAACATTTCACACCTTAATTTTTAACTCTAATTCTTCTTTATGTGCCTCTTTAATCATCACATGTATACATGGCTGAACATTCATTTGAGAAAGATATGATTTTTCCCTTCCATTATAATTCCAAGATCCACCGTTTTTAAATCCATAAATATTGTATCTTTTTGGATCCTCATCATGGATAAGCTGGCATGGTCATGTCGACTAAATGTGTCTGCCACCTTGTTTGCTTTCCCAGGGTGGTAATGAATCGAGAAGTCGTAATCCTTAATCAAATCCAACCATATTCTTTGATGCATATTCAACTCCTTCTATGTGAAAATATACTTTAAACGTTTATGATTAGTATAAATATCACACCTTTCACCATAAATATAATTCCTCCAAATATTTAATGCAAATATTACCGCAGATAACTCCAAATCATTATTTGGGTAATTTTGCTCATGGATTTTCAACGGTTGTGAGGCATAAGCTATCACCATATCATTTTGCAAAAGAACACACCCCATCCCCCTCATGGATGAATCACTGTAGATCACAAACCTTTCTCCACTACAAGGAAGTGTGGGTACAGGTGCACTGGAAAACCTTCTTTTCATCTCCTTGAAATTCTCTTCACATTCCTCTGTCCAGACGAACTAAACTCATTTTCGAGTCAACCTAGTGAGTGGATTAGATAATCATGAAAAATCTTTCACAAAACGTCGATAATATCCAGCCAAACCAAGAAAACATTGGATCTCAGTTATTATTGTCGGTCTCTTCAATCTTTCGATATCCTCTGTCTTTGCAAGATCCACAGATATCCCATCTTTTGAGATTATGTGACCCAAAAATTCTACTTTTGGAAGCCAAAATTCACACTTGGTAAATTTGGCATAAAACTTCTCCTTTCTCAGGGTCTTCAATACAACTCTCAAGGGATCTTCATGTTCTTACTTTCGCTTTCAATAGACAAAAATATTGTCTTTAAATACTACCAAAAACTGATCAAGATAGTCTCTAAAGACTCTATTCATCAAATCCATGAAGATAGCAGGGGCATTATTAAGACAAAATGGCATCACTATAAATTCATAGTGTCCATACCTTGTACGAAAAGCCATCTTTGGTATATCCTTCCTTTTGACCCTTAATTGATGATACCATGAACTAAGATCAATCTTGTAAAAGTATTAAGCTCCGCGTAGTTGATGAGATAAGTCATCAATGCGTGGGAGAGGATATTTGTTCTTGATAGTGATCTTGTTAAGTTCTCGATAATCAATACAGAGTATCATTGATCCATCTTTCTTCATAACAAATAGAACAGGTGCTCCCCAAGGTGATGCACTAGGGCGTATGAATCCATTATCATGATTATATTGGAGTTACATCTTCAATTACAACAACTCAATTGGGGACATTCTATAATGTGTCTTTGAAATAGGTAAAGCACCCGATAAAAGTTCTATTGAAAACTCAACTTCACGATTTGGTGGGTGACCCAGCTATTTTTCTGGAAATACATCATCAAACTCTCGTACTATGTAAATATTCTTAATCGTGATTTTATCTCCAACTATTTGAGATAAATAACCTTCATTTAGTGGAATCAAGATCCACAAGATGGATGAAATTTCCACTGGAAGGTTATGTTCATCCTTGCATCGATAGACGATCATAGATTGATCTGGAATATGAAATGTGACTTCCCTTATTTGGAAATTGATATGAGATCCATATAAAGAAAGCCAATCCATGCCAACAATCACATCAAATTCCACTATAGGAAGGATCACAAGATTTGTCGAAACCACTTTCCCACAAACTTCAATCGGAGAAGAATTATAAACTTTTGATGCGACTGATGTTCCATTAGGGGTTGTCACAGCTAACTCAACATCTAATTGTTGAGGTAATATGGCGATACCCTTAGAAAATTCTTCAGAAATAAAAGAGTGGGTGGATCCAGAAAAAAAAACATTTTCTAAATTATAGTGGATGGTAAGTGTACCTTTCACCACTTCGTTATTGTACTCCACATCGCTGATAAAAATTGCATGTGACTTTCCTTTGTATTTATCCTTAAGAGTTTTTTTATGTCGATCATCATCAACAAACCTTGGATTAGGGCATTGATTAGTATAATGCCCCATTTCCTTGCTCTTGTAACATTGAAGTGTAGGAGGTGCACTCTGTGTAGCCTTTTCTTTGTTTGCATCACTAGACATCTTCTTCCCATCATTGCAGCATTCAAATGCCCGATGATCATGCTTTTCACATTTGAAACATTTACTTGTCCCTTTAAGACAACTCCATCCATGTTTCTTTACACACATTGAGCATAAAGGAAAACTCATCTTCCTTTTAGTGTGCTCTTTAGATTTTCCTTTGAATTCCATTTTCCTCTTCTTATCAAACCCATATGACTGATGGGTTACTCCAATCTCCATCGCAACTTTGAGAGCACATTTAATGATTTCTTCGTAGCTATGGAAGTCCCTTATGACCAATTCCCTTCAAAGACTTGGTTTTAAGCCACTAAAGAATTTACCGATCTCACTCTAAGGTTGGATAATAATCCCGAAAGTGTACCTTCCAAGTCTCGTAAAATTTTATTTGTAGTTACCAGCAGATTCATCATCCTTTTGCTTTAGTTCAAGAAAATCCTTCTCTATCATTGTTTGAAGAATACGAGAGAAGTACTTATTGAAAAATAAGTTCTTGAACTCATCCCATTCCATGGATTCAATTTCATCCCTTTTCCTCATATTCTTGATAAGATTCCATCATTGAGCAGCTTCACCTTCCTAACGATATACTGCTAAGATGACTTTATCATGCTCAGAACATTAAAGAAGTGAAAATATTTTTTCATTAGTACTGATCCATTGTTCAGCAACTAGTGGATCAGTAGACCCACTAAAAGAAGGTGGATGATGCCTCATGAAGGATTCCACAGAATGTTGCTCCTTACTTTGCTCGTTTTGATGTCTGGTATGATTCATAGCTTGCGAAAGATGTGTGAACATGGCTACATGATTTTTCATTCCAACTCCCATAACTTTTGGTTGCTCAGGGGGACAATCATTGCATTGGACATCACATTCCGCATTAACATGGCTTCTTCAGGGTCCATCCATTGACTAAAACCAAGAAGAATAGTGTGAGAAACAATAATTATAATAGGAAAACCACATAATCAAGAATAAAATTTTACAATTAAGTTCTTATCATAGGTTATTCAAGGCCATTTCTAAAACACTAAGATTGTGTTCTATGCTTAGACATATCCTTAGGGTTCTTACTAAGGCTTTTACATCCTAGTTTCCAAAGGTTGACTATACCCTTACTCTAATACCAACTATAACAACCCATACTTTACATACATTGTTATTACTTCATAATTGAATCACACTTATTACAACATATAACAAAATCATGAAAGGACCGTATAGGTATAGTGTCTTTAGAAACTGGGAAACATAGATAATTGGTTCATAAATCATCTACATTGTCTCCCATTTATTTCATCATATCTAGAGTCACTTTTGGAAAATCCTACTTAATACCCTTCTTCTTGACCTGGGGAAAAGAAAACATATAAAAGGGTTATCACCTGAATCTCATGCTTCCAGATACACATAGGAAGAATATTGAATTTGAAAAAAATATATCTTCAAATCATTGTTTCCTTTCTCAAAATACAGATAAGATAAGAAATATAATATATTAAATGACCAAATCACCATGCATCCTTATCTGTGTGATATGATAAAAGGTATCCCAAATTCAAAAACATATCTTATCTCAAATATGGGAACACCCATGTGCAGGCTGAACCCTAACAAAAACGACCAAAATATGGGAGTCATCCCTTGAGACTAGAGGGGAGACCATTCAAGCTGCCGTGAATCAGGGCATCTGAGGACCTCTAGAAAATATGCACAATGAATCCCTATAGGATAAAACCTCACCACGAACCATTGGGAGAGGACCTGGAGACCCCCACACATGCAAAGGGACTTTTGTCGGATGAACCAATCCTAGATCAAAGGTATCTAGAGTCAAAATATCATATGGAGAGCAGGCCGATGAGGGCCAAACGATCGATGAAATTAGAGAAAGCCCTGTCATGTGAGGCATGTTCTCTAACTCAACAGGATCAGCTATAGTTGAACTTTTTTTAGTTTTTTTAAAATAGCTTTAATATGTGGTTTTCGAAAATTATAAACAGGTTTCCAGATTAAAAATATGTGGTCACTGTTGCATTCAGAAAATTGACTTTAACTAAGGAATGTACTAAACTCGACTAGTTTGGTTTAAAGGAAAAAGTTAATTTTTGGACATTTTAAGGAAAAATTAAATAAACATGAAATGTTTATTTTATTCACGTTCTTTTTACTACAATGCAACATCAAGTCATTCGTTTCATTTCATAAATAAAATACCTTAAGGAAGATGCGATTCAAGAATAAAATAAATGATATTTTATAAATGAAACATCATAACGACATAACAAATCAGCGTAACAGAAATTTTGAAACATGTTAGCTCCATTTAATTGTTTTAAATAGATACGAGATCATTGGCATGATCCTAAAAATGATCTGAGGCTCTGGAGGAGTGGAATTGGCGAGTGGAGAATGGTGATAAAGGATGAATCACCACAAGTTCCTTCTATCCCATTCAAATGATCATGTATTCTATGAGATTTGTGGACCGATAATTGAAAAATGGTGGTGCAGTAACACTGTTCTTCATCGATGACCAGTCTGATCCCTTATAAGGGGTTTTGATTTCTATGTGGTCTCCATTCTCCCATTCTTCTTTATAAACGACGAACATGTGTAAATAAACTAACATATTGACCACACATATCCGTATTCTTTTTGGAGAATGGGAATTTTCATGAGGGGAATTAAGGGATGTTGGATTCACATTTTGATTATCCTTCGTTAAACCTCCTAAAATGGAAGAATCACATCGACATGAACAAAGGTCATGATCTGTCCTTTCTGTGTTCTGTGAGCATTCTTCTACTCTTCCCACTCATTTTCATTCTTTATGACGTGACAAAAAACATGACCCAGGAAAGACCATAGCGGTGAATCCACTTGTGCAAGAGGCCAAGGCGACAGGAGTGTCGGGTGAACGACTGCTAGCATGGAAGGTCAGATGTGGTGGATGGGCAGCGGCCAGGTGGGCCAATGTAACAATAAACAGCCATGACTAGGAGGGCCTCGTCGGTGGCAAGGGATGCTCGCTCGAAGGTCAACAATGGTGGAACCCATGACAGCTAGTAGAGATGAAAACTGCATCAGCCACCATGGGTGGTGGATCGGGGTTGCCAATAGGTGGCCATTGATGGCTCAGCCAAACGCAGCTGGTAGTCACGTCCCCTGGCCAAATTGGACTTCAGAAGGGACCATGCGACAAAGTCACAATCCGGAGTAATGGAATACCCACACCTTTACATGTGACTCTCTATGGGGATTGAACATTAGCATGGAGCACTGCATCCTAGCTAGACAGAACTGGCCAACCAGTGAAGGCCAGGATAAAGGGGAGGACTGGGCCACTAAGCGTCCCTACTGGGAAAAAACTAGCCCACCAACATGGGTCGGGCCAGACCCATGGCCAACGAGCTAGGTTCAGTAGGCCCAATGGGCCTTTTCCTTGGGTTAATTCATTCCAAGTCGACACCGACCCAACCAGACCAGGACCTAACCTGCCCCTTTTTACAAAAACACTCACAAAATCGAAACCACATGCCCGATTGACAAGCTGTTTGCAGTATTGGGACCGACATAATGATGCGGTCCTTTTGATATACTGCAAGTGGGTTTTTTTAGACGTTATGATATGATTGATGGATTGAGGAGTAGTTCTCTCAAAATCAAGAACTCTATGAGTGGGAATCATGTGGTTGGATGTAACAAGAAGACTGTGACGAGTGGATCTAGGTTCCCTAGCAGGCCTAAGTGATGAGTGGTTCAAGGTGCCCCAACAAGGCCAGGTGACGTGCATATCTAGGTTCCCAAACAAGCCCAAGTGACAAGCAAGTGTAGGTTCCCCAATTGGCCAAAATGATGAGAGGGTCTAGGTGCCCCAGTAGGCCTAAGAAACTCATCGGGGATGTGTACCTCAGCAGTACACAATGGTCAATGTTTATGAAAGATAGTCTTGCATTTCATAATTTAGATTTTAAATGTGTGAGTTGAATCTAGTAACTCTATCTGGAATTTACTTATTAGGGACTACAATATGTGTACCTTATTGGTAGTATAGTTATTGCATAAATTCTTTTCAGATATTACCTATGTGTTTTGGGATCATTACTTCGTATTGTGTTACTCACCCCTACACGGGCTCTGCCCGCACGTGTTCTATCATGTGCAGATAACATATGCTTCGATAGAGACCATGGTCATTCAGAACCAGGCGATGCCCATTGTGATCTGACAGACGAGGTGTACTTCTACAGCATTAGGCGGTTCCCCCTTCACTGACCCTTCATGTAGGGTTTACCATAGACAGACTTCAGGAGCTTGTACATGTTTTTTTTTGGGCATGTATTCTAGCCCCTTCAGTTTCAATTTTGTACTGTTACACTTAGTGGTTGTATAAGTGGCACACATGATTACTTTTCAGCATTGTGGATTGGGGATATGTGTGTGCATGCATACAGGAACTCCGGAAAATTCCTCCCACTAGCAGGATAATTACTTTGGTGTTAGTGTCCCTATACTTGCCTTTGGGTGGATGTATTGGGGTAGTCACGACATGGGCCCTGGGGGACAGGTCATGAAAATTCATAGATCTATTGGTGTGGGGAGAAGAGGTTGTGAGCGGTGATATTTATAGGGCAGGAGAGAGGTGTTTTATCACTATTTTATTCATTATTTTATTATTTTGACTCAAGACTATTAATATTTTGAACCTTATTAATAAATGTATTTAAATAATGAAGAAGAGTTCTAGATTATGGGAATATATCATCCTTACATCAACATTGATACATAAATTTATGTATTTAGTTATTATAATAAATTATCATATTCTACTATTCACCAAAAAATTTGTATTTTAAAAAATTTCAAAAAATTCACCACAACCATTTCATGACCTGTGGAATTAATAAATGAACTCAATTATATGAAAAAAATTCTAAATATGATAAATTTATGTTTTATTTCAAATCATCAATTTTTCTGAAATTCCAAATTTTAAAATTATAACTGGTTTTTTAACTAATGAAAAATTAATTAATGTCTCAAAACATTATCTTATAATCCAAAGTCAAAAAAAAAATTAATTTATAAATTAGTTTTAGGAAAATAGATTTTCATTTTAAAATATTTATGAATTGTAAGATCATAAGAATATATGATTTATAAAATTTACAGCACTTGATTATTTTTTTTTTAAAATATTTATTTACTTAAACTATGATATAATTATATCATTTTATCAATTATATGTTACATAAATATTATTTATAACTTAATAGTTGTGGTTACTATTCTATAGGTTATATTAGTATTTATAATTATCATGTTACTATTCCCAAGGATATGTAGTTGTTCCTTTAGTATATGTTCAACAATTTCTACAAATATCAGTTATTTCATTCTTAATTTATGAGGATTATATTTTAATTGAGATTCTTTTTCTATTAAATGTTTTATACCATATAACATAATTATAAGAAGGGAAATATTTTATTGATAATTGTTTTGGACGATATGCATTTCTTCGATTGCAATAGAGTTTTGAATTATGTGACTAAATGGACCATTCTAGGGAGAAAGTAGAGATAATAACCAATAATCATGTTAGCAAGGAAGTATAGTGTAAAATATTAATAATATAGAAGAATTTAATTTTTTAATCTGGATTTTCTGGGGTTCTATGTCATCCATTTTTTCAATAACTACTATTTATTGAGTTATATGTAAAACCCCCTAGTTGTATAATTATCTTAAAAATCAATTTCAAGGATTATGGGAAGTTACTACTTATATATCTACATCTTATTATATTAGTATAAATATATGTGAAATTAATAATTGGATTTTTATCACTATAATGGGTATACTATAATTTTTTTCCAATTTATAAATCTCATTCCACATTCTAAATAAACCATTGATTACCTTATGGATTAATGTTAATTATGTGTTACCTATATAAATTACTATGATCATATGAGTAAAATTATGAGGAAAAAATTATTTAATGGGATATAATGTAACACCTTGAAATTTAATATATGATTACCATTAAATAACTAATTTTTTTATAGCTTTCTCTAAACAAAAACTGAAACACAAAAATGTATGATATGTTTAGACCATTAAAAAAAATCCATTTAATTAGTAGGATAGAATACAAGTAATCACATTATTAATATTTATAAAAATAAAATAAAGGCCACATTTAACATGAATAAAACTCAATTGGTATAACTAAAAAACTTATGTGATTATTTTATACTCATAAATGTATTTCTGAAAAAAATATCATTTTTATTTGATATACTATTATATATCAACAAACATGTGATTGATGGTGATAAAATATACATTATATGAATAATTTCTTAATACTGATATATTTTTTAAATAATAAAAAACATGAATTGGGCTGCTTAATATTATAAAAACGATATTTTCCGATAAGGAAATTTAAAAATATAGATACATTTTTTAAGAAAAAATTATAAAAAATAAATTTTATTAAGAAATAAAATTTATTTTTGAAATCATCAAAGTAAAATTTTCATAATATGGATTTTTTTTAATTTTTCTTCAAAGATTGATTTTTTGGTGATTTGTGAAAATACCATTTTTTTTAATTGTGACCCTCCGGACATAGGTTGAATATAAGCATAAATTAGACTCATAAAAACATTCATGTTATAAAATATGTATCAAATGAATAAATTTAATCAATTTTAAATTTTAGTTGAACTTATAAATCTTATTTCCACCATTTTTAAAACAAATTAAAATGTTATATTCATATTAAAAAAAAATTAGCTTTTCTATGAATAAAATATTTTAAAGTATAGTTTCTGTTTAAGCTATTCCTGAAATCCTCAAAACCTATTATTTTTTTTAATTACCAAATTTATTTCATTATCATCAGTATCCATGATAATTATATATATAATGCATACAAACCATATTTTATTAAAAAATCATGATTAAGTGTGTTTATTTTTGAATTAATATTTCACATATTTACCCATATCAGTTCATAAAATGATTTCCCATATTTGAAATATGAAAGTTCATATTAGGTGAAATGACCATTATTAATATTGTTTCATCAAAATTAATTACGATGTTAAACAATTAATTTCCAATGTAAAATTAAAGTAGGGAAAAGTTAAAAAGATTAAAGAATAAGGTGTAAAATACTCAATGTAGTCTAAAGAAAGTGTAGTATATATTTTTTTCTTCACAAAATCACCTAAACCACATATTTTTCCCATTTTGGGTTTGTTAAACCATGAATAATATCCTTTTATTACTGATAGTATGAGGGTAACAACTAATACAACCCTTTCCATCACTTATAATAATATAACACATCTGAATCCTCAAGAATCACTTCAACATAAAATTTATACTTCAAAATCTACCATGATAATATTCCAAGAATCCTATCCCACATTGAAAATATATATTTTTCCATTATTTGGAATAATTCATTCATCTACATGTAGAGTTCCAAATAAAAATCAATAACCCAACATGATTAACATCAAATACTTATATTTCATTATAAATTATTTTCATTCATATTTTCTCAATATAAAATAATATATAGATATTAATATCATTTATATAATATCATATTACTATATTAAGGGTATTTTCATTATCTTTTCATATACCAAATCCATTAACAAATCCAAAAACATCATTCATGTGTATGTAAGGACTACCACCACCACGAGCAATGAAATTAATTTTTCATTTTGAAAAAGAATTGATGGATCCTATGATTAATTAAAAAGGAATTTTGTTAAACTATTAAGTTTATAGTAAGAAAAATTGTTGAACCTATTAATGATATGATCAATAAAAGATTATATTTAATTCTATTATTTAGAATGACATGCTATTAATAACGTATACTGTTTTTCGATGTGATGACATTATATAAAATATAATTTCATTATACTACATTAAAATTCAGATATATGAAACTAATAACATAAAACAATAAATTTATGATTCCATTATAAGATTATTATAACTAAATCATCTCATAATAATACATTAATAATGAATGTTTCATGTTTTAGTTGGTTTATGCACCAAATTGAACATTAATATGCATTTATGTCATGGATGAATATGATAACTTATTTACAATTATAATATGATATAATTTTTTAGATAATGTTTTTTGGACTGATATGGTTAAATAACCATTTAACTCATTAATTAATTAGTAACCCTCCCATCATCAAGTATCACTGAAACATGATCATCATCAATTTCATCTACATGGATTATAACCAAAATTAGTATATAATGAAATAATACCATTAAAAAATTATAAAACAAAAAATTATAGTTCCTTTAAAAATTTAATAAAAACACTATATATATAATGAATACCAACACCCTTAAAATGAAAATATTTCTAATGAATTAGGACTACATAGAAATGATACTCAAAATTAGTGATAAATTACTATAATTCATATAGGGGATGAGTATATAACAAGATTATAGTTAAAACAGATATGAGTAAGGATTAATTAATTAATTTCTTTATCCAAGTTTGTGATACGGGAGTTTAATGTAATTTTATGGAATTTCAGATAATATGTTTAGTTTTCATTGTCTCATTTTTAAATTCATGAGTCATGTTCAATATTACACAACATAATTTAATTTGTTTTTTGAGATTACTACTTAATGAATGAATTTTTCAATATCATTTAATCATATTATCTTTAAAAGACATATCATTTTATTTTATTACATTCCCTTTGATTCAATAGATAATAAAGACGCAAGGGATTTCGCCGCAAATTCATATCCTTGAGATATGTTTGGTATTATGAACATAATTATATTTATTTTATTTATATATAAATTATATTAGACATAACATCAGGAAATATATTTTACTAATTATTTTCGAATTGTAATTAAAATACGTATCTTTTATGACATTTTGATTAAAATGTTACTAAATTTATATTGGTTTTATGCGCGTTAGTTTTTATTTTTTGATACATGTTTCATATTATACACAACATTCATTTCATATGGTGATATATTGATCCATTATCCCATGAATGTTATAAACATTATTTCATTGTATTTTATATGATTTTATATCAAACTCATATTCCATAATTATAGTGGCTATTAATTTAGTCATTTCCCCAACAGTTACGATTTTTGGTAACTCAACATTTTTTCATAGAGTTGTGATCATTCTCTTAAAAATATTTCATATAAGTTGGGTATATTCTACCCATTTACTGTATTATGTGGTTTTCTATAATTTTTCAGACATACATTTCTACTACAGAAAAAAATTAAAAAAATTTATCACTTATTGTATTATGTTCTTTTCCAATGTGCCACTTTCATCCTTTGTATGGGTTATGATCATGTTATCCCTTATATTAACATTTAGAATAGTATTTGGATCCTGATTTTTATTAATTTAATATGAATAATTATTTTCTAGTTAACAGTTTATTTTAACCATCCACATTCTTCCTCTAGATATTTTTTTACAATGATATCCCATTTATCGAAATGGGTAAAGGTAGTAAAATAAATGTTGATTATTAAATTCTATCATAGGAAAATTATGTACTAAAATTATATATTTTTCAATATATAGATATCATTTTTTAATTAGTATAAAAGTTTCTTATGGAATGTTATAAATGTTCTTGCTTACTATTATGTTCAATGCATTGTAATTAATTAGGTTATGAGTGTATTATATAGTTATATATCCCCATAATCTATCAAAAGGTCTCATGTTACAAAATAATAGGCATTTTAGGTATTCTTACTTCATATCCTTATGGTTTCATAAATAGAGGACTTGATAAAATATTTTTTATTTATATTATTATTTATTCCATTAAAATGAGATCATTATTATTGATATTATTGATTTCATTTGTTATGGGAATATAATTATGTCAGTATCTACTAATTATGTTTTTATTATAAGTATTTATTACATTCCTTTTATCTATTTTATTCGTATGTTTATGATCGATTCAGTTAAAAATTACCCTTACAAAAATTTAATCACACCCATTATTATGTTTACATTTAAAAAGGTTATGAATAGAATTACTACACATGATATGTTTAATATGATAGACTATGTGGTGAATTTATGGGATATATTTGAGGAATATTATGGAATAAGTAATTTCACATATAGTGAGAAAAAATAGATCAATCATTTGATAATGAAATGGGTTTTTTTAGTTCATATTTTTTCATAATTCATGGATTTCATTAACCTAAATGATCTTGGTAGTATATTAAATAAAATATATTTTATCAATTAATATATATTTTGAAAATTTATGTTTAGGAATATACTTTTTAAATTTTGGATAGTAAATAATGTTTGTGTTTATGGAACTTCACTCAAGAGTTCTGGACCAGGGGATCAAGATATCTAAACATATGAAACATTATATTATTAACATCAACTTAATCATTTAAATTTGTGATTATATGTCACATATTCTCATGCATAGATAACTTCCTTCTATAATGTTCACATATCCCTTAATTTATATGCCTATATATCAATATACAAGCTCATGTTACTGTTTGTGAGTGATCCTATAAATGAAATCCCATTAATATTATGAATAAACACAATATTCACATATTTGAGGGAGATTCTAATATATCTCTTGAGAATGTAGAATGTGTGAGTCCCATCTCTCTAGGTCTCATTTAGGGTTTCAAGGATATTATGAACACAAAAATTGAAATCCAATATATTTATTTAAAAAAACTATCACACTATAGATATTGAATAATAGCATGAAAATGAGTAATGTGATAATAGTTGTGTTCCCATTGGAAATTTACTCGTCAAACATCACTCCCTATTAGAAACTCATATGAAATATTTCTATACTTATTAGTGAAAAAAGTAAAATTATTAACCTCTATAAATAAAAATGATTTAAAAATTATGTTAGTAAAAAACATAACTGAAAATGTTATGGTTAGTAGAATGTAGTATATACCAATTATTTTTTTGTAAAAACTAAAAAGGATTAGAGAAGAACTCTATTCCCTCCCATACTATACTAGAGTACCCAATAAGTAATATATATTTTCAATTCATAAAATATTATCCTTAAAGAGAATAACATACATATATCTACCTATAATATGTAATAAATTATCAATAGTTACGGTATTTCCATTTTTGAAAATTCAATAAATAATATATTTTCATTTGTTCTTTGTTTTTTATATTTAATATTCTATACATTGTGAAAACCCTAATACTTAGGATCTATTAATTCATCTATATCAATGGGAATGAGAACTCTTTCCCAGAATGTTAAGACATTTATTCATTTTATGCCAGTCCTTATGACATTTTTTGTATATTTAATGTTGGAATTATTATTTATTCTAGTCTATATTAGTTTTAATTAAAATAAACATTGGGTTTCCTCATTTTTGTATCCTACTAATTTTAGGAATCATCATAGGATGTTATTTAAGTATTGTGAAATATTGAAACACCCCAATATGTATCCACAATGCACTATATTAGTTAAAAAAAATTTTGTCCAGTATAATGTATCAGTATATGATTCTCATATGATCTTTATAGAGGTATATGAGGAAATTTCATGAATGTTTACAAACATAAAATGTAGAATGTTTCCCTGGACCCAAAGTCACTAGTATAGTAATCCCTTAAACACTTTACAACTTCTTATTTTGTTGGGTTTATGATACTATATTACTTTTAATTCTCTGGTTTCATTATTGAATAATAACACTCAAAAGGAAAAGGTTTCTTTAATTATCATATCAATAATCTACTGAAAGTATCGTCCATACCGCAATACCTATTTAATCCCATAACAAGTTAGACTTCCAATTTCAAGAATATAATTCATAGAATGATAAAATCTTTCTAGAAGTTTTCCAGTTATAGAATACATTTTTAGAACCTTGAAAATTCCATTGATTCTCTTTTCAATGTTAATGATCATTTTTACATACAACTTCCCCTCAAAATAATACAAATGTTTATTTATCTTTTGGAATTTGTAATATTTTTTCAAAAACTCTTCGATTATCCCTATAAACTACTTTAAATATTTTCTAAGGATTAAATAAATATTTATCAAATGCTAGAAAATTTAACATATTAAAAAATTTAAAAATATGTATACATTAACATAATAAAAAACAACCATATTATATATGAACCTTCCTTATGACCACTTTCATAGAATAATAATGAAATGTTTATAAAAAATTGATTATAATTTTTTTAATGTAGTATTGATGAAAACAAATTTTTTATATCCATATAACATTAGATTTATTTATTTCCTCCCGAGCCATTATATGAAAATCTGATTTCAAATGTACAACCTAAATGTTGAAGTAGTAGTTGCTAGAACTAACCAACAATATACTCTATGGTTCTTAATTATCCTTATCCACTACATAAAATGAATGTGTAACAGACACATGGTCAGCATATTTCATTTTAAAAATTAGTATTATACATCATTACATTAAATATAGTAACATTCCCTCAATTTATATAAATTTTTTATAGAAAAAGAATGTCGAAAAGTAGTGAAGGAATTCCAAAAACACACGAGGAAATTTTATAAAAGTTAAGGATGAATCATCAATTAATTCTAGGAATGAGATATAGTGAAAATAAAATACTAAAATAGGAGTTATAGGGACGAACTCGGTGAGAATCGAACTTGAGACCTCACTATGACTCATATAAACAGCTACCAATAGATTGCACCTTAGAGAAAAACAAATAAGGAAATTGAACATGAGATATATCAATTTTTTTTATCTTAACACACATGTTTCATTATTTTTGAATTGGAAGAAAAGTTTTTTGTTTGGATATGTGTTGAAAGAAACTATATAAACACCTAATAAGATTCATTTTAATCACAATAAACATTACAAATTCCATTATGTTTCACCCTCTATGCCTTTCCATATATAATCTATTTTCAAAACTATTGTTATATCCTTTCTTACAAAATGTCTAGAGGATCATCTTTTCATATCTAGATCATCTTAGAAATAAAAAAAGGACACAAATTCAATATTAATTATGTATGATCATGTGTATGTTTAGGTTATACACCGGTATGATTTGCCTCAACATTTTAAATTATCTACCCTCAAAGATAAATGTAAAAAATCACCCCAAATGAAACACTAAATCACCACTATTTTTTCACATTTTATGACATATTTCACCCATTTTTACCACTACAATAAATATATATACTATCTCTCAATTGGAAAATACATTAGCACACATTTTAAGGAATGCGTGATTGGAAACGAACTACTAATGGATAATTTTTCATTAAAAAACTGATACAACATCTATAACTCCTCAAAAACATGTTTTATGTGTGATAATATTCTAATCATATTTAGGAAAACAAGCTTGTAATGGTATGGACCCTCTTGGTCCAATACTTTTCCAAAATCTCAGTCCCATCAAAGGGTTCCAACGAAATAGTGGCACCATGACGGTGGCACCGTGGCGGTCACACCATCACGGTCTCTCATTAAAATGGTGGCACCGTGAGGGTGGAACCATGACTGTGGCACCATTATAGTGTCTCACCAAACGGTTTCCCACCCTTGTTCATTTTTTTCTACCTTCCAACTTTTCCCACTCCCGCAATATATCTTTTGACGTAAATGTGTTTTTATACCCCTTTAAATGCCATTGAAATCCCATAAATTATATCTAAAATCCCCCAAGAGCCGGGAAACCCTTGACTAACCAAAACAAGAGGATTTGTCCTCAGTTTCACACCCTTTCCCCATACCTTCATGTTCCACACCTATTATGTGTTTTTCATTGTTTAAAGGAATCCTGTTAACTCACAGCCGTTATAGACTCCTCTCTGATTAAAATTATTAAATAAAAATTAATTCCATCATGTGTAATGTCACGACCCATCCTCGGTGCCCGTGACGTGACTACCCCAAGCCCGCCTTCCATAGGCTAGGGGCTGGCGACTAGCACCAATGGCGTAAATCCTGATAACTGGGAAGGCATTGCCTTTATAAAAGTAAACAAAACACCACAAAGTACAAGCGGAAGTAAAATACTAAGTACAAATAAGAAGTAATGAAATGTAAATGGGCCAGAATACAAACCCAAATGAAAGTACAACTACAACTGAACATGTACAATAGAAAAATACAACAGCTGGAAGAAAGGAAGCAGCTCCTGGGTCGTCCTCGTCGGATCCTACCTGAAGGGTAGGTACGGATGGCGCAGCTCTGGTCGTCCACCACGGATCCTACCTGAAGGGTAGGTACAGATAGCCTCCTCAACGCTCTCGCCCGTCAACCTCCTCCGAGTGTTGTCTCTCCGTGAAGTCCACCTCTGGATGCTGACTCGTCGTGTAGTCCACCTCCGGGTACTGACTCGTCGAGTATTCCACCTCCGTGTACCGTCCAGTCCTCGAACACTCGGCCTCCGTCAGCACTGCCCGTTGTCTGCAACCAACACAACGCGGTGCGGGAAAAGCCCGTGTAGGGGTGGGTATAATAATACTCAGTAGGGACCCCGAGACCCTTAAGGTCTCACTAAATCCAACAAGGATAACCACAAAGAAGATCTCAACAGATAACCTCTACTTAGGTATATGCCCATACATATACCTAAGTTATCAAGTAACCCATCTCATTCATACGGAAACACAAGGATTATGAAATCAACAGATAACCACTACCCAGGTATATGCCCATACATATACCTAAGTTATCAAGTAACCCATCTCAATCATGAGGAAACACAATGATCATTGACTTAGCTCAAACCATGATTTTCATTATCGAAACCGTAACTGCTGAAGAGCTCCGTCTCTGGAGTGTACAGTGGTCCTGTCACGCCTTCGAGGTACTGCTCACTAAACTAAGACTGCTGAGGTACTCCTCCTGTCGAGTACCGCAGGTCAGCCACCCAGACATAGTAGTGCTTCCCACCGAGGTATGACACCCAAACACAGTAGTGCACACCCCCTAGTAGCCTGCTGAGGTACTCTCCGGACGAGTACCGCGGGTCTGGACTGTCACATAGGTAGTGCTCCGTCTGCCATGGGTCTTCACCTAACAATGTAGTGCTCCGTCCACTGTGAACCTTGGAGATAACCTTCCTCCTTGGCCACATCTCCGTAAACCTCGTCGAGGTGAGACCCGTATATGAACGTGGTCGCCATCCTCAAACTCTAGAGGTCTTCCCTTTTCAGATTAGAACTGAAACTAAAAATGACTGCTACCATGAGGGTAAGGTTGGCCGACTCAAGAGTGATCGGTCGCACCCTCCCTTGCATGAGTTTAACTTGTGCTACCCAGGGTTTCCTTTTCGCCAACCAAGGAAAACTCATCCCAACGTTTGCCTAATACCGTCATTTTGAGTATGAATAGTGATTGCCAAATTCATACTCAAACTAACGTTGTAAGGACTTGACGCAGCCACCAAGAGGTCCCAACCGAGACTCTCGCCTCATGGGTCAGATCACACCGTCGGCGTAAGTGTGACTATCAAGTCCCCTCCCAAAGGTATCTCTAGACGTGAGGGTCACGTCAACAGCTTAACCGGAAACTCTAGGTCTGGGACTAGATTCATGGAAGGAAGGGATGATTCGTTTCGATGTCTGTGGCTACGACAACTAGTAGAAGACAAAGTCCACACTTCGAATAATCCTTAGAGCCCTTTTTGGTCGCACTCCATGACCGCAAGTAGCTACTATCTTTCCCTGCTCTCCAACTCCCTGAGTCTAGCGGGGACTACAAAGGCGGGTGATTGTAACATGTTGAAATGTACACCACCACAAGCTGCTCTCCTAGCTCTGCCTCCATTTATGCTACTCTGCAGATTCATCTGTCCTTAACATTTCCTCTTCTTGAAACATTTTACATGACCAAGTCTCTGAGACTGGCATCAGTTTCCTACTTTCCAAACTTCTAACATTCTCTGGCTGTATTCGATCAACAACGAATTCTCAACCACAAAGGTTCTTTCTATCACCCTAGCCTATGTAGAAATGCATAGAGAAAAGTTGCTGGCTCAGAAGTCCTTAAACAAACCACGCTCAGAGGTATGAGCTCTATTGCACTGATCGAAACGCATTCATCGAGTACCTGATATGTTCGGTACGCCTCGATGAATTCTCAGTTATAAACATGTCATCCCGCTGAAACTGTATATGATCTAGAAAACTCTCGGCCCCCTCCTCAAGCCAGTCCTCAGCCGCCTATGAGTCAGGTTCGCCTTGGAACTTGAGGGTATCTGAAGTTAGATCACATGTAAGGCAGTAAGCTTACACGTGTCACCTACCGGTACCACCGGTTGTAATTGCTGACCATCATGTAGTGATGTATAACTGACACACTACCCAAAGGTACTATCTCAGGCATCGGTCCACGTACCGAAGCCTCATCACTCTACGGACCATCCTCATGGTTATTCAATGGAAAACACTAGTGTCCAAGTCCACCATCCACTCTACTGATGTCTCAGCTAGGCGGAAAACTCTAGCAATCGCTTCCAGCCACTGCTCTGCTGTCTGGGAAACTATCTCGCCTCGTAACCTCGGAGGCCACTACTTCTGGAACTCGTGCTACAAGCTCTGCCAGCGTGAACAGTTTGCTAGTATAGTTGTTGGCATCTACTTCCCAACAGGTGGTGGTGCTGCTGGTACACCACCCGAGGGTGCCAACATAGTAAAAAGGGCCTTGCACCAGAGCCTCATCGCTCGGTGAGCCGTCATCGAGTACTCTCTCAGAACTCCAACTGACTGTCTGCATGGAGACATCCTGAATAGATGCGACACGGTCAACGTTTATACCTGGTGAGATGACCTGGTTTGAGCTGACTTAAAACTTTCTGGAAACACACACGCAATCAGTGTTTTCATGCACAAAGTCGGAAATCAGTTGCCAGGGTCCTGGTGTATGGATACGTCGGCCGCCCACACCAAAACTGGACTCCCTGAACTGAAAACCACACTCAGTACTCTTAACACCTTTTCTTCACAGAAAAGAAAATGTCAGAGTCATAAGTTCTGCGGTAGAACTGAACTCCTCTGATACCAATTTGTCACGACCCGTCCTTGGGGCCCGTGCCGTGACTACCCCAAGACCGCCTTCCATAGGCCAGGGGCTGCCGACTAGCACCAAAGCCATACATCCCAATAACTGGGAAGGAATTGCCTTTATAAAAGTAAACAAAACACCACAGAGTACAAGCGGAAGTAAAATACTAAGTACAAAGAAGAAGTGCTGAAAAGTTAATGGGCCAGAATACAAACCCAAATGAAAGTAAAACTACAACTGAACAAGTACAACAGAAAAAGACAACAGCTGGAAGAAAGGAAGCAGCTCCTGGGTCGTCCTCGTCGGATCCTACCTGAAGGGTAGGTACATATGGTGCAGCTCTGGTTGTCCACCACAGATCCTACCTGAAGGGTAGGTATAGATAGCCTCCTCAACTCTCTCACCCGTCAACCTCCTCCGAGTGTCGTCTCGCCCTGAAGTCCACCTCCGAATGCTGAATCGTCGTGTAGTCCACCTCTGGGTACTGACTCATCGAGTAGTCCACCTCCGGGTACCATCCAGTCCTCGAACACTCGGCCTCCGTCAGCACTGCACGTCGTCTGCAACCAACACAACGATGTGCGGGCAAAGCCCGTGTAGGGGTGAGTATAACAATACTCATTAGGGACCCCGAGAGCCTTAAGGTCTCACTAAATCCAACAAGGATAACCACAAATAAGATCTCAATAGATAACCTCTACTTAGGTATATGCCCATACATATACCTAAGTTATCATGTAACCCATCTCATTTATGAGGAAACACAAGGATTATGAAATCAACGGATAACCACTACCCAGGTATATTCCCATACATATACCTAAGTTATCAAGTAACCCATCTCAATCATGAGGAAACACAATGATCATTGACTCAGCTCAAACCAGGATTTTCATTATCGAAACAGTAACTGCTGAAGAGCTCCGTCTCTGGAGAGTACAGTGGTCCTGTCACGCCTCCGAGGTACTGCTCACTAACCTAAGACTGCTGAGGTACTCCTCCTGTCGAGTACCACGGGTCAGCCACCCAGACATAATAGTGCTTCCCGCCGAGGTATGTCACCCAAACACAGTAGTTCACACCCCCTAGTAGCCTACTGAGGTACTCTCCGGACGAGTACCGCGGGTCTGCACTGTCACACAGGTAGTGCTCCATCTTCAATGGGTCTGCACCTCACAAAGTAGTGCTCTGTCCACTGGGCTAGTTGACTCACTCCAAGTCGAGTCGGTCAAGCAGTCGTCAGGTCTCAGCCAGCTACACGGTCTCCGTACTCCGTACGCTCGTCTCTGGGAGGGTCCGCTCCACGAGCTACTGGTTGATACTCCAAGAATCTCAAATTCCCAGGAAAAAGTATCTCAAAGGACCGCCTCGTCATAGGGGTCTCAACGCAACAGACGGTGCGTCAATCGGACGCCCGGTCTGTGAGTAACTAGCCTTTTCGTCTCACGGGCCCGGTTGGTTTCGTGAGCGAACCAATCCCGGCCGTATCTCAAATGTACCCCGAACTCTCATAGGGTATACTCATTGGGACCGTTTCTCAATGTGATCAACAACGCCACTGACGGTTCGTCAAACGGACATCCTGTCTGAAAGATATCATCTTTTCCGTTCTAGGGGCCCAGTTGGATTTCGGGTGCGGTCCAACCCGGCCACTATCCAACTGTATCCAAATCTCGGGCGAAGTATGCCAAAAGTTCCATCTCATCAAGAGTAATTCAACGAAACAGACGGAGCGTCAATCGGACGCCCGGTCTGTGAGTTATTGGCTTTTTTCATTCCAGGGGCCCGGTTGGTTTCTTGAGAGAACCAACCCGACCGTACTTCGACAGCATCCAAACCTCGAGCTAAGTAAGCCAAAAGATCCGTATCACTTAGAAGAATCTAATAATGTCGACCTCACGCCATTCAGATGTCCGGAACTAAAGTTACGAGTGTTTCCGCTCCGAGGGCCCAGTTGGTTTCGTGTACGAACCAACCCGGCCGAACCCAAAGTTCTCCAAAACCTTGAGTGTAATATACCGAAACGACTGTCTCGATCCAAGGATCGTGTTTCCACTGATGGGACGTCAATTGGAGGTCTACATCTCAAGATATGGGCATTTGACCGAAAATGGTCTGAAACGGGGGTCTGGACCCGAACAGACCCTGGTCCGACCCGGCCCGACCGGCCAGCCGCATCCGAGCGGTCGCCGCGGAGCGGCGGGGGTGCACCCCCCCCCCATTCGCCGGTGATTGACGCTGGCGGCAACCGCCGCCGCCTTCCGCGGACCACCAGACGCACTCCGGTGGTCCGTTTCTCCTGCCGTCTTCACCTATGGTCCCTACGAAGGGATTCAAACGCCAAAATGGCTTGCTTTGTCGTCACCTGTCGATCCGCACGTCAAAACGATTAGCGTCATCTTTACAGTTTTCCAACGTGACCCGATGGCGCCGCGCCCCTTCACCACGACCCGACTCCGACCGTGGTTCTTTGGTTTTCTTCGACGCGGTGCGACGGCGCCCCGCATATCCTTCCGCATGAAAACCGCATGGTGCGATGGCACCACGCCTTCCCATACCAACCACAAAGGAACCATCACAAAATTTAGGAGGAGGGTCGGCCGTGTTTGTGCGGTCCGACCCCCTCGCATTATTCGATAACAAATGGTTTAAATCCACAAATCAAATAAATAAATAAAACCCCTACATCGATCCACATGCACGAAAGATCCACGGATCAACCCGGAATTCGTTGGTCCGCGCTCGTCGTTCTTTTCTCAAAAGGTAAGAGAATACCAAAATAAAATCCCAACCCTCAACATAATCTCCGCGGATCAAATTAATGTTTATTTGATCCGCATTCTTTTATTTAGAAGGAAGTTGCATGGGGTTCATTAATATTTCATAAAAAATTCCCAACATTTTATTCGTCGATCGACGACAGTGTTGCGGAAAGAAGACGATGAAGAAGATGGCGTCGTCGTGCTTCAATGGAGGAAGAGACATTCTTCGTCTTCTTCATCGAAGAGGCGTCGTTCTTCGTTGAGGAATGAATTTCTTCCAAAGCTAGAGCTCTCTCCACCCTTTTCACAACACAACCAAACTAACCCCCCCCCCAAAAAAAAATAAGCTCCACTTATTTTATTATAACATGCCATGGGTTCAAAATACAAAATTGAAATACTTAATTCAGTTAATTGAATAAGTGTTGGCATGATTTAATGAGGGGAAGTGGGGAGAGGGTAAGTCACTCACTTAATTACAAGGGAGGTTTAATGGGGAGTTTAAGGGGTTAGGGAGTTATGGGGAATTTGAAAAGGTGGGGGCTCGTGTGGGACCCACACACATTATCCTATCTTTTATCCTCACATGGGTAGTTAGGTTCCACCCCAACTTCCCCATGTAGGATAAAACTACCTTATACTTAAGAAATAAAATTGTCTCACAATTTATTCATTCCACAATTAAGCCACAATTTATAAACGACTCCTCCCGTGAAAACGCAACTCCATAATAGGAGTTCCTAAGCAATTACCGGTGTTACGGTTCCATCGGTGCCCTCAGAATTCGATTCCAGGCACCGGTTCAAAAGATAGAAAATCCCTCTCATTCGTTCACTGAATGTATCTGAGCTAAATTTCGGAAATTAATTCCGGGCACATCGGGCCTTAGAATCAGGCGCCGTCAGAAACTATGTTCTTGTAAAATTCCAAAGAAAATTAAGAAAAAATTTTCCTTGAAATTACCAGGTCTTTACATTACTCCCACCTCAGGGATTTACATCCCCGTAAAGTTTCAACACAAACTAGGGTCACAAAAGCGGTACAGAGCACGCATTTGAGCCTTCCGCTCCCACGTGCTAACCTAGAGGTTACCGTACTGTCAAAGAAAGTGCACCCGAGGAATCGATCGCCCTTGTAGGATCTTCTCCTGTCGATTCTCGATCCCCACTGGAACCTCCGTGCATCTCGCCCTATCATCGACATCCAACTCCCTGAGGTCGATGATGTGTGAAGGATCAAGAACGTATCTCCTTAGTTGAGATACTTGGAAATGTCATGCTCCTGGTGCAACTGAGGTGGAATGGTGAAGCGGTAAACCACCTCTCCTACCCTGCTGGGGACCTAGATAAGTCCATTGAACCTTGGAGATAACTTTCCTCCTTGGCCACATCTCCCTAAACCTCTTCGAGGTGAGACCCGTATAAGAACGTGGTCGCCAACCTCAAACTCTAGAGGTCTTCCCTTTTCAGATTAGAACTGAAACTAAAAACGACTGTTGCCACGAGGGTAAGTTTGGCCGACTCAAGAGTGATCGGTCACACCCTCTCGTGCATGAGTTTAACTTGTGCTGCCCAGGGTTTCCTTTTCCCCAACCAAGGAAAAATCATCCCAACATTTCCTAATACCGTCATTTTGAGTATGAATAGTTATTTCCAAATTCATACTCAAACTTACGTTGTAAGGCCTCGACGCTACCACCAAGAGGTCCCAACCGAGACTCTCGCCTCATGGGTCAGATCACACCGTCGGCGTAAGTGTGACTATCGAGTCTCCTCCCAAAGGTATCTCCAGACGTGAGGGTCAAGTCAACAGCTTAACCGGAAACTCTAGGTCTGGGACTAGATTCATGGAAGGAAGGGATGATTCTTTTCGATGTCTGTGGCTACGACAACTAGTAGAAGACAAATTCCACACTTCAAATCATCCTTAGATCCCTTTTTGGTCGCACTCCATGACCGCAAGTAGCTACTATCTTTCCCTGCTCTCCAAATCCCTGAGTCTAGCGGGGACTACAAAGGCATGTGATTGTAACATGTTGAAATGTACACCACTACAAGCTGCTCTCCAAGCTCTGCCTCCATTTCTGCTACTCTGCAGATTCATCTGTCCTTAACATTTCCTCTTCTTGAAAAATTTTATAAGCCCAAGTCTCTGAGACTGGCATCAGTTTCCTACTTTCCAAACTTCTAACATTCTCTTGCTGTATTTGATCAGCAAAGAATTCTCAACCACAAAGGATCTTTCTATCACCCTAGCCTATGTAGGAATGCATAGAGAAAATGTGCTGGCTCGGAAGTCCTTAAAGAAACCACGCTCAGAGCTATGAGATCTATTACACTGATCGAAACACATTCATCGAGTACCCGATATGTTCGGTACGCCTTGATGAATTCTTAGCTATAAACATGTCATCCCGCCGAAACTGTATATGCTCTAGAAAACTCTCGGACACCTCCTCAAGCCAGTCCTCAGCCGCCTATTAGTCAGGTTCGCCTCGGAACTTGAGGGTATCTGAAGTTAGATCACATGTAAGGCAGTAAGCTTACACGTGTCACCTACCGGTACCACCGGTTGTAACTGCTGACCATCAGGTAGTGATGTATAGCTGACACACTACCCAAAGGCACTATCTCAGGAATCAGTCCACGTACCGAAGCCTCATCACTATACGGACCATCCTCATGGTTATTCAATGGAAAAAACTAGTGGCCAAGTCCACCATCCACTCTACTGATGTCTCAGCTAGGAGGAAAACTCTAGCAATCGCTTCCAGCCACTGCTCTGCTGTCTGGGAAACTATATCGCCTCGTAACCTCGGAGGCCTCTACTGTTGGAACTCATGCTACAAGCTCTGCCAGCGTGCACAGTTTGCTAGTATAGCTGTTGGAATCTACTGCCCAATAGGTGGTGGTGCTGCTGGTACACCACCTGAGGGTGCCAACATAGTAAAAAGGGCCTTGATCCAGAGCCTCGTCACTCGATGAGCCGTCATCGAGCACTCTCTCAGAACTCCAACTGAATGTCTGCGTGGAGACATCCTGAACAGATGCGACACAGTCAACGTTTATACCTGGTGGGATGACCTGGTTTGAGCTGACTTAAAACTTTCTGGAAACACTCACGCAATCAGTGTTTTCGTGCACAAAGTCAGAAATCAGTTTCCAGGGTCCTGGTGTATGGATACGTTGGCCGCCCGCACCAACACTAGACTCCCTGAACTGAAAACTACACTCGGTACTCTTAACACTTTTGCTTCACAGAAAAGAAAATGTCAGAGTCATAAGTTCTGCGGTAGAACTGAACTCCTATGATACCAATTTGTCACGACCCGTCCTCAGGGCCCGTGTCGTGACTACCCCAATCCCACCTTCCATAGGCCAGGGGCTGCCGACTAGCACCAAAGGCATAAATCCCAATAACTGGGAAGGCATTGCCTTTATAAAAGTAAACAAAACACCACAGAGTACAAGCGGAAGTAAAATACTAAGTAAAAAAGAAGATGTGCTAAAAAGTAAATGGGACAGAATACAAACCCAAATGAAAGTAAAACTACAACTGAACAAGTACAACAGAAAAAGACAACAGCTGGAAGAAAGGAAGCAGCTCCTGGGTCATCCTCGTCGGATCCTACCTAAAGGGTTGGTACAGATGGCACAGCTCTGGTCGTCCACCACTGATCTTACCTGAAGGGTAGGTATAGATAGCCTCATCAACGCTCTCGCCCGTCAACCTCCTCCGAGTGTCGTCTCGCTGTGCAGTCCACCTCCGGATGCTGAATCGTCGTGTAGTCCACCTCCAGGTACTGACTCATCGAGTAGTCCACCTCCGGGTACCGTCCAGTCCTCGAACACTCGGCCTCTGTCAGCACTGCACGTCGTCTGCAACCAACACAACGAGGTGCGGGCAAAGCCCGTGTAGGGGTGAGTATAACAATACTCAGTAGGGACCCCGAGACCCTTAAGGTCTCACTAAATCCAACAAGGATAACCACAAAGAAGATCTCAACAGATAACCTCTACTTAGGTATATGCCCATACATATACCTAAGTTATCAAATAACCCATCTCATTCATGAGGAAACATAAGGATTATGAAATCAACGGATAACCACTACCCAGGTATATGCCCATACATATACCTAAGTTATCAAGTAACCCATCTCAATCATGAGGAAACACAATGATCATTGACTCAGCTCAAACCAGGATTTTCATTATCGAAACCGCAACTGCTGAAGAGCTCCGTCTCTGGAGTGTATAGTGGTCCCGTCACGCCTCTGAGGTACTGCTCACTAACCTAAGACTGCTGAGGTACTCCTCCTGTCGAGTACCACGGGTCAGCCACCCAGACATAATAGTGCTTCCCACCGAGGTATGTCACCCAAACACAGTAGTGCACACCCCCTAGTAGCCTGCTGAGGTACTCTCCGGACGAGTACCACGGGTCTGCACTGTCACACAGGTAGTGCTCCATCCACCATGGGTCTGCACCTCACAAAGTAGTGCTCCGTCCACTGGGCTAGTCGACTCACTCCAAGTCGAGTCGGTCACGCAGTCGTCAGGTCTCAGCCAGCTACACGGTCTCCGTACTCCGTACACTCGTCTCTGGGAGGGTCCGCTCCACGAGCTACTGGTTGATACTCCAAGTATCTCAATGTCCCACTAAAAAGTATCTCAAAGGACCTCCTCGTCATAGGGGTCTCAACGCAACAGACGGCGCGTTAATCGGACGCCCGGTCTGTGAGTTACTAGCCTTTTCGTCCTAGGGGCCTGATTTGTTTCGTGAGCGAACCAATCCCGACCGTATCTCAACTGTACCCCTAACTCTCATAGGGTATACTCATTGGGACCGTTTCTCAACGTGATCAACAACGCCGCTGACGGTTCGTCAAACGGACGTCCTGTCTGAAAGATATCAGCTTTTCCGTTCCAGGGGCCCAGTTGGATTTCGGGTGCGGTCCAACCCGGCCACTATCCAACTTTATCCAAATCTCGGGCGATGTATGCCAAAAGTTCCATCTCATCAAGAGGAATTCAACGAAACAGACGGCACGTCAATCGGACGCCCGGTCTATGAGTTATTGGCTTTTTCGTTCTAGGCGCTCGGTGGTTTTCGTGAGCGAAACAACCCGACCGTACTCCGACGTCATCCAAACCTCAAGCGGAGTAAGTCAAAAGATCCGTCTCACTTAAAGTAATCCAATAAAGTCGACGGCACATCATTCGGACGTCTGGAACTCAAGTTATAAGCGTTTCCGCTCCGAGGGCCCGGTTGGTTTCGTGTACGAACCAACCCGGCCGAACCCAAAGTTCTCTGAAACCTTGAGTGTAATATACCGAAACGACCGTCCCGATCCAAGGATCGCGTTTCCACTGACGGTGCGTCAATCGGAGGTCTACAGCTCAAGATATGTGCATTTGACCAAAAATGGTCCGAAACGGGGGTCTGGGCCCGAACCGACCCGGCCCGACCCCCCCTGGGTCGGCCCTACCCGGGTCGACCCGCCCCGGGTCCGACCCGACCCGGGTCCGACCCGGCAGGGCCCGCCCCGTTTCGGTCCGACCCAACCCGGGTCCGACCCGGCGGGGCCCGGCCCGGCCAGGTCCGACTCGGTCCGGCCCGGCCCGACCGGCCTGCCGCGGCCGCGCGGTCGCCGCGGAGCGGCGGAGGTGCGCCTCCCCCCCCTTCGCCGCTGATTGACGCCGGCGGTGCGGCGCGGTGCCGCCGCCTTCCGCGGACCACCGGACGCACTCCGGTGGTCCGTTTCTCCTGCCGTCTTCGCCTATGGTCCCCCCGGGACCCCACCTTCACTGCGAAGGGATTCAAAAGCCAAAACGGCCTGCTTCGTCATCTCCCGTCAATCCGCACGTCAAAACTATTAGCGTCGTCTTTGCAGTTTTACAGCGCGACCCGATGGCACCGTGCCCCTTCGCCGCGGCCCGACTCCGGCCTCGGTTCTTTGGTATTCTTCGACGCGGTGCAACAACGTTGCGTTCTTAAACATCCTTCAACGGCACAGCACGACGGCGCCACACATATCCTTCCGCATGAAAACCGCGTGGTGCGATGGGACCACGCCTTCCAGTACCAACCACAAAGGAACCATCACGAAATTAAGGAGGAGGGTCGGCCGTGTTTTTGCGGTCCGACCCCCTCGCGTTATTCGATAACAAATAGTTTAAATCCACAAATTAAATAAATAAATAAAACCCCTACATCGATCCATATGCACGAACGATCGGCGGATCAACCCGGAATTGGTTGGTCCGCGCTCGTCATTCTTTTCTCAAAATGTAATAGAATACCAAAATAAAATCCCAACCCGCAACATAATCTTCTCGGATCAAATTAATGTTTATTTGATCCGCGTTATTTGATTTAGAAGGAAGTAGCATGGGGTTCATTAATATTTCATAAACATTTCCCTACCTTTGAATCGCCGATCGACGACAGTGTTGCAGAAAGAAGACGATGAAGAAGATGGTGTCGTTGTGCTTCAATGGAGGAAGAGACATTCTTCGTGTTCTTCGTCGAAGAGGCGTCGTTCTTCATTGAAGAATGAAGTTCTTCCAAATCTAGAGATCTCTCCACCCTTTTCACAACACAACCAAACTAACCCCCCCAAAAAAATAAGCTCCTCTTATTTTATTATAACATGCCATGGGTTCAAAATTCAAAATTCAAATACTTAATTCAATTAATTGAATAAGTGTTGGCATGATTTAATGAGGGGAAGTGGGGAGAGGGTAAGTCACTCACTTAATTACAAGGGAGGTTTAATGGGGAGTTTAAGGGGATAGGGAGTTATGGGGAATTTGAAAAGGTGGGGGCTCGTGTGGGCCCCACCACACATTATACTCTCTTTTATCCTCACATGGGTAGTTAGGTGCCACCCCAACTTCCCCATGTAGGATAAAACTACCTTAGACTTAAGAAAGAAAATTGTCTCACAATTTATTCATTCCACAATTATGCCACAATTTATTAACGACTCCTCCCGTGAAAACGCAACTCCGGAATAGGAGTTCCTAAGAAAATACCGGCGCTACGGTTCCATCGGGGCCCTCAGAATTCGATTCCGGGCACCGGTTCAAAAGTTAGAAAATCCCGCTCGTTCGTTCACTGAACGTACCTGAGCTAAACTTCGGAAATTAATTCCGGGCACACCGGGCCTCAGAATCAGGCGCCGTCAGAAACTGCGTTCTTGTAAAATTCCAAAAAAAAATAAAAAAAACTTTCCTTGAAATTTCTGAGTCTTTACATGTAACCATCCAACCGTGTGGTGAAACCCTGATCCAGATTTATATTCATTAAATATTTAATATCCCGTAACTCCAGGATCTTACATTTTATTGCAATGGGATTCTTCCCTCTTCTTGGATAGTATTATTTTCATTCCTTGGTGTGTTTGGAGTCCCCCTTCCCAAGTACAATGGTGTGCTGGTGCTGGAGCTTTCCTTATCACTCAAGGAGTCCTCAGAATTCTTCCCCTACAAGTCGTGCTTCCCTCGTTCTTGGTGCATGGAGAAAATATATGATCGTTGATCATCCAAATAGGGTTCTTCCATCATTTCTCTTTACTGTGTATCATGCGAGGGGGGTATGCTAATGTTTCTACAAGGATGAATGAAACCAAACCTTAATGAAGATAATAAGAATAGTTATAAAGAATGAAGGGATGTGTATGATGATGTTTTTTTACTCTTTTACCCATGAATATATGTTGTGAATTGTATGGGTTTTTGTCCACTGAAAATCATGGTCGTTGGTGGTCATTCCCAATTCACTAAAGGACCCCTGTTTTCTGTGAAGATTGAATAGATGTAACATGGAAATTGGTTAATCACATAATCTCAGTTGATTAAATGGATGTCAAGTGAACAAGATTCCATATGTGATCACCACAGTTAACCCAATATAAAAGATGGAACATAATGATGGGTTTGTTAAAATCTGGAAACACCATTGCTCTGCCATGGTAATATGTGTGGTTTTTCTGCTTGATTCTTGTTAAGTGACATGGATGGGGATGGGATCCACTATTTTGGTGCAATTATTAGTTTATGGATCGAAGGATGTGCGGGGTCGTATGGTGGGGATTGGTTTGGTTCCAGTATTTGAGGGATCTCACAGATCCCTTTTATTGTTGTGAATTACAAGAGAATCAGGTGTGAATGCTTAAATTGCTGCCTGATTGTTTTCCTTCCTTGGTTTGTGGCTAAACCTATTTATTACCTGGTAATGGATAATTATTTAAATGGAATAACATTAATATTAAAACAAAAATTGGTTTTATGGGTAAATGTTTTTCGGGAATGAGTTGTGACTTGGTTGTGGATGTTGTAATTCATAAAAATTAATAGTAATGAGGGTGTTTGTGTATGAGCTGGTTGGAACCCCTAGGTTTGGATGAGTGTTTTTTACCTATATATATAATTTTAGTTCTTATTTTTCTTATTCATGCCGCCCTCATGTTGTGAAATTTGTGTTGAACACCCCCAATTCCTGGGGGATGGTATTTTTCCCAACACTCCTATGAGTGGATGGTTATTAGCTATTTTTCTGCTCCTTTTCCTAAGTTGCCCATGATTTTTTGGATAGGCTGTGATGGCATGAGGTCCATTATAGAAAAATATTCTTTGGGAAGTTAAGGTTGTTGTGGTCAGCCCGGGTGTGTGCGGGTAGGTTGTTTACCATGTGTCTCCAGGATGAGGCCTAGGTGTCTTTGGGCATGGTAGTAGTTGTTCCGGGCCAGGTGTGTTTTGGCATGGAATTAGTTGTTATGTCTTTATTGTCTGTAGTCATGGTTATGTGTGGTTGCGGCCCAAGTGTTTTCAGGTGGGATGTGTGGTTGTGGTAGCCCATGTGTGTGTACAGTGGTGAATGGCAGTGGGAATGCAGTAAAAATGGTGGGGAAGGTCTGATGCGTAGGAGTCTTCAATAACCAGTGGGAAATTGGTGTTGGGTACCCAAACATTGATGTGTTATTACTATTACTCTACATGACTTTTGTTATTTGGAGAGTGTTCCTTGGTGAGGTTTTGTTGGATAGTTTCCTTGCTAGGTGCTCTGGATATCTTCTCTTCACTGGGCATTAGAATGCCTCTCCACCTGTGCATGAGAGCTTTTGGTTTTCCCTACTGAGAACACCTATATACTCAACCTACGCATATAAAACTGCATTCAAGTTTCCATTACATTGAGGACTATGCTGGGCCCTACTAGTTCGAACGTTGGGACTTTTGATTTTGATGCTTTTCTTTTCTATTTTCATGTTCTTCACTGTTTTATTGTTTTTTTTGTATCACTTAATATTAGAACATGCATATGGGAATGTATTTTTTTGGATTTACTTTTACTTCTAGTTTTGGTGTTGTTTGGGATTTACTATCTTGTCTCCAGACCATACAAAATAAAAAGGGTAATGACTTCCATTTTGAATTTGAATTTATACCCTTGGTGGTAGTCACAACTTCAGGACCTATTAAAGGCGGGTCTTGGGGGTCATTATCTCTCCTTCAACTTCAAGAAGGAAGGGTATAACAATCTATTCTCCCTTCCCTCATCATGGTGAAGGAGTGTCATGCCAGAATGTTATCAAAGGGAAGTTGAGAGATAGGATGGAGTTTGGAGTTAGGCCCTGAGGATTTCATGGGATGGTAGGGAAACAGTGTTATAAAATCTTGGAACATGAAATAGGCTAGGGAAGACCAGCTAGGACATGAGATTTTAGGCCCCCCATGTTCTAATGCAATGACTCTGGACCTATTGAATGACCAAGTGAGGCTACAATGATGGCATGGTAGTGACCCTAAAAAAGGTACATACATCAAAATGACATGTG
The DNA here is from genome assembly GCA_963277665.1 of Viscum album. Taxonomy (NCBI): domain Eukaryota; kingdom Viridiplantae; phylum Streptophyta; class Magnoliopsida; order Santalales; family Viscaceae; genus Viscum; species Viscum album. Next base: position 640,384,945 of record OY728123.1, read on the forward strand.
TTCTTGTGTGTCTTGGGTACTTTGGGGAACTAAAAAATGAAATTTTTAAGAAAAGTTTAAAAGAAATCTAATACATTACTTGGGCTTAGACATTCTTTGTTTACCATGTAGCTATGGTATCCAGACGGTGACCATGGGTAGTGCGGGTGATTGAGGCCCAGGAGGATGATTTGAAAAATCAGTAGAGGGATGATCGAGAGGAGGAGTATGACTAGTGGAAGATGATGCTTCATGCCATTCTATGACAGAACCTCAAGAATTACGAGGGCAACGTCTCAGACATGGAGACATAGAGCTGTCTCGAGGATCTAGTGATAGATTTCAGCCTGATCCAGGATTCTATGGAGTACTGGTTTCCTCTATATGTAACCCAAATGCCGGGAGCGGTGCATCCATGGTGGATTCCATATCTTGGGGAGAATATGGAGGTTGAGGTTTCATAGATTGACTTCAAGAGGGAGTTTCAGGCGAAATTCCTCTCTTCCCCGATGAAGGCAGATAAGAGGCAGGGGCTACTCTCCCTTCAGCAAGAGAGTATTTCAGTGAGGGAGTTGGGGATAAAGTTCATGAATCTCCATCGCTTTGCTCTCGACCGTTTTCCATATGAAGAATCTCAGGCGAGACATTTAGAGGAGGAACTCAGACATAGTCTTTAGTATGTTGTTACTCCCTTCACTCTACTAACATACTTAGAGGTCTAGATGAAGGATGATGTGGTGGAGAGGTTGCAGACACTGGGAGGTGTGCCCCAAGAAGGGATCCAATTGGGCTCGTAAAGGGGAAGGCTGTTAGAAGTAGGCCTCCAACATTAGGGACTTCCAGGTTTCAGCCAGTGGGGATCAGGCCTCATTAATTCCAGTTCCAATATCTAGGTCCTAGCCCCTTTATTAGGGGCCTAGGACCAATATGATTCATTTATGGTAGTGGTGGGCATCATCAAAATCAATTCCTGGACCGAGTACAGTACAATGGGGGTGGGAAGTTTCAGTGCTAACTTCAGCAACAGTAGTTCATAGCCAGGCTCTTTCAGCAGTAGCAGCCAAGACAGCGATGTCCTGTTCCTCTAAGAGTAGACATTGCAGGAGGAGGCTGACCTTAGGGTGCTCCTTAGGGACCTCGACCGAGGCATGATAGGGGAGGTGTCTGAAATACGAGGGGCAGGGGAGCTGGGCATGGGAAGGTTCACGGTGCAGAGGTAGTTGTTCTGACATGGCTAGAGGTCATTTGAGGCCTGATCAGTTTAGTTAGTACTGTTTAATGTGCCTTTTTTGATTCATGAGCTTCAAAGTTTTTTATTGTACCCAGTCTAATCATAGATTTGGTTCTAGACACAGAGAGACTTCATGTACCCCTGGTTTTGAGTACGCTAGTCGGAGGTCAGACCAGCTGGTCTCATCTTTATCGAGGATGTAAACTGATGTTGGGACCACATTAGTATAGTGGGAACCTTATTTTTCTATAGATGAAGCGGTGTTATTTAATTCCATCCATCGACTGCTTTTTTTCTGTGTGTGCCGTTATCGAATTCTTCTGGATAAGGGTTTTGTTTTCAGATAAGCGAGGCTGACGTGTGACTTTCGTTGGAGAGTGGGGTTTTTAGGAGGGTATATGGCAAGAGGAGCCATTTTTTCCTTATTATGAGAGATATCATGGGAGTCAGTAGACACATAGGTGGTGTAAGATTCAGAAATTGTCAATGAGTTCATGGATTTCTTCCCTGGAGAGGTGGTGACTCTACCCCATCGACATGATGTTGAGTTCAGGATATACTTGCAACCTGGTACCCATATAATTTCTATGGCTCCCTATTGGATGGAACCTTCCGATTTGCGGGAGTTACAGATTCAGATCGATGATTTGATGAAGAAGGGTTTTGTCTGACAAAGTGCATTGCCATGGGGGGCTCCAATCTTGTTTGCGAAGGATGATTGTGGTCTTAGGCTATGCATAGAATATCGAAGACTAAATCTGGTAACAGTCAAGAACCATTACTCTCTATCGAGGATAGATGACCTTTTTGATCAGTTGAATCGGGAAAGATGGTTTTCGAAGATCAACCTGTAGTCAGGATATCACCAGTTCAGGGTGAAGGAGGGTGACATCTTGAAGACTGCCTTCAGGTGCAGATATGGTCACTTTGAGTTCATGGTCACTCCGTTCAGCATTAAAAATGTGCCTACTATGTTCATGGGGATCATGAACTCCGTCTTTAGGAAATTTCTGTACCGGTTAGTATTTGTGTTTATTGATGACATCCAGACCTACTCAAGATCATAATAGGATCACACTGAGCATACGAGGATGGTCTAGAGGTCCTTTGGAAGCACCAAATCTATGGGAAGTTGTCCAAGTGTAATTTCTGGACATGAGAAGTTCACTTCCTTGGACACATGGTGTCCGAGCAGGGTATAGTAGTGGACCCATCTAAGGATGAGGTGGTTTTTTCTTGGGAAACACCAAAATATGTGACAAAGGTTCATAATTTCCTTGGTCTGGCATGCCATTACCGAATGTTCATGCCCATTATCTCTTGAGTTATAACTCCATTGATATCATTTACAAGAAATGAATTTGCCTTCATGTTGAGTGAACATTATCAGGAAGCCTTCAGTTATCTGAAGGTTATGTTGGTTAGTTCCCTAGTGCTAAGGTTTCTAGAAGAAGGGGTGATGTTTGAGGTGTTATGTGATGCTTAAGGACAAGGCATGGTGTGTTTGGTGATTCAACAACGTTGGGTGATCATCTATGTGTATAGGAATTAATGCCCCAATGAATGTAACGATGCCACCCATGACTTGGATCTTATAGCAGTTGAGTTCACACAAAAGTTGTGGTGGCGCTACCTCATCAGGGAGCACTTTGTGGTCTTTACAGATCACCATATCTAAAGGTATAACTTCTCCCAACGTGACCTGAACTTTCGGAAGCGGAGGTGGATTGAGTTTTTTAGTACTAAAACATTGAAATCTTCTACATTGAAGGTAAAGGGAATGTGGTGGCCGATGCTTTGAAAAGGAAGCCACATTAGGATGCGGTTTGAGAGTTGGTAGATGCTTGAAAGTCAATGGTGGAGTTGGATGCCCTACACCATGATTCAAGGGTGGAGGGTAAAAGAGGCTGTCTGTTCTAGATGACAGTGTTATCCTCTATGTTGAAGCAGGTGGAGGAGTCATAGTGGGGGGACATAGAGGCTGAAGTAATGTGCGATTATGTTTTCCAGAGTGATGCTCAAGGAGGATGGTTGGAAGATGGGACGAAATGGATGATGTTTCATGGAAAGTTGTTCATCCCAGTGGAAATGTAGAAGAGTGTTCTTGGTGAGTACCACAAATCACACCTGGAATTACACCTAGGAGTTTCCAAGATGTACCAATGTTTGAGGGGTCTATTTTTGTGGCCCGTGGTGAAGCAGACAATGGTAGAGATTGTGGAAAAGTGCCTCTGGTGTCCGCAAGTGAAGGTTTAACACCACATCCTAGGCGGTCTGTTACAACCATTATATGTTCCCAAGTGGAAGTGGGATTACATCTCAATGGATTTTGTCACTGGACTACCCAGAGATCAAGGAGGTTGAGATGCTATCTGGATAGTGGAGGAACGACGAACAAAATCATATCACATCCTAGAAATCAATGAGTTGACTGTGGTGGATTCCTTATCACAAAGGTACGTGGACAATGTTGTATAGTAGCATGGAGTTCCGAGGACCATAGTCTCCAACCAGGATACCCAGTTTACCTCACAGGTCTGGAATGGTTTTCTGAATGCTTCTTGCTCCCATCAATGCCTCAGCACTACTTTCCAGTCCCAGACAGATGGATAGAAAGAGTGCACCATCCAAAAATTGGAGGATTTTCTATTGGCATGTTTTTTGGACTTTGGGGGATCATGGGTATGACACTTTCCTCTGGTAGAGTTTTCCTATAACAATAGATATCACTCTACCATTGGCATGGATTTTTTTGAATCCTTGTTTGGAAGGTCGTGTCGCTCACTCGTGTGCTAGAAAAAGGTTAGGGATTTAGTTGTTCTTGGACGAGAGGTAGTGAAGAGCATGACAGAGAAGGTTCATCTTATACAGGAGATTATGAATCCAACTTAGGATCGTAATAAGTCGTATACTGATCATAGGAGTAGACCCTTGGAGTTCGAGGTTAGGGACCATTTGATCTTGAAGGTCTCCCCTCAGCGTGGGCAATAGAGGATCGGCAGTGGGAGTAAGCTTTCTCCTAGGTTCTTTGGACCCTTTGAGGTGTTGCGGCTACTCGGTGAAGTACTTATCAGCTAGTTCTACCACCACCACTACGGAGGGTGCATGACATCTCCATATGTCTCTACTCTATCTGTATCTACATGATGATTCACAAGTCCTCAAATGGGGAAACCTGGATATCGACGGTGACATGAAGTTTGTAGAGTGACCAGTGGTGATCGAAGGTTGTGAGGAGAAGGTTCTTCATAGACAAACCATTCCCTTGGTTCGTTTAATTTGGAGGCATGGTGGCCTCGAGGAGTGTACCTAGGAACATGAGGCATTGATGAAAGCCCATTACCCAGAGCTATTTTGAGTTTTGTTATATTTTTTGTAATTATTTGTGATGATGTGATTGACCTTGTTAACTATGATATGGTCTATTTTCCTTATTATCTAGATGTGTGTGAAGAGTCCTGGCTATTGGGAGGGGAGGAACTGATCCCTAATCGAGATGCATTAAGGTGGATGTGATTAAGTTTGTGCGGGCGAGTCAGTGCCGCCCAAAGAAGATTGTATCTTGACATGCGGAAAGGGGCACCCTAATCCATATGTCTAGATAGTGACACCTTTTTATGTTTGGGTGGTTACTTAAGGGAGAGGTGTTCCTAGAATTCGATGAGGGTTACTCTTGAGAGATATCTTTGAGGTGGTTGTTCAGCCCCCTCTCATTTCTTCTGATTTAACCTTGAATTCTTGTGTATGAGAATACATTGAGAGGAATCAAATGGAATGTCTCGGAACCTATTGGTCCATTACTTTTCCAAAATATTGGTCCCGTCAAAGGGTTGCAACAAAACAATGGCATTGTGATAGTGTCTTTGGTCACTGTGACACCGTGACAGTGGCACTATGGTGGTCACATCATCACGATCACTCAAAGAAAATGTGGCACCGTGAGGGTGGCACCGTGATGGAATCACTATGTGGGTGACACCGTGACTATGGAACGATTACACTATCTCCCCAAAAAATGTCCCACCATTGTTACTTTTTTTTTTCAGTTTCTGACTTCTCCCACTCTTGGGGTCACATCCGTTTCCCATACATTCCAGTTCTTCCCATGTTACGTTTTTCCTATATTTAAGGAACACCTTTAACTCAAAACCATTATGGACACCTCTCCAATGAGAATAATAAAATAATAATTAATTCTGTCATGTGTAACCGTTCAACTGCATGGTGAAACCATGATCCGCCTTTAAATCCATTCAATATTTCATATCACATAACTCCATGATCTTACCTTTTATCATCTGGGGATTTGTCCTTCTTAATGGATAGTCCCCTTTCCTTTACATGGTGCATTTTGAGTCCCCCTTCTCAAGGCTAGTGGTGTGCCAGTGCTATATCTTTGTTGTTCACTCTTGGAGTCCATGGAGTTCCTCACCTACAAGTAGCGCATCCCCCATTCTTGGTCTGTGGAGAAAAGCATCGACTAGTCATCATCTATGTAGGGTTCTTCATTCGTCTCTCTTTACTGTGTATCATGTGGTGCGGGAATGATAATCCATATATGGGGATGGATGAAACCAAACCATAATGAAGATAATATACAGTCATTTAATGAAAAAATGGATGTTTTTGAGGATGATGTTGTACTCTTTTTCCCTTGCTTATATGTTGTGAATTGTATGGGTTTCTTTCCACTAAAATTCTTTGGACATTGGAGGTATTTCCTTACACACTAAGAGACCACTATTTTCTATGATTATTGAATGGATGTTACATGGAAATTGGATAATAACGTAAGCCCGGTTGATTAAATGGATTTCCAGTTAACAATAATCCATATGTGATCACCCCAATTAACCCAACAGAAAAGAGGGAACTCAATGAATGGTGTGTTTAAATTTGGACACTCCCTTGATCTGTCTTGGTAATATGTGTGGTTGTACTTCTTGATTATTGTTGGGTGACATGGATGGGGATGAGATCCCCTGCGGTGGTGTAGTTTTTGGTTTTTGGATCTATGGTTGTGTGGGGACGTGTGGTGGGTATTGGTTTGGTTCTTGTACTGTGAGGGTTCTCACAGATCTGTTTTGTTGTTGTGACTTACAAGAGAACCAGGTGTGAATTATTAAATTTCTAATTTATTGTTTTCCTTCCTTAGTTTGTGGCTATGCCTGTTTGTTGGTCGGTAGTTGAGAATTATTTAAATGGAATCACTTGTATATGAAAACAGTAATCGGTTTAATAGAGAATTGTTTTCTAGGAATGAGTTGTGACTTGGTTGTGTCTGTTGTAATTCTTACAAATGAATATTAAATAGGGTGTTTGTGTATGAGCTGGTTTGGAACCCCTATGTGTGGATGAGTTATTGTTTACTTATATTTATATTTTTTGTTCTAATTTTTCTTATTCGTGACCCACCCAAGTTGAGAACATCATGCCGAACACCCCCATTTTGTGGGGGAGGGTGTTTATCCCAACACTCTTATCAGTGGAAGGTTATTAGCTCCTTTTCTGCTCCCTTTCCTGAGTATCCCATGACTCTTTGGGTGTCATGAGATGGCATGAGGTCCATTATAGCACAATATTATTGGGGAAAGGAGTGTTGTGGTGGTTTTACCAGGTGTGTGAAAGTATGTTGTTTCCCAAGTGTCTTCGAGATGCGGCCCAAGTGTCTTCAGGCATGATAGTAGTTGTTCGGGACTAGGTGTCTTAGGGCATGGAGATAGTTGTTCTGGGCCAGGTTTCTTCAAGAATGGTTACGTGTTGTTGTGGCCTTGGTGCTTGCGGCCAGAGTGTTTGGTCGTGGTCACCCAGGTGTGTGCGAATGAGGTATGAGAGTGGGACTGTGGTGAAAATAGAAGGGATGTTCTTACTTGAAGGATTTCTTCAATAACCAGTGGAAAGTTATGCGGGGTACCCAAACATATATGTGTTATTACTATTACTGTACATGACTTCTATTATTTGGGGAGTGTGCCTTGGGGGGGATAGGGTGGATAGTTTCCTTGTTGGGTGATTTGATTATATCCTTTTTCACGGGGCATTAAAATTACACCCCACATGTGCATGAGAGCTTTTGGATTTACCTACTGATTATACCTGTATACATATCCTATATATATATAAAATTGCTTTCTCATTTCCAGTAGGACTTCGAGGATTGGGTTGGACCCTACTAGATTGGAAGTTGGGACCGTTTACGTTGCTGCTTTGTTTTATTTTGGTACTTTCTTCAGAGTTTTTTATGTAGCACTTATTATTGGAACATGCATATGGGAATGTATTGTTTTTCCTATAATTTTACTTCATGTTTTGGTGTTGTTTGGGATTTAAAATCTTATCTCCCAATCCTACTAAATAAAAAGGGAAATTCCTTCCATTTTTCATGTGATTCTATACCATTAGTACTAGTTGCCACTCTGGGACCTATTAATGGAGGGTCTTAGGGGTCATTATCTCTTCTTCAAATTGATGACGGAAGGGTCTAGAAATCTGTTATCCCTTCCCTCATCTTGGTGAAGGCGGGTCATGAAAATTCCCTGACTTCCAAATTTATATAAATTATAGAAAATGATTTCTATTTTCTTGAGGATGACGTAAAACTATTATATTACTAAAAGTTCCTTCTATTGCTTCTTCATCTCTATCTGTATCATCACTATTTTTCCATAAAATTAAATCCTTATAGAAACCATCATCATAAAAGTTCTACCATATCATTTAGGAGAAATCAACAGGGTTGTATTCGTCCTCACAACATGAATTTTTTACATAATCAATGGATGCAACTTCTTACAGGGATCTGGTATAGATTTTTCTCCATAAAACTATAGAATCGTAATTGAAATTAGAAACCTTCGGGTATTATTTCATGAAAAAACTATTAAATTACTACTTTCATAATGTTTTTCTTATTTTTAAACCTCATCATCAATACATTTAAATAATATTTCCTATTACATATTCAAGAACTATTAATAATTATTTCTAACATATAAGATCTCAAAACAAGGATCCAAATTTATGGAACCAAAAAAATTATGAATTTTTTCTAGGGTAACCAAATTTCTAATTATAACCACTCATCTTAGTTATCTACTAATCATGTTCCATGATTGGTTATAAAAACATCATTGTAGAAGTTGACATTGGAATACATGATTTTCCATGTGAATGAATTTCATATGACTGTGATTCCAAATTGTTAAACAACATTTACTAAGTGAAATAATTGCATTTGATAATCCCAACCATATCTCTCAAGAGTGTAAAATAAACTATGTATTTACACACAATTTTTTACACTGAGTAATGATCTAGTTAATATCAATCCAACATTTTATTGGGTTATTTCCCCTAGGTGTATCTCTGTCAATTCCCCCATTGACTTTTTATTATCTGGACAACAATATCATTTCTATAAAAACCACATATTCTTCACAATACCATTATATGACAACGATAATGTTTGAGCATTATTATTTATAATACTAAACATCCAATAATTACATTATTTAAATAATACTAAATTATGTTATTATTTGATACAAACATAGATTAATTGTTAATCATTAATAATAATAATAATAAACAACATATTATAAACTAATTAAAGACTACTATTACTAATATTAAACATCAAATTTTTAACTAATATGAGAATTACTGTATATAATAATAAAATCATAATTTCAAAAGTTAAATAAAATAAATTATCAAATTATTGTTTATTACTAAAAATTATTAATTAATAATAATAATAATTATTATTATTATTAGTAACATTCTTATTTCAAATTTATTATTCATTATTATTACTAATATTAAATATCTTATTTGTAACTAATTTTTTTAATTATATTTACAAATTCTAAACATAAAATTACTAAATAATTAAAATAATACAGAATTATATAATCTATTTTCACTAATTATGTTCAATTTTTTATCATTATTATTATAAATTTTTAAATTGAATAAAATGGATTGTGAAATTAAATAAAAAATTAGACTAAACTTTAAAAAATATATTTAAATAAAACATGGAAAAAAATTTCCCATTCAAATATATAATAAGAGATCTACAACATAGTAGAATTCAATACCTGACTAACTGATGGTGATAATATGTTGAATAGAGTGAAGAGTTATGGTTTTATTGGGGGAGATATTAAATGAATTATCACAAGAAACTTATTATAATTTTATTTAGTGAATGTCATTGGGAGTGGAAGCGAGGTCCAATAAATAAAGTGTGATTAGATTTTCCTATTTCAACAAATTTTTCACATCATAAATCTAATGAAAATTAATTGATTCCCTCATTTACAATAACAAAACTAATGACTTCAGAGGGTTTAAAAAAATTTCAACTCATTTTTTTAAAAAACTAAAAAAAATCTTATTATTTTTTTCTTTGAAAACCTCAAGAAAAAGCAAGGCCTCCCTAGTTTATATTAAATATTCTTGATTACCCTCTCCCTTATCACTAATATTTATTATCTTCTAAACATTATATTTAAATAACCTTTCAAAATTACCCCTATCTATATTTTGGGCTCTATGGATCCCTATCTCACTTCGATAATTCATTATGAAACTAACCCTCAATCCTAGGATATAGAATTTTTCTAAATAAACCCAACATCAAATGGTTTTTCCAAATTTGTATACGATTCATGTGAAATGATGTTGTGTCCAATATTTGGATTACCATAAATTCACCATAAATCATTCACTTATGGTTAAATATGACCACACCTTCTGTTGGTCTAAAACGTTGCTTGTCATTGATGGTTTTTGTTTAATTTTTTAGAAGCAAGTGAGAAACTATAAATAAATGGGACCCTCCATCCACAGTGATTTAGTAAATAATTATGGTATTTAACTTTATTTTTTTAGAACTCCATAATTTTTTAAATTCAATGTGATTATGTTGGAAAATTTCTATGTTTTGATTGTATATCCAATGAAATATTTCACCATATAGCTCTAAATATTTTTGTAAAATTGGATATCTTCAAGCCCATTGTGGATTTTATTTGGATTGAAATTATCATGGAGTTTAGATGACTTCATATAGTGAAAATTTAAACCTAATGTAGAATCTATTAAACCTTCTAAAATATAGGACACCATCAATTGACATTCATATATTATAACAACCCCAACTATAGTAACCAAGATTCAGTGTCTACATTATTAAATTGGAATAAGATATATGGGATCAAATCAAAATGGAGCAATTGGTTTAGTAGCCTTGAAGAACAAAATACATACAATATTCCCATACACTATTCAAAATAAAATAAAAAACATAGTAAGTGTTAATATTTTTCATCCTTGAACTCATTAAAATGTTCTATATTCATATCATGGGGAAATGAAGAAAAAACTAATGGTGAGATCAAATTTATAGAAAAGGTTATGTAAATTAGAATCGAAAATTATTAAATATGGAATAATCAATATGGAAAGGTATATAACTAAAAAACATGTTATTTAATTAATAATTAGAGCACAAAATACATCAGTTGATAATATAAAACTAATAATCTCATGTAAAATGATAATTTAATTATCAATGATGGAAATGAATAATTTTGGACATCATGAGGTCTTTCCATAATGTCTTTATGAAAATAAAGTTTATGTTAATCATTGGTTACCACAAAATCAATTCATAAAGGCTAGGAAACAATTCTTTCTCCTGATACTTTCAACACATCGAGGGGAATTTTAATTCCCAGTCGCATCCATCACCACTTTTCTTGTATGTACCTCATATATTTAATAACAAATTGAATCCATAGATAATATAATTTATTAAAATATATATATATATATATATATATATAGGGTTGAATATGGAATATCAATATTTACCTAAATAAATACAACATTCAATGTAAATCGTTGTATATAGAAATGGTATATGATTTTGGCAATAATCATATTATAGATTCTCAAAATATAATAATGAAGAGAAATGTAATGTCTAAAAAAATATAATAATAAGAATATAAATATTTCAAATTAATGTTATTGACAAACAAATTACTAAGTGAAAATTGATGACAATTAATTCATGAGAAATATACGTTTTGTAACAAAATCATGTCTTTTTATGAATAAATGAAAATATTAGGGAAAATTAAAATAATCCTTCATTTAATATTTTTCATTTAAAAACCATTCAAACTTTTAAAAGAAATTAAATATATTAATGAAATGTGATGCCTAAGAAAATATGTTAATGTTCTATTGATTAAAAAGAAATTGTACTATTGACTTTTTATAAATAATGTAAAAAATGAAACTTTTGGAGTAAAATTAAATACATAAATTCAAACCTTGTTAAAATTTAGTGATAAAATATTTAGTAATTCAAAAATTGAGTGAATAAAAATTATTTCTATAACATAATGTTAAAAAATATTGACATGGTTAAAAAATATACCCGATCTAAAAGAGAAATGAAATATACATTTGTTTTCTACATTTATATTCTGGATTAATGTTCCAAATAAGGGAATTTTTTAAGAAATCATGGAAACTACATAAATATAAATTTTCCAATGAAATTTATTGATTTTATTAGTGATATATCTAATATTCCTTTATCAAAAGAAAAAATTCAATCACAAACAAAATGATTATATAAAATAGATTCCATCCACTTTGTTAATTGTATAATTAAAACCCCCTGAAAGTGTAAAAAGGAAATGAAACATTAATTTAAATGAATAAATATATAATGAAATTAAATAATTGAAAAGTGTTGCATATACACCACATAAATTAAAAAATGTATATAATAATAATTGTGTCTCTTTAGATTGAAAATTGTGATGAAATATTTTACCACACACTTCTATTTAGATAAATTTATAACCTCCTAAATAATGGTTTTGAAGTTTTTATTTAAATACACCAAAATCATATAAATATCTATAATTTCATAAATTATCCATTTATTAAATCTTATCACCCAATTTTAAATACTCATTCATTATTTTACTTGTTTCATGTGTTAACTGTATCCCTTTACCATTCATTTTTTATCAAGGATGATTTGGTTATTGTATCTTGAATGTGGTTCAATAATATCAATAATGTTAATAATAATATAAAAAATTAAATATTCATTATATACATGTTTATAATAATTTTTAATCATTTGACATGAAAAATTAATCACATCACTTCTTAGACATGGTAGTCCACAAGTACACATGTGCAACATCCACATATTATTATAGGGTAAGGTTGCAGAGGTAAATGAAAAATTAAATTTTTAAATAACTATTATGACATAATTATGATATATATTAATTAAATGCATCTTTCTTACTGTCAATTTTATGTGGTGATGGAAAAGATACATTCTTTCTCCAGGTGGTAGACAATCACACACTCAAGTGATGGTTTTATTCAAATTTTATTGAGAATGGAATGGATAAATATTATTCAATAAACATAATAATATCAATTTATATTAGAGTCAAATATTTAAATATATTTTAATTCTTATTAAATAATATAATGTGGTGAATGAATTTGAAAAAAATAAAAGTGTCCAGTTAGGATGAATACTTTGTCTCTAAAAAATCTACATTATGTATCCTCTAAAGGAAAATTAAGATAGTATTATAAGAAAAAAATAAACTCTAGATCATGGAAATGTTTTTTGGGTAGAAATTATTTTAGAGTTTTTTAAATATTAATGGCTCAAGAGGTGTGAATAAGTGATGGGAGGATATTCCATTTTATAATTGAGTTGTGTGTACCTCATGTAATTTGTGAATGATTTAACAGATTATTAACAGAGATTATTTAAAATATTTCTCCAAATTTAGTATATTTAGAAGTTCAGATAATATAGGGTCTAAATATATTAATAATATTTTATTATATCTTGTTTTATTTCCATTTTAACCATTATTACTTTATTTTAACCCCATGGTAAACCCATTTTAACTTTATTTAGGGAAATTAATTTTAACCATTTTTACAATTCAAAATATCCAAAAATAAATGTTGACTAATTAAACAATATGTAAATTATGATTTCAAACTTTGATGAATCTTAATAAAATATCTTTTCTATAAGTGGAAGATATTAATATAAATATAAATTCCAAAATTTCCCTAAAATTGGGAATCCAAAAAAAGTCATTTTTCAAGCATAAGATAATGTTAAATTAACTCAATGACAATTAATAATAATTAAACTAATTTAAATTTATATTTTTAGATATATAATATATATATTGAATTTTAATAATTCATTATAATTCATAATTATAATTAGTTAAAATATAAAAATATTATGCACTTAAAAACAATTTTCTAAAAAATATACCTTTTTACATTCAAATAATATTGTATTATTTCAATAATTTTTTTAATAAATACATAATAAAGCATAATTTTATAAATAAATAAATGATTAGTTTAATATTATAATTTTAATTATTTATATAATTTTATTTCAAAAAAATATAATCTTATTTTGACATTTTGAGTTTAAAATCGATATTTATCCTATATATTTAAAGTAATTGTTCTGTGAAATATTAAAATATTCATTTTATTAATATTTCATTAAAAATTAAATTCTTATATTCAATAATTTAATATTGGGTGTTACATTATTATATGTTTAAAAAAATTAATTCTTAAAAGTTTATGTTTATTACCTTTTAAAAACGATGGTTGTTCTTCTTTATAACATCCTTAAGATACATCACTGCTTCCTCAATTTTATTATTTCATTAATGTGCCTTTACCAGTCAATTCATCCTATTATACAAAGCATGTTATCTAATTTCTAAACACCATATAGGATATTAATAATATAATATATCTGTTTTGATTTCTATTTCTTTAGATGTGAGAACATGCATTGGTTCGGGAGTATACAAACTTAAAAATGAGATATAGAAAGAATTGTGTACTCTGGATAGGTTTTATAGCATTTCAAAAATTCAATTCACAACTCCAATTATATTAATAATTTCAAAAGATATTGTATACCTAGGAATTACCCTCCCTCTCATTAATAACTTTAAAACACCCTACCACATAAGAACATTTTAGAAAACATGATCTCACACATTGAATTAAAGATCATTCCTTAGGTTATCAAAATAGCTATGTTTCCTACTTTGAGAAGCATTAATACAAATATTAATCTTATTTACCATTTTCATTATATCTATCAATTATCATGGCCCTGCATGGTTAATTTGATGAATTTCACCGTAACCAATTATAATACAATATATATTACCATATAAGGCTTCAGACGATGAAATTTGATAACATTAATAGAATATATTGGTATAAGAAAACTAAACAATGATTAATATTTATCCCACAAATCATTAATGACAATTCATCATGACCTCAATATGTATTTCAATGTTTCAAATGTCATTTAGGACTATCCATCAGTGTAACACCCCAAGCTTCCGCGATACGCTTCTCTTTCAATAATGCAATAGCTTGCATTGTACGCTAGTTCGAGATTCTAACACACCGCGACCAATCAAAGTAGCCGTTATCAATAGTAATACCTACCTTTTGAAATTTTATAAATTTTATATTTGAAAATGGACTTCATTTTTGGATTCAGAATATCAAATTTAGCCTAGGGTGAAATTTTGGAACTTTTCGGATAACTTTTATATTTTGATGAATAGTGAAAATTACTAAATTTTAATTAAAAACTTCTTTTTTAATAAAAAAATTTAATAGAGATAAATTATTCTATTGAGTTGTTTTAAAGTATAATTAGAATATAATTTTACCATTTTATCTAATGGTGGTCATTATAATTAACTTCACTTTGAAATTGGACATAAACAATTGTCAATCTTTTGATTGATATTGTTTCTTAAAAACATGCTATTTGTTTTGAAAATGGGGATTAATTTTAAAATTTATTAATGAAACATATATGTTTGGAATTTTTTAAAATAGACACCATTTTTTAATTCATAATAACAATTATAGCTTAGGGTGAATATTTCGTATTTTTCTGAAAAACATCATTTTCTGATGAATAGTGAAACCACTAAGTGGTAGTTTAAAAACTAATTTTTTGTGTAAATGAAACATTACCACTTCTATGATAAGATTTTAAAAAATCAGACATACATTTTTGTCATTAGGAAGTATAATGTGTTTCAATGGGATTAAAATAATTTTTTTGGTGAATAGTAACTTTTATGTTTTATTAATCACGATTAAAGGTAATTAGTGTAATTTAAGGTAAATATAATGTAATAATAATTTGAAATCACCTTTACACTTGTCCTACCCTTATTTGATGAGTCATGGCCGACCAGCAAACTCCATGGGTCATGTTGGGGACCCCATGGTGCCACTTTTTCAAGAAAATGACATTAATAACTTTTTATTTAAAGTAAAAATAAAATTATCACTAACCTGTGTTGTTTTAATAAAACAAATATTACATGGGTTATGTAAGTCAACATTTAGACTATAATTATTAATTGGAAAGCTAAAAATATTTCCTACATCATGATATTATTTTTATAATTTTGAGACATTAAATAAATTAATTTTTTATGACACCATGATGATACAGTGATTACCTCATTAATTAATGATTTAAATAAAATGAAATGATACTGTAAAATATAAGACTTACACTTGTCAAAAACCTATTGTATGAGCATATTTCTAACCCTTATCACCTTATCTTCAAAATATATAATTGGGGGACCTTTGAAATCAAAAAATAATTTCATAATAATGTAACATTTCATGACTTTCAAAGAGTGCCCCTCCTCTTCTCTTATAAAAGGCCCCCAAATCAACCACCTTATTCACACCATCAAAGCCATTTGTATCGGCCAAACTCTTCCAAGATACACTCCCAAAATTCCTACCTTCATCCTAGAAGCCTCACATTGGGCAGAAGTCTTCCCAAGGAAGCCTTTGGATCAAATCAAAAATAGTTATCGGATTTTAAGGCAATGTATTCTCTTATGTTATTTTGTATTATTTTGCTTCTCCAACACCTTAAACACTTTTTATTCCTTTATTTTGTAACCAAAATTGTATCTTCAATATACTAGGATGTTTTTATGAGAAGGATTTTATCTACAATTACACCCAACATCGTCTAATGGTTAAAGAACATACTGTTTCTGTGGGTGGCAAATTATTGCCTCACGAAACGATGATTGTTCAATCTTCTTTTAACACCTCTCATGGTGGCCATTATGATGGAACAATATTTATTTATGATATATATTATATTTATTTCCTCTCTATACTTATGTATTTTACATTTAAAACATACCTTCATGCTTCTCATGATGTGAAAATGCGATAATTTCATTTGAGGAAGTGTGGACTACAACCCCCTCAAGTGATGTGACTCGTTCATGCAATACATGGAATGTATAAAGAATTAAATTAATGAAGTTATGTTACCTATATAATATATATATTATAATATAATATATATATATATATATCATTTAGTTTTAATTCCATTAAATACGAAATAGAAATGAAAGTAGCATTCACGCATACGTACGGCTTACCGTCTCCATGAACGGTGCATTTTATTTCTTACCTCTAAATGTTGTATAATATTATAAATTCATGTATATAATGGATATATATGATATATATGATATCTACATCATCAATATAATATTGAATATAATGGATATTCTACCACATAGATAACTTGTAATTATAAGAAGTTTATTTTTGACTCAAGTACCAAAGATAGAAAAAACGACCGTTATTAACTTAAATAATTACATAATGTTCATAACATGGTAATAAGTTATATAAAAGGAATAATGTACTAGAAAAATGTTCTTACAAAAGTACAAATTAACTCTACTTTATTATTCAGGAGATTAAAGAACGATCAAGTCATGTCGGACACGAGGTAAGGGAACTTCTTAACCCAATTTCCGTTCTTTTGGTTAATCTCCTAATTTCAAATTATGTAATGATATTATTATGTCCTATCTGGTATTTATAATTTATTTATGTGTACTTATAGTGAATACACATAATATAACTATTTTATTTAAAAAAATGATCTTTGTAAGGGAACTTCTTAACCCAATTTCCGTTCTTTGGGTTAATCTCTTACTTTCAAATTATGTTATGATATTATTATGTCATATCTTGTATTTTCACTTTCATTATGTGTACTTATAGTGAATACACATAATAGATCTATTTTATTTAAAAAATTATCATTGTAAGGACTTCATCTCAATCTCCTTTCATGGAGGCATATTTTATTTTATACACAACTTTCTTTTATACTGTGTATAAACCCCTTTGACTTTTACGTTTATTCAAAAGGAATATTTTAATACAAAGAGTTTTACTAAATGAAAAAAAGGAATGTTTTTTTGTCGTACGTATGCGGAGACAATGACTTCTCCGCCACTGTGACCATTATTTGAGTTTTGGCTTCCTCTACAAGCCATAACATTTTTTAAAATAAAAAATAAATACAAAGTTATAATTCTCTTTTATTTTGGTATTGAAAATGGTTTTGAAAGTGTTTTTTATTATATAAATGTGTTGTATTGATATCTTTTTATTGAAATGTTGAAATTTTATATTTCCTTTTTGCATGTTTTATGTGATACTATTATGTTATGGTTTATGATATGTTTAAACCTGTCATATGAGGAATGAATTTGACTTAATAAGTGAAGGGTGGAGCCCGATATAGCTACTCGATGCATCGGTAGGTCTCATGAGACAAACCAGTGTCTTGGCACGAGGCCTTGAAAAAATCTTATTTTCAGTATTGGCCCGAGGCCTTTGCTACATAGTTATGATAGTTTGGAATTATGCATTCCATCATTATAAAAGTCGTTATTGATATTGCATGTGATTATTTGAGAAGTAGAATATCCATGTGAATAAGTAAATGGAATTATTTCATTTTATTTTTTACATAATATGTTGAAGTTCAAGTTTAAAAGGCATTTTTTAGTTATACATTTCCTTAAATGTTTAAGTTTATTTATGAAAGTTTCCGTTGTATTGTTATACTTACTAAGAATCTGATCTCACCCCTTTCAATGTTGTAATTTTTCTAGGATGTGATGAAGTATATTATGAATGACTTGCATGGATAGTATGAGGGGATATGAGGACAGTATGTTTTTTTATTTTTGTTTTACCTTATGATGTAATGTAATACTTATGAATGTATCTAGTGTTTCCAAGGCTACTAAACTAATAGGTCTTTTGAGACTTGATCTTTTGGGAACATTCCAATGTTACATAATAATGCACCGACTCTGGGTAACTGGGGTCGGGGTGTTATAGTTGGTATCAGAGTAGTTTAGTACTAACCATGGAACTAGATTTAGATAAACTCTGATTAGATCACATAGCCCAAAGATAGACTTTGAGGATAAGTATAGAAGAACTTCCTAGAATTTTGGTATTATAGAGATTTTATGAGTTTTCTGAACAATACATCCCTGTCTGGATATGAGCAGGTAGAGGAGGCTCTAGCACAGATGTACCTTGGGGTAAAACCCGAAAACACCGCTTTGAGCTAGACTTGAACGAGAACTGGTGCACGATAATGGGCCTTACTGCACTCTTGGTTACGACACTCCCGGGGGATATTCTTAGGATAATTCTAATTTTCTTTACAAACCATTATGAAGTGTTTATGAGTATATACTTCCTCAAAGAAAACGTTTTTATGATTATAGTTCAATTTATGTTAAGTGTTTTACAAGTATAGAATTATGTATTTTGATTCATAAACTAATATAGTTTATCCCATTTTTTAGAAATGGCATCTAGTGGGAGGAATGGAAACCATATCAATTGACGCACTCCATGTAGGGATTTCCCTCCTCCTAAAGATAATTATAATGGAGTTGGTGATACAACTACTTCTGATCAGCTTATCACCATACTTGGAAAACACACTCAGGTTATTAATAATAACCTTACTCATATGGAGCACCCTGATCCGAAACGTGGAGGATCAATGTTAGACCGCTTCATGGGGCAACAACCACCAACATTCAATGGGAGTATAAATCCCCTAGTAGGTGAGAAATGGATAAATTCCATAGAGAAAATATTCCATGCCTTGGGGAGTAGTGAAAGGGAAAAGGTTATTAGGGTAGTTTACCGCCTCACTGGAGATGCTGATCAATGGTGGTCATTGATTCAAAATACAAAGGAAGATGAAGAAATATCAAGTTTGGAATAGGGAGAGTTTGAAGAGATTTTATTAGAAAAATACTTTACTTGTGACCATCGAGTAGATGTGGAAAGGAAATTTCTGAGTCTGAGACAAAAGGTGGATGAGAATGATGCAAAATATGAGGCCAACTTTACAAGGTTAGAAAGGTATGCTGCCGATTATATATGTAACCCAAGAAGTAAGATTGATCATTTCTTTTATGGGTTAAAACCATTTCTCCGTCAAGCTTTAGTATCACAATCCTTCTCATCGTACGAAGATATTGTCTCGCGTGCTATCAAGACAGAAAAGGAATTCTCTGAGTCTTATGAAAACAAAGTAAAGCAATAGAAGAAGAGAACAGTAGAACAAGAGACAGATAAAGGGAAAAAGGGAAAGAAGGATTTTCCATTATGCGATAATTGTAGGAAGAATCACCCTGGTACTTGCCTAAAGGGAATGTGAGTTTGTTACAAATGTGGAGGAAAATGTCACTGGGCTCGTGATTGTAAGGGAAAGAAAGAGGATATCAATGTTGAATGCTATAATTGTAAGGAAATGGGGAATTATGCAATTAATGTCCTAAGCATCAGGGAGAATTACCCCAAAAGGCCAATGGATCAAGGCCAAGCTTATGCTGTTACTCCAGATGAAGTTGAATAATTATTGTATTTGTGTTTTTGGACTCAAGAACTATATTATGGTTATAAGAATAATGTGATATATATATATATATATATATATGGATTGTACTGTAGTACTTGTTGTTTTCATTAAGGTTTTAATATGATGAATGTAATCATATTTTTTTATGTGACAATAAGAAAATCTTTACTTTGTTTGAGGAATCTGATGATACAATTGATTTTGGAATTTAGAGACGTTTTATAAAAGTATGGACAAAGGTATTTTTGATAACTATAAAGGTTGGAATGGATTAATTTTAACTTTGGATAGTTTTTTTTAATGTTAAAACATTTATGAAGATTATTTTTGGAATATTATAATACTATAGTTTTAGGAAAAGGACAACCTGCAGGTTGGGGGATAACCTGTCGTGTCGGACAAAGCTGTAGGAATCGAACCCACAACCATAGTGCGATAGGCCTTTATTACCTACCACTAGCCTACAGGAAGTTCCTGGTTATTACAAAATAGTTTTCCTAATCTAAATGGTATGTGTTAACATTTGGAACCTTGTACGATTGGGATAAATATAATATTTTTGAGTTCTATTATCTTTTTTAAGGAAAGATGAGTTTGTGGTAGAATTTTGTTGAAGGTTGAAACTCTACTTGTCAAGTATATATATATATATACCGCTCTCTTATTCTATGAATAAATTAATTCTTGAACATTAGAGAAGGGATATTTAAATTTTTTTTTATCCAAATACCTTATGTTTTGTTGAACTGATGATATTTTAAATCAACATAGATTCAAGGCTTTGAGGCCCTCAATTTTATACTTGTTTTGGATTGATGACCTCAATCACTCCCTAAAAATATTTACTTTTTCCTCCAATTATATTTATCTAATTTCCACCAATGTTCTCTTAATCGAGATCATAATTTGGTGGTGACTTTTTCATTTCCCTTTCCATCTTATTAAGGCTAAATTTTATTAACCTTATTTCCGATGTGGGTTTTCCACAAGGGTATTTTCTAATTTGATCCTTTTATTTTAGAAGAACAATTTCAAATTGTGAGGATGCAATTTATTGATGTATGGGAGAATGTAACACCCCAAGCTTCCGCGATACTCTTCTCTTTCAATAATTCAATAGCTTGCATTGTACGCAAGTTTGAGATTCTAACACACCGCGACCAATAAAAGTAGCCATTATGAATAGTAATGCCTACTTTTTGAAATTTTATAAATTTTATCTTTCAAAATGGACTTTATTTTTGGATTCGGAATATCGAATTTATCCTAGGGTGAAATTTTTATACTTTTCAGACAACTTTTATATTTTGACGAATATTGAAAATTACTAAATTTTAATTAAAAACAACCTTTTTAATCAAAATAATTAATAGTTATAAATTATTATATTGAGTGTTTTTAAAGTATAATTAGAATATAATTTTACCATTTTATCCAATGGGGGTCATTAGAATTAACTTCACTTTGAAATTGTTCATAAACAATTGTCAATATTTTGATTGATATTGTTTCATAAAAACAATCTTTTTATTTGGACAACGGGAATTAATTATAAAATTATTTAATGAAACTTATATGTTTTGAATTTTGAAAAATAGACACCATTTTTTAATTCAGAATATCAATTATAGCTCAGGGTTAATTTTGGGTATTTTTCTGAAAAACTTCAATTTTTGATGAATAGTGAAACCACTAAGTGGTAGTTTAAAAACTGATTTTTTGTGTAAATGAAACATTACAACTTCTGTGATTTTATTTTAAAAAATCCGACATACATGGTTGTCATTAGGAAGTAAAATGTGGTTCAATGGGATTAAAATAATGTTTTTGGTGAATAGTAACTTTTAAGTTTTATTAATCGCAATTAAAGGTAATTAGTGTAATTTAAGGTAAATATAATGTTATAATAACATGAAATCCCCATTATACTTGTCCTACCTTTATTGGAGAGTCATGGCCTACCAAGACAATCCATGGGTCAACTTGGGGACCCCATGGAGCCACTTGTGTAAGAAAATGACAATAATAACTTTTTATTTAAAGTAAAAATAAAATTGTCACAAACTTGTGTTGTTTTACTAAAACAATTATTACATGGGGTTATATAAGTTAACGTTTTGACTATAAATATTAATTGTAAATATAAATAGATTTCCTACATCATGATATTTTTTTTATAATTTTGAGACAGTAAATAAATTAATTTTTTTATCACACCATGATGATGCAGTGATTACCTCATTAATTAACGATTTAAATAAAATGAAAAGATATTGTAAAATATAAGACTTAAACTTGTTAAAAACCTATTGTATGAGAATATTTAGAACCCTTATCACCTTTTCTTTGAAATATATAATAGTAGGTTCTTTGAAATCCGAAAATAATTTCATAATAATGTAACATTTAATGACTTTTCAAGAGTTCCCCTCCTCTCCTCTTATAAAATCCCCCCACCTCAACCACCTTATTCACACCATCAAAGCCATTTGGCTCGGCCAAAAGCTGTCTAAATACCCTCTAAACATTCCTCCCTTCATCCTAGAAGCCTCACCTTGGTAAGAAGTCTTCCCAAGGAAGCCTTTGGGTCAAATCAAAAAGAGTTACCCGATTTTAAGGTAATGTCTTCTCTTATGTTCTTTTGTATTATTTTGCTTCTCCAACACCTTAACCTCTTTTTATTACATTATTTTGTAACAAAAACAGTATATTAAATATAATAGGATGTTGTTATGAGAAGGATTTTATTTACACTTACACACAACTTTGTCTAATGGTTAAAGAACATACTGTTTCTGTGGGTGGTGAATTACTGGCTCACGAAATGATGATTGTTCAATATTCTTTTAACACCTATCATGGTGGCCATTATAATGACACTATATTTATTTATGATATATATTATATTTTTTCCTCTCTGTGATTCTATATTTTACATTTAAAGCATACCTTTATGTTTTTCATGTTGTGAAAATGCGATAATTTCATTTGAGGAAGTGTGAACTACCGCCCCCGGAAGTGATGTGACTCGTTCATGCAATACATAGAATGTATAAAGAAAGAAATTAATGAACTTATTTGAACTATATAATATATATATTATAATATATATATATATATATATATATCATTTAGTTTTACTTCCTTTAAATATGAAATAGAAATGAAAGTAGCGTTCATGTGTACGTACGGCTTACCGTCTCCATGAACAGTGCATTTCATTTCTTACCACTAAATGTTATATAATATTATAAATTCATGTATATACTGGATATATATCATATATATGATATCTAAATCATGAATATAATATTTAATATAATGTATATTCTACCACATAAATAACTTGTAATTATAAGAAGTTTATTGTTGACTCAAGTACCATAGATCGGCAAAAAGACCGTTATTAACATAAATAATTACATAATGTACATAACATGGTAATAAGTGATATAAAATGAATAATGAACTTGAAAAAGGATCTTAGGAAAGTATAAATTAGCTATAGTTTATTATTCAGGAGATTAATGAATGATCATGTCAAGTCAGACACGAGGTAAGGGAACTTCTTAACCCAATTTCCGTTCTTTGGGTTAATCTCCTACTTAAAAAATATGTCATGATATTATTATGTACTATCTTGTATTTATAATTTAATTATGTGTATATATAGTGAATACACATAATAGATCTAATTTATTTAAAAAAAATGATCTTTGTAAGGGAACTTCTTAACCCAATTTCTGTTCTTTGGGTTAATCTCATACTTTCAAAGTATATCCTGATATTATTATGTCATATCATGTATTTTTACTTTCTTTATGTGTAATTATAGTGAATACACATAATAGATCTATTTTATTTAAAAAATTATCTTTGTAAGTACTTCGTCTCAAATTCTTTCATTGAAGCATATTTTGTTTTATACACAACTTTCTTTTATACTGTGTATAAACCCCTTTGACTTTTACGTTTATTCAATAGGAATATTTTTATACGAAGCGTTTTACTAAAAAAAAGGAATGTTTTTTTGGAATACGTATGCATTAACAATGACCTCTCCACCGCTGTGACCATTATTTGAGTTTAGGCTTCCTCTATAAGACATAACTTTTTTTTAAATAAAAAATAAATACAAAGTTTCAATTTTCTTTTATTTTGGTATTGAAAATGGTTTTGAATGTTTTTTTTATTATATCATTGTGTTGTATTGATATCTTGTGATCGAAATGTGCAAATGTTATGTTTCCTTTATGCATGTTTTATGTGATACGATTATGTTATGGTTTATGATATGTCTAAACATGTTCATATAAGGAATGCATTGGACTTAATAAGTGATGGGTGGAGCCCGCTATAGTTCCTCGATGCATCGGTAGGTCTCATGAGACAATCTAGTGTCTTCGCAGGAGGCCTTAAAAAATATTATTTGTAGTCTTGGCATGAGGCCTTGGATATGTGGTTATGATAGCCTCTCATTATGCATTCCATCATTATGAAAGTGGATATTGATATTGAATGTGATTATTCAACTAGTAGAATATCTATGTGAATAAGTAAATGGAATTATTTCATTTTATTTTTTCCATATTATGTTGAAGTTCAAGTTTAAAAGGCTTTTGTTTTAGTTATACATTGCCTTAAATGTTTAAGTTTAATTATGAAAGTTTCCGCTGTATTGTTATCCATACTGAGCATCTGAGATCACCCCTTTAAATGTTTTAATTTTTCCAGGATGTGATGAAGTATATTATGAATGACCTGCATGGATAGTATGAGGGGATATGAAGACGTGATGTTTTTTTATGTTTTTTTACTTTATGATGTAATGTAAGACTTATGAATGTATCTAGTGTTTCCAAGGAGACTAAACTAATCGGTATTTCAAGACTTAATCTTTTGTGATCATGCCAATGTTACGCAATAATTAACCGACTCTGGGTAACTGGGGTCGGGGCGTTACAATCAGTTTAAGGATGAAAGGGTAAGCTAAAAGAAATCTTGATACCAAGAAACTTCTAAATAATTTTCTAAATTTTCAATGTAAATATTATTTCATGATCATAAACAATTGAAATAGGTGTACTATTATGTTTAATGACATCATTAATATAGTTATTTTCAAGTATCTCAAGAGGAAATTTATTTATTATATATAAAACATTTTTATATTTGTTATGTTAATCGATAATAGCCTATCTAGAATCACTCATTCAAAGATTATTTGATAGTCCAATGAAAAATTGCACAGTAATTCCATAAAATATCCACATAGAAACATCTATAGGATCTATGAATGTTCTATGATGAAATCTATCAGGCTTTACATATTTAAATACCAATCATGTAGATATATAATCATAAATTTCACACTTCATATTATCAAACAAAAAATATTCCTTTTGATCCCTACACATCATGGTTCTACTAGTGTGTTTATAGAAATTAGATCTAAGAGAATCATATAATTATTGACTATTCATATTTGGTATAGATTAAACACATAGCCTCTTTCTAAATTTTATGAAACTATCTTCATAAAATAATTCATCCAATTTGAAATGATTCCTTGATTTAATAATCTTTTTAAAATTATCATCATCAAGATAAAATCTTTTTATCATTTCCAATCAATTTGTATTATAATTAATTTAAAAAAGGAATGATATTTCCCTTTTATATTTCCCATATCATACTTCAGTTAATCCATGAACATATTATCTCGATCAATCCATATTTAGTGGGGACTCCATGATAGTTTCATCACAATGTTTCTACTACCTTATATTAATTTTCCTATATTCTATTATATTGGGAAATAATAATCCTTCAGTATCTCAAGTCATATTCATTACCCCAGATGAGTTATTTATATGAAATTGTGTATACCATTCTCGTGTGATCTGTGTATAACTCGTGTCTTTCTCAATAGATTCAATGTCTCCATATATTCAATATAAAGATTAAAAATTACAAATAAATATCATGGGTTGGATTGTTATGTCCTTGAGTCTATAAATTTTGTGACACATAGGTTGTTAGATAATCATTTTCCTAAATCACTCAAATAACTCCCTTCTTTGATGCATCTCTATATATCTCAGATCCATCATTTCCAAATTCTATATTTAATATAAAATAATTGACCAATATCCTCATAAATTCTTCAAAAAATTATTCAATTTCATTTATGCATACAAACATAACCTATTTACATGTATGTTAGGTAAACATGGTAAAGAATCATGAAAATTTATAATCAAATCAACAGTTGTAACCTTTAAAACTAATGAAAATACAATCTTTGGTTTAGTTCATCACTATAGTACATTATAAAACTACCTTTTCATGCAATGGATTAACTATGATATTATCCTTAGAGACAATATTTCTATGAAAACAAATATTAATATTCCATAATTAACCCGTGATGAATTTTCCATCTAAACATTTTCCACTAAGAGTCAAAAAAAGATCCACATGTTCTTATCCTGGTCATAATAGCTTTTAGATTTCACAATGATATCATTAATAAATAAAAAAATTATAGACATTCCAGGAATGCTTGATCCATCAGATCCATATAAACATATGGAACATTAGTTAATCTAAATGAAATTACAATAAAATCATATTTTCAATTAGTTAAATGAAGTGTTTTCTTCTTGATACCTTCTTTCCTTAAAAATAATATGTGATACCTATAATAAAGGGTGATCTTTAGAAAAATATGGATCTTGGTGACGTTGATTGAATATGTAACTAATGTGTGGCTGAGGATACCTTAAATTTATTATAATAATATTGATTTAATTATAATTATCACACAACAACATATATCCATATATATTTTTATTAAAATAATATATTCTCCTATAGTCAATAAATTATGGTGTATAAATCCAATATAAGACATATCCAGTTGTTGTTTATTTTAATTAAATAATTAAACAGTGGATATTTTATAAGGATACATTGATATAGATCTCATTTTGGGGATTAAATCAATAGAGGACTCAATTTCACACTTAGATGGATGTATAGTTAATACCTCAGGAAATACAGAAATTTATTCCTATACCATCGATATATCATCAATGTGAAGATTATCTTTCCCATCAACAGATAGTGTCTAATAATCATCCATAATAATCTCAATCAAAAGAGATACTAGATGTGGATATATACATGACAAAGATGATAATGTATCCCCTTTTAAGATAGGTAATTCTATATATTTATTTCCAATCATAATTTCCATGTCATTGAAATAATTTATTTATTATATTTTTAAATCTTATCCATGAAAATGATTACAGAAGAATAAACTATAAGTATAAGTATAAAATATTGAAATATGGTATGTCGATGTGTAAAAATAAAAATTAACTAAAACAACCTCGTTGTTGAAATATTTCCCCTTATAATATATAATGATTACGCTATTTTGAATCTTCTATGGATATATTTAATTTTATTGGAAATCATGGAAGATAAAAAAAAGTAAAAATATCAAGAATCAAATAAATAATTATATAAATTTGACTCTATAATAAATGCACCTTCTGAAACATCATTTTGTACAACAACCTCAACTATAGAGTCACATAACCATATCCTTCCCTACTCAACCTCTTCTAAGGTTGGTGTAGGTTCTGAGCGTAGTGAAATCATTTGATGGGTGGTTACCAAAATTTAATTTTTCCATGATCGATGATTAATATGATATTTTACACAACATTGAATGAAATGATCAATGAAATTAAATAAATATCATACAATAGAAATCAAACAAGAAACAGAGGGAGAATCATAACATATTATTTTTAAATAACATAATTAATTAAAGAATTCAATTTTTGGAATTATTTATTCATGGATGAATCTAGTGATAGATATGTGTTGCACCATCATTGTGTTATAGGTATAAAGTATATATTCCCTCTACTGGTGATCCACACATGTTCCACAAATCTACTGATGTTGATGAAGGAATCATTGAGTTCCATCATGATAGATCCTTCCAGTTGTGTCCCCTTCCTTTGATCATTATAATAATCACATCCAAATCATTATTCTTGATATGGTAGAGGTTGATTTATCTCTGCTCTTGGGAGAGTTTTTAGAGAAGAGATCTATTGAGGTATGGAGACGATACTCCAAGATTGTTGTTCCCAATAAAAAAACAAATTGGACTACTGAGAAAATATTATAAATGGGATTATATATTTCTTGAGCTAAAAATATATAATAGAATAAGTGAAATTAATTTTTTATTTATTCCATGTATAACCACTGTCAAATAATAAAAAAAATATTATTTCTCGACATTCTCTTAACTTGCGAATTATATTAAATATTATTTAATTAAATTATAATCAAAATTTATTATTTTTCACCCGACTTAAAAACATGATCTACCATTCGTCCATATTTATCGGTTCTTTAATGAGGTATATTTATTTGTTAAAAAAATTCACTACAATATTAATAAATAAAATATTAATACTGATTTCATTAAATTAAAAATAAATATTTATTTAACAATATACTCAAATTATATTCTCTCAAATAACTGGTGACAGAATATATGAGACCAAGAATACGTGAATAATTATTAAACCATGTATGCGAATAATATTTAATAAACTTGTTAAATTATAAATTATTATATATTATTCAACTGAAATTTTGGATACACATAGTTTATGACCTTCTAATGCTCTTTCTTAGTGGAATTAGGAAAAGAATCCAAAAGTCCAAGGTTAACATCTTACAATTCACCAAATAACCCATATAAAAAAAAGAAAAAACTTCAATTACATGTTACATCATATATATTTACATTGAAAAATATAATTCCCTTATCAAAATATCTCAAGTCAAGAAGGTTTCATACTTGTACCATCATCGTATGTGATCGATGTAACTTTCTTTGACATTGAATAAGTTGAACATTCTTATAAAACACAATTGACATGAATTTATTTAGTCAATATAATTTCCATAAACTGGATTGTGATATCAAATCCATTTAAAGAATAGTAAAGGCGCATCCATTATCTATTTATTCATTAATGCAATACTAATTGTATTGCACCCCACATTTCTTACCTCACCATGAACATTTTTTGTCATAGTTTCCATCAATGCATCAATATACTCAACACCTAATACCAATCACAAATAATTGTAATGACTAAGGACCAATAAACATGGCCAAATATATGAATATCTAGGGACACATATAATATCATACTGGATATTACCAAGGGCCTACCCCATGAGATGTTTTGTCAAATTCCAATGAGTATCCACCCTTGATATCTTATACCATTTGTGTTCCACGAATGATATCATCTAGATATATAATAAATATATATAAATAGGGTTATAGAACACTCAGGTTCTCATCACTAATGGGAACTACTTTAAAAATTGAGTGTGACAGCTAGTCTTAGGACATTATCACATTCTATGTCATGAAAATGAGCAATAATGATGAGATGAGATGTTTATTAATTTTCAAAAACATGAATAAATCATATGATAATGTACATAATAGTTGGTTCTAGGGAACCAACACCAACATAATCTCACTTTCACAAGAGCCATATGCTAACAACCTTCAGTCTGCAAGATCTCAATTGATACCTATCCTTCTGTTGAGATAGTATTTTATTCAAGGGGTCCACCACATGATCTTCCATGTGTACTGTTATTACTATAACATCACCCCTATGAGGGAAATCCTTCAATATGTGATAATTATAGAGTATGTTCCTTGTCTTCTAGTGTGACATTTGCACTATTTCAAGAGCCACCACGATAGTATTATCACATTACTATATGAAATGGTATTTACTATTAGGTACCACATCAGGATCCTACAAATAGTAAAACATAAAAATATCTTTTTTGTAAGAATTAAAAGCATCTATATACATAGACTGCACTGTTGAATCATAGAAAACTAGCAGCTTTAAAATCTTCCATCTCACAACTCCTTAGTTGAGACAGAAAACATATCATGATTTTGATTTTAGATCATTCTGATATGTATGAAAACTATCATCAGTATAACCACTAATGACAAACACTTTATCTCCTCCATAAACATGTTACATATCATTAGTTCTACTCAGATACATACAGATAGCCATAAGAGTAGACCCATGATATTATCTTAGATCTACTTGATATCTTCCTATGATTCAAAATTCATAAGAAACATACAATATAGTACAAAATAGGGCTTATATGATTGATCCCATCTTGGATTATTATATATTAAATCTCTTTAGTATCTGGTCGACATATTTACTTTTACTTTGTCCAATAATATTATTGGATCCATCATTAATTATCATTTTCCCTATAATATAGGATGCGTCACCTAATTCCTTGATTAAGAAACACTAGTTTAACCAGTATTTACCAGAATGAAAGACTTCTATGTCATTTCCACTATTAAATATTCCATCAACATATAATATTAGGATAACAAATGCATTACCATTAACCCACTTATAATCACACAGATCACATTAATTATTAATGAAAACAAAATCTTTTATGGCTTCATCAAATCAAATGTTCCATGACCTGGATACTCACTTAAATCGATAAATAGATTGTAACATGAATGTTATTTTGGAATCACCAATAGTTAAAAACCCTAGTGGTTGTCTCATATAGACATATACCTAATGTATTCCATTAATAATTGTCAATTTTACTCCAATCTATCAAATATCATAGTCATTTTAAGATTTTATGACATGTATAATTATAAACAATTTAACATGGAAACTATAAAAAAATCATTATACTCAATTCCTTGATGTTTTTTAAACACTTAATCCCCTTCCCATGATTTTTAGGTATTTACTTTACCTCTCATGTCTAGTTTAATCTTCAATACCCATTTTCAAAAAATGGGATTTACATCAACATGAGCATCAAGAAAACCCCCCACATTGTTCTTATTTATGGAATACATTTCAGAATTCATGCCTTATTTCCATCATGCAGCTTTTGAACGCATTAATTTTTCATTATAGAATATATGTTTATCTTTTTCAACCAATAATGGTTAACTATATTCGGCGACTAGAAAACCATATCTCAATGGTTTTTATACTTTTATTACACTACATTGTAGTTCTTGTGTTTCATGAACTAATTTTTCCACAAGGACCTATTGAATATTTTCATTCTCCAACTCTTTTGTATCTTGAGCATCTAATTCATTGAAATCAATCTTTCTATAGCTATAATTTTTTAGGATGCCATCCCTCTAAAGAAAATATGTATTTTCTAGAAAAAATCATTTTTTTATTTGATGGGTTTTATAGGTATTTCCCTTTGATTCCTTAGGATACCCTACAATGATAAACATCATGAAATGTGGTGCTAGTTTGTTTCCTAATAAGGCCATATAAAATACATCACAACCCCATACAAATATTTTGAAAAAATGAGTTTCTTTCCACTCCATAACTGGAAGGTAATTCTATTTTCAACTTTAGTTGGAATTTTGTTTATTGTGTCTTCCACAATTTGTAATGCATATCCCCTAATGTGAAATGGAAGACATTCATGACTCTTCATCCACCTTACCATGTATAATAAGACATGGTTCCAATTTTCACTAACACCATTCCACTACATTGTAAATTTTTTAGTGAGTGTAGAAATTATCCAAAACTCTTGTAAAAATTAGATTAACTCTTGGTTATTAAATTTACCACTTCGATCTAGTCGAATGTTTTCTTATCTTTGTACCAAGTTGATTCTCTACTTAATTATTGAATTACTTGAATTTCTTAAAATAATTGGACTTATTACTCATTATCTATATATATATCCATATATACTCAAGTCATCAGTAAAATCTATGATGTAATAATATCCACATCTAGCTTCTGCTGAAAATTGTCTAAAAACCTTAGTGTGAATCCATATTAGAAGCATTGTGTACTTTTCAACTTATCCACGAAAATTTGTTTTGGTTATATTTATTTGTAAAAAAACATTATATCAATCAAGTCGTTTTATCATAGTAAAGTCTATACAACTATCTTGATAGAACCTTTTCAAACACTTCTTACCTACATTTCCAAGAAACTGATACCAAAGCTATGTGTTATATGAGTCATGTGAACATGATTGGTTATCAATTTCCAAAACATGGTTTTCATAATATAATACATAAATACCATTATTTAAATGTTCTATACCATAACATATGTTTTCTTATAAAAAACAACTTTAAGTTCCAAACATTAAAAAAATCCCATCTACATCTAGTAATGTTACAGAAATTATGTTCTTGTTAAGAGACGGTACATAATAAAAATCTTTTAAAACAAAAATCAATATTACTGCTAATGATAGGTGGTAGTAACTAATGGGTTGAGCAGCCATCCACACACCATTACCAGCTCTGAGATCCACCTCTCCTCTAGAAATATATTGAAATATACTTGGTTCCTACATTGGGATAAATATGTGATCCCCACAAGCTCTATGTAATACCCAATATATAGATATTGAAAGATTACACTCGATAATGAATTTACCTTTTTCTTACCCTTTTATCTGGATAGAGTACATATTCTAGTGGCCAGACTTACCACATGAAAAACATACGTCCACCATTTCCTTGACCTATCCATGGATCTTCTACTTCTCGGAAGGATAATGATTGGGAGATTTAGACTCTCTATAGGTATTGGACCCCATTTATCTGTACTTCCTTTTCTTATTCACCATAAGGATTATATGTTTATCATGAACAATGTCCTTATACACTTGTAATATCAAGGAAATAAATATAGAAAGACTTTTCTCATTACTAATAAAATTTTAATTAAAAATAGAACTAGAGAAAGACATAATAAATGATAAAAGTATGAGATCTATGTGTAACTCATCAGGGAATGTAATCCCTAAGATGTCTAGGAATTCAATGTAGATGATAATCTTGACTACATAAGGCCTAGTTTTCCTAGAATCCCCAAGAAAAATTTTAAAAAAATAGTAGGATATCTTATACCTCAGTTGTATTTACTTCAATTGATAGAGATACTAATGGAGAGAAATCAATCTATAGGAATACATAAGCTCATGTTGTTTCAAAATCTCTTTGGACAAGGATGATGGGTTGAATCATTGAACAACTATAGAATTGTTTATATTTTTCTCATAAAGTTATATCTCATAATCACTTTACTCATTACAAGGAACAACATGAAAAGGTTCATCCGACACATATAATTTAATTTCGTGGTCAAGGATAAAGTGCATATGCCTTTTCCAAACTCAGAAATGTGTTCTGGTGAGAAGGTTTTCATTATAAAGTATGGATCACAAGAATTTTGTTGATTTAATTATTATTTTTGTTTCTATAAATTTGATTAACAAATATTTTAGAACATCATTTGATAAATTTAGAAAAATAAATAAATAATATATTTATTAGTATCCCACTATTTTATCGAAACCCAACATACTTCACCATTAGATTTGGAATATCGTATCTGTTGGACATCCTATTGAGAAGTATCTATATTTTCATTCACATTACCCCAAAATTGGTTGGTTATTAAAATTGAATGGTTTTTGGTAGAAATTCTAAATGCTAACTGTAATGACTCTCAGTTCATTGATTTATTGAGTGGAATACCTAATCCTAAAATCGTTAATTAAATTTCCTTATCATTTTCCTATCAGTTACACAATGTCTTAATTTGGCAGCCAACCCTTGATGTGAACAATGTTATGTCAAATGGAAACATAAATATAGAATTACATGATTAATAAAATCTCCCCAACATTGGTTGGCCACGAAATCTTAACTATGGATTTTTTTTAATTTAAGTAGTAGAAGGATATACTACATTATTATTTTATTGAGTGATTTTTTTATTTTATGTATAAATTATTATTAATATCCTAATTAATTTATTTTTTATATTATGTGGATTAATATTATTGATTAAAATTATCTTTGATAATATTTAGTCATAAGATAATTTATTTTAGTTATATCTTGCATTCTATTTAATTCATTTATTATGTGATCGCAACAAAAACATACATAATGAAATAACCATGAATCATATAAAATAATAATGTTGTCTACTCATGATATTGTACTAATAGTTATTTTATCTAGTAGTTAACAAATTCCCCACTTGCCTAGGTGAAAAAAACATTGAACCAATTATGGTCTGGGTTACATCTTTCCGCCTATGTATCTCATTGTATTGTTTTTTCCTCAGATCCAAACATGAAATACCACTATTAGATTGGGAGATCCATACTTTACAAAAGACTTTAACTCACATACTGGTAAGAGTAACATGGGTTCACTGAAAATAAACCATAGGCATGCATTCCCTACATAATAACAGGAGATAAGGAACATATTCCACCATTATTTTAATAAAACATTAAATAAAATGTAACCAATCACATAAAAATGTATGTTCTATCACAGGATCATTGAAATTCATGAAATGAATTATGCATTTAATAAAAAACATGTATTAAATCCATAATCATTCTTATTTTAAATAAATCAAACTCAAACAAATTAATTATTATATTTATTTAATAAATTATTTTATCTTAACACTTATATGAATTTCCATGACATTATTATGCAATATAATTTGAATCAAATTTAATAAATTCATTTAAAATTATATGTTTACATAAATGGTCCATTAAGGTAACATGGTTAATACTAAACCGAATCTACCCATCGTTTATTATACCCATATGTATTTTCACTTTTGTGACAATTGAAATACACAACATATCACATACATTCATGATGTGTAAAATTACATGAATTAAATTATTTTCAAGGTTACTTGTTATTCATCAATGGATACAGACTAATAACTATAATACACCTCATAAAAAATATCAAAATATGGAAATTATGCATATATTATTTAAAAAAATATATTATATATATTAAAAGTATCACATGGAATGCCCTAGAAACTTAATGACCACCAACAAGAACATGTATCATGGTTTAAATAATATAATAAATAAATTTTAAATTTGAGTAATTTGGTAAAAGTAAACATCGGGTATATGTGAGATACATGGTATGTATATCTCTCACCATATATCCGAGGTACATGCCTACTGACTTGGAATGTGAATCATACCTCAAAAAATTCGTGTACACAATGTTCATTATAGACTACCTTGAATGTTAACTCATAGTTACATAGACACCAATCGAGTTGGCCGTGTATGGAATACACAGACCATATATGAATCAATGGGACTCCATGACATGTACATGGGAAACACAACATATAATCCATTTGACCATGATCCAATTTTTCCCAGCCAAACCAACATGTGGTGTAATAATAAAATACACCATTTTTCATTAATCCACAGAGATTGAGTAAATCCGTAATTAACTCATTGTGCATAGAACATAAATTCATGGTGTGTAACTCCAGTTAAATAGTGTCTACTATTATTATGTTCATCTACAATCTTTGGCACCTCTTTATGAGTTCCAATGTTTTATTTTAATCCTAAAATTAGTTGTTTTGATTTTATCTACAATACACGAAGGAGTATAATGTAGATCTCACAATTCAGATTACTAGAACGATTAAACTTAAATTGAAAAAAATATATAAATGTGAAAATCATAGATAATACTTAAATATATAAAT
This sequence comes from Viscum album, assembly GCA_963277665.1. Classification (NCBI taxonomy): domain Eukaryota; kingdom Viridiplantae; phylum Streptophyta; class Magnoliopsida; order Santalales; family Viscaceae; genus Viscum; species Viscum album. Next base: position 640,420,778 of record OY728123.1, read on the forward strand.
AACTTCTTTGCCTTGTTGGGTGGAGAAAAAGGGAGTGATGGCAAGAGGGGGGGTGAATTGCCTTTAAAAAAAATGATTAACAAATTAAAATCAAAGTTAAAGGTGTAGCGGAAAGTAAAGAGGCAAGACACAAGAATTGATAATGGAGTTCGGCCAAAAACCCGGCCTACATCTCCGCTCCCAACTCAACCGTTGAGATATTCTACCGCTTTCTTTTCAATGGTTGTAGCAAGAATCCCACTAGCCTTTTTACAGGTGAAGGCTAGCTCACCTATTACAGCTTGCTTTTAGTGGTTATGCAAGAACCCACTTGCTTTTAATGGTTGAGCAAGAACCCACTAGCCTTCTTACAGGAGAAGGCTATCTCACCTTTGATTCAAGCCTTTTGAAAGGTAAGGATTGACTAACCTCTTCACACCTTGAAGGTGGTGTGAAAACCCAAGAGAGAGGACGAGAGAAAGAGATGGGGTTTGTAGGCACAAACCCAATTTGATGCTCAAAATAAATAAAACAATAAAACCGTATTTGGGGAAGCCTTGGGAGCCAATGGTTGATTGGATTTGAAGACGTGCACTCCCAAGCTTCTTTGGTGATGCTCCTTGGATGTGGAATTGGATGGGAGCAGTTGGGGTTCCTTGGATGAAGTCCGCCGGAAGTTCGCCAAATGATCAAAAATGTGTCCGTGGGATTGGTTGGAGTTCCGGGGCTTCAAGGTCCTTTATTTATAGAGGGGGAACCCTCATATGGCCATTGGAGGCCTTTGGAGCCATTGGAGAGGCTTTCAGAGCCGTTGGAGGCCAAGTGGACAGGCTGGTCAAAAGCCCAACGGCTAGTTTGACTGGCTCCACCGGCTGACCGGTACAGGGCCACCGATTGGCCGGTGCCTTGGAGATGGGAGGAAGGTTCTGTCCAGACTCCACCGGCTGACCGGTGAGGAGGCCACCGGTTGGCCGGTGGCAAGACAGTAGCTTGCCATTCTGTGCAGGACTCCACCGGCTGGCCGGTGCTGAGGCCACCGGTTGGCCGGTGCTTAGACAGTGGCTGGACTCTTGGTCTGGGCTCTACCGGCTGGCCGGTGCTGAGGCCACCGGTTGGCCGGTGCTCTGGACAGTGGAGAGCCTTTCTGTCAAAGGTCCATCGGCTGGCCGGTATCATGCCACCGGTTGGCCGGTGGACTGAAAATAGTCCAAGTTAACTTCTTTGCCACTTCTTGCTCCTGAAATCATGCCTAACAACAAAAACACTTGAAAACAAGATTAGATAAATAAGAAGGTGATTGTGATCATGAAAATCAAACCACGAGGGGTTCGAGAGGTACAACAATCTCCCCCTATTTTGATGATCACAATCACCAAAACAAACAATGTAGAAAATGAAATGAAAAGCATGTTTTAAAGGATTTCTCCCCCAATCAACCAAGAATTTCTCCCCCTTTGTGATTATAAAAATAGCACGGGGCATAAAACTTGATTGAGGGAAAGGTTTGAAAAACAAGAGAGAGATTTTAAACCAATTGAGATTTTTGAAATTTGAATTGAAAGTTTGAAAATTGAATAACAGTTTGAATTGAAAGTTTGAAAATTGAATAACAGTTTGAATTGAATGTTTTGAAATGAAAAATGAATATTTTGAAATGAAAAAATTTGATACCAATCGTTGAAAATGAAAGTTTGAATCGAAAATTTTGAAATTGAAATTAAAAGGGTTTAAACGATCCTAACTCCCCCTAAATAAAAACCACAAATCACCGGGGAGAGGTTTTTGAAACCGAGACAAATTTCGGTCCGGTGAGACTCGCTAGAAGGGATTTTTCAATCCACACTTGTCTAGTGGCAGGTCTTCTCTTATAAAATTTATCGCTAAAGAAAACAGTTTTGGGCCTACCATACCGGGCATTTTTACAATTGCACTCATAAATTAAGTGCCCGGGTTTTTTACAATAATTGCAAAATTTGTTTTGAGAGCTCCCCCTTACAAAAATAGTAGGAGCATGGGAAGAGGAAGCTTGCTTGGAATAGCCAAGCCCTTGGGTGGTTCTAGAAACACGTTGGGAACCTAGGAGGTTGGTCAAATTTTGTTCCCCTTGGGTGAACTTAGCTAGGGATTCCCTTAGATCTTTGATGGTTGATTCCATGGAATCAACATCGGGAAGATTTTGGATTTTGAGGGACATCTCTTCCTTCTCTTTGAGAAGTTGTTCTTTTTCGGAAGAGAGTTTTTTGAAATTCTTTTTTAAAGAAACAAATTTGGATGAAAGTTCGTGAAAACCTTCCTCCAATTGATCTCTAGCATGTTGGAGATCCTCATAAGACATGTGATTGAAAGAATTTGAAGAACAAGAGGATGAGGAGTCGGAAGATGTTACCTCATGGAATGCCATTAGGAATTTGTTACTGTTGTCGCTCGAGGAGGAGGAGGAGGATGATGTGGAGCTATCACTCCATGTGGCCTTGAATGCTTTCTTCTTTTCCTTGCGCTTGGACTTTTTCTTGCGGGATGGGCAATCGGGCTTGTCATCGCCTTTAGTACCTTCATGGGTTACTTCTAAAAGTTTCCAAATTTTATAAGAAGATAAGCAATTAGAAACACGATTAAATTCATTACGATCTAACCCACAATGAAGAGCATTCATGGCTTTTCCATCAAGCTCAAAATTTGCAATGTCTTCGGGGGTCCATTTGGATTCGTCGGGAGAAGAAAGTGAATAACCATGCATGAAAATTTGAAAAATAGGATAACCAATGCTTTTAAGAAATGTGGTCATGCAGGTTTTCCAATATGTATAGTCGGTTCCATCAAAGAATGGAGCACGACTCAAAGAAAATCCTTCGGGGCCGAAAGAGGTTGAAGCCATCAAAAAAGATCTTGAATTTGAAACCGGTTAGGGTATTACTCAAATTTTGCCTCTGATACCAATTGTTGGGCGGAGAAAAAGGGAGTGATGGCAAGAGGGGGGGTGAATTGCCTTTTAAAAAAATGATTAACAAATTAAAATCAAAGTTAAAGGTGCAGCGGAAAGTAAAGAGGCAAGACACAAGAATTGATAACGGAGTTCGGCCAAAAACCCGGCCTACGTCTCCGCTCCCAACTCAACCGTTGAGAGATTCTACCGCTTGCTTTTCAATGGTTGTAGCAAGAAACCCACTAGCCTTTTTACAGGTGAAGGCTAGCTCACCTATTACAGCTTGCTTTTAGTGGTTATGCAAGAACCCACTTGCTTTTAATGGTTGAGAAAGAACCCACTAGCCTTCTTACAGGTAAAGGCTAGCTCACCTTTGATTCAAGACTTTTGAAAGGTAAGGCTTGACTAACCTCTTCACACCTTGAAGGTGGTGTGAAAACCCAAGAGAGAGGATGAGAGAAAGAGATGGGGTTTGTAGGCACAAACCCAATTTGATGCTCAAAATAAATAAAACAATAAAACCGTATTTGGAGAAGCCTTGGGCGCCAATGGTTGATTGGAGTTGAAGACGTGCACTCCCAAGCTTCTTTGGTGATGCTCCTTGGATGTGGAATTGGATGGGAGCAGTTGGGGTTCCTTGGAGGAAGTCCGCCGGAAGTTCGCCAAATGATCAAAAATGTGTCCGTGGGCTTGGTTGGAGTTCCGGGGCATCAAGGTCCTTTATTTATAGAGGGGGAACCCTCATATGGCCGTTGGAGGCCTTTGGAGCCGTTGGAGAGGCTTTTGGAGCCGTTGGAGGCCAAGTGGACAGGCTGGTCAAAAGCCCAACGGCTAGTTTGACTGGCTCCACCGGCTGACCGGTACAGGGCCACCGGTTGGACGGTGCCTTGGAGATGGGAGGAAGCTTCTGTCCAGACTCCACCGGCTGACCGGTGAGGAGGCCACCGGTTGGCCGGTGGCAAGACAGTAGCTTTCCATTCTGTGCAGGACTCCACCGGCTGGCCGGTGCTGAGGCCACCGGTTGGCCGGTGCTTAGACAGTGGCTGGACTCTTGGTCTGGGCACTACCGGCTGGCTGGTGCTGAGGCCACCGGTTGGCCGGTGCTCTGGACAGTGGAGAGCCTTTCTGTCAAAGGTCCATCGGTTGGCCGGTATCATGCCACCGGTTGGCTGGTGGACTGAAAACAGTCCAAGTTAACTTCTTTGCCACTTCTTGCTCCTGAAATCATGCCTAACAACAAAAACACTTGAAAACAAGATTAGATAAATAAGAAGGTGATTGTGATCATGAAAATCAAACCACGAGGGGTTCGAGAGGTACAACATGCCTCTCTAATACAACTTTTAGGTTCTGATCACAACAAAAACATGTGATTGGAAATTCGCAAATTGTTTTTTTCTATGATCGATGATTAATTCAAAATTTTACACAATGCTGAATGTTAGTTATCGATGGAATTAAATAAATGAATCGGACAATAGAAATAACAATGGAACTAGAAGGAGTATCATCACATATTATTTATAATTAATTTAATTAATTAAAGAATTTAATTTTTGGAATTTTATCTTTAATGATGAAACTAGGGACAAATTTATGTTTCATTGTCATTGAATTGTAGAAATAAGGTACATATTAACTCAGGTGGTGATCCACTTGAGTTCTAAGAATCATGAGAAATAACCAATGGAATATAATGGTGCTATTAAAGAAGATCCATTCCCTTGTGTCTTATTCCCCTAGCTATTATGATAATTTCTCCCAAAAAGTATTCTATGATCTGGTGGAGGAATATTTCTTTCCATTTATTACAGCATTCTTACAGAAGATATCTCTCTAGAGCTTGAGATGATTCTCCAATATTATTGTTCACATCCATAAAAATGAATTTTCTTATTTAGAAAAAAATATAAATGGGATTATATATTAGAAGGGTTTAAATAAAATAATTGAAAAATTTCCCTTCATTATTTATTTAATCCCTACGAAACCCCATGTCAAATAATAATAATAATAATAATATTTATTTTCATGTGTATTACTTGATAATTATTTACAATATTATTTAATTAAATAATATTAAATAATTCTAATTTCTCATCGGACCTAAATACACAGTCCTCCATTCCTCCATATTTTCTGTACCTTAAAAATTGACTGTTTATTTTTTAAATAAATTTTATTGTATTACTTTACTATAAATAACTAAATATAATATTAGTTAAATGGAAAATAAATATTAATTTAATAATTATCTCAAAATATAATCTCTCTAATAACTGGTGATATAGTATAAAAGATTAGGCATACATGAATAATTATTAAACAAAATTTGAGAATAATATTTATTCAACTTGATAAATTATAAATAATAGTTTATTATTTAATTGAGATTCTCGATACACTTTGTGTGTGAACCTCTAGGAAATATTATCAGTGGCATTAAAATAAGGCTCATAAAGTCCATGGAATGCATCTCAAAACATGACAACACACCATTAGAGAAATAAGTCAATGTAAAAATGAAATGTTACCTCATAAAGATTCTTACTATGAAATATAATCCCTTTATCATGATATCTCAAATCAAACTGGTTTCATACTGGTGCCATCAACCTATAGTCTCTACGTATCATTATATGACATCTCGGAAATTGAACTTTCCATTAGAAGACCATTCCAAAAGATTTATTTAGTCTATATCATTTCCATAAGAGGGCATGAAATATGAACTTACGCTAAATAACATAAGGGACAAACCCCTTCTCATATTTTCCATTAATGCAATATTAATCATGACACACCCAACGTATCGTACCTCTCTATAAACATTGGTTATTAAAATTTTCAACAGTATATCAATGTGTAAAACTCATAGTACTAATTAATAATGATCTTAAAGTCTAAGGACCAATTAGAACATCCAAAAATAGGAACATCCAATGAAAAATATAAATATGGATTTTTAACTGGAGGGTCTCGTCCAAATAATATCCTACTGGATATTACCAAGGGAGTACACCATGACCGGGCTCCTCAAAGTCCAATGAGACTCCACCCATGATATAATGTATAATTTATATCCCTGAAATGATATCAAATAGATATTGAATATATATTAAAAAATAGAGTCATAACACTTTTGGGTTTCCATCATAATAGGGAACTGCAATGGCCATTTAGTGTTATGGATACTCTTAGGACATTATCACATACTATGTCACATAGAAGAACAATCATGATGTGATAACCAGTTTATTAATATTCAAAACCACAAATACATGTTATCATAATGTATTATAAAGTAGGTTCTTAGGAACCAACTATGAAATTTGGTCCCCTTGATGCTTAGGACACTGAAGTAAAAACCCTGACAGTAGATCTCCAAAGATGGTGGTAACATTTTTATGTTAGAACTAGATAAAAATATGAAACTGAGGTACTGAATAATTTATTAGTATTAGTAAAATAGATACAAACACAAACCTTACATTATTTTGGATATAAAATATAAATCATCAAAATAGTAAATAATCTACATCCTCAAAATTATTCAATGACACATTATTCATGTCCAAGGAAAAGGGAAACAAATAAATAGTAATCTCATACACTCTATAATGGTTATTTAAATTAGAAATTATCATTATTTAAGTAATTCATTTCAATTTTCAAAGGTAATGAATTGAAAACAGTTGAAATTAAACAAATAACATCAGTAAAAGGAATAATATGGTAGGAATAGAAGATGATCTAATAATCCCATATAAATAATCTTATGATACCAAATATTGAACATATATATAATAAATAATAAAATAATCACATAAAAATTAATAACATATTTTATAATGGTATAATCCATAATATTTGACCCCATAATATTTCATTGGGTTCTTTTTCTTTGATAATTTAAATTATAGTAACGTATATAAAAAAACTTATTCAATAAAGCAATATAACAAGTTTGTATCATGAGAACAATTTATGCATCAATGATACATATAATTTTGAGTACCACTCATAAATTAATAATTATAATTCTATTATCATATAAATAAACATTATTATATAATCAGTATTCCTAAAAAATCAATAACTGACTCTATTAGAGGAACTGGTATAAGGAATTTTAATAATTTCCCTAGTAAAACATTAAACAAACCTTCCATAAAAATATAGGTGTTGTGTATTTGGAATATAACCCTAAAAATTATAATATTAAAAAATGGTTTTGAAATAGATGAAAATAATTTAAAATGAAAGCTGTAAATTTTCTTTAGAAAAATACCACATTTTCTATTTAAAAAAATATTTAAAATAAAATGTTTTCTCATATATTGAAGGAGAAAATTTAATTTTTAAATAAAAATGAATACAATGCCATGAATGATTCCAAAAATTTATCAAACATGATTGTTGTAGTTTATTTTTATGTAGTATAATTTTAGAAACACATTCCCGTCACAATATTATAAGAAAATTGAAAATTACATCATTTAGAAATTTACAAGAAGATTTCATTTAATCCATTTTTTAAAAGACATAATTTTATAAAAATTTCAATAATAAATCATTGGATAACAGTAAATATATTTTTTAAAACATTTAAATGAAAATATTTATATGGAAGAAAAAAATTATGATTGTGTAAAAAACAATACTTTCATATCTTCAGTACATATAGATAAAACTAATTAGAAAACATGTAATTTCTATAAATAATGATGGGAGATGAAAAAATATATTTTTTATGATATAAATATAAAATAAATACCCAAGAGACATTGATATAGACAATACTGAATAATGATGAGATTGTAAAATAAACCCTTACCACATTGGAAACAAGTGAATCATAACCACGATGAAACTAATAAATTAAAATTATCCATTAAGTACAGTAAAAATAAAGGGAATTATTTTATATCATATAAATTTTATATTATATTCACTATATAAAACTAGAAAGTGGTGAATATGACATATCTCTCTTGGACACCTGAGTGGGATGAGAAACCCTTGACTTAAGTCTAGCATCCTAAATTATGTATTTGAACAATATTTATAATAAATATATATTTATTATAAATATATTATATAATAATAATATTATATATCATACCAAATGTTATTTTCTTATAAAACATGATATCCATTATATTAAAAATTATTTGTTAAACTCCCGGTTCTGGATGATAACTTCTTCATTATTCAGGAATTTTTTGTTTTGTTAGTTTTTTCCCTTATACATTGATCATGGTTTATTTGTATAAAAAATTTAAATGATGATATAAATATTATATATATTCATTAAATATATCATTTTTATCATCCATTTAATGATTAAATGTTAAATGGGGCACATCTATGTAGTTGATAATCCACACGTATGCATAAACAACATTAACACTTTACAATAGATTGGAATGTATGAATGAATATATTATATTATAATATCAGAAGAATAATTTTTTATAAAATATAAAGTTATTTATTAAATTTATATTTATAACCATCCAAGTAAACAGGTGACAAAATACTAATTACACTACTTCCGGCAGACGGACAACAGAATGCACGCACGAGCAATGTTCTTGTTTTTTATAAGATAAAAAATGGTTGGAAAGTAGTTTTGACAATATAATAATAACATACAATTATAATTATGATAATATATTTTTTAATATATTATTTTAACAACATATTTATAGGAATTTTAAATATAATTAAATTTGAAATAGTCGGTAAAGATGATTTCCACTTCATTAAAAGAGATCCTTTAATACATTTCATAAGATCCATAGTATTGTAATTAAAGAAATAAATAGCATGTAAAGACCCGGAAATTTCAAGAAATTTTTTTTTCTTAATTTTAATTGGAATTTTACAAGAACGTGGTTTCTGACGGCACTTGATTCCGAGGCCCGGAGTGCCCGGAATCAACTTCCGAAGTTTGGCTCGGGTACATTCAGTGAACGAGGGAGCGAGAATTTCTATCTTTTGAACCGGTTCTCGGAATTGAAATCCGATGGCACCGAGGAACGCGCAACGCCGGTAATTGCTTAAGGGGATCTTTACCACAGTTGCATTTTAAGAGGGTTGAGATTTTTTTTTTGGGGTTTTAGTTTAAAATAAATAAAATTGTGTGAACAATTTTATTTTATGTCTTTGGGAGTTATTCTCTCCCATGGGAAGTTGTTGGTGGAGCCCATGACAAACCAACTTCCCATGAGTGGATACTTGAAAGGTGGGTCCCACACGATCCCCAACCTTTCACATCCCTATAACTCTCCTTTAACCCCCCATTTAATCTCCCTTTAACTCTTGAACTTCTCCCCCTCTTAAGTGCATGCCAACACTTTTTAATTAATGAGTTCAACTTCTTAAATTAATTAAGTTATTTGAATTTTGGAATTTGAAAAGCTTGGCATGTGTTAATAATATAAAGGGAGAGATTATTTTAGTAGGTTTCATGGTTAAGTGAGGATATTGAGAGAGGAAGCTCTTAGTTTTGAAAAACTCTATCACCATCGTTGAAGAACGTCGAGACTTCGACGAAGAATGTGATGAACACCGACCCTCCGAAGGAGAATGCGAAGGCACCAACGACGTGCCTTCTCTTCTTCTTTCTCCGCATCAAGGGAGGAGGCATCACCACGGGGAACGTCGCCATCGACGACGGCACTCACTCCGATGACGACGGAATTGATACCGTTCTACAGCGACACTACCATCTCGCGACTTTGTCAACAATGAAGGACGACAGGAGGAAGGGGATTATTTTGTTTACTTATTTCCATTCATAATTGTAGTTATCGATTGTCGTGGATTTTTCGACTAGATGACATCGATTAATGAGAGGGGGGCCGGACCGCACAAACACAGCCGAACCCCCCTCCTATGTTAATGTTTGTTTCCTTGTGGATGGAACGGGATGGCGTGGTGCCGTCGCACCACGCGGGAATCACTCGGCAATTATTGTGCGGCGCCGTCGCGCCGCGCCGTGGAAAGAAATTCAAGAACACGACGCTGTCGCGCCGCGTCGAAGAAAACCGAAGACGCCACGGCTGGAGCAGGGCCGCGGCGGAGGAGCGCGGTGCCGTCGCACCGCACCGGACGACAAGGGCCGCGGCCAGTTCCGGGCCGCGGTGTAGTAAGGTGACCGGCGGCCGGACCGGGTCGCCGGCGTCGGAGCTGGAAGGGGACTGGCCTTTGCCGGTCCCGTTGAGCAGGAACCAGCCGGCCAGGTCGGTCCGGCCGGAAGGGGAGGTACAGAGGGAAATAAATTCCCCCAGCTGGAATCAAGCGGACCCAATTAAAGGGGCCGCCGTTTCATAAAGGAGGGGCAACGCCCCTCCCTTGGCTCGCGCGCGGCACAAAGGCCGCGCAGGCTGGCCGCCGCGCTGGCCGGGCCGCCGCGCTGCCGTGCCGTCGGCCGGGCCGGGAATCCGGGCTGGGCCGGGTTGTCGGGGCGGGCCACTGACCGGGCCGGGTCGACCTGGTGCGACCGACCCAGGGGGGGTCGGGCCGGGTTGGCCCGGGCCCGGACCCCCCGTCTTCGGACCACTTTCGGTCAAAAGCCCGTAACTTGAGCTACGGGCCTCCAAACGACTCGCCGTCAGCGGCAACACGATCCTTGGATCGAGACGGCCGTTTCAGTATATCGCATTCAAGTTTTCAGATTACTTGGGGTTCGGCCGGGTTGGTTCGGATACGAAACCAACCGGGCCCTCGGAGCGGTAACACTTATGACTTAAGCTCCGGACGTCCGATTGATGTGCCGTCGACTTTGATAGATTCCTCTATGTGAGACGGATCTTTTGGCTTACTCTACTCGAGGTTTGGATACCGTCGGAGTGCTGTTTGGTTGGTTCGCCAACAAAACCAACCGGGCCCCTAGAACGAAAAAGCCAATAACTTCCAGATCGGGAGTTCGATTGACGCGCCGTCTGTTGCGTTGCATTCCTGTTGACGATACGAATCTTTTGGCATCTTCCGCCCGTGTTTTGGATGCAGTTGGGTTATAGCCGGGTTGGATTGTACCCGAAATCCAACTGGGCCCCTTGAACGGAAAAAGATGATATCTTTCAGAAAAGACGTCCGTTTGACGAACCGTCAGCGGTGTTGTTGATCTCGTCGAGAAACGGTACCTGTGAGTATACCCTATGGGAGTTCGGGGTACAGTTGAGATATGGCCGGGTTGGTTCGCTTACGAAATCAATCGGGCCCCTGGGACAAAAAGGCTAATAACTCACAGACCGGGTGTCCGATTGACGCGCCGTCTGTTGCGTTGAGACCCCTATGACGAGGTGGTCCTTTGAGATACTTCTTCGTGGGACTTTGAGTTACTTGGAGTATCGACTTGTAGCTCGTGGAGCGGACCCTCCCAGAGACGTGCATACGGAGTACGAAGACCGTGTAGCTGGCAGAGACCTGAAGACTGCTTGTCCGATTCGATTCGGAGTGACTTACATAGCCCAGTGTGGAGCACTAATTTGTGAGGTGGCAGACCCACAACGGAGGAGCACTACTATGTGAGGTGGCAGACCAGCGGTACTTGAGAGGAGGAGTACCTCTGTAGGCTATGAGGGGGGAGCACTACTGTGTTTGAATGGCAGAACACGGCGGGAAGCACTACTATGTGAGGTGGCAGGCCCGCGGTACTCGACAGGAGGAGTACCTCAGCAGTCTTAGGTTAGTCAGAAGTACGTCAGAGTCGTGAAAGGACCACTGTACACTCCAGAGACGGAGCTCTTCAGCAGTTACATTTTCGATAATGAAAAATCCTGGTTTGAGATGAGACTTTTGACCTTTGTGTTTCCTCATGATTGATATGGGTCATTTGATAACTTAGGTATATGTATTGGCATATACCTGGGTAGTGGTTATCTGTTGATTTCACAATCCATGTGTTTCCTCAAGATTGAGATGGGTTACTTGATAACTTAGGAATATGTATGAGCATATATCTAAGTAGAGGATATCTGTTGATATCTTCTTGTGGTTATCCTTGTTGGTTTAGTGAGACCTTGAGGGTCTCGGGGTCCCTACTGAGTATCGTTATACTCACCCCTGCATGGGCTATGCCCGCACCTCATTGTGTTGGTTTCAGAAGACATGCAGTGATGACGGAGGCCGAGTGTTCGAGGACTGGTCGGTACCCGGAGGTGGACTACATGACGAGTCAGTACCCGGAGGTGGACTACATGACGTGACGACTCACAGAGGAGGTTGACGGACGAGAGCGTGGAGGAAGCTATCTGTACCTACCCTTCAGGTAGGATCCATGGTGGATGACAAGGAGCTGCACTATCTGTACCTACCCTTCAGGTAGGATCCGAGGAGGATGGCCCAGGAGTTGCTTCCTTCTTCCAGCTATTTGTCTTTTTACTGTTGTACCTTGTTCAGTTGTAGTCGTACTTTCTTTTGGGTTTGTATTCTGGCCCATTTACTTTTCAGCTTTTCTTTTGTATTTAGTGTTTTGCTTCCGCTTTTACTCTACGGTGCTTGTTTTCTTTTATAAAGGCAATTCCTTCCCAGTTATCAGGATTTTACGCCTTTGGTGCTAGTCGCCAGCCCCTGGCCTATGGAAGGCGGGCATGGGGTAGTCACGGCACGGGCCCCGAGGATGGGTCGTGACAAATTGGTATCAGAGGAGTTCGGTTCTACCGCAGAACTCAGGACTCTGATCTTTCTCTATGTGAAGCAATAGTGTTAACGGCACCGAGTGTGGTCTTCGGTTCAGGGATTCCAGTATTGGTGCAGCGGCCGACGTATCCGTACACCAGGACCCTGACTACTGATTTCTGAATTTGTACACGAAAACACTGATTTCGTGTGTGTTTCCAAAGTATTAAAGTCAGCTCAAACCAGGTCAGCTCACCATGTATAAACGTTGACCATGACGCATCTGTTCAAGATGTCTCCACGCAGACAGTCAGTTGGAGTTCCGAGAGAGTACTCGATGACGGCTCACCGAGCGATGAGGCTCTGGTGCAGGGCCCTTTTTACTATGTTGGCATCCTCAGGTGGTGTACCAGCCGCACCACCACCTGTTGGGCAGCAGATTCCAATAGCTATACTAGCAAACCGTGCACGCTGGCAGAGCACGTTGCACGAGTTCCAGCAGTAGCGGCCTCCGAGGTTATGAGGCGAGATAGATTCCCAGACAGCAGAGTAATGGCTTGAGGCAATTGCTTGGGTTTTCCGCCTAGATGACACATCAGTAGAGTGGATGGTGGACTTGGCCACTAGTGTTTTCCAGTGAATGACCATGAGGATGGTCCGCATATTTATGAGGCTTTGGTACGTGGACTGATGCCTGAGATAGTACCTTTGGGTAGTGTGTCAGCTATACATCACTACCTGTTGGTCAGCAGTTACAACCGGTGGTACCGATAGGTGACACATGTAAGCTTACTGCCTTACATGTGTTCTAACATCAGATACCCTCAAGTTCCAAGGTGAACCTGACTCACAGGCGGCTGAGGAGTAGCTTGAGGGGGTGGCATAGATTTTTCTAGAGCTTATACAGTTTCGGCGGGACGACGTGTTGATAACTGAGAATTCATCAAGGCATACCGAATATACCGGGTACTCGATGGATGCGTTTCGATCAGTGCAATAGAGGTCGGACCTCTGAGCATGGTATGTTTAAAGGCTTCCGAGCCAACACCTTTTCTCTATGCTTTCCTACTTAGGCTAGGGTGATAGAAGGAACCTTTTTGGTTGAGAATTCTTTGCTGAACAAATACAGCCAGAGAATGATAGAAGTTTGGAAAGTAGGAAACTGGTGCCAGTCTCGGGGACTTAGGCATGTAAAATATTTCAAGAAGAGGAAATGTTAAGGACAGATGAATCTGCAGAGTAGCAGACATGGAGGCAGAGCTAGGAGAGCAGCTTGTGGTGGTGTACATTTCAACATGTTACCATCACCCGCCTTTGTAGTCCCCACTAGACTCAGGGAGTTGGAGAGCAGGGGAAGAGATTAGCTGCTTGCGGTCATGGAGTTTGACCAAAAATGTCTCTAGGGATGATTCGAAGTGCGGACTTTGTCTTCTACTAGCTTCCATAGCCACAGACATCGATACGAATCATCCCTTCCTTTCATGAATCTAGTCCCAGACCTAGAGTTTCCGGTTAAGTCGTTGACTTGACCCTCACGTCTGGAGATACCTTTGGGAGGAGACTCGATAGTCACACTTACGCCGACGGTGTGATCTGACCCTTGAGGAGAGAGTCTTGGTTGGGACCTCTTGGTGGCAGCGTCGAGGCCTTACGACGTTAGTTTGAGTATGGATTTGGGAATCACTATTCATACTCAAATTGAAGGTATTAGGAAAAAGTCGGGATGAGTTTTCCTTGGTCGGCGAAAAGGAAACCCTGGGCAGCACAAGTTAAACTCATGCACGGGAGGGTGCGGCCGATCACTCTTGAGTCAGCCAACCTTAACCTCATGGCAGCAGTCGTTTGAGTTCCAGTTCTAACAGGAATTGGAAACCTCTGGAGTTCGAGGATGACGATCACGTCCTTATACGGGTCTTACCTTGACAAGGTTTACAGAGATGTGGCCAAGGCGGGAAGTTATCTTCGAGGTTCAACGGACCATTCTAGGTCTTTAGCAGGGTAGGTGAGGTGGTTTACCGCTTAATCCATCCACCTAGGTTGCACTAGGTGCACAACTTCTTCCACGTATCTCAACTGAGGAGATACGTGCTTGATCCTTCACACATCATCGAACTCAGGGAGTTGGACGTCGATGACAGGGAATCATGCATGGAGGTTCCATTGGGGATTGAGGATTGACGGAAGCAGGTCCTATGAGGACGGTCAATTCCTCTTGTGCGTTTTCGTAGGCAGCACGGAAACCTCCAGGTAAGCACATGGGAGCATAAGGCTCAGATGCGTGCTCTATACTGCTTTTGTGACCCTAGTTTGTGTTGAAGATTTATGGGGACGTAAAGCCCTGAGGTGGGAGTAATGTAAATACCCAGAAATTTCAAGGAATATTTTTTCTTAATTTTCTTTGGAATTTTACAAGAACGTGGTTTCTGAAGACACTTGATTCCAAGGCCCGGAGTGCCCGGAATCAACTTCTGAAGTTTGGCTCGGGTACGTTCAGTGAACGAGCGAGCGGGAATTTCTATATTTTGAACCTGTCCTCGGAATTGAAATCCGATGGCACCGATGAACTCGCAACGCCGGTAATTGCTTAAGGGGACCTTTACCACAGTTGCATTTTAAGCGGGTTGAGATTTTGTTTTTGGGGTTTTAGTTTAAAATAAATAAAATTGTGTGAACCATTTTATTTTATGTCTTTGGGAGTTATTCTCTCCCATGGGAAGTTGTTGGTGGAGCCCATGACCAACCAACTTCCCATGAGTGGATACTTGAAAGGTGGGGCCCACATGAGCCCCAACCTTTCACATCCCTATAACTCTCCTTTAACCCCCCATTTAATCTCCCTTTAACTCTTGAACTTCTCCCCCTCTTAAGTGCATTCCAACACTTTTTAATTAATGAGTTCAACTTCTTAAATTAATTATGTTATTTGAATTTTGGAATTTGAAAATCCTGCCATGTGTTAATAAAATAATGGGAGAGATTATTTTATTAGGTTGCTTGGTTAAGTGAGGATATTGAGAGAGGAAGCTCTTTGTTTTGAAGAACTCCATCACCATCGTTGAAGAACGTCGAGACTTCGACGAAGAATGTGATCAACACCGACCCTCCGACGGAGAATGTGAAGGCACCAATGACGTGCCTTCTCTTCTTCTTTCTCCGCGTCAAGGGAGGAGGCATCACCGCGGGGAACGTCGCCATCGACGACGGCGCTCACTCTGATGACGATGGAATTGATACCGTTCTACAGCGACACTACCATCCCGCGACTTTGTCAACAACGAAGGACGACACAAGGTAGGGGATTATTTTATTTACTTATTTCCATTCGTAATTGTTGTTATCGATTGTCGTGGATTTTTCAACTAGATGACATCGATTAACGAGAGGGGGCCGGACTGCACAAACACGGCCGAACCCCCCTCCGATGTTCATGTTTGTTTCCTTGCGGATGGAACGTGATGGCGTGGTGCCGTCGCACCACGCGAGAATCACTCGGCATGTATTGCGCAGCGCCGTCGCGCCACGCCGTGGAAAGAAATTCAAGAACGCAACATCGTCGCGCTGCATCAAAGAAAAATGAAGACGCCGCGGCCGGAGCGGGGCCGCGGCGGAGGGGTGCGGTGCCGTCACACCGCACCGGACGACAAGGGTCGCGGCCGGTTTCGGGCCGCGGAGGAGCAAGGTGACCAGCGGCCGGACCGGGCCGCGGGCGTCGGAGCTGGAAGGGGACTGACCTTTTCCGGTCCTGTTGAGCAGGAATCGGTCGGCCAGGTCAGGCCGACCGGAAGGGGAGGAACCGGGGGAAATAAATTCCCCCGGCTGGAATCAAGCGGCCCCAATTAAAGGGGCCGTCGTTTCATAAAAGAGGGGCAACACCCCTCCCTTGGCTCGCACGCGACACAAAGTCCGCGCTGGCCGCGCCGCCGGCCGGGCCGGGGCTCCTGGCTGGGCCGGGCTGTCGGGCCGGGTCACCGACCGGGCCGGGTTGACGCGGTTCGGCCGACCCAGGGGGGGTCGGGCCGGGTCGGCCCAGGCCCGGACCCCCCGTCTTCGGACCACATTCGGCCAAAATCCCGTAACTTGAGCTATGGGCCTCCAAACGAATCACCGTCAGTGGAAACGCGATCCTTGGATCGAGACGGTCGTTTTGGTATATCGCACTGAAGGTTTCGGATTAATTTGGGTTCGGCCGGGTTGGTTCGGATACGAAACCAACCGGGCCCTCGGAGCGGAAACGCTTATAACTTAAGCTCTGTACGTCCGATTGATGTGTCGTCGACTATGATAGATTCCTCTAAGTGAGACAGATCTTTTGGCTTACTCCGCTCGAGGTTTGGATACCGTCGGAGTGCGGTCGGGTTGGTTTTCTCACGAAACCAACCGGGCCCCTGAAACGAAAAAGCCAATAACTTCCAGACCAGGCGTCCGATTGACGCGTCGTCTATTGCGTTGCGTTCCTGTTGACGATACGGAACTTTTGGAATCCTCCGCCCGCGTTTTGGATGCAGTTGGGTTATAGCCAGGTTGGATTGTACCCGAAATCCAACCAGGCCCCTGGAACGGAAAAAGATGATATCTTTCAGACAGGACGTCCGTTTGACGAACCGTCAGCGGCGTTGTTGATCTCATCGAGAAACAGTCCCTATGAGTATACCCTATGGGAGTTCGGGGTATAGTTGAGATATGGCTGGGTTGGTTCGCTTATGAAACCAACAGGGCCCCTGGGATGAAAAGGCTAATAACTCACGGACCGGGCGTCCGATTGACGCGCCGTCTGTTGCGTTGACACCCCTATGAAGAGGCGGTCCTTTGAGATACTTCTTCGTGGGACTTTGAAATACTTGAAGTATCGACTTGTAGCTTCTGGAGCGGACCCTCCCAGAGACGAGCGTATGGAGTACGGAGACCGTGTAGCCGGAAGAGACCTGAAGGCTGCTTGTCTGATTCGATTCGGAGTGACTTATGTAGCCCAGTGGGGAGAACTACTTTGTGAGGTGGCAGACCCACAGCGGAGGAGCACTACTATGTGAGGTGGCAGAACCGTGGTACTTGACAGGAGGAGTACCTCTGTAGGCTATGAGGGGGTAGAACTACTGTGTTTGAGTGGCAGACCCCTGCGGGAAGCACTACTGTGTGAGGTGGCAGGCCCGCGGTACTCGACAGGACGAGTACCTCAGCAGTCTTAGGATAGTGAGCAGTACCTCAGAGTCGTGATAGGACCACTATACACTCCAGAGATGGAGCTCTTCAGCTGTTACAGTTTCGATAATGAAAAATCCTGGTTTGAGCTGAGACTTTTGACCTTTGTGTTTCCTCATGATTGAGATGGGTCACTTGATAACTTAGGTATATGTATGGGTATATACCTGGGTAGTGGTTATCTGTTGATTTCACAATCCATGTGTTTCCTCATGATTGAGATGGGTTACTTGATAACTTAGGTATATGTATGAGCATATATCTATGTAGAGGTTATCTGTTGAGATCTTCTTGTGTTTATCCTTGTTGGTTTAGTGAGACCTTGAGGGTCTCGGGGTCCCTACTGAGTATTGTTATACTCACCCCTGCACGGGTTATGCCCTCACCTCGTTGTGTTGGTTGAAGACGACAGGCAGTGCTGACGGAGGCCGAGTGTTCGAGGACTGGTCAATACCCGGAGGTGGACTACACGACGAGTCAGTACCCGGAGGTGGACTACACGACGTGATGACTCACAGAGGAGTTTGACGGACGAGAGCGTGGAGGAAGCTATCTGTACCTACCCTTCAGGTAGGATCCGTGGTGGACGACCAGGAGCTGTGCTATCTGTACCTACCCTTCAGGTAGGATCCGAGGAGGACGACCCAAGAGCTTCTTCCTTCTTCCAGCTATTTGTCTTTTTACTGTTGTACCTGGTTCAGTTGTAGTCGTAATTTTTTTGGGGTTTGTATTCTGGCCCATTTACTTTTCAGCTTTTCTTTTGTATTTAGTGTTTTGATTCCGCTTGTACTCTGCGGTGCTTGTTTTCTTTTATAAAGGAAATGCCTTCCCAGTTATCGGGATTTTACGCCTTTGGTGCTAGTCGCCAGCCCCTGGCCTATGAAAGGCGGGCTTGGGGTAGTCACGGCACGGGCCCCGAGTACGGGTCGTGACATAGAATAAAAACATCGATAATGAATTTTATAATATTTTTTTGTAGGTTTCATTGCATCTATGAGGACTTAGGTTATGTACTAATGAAAGGTTATGTGGTTTTTTTTTATTATGAATGAAAGGAAACACATTGAATTAATAAATAGATTTAAATATAATAAATTCATTTTCAAGTGAAAGTCAAAAATGTGGAAATTATATAAAAGATATGATGACCCTTTAACAAATAATATTTTAATAGGTTTATCAGTTATTTGAAACCATATCATTGTGTTTACACCTTCTATATCTTATCTTAACATTCATTGAAGTAATCCCTTTTAATCACTTAAAATGTAATAATTTTACATAAAAGATAAATCTTGACTCATGAATGGAAAATAGATGACAGTTATGAAATATATTAATCTACATGTCCTATTATAATATTTTCATGATTTTGAAATAATGTATTAAAATATTATTTCTCATAAAATATCAAAAATTTCATTTTTCCACTATTCATTTAATTGAACATAATTGACATCAAGAAAAACTTTTCATTATAAAATATACTTCTATTACTTCTATACAATTTCATTTCCATCTATGTAACTTACATTTCATAATTACATAATAAAACATTATTAATTATATATTTTTCAAAATAAATTATTTTATTTTCTAATGAAATCAATAAATATTATATTAGTGTGTATTAAGTATTTACCGTAATTATTTAGTAACTATAGTTTATAAATAAATTACCACGATGAAAAAAATATAATATATTTTAATTAAACATTTATATCAAAATGTTACCGTTTTCGATCATTAAAACAAAAATTCTGTTTTATTAAAGTCAAGAGAGAGAAATTTTTTTAGTTATTATTTTCCTAAATTAACATAAATATCATATCAAAAAAATGGAACAATGTGGAAATTTATTATATACATGTATTTATTTTGGAGAAATAAGCCCATAAATAATGATAAATAGAGGTTTCAGGTTGATTATGAGAGCTTATCTCATCATATTAACCCTATTTTATCCATTTTAACCAAATAGAGGTGAATATAATATACCAATATTACAACTCATAAAGACAATAATTAATTGGTAATGATTTAAAAAAATTTCACTTCTTGTTTAAAAATATGGAATTAATTTTTTGATGTTAAATTTCTATGAGTGGGATAAAACAATTTAATATAACAACACAAAATTCAATGAAAATTAGTATATGAAATTAATGCCTTTATAGTATAAAATCAATTTTATACCAAATTAAAGATCTTTCTATTAATTTTAGTTCACTAGTCATAAGGTAAATAATTCTTGACTAATGGGAATTTAAAATATATCAATTTCATATTTCTATATCTTCTTCCACCACCATATTCAAGATCAATCATCCCAATTGATCAGTATCAAATTAAATAGAATATATTTTGAACATAACCATTACCCTTTATATGATTCCAAGGTTTATAAATATCTTCTCAAGGGACTACATCAGTAACTTAGAAACCTATAGATTAGTAGTTTCCGCAAAATTTGGGGGATTTTTTCAAATTAAAAGATCCAATATATGTGTATCATTCCATGGAACAACATATTTCTCCACATGTGAAAGGTTTTTAGTAATATCCTAGGTCAGATACCAAAATATTTCTATTATCATCTCAGTTCCAACACCATTTGTATTGGCTTCCCCAGAAGAAAAATTTATACTATAAAAATGAGTATATATTACATTCATTCTTCAAGACACAATTCTTAAGAAATTTATTATATTTAATTGCATCATAATTTTATGAATTATAAATAATTCTATATAATTAGCGTGATACTTATTATGAATTGAAAATTATGGAATAGTTAATCTCAAATTCATAGACTAGGTTTCTTTTGGGATATCCTGATATCATAAAAATAGTTTCAAATATTTCATAAATTAAAATAAAGAAAATGTGAATTTACACAATAATATTCATTGGGAGTGTCAAAATAGATTCTCAAAAAGGGACCATTCACTATAAACCCAAATGATTTGCAAGATATACTCAACCAACTCTTTTTGTCGTTATTACCCCAGGATGCATCTATCCTGAAATCACATCCCCTTGTATTGTCCCCAAAGGGATTTATTTCTAGGATAAAAAATAACCTCTACCTTACCAAATAGTTAATGATATTATTCTATAAATAAAAATATCCTCAAAATATGAGAAAGGGTTATGTTACCAAATTAATATTTTCTTATATCCAATTTCAATGGTTGTAAATAAAATTGCTATGATAACAGCTATAACAACCCTAACTCTTGTAATCCAAATTTTGTGTCTAAATTATTATAATGGAATCATATACATGGGATTAAAACTCCAATGATCAACAGATTATTAGTCTTAATGAACAAGATATGAAGATGATTTCCATTTCCATAGGAAATAAATAAAAAATGTAAAAGTAAATATTCTACATCCTTGGACTTATTCAATGATTCCTTATTTATATCATGAGAAAGAACAAAAAAGTTTGAGCTAAAAAAATTAGTAATGTTTATATACATTGGATTCTATTAAATAATACATAATCAACATGTCATTGAAATTAACTAACAAACTTTCCTATTAATCAATAACTTGAGCATGAAATATACTCATAGTGAATATCTTTGTAATAATATCAGGGATAATAATAACTAAATTATCAATGAAATAAATTCATAATGTTATGAATAAAGAACATAGAAATCATGATATCTTAAATTCAAGGCCTTATTCCAATGATTATTAGGTTGATGATTAGGTAAAAATAAGAACACATAGCCAACATGATTGTCCCATGAGACCTCTCAATGGAAATATAAGCGATGTACTTTCAGGAAACACACTTCACTATATTTCCCATTCATTCCTCTTATATTAATTGATTCATAAAATTCATATATAACATTTCATATTACTATATATTTGTATTGATTAAATAATACTAAATATAAATGTTTCCCTATATAATAAAATAACATTCCTAGTAAGCCGTCGTATTTAAAAATGTTATACACTTTAAGTAATATGAATATCCATGATACAATAAATATGAATGTGGAAGTGAAATTTGATGAAAAATGAAATATTTTGACAAGAAAGATAACTTTTCATGTAAATTTAAATGAACAAAAAATTAATAATAGAAAAATAATGACTATTATTTCATCATAAATATTGTGTTTAAAATAAAATTAAAATATTTCCAAGAATTAAATTAAATGAAATTGAAAGTTTTAAATAAAATTTCATTAATTATCGTCATAAAACCATTAAAAAATTTAGTATAATAAAAAATAGGATAAAATAGTTATGGTTATTGAAAATACTTTTAACATTGTATATGTTGATAATGAAACATTACATTTTGACTTTCTATAAAGAATGTCAAGAATAAACATTTTTAAAAAATTATAATGAATCCCTTCAAACCAAGAATAAGTTCTGGGATAATATAAAATGTATTATATAAGTAATTTTCCTAAATTAAAAGGACTTTTAGAAATTGTTTTTTTAAAGATAAGAATAATAAAGTAAAATAAACCGGATCAAAATAGAAATAACATAATATTTTTTTAGAATTTTATTTCATGATTCAAGTGAAAAAGAGAAAAAATATTTGAATAAAACATATTAAATCCTTAAATAACATATTCTTAGAAATATTTGGAGGTTATAAATGATATTTAATTAGATTCCCATAATGAAAAATTTATGTAATCCTATAAAATGATATTTTAAATTAATATTTTTACTTTTTAGGTAACATTAAAATTATAGAACCTTGATTGATTAAAATTAATTTGAAAATTTAATGATCATGAATAGATTTATATCCATTTCAAATATATCATAGGTCTATATATATGAAATTAATAAAATAATATAGTATCATAATAACAAATATGTCTCTATAGAGTGGAAATCGAGTAAGAATCCCCTACATCTCCCTTACACATAGAATATTATTTATGCTATGGTATAATTTTTTAATGATTATATTAATTTATACTGAGACCATATTAAAATTTATAATATCATTTATTATCCTCTTATAACATATTTTCACTCATTCGGTAATAGTCATTCATTATTATTATTCTTTTGGGTGTTAAATACATCATTTTCTCATACATGTTGTGTCACGTAATATATAGTTATTTTTTTGGTAATATATATATAATATAAATAATTTTAATCATGATATTGATATTAAAAAATTCCTTATATAAATATTTATAATAAAATTTGAAATCGAGATTCTCATTTTCTCAGCCGAGTTACCACCCTTCTTTTACACATGGGAACCTCAACTAGTAAAATTGTGAGGTTTTAGATATTAGTGTAATTTATGTTGGAAATGAATTTTTTGTCGTCATAAATTCATTTATTTCAGAATTCTAATCAAAATCCTACAGGAATGTTAATCAACCCATTAACAGTATCCCCAACAGTGTAATTATTTTCTGGTGAATGAATATCCCAATCATATATAACTTCCTAGTATATAGAATCCCCAAACATATTGTTTCTAGAAACAATGTTGAAAGAAGGTATGGGATCAATATGGAATCATAATAGTGGTTCTAATATAATAAAAATGAGGAATATTTTAGCCACCCATTTTTTAGTGATATCATCTCACTTCCATATGATTCTAATGAATGTCTCAAATTTCTTCAGAATGATATACATGATCTTACCTTTACCTAAAATGATCTCAAGGTGAGGGATGAAATTTTTTTGGGATGTTGATGTGTATTGGATTACATAAACATGGTGTCCATTGAGGACTACACATGCTCATACTACACCATAAAGGTATGATCTAGTACTGTCATGGTGGAACTAATACTTATGGTGATGTTATGGGATACCAGTAGTTCCTTAAGAAGACTAATGGTTCGTTAAAGGATCCTTCCACCTCTAACATTTCTTAGTAATGGAAGATGGTTTTTTTTGGAAATCTCTAGAGTGTGACCTCAAACTCAATGTGGATAGATCTTATATTCTTATCCTTATGTGTGGATTAGGCATGGTATGGGACAATTTAGGTTAATTTATTTTGTAATTTAATATATTAATCATTTTCAAATAATATATTATTATGAAGGCCAACATGATTCTATATGGGGATAATACTTTCTGTAATCACAGTATTCTTATTTCTACCTCTGAAACTAACTCAAATGTGATTCAAAACTACTTTCAATATAGGACTAGAATCCCCT
Organism: Viscum album; assembly: GCA_963277665.1. Taxonomy (NCBI): domain Eukaryota; kingdom Viridiplantae; phylum Streptophyta; class Magnoliopsida; order Santalales; family Viscaceae; genus Viscum; species Viscum album. The sequence goes on from OY728123.1 coordinate 640,444,703, forward strand.
GGTAAATATAGTTCCACATTTATAAATTCATTACTCATATCCATAATTTTTGGGTTTACTCCACACATAGCGCAAGGGTTACAAAATTACAGACTTCCTGGCAGCATGGGATGGTTAGGATAGTCCTTGTATGATTTTCACTAGATTTTTAACCATCCAATGGATTGTATTGATATGAGTAGTGTCAATTACTTATGATTTCAATTTTTTATACCTCCTTTCATATTTTATGAATAAAATATTACCTTCCTCTATTTTAGGTATCTTTTAGGTCCCTTCATTGTGTTTTTTGTTCCTTTATGACATTCCTATGATGCTTTTAATTAAATGAATATGATAATTTTTGTTAATAGTCCTCTGTAAAAATTACTAATGGTTTTTTTTTCTCATTAGATTGAGAAAGAATGGACAAATGTTATTCCATAAACATAATAATACCTAGTTATATGATTGTTGATTTTATTATTATCTTGGAATGTTTAGGAAAGAAATTAGGTGATAAATGAAGGAAAAAATAGAAATATTTGGTTAGGAAGATCTCCTCATCTTTGAAAATCATTATTTTGATATACTCATAATGAGACAAATATCGGTAATCTAGTAATAGAAAAAAAACATTAATGTGGATACGTTTATTTGGGATTGTATCTATTAGAGTTTCTTTATGATTAATGTCTCAAGAGGCAGGATGAAGTTAAGAGAGGGTGTTTTCATTCATAATTTAGTTGGGTGGCACACTAATAGTACTTCAATGTCATAAAATATTATTAAGTAAAATTAATTGAAACAGGACACCAAATTTATTCAATTTTTATAGTTTTATAATATGTTATATAAATATATTCTTTTAATACAATTTAGATATGTTTTATTTCCATTTTAATCATTATTAGTTCAGTTTAGCCCTAAGTACACATATTTTAACAAAAACTATGTTAGATAATTCTTACCATTTTAATTATTAATAATGAACAAAAACGAATGTTGACACATTATGAAATATTTAAATTTTGATTAAAAATATTTAAATCATTTTAATAAATATTATTTTTATATGAAATGTGTCTTAATTTAAAAATAAACCTATAATTCATGATGAAAAATGGGTTTTTTCATATAAATGTATTTTTTGGAATATAATGATTTGACATTAACAATATGATTAGTAATAATAATTATAATAATTTAAAATAATTTCTACATATATATAATACATAAAATATTATTTAATTTTTTCATAATTATCGATTATATTCTTTAACTAAAACTGAAAACCATTATGAACTTAACATGTTTTTCTAAAAAATATCCCTCTTTTACATTAATGATCATGCCTTTATTCATATCAAATTGATATTAAATTCATGTTAAATTATACATAATATAACACATTATTTTAAATAATTGGAAGAAGTTTTAAATAATTCATTTTAAAGTATTTATTAAAGGTAATTTCTAATAAAAAATTTAAAAAACATTAATACTTATTCTGACATGCTGAGATCAAAATAATTATTAATACAAAATTATATGATTTTTTTCTATGAATTATTACAATTATCAATGTAGTTTCCTTTATTTTAAATAAAATTTTCACTTACTATAATTTAATCATGGGTGTTATAATTATCCTATAAATATGGGGTGTCTGTAGAAACGTGATTAGACTCTGTTTTTGAGGACAATTGAATTTGTAGGGCTCTCTCGGAGAAAACTAAAAAATGTTAATGTTAGGGGTGGCGATATTGGCTTGTGTTAATCATTTAGCATTTTATCCTATTAACAATATATGTGGAAGGAACCCTTATGAATAATCTCCCTAGTGACTTGGAAAAGACTCATTTAATTTGGTAATGGTATATATTCTTGGGATGGAGAGAATACTATAAATATTTAGACACTTATTAATAATGTTTTGAATTCTTTATAGACCTAATTAGTTTGAGGATGCATGTATCTGAAGGTACTAACACCTTGCTGGGGAAACTAGGATAAACTATAATGATCCCATGTAGAGGCTAAATCCATCCTCAAATATTAATAGCCATCTATAAGACATAGATTTAAAATTTAGGGTGAATAATAGATTACTGGTCATACTTGAGGATAGAATGAGTATCATTGGTTCAAATTTAGGTAAAATAGCATATTCCAAGGAGGAAAGGAAGAGACCTATACAGAAGGATAAATATGATAAGAATGTAGACAAGTTTCATGTAGATAGAACTACTTAATCTATTATTGTTATTCAATGAGAGGAATATACTCTATTATATTAATAGGATTTTTAATTAGATAGTGAAATAATCAATATCGTTAATTGTGGAAATAATAAGTGAAATTGGAAGTATTTTATTAAATATGTAATTCCAAAAATTAAGGGAAGAAAATGTTAAATAAAAATTATTTTTCCAATCAAACAATTTTTTTCTTCTGAATATTAGATAGAATAGACGCTTGACCAAAGAAAGATGAAAAATATTTTAGAAAAGGACTTGGTCTACTAAAGGAGGTATCCATAAATCAAATTATTGTTACTGATGTTAAATTAGGAATGGAGGAGGAGGAATAAATTGTTAAAAATAAGCATATCAGTTATAAACCCAATCTTAAAACATGTGTTTATAAAAAATAAAAGGTTTAGTTCACACTAATCCAGGGTAGGATGATTTATTATGTCACTAAGAGGCACAAAGGTAGAGGGGTAACAAAAAAAGATATTAAATATAAATGAGAACAAGTAACTACACTGGAATTATTAATTCATTCCATTGAATAGATGTTATAAGAAGTGTAAGAAATCAATTACTCACTAAATGATGTAAGTAGAATATATAAAATAGAATAATAAGTCAACAACAATTATGAACACATTTCTTGAATAAAAAAAAATATTATATCTTTAACCATGTATTTAATGATGTAAAATTTATCTTAAAGATCATATCCATACCTGGGTAAATATGAACTATTAATTCAAGAAATCACAAATAACAATCTATAGGGGAGAGAAATTCTTCTGAATTTTTTTAAATTGGGTTTATTTATATAAAATGTTAAAAAATTTCTATAATGATATGGTTATTTCATATTTAGATTAACTTATTATCATTTCATTTAATCTGTCATGGATCCCACTCAAAAATAAAATGTTCTTGCCCAAGAATGGGTAAATATATATATTTGAGACAGGTAAATAGAGAATTTAAAATATGAAAGGTATGGATAGAAAAAGGTAGGTTCACCAATCCCTACATATCCTATAAGGGACGATATTATTCACCAACTAAATTCTTATTTTAAAACTCACTTGTTTATGGGGGACCACCTATTATGGTATTCGCCATAGTGTTCATCGACGATGAAGGGTCGCTAACCTCATCTAGAGAGATAACTCTTGCACATTGTCATAATCGTCTATGAGTACTATATAATATTATATAATCCCTAGCCTATGATATTAACATGGGGAGAATATTATTAAAAAATATGGTATAATACTCTACTACTTTTAATACACACTGGAATGATATTCTAAGTGGTACAACTAATGTCGGAATTTTCGGACACCAGGAGTGCTCCCAGCACAATCTCTTAGAATTATTCACTAAGGCCGTAGATGATATTAGAGCTTTTATGATATAACTTGTATTATTTGTGAATATTTTTGAACAATTTTCACTGTTTCTTCAAAACATATATTCTGTGGGTTTCCACAAGAATCATTTGAATGGATAATTGAATGGTTTTTAATAGAGAAAATGAGACAATATTTTTATTGTGGCTATATATTATCATAATATCTCATCATCTTAGAAATTTTATTTGATGTAAGTTATTTATATAACTCACTATCTAATTTTACCTTAATTTGGGTATAATTTAGAGATGGAGTGATGGGGATCATATTTACAACAATCCTTGAGATATAGTGTCATTATCTGGTGTCAATTTCCCAAGACTAAAATGATTTCATAATAAATTAACCCTACAATTAGTAGTATATCAATATATGATATAAATATTTATTCCTCATATTAAGTTGACCCATTTGTATTCAAAATCTATTTCTAATATAGATCTTGATGTCTCACTCACCTCAAGTGTATAGATTGAGAGGGGGGATATTAATGTACATAAGTATGGTATCATGGATATTATGTGGAAGTAGAAAATAACATTCTCTATTTACCATTAATTTGGACTTTCCTCATGACCTTTTAGAATTTTGATTTAAGGATGAAAATCCTCAGCTATAAAGTGTTTTCCCAATGGATTATGGTATTAGAGGTATGAATATCCCCTTTGAATACACAATGGTGTACTATTATTAAATATCATTAATGACATAATGTTGTAATCCCATTCATTCCATTAAAATTTTAAAGAAATAGCATTGAGGGGTAACATATATGAGTTAGAGGAATCCCTTCCATTGATGTTATTGTTGGGATCTTGAGGAGCTCCTCGGTAGTGGATGGTAAATACTTCATCATACAGAGTAGTTTTTGGGTGGTGTATAGTTTCACAGGGAGGACCTCTATAATTTTTGGTTGTAACTTCAACTTTGATATGTTCTTTAGGGTGGAATTCTTCATCATCAATTGGATGAAATATGTAACATATTATAGTGAAAATAGTGGTCAGGAGAGTCGACCCAAAACACATATTTTGTGGATGGTTTATTGATCCCAATTTTTTAAAGAGATTTCCACTTATAGAGGGTATAATGGATGCGAACATCGAATTAGTTAAAAGTGAATCCTTATATAGAGAGGGAGTGGAGGCCTACCCACATCAATGGCATCATAAAGTCTCGAAATGGGTTTTCCCTTAAAATAACCTAACTCTAGTATCCTAGAGTTAGTAGTTAATTTATTACGTTAGCAATAGATTTAAGGAATTTTATCATGAAGGACCAAGTAGATTAATAGTAAGGGAAAATTTGAAAAATACTTAAATCTCACATTAAAAATGGAAAACCTAAAATAAACAACAATATTTTATTTAATTTAATCATTTTTTCGTTTTTTTAAATCCCTAAATATCAATAAAAAAACATTTCCCAGCATCCCAGGGAAAGAAAACAAAATCAAAGGGTGAGATATAATGCTCAATTAGTGTATGCATACAATAAAATATATAATGAAAAAATAATGATGAACCAATATGGAATTACAAATAACTAAAACATGTTACATTTAATTAATAGCTTGGACAATATGAATAATATATAAGGATTAATAATGATCCAAATAATTCAATATAATTAATAACATAATCTTGAATCAAATCCCTGAAAAATATATCTAATTTAATAATGACATTAACATCAACAAATAATAACATAATGAGAGAATTTATAGTTTTAGAAATCATAACTATACAATAAATTCCTAATTCCATGAAATATTATATAAATGGGAAAGTAAATGGCCAAAAACCTATTATATTTTTTCCCATGACACCTATCAATGCATCGATGGGCTATAGCAAGCCTGGTCTTTCACTTACTAAGTCCGGTGCATTCCTCATATGATAGGGGAGTAAATTAATCCACACAAACATGGGTATTTAAAATTTAACATATAAAATGTAAATATCATTACATATTACTAAATATAATCAATATAAACATTCCTATTAGAAAAAAACTATACAGATATTAATTATTTCTGCAATAAATACTCATAAACATAAACTGTCCTGAGTGCTATGGATAATAGTATCAAAATAGTATAACATACTCAAAATAATCTTAAACCATCTATATAAATAATAATTATGGAATCATTGAACCATAATACCAATGGATTATAATATAAAATGAGGTTTTGTGTTTGGGATGAATAGAAATACAATAAAATTTCCATTAAAACATTCATGAAGGAAAAATCTTATCACTTTCAAAATAACGTTAAAAAAAAATTCAATAATATTAGGACAATTTTGTCTTAAAAATAAAATTTTAACCTTTTAATTTAATATTCAAAATAATCAACTTTCATGATGGGTAGAATTCTATTCTTATAGTATATGTTAAAAAACAATTTTATTTCACACTGTTGTAAAAATGTAAAAATTGCCTCATTTGGAAAATGGTAATAGTATTTTCTTTAATATATTTTTTAGATGTAAAAAATTTCAAAAATAAAATTAATAAATAATTATGAGTTTATTTTAACCATTTTGGGAATTTTTTTTAGAAATCATGGAAACATTTGAATCAAATCTCCAATAAAATAAATAACATAAAATTAAATATTATATACCATAAATAATAATATATTTTTTATATAACAAATCAAATGGGTAGTTTATACACCACACATAATAAATAAGTTGAGAAAATGAAATATGTATCACAGAAGTAAAAGTGAGATGAGAAACCCTTAACTCAAGTATGATTTCATTCATACATGTTTGAGAATAATTTATAATAAATATATATATTACCAAAATTTTAAATAATCCAAATAATATATATCCTACCATATATTATTTTATTATCTGTTTTATCACAATTTAATTAATAATTCGTAATGAAAAATATCATTCTGATTTATTACTGCATCGCTTTCCAAACATATTTTTAATTAGTAGTTTCATTCCATTTAATTTGGTCATGGTTCGGTCATCTATATAACAATAAACGTATATAAATATCTTATATTTTTATAATATAATTATTCAAAATTTTCTATTAATTTTATAGGTAGTAAAATTATTTACACCATTTATGGAGATAGTAGGCAGTACGCACCCAAGAATGTTATTTTCATTTTTTTGATGGACATAATGAATTAAATAAAAATAATATTTCACCTATAAATAATAATTATGAAATAATTTATATCAAATATATTCATAAAATCTTTCCTTGTTACCATATATGTGAAACTAAAATTAAAACACTTTCACATTTCTTTATTGAGGTGGTCGTCCATATATACGCACGATAAACGTTATCCATTTCCAAAAAAAATTAATGTTAAATATATTCTATTATATATTAATTATATATTTCTAATGAGTTAAAAAATAAAATATATAAACATTAAATAATTCATTATATATTTTTGTGATAGGTGGTAATGGAATGAAAATTACAATGGTTCACAAGTCGGTAGTCTATTGTATACATGATCAACGATTTTGTTTCCCATATAATGGAAGTGAATATTGATATACGTTATTAAATTTATATAATTAATTTTTTTTAACACATCAATATTTTATATTTTGTTATATCATAAAAGTAATTCAATAACTTATACTACATGAAACATTGACTTATCATACATTATATGGAAGATTGAGTTACTGCGAAACAACAATTCGATCATTCAAATGATATAATTATAACATAAATATTAAATATATTAATAAAAATAGTAAAAAATAAATTTTAAATTTCATTTATAATTATATCACATAGATAAACCATATTTATAACGAAATGTATATGTTTCATTAACAAATAATTACTATTTTGATAACAGAACTATTTCTTATTTCCTTTTGTGAAACATAATAAAATTAATTTTAGACACTATTATAAATTCAATTTGGTGAAATTGAAATAATTTTTGAATTTAGAATACTAATATTATATTAGGGTAAATTTTTGGTAATTTTATGAGTAGTTTTATTTTTAATGATCAATAAAAAATACTGTGTTTTAATTCAAAATTTCCTTTTAACCCAATTTATTTATATAGTTATATTATCCTATTAATTGGTTTTAGAGTATATATAGATTATATTTTTATCATTTTATATAATTTTGGACAATTGGAACAAATTTCACATTTAAATTGGATATAAACACATGTTAATTTTTTGATAATTTTTACTTCTTAAAAACTCACTTCCTTGTTTTCACAATTGGAATTAATTTTAAATTAATACATGCATATTTCCTGTACTGAATATATTAAAATACACATATTATTTAAATTTTAAATATCAAAATTATCTTAGTGTGAACATTTGGTAATTTTATGAAAACTTTCAATTTTTGATGAATAGTGAAAACACTACAATATTTTTTAAACCGACATTTATTCAAATAATTATCATTTTTATTTTTATTTATTTTAAAGTAACAATAGATACATAATACCTATATTAGTTCAATGTCATTCATTGGATTCATTTTATAAATAGATTAAATGTAAAAAAACTATTTAACTTTTTTACGTTTTTACCCACCTTCTAGACATATTTTCAAATTTGCAAAAAACGCAATTTTACCATTTCGGTGATTAGAATTTCAAAAATATGTGTGTCACAGCTGAAATAAGTAAGTAAAATATGGTTCTTTAGGATTAAAATAATTTTTGTTGAATAGTAATTTTTGAATTTTATTTACCACGATTAAAAGTAAATAGGGTAAATAAAGGTAAAAATAACATTATAATTACCCTACCACATGTCCTAATTATTTTGGATAAGTGTTTTTAGACCAAAATAAACCTTCGTAATAAATTATGATCCTCTTTGATCCACTTGGATTAGATTAAGATATTTATTGTTATTTTATTTAAAGAAGACTTAAAAATGTAAAATTCAATGTTTAATAACTAATGCATTTTTAATATAGGGTTCTACATAATATAAATTTGACTATAAATATTCATTATAAATATAAAAAAATTTCCTATATCATGGTATTTTATTTATTATAATTAAAAATTATATAATTAAATTTATTTATAACACAATGATGATGTAGTAATAACCTTATTAATGACAAATTAAAATAATCTATATTATAAATATACAAATAACTGTAAATTGAGACTTTTGATGAATTCCACTAATTTTTTCAGATAATATGAAATGTTATGGTCTCTTTAATGTTTTTTTGAATTAATCTGATTTTTTTGACATTCAAGAAAACCAAATACGAAATAGTTTTAAAAATGACATAAATGAGTTTTTAAAACAAATACTATTTTATTAAATGATATAATATTAAAAAAATATTATATGCAGTCTAGGGACTTATATAATTATATATATGTAATTAATGAACCATAATAGGTTATCTTGGAATTTTATAGTATGTTTATTAACGACTTAATATAAAAATACAAGAAGACATGGTAAAAGTAAAATAATTTAACTAAGAATCAAATCTAAAAGACAAGGTTAATATAGGGACTTAAACTTGTCTAAAACCTATTAGTTGAGTATATTTCGACCCATCCCAACCATATACTCTAAATAAATTCATTTTAATCTATTATAAACAAATGATTCTTTTATTATAAAAAAATATTTCAAACTTTTTCAAAAGTAACCCTCACCTCTCTTATAAAAGGGCACTTCCACTTCAATAAATTTCACACCTCTATAGACATTAGGCTCGGCCAAAACAAGCTAAAATATACTCCAAAATAACCTCAATTCATCCTAGAGTCCTTAAATTGATCATAAATCCAACCTATTGAGCCCTTTTGATCAAATCAAAAGGAAGTTCCCGAACAAGAGGTAATGATTTAATCACCTCTTTCAATGGTATTTTCTTCTTCCACTTCCACTTTATTTATTGTTTCCCTAAAAAAATAATAAATAAAGTACCTTATACATAATGTGATGTTATTATAAATATGGTGAAACCATATTCATTATTCTATCCATCAAATGAATGGAAATGTCACCATACGTGCGTACGTACGACTTACCGTCTCCACGTCGAGGTGTAGTTTGTTATTCAACAAATCATTATTTGGATAGTAAAAATAATGATTATAATTAATGTAAATAATAAATATAACATGTTAATGATTCTGTTTATATTATATACCATCCAATTATAAAATATTTCACCACCACTAGAATGATATTATTACCCATGCGTACGTACGGATTACCGTCTCAACGAACACGATGACATTCATTCCCCGTCATAACCATTCAGGAATAATTTTAATTTTATGATTAAAAATAATGTTTAATAACATAATATAATTATTTATATGAATAAAATATATATTATCCCTAACAAAAATTACTTACGTAACAAAACATATAAAGAAAAATAAATCAATTAACACATGAAATAATGATACTACTGAAATATTATTAACAAAGGAATTTTAGAAGATCATATATTATATCATATTTAAGTATGTGATTTTTGATAATATAAAAACTTTAGTTTAACTAATATACATGAGGTTAAAATACCCTAAAATATAGAAAATTACATGGTAAGGGGTTTTCGACTCACTTTTTATTTCTATGAGATTCATGCTATATTTTCCACTATTTACTTTTGTGTGGTGTATGTACTTCCCATGATTTTATTCTTTGTATAAGATAATATAATTTATGGGTATTTACAACTTCAATTTATGATCCTTCTTTAATTAGGTGTATGTTTCTGAAGTTACCAAATCGGTAAGTGAATTTCCTATTTCAATTTCCACTCATTGGGTTTTACGCAAACTTCAGTGATTATTTTACTCAAAGAATATGTGTGAAATCACTATTTTTCTTATGTAGTAATTTAAAATCCCCTTGGTGTGGATATAATTTTGATATACATAATCACTCAATTGATAAATTCTAATGTCATCGATATGAACTTGATAAGAGTAATCTTAACTCAAATTCCATTTATTGAGTTAAACATCCAAGTCATTGGTTCTGTTTTTACAAGAACACGTGTGAATGTACTCTGATTTATTTACAGTGAATAGCCTATAATATATTGTGGATTTATATTTTTCACACATATTTATGTCATTGATTTATCCTTAACCTTAGGTTATGGTCATTATAAGGGATTTCATCTCAATTTACATTCCATTGAGACTTCATTGTTGTTATGTGCCAATTCACTTTTATATGGGGTATATACAGTAATTTGACATATTATATCATAAATAAATTTATTCTCATGATATTATACGGTTCTTATTACCTCAATTATTTGTATTCAAGAGTCTTCATTTCGATATGAACTCTAACTAAAATATTATTTTAAATGTTTTAAAGATTTATTGTTCTAAATATTTCTCATTAATGTCCACGTTTTGAAAAAGGGTTTTATGAATTTATTTATATGGACCTGAAAGTTTTAAAATTAAAATTATTTTTAATTGTTTCGAAGTGTTATATAACACTTTGATTCAAAAATCTCTTTTAAATGTCTTCTTTCAAAATAGTTATACTTTTAAATATTTTCAAGAAAAATAGGATATTTCTCTAAAATTGTTTTACTAATTATTTTCATCTATGTAGATATCCTTTATTTTTCATTATTGAAGTCAATTTATTATAATATAATCTCCTATATTTTATTGAATTAGTTATTTTTGACTGTGGATGTGCTATTTTTATACCATTCATGGTTTGTGTTTAAAATATTGAAACTTTGTATGCTAGTTTTAATATGAATGATTAAATTGTGTTTAAACCTTTTCATATGAGGAATGAATTGGACATAGTAAGTGATGGGTGGAGCCTTCTATAGCTTCTCGATTCCTCAGTAGGTATTGTGAGACAAATTAGTGTCTTAGAACAAGGCTTTCACAAAATTTTTATATTTAATCTTGGTACGAGGCCCGGACTATGTGATTATGATGTCCAGAATTATTCAATCCATCATTATTAAATTAGTTTTTGATATTACATGTGATCATTAGACTTCTAGAATATCCATGTTAATAAGTAAATGACACTATTTGATTTATCTTTTCCATATTATGTTGATGTTTAAGTTTAAAAGGCTTGTGTTTTAGTCTTATACATTTCCTTAAATATTTATTCTTAATTATGATAGTTTGTGCTATATTTTTAACCTTACTAAGAATATGATCTCACTCCTTCCATATGTTTTATTTTTCCCAGGATGTGAAGAATTATATTCTGATTGACCTGTAGGGATAAACTAAGGGATATGAGTGTGTTTAAAGGGGAAACATTTTTGTTTTTTATTATGTAATGTAAAACCTATGTATGTATATAGTTCTTGCAAGGCTACTAAACTAATCGGTCTTTTGAGACATGATATCATGAAATCATTCCAATTATTTGTAATAATTCACCAACTCTAGGTAACTAGGGTTGTGGAATTACAGATGGTATCAGAGGTTGTTTAGTAAATACCTTGGAAACTGGATTTAGATAAACATTGATTAGAAAACGTTACCCTAATATAGAATTTGATGATTACTATATATGAAAATACAAAAATTTTGGTAGTGAAAATATTATGTTTTTTCCAAGAAAATACATCAATATATGGATACAAACAGGTAGAGCTGGCTCTGGAACAGATGTACCTAGGAGTGAAAACTCTGACAAGGAGTTTCAAGCTTGACCTATGGTATCCTACTACATGACAATGGGCCTTACTGCACTATTGTTATTGAAACTCCATGGGGATATTCTTAGGACAATTCAACTTTTCTTTACAAACTGGTTTGATAGATTTTAATATAAAATCAGAATAAATAACCTTGATTAATCCTAATAAGGATTTGATTGAAAATAGTGTTTCATGATATTCTTTAAATGATTTTACGAATATTATTACTCACTCTTTGCTTTCTAGTTTTAGTCAATGGATGGATTACAAGGAATTCATAGTAACATTGATGATGATGTACACGGTGGGAATAGTGGTGGAAATGAGCAATGAAATATAATGCTGATAGGTGTAAAAGATATCAGGTTCATGCAGAATAAATTTTCCAAAATGTGATAAAAAACATATACATGAACGAAATCCTAAACACAACAAAGAAGACAAAGGCTGCTAATGATAAAACTCCAGTAGTGGAGACCATGGATAAAATAATGCTCATTTTACATTATGCAGGAAATATGGAAGGAGACACCCAGAAAAGTGTCTCATTGGATCAAAGAAACAATTTATGTGTGGGAAATAATGACATAAATTAAAGAATTATTGATGAAAAAAGAAGATTACTATGGAAGAAAATAAAATTAACCCTAATAATCTATTTATAATCATTTTCCTTAAATTTAGGGGACCTCGAAATTACGGGAGTCATTTTCCTATTCAATAGGATTACCACTATGTCAAGGAAGAACCTATGTGAAAATAAATGGATTGAGAATTGTTTAATTTTTTTAAATATCTTTGTTGATGTGATTACTTTGGAAGACATTTCTCTAGTATGTGTAACCCTACAGTTTGTTATGTGAAAATTCTATTTGAGGAAAAATTATCTTTTCTTTTTTGGATATAGTTATAAAGAACCATTTGGGATTATATGATCCTTTAATTTGAGCCAATTACAGGTTATAACTTTTTGGGAAGAAAATGAAAGTTATGAGATAACATTTTTGTTAAAATATGTTATGGTTATTTTTAAGCAATTTATATAATTTTTTGTAATGTTATAAAATTATATAGTTTTGGAAAAATGATAACACACAGGCAGTGTGATAGCCAATCACATTGGAAAATGATATGGGAATCGAATCCACAACCAAAGTGCAACTAGTATGTATCTCCTACCACTGGACTACATGATGTCCCTGGTTTGTATGACTAATTATTTTTAGTTAAATGATTTTATGGATCATGAATATGTTGATTTTGGGAACTTATGATTTATATTTAGTATTGAAATATGATTTAGTAATTAAGTGATAAATGTCATTTTGGAAGATGTCTGCTCTTTTGGGAACACCATATGACTTAGGAAAATAGTATACTATGGGATTTAATATTAGGAGTAATGGTGGATTTTTATTTTGGAAGAATTTATTTTTTTGTGGACTTATAGAGATTTGGGATATTTATGAAAAAATTATTAACCTATCATATAGAATATGTGATTAGGTTAATTATATTTAAGTTTTTGACTTTAATAGTAGTATATGTTATTTTGAGATAAATGTTAAGGTTTATTGTGGAAGACTATGTGATCAAATCCTTCTAAATTTTGAGTCTCAATCTTTATTTGGATTATTTTGAAGAATTTTAAGGACAATTGTTTTTGATTGGTGTTTTTTAACTTTGCGTATTGTTTGTTTAATTTTGGAGAATAATAGTAGTATATCCTTCTATAATGGATTATCGTTTTTGTGGATCATCTAATATTAAGATAACCTTTTTGGTTTTGGTTAATTTCTAATTATAAGGGAAATGTATAGTTCATCACTTCTGGATTATGTGATTCCCTATAAGATGATTCTAACGCTTTAGGTGTGACCAAGTCATCTTGAATATGTATCATTTGGAGAAAAGATGAGTTTATGATAAAAACTTATTAAAAGATAAAACTTGTTTGGAAAGTAAGTATATATCATTATGTTATTAGTAAATATCATAAATAAATTAAAAAACATTATTGAAAGGAACATAAAAAAACCTTTATCTGTTTATTCTTCCTACTGGGTAATCAAAGACCGTTTAACCCATCACGAGTTTATGGTTTTCTGGTTGTTAACGTATTTCTGATCATGTTTTCTATCACTCTCCAGCTAAACATGATGATTGAATTTCTATTCCATATCCATGTTTTCATACATGTTTCCCAAGTATGGGTAAACTCATGTGACCATTGTACTCCACTTTCATTCTTTTAAAGTGATAATTTTATTGACTCTTTTTCCAATGTTGTATTTCAACAAAGATGTTTTGAAATGGAAAACCCATATTTTTTTTCTGAGATTAAATTTCAAGGATGAAATTATTTAAAGGATGGTAGAATGTAACAACCCATGATATCATTTTATTTTATATCACTAGTGTAATTCAATATCTTATACTGGACACAACACTGACTTGGATTTCATTATATGGAAGATTGAGTTTCTGCGAAACAACACTTCAATCATTCAAATGATATATTTAAAACATAAATATTAAATATAGTAAAAAAATAGTAACAAATAAATTTTAAATTTCATTTATTATTTTATCACATAAATAGACCATATTTATAAGGAAAAGTATATGTTTCATTATAATATATGTATTATTTTGATAAAGGAACTACTTATTATCTACTTTTGTGAAAAATAATAAAATTAATTATAGAAACTATAATGAATTAAATTTTGTGAAATTGAATTTATTTTTGAGTTCAGAATATAAATATAATATTATTGGTGAATGATTGTTAATTTTATGAGAGGATTTATTTTTAATGAATAGTGAAAAATAAAGCATTTTAATTCAAAACTGCATTTTCACCCAATGAATTTATATTGTTAGATTATCCTATTAATTTTTTTATAGTATATATATAAATTTTTATCATTTTATATAATGTTGTTTATTAGAAATAATTTTACATTTAAATTTGATATAAACACATGTCAATCTTTTGATTGTTTTTACTTAATGAAAACCTGATTTCTGGATTTCACAATGAGAATTAATTTTAAATTAATTAATGAAACTTGAATTTCTTAAATTTGGTAAAATATAGATCTTTTTTAAATTTTAAATATCATAATTAGCTTAGGTTAAATTTTTGGTATTTTTCTGAAAACATTCAATTTTGGATGAACAGTGAAAAATACTACATTATTGTTTAAAACTGACTTTTTTAATCTTTGCACGAGGCCTTGAAATTGTGGTTATGATGTCCATAAATATTCATTCCATCATTATGAAATTAGTTATTGATATTACATGTGATTATTTGACTAGTAGAATATCCATGTGAATATTTAAATGGCACTATATGATTTATCTTTTCCATATTATGTTGATGTTTTTGTTTAAAAGGATTTTGTTTTAGTATTTTACATTGTCCTAAATGTTTATGATTATTTATGATGGTTTATGCAATATTATTATCCTTACTGAGCATCTGATCTCACCCCATTCTTATGTTTTGTTTTTCCTAGGATGTGAATAAGTATATTATGATTGACCTGTAGGGATATTCCAAGGGATACGAGTGTGTTCAAAGAGGAAAGATTATTGTTTTTTAATGATTTAATGTAAAACTTATGTATGTATCTAGTACTTCAAAGGATTATAAACTAATTTTTCTTTTGATACTTGATCTATTGTGATCATTCCAATGTTATGTAATAATGCATCGACTCTGGGTAAATAGGGTCAGGGCGGTACATATTTATGGTATATATTGGTTTTAATATTTTATAATTTCTTATGCATACATTAAAGAGTTAAAGGATGAATAATTTGGAACAGTATTGGTTAATAATTATACCTCTTCATTAAACAACATCTTTAGGTCATACAAAAACCCTTCTTGGAGTGGTTTTATCATAAAACCAATGACTATATGTCTTGTATAGGGATTTAAAGAAGGTATTTCTATATATATTTCCTAAAGAAAATATCTATTGAAGTATGAAGGGGATAAGATATTAGGATTCCTTTTATATGTATGACAGGAGACCTTCTAGGAAATTACATAGAAATATCCAATATGAATATAAAATGAAAATGCTATTTCTAACAAAAATCATTAAAAATGACCATAAAATAAAATTTGGTATATGATAATGATTAAATATTTGGAAAATAATAATTTCACATTTTTATTTATAAACATACCCTATCCATTTGGTTTAACACCCCCTGAAAAACATATTTTACCCTAAACCATTATAATTAGTTTTTATTGTTTTCACTAATTAGGATAACCAAACATTATGTTTACCTTATTTAAAAATACTAATTATGCTCATTCAAAATATGGAATCAATTTTTATAAATTCAAATCATAGATGTGAAATAAT
Organism: Viscum album; assembly: GCA_963277665.1. Classification (NCBI taxonomy): domain Eukaryota; kingdom Viridiplantae; phylum Streptophyta; class Magnoliopsida; order Santalales; family Viscaceae; genus Viscum; species Viscum album. The sequence continues at coordinate 640,461,422 of OY728123.1, forward strand.
TTAATTATAAATTTTTACAGAAAACATGGTGAAAATATTATTTTTAAAAGAGTCAATTTCAGGAGTAAACAAGTTATTAAATCAAAATAAAACATTAAATTGACTATAATGTACAATATAAAATTATTAATAATATAATTTTTGTTATTATACTTTAAAAAAATTAAATAAAATTCTAATTTGAAATTTTTTTAAACAATGATTTTTTTAAAAAAAATTCTCTTGTTTAACTCTTCATAAATAAATATAATTTTCTAGGAAACCCATAAAAATGACAGTAATATAATTTTGAACTCATGATTACAAAACTGAACATCCTTTTTCAAAACAAATTTTTAAAAATTAAAAAAAAAATTAATATGATTTTACCAAACACAGGAAAATTGTTAAATAAAAAATTACGCTTTTTCGTAAATGTATTACTTTTTCATTGAAATGATTAATATTTTTATTTATAGTAAATTGATAAACAATATATTTCATTATAAAAGATGATCCATATAAATTAAATAATTTAGTTGTCCCTATTAAGAATTCCCAACTCTAATTTTGCGTTATAATGGTATACTATTTTATGGTTAATTTATACATGTGGTTCTGTGTATTACATTTTATTAAAAATTTATGGCCCCCTTTCAAAATTTGTGTGTGTTATATTCTACCCCTCCTTCAATGAATTATATCCGAGATATTTGAACTTGATATTGGTAATCAATGTTTTTTCTTTAATAATTCCATTATTGAAAACCAAAAATGTAAGAAGGGTTAATAAAACATCCTTTTGATAAGAGGGAAACATAATTATGAAGATCATATAAAATAAAATATAAATAGGCTTTAAAGTATGAGAACATTGGTTGGTAATTAAAATTTATACAAGGAATAAAATTGTAAATAATTAAGGAGAGTGATAGAGATCATTGATCATAACAAATTGAATAATAAAAATATTGTTTATGAAAATAATAATAAAAAGGGATGAGATGTAAAAAATACCATTGATTGATAAAAAATGAATGTAAGTGTGAATATATTTGTTATAGTATCATTTCAATAAAAACTGAGATATTATGTAATGATCATGATAAATAACACCATAAAATAAACATACTGAATATTACTTTACTTCATAAGAAATATTTCATCCATTTCTTGTCACTTAGTCAATTTTCAGTACATTTATTAATCCAAGATATGAATATATAAGATAACCATCATTATCCCTTATGTAGTAAAATTAACATCTAACAGATCTTATAATCCAAAAACAAATAAAATTTTATTTATCAATTAATTATTAAAACTAAAATAGTTTTAATAATGTAATTTAACACCCAAAATTAATTTTCCTCAGCATTAATATCCAAAATTTGATAATAAAACCAATGGTATGACATATATAATTACGTAAATAAATACCCAATGCCCCAATTAACCTCAATAACAACAACATTAAAATATATTTTAACATCAATGTTATCTCATACCCCACATCTTACTCCTCCAAATGAATAATAAGAATCTTCCCAAATAATCCATTATGTTTAATATAATGGTAATATATAACTCAACCCAATAAATAATCTTCCAAAATATCATCAATAAACTCAAAATCAAAATTATTTGATCCTATAATATGTTTCAATAAATAAACACATCATTTATCCATAAAACCATTTGAGTAAATTGTTTTTGTATTAACTAGTACATCACATAAGACAGTGGTGGGTGATTAACCCTTGTATCTCTTTGGTTTTGGGTTAAATATTTGGGGAATTTTCAAATGTGACGTGTCGTCACCTATCATGTGGGATTCCCTTTTTTTGAAAAATATATTGATACAATTTCTTGAAACATTCCCAAATTGTAATAACCCATTATTAACACAACATCAAAGATAAAATAAAACAATAAAGGTTTCCAACTCTATCAAACTTATCTCTACCAAATGTAAATGAATTCATACTTAAATAAATATTCACTAAAACATATACTAAAATATTTAGACGTATTTTCATAAATGCCGCCCAAAATATACCTGATAATGATAAATTCTATAAAAAAATCCACAAAGTGGTGTTTAAGATGTTGACCTTAAGATCAAACATAAAATATTAAATTCTTATTGGTATCCATAACTCATATGTTAATCTTATATGTAGAAATTTATTCTTCAAAAAATTAGCACAATCCTTATATTTTTTGTTATTATTTTAGCCAAAACAATATTAATAAATATACCTTTTCAATATAATTATTGAATCCTAATATATAAAAATTTATATCCATACACTTCATATATTTCTATATTATAAGTAATTCTTTCATAAAGGTGTTAACCTTTAAAAGAGATCATTAGTTTAGATAATTCCTTAGTTCCCCATATTTAAGACAAAAATCTATAAATGGATACAAATGATGAAATTTTCCTTTCATAATTCTGTTTTTTACCTCCAAAAATAATTTAATTATTCCCTTTTGTCCACACATAAAATAAAATTCATGTTTCATTGAGACTCAAATGAGTCGTAGTCCGATTGGTGAGGTATCTTAATTTTCATCCACGATACATTGGATCAAGTCTAGTCAGATGAATATTTCTGGGATTCTATTTCTGTACTATAGTAGAATTATATAAATACCATAGTGGGAATTATAGAATTACTATAACGACACTGTATCATAAATAATTATTCACCTTTGAGCCAATAGTTTTGTCCTCGAGTCCTTATGGCCTTTTGGTAAGTAAGGCCTTTAGGAAAATTCATGGCCTTTTAGCCGGCTCAAGGTCTTACGGGCACATGATGTAAAGATACAAAAAAAACCAGGTATATTATACAAAAAAATACACTAGAGGTGGTTTAGATAATGGAAAATTCACCAAATTAGAACTAACAGATTTGGAAGAATGAGTGGGCATGGAATTACCATTGTTACATGGACTGTGCATCACTAGAGAGGATTGATGATAGAACATCCATGTGAATTTGGAGAGCTAATCAAGATGCATACACTAGGGAGGGGCAGTTCCATTTATTCAGAGTCTGGGATGTATTCCTTTAGAACTCTAGGTCATGTAATGTCACAAAAACCTATGGGCCATGAATGGGTACCCCTTAAACCCTTAAAATGGGTATTGTAAAAAATGAATAAAAAATTAAGACCTCCATGCCATAGAGGAAATTGTTTACTGATACATTCTTCTAGGAGTAACATTACACATTTATAACATGAAGGAAATTGAGTACTTATTTATCTATGGTCTCCATCACGTGAGATCTTACAAAATTCAATCCTTTAATTCCTTTTTGAGTCCACGAGTTAGTTAAGGTATATTATGAAAATCAAATATTTTTAAAATAGATTATTCATAATAAAAATATATATTATTTCAATAATCACCCCATTTGGTTTATCCTTATAGCCAAATTTCCATCATATTCAATGTTGAAATTATTTCTTCATATTATATATTTAAACTGAAACAGAGAAGCATAGTTTGAGTGAAAATATTCAAAATTATGTAAAATTATTAAGGGGATTTTAAAATAATGACACTGTCTTTTTAATTTATGTATCCTTGGGTTTAACCTTGTTCATTCATAATCCTTATCTATTCAAATCCATCATATTGGTTTGTAAATAAAATTTGAATAAACCCAATCATATTTCCTTGTAGTGTAAAATTAGGTGTGCAACAAGACATGTTTCGATGTACCAGGTTATGATTGTGTCAAATCCCAATGCCCCCTTTTTAGTGTTATTAACCCATGCTAAATTAGTTCCAAATCTAGTTCCAATTTAACTACAATGTATTCTATTATATTAAAAAATTATCTACCTTAAAAAGTTTAGGGTATTATAATAGAAATATAATTATCCTCAAATTCATTTTTAGGGATATATACCCTAATATATGTTTTAAAAATCTAGTTACCATAGTTTCTACAAAAAATTATCTTATAAAAACTATAAATACCCTAACCCTATTAGTCGAGAGTTAGTTGTTACATTATTATATTCTCACAAGATATATGAAATAATATATTTATGAACTGAATATTGTAGTAGTATGGTAAAAATAGATACATACTAGAATCTCATAATACATTTGAAAACATACAATAATACGTAGTAATTTCATTTAGTACCCCAATATTCAATTTATAAAATCCTTTAAAATAAATAATTATATATTTCTTAGCATCCCAAGGAAAAGAAAATAAATAAATTCATGAGCTCAAATGATCATAAAAGGTATGTGAATAAAGAATGGTATCATGAAAAAATAATGAATAGTTTTTTTTGGATGGATAAATAACTGGATACATATTAATTTAATTAATAAATAAAACATGATGAATAAAATGGAAGGAATAAATAATGATCAAATCAATACTATATAAAGTTTCATATGATCTTGAAACATACCCATGGATATTATAACTAATAAAAAACATTGATATCAATAACTATTCTGATAAGGGTAGAATTCATTATTTTGTACATTAAAACCATATCTTAAAGGCATCATTCCATGATATATTACAAAAATGGGTATGTAGATCATCCAAATACCCATGCTATATTGTCTCAAAAGACCAATCAATGAATCTTATGGATGTAGTATAACCCACCCATAACATAGTATATCCAATTCAATCCATATTTGAATTGGGTGAAACATAATTAACACACCCAATTTTGTTGAAAAACTAGAGTATGAAATGTTTATAATTCACCCAATTAATAAACATAAAAAATATAATCATTATTATTTGATAACTATAAGAAACATTTTAATTATTTTCCATACTACTAATTGTAATCACAATCCATAAAATGTGCAGTGTTGAATGATATTAAAATAGTACTTCCTGGTCAAACTAAACATAAACAATCTCAAGAAAAACTACTCTAAATGGAGAGAAGTAGAGGAAAAAAATAAAAAAATAAAAAAATGTGTAATTTGTTTAATAAATTTTTTATTGTGAAAATCGTATTGAAAATATTATAAAAATGAACATGGAAGGAAAAAAAATTGACCATAGAAGAAATAAAGTCCATTTTATGAAAAATATCAAAAAAATTATTTAATATAGATATTAAATGACATTTATTCTTAAAAATATATTTAATAATAGAAATATTATAAAATATATTGGGTTTATGTTGGAATGATCAAATAATTCCACAAATGGATACTTAAGCACAAATAATCGCTAATAATGATGTGATTGTGATATAAACCCATACCAAGGTTGAAGAATTTAAATCATATCATCCATGAATGAAATAATATAAAATGAAACTTTAAAGAAAATAAAAAAAGAATCTAATAAAATTTAATATTAAATTTTTAGTTTATTCACTAAAAAAGAAATAAATGGAGAATATCGTGTATGCCTCGTGGAAGATAAAGTGAGATATGAAACCATTACCTCAGAACCAATTTACTTCGTATTTGTTTGAAAATATTATATAATAATTATATATTTATTATAAATATATTAAAGAACCATGACATAATATATCATATCATATATTTTTCTTATAAGTTTTTATCATCCATTTTTTAACAATTTAACATTATAAACAATATTCACGATGATAAATTCTTCACTTTTCAGAAATGATTTGGTTTATTAGTTTTTGTCCATTAGTTTTATCATTTTCTAATCTTATCCATAATATTTCATGTGCTATAAATATCATATATATTAATTATCTAGGTATTCATAAGAGCCCATAAATTTTAGTGATAAAGAAATTATTTAAATCATTTATGGAGATGGTCAGCCATATGCACGCATGAATATTTTTTTCATTTTTTGATGGATGGAATGAAATAAGGTATATAATATTTTAACTTTAAAAAATAATTATTATATTATTTATATCATTTATATTCATTATATTTATCGATATTAAAATAAATTTAAAAATTAAATGTAAAACATTTTGTATCTTTTCATGGAGCTGGTAGTCCATATGTAATAATGATTGACGTTATCGTTATACAATGGGTTTGAAGATAAGAAATGATATGTTATATAATAATTACATAATATTAATTATTCCTTAAATTTATTAAATATTCATTAAATTAATCGTTATATGCATCAATTATTAGTGGTGATGTAAAATGAATTAAATATGTTCTTGAGGTGTTAGTACATCGTACACATGATCGATAGTTTCACTTAACATTTGGTTAAGGAGGAGATAAATATATGTTATATGATGAAAAGATAACATATTAGTTTATGGGATATAATTTTGTTATTATTTTATAATATTTATGGAGATTATAAATATTTCAATTGATAAAAATAATATAATAACTGATGGTTATGAACTATACTGCTTCTCAGCAAAACCTGTTTTGGTTTATACCTAATGTCTTCCTCCATTTGTTATATGATACAAAAAGGACTATAGGTAAAGGGGAGGAATGTAAATATTTTATTTGGGAAATTAATGGATGATATTAATGGATCATTAAGTGTGGAGGGTTGAGGACAAGAAGTTTCCTCTTATAAGTGGGGTAGATGGCTTTAAGGAAATTACATGGAAATGTTTCAAAAGAATACCAATTGATGAATTTATTCCCAATAAAAATGATTCCAAATGACCTTATATAAGATTTTATGATAAAATAATTTCTATATATTATAATAAATTATTATTATTAAATTTTTATTTGTCCAGCAAGCCCATATATTTTGGTTTAATCTACATTAAACTCATCCTACACACAACCTTAGAAATTAATTTTTAATGTTTTCACTATATATTATGACAAAAAATTAATAAGGTCTTCTTTAATAATATTAACTATTAAGATTAAAAACATGGAATTTAATTTTACATATTAATTTAATATAAGTGGTATAATTTATTTTATAATTAAACTAACAAACACCATGAAAAAGAAAACGATTTTCCAAAGAATTTTTATGCATAATTACAAAAAAGTTTTTATTTCAAAATTTTAGATTTAATTTGTTCAAATAAAATTAACTTAGTGAAAAATATTATAAGTTATCTAATTTTACATTAAAAAATTAAATTAAATCCAATTTTAAAATTTTTAAATTAAAAGGAATCTTTCAGAAAAAAAATCTGCAGTTTTTTCACTTTTCAATGAAAAATAATAACATTTTTAGGGAATTGTCATAATATAACTAAAATATATTTTTGAAAGTATAATTTATAAAATTAAGTAGATTTTTCAAAATATATTTTGTAAATTTAATGAAATTTAATTTAACATAAATTCACTAAACAAGATGAAATCTTCTTTCAGAAAAAAATTATATAAACTTTTCATAAACCAGTTTCTTTTTATTTCAAATAAATATTTTTTTATTTATAATCAATTTATAACCAATAAATTTGATTTTAAATTTTTAATAAATATAATTTTATTAATTTATACATTACTGTTCAGACCTTTAAATATAATTGATATGTTATAATGGTATACTATTTTAAGGTTCTTTTATACTTGGGGTTGCATGTATTGTAACATGTGGAACATAATGTTTTTATTTTAAAAATCTAAGGTGTTACACTATTCACTTCATCAAAAAATTGTAACCTATAAATTTTAACTTGATCTATATATTAAGAGATTTGTTATTTGCAAAAACATTTCTTGAAATATCACATCCAAAGACCGGTTAATAAAACATAATCTAGAAAATAATGAAATGTAAGTATGAATGTCATAGGAATAAAAAACTAGTTTTCCATGTTATAGAATATTAGTGGACAATGAAACTATAAAAATAGAAGAAAATAATAAATAATTATGGAGAGTGAAAGAGATTATTGATCACATGAAAGTGAATGATCAAGAAATATTTAACGACCATAAAACCATAAATCAATAAGGTGTGAAATAACCATTAATTCATTTAAAATGAACATAAATGTTTGAAAATTTTATTTCAAGATTATTTTCCTCAATTTGAGGGATTCATCCTCTATCATGATTGATAACACCCGAAAAATACTTACTTAATCTATTTTTAGTTCATAAAAACAATTTCAACTTTTTCATGTTCTCTAATCAATTTCTACTTTATTTTTTACTCCATAAAATAAATATAAAATTTGATTTTTTTATGCATGAAGAAAAGAAATTAACTTTTTCTGGATAATATAAAATCACTACAGAATAACAATAAATGCCACATAAATTTACCTAAACCAATATGGTTATCATATTGTAAGATAATTCCCAAAATTAAATAACCTCTATATTAATTTCCAAAATTTTTAATAAATTATTTTTTGAAATATATATCTAGATAATTAAATATACCTACATCCCAATTAAACTCAATAACCACAAAATTAGAAAAAAATTTAACCTCAAATTTTATTTCATACCCTTCAACTAACAACTTCAAATACCTACTATAATTCTTTCAAAATAATCTTCTATGTTACACTAAATGGTTATATACACCTCAAACCATGAAAAGTTCCCAAAAATATCAATTACCATCCCAAAATAAAACTTATTTGATCGGAATTTTTTCCCCAAAATCATCCAAATCAATATCTATTAAAATGTTTGAGTAAAAAGAATTAAATTAACGAGTACATCACTTAGACTAATGGTAGGTGTAACACCCTTTTATCTCTTCAGTTGTGGGTTGATACCTCTTCCTCTCTCCAGATGTGATGGGTTTTCAACCATCATTCTGGAAATTATTTTTGCCAAAAATATTTTAATATAATTCATGTAATGTTCACAAATTTTAATAATCAAAAATTTCTACAACATCAACTATATAATAAATCATTAAATTATACCAATACCATAGAAATTATGTACACAAAATATAATGGCATTATTAATTAAATTACGCTTTCCTTGTAACATATACTAATATTTTGGGTTATATTATAATAAATATCTTTAAAAATATCCTTCATATCGATTAAATCACATAACATAAAACCTATAAAAGGTATGTTTAATTATTTTAACATAGGATAAATATTAACATCATAAAACCTTATCGGTATGGATAATTATTATGTTTATCATAGATTAACGCATATATTTACCCTAGAATTAACTCAATCTAGGTATGTTTCATGATTCTTATAACTAAAAAATTATTGAAAAATTAATTCAAAAACATAATTATTGAATCCGAACACCTAAACCATTAAATAAATCCCCTAGAAAAATTTCAATAACATAATCCCTTCATTTTATTAGGAGTTGACCTGTAGAATATAGAATTAACTTAGATAATGGCCAAGTTCACCCATGTTTTATAAAGTGAGCTATAAATGGATCCCTATGATGAAATTTTTGTCATTTTGCCGTATAATTTATTTTAAAATTGAAATTAATTAATTTATTCCCTTCTTTTCCACCCATAACTAATTTTTAAGTCTCTTTGAAGCATTCTCCTTGGAGTCTCTTTCAAAATTTCTTTAATTATAGAAATTCAGGCTTCTTTCCTCATTGGTGTCCAACACATTAGTCATTAAAAAACATCATTATTATTTTATTTGGTGAGTCTAATAGTTTGTTAAGGTATCTGTTTCCAATCATATATTATAATAACATATTTTTCATAATCAAAATATATTTTACATCAGTGGTCATCCCATTTATCTACACATAATCACCACATCATCCATCACATTCAATGTAAACATGATTCCTTTAGTTTCTATCCACCAAATAAAACTAAAAAGTTGAATTTCATGTTGTTGTTCACCAGTTGATGATTAATTAAAATCCCAATACATCCTTTTAAGAGTATTAACTCCTAGGTATGTTAATACCAGTTTTAAATCAACTTATATTATCTAGAAGGGTGATTATTTCTAAGAAATTCAAAAAATCTATAACTTATTAAAACATTAGGACAATATCCTATACTTAGAAATATCCTCAAAATATTTTACATGGATATATCCCTAATCTATTATTTCTTAAACCATGTTCAAAATATTCCTACTAATCTTCCACTAATAAAAATTGTATATACCCCAACCCTAGTTTCCTAGTGTCATTTTTTACTTTAATATATTTACTCTAGATAGAAATAATATCATACAAAAACTAGACCTATTTTCCTATAGATTATGTTTATGTTATTAAATTGGACCAATATATAATAAATCACAAATTGAATGACTGAATAATTTAGTAGTCATGGAAAAATAGATAGATATTTGAATCTCACAATACAATTGAAATAAAATCATCATATTAATTTCTTTGAGTACTCCATTAATTCATTTATAAAATCCTCTCAAATCAATACTAATAAATTTCCTAAAATCATAGTGAAATGAAACAACAGAATTTGGTGAACTCTAATTCTCATTAAGGGTATACATACAGTAGAATATATCATTAACAAGGAAGGAATAGTAAATATGTAATGTTAAATAACTAAAACACATTCCATTTAATAAATAACTTGAATGGGAAAAATAATACATCTTTAATAAATGATTAAAAAAAATAACTCAATATAAATAATTTCATGATCTTGAAACTTATTCATGTATAGTCAAGTTAATCAAATAATCAAATGGAAATCAATAATTAATCTCATAATGAAAAAATTCATAATTCCAAAAATCATAAAAATACTCTCAAGGACTCATTCTATGATTTGTAAATTGTTAAGGATATATCCAAAAACCAAGTCTAGTTTGTCTCATGAGGCATACTAATTAATGAAGGAGCTATAGTGGTTTGTGCACGTCAATGTATCAGTCATACAAATGGGTAGAAACATAATAAATATAAACCCTTGTATTGAAAAATTAAAATAATAAATTTTTTATAATTTCCAAAATCAACAGATGAAATAATTTTTAATATACATATTGTAAAAGTATCATATTGATTTTAATACATTCAACAATAAATAAATATAGTAATAAAAAATCTATAATACTACGGTATTGGGAATATAAAAAAGATGATCTGAGTCAAACTAATCATGAAAAAAATAAAAATAAAATGAAAAATATTATTACAAAATATTCTAAGTGGATCATAAGTTAAAATGAAGTTTGTTGTTTTTGTGAATATAAATACTATAAAATAGCATTAAATCATTCATGGAGAAAATTTCATTTTAACATTTAATATCATTTTAAAAAAAAGAAAATTTTCTATAATATATGGGAAAAATATTATTTAAAAAGAACCTGGTAAACATTTAATGTGTTATTAAAAAATGGTTGGTCATTAGTGTGCGTGATTCTATATATGTCGTATAAGTTAAATAACATTTTTAAACACAATAATGAAATGGTTAAAAGTACTCCATTTTGAAAATGATAACAAGATTATGTTGAAAGAGTTTAAAAAAATTTAAATCATGGGATGAAAATATTTTAATAAATAATTTGTAGGATTTAAAATATATTACTAAAATATATTTTTACAAAACATGTAAATTTAGGAAAAAGGATTTTCGATTGAAGAGAAAAATAAATTTATTTTTATCAAAAACATTTTCACAATCATTTTATGTACGAGAGATAGAAAAATGTAATATTACAAGAAAAATTAATTAAAAAACAATGTAAAATTAAATTTACTGGTTTTAATATATAAATATATAATAATTTACTATGTTTAGACCTAAAAATAATCAATCTTGAATAATGATGATATTGTGAAATGAACCCTTACCACTAGGGTAACTTTTAAATCATTACACCTATAAGATAAATAACACTAAATGAAGCATTAACTACTAAAAATATATTCATATTAATGATATATCATATCAATGGGGTTGTGTATAATCCATATAAAGATAAATTAGTGGTTAATATGGCATATGTCTCATGAAATTAAAAGTGATACAAGAAACCGTTACGTTAGATCCAATTTCTATCATACCTGCTAAAACCTCCAAAATAATAAAAAATGTATTTCTTGTAAACATTTAAAAGAATAAATAAATATATATCATACCATATATTATTTTCTTATAAATTTTTTATCACCCATTTATTAACATATGATTATTAAAAACACTATTTGGGGTTATAACTACTTTATTTTTCTTGTATGTTTTGGTTCATCACTTCCGGTCATTAAAAATTTGTATGGTTATAAAATCACCAAAATGTTACCCATTATATAAATATTATATATATTAATCATGTAATTATTCATAATATTCCATAAATTTTAGAGGTATAAAAATTAGTTACACCATTTATAGAGAGATTAGGGCATACATATGCATAAATGTTGTTTTCATTTTTATCAAATAATGAAAAATTAAAATTAGCTAATATTTAACCTTTAAATAATTATTATTTTATCATATATATTATACATATTCATGATATATGTGTTTACTACCATCCAAGTAAAAATAAAATTACAAAAAAAATTATCCCTTTGTGGAGGCAGTAGTCTAGACATATACATGAGTGACTTTGTCATTTTACAATTGATTTGAAGATATGATGGTATATGTGTTAATATATTTATATAAAATTAATTATTTAATTAAGATAATATATATACATTAAATCTATCATTATATCCATTAGTGATATGTGGTGATGAAAATTGAATTACATTGCTTCATGAGGCGATAGTCTGCCTTATATAAGATCAACTATTTTTTATCCCATTTGATGGAAGAGAATATATATATATGTTATTTTATTATAATAATTACATAATAATATATGTTTTATACTGTTTCTATTATTTTATTATAGTTTATTGATATTTTAAGGTGTTAATGGATGAAAATAAATGTAAACACATAGTTAAGAACTACACTTATTCTTCAAGTAATCTCTTTAGGTTTATTCCTAAATAAATACAAGTTTGGGAATGATTGAAATAAATCATTTGGGAATTCCTTAAATAATCAAAATTTATATTTATGTGTGGAATATATAGGATATGAGGACTCCTTTTATAAGTGAGGGATTGAACCTTCTTTGAAATTATGTGGAAAGTTTCCAAAAGAATTAAAAATGATATATTAATGACCCAAAAAAATGCTTTAGAAATTAAATATAATCAATTTTGGTAGAGTATAGTGTTGAAATATGTCTATAAAATTTTAAAAATACTGATATTTTTCTTTATAACCCCCGATAAACTCGTTTTAACCTTAACTTCAGTATTTAATTTTTAATTTTATCATTATCCACTATTAAAATAAATTAACATGGCTAAATTAAATAGTATTAAATATTCAAATTAAAAATCTATAAAACATTTTCCAAATATTAATCATATAATTGGATTAATTTAATTTAAATATAAACCTATTGTTCTGACGAAAAAAATGGTTTTCTAGGGAAGATATTTCATCTGTACAAAAATAATTTATATTAAAAATAAATATATAATTGATTCCAATGAAATATTTTTTGATTAAAATAATATAAATAAACTAATGTGGCTTTTAAAATTATTTTAAACAAAAAATATACTTTTAATATCTTAAAAAAATAGGCACTTTTGAACAAAAATAGTATTTATTCACAATTCATCAAAAAAATTATTTTCAGAAAATATAAAAATATAAATCTAAGATAATATTGAATTTATGATGATAAAAAGTTTGTTTAATTTTTTAATATAATATAATAAAATAGTTATAATTAATTTTAATATAAGTGAGAAAAACATAGAGATCCCGTTTTTTAGGAATAAAATATAGTTTTTCACAAAGTCGTTAATTATTATTTCAAATCATTTATATTTTTATTTATAAAGAATTTATAACCAATAAATTTATTTATACATGTTTATAACATATAATTATATTTATCTATTTAGTCGTATTCATATCTTCCAATTTAAGAGTTATGTTATAATGGTATGTTATTTTATGGTTATTTTAGAGTCTGGGTGGAATTTATCACAAGTTAACCAACTAAATGATCCTATTTTAAAATTATCGGGTGTTACATTAAGAGTTGGAGAAACCATATCCTTCTAGACAATATATTATACAACACTATGATAATGGTAAAATAATTTTGTGGGATACCTATTCATATACTCACTTGGGGTATCTATGTTTGTCACACTATAGATATCACATATCTGTTTTGTGTAGTGGTAATAGGAATCAATATTCTCGTGGGATAAGGTCATAAATCAATTTGTATTAATAAATTAGGCTTTCTACCTAAGATATTTTTTTAAAGTATATTAATATTTTTTAACTGCTTCCTGATCATATAATTCTATTTTTTGGTGGTGATGTTGTCAACCTTATAAAATTTGTGGATGAGGGTGTTTCTGACCTTCTTTCATATAAAATGATTCATGGAAAGGGGTGAGGGATCGTGAATGTTATAATAGATATGGTGGTCCCCAAATGGGAAGCGATTTACGGTATCATAATGTGTGGTTTATCACTAGTACTAATATTACAATGGGTACTTATAATATCCACACACCTATGAGTATTGGTTAGGGATTCTAAACATGCTAGTCTGGTGGCTAGAATTTCATAAGGGGATTTAATGCCTAAAATGAATAAGTAATTAATGATAGTGATTTCCACCACCAGTATGACGATGATGAAACTTCGATCGGAACTATAGGCTATATGTTCTTCACACCCCTCTGAGGATTTTATTGCATAATCTAAGAATACGCAATATATTTTAGACAATTTAATTAACCTCAAGAGTCCACTCATTATATAAATTTTATTGGGGAGAAACAATATAAATAACATACCCTAGTTTCCTCAATTTAGTATATATTTTAACTAGATATAAGTGATCATATCCCAATGTACATAATAGTTTATTAGACTTTAAATAACACATACTTACCAGAATATCATTTTAAATTTTAATATTTAAAATAAAAAATATTATTTTTTAGAACATTATTATTACCTCTAGAATATAATTTTTTAACAACCATAAAACATATCATAGTATCTATGAGAAATAAAACATTATAAATACACGATATCTAATGCTAAATAATTTTATGAGTAAAAAAATATCATGAATAAAAAAGGCATAATCAATAGGTCAAAGTAAATAACAAGTGACACATTTCATTTAATCAATTACATGAACATCAAGAATAATATAGTGGAAATTAATGATGATT
This sequence comes from Viscum album, assembly GCA_963277665.1. Lineage (NCBI taxonomy): Eukaryota > Viridiplantae > Streptophyta > Magnoliopsida > Santalales > Viscaceae > Viscum > Viscum album. Next base: position 640,476,552 of record OY728123.1, read on the forward strand.
AAATAATTCCAAATTAGTAATCACGTTTATTTTAATCATAACCCCGGATATTATAAATAATAAAATAACCACATGAAAACCAATAACTAATCAAATATAGAGGGAATCCATAATGAAAGAAATCATAACAATACCATAAAGTCTCATTCAAGGAAATCGTATATAAATCTGTAAGGGATAAACCAAAAACAAAAGATAGATCCCCTCGTGAGCCCTATTATGGAATCAAGTGGCTATAGTGGGCCTTGTCTATCACATAAAAAATATAATTGACTCATCAATTGAAATGGGAGAAACAAAATAAAATAAACTTTAATATTTAAAAACAATCATATAAATTGATAATAATTTATCAAATCAATTAACATTATTAATGTAGAAATTCATATTGAAAACATTCATAGAAAATGTTAATAATTTATTAAATCAATAAACATGACTATAATCTACCTCATGTATTATGGATAATGGTAAAAAAATAGAACATCACAATCAAAAAGAAGTAAACCATGTATAGAAAATATAATGATAATATCAATATTACATATCACCAATTAATAATAAGGTATGATGGGGAATGTTATTGTTGATGAATATAAATTCATTAAATATCCATTAAAACATTCTTTTGAAAAACATCCTTTCAGTTTGAAAATAACTATCAAAAAGTTTAAATTTGAAAAATATTTGGAAAAATATTTTTTTAAAAAATAACCTTGTAATATTTTGAAAAAATCTTCAAGAAATTGGTTTTCATTATGGTGGGTATGCTTGTGCATGTCATATAAGTTAAAAAATGTTTCCTTTCTCATTTTCTATAAAAATCAAAAACTTCCATGTTTGGATGATTAAAGAAAGTTTCATTTGAAAAAAACCTGATAAAGAAAATAATGTATTAAAATTATTTTAAAATAATAGTATAATGTTAAAAAATAATCTCTACTAATAAATTATAAATTATGGATTTAGATGAAATTGGATTTTTAACCGAACAGAATAAAATAAAATATTATTTTTATAAAATCATTTTCTGAAATAATCTTAAAAACCAAATAATTTAAATTTTTTTATTAATTTAAAATTTAATGAGTGACCAAAGTATACACATATATTTTTATCAATACATAAATATTAAAATTTTCCCCCAATGGAAACGTAAACATAAATAATTTTAAATAATGATTATATTAGGAAGAAAACCCAAACAGATTTGGTAACTTTTGAATCATAATCCACATGAAATAAATAAATTTAAATTAATCATTATGTACCATTATGATAATTATATTTACGATATATCATATAAAATTGTATTATAAAAAAACACAAAATAAATAAGATTTTAATAAGTAATATTTATCAAAATAGTAAAAATGAGATGAGAAACCCTGACCTCTGGTCTAATTTCTTACATTATTGTTAGAAACTCATGTATAATAAATATATATTTATTATAATCCATTTATAGAATGACTATCATATATATCATACTATATATGATTTTATTATAACTTTTTCTTACCCTTTTATAAAACAGTTTATATTAAATAAACATTATTCAAAGTGATAACTACTTCGATTTTGATGCCTGTTTTGGTTCGATGGTTTCAGTAGTTGTATGGTGATCATGGTTATATCATATTTGGAATGCTAAAAATTAAATAAATGTAATATATATTCATTATATGATTATTAATAATTTTCTATAAAATGTATAGTTTGATAGATCAGTTACACTACTCATGGAGATGGTAGGCCATATGTTCGCATGAACATTGTTTTTATTTTTTGACAGATGGAATTAATGAAATATAAATTATTTTTAAGATTAATATAATAATTATAATTTTATATAAATAATATTTATTCATTAAATATTCCCTCGTTACCATCCATGCCAAAATGAAATAAAAATTACATTGCTTCGCTGCGTGGAGGTGGTTGTGTGCACATACGCATGAGCGACGATATTGTTATCCAGATGATTGGAATGTAAGAAGGTAGTTGGGATATATTAATTTTATAAGAATAATTATGAAATAAATATTATATTTAGTTAATCTATAATTATATCCTACCATGAATATTGCATATTAAAGAAATATGTTCCTATGGTTGTAACCACCATACACATGATCAACAGTGTCATTTACCATTTGATGGAAGAGGATATGGACATAGGTTATTCCAATAAAATAATAACATATCAGTATATGAGAGATACGTTTTTTTAATTTTATCATATTTTATAGATATTTTAAGGATATAAAGGAATAAATAAAATGAATGCGCATGATTAGGAATTATATCTCTTCCTCAAATAAGCTCTTTAGGTTTACACCTAAAACCTTCATATAATATCATTATGATCAGAATGTGGAATCTATATTTTGGGGGTGGATTATATTGAGTGATTTATTTATTTATTATAGAAACCCTATCCTTTCACACATATCATTACATGAATTTGAGTATAGTAAATAATCATATTACAAGCCAAGGATTGTAAAGTCTATTCGTTTGGAAGTATATGAACATAAAACATAAAACATGGGACTAAATGAAAAATTCCATAATTTATTATTCATAATGATCTATTTACTCCCATTTTCCCATAAATCTTTATAGGATAACTTGGGGATAACATGAACAAAGTGATTTGCTAAAATCATAGTAAGGTAATAAACATGGAAATAAAGCTTTAACATATGAGTGAGACAGAATGACATAATGATCTAGAAAAGTCATGGAAAATATGTAATCATAACATATAAAAATAGGATTATATAAACATGGATTCGTAGTAATGTGGAAGAAACAGAAACCACATCTTTAGCTCGGGTCAAGGCTTGTTGCACATAGAGGGGAACAAGTCATGGTTAACCACCAAGACCGTTTCACATGGTAGCATGAGACAAGAATAACCACAAAGACCATTGTAGATAATGTCTCATGATACTCAAATTTACCCAATTAATTGGAGTTATATATAGTTTAACTCATAATAACATGTTCATGAATATTCATTACACATATAGAAACATACATAATCAATCACACCTAACCATAAGGGTACCCATGGAATGAAATGGGAATCATACTCATGTCATAAGAAATAATAGATGGGCCTATCATATAAGTGATCATGAAATAAGGTAATTAATAAATAAATGGGAATTGATAAGGTAAAATTGGAATATATAATGTTAATTTATGTTGAATAGAAGTGTCAACAATTCAAAAGTATATTTATGAAATTTTAGTATTAAAACATTTTAGTGTAGTTTTATGGAAAATACCAAATATCTTTTAAAATAGAAAGGGAATAATATTTTATATAAAAATAGGAGTAAAAATATAATTTTTTAATAATAATAATTCAGATTTTTTAAAATCAGTTTTTTCTTAAAATAGATTATAGAGTGAACTTGAAATTTGTTAAGAATTCAGGAAGATCCCATAAAACGGGTTTGCTTATCAGGAAGTATTGAGGATGAAAACACATGAAAACATGTATATACCTGATGGAGAATAATTAATGGATATTTAAATATTAGTTTTTAATATTCAAAAAAATAATATAAGATTTAAATAAAAATAATAGATACCATAATTTTTGTAAAAAGAATGATAGAGCAACCCGAAACAATCACTACAGGAAAAATGGCTTTTTGCGACGGGTTATTTGCGACGGGATTAAATCCCGTCGCAAATAGTCTCATTAGAAACTTATTTGCGACGGGGGCATTTTCCCGTCGCAAATAACTAGTTATTTGCGACGGGAAAATCTCACCCGTCGCAAAAGACTTGGCGCGCATAGCGCGCCAAACCGCGGGAAAGGTATTTGCGACGGGTGGTTACCACCCGTCGCAAATAGCCGGCGGCGGTAAAAACTATTTGCGACGGGAATATACCCCCGTCGCAAATAGTGTGTCCGCAGGTTGTTATTTGCGACGGGACCCGTCGCAAATAACTATTTAACCGTTGACCGTGATAAATGCGGGTTAAAGTATTTGCGACGGGTCCCGTCGCAAATAATAGTATTTGCGACGGGTATACCGGTCGCAAATAGTCCCGTCGCAAATAAGCTAACCTATAAATACCCCCATCCGTTTTTTTTCATTCATTCTCAACTTCTCTCAAAACTGTTTACAGTTTATTAAGTTTAATTTTTTTTTGCAGAGTTGATATTGAAGTCTTCAACAATTATCGGAGATCAAATTCAAATCCATTTTAAAGGTACTTATGTTATTTTTAATTTAATATTTATTTTAATTTTTTTATTAGTTTTAATTATTTTTAATTAGTTTTAATTAGTTGTAATTTAATTATGTTTATATTGTTTTGTTATTTAATAAATTTAAGTTATTAGTATTCATAGTTAATGGTAATTAGGTGTAATTAATAATAATTAGAAATAATTAATAATGATTAGGAATAATTAATAATAATTTGTAATAATTAGGAATAATTATAGTTATATATATATATAGTTATATATATTTATAGTTATATTTATTCGTATATTAATATAGATTTATATTAATATAAATATATTTGGTTATATGAATAAATATATATATATATATATATATTTATTCATATATTAATATATATATATTTATTCGTATATTAATATATATTTATTCTATTTATATATATATATATGTAGTTATAAGTTTTTATTCGTATATTTATTTGTATATTAATTAATATATATTTATAAGCTTAGTTTTAAATAAATTTATAAAATATGTGTTTTTATGTGTATTTATAAATAAATAAATAAATAAATACATATATACAATACAGACACACACACATACACATACACACACACACACACAGATATATATATATGTATCGTTATGAATGAATACATAGAAATGAGGGGGTGAAAATCCTCTGAGAATGTTAAAACGACTATAACTTCTAATCCGTAAGTCCGTTTCAACTCCACAACCAGTCAAATCGAAGAACATGAAACGATCTTCGATATGATATGCAGTACAGTCCAAACGGACATCCGGATCGGAAGTTATAGTCGTTTTAATGTTAAAAGGACCATAACTTCTAATCCAGGAGTCCGTTTCAGCTCCACAATCAGTCAAATCGAAGAACATTAAAATATCTTCGACATGATATATGGTAGAGGTTTATCGGACATCGGGATCAGAAGTTATAGCTGTTTGAACGGTGAAAAACCGGGGTGCCCCGACTAAAAACTCAGTTTTGGAGGCCTTAGGGGCCTTTTTGGGCCTCCAAAAAACCTTGGACGGGTTTCACCGGTCCATAGGGCTGTAGAGCTCTTCGCAAGCTTCGATTTGATATGCTGTAGAGCTCAAACGGAGTCCCGGATCAAAAGTTATGGCCATTTGAAGTTTGGGTTTCATTTTCTTCTTATTTTCCATCTTTCATTAATTTTTTTATTTTTTTATATTCAAAGAGTTATTAAATGACTATTAATTGATAAAAATTAGGTAATTATTAATTAAAAATATTTTTTAATTTATTTTATAACCCTCTTTACTAAACATCTTATAAATTAATGTTATATTTCCATAGATCCTTTCTAAATCGTATTTATAAAATAAATATTATATTTATATCAATATAAATACGTTTATTAATTTATATATTAATAAATATTTTTTTAATTTTTTTAATTTTTTTTAAATTTTTTTTAAATTTTTTTTATTATTTGCGACGGGAATATATTCCCGTCGCAAATAGTTGATTCGAGGCAACTATTTGCGACGGGAAAAGGCCCGTCGCAAAAACTTATTTGCGACGGGCCCGTCGCAAAAGTTTTTTTAAAAAAAACCACAAAACTATTTGCGACGGGCCCTTTTCCCGTTGCAAATAAGTGTTTTTGCGACGGGCCCGTCGCAAAAAATTTTTGTTGCGACGGCGTTTTCCGCAACGGGCGATTTGCGACGGAGCCCCGTCGCAAATGACCCGTCGCAAATGCCTATATTTCCTGTAGTGAATAATGGAGGTTTGGGTAAAATCCCTTACCTTATGTCTGAAGGAGTTATTAAAATGATATTAAAGTATGGGGCAAAGAAATAAAATTAATTAATTAATATTTAAATAATATATTAATTATTTGATTTTTTATTGTAACCTTATTATGTTCATTCATTACTTTTTTATTGGTTAAGAGGTTCAATTTCATTGTTTGTTTCATCTGTTTACAAATATACATGTATGGATTGACATATAAGAGGTGAATGATTGTCCAAAATTGGATTCATATGATATTTTTAATAATACCATAGTTTACTAGGTTATAAAATTCATTTATTATTTACAGAGAAGATTATTCATTATATAAATATTTAATTATAGCTATTTTTGTTAATTGGTGGGTTTTTTATCACGTCGAACTCATTTTGCATTATAAATTAACATAATTTGTTTAAAAGATTCCCTAATAATAAATTTTACCTAATAAATATATTATAGTATGTTTTGAACAAAAAAATGGTTTCATAAATAGAATTGAAGATTCAAATAGAAACTAAAAACCTTTCACCCTTGAATATGAGAAATTAAAAAATCTTGGATTTTGTTTTCAATTCAATTATAAAATGAGGGGAAAGGAGATATGGCGATGAATTATTAAATTAACTTAAAAATATTCCAATACTTATAAGGTAATGGATTTATCAAAATATTTTGATGAAATGAGGTGAGGAATGAAAATGAACGGAATGAAACTTGAAAGAAAATAAAAGACATCAAAAATGGAATTTACCTCTTGAACATATCTTCTTTGAGAACCCAATTATAGGAGAAGAATTGGTCTTTTGAGGAGGAAAAGTGATGAAAGACATGGTATAGGGTAATAGGGAAGTATTTGGGAAGAATTTAGATTATAAAAATGGCTTCATATGAGTGAAGAGTTGAGGGGGTGAGGGTGGTTTTTATAGTGGACGAGAGGAAGGTTTTCTTGATTCTTTATTTATAATTTTATTATCTTTCTCAAGGAAAGAAATATTAATGATTCCTATGACCATATATATTAATATTTCCATGTCAGTTCTAACCCAAATTTCTTACCGTAGTATAACATCATCCATGACTCAAGAAATAATGTATTTAGATTATTCGATAAATTATCGTATTTTCCTATTCACCAAAAAATCAAGTGCTTCAGAAAAATTCAAAAAAATCTTCTGAACTATTTTTCAATGTGTCTAATCAAAAAATGAACTCCATTTTTTGAATATAATTTTTTAAATTTGAGATATTTCATTTTTAAATAAAAGCATCATTTACCTGAAAAATGCATATTTTAAAATTATAACTGATTTTAAAATACATTGAAAAATTAACTAATGTCTCATAAAATTATCTAATAATTGTAAAAAAATATAAAAAATAATTTTTATTGTATTTTTTTGAAATAAAATTTCTTTTAATTTATTAAATTATTCATAAAATATTAATTAAATATTTATGACTTATAAAAATACCAAAACTATGATATAATTATATCATATTATCAATTATAATATTGATAAAAATTATTTATACTCTCATGGGTAAAGTTACATACTCACTTGGATGATTTAATATTCATAAGTGTTGTATTACTGTTCATAATGGTTACATTACTATTCATAATAGTAAGTTACTATTCATCAAAAATTAAATTGGTCTTATAGAACTCTAAACATCTTGCTGATCTTGCTTATATATGATAGATTTTTAAAATTCAAAGCATATAAGTTAAAATATTATATTTAAAGGTCACATAGTATATATTAGTTCTTTGGGTTGTGATTTCATCTGATTATACTATATGACATATTTATAGGAATGGAATTTCTATTGATTAAAATTTGGGTCGTTGCACTCTTCCCCCTTATGAAATTTTTCTATCAATGTTTTGTCTTACATTCTCAGTGGTAAATTGGTACTGGTAATTTCCAACATTTCTTCCTCTGATTCCCATGTTCCCTCTTCGTACTTATGGTTCCTCTATAGTATACTGACCCAGTGAGTTCTCTTGTTTCATAGAACATTATCTCTACGATCTATGATATTCACTAGATTATCCTTGTAAGATAGATCATTCTCTAACTGTACCACCTTTAAAGATAGTTCATCTGAAGTATTTGGTATGTACTTCCATAAGAGGGATACATGGAATACATCATTACTTTAGACATGGTAGGTAGAAGTTCTAGTCGATATTCCACATCTCCAACACGATCAAGTATCTCAAAGGAGCCAATGTACCCAGGAATTAGGTTTTCTTTCTTCCCAAACCTCAAAACATCTTTCGTGTATATATGTGGGGGAATACTATGTCCCCGACTTTGAACTCAAGGTCTCATTTATTATTGTCTTCATAACTCATCTATAAAATTTGGTATGCCTTAATTTTTTGCCAAATGGTTTTCACCTTCTTCACCAATTAACAAACCAGTTTAGGTCTTAGCAGCTTACGCTCACTAACTTCATCCCAACACACTTGTGTTTTACCCCATCTCCCATAACAAGATTCATATAGTTCCATTCAGATGATGGTGTTGAACCTATTATGGTAATAGAATTATACTAGAAGAAGATGTTGGTCTTATCCTTATTTTAATTCTATAGAACATGATCTCAACCTATCATCTAGTGTCTAAAAAGTTCACTCAGATTGGCCATCAGTTTGAGGATGATAGGCCCCAATGATGTTCGACTTAGTTATTAAATCATGATGGAGACTTTCCCCACATTTAAGGTAAATCTAACATCTCTATCATATATAATAGAGAGTGGTATTATATGAATCATTACAACCTCATAGATATATATCTGTGAAAGTTTATCCATTGAAAAGTCTTCTTAAATTGTGATAAAATAATTTTTATTTGTAAGACAATCCATAGTGACCCAATCATTATTTCATCTAAATTTCCTTGAAAGCCTAGTGAAAAAGACCATTGAGATGTTCTCCCACATCCATGCTAGTATGGGTAGTGGTTTCATCTTCCCCATAGACATCTGTCTTTTAGCCTTCACTTGTTGAAATACCAGGCACTCTGATGTATATGCAGAAATCTCCATCTTCATATTGTCCCACAAAAACTTCTCTCAGAGATATCAATACATCTTTTTTCTCCTTGTGTGAATATATAAGGTTGAGATATGTGTGTCATTAAAAATATCCATCATTATATCTATATCATATGGAACACATAATTAGAATGCCAATCTTATAACTCATTCTTTATTAATCTGGAACTCATAGTATTTCCAATTTCCGATAGATTCCACCTTTCTTTGTATTTCCACATCGTTTCTTTGAAAATAATTTATTTTCTCCATGAGGGATGGTTGAGAAATCAGTTAAGAAAGTACTGATGATGTTCCTCCCTTAATGAATCTCATGTTCATCCTTTGAAAATTTATCATTATTGGATCCCTTTAAATTCTCATTATTGATAAAGGTGCATGATCCTTTCTACAAAGAGCATCGATGACTTGATTTTCCTTACCAAGATGGTAGTGGATTGAGAATTAATAAAACATGATGATGTGTAACCATATTATCTGGAACATATTGATATATTTATTTTTGAATATATATTTGAGACTCTTTTGATCAGCATATATCACACCCATCTCCCCATAGAGATAATGTCCCCATATTTTCAATGAAAAGATCATTGGCACCAACTCCAAATCATGAATGGGACAGTTTTTCTCATGGATTTTCAGATTCCATGAGGTGTACGCTATGAAATTTTGAATATTAATTAGTTCATAGCCTAATACTTTCTCTGAAGCACCATTTTACACCACAAAAGTTTATCCACTTCTTGGGAGTGTGAGTACTGGTGCAGTGAAAATCCTGTTTTGATCACCTTAATGATTTCCCCACATGATTGAGTCCGTAATAACATCACTCCTATCCATTTAAGCTTGTTCACTAGGTTTGATAATGATTATAATTTCTTTACAAATCATAGAAAATACCGATCATGACCCACGAAGCTGTGGATTTATATTATAGATGTTGTCCAGTACCACTCTTCAATTGCATTAGAATTAGAAGTGTCCAAAGATATCCCTTTTCTGGTGATAGCAGACCCTAATAATGATACATCCTCTATCCAAAACTCAAATTTACTATAATTTACATAAATTCCCTCCCTTCAAAAACTCATTAGCACAATATTCAATTTCTACTTATGTTCCTCATTACTCTTAGTGTATATGAGAATATTGTCAATAAAGACTAAAAAAATTGTTGAGGTAATCTATAAATAATCGGTTCATTAAATCCATTAATATTTTTGTGGAATTAGCGAGTCCTAAGGGATTCACTATGAAATCAATGTGTCTATAACTCATTCGAAAGGCTGTTTTGGGATTATCTCCCTTCCTCACCTTTAATAGTTGATATTTTGAACAAAGGTCCACCTTAGAGAAATAACTGTCCCCACAGAGCCGATTGAACTAGTCATTTATTCAAGGCAGGGGATAAATTTTCTTTATAGTGATTTTTTGAGATCATGATAATCAATGGAGAAATTTATTGATCCATCCTTCTTCTTCAAAAATAGGTCTGGTGAACCCCTTGGTGAAGTAATCGGGTGTATATAACCCTTCTCCATATTCTCTTTTAATTGCTTCTTCATCTATTCCTACTCAATGGAGACCATTATATAAGGTTTCTTTGACATAAATAGGGATCCTTGAATATGTTCAATTTAGAACACTACCTCTTGATTTGGCAGATGACTAGGAAATTATTTTTGGAATACATCACTATAATCCTTTATGATGGGCATGTTGTCAAGCACGATTCTCTCTACTGTCTCAATAGTTGAGCTATGTAGGATTTCTCATATGGCAGTAATATCTGTAATTGTGAAAATGATTCTAAAAGAGATTCATATTCCTCCATACACTTGTAATGAATTGGAGTATGCTTTGGGATGCGAATAGTGATCTCCATTTCCCATCATTTTATTTTGTCTTTGTATAAAGATAACGAATCCATTGCTAATATAAAATAGAACTCCACAAAAGTAAGCATGAAAAGATTTACTGGGAAGTTCAGTCCATAATTATTTACCTAGGTGGAGTTTCAAACCTTGGATGAAATAATTACAATATTCTTTATTCTCATAGATACCCTAACCTACAATTTTGGATGTGGTGTTTGAATAGTTCTACAAACCGGGAAAGATATTAAACAATGTGTAGAACCAAAATGAAATAGTACATTCTATATTTTTGAATTAATAACTATAATACATGTACCCGAATTTTTTTCCGTCAACACCTTAATAGTACTGATAACATTATCATTTATTTCTTTCCATCTATGTTTTTGTTGATTTCCTATGGAATCCCTTGGCATAGAGAAATTTACTGCATAACTCCCGTTCTCCTTGAATTTTTAAAACTATACATTGGGTTGACAATTGATCTGAACCATCCATTCTTCTTCCACATAAGTGGGATTCTTCGTATCCCTCATGTAGTTCATATCAAGATGACCCATTATTCCACATTTCATGTAATTCTTGGTTCTGTTGAGACATCACCTAGGATTCTAACTTCTACAAATTTGACTCATGGGATGTTAGATCTTCTTTCCATAATGTGATATATTTTCTAAACCTCCCTAATAATACACAATTTTATTTTTTGTTTCACCAGTTCCGTGAGACCATTTATAGTATCCAATCTCCTTTTCAACCTTGAAAGAACAATGAACAATCTCCTCATAATTGTGGAATTCACGATTCACTAACAGTTTTTGTAGACTCGTCTTTAGTTCACTAATGAAGCGATCCAAAATTCTTTTGGTTTTAATGACAATGCTAGAGTTATATCATGCAATTATAGTGACTTTTTCTTTATACACCATAATGGACTCATCTTCCTTCTTCATATGTCAAAATAAATCTTCTTCCTCCTTGAGATAGAGGGTTTGGAGAAAATATTTATTGGAAAAAATTCCCTTGAATTCCTTACACTCCATAGAATCAATTTCCTCATGGGAATTCATATTCATGATTAGTTTCCAAAACTGATCAGATTCTCACCAAAAGGATATACTTTCAGTTTGATATTCTCTACATCTGAGCAATAGATGATATAGAATACAATTTCAATGGATTTAATCCACTATTCCGTGAAGAGTGGATCAAAAGTTCCACTAAACAAGGGAGGCCTTTGATGCATGATGGATTCAATGGAAACATTATCTTTCTATGGAAGAGGAGGTCGTTCCATATGATTCATGTTATTGTTCATAACATGATCAAGATAATAAAGTATTATTATGATGTTTTGATAACCCTTTTCCATCATATTTGGAATATCAATAGGGAAATCTTCTCATTCCCTATAACATTGATTATTGGAACATGTTATTCTATTTTCCTAAATTAAATAAGAATAATAACATACAATTAAAGGGATTTAATACATTGATAATAAGTATAATGGAAGTATTGATATTAAAATGATAAAATTCTAAACGAGGAGAATATCCTATATTATCATTCCCTAGGATTAAATTTTTATTATCCCTAATATATTTCTTAACTAATATTCTAATTGGATCTTTTTTAATTACCATAATATTTTTTTTACTAATATCATGAATTTACCAAAGCATATCTATTGGGAGTGTCAGACCAGGAGTGCAGTAAGGCCCATTGTTGTGAACCAGTTCTCATTCGAGTCTAGCTCAAAGTGGTGTTTTTAGGTTTTAACCCTATATACTTATATTCCAAATCCACATCCACTTGTTCATATCCAAAAATGGATGTATTTTTTTGAAAAAAAATTATTCTATACTTACCATAATTTAAGGTTGTTTTCTTATACTTAGTCTCATCCTTAATGTTCATACTATTGTTATCTATTCCTAATCTCCATAAATAACTAGACCATCCTCTGATATCAAATATAGTCACCCTATACTTTTACACATATCATTACATGATTTAAGTATAGTAAATCATCATATTAAATCACAAAGAACATAAGTATAGTGTCTTGAAAGATTAGGTACATAAAACATAAAACATGAAACTGGATAACTAATTTCATTATTTATTGTACATAAATAGTTCCTACCTACCTTTCATCTCATACCTCTTAATTTGATAACCATGGGATAACATGAAAAAAGGGATGATATAAAATCCCATTAAGGGAATAAACATGAGAATAAAGCTTTATCACATAGGTTAGAAGGCATGACATAATGATATAAAAAAGGAATGGAACATATGAAACAGTAGCGTATGAACATGGGATAATATAATCATGGATTCATAGTAATATGGTATAAATATAATAATGACCTTATCATGAGCCAAAAATTGTTTTCCAAAGAGGATCACAAGTCAAGGATAACCACCAAGACTGTTTCACTTGGTAGCATGCATCAAGGATAACAGAAAAGGTTGTTGCACCTAACGTTTCATGAGACTCCAATTTACACAATGCATTGGATATATAACTAGGTGCACCCATCATAAAAATTTTATGGATATTCATTACTCATATAGAATCATAAATAATAAATCATACATAAACAAAAGGGTACCAATGGAATGAAATGGGTATCATAGTCATGTCATAAAGAATAATAGTTGGGCATATCATACAAGTGTCCATGAAAGAAAAGAGCTAAAACATACATGGACATTGATAAATGATAATGGTTATATATCACGGTAATTGTTTTCATATAGAAATGACAACATTTAAGAAGAGAATGTAAGGAATTTTAGCATTAACAAATTTTACAACGGTTTTAAGGAAAATACTAATGAAGATTTAAAATAGAAAAAGAAATAATATTTTAAATAAAACCAGAAATGAAATAAGAAGGTTTTCATAAAAAATACTTATTTTATATTAAAATGGTGTCTAAAAAAAAGATGAAATATTTCAATTTAAATAGGGCACTAATTCGAGAAGTTTCCTTAAAATGGGTTTGTTTATTGAGAAGTGTTGAGGAGGTAACCACTTAAAAACATGTACATCCCCAAAAGAGATTAATGAATGGTTCTATATACATGAATTTTTATAATTTACACATCATTTATAAAATGTACAGACAATGAATAGATAACTTAATTTAGGTAAAAATAATGATTGAGAAACTCAATAGAATAATGGAGGTTTGGGTAGAATAAATTACCTAAAGTTCGAAGTTGTTATTATATAGATATTAATGTCCTAGATAACCAAATTAAATTCATTAATTAACATATCAAAAACTTATTAATTATGTAATTGATTTAGTATAACCTTATTGTGTTTATTCATGTCCTTTATAATGGGTTAAAAGGTTCAATTTCACTGTCTATTTCATTGGTATTCATGATTGGTTACTTATATACTTGTAAGGATAAATATTAAAGATGAAAATGGTTGTACAAAATAAGTGTTATTTATTATTTCTGTTTATACAATATATTACTTTTTTATAAAATTCATTTTGTTATTTATAGTTATGATGAATAATTACATATAACTTTAAAGATAACAGTTTTGGTTAATTGTCTGTTTTTAACAAATCCAACACATTTTGATTTATAAATTAATATCATGATTAAAAAAGATTGAAAAAGCTGTCATCCTTGAATGTGATAATAGAAATATAAAAGCTGTCATCCTTGAATGTGAGAAATTAACATATCTCGGTTGGTGTTTTTATTTTTAGTATAAAAAGACGGTAAAGGAGAGATGATGATGAATTATTACATTTTCACAAAAACATTATAGTACATATAAGGTACTATAGTTATGATAACATTTGTATTAAATGATGTGAGGAATGAAAAATGAATGAATGGAACTTGAATGAAAATAAAAGAAATGAAAAGGTGAATTTATGGCCTAAATATATCATCCTTGAGAATCACTTTAATAGAGAGGATTTGGTCTTATGAAAAGAAGGATGTATTTTTTACGTGGATAGGGGGATTATGGGGGATTTTAGCATAATTCATACTAATAACAAGGATTTAGAATAGTGAAGAGATGATTAGTAATGGTGGTTTTTATAGTGAAGGAGAAGAGGGTTTTCTCAATATTTTATTAGTTATTTTGTTAATTTTCTCAAAGAAAGAAATTGTATTGACTGTTGTGAAAAAAAATAATAATATTTTCATGTTATTCAATTTCCATGGTGCTTATCTCTATAAAATATCCTCCATGACTCAATAAATCATGTATTTAGATTGTTCGATAAATTATCGTATTTAATTATTCACCAAAACTTAAATTATTTCAGAGAAATAAAAATAATTAATCCAAACATTTTTTTATTTATAAAATATAAAATAAACTCTGTTTTATGAAAATAATTTCCTAAATAAGTGTTTTTTAAATTTTAAATAAAATCATCTTTTACCTAAAAAATGCATATTTTAAAATTATAACTGATTTTATAATACATTTTAAAATTATCTAAGGTCTCATAAATGTATCTTACAATCATAAAACCCTAAAACAATAATTTATGAATACATTTTATAAAAATATATTTTCATTTAAATTATTAAATTATTCATAAATGTTTAATTAATTATTTATTACTTATAAAAATTCCAACACTATGATATAATTGTATCATATTTTCACTAATAAGATGGATATATTTTATTTATACTTTCATTTGTTATGTCATTTATTTACTTAATTATTTCAATAAAAAGGGCCGTATTACTATTCATAAGGGTAATATTACTATTTATAAGTGTTAGTTACTATTCACCAAAAATTTTGATTTTTTTATCAGTCTCAAATCATATTTCTGATGACAACCATATATGTCAGATTTTTGGAATTCAAATCACTGAAGTGACAATATTATATTTAAAGAGCACATAGTACATAGTAGCTCATTACGTTGTGATTAAATGTGATTATACTATATGAAATATTTATAAGAAGTGAATTTCTATTGATTAACATTTGCAGAATTTCATTTAATTCCTGAAAAATTGTTCTTTAATGTGTGAATATGATAGGGGAGGTAGTATTCTTTTATAGGTATGGGATATGACACACTTGGAATTATTTAAACAAATAAATTAAACCCATATTTTATACATTAAAATATGATCCAAAATTGCACATTATTAAACCTTAGATATTATATGGTTTGAATATGTATATAAAATATTAATTATATATATTTTTAGTTCATTTTGACCCTTATCATCATGGTTTAACACCCATTTAACTTTGGTTAACCAAAACCACTATAATTAATTTGTACTCGTTTTTACTATTCATTATGAAAAAAATTAACTTGAAATTTTTATATAATATTAATTATATTGATATAAAATATGGAATCAATTTTTAAATATTCATCTCATTTAACTGGATGAATTTAAATTAAATTCAAACCAGGGGATATGATAAAAATTCTATTATCCAAAAGAAATGTTTTCATTATTATAAAAATAATTAATATTAGAAATGAATATTTAATTAATTTAAAATACCTAAAATAGATTAATTATATTATAATTGAACTTATTTTACATTTAAGTAAATTTTAAAAAATGTTACTTTTAATATTTTTAAATTATAAGGATGTTTTACGCAAATTATTATATTTTTACTATCCATCGAAAATATAATATTTTAAAAAAATTACCGAAATATAACACTATTGAAATATTTACATGATTATTCAAAAAATGAATTTAGTTTTCTAAAATAAATTTTCTAAATGTGTGAAAAACGTAATTGTAACATATGTGTGAAAAACATGATGAAACTTTTCATTAGACAAAATGAAATGTTTTCAGAAAGAAAAACTTTTTTTCAATGATTATTATTTGTATTCTTAATAAATTGATAAAAATAAATTTATTAATAAAATTGTTAACCACATTATTTTAATAATTCATTTTTCCAAGTAATACCTTACAATTTAATGTATTCATCATAATGGTATATTATTTTATGATTCTTAATGTCTTTAAGATGTATGTATCAAAATCTATCAAAGAGACTGGAATTTATTAAATATAAATTTTTATTGTTATGTCTCATGGTGATACATTCTATCCTACTGAAAAAAACATTCAACAATTATATTTTCAAAATTTCTCTTCATGAAATGATTTGGGTCGTTCTTCATCGTAACCTACTCAGGATCCAACATTGGCTCTTCTATCTTATGATTTCTACAATGTACCGTCACCATATGAGTTGTCTAATTCCTCAAAACTTATTCTCTAGTGTTAAAAATATGAATAACTTCTTCATATTAAAATCGATAATTTCCTAATTCTATTTTCTTATATTTGATCACATGTGTTGGGTATTTCATTTACATCCTTATCAATTATATATGAAACACATCATGTAATTTAGAGAAAAATGGTGGAATTTACAAATGGTAATCCACATATAAAATTCATTCCAACATTTCAAAAGGTATGATGTACCTAGGGTTCTGTCTCCATTTTATAATAAACCTCACAACACAGTTCCATTGATATGATTTCTAGAAAACATTTTACTCACATGAATATAAAAATCATTCCTCTAATTATTGTTATAAGTTATATTACTACTTTATGATACACCTATATAGTTTTGAATGGTATTTATTTGTCTATTGTTTCTACCACATGTTCTTATCCTCTAAGATCTCATTCACCAACTTCATCCAGACATGTTGGATTATGATATCACTTTCTATATAATACATCATGTTATTCTATTTGAATACATAAATGTAAGTTATTATTACGTTAAAATGTAACAAATGGTGAATAATGATCCCATATACCCTGAATTTCTAGATATTATGGCCTAAACAAATCTTATTATGTAAGAATAGTCCTTTTTATCTATCTATCAGTTTTTGGTTTATAAGTGATGCTCATATAAAGACAAGTACCATGATCATTCTTACACTCTTCCAAAATTTCAATGTTAATTTCATATTTTGATTAGACACAATTGATATTGGTTCACTATAATTAATTACAACATTAATAATATAATGTTGTGGAAGGTGTTCAAGAGGTCAAAAATATCTTATAAAAATTAAATGTGTTTATTATTTTGTGTAATAAACAATAACCCATATCGTATCATTATTTATATGAGCCTTTGGTAATATGTTTACAAAATATAATGTAATTTCATCCCCTTTCCACATAGAAATAGGAATTGTTTTCATGAATCCTCTAGAATATTATATTCCATCATCCACTTATTTTAAAACAGACAATCTAGACACATATTTAGGAATTATAGATATCATATTATCCCTATTAAATGTACCCACAAATATCAATACACTGTGGTCCTACAAGGGTGTATAGAAAAGTTTGAGCTATGAAAATCATCAAAAAAATTCCCTCTTCTTATCAAGAATATATGGGGCACGTATTTTTTTTCCATGTTTCAGAATTACATATCTACAAATAAAGTATTCCAATTTTAGATCTTTCATGAATTCTATTTTGTTTTAAAGGTTTTAATCTTTAGGTTGACAACTTTTTATATTTTCAAAAAATTTACTTTGTAAATCATTTGAAAGGGGAGTTATCTATCCCCTTCATAAAAAATTTACAAATCCCTGATTTCTAAATCCTTGAATATAGGATTACTATAAATCCTCATTTTGTTAAAAATTTCATGTTAATTTCACCTAAATACATCTTCTACCTTAATTTCCTTTCCTAGGTGGTTTTGTATTGAAATATCATATACCTTGAGTAGCTCAAGCCATTGCCTTTTCCTCAAGGAGACATATTTCTATAAAAATGAGTATTTCAAACCCTTATGAATCAAATATCTCTCAAACATTTATTCAAAGAGATAATATACCTATATATTCAAAAAAATATTATATTCTACAACTCATTATCATGGGTTTGATAAAATATTCCATGAATTTTTAACTACTTTGATGCATAAGAAAGAACATTATTATTTTTTATAAGGACAAAACCAAGTCCATTTTTTGATTATTCACTATATATTACATCCCAAAAATTTCCTTATAATGGATTAAAATTGGATAACTCTCTGATATTCACTTTAATTTATTAATATATTCTTCGCATTCCATTGTCTATAAAAATTCAACACCTTCTCGTGTAATATGGGAGAACAAGTAGCCAATGTGGAAAATATTTTAACAAATCATTGATAGTATCCTACCCAACCAATGAATATATGTGCCTTTGTTAAGTTCTACATATTAGATCAATATTTTAGTTCAATTTTCATTAAAAGATCTGATATCAGTCAAACATTATAGACAATATGGAAAAGAAATGAAACAATTCTTAATCAACAATTTTCTCTTCCTAAATTTCCCATATAATTGTTCTCTTCTAAGAGTCTCCATAATTATCTTCATGTGATTCTAATCGACCTTATAGATTTTATATTACATCGATTTATAATAAATAAATAATACAATGAAATTATTAAGATATTCTATGAATGGTTTTTTATTTTGATCCATAAACAAAATTTGTATATTATTCATTAAAAATGGAATTAATGTGAACTCATAATGTCCATACCTCATATGGAAATCTTTCAAGAGAATATGTTCCTTCATTATTTCCAATTGATGATATCTAGAATGAGGAATAATTTTTGACATTAATTGAGTTTTATGAATTTTATCAAATAATTAATTGAATCATGGTAGATGAAATGTATTATATTTTTAATATCCTTTATTTTCCAATAATAAGTGAAAAACCTCATAGATCCATAATTACTATTAATGAAAATAACTAAGAAACCCCAAGGTGAAACAATAGGGATTATAAATACCTTATCACACAAATACACTTGTAATTTATTAAAATCCACAAATTTCATTGTGGACATTCTATAGAGTCTTTGATATTGGTCTTCCATGATGGATTAAATCAATAGAAAAATATTTTTCATGCACTAGTGGGTTCCTAGTAAATTCCTTAAGATATATGTCAATGTATTCATATATAATAGGTACATCCACAATATGATGATTAATTTTTAAGTCTATAGATTATGTATTATATTCTTCCCAGAGGATCTAATTATGAAGAGTTAATTAGTCTAGATATAGAATCAAGTAAGATGATAAATCCTCCCCTATAATGATATTTAATTCCACAACTTCAACAATAATTTTAATTTTCATCTATTTTCAATAAAAGATTGTACAATATTTTGACCACCATTACAAACCACAGATTATGTAAAAATCGATCATAAGTATAATTATTATTTCCTCAAATAGGGATCATTTTTATGTCAAAATATGAACTAAATGAAACATCCTAGTAATGGTGGGTCTTACACTTGGAGTCTACAATTATAACTCACTTGTTAAGGTTCTTGGAAAAAATATTATTTTTTATTAAAAAACAAGGATGATATAAAATAATATAAAGATCCATAATGAAATAAACAAATGGATTAATTTAATGATATTATTAATGTACCCACCACCACATTATTTGAGACTTTAACCTTACCTACTGTGATTTTGTATGTTTTGTCTTTATCTCATGCCCATTTAGGTGAAACTTTACGTGATGGACTTTATAATAATTTTAATAGTGTCCAATATCCTTACACATGAATCATATCATACTATAATATACTTCCATTCCATTGGAATCCTAAGGATGGTGTATTTTATCTATACACAATTAGAAAACTACCATCCCAAGAAATCATGTTCCATGGAGTTTCATTCCACATTTATTATAATTTGGAAATTTCACCCCTCACCCATTCTATTTTTCCTTATTTACTTTTCTATAGTACTCATATTCCCTCTTAATATAATGATTCCCTTTAAAGTTATAAAATATTAATAATTATTTCTATTTTTTTGATATCATGTGATAGTAAGTCCTCAAGGGATTGGAATTTTTGGGAGATGATTTCCCTTTCAACGAATGGCTTATGCTCATCAAAGACATGGGAAAATACCTTCTTTGAATTTTGTTTGTAGTTCACATGATGAGATGTGGACAATTTAATGATTCCTTCATATATATAAATATATTCTACTTTCTCTTTTTTTGACTCAATAATTTTCTCTCCATATCCCCTCACTACTCATAGGGAAGATAGTTTTCTAATAAATGTAACATAAAATCCTCTCACTCTTTATTTTCTCTTTTTGTAATGATTAGTGTTTTTAATCAATGACATACATTAATCTAAATCTTCAAGGAGATGATAAACTACCGTAAAAACTATATCCCTTTAATTACTTCCAAATAAAAGAAATAAATTCTCAAATGAACATATCCATTTCTAATATAAAATGTATTATTAGTCCCATTATATGATAGTGGTATATGAAACATGAAGAGTTCTAATATTTTTATACTACATTATGAATTAGATGAATACTCTATATGGGTATTATTATTAATCATAACTAGATTCAACTACCGCAATATACCTATAATTTTATTTTCCCCTACATTAACTCCATCTCAATCATGATTTTATATCTTAGGAAATAATTCCATAGATATATTACAAGAATTGATATGGTTTATATTTCTTCTATTAAGATCAATTTATAAATAATAGCATACATTAGAGTGGATCATAATATTATGAATCATTTTTTATAATTTTAAACTGGTTACATAAATAAATTATATTGAATGTTTCATGCATAGTCATATCATCATTATAAATTGTGATACATTATTAAATTTAAAAACTAAACAAATATTCTTAAATCCTTCATAATGGTTTTTAAAGAAAAATTACATTATCTCAAGTATATCTATTAGGAGTGATAAAACTTGTGTGAAGAAATTTTCATTATCATGAACCAGAAAATGATTGTGCCAAATAGAAATGGTCCCCTTCAGAAATTATTACCCCTAGGTATAACTATTCTTGTGACACATCTAATTATTATATCCAGAATGGTATATATATATAGTAAAAAAATATGTTATCTACCTTATCAAAACATTTGGATTACATCCTATAGGTACAAGGTTCCTCAAAGTTAGTTATGTGGATATATTCCTAAATCTATTATTAAAAAATGTAGTTACCATGTTTACTTCTAAACATCCTATGATTTCGACATTAATGACCATGAAACTAGTAGCATACGGTAAGTAGTTACATGATTAATTTTGTAAAATATTCAAGTGATCACATCTCAAAGGGCTGGATAATTTATTAATATTATAAAAAATATATACATACTTGAATGTCAGATTTTAATGAAAAAACAAAAAATAAAACATCATGGTTTATTTGAAAACACCAACATTTCATTCAGAATATCAATACATATCAATCATAAAACATTTCCTATCATCCATTTGAAATGAAACATGAGAAAGGGGTGTGTTGGTCGGAGTGGATACTCAAGAGGAGGGTGAATTGAGTTCCAATTTAAAAATTATGTTTAAAACTTTGAGTTAAAATCCCCCAAATAGAATACAAAATTAAACTGTAGTGAATTTATATCAAAGTAAATGTTCTGTTAGGTTTTCAAGGGATTGATTAGTTCCTAGTTAATCAAATTAGTAGACTTGATTAACATTTGAAACTAACTTACTGATTTACAACTAATATAAAAACATGCGAGTTTAATTATCAAAGTAGCTTTAAAAAAATTTTGGTATTAAAGAATTAGCAGCGGAATAAAAATAACTTTGAAAATAAATAAGCACAACAGATTTAACCAAAAGGTTCAGTCTAAAGCTGAGACTTAGCCCTCTTAAAACTTTATATAAAAGTGATCCACACCCTGGATCGGGGATAAACAACAGTATACAACTGTCCAGGTCCATGACCTCTACCACTATTATCTGTGGGAACAAAAACAATAGCAATCAGCTGTCCAGGTCACGCACGACCTCTACCACTATCCCAGTGGGAAAAACAAAATGTAAGAGAGTTGAGTGAGTATTTACTAATCCTCCAGTTAGAGTACAGGAGACAGTGTGTGTGTAAAATAAAGTATATAACACACACTGCTCAATATGTAAAAGGATAAATCATAGATCAAATATTTTGAGTTTTGCAATGGCTCTGGTGATTGTCGTGCAGTTCTGGACTCCATTGATTGATCAGAATTCACTCTGAGTCCTCTTCTAGTTTTTGTCTAGAAAACAGAGTATCGTCTGTTTCCTTGACTTCCAGGTGTAGAGACAGTCGATAAAGCTCTTGTGTTATGTTCTCGTTCTCAGCTCTTCACTGGTAAGTAGTGATGAATGAGTTCCTCCTGTAGGATCAGTCGTCTCTTTGCATTCACACTCGGTTCTTCTTCCAGCACACCTTGTGGTCTGTATTTTTATGTATTCGTCTATTCATGCCATCTTGTAGTAGCACATCCTTCCTTTATTTAAAGCACGTGCTCCAGCAAAGGATGATTTACTTTTTGCAGGTACGAGGTACAGTTCTCTGACATCCAACAGCACACATTAAATAAATGTCAGTATATTAAAATATACCTAATATGACTGTTGGTTATATTAAACAAAGATAATGAAATTAAAGGAGTTTCAGGTTCTGTCTCTCGAATAGTAGCTCTTGATATCGATAGACTTGTGTTACAGTAGGTGTCTGTATCTATAGACTTTGTTTCTGTAGCTGCGACTATAGACTTGATCACATCAGTAGCTGTGGACTTGTAACGGTAGCGGTAAGTCTCTATCGGTAGCTATGGCTCTACCTTGTATCGGTAGCGGTAAGTCTCAATCGGTAGTTGTGGCTCTGCCTTGTAATGGTAGGAGTAGCTCTCTATCGGTAGACCTTGCATAACGGTGGACTTCAGCATATCGGTAGCTGTCAACTTTTCTGTAGCGGTAACTGTCGACTTCATTATATCGGTAGCACTATCAGCAGATTTTGATGCAGCGATGGACTATGGGTATCAGTAGCTATACCGGTAGCTGTATCGGTAGCTCTCTTATAGTGGTAGCTCCAACATATTAGTATAATTAACTGTATCGGTCGCTGTGAGCTGTAACGGTTGCTAGCTTGTAACGGTAGCTATATGTTCTGACGGTAGCTACTATCTAACGGTTGCTCTACTCTATATCGGTAGCTAGTTTGTAATGGTAGCTGAAAACTGTTTGACCATTCCCTTGGCATAATGAGTTAAGTCATAGTAAACATATATCTGATAATTCAACAGACTTAATTTAAGCATAATGAAAGTAACAACATATATTAATGTATATTCGGAATTTGTTAATAATTATCAATATATAAAGAAATTATGGTTGTGATTATCAAAACATAATAAAGCCACATAATTCTAGAGGGTTCAACAATCTCCCACTTTTTGATAATCACAACTTATGCCAAAATAAAGTAATGTCAGAAGAAAAATATATCAAAGTATGATATCAAGAGTATAGTATCAGAGAAAAAATCTCAGCAATTGATATCAAAAATAAAATAGTATCTGAGAAAAATATGAAAACAAGAATATATCAAGAAATAATGTAGTATCAGAGGAAAAAACAAACAAGATTCTATAGTTTGAAAAGATTCGCATATTCGTCCCCCTATCAATTTAACTACAGGATTATCCTCCATAGTATTGATTTTCTCCCCCTTTGTCCCCTTAGGTGAACAACATTCTCTATGGGTACAGGTTTCCAATAATTCCTCCCCCTTTGGGATTAACAAAAAGGAGGGTATCAGAGAAAAGAGAAGGACTAGGAAAGAAAATATACAGAGTAAAATAGACAGTGAAGAGAGGAATGAAGTATTTGATTGATAAGCAAAAGATGCATTGGGAAAATCATAAAAGTACAAAAATACAATGAATCCCATAAAAAATGGAGCTATAAGCACTAAATAATCCTCTTGAACAGGTGTCTTTCCCTTGGGATTAGCAGAGGGTTCAGAGGTAGAGTCAGCAGGTTTGGGAATTCTTGAAAGAACCACTGGTGGATCACCAACTGATACAGTACTAGATCTGTAATCTGTCTCTCTCTGAGGGATCAAAGGAGTCAAGCTCCTGATGGATTGAACTGGAGTAAGTTGAGGAGTACTCCCAGAGGCAGATGGTGGAAGGGCAGGTGGTACAATAACTGGCCGAGCATCCACATGTAGGAAAGGCAGCAAGAGATTCCTGAAATCCATGATGATGCTTCCACCTCTCTCTATAGAAGATACAAAATCATCTCTGTTCTCAATAAATTTGTCCAAGGAGGGAGTAAGCTCCCTGAGCTTACTAACCTGTTCTCTGAAGGCTTGGGTAACTTGAGGTAACTTCATATTCTCCATCAAAAGCTTGAAATGGTGTGTCATTTGGTTCTTGGTATAAACCTTTTCAAAATAAGCATCCACCTTATTTTTGATTGCCTCTTGAGAAGCAGTAGCTGCCCACAGGTGATCACGAACAAAACTACTAACTTCCCTAGTGGTAGCATGAATCTGAGTATCTGATGCACCACTAGGACTAGACTTAGCCAATTCTTCATGAATAATAGTGCGAATCTGGTCATGGTTCACACTAAAGCTAGGTGAGGGAAGAGGTTTCATTGAGAAGGCCACTGTCTCCTTGAAAGATTGAGTTAGACTACTAACTACCTTCTCGATAAGTTCATCCTGACTATTCAGATGTTCTTTGACAGACTTCTTAAAGGCCTCAAAAACTTCCAGAAACTGTTTGACCACTTCTTTGATATAACGAATGTCAGTGTCCACTTGGGTTTGAGAACTGTTTAAAGCAGTCAATGAAGCAATTGATTGTCTAAGAGAAACTACAGCTCCTGTCCAACTCTCAATCTGAGTGTGGCACACCTTAAGTTCATCCACCATTTCTTTCACAGGACTGGATACACTACATCCAATGGATAACTCCAGGGATTTCTCCACGCTTTTCATATCTTCAACCATACTTTTCTTCATATCTGCCACTGATTCTCTTATTGATTCTATCAATTCGGATTTTAAAGACTTAAGGTCATCCTTGGTTTCCACATTTTCAGCCATAGTGGGTAACCTAACTGATTCCATTTGGGGTTGGTCTTCCTCATCAGAATCTCCATAATAAATTCCAAGAATCATATATCCGGGATCTGATGTCCAACCTTCAATGTCATATAATACTGATACTGAGCCAAGATTCTCTCCTTCACTTGGAACATTCTCCTGAGGTATCTCTTCCAACTGTTCTTCCTGATGTAATTTTGCAAATTCCTCTAAAATTGTTACAGATTCAATAGCCACTTTTTCTGAGTCATTAATGACTCTCTCATCAACAGGTTCTGCTGCTATGTCTTCCTAATCAGGCACTATCCTGGCTATACTGACTATTAGTGGACTCAAACTGAGCTCTTTTTCAACATTTTCCTCATCATCTGCTTCACCATCAGCCTTCTTTTCTCCATGATCATATTCGGTTGTCTCATCCTCCTCAGAGGTTTCCTTGACAATATACTGGAATGCTTCATTTCCTTCTTCTGTAGTCTCTGTATCATTGTCCTTCAAGACAGTTTCTCTCTTTGGTAGTTCTTTTGGAGGGCTAGCTGCTCCATAAGAAATAACCTGATGCATAGGACTAGGGGGTAAGTCTGGGTATCCTCCATCCTCTACTGATGTCTCTTCCTCCTCAGCCTCATCATCACTATAGACCGGTTCTGGATCATCTGGTCCAAGACCAGGATCTCTCACATCCTTTGTTCTAGAGGGATGATCCATAGGAGTGAACTTGTCATAAATTTTTCTATCATCATTCACCCATGATTTCTGCCAAGGATTCCAGCTGACTTTCATGTATTTACAGAAAGTTCTTGTGATACAGAAGTTATCCTTAACCACTAACTTCTCTTCCTGAGGTCCAGCTATCTCCTTCACTTTCAGCATCACAGAAATTAGCTTTGAGAAAGACAAGGCATTTGATTTTCATTTCGGTTTAGTCATCTCTTCCACTTGAACCATAATCAATCTACATAGATTGATTCTCACACTGTTCTTCATCAAATGTAACAGATATATATCTTGGAATCTCAAAGTGGAAAAGTCTCCTCTTCTCAGACTAACAACATGCTGAATAAACTTAAACAACAACATATCTTCTCCTACCATCTCTGCAGCAATCACCTTTCTAGGAGTCCCTTTCCCTGTGAGTTCCAGAAAAGCATCTTCATATTGAAACACATCACTGGTCGAAGGTACAGACTTGGAATAATAATTAAAATCTCCCTCATGAGGAACTCTCAGGTTCTCAGCCCATTCTCCTGAAGCCAACGATACTTCCTGACCATTCACATATGAAACCAATTTTCTTTCCTCCTCAGTCTTTTCAAAACGCACAAAGTAATAAAATTGTTTTACCAATCCAGGGTAGTACGGTCCATTATTATTCGCAAAACATTCTACCCAGCCATGTTCTTGTAAAACCTTAAGAACTAATGACTTGCTTTCCATCAGCCATTCTGCACAAACCTATTTTTCAACAACAATCTCACACTTCGATAGGTGCGGGTTTACTGGTATTCTCTGAGCTACACTTCCACTGCCACTTCCACTGGCATCAGTAATAGCTACTTTTTGTCTCTTCGCTGTCGGCGCCTCACTTCCATCAGTCATATGAGGTCTCTTGACGCGGGCCATTACGGATTTGAGGCTAGGGTTCTGAAGGTCGAGAGGTTTAGGTTTAGGAGATTTCGAGCAGACAGGTTCACGGTGAGATTGAGTGGGTCTTGTTTGAGTTTTAATATCATTTAGGATTCATAAATCACATAAATCATATATAAAATAAAAAACGGTTCGATGACTCGGCTTTACAGAATAATACAGTGCGCAAATGTACCGGTAAAGTCTTCTAACGGTAAGGTATCCCTAATGGCCAGGTCTCCCTAACGGTGAGGTATCCCTAATGGTGAGGACTCCCTAACGGTGAGGTCTCCCTAACGGTGAGGTCTCCCTACTGGTGAGGTCTCCCTAACGGTGAGGTCTCCCTAACGGTGAGGTCTCCCTAACGGTGAGGATTCTATAACGGTGAGGATTGTATAACGGTGAGGATTCTATAACGGTGAGGATTCTATAATGGTGAGGATTCTATAATGTTTTCAAGGGTAAGTTATCATTCCTAGTTCATGTTTGATAAAACTTAATCATTCTGAACTTAAAGGCTTAGTGAAAATATCAGCTAATTGAAGTTCAGTGCCTATAAACTCAAGTGTTATATCACCTCTTTGATAATGATCTCTTATAAAATGGTGTCTAACATAAATATGTTTAGTTATAGAGTGAGACACAGGTTTCTCATAGATATTAATCGCACTAGTGTTGTCACAGTTGATTGAAACATGTTTAAAGTCAAATCCATAATCCAGTAGTGTGTGTTTCATTCACAGAATCTTTTCACAACAACTACCAGTAGCGATGTATTCTGCTTCAGCAGTAGACAATGCAACTGAGTTCTATTTCTTACACCACCATGATACTAGGGATTTTCCAAGTAAGTGACATGTTCCAGATGTGATGTTCATATCTAACTTACAGCCAGCAAAATCATCATCTGAATAACTTATTAAGTCAAATGATTGTCCTTTTGGATAAAACAAACCTAAATTCATAGTACACTTAAGATATTTAAAAATCCTTTTAACATCCAGTAAGTGTGATTCTTTAGGATTATCTTGAAAAATAGAACACATACACACACTAAACATAATATCAGGTCGACTAACAGTAATATAAAGTAAACTCCCAATCATACCTCTATAATTATTTTGATCAACTGGTTTACCAGTTTCATCAATATCCAATTTACAAGTGGTACTCATAGGTATATCAATTTCCTTAATACTATCTAAAACAAAACATTTTAATAAATCCTTAGTATATTTACTTTGATTTATAAAAATTCTATCTTTAGTTTGAAAATTTTGAAATCCAAGAAAATACTTAAGCTCTCCCATTATGCTCATTTCAAATTCATTTTTCATAACCTTTGAAAAATCAATACATAATGAATTTTTCGAAGATCCAAAAATAATATCATCAACATAGATTTGTACTATTAATACATCTTTTGAAATTCTTTTTATAAAAAGAGTGGGATCAACAATTCCTTTTGAAAATCCTTTTGAAATAAGAAAGTTTGAAAGTCTTTCATACCAACCTCTTGGAGCTTGTTTTAAACCATATAAAGCTTTAGAATGTTTAAAAACAAGATTTTTAAAATGAGGATTTGAAAAACCAGGTGGTTGTTCTACAAAAACATCTTCAACAATAAAACCATTTAAAAAAGCACTTTTCACATCAACTTGATATAACTTGAAATTCATATGTGATGCATAAGAAAGTAAGATCCTAATAGCCTCTAATCTAGCTACAGGTGAAATGGTTTATTCATAGTCAATCCCTTTTTCTTGATTGTAAACTTGTGCAAATAGCCTAGCTTTGTTTCTAATGATGTTTCCAGATTCATCAACTTTGTTTCTAAACACCCATTTTGTGCCTATGGTGATTGTTTCATTAGGTCTTTCTACTAATTTCCAGAATTTGTTTCTTTCAAATTTATTTAGTTCTTCTTGCATATCTATTACCCAAAATTCATCATTGATAGCATCATTGACATTTTTAGGTTCTAACTGTGAAAGAAAATCTTGATGTTCAACCTGATTTCTTAGAGAAGCTCTAGTCTGTGTTCCTCTATATAAATTTACTACAACAACATCTAAAGGATGGTTCTTTAGAATCCTAGTTGGTCTTGAAAAGGTAGGGCTAGAGATTTCAGGTTCATCAACAGGTTGGGGTTCAACAGGAGCAGGTTCTGGGAAATTTCCAGAACTGGACGTTTTAACTATAGATCCACTTTCTTTATCATTAAGGTTAAAAACAGAGAGATCATCTTCATGATTTTCAAGAGAGTTATTAGGTTCATGTCGATCAGTTTCATCAAATTTTATGTGAACATATTCTTCCACACACTTGTTTCACTTATTAAAAACTATATAGGCTTTACTAGAAATAGAGTAACCTAGGAAAATTCCTTCATCACTCTTGGATGCAAACATGTCAAGATTATCATTAGTATTAAGAATAAAGACTTTGCAGCCAAAATTTTTGAAGTAGTTAACCTTAGGTTTCTTATGGTTCCACAACTCATATGGGGTCCTCTTAAGAATATGTCTAATCAAGACTCTATTAATAACATAACAAGCTGTATTTACAGCTTCGGACCAAAAATAAATGGGTTGGTCATACTCATTAAGCATGGTTATAGCAATTTCTTACAGGGTTCTATTCCTTCTTTCTACTACACCATTCTGTTGAGGAGTCCTAGGGGAAGAGAAATTGTGACTATAGCCCTTGTGTGAGCAGTAAGATTCAAACTCATGATTTTCAAACTCGCGACCATGATCACTTCTGAGGGTTCTAATCTTAATCCCACTAAGGTTCTCTACAGACTTGGAGTATTTTACAAAGCAAGAACAAGCTTCACTTTTGTGAGCTAGATAATATACCCAAGTATATCTAGAATAGTCATATACAAGAATATAGACATAATGCTTCTCATTTAATCTAGAAACTCTAGAAGGTCCAAATAAATCCATGTGAACCAACTCGAGAGGTTGAGAAGTTGACACTTCTTTCTTTGATTTAAAAGAAACTTTATGTTGCTTTACCTTCTGACAGAGATTACAAACTTTGTCTGCTAGAAATTCAATTTTGGGTAGGTCTCTAACTAAGTTCTTCCTAGAATGTTTTCTATGTGAATGCACATTGCAGTGTCCTAATATTCTGTGATAAATCCAAGACTCTTTATGAAAATCATTTAAACAAGTAATATTTTTCTTAGCTAATGAATTTAAATCAACAACATAAACATTTTCATTTCTCAAAGCATCAAACACTAAAACATTTATAGAATTGAAAACATTGCAAGAATAATTTTCAAATTTAACATAGAAACCATCATCACATAACTGAGAAATAATTAACGAATTGTATTTAAGTCCATCAACAAATAAAACTTTATAAATCAATATTAAGTCAGTGTTACCAATCTGGCTTAAGCCGATGATTTTTCCTTTCGAGTTATCACCAAAAGTGACAAACCCTCCATCAACTCTAACTAAGCATTTAAAGAATGAGAAGTCTCCGAACATATGTCTTGAACATCCACTGTCCAAGTACCAGGTCTTTTTACAGGATCTCTTTAAGCAGGTTCCCTACAAAATAGATTTAAACAGGAAATGATTTTGGTACCCATATTTTCTTGGGTCCAGACAGGTTAGCCAATAACACTTTAGGTACCCATATTTGTCTAATGGGTCTCATAAAATTTCTAGAATCAACATATTTTGAAAGATAAACCTTATTAGATCCATAACTATGAATATAACTAGTTTAAGCATATGATGTTCCAGAGCAAGCTACATTTTGTCTAGATTTAGGAATGAATCTAGTTTGGGTAATTTTCCTTTGTCCAGGTTGGTATCCTATACCAGTAGTGTATCTATGTGCTATTTTCTTACCTACCATTTGAGTAAGAGTATCTTCACCATTGGTAAATTTTTCTAAGTCTTTCTTGAGTTTCTCATTAGATAATTTTAGTTCAGTATTCTCTTTAAGCAACTGAGCATTATTTTCTACTTTAATATCAAGATCAGATTTATGTTTAACAGTTAAAGCATAATGTTTCTTTAAACCTTTGTATTTGTCTTTCAGATCATTACAGGTTTCTTCTAACATATCACAATATTCAAACAGTTCATATTTAGACATGTTATCAGAGTCAGAATCATCTCTAGAATAATATGAATTAGAAGCAGGAGTTTCAGAAGTTACCTCAGAAGTGCTTGTCAGAAAACACATGTTTTCCTTGTTTCTGTGTTTAGTTTTAGAAACATCAGATTCACTCGAACTGTCCTCAGAAGCACTCCAAGTATCCTTCATGGCTTTCTTATACATGTTATCCTTGTATTCATACTTCTTCTTGTATTTCATCTTTGGACAGTCTGCTTTTATGTGTCCTTTCCTTTTTCACTCATAACAGACCACTTCATCTGATTTATCAGGCTTCTTCTAATCCTTTTTCCAATGTCCTTTGTTGTCATACTTACCTTTGTAGTTTGACTTTCTGAAAAACTTCTTCTTCCTATAAAACTTTTTAAATCTTCTGGCAATGTGATCCATCTCAGCATCATTGTCAGAATCACTCTCACTGTCTTCACATCTTGAACATTCATTGATAGCTTGAAGCTTTTCCTTATCCTCATTCTTTGAGGTTGTAGTTTTGAACGCAACAGACTTCCTTCTAGGTTCATCATATTCTTCTTTGTTTACTTTGAGTTCCTCTTCATACATCATCAGTTTTCCAATTAGTTCCTTGACGGGTAGTTCACCAATATCACATGATTCTCTAATGGAGACAGAGGTTCATCTCCATCTTTTAGGTAGACATCTCATAATTCTCATGATTTGTTCCTTTGCTGGAACATCCATTCCCAGAGAAGTCATTTTGTTGACAATTTCATTGAACCTGAGATACATATCAGAAATGGGTTCATCAGGCTCCATCTTAAAATTATCATACTTAATAGTATAGGTATTCAATCTCATCTCCTTAATATTAGTTTTTCCTTCATGAGAAATAGCTAAGGTATCCCAAATTTCATAAGCAGTTTTACAGGCAGATATTCTATTAAATTCCTCATCTCCTAGAGCATAGTACAAATCATTCATAGCTTTACAATTATTATTGTAGGTTGTCTTAGTAGCTTCATTCCAAGTAGATCTAACAGTAGTTGGTATTTTGTATTCAGATTCTATAGCAGTCCAAATATCAAAACCCATGCTCTCTAAATGAATTTTCATCTTATGTTTCCACTGAGCATAATTGGTGCCATTGAAAAATGGTGGTCTATTGGTAGCAACACCTTCAACTCTTTTTTCCATGATAACTAAATTAAATCAAAGATTTTAAAGAGATAAAAATTTAGAAATAACAGAAATTTTAAGAACTTTAAAATACAACTAAAATCACAGTTGAAAAATAGAGTACATTCAGAAAATATTTTAACACCCTCTGATACCAAATGTTGGTCGGAGTGGATACTCAAGAGGGGGTGAATTGAGTTACAATTTAAAAATTATGTTTAAAACATTGAGTTAAAAACCCCAAATACAATACAGAATTAAACTGTAGTGAATTTATATCAAAGTAAATATTCTCTTAGGTTCTCAAGGGATTGATTAGTTCCTAGTTAATCAAATCAGCAGACTTGATTAACTTTTGAATCTAACTTACTGATTTACAACTAATATAAACACTTGCGAGTTTAATTATCAATGTAGATTTAAATCAATTTTGGTTTTATAGAAATAGCATTTGAATAAAAATAACTTTGAAAATAAATAAGCACAACAGATTTAACCAAGAGGTTCAGTATCAAGATGAGACTTAGTCCTCTCAAAACATTATATAAAAGTGATCCGCACCCTGGATCATGGATAAACAACAGTATACAACTGTCCAGGTCCAAGACCTCTACCACTGTTATCTATGGGAACAAAAACAATATCAATCAGTTGTCCAGGTCACGCACGACCTCTACCACTATCCCAGTGGGAAAAACAAAATGTAAGAGAGTTGAGTGAGGATTTACAAATCCTCTAGTTAGTGTACAAGAGACAGTGTGTGTGTAAAATAAAACATATAACACACACTTCTCAATATGTAAAAGGATAAATCATAGAGAAAATATTTTGAGTTTAGAAATGGCTCTAGTGATTGTCATGCAGTTCTGGACTCCTTTGACTGATCAGAATTCACTCTGAGCCCTCTTCGGGTTTATTTTCTGGAAAACAGAGTATTGTCTATTTCCTTGACTTCCAGGTGTAGAGACAGTCGATGAAGCTCTTGTCTTATGTTCTCTTTCTTATCTATTCATTGGTAAGTAGTGTTAAATGAGTTCCTCGTGTAGGTTCAGTCGTCTCTTTGCATTCACACTCGTTTGTTCTTCCAGAACACCTTGTGGTCTGTATTTTTATGTATTCGTCTATTCATGCAATCTTGTAGTATCACATACATCCTTTATTTAAAGCACGTGCTCCGGAAAAGGATGATTTACTTTTTGCAGGTACGAGGTACGGTTCCCTAACATCCAACAGCACACATTAAATAAATGTCAGTATATTAAAATATACCTGATATGACCGTTGGTTAGATTAAACAAAGATAATGAAATTAAAGCAGTGTCGGGTTTTGTCTCTCGAATGGTAGCTCTTGATATCGGTAGACTTGTGTTACAGTAGGTTTCTGTATCGGTAGACTTCGTTTCGGTAGCTACAACTGTAGAATTGATCACATCAGTAGCTGTGGACTTGTAACGGTAGCGGTAAGTCTCTATTGGTAGCTGTGGCTCTGCCTTGTATCGGTAGCGGTAAGTCTCTATCGGTATATGTGGCTCTGCCTTGTAACGGTAGCAGTAGCTCTCTATCAGTAGACCTTCCATAACGGTGGACTTCAGCATATCGGTAGCTGTCAACTTTGCTGTAGCGGTAACTGTAGACTTCATTGTATCAGTAGCTCTATCGGTATATTTTGATGCAGCGATGGACTTTGGGTATCGGTAGCTGTGCCGGTAGCTGTATCGGTAGCTCTCTTATAGAAGTAGCTCCAACATATCAGTAGACTTAATGGTATCGGTCGTTGTGAGCTGTAATAGTTGCTAGCTTGTAACAGTAGCTATATGTTCTGACGGTAGCTACTATCTAACGGTTGATCTACTCTGTATCGGTAGCTAGTTTGTAACGGTAGCTGAAAACTGTTTGAGCATTCACTTGGCAGAATGTGTTAATTCATAGTAAACATATATCTGATAATTCAAAAGACTTAATTTGAGCATAATGAAAGTAACAACATATATTAAATTATACTTGGAATGTATTAAGCATAATCAATATATAAAGAAAGTATGGTTGGGATTATCAAAACATAATAAAGCCACTTAATTCCAGAGGGTTCAACAGGGTGAGATCAAGTGCTTTTAAGGGTACGTGTATATAGGAATCGTTAAATAATTAACAAAGAATAATCAATAAGGTAATGTAAATTAAAAGAAACCCAAATAACATAATCAATAACTTGAATATGAATAATGATTTTGAAGGAATAAGTGATGATAAAAAAAATTCACATAAATAGTCAGACGATATTGAAAATTATTACTGAATATTCTAACTAATTAAAAAATTATACATACATAATTATCATATCTAAATAAGAGGGAATGAATAATGTCAGATATCATAACCTTTTCATCAATGCCTTGTGCCAAGTCATGTTACATAATTGGGTATGGTCTAATAAAAAACCCTTTCTAATTTTTTCTATGAGACCTATTGTTTCATAAAGGGGCTATAGTGGTTCCCTCCCATCCCTTGCTATGCCAATTAAATTCCTCATATGAATTTGGAGAAATATAATCACAAAAAATTCATATTAAAAACCTATCTTATGAAATCATAATAATTTCCTAAACCAATAAAAACTATTAATGTAAACATTCAATTTGAAAACTATCATATGAAATGTTTTTAATTTCTCTAATCATTAAACATTATCATAAACCATCTACAGTACTATGGTGACTAGTATCAAAATAGCACAACTCATTCAAACTGATCCTAAACCATCCCAACAAATAATAATAAAGGGATCATTACAATATATCCCCAGTGTATCATAAGATAATTTTTGTTATGTCAATGTTTATGAATAGAAATAAAATATTAATAAAAATAAATCATTCATGAGGAAAATATTATTTTCATCTTGAAAATCAATTAAAAAAATAAAAAATTCTTAAATATAATGAAAAATATTCCCATTAAATATAACCTTTTAATATTAGAAAGGAATATAAAAATGATTAGTGGTCATGGTGAAAGGTAATTTTGTACATTCCTTATAAGTAAAAATATTTTTCCTTCTTTTTTTCTATAAAAGTACAAATTCAGCATTATTGGAAAACTAAAGAAATATTTCTTTTAAAAAAAATTAAAATTAAATCATGGGTAATAAGGTCATTAAAAAATCATTGATGTATATTAAAAAAATTGTTGAATTATTTTCTAGACAGAATGGATTTGGAAGATATAGTATTTTCAACTTAAAAGATAAATAAAGTTAGATATTTATAAAAAAAATCTCAATCATTTTAAATAACAAAGAGAGGAAAATATTTGTATTACATGATAAGATTATTAATAAACATATGAAACAAGTATTGTGATTAATATATGTTGGATCAAAATTTATATTAAGATGTATAAATAAAAGTGGATGGGAGAATTGTATGTTCAAAATTATTAATTTTTATCCATAAAATAATCATAGATTAACTAGTATAAACAAATTATTTTCATAAAACCACTTATATATTTAAATGTTAATCAGACATAGACCTTGGGTATGTAAAAAATATCATAGTCAAGTATATTTTGATATTTGAGCCCATAAACCACAGTGAAAAATTGATTATATCTTAACATTATATAGAATCGTAATAAGTAAGTAGTTGTAAAGTAATAAGAGTTTAATTGTATTCATAGATGAAAATGATTTAATAATTGTATATACAAGAATATCGTAATCACAATTCTTAGAATATAATAGAGTAATTATAGTTGGGGTTTGGATTAGTGGTAAGCACAACTTAAATCTACAAGAAAAATGGGGGTTCACAACCCATTGGGAATAGGTACTGTAGCAGTAATGTAGCAGCGATAGCACTGTAGCAACGACATGCACTTTACTGGCGGCAGGTCAATGCAGCGGCAGCAGAGTACTGTTGCTGTGGCGGGTACTGTGCAGTATTGTAGCAGCGGATGTAATATAGTAGTACTATTCACAGAATGGGCTTTGGGCTAAAAAATTGGGCCTACGGGTCATGTAATGGGATAAATTCCCATTGGTCCTTCGGGCTATGTAATGAGTCTCCCTCTACCTAGTTATAGAAGTCTTTTCTTTTCATTAAGAATAAATGAGGCTTCGGCCAAAAACGTTTTTAAAAAATATATATATAATAGAGTAATTTGAAAATTAACATAATAGAGATTTTTTATGATAATATAAGAATATAAAAATGAATATAAAATGTATCACTTTTATATTACATACAGCGAAAAAATTAAACTTATATAGAGAAAGAAAAAAATTACAATTATTTTAACCTAAATAGTAGGGTATCCTATAACCTAGGATAAAGTTACCTTATTTTAATGTAATAAGAAAGGTCATAAATCCCTTACATGGGAGGGCCCTATATATGATTATTATTATGTCAATATACCTTTGTGATCCCTCGATAAGATGATTGGTCTATGTCGTTGTCCTTGTTATCCGTCAATACAGTGATCATCCAATATCTATATCCCCATGATACCTCAGACTTTTTCACATAATTGAATATATTAAATGAAAAGGAAAATATTCTAAACAATATCCAGTATAAGAACAAGTAATTAATTCATGAAAATCATTAGTTCTCTCACATGATATCTAGAATCATCTAGAATAATCAAGATCTAATTTCTTCACATAAGCCGTTATTTTCTGTTTCAGCTCCAATGGTCATCTTGAAACTCCAACAGTCATATTGAATCTAAAATGATCATATTTATTTATGATTTTCATAATGAATTGGATATCTATCAATAAAAATCTTGTAAAAGTATAAATCCCAACATCATTTTCTTTTTCACTATTATAGTATAAAAATATTTCTTTACATTATGAATAATTCTTTGAAGTATAATAATAATCATTGGTTGTCATTATGATATATGATTTGAGTGCTGATATGATTTTTATTGTCATTGGTTTCTGTCTGAATACATATATTTTTTCCATACAAAAGGCTGTATGGATAATATTATTCTTAATTTGATAATGATGAATCTGATACTTGATTATATTTAAACTCAATTAAATAACTATACTGATGAGAAATAAGTTTATTTCTATGAATCCTAACATGTTATTTTCTGTATGTTAAAGGGAATATGTTTTCTGAAAATCTTGTTAAAAAACATATATACAATAAAATTTAGTAAAGTAACTGGAAAGATTTTTTTTAATTTCCAAAACTAATGGAATGATTAATTTATATTTTTAACTTTTTAGACAATATTCTACCCATTTTAGTAAATAATAATCCAAAAAAATAACAAAAAAATTAAAAACATTAAATTTAATTAGATTGAATATACATTGAATTTAGAAACAAAGTGAAATATACATCCCTTGTGAGTTTATAAGAATTTTTAATACAATAGAGAAAATTTTGAAAAAATTAAAAAATGACCCCCTGGACATGTATTCTTCACATTTTATGAATATTTCCCCCATTCAAAAAAATCATTCCTTGAATGCATTTATCTTCTTCTCTTTAAGTATCTTATTTTTAATTATTTCTTTCCGTTTCTGATTTTAAAAATGAATATAGCAAATTATTTAGTTTCTGGATAATTTTTAGAAGAACAAATATATAGAAAAAAATAAATTACCCTCTTAATCATTGAAAAAATTGAAAAGAGATCAGTAAGAGATTAAAATATTAACAAGGTTTTAATATAAAAATAGTAAAAAATTGATTTAATTTTTTCTTCTCCATCATATTTTTACAATACTATTCATTTTCATGAATTACATTCAATATTGATCCTACATGGATATTATTTCTTCTTGAGTTCGAATATTTCTATCATAGGATTGAAAAGTTTCTTATTGAAGCCAATTATTTTCTTCCTAAAGCTAATTCATTTATTCCTAAACACAAGGAATTTTATCTAGATCATTATTCTTGGTAACCAATAGAATAATTTAATCATTTCTGGATTCCCGTTATAGTATCTCTATAGTTAATTATTTCATCTTCCCTTGAAAATATTTTACATCCTGAGTGCGATTATCTGTAGTATCATTTAACTGTTTCACAAACTTTACTCATTGGAACATATAAATAGTAAGGTGAATGATATGATATGATGTTTCTTTCAATTCATTATTAACATTTTCCAAATTTTAATCATGAGTTTTAATATCATCATCAATACCATGATATAACATTATGACCGTATTATAAGATAACCTTTGAGTATGATAACTTTCTTGTAAAATTTTAATGTATGATTCTAATTGAATCAACCATTATCCTAAAATTTTTGATTGATTACAATTATTGGCTTTTATTTTTATAAACCAAATCAAATTTGGATACTATTCTTGGAAATTAATGAATTTTTCATTCCAATATTTATAAATCCATGATCATATAATCAACCCTTTTTTGTAATTGTATTCATCGAAACTGATTGTTCTTTAATTTCTAGGTGACCATGATTGGTTCCAATTTCAACTAAATTTCCATTCATATTTATTTTCATAGTAACTTATTTCTCAACATACTATGTAATTTCCATTATTTGTATAACACAATGATTTTTGTGGACCCATCCTTTCTAAAAGTTTTGAAAATTGGACTTATTTTCTTTTCATAGAAGA
This sequence comes from Viscum album, assembly GCA_963277665.1. NCBI lineage: Eukaryota > Viridiplantae > Streptophyta > Magnoliopsida > Santalales > Viscaceae > Viscum > Viscum album. The sequence goes on from OY728123.1 coordinate 640,516,072, forward strand.
TGATTGATATTTTTATATAAATTCTAATTCTTTATTTTCCAAAATTTCAAATTTTTATTTTAGATTATATAATGAAGGTAACACTGAAGAGGTTTATTTTTAGGATACTAGAGAGGTTTATTATAATAGGATTTCTCAAATGTATCTTTTTCCAAATTTTTAATTCCATGACCTATATTATCTTCATCGTAATCATCAGATTTTTAAAATACTTTTTCTTCATAACCATTACCCTTTTCTTCAATTCACTCAACAATAGATCTAAAATCACTATCTTAATTTTCATTACATTATATTCCCTTTCCCTTATCTTTTACTGTGGGAATAATCTTATTGAAAAGAACAATTTCTTAAAAAAACAACTCGATCGCTTGGCTTTTGTTTATTAGTATGGACAAAAGTTAATGTTTGTTTACATGATGATTTTTTCCACATATTTTATTTTACTATAAATAACATTATATTTAATCAAAATTCTCTTTATCTTATTCTTATTTTCGTCTAATTATTAAATATCATCAGCAAGAAAATTTAATTCCGAAACATCAGCTCCGTAAATATCAAATTGAGGACCTCCTTCCTTATTTTCTCTCATTTTTTCATCAAATATTTTAAAACATCATCATTAAAATTCTTATATTTTCTGGTTCATTTATGGTAGCTGGTAATAATTATTCTTTTGTTTTACCAAATATCAATTTAATCTTATTTCGAATTATTCTCACCACCTTCTTCATCTTCCTTATATGGTTTATCTTTAGGATCTAATATAACAAGATTCATCGATTCATCATCAAAAAGGTATGTCATGGATTTAATCATATCATAATTGGTAAGAGAAATATTTATTTACTTCAAGGATTAATTTATCATAATATTTAATTAATCCATATACTTGATAAAAAACATACTCAAATTCACTATATATATAGTGATCATGGATTTCATTTCATCGCACTTGATATTTGTAATGATGAGAATGATAAATTCCATTAGTTTTATTTTTCTCTTGTTCACCAAAAAAAATCCAAAATAGAAAAATTTTGATAACCTAAGGGTTTCTGTATCATTATTTCATGACATTAAAAAATCATTCATCTAAAAATATGTTGCATGATTTTTAGGAGACAAATGATAAACATTCCTCCTTTCATATGATTTGAATAACAAATCCTCAACTCTTTTCTTATTAAATGGTCCACAATTATCTGGAATTTCCAATAAAGGAACATAATCCTCTCATTATGAAGGTATATTAATATGGTGAGTAGCTTCCATAATCAGAAACTCATTCTACTTTCCATATATAGTAAAGTATGATATTATTTCATCATTTTCTCAGAGGATATATATTGAACTGTAAAATTTTTGAATCTCAAAAATAATTAGTAGATCCGGATCTTTACCATTTTTCTCAACAGTGACAAGTTCATATATATAAATTTCATAACCATTTTATAAGAATAATCATATTTATTATAAAAGTATATCTTTAATAATTATTCCGTTGAAATATAATTCTTATAGAAATCCATTGAAGGCACCAAATTTGTTGATGATTTTGACATTTATTAAATGAAGATGTAGACAATTCTTTCTAGACAGAGAGATTATTTTAATTGACATATTTAAAGGTGATAATCACTTTTAATAAATAAATATTAGAAAAATTATTTGGGGAATAGAGGGTTTCCCATTAATATAGGTGATGTAAATATAAGGTTCAAATTCAACTGTTGAGATTCACTAGTTTTGATCTAACAGTTGTAAATACCCAACGAACAAAGTAATAAAATGAACTCTTGATATTTTTTCCAAAAAAATGATCAAACTCATATTGAATTCGATATAATTTTATATTTATTTTGAATGAAATATACAATGAAAAGAAATAAAAAAATATTAAAAATTTAATGGAAATAATGAAATGAAATAAAATGTTTTGAGAAATTCATTTCAATTATGGAAGATTTTATCGATGTTAGTAACCTATTAATTTTATTTTGTCAAAAAATTAATTATAAATTATTTTTGAAAGAAAATGAAAAAAATTAGAGTAAGAAAATTTTGATTAAGAAAACATTGAGTATTAAAATTTTTGAGTATGAAAATTTTGAGTAGGAAAATGTTTACTAAGAAAATATATGTATATAATGATTTTGAGTACAAACATTTTGATTGGAAAAATAATAAAATATCAAACATTAGTACTCCAAAAATGAAACTGAGTAACATAATATAATGAAAGGTATAAACATTAAGTAGGATTAAATGATTAATTTTTTTAATCATTTATAGCTTCTATTTTATATATTTAAATCAATTTGATGGTTATGGTTTTTTGAAAATATCAGAAAATTATTATTTTGTACTGAGAAATTGTAAAATGGTAAATTTTTAATAGTTTGATCCATAAGAAAGTGATTCCTAATACCTATTTGTTTTTCATGGGAGTGATTTTGGGGGTTCTTACTTAATGCAATTTCACTTCTTTTTTCAAAAAGTATTTAATTTGTTTTATAACTCATGACATAATTAAATAGTGTGTGTTGCATCCACCACACAAGAATGAACAAAACATCCGACTACTACATATTTAGTTTTAGTCATGGAAAGTGTTATTGACTATTTTTTCTTAAAATACTGAGAGAGTAATGAATCACTTAATAAATAATAATTTCCATAAGATTTTTTCCTAACCATTATACAACCACCAAATTCAGCATCCAAAAAATACATTAATATGAAATCATTTCAAAAAGAATAAATTTGTCCTAAATCCATGGTTCCATTTAGATAATTTAAATTTAGTTTTATTTCTTTTAGATGAGATTCCATTAGATTATCTCGAAATATTTTAGATAATAATAATGAAAACATTAATACTTTTTGACTAGATTTTATTTACTATTGACTTCCTATAAAATATATAATAGTTGTTTGATCAACTAGTTTCTTGGATTCATCACGATCATTGGTATTTGAGGTATCGATTATATTAATAATAGTTTTATATTTTTTATTTCAAATCTTTTTAAGAGGGTATTTTATATACCTATTTTGGGATATATATGTACCTTCGGGATTTTGAGAGATTTGAAAACAATTAAATAATGTTAACTAACCCACTATAATCATTAGAAACTCTGACTTCAAATGATCTGTAAAGGAATATGTTAATTATTGTTGTCTTGATCTGAATATAAATTTATCAACATATATTTGAAAAACCATATTTTTTAACTTATTTTTTATAACAAGTAAGAACCGAATCTTCCTTATCAATATTATTTAGTATGAAAAATCTTGTTAAAATATCATAACAAAATATTGGGGCTTTTTTAAGGCCACAAAAAGCCTTGGTATGTTTATAAACATATTCAGATATTTTATATTTTCAATACAAGGGGGTTGTTTGACATAAAATATTTCATGATGATATCCGTTAAGTAAACCACGCTTCACACCCCTTTTTAAAGATTTAAATTAATGAATACTACAAAGGATATTGGAATACAAATAGATTCTAGTCTAGAGATTTATACATAGGATTATTCATAGTCCCTTCATTCTTATTGATTGTATCCTTTTGTAACAAGCCATTCTTTATTTCTAATGAATATTCCATTTTGATCATATTTTTTCAAGAGACCCATTTTACACATATTATGGATGTTTCTTTAGGTATTTCAACAATGGTATAGAAATTATTCCTTTCATATTAGTTTATCTCTTCCGGAAAAGCCTTTAAAAAATCCTCATCTCTTAAAACCTCATTATGTTTTTTAGGATAAAATTAGGCATGAAAAGAACGGTGTTCTACATAATTTCTTATGGATCATCTATTCCTAAATAAATAATTAACCCCAAAAATTATACTATCAGTATGATGTTTCCTAATATTCAACTGACATGAATTTTTTAAAACATGTTCATCAACATATGGTGGACACTCTTATTGAGTAAATTCTTCAAAAAATATTTAATGATTATTTTCCCTATAAGAATACTTTTTCAACAAATGTTGAGAATATGTTTTGGAAAACACAATATAGGATGTTGGTTAGGTTTGTTTAAAAAAGGCTCAGTTTCATAAAATTATCATGTAATATTTCTTCAATAGTACAAGAGTTTTTTATAAAAAATCTATACACCATTAATGTAGTGGAGTGATCTAAAATTATTCTTTCATTATATTTGGGTGTGTATTTGGGTAATTATATTTTGTATTCAAGATGAATGGTTTTTATCCAAATACTGTATTGTGAGAAAATTTTGGTTTTCATCCTATCCATAACTTATAAAGAGTTTTATTAACAAAAAGTAGAAAAAAATGGTTTATAATATAACAATAAGTAATAATTACGTCTCCTAAAAAATGTTTGTTTATTGAATAATCATTGAACATGGTTTTTGTTGTTTTATATTGAATATGATTCATTATTTTAGTAACACCATTTTAAAAAGGAGTTTTAAATGATGAAATGATATGTGAAATTCATTTTTTACTACAATGAGATTCCAAATCAGAATGAAAAAATTCTCCACCATGATCACCAAGAATAGTTATAATGGGAGGGTTTTTCTCATTTTTAATCTTGGCTGTAATATTTTTTTAAATTACAAAAGGATTCATATTTTTTAGAAAATAATCCCATGTTAATTTATTGTAATCGTTTACTAAAAAAATAATATTTTCCCCCAATACATCATTTTTGTTTTGAAAAAAATAAATATATTTTACTAACAATAATGAATAAAAATTTGAAACATAACTAATATATTTAAAGCTTCACTTATGTTACATACCACAATAACAATTATTACAAACTTTTGAAGAATCAACCCTTTCCTCTAGTAATTCCTTAAAAATATTTTCTTAGTGAATTTTAATAACATTCTTAGTTTATAGTGTTGTAACCTTCAATGGGAAAACCAAGATTAATATTTAATTTCATAAAGGAAAGGTATGTCTTGTCTCCTATGTACATTTATGTGAAGTGTATATAAATTCTCCGGTCGATGGGTAGAAAAAATGAATTCATCCTTTCAATTGTGAACTACAAATTTATCATTACTAAAATTAAATAGAAGTCCTTAAAAACATAATCAACTTATACTTATAAGGTTTTTCAAGTGTCTAGCAAGAAATAAAACATTTAAAATTAAATCTATAACAAGAATAACAATATTAACTATAAAAATAATCTTTTCTTGACCATTATATCTAAAGGTAACTTTTCAGCCTACCATCTTGATGGTTATTTGAAAACTTATTTATTTTACCTATTATATGAATGGAATAACCACAATCCAGCTACCATGTATTATTGTTGTTGGTACTTTTATTATTTAACTAAAAATAGAAGAATTATTTTCTTGGAAGGCGAATCTTTTGGGTCCAGAAATTCCACCAAACAAAACTTTTGGAATCCACATTTGTTATGAATAATATTATTTATAAATACATATATTGAATATTATATAAATATAAAGACTTTTGACAATGACCTCAACATTTACACTAAGTGAAAAGGGGGTATTTTTAGGAAAAAATAAGATGATACTAAAAACAAGTTTTTATGAGTATACCCTATTCCAGAACCTGTACCTCGAGGATGGACTTGCTTATAAATTTCATCAAAACCTTATTTAGGAGAATTGACATTTCACAAATGTTTTCTAAAATAATAAATTTTAGACTATATTTTAAAAACTAAATTCTGTTCCACATTAGAACTGGTTTAAGAATTGAGTTTATGAAACTATTTTGTCAACTATTCTTGTTAGAAGTGGAGTTTTCAAAGTCATTTTAAAATTGTTATATTTTTCAAAAATACCTTTATCTAAGTCTTTATAATGACCTGTTACTTCTCTTCCTAAAACATTTATCCATGAATTTACATTATCATTTTTTAAAAACTATTCAATTTTTATTATCAAGGAGTTTGTAAATATTAGAAACATCTTTATATGAAGGAAAATTATTATCCTTCGGTGAGGGAAATTACTAATCCAAATATATATAATTTTTATCATTATTATATTCTGGATAATTTTCACTTAAAGATAGATTTATAAGGATCTCATTAGTGATTACATTATCCATTAAATTATGATTTTTATTGGGAACTCTAGAAGGAATACCGATTTTACTTTGACTAAAACTATTTTCATTAGAATATTTATATGATGAATCTCCTCCACATGAAATCCAAGAGTAATTTTATTTAAAGGCTTTCTTTCCTTTTGGCTTAGACTATGTTTTATGATTCCTTTCATAATTCTTAATCATCTTGTATTTCCTTTTTATTCTATGGAATATTCCTTCTGATATACCCACCTCATTTACACTTATAAAAAGTAATATCATTATCTTTCTTGTCATTCCTATATTTATTACACTTATTATATATATGGTGAATGTTGTTCTAAAAAACTAGCATATTCATCCTTTAAGAAAAATTAGATAGTTCATTTTCAAAATTCACAACATTTTCTGAATCCAAGTGAATAACTGTTTTATTTTTTCCAATATAATCTAACAACTTTCTCCATAGATTATTCTTTTGGAGATAAAGTAAATGTTATCGAAAAATAAACATAACCACTCTTATTCTTTTTTATCATCATATATATTGATTCTACTTTCATAAAACATCAAGGATCCCATAAGGTCAACCAAACTAATATTACTAACCATTCGTGTTTCATAAATTGATACTCTCTTAGATTATAATTCATTTGGAATGATTTATATGATTTTCTCAATATAAATATCATCATCCAAACCATTATCACCATCATCTTGAAGAATATTATTATTTTCTATTTATCTCTAATGCATCACAGTAACTGATTCACCTTGTAGGAATTTAAAATATTTGTAATTGGATCTAAGAATTTCTCTCCTAATTTCTATAACAATTGATTTGAAAATAAGAGTAACTTCTTACTTTTTCCAAATACGGTTTTCTAATTCACAAAAATAAATCATGATATATAATTTTATAGTCATTAAGGACAAAAAAGTATTCCATTCATTTTAATTAAATTGATATTTATTCTTTTCTTGATTTGTAAAATCTATGACCTCTTTATCATTGATTTTGTAGACTCCAGTCAGTATTTCAAAATTATAAACCTAAGTGTTGATAAAAAATACCTCATTATATTTCTCCAATATTCATAATCAACACCATAAAAAATTGGGGTCCTGTTGGGATTCATATTGTATATGTATTTTATATTAATTCCAAACATATTTTAAAATAGATACAAAAATATTTTTCCACAATACTCATTAGTGTAACAAGTATTCATAAACAATACATTTAGAGAAAATCTCACTCAAACATATAGATGTAAAGAAGATAAGATGTTTAAAAAGTATTTGAGTAGTGAAATGCTACTCTAATTCCAATTGTTGGATTGTAATATATATTAGTATAGATCAGTATAAGAGGGGGTGAATTGTATATTTAACAACGTTTGTTTCTAGCCTTTAAAGTAAATTATTCTAAAAGGGTTAAATAAATTATATTCACAAAACCACTTAATTATTTAAATAGTAATCATATATAGAACCTAGGTCTGATAAAAATATTGTAATCATGTAGATTCTGATATGTGAGTCCATGAGTCATAATGAGAAATTAATTATATATTAATAAACCATAGAATCATAATCAATAAGAAGTGGTAATGTAATATGAGTTTAATTTTACTTATAGAAGAATATTATTTAATCAAAGTATGAAAATATATCACAATCATGACGGTTATGTTATATCAAAGTAATCTGAAAATTATCGCAATCTCATTTCAATATAATAACAATAAATATTGAAATTAGAATATAAATTCTATCACCTTTCCATTACAAGAATTGTAAAATATAAACATTAATAAACAAGAAAAAAATATTAAAATTCATTTAACTAAAGGGTATAGATATCCCATAACCTAGAAAAATGTCTCTTAATTATCTTTTACATGAAATTATTTCATTCCCTTACCCAGGAATGCCCTAAATACAATGAATGGTCTATCTTTCTATCCTTATAATCCCTCGATACAAAGATCAATCTATCTCATTATCCTCAAGAGACATCGATATGATTATTGGTATGTCTCTTTATTCACACAATCCCTTGAACATATACACACAATGGGACATAGTAAAATGAAATAAAAAGAGCCCAAACCTCTTCGAGGATATGAACAATAATTTAAATCCTGAAATATTCATATTGGCCGCCTGAAATATATAATCATCAGGAATCATCAATATCCAATACCTTGTAATGTTCCACTACATATAGGTGAATATCCAATAGTCATCTTGAAAATATAATGGTCATATTGAATCTCCAATGAACATATTTCACTGAGATTCTCACAATTTCTTGGACCAAAAATCATTGAAAACATGGAAAAAATAGAAATCCCAATTTCATTTTTTACACCATTATAGTGTAAAATGTTTTACTTACATTACAAATAATTATTCTGAGATTGATTGTAAACCTGGGTTTTAATTGTGATATATTATATGTGTCTAGATATGATTTTATTAGTAAAAGTTTCAATCTGAATAAGAAGATTCTCTTAGTATGAGTCACTAGAATAAAAATCATATTCTCAATCTGAAAATTATGAATCTGATATGTGTTCATATTAAAGCTACTTTTAATAATATTAATTAAGGGAAATAATTTTATTTTTTGAATGTCATGATAAATTATTGTCTATATGGTAAGAAGAATATATTTTCTTATAAATCATTTTAAAAAACATATGAACATGGAAAGTTAATAAATTAATTACAAATTTTATGTTTGTGATTTATAAAAGAAACATAATATAAAATTCATAAATTTACCATTAGACTCAATAATATATAAATATCAAAACATTTCCCCAGTGGAGACTCAAACAAAAACAATTATAAATAATGATGAGATTGTAAAATAAACCATTACAAATTTGTAAACATTTGAATCATAACCCCTATAAGAGATAAAAATATTATAATCATTAAATACTATGAAAAAAATAATAATAATGATATAAAATATTACAAGGAATTTATATAGACCACAAAAAATATATAAGTGATGAATATGGAATATGTCTCAAAAAAGTAAAAGTTAAATGAGAAACCTGTACATCAGATTTTATTTCCTTCAAACATGTTTGAACACACTGTATAATAAATACAGATTAATTATTAATATTTAATTTAACAATTCTTATAAATAGCATATTATATGTTAATTTTTTACCATGTTTTTCCCTTTGGTTAAAAAATATTTATTAAAAAACAATTTTGGGTGATAACTCGTTTGTTTTTCTTGTATGTTTTGGTTCGATAGTTTTTATACCTATACATTGATCATGGATAAAACATATAAGGAATTTTTCCATGGATAAAAATATCATATATATTTATTAAATAAGTATTAATAATATTCCATAACATTTAGAGTTAGAAAAATGATTTACACCATTCCTGGAGACAGTAATAAATATGTACGCATGAATATAGTTTTCATTTATTTGAAAGATATATTAAAAGTAAGGTAAATAATATTTCACCTTTATATGTGAATTATTATATCATATATATATAATTAATAATCATTAATTAACCCATTTTTCAAACCATGTCAATATAAAATAAAAAATTTATCACATCGCAACATGGATGTGGTAGTTAACTAGTGTGAACGAGCGGTAGTATAGTTTCCAAAAACATTAGAATGTAATAATGTAGTTGTGATAATAAAATTTTAGAAGTATAATAATTACATAAATAATATATATATATATATATATATTAAACCCATCATTATATCCATTTGTGAGATATCATGATGGAAAATGAATTACATCAGCCTGCAAGGTTTTAGTCCACCATTCAAAAGATCGATAGTTTCATTTACCATTTTATGGAAGAAGAGATATATATAAGTTATGAAATTAAAATAATAGAATCTCATTATATGATATATAATGTTGTTTTTATATTATCATATTATATAGCTATTTGGTGTTAATGTGAGAAATAAAATGAAAATCTATGGTTTAGAATTATACCTCTTCTTCGTAGAACATCTTCAGTTTTATAACTTGCATATTCCTATAATGACTTCTTGATCAAACCAGAGAATATAATATTTCATTAAATAAGTATGTCATGTATTTGGGTTGTTTTTATCTGATCCAAAAAGATTTTTTAGTGTGTATTAGATGGGATAGGGGGTGTCATTTTATAAATAGGGTAGAGGGAACACATAGAATATTTGGAAAGTATAAATTACACCCAATTTTTTTTAAATTACAAGTGGCCTCATATAGTAAACCTAATTTTTCATACATTAATATTACATAATTTTAATGATAAAAAACATAAAATTATTACATGAATAAGATCAAAAGTTTTATTATATTTTGAAAACTAGGACTATACATAACTTCTACAAAATAAAACATGATTACTTATTTAATTCATTCTTATCTGGCTTCGTATTGGGCCTTCACACAATAATGTAATTTTTATTGAATGAAAAGAAAAAGAGTAAAATAATACAATGGTTTTTATGGATAGAACAAGAGAAGGGGAAGAATCAATGGCCCCTAAAATATGGTATACCAAGGAAAAATCTTATAATGTTATTAACACCTTCCTATTTCAAACTACACAAGTCCTGAAAAAACAAATTCTGCATAAAATGATTTTCAATTGAGGAAAGGTAGTTCATAGCCATATTTCCCTCTGACTAGATATGGGAAACATTGATATCAACACCCATTAGGATTCTTCACTTTCTATAAATATAAGAGATTGACCAAGGAACTATGCCCTTCCAATGCATTGCATTATATAAGATCATAGAATCTATTTCAACTATAGTAGTCTTTAAATTACATTTCATGAAAATTCTCAGTCTAGAAAGCATGAAGATTTCCTCAGTATACAACATGTTACGTTGCCCAAGCCTAATAGAAAAGGCTGTGATAGTTGAACCACAAATATCACAGACAATACCACCTAGTATTTTCTGAAATTCTTTGAAGGCCTTCAGTCGGAATTATTGGGAAAACTGATGGCATATTTTGACTCAGCGAACCATTCTGGGGTGGTTTGAATGGATTCAAGGAAAATCAGAGGATTTTCACATAAAACCCCTCCAAACCATGAAAACCTTCATGACTAGAGTGGATTTTTTCACGCCAGTGTGAAATTTCTTAGGCGGCCAACGGATTGGTTCAGTTTTCTACGCAGGCCAAATTCCATGCACCCTGCTGCCACCAATCGCCTATAAATAGAAGTTCACCCCACCGTTCAAGTATCTAAATAATTTTAACTGCCTCCAATGTGTGTAATACATCCCTTATACATTAAAAATAAGTCATTCGGGTATATAATTTTCTACAACAGTTCTCCAAGGCATCAGACTTCGGACGATACCACTTGGGCTTAACCCTTGCCCAATTCATTTATTGATACTCCATTTGTGTACAAAGCTCCTCCAATTTAACGTAAACCTCCATTATGTGCAGAAAATTAGCTTATTGTGTGCACCCATAAATTATTTCATGGAACACTTCTCATTTTCACGCCTATTGTTCACAAAACCCTCCATTTGCATGCAATCCTCCCTTCTTATGTGCACCCTAAAGAATGTATTCAATGTCACATTCCTGAACACCATATTTGGGCGCTTAATATGGGCAACACACCTATCCTTCACACCCTTCTCCCTTATGACCCTCCAGGTTTGTATGAATTGATTCCATGGTACCTTTGGCAGTGCTTCATGTTTCATTTCTTAGCCTCTTACATCTTCACATAGGCTTTCTAATGACTATTGCTTCTTTGCATAGTCACACAAACATAGACTCATCATTAGAAAAATCCCTAACAGCTCCTCACCATGGAATTACTAATGCATTTCCTACCCAAACGGTGGGCGGGTATTTTTTATGTATTTCGTAGGGGTGCGGAGTGAACCAAACTCGTCCATACTGTAGGACGTTAAAATACCAAGCACCATCGTCCTTAGCATATGACATTAAACTATGGCCTCTCCCCATAAAATATTCAATTGGTTCCCCACCTAGGAAATTATCCATGCCTAATGGTCTCTATAGGAGTGAGATCTTCCTCAAATGGAATGTGATCCTCTTTATTCGAATGAAATCTGTCCGTGAGGAAGGGAAACCATCCTGGTGTAAGCCCCTAGCCTTTCATGCGGGAGGAAGCATTCATGTTCCAACTCTTTTCATCTATTCAAATGACTAGAGAATAGATAGGCACTGGGACCTTCATTACCCCATCCCTCTCCCTCTAGGATTTGTTGCCATCAGGCCCCCATTTGGGAGTAAGTCCCAAACTCTATCTCTTTGGGATGTTAACTAAGTGTATTCCCATGTTTCCTCTTTTGGCCACTAACCACATGTAATCCCCAATCTATTCTTCAGGGATGAACTTTTTGCGATGTGATCCTCTGGTCTTTGATGCCTCTGGTTTATTACACTGATCATGACTCACATGGTCTTAGAGTAAGCACCGACCATGACATCCTCTGGGACACATTAGTGTGTAATCCCCAAGTCCCAATTTCAAACTACATATACTTTGATATTTTTCTCCTAGATAGGTTATGTGGGTATCCTCCTTAAGGATCACACCCAACACTCGTCTCTCATGACTTTACACTTTATCCTACCTTTCAAACTACATATACATTGATCCTTTCTCTTTCTAATAAATGTACATAGGAAGCCTCCCTGAGGTTGAATCCCAACACCTACTTATCCTGACCCCTCCACGTCAGTTCACATTTACCCCTCATGACAATAAACTATATCTTACCAAACAACGTAGAATTTAATCATTGTCCCTTCTAGGCATGGTACATAAGAAGCCTCCCTGAGTTTCAAGATCAACAATCATTATAAGGACCTGACCATAAAATGTTACATAATCTTGAATTAAATTAATAATTCACATTAAGGGTCTTTTCAGGATTAGAGTGTGAGAAAATTAGGTCATAACTATTACATTACATTTAAAAATTAAAAAATTAGACAATTATATTTAGTTAAATTTTTTTCATAAAAAACACACATGAAAAAATGAGTCATGTCTAATTCCATGTTTTAGAAAGCATGAATTTCACTTGATCCCATCCTTGACCCTATTTATCTTTAAGTCCTGTGAAAAACATTATAAAACATGGTATGAGCATAAAAATCTCAGTAAGGGTTTTAAACATAGAAAGAGAACATTAATTCATCAATACAAACATTACAAAATCTCTCTATCATAACTGATGAAATCATACTATTTAGGAATAATAGGTATAAATTTTTAATCATAAAGGTAACTTTTGGCACACATAACAAACTTATGTTGTTGATTTAATAGCTACATATGGATTACATTTGGAATAAATATCCAAGTATATTCCCTAAATCTCTTAAGAGAAACATTAACATTTACCTTTGTCACGTTACCCAATACATTAGAGATCTTTCTCAGGCTCACCTTCCCTATATTTTTCATGAAACCACTCGTATACATAACAATTCTCAAGAACCATAATATATTCATAACACATAAAACAAAAATAAAGGATATATAATATTTCCACATTTCAATCATAATATATCATTTAAATATATTGACATAAAAAATCCATTATAAAAACCATTTTCAATATCAAAATACTTAAAAGTGTATATGGTATTTATATTTCTTCTAAAAACATTTCGGGTTGCGAAGGAAGCCAAAGATCAAATAATACTCACTACGGCGGAAAAGGTCTTTGTCACTGATTACATTAAAAAGAAACATTAATTTTTTTAATTTAGTAAAATTTATCATAGAAACAATATTCCATTTGAATGAAATGAAAATTCAAATTGGTTTATACACCACTTAAAATAAAGTTATGTATAAATCACAATATGCCTCAATTAAAGGAGATTGAGATGAAGTCCCTTACCTCATGTTCGATTTGACTCGATCATTCTTTAATCTCACGAATAATAAATGAAATTCAATTTCTACTTGATTGAGAAAATTTTTAAAGATTATTATTCCTTTTATATCCATTATTACATTTCTATAAAATTAGTTAATTATTTGAGTTCCTATCCGACATTTTGTTGATGTTCAGAACATGAGTTAAAAATGAACTTGTTATTAGTATAAATATTCCATGCGGTCAAAATTACATTATATACATATTGATATTCATGATTTAAATATCATATATATCATATATATCCAGTATATATATGTATTTATAATAGTACATAACATTTGGAGGTATCACTAGTGCAGAAAACGTTATTTACATCACCATTTTTGACGTCGGCTATATATAACTGACGTGATATTCTATGAAACGTGGTTTTTTATGTCGGTTATTTTATAACAAACGTACCAAATGTGGTGAGTATATTTTTAACATCGGTTATTTTAATAACTGACATTACAAATCGCATATGTTCGGTTTTTACATCGGTTATAAATTAACCGACGTAAAAAAAAGTGCTGGGTTTTTTAACTGACGTAAAAAACTCGTAGACAACTCATTTTTTACGTCGGTTATAAAATAACTAACGTAAAAACCGCATATTTTGAGGCCTTTTTGACGTCGGATATTTTATAACTGATGTAAAAAATCAACCCACAGAATGTTTTTTATGTCGGTTATACAATACCCGACGTAAAAACTGTGATTTTTGATGTATTTTTTACGTCAGTTGTAGAATAACCGATGTAAAAAACCAACACACCGATTTTTTGAAGTCATTTATTTTATAACTGACGCAAAAAAAGCTGTATCTGATCCATTTATAACGTCGGTTATTATAATAACCGACCTTATAAATGTAAAAAAACAGTTTATAACGTTGGTTATTAAATTACCGATGTTATAAAACAGTTAAAAAATTTACAAGCCCCGTGGATTGTCATTTACGATTTTTCGATCGACAGTCTGGCGGCTCATCTCTCTTGCATGGTAAACCCTAATTAACTCATCAATCTCGCTGCGTTAAACTCGTTTTTCCTTCATCTTTTATCATATTTACTCTCCTCGGATCTATCATCTCAACTCGCATCACTCATGTAAGCCTTCCACGAATTTATTTCGTTCATTTTTTTTCCCGGATAGTCTATATTTATGTTTTGTGATTTCTGTGTTTAAACTAGGTAAGATACTTCGATTTCGAACCCTCTTACCTCTTTTTTCCATCAACATCTTATTTATCATCCCTAGATCTATTAGATCGACTCACAATATTCATGTAAGCCTCAACTACTTCTATTTAGTTTTTTTTGTTTCGTGAATGCCCGACATTGATTGTAATTTTTGTTGTCATTGACAACTAATGATCTCATTCACCTATATTACTACATAGAATGGTTATTGATTAGATGTATGAATTTGGAAATGATATTTCACCTGTTTTTTCTTCTTATGTTTATCCTCTTTTATATGAGAATCTTTTAGACATATAATGTAATGGCTGTTGACCTCTATGTCCCTTCTATGCATCACTTTGTCTCATGATTCCAAATAAAAATGGGTTCTGCTGAGGGCTTAACCTAGTATTTGTTGAGGCCTTTCCCAAGGCCTCGACAATATATTTAAGATTTATAGAATTATCCATTACCTCATTATGATATTAGTTATCGATAAAACTTGTGATCCTTTGACTAGTTGAATATCAATGGTTATTTTTAATTATCATACGATCATTTAAGTATCCATATTTAATAATATTTAATTCCATCTATTTCATGCTTAAGTTTATATTAAATTCATGGGTTTTTAGTTGTTCTTCATGCCTTGTTTTTATATGTAAACCATTGTTTGGGGGGTTGTCTGGGGGGTGGGGGCTGTCCAGATGGTTGGGGGTGTCCAGGGGGGTGTCCAAGGGGGTGGGTTGGTTTGGGGGGTTGTCCAAGGGGGTGGAGCCATTTATAGAGGGTTTTGGGGGTTGTCCGAGGGTGGGGACTGTCCAAACGGTTGGGGGTGTCTAGGGGGGTGTCCAAGGGGGTCGGGGTGTGGGTGGTGTCCAGGAGGGGTGGGGGTGATGTCTGGAGGGGTGGGGTGCTGTCCAAGGGGTGGGGGGATGTCTAAAGGGTTGGGGGGAGTCTAGCGGGGTGTCCAAGGGGGTATGGGGTGGGGGTGGTGTCCAGGAGGGGTGGGGGTGTTGTCTAGAGGGGTGGGGCTGTCTAGGGGGTTGGGGGGCTGTCCAGAGGGTTGTGGGGTTTCTAGGGGGTGTCTAAGGGGGGTGCGTGGGTGTGGGGGGCTGTCCAAGGGGGAGGGGTCCTGTCCAGAGGGTTTTTGGGGGTTGGCCGGGGTGGGGGGCTGTCTAGAGGGATGGGGGGTGTCCAACGGGGTGTGTGTGGGGGGGGGGGGGGGCTATCCAAGGGGGTGGGGGGCCTGTCCAGTAGGTATTAGGGTTTGTCCGGGGGTGGAGGTTGTCCAAAGTGTTGGGGGTGTCTAGGGGGGTGTCCAAGGGGTAGGGGGTGGGGTGGTGTCCAGGAGGGGTGGGGGTGATGTATAGAGGGGTGGGGGCTATCCAGGGGTTGGGGGGCAGTCCAGAGGGTTGGGGGTGTTCGGGGGGGGGGGGGGGGTGGCCAAGGGGGTGGGTGGGTGTGGGTGGTTGTCCATGGGGGTGGGGGCCTGTCTAGAGGGTTTTGGGGTTGTCTGGGGGTGGGGGTTGTCCAGAGGGTTGGGGGTGTCCACGAGGATTGACTACTGCATCGTGGTTTATGAGATTATGACATGCTGACTGTGTCGTGATGATTGGATTTACATTGTGATTTTATCCATCTGAATTTTTATTTTAAATATGATTTGATTCTCAGGTTTACTCCATTCTCTCCAATTTTTTATCAACCATGTAGGCGCCATGGTTTTATTTTATTCAATGGAATTTAAAACTGTTATATCTAACTATATTTTGTTTTAATAATAATATTTAAGCACATTTTTTAAAATACGCATAGATTTGTTTTATATTTAAAAATTGTTTTACATTCAAATTATGATTTTTTCATATAAACATATATTTGTCTTATCATAAAAATATATTTATTTTTGATATTTGTTATAGGGAATAATGAGTCGAAGTTAGATTACGGCCCATTGAATGAGCAATGAATATGAAGAAGGTGTTCATGCCTTTTTGGAATTTGATAAACGAAATGTTCCAAGTAGTAAAAATTTTTTATGTCTGTGCCTGAAATGTTTGAATATAAAGAAGTTGAAAAGTAGAGAGATAAAAGATCATCTGATATGTCATTGTTTTAATCCGAGTTACAGCCCTTGGATTTGGCATGGTGAAACTAGACGAAATGTCCCTGATGATGATGATTCACATGATGGTAACTCGATGGAATTGAAGAAATGATTTGTGATATTGTAGCATAACAAATTGAGACAGAACCGACAGTTGAGCCTCTATATAGTGATGCTGAAAAACCATTATATCCTAGTTGTACAGATTTTACGGTTTTGTCGGAAGTGTTAGGATTGATTAACCTAAAGGAAAACATGGATGGAGTGATAGAAGTTTTACAGAGTTGCTACAATTGATGAAAGGCATTCTTCAAAAAATAACGATCTTCTAGATTCACATTACAAGTCCAAGAAAATATTATGCCTGATGGGATTGGGATACAAGAAAATAAATGTCTATCCGAATGACTGCATTATATATGGGAAGGAATATGAATTTCTGTCAGAGTGTCCTAAATGTGGGACATCACGGTATAAGGTGAAAGAAAAATCACAGGCTAATGTAGAGATTACAAAGCTCCCTTCAATGGAATTTTAGTATCTTCCTATAATTCATCATTTATAACCTTTTTTTTCTAATTCAAATGATGCAAAAAGGTTAAGATAGAATGCTGATGAGCGGGTATGTGATGGAAAAATACGTCATCCAGCTGATTTTCCACAATGGAAGAAAATTGATGCGCAATATTCTACATTTGGAAATGAAATAAGAAATCTCAGATTAGGGTTGTGCATAAATGGAATGAATCCATACCGAACCCTCAGTAGCACACATAGTTCATGGCCTGTTTTATTGGTAATTTACAACCTCTCTCCTGATGTTTGTATGAAGTGAAAATATGTCATGTTGAGTATAATGATCTCTGGTCCAAAGTAACCCGGCAATTATATGATGTTTACTTGTCACCATTGATTGATGACTTGAAACTGTTATGGGCTGATGGTATTAAGTTGTATGATTCCTATAAAATGGAATATTTTCAACTGCATGCAGTGCTTCTGTTCACTATAAATGACTTCCCAGTCTATGGAAATTTGTCTGGATACAGTGTTAAAGGGCATAAAGCATGTCCAATTTGGGAACAAAAGACGTCATATTGTCAATTGCATCATGGGAGGAAAACAGTATACATGGGTCATCGAAAGTATTTATTATGGATCAACCTTATAGAAGACTAAAAAAGGCATTCAATGGCTCACAAGAATTTGATACTGCTCCAAAACCTTTATCCCTGGATCTGTATTTTGAGAGGGTGAAAAACCTTGATGTGACATTGGGAAATACATAGAAATCTGGTAATGATATACATATTTGGAAGAAAAGGTCAATATTTTTTGAGCTACCATATTAGAGGTATCATGAAGTTAAACATAATATTGATGTCATGCACGTGGAGAAGAATATATGTGATTGTTTGATTGGAACATTGTTAGATATTAAAGGAATGACTAAAGATGGGTTGAATGAAAGATTATACTTACTATCAATGGGAATACGTTTGGAGTTAGCTCCCACTCCTAAAGGAAGACGAACATTTCATCCCCCGGCTTTTCATACATTATCGAAGAGGGAGAAAATTAGATTTTTTCAGTGTCTTCGTGATATCAAAGTGCCTCAAGGTTATTCTTCAAATGTAAAAAAATTTGTCTCATTGAAGGACTTGATGTTGATAGGTATGAAATCACATGATTGTCATGTCATGATGCAAAAAATTCTACCAGTTGCATTGCATGGAGTATTTCCCACTCTTGTCAGAAAGACTATGATGAAGTTGTGTTATTTTTTCAATTCAATTTGTAACAAGGCGATTGATGTGAATGATTTGAACATTTTGGAAAAGAATGAAATTTTTATACTTTGTCAATTGAAAATTTATTTTCCTCCATGTTTTTTTGATATAATGGTGCATTTAATGATTCATCTGGTTAGAGAAATAAATCTTTGTGGACCTTTATATCTTCATTGGATGTATCCTTTTGAATGGTATATGAAATTTTTAAAGGGGTATGTTTAAAATCCATATCGACTTAAAGCCTCCATTATTGAAAAGTATATTTCTGAGGAGGTAGCAGAGTTTTTTACGAGCTACTTGGCTGCGGCGCAACACATAGGTTTTCCTCCATCTTTCCATGAACGAGTTAATAATGAGAGAAAGGGGATTCGTGGCTTGAAAGTCATATCATTGTCAGCTGAACAGATAAAGAAGTTTGAATCATATATCTTGAATAAAATAGCTAATGCTCAACCGTATATCACATTGCATATTAATGAGTTGAAACAATGCCATCCAAAGAAGAAAGAAATATTGGGTTTTGAATGAGCACGACAAATTTTTTTTGTCATGGATTAAAAGACTTTGCTTGGTAGATCAGATGTATCAGAGAAATTAAAATGGATAGTGGGTGGTCCATGTTTAAATGTGATAACATGGTCTAGTTATGACATTAATGAATATACATTTCATACGAAAGCTCAGGGCAATAGAAGTGCAGTTCAGAATAGTGGTGTATTGGTGTTTGCAGAAGCAATGAATTTTTCAAGTTCTAAGGACAAAAACCCAATTTCTGTATCAAGTGCATATTATGGAGTGATTGAAGACATATGGGAGGTTGATTAATTTAAAATTAATGTTCTTGTTTTTAACTGTAAATGGGTTATCGGTAACAATAGTGTCAGACATGATGAATTTGGAATGACACTTGTTAATCTGAATAGATTGGAAGACATGGATGATTATTTTATAATGGCAACACATGAAAATCAAATTTTCTGTGTAGTAGATCAATCAGATATGTAGTGGGTTGTTGTTTTACACGGGAAAAAACAATATGTTGGCGAGGATGAAGTTGATAAAGATGCTGATTTATGTGAGATCCCTACTTCCATGGAAAGATTAATAGAACATAATGATGAGCATATTGAATACATGGTTTGTTCCATAAGGAACGATCACGAGGAAGGAATTTGGGAAAACAATCCACATGTACATTCCTAAAATTACAGGTAACATATGTTTATTTATTTTTTACATTTATTTTTTTCATAAATGTTAGAAGTTGTAATTTTTTTTATTTATTAAAACATGTTTTAAAACAAAATAAGTATAAGTTTTTGTTTGTTTTAAGTTTGTTTATTTTACTTTAATCATGTTTAGCATTACATGAATTATATATCTATTATTTTTGTTCAGTGACAATTACTTTACTATGTTTACCAGGTTTACCATGTTTACCATGATTACCATCTTGACCATCTTGACCATCTTTACTATTGTTTAACATGCTTACCATATTGCCAATGTTTACTATTACGTAACTTAGTACACTTTTCTATTTTCTGATTACAGTAGTACTAAAATATTTGAATTTGTATATTTGTGAACTAATGTTTGTTTTTTTTCAGATCATTTAGTTGATCAACCACATGATTTTGGAGATGAGCATATTGGTCATACCTTTGGGGAGGAACATTCACATGCTCCTATTTTGACAAAGATTTCAAAGGTTGGTAAACGTGGGTGCACACGTTTACCAAAATTTTCAGTTGCCCGTACACAGGATCAGAGGATAGTCGTTGAGTTTGATGATGATGATATTCCCAGAGGTCCAAATGCCAAAGATTTTAAGAGTTTTTTATAAACTCAGGCAAAGAGAAAAGTAAGCATTCTGTATGATGACTGGAGAAGTGTTGATAAAGTGATAATATCTTAGTTATGGGAGACAATTTTGGTAATATATTTTTCTATTGATTGAATATTAATTAAATGTTTCTAGTATATATAATATGTTTAACCTCTTCATTATCAGATGACATTTGATATTCCTGACACTAGAGGAGTCATGAAGAAATGCTTATCGTTGGCTTCCAGGAGATGGAGGGATTTCAAATCAACCCTCTCATATGATTTCATTTATGGTCATAGGAGGTATGACAATCCATGTCGTATATATCCTTTTATAGATGAAGACAAATGGAGACAGTTCTTTGAAAGTAGAAGAAAAGAGTCATTTTTGGTAAGGGCAGTGTAAACTTTTATAAGATTTCTTTATATAAATGATCTTATTAGTATTTTGTTAATTATTTCTTATTATTAATTTACAGAAAACAAGGAAACCTCATCATGAGATCCAATATAAAAATGTATACCCTCATTGTTTATCTCAGGGAGGGTATGCATTATTGGAAGAAAAAATTATGGAAGAAAAATTTCAACAATTAAGAGCTGAGTCTTCATGCTCTGGAGAGGTGGCCCCTCCATCCCCTCCATCTAGACCTAAAGAATGGAAGAGAGCTTAGAAGGGAAGAAAAGGGAAATATCTTTCGGATGAATCGAGAGTCGTAGCTGATAGGATTTTATTATATATATTTTATTTATTTAAGTTAACCATTTTCTTCATATAATTTCAATCATTACAAAAATGTTCAATTAATTAATACAGGACTCTCTTAAGGAGAAGAGTTCACAGGGGACATTTACAGCTACTGGGTGGGAAGATATTTTATCTGTAGCATTGGGAAGGCCTGAACATCCTTTTCGTGTAAGAGGATATCTGGAAGGTTTATCGGTAAGAAAAGTGTTGCCATGTTCTTCAACTTCAAACGTTGAGTGGGTTTATAAAAAAATAGAATCCTTGGAGGCTGAAGTTTGTAATATTAATGCGACAATGGAGGAAAAGATTAGAGCGTCAGTGTAGTCTATGTTTGTAGAAATGCAAAGAAAATTTCAGACTGTAGATCCCTCTCCTCCAACTCCCCCTGCAGACCTCATTATTTATCCTCCACCTCCGCCAGTAGCTCCCACTCCCCCACCTCAGCCTTCTGACTCCATTTTTTATCCTACTCCTCGGCTGTAGAATCCTAATTATTGCGTGTTGTATGTTGATGATCCTCAACATCATATTATAGCATATGGGTTGTTCTATTGTATAGGAGATAGAGTTCATCATCAACAATTAGAGGTAGAGAATCAGAGGGTCACTGTACAGGATATTATAGATAGATCAGCTTGGGTACCATTACATATAGATAAGGTGGCGACAGTTGGACATAGTATCGGCCATTTTTTAATTTGGCCATCTATAATTCTTTGACTAATTACCATAGAGGTATGAATGTTATATATTTTTCTTATTAAAGTTGTTTTATCATTTGAAAACTAATATATTTTTCAATTTATTTTTATAGGAATGCTTCAAAGGTAAAGAAATATTGTATAAACAACAACAAAGACAAATGTCTATGACATCAGATACAGATTCTAGTAGTCTTGACAGATTGTCAAGATATTCAAATTTGTTGGCGGTTCATTATGAGTTTCCAATGTAATCCCATGTTTGTGGACGTGAAATAAATGTGGGGATTATGAAAACTGATATCATGGAGCTTGTTACTAGAGATAATTTGGGAATCAACGTGGTGCAAATTTTTTCCATGTAAGTCTTAACACATTTTCCCTGAATTATATTTATTAAAAATGTAAACTTATGTCTGTTTTGTATTAGGTATCTTTATAAAATTTGTGATAGGAATGAGCTGACAGATGTATATGGATTCATGGACCCGCAATTGATTTTCCTTGAAGCATGTGCATTGGATGAGGAACAAAGAATGCTTTATATTTCTGAAAGACTTGAAAAGAATATAGTCACATAATGTTGGATAATGACTTTTTGTGAGAGGTATGAAACACATCTCTCTCAAATATTTAATTATCTTTTAACATAAAAAACCACTAACATTAAATTTCCTTTTATCAGGGATCATTGGATGTTAGGGGTTTTTTCCCAAGGGAGAAAGCGCTTTATTGGATATGCTCTGTCCATGATGATGTGCGGGAAAGTTTTAAGAATATATTGGAAAAGTATGTTTCAATTTCTCAATAGTTTTATATATTATAATGAATTTTAAATTTACCGCATTAGTATTACTTTCTAACAGGGCATGGGCCTACTTTCGAAAAAACACAAAGAAAAGGAATGTAAAGATCAAATATGTAAATGCGATTGTAAATATCCATTTATAAATTTTTATTTTTTATTTATCACATTAAAATAATATATTGAATTTACACTCATTCAAATCGAATTTTCATGAACAACAAAGCATCATCAAATGCGGATATTATATGTTAAGATTTATGAATGAAATAATAACAACTGGGACATTTGTGAATTTTCAACTGGTAAGATTTCCTCTTAAACTTTTCCATAATATTTCAATTTGATTTACTCATTATACACGTTAACTACTATCCTTTTCATTTGTATCTTTTTAATAACCCTCAACCCTATAATGATGAAGACATAAAACACTTACAAGTGGAGTGGTCATATTATTTTACAGGTTTGATTAAATTTTAGTTGTTTGTAATGTAAAATGTAATTTTGAATATTGTCGTTATAATTGTGTATTTGGTAGTCATTTAGGTTGGATTTTTTTTTGAAGTTCACAGTGTATGTTTTGAATGTTATATATGTGAATGTTTAATTTTTCTCTAATTCTTGTTTTGGTTTACTTATGATGGTTTTTATGGTATGGATTCTGGTCTACGGGGAGGGGTTTCAAGGGTGTGGGGGTGTTCAGTGGGGTTGGGGGTGTCCAGGGGTCTAGGAGGGCTGTTCAGTGGGGTGGGGGTATACATGAGGGTGTGGGGATTGTCGAGGGGTGTTTGGGGTTGTCCAGGGGGTTGGGGGGATAGTCCAGGGGTGTGGTGGGGGCTCCAATGGGGTGGGGGAGGGCTGTCTAGGGTGTGGGGGGTATACATAAGGGTGGGGGGTTGTCCCGGGGTGTTTGGAGCTGTCTAGGGGGTCGAGGGGTAGTCCAGGGGTGTGGTGGGGGCTGTCAAGTGGGCAGAGGGGGTGCTGTTCAGGAGGGTGGGGGTTGTAGAGGGGTGTTTGGGGTTTTCCAGAGGGTTGGGGAAAGTCCAGGGGTGTGGTAGGGGTTCCAATGGGGTGGGGGCTGTCAAGTGGGGTGATGGGTGAGGGGGTGGTGTTCAGGAGGGTGGGGGGGGGGGGGGCAGTCCAGGGGTGTGGTGAGGGGATCCAATGGGGTGGGGGAGGGCTGTCCAAGGTTTGGGGGGTATACATGAGGGTGGGGGGTGTGTCCCGGGGTGTTTGGAGCTGGCCAGAGGGTCGGGGGGTAGTCCAGGGGTGTGGTGGGGGCTGTCAAGTGGGGTGAGGGGGTGAGGGGGTGCTGTTCAGGAGGGTGGGGGGTTATCGAGGGGTGTTTAGGGCTGTCCAGGGGGTCGGGGGTAGTCCAAGGGTGTGGTGGGGGCTTTCAAGTGGGGTGAGGGTGTGAGGGGGTGTTCTTCTGGAGGGTGTGTGTGGGGGGGGGGGGGGGGGGTTGTCGACGGGTGTTTGGGGCTGTCCAAGGGTTCGGGGGGTAGTCTAGGGGTGTGGTGGGGGCTCCAATGGGGTGGGGGAGGGCTCTACATGGGGTATACATGGGGGCTATCAAGTGGGGTAATTTTTATATGTTATCAATTTAAATGCTAAAATTCTCTTTATTTCATGTTTTAATCTCCTTCTGTTTTTGTGGTACGAATTATTTATTTGGTTTCTGTAGATTTTGTGGGAGAGCAGAGGACTACAGTCGATTGTTTTTAAAAGAAATTTTTCTTCCAGGTCAGTTATTTTATAACCGACATGATAAATAAATCGATAAGGGTTTATAACATCGATTTTTTTCATAACTGACGTGATAAACACCTGTGGCATGGTTAATCACGTCGGTTATGTAATAACCGACATTACAAAGGACCTGGGAAATGATTTATCATGACGGTTAATCGATAACCGACGTGATAACCCCCCCCCCCCCCCCCCCCCCCGGACTGGTTTAGCACATCGGTTATTTAATAACTGACGTGATAAACCATCGCACTGGAGTTTATCACGTCCGTTACTAGATAACTGGCCTGATAAACTCCCCCACACGTGTTTATAACATCGGTTATTGTATAACCGGCGTGATAAATCCCCCCCCCCCCCCGGGGTTTTTCACGTCGGTTATTAATTAACCAACGTGATAAACACCGCGATGTAATGTTTGTTATGTCGGTATTTAAATAACCGACGTAAAAAACTTTATTTATAACATCGTCCGTAGTAACTTCGGCTAAAAACCGACATAAAAAATGAAAAATAACCGACGTAAATAACGTTTTCTGCACTAGTGTATGTAATGAAATGCACCACTCCTGGGGATGGTAAGCTGTATGTAAGCATGAATGCTACATTAATTTATATTTCATATTTAATGGAATAAAAAGTAATTATACATAAGTATATTACAATTCCAGTATAGTATCATATATAATTTCATTAAATCCATCCTTTATATTTTCCATGTATGGTAGGAACGAGTCATATCACTTTGAGGGGGCGGTAGTCCGCACCCTCTCAAATAAAATTATCATATTTACCCACTATGGAAAACATAAAGGTATTTTATAAATGAAAAATAAAGAAGCATAGAAACAATACAAATATAATATATATCACATATAAATATAGTTCCATATTAATGGCCTCCATAAGAAGTGGTAGGAAAATATTGAACAATCATCGTTTCTGGAGGCAGTAGTTCGTCGTCCACAAAAACAGTACGTTCTCTTCCCATTAGGTATAGGTGTGTGTATGTATAGTTAGAATACATCTGATAACAACAACCTAGTATATTGAGTATAATTGTGTTGTTATAAAATAAATGTACATAAAGAGTTTATGGGGTTGGAGAAGTAAAATAAAATAAAAGAACATAAGATATGATGTTACCTTTAAATCGGGTATATGTCTTTGGTTTGAACCCAAAGGATTACTTGAATTGCCTTATACCTAAGGGAATGCTTCGAGTAGGAGGAGAGGTATGTAGGGAGATTAAATGGATAGAGTTTTTATGAGCCTATGGGATTGAGAAGTGTGTGGAATGGGATATAAGTGAGGGATTTTTATAAGTGGGGAGGGGTCTTTAGGAATGTTTAAAAATATTATTTTATTATATAATAATTTTCAGTTTCTAAAAGTCAAAAAAACATTAAAGTTGAAGATAGAATGACTCATTTTCTAAATAAAGTTATCCAATAAGAATTGGATAGGTTTCAAAGATTTTTGAAATCTTTATAATCTTATTTATTTAAATGATTCCTTAATTAGGTAAATACTGGATCGTTATTGTGTCATAAATAAATTTATTTATTTGATGTCTAAAAATTATAAAAAACATATCATGATGTAAAAAATATTTTTATCATTCATATGAATATTTATAGTTGAATTTTTTACTTATATAACCTAATGTACGAATTGATTTACTGAAAGTTATATGTTTAAGTCATTTTTATCTTTACTTTAAATTAATTAATATAATGTGTCATTATCATTCCAAAGTGGATCCATGGGGTCTCAAAATAGACCCAAGGATGACCAAGGTTTGAAATGAATCAAAAAATTTGATTAGGACACATGTTAGGGTAAATTAAAATTATTATAATAATATTTCGCAACCCTTATTTACCAGATTTACCCTTTAACCATGGAAAACAATTTTTTTACTGAAGTAAATATTCATAATGTATAAAAAT
The DNA here is from genome assembly GCA_963277665.1 of Viscum album. Classification (NCBI taxonomy): domain Eukaryota; kingdom Viridiplantae; phylum Streptophyta; class Magnoliopsida; order Santalales; family Viscaceae; genus Viscum; species Viscum album. Next base: position 640,542,989 of record OY728123.1, read on the forward strand.
AAATGTTATATATTTACACAATTTGGACCTCCTGATTCCAAATATGGAATCCATATTTCTAAATTAAAAACACAGAAGTGGTAAAAATTAATTTAAAATTAATTCCCACTGCTAAAACAGAAGCATCTTTTTAACAAATAATAACATTCCAAATATTGACACTTATTTATGTCAAATTTCAAATTTAAATTACATAAAATGACCAAAAATAGATTAAATGGTAATAATATAATCAAATTATACTTTAAAACCATTTAAAAACATAAACCATCAATATAAAAAATTATATCAAATGTTAGTTTTGAATTAAAATACAGTATTTTTCATTATTCATTAAGAAATTAATTTTATTAGAAAAATACCAAAAATATACCCCAATTAAATTTTTATGTCCGGATTTAAAAGAATAATTTTATTTTTTCAAATAGAACATATAAAATTTACCAAAACTAGATTTATTGTGGGTTCCCCATCAAAAAGTATGTAAAACAAATTTTTAATGAAAATTAGTGTATTTATGCTTAAAATTATATTCGTTCTTATTTTAAGCCTCTAAAATTTATTGGATAAATGTTAAAACATTTAATAAGAATGTATATTCATATTGTAGTTAGTTCCATCCATTCCCAGCAATAAAATGACGAGGCTTTAACTACCTTTTAAAATAATTTTATATTATTAATTTTTAGTGTGACCCAACGTTGTGAGAAACATAATATTTCGAAGAAACTTGTTGTTGTGTATTGAGTATGCCATCAAAATTAGAATCCCATTTAATGTAAAATTAATACGTTATTCACAAATATTAATAAAATTAAAATTTTTATATTCTTTATTTACTTGAGATGTTATATCCTACCCCCCTTTTGGGAATTGTGTCCCCACAATTCTATTCACATATCAAATAAGTTGGGGTATTTATTCCACATAGCATTTTCAGATTCCCATGTTGCCTTTTCAAACATAAGGTTTTTTTCAGAAAAAACATTTACCTCATTAATTATCTTATTCCAACACACTTGATCTCTTCAGTCAAGAATCTAGATTGGTTGTTCCTCATAAGAGAGAATGTCTTTAACTAAAGTACCTCTGGGCTCACAACATGAGATGGATCTGGATTATAATTTCTCAACATCGAAACATGAAAAATATTGTTTACCTGGGAAAAATTAAGAGGTAAACCCACTTGGTACACATTTGATCCAACTTTCTACCAGATTTAATAAGTTATAATGAACCTCAGACTCCCCTTCCCCTTTTTACCAAAACACATAACACTTTTCCATGTAGAATCATTGAGAAAGGCATGATCACCTACCTCAAAAGAAAGATCCTTCCTCCAGTTATCCACATAACTTTTCTGCATGAACTGAGCTTCTCTTATGTGCTTCTGAATCAAATGAACTTTTTCTGCCATCTCTTCTAAAAATTATATTCCCATTACTTTCCTTTCACGTAATTCATCTTAAAAAGCTGGAGTTTGACACCGCTTCCCAAATAATACCTCAATTGGATCCATCTGTATACTAGAATGAAAAATGTTATTATAAGAAAATTTAACCAAAGAAAGATGTTGGTCCCAAATTCCATGGCAATCCATCGAGCAAGTACAAAACATATCCTCCATGGTCTGAATTGATCAATCTGACTACCCATCTGATTGAGGATTAAAATATTTACTAAAATGTAATTCAATTCTCAATGAATTATGAAGGAATTTCCATAAGTTAGAAGTAATCTTAGGATCACGATTAGATACAATGGAAGGGGAAACTCCATGCAACGTGACTATCTCTTTAACATACAACCATGAAAGTTGATCTAGAGAAAAATTATCTTGAATAGGATTGAAATGAGCATATTTAGTCAATCGATCAACAAGAAAGAATCTTTCATTAATACCTCGAGATGTCATTGGTAATACCACAAAGATTTCCAGGGATATATTTTCCCATTCCACTCTGGAAACAGTAATTACTGAAGCATCTCTTTCGGTAACTGCCACTCTGCTTTAACCAATTGACAAGTCAAACACTTCATAGTAAAATTAGCAGCTTCTGTTTTCATTCCATCCCACAAGTAATACTCCCTCAGATCTATGTACCTCATTGTACTTCTAGGATGAATTGAAAAAGAAGAACTATGATCTTCACATATAACTCATTATTCAACTATTAATCACAAGGCACACATAATATATTCCTAAACCTCAAAACAAAATCACTGTCAATGTTAAAATCAAGAAACTTTCCCTTCTGAACCAACCCTACCTTTTTCAGCAACTCACTGTCTTCCTTCTATGAATTCATAATTTTTTCTGATAGAGATGATTTCACTGACACCTAAAAGAAAACAGAGGAATTTCCTACACCAACAACTTCTATTACAAATTTTCTCAAATCAAAAACCAAAGGTTCTCATTCCAATCATAGCATGGTTAATGAAGCATTACTTTTTCGATTTAAATCATCAGCCACTTTATGAACTTTTCTTGGATGTTAATGGATTATGTAATAATAATTATTGATTAATTTGAACATTCTCCCGTGTTTCATGTTTAATTCTTTCAACGTGAATATATACATCAGTCATTTGTGGTCAGTATATATTTCACATTGTACTCCATACAAATGATGCCTCAAATATTTTAAATAAAAAACAATAGTAGCTAATTCCAAATCATGTTTAGTGTAATTTAACTCATGATTTTCTAACTAACGTGAAGCATAAGTAATTACCTTATCATTCTTCATTAAGAAAAAACCAAGTCCTTTTAATGAATCATCACTGTAGATAACATACTCACCATTTCTGGAAGGCAATTCCAAAACTAGAACATTCACCAATCATATTTTCAATTCCTAAAAATAGTCATCACATTATTTTGTCAAGTTGAACTTAACCCATTTTCATGTTTACTTAGTCAGTGGAAAAAATAACTGTGAAAAATGTTCAACAAACCTCCAGTATTAACCCAGTAATCGAAGAAAACTATGAATCTACATTATATTCGTGGGTCTTGGAAATTCTTCAACAAATTTTTCTTTGGAAGGATTAACAGTTTTGCCATTTTTTGAAACAATGTGACCAAGGAAGGAAATTTGTTGTAACCAGAACTCAAACTTTCTAAATTTCCCATACAGTTTATTTTCATTTAAGGATTGTAATACAACCCTTAAATGAAATTTATGCTCCTATTTACTATAAAATAAAACAAAATATCATAATTGAACACAATAAAAAATTTATCCAAGAAGCCATAGAAAATTCTATTCATAAGATCGAGGAGTTCAGCAGATTCATTGGTTAACCGAAAAGGCATATCTAAAAATTCATAATGGCCATATCTAGTATGAAACATAGACTTTGGAATGAATGATACCTTTAATTTCAACCGATGGTACCCTGACCTCAAATTAACCTTCAAAAAATAATGAGCTCCTTGGAGCTGATCAAACAAATCAATGATATGAGGAAACTCATGCTTGTTCTTAATAGTGATGTTATTCAGTGATCTATAATAAATGTAATGTCTCATTGAACCGTATTTATTTTTAACAAACAAGATAGGAGAACTCCATGGTGTTGTTCTAGGTCGAATGAAACCTTTGTATAATAACTCCTAAAATTAGTTATTTAACTCTAAAAGTTCAATTTTATCCACGAGATAAGGTGGTTTCAAAATTGGCATAGCATCAGGAACTAAATAAATAGTAAATTCATATTCCTGATCCGGTATAATACTAGGAAACTCATCAGAAAAAACATCTAGGTACTCATTTTCCTCTAGAACATCATTAATTTGAACAATTTCATTTGTTTTCAATAATATGGGCAATGTAAGATTCATTTCCACATTGTACTAGTTTCCCAGCTTTCTCATATGTTTTTAAAAGTAAGGGTTCATTTTTGTACCAAAAAAATCATTCTAAAAAGAAACTTTCTAACTCTACTGTCAGAATTAGCCTGATAAACGGATAGCCAATACATACCCAAAATAAAATCAAACTCTACAAGAGGCAAAATAGTAAGGTTTGTAGGCAGATTCATTCAATACACAAGGACAGTAAGGTTTTTATAATTTCTATTTTTCTCAACATTTACTCTAGGTGTCTTTTTCTTTATTTCTGGATTCATTTCCAAATTTACTAGAAAAATTATCAGAAATGAACTAATGTGTATCCCCAAATCAAACAACGCATTGGAATAATCTGAACAAGCAAACAGTATACCTGATACTACTTTGTCTGATATCCCAACATCTACTGATGTAGTTGCAAAGTATTTCACCACCCCTTGTTGCATGTAGCCTGGCTACTTTCCCTCAGTTGAGTTCTTCGTTGGACACTCATTTGTATAATGTCCTATTACATTTTAGTTAAAAAAATTAATCACTGTAAAAAATATTTTGTCTTACCATTACCTTGCTCATTTTTAGTGAAATTATGAGCCTTATATCCCATTTTACCACATTGGTAGCACATAACCGAAATCAAAAGACATTGTGATGCATGATTTTTACCACAATTTTCACAAAATGTAAACTTATGTTTCTTACCATCTGTATTTATTGAAGAGTTATTCCCTTTCATCTGCCACCTTGAACTCTTATACTATTGTTTTTCAAAGAACACATTATTATCAGAAAACTCCATTTCCACCTTCTTCGCACATCGAACATGTTTTTCATAACTTTTTAACTCTCGAGAAGATAAAGACCTTCAATATTTGGCTTTAATCTTGAATAAAAATTATTTACATTACAATGAAGATCTCATAAGAAATTTGGAGCATACCTCGCCAGTCGAGTAGACTTGGCTTCATAAGTAGCCACTGAGTCATTGTCCATCATCAATTCACGAAATTGTTTTTCCATCCTCAAATGAACCAACTTAGGAATAAATTTTTCAAAAAACATACCATTGAATTCATCCCAATGATAAGAATAAATCTCTTCACCATCCCTGATATTTTTCACCATTGACCACCACTGATCATCTTCACCTTAAAAATTGTAAACAGCGAGACTAGCCTTTTGATGTTATGAACACCCTGTGACATAAAAAATCTTCTCCAATTATATAATCCACCCTTTAGCATGCACATGGTCAGATGATCGTCTAAATGATGTGGGATGTTGCCTCATTAAAATGATACACTATTACCATGTTCCTTTTTGGTTGATCTAGATGATCTCATTCATGGATACCAATACTATTTATAGCATGAGACAACTATTCCTTCACTACTACAAACTATCCAGTTCTGATTCCTACCATCTCAGGTTGATGATATGGAAGTTTTTCTTCATCCTGATGTTGTCCCATTATAATAGCTCTATTTCCTCTAAGGAAAACTATTGTGAACACAAAAATATATTAGTCGAAACAATATGGTAATCTATAAATGCTATATCTTTTCAATCATAACATAAACTAAAACTAATTTACATATATTAATTTAACAATATCCTAACTCCTAAGTTGTCTAAACCGACCTCTGATACCAACTATAACGACCTAGACATAAAACATTACATAATCTTGAATTAAATGAATAATTCACATTGAGGATATTTTTAGGTTTATAGTATTAGATTATTACTCCATAACAATTACATTACATCTCAAAAATTACAAAGTAGAAAATTTTACTCAATTCCATTTTTGTCATAAAATAAAAAGTCTTAAAAAAAGTGTCACGTCTAGTTCCTTGATCTAGACAGCATGACATTCCCTTTATCCCATCCTTGACCCTATTATTATTTAAGCCCAGGAAAAAACATTTCAAAAACATGGGATGAGAATAAAAATCTCGATAAGAGTTATAAAACAAAGAAAGAAAACATTAGTTCATAAATACATACATAACACAATATATTTATGATACCTCATGAAATCATAATATTTATGAATAAAACATATAAATAAAAAATCATAAAGGTAACTTGTGGAATACATAACATTCATACATTGTTTCCTTCACAGCTATGTAGGGAGTTACATTTGAAATACCAATCATAGAATATTCCCTAAATATCTTTGGAGAAACATTCACGTTTACCTCCATCACATTACCCAATGTATTAGAGAGCCACCTCAGGCTCACCCACCCTAGGTTCATCCCGGAACCACCGTATACCTAACAATACTCCAGAACCAGAACATTTCCATAATTAATAAAACAATCAAAAAGGAAAGATAAAATTTCCACATTTAAATCACAATATATCATTTTAAATATATTGACATAACAAATCCATTATCAAAACTATTTTAAATAACAATATACGTAAAAGTTTATATGGTATTTATATTCCTTTTAAAAACATTTATGCTTGTTAAGGAAGCCAAAGATCAAATAACACTCATGGAAGCCGAAAATTTCATTGTCACCACTTATGTTAAAAAGAAACATTCCTTTTTGTCGTTTAGTAAAACTACTCATAGAAAAAGATTCTCTTTTAATGAAACGAAAATTCAAAGAGGATTATACACCGTGTAAAATAAATTCATGTATAAATAAAAATATGCCTCAATGAAAGGATATTGAGATGAAGTCTCTAACCTCCTGTACAACTTGACTCAATCTTTCATTAATCTCCTGAATAAAAAAATAAAGTTATTTTATACTTGTTTAAGAATTTTTTTCAAGTTTATTATTCATTTTATTTAAATTGTTACCATTCTATAAAACTATTTAATTATTTGAGTTCATATCATACCTTTTGTCGATGTTCAGAACTTGAGTTAAAAATGACCTTGTTATAATTATAAATTATCCATGTGGTTGAAATTACATTATCTACATAATTTTATTTAGGATATAGGTATATAATATATCATATATATATATATAGTATATTTATTTATTTATAATAGTACATAACATTTTGAGTCAATAAATGAAATGAACTGTTCATGGAGACAGTAAGTCGTACGTACGCATAAACGCTAATTTCATTTCTATTTCATATTAAAGGGAATGCAAACATAATAATACATAGGAATATAATAATTATAGAATAATATCATATAAAATTTCATTAACTCAATATTTATATGTTCCATGTTTGGCATGAACGATTCATATAACTTTGAGGGGGTGGTAGTCCGCACTTCCTCAACTGAAATTATCGTATTTATCCACTATGGAAACCATAAAGGTATTCTATAAATGAAATATAAAGAAGCATAGAAACAATATAAATATAATATATTTCACATATAAATATATATCCATCTTAGTGCCCACCAGAAGATGTGGTAGGAGAATACTGAACAATCATCCTTTCGTGAGGTAGTAGTTCATCGTCCATAGAAACAGTATGTTCTTTAACTATTAGATGGAGGTGTGTGTAAGTTTAGTTTGGATTCTTCTCATAAAAACAACATAGTATATTGAGTATAATGTTTTTTTATAAAATACATGAATAAAAAGTTTTTAAGGGGTTGGATAAGTAAAATAAAATAAAAGAACTTAAGAGAAGTCATTACCTTTAAATTGGGTATCTCCGTTTGGTTGAACCAAAAGGTTTACATGAATTGACTTATGCATAGGGGATGGATGTGAATTTTTTTATAAGGGGGAGGATGGGATTTTTAGGAATGTCAAAAAATATTATTTTATAATATAATTATTTTTGGTTATTAAGGACCAAAACTCATTAAAGTAAATTATATGATGACTCATGTCAGAAATAAAATCATACAATAAGAATTGGAATGTTTTTGGATATTTTTTAATCTTTATAATCTTATTTATTTAAATAATTCATTAATGAGGTAAATACTGCCTCATTATTATGTTACAAATAATTTTATTTATTTGATGACTAAAAACTATAAAAAAATATCAGGATGTAGGAATTTTTTTTAGATTTCAAATTAAATTTTTTAGTCGGTGATATAACTTATATAAACCCATTTAATAATTGTTTTACTAAAAGATATATGTTTAAGCCATTTTTTATTCCAATTTAAATTAATTAATATAATGTTTCATTATCACCCCCAAGTGGCTCCATGGGGTCCCAAAATCTACCAAAGGATGCCCATGGTCTGGAATTTATCAACCAATTGGATTAGAACTAATATTAGGGCAATTAAATATTATTATAATAATACATTTTACCTTTATTTTCCAGATTTATCCATTAAACATAGTAAATAAAATTTTTACTGAAGAAAATATTTATAATTTCTGAAAATAAAAGATACCTATTTACACAAATTGGACATCATGATTCCAAATATGGAATCCATATTTCCATATACAAAACACAGAAGTGGAAAAAATTAAATTAATATTAAATCCCTATGTCGAAACAAAAGCGGGTTTTTAAGAAATAATAACTATCATAAGATTGACAATTATTTATACCCAATTAAGAATTGAGATTACTTCCAATGACAAATATTGGATTAAATGGTAAAAATATAATATAATTATACATTAAAACCAATTAAAATAATAATATATCCATATAAATAAATTATATTAAATGGATGTTTTCAATTAAAATACATGATTTTCAAAATTTATTAAGAAATGAATTTTATCAGAAAAATACCAAAAATATACCCCAAGGAAATTTATTTTTCTCGATTCTAAATTAAAATTTTATTTTTTCAAATAGATGACCTAAAAGTGACAGAAACTAGATTTAAAGGGGGTCCTCCATCCAAAGGCATTAAATCAACCTTTTAATTAATATTATAGTATTTATGATTAAAATCTGATTCTTTCTTATTTTATGCCTCTAATATTTATTGGATAAATGTATAAACATTTAAAATACATGTATATTCATACTGTAGTTAGTTCTTTAAAATCCCTCCAATACAATGGTTAGGCATTAACTACCATTTAAAATAATATTATATTATTCTTTTTTCAGTATGACCCAATGTTGTGTGTAACGTAAGATTTCAAAGAAACCCATAGTTGATTATTTAGTAATCCATCGAAGATAGAAACCCCTTTAATATAAAATTAATATTAAAATAATAAATATTAAAAAATATGAAAAATTTATAATCTTTTTTTACCTGGGATATTACACTCATTGATCTCGACCACTTCACATAAGTTCACCCCCATCCTGTGCGGCGTTATTCATTACGCCCACCTTTCATCCCACATGATGCTAAACTGTAAACCATAAAACTATATCAGTTTTGATACCTTTTTTTGAGAAAAGTACATTGGAAGCCTCCTTGAGGTTAAACCCCAAACAGTGGTAAGACGTCGTAACCTCCAACCAGTGGTATGCCATTGTAACCCCCAACCAATAGTAAGCTATTTTAATCCCCAACCAGTGGTAATCCGTTGTAACTGCCAACAAGCAGTAAGCCATTTTAACCCCCATCCAGTTGTAAGCCATTGTAATCCCCAACCATCTGTAAGCTGTTGTAACCCCCAACCAATGGTAATCCGTTGTAACTCCTAACTAGCGGTAAGTAGTTTTTCCCCCAACCAGCCATAAGCCATTGTAATCCCCAAACAGTGGAAATCTATCATAATCCCCAACTGATGGTAAGTCATGGTAGTCCCCTTTATAGGGACCCACATATATTTGTGTCCCCTCAGGGGTTAGACCAACTCAGGATGCAAACCATGTGTAAGATCTAGTTTGTCAAGGGGTCACTTTCCTCTGTGCACACCACGATTCAAAGGCCCATCCCGAAATCTATGGATCTGGATTCCCTAACAAGGGGATATGTAGTAAGACTCACTGAGGTTTAAGGCCAATACTAATGTCTCATCCTGGTCTCTCCCCAGAGCCCCTATTTTCAAGGAAGGTCCTACCCCACCCCAAATTTTCAATTTCCTCTCGGTCCCATCCACGTGTCCATTCTCACTGGCCATCTCCTCTTGTGTTTCATTGCCCCACCGAACTACGTGGACATTGATTCCCTACAATTGGGATACTTAGGAAGTCTCTCTGAGGCTCAATCCCAATATTACCATCATCCTCATGGTAGTTCTATCTCATTATCCCTCCACTTCTCTCAACCATCCAGATCCTAAATGATTATTAACCAGGCCGCCACGTCACAGTGAGATCATGTCACCCATTTTCTCATTTCACCTAACAACAATCGGGCATCTAAACACGGGTAGTCCCCACATTGTCCATATTCATCCATCCAATAGTGCCTCTATTGTGATTTTCCTCAATCTATGTGTATGCCGCAACATCATCTCTAGGTTGCTGACATTTGATAACACCCCGATTTATCATCTCTTTGAAGTACCCTAGTTTACATCCCTATCTCTCGAGACAGGGTATGCATGAAACCTCATTGAGGTTCAATCCCAGGCAATGGTAAACCCTGGTGTCTTTGTTTATAGGGATCCAGGAACCCTCAGATCCATTTTCATTAGACATTGTGATATTCCTATATAATAGGTCTCTCAGGTGCTCCCTCCTGGGGCTACACCCATTTGATCCACTCTTATCAGTGTTCTGATAAGTTTGATCCACCTCTGTAAGATGTAAAACTCATTTAATACCATGTTATAAGAATGGGGAGTCAAGGGAAACCTTATAGAAATTACCATGGAATATATTTACCTACATTTGACATGGGATGACTCTATTTTCCATGCCCTCGAGAACCCCTATAATAAGGGTAAGAAAGATAGATGCATTAGTGTTTCAGTGTCCATACATTCTAGTGATGTCCTACAAGACTACTCTCCCATTAAATGTTTTATCCCATGCTTGACTCCTTATAATTTCATAACAGAAGTAGTTCAATTAATCAACAACCATTAAGTCATGTCACTAAGAAGAGTTTCACAAACAACATCTTTATATTTTAGGGAGACCCGGACTAGGAAACAAATTCTCAGGTGGAATCTAAGGAAGGAGAGACCGACATCCCATAATCCCATTTCAATCAAAGAAAACATTCCTAAATAAGAAACAAATTCCACCAAACTTTGGAAAGTGGGAATGTGGGGAAACAATCAGTGTGTCCTCGACGGATGGATGTGTGCCCTAGCAAATGCATTGGAAAAAAATGGTGATACCAATTTGGATTTCTTCTCCTCAATGTGGAGAAAAGTACCATTCAATACATAAGTGGATTATCATGTCACTGGATCCATCTATCTGGTTCCATGTCATTCCAAAAAAATAGTGGTCCTGGCCTGAAACTCATGAAAAATTGGGGCATTTGAACTTTGGATTTCTTGGTCTATAACATTCTCAGCGTGCATCCTCTACCAATATTGGGAGACGAAATGACCCTAGGGCACATGACATTTCATTCCTCCTTTCACCATTAATGGTTGAATCTCCATGCTTTTCAGGACCCAATCATTCAGGAAAAGAAAACCAATACCCCCCACACCTATTGATGGATGGGATATGTCAACACTAATGTCAAAATACCGCACAACCCAAAATATCATGGGATGACATCCACATCCATGGTCATTGGATGACCACACCCTATCTCACCATTTGAAATCATTCAGAGGAGGGTGATTAATGACCTCATCTGACAATGTGAATAATAAAGTATTATCCACACCCAGGATATGGACCAATAGGACCTTGAGGATTCTTCACCTCGTGGTCGCCGCCACCCCCAAGGGTCGCACATGGTGCCACTCATCCCCACATCAATCTCTAAAAGATTCGGGATCTCTCCCCAGAGTGTTCCTATGACTCCCTCTCTTACTATGATGAAGTGGGGGATGCTTTAGGCCTTTTGACTATGACTCCTATCAAAGGAATGATATCGAGGGGTCCCACCCAATCACATTAATGTTTCCAGCTAGAGCAGCAGACCGAAGAGTAGGTATCCTACACCCCTACACAACCGGCACCAGTTCAACTAACCCAACGTTAAGTCCTAGTTCAAGTTTATTAGTATTCCCATCAGGGGGAATTGTCTTCTATAGAATTATTAGACCGAGCCATGTTGGGCACAAACCATCATCCCCTTTTCAATATTATGTAGGGGAACCTCCCTATCATTGATCATGGTTGCTTTCAATCTTTGCCGAGATGGGGGAACCTATCACCTCATAAATAGTTTGGATTGGCTCTCCCGTTTGTCTGGGCAAGTGGCAGCCGTCACAAGACAACCCATGATAGTGAGGTTTTCTATAGAGGTCCTCCATGTACCACCATTGGACAAAGAGTAGGTTCTCCCCACTCTCACATTCAACATGGTGGTTGTCCCCATGCACCCATCATCATCTCAAGTGGTGATTCCCATCACCTCTTTGACAACCGACATGAGGTTCTTCCCCACACCTCTGACATATGGTATGGAAGTCATACTGACATACTAGGTTTTTGATGCGAGGGTCTCCCTCGCATAGTTATTCAACAGCACGGGGGTCCTCCCAAGTCCAGAAATCACAGAAGCAAAGGCCCTCCCCGCTTCATCCAACATGGAGGTCCTACCTTTGTTCAAATCGACCAGTATGAAGGAGCTCCTCATACTATCTGTACTAAGTGAAATATGTGGGTTGGTACTGCCCTTGTTCCCAACAACTCTAGAGGATGTACTAACCACTAAATAACTTCCCATGGAGATTTACTTCATGCGTGAGCCAATGGACACAGAGGTCCTCCCCAAGTTCCCTTTAACTTTTTTCCAGGTTCTCCTCATAACCCAATTCACCTAGGCTGAAATCCTATCCACCCCAGAACCATCTTGACTGAAGGTCCTCCCCATGCTAAAAAACCACCATGTCCTAAAGATCCATCATGGGGTAGGATGGTGGGTCACCAACGACATTAAAAAAATAACCAAGATGTTTCAGACTGCGAATAAGAATGTCTTCTCCCCAAATTCCACGGTGGAATGTGATTCAATAATGGAACCCCCACCTCAATCCTTTGTGTTAGGAGATAGGGTAGGAACAAGGAATATATGCCTCATCCTTCTGAAATGCGAGGTCAGCAGGATTCTTGCCACCCTCTGCAGATATATCCAGGTGGAAGAATATTTGGAATATTTTCAAGGAATGGCCAAGAAATCCTCTCTATCATTAATAGGGTCATTCTCTACCTTGATTATAGATAATACCAAGTTATTATGGGAGCCGATAGAGGAAGAACAACAGCCTGACCAACCATCAATAACCATATACTCTGAATTGGAGGCTATGGATTCTAGTATGTCTTACTGAGATGTGGTGACCCAGTTGTTTCATTCCTCACAAGACTACCCAATATGCAACATCTAGTCAACCCATTCACAGTATTCTCCACCGACCAGTCTTCCATCCCAAGAGTCTGCTTTAGTGCTATTATCGGTCCCTCAACCACCCCTAGCTGTGTAATGGGTAAACCAAGGTCCGGATCCTGAGTCGGAGATAAGAGGTTTGCGGGACATCCTTATAACAGATCATTTCCCAGAGATGTTCTGGCTAGTTACATATATGAAAATTATTTCACCTAAATCTCTTACAAAGGAGAAAGTTGCAAGTTTTCTCTAAAGCCTCTGGGTGACACATTTCTATCTCTATTATCAGTGTGTGGATTACCAATAGACTCAAACACACTTTGAAGATATTGGACACCGATTTCGTATGGTTGTATTGGACGTGATACCTAGGGTCTTGTGTCCTACATCCCTCTGTCTCCATCGTGCCCTCTAGAAATAATGCATTTAGAGATTTGAAATGCTCTGAAGAATAATCAGGAGGCATCCCCCCATGTTTAGTTCTATGGTTGGGGGTTTTATTTGGCCCTTAATTTTAGTTCTATCTGGTGCCATACCAATATTCCAAGAGATATGGAGGATATGACTCCAGGTATAATCGCAGTTAACATGGCCGGACTATTAGAGGAAGAGAATGAGAGAGAAATTAACCGCAAGGGGAGTTCCACACCTATGGGATCCACTGGGAAATGTAACATTCTAACAGAGAAATCTACTGGGTCTTCTCATTCACACTGAGTCATTAGTCCTCGATTTGAATCCTAAAAAGTGAAAACAGTATATTGGGGTTGTCAAACCCTCGGTCCCGTCTGGCTCAGTGTAGAAAAAGGAAGACGATTCCGAAAAGACCAAATTGCATCAATAGCTCATAGAGCATAAGAATATGGTTTATGAACTCCTCACTAAACGTGTTGTGGAGTGGCCACCAGACTATGGTGATCTTCGACTAGGGAAACTGGGGTAGGTACAACATCCCCCTGGCAAGTTTCCAGTTGGTGATCCTGACTATCCTTCCCACATAGAAAGGGTAGAATCCAGAGCATATGGAAAGAGGGAAGTATATGTGTAACCAAATCCACCTCAGCAGTTCAACAATCCCTAGGATGTTACATAGGTTCCACCAGATGCTCCACAAGTCATCACACCAGCTGGTCCATGATTCTCTATGTCTTCTTATAATGATGAAGACCTTTCCAACACATTGGTGGCCATGAACCCTCTCCAAGACAATAATCACTTCCCAGATGATTCAATGGAAATGATCATTTCCCGCCTCAAGGCCTTGGAATCATGGTAGGTGATAATAATGCATGATGGTACGAAATATCATATATGGGAGGATGATATTTCAGTACCTTCTAGTTTAGGAAATCCACCCTTTTCCCATTAATGGGATGAGAGATCCACTAATGCATATATCCCACTTCATCTCACGGTGAGGAACCATGTTGTGAACTATAATGCAGAAAGAGGTTTCCAAACTCTGGTGTTTCGTATAAACATTGGAAGGGCCTGTGTTTGTCTCGTACATCTTGCTACCCATTGTGTCAGTAGCCAGCTGGGAACATCCTCATAGGAAGATTCATTACTAGTTCAGATCTACCAACCAAAATATGAGTATTAAAAACCTCATAAAGTGAAATAATTGGTCTATCTATTGCATCACTGACTTCATCGCTCATTGGAAAAGACTCAACTATTCCCTAGATATATCGCTAACTCTGGAACAGCTACTAACAATGTGTGTGGGGAATGTCAAAACTGAAATGGTCCCCTCTATCATCACTCAAAATTACCCTAGTGGATTTGGAGATTTCTCTAATAAGTCCCAACGTCTAGAGGAAGCATGGAAATAGGGAAAGTAGATGCGTTCGTTTCCTAATGTGGTTCTTGCAAAAATAGCAAGTAAGGTGGAGCCCGCCATAGTAGCACAGATAGAGGCCCCCATGAAACCAGAGTTATTACTAGTGGATCCACCTCCACAGCCTTGTAGTGACCCTCCACCTTAGGCGTAGACACCAACCTAGAACCGCCCAACTCAGAATCAGCAGGCACCCCTACGTAACATGCCACCACCACCTTGGTGAGATAATCAAGCTCCACACCCTTGACAAGCTCCTCCTTCCCCTCGCTATAGCCAGGCTCCCAACCCCCCTTCCTGGATAGGTGAAATCGGACATACTCATCCAATGAGGCTCCGGTCCCTTGTTATTTCCAAAGTTCCCTAGAACAAATAATTCTATGGTTTACTGAACATATGAGTCCTAAATAGGCGGATCTCACTTATCACCCCAACTACAACCCCTATCAACGGATCATTGGTCACACCCTTATAAAATGCAATTTGTTTAAATACTGGATTGAAGACCAGTTTGATAACAACATAGTCATGTTAGGCACATATCCTGCATAGGTGGGATGTGTATTCATAAATCCTGACAGTAAGAATGATTGCGAAGGTGAGTGACAGCAGGTACGAAACTGCGGGTCTCAAAAACATGATGACTAAATGGCTTGTAGGGCTATCTCTAATTCCCTTGGCATTATTTGGGCACGTTTGAATCGGACCGAGCCTTCATAAGACAACGCATCACCCACAATCACTACTTATGTGTCAACATCTCAGCCTTCCACGTCTATGAAAGGTAGGCATTGGGGGCTTAAGGGAAAGAATATTCCATCACTTATGTTGTTGTCATCTCGTACACTTGGAGAATTCATGCCCTCAGAGATGTATATTACCCACAAAATCCATACAATGGTGGAGGATTATTCATATGATGATCAAGGTTACTCTCCAGTTAACATTGTAAAGCTGGTAAACCCCTATATGATTACTAACGATGATGAATTCCTGTCTAATCCCCCGAAAATCCCCAGTCATCACCAGTGTCGACAAAGTCGTGATTATGTGAATCTTGGGAATGAAATGGTTAATAATTCAAACTAGTCTATGTGTTCCACAAAAACTATAAAACATGCCTGACATGATTCTCAACACACACACCCTTGTTATCTTGTATCACCTGGTCCACCTTCACCACTGTTTGTGCTACTTGATCATGCAAACCTACTCTGACTATGCCACAATAATCCACATTCTATTATGGATGGACCTTAGTCATATATCCCTTACCCTTTAGCTTCTCTACTAGTCTCGACCTGCAATCAATGGGACATTCCAAACATGAGTAGGCCAATCGTTCAACCAAAAGGGCCCATTATACCTCATATCATAGAAAAACATCTCTCAGTAGAATTTCACTCTTTACATAGAAGTATGATATTATAAAACATCTTTCAATAATTCCTACGAGGCTCTCTATCCTCAAGGCCCTTTACCTGCCGTTAGATATGATTGAATCCCCTGTCGAGGATTTAAGAAGACACCTCGTCTTTGCGATGGAGGTAGTACCTACAAAATCTTTCCATGCTGAGGCAGTCGAGCATTGATAATGCCAGGAAATCATCTATTTATTTGGATAAGATGAATGTTATCCCATACAGGGGAATATATTCCCACTATACATCACTAGACACTTCAATGGAATGATGGTTTTTTGCAGTCTTATTGGCACATTATTGGGATCAACCTAATCCCGACCCAGACACTTCAGAAAATAGTCATGTTATAGGATGATCTAAGTCCCTATGACCTTAAAATTATTGGATACAATAGGATGAAATAGACATTGGTTTTAAAAATTATCCTGAATATTCAGCTTCGTGGCCTTGTAACCAGTACTGAGTTCATTGTGGTCTCCCTAGACACCGCCAACAACGCGTTGATGAGTAGGCCATGGGTTCACCTGCCTGTGATGGCCGCTTCTTTGTATTTCCAATTCATTATGTACTACCTTCATTGTCGAGTGGGCATACCCCAAGGTGATGCGTCCCCCTTATCCTCTTGAGAAGGCCACTACCGAGACACTGAATATTACAAGGGAAAGAATATGTCGATCTACGCTAGCAAGGTTGAACCTACTATGGCTGCGACCAACCCATGGACAGGAATGGATGATGGCTACATCTTCCCAATCCACTGATTGGAATCCAAGACTCCAAATCTGGGGAAATGCATTGTTGTTTCTGGAATGATGTGGAATCACATTCCCAAGTCATTGGGATGCCGGATGATCACCTCATATTCTTATATAAATTAGTCTCGGGTGATCCCAGAGTCTCCAACTCCAGTAAGGTATCAGGATGTCCACCCCATTGTAATGAAAATACGTCATAAATTTTTATTTCGCTGGGTTAGGATAAATGAACTCAAGCTGACGTGTCACAATTTCTTTGATATCTTCTAGAATTCACCCCAGGCTGAAGGCGAGACAATATTGGGTCTATAACATTAATCGTTATGGTTTCAGCATCATAGGAGTCCCCTGATGCAGTGTTTATTGCTACTTTGGCTGGAAGTAGTATCCCGTTAGGATCTACTGACTCAAAGAAATTGCCTCTTTTCTAGGATATCTCTTTTCAGAATGAACATGATAATTTGGATGACACTTCTCCCTCATTCGAATAGGATTTCTCCACCACAGTCGATGACCTGGTACAGGTGAACCTCAATAGTGAGACAGATCTGAAACCCACATTGATTAGTGATACTATGCTTTTTAATAGAAACAGTGATACATTGACTTCATAAAGAAGAACCATGATGTATTTTTCTAGATTTATAATGAGATTTCATGACTATATCCTTAGGTTTCCATCCATCACCTCAACCTTCCAAGAAATCATTATGGGTGGAAACAACCTCCCAAAAAGATGCACCTTTCTCACAGTGCCATGGTAGAGGATGAGGTTGATAAGCTCATCACAACCAACATTTTCAAGGAGTTCTAGAATCCCATTTGGTTAGACATCATCATGCTCATCAGGAAGAAGAATAGATAGATCAGAGTCTGCATCGACTTTTGAGATCTCAACTGTCACTGTCTGAAATCTGGTTTTCCCCTTCCCTCCATAGAACTATTGATTGACACCACTACTGGGTTTCAAGCTCTCCCTTTCATGGATGGGTATTACAAGTATTATCTAATTTTAATTTACCTTGAGGATGAAGATTGAACATCTTTTATGGATCCAGAAGTTACTTTTTTCTACCAGTTAATGCCCATTGGTTTAAGAATAAAGATTCCACCTATCAATGTGCCATGTATTTCATATTTATGTAGATACTTGGGAAATTAGTAGAATTATATGTGGATGATTTAGTGTTCAAATCTCACCAGCTCCAGGACCATCTCAAATATATCGATCAAGTGTTCGGCTTCCTCCAGTCCCTCCAACTGAAGATGAAACCATTGAAGTGGGCCTTTGGGGTTACATCCAGAAAATTCCTCAGCTTCGTTGTTAGATATAGAGGTATTGAGATCAATCTAGATAATATCAAGGCCATCATCCAGATGTCTCCTTTGAGAAACATTTTGGAGCATCGAGGCATTCAATTCCACTTGGCCTACATACATTGATTCATCACAATGTGGGATGGGAATTATAATCCATTTATTCATATAATAAAGAAAGGCACTATCTATCTGTGGGACGAGGAATGTGATACTGCCTTAGAGGAAATCAAGAAGTACCGGATCCATCCTCTGGCCCCAATGCCACCTGTTTCTTGAAATCTGTAGGTCCATTATGTGACCACTCTGGGACAATCAATTGGTTCCCTTCTCACCCAAATGAAAAACTAGGGAATAGAGAATAATATCAAGTATCTCATCCACATGCTCCTCGATACAGAGAACATATATTCCTCTATAGATAAAAAATGGATTGTTCTATTATTCATAGTGCATAAATTAGGACACTAATTGTAGAATAATTAGATATAGCTACTATCCTGAGTGTATCTACTGATGTACTTCCTAAACCACCCCATGTTTACAGGCCATATAGCTCAGGGGGAAGTGATCCTCCAGAAGTATGAAATTAGGTATGTCCCATAGAAGGACATTAAGGGATAGGAATTTCTTGACTTCATGGCCGCCCATACAGCTCCCGCAGACCAGTCTCCAGATCTTGATTTTTCAAATGAGGCCATCCTCTCAATAGATCAATTCATTCCATTTTGGAAGATGAATTTGGGTGGAACTTCCCAAATACCTATCACCACAAGACTCAATGATGTCATTCTCATTATAGTGGGCCTATGTATCATCTCCATCCTTCTAGCATAGGCTGTCCTGACATATTAATTCATATTTTCAGAAGACTGGACCAAGAATGAGGTAGAGTACCAGGCTCTCATTACTGGTCTAGAGATGACCCTATAGATCTATGTTCCCCACTTAAATGTGAAAGTGGACTCTAAAATATTCATCAAAAAGGAAAATTGTGACAATATTGTTAAGAATTCTGAGCTCATACCACTGTTAGAACACACCCTAGAGCTGATTGACCAGTTCACATCTTAGCCAGAAGTTACTCGTGTCCCTCCGTCCTAGAATGGTCGTGTCGATTCTATTTTTTTCTTCGATGAATCTCTTGTAGAACCTAACCTAGGTGATTTGATAATTCATGTGGTGCACTAGAGATTTCTCATTCCCGTTACTCTATAAAACTATGGGATCCCACATGTAATCCAACATACCACTAGTGCCTCTATGTCTGGACCCCCAGGTGCCACTCCCATTATGATGACACTACTCTTTATTACTCATTTAAAAATTATTTATTACATTAACTTCACATGATAAAACAGAGAGGATTAGGAGGTCTAGTGAATTTATGGCTTAGGATCTATACATAAGAACATATAACATGAAATACAACATCTATATTGAAAACTTCCCTCATATGACCAATATATTCCCTCGTACTTAGCATTGAATTTGATAACCTGAGGACATGCATAAGAAAGAAGTGATCTATAAATCCCAGCAAGGGAATAAAAATGGACTAACACGAGGAATGCAATACATGTTAGAATATAGGCATATCAATGGAGCACATGAGAAACATGAACATAAAGGCATGATAAAGCATGATAATCTTAATATGGAAATGTGGCAACAACATTTGAAACGATTTTAGCCTGAGCCAATGATAATTTCACAAGGAGCATGAGTAAAACCTCATGGAACAGGAATTATTATGTGTAAACCCACATTTCACTTGGCGTATCATGATAATAATCTTTACCCAATGCATTGGAGCGCTATCAAGGTGAACCCTTCTTAAACATTTCATTTCATGTATAAATGTTCCACATGGATCATATAACATGTATTCATTAAACCTCTTAATTTATTACACAATAAAATAAATTAGGAATTCATACATGGAACACTATAATAAATAAGTAAATGTGCATAAATTTGAATACCCTTGATAGGGAAATGGTTCTGGTATTCACTACACAATGACATTGGCTTGGAAAATCGCTCTGCAATTTCGACAGCGTAACGACGTGACATAGGAATTCATAAAAATGGATGATGAGAGAGAAAAGGGGTCTCATAATATGTAAAGGAAATGTAAATTAAGGGGGTAATATAGATACATGTCCCAACATATTTAATGGAATTTATATTCACAGTACAAAATAATTGCTTGAATGTAAATGATGAGAGAGATATTCCTTACAGAAATTCGTCTTGGTAACAGCGGTACATGGGAGGAATTAATGAGAGAGAAAGGGGTCTACGATCATCCAAACATAAATAGGACTGTATGGGGGAGGTAAAAAATCATACCCCAACATTTGTAATTGAAAAAAAAATTGTATAACAACTTAATGAAAATTGGGAAAAATTGAGAAAGGATGAAATCCTTTACTTGGAAGTGTGATCCCAAAGGCTTGGGAGAGGCCTGATAGAGGCTTCATGGGATCATGGGGCACCATATAAGGATTATAGAGAGAGGGTGTTAGGGGTTGGTAAAACTCAAAAGGATTTGACTGAAGAGGAAGTGGGAGCATTGGTGGGTTTTTTTAGGAAAGGAGGGGGAATTCTTTAATATTTAGGTTTGGGTCACCACACATTAAACTAATCAGTACCACAAATATGACCATGGTTTTTCCCATGGTTTTTTCCAAGGGGAGTGTAAAAAAATATTCAATAAGTAAAATGGGTGAAAAGTTTAAAATATTGAGGTTGATTATGTGGAGGTGAGTCACACTCTCATAAAAAACAATTTAAAAAGACAAAATGTTTTATATGTCTTGGAGGTTCCACTAATGCTTTGTAAAATAAATCAAACAAACATAAAATCATATTAAATTAATGGTAAAACATATATTGGCCGAAAATATCATTTAATGTATTTTATTACATCATTACCGGGTCATTATGATGTCATAAAACACATTATAGATTTAAACGATAGTTAATTTTAACCCAAAAATTTTACTGCCTCAGAAAATTATGTAAAATTCACTGTTGGATAATATTGAAGTCCTGATTCCCAAAAAATATTCATTTTATTTATATAATTTTTTAAATATATTAATTTAAACTTTTAAAACAAAATCCAACATTAATAGAAAATTCATGGGTTTTGACAAAAATGCCTTTAAAACCATAATAAAAGTTACAATTTCATTAATAAAATTATATGATAACATATATTTAATAAAAAATAATTTAATTATAATACTATTTTTTCAAAATA
This sequence comes from Viscum album, assembly GCA_963277665.1. Taxonomy (NCBI): domain Eukaryota; kingdom Viridiplantae; phylum Streptophyta; class Magnoliopsida; order Santalales; family Viscaceae; genus Viscum; species Viscum album. The sequence continues at coordinate 640,564,813 of OY728123.1, forward strand.
TTGTCTAATTAACAAATACATTAGTTCATCAAAATAGATTTCTTAGTTGAATATTAACTAAAAATACTATTTGTGCTTAAAAAACTATTAACAAAGTAACAATAATAAAATGAAAGCACGTTATTTATAAAAAAATAATGTTCATAGTCATAGTTATAGGGTTTTCTAACATAACCCATTATAACACACGCATAAGACCGAAGTGTAAGGTGTTTGATGGTGACAGACTCTTGGGGTGGCTCAGATAACATCGCTCGGGTGGTAATCACTATTAAAATTCATTTATCCTGTAGTCACTTCCACTCAAGTTTAATGTGTTCACGATTAGCTTGGGATTGGTCAAGAGTGAAGCCCAATGACACCACCTTCTTTCCAATCTCCAAAAAGTGGGATTTTTATGGGGAAAGTCTACTAGATGAGGCCATAACTTCCTTTTTCTAAGTAAATTGAATTTATTAAAGCACTATATATATACTAATCATGTGATCACTATTCAATGACTGTATTAGAAATGGTCACATTTCATAATGGTATTTTAAAAATCAAAATAATAGAACCAAAGTAGTTTAAAAAACATTTTAAATAATGAGAAATTTAATTATATCAAGAGGGATTTCCATTAATTAATGTTTGGGTCATTACACCAATAGTATTGTAGGCGACTTCACACTAGAGTACCCCCTTTATCGAGTATCTCCAGCTAAATAATCTCTGGGTAGATCAAGCAGAGCGAGAGAGAATCTGATGGAATGCATTGCAGTTACCCTCCCATGTGGTCCCATTCTTATGAAAATTTTCTATAGACATGGGTTTCTTGGGGTTCACCTCCATTTACTTCATGGATGTGAGATTTATGAGGTCATGCATGAGGTTAATTCCGAATCCTGTAGGGCTCATTAGACTGGGCCGAAGCTATCCCACGAGATCCAGATATTGGTATATTTTGGGCCCACCCTGATATATGACTATATCGAGTTCTTCAATAGTTTTCATGTATGGAAAATCCCTAATACTTTTATGCATCATCCTCTAGAACATATCCACTCTACCATATAATATTGGCCCTTTTCTGTCTTGGGACATGATGCCTTGGGGCCATATGCCCCAACGACATCTCACCAGTGCAGTTTTATACTCTACTACAACATATTTCTTTTCCAATTCGGCAGAGGCATTTCTGCTCAAGGGGGTCAAGGTGCATTCAATGGGGTCAAGGTGCATTCTATCATTAGGGGATTTTAGGCCATGATGAAAAAATTTATTGTAAGAAGAAGGAGATTACAATTTTCGATGATGATAAGGAGTACCTTATCTTTAGAGCAGAAAAGTCACCATCAGATTCTTATCTAAATCCACCCCTATATCTCTACTAAACTAAATCAATGGGGAGGAAGAAAATGAAATAATTATGGGAAAGAAAAATAATGTTCGAATATAGGAAGTACATATTTTGAAAGTCTATATGGATGTTTTTCTATAAGATCTACCTGGACACTCTCCAGAAAGAGAAATTGAGTTTTCCATTGATTTAATTTCTAATTCAAGGACCATATCGAAGACGCATTATATAGTGGCCACTGTTTAATTAGTTGAACTAAATTTAAAAATAGAGGAATTGAGTAATAAGGGAATTATTCTCCCTAGTGTTTTCCCCTGGGGAGCCCCTATCCTTTTTGTTAAGAAGAAAGATGGATCTATGAGGTTGTGAATTGACTACAGAGAGATAAATTATATAACAATAATGAACAAGTATCACCCACCTCTCAGTGATGATTTATTCGACCAACTTCCATGAGCTCAATATTTTTCAATGATTTACCTTCAATCTAGATATCATCAATTGTTTTTGAAGAAGGAATACATTCCGAAAACATCATTTCGAACCAGGTATGGGCATTACGAGTTTACAATAATGCCTTTTGGATTGACTAATGCACTGATGAAACACACATTTTCATATATTTTATACTGTAAATCATTTTTTGTAATCCAACCATAGTTTTATTGAATGGGTAATTGTCACATTTTAGGTTTTAGTGTTATTTTGAGCCTAAATGTGAAAAATGACTAATTATGGATTTTTGACAGATTTTTACATCATGGGTATTTTGGTCCTTTCCTGAAAAATATAATTCCAAATTGTCTGATTCAAATTTTTTTAGAATCCTTATTTTATTTACTTCATTTTTCTCTCCTGGACTAGGAGCTGATTCAGCCATCTAGAGGGACTAAGAATTCATTCCAGTTGTACATTTTTTCCGGGCAGATAGCGTGGACACCACCAATGTAATGGAACCCCAACGCGGCCTACACACATCCAAATTACATGTTTCTACCTGGGATTGGATGAGGACATCTATTACCGACTAGAAACAAAATTTGGGGAAGTTTGGAATTCATTAATGTGGAAAATAAATGACATAAGTTTGGAGTAACCATCCTAGAAGCTTCGTCCAGAAACAGAAACCGAGAATTAAAAATTCATAACTTCTTCATTTGGTTTCCAAATTAGTTTAAATTGGGAGGTGAGACTGCCAAAATATTAATGAACAACATTAATTAAGGGTGAAATCCGTGAAGAGGTCATTTATGAGGTCTAAAACACGCTATCCTTCGGGGGTAGAATTCTTCCTATAAACGGAGGCCATCACCTCCCCCTCAAAGCATCCCATTCTCCATCCATTCCTTCATGGAACCAAGAAGGAGATCTCCACCGAAGGAGGCCGGCCACAAATCTTCCCCATTTCATTTTTTTCTTTATTTTTTTTAGTTTTCATTTTTAATTTAGATTCCTTATAAAAATCATTCATTATTTTTATTTTTTTGTCCACCCATCCACCATGTTTTCCTCTTCATCTTTTCTCATTTTTTCTTATTTTATTCTTCTCATATTATCCACTATGACCTATTACCCTCAAATATGAGGGGTTAACCTAAGACTAGGCCTGGGGGAGGTATGTGGAAATTTCATTTATTTTGTTCTTAAATTATGATGTTTTATTATGTTTGTGATGAGCAAGAGTGATGTGCACGGGTGTGACGATCGTACACCATGACACGAATCTCAAACTCATTTCTATTCTTTTATTAAATATTTTCCCTCACTTCTACTGGATACATTCTCTTCATACGATGGAGTTGAGACATTCAGTGGTTGAAATGGAACACGATGGTGCCAGGTATTGGAAGATGTCACACTCTCGATCGAGGTGTTCCATCAACCTTGATTATAGGAGGTGGTAATGTTAAGATTTCTAAATGCATTCAATATTTCACACCAATAAATAAAATAATAGTAATTCATGAATGAGATCTCATAGTTGAATTATAAAACTTAATTTAAATACCAAGAAGGAGAATAATGGAACCCACATACCAACCCATAAAGGCCATGTTCTTTCATCATTAATTGAACTTTGTCATTGCATGTTAGTTTTATCTTTTATTTTAATTTAATTTGATTCCATTACTAGATAATATAAAAACAACAAAAACAATTTGTTTAGTTAAATTAGATTAAGTAAACTATAGAGAACGCTCCTCAAGTGAGACGACCCTGGCCAGCCTCTATGCTGCACTATGAAAAATTAAATTGCTTTTTCCATGCCCAACGACAAGCGTGCGTCAAAACTGGCACCATTGCTGGGAAGCTAATCGGTTTTTTACATTACTTTTTCTATTTTAAAATTGCAGATATTGTTCATTTTTTTAAAAAAATCCAAAAAAAATTCTTTTTCCATGATGCTTTCAAATAACAATTATTATGCATGGAATAATTACTCACAGGTGCAGGAGGAAGAAAACAACTACACTGAGGAGGCCCTCCAACGAAGGGTCGATGCTCTAATGATAATGTTCAAACAAAAGGAATGAGGACTTGCAACAGGAATCTCACTTGATGATTTGATATCCATGGATGATGAACTCCAAAGTGACATTAAAAGATTCAATGTTAAGAAGAAATTTCCATAGGTCTTCCCTAATTTCACTGAAGAAATCCATGAATTTGAATCCAAACTTGAGGTGGAGGAGCATGACTACCTACCTCCATCTAGCAATAATCAACTCTAAGAGGCACTTTCAAATCAAGAAGAGATTCTAGCTAAACCAACTCAGGGAGATGATACATTCTTGAACTCTAATTCTTTTAATTTTGTTGAAACTAATTTGAGTACAACTCCCAATTGTTTTGAATTTTTAGAATCACATGACTCCTATTATTCCCTGGAGGATGAAGAGACAAAAGAATATGCACCTATTGAGGAACATCTAGAGCTCCCAGAAGTCATGGAATATCTACTGGAGGAGCCCAATCATAAAGAGATCCAAGTTACTGAGGTTGAGGAAATAATACTGGAGGTCGAAGCCCCCATGACGCTAGTATTAGAAGACAAGATGGTTTCACAAGTAGCAACACAACAGGAGGAGGTTCCGTACTTCATCCTACCCCTACCATGTAAGATGTACCAAATTGCGAAGGGGGCAGATCTGGTATACTCTGTCTATGGAGTCCTCCTCAACAAGAACAAAGAACATCAAGCTGGGAAGAGAAACATGTGGTGTTTTAAATCAAAGAATCATCATCCACCACTAAATTATGGATAAAATCTAGTACTACCCTCTGGATGCAGTAAAAGATGCCAGGTCCCACTTGGGGGAACATACCAAGATTTATCTTTACATGCTTTCTAGTAATTTAATTTTCAAATTCAGTATTAGGAAATAGTCTAGTCTGTGGCCCCCTCTCTCATTTCATTTTGAGCATAAATGAAATGATCCTTGTGATTAATTTAGTAATTTATATTTTGTAGGATCATGAAGCCAGAAGGAAGCCCTGAGAATTAGAGATAGAGGACTGAATAATTATTTCAAAAGGGAGTTAACATTTTATGATTATCATTTAATCTCCTTTCATTTTTTGGTCCAAAACATATTTTGAGCTTTAATGAATATTCTTTTCACTTTTCACACATCAATTGATTTTGAAAGAGTTGAAATGATTTTTTAAATTATGTATTTTAAATGATTGTTGATATGAATTATTTTCCCATGAAATGGATTTTCAAGCATTTTAATGAGTTTGACTAATTTTTGAAATCCATGCCCATGAAACACTTACTCAACATATTTTTCCAATCCTATGAGCTATTATAAACCACTTCTACATATTCTTCCTAATACCCACACTTTCTTGAGGGAAACTTGAATTTTGTGTGAGAACCAGAATTTGTGAATATTTCTCTTTCGAACCTTTGGATTTCAGGGAATGTGTTTAAAATGATTGAGGAATCTCTTTGGCCAGCCAAATTTTATCTTGAGACTGACCTTAACATTTATCCTTCGTAAGCCCATATATGCCATGAATTACTTTATTGGTTTAAGCCATATTACAAGCCAATTTTTCCTTTCCTACCCGCACTTTTAGTATTTTTTCATGGATATTTCAAGATTGAGTGTGGGGGAAGGGCCTTTCGTGTGAGTTCATTGGGATTTGTATAATTTATTGGTGATGCGAGGTGTGTTTCAATACTTTGGGCCGGGGAAAATAAGAGAATTGGGCATGTGTCGTCATTTCATTGTGCTTTATTTGTTTCATCCATTTCTCCTTAAAAAATGGAGATGAGCTTGAATTCCTCATTGTACTTTCTTTTATGACTCATGTCCCTCACAAAAATCAAGGGCATGAATTGTAATTCATTCATTGTATTCATTTTTCAGCTCATCCCCCATGAAAAAAAGAAAAAGAAAATAAAGGTGTGCCTTTCTGGAGCTTTGAAAAAAAGGAGAACTTAGATGATATCATTCATTATAATAACTTTTTTGGATCATGTAACATATCATTAAAATAGGGTGTTGTTGTGTTTCACATTTTCAAGTGGGATTGTGTGAGGAATTTCCTGTGTTTTCACTTGATTTAATCATGTGTTGTACTTAAAATTCCCACCTCCTCTTTCTAGCCTGGGACTTTTTTTCAATAATTTTCCCAAGAACCCTGAGCCACAGAATCATTTGAACCTTTAATTGAATCCCCCATGATTAAATTTAATTTCATGTTTCATTCTATGGAGAAATGATAATTTTCACAAACCAATGGTGATACATGCGATTTTCAAGAATGAGTATAACTCTAGATTCAATTTCTCTTCAGTGAAGAGTGACATAAAATTAAATGTAAGGTAGGTTGTGATTGGGCCATGGATTGATTTATGAGGTTGAAAAATTTTAATGATTGAATTGAAAATTATAGAGTCTTGATTTTCATATATTATACATGATGGAATTCTATTTTGGAAAAAATCATTGATATTTTCTCATTTTTGATTGTTGTGTGGAATTTGATTTGCATGTAAGATGATTTCCCAGGAGTGCAATGTTTAAGTGTGGGGGAGTGATGAAGCTCACATTTTCATATATTTTATACTTTAAATCATTTTTAATAATCCCACCATAGTGTTATTTAATGGGTAATTGTCACATTTTAGGTTTTAGTATTATTTTGAGCGTAAATGTGAAAAATGACTAATTCTGGATTTTTGAGAGATTTTTACATCAAGGGTAATTTGGAAATTTACTGAAAAATATAATTCCAAATTTTCTGATTAAATTTTTTTTAGAATCCTTATTTTATTTCCTTCATTGTTTTCTTCTAGACCAGGAGGTGATCTGGCCACCTAGAGGGATTAAAAATTCATTCAAATTGGACATTTTTTCAGGCGCACAGCGTGGACACCACCAGTGTAATGGAACCCAAACGTGGCCTACACACATAAAAATGATGTGTTTCCACTTATTATGGGACTAGGACACCTATTACCGACTATAAAAGAAATTTGGGGGTGTTTGGAAGTCATTAAGGCGGACAATAAATGACATAAGTTTGGAACAACCATCCTGGAAGCTTTGTCCAGAAACAGAAACTGAGAATTAAAAATTCTTAACTCCTTCATCATGTTTCCATATTAGCTGAACCTTGGAAGATAGACTTACAAGATATTAATGAACAACATTTATTAAGGGTGAAACTCATGAAGAGGTCATTTGTGACGTCTACAACATGCTGAATATCTGGGGTAGAATTATGCCTATAAAAGGAGGCCATCACCTCCTCCTCAAAGCATCCCATTCTCCATCCATTCCTTCAAGGCACCAAGGAGGAGATCTCCACCGAGGGTGGCCGACCACAAATCTTCCCCATTTCGCTTTTTCCTTTATTTTTGTTTTATTTTTCATTTGTAATTTAGATTCCTAATAAAATTCATACAATATTTTTATTTCTGTGTCCACCCATCCACCCTATTTTCTTCTTCATCTTTTCTCTTTTTTATTCTTTTATTCTTCACATATTCTCCATCGTGACCTCTTACCCTCAATTATGAGGGGTTAATCCGAGACATGGCCTGGGGGAGGTATGTGTAAATTTCATTTATTTTGTGCTTAAATTCTGATGTTTTATTAAGTTTGTGATGAGCAAGAATGATGTGCACGGGTGTGACGATCGTACACCATGAAACTGATTTAAAATCATTTCTATTTTTTTATTAAATACTTTCCCTCCCTTCTACTAGATAAAATCTCTTCATATGATGGAGTTGAGCCATTCAGTGGTTAAAATTGCACATGATGGAGCCTGGTCTTAGAAGATGTCACACTCTCGATCGAGGTGTTCCATCAACCTTGATTATAGGAGGAGGTGAAGTTAAGATTGCTAAATGCATACAAGATTTCACACCAATAAATAAAAGAATAGTAATTCATGAATGAGATCTCATAATTGAAATATCAAAATTAATTTAAATACCAACAAGGAGAATAATTGAACCCACATACCAACCCAAAAATTCCAAGTTCTTTCTTCATTAATTGAATTTTGTCATTGCGTGTTAGTTTTATATTTTATTTTAATTTAATTGAATTACATTACTAGATAATAAAAAAACAAAAATAATTAGTTTAGTTAAATTATATTAAGTAAGTAAATGATAGTGAAATCTTTTCAAGTGAGATGACCCTGGTCAGCCTCTATGCTGCACTAGGAAAAATTAAATTGCTTTTTCCACGCCCTACGACAAGCGTGCGTCATGCACCCTCTTTCTTCATGGAACTAATGAATAGAGTTTTCAAGGAATATCATGATGAATTTTTAGTGTTAATTATTGATGATATCTTGGTATACTCCATATTCTATAAAGATCATGAAAAAAGCATTCTCATTATTCTCTAGTCTCTTAGAAGTAATGAATTATATGGGATGTTTAGCAAGTGTGAATTATGGGACTAGGAGATTTATTTTCTTGACTATATTGTCTTTAATGATGGATTCTCTGTGGATCCTTCAGAGACCAAGTCAATACATGAATTTATAGAACCAACGAGTATAACTGAGGTACGCAGTTTTATTAGTTTTGAAGATTATTAGCGACGTTTCATCAAGAATGTTTCCAGGTTGGCTAACCCATTAACCAAGTTCATAGGTAAAGGGGTTAAATTTGTTTGTACAAAAGAGTTTGAATAATTTTTTCAAAAACTGATGATAATATTAGTCAATCATCCTATTTTGAATCTACCATCAGGGAATGTTGGTTTTGTTATTTATAGTGATGCTTCAATGAAAGGACTTGGTTGTGTCCTTATGCAAAATGAAAGAGTTATTTCCAAAACATCACGACAGCTAATATTTCATGAGAAAAACTATACTACTCATGATCTTGAGCTATCATCTGTAATCTTTTATCTGGAAATATGGAGACACTATCTGTCTGGTGAATAATGTGAGATTTATACTGATCACAAGAGTTTGAAGTATATTTTCCCACAAAAATAACACAACATGAGGCAAAGGTGATGGCCTAAACTACTCAATGATTATGATTTCACTATACACTATCACCCAGAGAAGGAAAATAAGGTGGAAGATTATTTGAGTAGAAAGGATCATGGAGTTTTGGACAAGATGAGAGTTAAACAGGATCCAATTTTCATGGATCTATTAAAGATGGATACAGGAATAATCATGGAATTTGAAACATCAATTCCTTTTAAAATGGTTGTCAAACCATCTTTACTTGAAAGGATAAATAGTTCTCAGACTGATGATGGGGAGTTTCAAAAAAAGATTAAAGCTGTGAATGATGGGAGATTGAGTAACGTTATATAGGAACATGGAATTTTGAAATTTTGGAAGATACATTATGTTACTCATATACCTAATATAAAAAGGGAATTAATGGATGATGATCATAGCTTCAATTTCACTATACACCCTGGTATTACAAAGATGTACAGAAAATTGAAGGAACATTTTTGGTGGGAAAACATGAAGGGGAAGATTGCTGATTTTGGGTCGAGATGTATGGTTTTTCAACAAGTGAATGCTTGATGCCAATATCCTAGAGGAGTCATGAAACCTCTTCCCATACCTATGTGGAAATGGGAAAATATTACAATGAACTTTGTCGTGGGGCTACCAAAGACTCCTAGAAGTAATGATGCAATATGGGTCATTATTGATCGTCTTACCAAGTCAACACACTTTCTTTATATATGAGAACATTTACCACTTGAACATATTGAAAGACTATAAATTAATGAAGTTTTAAGACTTCATTGAGTACCCCTATCGATTGTTTCTGATCATGATCACCGTTTTACATCATGATTCTAGAAAATACTTCAGAAGGCCCTAGATACTGAACAACGTTTGAGCACTGCCTACCACCCTCAAACTGATGAACAAGGAAAATAGACTATTTAATCCATATAATACATGTTGAGATCTTTTTCATTTGACTTTCATGGAATGTGGGATCAATATTTAACTCTGTTAGAAATTTCTTATATCAATATCTTCCTTTCAAGTATTCAGATGGCACCATATGAAGTGTTATATAGAAAGATATGTAACATACCAACATGTTGGGATGATATTGGTGAAAGAAAACAAATAGGCCCAGAAAATTTGAGGAAACAATAGAAAAGGTGAAGGTTTTCCAAACCCACATCAAAGCAACTCAATGTAGGAAGAAGAGCTATGTTGATAACTGAAGGAAGGATTTGGAATTTTAGGTAGGAGATCATGTTTTATTGAAGGTGTCTTCATGGAAGGGAGTTATACGATTCAGTAAAAAGGGTAAATTATGTACCAGGTACATAGGACCTTTCAAAATTCTAGAACGAATTAGGGATGTATCATACTATTTGGAAATGCCTCCAAGTCTCTCCATAGTTCATGATGTCTTCCATGTATCACTGTTGAGAAAATACATGCATGTCCCAATGCATATACTCACCAATGAAGAATTAGAACTAGAACCTGATCTGTCTTATTGTGAAGACCCTATCAAAATTCATGATACCAAAGAACATGTTTTGAGAAAATGGATGACTCATCTGGTGAATGTTATATGGAGAAATCATAAGATGGAAAGGGAAACTTGGGACTCGAGGAACTTATGATGAAGAACCAACTGAATCTTTTTATGTAGTAATATTATATAAATTTTTAGGGAGAAATTATTTTATGTAGGGGGAATGTAACACACGAAGCATCCAAGGTATGTTTCCCTTTGAATAATGCAATTGCTTATATTGTAAGAAACTTCAAGATTCTAACACACAGTGACCAATCCAACTTGCTGTTATGAATCGTAATAATTTTTTTTTGAAATTTTATAAATTTAATTTTTTAAAATGGACTTCATTTTTGATTTTGTAATATCTAAATTAGATTAGGGTGAATTTTTGGTATTTTTTTGAAAACTTACAATTTTTGATGAATAGTGAAAACTGCATTATTGGATAAAACCAAGTTTTTTATTTAAATAATTTTTTAATTTATTTATTTTAGGACAAAATATATACATAATACCTATATATGTTCAATGTAATTCATTGGATTCATTTTATAATAAGTTTAGATATATAAAAAACATTATTGAATTTTTACCGTCTTTTACACACCTCGTAGGAGAATGAGAAAATTTTCATAAAGCATAATTTTACCACTTCAGTGAGTTGAATTTAAAAAATAAAAGACACACAGTTGACATTAGTAAGTGAAATGTGGTTCAATAGGATGAAAAATAATTTTTGGTGAAAAGTAACGTTTTACTTTTATTTACCACGGTTAAAAGTAAAATAGGGCAATTAAGGGTAAAAATGATAATATAATTACCGTAAACCATGTACTAAATCTATTGGATAAGTTTAATTTGACCAAAAAAATTTATGAATAAAATATGTTCCCATTTGGTCCACTTCGATTATATTAGGGCATATATTTTTATTTTATTTAAAAAAGATTTAAAAGTGTTAAATTCAATGTTTAATAAATAAAACATTTTTAATATAGGGTTAAAAAAAAGATAAATATTACTATAAATATTCATTAGAAAGGAAAAAATATTTCATACCTAATGGTATTTTATTTATAATTTTTTGACATTAAATAATTTAATTTATTTATGACACAATGATGATGTAGTAATTACCTTATTAATGAATGATTAACATAATTGATATTATAAATATCCAAATAAATGTAATTTGAGACTATTGATGAATTACACTACTTTTCTAGTTTAATATGACATTTTAGGATTGCTTGAATTATTTTTTTCCAAGTAATAATGCTTTTATGATTTTCACAGAAACCAAATACTAAATAGTGTCAAAATTGGCATAATTGAGTTTTAAAAAAAAAATACTATATAATTATTTGATATAATATTCTTAATAATCTAAGGGTTGGCCAAAGTACTTATATATGGTTATATATAATAAAACAAATGGGATTTTCTTGGCTTGTTATAGTATGTTTATTAACCATATAATATAAAAAATCAAAGAGACATGGTAAATGTCAACCTATTTAACTAAGAGTTAAATCTAAAAATAAGGTTAATATGATGACCTAAACCTATCTAAAATATATTTTCTGAGATTTTTTCAACCCATACCTACCCTAGAATAAAAATAATTCATTTTGGAGCCATTATAAATCAAAAATTATTTTATTATAAAATAATATTTCAAACATTTCCTAAATTGACCCTCACCTCTCTTATAAAAGGGTACTTCCCCTTCTCTTAATTTCACACATTCAAAGCCATTTGGCAAGGCCAAACCATGAACAAATTTCCTCCCAATATTCCAACCTTAATCCTAGAGCCTTAAATTTGAAAAAAAAATCCAACCTATGGAGCCCTTCTGATCAAATCAAAAGGAAGAACCTGAAGAAGAGTAAAATATTTCATCACCTATTTCAAGTTCTTTTCTTCATCCACATAATCTTTCTTTATTGTTTCCGTTATAAAATAATAAATCCAGTATCTTATATATACCATTTTGTTATTATAAATATGTTACTTCCATATTCGTTATTCTATCCATCCTATAAATGAAAAAGTAACCATATGTGCGTACGTACGACTTACCGACTCCACATCGTGGTGTAGTTTGTTATTTAAACACTTCATTATTTTGGATTGGTATAATAATGAATATAACTAATTTAAAAAATAAATATAAAATGTTAATGATTCCATATATATGATATACCATCCAATTACATATTATATCACCATCAATATAATGATAGTGTCGCTCATGTGTACGTACGGATTATCGACCCCATGAATGTGATGAAACTCATTCCCCGTCTTAATCATTCATGAATAATTATCATTTTATGATTAAAAATAATTTTTATGTACATAATATCATTCTGTATATGAATAAAATACATCTTATCCATAAAAATCATGGCTTACGTAACCTACCATATAATGGAAAATGAATCAGTTAACACCCAAAACGATGATAGTAGAAAAATATTAATAACAAGGAAATATTATAGGATAATATAATAAATCATATTTATTTATATGGTTCTTGTTTAATTTAATAACAATGTTTTAACTATTATACAGGATGTTAACATACCATCGACTAAGGAAAAGTATAATTTAAGGGTTAATTTAACAGTATTTTTATTATCTGAGGTTGTTTTTATGTAAGTATCTACTGGGATCTCTTTATCATCCACATCCAAGTTTCTTAAAAATTTATTTCACAAAATATTTACTATTTACTATACTATGGGTTAAATTAATTTATATTTTCTTTTTACTTTTTAAAAAATGGTTTGAAAGGAATGTTTCCATTATTTTCCAAACAAGGTACATTATGACCATTTCGAAAAAATAATGTTAATAATGACTTTTTCTAACTTATACGAAGGGTGTGGCTATTTGGAGCCATTAAATCGTGGTCTAATCTTCCCCTACAAGAATGTAATAATATTTTCAATATAAATTTTCCTTTCATAATTAAGTTACTTTAATATTATTTCAAAATAGAAAGAGGTATTTATTTCAAATTGTTTTCATTTCATCTATTTCAACATCCTTTGATAGATTTTCGACTTGTTTGAAGTTGATTTATTATGATAAAAATATTCCATATTTTATTGATGGTTTTGTGATTTGTTTTACTGTGGATGTGTTATTTTTACACCATTAATGGTTTATGGATAACGTATTGAAATTTCATATGCTAATTTTAATGAGAATGTTTATGTTATGTTTAAAACATTTCATACGAGGAATGAATTGGACATTGAAGTGACGGGTGGAGCCTGCTATAGCTCCTCGATGCATTGGTAGGTCTCATGAGACGAACTTGTGTCTTGTAACAAGGCCTTGACAAAATCTTATTTGTAGTCTTGGCAGAAGGCCTTGAATATGTGGGTATGAAGTCCGACATTATGTATTCCATTATTTTGAAAGTATATATTGATATTGCATGAGATTATTCAACTAGTATAATATTCCCGTGATTATGTAAATTGAAATATTTGATTTTATCTTTTCCGTGTTATGATGAAGTTTATGTTTAAAAGGATTTTTTTTAGTCTTATACATTTCCGTAAATTTTTATGCTTATTTATGAAAGTTTCTCCTATATTTTTATTCTTACTCAGAATTTGAGCTCACACCTTTATATGTTTTATTTTTTCCAGGATGTGAAGAAGTATTTTATGGTTGACCTATAAGTATAGACGAAGGATATAAGTCTGATTAAAAAGGGGACAAAAATGTTGTTGAGGATTTTAATTCATGATGTAATGTAAAACTTAAGAATGTATCTATTACTTCAATGCTACTTAACTGATCGGTCTTTAGAGACATGATTCCTCGTATCACGCCAATGTTCTGTTATAAAGCACCGACTTTGGGTAACTGGGGTTGGGGCATTACAGACCACATTTAAATTATTATAATTAAAACATTAAATCAATTTTATGGATATAATGTTCTAAATATGATTAATTTAATTTTTAATTAAAATCGTCATTTAATTGGAAAATACAGATTTTAAAACTATAACTACTTTTATAATACAATGAAATTTTATTTAAGGTTTCATAAAATTATCATGAAATAATAATAAATAAAAATATTAATTTATGTATACATTTTATGAAAACATATTTTCTTTTCAATTATTTAATTAATCATAAAAAATGTAATTAAATATTTATAACTTATTAAAAATAAATGCACTTAATTAATAATTTTTAAAATATTTACATACCTATACTATGATATAATTATATCATTTTTTCACTTATAAGATCCCTAAAATTTATCTACACTTACATGGGTGGGGTTCCTATTCATTTGATTGATTTACTATTGATAAGGGTCCTATTACTATAGGAATGGTCATGTTACTATTTCATCGATATTGGTTAATTATCATCTAGAAATAAATTATATTTCATTAATTATTCATTAATAAAGTTTTTATTATGGTTCATATGTGATTAAATACGATTAAGAAACTAATATAATAAGGGACACATTATATTGATACCATTTTGGGTCGTTACACTCTAACATGTTTAATAATTGAAAATTATATTATATAAGGTATAAATATTTACAAAAAATAAAAATTATACATGTTCATAGGTAATCATCACTCTTACCAACATACTTTAACCACCCAGTAAACCCATTTTAACCACAACCATGGTAATTTAATTTTAGATAATTAATTAATAATTATGGAAAAAATTAGGTTGACATTTTTATATAATATTAATTATTCTAATTCAAAACATTTAATAAATTTTTCCAAATTCATTTTACAAAATCAAATAAATTTAATTTAAATATAAACCCTCTCACATGAAGAAAAAATAGTTTCTAAACTAAACATTTTCACAAGTGAAAAAACATTTTTTAATAAAATTGGGCATATTACTGATTCCAATGAACAAAATTGGATTAGATATTTTATAAATGAATTATTTTTCTTTTAAAACAATTTAAAAAGCTATACTTTGTAATTGTTTTAAAAAAATACAATTCTCAACAAAAATCAGTATTTGTTATTATTCATCAAAAAAAAATCTTTTATGAAAATTATATAAAATAAATCATTTATAACTTTTGCACGATTATTTCATAAATTATGTTTACTTTTGTAGAATAAATTTTCTAAAATTGGAAGAAAAATTTGTAACATAATTTCCCAATACGTGACAGTTATGTTTTTTAGAAAAAAAATATAATTTTCTTAATATCGTTTCATTATCTATCAAATAATTATTATTTTTATATATAAATAATCGATATAAAATACATTTATTTATACTTTTTATACCATATAATTATATTGATTTAACTATTCATATTCATATATGTTAATTTAATGGCATGTTTATAATGGTATAATATTTTACAATTATTTTGTAATTAGAGTTGCATGTATTGAAAGCTATCGTATAAATTGAATTGTTTAAAAGAAAATATAAATACTAAATTATCATGGATTTACACTAAAGGGTTTAGTGAAAATTGGGACACTCATATTTAAATTACTAGAGTAAGATCAAAGAGTTAAGTATACTAGGTACACAAATTATTTAATGGTGGAGTGCACACTCACGGTTTAAATTCATATGGGGACATTATTGTTTAAATTATTATGGAAGAAGGTCATTTTTTAGATTTCAATTAATAATAATCTACTTGAACTTATAACATAATTTCAGCCTTATTTTAGTTTCCCTTGAGTAATTTTTGAAGGTTTCTATACTCTAAAATGATGATCATGATTTAGGAATACTATCTCCCATGGAGGATAGTGATGGTATTTGGATGTTGGGATTGATCTACTAAAAGGAATCCTAGTTTTCCTATTTAGAATATAATAAATACCAACTAGTTTAAGTTTTATAATTCATTGTCAAGTGATAATATTGTCTATTCATTTTAACAAGATGTAATTTAGATTCTATTGTTGTAAATAAAGTGTGAAAAAATTGATTTTATAGGGTGTTCATGTCAGGTTTAATGTCTTGATTGAACCAACTCATCATCTCAGATGAATGTACCATATAGGTATTTCACCTAATAGTAATCCCATTGGGAGTCATGAATCCTTTTTTTAATATTGATAGCACCATCAAGGAGGAAGTGGCTTGGACTTTTACAAGAACTTCTATATTTATTATTAAAGGAAAAAGGGATGGATACTTCTTATCTGATGCTTTCTACAGTGGGATGGGATAGTAGAGTATAAAAAATATGGATGTTTTAATGGATTTAAATATAGTGATTCTAGTACAAGAATGTGTAGGTCCCATGAGCCATCAACTATCATGTATATTTTATTCATTCAATATCTGGAAAATGGCTTCATGGGGTATTGGTTTTGTGAAAGAAGAATGTTGTTTAAAACCATGACTTAATAAAGTCATTAAACTTTTGTATGAATATTATTATTCATTTAATTTATATATGTAGAATCATATTAAATTATTCACAATTCATTAAAGGAATTTTTTAATGTAATTTACATAAGATTCCCACCTAATATAGTCAATGATTGTTGATTGTGTTTTTTGAGGTATATAAGTGCGGTAGTGTAACCTAAGAACATCAAGTTCACCCAAAATCCAAAATTCGGTTTCAAAATCCATTAATTGTTTAATTGGTTTATTTTGAGGCATATAATATTAGTGGATCCTATTTATTGAAATACTTGTGCAAACTAAAGGCCTATTTTGACTTAGTAGACTCACCTGAGGACCCCAAAAAACATGCATGCAATATTTAGAGCGTTCATGGAAGAAAAACATTTATGAGTAAGGAACTTGTTGACACATTTTTATGTCATATGGATTCATTAGTGATGAGGTCCTAAAAATGGTCAAGTCTACTGCACTAATGAAACTAGGATCGTGTGAAAAAATTGGATTAGTGTGCAAACTACTTGCGTACCCAATGGGATGTCAACTTCCCACTTCCAAGAAGGCCACCTTTCATTATTCCGTTGAAATTTTCATCTATAAATAGATGGGTTCCCCACTCATTTTTGAAATCAGTTCAGAATATGAAATGCCACTCATGTGTCCTTAGGAAAACTATTCTTTAACCATGTGAAATCCATTTCTTCAAGGTACAGGATATTACACAACAGGTCTCCCATGGATCCTCTTATGGGTGTGTCCACATGGTCTTTACCCTCACCCATTTTCTTTTATGCTAAGGAAATTTCACATAAAAAATTCTCCTTGTGTGTACGATTAAATTTGTGAAGTACCTATTTTTTCCAAACACCTAATCTTGAACATTGTTCTTCAATCTTATACACACCCTTGAGATGGTTTTCCATGTGTTTACCTCATCCAAAGGAACCATGTTCAATATCCTCTTCTGTGCAACCCCTCTATCATTCTTTTACCTCCTCTGTTCATACTTGTGGGATTTTTCACAATTATTTCAAAGACCATCAAATAGTTCATCATGTTACATTGTCATACCTAATTCTTATTTACATTGGTACTCTAATATCTCTTTATTCTTCCCATTGTTATTCTAATGTGGACCCCTCAATCAACAACTCATCCAACCCAGCACTATTAGTCTTTTCTTATGCCTTCCTATCCACATGTGCAGGATGGTGTAAGTCATGTATATCTAAGGGATAATGATTCCATCCCCAACATCTGATCTATAGATCATTAACCTTCCAAGAACCCATATACTCAATACATGACATTAAATTGGGATCATCACATGTGTGGTATATTCAAGAGGATCAAAGAGGGGATATGCACTAACACCCTCCCACTCTCTCTTTCCCTCTAGGCTTTGTCACGATGCATGCCTAAAGCAGTCTCCACATAATTCATGACACACCATGATAGGGTGTTCCCGTTATGACGACCATATCCTCCTTAGATATTGGGTCACCCTCCTTGGGCTTCCCTCTTAGAGTAAGTCTCATCCTTCACCATTCCTTGTGTTCATCTTTCATGACATGATCGCCAGGTCTACTCCTACCTCTTGTTTCTCACATAGAGAATGACTCAAGTGGGATTAGAAAAAGAAACATCCATGACATTGTATCTAGGCCACTATTCATGCATATTTTCCATGCCCCCATTCCAAAACTACATTGAATTTGATCCCTTCCTTCCAAAGAGGGTACGTCAAAAGCCTCACTGAGGTTCAAACGAAGTATTCCTCTTTACTAACCACTTCACGTCGGTTTACATTCACATCACAAGACGTTAAACTATAGAGACCTAACCCTTTCAAACAATGTGGTTTTTTATCCCTATTTTTAGTACTGGGTGCGAATGATTCTTTTATGATGTTCGACCGCAATTAATATTAAACCTTGGTGCTACCTCCCAGGGATGTACCCCTTGATGTGACATAGTCTCTCCTTCGGACACATCTTCTAGATACACCTCCCTAAGGTATTATGATCCCCTCACGCAGATAACCATGCATAATTCCCACACAAACCATACTCCTCTAACCTAGAGTTCCCCTAGTGTGACAGACTATTAAGCATGTGTAACCCCCATCATGTGTCCAAGTCTCTATCCTTTGTGTACTCCGCGATTCAATGCCCCATCCTGAACTATGTTGACTTTGATCTTCACCATTTTTGAGAACGGTACATATGAAGCCTCCCTAAGGCTCAATCCCATTACTCATGTCCCATCGTAGACTCTCCCTCGATCAATTGTGTTTTGGGATGATTATGCCTTGACCCGAATGTTCCACCTCCTTAGAGTCTCATCAGTGCTTTCATTCTCACACTCCATCTCCTCAAGTGACATAGTGTCCCATCCTAAACTACAAGGACATTTATTACTTACCACGGAGTTATGTAGGAATAATCCTTAGGTTCAATCCCAACACCATCACCTTCAGGTCAGTTACCTCTCCATTCATTACATCCATTCGACACATCCTCCATATCTATCCTGGTTTTTTACCTCATCTTCCACATCCCAGTGAGATCATTCCATCTATGCAGGAAGCAATCCATACATAGTCCCCAATAATTTTCTCCATCACCTCACCCTTTTTACCATGGGGATACATCATTCAACTGGCTTCTAGCCAGCTGTAAGCCCAAAATAACCCATCGAACTACGTGGGTTTTGATCCCATTTAGGTATATAGGTAGCCTTCTTGGGGTTCAATCCCATACAATGGAAAACATTGTTGTCCCATTTTAGGGGTGCACCCTCTCTGATCCGCCCTAAATGGAGTCCAAATCAGCATTCATGTTGTGAAACCTTTCCTTTTTGGGACATTGCACCCAGGTTCTATCCCCGTTGGGCATTCTAATCCATCCATATTGTAAACCTTCTAGGTGCTATCTCCTAGAGATTTTCTTATCTTATCCATTTTGAAACGTTTTATAATTAGTCCTAATCCTTCCTCGCAAGATGTTACATTTGTAGAATACCCAATGAAAAACAAGGTAATCAAAGGAAAACCTCAAATACATTCCTCTAGTAAACAGTTCCTCGTATAGGACATGGGATTCATTGGGCTTCTGTTCACTTGAGAATCCCTATAATAAGGCAATTTTTCGGTATGCATGTGTTTCAATTTCCAAACATGCCAATGATTCCCAAAATGAATACTCTTCTAACCGATGATTCTTCCCTAAAATAAACTATTATAATGTCTCAATAGAAGTAGTGTAATTAACCATCACCCACTAAGAGATGGATTCAAGAAGAGTTTCAAAATGAACATATTACTCATTAAGGGAGACCCGAATTAGGGAAATAATTCCAAGGATGGATCCAAAAAAGAAGAAATTGAAATCATAACATCCCATTTAGATCCAGGAGAAAACACCCCCGAAGAGGTGATGGATTATTCCCGACA
The DNA here is from genome assembly GCA_963277665.1 of Viscum album. Classification (NCBI taxonomy): domain Eukaryota; kingdom Viridiplantae; phylum Streptophyta; class Magnoliopsida; order Santalales; family Viscaceae; genus Viscum; species Viscum album. The sequence goes on from OY728123.1 coordinate 640,585,029, forward strand.
TTGGAATGTGGTAATGCGGGTTACAATGTGAACCATCAATTATTATTGAACATGACACATAATGTGGTGCGCCCATATGGAAGTGTTTGAAATAGTAATGGTGAAACTAATGTGAAACTCTTCTACTGAACATGGACATTAGTTTTTTTTGATACATTAAGAGGTAAGTGTGTCATCAAATCTAGCCATCCGACATCAATTTCCACTAAGAAAATAGTGAGCCTGGCATAAAACTCACCAAGATGTGGGGAAGTTAATCATTGGTCATCCTGGTCTATGATGTTGTCAGTTTGGATCTTTGAATCCGTCCATGGAAGAATGAATGATGGCGAGGAATTAGGCACTTTTTTCCATCTATTTATACTGATGGTTGAGTCCGATATCTTTTTAGGTCCTAAGATACATGAAAGTAGTTACCTCCTTCCCGTGGATGTAGGGGTAGGGGTAATTCCAATGCGGTGATCCCGCATGGCTCTATCTCCACCATGAAAACTCCGACATCTACATCTTCTATGATCCCACACCCCATATCAGTGTCTGAAATAGTTCATAGGGGGTGATAGACATTCTTGTTCGATTGTATGAACTTTAGGGGTCATCCCAATGATGGATATAGCCCACCAAGATCTGGATGCATCTTGGACCCACTATCACCACCACCCCAAGGCCCGCATAGGGATCCATTGCTCCCCACTATGACATATAACCTTTTTGGGATCCTCTCCCTAAAATGGTCCTATTATTCACTCTCTTACACTGATGAGGTAAGGGATCTTGGATTCTTCTCGGCTTTGGATGCATCTTGGGAGCCTCCATGGAGGGCTCCTACCAGGCTGTGTCATCGCTTCCATCTGGACTCATAGTCTGAGAAACATGTGGCCTCTTTCCATGCATATCCAACCCCAGTTCGGCTAATATGACACCAACATTGGGCACAAGCAATGGAGTACACCTATCATGGTGTGACATCCTCTATAGCTTGATTGTCCCACTCCACCACTAAAGAAAAATGTCAGCTCACTCTTCTTACATCAAAAGAGGTACTTTCAAGCCGAGTGATGATTGAGTGCCCTAGTACACAAAATTCAACCTTTCCTGACTCTCTTAGTCATTATCACAAGAATTAGTCATCGCAGGCTGACTTATGTCGAGAAAATTCAGTATAGAGGTACTCCACACACAATCATCATTCGAAGTAGAGGCACTCCCCATTTTATTGATTCCCAATATGAAGGTACTTCCCTCACCATCATATCTCTATGAAGGGGTCCTCCAGTTTTGTGGACACCAAGAATAGAGGTCCTCCTCTTTCCCATGATCCAGGGTATGGAGGTTTTCCCAATATTTCAGGCATTCGGAGTGAAGGTCCTCCCTGCGTCATCACCAGATCCAGTTGGGTCCCATCCCACGACCACATCAAAAAGAGCGAGGGTTCTCTTCACCCAATTAGTAGTCCTTTTGGATGTTATCCTTATTTTTTTACCATATCCAATGGAGGCCCTCCATGCTTAAGAATTCGTCAATTTTGAGGCCATCCCTGCTTTATTGACGGTCAACATAGAGGTATTCCTCGTGTCCAATTTAATCAGTATGATGGCCCTCCTCATACCATTGATACTAGAGTCGGTCGGCACAGAGGTCCTCCTTGTGCTACAAGAGCCCGCCATGGAGGCCCTCCCTATGTTCTTTCCAACTCTAGAGGATCCCTTCCCTTTAATAGTGTACCCAAACATTGATGTCCTCCCCATTTGAAATTAGACATCTACTTCTGTTCTCCTTGAATCACATATCATTCATGCAGTGGTCCTCCCAAATTTAAAACGAATCCACATAGAGGTACTCCCTATTTCAAAGGTCTACCCCACACTGGAAAACCACCATACAGAAGGAGGATTAATCACCACAACCAAATTGAAGAGCCCGAAGAAGCTCTAAATCACAGTCAATCCTTTACATTTTTTATATTCTGAAGTAGAGTGCGACTCAGTGGTAGAAATATTACCTCGATCTTCTATATCAAGCCATGGGGTAGGAACCTAACATGTAATACTCATTCTCCCTGAACGTGAGAAGCACCAAATCCACAAAGCACTTCGTAGATACATGTAGGAGGAAGAATATTTTTTTACTTTTGAGGTTCTTGCTATGAAATCCTCCCTATCCTCACCCAGGTTGTTCTCTACATTGACAAGAGATCACCGAGAGTTGTTATGGAGACTGGAAGATGATGAGAACTACCTAGATTCCTCACTTTTAGTTAGTACATTCCCTGAGGCACAACCCAGTATGCAATGGTTTTTTAGCTCATGCACCATACTCTTCACTAACCAGCCTGCCACCACAGAAGTTTGTATCTTTACCATTTCTAGTTTCCCAACCAGCCCTTGTAGAGGAATTGGGAAAGAACATTCCAAATATTTATTTTTAATGGAGAATTTTTTAGGTAATATTTATAGGTGATTACCTCCTTGAAATTTTCTATATAATTGTGACGTCGGACTTCATCATTGTGGAGTCCCTCACCTAGTAAATGTTCATTTTTTTCTCCTGACACTGAAGGAGATAAAATTCTCTCTCCAGAATCACTGATTGGAATATCCAAATATCCAATAACCTTGTTATGACATTGGAAAATAGTGCCACATGGTTGAGTGTGTCATGTACCCCATCTCCCAACACCCTAAATCAACCAGTCAATGTTGGACTTCCCCAAAACAATGCATCCAGAGCTTTATAGTACTATGAAAAATCATAAGGGGGGCTTCCTCCCATATCTATATCTATGGATTAGGGAAGTATAATAACCTTCAATTTTTTCGTATCTGATACCAATCCCACATTCTAGGTGATATTTATGATATAACTCAAGGAATAATTATAATTAGCATAGATTACCTCATAAATAAGCAACATGAGATATGACTCATTGAAGGGAACATATGCCTTATGAAAACACCACATCAGTTGGATTCTTCAGTCATGGTTACTCACTATAAGACACACTTGATTGGCCTTCTAGACCCTTCTGGGTTATTGAAACTCATTCGGGGCCCCAAAAAGGGTAAAGAAAACATATGGTTTATCAATCCATCCTAGACATCTAGCTCCATGCATAAGAGAAAAGTTGTTCTCGAAAAGGATGTGATGCATCAAAATATCACAAAATAACAACGGATTATGGATGAGCTCCTTTCCAAACGTATTACAGAATAAAAACCAAATTACAATAATCTTTGATAGGGGTAGCAGGGTTAGGTATAATTCCCCCCAGCGAATTCCTCATGGTCCTCTCAATAACCATTCCCAACTAGAAAGGGTAGATGATGATGTTTGTGGAATGTGATCATGGTATGAATCTCTAAATCCACCCGAGCTGCATGACAATCTTCCTCGGGACCAAGATCAGGTTCCTATAGATTCTCCATAGGTTTCTCCCCTACCTTTTCTACAAGACAATCCTCCAGCATCCCCTTGGGTCATTCTAACATCTTTTCCATGATCCCCAGATCCATCTTACAATGATGAAGATCCAGCCATCCTTTTCGTGGTTAGGTATTCTCATAAATATGTAAATCCTCACCAATATAATCATATGGCCACTCTTATTTCACATAGTGAGGTCATTGAGACCTTCCAAATGGTGAGCCTAGTTTATGGTAATCCTTATCTAGAATGGGTGGAATATATGTTATCACCCTTGGTCATCATGAATCCTACCATCACCCCTTTATATGGGAAATGTGACTAGCTGCAAAATCCGGCCCACTTCATTTCAATATTTGGACCCACGTTGGGAACTACTACATAGTATGAGGCTATTAAACTCTGGTGCTTTGTACATACATTTGAAGGGACCTCATTTTTCTAGTAGAGTAAATTAATCACTAGGTTCATAGCTAGTTGGGAATAATTTAGTAGGATGTTTCTTTACCAATTTATTTACACCACATGCATGAAAAGTATTATAAACCACTTTAATTGAAGTAAAAGGTAGGATGGTCACATTGTAGACTTTGTCACTATGTGGAAAAGCCTCATCTATTCACTTGATATTCCATTGAATCATGAGATGTTTCTAATGACGTGATTGAGAAATTTTAAGACTGAATTGGTCCCTTATCTCATCAATCATAATTTACCTAGATGATTCCATGATTTTCTTAACAAGGATCAACACATAGAGGAATCCCTACATTAAGCCAATAAGGAACATATGTTTCCTCCATCATCTCTCGCAAGAAAGGAATATATGGCTGATACCACTGTTTTTACATAGGTAGAGGCCCCTATAATTCAAGAATTATTACCAGTAGAGAAACCGTCATATCCTTGTCGAGGGATGCTACATTAAGCTCAGAATCAGATTGCGCCACCTCAAAATGAACCATCGTTTCCACTGAAAGAAAAATATGTTCCAAAAAACTCTCCTAGGTCCAGCCCCACATTAGGGATAGGCCCTTGGGGTCACATTCCAAGACTGAAGAAACCAAACCAACTCGTTCAACAAAGCTCAGGTCCTTAGCTATTTCAGGATTGCCTTGGTTTAGAGAATCCTGTAGTTTCCCGAATTTCGGAGGCCTAAAGATACTGATCTCATTGATCGCCCCAAATATTTACCCTATCACCATTTCCTTGGACACAACCTAATTTAGTACTATATGTTCAATGAATGGATACATGATTAAATCAATAACAACATAGTTAGATTGGGTCCAGCCCCAACACAAGTGGCATGTGTGCCTAGAAATCTTGATAGTAACCGCGATGGTGAATGTCAGTAGGTATCTAGTTGTGGGACTCATAATCTTGATGATAGGGAGGCTCAAAAGATATTCTCTTAAACAGATGATTTTTTTTCCATGTCATATGAATCATAATGATCCTTTTGAAGCTGTTGTACTACCTGAAGATACTATTTCTACATGGAAATATCAACATTCCACCTCTTGGAATGGTAGGTGCGTACATCGCAAGGGAATTAATAGCCCTCCACTGGTGATAAATCCGTCTTATAATCCCAGTGACATTATTCCCCCAGAGATGGGGATTTCCCAAGAATATTTCTAAAATTGGAGAATTTATCATGTGATGATTAGGAGTATTTATCTCTGAACACCGTCAAACTAGTGGAACCATACTTGGTTCCAAGAAATGAAGAATTCCAAACTGATTCGACTAATGTTTGTATTCTATGCCAGCATTAATAGAACCCCATATATGTGTGTTTTTAGAATTCATAGGCCAGTGTCTCCAACCATGTCGTGCACGCCTCTAAGACCAGTCAACAGGCTCAGCAAAAATATAATCAATCGTAGTTTTCTCACCTTGTTTCATCATATTCATTTCCATCCCCACTCATTGTAATCAACAATAATATCCACCAAAATTGTTCAATGATCATATGTATCAATCTATGTCCAGACCTCAATCATCCATTAGTCAACTGGATGCCATTTTTCATAGTCATACTAGTGACCTGTGGGATATTCCTGTCACTATCCAGAATCCACTAATTCAAACTAGAATTTATATCATACCTCCTTCCACAGAGTAAAATCCTATTTGAATAAGTGTACACCTCACACAGAAGTATTATTTTCATTATCAACTCACCATTATTCTTGAAAATTTTATGATTCTTGAGGCTCTCCTCTTGTTTGGAGATATCCATGAATCCCTTACAGAGTCTTTGAGAATACTCTCATGTTTTAAATAGTGATAGTTGCAATAGATTCCTTCCATATTGAGGAATTTGATCATGTAGAATGTCAATCCATAAAACTCATTCTCAAGAGAATATGAATGTTCCCCCGTGTAGGGTAATATTATCTTGTTGTATATCATCGACTAGTTCAATCATGTATAAGTATACTACTTGATTTTTGACAAAGGTTCTGAGATCAATCTGTTATTAACCTAGAAACTACACAAGTTCTTGTTGTTTTAACAAGATCAAAATCCCTCTGGTGTGAAGATTCAAGCTTATGATAACACATATCACACACTAGTTGTCAATATATTCCAAAAACCCCGGTTTGGGGGCCTAGTTTCTAGAACTGAGTTCATGGGCATCTTATAAAATGCTGCTTACAATTCCCTGATAGGTATACCCTATCAATATTTACATGAAGGAGTACCCTCTAAATATCACTAAGGCCTCTAGTCGACCCTTAATGGTCATGTGGGTGGGCTTCAAGGTTACGTGTCTCCCTTTCCCCCTTTTTAATCCCTCTATCATGATGCTTAATACTATAAAAGCAGGGGAAAATTGGTTCATGCCAATGATGTGAATCATTCTACATATTTCATTAACCAATGGACAGACATGGATGATAGATTTATCCTCTTAATCCAATAGTTGAAGGACACCACCCCAAACATGGTATATTTCTTTTTCATCTCTAGAAGGATTGGGAAGTGTTACCCCATACATAAGGAATTCCATAAGAGTACTTTATACTCCTAATTGAATCATACATAAGTAATACCAGATCACCTTAGCCTGGAAGGTACTAGGATGTTCACCCCAGGGAAATAGTAGTACACCATACCTGTCAACTTCGCTGGGCATGGATGAACTGACTCAAGCTAATGAGCCACTACTACTTATATTTTATCATGTGTGTACCCTCGATTTAAGGACCAAATGGGATTGAGTCGATATATTTCATTTTCGTGGTTTCAGTGTTGTGGGAGATCCCCAATAAAGATTCAGCTATCACTCCAGGCTACACCACCATTCCACCAGGATCTTCCGATTCAGAAGAGACGTTTACAATCGATGATTATATCATCATTGATTATGAATAGGATTCAGAAGGTGATCCTCCCTCATTTGAGTAAGGCATATCCAGTACCATTGACGAGGTGGTTCTGGTAAATCATGGTATCGGGGAAAATTTGATACCAACATTCATCATTGCTGTTATCCCCATGGATGAATAAAAAAAGCATTTGGATTTTTTTATGAAACATCAGGATGTTTTTTCCAGGAGTTATGATGAAATTATAAGAATTTTTTATCATATTTCTATTCACTATCTTGGTCTTCTATTAAAACATTGTGGTCTCAAAAGACCTCCTAGAAATATGCACAACACTCAATGATCCAGGCTTGAGATCGAAGCTGATAATATAATCAAGGACAACATCTTCAAGAAAGTCTATTACCCCATATGGTTATCCAACATCATTCCCAAGTGTATGAAAAACAGACATATTAGAGTCTTTATTGACTTTTGGGACCTCAACCTTCACTTTTCAAAGTAAACTTTTCCCCTTCCCATGATAGATATGTTCATCGATGCCAATGAAATATTACAAGAACTCTCCTTCATGGATTTTTATTCCAGATATAGTGAAATCTAAATGGCTCCATAGGATGAAGTATCCACTACATTTAGAGAACCACAATGTACCTTTTGTTGGTACGTGATGCCTTTAGGTCTGGAGAATATAGGTTCCACCTATCATCATTCCATGCACTTTATATTTAAGTTGATCCTCAAGTTGTTAGTAGAATTCTATGTGGATGATTTGGTAGTCAAATCCCAATAGTGTCAAAACCATCTTAGAGATATTGAGAAACTATCCAGATTCCTCCTCTCCCATTATCTGAAGACGAACACCTTTATGTTTACCTTCGGGGTTACAATGGAGAAGTTAGTCATCTTTATATTTAGATATTGAGCCATCAAGATTGACCCAAAGAAGGATATTTCTATGAGACGTATTTCTTCACCGACAGATATCTTGGAAATCTGATGTTTTCAAGGCCACATAGACTATATATTCTAGTTCATTGCGAATATATCTGGAAATTGTAAACCCATTTCTTAGATCATGAAGAGAGGTTTGGTATATTAGTGCGATGAATATTGTCAGACCATCTTTGAAGTGGTCAAATAGTATTTTCTATAGCATCCAGTTCTCATGAAACTCATCTTTTCATTGACATTATTCCTTTACATGACTACTATGGAATGATCCCATAGTTTCTTCCCTCCCTGAAGAATTCTAAAGGGTTAGAGAATATTTTATACTACATAACCACATGATCTATAATATAGATACATGAATTTCCTCTTTTGAGAAGAGTTTTCGGGCGCTGATCTTTTTAGTGTAGAAGCTGTGAGATTATTTGCAAAACCATGAGATATAGGTGGTATCTCATGTAGATCCTATAAACAAACATCTGAACTACCCCATGTTAATGGTCTATTTAGCTCTATGGGTAGTGAATCTTCATCAATTCAACATCATGTTTATCCCACATAAATCTATAAAGGTTCGGGTTCTGGAAGATTTCCCCACTCCTTATCCAATCCCCACAAAGCAGTCTCTTAATCATGAATTCCCTTACAAGGATATCTATCAATGGAATAATCCATGCCATGTGTGAATATTCACTTTTATGGTTCCTTAATGAGCATAACTAATAGGATACTAAATGATCCAAGGCTCAATGGAGTGGGCCTAGGTATAGTCTTTATCACACCTACACAGGTTGTATTTCCTTATTCGTTCTTGTTGTTTGAGGGATGAACCTAAAATGATGAATAATACCAAGCTATCATCACTGGTCTCAAGCTATCCCTGCAGATTGATATTCCCCACATTCAAGTGAATGAGGACTCTGAGAACATCATCAAACAGACCAATGGTGACTACATCATCAGGAAGACAAAGAACATACTCGAGTGTACTCACCAGCTAATGAACCAGTTCCCTAACCAGTCGAAGGTCATTCATATTCCGTGATCATAGAATGGTCATGCCGATGCCCTGGCCAGCCTTTCCACTTATCTCAAATATCCTGACTAGGATTACTTGATCATCTGTGTGGGGAATCAGAGATCCATCTCTCTTTTCACATTGGACTATGATGATAACTTGCAGGTAATACATATTACCACTATTTCATCAACATCAGGACCTCTGGGCCCCCCCTGCTGTAGTAGAAGAGACACATGATTGGAGAATTCCTTTTTTCGACTTCCTCTAATGCAGTAATATCAAATCAAACATAGTCGAATGTAAGCGAATCCACTAGCACATAGTCTAGTTAATCTCTAATGTGGACCCAACATTGAACAGAACCTCTAAAAACATGGGATTTATGGAGTAATAATTTGTTTAAATCATGGAGATGATGTTTCCTAGGTTATCCTTGAAGTTATTTCTAGTTCCTACAATCCTCATCAGGAAGTTTCAATGATATTCCATCAATATCGGAAGGTTGGGGGTACTTCTATCCCACCATGGTTCAAGACTGCATTAAGTTTTCTATGTTGTGCCATGCATATCAGATCTGTGCCAATTTTTGTATCTATTTCCAAAACCCCTCTATACTATCAATTACTCTTGGACCTTTATGGTTTGTGGACTCGGTGTCATGGGACGATAACCACAATAAATTTCTCTCCATGGATGTTCATCCTAACCACTACTAAATTCTATTCCAAGTTGGTAGAAGTTATTCTTCTCAAGTAAGATAAATCTTGTTAAATCATCGATTTCATGAGATCTAATAAAGTCCACCGATTCAGAGTCTGTCATGCTATACTCATCGGAAATGGAAACAAATTTCGAGCTACCGAGCTAAATAAATTTTACCCTAGGTACAATGTCTGGTCCAACCATACATCTCAGTTCCATGTGCAAGAAAATGGGAAGATGAATGCATTTAATATTACCCCCTCTATCATTTTAAAAAATATTGTTTGTTAGAACAATAAATGATAGATAGATAAGCTACCCAATGCTCTGTATGATTACAAAATGAAAACTCATAATTCCACTTAGGTGACTCTATATTCCTTGTTGTATGGAACATAGGTAGTTATGCTCATCAATATTCAATTATTGTCACTTCATACTACTTTCTATGACCAACAGATGTTAGAAAAAATATCAAAAGTCTATCTGGATGAACATGAATCCATCAATGCGAATAGGATCTAGGACTTGCATTACTTTTGGAGGAACCAGAACAAGATATCCATAGATTTCAATAAGAACGTTCATCTTTGTTCCTTCCTTCATGGTGACACTGTATTGGCTCTGAGGACACCGATGATACCCAGTTGGAAGCCACCCAAGCTAGAACCCAAATAAAAAGAACCATACATTATCTGTATGGATTACCCTAATGGTTCATACAATTTGGTTAATATGGATGGTTTTCATTTTACTCCTACCGAAAATTCCAATTTCCTCTCGATGTACTTTTAATGTGAATCTTCATCTTTTTCGCACAACATTAAACTGCATGACCCACCATGGTTGTAGAATGCAAAACTCAAATGAATTTTCATCCTGCATGATGTTAAACTGCACAACATTCAGTGTCAGAAATGATGTTAAACTCCGAGATCCCTTTTACCCCTTCCCTCATGATGTTAAACTATTATTTCTTCTTTAACACTTGACTTTAAACTACATGGAATTTGTAGAACTATGTGTGGATTGATTTCCAACCTTAAGGGATATATAAGAACACTCGGGCATTTCACCTTAGGGCCAGCCCTAGGTTCCTTGACCTTTTCATCCCCTTTGACACTATCATTTGGTTTGAGTTCTCTAAGATGAATTTAATATCTCTCCCATATTACATGAAATTAACCTCTTATGTCCTACTTATAATACATTAAACATCAAATCATTCAGGGTCCTTTTGGAATGACCTTAATATGTATGTACCCCTTTATTCCACATGATTTTAAACTACATAGCACATTTCCAAAAATCCCCTTCTTCCGGCCCCTCGGTGTGATTCTCCTCATGGAAGTGCGTGGTGTAGTGTGGACTAATGTGTCCACATTTATGTAAATTTTCTTTTAACACACCATGCACATCTCACTTTGGGTAAATATTTCACTCATATCATATTCCCATGATAATGAATAACGTTGTCACCCTATATCCTTACCGCATAACATTAAACTACATGGAGTTTCAATAACTACCTATGGATTGACTCCCATCCTTATGGGATGCATAGGAAGGCCCATGAATTTTTCCTCAGGTCCATCCCTAAGTTCTTCCATTCCTTTTTCGACCTCTTGGATCAAATTCTCTCTTTGGATTATGTGGTCTTGTGTGGGGATTCTCTGTCATTATTCATGTCAGGATATACTTTCCACAAGATACACATTCCTTTTATGAGACATTACATCCACATTCATCCTTACCTCTTGATGTTAAATTGAACAAAATTCCTAGAACTACATACAACTTGATTCCCATCCATATGGGATACGTAGGAATTCCTAGGAATTTATCTTTAGGTATAGCCCCAGCCTCATCAACCCATTTCACCTATATCTTTTACTCATATTCTCGAGTCATCTTAACCTAGTTGATCCCCTCATCCTTTATCCCGTATCATCGACATGCTTTGATGTGTTGTGGTTTAGGACATGGATAGTTGGGTTCTTCATAGACATTCCTTGGTTCCATCTCCATGATTTATACATCCCTTTATTTGGGTCTCCATCACCTTTTATGTATAAAGGGATCCCCTAGCTATATGGATGCTCAATCATGTGGACCACCTACCACTTTAGAACAATGATAAGGAGGATATCGAATGACAAATTGATACAAGTATGGTATTGCGAATATGGTCATCGGTCGATCCTCAATTTTTTGTTCGCATTCCAGGTATCACGATGTAGATAATGTGTCTCCATTATGTTTATAAACTTTCCTCCATCATTATATCTAACCCCTATTGTGTTGAAAATATTGGTTTCATGATTCAAATCACTTTCCACTTCCTTATGTGTAGGCAGAATTTCAACACTTTCGTTGTTATCCCTTTATTCACATTTTCACGTCGAGAGGACAAACTGGTGTGGTCAGTTCATCCTTAGATCCAACACCCTTATTCCCCAATCGTGTGCTTACATGTGTTGTAGGAATATTATTATCCTCTTGTTTCCCACAATTATCATGCATCATGTGGTATTAGGTGTTTTGATATGATTTGTACCCACAAAAAAGAACAAAACATCTATGTTTCAAACTCTACAACATTAAACCAGGTGTTCCTGTCTCAACCTCGAAGTATCTTGACTTTAAACTGTGTGTGTTCTCTTAGAAGCTTTTGGTGCAGTGAAAACATATTTTTCCTCTTTCACATCCATCTTTTTATGGAACCAAATCACTTATTTTCTCTATGACAATCGAACACATTATGTCCCATCAATATGATTACAAATAATGATATCCTGCATCCATGTTGTATAATGATTAACTACCCAACCATATGATTTATTCATTTAATAAAGAATTAATCGTTTAGAATTGGCCATTTTCCATTCCATCATCAAAAACTATGTGTGGATTTATGCATGCCCATTTGAGATACTTAGTGACACCTAGACAATTTTCCCTAGGTCCAAATACATCATTATGAGCCATTTAACCCCATTATTGGCCTAAGATTCTCATGGAAGTGTGTGGTGATGTGTGTTGATCGCTCTTTCCACATTCACGTTGAGTTTACAATGAATGTACCATGTACAACCAATAAAGGCTCTCATTGTCTTCATCATTACCACATGATGATAAACTGAACAGACATGTCCCATTTACATGACATTAAAATGTGCACCAAACAATATGAAATCTATACGCTTAATCTAAGATTAATAATGTCTAATTTTTCATGACATTAAACTATGTAACAACTATTATGTTTCTTTAATTTGAGGATACCACCCTATCTGGAATTTTCCATCATCCATGTCACCTTATAGAACTATATGTTGCTTGATTCTCATCCTTATAAGATACATAGTGATTCAGGGACTTTCCATCTACGGTCCAACCGAAACCTATTTCATCATTCTATACCATTTTTAAACCCATTCTCCCTAGAGTGTGTGGTGCAGTTCATAAATTTTTTAGTCCTCATTCATGATAGGTTGTAATAGACATTACATTTACTTCATTTGAGGGTACCCATCCTTATACTCATCCATGTCGTATGATGTTAAACTATATGGATACATCCAGGATTCATGCGTCCCTTAATTTGGGTCTCTATCATCTTTCACATCCAAAGGTACCCTGAAGGGTATGGATGTTCAACCTTAAGGATCGCCTACCATTTATGTCCAACATCCGGAAGGATCATGAAGAACATTTTAAAAGAGGTTCCACATTGTGAATATGATCAGTGATTGGCCTTTATTTATTTATTCCAATTTCAGGATAACACGATATGGATTTTGTATTTCTGACACCCTAATATCATTTTCATCACTAGCAGGTGTGGAGTGGAACACATTAGATCTAAAATTCATTTATTCCCAATCACCTCAGATCCCATCCATTTAATGGATTTCCTATGATACCAACTCATGGGAATCCACCAACTCAGCTTTCAATCATTCGATGTGATGAGATTGGCTTGCGATGAAAGCATGTTACTGATTTTCTCACTCTTCAAGGAATCATAACACCTGCTCAGCCACAAGGAACTTTTGTATATTCTCATATTTCATCTATCAAAAGGAAGAATCAAATCATTGTTTTCTCTCCCACATTTCACCATTAAAAATAATTTTGGATCATCATGTGGAGATGATGAGCATCCACCCCTCCGACACAGAGAAATTTTCACCACATGAAGAGTGACCCGATCTGACTTAGCCATTACACTTACGAATGACCCAGGAAGAATTTAAATAATTATCATGTGTTATATCACATCATGTGACTCTCCTAGACTACCTCAGAGTCATAATATTCCATCTCTTATATATTTTTTGGCCAATAGTCATGAAAACAACTAGGATTTCAGTAGCAGGGTCCTCCTATGGCATTCTTTCTTCTTTAGTGACCTCACCTCTGATAGCTTCACTCACAACCCTGGTAGTGACATCACATGTGATTGAAACTTCTTACTCATAAGGTTCCAAGGAAGGACCATTATGAATGGTCTATTAGACAAGGGTGAGAATATTCCCTAGTGGATTTATCGCTAATGTCCCAAAATCAATAGTTTGTAGAGCCTCCAATTGCGGGATCACTGCATAGTAAGTCAGTACCTTGATTAGCTGATTTCTCTAAGAAAATATGTGGTTCCATAAAGGTAGAGACTTACAGGAGATCTGCATAATCAGGTCTAGTGCCAGAGTCATTTTAGGAGCTGCCACCACAGGAGATCCCTCATCTCTAGTTAATTCAGTGATAATAACCTACTCTTTCCTGATGGTGGGAACAACTAAAGGTTATGTGGATTCCACATTAGCCTCTCCTGTGGGATCACCACTAAAGAATTCTTCCATGGATGGCCCTCCACCCCACTCAGTTCCATATGCAGGTTCAGGGAAATGCGTTTCCACATTGATTCGTACATTTAACCCCCCAAAGGGAGAAATTTTTAATCACCACCACTAATGTTTTCCTAAATTGGGACAATTTTGGTCAACGGATATGAATTTGGAGTAGAAAAATGGGCTGAGAGAGATATAATTTGAGACCTACCATGAGTTGTTCTACTAGTTCGTCATCAGAGCCTAAGATTTCACCGCTCCCACATGGGATTTCATGGTGCCCCACTAACCCCGGAGGACCCTCGCCTTCCAAATCCTCATCCTTAGATTCTTATTATTGAAAGTATTCCTATTCTTATTATTAATCAGCATCTTCTTCTTCTTCTTCATGTTTTCCATAATTTTTAACCTTAGATGGTTTTTTCTCAAGGTTTTTCTCATGGTCAAGAAACATTTTTACCAGGATAAGAGGTTCTTTATACATCCCCCATAGGCCTTCATAGTTTTCAATGGTAGTTTGGTATGCATGTCAGAAATGAAATCCAAACATGTCCACCACCATAATTCACCTATCTTATAGAAGGTAAAGTCTAGTGAACACTAGTTTTTTCTATTGGGATTTCAGACGTAGCATTTGTTGCAACTTCCTCCAAGCATACCACATGGATGGGAAAATGGAGTCAGTAGTCATCTATAGGAGGTATCTTGGTTACATCCCATGGAGTTCCCTAGGTGGTCTATACGGTCGCCTACGGGAGAACCCCTCTTCATATGGAAGAGGTGTAGCCATGCCTGGAAATGATTTTTCCGCCAAAGTTCCACCACATGCAATCCCAACCACCTAGCTTGTTCCTTTTCTCACATTCCTGGTAGCACCATTACTTCCCCCTATCCTCTAGACTCTATGCTTGCCACCTAGAGTTTCCTAATGAGAATCTATAGAATCACCATTTGATATGTTGTCACCCAATAGTTGACATACTCTATTTATAGGTTGACATTGATGCGAGTAGGGGGAAGGCAATTACATCAACAAATCCAAAACTCATGAACATATGCCAAAATTGATAAAGGATTTAGGGATTATACTATCCTCGAACCTCTGTATACACCTTCTTTAGTATTTGATGCATGAAATCAAATTTCCTTGCAAACCTTGATCACATATGGGGTTCACAAAAAACATCTCGTCTATCTGAGATACCATCACACCAGACCTAATACTCTGTAAATACTCCCTATACTCTAGTTTTCCTCACCCTTTATCTATAATTATGACATTTGGGGTTCAAAATGGGAGAAAGTTAATGTTTTTATGTTCATAGATATTATGTTTTATCCCCTCCTCATTGAGCATCAATGGACAACATCCAGCAATATTCAGTACAGATGGTCGCAGGTTGTCACCTATATGGTGGATAGAATTTGGGAAATCATACCTACCACAATGAGCGGTAGCCCCACCATGAAGAATATGAAAATTGATATATATTTCATTGGGCATACACCCTCTTAATATGCTCCCCATAATTTTATACAACCTATCTAACATAGGATACCCCAAATTGACCATGTGGTTGGCATCCATGATCCCAACCATCACCAATGTCCCCAGGCAGACCCCCCATCCTCATGTCCCTTATTGAAAGTATCCACCTACTCATAACATAGAAATAAACCTGGTATATCAATAATTTGGGTCTCAACTTTCATTCACTATAATACCCTATGATTGGTATTCATCTATTTCCATGACCATCCACTATGATCCTCTCTTAACCAAATGTGATGCATTTAGAAACATCTTATTTCACCTGGGAATCTTGAAATTATAGTCCTTCCTATGAAATAGATCAAAATATGAGGAATAGGATATATCCTCCAGGGTGAGCTTAATGTAACGTCTTTCCATCACTAATTCTATCAAATTACATGTCAGCATGGGGTTCGTGTCATATCTCCCCAGACATTCTCTGTCTATAGGAAATCATCATATTGGTACCCTTTTAGGGGAATGCCTCTAATACAGTGGTTGTCCCAATGATTGATGTCAATTTTTCTATGGTGGAGGTGGAATGTGTTTGGGGTCGGTGAACACCATCTAAATAGATCTGGCACCAAGTCTATCTGATTGTAGAAAGGGAATTGTGATGTCCACACAACCTGAGAAAACCAGATGTGTTGAAACTCCACCCAGAATACCTCTCATGTCTGGCGTACCTAGTGCGCCAATTAACACTAACTAGTAATGTACCCTCAAGACCTGAAGACCTTTTACTACTTCCAGCCCTTGGTTTCTTCAGAAATGCTGCTCCTAAAAGTGCTTGCACATTGAGTCGAAGATTCCTTAGGAACTATCTCACATCCCATGATTGTCCTAGTCATTGGGTTCTAGGTGTAAACAACCATATCTTGATATTAAATGATAGGAAAACTATTTTTTTATGTTGAACCATGGGAGTTCATCCTCACAGGTAACCACCAGTCGTCATCTATCAGTCACAAAACCAAGCATTAATACAACTTCTAGAATGCTGAAGATCCATATTGGGTGATAATGACTCAGAACATAATACATATGTTCATGTGTTAACATACCAAAGAGTATTTTATTATTAGATACTACCATCCTCATGTGGATAATTTTGGGGTTTGTGATCATGTATTCCCACTAAGAAGAATATGTATCCTCCCTCTCAGCATCAGTTTGTGCACTGGCCATCTCTGTTAGGTCTCAAAATTCATGAAGGCGATCATGTGAAATAATAGTGGTTTGGCATGCAGATAGAAATTTTTTCATTAGATATACCTCAACTTGGAAATAAATTCCATCCAAGTAATAATCATGAATAATTTAGTATGGTGTGAAAGATTATGTGGTTCTGTGTAAGGAACCAAAAGAATTCAACATCTTTTAGGATGAATGGGGGACCTTTCATGAACGCGTGTAGAATTTCCTATCACATGTGAAACTAAAGGTATTAAGACATTCCCCCCTTCCATATTTGTATGTGTGAACTATAACTTCAAAAAACTCACAATGTTTTTGCATGTAGAATTTTTTATTTTTTGCGCACGTCCTGAAATTTAATTTTCTTTTTGAAATTTCCCTCAGAACACGATCTTTTGGTCCCCATTCTGCACAAATTTTGATGGGGGGGGGGGATTTTATGGCACTAAATTTCAAGTGATCGCATCAATTAGAATACGTGAGAAAACTAAAGGGATATTATGACTCATTGAACTATCTTGAGGACACTAAAGGAGCAGCTCAAAAGGTTTGAATCTTGAGATCAAGAAATAAATTAGTGCTTAAGGAACATGCATGCCCAGTGGCACGTCAAAGGAATTTCTCGGCACCAAGGTCCTATAAAATGTACATTGCATCATTACTAAAGAAACCATGATGGTGTAAAAGAACCATAGCAATGTTCAATATTCTTCCACACCCAATATGACATCAAATTACCACTTATATTAAAGAATCCTTCTGTGCTTCCATAGACATATTCATTTCTAAATTAAGGTCTTCCCCCTCATTTTGGGTATTGATCTAGATGAAAATTACACTATCATGCATGCAAGGTGACTCTTCTTCGATTGTGAAAAAATTCATGTCATCATGGTACAAGATCTTGTGAGATAGGTTTCCAATGGGTCCTCCATTGGGTGCTCCCACTTGGGCTTGACCCTCACCGATTTCCTTTTATTCTATGGAAATTGTGTGAAAAATATCCTTCTTTCATGAAATAATACCTTTGTGTAGTACCTCTTTTTCCCAAGCCCCTCATCTTACATGTAGGTCTTTAATCATGCATGAACCCTTTCCTAGGTGATCCAAGTGTTTTCTTTATCTTAATTCACCATTATTGAGTTCCTCTTGCCTGTAATATCCCAATTTTGTGCTCACCTCCTTCGTGTGCCATCCATGTTTTCACACAATGATTTCTTAGTCCCTCGAACAGTGATCAATGTTTCATTGGCCAACATAATTATTCTTTAAATAGTTACGCTATCATATATTTATTACCTATATAGATATTCTATCATGGACCCCTCTATCGACCACTCTTCCACCCCAACACGATTAGGCATTTCTTAAGACTTCACTTCCATAAGTGTTGGCTGGTTGAAGTCAAGAAAGTCCAAGAGATGAAGAGTGAGTCCCCATCATCCTAGATGAAGTACATTACAATTCGAAGCACTCACATCCTCAACAAATGAATTTAAATTTTGACCATCGTGTCTACATTATATTTGAGAAGATTAAAGACGGGATAGGCACTAGTGCCGTCCTGCTCTCTCTTTCCCTCTGGGATTTGTCTCCATACGCACCTCAGGCAGCCTCCATGAAATTCCTGATAGAAATTAACATGAAGTTCCCATACGATGACCATATCCTTTTAATACAATAGATTAACCTCTGCATGCTTCCCTCAGAGAGTAAGTCTCAATCATCACCATTCCCCATGGATGCATATTTCATGCCACAATTGTTAGGTCTTCCCCTATGTATTATTTCTCACACTAATCACAAATCATTTGGGCTTAGATAAATAATTGTCACTAACATCCTCTATGGACCGCTAACCATGAATAAGTCACATGCCCCCTCATTATCAAACTATGTATACATTTATAACTTTCTTCTAAACAGGGTACATAGAAAGAATCCATGATGTTCAATATAAGAATTCCTCTATCCCGAAGACTTAATTTTGGTTCCCCATAATCTCACACAAAGTTAAAATGTATACCCCTTAACCTTGTGAACTACGTGGGTTTTGATCCATGTCTTCATTATAGGGTACATAGGACACCTCAATGTGGTTTGAACCTGATTAAAGGTAAACATTAATGCTCCATCCTAGGGATATGAGCTCATGATGTTTTTTCTTCCATACTTGGGACACACCTCAAGGATATTCCTTCCATATGTGTTTTGATCCACCCAGGCAGCTAGCCATGTATTAGTCGCACAAAACCCATAATCCTCCAAATAGGAGTGCCTCTCTTCTGACGGGATGCTAACCATGTGTAACGCCCAACATGTCCCCATGTCGTTTTACTTTTTGTACACCTAGATTCTATTCCCCATCTAGAAGTACGTGGAAATTGATCATTCCTCTTTTTGAGAATGGTACGTAGGAAGCCTCCCTGAGGCTCAAGACCATAATTCATGTCCAATCTTGGGCTCTCCCTAGGGAATTATTGTTTCTGGAATGTAATGCCTCGACCTAGAGGTTCCACCTCCTTCGGGTCTTATACATGCATTCATTTTCATGAGCCCCCTAATTAGGTGACTCATCACCCCATCCTGAACTATGTTAACTTTGATTTCCTACCACGAGGATATGTATGAATCCTCCCTGAGGTTCAATCCTAACATTGTCACCTTCATTATGGTTCCATGTCCATTCGTTCCATACCTTTGACACTTCCTCCACAACCATCCTAATTATTTTACCCAGGCCACCAGATCTAGGTGTGAACATGCCATCCTTGCGGGTATCTGACCATGCATAAGCCCCGATCATTTTCTCCATAGCCTCAACCTTTTCATGGTGGGGCTACATCATTCAATGGGATGGTAACCAAGTATAAGACTTGAATTAACCACTCAAACTAAATGGGTATAAATACCTTTGCAGTACATAATAAACCACCTCAAGGTTCAATCCTAGCCAATGGAAAGCATTGGTGTCCGCTTCTAGGGGTGAACCCTCTTAAATCCGATTTCAGTGGCATCCATATTGGTCTTTACTATGTGTAACATTCCCATTCTGGGACATTCCATCTAGGGTATTCCCTCACCTAGAATTCTAAAACATCCATTTGGTAAACCTTCTAGGTGGCCCCTCATAGATATTTTGCTATCTAATCCACTCTCACAAGTTTTATGATTAGTTCATTTTATCCCAACTAGATGTTAAACTCTTGGCACACCCCATGTTAAACATAGGATGTTGAGGAAAAACTGGGAGACATGCCTTCATCATACGGTTACCACTATAAAAACAGAAGATTAGCTGTGAGTTTGTAGAAGGGATTATGTACAAACCCCTATAAATTCATTTTATAGGTGGTTATGGATGAACGCATCTAATCGGCGAATTTAGACTGATTTTAGAGGAATTTGTGTCAAAACCACAAAAAAATTCATAATTAGTTCCCCTATATGTTCAGTTGGATTTTAGAGTCAATATATATATATAATATTTATTTGTATATATATTAGGGGAAATAAATTAATATAACATGGAAATTATATTTAATGGAAATAGTGGGGGTTCACAACCCCCTTTTATCTCTTAAAATTGGGGGGGTTAATAACAGCCATTAATCCCTTAGATTAGAAGGGGTTTTGAAACCCATATAATTTAATATATTAGAGGGGGTTGTGATCCCCCTGTAATTTATGAAATTAGAGGGGGGTTTCAACACCCACTAAATCAATAAATTTGAAGGGGTTCATGAACGGTCATTAATCCATTTGATTAGAGTGATTTTTTAACCCCTCTTATTATTTATTTATTTTTTAGAATAAATTCCATAATAATTTAAATTTTATAATATATATGTTTTTTCGCATGTGTGTGGGCACACACACATAGAGATATATATATTACATGAAAATATTATATAAATGTATTTAAATACATTTTAAACTCATATGTATATATAAAGATGTTTTATAAATACTTTAAATAAATACTTATACATATTAACAAAAATGTATATATATAATTATTGTCATGCATAATATAAATGTAATTATAAATATATTTATTCAAATACATATAATTTATATATGGTTATATAAATACCATAAATTTATGTTATGATTTATATTATGTGTATATTATATTATATGAAATTTTATTATATATTTATGTATAAATACCTTTATATTATATTATGTATACAAATAAATATAATATAGGAAAAACTATATATAAATATAAATATATATTATGTTATTTATATTATAGTATATATTGTATATATATATATATCATATATATATATATATATTATATAGATTTTTTATATATAATCTTATATATATTGCATAATTATTTTATATATATATCAGTATACTTATTAATTATATCGATTTAGTAAAAATATATATCATTTAATTATATTATATATTTACAATTATATGATTTTATTTAATTTTTTTTACATGTATACATATGTATAATTGTATAATTGTACGTGTATATATATATATATTTGTATGAATTTTATTTCATATAATATAAATTATATATAACATAAAAGCATAACAATTATATATATGTATAAATATATACATAAATATAATTTATTTAAAAAATAAAACATATAAAAACTCAAGATTGTATTTTTTTTATTTATATTTCAATAATAACAATAATATTTTTAAATAATATGGTAATGTTTTATTATACATAATTAATATTATATGATATACAATTTATAAAAATAAATATATATTAATGTACACAATATTATACAACTATATTTATTAAATTAAATATATACTATTGTACATAATATTATGCAATTATATTTATTAAAATAAATATATATTAATGTGAAAAATTATAAATATATCTATTAATTGAAATAAATTCTATAAATATTTGTTTTAAGGTTATTTCATATAATATTATTTATATATTTTCATAAATTTTACTTCATATAACATTATATAAATATTTGTAGAAATTTTATTTCGTATATATATTTGTCTACATTTTATTTCCTATAATATTAATTATATATAATATAACAAAATTTATACAAGTAAGTATAAGATAATTTTAAAACAATATTTTTAAAGACATTATATTAATATATAAAATAAATATTTATATATTTTGTAATTAAACATGTATATAATATATAAATATTTGTTTATGTATATAAAAAATTTATTAAATATATTTATAAACATATAAATATGTGTATAAACATTACAAATATATAATTATATAATATATTCTCAAATATATATAGATACACATATACAATATATATTTTATATAAATGTATAAATTTCTTATAATATAAGTGTATTATTATATAAATATATAAATATATATCATTAAAATGTATATATTAACTGAAATAATTATATATTTAATGAAATATTATTTATTTTAATAAGTTTCATAATATATATAAATATAAAGAGGTGTAAATATATCAACAAGATAAGGTTGTCATAGTGGTATTGATAGTGCTGGTTTAAGCATGAAGTATAGTCTTTGAATCCTAGAGCTTCACAGTTTTAATTATTTGTGGGAGGGACTAGGTTCGCATAAGAATGAGAGGGGATAGGCGACAATGCGGGTGAGGAATGGAATTAGAGGGTGTGACACTTGGGTGAGGTGAGTATTGGACCGAAATAGGAGGCTGCTATGGGAAGGTATGGTGGCTATGGGGACAAGAGGTGAACAAGGTTAGTATGGAGAAATGGATGGGAGGGCCCAAGTGTTAACTAGTGTGGATAATGGTGGATGAGCCCGGGATATTAAAAAAAATTATTTTAGAGGCGGTTCTTAAAAACACCTTTGTTGTGGCTTGTTCAACTAAACTAGCAGTAGTTTCCAACCGCCTCTAGTTTTATCAATAATTTATAGGGGGTTAAATTCCCCTCTAAAATAATATTTGGGGGGGGGGAATTAGAGGGAGTTTTAATCTCATCTAAATGAACAACCTCTATATTTTAAACTACTTTACCAATGGCTCCTCAAAACCACCTCTAATAAGAGTTGGCTCGCACATTAGTGGTGGTTCCTCATAACTATCTCTAAAGTGTATATATGTGCTAATAACCCCTTCTAATTGTGTAATTTCTTTAGTGTAACCACATTTGATATGGGATTACTCGGGCATTAGTTCCCTTGAAAATCCCTATCATAAGAGTAAAAATTATTGGGTACCTGTGTTTCTAGGTCTAGACATGGCACCAATTCCCAATGTGAATACTCCCCAGACTGAGGACTACATCCCTGAATTTCCCTATTGTAATGTCTTGATAAAAGTAGTGTAATTAACTAGCTCCCACAAAGTGATGGTACTAGGATGATATTCACGATCAACATATTAATAATTAAGGGATACCCAGATAAGGTGAATAATTCTGAGAAGGGATCCAAGGAAGGATAAACTGACATCCCATCATCCAGTTTAAATAGGGGATTAAACATCTCTAAAGAGGTGATGGATGTCCCCCTCCTTCGGAAAGAGGTAATGTGGGGTATAATTCAAACTGTCAGTGAGCGTCGACAATGAAGTGCGACACAACGTGCCTTTACCAATGTGTCTGAAACAATATTTATTGGACTATAGCTCATATAGTATAGTATATTCATTAAAGCGTTTCTTTATCATGCAACATTTATTTTGACCATCACTTCAGGCTATGTTTCATGAAACACCTCCTCTTATAAAGAAGGTTAGGAATTCATGACACCTTAAGGTTTAGGCTCACAGAAATTTGGTTTTAAAAAAGTATATCCATTATTTCAAATTTTGGCCTCACACTAAACCATCATCGTTAATTCCTATTGGATGATTTTTTTATTATCAATGCATTCAAATACCTACCTAAAATTGTGGTTCCTCTATTAAATACTGACCCTAATTGGTCAAATTCGGAAAGGGGATGAAGTATAGTACAAATAAAATTCAAACCTCGATTAATATCATACTAATATATGAAAGTTAAACACATTAGATTAATTCCTTAATAATTTATAATAAATAAATTTATTTTATCAATTATGGATAAAATTTACTCCTTTACTAGAAATAATAATTCTTAGAAAATGAACTTCTTGACCCTTAAAAACACATTTTCACATCAATTCATACAGTTGAAATAAATAAATAATATATAGAAATATCTATAAACAAAGATTATTATCCTACATATTCTTTTAAAAAACCAATATATAATCCATAAAAACGAACCTAAAGATATTAAGATAAAATTTTAATACGCACTCCATTTATTGTATAAATTCCAAAAAATTATTGATAACTCTAAAAGGAACCACCAAAATCTCAAGAATTACCAAAAAAACACCCTAATGAAAACATATAAATGTACTCCAACATCAACATATTATTATGGTATCCCAAATGAAATTATATCATTTATAAAAATCTATATTTATTTGGTTAATCAAAAAGGTTATCAATCCTCGGTTTAATGAATATATGGTTAATAGTTATCTAGTTTAAATATCTATAATGAAAGATTCCATAGGATTTTCCTTAACAATGTCCCTCAAAAACTCCATGTGAAGTTATTGAGGTTGGATATTGAAAATTTTTACAGAGTATATTGATATAAATTCTTAGTTATTGGGTTTTTTGAGCTGTTTTGAAATGATTATAAAATAATGTTTTCAAAATTTTGAATAATCAACATCAATAATGTCCCATGGAGTGATATAAGGACATATTCAAGGAAGAGTCCAAATTACCTATGGTTAAATCGGAGGGGGATAATGGTATTATAATGGGGGATTTATTTATAAAAATAGGTATATCCTCTACATGAATTGACATCCAATATTTTACTATTTTGGGAAGGATGTGTGCACTAGTTTGATGCCACTATGGTGGAATTCACCAAATACTTCAAGATGTTACATCCACATACATTCCAAGGAATTTTAGGCCCTTAGTGTTTATATTATTAAAAAAATATTATCAAAAAAATATTAATTTTTTAAGACATCCAAGGATATGTAGATAGAGATACATATCTTCATGAATTAGGGGACTTCCTGGAAATGTTGGGGTGGGATGGTCTGGTCTCGGTATAGTGAGAGCCTAACAGGGGATGCATTCAAGAAAATATTATTAATGTATTTTTTTATAAATACTCTAATTTTGGATCAATAATATGTGTTTATAGAGCTCTATTAAGGATCAATGTCATGACACATCCCTTGGGGCCCATGTCGTGACAACCCCAAGCCCACCTTCCATAGGCCAGGGGCTGGCGACTAGAACCAAAGGCGTAATTCCCTAAAATTGGGAGGGAATTTCCTTTTTAAAGTTTAAACACACACAAAATAGCAGACAGTTGGATATGAATCATTAAGAAAACAGTATAAACAAAAAATGAGTACAGTATGTAAAAAGGTTCCAGAATACAAGCCCAACAGGAAAGTACATGGAAACTGAAAAAAACAAGAACAACTGAAGTAATGTAAAACAATTGATTCGTCATCCACCGGGATTTCTACCTGAAGGGTTGGTAAAGATAACCCCTTATCACTCCACGACCGTCAGTATCTTCCATGTACTGACTCATCATAAGGTCCACCTCCGGGTACCATCCAGTCCTGCTACTCTTAGCCTCAATCAGCGTTGTCCATCGTCTGAAACCAACACAGCGAGGTGCGTGCATAGACCGTGCATGGGTGAGTGTAATGATAATTATTAGGGAGCCCGAGACCCTCAAGGTCTCAAAAAATCCAATAAGGATAAATCACAATGAATGAAAATAAACAGATAACCCCACATTGGTATATTCCCAAACATATACCTAAGTTATCAAGTAATCCATCTCCAACAAAAGGTAAACACAAAAGTTTTTGACTCATCTCACACAAGTATACAACATTTGTAGAGAATTAGTGATGAATAGATGTAATCACAAAATCATATATTCTATCAAACCCACACAAGTTCCAGGAGCAAAAATGAGAATTGTCGAACCAACACATGATCTAGAAACAGTCGTTAGTGCTTTCGAACCCACAAATAATCTAGGAATAGTGACCATAACTCTCGAACCCACATAAGATCTAGGAACAATATTTAGAGATGTCAAACCCACACAGGATCTAGGATCAATGACCAAAACTATCGAACCCACATAGGATCCAGGAACAGTAGTCAGAGCTGTCGAACCCACATAGGATCTAGGAACAGTCGTCTGAGAAAAGCCAGCCATAGGGTTTCCACATGAAGCACGGTTCATTCCGGGAGGGTCTGTTCCTCAAGAAAAGTGTTGATATATCAACTTCAATGAAGTCCCACTAAAAAGTAATGCAATGTTCCGCCATGTTCTAGGGGTCTGATCGCAACAGACGAAGCATCAATCAAACACTCGGTCTGTGAGTTATTAGACTTTTAGTCTCGGGGGCCCAATTGGATTCGTGCTTGATCCAACCTGATGGTATCTCAACTATACCCTAAACTCCAGTGGGGTATACTAAAGGGAATTATCGCACTCTAAGAATACCAGCACCATTGATGGTTCGTCAAACGGTCGTCCTGTGCCAAAGACATGGCCAAAGAAAGTAAAGAGTCAGTATTGGGCCTAGGTCCGGTCCGACCCGGTCAGTCCGACCAGGTCTGACCCCATCAGGGCCGACCTGGTCTGGGTCAACCCGATCAGACTTCTTATGTCTGGACCGACCCATTAGGCAGGCCAGCCTATTAGTTTCGGCCCGGAGCGTCACGAGGGCACGGGACAGTGCGGTGCGGCCCGGATGGCACAACCAGGCTGGTTCAGCCAGGGCGCTGCGAGTGGGGATGCGGGCTAGCTCATGAGGCCGCACATCTGAGAGGTAGCCGGTAAGGGCCCCAAGAGGGCCATCTTGTCATGACCCGTCCTCGGGGCCCGTGTCGTGACTACCCCAATCCCACCTTCCATAGGCCAGGGGCTGGATACTAGCACCAAAGGCGTAAATCCCAATAACCGGGAAGGCATTGCCTTTATAAAAGTAAACAAAACACCACAAAGTACAAGAGGAAGCAAAACACTAAGTACAAAGGAAAGTGATGAAAGGTAAATGGGCCAGAATACAAACCCAAATGAAAGTACAACTACAACTGAACAAAGTACAACAATAAAAGACAATAGCTGGAAGAAAGAAGCAGCTCCTGGGTCATCCTCCTCGGATCCTACCAGAAGGGTAGGTACAAATGGCGCAGGTCCTGGTTCGTCCACCACGGATCCTACCTGAAGGGTAGGTATAGATAGCCTCCACAACGCTCCCACCCGTCAACCTCCTCAGTGTGTCATCTCGTCGTGAAGTCCACCTCCAGACACTGACTCGTCGTGTAGTCCACCTCCGGGTACCGTCCAGTCCTCAAACACTCGGCCTCCGTCAGCACTGCCCGTCATCTGCAACCAACACAACGAGGTGCAGGCATAGCCCATGCAGGGGTGAGTATAACGATACTCATTTGGGACACCGAGACCCTCAAATTATCACTAAACCAACATGGATATCCACAAAGAATATATCAACAAATAACATATACTTAGGTATATTCCCATACATATATCTAAGTTATCAAGTAACCCATCTCAATCATGAGGGAAACACAAAGATCATGAAATAAACGGATAACCACTACCCAGGTATATGCCCATACATATACTTAAGTTATCAAGTGACCCATCTCAAACAAGAGGTAAACACAAAGGTAAAAAGACTCAGCTCAAACCAGGATTTTCATTATCGAAACCGTAACTGCTGAAGTGCTCCGACTCTGGAGGGTACAGTGGTCCTGTCACGACTCTGAGGTGCTTCTCACTAACCTAATACTGCTGAGGTACTCCTCCTGTCGAGTACCGTGGGTCAGCCACCCAGACACAGTAGTGCTTCCCGCCGAGGTATGTCACCCAAACACAGTAGTGCACACCCCCTAGTAGCCTGCTAAGGTACTCTCCGGACGAGTACCACAGGTATGCACTATCACACAGGTAGTGATCCATCCTCCATTGGTCTGAACCTCACAAATTAGTGCTCCGTCCACTGGGCTAGTCGACTCACTCCAAGTCGAGTCGGTCAAGCAGTCGTCAGGTCTCAATCGGCTACACGGTCTCCATACTCCGCACGCTCGTCTCTAGGAGGGTCCTCTCCACGAGCTACAGGTCGATACTCCAAGTATCTCAAAGTCCCACAAAGAAGTATCTAAAAGGAATGCCTCATCATAGGGGTCTCAACGCAACAGACGGCGCGTCAATCGAACACCCGGTCTGTGAGTTATTAGCCTTTTCGTCCCAGGGGCCCGGTTGGTTTCGTGAGCGAACCAACCCGGCCGTATCTCAACTGTACCCCGAACACTCATAGGGTATACTCATAGGTACCGTTTCTCAACTAGATCACCAATTCCACTGACGGTTCATCAAATGGACGTCTGGTCTTAAAGATATCAGCTTTTTCGGTCCAGGGGCTCGGTTGGATTTCGGGTGCAATCCAACCTGGACACTATCCAACTATATCCAAATCTCGAGCGAAGTTTTCCAAAAGTTCCGTCTCACTTAGAGGAATCCAACAAATTCAACGGCACGTCAATCGGACGTCTGGAGCTCAAGATATAAGCGTTTCCGCTCCGAGGGCCCGGTTGGTTTCGTATCCGAACCAACCCGGCCGAACCCAAAGTATTCTGAAACCTTGAGTGCGATATACCGAAACAACCGCCTCGTTCCAAGGATCGCTACGCAACTAACGGTGTGTCAATCGGAGGTCCGTAGCCCAAGATATGAGCATTTGACTGAAAGTGGTCCGAAATCGGGGGGTCTGTGCCCGGACCGACCCGGCCCGACCCCCTGGGTCGGCACGAACCGGGTCCGACCCGACTGGTCCCGGCCCGAACTGGCAGGCGCGGCCCGGCCTGGCCCGCACGGACCGTCGCGGCCGGCTCGGTCCGGCCCGACCGGCCCGCCGCGGCTCGGCGTGGCCGAGCCGAAGTCGGGGAGCGGGGGGTGCGCGCGGCCCGCCCCTCGCCGTTAATTGAGGGCGGCGACGCAACCACTGCCACCTATTCTTCCGGCGGCGTGCTCGGGATCCGCTGCCGCCTAGCGGCCGGATGGCTCCGGCCGCCGCCTCCAGTCACCGGCGATGCCGCGCTGGCGACCCGCACCTCCGGGTGTTTCCACGGGCCACTGGAGTTGCTCCGGTGGTCCGTTTTCAAAACCGTCTGAGCTGGTTTTCATCTCAGGTCTCGTACTTTACTGCGCAAGCTTCAAAAATACTTTGCGGCCTCGTTATGTCGTCGCTCGCCAATCCGGATGTCAATTAACAAAACGCGACGTCTTCTTGGTTCTCCGGTGCGACGCGATGGTGCTGCGCCCCTTCGTCGTTGCCTGACTCCATCCGCGGATGTATTCGGGTTTCTCCGACGCGGTGCGACGGTATCGTGACTTTGTTTTTTTTTCACGACGCGGCGCGACTGCGCCACACATTTCCTTGTCGCATGATTCCGCATGGTGCGATGGCATCACGTCTTCCCGTACCAAACCACATTGAAATCCAACATGGAAAAAGGAGGTCGGTCGGCCGTGTTTGTGCGGACCGGCCCCTTCTCGTTAAACGATAACAGTTGGACATATTCACGAAGAATAAAAATCAAGGGAGTAAACGAGGGTTCACCAACAATCATAATTTAAATTCCCTGCCTCGTAATTTTCGTTCGTTGACGATCTCAGAAAAAGGGCGGATATCGATTCCTCGATTGTCGTGATCATCACACACACCCAATTCTCAAGATCATGCGTCGGAAAGGAAGAAGGGTACTCGTCGTTCGTGGACGAGCATTTAGAGGTGACGTCGTCGTTGACGATGTTCTTCGCGGGCGACGTCTTCTCTTTGATGCGGATGAAGGTCGTTGGAGATGTCGTGGGCATCGCTTCCCTTTCCTGGCCTCAGTTGAAGAACAATGAAGAAGATGGCGTCATCGTGCTTCAGTGGCGGAAGAGACATTCTTCTTGTTCTTCGTCGTATAGAAAGAAGAAATTCAAGACTTCCTAAGCTTTTTCTCCAAAGTCTCCCAATCAACTAAACTCCAACCCAAATAAAATAAGTTCTTAACTTGTTTTATTAACACAACAAAGCTTATGAATTTCAAGAGTTTGAAATTTAAATTAACTCACATAATTAAATATCTCAAGTTGTCAAATTTAATGAGAGGGAAGTGGAGAGACTCATTTAATGAGAGAGAGTTTCATCCATATAAATAGGGAGTTAAAGAGTTAAGGGGGTTAAGGGGGTTTGATACTCATATAGGCCCCACCTTATAACATCCACCCAAGGGAGGTTATGTGAGGGTGGTCCCCTCCACTAACCTCCCCTTGGAGGTTCTAACTACCACCTCAAATAAAAATATGGCAAACACATATTTTTATTCAGTTTAATTAAATACCCCCAAAAACTAACTTCCAAACTCGATAAAACGCAACTACGGAATAGGTGTTCCTAAGAAAAAACTGGCGCTGCGGTTCCATCGGTGCCCTCAGAATTTGATTCCGAGCACTAGTTCAAATGATAGAAATTCCCGCTCATTCGTTCACTGAACGTACCCAAGCCAAACTTCAGAAAATGATTCCGGGCACACCGGGCCTCGGAATCAGGCGCCGTCAGAAACTGCGTTCTTGTAAAATCCCAAAAAAAATTATGAAAAAATTTTCCTTGAAATTTCCGGGTCTTTACATTACTCCCACCTCAGGGCTTTACATCCCCGTAAAGCTTCAACACAAACTAGGGTCACAAAATTGGTATTGAACACGTACCTGAGCCTTACGCTCCCATGTGCTTACCTAGAGGTTCCGTACTTCCAAATAAAGCG
The DNA here is from genome assembly GCA_963277665.1 of Viscum album. Taxonomy (NCBI): domain Eukaryota; kingdom Viridiplantae; phylum Streptophyta; class Magnoliopsida; order Santalales; family Viscaceae; genus Viscum; species Viscum album. The sequence goes on from OY728123.1 coordinate 640,615,916, forward strand.
CACCCGAGGAATCGATCGTCCTTGTAGGATCCTCTCCTGTCGATCCTCGATCCCCACTGGAACCTCCGTGAAAAACACATCATCTCCATCGTCCAGCTCCTCATGGTTGATGATATGCGAAGGGTCGAGCACGTATCTATTCAGTTGAGATATGTGGAAGTCGTCGTGCACCTGGTGCAACTGAGGTGGATGGGTCAAGTGGTAAACCACCTCGCCTACCCAGCTGTGGACCTAGAAAGGTCCGTTGAACCTCAGAGTTAACTTGCTGCCTTGGCCACATCTCCGTAAACCTCGTCGAGGTGAGACCCATATAAGGACGTGATCATCATCATCGAACTCTATAGGTCTCCAATTACGGTTAGAACTGGAACTCAAAACGACTACTGCCACGAGGGTAATGTTGACCGACTCAAGAGTGATCGATCGCACCCTCCTCTGAAAGAGTTTATCATGTGCTACATGTGGTTTCCTTTTCGCCGACCAAGGAAACCCCTTCCCGATGTTTTCCTAAAACCGTCAATTTGATTATGAACAGTTATAGCCCATTCCATACTCAAACTAACGTCATAAGGCCTCGACGCTGCCACCAAGAGATTCCAACCGAAACTCTCACCTCGAGGGTCTGATCACACCGTCGGTGTAAGTGTGATTATCGAGTCTCCTCCCAAGGTATCTTCATACATGAGGGTCAAGTCCACGGCTTTCTGGAAACACTAGGTCTGGGACAAGATTTGTGAAAGTGAGGAATGATTCATATCGACGTCTGTTACTACAGAAGCTAGTAGTGCACACAGAATGTCCCTTGAATCATTTTTTTAGAGCCATTGGGTCACACTCCTTGACTGCCTGCAGCCGCACTATTCCTCCGCTCTCCAGCTCCTTGAGCCTGGCAGGGATAACTAAGGTGGGTGGTTGTAGCATGTTAAGATGTACACCACCTCATGCTGCCCTCCTAGCTCTGACACCACGTCTGCTGCTTCGCAGCCTCATCTCTCCTTTAAACTTCCTCTTCTTTAACATTTACCACGCTTGAGTCTCTAAGACTGGAGCCGGTTTCTTGTTTCTTACTGCACTGTGCAGTCTTCATCCGCTCCTGGATGATCTGTACCTTCTTTGCATAAGATCTGAAAGAGATGCTAAAATTTCTCCTTTTCCAAAAAAGAGAAACTCGGTCTAATCCCCTAGATGAACCACATCCATTGCCTAATACAGTCAATCCTGACATGAATGATGCATTCATGCCATGGATGACGTTGTAAGGCCTCGACGTAACTACTAAAAGATCCAACTGTCACTCTCGCCTCCAAGGGTCGAGTCACACTGTCGACATCAGTGTAGGGTCACTGGGTATCCTCTAGTAGAAATCTCGAAAGTGAGGGTCAAGTCAACAGTTTAACCGGGACCACTCAGTATCAACCAAACAAAAGGATAGGAAAGTAAACAAAGATAAGTGTCTTTTTATTATTGCAGCTCATAGTACAAAGACACGAATACAACAACAACATGGAACTAGAAGTACAAGGGACGTATCCACTAGTTCCACTCCTGTCCACCTGCTCCCGGAGCTCTACTGCCTTGTCCACTGCTCGGATGTTTCTCAAGCACTAATCGCTGCTTATGCCTCGGTGGATCCTCCAATGCCTGCGGATCAACTGTACTAGGAGTCGGACAGTCACGTGCCAAGTGACCTTTCCCGCCGCATGAGTAACACTGTCTGTTTCTGTCATTCCTGGATCTAACCCCACCCCGGGTGCCCCGCACCATCGGTCCTAAAACCCGAGATCGTCCAACTGATGGTCTGGTCCTCCTGGACCTCTGCATCATCTGTCTACTGCCCACAGATGACTCGGCTACTAATCGAAAAACACACTGCATAGGAAGAATCTCCTGTACACGCTCGGGGTGTAGAGCTACTAGCACAAACTCCACCCTGAAGAAGGTCACAATGTCTTATCATGCGAAGTTCATCCCATGGAAAAACTGAAACAAGTGGCTCCACCACCTACCTACTGCTGCCTGAAAGAGGCTAGCAGCAAAGATCACCATGAAGTCTGCCAGCGTCCCCACTAGCCTGAAGACTCTCACCACAGCCTCTAGCCAAACCTGAGCCGCCTGCGGGTCCATCTCTCCTCGGATCCTGGGAGGCCTCTGGAGCTGGAACTCGTGCAGCGCACTCAAGTGGAGTGCATCGCCTACTGCTGGTGCTGGTGGCATCGGTGGCCCAACGTATGGTAGTACCGCTGGTGTCTCCACTGGTGCCTCAACTGCAAGAGGGCCCTGTACCGAAGCCTCGTCGCTCGACATGCTGTCAATACGCACATCCCTCTGGGCTCTAGCTGGTCATCCGAGAAAAGGCATACTGAAAGAAACAACATGACACAGTCAAACGATTATACCTAGTGAGATGACCTGGTTTGAGCTGATATTTAAATAAAACTTCTGGAAACACACACGCAATCAGTGTTTTCGTGCAAAAAGTCGAAAATCTGTTGTCATGGTCCTGGTGTATGTATATGTCGGCCGCCCGCACCAACACTAGAATCCCTGAACTGAAAACCACACTCGGTACTCTTAACACTATTGCTTTACAGAAAGAAAATTTCAGAGCTATAAGTTCTACGGTAGAACCGACTCCTCTGATACCAATTTGTCACGACCCATCCTCGGGGCCCTTACCGTGACTACCCCAAGCCCGCCTTCCATAGGCTAGGGGCTGGCGACTAGCACCAAAGGCGTAAATCCTGATAACTGGGATGGCATTGCCTTTATAAAAGTAAACAAAACACCACAGATTACAAGCGGAAGGAATACACTAAGTACAAAGGAAAGTGCTGAAAGGTAAATGGGCCAGAATACAAACCCAAATTAAAGTACAACTACAAATGAACAATGTACAACTAGAAAACACAACAACTGGAAGAAAGGAAGCAGCTCCTGGGTCATACTCCTCGGATCCTACCTGAAGGGTAGGTACAGATGTCGCAGGTCCTGGTTCGTCCCCCACGGATCCTACTTGAAGGGTAGGTACAGATAGCCTCCACAACGATCTCTCCCGTCAACCTCCTCCGTGTGACGTCTCGTCGTGAAGTCCACCTCCAGATACTGACTCGTCGTGTAGTCCACCTCCAGGTACCGTCCAGTCCTCGAACACTCGGCCTCCGTCAGCACTGCCCGTCGTCTACAACCAACACAATGAGGTGCGGGCATAGCCCGTGCAGGGGTGAGTATAACTATACTCAGTAGGGACCCCGAGACCCTCAAGGACTCACTAAACCAACAAGGATATCCGCAAATAAGTTCTCAATAGATAACCTCTACTTAGGTATATGCCCATAGATATATCTAAGTTATCAAGTAACCCATCTCAATCATGAGGGAAACACAAAGATCCTGAAATCAACGGATAACCACTACCCAGGTATATGCCCATACATATACATAAGTTATCAAGTGACCCATCTCAATCAAGAGGTAAACACAAAGGTCAAAAGACTCAGCTCAAACCAGGATTTTCATTATCGAAACCGTAACTGCTGAAGAGCTCCGTCTCTCGAGTGTACAGTGGTCCTGTCATGACTCTGAGGTACTGCTAACTAACCTAAGACTGCTGAGGTACTCCTCCTGTAGAGTACCACGGGTCAGCCACCCAGACACAGTAGTGCTTCTCGCCAAGGTATGTCACCCAAACACAGTAGTGCACACCCCCTAGTAGCCTGCTGAGGTACTCTCCGGATGAGTACCGTGGGTCTGCACTGTCACACAGGTAGTGCACCGTCCGCCATGGGTCTGCACCTCACAAAGTAGTGCTCCGTCCACTGGGCTAGTCGACTCACTTCAAGTCGAGTCGGTCAGGCAGTCATCAGGTCTCAGTCGGCTACACGGTCTCCGTACTCCGCACGCTCGTCTCCGGGAGGGTCCGCTCCACGAGCTACTGGTCGATACTCCAAGTATCTCAATGTCCCACGAAGAAGTGTCTCAAAGGACCGCCTCATCATAGGGGTCTCAACGTAATAGACGACGCGTCAATCGAACGCCCAGTCTGTGAGTTATTAGCCTTTTCGTCCCAGGGGCCCAGTTGGTTTCGTGAGCGAACCAACCCGGCCGTATCTCAACTGTAACTCGTACTCTCCTAGTGTATACTCATAGGGACCGTTTCTCAACGAGATCACCAACACCACTGACGGTTCGTCAAACAGACGTCTGGTCTGAAAGATATCAGCTTTTCCGTTCCAGGGGCTCGGTTGGATTTCGGGTGCAATCCAACCCGGACTCTATCCAAGTATATCCAAATCTCAAGAGATGTATGCCAAAAGTTCCGTCTCACTTAGAGGAATCCAAAAAAGTCGATGACACGTCAATCGGACATCCGGAGCTCAAGATATATGCGTTTCCGCTCCGAGGGCCCGGTTGGTTTCGTATCCGAACCAACCCGGCCGAACCCAAAATATTCCGAAACCATGAGTGTGATATACCGAAACGACCGTCTCGTTCCAAGGATCGCTACGCAACTGACAGTGCATCGATCGGAGGTAGTTAGCCCAAGATATGGGCATTTGACTGAAAGTGGTCCGAAATCGGGGGGTCTGGGCCCGGACCGACCCGGACCGACCCACCCTGGGTCGGCCCGAACTGGGTCCGACCCGACTGGACCCGGCCCGGCCCGGCCGACTCGGTCCGGCCCGACCGACTAGCCGTGGCTCGGCATGGCCGAGCCGAAGTTGGGGAGCGGGGGGTGCGCGCGGCCCGCCACTCGCCGTTAATTGAAGGCGGCGGCGCAACCGTCGCTGCCAATTCTTCCAGCGGCGCGCTCGGGCGCCACCACCGCCTGGCGGCTGGATAACTCTGGCCACCGCCTCTGGTCGCTAGTGATGCCGTGCCGGCGACCCGCGCCTCCGGGTGTTTCCGCTGGCCACCGAAGTTGCTCCGGTGGTCCGTTTTAAAAACCGTCTGAGCCGGTGTTCATCTCGGGTCTCATACATTACTGCGCAAGCTTCAAAAATACATTGCGGCCCCATTTTGTCGTCGCTCGTCAATCCGCACGTCAATTAACAAAACGAACTGTCTTCTTGGTTCTCCGGCGTGATGCGTTGGCACCGCGCCCCTTCGCCGTGGCCGAACTCCGTCCGCGGATGTCTTTGGGTTTCTCCGACGTGGTGCAACGGTATCGCGCCTTTGTTTGTTTTTCACGACGCGGCGCGACGGCGCCGCACATTTCCTTGTCGCATGAATCCGCATAGTACGACGGCACCACGCCTTCCCGTACCAAACCATAACGAAATCCAACATGGATAATGGAGGTGGGTTGGCCGTGTTTGTGCGGACCGGCCCCCTCTCGTTAAACGATAGCAGTTGGACATATTCACGAAGAATAAAAATCAAGTGAGTAAACGAGGGTTCACCAACAATCACAATTTAAATTCCCTACCTCGTAATTGTCGTTCGTTGATGATCTCAGAAAAAGGGCGGATATCGATTCCTCGATTGTCGTGTTCATCACACACTCCCAATTCTCATGCTCATGCGTCGGAAAGGTAGAAGGATACTCGTTGTTGGTGGACGAGCGTTCGGAGGTGACGTAGTCGTTGACGACATTCTTCGCGGGCGACGTCTTCTCCTTTGACGCGGATGAAGGTCGTTGGAGATTTCGTGGGCGTCGCTTCCCTTTCCTTGCCTCGGTTGAAGAATTATGAAGAAGATGGCGTCGTCGTGCTTCAGTGGCGGAAGAGACGTTCTTAGTGTTCTTCGTCGTAGAGAAAGAAGAAACTCAAGACTTCCTAAGAATTTTCTCCAAAGGCTACCAATCTACTAAACTCCAACCCAAATAAAATAAGTTCTTAACTTTTTTTATTAACACAACAATGCTTATGAATTTCAATAGTTTGAAATTTAAGTTAACTCACATAATTAAATATCTCAATTTTCAAATTTAATGAGAGGTTGGTGGAGAGACTCATTTAATGAGAGATAGTTTCATCCACATAAATGGAGAGTTCAAGAGTTAAGGGGGTTTGAAACTCATGTGGGACCCACCTTATAACATCCACCCATGGGAGGTTATGTGCGGGTGGGCCCCTCCAATAACCTCCCCTTGGATGTTCTAACTACCACCTCAAATATAAATATGGCAAACACATATTTTTATTCAGTTTAATTAAAAACCCCCAAAAACTAACATCCAAACTCGATAAAACGCAACTGCGGAATAGGTGTTCCTAAGCAAAAAACAGCGTTGCGGTTCCATCGGTGCCCTCAGAATTTGATTCCGATCACCGGTTCAAAAGATAGAAATTCCCGCTCATTCATTCACTGAACTTACCCGAGCCAAACATTGGAAAATGATTCTGGGTACACCGGGCCTCAGAATCAGGCACCGTCAAAAACTGAGTTCTTGTAAAATCCCAAAGAAAATTATGAAAAAAATTTCCTTGAAATTTCCGGGTCTTTACACAGCTGGTTCGGACGGGGTGCACAGGAGGCATGAGTGGCTGCGAGGTCGGGCCAGCGAGGTTCAATGCAACTCAGGCCTGCCCGGGCCAGCGTTGTCCGGCCGGGGTGGCCTGGCCGATTTGGTTAGGGAACGGCACAACCGGAGGGATGTGGGTTGGCCCAGAGCACCGGGGTGCCGTGGGGGAAGCACAGTTTGTGGAGACCGCAGGTAGCGTGGCCTTTGTCTTCGCCGCCTTCGTTGTACCGTCACCTCATCGCCATGCCGAAAATCATCATAAACAAGAACGACGGAGGGGTCGAGCCATATCGGTTTGTCCCACACCCTTCGTGTTTAGGCTGGTAACAAAAGGCTCATCAAGAAGTACGATGAAAAAAAAATTATTTTAAAATTTCCACATCGATTCCTTTCCAGCCGAAGATGAGAAGATGAAAAGGGATACTACACAAATAAACCTCCTAACTTTGATCATCGGTCGTCATCGATAAAGTTGCAGGAAGAAGACAGAGTCATCATTCATCACGTCCACCGCACACTTCCAATCTCGAGCTGCATCGGCTCATTGATGACGATGTGGAGGGTAGGTCGGTTGAAGACAACCCACATTCGTTGGGAGATGGGGTTCTTTGTTGGCGAACCCAAAATCTTCCATGATCTCCTCTCAAAGCTCCCGTCAAAATGAACAATGCCAACCAAAATCGTAATAGATTGACTTAATATATTATTTAACTTGTTGGCACAAAATTCCAATGGTAAATTAATAACTTTGCTCCCCTAATTAATTCACGTGTGTTGGCACAAATTAATTATGGGAGTTGGGACCAATTAATTAAAAGGGAGGTCAAGGAGCTCCACCTTATTAATGAGGGGAGTTAAGAGATCAAGAGGCTCTCCCTTATTAATGATGGAGAGTTGAGTGGTTTTCCGCTCCTCTCATTAATATGGGGTTTATCCCTGTGTGGTCCCCACATTGTAACCTCCGCGGGAGGTTAGGTTCGGGTGGGACCCACCACCATAACCTCTCATGGGAGGTTAAGGTGTGGTAGTCCCACCTCCAACTTCCACAAATAGGTTTTAACCACCAAACACCCACATGGTGGCACAAAAAAAAATAAAGTGAAGCTCAATTTATTTTATTATTTTCCATGAAAACCTAAAAACTAAGATTTATTCTCAACCAACTGTTATCAAAGTGAAAGTGTCCTTAAGCAAATACTGTTGTTGCGAGTTCAAAGGTGCCCTCAAATTTTTATTTCGAGCACTTGTTCAGAATTTATAAAAACCCTCTTGTAGGTTTACTGAACATTTCCAAAAAAACCTCAGAAATTGATTCCGAGCACACCGGGCCTTAGAATCACGCGCCGTTAGTTTTTGCAGACTCCTAAAATTCCCATGTATTAAAGGAAAAAAAAATTCAATGGAAATTCCAGGTCATCACAATCACTTTTTGGTATTTATTGTCAACGTGGTTCTAGGATTTGAATAAACATATATAAATAATCACAATAGTATGGTTAGTGAAATTAGGAGGGAATTTGAATTTAGGATTTTTGAATCAATGGTACTATGATAATTGAGATTTAATTTAGTCTTATATTATTCAAATATCTCAAAGATATATTTATGGAGATAAGATAATTCATGTAATGGGTTTTTGGTAATTTAGTGGGCATCAATTTTTTGTTTTGTAAGAACCAAAGATTTTATATGTATTTAATTTGAAATCAACATAAAGTAACTGATATATTCTTTACACACAACATTAATTCTATATGAACTGTGATATAGTAAACCCTTATAGACTAGACATGACATTAGCATATATGAATAGTAACAAACAAAATCATAAAAAAGTATATAATGTTTATAAATAATTAAAATTTATTGAATTATTTATAATAAACAAGTAATCAATTTTTAGTAAAATCGTTTTATTTTATAAAAAATGTTGTCTTCAATAATGGTTTTTATTTAATATTTATAGAAACAATTTTCATAAATTTATACCATTTTCAAAATTTTCTTTTTAGGTAATTTATATAATTTTTAGGAAATCTTGTCAATATTATCCCTTGGTGGGTTTTTAGTATTTTCATAGAAATATTTATTTTTTAGTGAATAGTGAGAAATATTTATTTTTTTTTAACCAGACATTTATTGTTGAGTAAAAGAACAATTATTTCTTTAATTTGATCATAAAATAACCTAAAACAAATTTAACTATAAATAAAATATTTAATTACCAAGTAATCATCAATATATCATATTTTGTTATAATTTTTTTTGGATTAAAAATCATTTTTCTAAAAACAGTTTTTCTATGTTTGATGTTTTTATATATCTAAAAATTTATATATTCTCTATTTATTTATGGTTTTAATGAAATATATAGATTATATAAAAAAATATTTTATCATTCATTTCATGGTCTTCACAAATAAAGAAATGGAAATAAATCACCATTTATAATTAAAAAAATATTTTTCCAAAACAATTTTATTTCCCCTTTGCGAGAATAATTGGAATGGAATTATTCTAAAATTTAATCTATTAAAACCTATTAAATATTAATAAAAATAATCTTTATAATAATGTAATAGTGTCAACAAAATATTTCACCTTAGTGAATAGTAATAATTCTAAAATTCAATTTCCATAATTTAGGTTAGAATGAGTTTGTAGGAGGTTTAACAAAGATATAAAGGTATGTATACCACCCAAACCTATATAATTTACATGGGATGAATATATTTTATCCATACCATATTTTAAATTCCAATAAATGGCCATATGGATCCACATTCCCATGAAATTGAACTTATATCCTTATAAGTTACTTTATTATGAAGCTATCAATTTTTACATGAACTAAACCAAGATTTGATAGATGATATTGGGATTTTCACACTGAATTCTCGACTTTAGATATCCAAAACATCTGTATATGAAAAAACGAACAAGAAAACCCCTTCTTGCATGACAAATCCCTTGAAACTATTGTTGAATAACAATAATGAGAAAAGAACCTAAGACACCACACGAAGTCATTAGGCACCTAAAAAATAAAAAACATATAATACATAATTGAGAAAAATAAAATATGAAATGGACACAATAATTATGTATCTTAGACATTAAGTACTACATCAATGAAAAAACTCTACTAAATCATTGCATGAATAAGAAGTTAGAATAATAATTATTTTTTTATCGTGTTTAGCAATTAGATAACTAATTAAATATAACTACTAATCCATGCGTGCATGTGGTCTCACCCTACTTTTATAGTAGATCCTAGTTATTCATCTAGTTTCATGAATTTCAAATCATTAGGGGATTCCCACCATTAAATTAATTATTTTAATATTTCTTATTTAAACCATCACCCATAATGATATGATGTGATTAACTGTTAATTTTACACGTATATATTCTATGATAACCCATACAATACATCCCTTTTCTAAAACACTGAGAGGAGTGACTTTGATGCAATCCATATATGTGAATTCATGAATACATGTATGTTCATGTTAAAAAAACATAAATACCGTTGATCAAATTTAAAGAAAATTACTAAAAATGAAAATATTCTTTTCCAAATAACACCAAATAATATTTTCACTAGCTCACTTTGAACATCATGTTGAGTCGTACATTCTAAATCACTCCTTATGGTGGACTCATCAAAACAAGAATCCATACTTCACATTCCTAATTGATATTAGGGAACACATCTAGTTGTAATACATGAAGAGGAAAAATTTAGGCTATGTATTTTAATCATAAACTATCAAAGGGTGAAAGGGTAGAAATATATGTTGGTGATCTAGTTTTATCTCTCTATGATGACCACATTTAATTGTCATTAGGTGAATATAGACTTCATCACCATGATTCTAAGATCACATATTGTTCTTGATGTGGTAGGGTTATAACAGGCTTGATAAATGCGGTATCATATTTATGAATGATTTTGGAGACCCTCTAAGTAGAAAAGGTGGTTAGGTTGTATTGGTGGGTTATCGTTCTTTAATATTGTATTGTATTTAGTATATAGTTACATAAAGATGTGAGTTTTGTGTCTTGATACTAGTAGGGGTTGAAACCCCCTAGGGGTACTGCTGGAATCTCATTTTTTTAGTTGTATTTTATATTAATAAAAATAAATATAATAACCATGGTGTCAATATAAATTTAAGAATAAAATCATAAATCTTATAGTTCCCAAAATTGATGATAAGAAGATTGTTTAGGTTCCTAAAAAATATGTTATTATGACATCATGTGATGCGGGGAGGAATCTTAAAGAACATCTTAAATATTTAAGAGTGAAGTTACCTCATTTTTAATTCACGTTAAATAATTTATTTAATAAGGGGGAAAATAATATCTGTTATTGTAATTATTCATATAATAACGAAATATATTTCAAAAGATATTCAAGAAGATTAAATAAGATGGAAACATTAATTAATGGTCTGCAACATGACATTAAATTTGGATAATCAGGTTAATAAAAATTAGGAAATGTGGAAATGATGTTATTTTTATCAAGTGTGTAGATTGATATAAATTTTAATTCCTTGAATAAAATTACTAAAATTGGAGAATATTAATTGTTTTCTTTTATTTGTTTCATGATAAAACCTATGTAATATTGTATATAAAAGTATCATGATTTCAATATGAAATTTTGATGATGTTTGGTAAATTTTTATAGTTTTATGTGGTACATCAAGATACACTAAAAAAATATAAAGACTATTTACAATTTGAATAAATATTTTCCATTATATTAGCAGAGATTAATTTTTATTTATAGAGTTTAAGAATTTATAATGATATTTTGATATGGTTGGTGACATTCTAGGTTATAGGTTATTATATAATTGGAAAACTCCATCATATATAATATTAGCATTGAAATGTTGAAAAATACCTATGACTCATTCTGGATTTTTAAAGTTTCTAGAAAAAAGACAAACGTGATTTGAAAATAGTGATAACTAGTGATAAATATCTAGGCTTGATCAAGGAATGAAAATCCCTTGATATGTATTGGTCAAAATCGAATACATACGAAAAATAGAAACATATAATTTGGAAACTAATCGAGTTTCCATTTGATATATAATGGCTGTTTAAAGGAATATTTAAGGGTTACCGTCATAAAAAATAAAGGCTCAAGTCTTTTTCAAAATGATATCTCTTTATAAGCTGACATAGAATTTTTAAAAAATTTATCAAAGATAAGATAATCATACGGTATGACATAAATGTATTATACTAAAAGATGTGTCGAAATAGATGTGTGAATATTTCAATTGATTTCGGAATTCATAGGATACTTAATCTATTTTATAGATAATTAACTTTAATGATTAATTTTAATGTCCCCACCTTCCAAAGATTCCCCTCTTGGGATGGAAATGAAGAAAGGGAGATAATGACCCCCCAAATCCCACCTCCATTTGGCCTCAGATTAGAAACTAGCACCAAGGGTATACAGATATAACAATATGGAAGGCATTACCGTTATTTTAAATAGGATCCAAATATATAATAGATAATTCACAAAATATCTCTTGGAAATATATAAAATAAATCAAACAAACATCCCACATGCATTTTTTAAAATGGAACTGTAATAAGTACAAAATTATAAAGGAAAATACCAAAAGTAAAGTTGTGAAGCAACAAAAAAACTATCCTAAAACCGAACTGTTAAGGTCCATCACGGTCCCTGAAATCCACATAGAAAACTGAAAATATTTTTATATACATAGGGTGATCCTATTGGTATAATCAGTAGGAAAATAAAAGTCTCTCATGCACATGTGGAAGAATCATACAGATTCCCCTAAGAGAATATAATAGAACCAAACAGCACCTAGCCGGAATACTAACCATCCCAACCTCACCAAATAATAATCACAATATTATTCAAGTAATTTAATGTAATATAATGAACATAAATGATATGGTACCATTAAAAACATCCCATTTAATAATAGATAATTACTAAAGGGAAACCTCTTCGTGATCACACCTCTTCCGAATGTACCACATTACAACGTGCCTTCACACAAATGGGCCACAAACCACATCAGATCCTAACCGCATACACTCTTAACATATACTAAATCACATACAATATACATAAACAAGGGACTCAAACCACATCACATCCCACCCACATACACCTTGGCCACATACCACATCTCGTCCCACCCACAGAGACCTAGTCCACAAAATACACCTTATCCAAAAGACAACTGGGAAATATCAACACATATCATCCCGAAGACACCTAGTAAGTAGCAACTTTCCTGCATATACCTAGGCCTCACAAAACAAGACCATACCAAATAATCTTCGGCTATTACTACCAGTAAGAGGGAGTAGGGAAGAGAAAGTATCCAGCGATCCATCCTCCCACCATAATGTTTGGCAAAAAAACCCTCCCATGTGACTATGAGGGTGATCAGAATATAGTTCTAAATAACTGTAGGTAGTGTATAGAGATAAAAAAAATTCCACAAAATGAATATATGATACCAACCACTTAGGCCGAACATATGGGTTCTCAAATTGTGAAAATCTCACAATTACCACATTTAATGCCCCCTATAAATTCCCAATATCATAAAATGAAGAACAAACCCTGACCCACATTCCTAACAAATTTATTTAACCAAATTAATTATTTATTAAAAAAATTAATTTTCTATTCCACCACTACCTATGAAACTAATAAGAAAAACACATAATAGGTAACAAAGTCCTTATAAGGTGAATAACCCTGATAAAATTGGGGGACATCACATTCCATTACACCACCAAAGACATTCCAAAACACAATATTGATCCCATAACCATACTAAAACACAAAATAGAAAAAACCCACACATCACATCACCCTATTTACCAAGGAAAAAAATTCCATATTTGACAAGGAATCCCTTATTTAATTCCACTTGTTAAATTATAGGGTTAACAAAGAACTCTACAATCCATGGGAAACCATTTAATCAACCGATATAAATCCTTAATCAATATCCATTTGGGGTGATTCCAAACAATCTGGATCATGAAAAAACTACAACATGCACACCTAGTGCAAGAAAATCCACCAAAGTCCCCAATTTGCAATGGATAGTTCATAATTTATTGTCCAAAAATCACAATCGTAATATGAAAACTGTAAGGGAATACAAAACTAATCCTTATACACCATTCAATTTCATATAACCAATTAATATCATTGATTAATCTAGAACAACCAAAATATATAAGATAACAAATGAGAAGCCCTACCTCATGATTTAGAATTAATATAATTAAAGTAAAACCTAACTTGAATGGGTGTTAATGTTTGTCACACAAGAACGAACCGTGCAATGAATCTCTTGATCACCTCTCCCTAAAGATCTATGTCCATATGAGGATGTTTCATCACCACTACACTATCAACAAATGAAGATAATCCCATTTAGAACCATGGTAGATTATCCTCCATCACATGGAATGTTGAAGAGAGAGGGGAAAGAGAACAAATCAGAATAATCCGCAATAACCATGTAAAAAAAACCTTAAATTGAATATAGTTTGATGTAGATCAAAGGAGGGGTGCTAGTAAACAATCCTCGAGGAATAAATACTCAAAATTCTGAAGAGGGGTCATTTGGTTACCTATGGTAGAGGAAGGGTCACAACAACAACAAGTATTTACAACCTGAGTGGTTGAAAAAAAACATCAAACTAATAGCAGTGGGATGTTACATGATATGTAATACTCTTTCACAATGTGTAATACATTGCGATTAGCTTTCTCCGAAATACTCGTCACATCTCAATTTGTTTTCTTTAGAAACTAAAATATTTTACATCATGAAATCCTCTTTTACAGTGTGTAAAATGTCTTGATATCATGAGAACTATGATATAAGTTATGAAACCAAACATGAAATCATTTAATTCAATTACATGATGTGAAATCCTATTTCATCCTTCTTTTAGAAGCCAAACTTTTCCAAAATCCACGGAGCCACTTATGAACACCTCCAACATCCAAAACAATAAATGTAATGGACCGAGAGGGCACATAATGTTACCACAGATACATCTCAAATGATTATTTCCCTTGATAATCCAATACAAAACCCAAAAGAAAATGGGTCCAAACTACCACCCCATGAAATACCTATCATGTATCTCATCCAGCCTCAAATTTTAGTATGATCCAAATACACCACACCGAACAACCACAAACACACTACACAAACTCACTTCCGTAACAAAAAGTGTCTCATCCCTCATAGCCACACTAATACACTACCATCATGACTCTATCATAGACTCAGCATATCCCAAGCCAACAATCACTACGATAGATGAACTGCAGTATCTCGAACACACAAATCATGCATTTTTGTCCTCCTTGTAAATATATTATCCACTCTGGGTGGCACTACATATCCTGCATGGGTTTAATCGCATCATAGTTAATGAATCTCGATTATAAATTTTTTCCTCCAACCTCTCTTTATTTTAGGAATTTATCACATATAAAACCTTGCACACATCACAAACCAATTGAAAACTACTCATTTTATCAAACAAGGTATAAAAATTAGATTTTAAACAACAATTGTAAGAAAAAACTCAAAAGAACTTTGGGTACTGGGAACACATCTACATTTCTTGCACCTAATTACTCTCACACTAACCACTATGCATCCACAACACACAAACCAATGGAATGGTCTTCCCAGGAGCACCCTATCTTGACTATTTTTTATTTCTAATGGCTTCTCCCTGAACATCACATTGTTTTCGATATCCATCTCTCCCCAGTGAATAGAATGGGAGTTATCAAGTAGATACCGACGAAGCTAAGAGACATCGAAAACATCATCTATTCTCTCCAAATGTGGTGGAAACCCTAGCTAGTATTCCACCTTCCATCTTTCCCACACACCCACAATTATTTAACAAAACCCGTAGAAATACTACTCCCTCTTCTAAACCTCCTCAAACCATATCAAGGGTTAACCTTAAAAAACAAATAGTCCCCAACCTTGAACTCCAGAATACTCCTTCGGTGATCAACATTTGACTTCTACTAGTACATCACTACCTTCATCTTCTGAATAACATGTTGAACCTTCTCTGTCATGCTCTATAATAAATCATGGAAAATAATAGTTGTCTCCCAAACTTTTTTCTAAAACTACGGTGAAGGAAAATGATTTGTGTAAAAATCGTCAAATGTTTCCATCATAATGGAAGTGTGATATCTATTATTATAAGATATATATACCAATAGAAGGTGGAATACTTATGATCCTCCAAAGTACAAGATTGATGCTCTTAGTATACCCTCCAACACCCAGTTAGTTCGCTCTTTCTTCATGCATGTATGGGGATGGAAAGCAATGTTGAGGTATAAATGGGTGCCAAAAGCATGTTGTAGTCCCCTCAAATCTCTGAAGGTAATGAATTTGTACCGAAATAAGACAATGGATCTCAAAATTCCTTGTAGATGCACTACTATTTCCAAAAACCATTTTTTCAAGGAATCCACTACGCCTGACTAATTGATCATTAAGAACAGAGAATTTTTTTCTATTGATCCACTACTTCCTAGATAAAATAATATCCTCTCTATGATATCAGTATCCTTATGAAGAAATCAATAGATATTACCTTCCCATTCCAGTCAAAAACATAAAATGGATGAAACAAATCACTGGGAACAATGTTCTTTCCCTTTAACTAATGGAAGACCATGAAAATTTCTATAAACTCGGCTACATCTTTTTTTATCTTGGGCCACCAAAACAACACCCCAAACCATGGTACATAGTATAAATCTATAGGTGTAATATTAAGGGTGTGTTTTTGAACTCATGAGGGACTCCCTCGCATATCTCTATTAGAATTATTTTTTTGGAAATATGTCTAGTTTCGACCATCCTATGAAAATCCCTTTGGAGCATCACCTTGGAAAAACTGTTATTCTATCCTCCTCCTTCTGCATCAAGAATGATTTCCCCTTCATAAAAAAATTTGACTCTACCGTTGTCAACTGATACATCCAAGTGTAAAGCCTCCCAAGTCTCCATTACTCTCTGAGCATCTGCAGGTTCTCAAACAACCACTTTTATGACCTTCTATTTAATGAATCATCCAAGAAAATCCTTTCTCCAGAGGTGTAGGAATAAAAAACTCATATTCCTTAAGAAGCTCCATCCACCAACACTATTGAAATCTCATATCTCACTAGGAAATAATATCCCCCAAACTCTTGTCATCTTTGAAGACTAAAAAGTGCTATCAAATGTTGTAATTATACCAAAACATTAGGGTAAAAAAAACTGCTCCAAACATCAGTTCATGGGTGGAATAGTTATGCTTTTAGGGATTAAACATCCTAGACCCATAAGAGATCATTGATCATAATATCATCGAGACACTTCAAAATTACATATGGGAAGAATCACATAGCACCTCAAACATCATCCATTATATAGGAAACATGAGAAGTAGATCACTAACCAACATCACATTCAGTTAGTCGAACAATTTCTAACACTATTAACTCCACAAAAAGTATTGGTCTTCTATGTAAATGATGTCAACGGGGAAAAAACTCAAGTGAAAATGGGTAAAACCGTCTAAAAATAGCATTTGAGACCAAGGAAACTATGATTCTATTCAACATTATTGGGTGATTACAAATAAAAAAGTACTTCAAACATTGATGTCTCTACTATTACACCATTCCGGGACACCACATGCATATGGAAACTCACCTCTCATGTAGAGAAATTACACTTCTAAAACTTTACAGAGAGATGGTGGCATTGAAGAACCTTTAAGATTTTTCTGAGATGCTTGGCGTGTTCCTCATCTAACATGGAGTAGATTAAGATACAATTTATTAACACAATGAAAAACCAATATAGGAACTCATGGAAGAAAGAGTTCATAAGCCTTATGAACATAGTTTGGGTGTTCCTAACACCAAATGAAATTAATACAAACTCAAAGTTACTATACCTACACCTAAAGGTAGGATTTAGTATATCTCTCTCCTTCACCCTCAACTGGTGGTATCAAGAGTATTTATCGATCTTGGAAAAAAAACTTCCCCTCTCATAAGGTTGAAAATATATTCTATCCCTGGAAGTGGATAATGACTCTTGATGTTTACCATATTAAACCCCTGCTAGTATATACACGAACTAAGACTACCATACACATTTTTGTGGAATAACACCAGAGCATCCCATAGTGACACACTAGGAAAAATAAAACCCTGCTTCATCATGTAATATATCTGAATCCTCAACTCCTGCAGCTCAGAGTGTGTCATCCAATAAGGGTCATCGAAAGAAGATAAGAAGATGGATGCAATTCTATCCCGAACCAAACATCACATCGAGGGGGTAGGGTCACAACCTCCATGAGGAAAATATACAAGAACTCGGAGATGACTCTGGGAACCTATACCGTCTTACAGTCCACCGATTCCACTGATATGACATCCAACTATGAAATATGGGTCTCAACACACCGACTACCCACCTACCAACTCTGATCTCCAACCAAAACTACATGCTGGCCATCTATGTCTGAAAAAATGACTCTACTTTGGAAATATTTGATATGAGCAGTAATGGAATAAAACCAGTAAATTTATATGATGAAATTGTGTGGTTTCATATGATGCATGAAGATATCCCCATGAGACTAATGTGTTCTCATTATTAGTAAACATCCCTTGTAGAAATCAAACTAAGTATTTTGGCCTCTGATGGGCATACTCATCACCTGTGTCATTGAGAGCCAATCTTTTTGTAGTCTCAAAGCATGGCCTAGAGTTGGTGAAATAATGGAATCTGAATATACTGAATGGGAAAAGGAACAATAATGGGTACTAGAAAAACTGATCATACTTATGAAAATATTTGGAACATCTAGAACTACATCATCTATTGCATGCAACTAACCACTCTCGTTTTCCCTACCTCTCTCCTCATATATTCCTCCATGACCATGCCCAAGAAGAGGCTCATATACATGGGGAACATCCTATGTTCATCATCTACCTACTCCATCTCACCTCAGTGGAGAAAAATCTAGTTGTCCATGTAGCTAAAACTAACTCCCTGGAAACTACTTCTCAGGTGGATGTTGAACCTGTCAACCTGCACCACACTATACATGAACAACTATTGTACACTGGATATGAAGTTATCCAAATAAATCTATAATAGAAACATTAGAACCTCAAAACCATAGGATGGGAATGAGGATTAGATGGTTTAATATAGAATTTTTGTGGTTGACTCCCTATCAGTCGAAACCTCAAAGGTCATATCACCTGAGACCTTCCACCGATAACCATGTCTCTTGAAGAACTATCGTGGCTCCCATATCACATTAGACCCCTCATGAGGGAATCTTCTTTATCACCTATTCGTTTTTCTAAACATCCGATTACATTATCAATGTAAAAGAAGTAACCATGTACTAGATTGAAGGATGTAGAACTTCCTCGAGACAATTAATACAAGAATACTCATTTGGAAAGAGATCCGGTCCAATATAAAAGTGGTCATTGAAATTTATCCCAAGATCCCACCTAGACATACTCCACTACTAAAGAGATTTTAAATCCTACCTCTTATCATCTTTCATGGTCAATGAAAGGAACTTGAATCAGAATTACATCTCAATATCAACCCAAAAATCATATGATTCCTTCCTCTCCCTGAGATAAAGCATACACCATGGACACACATATCCTCACATCTGGAAGAATGCCAAAGGAACCCAATACTCCATTGGGGCCCTATTCAAACTGACGGTGATCTCAAGATCCTTAAGCTATCTTTCTGTCCCTGCGTCCAAAACACTTACCTCATACTTTCAAAAATACTACTTTAAGAAATCACGCAACGTACTCTACCATCGTCCATTATCTTCAACTAGATAAAACCACAACCCATCACCTAGAGTAGACTAATAATCCTCAATTGCTCAAGTCATAGGCAGAAGACAACCAGGATCCATAACTCAAATGTAAATAGAGAGTTCATAAGCATGCGTAGTATGGAATTTTTATTCAAGATATATTTTTACTCAATTAACTCATTTTTTAATTCATTCCAACTTTCCCCAAAAAACCCAATTAAAATAGGAACACAAGTCATTGTGATGCATTTACGTTTTCTTGGGTCTCTACCCTGAAAACAATATAGCCTCACTTAGTCTTTTCAGTAGGCTTGTATTCCTTTCATTGGATCAAGTGGGGACCTAAAATCTCTTGTACTAATGGGCCTACCCTAGACTATGTCACACAGGAAGATCATTTGACACTATTTCCCAACTAACAAATGAAATCTTCACTGTTCCTAACCCCAACTCCATCCTATCTTTCAAAAATCACCTTTGATACAATTTTTAAATGACCCACCCCCCAATGATTCCTATCCTGGGCTTGTAATGAAGAAGGGGAGATAACTACCCCCTGAGTTCTGCCTCCAGTAGGCCCCAGGATGGTGACTAGAAACAAGGGTCGGTAGATCTCAAAATATGGGAGGCACTATCATTATTATGAAAAGATATTGGGAGATTAGAAGTATCATCCATAAAACAAATGTAAGACATATATAAAAGACTTTCAAAAAATATCCCACATGAATTTTTTCAAATATAATTATGACTAGTACTAAAGTCTCTAAGAAAATACCAAAAGTAAAGCTAAGAAGTAACACTGAAACTGTCCCAAACCCGAAGTAGTAAGGTCCATCCCGATCCACAAAATACTTCTAGAAACGTGAATGTAGTTTTATATACTTAGGCTGAGTAAACAAGGATAGTAATTAGAAAAACCAATGTCTCTTGTCCCCATGCAGATGAAACAAACTAATTGCACTCTGAGAAAACAATAGAACCAAACAGTACAAAATAGATATACTGACCATCCAAACATAACCACAGAATTATCACCAAATAATGAAAGTCAAGTAATATAATATAAAGAATAACAATGATAGGGTACCATTCACCACTTCCAATAGATTATCAACTCATTCCTAACTGAAAACATCGTCACCCCCACCTCTTCTGAAAGTACCAGGTCACAACCCGAAAACACAAACTTGTGCCACAAACCACATCACATCCCACCGATAGACACCTGGGCCACATGCCACATCATATCCCGCCTACATAAACCTGTTCCACATATCACATATCATCCCTCCCACAGAAACATGGGCCACAAATCACATCATATCCCACCAATAGATTCCTAGGCTACATACCTCATCTCATCCCGTCTGCAGACACGTGGTCCACAATCCATGCCTAATGCAAACAACACCTAGTAATGCCCCATATAGCTCACCCTGAAGACACCTTGGAAAGTAAAACTCGCTCACATAGAACTGTCCCTCACAAACTATGAGCTTCCTGAAGAATCATGGGCTATCACAACCTAGATAATGGACATGGAAGAGTGGGTGTTCATCCATCCGTCCTCCAACTGGGAATATTGGGAAAGATAACCTCCCTATGACTATAGGGGTGTTCGACATAGAGTTTTGAACAAAGGAGGTGTGCGTATTCAAATAAAAAGGAAAATACAAGTGTAAACATATATGATACAAACTCCTCAAGACCATGCTATGGGTTCCCAAATAGAGAAAATCTCACAACTATGACCATTTTTTCACCTCTAAATGTACAGCACCATACAACAAGCCACAAAACCCTATTCACTTTCCCAACTAATTTATTTAACCAAATTAATTCTTTATTAAACAAGTAAATTATCGATTCCACCACTATACATGAAACTAGTAATCACATCACACAATAATAAACAATATTATCAGAAGGTGAAGAGACTTGGTAAAATAAGGGGACTGCACATTCCAACTTTATTTAACACCTCATTCCTGATATATCTTATATAAATATCTTGATACGGGGTGAATCTGTCTGCATGTTTCCCAAGGAGAAACTCTAGGAGAATTACCCATACCGATCATTACTTTCCTCATTCAAACTCATCCTACTCAGGTCACATACCAAAAAAACTAACCCACAACTCACATCCCCAACCGATAAAACCTTACTACATAACCAGTTTCACATCCTCATAGCACAACACATTTCATACAATACAAAATCAATCAATCTCTGAACCTATAATTTCATTAGACCACCAAAGCCATACCACATTACACAAATGTTCTCACACCCACACATGAAAACAAAATAGATAAATAGACCACATCACATCATGTCATGTTCCATGAACAAAACAATTCTAGACTCAACATGTCATCCCATATTTAAAATCACTTATTTAATTAATGGGCCACCGAAAAACTATAAAATACTTGGTTATCCATTAATTAAATAGATATAAATGATTACATAATTCCCATTTTGTGGTGATTCCAATCAATATTGATCAATAAATAACCAAAACACACATACCCAATGAATGAAAAGACACAAAAAACTACAATTTTCTGCAAGGCATCTAGCCCGTATAGTCACTATATCATAATCATAATATCAAAACTACAAGGGAAGGAAAAACAACTCTACACCCCCTCTAAAGTTCATTTAAATTATTATTATATTTTATTTATCTAGAACAACCATAATCCATAGGTAAAAATTGAAACATTATCCCGTATGATTCCCAATTAAGGGAAATGAAGTAAAAACTACCTCATAAAGTTTTCAACGATCCTTTCACCAGAATGGTCCACACAACGGATATCCAGTTACATCACCACTATGAGATATACATCTGTTTGAGTTCTTCATAGCAACATCACACCAACTACAACCAAAGTGGATCCCATTTAGAACCATGTGAAAGCATTTTCCATCACATGGATAGAAAAAACAGGTGGGAAAAGAGACCAAACTAGATGACATCACAAAATCATAGTAAGAACACACCATATATCAATGATAGATCACTATGGATGGAAGGAGGAAATAAAGGAATCAATCCTTGAGGAAGGGATCCTCAAAATGTAGAAGAGGGGTCACCAGATCACCTAGGGTTAAGATATCATCACATCACCAATAGGGTTTGACCACCTGAGTGGGTGGTAAAACACTTAAAAGTTAAAATAGTGGGGTTTTACATGATTTTTAATACCCTTTCCCAATGTGTAATGCACAAAGTAGTCTTCTGCTAATAAATCATCACCTCTAAATTTATTTTATTTTTTCTGACCCCAAAACATTTCAGGTCATGAAACCCTCTTTCATAGCATGTAAGGTGTATGTACATCATGAAACCTCCATGAAAATCCTCAAAACCAAACTTCATGTCATGTAATTCAATTACACGATGTGTAAGCATATTTATTCTAGATTTTAGAATATAATATTCTCCAAACTCCACTCATCCTCTTCCAAACACCACCAATAACCATCACTAGAAAAGAAATAGAATGGGAGGTCACAAACCATTACAATAATGTTATAATCATGATCCAATATATCTTATTTATTAACAATGATTGAAGGAGATAGAATAAAATTCCATTATGTAAATAGAATGATCACATCATGATATTGTTTTAGAAAGAAAATAAGCCAAATTTGGTACAATAATTTCCGATGATTCCATGGAATGAATATAAGTTTACTCCATGAAACTTGATGAAGATAATGATTTCAAGAGTTACATGTCAGGATTTCATAGAATTTGAGGTAGGAACTACAATGGAATGAAATTTTAGAGTGTGTCAGACTATGAAAAGTGTTTTTATGATTACACTGTATTATAACCTAAAGAATACTATGTTGTTTTGAAGTCCTTCCCACTATGGTGGGGAAAATATATGTCTTCCAAGAGACATGAATTAAGAGATTATGAGCATTTTGTAAATTTGAAGAATTATATTGGCCAAAATTATTAAATAATACTATAAAAAATGTATGATATTTTTGGAAAGTTAAATATATATCATTTAAATATAATTTCATTCTTCCACAAATATGGATTAATTTTAAAAATATAATAATCAGTGAGGTTATCAGGGATTCATATTGGTTAGGGATTTATGAATTCAATAATATGAAAAACACTGGATAGAACATACCAAGATTTATATAACATTAAATAAGATATCACAAGGATGATATTGAATTAATATTTACATATTCATATATTTAAAATTTATACATGTTATTTTGAGTATAAAAGATAGAAAAAAATGGAATTATTGAATTAAATCAATACTGTATTCAATTAACATGTCAAAAAATACCAAAGGGAATGAATCAATCCTATGAACATATTGAAGATTATGTGTGTCAATGCTAGGGGAGATACACCACTAATTTTTTAAGATAAATCATTTATAATAAAAAATAAAAAGAAGATACAAAGACTAGTCTATAATCTATTAAGGGTCTTTGAGGTAGAAGGACAATAGATGAGGGATATAGACTATAATATTTCAATATCTTAAGTATTTATTACATGGATTACCTATAATAACAAGGAGTAAGTCCGAAGGAAGACTTTTATATCACTATATTGTATGCCCTATAGAATAGAAGAGGTGGGCACATGGATTTATATAGATAAAGGAATGATATCATATAATCCTTTTCTAGGAGGGAGAGGAGACCCCATTACAACATATCATACATCAAGGTGGTAAAATCATAATGTTTTTTAATGAGGGAGTAATGGTTGCCTCTAGAGATTAATAATATAATGTTAGTGATTTTACTATAGCTATTTTTTTCAAAGAGTATGGTTCCGTTGATATACACTTGTTTGAGAATCTTCTTGATAATAAAAGGAGATATTGTGTGTGAGTGGGATAACAATAACCATTCATCAGTGACATAGAAATAAATCTTTAAGGTGATCATAGTTAACAAATCCTAGTATTGATTTACTTTATTATTCTACATAATTACATACATTAAAACAAAATGAGTTGAAATCATAATCAATTTATCTACCAAATTTTTGTAAAGGTAAGTTGTAATAAATAGTTTTAATTGGCCTGAAGCCATTAATACTGACCCCCCATTATTGAGCATATAATAAATGATGAAAATAAAAAATTCATTTAATATTGATAAAAAAATTACTCACTAGCTATTGAGATATCAGATTTATTATTTGGATCATAAAATATATTATTTTGGTTTTCATACTATATGATGGATGATCTTGAGAAAATTATTTGTATTTTGTTTATTTTTCAAACAATAACATCTATTTTTTAACCTGAGACACCTAGAGAGGTGATTTGTGTATCCCGATGTCATTGTTTTCATTATATTACTTGGGTTATTTTACCTGATTCATTATGAATTTATTAAATTTTTTTCATTCAAACAAAAATCCAAGAAAAAATTTATATAGGAATTAAAACATTGAT
Organism: Viscum album; assembly: GCA_963277665.1. Classification (NCBI taxonomy): domain Eukaryota; kingdom Viridiplantae; phylum Streptophyta; class Magnoliopsida; order Santalales; family Viscaceae; genus Viscum; species Viscum album. The sequence goes on from OY728123.1 coordinate 640,640,822, forward strand.
CATGTCATATTTATATTTTTTCACAATGGGATAGGCGTTAGAGTGTATAGTAATTAATTTTAGGTTGTTTCATAATCCAAAATGATTCACTATTTTTTATTAAAATTATTAGTCATGGTAAATTGGTTTGATGTATACTACCATTAAAATGAGTTTTTTGATATGTAAATACCACGTAGAGATCATTATCATTGACTCCTTGTTGTGAATTATTTTGGAGGAAGGATTCCATAGTTTAATGACTTAAAGGACTCTTCATCATAATCAAGAATTTGTTGCATGCATTTTATCATTATATATAAAATATGATTCTCTAATGAAATCCCCAATAACATAAATAAAAACTAGAAATTACTCACATAAAAAATCTTCTTCAATACTGTCCGGCCATGTAAGTCTTATGCATAAAATTTTTCACCTTATAATTTTATTCTTGTACCACATAATGCCTCCTTGTGATTCTCATCCACATAATGTATAGAAAAACCATCCTTTAAATTATCTCTCCATGAATTGAATCATATTATTTTTCCAGTATATTTCATTACATAACCCCCTACCACATACACTTTATATTATTTTTCGTATGTGGACTACTTTCAAAAAGTCACTTTTTGGTAATGGCACATCACGTAATTTTTTACTTATTAGAAAATACCAACAAATAATTCCTCCTATAATTAATGTTTCTCAAATATTAATGTGATTTTAATTCCATTATAATAAAGTACATCGAGAAATATATTGATCAAAAAGTAATTATTCACTCCTTTACATAGCCTGATATCAAAATTCTCCCCCCCAAAAAACATTACCATCTTCTCACTATGAAAAATTACATTCTTACTTGTTCACGTGATTCCACCAAACATGTAATTTTTAAGAGGTCACATGATACTTTAAACGGTTTAAATGAATCTTAATTCATTCACTTATAACTTTTATAGTCCATGGGATTCGTAGGAAGAAGCCATCCATTTCCACAAAATTTTTTGCACCCGAATTTTCTGGAAAACATGGAAATGAAACCCCTTCTTCACAAAATATCCATAAATACCTAACTATCCTTCCTCCTCATCAAACCCATATTCTATTGAAAATTATAATCTTTATAATAACATAATAGACTAATAGTAAATAAAATCAGACACTATCTCAAATCAACATGGTCAAATCATTCTCCCCATTTGGGAATAAAAAGTTAAATTAAATATATCAACCTATATTTATGTCTCCTTGAATACGATATAACATCTATGTAACCACTCTAAGTATTTTAGTTAAATTCTAATTATATAAATCAAGAGTTCAATATAGTATTTTATGCCTTGTGTTTTTCTTCAATCTAAAACACCCAAGTCTACCATTACAAGATAAAAAAAATCCAAGCCACCATTCCACACAGATCATATCTCTATATAACATTATGACCAACTAACCACACTAAATTTGATAATCTATCCAAATAAGTACACATAGTTAAGTTGAATTTTATTACTTCACCATTGAATTTCATGTTTATTTAGCTCCCATTGATAGTTAACCAAAACAGACCACCAAAATATAAATCAAAATGGATAAAACATTTAATAGAAATATTGATATGGGAACATATGAACTTAATTATGCTTAGGTATGTTCATGAAATTTGATGTTAAACAGATTATTCTCTAACATAGGTGTATCCAATAGTTTAGTGTCGGTAGCTAAAACTTTCTAATTAGTGTCATTATACTCCAATTTCACCATTCCTTTGTCTATATTTTCCTTGAAAACATTACACCTCGTGTCGATATGTTTCATTTGAGAGTATTAAAAAGGAATATTTTTGAGATGTATTCAAAAATTGTTATCATAGTAGATAACTGTTGGTTATTTTAACTCAAAACCAAAAAACATTTTTTAGTTGTTTCATCCATAGGATTTGTTTTCATGAAGGTGTCACGTATATATTATATGATTTCTCTATGATTAGTGGTGTTCATTCTAATTTCATACTCATTCACCCCGCATAGTGTCATAGAATAAAAAATCACCGCACCTATAAAATAATGATCCACTACAACACCCTCAAAACCATACCAGATAACATAGATAAGTCATGAAATTTTCTTACATTAAAAAATAATCCTTAATTGTAAGTATATTTCGTTCATATCATAATTCGCTTAATTTTTTGTGAGGTAATATTCCTTTGGGTTACATTGGATGTGATCCACCATAAATGTAACACCCCGACCCCAGTTACCCAGAGTCGGTGCATTATTGCGTAACATTGGCATGATCACAAAGATCATGTCTTGAAAGACTGGTTAGTTTAGTAGCCTTGAAAACACTAGATATATTCATAAGTATTACATTACATCATAAAGTAAAACAAAACAACAACAACAACTTGTCTTCATATCCCTTCATACTATCCCTGCAGGTCATTTATAATATACTTCTTCACATCCTAGAAAAATCAAATCATTGGAAGGGGTGAGCTCAGATGCTCAGAAATGATAACAATATACCAGAAGCATTCATAAATAAACATAAAAATTTAAGGCAATTTATAACTAAAACAAAATCCTTTTATACTTGAACTTCAACATAATATGGAAAAAGTAAAATGAGATAATTCCATTTACTTATTCACATGGATATTTTACTTGTCGAATAATCACATGCAATATCAATAACCGATTTCATAATGATGGAATGCATAATGCCAGACTATCATAACCACGTAGCCAAGGCCTCATGCCAAGACTACAAATAAGATTTTGACAAGGCCTTGTACCCAGAAACTAGTTTGTCTCATGAGACATGCCGATGCATCGAGGAGTTATAGCGGGCTCCACCCGTCACTTATTAAGTCCAATGTATTCCTTATATAAAAAGGTTTAAAATTATCATAAACCATAACATAATTTTATCACATAAAACATGCATAAAAAGCATAACATTTCCACATTTGAATCACAAGATACCAATAAAACACATTGATATAATAAAAACACTTTCAAAACCATTTTTAATACCAAAATAAAAGAATAGTAAAACATGGTATTTATTTTTCATTTAAAAAAACTATGGCTTATAGAGGAAGCCGAAACTCAAATAATGGTCACAGCGGCGGAGAAGTCGTTGTCACCGCATACGTAAGACAAAACATTCCTTTTGTCGTTTATTGAAAATGCTTCTTATAAAAATATACCTTTTGAATAAACATAAAATTCAAAGGGGTTTATACACAGTATAAAAGTATGTTGTGTATAAAACATAGTATGCCTCAATGAAAGGAGATTGAGACGAAGTCCCTTACAAAGATCATTTTTTAAATAAAATAGATCTATTAGGTTTATTCAGTATAAGTACAAATAAAGAACGTACAAATACAAGATAGGACAAAATAATATCATGACATAATTTGAAAGTAGGAGATTAACCCAACGAATGGATATTGGGTTTAGAAGTTCCCTTACCTCATGTCCGACTTGACCCGATCGTTCTTTAATCTCCTGAATAATAAACTAGTGTTAATTTATATTTTCTTAAGAACCTTTTTCATGTTCATTAATCATTTTATATCACTTATTACCATTTTATGAACATTATGTAATTATTTAAGTTAATGATGGTAAATTTCTGATATTTGGTACTTGAGTCAAAAATAAACTTCTTATAATTACAAGTTGTTCATGTGGTGAAATATCCATTATATCCCGAATTATATTCATGATTTAGATATCATATATATCATATATATCCTGTATATACATTCATTCATAATATTACGTAACATTTATAGGTAAGAAATGAAATGCACCATTCATGGAGACGGTAAGCCCTCGTACGCATTAACACTACTTTCATTTCTATTTCATATTTAATGGAATGAAATCATAATGATATAAAGGTACATTATAATTCAAGTATAATATCATATATAATACCATTTACTCCATCATTTATACATCCCTCATTTTTCATTAACAATTCAAATCACTTTGAGGGGGCGGTAGTCCGCACTTCCTAAAATGAAATTATCGGTTTACCCATAATAGAAACCATAAAGGTATGACATAATTGAAAAATAAAGAAGCTTAAGTAAAACATAAATATATTATATATCATATATAAATATAGTGACATCTTAATGGCCACCTTTGAAGGTGTTATATGAGTGTTGAACAATCATCGTTTCGTGAGGCAGAAATTTGCCATCCATAGAAACAATATGTTCTTTAACCATTAGATGTAGGTGTGTGTAAGTGTAGATCTAATCCTTCTTATAACAACATCCTAGTATATTTAGTATACTGGTTTTGTTACATAAGAAATGAATAAAAAGAGTTTAGGGGGTTGGAGAAGCAAAATAAAACATAAGAACACAAGAGAAAACACTAACTTTAAAACGGGTAACTCTTTTTGATTTGAGATGAAAGGCTTCGTTTGGAAGACTTCTGCCAAAATTGTGGCCTCTAGGAGTAAGAGAGGGAAGTTTAGAGAGTATTTGGGCAGAGGTTGTCCGAGCCAAATGGCTTGGAAGGTGTAAATAAGGTGGTACTGGTGGGGGGCTTTTATAAGAGGAGCGGAGAGGCACTCTTGGAAAGTAATGAAATGTTACTTTATTATATAATGAGTTTCGGATTTTAAAGGTCCTAAACTTATATATTTCGAGACTAAGGTGATAAGGGTTCGAAATATACTCATCCAATAGGCTTTGTACAAATTTAATACTTATAGTTTACATTATCCTTTCATTTTATTAAAATCGTTAATTAACGAGGTAATCGTTGCATCATCATGGTGTCATAAATAATTGACTTTATTTAATGTCTAAAAATTATAAAAAAAATCATGATGTAGGAAATATTTTTATCTTTATAATGAATATGTATAGTAAAAAATATGACTTTATAACCCCATTTACAAATTGTTTTAGTAAAACAACTCATGTTTGTGACATTTTTATTTTAACATTAAATAAAAAGTTTTTAATGTCATTTTCCTACCAAAGTGGATCCATGGGGTCCCCAAGTTGACCCATGGATTGTCTTGGTCGTCCATTACTAATCCAATAGGGTCAGGAAATGTGTAAAGGTCATTTCATATTATTATAACATTATCTTTACCTTAAATTACACTAATTACCTTTAATCGCGATTAATTAAACATAAAAGTTACTATTCACCAAAAAATTATTTTAATCCCATTGAACCACATTTTAATTCCTAATGACAACCAGGTATGTTGTATTTTTGAAAATCAAATCACAGAAGTGGAAATGTTTCATTTAAATGAAAAATCTGTTTTTTAACTACCACTTAGTTGTTTCACTATTCATCAAAAATTGAAGTTTTTCAGAACAATGCCAAAATTTTCACCTAAGCTATAATTGATATTCATAATTCAAAAATGATGTCTATTTTACAAAATTACAAATATATAAGTTGCATTAATTAATTTTATAATTAATTCCCATTGTCATAACAAATAGCATGTTTTTAAGAAACAATATATATCAAAAGATTGACAATTGTTTATGTCCAATTTCAAAGTGAAATTAATTTTAATGACCACCATTGGATAAAATGGTAAAAATATATTCTAATTATACTTTAAAACCACTAAATAGTATAATTTATCACAATTCATAAAAAATTGGAAGTTCTCAGAAAAATACCAAAAATTCAACACAGGCTAATTTCGATATTCTGAATCCAAAAATGACATCCATTTTGAAATATAAAATGTAAATAATTTCAAAAAGTGGGTATTAAAATTCATAATTTCCATTTTGATTGGTCGTGGTGTGTTAGAATCTCGAACTTGCGTACAATGCAAGCTATTGAATTATTGAAAGAGAATTGTATCGTGGAAGCTCGAGGTGTTACATTCTCCCCTCCTTCAATAAATTGCGTCCTCGCAATTTGAAATTTTTATTTGAAAATAAAAGTATTAAGATTTGAAATACCTTTGTGGAAAACCCACATTGGAAATAATGTTAATAAAAATATAACTTTAAAAGACAGAAATAAAAGTACAAAGGTCACTAGAGATAGCCCATAATAGGATTCTATGAAAATATGGATATGGAAGAAAAATAAACCATCACTGTCTGATGGAGAGTTGTAGAAAACAGGATTAGGAGAAGGATAACCACATGAAAATCACAAACATGTGATTAGTTAAACGGTCATTGAATCCCCAGTTGGAAAAGTTAATCGGCAACGTTTTTGTTTTAAGTTACCTTTTATAAAGTTGAGGAATTTATTTAGAAGATTTTCTAAGAACGTAAGGGAATATACATACTTGTCATGTACACTTTCATTATTTAATAAATTTTTACCAAAAACCCATCTTTCACTCTAAAAGGTAATAGAACTCAAAAATATTCAGTTTATCCTAATTGTATAAGGTTCCAAATATTAACACATACCATTTAGATTAGGAAAAATATTTTGTAATAACCAGGGACTTCCTGTTGGCTAGTGGTAGGTAATAAAGACCTGTCACACTATGGTTGTGGGTTCGATTCCTACAGCTTTTTCTAATGCGATGGGTTATCCCCCAACATACAGGTTTTCCTTTTTTAAAACTATATCATTATAATATTCTATAAATATTATTCAGAAATGTTTTAACCTTAAACAATACTATACAAGGTTCAACTTAATCCATTCCAACCTTTATAGTTATCCAAAATATTTCTGTCCAACTCACAGTCAAAATTTTATAAGGAAGGTAAACAAAATAAAGATCCTTTTTTCCGCGTAACAACATGTGAACACCTTCATCATGTATTCTTTTAAAACACTGCAACATTCTGAATTACCAAAAATCCTTATTGATTACATTCATGACCCCTTATTCCTTATAGAATACTAGATATACTCCTTCTATCCAAAAATGTATACAAATTATTAATCATTTTCAATGAATTTGAGAATATCCAATATGATTTATCCAAATCAATCATATATTATTCCAAAATCACTATCTTGGTATCAGAAACATATTATGGTTTATCTTTCTCTCAACCATATATTTTCCAAAAATTTAACCTACTGTGGAGTCACTTTTCTTGGTTCCAAACAATCTGAAGTCCTTGATGAAATAGTACTGTAGTAAAATCCTTATATACTCCATAATTATTATAACCAGTACATCATTGATACAACACTCAAATGACAAAATTATTTAATAACAACATAAGAACTCTAATCATTCCTCCTCATCTATGGTAGTATCATAACTTGATTATTGTCCAATAACATCATTTGGGGCATACTCTGATGATTTGGACATTGGTTTGTGTAGTGTACCTACTCCTTGCAGATGAAGCATTGTACAATTGAAAACTTTTTCTTACCCTTATAGTCACGGACTTGGTGTAATTTTTCTCCACACTTATAACAAACTCCCATTCCCTTCAGGAAAGTCCCAATGTGTTTCTTCCCACAGTTATCACATATTAGAAAAATCTTCTTTTCCCTCTTCCCTTTATCAATCATCCTTTTCTTCTCTTTCATCCCTTCAAATACATAGGACTCAGAGAATTCTTTACATATCTTATTAACACATGATATTATTTCTTCATATGGTGAGAATACATGGTAGACTATTTCCCCTCTAAATTTTGACTTAATACCATGAAAGATATGATCCTTCTTACTCTTTGTATCATACGTGTTGCTGGAGTTCACAATCCTTCTACTGGGCGCCATTTCTATACAATGTCATAAACTAGGTTAGTTTATGAATTAAAATACATAATTCCATACTTGTAAAACACTTAACAAAAATTGAACTATTTATGGATATAATCCATAATCATAAAAATATTTTCTTTGAGAAAGTATAAACTCATAACCCTTCAAATGGTTTGTAAAGAAAATGAGAATTATCCTAAGAATATCCCCCGGGAGTGTCGTAACCAAGAGTGCACAAGGCCCGTTGTCATGCAGCAGTTCTCATTCGTGTGTAGCTCAAAGCAGTGTTTTCGGGTTTTACCCCATAGGTACATCTGTGTCATAGCCGCCTCTACCTGATCGTATCTAGACAGGAATGTATTGCTTGGAAAACTCACAAAATCTCTATAATAACAAAATTCTAGGAAGTTCTTCTATACTAATCCTCAAAGTATATCATTGGGATATGTGATCTAATCAGAGTTTATCTATATCTAGCTTCCATGGTTAGTACTAAACTACCTCTGATACCAACTGTAATGCCCCAACCCCAGTTACCTAGAGTCTGTGTATTATTGCGTAACATTGGCATGATCACAAAGATCAAGTCTTGAAAGATCGATTATTTTGTAGCCTTGAAAACACTAGATACATTCATAAGTCTTACATTACATCATAAATTAAAAAAAACTACAACAACATCTTGTCTTCATATCCCCTCATACTATCCCTCCAGGTAATTTATAATATACTTATTCACATCCTCGAAAAATCAAAACATTGGAAGGGGTGAGCTCAGATGCTCAGTAAGGATAACAATATAGCGGAAGCATACATAAATAAACATAAACATTTAAGGAAATTTATAACTAAAACAAAATCCCTTTAAACTTGAACTTCAACATAATATATCAAAATTAAAATGAGATAATTCCATGTACTTATTCACATGTATATTCTACTAGTCGAATAATCACATGCAATATCAATAACCACTTTCATAATGATGGAATGCATAGTGCCAGACTATCATAACCACGTAGCCAAGGCCTCATGCCAAGACTACAAATATGATTTTGTCAAGGCCTTGTGCCAAGACACTTGTTTGTCTCATGAGACCTGCCGATGCATTGAGGAGCTATAGCGGGCTCCACCCGTCACTTATTAAGTCCAATGCATTCCTTATATGAAAAGGTTTAAAATTATCATAAACCATAACATAATTGTATCACATAAAACATGCATAAAAAACATAACATTTCCACATTTCAATCACAAGATATCAATAAAACACATTTATATAATAAAAACACTTTCAAAACCATTTTTAATACAAAAATAAAAGAATAGTAAAACATGGTATTTATTTTTCTTTTAAAAAAAACTATGGCTTGTAGAGGAAACCGAAGCTAAAATAATGGTCACGGTGGCAGAGAAGTTGTTGTCACCGCATACGTAAGACAAAAAATTGCTTTTGTCGTTTAGTGAAAATGCTTCTTATAAAAATATACCTTTTGAATAAACGTAAATTTCAAAGGGGTTTATACACCGTATAAAAGTAAGTTGTGTATAAAACAAAGTATGCCTCAATGAAAGGAGATTGAGACGAAGTCCCTTACAAAGATCATTTTTTAAATAAAATATATATATTACTTGTATTCACTATAAGTACACATAAATAAAGTACAAATACAAGATATGAAAAAATAATATCATGACATAATTTGAAAGTAGGAGATTAACCCAAGGAATGGAAATTGGGTTAAGAAGTTCCCTTACCTCGTGTCCGACGTGACCCAATCGTTCTTTAATCTCCTGAATAATAAAATAGAGTTAATTTATATTTTCTTAAAAACCGTTTTCATGTCCATTAATCCTTTTATATCACTTATTATCATGTTATGAACATTATGTAATTATTTAAGTTAATAACGGTAATTTTGTCGATTTTTGGCACTTGAGTCAAAAATAAATATCTTATAATTACAAGTTGTTCTTGTGGTAAAATATCTATTATATCCCGAATTATATTCATGATTTAGATATCATATATATCATATATATCCAGTATATACATTCATTCATATATAATATTATGTAACATTTAGAGGTATGAAATGAAATGCACCGTTCATGGAGATGGTAAGCCGTACGTACACATGAACGCTACTTTCATTTCTATTTAATATTTAATGGAATGAAATCATGATGATATAAAGGTACATTATAATTCCTGTATAATATCATATATAATATCATTTACTCCATCCTTTATACATTCCACATATGGAATTAACGATTCAAATCACTTTGAGGGGGCAGTAGTCCGCACTTCATAAAATTAAATTATCGCGTTTACCCATAATGGAATCCATAAAGGTACGCCATAAATGAAAAATAAAGAAGCTTAAGTAAAACATTTACATATTATTTATCATATATAAATATAGTGACATCTTAATGTCCACCTTTGAAGGTGTTATATGAGTGTTGAACAATCATCGTTTCGTGAGGCCGAAATTCGCCATCCACAGAAATAGTATGTTCTTTAACCATTAGATGCAGGTGTGTGTAAGTGTAGCTAGAATACTTCTTATAAAAACATCCTATAATATTTAGTATACTTTTTTTGTAACAAAATAAATTAATAAAAAGAGTTTAGGGGGTTGGAGAAGCAAAATAAAACATAAGAACATAAGAGAAAACACTACCTTTAAAACGGGTAACTCTTTTTTATTTGAGCTCAAAGGCTTCCTTGGGAAGACTTCTGCCCAAAGTGAGGCTTCTAGGAGTAATACAGGGATGTTTAGAGAGTATTTGAGCAGAGTTTGGCCGAGCCAAATGGCTTGGAAGGTGTAAATAAGGTGGTAGTGGTGGGGGCCTTTTATATGAGGAGAGGAGGGGCACTCTTTGAATGTAATGAAATGTTACTTTATTATATAATGAGTTTCGGATTTCAAAGGTCCCACACTTATATATTTCGAGGCTAAGGTGATAAGGGTTCTAAATCTACTCATACAATAGGCTTTGGACAAGTTAAATTCTTATATTTTACATTATCCTTCAATTTTATTAAAATCAATAATTAATGAGGTAATTGATGCATTATCATGGTGTCATAAATAATTTAATTTATTTAATGTCTAAAAATTTAAAAAAAATATCATAATGTATGAAATCATTTTATCTTTCTAATTACTATTTATAGTAAAAAATATTATTTTTATAACCCCATTTAAAAATTGTTTTAGTAAAACAACTCATGTTTGTGACGTTTTTATTTTAAAATTAAATAAAACGTTTTTAATGTCATTTTCCTACCAAAGTGGCTCCATGGGGTCCCCAAGTTGACCCATGGATTGTCATGGTCGGACATGACTCATATAATAGGGGTAGGAAAAGTGTAAAGGTCATTTCATATTATTATAACATTATCTTTACCTTAAATTACACTAATTACCTTTAATCGCGATTAATTAAACTTAAAAGTTACTATTCACTGAAAAACTATTTTAATCCCATTGAACAAAATTTTACTTCATAATGACAACCAAGTATGTCGGATTTTTGAAAATCATATCACAGAAGTGGTAATGTTTCATTTAAATGAAAAATCAGTTTTTTAACTACCACTTAGTGGTTTCACTATTCATCAAAAATTGAAGTTTTTCAGAACAATGCCAAAATGTAACCCTAAGCTATAATTGATATTCCGAATTCAAAAATTAGGTATATTTTAAAAAATTCCAAACATATAAGTTTCATTAATTAATTTTATAATTAATTCCCACTGTCACAACAAATAGCGTGTTTTTAAGAAACAATATATATCAAAAGATTGACAATTGTTTATGTCCAATTTAAAAGTGAAATTAATTCTAATGACCACCATTGGATAAAATGGTAAAAATATATTCTAATTAAAATTTAAAACCACTAAATAGTATACTTTATCACTATAAATTATTTTGTTTAAAAAAGTTGTTTTTAAGTATTTTTCACTATTCATAAAAATTTGGAAGTTCTCAGAAAAATACCAAAAAATCAACATAGGATAATTTCAATATTTTGAATCCAAAATTGAAGATCATTTTGAAATATAAAATATATATAATTTCAAAAAGTGGGTATTAATATTCATAATGGCCATTTTTATTGGTCGTGGTGAGTTAGAATCTCAGACTTGCGTACAATGCAAGCTATTGCATTATTGAAAAAGAAGAGTATTGTGGAAGCTCGGGGTGTTACAAACAAAGTTTGAAAAACAGTGTTTGGTTGAGGTGAAGTTAGATATTATAGTCTTGTAATTATTATATTATACATGGTTGGATCAGAAGACTTATCTTCATCAAGATTTCTAAGTTGTGTAACAACCTCAATAGAATTGAAAAATGTTTTGTAAACATTCATGGTGAATTTAAATAAAATATTTCTCACCAAAATATTGTAGATAAATTCATATTTTTATTTCTAAACAACTTGAAGACAAATAAAATATATAAACTCAATAATCATTAATGACTCAAAATATGAGCTCAAGAGCTTATCAAATTATTCTATAAATTCTTGGTTTCTTACACTAATGATAATATTATTCATATAAAAAATTACCATGATTTATTATTTATTGGATGTATTTAGACAAATAATATTATTATCACCACATATTTTTAATTCCAACCTATTTAAATACAACTCTAGATGAGTATACCATAAGTGGGGGCCTACTTTAGACTATATAGGAAAATTTCAAAATTTAAAAAATTTGAATGAAATTCACCAATTAGAAAACCCACTAGTATATAAATTTATATATCCTCTTAAATAATCCCATTCCAAATACAAATAACTTCCATTTGAACAATATTGAAACCTATTATGATAAGTACATCCAATAAAACAATTATTGACTCATGGTGACCCAATAGAGATAAAATTCTTCATTATCAACAACATCAATTTCACCATAACCTTTTACCAATATCCATGTCTTGTTTTAGATGATGTTGTTCGGCCTATAATTTTGTTAATGATTTAATGGGTTTTAAATACATTTTTATTTTTTTATTCTTTAAATGTTCTCAAATATAATTTTATTCAGTTTTACCTAACTAATCCTTCAATCCTAGAACCCATGATTATCTATTGTATCTTTTCAAAAATATGTTTTATCCAAAAATTGAAATAGATCAGTATAAAAATAATTTCTATTTATTCTTTTCACTAAATGATAATTTAAATCACTATTTATATTATAATGATCAAGTTATTATCTTTTGTTTAACAATTATGGTACAATTTTAGTATCTTCAGTAGTAATCTAGTCTTCTAACTCATCCATTGAATATTCATCATCCATAGAGCCATGAGTATGATGTGTCTCTTACTAACAATAAGTGTTTAAACATTTTTCATTTTCATTTTTATCTTTTCTATCATTTAACACAACATCATTTGTGTTTCTAAATACATTCACATTGTTTTCTCAAATTATATTAACATCATCATTTCCATAATTTTCCTCTGCCGATTATTACTGAATTTCAAGGCTTTACTTTTAGAATAGTATCCAAGAAATAATCCTTCATCTATCGTATAGAAAAATTTCTATAATTTCCTCATCTGTTTGAGATATATTGTATTTTCCTTATAGACCGAAATCATTTTTAATTTGGGATTTATTCTATTCCAAAACTAATAAGATGACCTATTATAACCCAGGATTATCAATGGATAGTTTTTAGTGAACACCACAACATGAAAATCCTATATCTAATATTAATGTGTAACCCAATCCTTATAGTTCATGAAATATTATTCGCCTATTAATTTCTTTTTCCAATAAAACCAAATTGTTGATGATTTCTCAAAAATGACACTACATTCTTGATCTCTTGTATTTAAAAATAATTTTCAAATTCAGAAGACTTGTATTCCATTCAATTATCATACAGTCAAATTTTTATTATCCATCTAGCTCATTTTAAAATACTTAACGATATATCATTAATAAATCAACAACTTCTTATTTTCACTTCAAATGTATAATTTTGGATATTATAATATAATCATCAATTAAATGAATAAAGGGAATCTCATTTCATTATATATATATATTAAATAAAACATAAACATACATATATACTATATCTATAATATTCCATTCTCTTTTGTTCCTTGGATAAAAGGGATTTTAGACCATTTTTTCCAATATGCTTTCACCAAATGTATTTTCTTGATTCTGCTTCAAGTTGGGACGGTCAGTTACATCCTTCATCTTAGATAAGATATATATTATTTGTTGATTAATGTGAATTATCCTCTTCTTCCACAATATATTAAATTTTATAACTTATTACCGGCAATAATTTTCAACAATATCCATTTACTATTGATTTTCACACTTCCTCCACCCTTTCATGATTGAATTTTTATACATGTCTTTTATTGTGCATCCTTCCTGAATAAATTTCTCCCATATTATTGACTTGTATAGATTGATCACAATTTTCTAGCTATGAGTTAATCCATATGTATAGTTGACTTCTTATTTCTTTAGTTTATCACCTACTATTCAGGTATTTCCACTACATTTTATATTTATATCCCCATATTAAATAAAATCCATCATTATATAAAATCATTCTTTAAATATTTTATAAAAACCTCATTATAATTTAGGTGAGTTGAGTAACCACTGTCAAGAATCCATGTGCTACTAATAATTATATCATTTAGGGAAGTATCTTTATGATTATCCTTTCATACCATTTTCTTTTTTCTTTCTTGATATAGCTAATTGAGTTCAGGAATAAGATAGCCTCTCCTCATACTTCTCGATGTTCTTATGAACTTCAACTTATTATTCTAATAGATTGAATATATCATTCCATGGGATATTTAAAGGATGTATCATATTCAATTTACAATGACTTCTATTTTTTACTATGCATGTTTTTTCTTTTCCGATAGTAAATGTATTTATGAAAAAATATATATAAATGGGAAATATATCAATAAATATTATTTATACTATATGAATAAATATAAATACACATTCCCCATAGACTAGTGTATCCTACTTACCCATTAAAATAGCACCTAGACTCTTCCTAGTAAGAAATAATGTCGAAAGGCTATATCTATAATTGTTATTTCATAAGAGGAAATATCTTATCACATTTACTCCTCCTTATTACCATAATAAATGAATTTATTATAAATTAATTAATATCCTTCATGAAATTCTTATTTTTATAGAACTATATATCTCTTTCTTCAGTACACGTTGGGTTTGTGATATCTATGTATTAGTTTTTATTCCCAAATCAACAAACTTCTACATTACATTGTTTTTTACAAAAAGTTTCCTAAATTTGTTGAAGAAACATCACATAAAATAGCACATTTATCAATAATGTTAGTTCTAAAAACCTTCAACACTTTATTAA
Source organism: Viscum album (assembly GCA_963277665.1). NCBI lineage: Eukaryota > Viridiplantae > Streptophyta > Magnoliopsida > Santalales > Viscaceae > Viscum > Viscum album. The sequence goes on from OY728123.1 coordinate 640,655,955, forward strand.
CACCCTAGTAGCCTTATATACCTCTTTCCAAAAGATATTTATTTGTCAACCTTCCAATATGTATTTTCTTCTTCTGTTTTTCTGAGTCTCATTCAGTTTAACCTTTACTCTTTAGGGTATCATTTTCTTCTTCAAGAGCTCCAAATTCCTAATCAATCACTTCTAGAATCGCTCTATGGTCTTCATTCCATTACATATTCTTCAATATTTATTTTCAATTCCACAATTTTCATATAGATTTCATGTCATTATAGAATATTATAAAACACATAATATAATCTATAAATGTTTTCTTTATTCTAATGTACATATTCAGATTATAATTTCATCAAAGCACCTATCATTATTTTTTTTTATAAATTAATTTCCTCAATATCCCCCTATTTTTAAACTTTTATATCTAAAACACCTACTAGTTCTTTATATTCCCATTTTAGATTCTTCCTTATCAATAGTTTCAATCGTGATATATATTTTTTATTTCCTAAACTTGACATCTCCTTTATCTAGATAGTATATATAATCATCATATAATTTACTTATGTGAATATTCCATTTAAACTTCTTCCCATAATAAAATCGTTAATTGATGTCTCTAATTTTGTGGGGAACACCACCTAGACTTTTATGTGGATTTTATTTACATATCTTTAGAATAATCAAATATTTTTTTGACACAATGTATTAATGTTCCCATCATTTCTAGAACTAAAACAAACCAGGGGAAACATTCCCTAAAATATAATTTTTCCTCTCTTGAATTTTATATCCACAATAGAAGGTAATTTATTATCCAAATACAATTAATCTTCACACCACAAGAGATATCACTTTTCAATAAGGATTTGAATTTAATTTCCATGAATTCATGAATTCGTGTTTATAATGGATTAATCTTTATTTCATAGGCTAACAACAAATTATAGGATCTTTAATAGATAATAGATACAAATCTATTTCTTCATGTTTTAATTTTTTTAGATTATAAAGTGGTGGAACCCTTCTTAAGATATTATTTGAAATGTTAATATCATTAATTTCATAATTGATAAGATTAATTTATCCAAAAAAAATATTTCTTCTATTGAATAACCTTCAATATTTTCTGGGAGATGTGTTTTCAAACTATCAACCATGTTGTGTAGAACATAGAGCTTCACCTCAGACAATTTTTTATCTCCTTAATATATATTTTCTATTTTTATCATAAGGACTTCTTCATCATTAAAATTCTTACCTTAAAATAGATTTTATATAATAGATATCCAATAACATCATTTTGATATTTTCCATCTAAAACTATCATTTTCCTAGTATATTCAGTCGTATAGAGAGTTGTCAAGCCTCTATAATACAACCACTGAGATGTGGAATAGTGAACATACATTCCAAGAGATCATAGATAAGATCTCATTATATACTACTTAATTTGAGAATTACTAACATAATATATAGATTTTTCACTATCATTTATAGTTTTTTATATATTCAAGAGTGAATTATGGTATATTGAACTCATACAACATGAATAAATTGATTCAAATCATTTAGAACTGAGACAACCTATGATGGGAGGCATGAATCTATGATTCAAGTATTTCTTTGTATTCATTAAAATTATATATCCATATTTTTTGTAACAAAAAAACCTATTTTACACAATCACACATCCATAATAAACAATTATGTATGAATTAAACAAAATATCACACCAAATTTTAACTCAGTTCACCGTAAAAGGAAAATCAAAGGATTATACACCCATGATGTGTTGATCAAACATATATATTTTATGATTAAATAGTTTGTATGGATTAAAAATTTTTGATCATTGCCACTCCATGATAGGTGTAATACCATTCGAAAGAATTTCTTGATAGCATGCTACCTCTAATGGATCACCATCATTGTTTATTCCATGAACACTCCACTATAGTAATTATTCTTTAGTTTAATGAATTGTAGTTTTCTTCCTCATCCTCATGAACATGTTTCATTAATTTCATCATTAAAGAAAAAATATGATTCACCAATGAACTCCTTTATCACCTTGAAAATCCCTAAAAAATATTCTAAAAAATCATTCTCAGCACTTTCTTATTGCATAAGTCATACACACCAAATTATTCCCTAAATAATATTCTTCAAAAAATTTGTAATGTGTTCATGTGATTCTTTAATACAAAATGTATAACATCACAGAACCTGAACTCCTAGATCATGTACTGAAATCCATTACTTCACATTCCTGACATTGATATCTAAAACTGTGACACAAATTTTCTATCTAAATCTTATAACATCAAAATGATAACATCAATCACATACATACTAGAATACATTTTAGGTTTATAGTTATAGATAATTAGTAGAAATCCATGTATAAAAATTTCACAAGACTTTAAAAGATATATTATCCCACTAAATACATCTTTTTATTTACATAGTAATACATAATCATCACCCATATGAAATTCCTCTCAGAAGAATTTATTTCATCAACATTCATTGATACCTTGGAAAATTGAAGCATAATAAGGGTGAGATCAAATTCATAGTAGGGGAAAACATAAGCATTAATAATTGAATTTCATCAAAGAGAATATGAGTGAATAAGGGTATGATGACATAATCGAAGTGAATGAGTGATTTATAAAATAACTCAAAATCATCAATGCAAAGATCATATAATATAAAAACATGGAATCTAAAAATTCATTATAATTAATATCAATGAGCCATGTAATAACAATATTGATCCTTAATATTTTTATATTCCCATATAAAGTTTATATAAAGCTATCTCTAGTCATAATTATAATTTCCATTCTTATAAATAGAATTACTATTCACCCTACATCCATACATTTCACTCTTAAAAAATGGAATATACATATTTAGTACTTCTACTCCTAATTAATTGGAGGTCTATCACATAACCAACCATTGTCGGTTTATAATGTAACCACCTGTCACATGTTTATCACAGAACCACCCCTCATCAGTTAATCATATAACCACCCGTCATTAGTTTATCACGTAACAAACCATAATATTTCAATATACCTTTCTAAAATCATCACACATAAAATCATACATAAATTTATTAGGATAACCAATAATAATTTTATAACCAGATTAACCCATGGAAAAAATATGAGATTTATAAAAATCTCTTCCAAACAAGATTATTTGATTGAAAATAAATATCTTTAATTAAAAATATCTTTTAAACATGATAAAACTATTTAAAGGTAAATTTTTCAATAAAAATATATTTGAAATATGATTACCCCATAGAAAAAAATGATTTCAATAACAATATCACAGAAACATGAATAACCCATGGAAATGAAATGTGTTCAATAACAGTCTCATTGAAACACTATTAACACATAGAAAATAAATGTGTTTAATAAAAATATATTTGAAACATGATTTTAAAATTTAAATGAAATGATTCAAATAACAATATCTTTGAATCATTTTTAAACTAAGTAAATAAAATGAGTTTGATAGTAATATCATTGAAACATGATTAACCCCTGGAAAAGAAATGTGTCAAATAATAATCTATTTCAAACATGATTAAACAAATGAACGGAAATGGGTTCAATAAAAATCTATTTGAATCATTATTAAACCATGGAAAATAAATGATTTAAATAAATGTCTATTTGAAAATTGAGTAACGCCCGTAAAACAAATGTGTTTCATAATATTCTCATTCAGAACATAGTTAGCCAATGGAAAAGAAATGAATTCTATTGCAATATCTTTGAATAAATCATAATCCATTGAAATAAATAATTATGATTCCATAAATAAATAATATCCCGAATGGAGAAAAATATACAATAAGGTTTTTGTACTTTTATGAATAGAAATTCCTTTTAATCCATTATTAAAAAAATTCATGAGGAAAATAATCGTTAAAAATTTCAAATTGTCATATACCACCTTGAAACAATAGAATCAGAAGTCTAGTGAGGGAATAACAATAAATGAAACATGTATTATCATGAAGATAATGAAAATGGTGATATTTCTTGTCAAAGGAGAATTATATACACCATATTAAAAAATATAGGTTTATTATATAATAAATGTCTCAAACAAGGTAAATTGAGACAAAATACCATTACCACTTTGGTAACTATGAAACTATAAACTACATGAAAGATATATTATAAAAGTTATATGCAATACCACATAAATTTAAGTATATTAATAATAAAATAAATTTATGGATATTACATATACGAGATAAAAAAATAATTTTTCAATATAGAATATATCTGACATAATTAAAAGTGAGACTACATCCCCTAACAAAGATCATGTGATTGGAGTGAGAATAGAGGAAATAATTTTGTGTGACAAATGTAAATACAAAAAATAAAAGTGGAAATAAATAATAAAAATATTTAGAGTAATTTTAGCACATATTCATTGTTTGAAATAACCAATGATATAGAAGTTTAACCTCACGAATGGAAATTTATTTTTAAAATCCCGTACAGTTTTAGTGACATCTAAATTTATAACCCCTGAGGTAATAATAATCAAATGAAACATTTAAATACTAAAATAGTAGAATAAATAATTACATAATTTATTATATGGGGACGTAGATACACCACACAAAATAATTAAGTGGTAAATATAAAATTTATCTCATATGAGTAAAAAAATATATGAAATTTATTTACAAAGATCACATAATTAGTGTGAGGATAAATCAATGGAATTATTATTTCTGAAAAACATAAACCCACATTATAAATGTGGAAATATATAATAAAACAGTTATTTTTCATTCCACACATATTAGTGACATAATATATCCAATGATATAGTTGTTTAACTTAATGAAAAAAAATTGAGTTAATAAATCTCTTACCTTGAGTTTGATTGTTCATTCTTGTAATCTATCTTTTGGAATAATAAACATATGTTAATTATTTATATTCCCTAAAAACCTTTCCAAGCTTATTATTACTTTAATTTTACTTATAAAAATTTTATATTCAATTATTAATCAATAATATTTATGTCTGATGTTTTGAACATATGCAGCTTATGTGTAAAAACCTACATTGATAGATATACTATGTAAATGGGGTCATTGTTTAATCATTTCTAGAATAATCACCATTACATAATTATAACATTTTTTCTTTAATTTTAATTTTGTTACTATATATGATAGATGGTTTTAAAAAATTAAAAAATATATATGATCATTGAGATTGTGGGATGTGTTTCACATTAGTAGTGTTTTTATTTTTCAATGATCATTATAGAAACAAGGTAACTAAAATTTGTAACACCCATAATTTTTAGGTAATTTTTATTTTAGATAACTAATATAATTAAATAATAATATGAATTGAAAGACAATATTTACAATAATTTTATTGATACACTAACTCTAACACATTATCACAATACAATTGCTAATGAATAAAACTCACTATTAGTGAAAATAACACAATTGGAGTACCATAGAGTATTTAAATAATGATGACTGTTTAAACCACCTCAATTGGATATTCTATAATATAACAATTACCACATATAAAGGTATATAAAATAGAGATAATAAGAGGGAATTAGAGAACCATTTAATAGAATTAAAATATAACTTCAAATAATGTGTGCTATCCAAATAAGAAAAGCATGTGTTTATACAACACTTGTTTTGATCATTATAAAAATGTTAATGTTGGAATTTTATTTTAATGATTATATCATCAATATTAAGATTCATTGGTAAAAGTGTGTGTCAAAATATATTTATAATAGATATACATTAACACCTAATTTTATAGTTTATTTAATAAGTCATAGCTTTTGATGGAAAATAATTTAAGTAATATGTTAGAAACTAAAAATTATTCTGAAATAAAAAAAAATATAAATTTGTAAAGAAATTCATTCAAAAAATGTTATTGTAATTTTTAATTTTTTTGAAAATATTATACATAGTATTTTATAATTATTTAGTCTATATTTTAATAATAATTTTACTTTGTTATAAAAAAAGTAGACCACTTAAGGGTTAACTAAATGATACCTTGACTAATGGAGGAACCACTTAGAGTAAACCCCCTGGGGGAGGTGGGTTCCCAATCAAGACTATGGTGTAAAGGAAGTGTAGCGATGGAGCAGAACTAAGACAACATGGGAGGCAGCAAGAGTGGACTCCGGGAATAGTGTGGGAATGATGCCCATAAGGCCCATTTATAAGGCTCGTTTTTTTATATCAGAGCATATTTGGTCACTAATTTATATAAATATGGGATCTCTAATTAATAATGTTATATGTGAGGAAATTTGAAATCATCTTATGAAATCAGGATCTGTTGATTTATATAATCTGGGATGTCCATCATATTCCTTCCATCATCAACCTCGGTTCAGCTGAGTGAAACCCCAATGAAGATTCATTCTTCTGGAATAGATTAAATACCATTTATACCAACACATTCAATTCCATTTTTTAAACAATGAAAATTATATAAATTAATGTTTAACTAAAATAGGATTCTAGATTTTATAACCTATAAACAATGATTTATAATATATATATAATATTTTAAGCCTAGAACCATATATTGATTAAATCCTTCCACAATATACACTATATAAAGGGAATTCCATCATTCCATAAAATATGTCTCTATTTACACATCAAGTTTAGATTTTTATTTCCATAGAAATCCCATTGCATCTATCTAGTTCCCAAAGTGTAATACAATGTGTATAAAAAATATATATTTGTTTCTATCATTTGAAACAAAATGATCTCATTATTTAGACATAGGAATACATGCATAGAAATGTAGTCCAAGCTTTAAAATCACTCTTCTAAAATTTTATATAAAATACTTACAAATTTTTCATTCACTAATAAAACATATAAACATAGTCTAACATAATAATAATATAATTTTATTATAAGAGGGTATTTTTCATATAAATATGATACAAATATCATATTGTTTATATAAGTCTCTACAAACACCACCATCTTCTTTCTATGTGCTCCAAAACCAACCACTTTTCTTGCAATTTCTTATTTAAAAATAATTCATTAGAATTATTTTATTTCTAATTTTATAAATATTTATTGTAAGGTATAATAATTATTTTTTACTATACTTGGAAACAGGGGCGGTAATAATATTGTCAATGTTGAAATTAAAATTTTTACATGTTTATGTTATAAAAATTCTAATATGAATTTATTAAAATATCTTTATTTTCCATATAATTGTGTTTTTAGAATCCCCTTATTAGAATAATTACTTTTCATATAAAATTATTCTATAAAACACTATATTTTCAATGTTATTTCAAGAATTTATATTTAATAGTTAGGTCAAAAAACAATAACGAATATTTTATTTTTATTCTATATATTTTAATTCCAAAGGATATTTGATTATTATAAATATATATATATATATATATATTCATATTTATAATAATAAAATACATTTTATTTACAATGAATAAATGAATTATTTTATTTTATGTATATTTTTAATTTTCAGAAAATTTTCAATAAAACAATATATTATTTTATGTGTGCTATGTTATTTTATATTCATGAATGTCATTCCCAATAATAGATAGTGTAACACCCCAAGCTTCCACGATACGCATCTCTTTGAATAATACAGTAGCATGTGTTGTACGCAACTTCGAGTTCTAACACACACCACAACCAATCAAACTAGAAGTTATGAATAGTAATACCTACTTTTTTAAATTTAATAAATTTTATCTTTCAAAATGGACTTCATTTTTGGTTTCAGAATATCGAAATTAGCTTAGGGGAAATTTGTTGTATTTTTCTAAAAACATTCAATTTTGTATGAATAGTAACAAAACACTGAGTTATAGTTTAAAACCGAATTTTTATTTAAATAATTATTTATTTTATTTAAATTTAATAAAGGTAAAAATAGATACATAATACCTATATATGTTAAATGTAATTAATTGGATTTAGTTTATAATAATTTTAGATATATAAAAATTTTATTGAACTTTTCACCGTCTTTTACCCACCTCCTAAGAAAGTTTGTAAATTCACATAAAACGTAATTTTAACACATCTGTGAGTGAAATTTCAAAAATCTGAAAGACATGGGTAATATCAAAGAGTAAAATTTGGTTCAATGAGATTAAAATAATGTTTGGTGAATAGTAACTTTTTACTATTATTTACCATGGTTAAAAGTAAATAGTGTAATTAAGGCTAAAAATGATATTAATGTTACCCTTAAAAATGTCCTAATTCTATTGGACAAGTTTATCTCGACCAAAAAGAACCTTAGAAATAAAATATTATCATTTAGGTCCACCTGGATTAGATTAGGACATTTCTTATTATTTAATTAAAAGAAGAGTTAAAAGAGTTAAAATCAATGTTTAATAACTAAAACATTTTCAATATAGGGTTATATGTAAGATAAATTCTATTATAAATATTCATTAGAAAGATAAAAATTTTTCCTACATAATTATATTTTATTTATAATATTTACACATTAAATAATTTAATTTATTTATGACACAATGTTGATGTAGTAATTACATAATTAATGAAATATATAAATAGTTGACATTATAAATATCAAAATAAATGTAATTTGAGAATATTTATGAATTACACAAATTTTCTAGGTTAATATGACATATTAGTATTGGTTATATAAATTTTTTTCGAATTAATAATGCTGTTATGAAATTATCAAAAACAAAATACCCAATAGTGTCAAAATTGACATAAAAGAGTTGTTTTTAAACAAAATATATTATTAATTGATATTCAATTCCTAAAAATCTAAGGTTCTGACAAAGGATTTAGATAATGATAGTTTTATCATTAAGGTACCACTTGGGGGTCTCTTGGATGTATATAGTGAGTTTATTAACTATAAAATTGAAAAATAAAATGTGACATGGTAAATGTCAAACTAAGTAACTAAGAGTTAAAACTAAAGGATATGGTTAATATAACGAAACAAAAAGGTCTAAAATCAATTGGTTGAATTTATTTTGGCCCATACCCACCTTATACTTTTAAAAATAAACTTTTTAGACATTATAAACCGAATATGAATTTATTATAAAATAATAATTTAAGTTTCTTCTAAAGAGCCCCTCCTCCCCCTTATAAAAGGACACCACTTCTAACCATTTTTTCACACATTCAAAGCCTTTTTGATCAGCCAAACCCTACCCAATTATTCTCTAAACTTCCCTCACATCCACCTAGAGGCCTTAGTTTTATCATAAATCCAACCTAAGGATCCTTTTGGATCAAATCAAAATGAAGAACCCGAAAAAGATGTAATGTTTTCACCACCCTCTTTCAAGTTCCTTTCTTCTTCAACATCGTCATTATTTGTTAGTTCAATTATAAAATAATAACTCTAATATATTCTATACACTATGATGTTGTTATAACTATGGTACAACCATATTCATTATTCTATCCAACCTTTGAATGACATGTCACCATACTTGCGTACGTAAGGCTTACTGTCTCCACGTCGTGGTGCAATTTTTATTCAAAACATTATTATTTGGATGGGTATGATAATGATGCATAATTCATGTAAATAACAAATATAAAATGATAATGATTCTGTATATATGATATACCATCTAATTATATATTATTTTAATATCAAATGAATGATATTGTCGCTCGTGTGTACGTACGGACTACCGTCTCCATGAACGCGATGAGATTCATTCCACCATCGTATCCATTAAAGAATAACACTCATTTATTGATTAAAGAGAATGTTTATGAACTTGATATCAGTCTGGATATGAATAAGACACAACCTATGAATAAAAATTACAGCTTATGTAACAAAACATATAAAAGAAAACGAGTAAGTTAACACCTGAAACAATGATAATACCAAGATATTATTAACAAAGCAATATTAAAAGATCATATATGATATCATATTAATGTATATTATTCATTAATAATTTAACATAAATTATTTCACCATTATATAGGAGGTTAACCTACCCTCAACCAAGGAAAATTACAAGGGTTTATTTCACAATCGCTTCATTATCGGAGGTTGTTTATACGTAATTATCTACTGGGACCTATTTATCATCCACATCCATGTTTCATAAAAAATTATTTCAAAAAATTATTACTATTTTACAGAATATGGGTTAAAGACATTTATACCTTTGTTTGAATTTCTATAATATGTTTATAAAGGAATCTTTCTGTCATTTTCCAAAAAAGCTCCTTTTTAACCTTTTCGACAGAATTAAGGTAAGAATATATATTTTTTATCTTATACGGAGGGTGCAGCTATTTTCCTCAATTATAAAATCTTCGAAGCTTACCTTACAATAATATATGGATATTTTAAAAGTAAATGTTTTTTTATAATTATGTGACTTTTAAATGATTTCAAAAAAGATATATTTTTCTCAAATAGTTTTGATTTCATCTATGTCAACATCCTTTGATGTATTTTAAGCTTATTTGAAGTTGATTTATTATGATACAAAACTTATATATTATATTGAAGGTTTTTTGATATGTTTGACTATGGATGTCTTATTTTTATAACATACATGGTTTATGGAGAAAGTATTGACATTGTGTATGCCAGTTTTAAATCTAATGTTTATGTGATGTTTAAACCTATTTATACGAGGATTGCATTGGACATAATAAGTGATGGGTGAGCCCGCTATAGCTCCTCGATGCATCGGTAGGTCTCATGAGACAAACTAGTGTCGTGGCACAAAGCCTTGACAAAATCTTATTTGTATTCTTGGCATGAGTCCTTGGCTACGTGGTTATGATAGTCTGGCATTACGCATTCCATCATTATGAAATTGGTTATAGATATTTCCTGTGATTATTCGACTAGAATAATATCCATGTGAATATGTAAATGGAATTATTTCATTTTATTTTTTCCATATTATGCTGAATGTCAAGTTTAAAAGGCTTTTGTTTTAGTTATACATTTCCTAAAATGGTTAAGATTATTTATGAAAGTTTCTGCTATATTGTTATCCTTACTGAGCATCTGAGTTCACCCCTTTCAATGTTTTATTTTTTCAAAGATGTGAAGAAGTAATTTATGAATGACCTATAGGGATATTATGAGGGGATATGAAGACAAGATTTTGTTGTAGTTTTTTTACTTTATGATGTAATGTAAGACTTTTGAATGTATCTAGTTATTCCAAGGCTTCTAAAATAATCATCCTTTTGAGACATGGTCTTTTGTGATCATGCCAATGTTATGTAATAATGCACCGACTCTGGGTAATTGGGGTCAGGGAAATATAGTTGGTATCAGAGGATGTTTAGTACAAACCTTGGAAGCTAGATTTAGATAAACTCTGATTAGAGCACATAGACCTAAGATGGACATTGAGGATTAATATATAATAACTCCCTAAAATATTGGTATTGTAGCGATTTTGTGAGTTTTATGAGAAATACATCCCTGTCTAGATACGAGCAGGTAGAGGCAGCTCTGGCACAAATTTACCTAGGTGTAAAACCTAAAAACATCGCTTTGATCTAGACTCGAATGAGAACTGGTGCTTGACTACGGGCCTTGCTGCACTCTTGGTAACGAAACACCTGGGGGATATGCTTAGGATAATTCCCATTTTCTTAAAAATCCATTTTCAAGGGTTTATGAGTATATAATTCCTCAAAGAAAACATTTTTTTTAGGATTATGGATTATATCCATAAATAGTTCAATTTATGTTAAGTATTTTACAAGTATAGAATAAGGTATTTTGATACATAATGTGATCTAGTTTATGACATTGTTTAGAAATGGAGCCAAGTGGAAGGAATGGAAACCATATCATTGCACACACTCCATGTAGGGATTTCCCTCCTACTAACGATAACTATAGTGGATCTGGTGATGCAACTGGTGCTGATAAGCTAATCACCATACTGGGAAAAATCACTCAGATTATGAATAATATCCATACCCATATGGAGCACCCTGATCCGCAGTGTGGAGGATCCATGTTAGATCTATTTATGAGGAAAAACCACCAACATTTAATTGGAGTACAAATCCATTGGTAGCTGAGCAACGTATAAGTTACCGAGAAAAAATATTTCAGGATTTGGGGAGTAGTGAAAGTGAAAACGTTATCATGGATGTTTATCGCCTCACGGGAGATACTGATCAACAGTGGTCATTGATTCAAAACACGAAGGAAGATGATGAGGTATCAAATATGGAATGGAGGGAGTTCAAATAGATTTTCTTAGAAAAATACTTTCCTCATGACCATCGAGCAGATATGGAAAGGCAATTTCTGAGTCTGAGACAAAAGGAGGATGAGAATGTCGCAAAGTATGAGGCTTACTTTAAAAGGTTATTAATGTATGCTGGAGATTATATACATAACCAAAGATATCATATTGGTCATTTCTTTTATGGGTTAAAACCATTTCTTCGTGGAGCATTAGTGTCACAATAATTCTCATCATACGAAGATATTATCTCATGTGCTATCAAGACAGAAAAAGAACTCTCTAAGTCTTACGACATTAATGAAAAGCAAGAGAAGAATAGATTTTCTGATCACCCTGGAAATGGAAATAAGGTTAAGAAGGGAAAATTTGAATATCCATCCTATAGTAAATGTGGGAATAAACACACCATTACTTGATTGAAAGGAATAGGTGTCTGTTAAAAGTGTGGTGAAAAATGGCCACCAAGCTCGTGATTGCAAGGGGAAGAAACAAGCTACCGATGTTCAATGCTAAAACAGAAGGGATATGGGACATTATGCAAATAAATTTCCTAAGCGTTAGTGGAACCTACCTCAGAAAAGGCCAAGGGATCGAGGCCAAGCTTATGCTATCACTACTACTGAGGTAGAAGCTCTGAAAGACGTGGTGGCAGGTAATTTAATGGGTTTCCCATGTTTTCCCAATGATTTATTTGATTCCGGATCATTGCATTGATTCATATCTTCCCAGTTTGCTAAGAAAATTAGATATTTACAATTTGATTTAGCAAGGGAGTTGTCAGTTAAAATTTTAAAGGGAAGTATCACTGCAACAACGGTTTGTGAATCAGTCTCCATTAGCGCACATAAATGTTCTTTATCCGCTGATCTCATCGTCATACCTATGATGGAGTTTTATATAATCCTCGGTATAGATTTAATTTCAGACCATGATGTGAATATTTATATTAAGAAGAAGTAGGTTATGAATTTTGATGATGATGATATGGAACACTTGATCTTTAGAGCAGAATCGTCACCACCTAATTCTTATCTTGATCCACCCCCAGTAGTTCAACTAAATTCTATTATTGGGGAGGATGATAATGAAATGACTATGGGTGAGGAAAGGAATGTTCAAATGAGGTATGTAACTGTTTGAGAGAATATTTTGATTTATTTCGAGAAGATTTACCTAGACATCCTCCATAATGAGAAATTGAGTTTTCCATTAATTTAATTCCTGGATCAAGGCCCATATCGAAGAGCCCTTATTGAATGGCCACTGTGGAATTAGTGGAACTAAAGAAACAACTACAGAAATTGAGTAATAATGAATTTATTCACCCTAGTGTGTCTCCATGGGGAGCCCCTGTCCTTTTTGTTATGATGAAATATTGATCTACGAGGTTATATATTGACGATAGGGAGATCAATACTATAACAATAAAGAACAAGTATCCCCTCCCTTGATTTGAGGATTTATTTGACCAACTGCATGGAGCTCAACAATTTTCAAGGATTGACCATTGATCTGGATACCATAAGTTCTGTGTCAAGAAGGAATACATTCTGAAGACAGCATTTCGAACCAGGTATGGGCATTACGAGTTTACAGTAATGCCTTTTAGGATGACTAATGCACCCTCTATTTTCATGGATCTAATGAACAGAGTTTTCAAGGAATATATTGATGAATTTGTAGTGTTATTTTTTGATGATATCTTGGAATACCCCAAAAGCTACAAAGATCATGAAAATCACTTGCGCACTATCCTGAAGACTCTTAGAAGACATGAATTATATGGGAAATTTAGCAAGTGTGAATTTTGGCTTCAGGAGAATTCTTTTCCTGTCCATATTGTCTCTAAGGATGGAATCTTTGTTGATCCTTCTAAGACAAGAGAAATCCACGAATAGACCGCACCAATGAGTATAACTGAGTTGTGTTGTTTTACTGGCTTAGTAGGTTACTATTGGCATTTTTTCCAGAACATTGCCTGATTGGCTAGCCCATTAACAAAGCTCACACGTAAAGGGGCTAAATTTGTTTGGAAAAAATAGTGTGAAGAATGTTTTGAAGAACTGAAAAAAGATTAGTCAATGCTCCTATATTGACTCTTCCATCGGGGAATGATGGATTTGTTATTTATAGTGATTCTTCAAATAAAGGATTTGGTTGTGTCCTTATGCAGAATGATAGGGTTATTGACTATGCATCACGACAACTGAAAAATCATGAGAAAAATTGTCCTACTCATGATCTTGAGTTGGCTGCTGTAATTTTTTCTTTGAAGATATAGAGACATTATCTCTATGGTGAAAATGTGAGATTTTTACTGATCACAACAGTTTGAAGTATATTTTCTCACATAATGAACTCAACATGAGGCAACTGAGATGGCTTGAACTAATCAACAATTAAGATTTCACAATACACTACCACCCTTGCAAGGAAAATATGGTGGCAGATTCTTTGAGTAGAAAGGATCATGGAGTTGTGAACAAGATGAGAGTATAAAGGGATCCTATTTTCATGGATCTAGTAAAGATGGATATGGGAATCACCATGGAAAGTGAAACAAAAATACTTTTTCAAATGGTTGCGAAAACATATTTACTAGAAAGGATAAAGACTTATCATACTGATGATGAATAGTTTCGAAAGAATATTAAAGCATTGAATGATGGGATATTGAGTGACTTTGTGTATGAAGATGGAATTTTGAAATTTGGGAGATACTTTATGTTCCCAATATACCTGATCTAAAAAGGGAATTTTTGGATGATTCTCATAGTTCCAATTTATTTATACACCCTGGGAGCACCAAAATGTATAGATATTTGAAGGAACATTTTTGTTAGGACAACATGAAGAGGAAGATTGCTGATTTTGTGTCAAGATGTATGGTTTGTCAATAAGTGAAAGCTGGAAGGCAACAGCCTAGAAGAGTCTTGAAACCTCTTCCCATACCTAAGTAGAAATGGGATAATATCATGATGGACTTTGTCATGGGACTACCAAAGACTCCATGAAGCAATGATGCAATATGGGTCATTGTTTATCATCTTACCAAGCCATCAAATTTTTATGCTATAAGGGAAGATTTACCACTTGAACGTCTAGAAAGACTATATATTAATGATGTTGTGATACTTCATGGATTAACCCTATCAGTTGTTTCAGATCATGATCCACGTTTTACATCACTATTTTAGAAAAGTCTCCAGAAATCCCTGGATACTGAAGTCTATTTGAGCACTTCCTACCACCCTCAAATAGTTGGAAAATCAGAACATACTATTCAAACCTTAGAAGACATGTTGAGATCTTTCTCACTTGACGTTCAGGGTATGTGGGATCAATATTTACCTATGGTATAATTTTCTTATAACAATAGCTTTCATTAAAGTATTCTAATGGAACCGTATGAAGTGTTAGACAGAAAGAGATGACACACACCAACCTATTGGGGTGATGTTGGTGAAAGAAAACTCGTAGGCCCAGAACTGGTGGAGGAAACGATGGAAAAGGTAAAGGTAATCCAAAACCACCTCAAAGAAGCTCATAGTCGGCAGAAGAGCTATACCGACAACTGACAGAAGGATTTGGAATTTCAGGTAGGAGATCTTGTTTTCTTGAAGGTATCTCCATAAGAGGGAGTTATATGTTTCTGTAAGAAAGGAAAACTGAGTCCTAGGTATAGAGGACCTTTCAAAATTCTAGAACGAATTGGGGCTGTAGCTTACCATTTGGCAATGCCGCCAAGTCTCTCTAATGTTCAAGATGCGTTCCACGTATCACTATTGAGAAAATACATTCCTAACCCAATGCATGTACTCGCCTATGAGGAATTAGAACTAGAACCTGATCTGTCATATTGCGAAGAGCCCATTTGGATTCTTAATACCAGAAAACAAGTGCTAAGAAACCGGATGACTCGTCTGGTAAAAGTTCTATAGAGAAACCATAAGATGGTAGAGGCAATGTGGGAACCCGAGGAACTTATGATGAAGAACCACCAAAGTCTTTTCATGAGGCAGTATTCTTGAAATTTCGAGGATGAAATTATTTGGAGGGGAGAATGTAACACCCAAAGCTTCCACAGTATGCTTCTCTTTGAATAATACAGCAGCGTGTGTTGTACGCAACTTCAAGTTTTAACACACACCACAACCAATAAAACTAGCTGTTATGAACAGTAATACCCACTATTTGAAATTTTATAAATTTTATCTTTCAAAATGGACTTCATTTTTGGATTCGGAATATCGAAATTAGCTTAGGATGAATTTTTGGTATTTTTTCTGAAAACATTCGATTTTTGATGAATAGTGAAAAAAATACTGAGTTATAGTTTAAAACCAAATTTTTCTTAAAATAATTATTTATTTTATTTAAATTTAATTAAGGTCAAAATATATACATAATACCTATATATGTTCAATGTAATTTATTGGAGTGAGTTTAGAATAATTTTAGATATATAAAACTTTTATTGAACTTTTCACCGTCTTTTACCGACATCCTAAAAAAATTTGGATATTCACATAAAACATACTTTTAACACTTATGTGAGTGGAATTTCAAAAATCCGAGAGACACGGTTAATATCAAAGAGTAAAATGTGGTTCAGTGAGATGAAAATAATTTTTGGTGAATAGTAACTTTTTACTTTTATTTACCACTATTAAATGTAAATAGTGTAATTAATGGTAAAAATGATATTAATATTACCCTAACACATATCCTAATTCTATTGGAAAAGTGTATCTCAACCAAAAACAACATTAGTAATAAAATATTATCATTTAGTTCCACTTGGTTTAGATTAGGACATTTATTATTTTTTAATTCAAAGAAGAGTTAAAAGAGTTAAAATAAAAGTTTAATAAATAAATCATTTTTAATATAGGTTTATACAGAAGATATATTCGATTATAAGTATTATTTAGAAATATAAGAATATTTCCTACATAATTATATTTCATTTATAATTTTTATACGTTATATAATTAAATTTATTTATGACACAATGGTGATACAATAATTACATAATTAATGAAACATTAAAATAATTGATATTATAAATATCAAAAAAATGTAATTTGAGACTTTTTATGAATTATACTAATTTATTAGGTTAATATGACATATTATTATTGGTTATATAAATTTTTTTCGATGTAATAATGCTGTTATAAAATTATCAAAAACAAAATAACCAATAGTGTGAAAATTGTCATAAAGGAGTTTTTAAAACAAATATTATATTATTAAATGGTATTATATTCCTAAAAATATAAGGTTCAGAAAAATGACTTACATAATGATATTTGTATCATTAATAGACCACTTGGGGGACTTTTAGATGTATATAGTATGTTTATTAACTATATAATATAATAATACAAAGTGACATGGTAAATGTCAAACTAATTAACTAAGAGTTAAAACTAAAAGATAAGGTTAATATAATGCCACAAACCTATATAAAATATATTGGATGAAAGGATTTCGACCCATACCCACCTTATAATTTGAATAATCCACTTTGGAGCAATTAGAAACTGAATATGAATTTATTATAAAACAATACTTTAGGTTTTTCCTGAAGAGCCCCTCCTCCCCTTTATAAAAGGACACCACTTCTAACCAATTCTTCACACTATCAAATCCTTTTGGTTCAGCCAACCCCTGACCAGTTATTCTCTCAACACCCATCACTTCAACCTAGAGGCCTTAGTTTGATATCAAATCCATCCTATGGATCCCTTTTGATCAAATCAAAAGGAAGAACCGGAAGAAGGGGTAATGTTTTCACCACCCTCTTTCAAGTTCCTTTCTTCTTCAACTTCTTCTTTATTTGTTATTTCCATTCTAAAATAATAAATCCAGTATCTTATATATACTGTGATGTTATTATAAATATAGTACAACCATATTCAGTATTCTATTCATCCTTTGATTGACATGTCACCATAAGTGTGTACGTACGGCTTACCGTCTCTACGTCGTGGTGTAATTGTTATTCATAACATTATTATTAGGATGTGCATGATAATGATGTGTAAATCATGTAAATAATAAATATAACATGATAATTTTTATTTATATATGATATACCATCCAATTATATATTATTTTAGTTTCAAATGAATGATATTGTCGCTCGTGCGTACATACGAACTACCGTCTCCACGAACGCAATGAGATTCATTCCCCATCGTATCCATTCAAGCCTAGCTCTCATTTATTGATTAAAAGTAATTTTTAAGGACTTTATATCATCTGTATATGAATAAGATACAACCTATCCATAAAAAACATGTCCTATGAAACAAAACATATAAATGAAAATGAGTAAGTTAACACCTGAAACAATGATAATACTAAGATATTATTAACAAAGCAATGTTAAAAGATCATATATGATATAATTGTATATGAATCTTGAATATTTTAATAAAAATTATTTCACCATTATAGAGGAGGTTAACCTACCCTCAACCAAGGAAAAGTACAAGGTAACGTTTTATTTCACAATCTCTTCATTATCTGAGATTGTTTATACATAATTATCTACTGGGACCTCTTTATCATCCACATCCATGTTTCTTAAAAATGTATTCCAAAACCTTCTTAACATTTTATAGAATATTTGTTAAATATATTTATACCCTTGGTTTTATTTTTATAATAATTTTATAAAGGAATATTTCCATCGTTTTCTAAATAAGTCCCTTTTTAACATTTTCGAAAAAATTAAGAAAAGAATGTCTTTTTTTAACTTATACGTCGGGTGCAGCTATTTTCCACCATGATAAAATCTTCAAATATTCCCTTACCCGATTATAAGTATATTTTCAAAGTAAATGTTTTATTTTATAATTATGTGACTTTTAATTTTTTCAAAAAAAGAGATATTTCTATCAAATGGTTTTGATTTCATCTATGTGAACATCCTTTGATTGGTTTTAAGCTTATTCGAAGTTGATTTATTAAGATAAAAAACTTCCATATTGTATGGAAGGTTTTGTGATATGTTTGACTGTGGATGTATTATTTTTATACCATTCATGGTTTATGGTGAAAATATTCACACTGCGTATGCTAGTCTTAATACGAATGTTTATGTTATGTTTATACCTGTTAATATGAGGAATGCATTGGACTTAATAAGTGATGGGTGGAGCCCAATATAGCTCCTCGATGAATCGGTTGGTCTCATCAGACAAACTAGTGTCTTGGAACAAGTCCTTCACAAAATCTTATTTGTAGACTTGGTTCGAGTCCTTGGCTACATGGTTATGATAGTTTGGCATTATGAATTCCATCATTATGAAAGTGGTTATTGATATTTCATGTGATTATTCGACTAGTAGAATATCCATGTGAATAAGTAAATGACATTATTTCATTTTATGTTTTCCATAATATGCTGATGTTCAAGTTTAAAAGGCTTTTGTTTTAGTTATACATTGCCTGAAATGTTTAAGCTTATTTATAAATGTTTCCGCTATATTGTTATCCTTACTGAGAATCTAAGCTCACCCCATTCAATGAATTATTTTTCCCAAGATGTGAAGAAGTAATTTAGGAATGACATATAGGGATAGTATGAGGGGATATGATGACAAGATGTTGTTGTAGTTTTTTTACTTTATGATGTCATGTAAGACTTATAAATGTATCAAGTTATTCCAAGGCTACTAAACTAATCGGTCATTCGAGACTTGATATTTTGTGATCATGCCAATGTTATATAATAATGCACCAACTCTGGGTAACTGGGGTCGGGGCATTACAGATAGTACAAGGTACTATTATTTGTGAAATATTATACATGTGATAGTTTAATTTTAATTAGTATTTTCTTAATGTTCGTGTTTTTTTAATGTACTTATTTGTAGGAAAATATTTTTGTTAATATTCTAAAAGAATTAAAATTAAATTGTATTTATGGAATGTATCTAAGGTAATTTCCAGAATATTATAAGACCTTTATTCCCTTAAAAATATATATTTTTCAATAAAACATGATGAATCTCTATAAAATTAGATTCTATAAAAGATTTATTATTTTCTTATTTTAAAATAATTTAAGTAGTTTTTAAAGTGTTTGATGAGTTATTTAGGTGAGAGATGGATCTTAGAAAAATGTTTCCTTAAAATTAAAAAATTATAACTTGAATATCAAATGAGAAGAAAATGACTAAGGAGTGAGCCCACGAACTCAATGGTACATTGTCCCATTGTTTATACTACTTAGTGGCTATAAGGGTCTTATAAGATTTGTTTTGTAGCATTTAATCAATAAAAATATTATTATTTTAGTTTATTTTTCTAGAGAAATCCAATTTTATTCGAATAAATATTCTTGAAATGAAATTTACAAATAATAATAATAATTGAAATGTTTTGAAAAGTATTAATTATGAAATATTTTAAATTGGATACATAATGTTTTAAAGATATTTAAAATGATTTTTTATAAAATTAGTTTCCATTATTTTGAAACCCACTTTGTGGAAATTTTATTTCTAATCACATGTTATAAAAATAGATTAACATGTTATTTATATGTTATAAGAAGGATGAATTCACATTTATAGTTAGCGAACTAAAAGAAAAATAGTTATTTTATTTTTTATAGCTATGATGAATTTTATAGTGTTGTCTAATTCACATATAACTAGAGTGGAAACTTGTCGTCGATATCATAAAACACTATATATTATTCTGTTAGATTTTATTTTTAAAAAACATACATAGCATGTTTTTATCACTAAATCAAGAGACACCGGTTTCTTTCTAACATTTGAAATCATAGGAATGGTTTAGATAATTTTGGAATATTAGAATATTTTTTTGGTTAAGTGTGATTTCATGGTAAACTCTTTTATTATGTAATTTTCAGATTGAAGGAAGGATAACTCAAAAAGGCTCTTATCTCTTCTAGATTACATACTTGTTAGGATTATCATAAAGTCATGATGAGTTGAGTTTCATCCTCATGAATCAGTTTTACTTTCCAACAAACATCTCCATAACATATCCAACACATATGACAAACCTCGATTATTTTCAGGAAGATGATTTGTCTATTATGCACTCTTAAAAACACTACTTTCTTACTATACACACCAACGAAAGTATCATGAAGGGGTTTTTAAATAAAATCCCTTATATATCCAATATGAATCACTAATAAATTTTTAAAATGTTGTGGAAGGGCTAAAACTACGTGAAGAATATATATTTCTACTTACAATTTTTCTTTGTTTAT
Organism: Viscum album; assembly: GCA_963277665.1. Lineage (NCBI taxonomy): Eukaryota > Viridiplantae > Streptophyta > Magnoliopsida > Santalales > Viscaceae > Viscum > Viscum album. The sequence continues at coordinate 640,677,535 of OY728123.1, forward strand.
ATGGTGGAATGCATAATGATTTCAAAAAATCTGATGTTGATCCAGTTAGATTATATAATCAGAATCAAGTATAAACCAAACATTTTGGGTTTTATACTCAATATAATTTTGCAAGAACTTATTTATGATTCTCAACTCAATATAAAACTTCTTTCTAAGGTTTCATATAGAAAAAGGAAGAAATATCCTTTGAAAAATCCATGAGTATCAATATAGTTGGATGAAACTCTCCATACAATGAGAATATCAAATTTTGGAAATGTCGGAAAAGGTAAGAATGGGTAAAAGAAACTTTATTTAATTAATTTTTTTAATAATAGTACAATTATTATTGTAAGAACTCAATAATAGAGTATGAAGGGTCTATGAATGAATGATTTGTGAAATAGAAATTTAGAAAAGTTAGAGAATATAACACCTCAAATTTTGTATATAATTTTTCTTTTAAATTATTATGGTTATTAAATAAGAATACTAATTGAGTGATAAGATTGGAAAAAAGTTTATTGATACGCCATCTCTAACACATCATTACAATATAAGAGATAATTTAAAAAACCAAGATATATCAACAAGAACCCAACAGGAGATCCTCTGATCAACACAATAGAGCCAAAACTATAACCCACCTCCATTGGATCTTCCTTAATTAAAACATTACGGGCAAGGAAGATAGAAAAATACATAAAATAACATATATTTAGAGAAGTATTTAAGATTAATAATATATAACATTGAATAATTTGTGTTATCCAAATATCCAAAGTACATATTTATATGAAATTTGTTTTAACAATTTTGAAAATGTAATTTTTGGGATTTTCATTAAAGATGAAAGTGAAAATTCTATGATTTTTTGGTAATATATTACATAGAAAGAAATATTAAATCAATATACATTAAATGATAACGTAATATTTCATTTAAGAAGTATCAGTCTTCTAAGGAAAATTATTTTTATAATATATCTTGAATTGAACATTATTTTGAAATATGAATAAAGATAATGTTTTAAAGTAATGTTTTCAATAAAAACATTATAGTATTTTTTATTTATTTATATTTAAAAATATAAAACTTATTATTTAATAATATTATATTAAATAATTAAAGTATAATATTCCATTTTATAAAAAATGTTAGACTGTAAAGTTTAAATAAGGGACATCTTGATATACGGAGGACCCAATAGTGGAAAACTGTGTGTGTGAGTGTCTACATATGTAAACCCATAGTGGAAAGGAGGAGCATGAATGGACCATAAATACCATAACAAGAGATCTATCCCTTATAAGGGTGGAGTCTAAACATAGTGTGTAATGGAATCCCACTAGACCTATCTATAAATCCCATTATTTGGTTTTTGAGAATCTTTGGTGACTGAATGTTATAAATGGTTTTCTCAAATTCACCACATTTCTATCTGTGGTGATTAAAAAACATCCGATGAAATCGAGAGAATATAATTAATATAATCTAACATATCCAGCTTTTTCTTTTAATCTTCATCCTCAGTCCTGCTTAGTGAAATCCCAATGATGTTTTCTTCTTTAAATGCCAATAAAATTCCATTTCCACCACCAATGTCAACACCATTGATGAAATGATGGAAAAAAGCGTATTTAATGTTTAACTAAAAGAGGAATATGGATTTTCAAGTCTGATAACAAATATTTATAAAATATAAATTAATGTATCTGAACATTAGAATTACTAATGAATACAATCCATCCACAATATCTAATATATAATAAAAAATTTGTCACATCATAAAATATATATATATTAAAACATGAATCGTATATTTCTATCAATAGAAAAAGCCTCCAATATCTTTCTCATTCCTCAAATATATGATAATGTGTATGAAAAATATATATATGTTTCTATAATATTAAACAAAATGATCTCATTAATAAGAAACTATTCTAGTTCAATGAAAATAGAGTCTGAGAATTAAAATACCTCATCTAAATGTTGATAAAAAATATATTTATTTTTTGACTTCTCTTATCAAACCTCTAAACACTTTTTAGTGTAATGAAAATATATTTGTGTAGTTTTATTATATTATTTCTATAATTCAGGTATAGTTCTCTAATGAATTATGAAACTCTCGGTGACCACCATCCCCCTATTTCGGCGAGATTCAACACCAACTATGGATCTATATCTTTTCTGTTTACCAAAAAGGTAATGAAATTATTCTATTTTAAAATTTATAAAATTTTAATATAATGGATAAATTTTTTTTGTATTTCTACTAATATAAATAAGGGGTGTTTTTTTCATGGATGATTTGGAAATTTATAAGGGATTATGTTTTTAAAATTTGGATTTGAATTTTTGTGAATGATTTTATTATTAAGATAATTATTTTTTTAGAAAATATTAATTAAGGGGATTAGTATTTATAGAAAATTATTTTATACTCCACTATATTTTCATTGTTATGAAATGAATTTATATTTTTTAAATATATTTTAAAATAATAACAAATCACTTATTCTTATTTTTTAACTTTTAATTGAAATCATATATAATTTTATCCAAATATTTATGTTAATATTACAAATATGAAATGTTATTTTATGTCCTTAGAATAAATGAAAGATGTTATTTATGTTTGTTTTATATTTAATCTATGTTTTAAATAATAAATGATATCATTTTATGTATGAAAGTTTCGTTGAAATACATGAATGTCATTCCAAATAAAATATATTTCCATAATCTATATTTTATGACATTTTATTTTTGTGGTAGTATAATTTTTATGAGTCCTCATTTAATGTAGACATGCATTTAATGTAAGTATGTATAGTAAATAATTATTTTATAAATGTTTTTATAAATGATCATAATGAATGAGAACTTATGGAATCTATCTATGTTAAATTCCTAAATATTATAAAACCTTTATTCTCTTCAAAAATATATATTAATATAAAATAGCAATAGCATTCAAGAAAAATTATATAATTTAAATTTTTAATTATATTAGTATTTAAAATTAAATAAATTGGTTTAAAATTATTCTATTATGTTATTTATTAGAAAGATCTGTCATATATTTTTTTTCTTAAAATTTAAATTTTGAACATCCATATAATATGAGATGAGGAAGAATTGGTGGTGAACCAATAACCTCCAATGGACATTGTCCCATCAGAGATACTATTATTTGGCTATAATTTTTCGATAATATATGTCGAGAACCAATTTAATCCATTAAGATTTTATTATTATTATATTCTTTTGCTGAATAAATCCAATTGTTTCCAAATAAATATTTTGTAAATGAAATTTCAAAATAATAAGTATTATGGACTAGTTCTGAAAATTATTATAAATAAAAAAATTTATATTTTAAATAATTTTTTAAAGACTTTTAAATTTAGTTTTTATAAAAATTATTTTTCACTTGTTTTAAAAACCCTTAATAGAATTTTTTTCTCATTTCATCATTTAAAAATATTTTCATGGGTATTGTAGATGTTCTAAGATAGAGGAATTCTCTTTTTGAGTTAGCTCAAGAAAAGTGAAATAGTACATTATCTTTTTGCAATTATAATTAACTATATCGAGTTATTTAATTATATAGAACCTATACTAGAAAAGACCCATGATTTTATATTTCACTTTCTATTTTTTGTATATTCAACACATATAGAAAAATTGTGAATATAAAATATATTTTAGAGAAATAAAAGTGAGATGAGTAAAACCTGAACAAAGATCATATCATTGGAGTGAGAATAAATCAATGAAATAATTATGTATGAAAAATGTAAATCAAAAAATTAAAAATTTAAATATAGAATTAATAAAATGTTACTCCATTTCAAAAATATTCATGGAATAATAGAACCAATTACAATGATTTATAACCTAATAAATGGAAATTGATATAAGAAATCAGTTACAAAATTTGGAACATTTGAATTTGAAACCCCCAAAAGAAAAAATCATAAAACAAAACATTTAAATGCCTTGAATATAAAATAATTCATTATAAATAATATCAAAAGGTTTAGTAGATACACCACAAAAAATAATTAAATGTGGAATATTACATTTACCTCACAGATGTACAGAGTGAGACGAAAATCCCTTTCAATGATCGTATCATTAGAGTGAGAATAAACCACCGAAATAATTATGTGTAATAATTTTAACTCCAAAAAAATTAAATATTTTAAAAATCAATTTTAGGACATTACACAGACATTCTTGTAAAAACATAACCAGTGACATTGAAGTTTATCATATTGAGCAGAAATTCAGTTATGAAATCCCTTACCTTGATTCTTATTTTTTGTGCATGTCCAATATCTTCATGAATAATAAAATTATATAAATTATTTACATTCATAGGGACCTTTTAATTGTTTATTATTAATTTTAATTCGTTTTAAACAATTTATATACAATTACTCAATAAAAATTGGATGTGGTCTGTTTTGATCATATTCAGTTTACGTTTCAAAACAGAATTTAATTAGAAAACTAGGTTTAATGAGGTCATTCATTAAACATATCAAAAAATAAAAAATATATAATAATAATCAAATTTTTACATCAATAATTCTTTTAAAATCTTATAAGAAATATGGTTATAAAAAATGAACCAACGGTATGTTCATGATGATGGTAGGTTGTACGTACGCGTGAGTAAGGTTTGCATTTTTTCATGATCATTATAGAAAGAAGGTGTGTATTTATTATCATTATAGAATGAAAATTATATAATTAATACGCTATTATTTAATTATTTTTACTTATACATGTCATTATTATAAATTGGTGATGAAAAAGGAAGAATCACATCGTGTTGGGGAGGCGGTAGTCCACAAATCCATGAATGAAGTTATCACCTTTTTAGTGTGTGAAATGGAATGAAGAAAATAATTAATTATATATAAAAATAGTTTTTTATGTCATGAATATCCTAAATATTTGATTTATATAAGATAATTTTATTAAACCTATAATTTATACATTCCAATAGAATGATGAAGGTATCACATCGTTTGGAGGTGGAGGATGTCTATATATCAACTAATGATGTTATCATAATCCAAAAAAAGAAATAATCATTATATGTGTTATATGATAATTTAATAAGAATTAATACATAATTAATATCAAAAATATCATATTAAATATTGTTTTTATTGTAATTCCTACCATAAAAACTTGTAAATGGGAAAATCACAACATCATTTCTCGAGGTGGTAGTTCACCATACACACGAATAATGATTTCATTACACATTTAATGGATGTGGGTTTATGTGTAGATTAAGACAATAACATAAAAATATATTAGTATACTAAGGATACCAATTTCATCATATAATTTTTTAATAAGATTTGTTGAAGTGGTGGAGAAAGAAACATGACAAAAGTTCTCAATGAAGATTGTTACCACTTTTCCGACTAACTCCATTGTGGTTCTCAATAATGGACTTACGTGGAATTACCGATGTCCAATTAAGAGTTTATAGGAAGATATTATGTATTATGGGGTAATATTTCTATTTTTTGTTGATATAAAGGAATTTTGGTGTGTGAAGAAGACAGGAGGTTATGTTTATTTATATAGTGGACGGGGAGTGGCATTCTTGTAAACATAAAAAGGTAAAATCTAATGGGAGGTCTCACATACATAAAGTTCCTAAAATAATGTCAAATATTTTAAAAAATATTTTATATTGTTGAATAATTTATATACAATGGTATTTTTACATGTACTTAGGGTATTCAGATACATAAGAATAAATCTTAATCACTAACTAAACTCATTTTTGCATTAACCATTATAATTAATTTAAATTACATTCACTAAAAATTTTGTTGAAAAATTAATATGAGGATAATATAAATTATAAATTATTTTTATTCCAAATATAGAATAAAGTTTTTCCAAATTCCAATCATATAAGTGGTTGAAATATATTTATAAAAATTCTCTTAAAAAGGGTGACAAAGGTTTTTGAAGAGAAAACGTCAAAAGTTTGAAATTTTTTTAAATCCAATTTCAATGTGATTTTTATTCCAATGACCTAAATTAGTTTAAATTATATACCATAGGTCTAAATATTTTTAAAAAAATTAAAAATATAATTTCACATAATAAATTATCTAGATGAAAAAATATTCTTCAACTAAAATTCAGTAGAATTCACTATTCATCAAAATATGAAAGTCCTCATAAAAAATCATCCAAAGTAAATTTCCATATTAAACATTAAAAAATGAATTTTATTTTCTCAAATAAAAATTATAAATTTTTCAAAATATACTTTTAAATCAATTCATCCATTACAAGTTGAAAAAAGTTCTTTTTAAAATATACAACATTTATGCACAGAATTATATTTATTTTTATCCTAAAACTATAAAATATATTTTATGAATTTAAATTTTTTTATTAAATATATTACATTTAAATATATTTGATATATTTCACTACTAGTGAATAATTAAATTTGCTATAATAAAATTCTATTCTGATCATAAAAATAGTTTTCTATAATAAAACAACTAGTATATTCAATTGGCCTTTATTTTAATTTTTAATTATTTAATTACCAATGAATTAATTTAATAAGAATTTGTAAAATCATATTTCATAATTTAGTTAGTCACAATCATTCCTTCCATTCCATTGGCTTGGGAATAACTATCATGTTAAATAATTATATTAATAGTATACCGTTGTCCATTAAGACTCAGACTCATCTATAATATATCTCATCAAAAGGAATTTGGGGTTACATAAAATTAAAGATAAAAATGGTGTTGTTTTTGATGAAAAATAAACAATCTAATTCATGTACAAAAATCAATTAAATAATTTAAATAAATTTTAAAGATTATATTTCAAAAAATCTGGGGGTATTACATAATGCATATTATGAGAACCCTCCGTATGATAACTCTATTTATTACCCCATATGGGATTATGATGTACATATTTATAAATAAAACATAATTATTCTACCTTTTGATGAATAATTATATAAAATCCCTAGAATGTAGTTTCATAATGAAAAACCCATTACAACATAATTTAAAATCCTTGAAAATAAATCCACTCATAATTATTTTCCCACACCAAATGAAGTTATTAGAATGTTCATATATTTTCAAGGGCTCTAGAAATCCAAAAATCATGAAATTATTGTTCACTTATTTTCTCCACCATGTGATATCAACCTTCTACACAGAAGAATACATTACCTCTGTTAAATTAAAAATGATTCCCTCCATATACGGTCCTATGATTTGTATTATTCATAATATTCATGTTGTTGTTTGATCAATAATGTGGTTCATGTGAATATTGTGTGGTTTATATGGTTCTTATGTCCTTCACATTATTATCATGTGAAACTATTATTTTCACCATAATTTCACACTGAAAAAATTATCAATTATTGGAATGAAATTTTATCATCACCAGCATTATTAAGATCCTCACCTAGACTTCCTCTAAGTTAAAAACATATTCTCTTAGCATAAATATAATTGATAATCCAATAAATAATTTAAATCATACATAACATAATACAGTAGCCAAAATTTTCTGGGTTTCAATAGTCTCACCATTTATATTTGTTGGATATCTAATGTGAAATTATATACCATATATATGTTTTATTTCTTTTAAAACATTTAAAAAAATGATCCACCACACAAAATCTAAGTGATTTATTATTTATGTAGAAAATAAGTCTTCAAAAGGGTATCTTGAGATTTAGGTCATTATAAATCCAAAATATCCCTATCTACCATTGTATGATCAAACTCTAACCCTTAATTTACAATATATTTCATCTCTCCTTAAATTTCTAACCATATACTCACCTTTAATGTGAGAATAAATATTGGAAACTACTTTAAGATCATTTTAATTCAAGGTATTTTATATTTTAATATACTTGTGATTTCTTCCCCTCCGAATATAAACAAAAATAGTGCTACCAAATAGAAATAAAAACATATAAAAATTTGATGTCAATGAAGATAGGTTAATTTATGATCCTCCTCATGTTAAGGGAGGTGGTTGGACACCACGTTCAAGTGGTTCATCTCCAATAATTTTGTGTTCAATTTTTTCCTCATGATATCCATAACCTACTCATTAATGTCAATATAAACCATATTGATCACTATTTGCTAAAACTTTTACTTGATAATGATAAAACTAATCTCGGTATGTTTTGAATGATAGTTGAGAATGTGATTATTTATAAGTTCAATAATAATATTGTTACCAAATTACATCATAATTTATTGATTCACCTCTTCACTAACATATTTCATCTTTTGGTTTTATCCAAAAGATTATTATACATACCATGGTCATTGATATATATTTTAAACCATTTATTCATAATGACTTCATTTCCTACTTCTTAATCATACATCCCACACATTGGCTTCTAATAATAAATAAAATACATCTAGGGGACTTATAATTCACCTCATCACAAACCCTAACTATATTATAGAATGTACATTTCCAATAATACTTTACTATATTAATATTTAAACTATAATTGATAATGACATTAATATATCTCAAAATTTAAATAACTAATATAATATTATCTTCTTTTAGGTTACTCTAGAATCCCGATTCCATGATAGTTGTAAAGAACTATGTTATATATAGTTATAGATAGATATAATAGGCTCCCAATATTATTCCTTTTAAATTTAGAATCTACTAACATTAAAACTCCATCCTTTTTAGCTTGGATAAAACTGTATTCAATGTTGTCAATGGGTCAGAGTCTTTCATTTTAAATTTGAAAGATGCTCTCTTATAGAAGTTTTATTGGGTATAAAGGTAAATTTTTCATTATGTACCACCTACAACCCTAGAAAATATATTATTTCATAAATCATTGACATCTAAAATTAAGAGCGTGTAAATTTAGAAAATTCTTTCATATATTTCTTCTAACATCTAGAAATGATAATATCACAAATATAAACAAGTACTATGAATTTATCGTCTTTTATTATTTACATATATATTTATATTAACACCACCTTTTGTGATCTTAATTACTATATTTAAGAGAGTACCATTTTTGGGTTTCCAATGTCAGATAATAAACGGTTTTTTAAACTACACACCTATGTTTTATCATATGTAATTAGTAAAAAAAAATATTGAATATTGAATTCCCTTTATAAAAGACATTACATAAATTCAATTTTAAAAACCATTTGTCAAATCATTTTTCCTCCATGTATATCTATAGTCATAAAGAGTCTGTTTGAGTCATGTCAGTCCACTAGAGAACATGTTTCTTTAATATCAACACCTTATCTTTGAGTATATAATTATCAAATAATAATGACATGTTTCATATCACACTTCTATGTATTAAAATTAATATTTGAATATCCATTTAATTTTAATCACACTGTGATTTTATAACTTCTCCACAATTTCTCAAGATCGATTTTCTTAAATTTCACCTAAATAATTATTCATTGATCAACACGATCATTCAGATTTTGAATATTCTTCAAATGATTTTGGATCATCTATAAAAATTATATAACCATTAACAATATTTTTAATTCTTAATATATTTTTAGTATATGTTATATCTCTTATTACATTTGGTAGTTCAACTTCTTGTCTTCTAATTAACCTTGGAGGAACTCTTTGGATATATTTAGGTATTATTTCCTTTGATATTTCATCCTTTGAATTATAATTATTCAAAGAACCATATGGTTTAAGATTATCTCATTCAACATCACAATTTGAACCATTCTCACTTTCTTCTACAATATCTTCATCAGAAAACACAATAGAATTTGAGTTTCTAGAGTTCTTCATATGCTTCTCATTAATGATACTAACATAATTTCCAAATACAATGCTCCATGTCCATTTTTATTATGATTTATATGGAAAATTTTACATTGAGAATCCTTTGAATACTTTCTCTTATTCATAATATTTATAATTTCCTAGGTTGAATTCATTTTCAAGAGTATATAATTTTCATTAAAATAACTGAATATGTTTTAGTAAGGGACTTCATTTATGAAGAATATTATAAGGTGTACTCTCTTAAAATTATCTCAGCAGTGACAAAATTTAAGTGTATATAGTAACTTGAATGATCTCATTCCAATAGTACTATGAATTTACACTCTGAATCAATAATGTTTTGTGTATATTATTTACTATTTAATTTCTTACATCAAAACCCCCATTTTTTAAGGAGTTACCACTAATGTCACCTCATAATCTATCCGATGTTGTCGAGCTAAATAATAAATTCAAGGGATATTTATTCTGTTACATTGGAATACATTAATATTCTGTTTTCCTAGATAATTTCATTATCAAATCTTATAAGGTGTCTATTTATGTAATCAAACACTTATCATTTTTTCTCCATAAACATGATATAATATATTATTGTATAATAATCAATAAAAATAATTATGAACATATCTCAATGTGTGATATATATCTTCATTAGACCACAAACATAAATGTGGACTATATTTAGTATATTTGATTCCCTTTTGTTCCGTTATCTCAAGGTATTTCAAGCCATTTTTTCAGGCATTCAAGTATCATATTTCTTGTCTCTCTCACTCCTCAGTTTTGGGATTTCCACTACATCCTATAACCATGGTAATATTTTCAGGATTTGTTGATTAATATTACCTAACCACTATTACCACATGTTTCCAAATTTATTTTTCTTAAGACATTTAATAATTTATAATCCACTTGTTATATATTAACAATCAACCTCTTGTATTTCGTGATTTAATTTTTTTTATTTTTTCAAAAGGTGTGTAATTCTTGTTTAAATTTCACCACCTCTCATAAGGCATAGAGTTGACTCTTGCTGAAAAGGTTGTAATATAGACAATCCACATAGATGACTCTTATTTTCTTCATCTCTTAACCTTCTAATCACATAATTCTAATTACTTGTATCCTTAAGGAACTTAATATTGAACCAAGATTCTCTTAAATTGATATTAAATATATATATATGAATTTTAAATACATTAAACAAACACATTCTTGAGGACTATAATATTTTAGTGTCTTTGGATACTTGGAACAAAATCATGTAATTTGGTGAAAGATATTAAACAACTCCCATAAAAATCATTCAACATAATAAAATTCATAGACAACCATATTTAAATAATTTCTTCATAACCTAGGGAAATGAATCAAAAGAAAGGGTGATCTCAGATGCTCAGTAACGGTAAACAAGGTATTTAACCATATAACATGAGAATATGGGTTTACGAACATGAGTATAACATTTAAAAACCAAACATTATATATGACAGATCATAAAAATGATTATTAGTATATATTGTGGATATTTATAGTAAAATAATCATAACGTAATAAAATAAAATGATCCATGAGAACAAAACATTGGCATAAGATAAAGATTTGTTGAAAATATATCATCATACAACATTGTGAATAGGTATAATTAGATATAGGTCCACACACCATGTTAAGGAAACTAAATCAGGCCATATAATAAACATATGAAAATAAAAATAGGTCCACATGCAACATTATGGACAAAAGAATTGGTCAATTCATGAAATTATGGATGTGAAAGAAATGTCCATGCAAAGAAATGTAAAGATGTAATTTAGTTTCTATATAACATTTTGGGCATGTAATCATGTTCATTAATAAAATTATAATAAAGTAATTAGGTTCACAAATAACTTATTTACTTAAGATATAGCCATCACAACCCAATGCATTAGAGTGAGATATAGGCCCCACCAAATATTTAATGAAAATCATACATATGTGTGTCACACGATAATAAAACATTCATCATATTATACCCCAGGAAATAAAATGGTTTTTACAATCATTTTATTTGTTTTATCCTATGTAAGAGTGTTTATTTTCATAATCCTTTAATCATTTTATCACATTATAACCCATGTGAAAAGAGGTGGGTGTCATAATAATTTTTTGGATGTATAAATAATGGAGGAGAAAGAAGTTTCATAAAAAAATACTATGAGTAAAATAATTTTCATAGGGAATGAGAATGGAATCCTTGGTTAAAATCCACATCAAAATATAAGTTACAAAAAATAATTTTATCTTTATGGATAATTATTTTTTGAGACAAATCACATGTAATTTTTCATTAAGTAAATATCCTTTCTTTGAAAATATATTTTTTAAACTAATAATTAATCATAAAAAAATTGAAAATAAATTTACTTTAAAATTACATAAAAAATATATAGAGGAAGAATTAAAAAAATAATGTTAAAATTGAATGAAATTTCATTTCATGTTATACAAGTTCAAAAAACATTCGATTGAAATTTTAAGTAAAATCCAAGAAGTCACTGTTTGGAAAACAACATGAATATTTACTTATGAATATTTAATAAAAATTAAATAATTAGTAAAAATATATTTAATAAATAATTTTAATAATGTTAGAAAAATTTGAAACATTTTTCGAAAACATGGTTTTGGATGTAAAAGTTTTTTCGAACGAAGAGTGAAATAAGAGATATTTTTCGTAGAAAAAATTTCATAATTATTTTATGTACCAAAGGGTTGTAAAAGATTAATTTTATTTGAAACATTCATAATAAATAGAGTATAATAAAATTAAGGATAATTATTGAGAGTTAGATATTAATATTTCAATTATGGAGAATAAAACATAAACAATATTGATAAATAATGATATCGTAACATAAATCCGTTACCACATTGCTAAAATTTCAAACATAGTTCCCTTGAAAGATATATCCAAATAATAATATTAAATCCATATGATATTCAGGATAATAATAATAAAATACATTTATGTTTTGTATACACACCACATTAAATAAATAACTAGTGAATAAGTCATCTGTCTTATAGAAGTACAAAGTGAGACAGAAATCCCTTACCATTAGTCACAGCTTCTTTCACACATGTTCAGAATTATTTTCTAATAAATATAAATTTATTATACAAAAAATATAGAAACAAAAATATATATATTATGAAATATTTTATTTAATTATGGCCATTTATTACACATTTATTACTAATTCCTTGTTAAATACACATTTTGGGTAAAGATCACTTTGTTTTACTTATATGTATTTATTTTTTTATTGTATATCACATTACATTGATCTTGGTACCATAATATTCATAATAATAATTATGATTTAATTTTCATATTTAATCATCAATTATACTTTTAATACCAGCCATGAAATATGGTTTGGAGTAATTAAGTGTTCCAAAATCATGGAGACGGTTGGTCATACGTACACATGAGTAACATTTCCATTTTTCAATGATCATTATAGAAATTAGGTAAGAAAAATCATATCGTTATATAATTATAGTAATATGATAGATTCCATATTATTTATTCAAATATACTTATATATATAATCCATGTTTTTTGGTTAAGATAATAGAGACTCACGCAACTTCATGAAGGCGGTAAACCACACATATATGAATAATGCAATAATATTTCTATGAGTGAAAAGATAAGAAAAAAATGATATATTATATTTTTGGAATGATAAATATGTAATTAATAGAATAATTATTTAATTTATATCATATATATTCATTTATTTTATCCCTATTATCTTCCATGTGAAGTGTGACTAAAAAAATCAAACCACTTCACGAGTTAGTAGTCTATCATACCCACGACCAACATTATAATATCCCATACAGAATGTAAATTAGAAGATTTATATATGATATAATGACTCTGGATGTATAAATATTTTATAATATCATATATATATATGTATATGTATTATATTCATTATAATAACTAACCATGGTAGATGGTAGTGGAAAGAGCTAATGAAATCAGTTCCTGAGGTAGTCGTTCGTCTTTCACACAAATGATGATCTAATTAACCATTTGATGGATGTTGAAATTATTTTATGAAATTTCCATAAAATAAAAACCTCTCATTATATTGAATATAATATGTTTATTATATCACAATATATTAATATGAATTTATGGTTGTAGATGAACAAATTAAATAAAATCTCTCCTCGAAGAATGGTACCTCTTCTTCCAGTTCCCACTATGGGTTTTCCCCAAAAGACTTCCAAGGTTGGTTTTTCCCAAAGTAAGGATTATATTATGATTAAAGGGAATTTGGTATGTGATTGGTGTATTTATCTGATGAATTTTTTTAAAGGGGTCAAAAATAGATGAGAGGGGGTGGCCTCTTATAAGTCCGTTGAGTGGAACATATGTAATTTTTAAATGAAAAAGGTGTACCCACATCTTTCACCAAGGTGAATATTCCAAAATGGACAATTATTAACACATAAACATGATAGGGTCAAAATATGGAAATAAAAATACATTTTCCACAAGTTTAGAGGACATATTAACCCTTATATTTTTAGTTTAACCGCACCCCCTAGAGTGAACCCAATTTTAACTTAACAATAATGGTTAATTTTTTTATTTTTAACTATTAATTTCATTGAAAAATTATAATTAGACATTATTAGATAATATAAATTTATTCAATTTTAAAACATTTGATCTAATTTTTCATATTTAATTCATATAATTAGAAAATTATAACTTAAAATTAATCATAGAGAGATGACAATAAAGAAAATTTTTAATAGAAAATGATCAAAACATTAAATTGTTTTTATATTAAAATTAAATATTAAAATGATTAAATTTACCAAAATTGGACTAATACATATACAATTTAACTAATTTTAATTTAAACCAAATTTACAATATAATTTAGATTTATATGTAATTTAAATGAAACGGTTGTTTTCAATTAAAATTTAGTATTTTTCACTATTCATAAAATATTAATCTTTTTGGAAAATTCCCAAAAAAATCACAAGATAATTTTGAAATGGATATTTTAAAAGTGAAATTTATTTTTTAAAATAATCATTCAAAAATTTTGAAAAATTATTTTTAAAATTAAATACACAAAAGGAAAGAAAACTATTTTTTTTGGAAAAATATAGTTTTTAAGCATGAAATATGATCTATTATAATCTATTGTCTAGAATAAACATAAGAATAATTTTTAATAGATTATGGAATAAATATTTTATTAATTTAATTAAAATCATTCACCAAGGGAGTTTTTTTTATAATTTATTGAGTTAAAGATCATTTGTATACATTAAAATGTTTTTTAGAAAAATATTTTCATTAATTTTATTTTTAATTAAATAGTCATCAAATAATTCACTTTATATACTTGGGTAAACCATATATTTTCCTAATTTAATTATTCCTACTCATAAAAACCATTTAAATTTATGGGTGATAACTATAATAATATTTTAATTAATTTTCATGTTTCTCATAAACATATTTTTATTTTTAACACAAGCTAAAACTCAGTTTTACGTGGACCAAAAAATATCAAATAAATTAAATTTATATTTAAGAAGATATTTCACAAAAATCATAGAGTGTTACACTATATCATTTAAAAAACACTATTTTTTCATGTCCTTCGTTAATATTTTTCAAAAAATTAACATTTACTGTCTTTTGGGATGAAAACACTTTATCAATAATCTGAGTGCTATTATTCATTATGTTTTTGAGGGAAATATATCGAAGATATACCTATCCATATTTATAATTTTCATCCATTATATTCCATATTTAGTTTAGGTATAAAATTTCCAAAATATATTTATCATTATTTATACATGCACTTTTTTGATTTCTTCTAACTAAATAGATATATTATTCCATGGGATCTCGTATTGTTATATTTTATTCATTTGAACTGAAATTATATAGAAATTATTATCACTTAATCTTTCCCTTTAGTCAATTGATTTATTCATAATCATTGAACCATTAATGTATATCCATTTAAATTATTCCTTCTATATTATTTATGGTATATCCTTAGCCTACATTTTTATATGGTGTTTCATAACTTAAATGTATTATAGTCTCATCATAGTAACACATAGTGTCACCAAAATATCCATTATATTGTAAATTTATAAGGGGATACATCTTATTTCCATATTCCATCCACATTACCCTACCCTTGAACATATATCTAGATTGATGAATATCTTTTTAGGTTGAGTAGTTTTTGTAGCCCTCCATTAAAATTCATTTGGGTCAGTCAGAGTCTATAATTTTAGTGACCTTGTGTTGATGCTAGAATCAATAAACTTATTTATTTGATTAGTATATTCCAAAACCAGTCAACATTTTAATGAATAAATATCATATCCCAAAGAATTTAAAATAATTTTGGTCTATAAACCTACAAAACTTTCTTAAAACCTTTAAGGAATTATTTCACTCTTTCCAAAAATTCCTTATCTATAATGAATCAAAATGGAATAATATTATTTTATTCGCATGATTTTTTAGTAAACAACTAATTATTACAATTATTTATTTTTTCTAATCATTAACTCCTTTATCTCTCTCTTAAAAACTATCACTACAGTTAGAATTGTTTTCCATTTCATCAAACAAGAGTAGTAATTCCACAATGTCTCTTGATATTTCATGGATAACGAGATTATTATAAAAATATACTTCAAATATATAACTTTTTTTCTCAATATTATCCATATATTCAGAATAATCCTAAAAATGTCCCATCATTTAATTTTTAGTTTAATGTAAATAGGGCTCCATAAGATCCATCCCACGCTCTTCTTTTAAATTAATAAAACATTCGGATTATGTTATTTTCTTTTTTTATATTCTAACTTATCAATAGTAACCATTAGATAATATCATGTATCTTCATAAAAAATTGATTAATATTCATCCATATAGTCTATAAATATACGTTTTTTTCCTAAAGACTATTCCAAAAAAACATTTTTGAAGAAGAATTTCAAACCTTATCATCTCTTTTTGTGGGAAAACACCTCTAGGACATTTATGTGAATTCAATTTCATCATATTCAAAACTATAAAATATTCATTTATACATTATATTAATATAAAAATCCTTCTATATATGAAATAAGATATGGTTAACAAGTCTTCAAATCCCCCATTCCACTCTTGAATTTTCATGCCATGGGAGAAATAAATTCATCATCCACAAATTCGTCATTGTGAAATTCCTTTAAAATTTCATGTTTCTCGATGTATTTGAATAAAAAATACATTATTATAAGAATTAGTATTTATTCTATTTTAAAGCTCATTTATTTATTTATTTAACTAATTATAAGATCATTAAAAAATATCTTGCAGAAATCTATTTCTTCAAAAACTATTCCTTAGTTGTTTTATTGGACCCGAAACCTTATCAATATCTTATATCCAATGTTCATATTCTTAATTTATTCACCATGATCTATAATCACTCCAAATAAATAATAAATATGGTTTAATAAACCTTCTTTCTTTTCATTATAATACATTTTCGTATCATTAAACTTATTTTTTAGATGTTTTAGTTTCACCTACTTCAGTTTTATACCCCCTTCATATATATTTTATCTAACATATATTTGGGAAGATAATTTTGACTCTTGGAATCTTCATCTTGCATATTCCCTTTAGATTTATTCCTAGATAGTCATGTCATATACTGACCCTCAGTTTTGGTAAATAGATTAAAAAATATTAAATATCATGTTAGTATATTATCACTCATTTAATACCAAAATAATAATATTTGAAATATAATGTTATAAAATTATGACGATAATAAATGATTTATTAAGTAAATGTTAGTAATAAATTATAAATAGATAAACTCAATCACTAAACTGTTCATTATTTATTAATAAAAGGAGTTTAATTTATATATTGTATTTTAATGTAAGAAATCAAACTATATATATTAAAATTTTAAATAGATAAAAAGCATATTATATTTATAATTTAAATGTAAATATATTTTTTAGTATAAATTTTAGTAATTATTCTAATCTTTTGGATTTTTAGGTATATAATGAAAATATAGTTTTTACTGAAACTATAAAATTTATGGACTAAAAATAAGAAATAAATATATGTTTTCAAAACCATTTAATAGTTAAAACATGTATTAAATAAGTTAAATTATTTATTTTAAAAATACTATTCAAATTTTTTAAAACCTGTTTTAAACATTTTATAAACATAAGTTATACTTTTCATTTAAATGAATTTTTTACCATTAGTTTTAATTAAATTTTATTTTTGAATAATATTGAATTATATTTCATTTAAATACATATGAAATTACTTATTTTATAACAAACTAATTTATATTATTTTAAACAAAAACCATGATAATTTTATCTAACACAAATAAAAATTTCTATGCAAATAATTTATTAATAAAAAACAGATCTTTACAGATTATATTTTCTAATATTAAAATTTAGTTTCCCAATAAAAATAAATTTTATTTGATTATATTTATATAATATTTTTGATACTATGTTAAAAATTATTTACTGATTTCCATTTTATATTTAGGCATTAAAAGTAAATTAAATAGCTAAAAAGATGTTCTCACAAAAAAATCTAAAATAGTAAATGTAGTAAATAAAGTAGTAATAGGAATGGAACATTTCATTTAAATAATTGAGTGTTTTAGAGATGAATGAAAATATGTTAACCATTAATCTATAGTATCCCCTTTTTTGATCCATTAGACTTGTCAGACATCTTCTATTTTTATATTATGTATAAATATTTACAAAAATGACATTCTCTCCACTTAAAAAATTTTCTTCCCATCACCCCATAAAGTCCCCTCAATGAGTTAGGATTCCATATAAATATCTATGAATTATATTTCCTTTATAACCCCATTCAATTTACTTGACCCTATGTTCAAAATATATTGGTCTTCTGTTCTCCATTTTTGAGGAGTTATCCAATGGAAGGCCATATTTCTCAACATGGTTACATTATTTTCCTAGAAATATTTATTTTCATTATTAAAAACAAAATTAAAATCTAAAATTACTATATAATGAAATAATTATTGTTTTTATAATAAATTTAATATTCAAGGGGAATAATTATTAACTATATTTCCCCTTTTCTGTTAATAATAGTGAACTCTCGAACTGTTCATTGTGGAGACTACAACCTCCCCCAGGAAACCTATATTGTTTTTATCTAGTTTTTATATTATTTATTAAACCCTTCTAAAATATAATTACACAATAAATATTATTTAAATATTTTTATTATTATCCTTTAATGACGATATTATTCAAAAAACCCTCTTACATAATCATAATCATCTATTAATTTTGTATGTTCATATTTGGGTCAGTCTAAACACCTTCTTAGAAATGATATAAAATAATATCATGAATTAAAATGGGAGAGTAATTATCAATGATATATAATATAAATAATTATATAATTATTTTCTTAAACTTTAATAATGATTACATTAATATTAAATTTATTAATTAAAACTCCACTAGTCATTGGTTAGAAATTTATGAAACATGCATGTTGCTAATTTCATGTACAATAACCACAAGTAGAAATATAATAGAATTAAATTATAATTTATTAAATATCATAAAAAAACTCAATTTCAATATCTTATATTGTCTTCGAATTATGGAATTTTGGAGATTACTGAATACCATCAATATTATTATGGAATTTACCAAAACGATCAAGATTACTCACAATATATATTTCAAATATATAACAAATACTTAATATACATGAAAAGAATAAATATTAATGAGGTTTAAAAATGGGTATAGATGTGAATATGTTTCAAAAACTGGTTATTTATATATCTATGTTTATTATACATAAGGTTATAGTATTAACAAGGTATGATGGATTTTATTATCAAAAGTTTACCATTGTTTAGAATAATTATCAGGCACTAAAATAATGGTTTCACCTATTTTATTATATTTTCATTTACAACTAATGTTATTTTTTTGAGACCCAACTATTTTTCTAAAATTATTAACACTCATATTTTCCTCCCCCTCTTGAAACAAAATTCTCTAAATTCTATTATGTGTGTTTTCAACATGGTATTTATAAATGTTAAAAATATTTTTCATTTTTCAAAAAAAATATATTTTATTTTAAATTCTTAATTAGATTTAAAAAACGTATATTTTTTCATATAAAATTTATTATATAATATTTTCAAATAATACTCTCAAATTTTTTCACATCAACCTTTTAAAAATGACTTTTTTAATGATAATCAATATTTATTATTTTACAAGGTTGTTGTGAATATATTATCAAAACAATTTCTTTTTTAAAATTATCTTACTCATCATAAAAGGTTATATTTACTTGGAAATTATTTTTCTTGAATCAACTGATATCAATTTTTATGGAATACTCTTTTGGGGTGTCTGATTTTTTTTATTCCTTATTTTTCATAAGATAAATTTTTGGGATACAATTTTGGAATGTTATAAAAAACAATTTTTTATTACAAGGGTTTTTATGTGATTTAAGTTGAATGAATTTCATTTATAAATTTTATGAAACCTATTTCCATTTGCATTTTTTTCATTAATAAAAAATTATTTTTTAATTTAAATTGATTTTGTAACATAATTTTTTTTCCATGGGTTCTATATGATTTGAAAAGTGAATGATTTTTAAGTGGCACATGTTGGTACTGCTAAATGATGGGTGGGGTTTTATATCCCAAACTAGAGGAATTTTTTAATGTTTAATTTATCATGATATTATATAGTGTGATACTTCATGGATATCATCAGAAACTAATGGGTGATCTTTCATGGATATGCTCATAAAATATAGGGTGATCCTTCTTGAATATACTCACTAAGATAAGGGTGGGTATTATCAGATATGATCATAATATGTTTATAAATATTTCTTATTTTTGTTCCAAATAATAGTTGTTATGCTATGTGTAATGGTAATTCTACATTGATACTCAATATTCCCTTGTTTAGGCTCCATGCATAATTTTTATTATCTCATCATTACATATTACTTATCTATTATATGATTTCCCTCTTATATATTATTATAGCGAACAATGGGAAACCCCCATGGATTCAATATTCTTATAAAAAAATTATCAAATTCACATTTTTTATATTATTCTTTTAATATAACCATTAATTACATAGTGTAATTTTTTTCCACCCTGAGCATTTGAGGTCACCAATTTGTTATGTTTCTATTCCTTAGGTTACGATGTTGATTATAGATTATTGGTGGAAGAACACAGGTAACTTCTTATATAAAATATGGAAGTGTTTGTAATATGGTAAGATTGGTGATAAATCTAATTATTATCATAAGGGGATAGAGATGCCACACTTTTCAATATAGTAATATGATGTCCAAAATAATTTTCCATAGGTACTTCAATGCTTTATATGTAAATGTATTGGGAATTATGAATATAAATTTCATAAATCTAGAGCTACTGAAGAGAATAGGTTGTAACACCTACCAAAATAATGAGAGTAAATATGAGTTTATGTTATCAATATCGATGAGATGGATCATGATATTAATGTGATGAAAGGTATAATCATTATTCAATATATAGTTTTGAATCACTTATCTGATTCTGATTCATCACAATTCGTTATATCATCCATGTATTATGGGAATATTGATTCACCACCTCAATAATGGGATGTTGAACCATCTATGAAAATAGATGGCAGACCAATAATTGCATATAAATTTTATTGGTAGATAAAAAAAATTAGATAATTTTTTTGAATCTAGTTCTTCATCACTTAGTTGAATTTATAGATTTATTTTCAATGTATTGTCTTTCCCTACATAAAGAACATGTTAATTATTGGGATACTGAAATCTTATTTCATATTCCAAATAATCTTGTTATCAAATATCAATATAAGTATTAACATAAACACTCTATGGGAATATTTTCAATGATATGGGTTGTGATACCCAAAAATGAGGTACTCTTGAGTCAAATTATTGGGGATAAATTTAACATTGATAACATGTCCATTGATTGAGAGTATACTTATTTATTTTTTGATTAACATCATTGTGTTCCCCCAATTAATGACAGTTATTTTTTAATGAAACTGAAAAATGGATCGATTTCTATCATAATTATTTTGTATTTAATAGATCATATTGATTTGGAGTAATTAATGATTCAACAACATAAGAATCCTAAAAATTATTTCAGACAACCTTATGCTTCACCAGAGGGTTCACTAGTCCTATTTATCATAAATAATGATGGAATATATTTATTTTACATTGATTATCATTAGATTAATAAACTTTTATCATGACAATGAACCATCTACACAATATCATTGACCAGTTCAATTAATTCATAGGAACTCCATATATATAAATGATTTGACCTTCAAACTGGATAACATTGGATATGGGTTAAATAAGATGATGTTTCAATAAAATATTTCAGTATAATATATTACTACTATATATTTATTAGTGATTCCATTTAAAATTATGAATTTACCAAAAATCATCCTTGATCTAATTCATAGAGTCTTTTGTGACTACCTTGATCAATTTATGGTTTTATTTATAGAAGATATTATTATATATTCAATGAAAAAACACGAGAATAAATATCCTTTAAGACTATTTTGACGTCTCTATTAAATTGTAAATTATATTCCATGTTTATAAATTCAGAATTTTGGATGTATAAATTATTATTCTCGGGTTAGGTAGTCACAAGTGAGGGGATATATATTTATACATTAATGATTGAAGTTATCAAGTAATATCCTAGAACGACCAAATTAACTTAAATACATATTTTTATTTAGTTAGATGGGTACTATCATTGTTGTGGTTTGAAATTTATCACTCATATAAAATCCATTGACCATGTTAACATTGAAAGTAGTGATGTCGATTTTGTTAGAGGAATGTGTCAACATTTTCATGGAAATACTATATCTATTTTTCATTACACCTTTACTTACATTGACCTATATTGGTGACTTATTTTTAATATATAGTTACTCTTCATTAAAAGGTAAAAGATTCATACTCACGTAGAATGATTTGTTAATTTCTTATTCTTATAAATAATAGTGACTCATGAGTAAAATTATGATTTTGAGCTAGAATAAGTGGTATTTGAATTAAATATTTTAGAGTATTATCTCCATGATAAAATGTGTGATATATATATATTGACAAATAGAGCTTGATATATGTATTCATGTAGAAGGAGTTTAATTTTCTATGAAGTTTGTTTGTTTTATTAATAAATGATTATTACTAATCAATACATTACTAGATAGTGTAGGAAAATATGGTGGTTTATGTTCTATGTATAAAATATAATGATACCCAATAAATGACGGTAATTGAAAAGACCCAATACACGTGGATTTGAAAAGGAAAAATATTTGAGTTCTAAAAGAAGTTGAGAAATACAATATTTCCAAAAAAACTAGTCTATCATCCTTTTACGTGATGATTAATGAATCATAGTAGGATTAATGTGGTGCTAAAAAATATATTGAGTATTTCAGAGTTAAAAATAATTACTATTGGAGTTGTAATATTTTTATCATAGATATATGTCTGGTCAAAACCAAAAATAAAATGGGAACATTTGGATGATTCTCATAGCTTTCCCTTTTCAATTTATCTAGGACGCACAAAGATGAATATATAAAAAAATCAAGGGGGAAAATTTAGAGAGGTAAATCACTAAATACAAATCTTGATGCTTGGTATAGCGATGCGTTAAGGATGAATGATAGTAGTCTAGGGTGATGATGAAACAATTATCCATAGAAATATCTAAATTGAAAAATTTCACCATGGATATTGTCATAGTAATACCCAAGGAAACTAATGACCATTATGTTATTTGGGTTATATTCAATCAACTAAAAAAATTCAAAATATTTCATTACAATCAAAAAATAATTATCACTTGAACAAATCAAAATGATATACATAATGTATGTGGTAAGGATACATATATTATAACTCTATATTGTATTATATCTAGATAATAGTCTATACTCATGATTCTAGATAACTATTTAGTGAGTATTAGAAAAATTGCTATATTTCAGCACTACTTATCACCATAAGAAATATGGCCAGTCTAAGACAACAATTCAACTATAAATGACATATTGAGTTCATGTTCAAGGTATTTAAAAGGATATCAAGTTAAAAACCATCCCCAATTAGAGTTCTCACATACTAATATTTTAAATTCTAAAATTCAAATTCCACTAAAAAGGATCTAAATATTAAGAGATAATGAAATCTATCTTATTTCTAGGATGTTGGATAGAGGAATAATGTATGTTCTCAACTTGTATAGGAAATGATAGTGAATGATTTAACCATTCATATAAATGTGATAGAAGAAAAGATTTGGTATAATAGTTATTTTTATGCTGACTAATGAGATCTATAGTTTCATGTTGGGGACAAGGTGTTCTTTTGGATATCTCCTTGGAAGCGTGTCTTTAGATTTTTGAATTATTGACAAGCTAAGATGTTGGTATATCGGTTCCATTAAGATCATTTATCATGTATGGGATGTATCATATGACATAAAAAACCCTATAGATCACCCCAAGTACCTTATGTGTTTCCTGTATCTATTTTGTGGATTTACCAACCAAACCCTGTCCATGTTATAAACTCAGAATCTGTGTAACTAGAATATGATCATTCATGTGATGAACAACTAGTGAAAATTATATTTTGAAGATATTAAGTTATAAAGAAAAATTCCACACATATAGTCAATGTTCTATAATGGAATCACAAATTTTATAAAGATACATGAGTCCCCAGGGATGTAAGGATGGAAAATTACAGTCAGTTGTTTTCTTCCTAGTAACAAAATTTCAAGAAATTAGTTTTAAGGGGTAGAATGCAACATTCCATGGTTTTAGTAAATAATTTTCATTAATTAAATCCGATGTATGTATCTTATCAACTAGGAAAAATTAAACAAAAAAATCAAAAACATAATAGATAATACCAAGAATAAAAACTATGGTATATAAAGGAGAGTAATAAATTAGAAACAGATATTGTCAAAGACTAAATAGTTCATTACTTTTCAATAAAATAATTTTATTTATATATTTTATTCTCATTTTAAAATAATAATTTCATAAGTATTATAATTTGAATTACATAATAATTATACCCTTTTACAATTTATATTTTACAAATAATGATAATAATATTTTTTGTAATTTCTCTAAAATATGTGAATTTTCTGTAAATAGTGAAAATATAGTTTAACCAAAACATTAAATTATATTAACCCAAAATAAGAAATAAATAGAAGTATATAAAATCATTTTGTTTATAAAATAATGATATTAGGAGTATGATTATATATTTTCAAAATACTATTCTGAATTTATAAAACCATTATTTAACATTTTATAAACACAACTAATATTGTCCCATAAAATAAACCCTTTTGGTCATTCATTATAATAAATATTATTCAGGTAAAATTAGTTTTTTATTTCATTAATAATAATAAAAAATTTCTTTTTTATGAAAAATCAATTAATATACTTATAAACGTTGAACTACATAATATTACAGTACACATACATTATTTAGCTTAAAAATAAATTTTTTCATAATAATAGATATTTATACATAACATGTACTAATGTTATATTTATTGTTTCATAGAAACATAATATATATATTAAAAAATATATTTATTATTTTGAATCAAAATAATTATATTATCTATTGGGTTTCATTTTATTTTAAGACATTAATCTTAAATTACATAGTTAAAAACTTCTTGCCACAATAAAATCTAAAATAGTAAAATAAAAAATGTAAAGTGGTAAATGGAATGAATCGTGATTATAAATGACTTTTTGAGAGATTATTGACCATATTTCATCATCCAAACCATTTTACCATATATTTTTAGCCAACACACATGAAAAAATGCTCTCTCTATAAATTAAGTTATAATATTTACAAAAATTTCATTCTTATCACATATAAAAGGAGCCTCAAACCCCCCACCACTTCATGAAAATTCCATGAATACAATTTCTATATCCAAATATAATGATTATACTATATTTCGAACCTTATTCATTTTCCATGAGCCCATCTTTCTAATATATTGTCTTATGATCTCCACTACTAAGGAGTTTTCCATGATAATATCTAATTTCTCAATTTTAGTAATTTATTTATATAAAAATAATTAATTTATTTCATACCATCAAAAGATATTTTTTGATTTCAAATATGATGAAATTATAATTTTTTTCTATAATGAATTTTTTATTCTCACGGATTATCAATTTACCACATATTCACTTTTCTATTAATTTTTTTTGACAATCTTGGTTTTTGGGGACCACCACCTCCACAAAGTATTATATCTAATTTTTCATATATTTTATTTATTATTTTATTAAATAATTTTAAAATAAGACCCTATTCCTGATAAATAACTAACTAATACCACTATTCTTCTATAATAATTTTATTATTCCAAAATAATCTACTTTCATGATCATAATCATATATTATTTATGTCATGTTCATAATTGGTTTAGTCTAACCACTTATATGAATATTTATATTAAATAATATCATTTATGACCATTAGAAAATAATTAATTATTATATATGAAATAAAATTTAAATAATTGTATGATATTTTTCAATAAAGGTGAAATTAATATTAAACTCATTAACAAATATACCATTTTTTCTATGTTGAAAATAAAAAAACATGATTTTCATTAATTTAATCAATAAAATATATTTGAAAAACTCTCATAGAGTGAAATTATAACTATTTAAAATATTATAAAATAGAAATTTTAGTACCTTACCTTATCATTGATTGATTAACAATGAGATAAGAATGAATACAAATAATGATATTACCAAATTCATTCATAATGATCATTAATACTCATAATATATTTTGAAAATAAATAATAACTAGTTAATATAAACTATAGTCAAGTTATAAATGTGGTATATAAAATATTATAGGTATTAATAAGGTTAAAAAATATAGTAATTTTTTTATATAGGTGGTGAGAGTGTGATTGAGTAAGTGAGATTACATGTCAAGGAATTTTCAAGACTCATATTCTTTTATTAAGTCGTAATGATTTGATTTGACTAAGTCATTAAGTTATTGAATTCTTTTATTATATGATGATAATATTATTACTTATCTGTATAAGGAATCTAATATTTTTTATTCAAATATTTCTTATAATGGATTTCATTAATATAATTATAACACCATTGATAATAATTCGAATTTGATCAAACAATGGTTTCAAATCATTGTCTAAATTTTGATTTACCATCATTTTTCCATTTTATATAGAAACGAAACGACATGTTATATTTGGTGACCTTCATATTTTCCTTACATTATTTTTAGGATTAATTTTTTCCCAATTTTTCATAATATTTGTATTCAACTAGGTATTTAAAAATTTTAAATATATATTCCATCATTTCAGAATAAAATGTTTTATCATCCACTAAAAATTAATTTATTATATCATTTAAATATTTTGAAGAAAAAATTGTCAAAAATAATTTTAAATTAAATGTTTCCAATGTTTTCAATTCACCTTTTAATAAATTTCTTTTGAATGAGAACTGAAACATCCAATTTTTTGATAATGTAAAGAAAAATTTATAATTTTTTTTATGATTACGCTATCAATTTACACCTTATCTTAAAATCCCTTCTTTAATTATAAATTATGTATTCAAAATCACCCAATAAAATTTATTATAAAATAATCTTTTGGGTTATTAAAATAGGGGTATAAATTGAATTCGTACTTATGTTAAATTTTTGTAATACCATTTGGGAATGTTATCAATCCCATTTTTATTTCCATGGGTTCTTTATTATTTTAGTGGTGAGTGATTTTAATTTGGAAATGTTGTGAATAAAATTTCTATTTCCATTGATTCCATTTGAAAATTGGATGGTTTTCATTTTATGGTTTTATGAAACCTAATTTTATTTCCTTCGGTTATTAATTATGATATCAGTGAATTATTTTTAAGTGGCACACATATGTTTGGATAAATGATGGGTTGGATATTACATCACCCTCAAATGAATTTGATAATATTTTATGTCTCATGATATAATTATGGATAATACTTCTAGGATATACTCAAAAACTAAATAGTGGGACTTCTTTGATATTCTCTCTAACTGAAGTGTCTAACTTCTTAGATATACTCACAAACTAAATGGTGTGCCATCTTTGTTAAGATTAAAAAATAATTAGTGTTCCTTTTTTGATATTCTCAGGATTTTATGGTACTTATATTTAGGTTTTTCCAAAAAATAGTTTTTATACTATGTATTATAGAAATATTTCATTTTCATAAAATAGTTTAATGATTATAGTCTATGCCACATGTTCATTATATCATGCTTCCACACTATTTTTCCATGTATTGGAATGTTATTATATGCTCATTTAAAATGACTCGTTGTTTCCCTTAGAATTTGGGGATGACCTCCTTGATTGAAGGTTCAAACATTCCAATCGGTTTCTAACGGGTTTGTTCATAGAACTGGAAACATACAATGATTCCACATCCATTTGGACCTACTTTCCAAAGGTAGGCGCTCATTAGTTTGTGGACTGATGAGGATTAGGAATTTGCATTGGTCGAGAGGATGGGAGGTCAGATTCATCACACCTTTTTTAGGGGAATTATTGTCTACTCCAGGACTCTCTTTATATATTTAAGTTATGTTCGTGAATCCTTATTACATTACCAGTTATAAAATGATCTTTCCTTCAGATCGGACAATCAATGATTAAAAATGTAGTAAATTTAGAGATTATTTTATATGTATTCGAGGTTCTTCATCGATATAGAATCATGTGTATTTATTAGAGATTCTTGGTCAATGGTATCCTTCGACACATTTATATAGAAGTCTCTTGGTCATTATGATGACCATACTGGTTTTAAAGCCACTCAGTGGGGCACTTGAAGCTAATTAACATTCAAACGTTCCGATCGGTTTCTAACGGGTTTCTTCGTAGAACCGGAAACATCTAATGATTCCACATCCATTCGGACCTACTTTCCAAAGGTAGTTTCTCATTAGTTTGTGGAATGATGTGGCATTGGAATTTTCATTGGTCGAGAGGATGGGAGGTCGGACTCAGCACACCTTTTTGAGGGGAATTATTGTCTACTCCGGGACTCTCTTTGTAGATTTAAGTTATGTTCGTGAATCCTTATTACATTACCAAGTATAAAATGAGCTTTCCTTCAGATCTGACAATCAATGATTAAATATGTAGGAAATTTAGATAATATTTTATATGTATTCGAGGTTCTTCATCGATAGAGAATCATCTGTATTTATTTTAGATTCTTGGTCAAAGGTATCCTTCGACACATTTATATAGAAGTCTCTTGGTCATTATGATGACCATGCTGGTTTTAAAGCCACTCATTGGGGCACTTGAAGTTTATTGTTCTTGAGAAGGATATGGATTATTTCAGTGTTGTTATCGAACCCGCAGATGGGCTACCTACGTATCATTTGTTTAGAAAAGGAATCAGAACCCACATAGTTCGAGTAAGGGAGTATGATGTTTATGATTGATGGCTCAAAGAAAGATGTCATAATTACATTTACACTCTAAGCTCATGTGAGTCATGCTCGGTGTGAGAAAGAAGAGGTATTGGAAAAAATCAGACAATTGTTCCATGAAATATGAAATCGTAAGAAATAATGTGGGACTAATGTATGTATGACTGCACAGATAAATGAATATTAGGATTTACTTCAGGGAAGAAATCCAGGAACAGGGTCCATAAAGTTATATGTGCTTCATGGAGATTCGAATACTCTAACATGGGGTTTACTCAGGAAAAGGAGGCCCAAATTAGGATAAGACTTATGATTAGGTTTTATTCCTAAGATGGAATCCCAGATCAAAGGTAAATTAGGAATGGTTAATAGAAATTAAGACTCGGGCTTACTCCTGAGAAGGAGGCCCAGGTTAAGAGACTTGAAAAATTAAGGGACTTGGGGCTTACTCCTGAAGAGGATGCCCATATTTGAGATTGGGGCTTACTCCCAAAAAGGAAGCCCATATTAAGAGAATTATGGTTGGGGCTTACTCTTGAGGAGGATTCCGAAATAAATGAGGACTTAGGGCTTACACCTAAGGAGGATGACCATATTTGGAAATTATGACTGGGGATTACTCCTGAAAAGGAGGCCCAGGTTAATGATTATGACTGGGGATTATTCCTAAAAAGGAGTCCTAGGTTAATATAATTCCCTCATCTTAAAGGATGTGGTTTAATGAATGAAATCTCAAACTTTAGTGACATAAAGATGTATAAATCACTAGGTTTTGTGAGATATTCTAGAAACTTATTTTCAGATAAGGAAGCCAAATCAAGAAATCATGCCATAAATGGATTTTAAGAGTTTCTTGAAGACTGAATCTTGAATAGGATAGGTGGAATGGATTAAGAGGGGTGAAATGGGCAAGAAGGGCACCCAAAAAGGCAGGGGCGCGCAAGTCCTGGCAGGCGCGCAAGTACTGCATGGCCGCTCAAGTCCTGGTCGCGCAGTTATACCTACGCGACACATGGGCACTTGTCCGACGGTTAACCAGCAGGGAAATACTTGAGCGACTCTTGGTTAAAGTCTTTAGAATCATCTTGAGGTTCTTCCAGAAGAGTGGCACACAAGTTCTATTGAAGGAGTTAAGAAGCACGCAAGTGTGGCCATTACCCTTAAGGGATGGCCACTCAGGCGCGCAAGTGTTAATGAGTCTAAAAACATAGGCCTTCCTCCCCCTCTTTAGATATTCTGTTCTAGGTACGAAATTACCTTAGAAGTGTTTCAGAAGCTTTGAGAAGGGAGTAGGGCACCGGGAGCTCAAATATGAGTTTCTGGAAAAAATCCCCCCCCCCCCAAGTGGGGGCCCACATGGTCTATTTATAGGCTGGAGAAGACTCCGGGCGGTTATCACTTAGGGTGCGCAAGTAACTTGCATGACCATTAGGCGTCACGCAACTGGACTTGCACGACAGTGATGGAACTTGCGCGACCTATGGGAAAGGTTCTCCTTGTTCATCCCTTTGTCTATTTTTGATGTTTTCTTCAAAGGATGAATCAATTTGTGTTTGAGGTATTTCCCTTTTCATTTCTATTAGACTCTATGACAAAAATGAGCGTCAACAAAAGTCACCCCTCAAAGTTGGATCCGGAGAGAAAAGAGGATTTGACTCTGTGTAAAAGGAGAAAAAGGAATGTATTTTGGCATTTTAAAGTCATGCATGACAGACTTTAAAAAAGGCTAATGTTTATGGTCGAAATAGATTTGACCGAATGGATTAACATTGACTCAATTCCGTGATAATTTGTTTGAAAACATATTACCATATTCATGTATGAGGGAAAATATGTAAACTATGACTTAAGAATATTTGAATCTAAGGAATGATAATAAAAATAGCTAAAAGGAATTAGAAGAAGTAGTTCCCAAAAATGATGTTACCATTATTTACCAAACCTGTTAAGGGGTTGAATTATACAGGGCCACCTAAGGGCATTGGCTGCATAGTCAAATAAATTGTATCTTTTTGCTAACAAGTCTGTTATGTAGACTGTTTATGCATGGATGCCTATGGGCACGTGCTGCATAGTTAGGAAAAAGAACTCTCAGAAATATACATTCCTAGTGTTAAAGCCAGTGAAAGTTTATGGAGATTCAAATTTTCCAAAGTATAGTGTTTTCTGTATGGAAAGAGGTACTTGAATTTGGAGTAAATTTTTCCAAACAAAATTATTTAAGAACTGGATGGATATCACTCCTAAGAAGGTCTGACCCAATCATAGGGAAGGAGAATATAAACCATAGACTTGAATACATTCAGATCGTGAAAAGGGATATGTGACAAATATGTTAAGGTAGGATATTTTTTGTGGATCCCTACATACTGTGATTTAAGACCAATAAGGTCAAAAGAGGATTTGTTCCCAAGAATGAAGTTACCAGTATTTAACAAACTCGTTAGGGGGTTGAATTATGCAGGGTCACCTAAGGGAATTGGCTGCATGGTCAAATAATAGTATCTTTTGGTTGACAAGTCTGTTATGTAGACTTTTTTTGCAAGGCCGCATAAGGGCACGTGCTGCATAGTCAGGAAAAAGAACTCTCAGAAGTTTGACATTTTTGTGACTAGAAGTCATGAAAAAGGGTTATGATGATCTGAAAATATTTAAGGTTAGGATTATGACACATAAAAATGGGTAATTTCTAATGTATACAAAGATACACAGATCAATGCTAACCATAATCATGTTGTGGATGGGACCTGAATTGAAATGTTGGACTTCACTACGTATCCCATAAGGATGGGAATCAAGCCATATGTAGTTATTAAACTACAGTTTAAAGTCATGTGGGACAAAAGGATTAGAGATCATAGTTTAAATTCATAGAGCTTGGACCATTATAAGAAATACACAGTGTGTGTTTTCATGGGGACTTTTCAGACAGGGAGCTGAAAGTGGAATTTTGGGTTAGGCCCAAGGATTTGGGGCTGGATTCGAGGGACAATCGAACGTTCCTACGTATCCCAGAAGGATGGGAATCAAGCCCACGTAGTTCTAGAAGTACCCTATGTACAAATTTGGTCCGTACATGTGAAGGACGAAAGGGTAATTTATTGCAATGATGGTTTAACCGAAGATAAAAAGGATCGGGCATTTCCATGTATGCACGTAGTCTTTGAAATGAAACATGATTGAAAAATCAATGTAAATAATGGATCCCTCTTCGGTGAGGGTATCAAAGAATATTGTTGTTTATTGTCATACTGGACAAAATTGTTGTATAGTTTAACTTCATATAAAAAGGAAAAAAGTGAACCAATGTAATGATATTGATTCTAGGGGCGGTTTCACGAATCAAAATCATATGAGATGGAGGTGGACTGATGTGAAGAGATTGGTTTTGGGCTTGAACCTTGGGAGGTTTCCTATGTACCCAACCTGGAAGGAAAGGATCAAAGTCCGCATAGTTCAATTAAAGAATGAATTAATGATCAAGTTGTTCTTGGGGAAAACGACCAAAAATGTGGTTTTTGGACTTACACATGGTTAGTATCCCAGAGAGAGTGTTATGGTTGAGGTTTTCTCTAAGCTCACGTGAGTCATACTCAGTGTGAGAAACAAGAGGTAACAAAAACCTTAACGATGCACATTTTAATGTCA
This sequence comes from Viscum album, assembly GCA_963277665.1. Classification (NCBI taxonomy): domain Eukaryota; kingdom Viridiplantae; phylum Streptophyta; class Magnoliopsida; order Santalales; family Viscaceae; genus Viscum; species Viscum album. The sequence continues at coordinate 640,710,846 of OY728123.1, forward strand.
TGTAGGATATATAAAGGGACTATGCAATTTCAAGTCTTGCAGTTTGAAATATTGGTGCTACACATTTTAGTGTCTTGTAGTAGGTACAAAGTACAGTTTAATGTCATGTAGGATGTATCAAGGACTTTCTGTATAGTTTAGCTTCATGTAGTTAGGACGATGGAGACAATATAGTTTAACGTCATGTTGGAGGAAAGGGGGACTGTGCAGTTTAAGGTCATGCAAGAAGGACAAAAGAGTACACCATTTAACGTCATGTTGGACGTATTAGGGAATTTTTTCATAGTTTAATGTCATATACCAAGTATGATGAAGGGGACGATACAGTTTAGTGTCATGTTGGACGTAAGTGTGAATAGTTTAAGGTCGTATGCATGGACCATTGGTCATGCAGTTTAACGTCTTTCTAGACGTAAGGGAATTTTATATAGTTTAACGTCATATAGAAAGGACGATGAAGGGGGACGCAGTTTAACGTCATGCTAGACATAAGTGCAAATAGTTTAGGGTCTTATGCATGGATCATTGATGATTTAGTTTAATGTCTTGCTGCATGGTGGTGCAGTTTAAGTTCATACCAGAACACTAATGATACAGTTTAATGTCTTGCAAGACGTATGAGACTTCTGTATAGTTTAGCATCATGTAGTTAGGACATCACAGTTTAACGTCATGTGGGACGAAATAGAGAACTTTTTCATAGTTAAACGTCATGTTGGACATATATGCAAATAGTTTAGGGTCATATGCATGGACTGTTGGTTATGAAATTTAATGTCTTGTTGGACGGTGATGTAGTTTTAGGTCATACATTACCTACAATGATGCATTTTGTGTTTATACAAAATACTTCTTAAAAAATCAGGAATTCGTTGGAGTAGTGATGAGTTCTCCATCAATCGAGATTAATGAATAAGCTCCATTGGAGTAGACCCTATGTATTGAGTAAGGTCCTTCCCATATTGGATCAAGCTTGGGAGGTGTCATTCCTGGTATCATTGGAGTTCTGAGAACTAATACCAATTCTCGCTGAGTGAACGAACAAAGGCGAACTTTTTTTTGTTAAAAGCTATTGCTATTCGATCCTGATAGACTTCCAAATGGTGAAAGTGCACAATATTTTCTCATCTAACCGCTACATTCATTCAATCGCTTTTGAGATTGTTCATCTGTAGATGACTGATCACAAATGGAAACTCTGAGCGAGGGTAGTTGAACTTCAATTGGAAAGACTGCTTCCGTTCCATATACCAATGAATACGGAGTTGGCTGCGTTGCAGTGAGGGGGGTAGTCCGATAATCCCATAAAGCATAAAAGATTTTATCATGCCATGATTTCTTATCTTTATCAACAATCTTTTGCGGTATATTTTAATGTTTCTTGTTGAAGGATTTTATCTGGACATTGTCCGCTGCATGATACTGAGATGAATGGTTGGATTTGATGTTGTATTCTTGATACAACTTTTTCGCCTCGGATGAACAAATTTGGTGCCATTGTCCGTCAATATGTTATGAGGGACACCAAATCTGGTAATGATGTTAGAATTGATGAAGCTAACAACGCATTTAGAACTGACTTCCTTGAGAGGTATTGCCTTTGCCCATATGGAAAAGAAGTCAGTAGTAGTAAGAATGTACTTAAACTTCTTGGCCATAGCCAAAGGGTAAGGTCCCACCACATCCATTCCCCATGTCGAAAATGGCCATGAGTATTTAGCTCTATGAAGCAACTCTGGAGGTTGATGAATGAAGTTGGAATGTATTTGGCATGAATGACACTTCTTTGTGAAATCAACACAATCTTGTATCATTGAAGGACAAAAGTATCCAAGCCTTCAAATCTGATCAGATGGTCTATGTCCAGACTGGTGGGCACCACAGTCTCCTGCATGCACTTCTTTCATGACAGCCATTGTCTCTTCACCATTAATGCATCTGAAGAGAACTCCATCAAAACCATGTTTGTAGAGAATTTTCTCTAGGTGATATAGGCTATCATAAAGAGTAAAATTGACCACATGTCACCATATTTGTTCTTTCTCGGCTCTATCAGGTGGAAATTCTCCATTTTGAAGGTATTCCCTAATAGGTGACTTCCATCCTTTAGTATGACCATATGGTTCAGGAATGGGACTAATTTCATTAATTTCTCTGTTCTAATTCGAACATAAGGTGAAATTGCATGACGGTGGGAAATATTGATGGTTATCTCGTCTCGATTTGGATCTTCCATAGCTGTGGCTATATTAGCTAGTGCATCAGCTTGAGCATTTTGTGATCTTGGGACATAAGAAAATGTCGGTTCTGAAGGGAATTCCACCATTAACTCTCTGACGTAATCATACAAAGGGATTAGTTCTTCTTTTCTGATGGAATAATCCTCATTGAATTGTTTGATTGCCGGGTCTGAATCACCTTTCACCTTTATGTGATTCACTTGTGCTTGAAGCGCTAGTTGCAAGCCTGCAATTAGAGATTGGTATTATGATTCATTATTTGTACCACATTCCCACAATAATAAGGAATAAGGTAACACTGCCTTTTCTGGAGAAATGATCACAATTCCTAAGCCAACTTTGTTGAATTTAAGATTTTCAATTTTCCTCCCTGTTGAACTTCTGGAAACACCATCAAAATACATTTCCCATGCTTGAGGACTTTCTTGAATAGATAAGACTTCCTCATCAGGGTGTTCAATATCTAAAGATTTGTCTTCCACTGAAGGGTTTTCGGCCAGGAAATCAGCCAGACCTTGTCCCTTTATCGCCTTTTGAGACACATACTGAATGTCGAATTACTGTAAAATAACTGCCCACCTTTCCAGACGTCCGATAAGCATTGGCCGACTAAGGAAGAATTTGAGTGGGTTATTTCGAGATACCAATTGGACCTCGTGATGTTGCAGGTAGTGTCTCAACTTCTGAACAACAAAGATTAATGTTAGGCAGCACTTCTCAATACTTGAATACTAGGTTTCTACTTCAAGCATAGTTTGACTGAGATAGTAGAGGTTGTTTTCATTCCTATCATCATTCTTTTGAGCAAGAAAGGAACCCAATGATCTCTCTAGAGGTGTCACGTAGAGGATAAGTGGCCTTCCTTCAAAAGTTGGCATGAGTACCGGTGGAAGCAAGTGGTATTTCTTGATAATATTGAATTCTTCTTGACATTATTCAGTCCACTGGTAAGTGACTCCCTTCTTCATCAATTTGGTGAAGGGTAAACTTTTTCCTGCCAAATTGGCGATGAAACGCCGAATATAGGAGAAGTGTCCTTGATGTCCTCTTAATTATTTCAAATTTTGAGGAGGTGACATACCAAGGATTGACTTGGTCTTCTCAAGATCGACTTCAATACCACGATGGAGTACAACAAAGCCGAGAATGTTTCCTAAGGTTGCCCCAAAAGCACATTTTAAGGGGTTCATCTTCAAATTATGTTGTCGAAGCTTGCGGAATATGACTTCCAAATCACCCAAGTGATTAGAATGTTGTTTGGATTTAACCACCAAATAGTCTACATAGCATTCAACAATCTCCCCTAATAAGGATTTGATGATACGATTCATGGAACGCTAATATGTTTCACCTGCACTCTATAAGCCAAAGGGAAATACCCGGTAGAAAAACACACCCTGAGGGTCTCTGAAGGCTGTGGATTCCTCTTCTTCTGGGGCCATTTGGTTCTGATTATATCCGAAATATCCATCCATGAAGGAATGTTCTTCATAGTAGGTGTTGCATCAATTAAAAGTTATTTAATCGGAACTGGGAAATAATCCTTAGGACAATGCCGATTAAGATCTCTGAAATTGATGCAAACTCTAATTTGTCCATTCTTCTTCTTTATAGTGACAATAATTGCCAACCACTTGGGATACTGAACTTTCCTTACAATGTTAGCTTTGATAAGCTTATCCTCTTTTGCTTCAATTTTGGAAGCATAAGTTGGGTGTGTTCTTCTCGCGGCTTTCTTAAATCCTCGATGTTCTTCTGGTAAAACCGAATGATGAGTAGAAACATCAGGATCATGCCCGAGCATTTCTATATAGTTCCAGAAAATATATCTCTATTTTTTTAGAAAATAAATATACATCTCTTTCTCTTCAAGAGTCATGGCCGCACTGATTAAAGTGGGGCGTGGATCTTCTTTTTTACCCAGATTAATTTTTTTTGAGTTCATCCACAGTGGTAGAGATACCCTCTTCAAATGGTGGAGGAGAATCTCTGAGATATTCCTCTTCTTCTTCATCATGTGTTTTTTCTTCCATTTCTACTTGCATAGTAGATGATAAAGCAGAATTTTAATGATCATAAGAGTTGTCAAAATTTGCAAATCTTGAAGAAGAAGCTTCCATTTCCAACCTGATTGATGATGAAGGGTCTTCTTTGGGTAATAAAGAGGAGATTATAGATTGAGAATCGACATCATTGTTCACCACCGATGTTGCTATAACTTCTTCTGGCTCAATTGGGGAAGTATAGAGTTTTTGGATTTCAGAAGATGAAATGAATATGTCTCCATCTGTGCTTTCATCATTGCTTGGCGGGTTACCAATTTCTCTGTTGTTTTCTGGATCGATTGTCATAATTGACATTATGGATATTTCCATAAGAGTATTTTGATTTGGGTCTATCTTGTCAATTTGACTGATAGGCAACACATAATCTGTACTCACATGTGTAAAAGGATTTACTGAAATTTTCTCCAAACCATAAGGAACATTTACTTTGGTAATCTCCTTTGTTGTGTATTTATCCCTTCCCTTCATGTGATAGAATTCCTCCTCAATGTATTGAGACTAACATGTCTTGAACGAGGCCTTATCACCATACAATGTCCCAACATGACCATCAAAACAATATTTGGGACATTGATGGTACGATGAAGGGATAACCGCATGTTGATGTAGTTAGGGTCTTCCAAGCAAGATGTTGAAAGCTGAGTCTTGATCAACAACCATGAAATCCGAATTGGATACAAGATCTCCAAATTGAGTTATGAGTGTAACATTTTCCAGTGGTTCTTGTTCATTTTTATCATATCCTTCTAAAATCATGGTAGAAGGAGATAAATCAGATTCTGTGAGGCCCAATCGACAAAGTATATGAATGGGAATGAGTTTGACTCATGAACCATTGTCAATGAATGCTCTTCGGTTGTCTACGCCATTGACCGTTCCAGATTAGTGAAAAGGTCTAATATGCCCATGCACAACATCATCTTCATCTTCATCAGTAAAAGATATTATTGCATGGAATTATGAAGGATTATTCTCTATGTGATAGACTTTAGCTGCAGAAATTTCAGTTTCAAACTTCTGAGGACTTGACAAAGCCTCGATGAGTGCTTCCCGAAGATCTTTTGACAAATTCAGAGCATCCAGAATTGATAACTTGGCTGGTACTTGGTCCAAGTGTTTCAATACATCATAATTTTGATCCAAAGGTCTGTGTTTCCCAACAGGAATATGTGGTTTAGCAGGTACCTTGGAAGCAGATGCTTTAGAAGTTGATGAATCTTGTATTGGGATAGGAGTTGGCAATATTCCTGGTTTTGGAAGATTATACCGATTAGATCCATTTACTTGCTGAGTGGAAGAAGATGGAACCTTCAACCGGTCTTCCAAAATAACTTTGCCAGGACTGAATTTGCTTTTGGTAGAAGAACTTTTTTGTTCTTGTTGAGATCGCTGAAGGGCTCTACCACGATTTTCTGCCGTGTACACAGTTCTAGTAGGGGTAGAATTGGAATAGTGGCTTCTGAAAGATCCACATCTTCCCCTATATCCTAAACCTCTGGAACTTCCTCAGATTCCCCTGTTTGATAGAGGGAATTCAGGCTCATCGAAATAGAAACTGCGACTGGCATATGGATCTGTTAATTGAATCATATTAACAGAACCGAATATTAACTCTTCGTCGGATGAAGACTCTGACTGATCAACCTATTTAGGTTGTACCGTTTGGTGGGGCGGTGCATGTGGCTTTGAAGTAGATGGCATGAAGTATTCCAGAGTAAAAGACAACTTAGGCTTTGACACATACTATTCTTCTTCTGATTATTTTTCTTTCTTTTAATCATGTCATTTCTTTGAGGACTTTCCCTCTGACAAAGAGGGTTTTGCCGCAGCATTCCTGGCAGAAGACACAATTGGTTTCTTTAATTTTGTTTGCAAAATTGCATGAGTTCGGATGATTGTCTTTCTGACCATCCAATCATCATACCTCCGTGCATTTTGGCTTTTGACTTCTTGACATTCTCCTTCCTCCTCTGTAACTATAGCAGTAACACATGCTACCTGAGCTGAAGAACCATTCAGTTTGACTTGTCCTGAGTCGACCGTCTTTTGCAGGAGGTCTTTGAAGACAAAACACTCCTGGATGGGATGCCCCAACATTTGATGAAAATGGAAATAATTGGTATCGTATTCATCTCCTTCCTTGTTTGTTCTCTTAGGCCTTGGCAACTGAATTGGATTATTTTCCAGAGCTGAAATGAAGTAACCAGGAACTTGTTCATTTCGGAAAGAGTATGTTTTTCTCTTCATATCCTTAAATTGTTTTCCTCTTTGATCTCTTTGATAATATGGACGAAAAAGCCTTTGTTGTTGGCGCTCAGGAGGTGGATCCCTTTAGGAAGATGATGGTTTTGAAGTAGAAACAGGTACAAGTGCTTGTTTAAGCATAACTATAACAGTTTCTCCATTACCCATTCTCCTTCCTAGAGCTGATAGAATTACACGAGATTTAGCCTTAGCCTATATAAGGGAATCTTCAATCTTCTGAGCTATTTAAGTAAGGTCTCGAAACCCTCCTATGTATTTCATAGGGATCAATGGCGTGCGTAATTTTTCCGGAAGATTTTCCACACAAATTGGCAACAGTTCCTCTTGAGGGAGTGCTAGGCTCAGGGAATATGTTAACCCCTTCCAGCGAGCTATGAAATCAGAGACTCTTTAATTCTCCCTTTTCTTACAGTTTGTAAGATCAAAAACTGTTGTTTTTGGAAAAGTTGAGCTGAATTGAAGAAGAAATCGTTGACGGAGATATTCCAATATGGTAATTGATTTGGATTTCAAGCTTGTATACAAGACAAAAGCCTGTCCTTGCAAGGTTTGCACGAAGCATCTGAGTTTCACCGCTTCTTGTGGCTCCGAAGTTCCCATCATAGGATTGCAACAAGACACGTAATGCGTCAAATGTTGTTCTGGATCTCCTGATCCATTGAAAATAGGGAATACAGGGTTCCCAAAATTTTATGGGGGAGAGATTGAATCTATCCATTCAGGGTAAGCTTTCTTTTCTGGTTGAACCTGAGCACGTTTCCCTTCCATAGTTTCTAACTGAGATGTTAAAGACTCAATGGTAGTTATTTACTTTTGAGAAACATCCGGTTGAGCTTGTACATGGGTATGTGCAATGACTGGAGCCTGGACAGATATGGTGGTTGGTGCTGCAACTGATGGTAGCACTGCCAACTATTGTTGCACTTGACCCATAGGATTAGACCTATGAGGGTGTACTAAGAGAGGAGGATATTATGGATCCATCTCAGTAGCTACAATAAATTCCCTTGGATGACTGACTCCATCACACTTAATAAGAAGACTACCCTGAAGTAGTTATGCATTAAACCTCTTTAATTCCTTCATTTCTTCCTCATGTTGTGCAATCCTTTGCTCTAGTGAGAGCGATTGGCCTTCTCTAGAGGAAGGATATGTAACCTGATTCTTTGCCCTCCCCTTGTTGGATCCTTTTTGAAGAGGGAGAAGTGGGTTACTTGAAGTATTACATAGGTTCTGAGTAACCCTTTGATTTCATGTATGCACACCTTCTTCATTTGTGTCATTGCGTACATCTTCTTGAGTAGGAACCTCTTCATCTGAGTCCCCTGAGTGAGCCTCATCTGGTGGATCAGAAACAATGGAAGTGATGACATTGATTGATTCATAACTCATCGCATCCCTTCTATCTGAGTTTCTGTGATATTGTCTTCTTCCATGTCTTCAATGAGACATTGCCTTTTATTGATTCGATCCCTCAGGAACTTGTTGAAGAACCCTAATTTTGAAGGAAACTATTGATAATTTGGATCTTCGTTCCTCTTGAGGATTCTTCCCCAATCGAGAAAAGAACAACTTTCTCTGAGGAGGGGTTTTATGATTTGAAAAAGTCCCCAGTCTGGTGGACAGTGGTTGTTCCTACTGTTCCCGCTCAACTCCTCGAAGGTTATTTTTTTGATTCTGAGGGTTGTTTTAAAAGAGTCCCCAGTCTGGAAAGCTGGGGTGGCTCTTGACATGATATGTCTGAGAATTTCTTAAAAGCTCTCCTGATCTTGCGGACCTTGGTCCGGAAATTAGCTGGATGCATCAATCGACATCCACTTTTATCACACGGTTCAAAATACCATTGGATGATTTCTGAAACTACTGTCACTTGGTGATGTGCTTGCTCTAAACAAGAGGCCTGTTCAATATTCTCATTTTCTTGATGTAGGAGTAATTCAACAACTTTTTCTCTGTATTCTTGATTTTGAGAGGAACCAGTTGAAGCCTGTTCTTGAGAAAGCTTTTGATTACAAACAAAGCCGGGTATTTGAGGTCGGCCATGGGAAATAACATTACATGAGACCATTTTGGGTGGGCTTTGCTGACTAGAGAGTACCGTGAAATGTTGTGTTCCATGAACACCCCATCCTCTGACATAAATACCAGATGGGGAATTGGCAATTAACTGGCGCAACTTTCTTAGTGCGTCAAGGCATGAACGTTGAAGGGATCTCTGCTGCTTTTCAGCCTTCGGATATCGAGAGACTGATAGAGATGCCAAATCAATCTGACGTTGTAACCCTTCTATTATCTTATGATTATTTTCATATTCATCATAAGATTACACTTTATTTTTCAACTGAAAAGATTTTTCCATATGTTGAGACAAATATCCTGAATTCCATCTTCCGTCAACATTTCTGGAATGTCATACTGAGAGTCAGCCAGAGGCCAAAACATGACTGGCACTTCACCTTTCACCAGTTGTTTTCTCATGTTCAGCATTTCTTCTTTATCATTTGATGAAGATTCTTCTACCTGTTTTGACCAGAACTAGTTCCCCCTTGTTACTTCATTGGATTTAACAGGATTGGTAGAGAAATCATTGATCAAACTAGAAGATGCATGAAATAGGGGTGGTTCAGAGAATGACCAAAACCCTGGGCTATCATCTGAATGAGAAAGTATTTCACCTTCCAGCGATGAAACATAATAAATGACTGGTTTCGCATTTGCAAGTTCCTCAAGATAAGAGGGATTTTTCGGCACTACATTGTCCACTGGAGCATATTATGGGCAATGTGCATCACTACTGTGGAGAGGAATTTTGGAGCGAAATTCATCATAATGGGGAGGACCACCATAATGGGTTACAACAAAAGATGAGATCTCTTGCTCCTTTGTCTTCTGGTCACATAGAGGATTATTGTATCTCTCATCTGATGATGAAACATAGAGATTGACTGAATTTTCATAAAGCCATCCGTTATGAGGAAGTTTCTGTTGAAGTCCTTCGGAATTAATGTTCCCACTATTGAGAAATGAGGGATTAGAATCTTGAATTCCAAAAGATAACTGTCTGAGGGCTTCAAGAACTCCAGCATCAAGAAAGTCCTTGTTACATAATGGCTCTTGATCTCCTGACTGTGCTGGGCAGGACTTTTTCCTAGACGCCTTCTTACTCGCTTTTAAAAACACTTGTTGACGAAAGTGGCTTCTCTGAGCAGGTGTATGTTCCTGATTAGGAAAGATGGCCAGGTTAGGCTGACGATCTCCACTCAAATCAGGTGTATGTGCCTGAATTGGTTGTCAGTATGATATGGGGGAGTATTCCCCACAACCCTCTTGGACTGGAACAGATGTGTGTGTCTATTCTGAAGTGAACTTTTGATGTGTCACTCCGCTGGTAGGGATAGATTTATGTGTCTTTCCCTGAGATGCCGCTGAAGCTTTTATAATATCCTGACAGGCATCCAGGATATGAGTAGGAATTTGCTTCTTCTCTTTCAATATTGATAGTATATGCTTGGTAACATTAGCTGCCAGAACAAGGATATACGTCCATTACATGCTTGGAGTAGGTGTGTGTGCCTGCTCCTGTCCTCCTTTTCTTGTCAGTGAATCCTGATAGTACTCAAGTGTAGGGGCAGAGAGTTGAGTCTTCCTCCTGTTTGTCGTCGGAGCTTTCCGACTGACTTCTCTGAATGCAACCAAGCGAGACTGTAGGTAGGATTGATCAATACTAGAAGGTGTATGTACATGCTGATTTCACTTCTCCGAACATGGTTGATGAGATCCATCATATGTTGTCAGACGAGCCTCCTGACTAACTGATGACGTATAAACAGGTGTATGTTCCTATCTATAATACTCCAATGGAATTTCCTGACGGGATTGACATGCTGCTTCCAGACGAGTCTGCTGGACAACGGAATTAAAACGGGCAGGTGTGTGTGTCCGCTCGTTGCTTTCGACCAAGTTAGGTTGGTGGACTTCTCTGTAGATGGCAGAGATGAGAACCTTCTCACTGTTAACCAGATTTCACCTCTGGCGATTCGTCTTGCCTGATCGAGTTCGAGGAACCTGATCTGAATGCCTGGAGTCGACACCCTCATCATGTTGAGGGCGCACTGTTGCATGAGCCTGGCGGCGATTGTTGATGGTAGCCCTAGGGAAGGACTCCTGTCTAAATGAATTAAGGCCCTGAGGGAACTTCTCATTCACCTCCTCAGAATAATGCATAGAATTGTGATTGTGTTCCGAGGATAACGACCCGAAACGGTTGGAGACGGTAGTCCGCACCGCCTGCATTTTGATCACAGGTCATCGTTGTCCAGATGACCGGTGTGAGTTGTTCACTTGGAGGGCATTTCGGGCAGCCTTTAGAGTTGGGATGGTAGTGTGTTGATGGTAATCCTTAACCGGCGCATTTGATACCCGGTGTTAAAGAAGCTGAGTATGTGATATTGTCTTCAGAGCGGACGACGATCCAGCAGGAGTAGCAGTAGTGGCATTCGCAGGTGTGGACTTGAGAGCTACCCTTTCTTAGAATGCAGAAAATCTTGGAAAAAAAAGTGTCTGTTTGATATAATAGAAGTAATCAAGATAAATTCAACCACTACATCTTTTGGAGGAGCACATATGTCAACGATTGTTTTTTTGGCCCTCTCATTGAGTTTTAAATAGGGGTCTAACGAATAGGTAAAACATCATTTTAACTTGGTTAAGGATTCACGTCAGGTTCACCATTTTTTGTTTCCCTCGGAATTTGGGGATGACCTCCTTGATTGAAGGTTCAAACATTACAATCGGTTTCTAATGAGCTTTTTCGTAGAACCGGAAATATCCAATGATTCCACATCCATTTGGACCTACTTTCCAAGGGTAGGTGCTCATTAGTTTGTGGACTGATGAGGCTTTAGAATGTTCATTGGTCGAGAGGATGGGAGGTCGGACTCGTCACACCATTTTGAGGGGAATTATTGTCTACTCCGAGACTCTATTTATAGATTTAAGTTATGTCTGTGAATCCTTATTACATTACCTAGTATAAAATGAGATTTCCTTCAGATCTGACAATCAATGATTAAATATGTAGGAAATTTAGATAATATTTTATATTTATTCGAGGTTCTTCATCGATAGAGAATCATCTGTATTTATTAGAGATTCTTGGTCAAAGGTATCATTCGACACATTTATATAGAAGTGTCTTGGTCATTATGATGACCATACTGGTTTTAAAGCCACTCATTGGGGCACCTGAAGTTTATTGTCCTTGAGAAGGATATGGATTATTTCAGAGTTGGGATCGAACCCGCAGATGGGCTACCTACATATTATTTGTTTAGAAAAGGAATTAGAACCCACGTAGTTCGAGTAAGGGAGTATGATGTTTATGATTGATGGCTCAAAGAAGGATGTCATAATTACATTTACACTCTAAGCTCATGTGAGTCATTCTCGGTGTGAGAAACAAGAGGTATTGGAAAAAATTAGACAATTGTTCCATGAAATATGAAATCATAAGAAATAATGTGGGACTTATGTATGTATGACTGCCCAGATAAATGAAGATTAGGATTTACTTCAGGGTAGAAATCCAGGAATAGGGTCCATAAGTTATATGTGCTTCATGGAGATTTGAATACTCTAACTTGGGGCTTACTCAGGAAAAGGAGGCCCAAATTAGGAGAAGACTTATGATTGGGTTTTATTTCTAATAAGGAATCCCAGATCAAAGCTAAATTAGGACTGGTTAAGAGAAATTAAGACTCGGGCTTACTCCTGAGAAGGAGGCCCAGGTTAAGAGACATGAAAAATTAAGGGACATGGGGCTTACTCCTAAAGAGGATGCCCATATTTGAGACTGAAGATTACTCATAATAGGAGGCCCAGGTTATGAAAATTATGGTTGGGGATTACTCCTGAGGAGGATGCCCAAATTAATGAGGACTTGGGGCTTTCTCCTAAGGAGGATGCCCATATTTGGAAATTATTACTAGGGCATACTCCTGAAAAGGAGACCCAGGTTAATGATTATGACTAGGGATTATTCCTGAAAAGGAGGCCCAGGTTAATAGAATTCTCTCATCTTAAAGGATGAGGTTGAATGAATGAAATCTAAATCTTTAGTGACATAAATATGTATAAATCACTAGTTTTGGTGATATATTCTAGAGAATTCCTTTCAGATAAGGAATCCAAATCAAGAAATCATGCCATAAATGGATTCAAAGGGTGTCATGAAGACTGAATAGTGAATAAGATAGGTGGAAGGGCTTAAGAGGGGTGAAATAGGCAAGAAGGGCACCCAAAAAGGCAAGGGCGTGCAAGTCCTAGCAGGCGCACATGTACTGCGTGGGTACGCAAGTCCTGGCCGCACATGTATACCTTTGCGACACATTGGTACTTGCGCGATGGTTAACCAGCCGGGAAATACATGAGCGACTCTTGGTTAAAGCCTTTATAATCATCTTGAGGTTCTTCCCGAAAAGTGGCGCGCAAGTTCTATTGAAGGAGTTAGGCGGCGCACAAGTGTGGCCATTTCCCTTAAGGGTTGGCCACTCAGGCACGCAACTGTTAATGTGTTTAAACACGTAGGCCTTCCTCCCCATATTTAGATCTTTCGTTATATGTAATAAATTACTTTAGAAGTGTTTTGGATGCTTTGAGAAGGGACTAGGGCGCCGGGAGCTCAAATCTGAGTTTCTGGAAAAAATCCCCCCCCCCCCAAATGGGGGGCCAACAGGGTCTATTTATAGGTTGGAGAAGACCCCGGGAGGTTATCACATAGGGCGCGCAAATAACAAGCGCTACCATTCGGCATCACGCAAGTGGACTTGTGAAACAGTGATGGAACTTGTGCGACCTTTGGGCAATGTTCTCCTTGTTCATCCCTTTGTCGATTTTTGATGTTTTCTTCAAAGGATGAATCAATTTGTGTTTGAGGTATTTCCCTTTTCATTTCATTTAGACTCTGTGACGAAAAAGGAGCGCCAACAATCATGGACTAATCTCATTGATTCCATATTATTTAAATGAAAAATCACTCATATTATCATGTTTTCTCTTATAATTATGATATTAGAATCCATGATATAACCATAAAATTTACGTTATTGCAATTTTTATAAAACACATTCATATGTTTCTATTACCTTGGTTATGAAATGAAAATATATTATAAAAATTCAATAAAATATCATAAAAAGGATCATGTATGGTATAATATTCCTATATATTGTAGAATATGTTTATTATGTTTCTAGTACTCAAATAAACTAATACATCCATTCTTGGGATTGTGAGAAAAAATAGATGTAACTATCATCACAAGAAAATGATTTTAAATAAATATTTTTTTATAATAGGTTTTATTATCACGAAACTGAACATGAACCCTTGAATAATGGCTATGATAACCTCCATCCCATGATGTCATAGATAATTTAACTTTTTTTTTTCTAAATCATGTTTTTTTCTTCTATAGAAAAAACAAATCCCCAATCATTAATGAAGTGTTACTTTTATTAGATTCTAATTTGATTCAAATTTTATTAGATATTTTTTTTATGAATAGTCATTCTATTTTATAAACACTAATAATACAAGTAATCTTGGATAGGGGACTACCTCCCATGGATCACCTCTATGAACACCTCACTGTACACTTATCTAGAATAATAATTCAAGTGTTTAATAAATTGAGGGTCTATTCCATATCATCCAAAATGTGTCACGTTAATTTCATCATTAAATCTAGAATATGAGTCTTGAAGGAATTCCCCATTCCACAGAATTATCACAGGAAACTTTTTACATAAATGTTTTTCTCAATGCCTTCATGTTGTGTAAATCTTACATGGAACATTTTTCACCATGTAAGATTATTCTCACACTATGTTATACATATGAATGATAACCCTAAATAAAATTTACATTGTGGTGAACCCTTGAATAACCTCATATATAACCACATCAAGTATTTCCTCATAATAAATACCCCATATACATTCATACATAAACCCATTCCATCGATTCCTAATATGATATAACTCATGTGGACTGATTTTATAAACACTATTCACATAATATTCAGAATGAAAAATGATTTATATGTTTTTGGAGATCCTAAAAAATCATATTGTAAAAGATATTCTTAAAATAGTAAATTGAATAGTGGTTACTTATATAGAAAATGGATTTGAAAAATATTTTTATTGAAAAATATAGTTATGTAAACTGTCTCTGCAACATGAGACATTACCTCATTTCAACTGTGGATGTCACCTTTATTACATGGTTATGAAATTACCCTATTTTTAATATTCCCATCATTTCATGATCCTTTTTATGTTTCACATGAGAATTATATTGTTCATGTCATTTTTACACAATTTATATGATTCAAATGAAAAAACAATGTCTTTCTACATAAAATTAAAATCTCAAAATATGGGAAATCCTTGGAAGAAGTCATTCACATAAAAAAATATTAAATATTCATATTATGACTTATGGTTTTGAATATAATAGTTCAAAAATGATAATTTTAATTCCAATGGGTCACTTCTAGGGTTTTCTCCATTTATTTAATAATTAGTGGGAGATGAAAAGGTTGATAATGAAACTATTAAACATTGATATATAGATCGCTAATAGGGATTAATAATTGGAAAATCATATGATAAATCATGTTACACATCATATATTTCAAGAGATTCAGATGAGAAGGTAATATCAAAACACCACACATGTGATTTACTATGAGAGTGTTAAATTGGTGGGGAATATACCATTTGACTAATGACCATAATGGATATATAAATAAAGTTAAAAGGTTATTCGAGAGAAAAAAAATTATTCTAGTATGGTTATAATGGATTCAAGGAAACATTAATGGGGATACATGATATTAAGAGTGACAAATAATATACCAGTTCCTATAATTATTCAGCGAGAATCCATATGGTTTCAACTTAGTGATAATAATACATAAGGGGGTGTTTGCAATTTCCTTATAATTTTGAGGTATGTTTTTAAAGGTATATAAATTTCATGTGTAATTAGATGTTTTTTGAGTAAATATAACATTTAAAGGGAATTAAATTATTATAAATGATTGAATGGGACAATCAAAATCTAGTGGGAGGCCTCTAGAACCACATGTAACACGTTGGGACCTAATTGGTGTCTATATTGAAAAGAAAAAAGGGAAGTGATACTAGAACCCATCAAACACCTGATATGAGAGTATGGGAATACGATGAACGATTTTTGTTATAGTGAAGTCCCACAAAGTTTATTATGGGATAGTTGACCACACCCACCATCCAACGTAATGATGATAGATATTTGAAATTTTGGATTCTCTTATTATTTTTAATCCCCCCTCCTCTTCTCCCAAAACATTTTGAGTAATACCCACTCTCCTTTAATTCTATCCAACTCACTTCGATCTCTCATATTCATTATTTTTCTAAATTAAGTGTATTTTTTAAATATTTTCATCTCCATGTAAGGATAACTCCTAGAAAGATCTTATCCTTGGTTTCTTTTTCTATTCATTTATTCCCCCCTCAAATCTCTAAAATAGAATTTCACAGAATGGTTTTGAAATTTGATTGATTGATCTTAGTTTTGTGTTTTTTTGAAAGATTTATCTTACTAAAAAATGGTAGGGGCCTTTAACATCTTCTATTATTTATAGGGTAATAAAATAAATTATTTAATTGTTTTTTCTGCGAAAGAGAATTTGGTCATTACTTAATTTACTATGGTCATAGAAAAGACTTATATTTGTTGGAACTATCCATAGGAAATTGGATGAAGTTTATCACTAGGTTTGAACCCCATTTTATAGTCCTTGAGAATCATTAAGAGGGACTCTCACGCATATATTGTTTATCCATGTAGTTTAATTAAATATTGAATTTTTTTGAATAGTGAATGTTCGTGCCATTATTCTAGGGAAGAATCTTTCACTATATATGATTAAAAAATATTAAATTAATATGGTTTTCTCTATACTCAGATTAAAATACAAACATGTGGTCATATTCTTATATGGGAACTACCCCATCCACTAGAGTTCTCCCAACATCATCCGAGATTTCCGAAGCATACTACATCATGAAATAGAGATTCTACCCAAATAAAATACTGGGAATAATGCATCTAGTCGTGTAGTATCCAAATATAATCATGTATAGGTGTCGATTACATATTCAAGAATTATTTCTTTAACATTGAACTATATGATCAATGTACGTGGTAATTCCCTTAGGCTCTATCACTTTAGGCCTCCATGATTATTTAATTGGAATTTTTTTCTTTTTAATTAAAAATCACTAATTATCTATTCAATGTGATGACGTAGGAGATTATGCATCCACTAACATGGAATGAGTTAAGTTGAAATTTGATTTATAGGGTGGTTAATTGCCTCAAAAGGGTAAAATAATTATTTTTAATGGAATCATTATTGTGGAATTCACATCCATTGAAAAATACACCTTTAGAATAACAGTTTTTTGGATGGAATAACATTTCATCTATAATAAAATTACTTGAAAAAAGATTTTGCGATGGAATTGAAATTCATCAAAGATTGTTTTGGTGATCTTTTCCGCATTATGGAACATCGAATATATTTATATTGGGATTTAATTTTTCTCTAATTATAGGTCAATAATTATGATAGATTGAACAATTTTATTATTAATTATTATATTATAAAAAACAATAATTTTACGTTATTATTGATTGAATATATTCATTGTAAATTATTTTTGAAACAAAATAAGTGCAGTTAAAAGTTTTTTATACAATTTGTGTTGAACATAGTATCCATTGAAAATACCAATAAAAAATAATAGTTTCTGAGTCAAATGTATGCCATAAATAATTCAATCTCCATGTGGGAATTATATTCCAAATAATTGGTGAGGAAAATTCTACCACAAAAAATGTACAATGTAAAAAAAGTAAATTATAAATTGTTGCAAACCCAAATTTATTTACTAAAAAAATTATTTGGATTTTTCATTACTCCTTAAAAAATGGACCTTCTGATCCAAATCTATCATTTGAGATCAAAGTTCTATCTTTTTTATGAAACAAAAAATATTTTTCTAAACATTTATTTTTATAAATTGTTATTACTTTATTATTGAAAAATAATTTGTTCAGTTCATTTTTAAAATATATATTCTTTTGTAAAATTTGGTTAATTATGATTTCTTATTTTTTAAATTCTTTATTTACTTAATCAATTTAATTTCAGAAAAAATTAAATAAATTTTTAAAATAAATAACATATTTTCCAAAATTTTATAATTACTATTAATAATTTATAAACTAAAATATTATTATAAATTTGTTAAAATCGATAATACATATACAAAATTAATAAAATGTTTAATTTAAAGTAAAATATAAAATATAATACCAAAAATCAGTGAAAATTTATTAAAACTACATTATAAATTTATGAAATAATAAATAAATATATAAAAATTTAAATATGAAACTGAAATATAATTAACCATAATTAAAAAAATAATAAATATAAAAAAATAAAAAAATAAAAATTAATTAATAAAATTTCATTTCACATTATAGAATGTATATAATAATTTTATTAAATTTGATACAAAAATTATTAAAAATTATTAAATAAAATAATTGAAATTTGAAATAATATTTATTAAAAAGTAATAAGATATCATAAAATAAAAAAACAATTTCAAGAAAAAATTATTAAAATTATTTCAAAACTAATTTATTTATAGATAAAATATAAAAAATTGTTTTAAAACATTGACTAGGTAGTTAAAACCAAATTTATATACCATTTTTAAAATAAATAAAATAAAAAATAATTAATGATTATAAATGTAATGCCCTGAAATTGTAGAGGACAAATTTGTATTCGATAGTGTGTATTACACACATCACCAACCACATAAGGGAATATAATATCCCATGAATCTGCTATATATTTAGTATTTTAAACAAATTCATTAAATGATATAGCTTGTAATAAAGGTGATACTATGTTATCTTGCAATTCACATAAACACCCCTTTTTCCGATAACTTGAGTTTCATGAAAGTGTGACTTACCTCGATAGGTTGTGTTACACACAAGACAGATTTTCACCAAATAATAATGTACTTTTACTTAATGTAATATTATATAACCTTATTGTTATGTCATAGTTTTTGAATAGATTCAAGTTACTTATGAATTTTTATAGGTTATACAAATATAAAATGAATTCATTTCTAACAATTTATGAGGAATGAAAATAAGAACCATTTGGATATAAAAATTAATATTATTATTTTTAGTCTTCTAAGGGAGTTTTATTTAAAAAAAATCATTCATTAAAATTATTGAAAGATTTTAATAAAATATATATTTTATATATTAAATAAAAAAAATTATTCATCCATTCGGTATGATAGGAATAAGATTAGAACAGACCCTATTTCACCTATGAAATCCTATAATTTTATAAAAATTTTTTTACCACTTTTCAATGGAAGAACCATTTTTAATACCCTTATTGAAACTTTTATTTATTTAATATATCAAAATAAACGTAATATTTTAAATAGATACATAAAAATTACATTACGTATAATTTTTGATATTTTTCAATAGCATTTAATTTTTAATGATTAATCAAATATGGTAAATTTTATTTTAAAACTATTTTTTTATCAAATTTATTTATAAGTATAAATTAAACTTTTAATTGGTTATAAAGTTTAATTAGGTCATTTTTATCCACTCATACAATATATGTCACTGGTATCAATTTTACTCTAATTTTTATTACAAAATAATAGAAAACTTTTGGACTTTTTAACATTAAAAATATGTATTATCGTGCCACCCATGAGATTAAATTTTAATCAATTTCTAACACTTATATGATTTTAATTTGGAAAAATGGATTCCATATTTGGAATAATCATAATTTATAAAGACTAATAATACCAAATTTTTTTTTACAAAAACAAATTGTGAAAGTAACAGTAAATAATGACAATTATTAAGAAAAAAAATTAACTTAATAAAGGACTAAACCTTTAACTTAGGGGCTCAAATAACCATGAAATAGTTCCAACAGAAAATTTCTATGCATACATCAGCTATAAAATTTCTTTAGTGGAGTTTTTTTGGTTTTTAAGGCTCTTTAGTTGAAATTTTTGTTACACCTAACATCATTCAAAAATACTATTTGAGTCCTTTTCCACCATTATAAAAGGCCACCACCTCTACTGATTCCTCACACCTCTCAAACCACATAGGTTCGGCTGAGATATATCCATGTTGCATCAAAAAATCCCCCACCTAGTACTGGAATCCCCCATTTTTTCATAAATCCTTCCAAGGAAGCCCTATGGTATATACTAAAAGGAGTTCTATATTTTAAGGTAATGCTTTAAAACGATCAATTTTCCTTCATTTACTCCTCAACCACCTCAATTATTCTCCATTTATATTTATATAATAAATGGTTTATCCAAATTTTACTATTATTATTTTTCATTAAGGTTATAGCAACACTGAAACAAACTTACACGTAGTAGGTAATGAATATACTGTTTTTGTGTATAGGAAACCTCCACCTCATGAAAAGATGATTATTCATTTTTCCTTTACCAACACTCATGGTTGGCCATTATGGTGGTAAATATTTATAATTATGAAATATGTGATTTTTATTGAGAATTTATAATTATTTTATCTTTTTATAACACATACCTTTAATACTTTAAATTTATCATTAATATGATAACAACATTTGAGAAGTGTGGACTACCGCCCCCACAAAGTGATGAAATTTGTTCACAAGATACATTGAATGTACAAAAATGAATATAATTAAAAATATTAGACTTTAAAATAATAT
The DNA here is from genome assembly GCA_963277665.1 of Viscum album. Classification (NCBI taxonomy): domain Eukaryota; kingdom Viridiplantae; phylum Streptophyta; class Magnoliopsida; order Santalales; family Viscaceae; genus Viscum; species Viscum album. The sequence goes on from OY728123.1 coordinate 640,731,329, forward strand.
ATATGATAATAATAAAATAATTACATATATATATATATATATATCATTTTCTTTATTTTCCTTTCACACACTAAAAATAGTTAATGTCGGTAGTGGATGTCTGGACTACCACCTCCTCGAAACAATGTGATTCCTTTTACAACAAAATAAATATATATATATAAGAATATAATATTAAACAATATGGTATTTATGATAATTATCATTCCTTATTGACATAATTCTACTTACCTTCTTTCCATAATGATCATTGGAAAATGGGAACGTTACACATGGGTATGTAGGCCAAAATTCAACATGATTTTAGCATTAATTCAATTTTCAAAACCATATTTAATGATTGTTTTTAAAATTATACTTGATGATAATATATGATAATTGTTTAATTATTATTATTATGGATATATTATATAATGAACACTTTGACCATATTTATCATACCAATGCTTTTTTGACACATAAACAGAATTTGGTCAAAACATCCAATGCAAACATAATAGTTTATCTAGTTGAATAATACATTGTAATAAGTGATATAAAGGTAATGATAAACATTAAAAATGTTTTCATGAAAGTAAATATTTAAAATAACATTATTATAAAATATTTTAAATGACATTCTCCCAAATGGAATTGTAGGGTAAGGGATTCCTATCTAACTTTCTTTCAGTGAGGCTTTATTTATTATTATGCTCCTAATTTGTTATATACAGTGTAAATATTTCAGAATTGACTTTTAATATAATGAATTCTATCAAATTCATGTTAATTAAATGTTAAAATTTGTATTACTAAATTTGTGTTTTCCAATTAATATGTTACAATAGTTGTAATATATTCTCATCTCAGCTTATTACATCTGTGAGATAAATTTCTTGTTCACCACTTAAATATTATTTATGAAGTATATACTAAAACTTTTATTATATTATGCAATTAATCCTTTTTTCATAATGGAATTTTAAACATTCACATAATATTATTCCCATATAAGTATTATGGTTTAAAATGCTAAAAATTTGTATTGGACACTTTGAAATGTTTAATGATTATTTCCCCCAATAATAACATTAATTATATTTAAATGGTAAATAATATGCAAAAAGTTCAATAAATCCTTTTATTTTTTAAAATCAACTTTTTAAAGACCATATTCAAGTATTTGTACAATTTTTCCACTCATTTGTACTACAAATAATTTTGAAAATGGTTCTCAAAACCCTCTACATGTTGGATCTCTTTAGTCTATGAACATATTTTCTTCTAAAAACATATTTTATTAAAAAAATAAAAATTTATTTTCAAATAATTGTTTTTAAAATGTATTTATAAAAAAAAATTATATTTTACTCAAGAATATTTTTAAAAGACATTTTTATACTATTTCCATTCATCATTGAAAAAACACTTTATTTAACTCAAATTAGGTTATGTTTTATTTATAACTACCATAAAAATCATATTAATGGATTATGATTGATTTTTCTAAGGATAGTATTCACATTCACCTCTATGATTACTTTTATTCCACTTGAAATATTTAGTTTCCTGTGATCATTTGAGATAGAATTTTCCCTAAATATCCATATTATTTTTCAAGGATATGATTATTTCATTAACCATATACCATTTTTCATATGGTGTTTACATTGAAATATATTTTATTATTTGGGGAAGTATTAAAAAATATGTATACTTCATTCAATGTGAATATTTGAAAAGGAATGTTGTTTATTCGAAATGGTGAATGTTTTGGACATGAAATATATAGGGTTAGGGATTATTTAAGGCACACTCTACTAGTTGGGAATGATTAATAAAGTCCCCTAGATGCATCAGTAGTCCCATGGGAGGAATTAGTGGTGAAAGTTGGAATTAGTAAAAATCCTCTTGATGGTAATTGTTCAATGTACCTAGGAATATTGGTTTTTAATAATTAAGAATTTCCTCGATTCATTTTTAGTTATTATTAATCCATGATATTTTTCATCAACATATCTATGGATATATTTTATTTTCAGAATGGAATGTGTTTTAGATTAACACCTTTCCCTATCTATTTTTCCTTATCTAGACATATGAATAAATGTGTTTTTATTTATTTTCATTCCATATTTTTTATGCACTTCTTTATCAGTATTTTGATTATATTGTATGTGTGTTCTACTATTTACCATACCATAATTTCTAATCTCAATGATTATTTATAAACGCCTCTATAATATAACATTAATGGGAACACGATCTCACACTAATTAGGTTTCTTTACCCTAGAATCTAAGAAGATTACTATGAATTATGCTTATGGATTTACTATTTGGAATGAATTTCTCCTCAAGGTTATTTATTTTTTTAGAAGAAAAAAAATAATTTTGTAATTAATGTATTCATATGTAGTACAAGACTCATTTTATATTTTTGTTTACCAAGACTACTAAAACCTTAGTTCTTCGGAATTTGATGCCTTGTAATCATGTCAATTTAATAGTAGAAGACACTGCATCAAGGGCTTCTTGGTTTAGGTATCTGTAATAAAAATTAGTAATAAGAAACTGAAATCAAAATTAACTATAATTATAAAAAATTAGAAAAATAATAACAGTAGTAATTCATTGAAATTAATAAGGTATATATTTAGATAATTTTTATAATTCTAACATGTTAATTTATTTATAAAAGTAGTATGTATTTTTGCTATAAACATATTATTTTATATGTTTTATAAAATAATGGATATAGAAATAGATAAAAAAATTTATTATGAGCTTATGATTAGATAACTCATTTAGAAAATGTTCATAATTATTGTATATATAATATTTTAAGAGTTTCATGAAGATTTTATTTTATACATACTATAAAATATTAAATTTGTATTAAAATGGACAATTATGTGTCCATATTAGAAATGTGATCTCAATGGAATTCAATTGACCGATTCTATTGTAGTTCAATAATTATAATTTGTGTTCTAGTTAAAATATGTTTTTTGGTATCAACATGTTTAAGATAATTAAGTAGAAAATATAATTTTTTTTTCAATCAATCAAAATTTCAAAAATCAGTACAACAAATGATTTCTCTAAAATTCCATGTAATCAAAAATTTTCAAGATGATTAAAATTCTCAATTTTACCCAATTTTTTTTAAAATTTGTTGAAATATTCCTAATAGGAATAATAATCTAGATGTAATATTTAAAATATAAATTATTACAAATGTTTTTGTAATCAGATCATATTTTTTAATGTCTATTAACTATCTTGATCAGATATTTTATTTAGATATATATTTTATTCCTAAGGGGAATACACTATTAGAATATTTATTTTAAAAAAATTGGTTTCTATAAATTTGGTTAAAATTATAAATAGATTCACAAATATTCATATTATTTAATATTAAATTGTTTTGGTTTTTATTATTTCGTTAATTTCAAAATTTTATATAATAATTGTATAAAAACATTCATCATGAAAAAAAAGGATTTTCTCAATAATATTGTTGACGTATATTCTAGTTAAACATAAAATGTGGCATTTCATTCTTCCATACAACAATGATTCATTCATGACATGAAATTGTTCCAGTATTTCAATAAATGGATGTGTTGTCATAGATTCTTCTATGTTGATATTTAACTTAACAATGATATTTCATGTATCAAAACCTCTCTAAGGGTGTAAGGATAAATTATAACCTCCTGATAAACTGAAAACCATTTTTTTATCATCATGATAATCCATGTATATGTTTTTTACCCCCTAGAAAGTGTTTTTGTAAATTCTAGGGGATAGTTATTTTTAGGGTATTTTAATATTTATTGATTAATTATTGATTTTTCTCGTGACTGTGGTTATGAATTTTTAAAAAATAGGGAATCAAATGGATGTTTTAATACTGTCATTCATTTTAGGGTGGAAGGATTACCCAGTGAGTGGTATAAACCCCATTCATTTCATTGACCTCTAAGATGTTCATTTCTATTGTGTCATTAAATTAATTATATATTTTAATTTTTTTTATTTATATTAGAAAGAAACCATAAAGCATAACTATTCTTCAATAATTATTTATCCACCAAAGTATTCTCTATAGTGACCATATTTTTTATTACATGGATATTAAAATAATTAATATAAATAAAATAATAATAATATATTATAATATCAAGGGTTAAAAATATTTTTAAAATTATCCTCATAAGACACATAAAAAAAATAAAGCCTAAAAATTATTTATATACTTGTTTTATATCTTTATAAACGGTCTCATGTTCTCCTGAATACATTTATTCACATGAATATATTCATCAAAGAAAGGGGTGAAACAAGATCCCAGTATGAGGCGAAATAACATGTGAGTGATAAGGGACATGAATCAAAAATACAAGGATGAGAATAATCAACATCATCAAAAAATAATAATAATATAATAATCATAATTAGTAGGGAAATTTTTCATAAATTCATGGAATTTTTTCATGTTTATAATAATGAAACATCATTATATAGTGGTAAAATTCAACTCATATTTTCGAACAAAGAAATCTTCATGTTTTAGAACAAAATTTGTGCATAAAATATAACATCACAATTTCCAAAAAAGTTATTACAATATTAAAAAACAATACACCTAATATCATGGGAAACCTCACCTTGAATTATTCATTTGGGGGATATAGAATTACCACCCCACACCTCACATCATAAAATTATCATAATCATGATTTCCACATAGAAAGTAAAAAATGGTGGTCCTTAAAATAAAATCATGGGATATAATGGGTATCATTATGAATTTAATATTTCATACTTCATTGAATAACTATTGGGGTACCAAAATGAATAAGGGAAAACATAATATTCTCATAAAACATCAACAATCTTGAGTGTATGGAACTAACTCAAGAGGATTTAGTGTGATTTTTTAAAAAATATATTGATTATTAAGAATATATTAAACGGGAATATAAATCATTTTGATAGTGTAAAAACATGTATATCCAAGAAATATATGGAAAGGATACTGAAAACGAGTTTCAATGAACATATTGGAATATCCATAATAAAAGTTATTTTAATGGGGGAGAACTGAAAAATAATTAGTTTGGTTCAAGAATCCCCTTAGCCTAGATCACTCTTTATATCGATGTTTTCCCACAAAAATAATAATAAACATAGGTTTTTTAAAACATAGAATAGGAAACAAATAATGATCATTTATTTCATTATTGACCAATTATAATTATTGTATTTTTTATAATATTCTTTGAAAAAAATTATTTATTTTGTAATCATGTTTTATTTTAAATTATCTCAAACTATTTTAATTTCACTATTTTTTATTAGGGAAATTTTCATAGAAGTAAAATTAATTACAATATCTTAGAGTACATATAAATAGATATTTTTATATTTTCAAAATTTCATAATATCCATACATGAAGGTGGTAATGGTTATAGAGTTTACAATGTCTTCAAAGGCCGTTAACCAACCGTTGACTCGACATTGTCAAAAGTAGATAAAAGGGATAATTGAAATATAAATATTTCATAAATATAGACCATATATTAGTTAAATTTTTTTTAATATAATGTAAGCATAATTATAAATTAATTTTATGTATCTTGTTTTCAAGGTAATAGAGAAAATAGTAAGAGAAGAAGGAAATTTGAACAACAGTTCATGAAAACATACTGTCTTCTCAGTGTTCTTTATTCCCTATAACATGATAATAATTTATTTCTTATAGTTGAATGACTATAATTCACCCATAAATATTATAAGTGGCTAAATGGAATTAATATAAGGGGAGTTTTAGATTTTTTATGTGACATGGGAGTGGTTTTCATGGGAGGGGTGAGTGGTTATTTATACTAGAGAAGAGGGGTATTTAAAGGATAAAATATTGAATGAATTATAATATTCAAGGAAAACCTATCCAGTGTAATATTTGTTACATTGTGAAATATATTTTATAGAAATAAAATGATTTTAGGTCATTGAATAACATTATAATTAATTGTTAATATTTTAATCAAAATAAAAGAATAAAATTGAAAAAAAAATAATTTGAAGAGACACATTATAATTTTAGACTTGTGAAAAATAATTTTTGTGTTTGGAATTTCAATTTCATTGATTATTTGACATAAAAAACATTTTTCATATAATCCACATATTGTTGAATTTATTAGTTCATTATTATATCATAAATTATTTACATGGAAATACACCAGTTTACAAAACAAATTAATGTTATCATTCATTAAAAATTGAAGTATTTTAGAATGTTACAAAACAATATGACCCATAGAAAATTATTATATGATGATTCTAAAAAATGGAATTTATTTTATCAATATAATTCTCTAATATTGGTAATTATGATTTTCAAAAAAAATATAACTTTTTTAAAAAAAATTAATTTATTTTTAATTAATAATTTTCATATATTATTATTGGGGTTTAATAATGACATATATTGTATGGAATTATTAAATTTATATTTTTCATAATTTAATCATGATAAATATAATTTTTATTAATTTTTATTATTTTATTATCAAATTACTATTCTTATGGTCATATTACTATTCTAAAGTCTCTAGATTTTTATTCTAATACTAATGATATTATTCCAAATATTCAGGTTACTATTCTATTGGTTACATTTCTATTCATGTTTTCATATTACCTTATATAAAAACCCGATAATTCTTTGATAAAATTATTCACTAAAATTATTTCCAAGATTCCATATATTTCCTTTGTTATATATTAATTTGTTTACCAATATTTTTTTTGTTAATATTGTGGGGTTCATTAGGCTGGTAATACTTTCATATTTGAAGGATCTATATTTTCCAATTCAACTTTACTTGTTTTCTATTTTTTCCAATTTGATTGTTTAGAATCATCCTTGGTTTTGTTTCAAAATAATCTCAAAATATATATTATTGAAGTAGAGTATTTTTCTGTGTAAAATATGTGTAATCTACTATAAAATATAATATAACTGAAATTTATTTAGTAACTAACTATAATTTCTAATCTGTTGGACATTACGTTCTTTCCCACTTTTTAGATTTTTTCCATATAATGTCAACTCATATTCTCAATAGAGAGTAAATTAAGGTTATAGTTTTTCATCATTATTTATGGTTCACATTTCACATATTTATATTTATGGTTAAATCATAAAAACGTAAAATTTTAATGTGTATTGATGCATATAACATTACCTTTATAGTCAAATATCTTCACCAGTTACTCCTAGTACTGGAGGTCATGCTTTAGTCATACCCCATCATGATTCAGTACATGCGAAGGATGAAGTATTTTAATCCTTACCAGATATATGCGCAATAAGTCCAAATCATAGTGAATGTTTCATAAAAGTTTGACTCAATAAGACAATGCTCATATAAGGTCACAGATATCAAAGTTTTTAATGTCCCTATGGTTGAGCTTCTCTTTCATTCAAAGTCACAAGACACTATTCCGGGGTGATATTTGAAAGAAAAATGTGTCTCCAATATAAAATTTCAATTACCTTCAAATATTACCATCAAATATATTAGGTTTACTCTGAGAAGATTGTATATATTTTTATATTGCATTAACATTCACTGAAATATCTTTTACAAGACCAGGACCATGTATCCTTTTTACCTAACCTTATCCCATCATATATGAGTTCTATTTCGCATCAAATATAGATATTCATATAAAGAAATTTCAATATTTGATTAGAAGAGATTTTTTATTATAAAACATCTAATGGGATACGGTGAGCTAAAATATCTTAAAATTTCATTTATTAGGATCTCAAAATTTCATTGAGTTTCTGGATGTTTTTTATCCATCATTTTGGGGTTTATATGTCGTATGAAAGTTTAATTCAGTATTTAAAGAATGTTTAATTATTATCAATAATTCCCTAGTGATAATTTGATCATGATTAGAGATGATCAAAAGTGGTTCCTGAGAAATTCTCAATATTTTATATATGTATATCATTAAAGTGATCTAATAGGGAACTTTTCATTATAGTGAAGAATTGGGATTTCTTTGTCAGTCAATCCACTACAAACCATATCACATTGATTTTATTATATGTCATTAATAGTCTACTAAGAAATAATATGGTGATGTTCTCCCATTTCCAAGTTGGTATGAGAAATTTTTTCATCATCCTATTATTCATTTATTTCCTAGTTTAACTTATTGACATACAATGAAATTTGAGTTGTACATAGCAATATACTTCTTCATATTCTCCCATCATAATTCCTCTCAATTTTCACAACACATATTGATACATCAAAGAAGGATGACGAAATATGATCATTCATAATTATACATAAACTATTTATTTATCTATAGTCATAATGACAAAAATAATCTAATTCCAAACCAAATGTAACCATCTTCATCGATTTGGAATTCATGAATCCCTCACTCCATTACTACCCTATCATTATTTGGAAGCTCCAGATCATATCTTTGTTCATACATGAAATTATCATGGATATATTCTTGTTAAATAATTCTAAAATGGTAATAAGTATTCCCTTATGTTGTGATTTTTATATCCATTCTTTTTATATCCATTAAGTTATGGTCTTTTTATGTCCTTAAAAGGGATAGAGTACAATGTTATATTTTTCTAATAACCTCAACTACCTTTTTCACATTTCTAGGATGGAAGTGAATCGGTTAATTGTAGTCCATTATTAGATATAACCATATTTATTAACAAATTTTCATATAAATATGTTTGAGTATATAGGTTAGACTATTATGATTGTAAAATATGTCACACTTCTCAACACATAGTTCTTTCTACAAAGTCATTATTGAATGTATCACAACTTCGAACTATTAAACATTCATCGAGTATTTATACTTTGGGATCTTCTAATATAATTATGGAAAGGGTATCAATTTATCCCTCTATATTATTTCACACCCCAAGACATTATTTAAAGAATCATTATATATCACAAAACCTTATATAATTGAGGGTTTTGTGAGTATAGAGGAATTTATTTCCCTCTTCATATGTTCTTTAAACCATTTCTCATATTCCTATATCTAGACATACATTACCCCTTTCCATTTTAACATAGTTTGTGGGCTATAAAATCATGAAAACTTCTCCCAAAACATTAGCACTACCCATTTAATCTATGTAAACAATGGATTTATTTGATACTTTAAGGTCTAGTACAGTCTTAGATTCCCTTTTACATTATATTTTCCATAACAAAATCCCTAAATTTTTATTATGTGTACTAAAAATTTGGGTTTTTATGTCCAAAAGTCACCCTTAAAAAACATAGTATACATTTTACCATTTCTAAATATCACCATAATAGTCAAAAAATACTCCTCATGTTCCTAAATTTTCTTTGACTAAATGATAATATCATTAGTTCAGAATGCAAAACAAATCAACATACTCTCTAAATAAATAATTCACTAAATCTAGTAATATATTAGTTGTTTTAATAAGTATTAATGACATCACTATTATCTCAGAGTTTCCACATCTTTACAAAAAATAGAATATAAATATGTTTCTCTATTACTATTTGATGATGGAATTCTAAATTAAGGTCCACCTATGAGAAGTACCAATCTCCTCCTAGTTAATTAAATAATTCTCCAATATTTGGAAGTGGTTATTTTTTATTTTTCCTTATATTCTTCATATCCCAATAATCGATACACAACTTCATTGATCCATCAATTTCAAGAAAAAGGAGAACTGGAGTACCCCTAGGTGGTCAAATATAGTGTATTAACCCTTTCCAAAAAATTTATTACTTTAGATTCTTTGAAACATCATTTTAAATCAGGTACATAATATAAGGGATTTTTGACATAGAAGTGACTTTTTGATATGTTCTATTAAGAACTCTATCTCACAGTATTGGGAAAGGTTGGGTAACTCTTTAGAAAATAAAACAGTGAGTTACATCACAATGGGAATTTTCTAAAGGTTAATACCTTCCTCACACTCAACCATATGGACAAAGAATGATTATTCACAGTGTTTCATCACTAACAAAATTTATGTATTTTTCAAAGTACATTCATTATTATTTTTTCATTTAAATGGTATTGTGAGATAGTTTTGAAAATAAAAGGATAATTGGTTCTAATAAAACATTATTTTAAATCTATATAAAAGACAATACATTCCTAGTATAGTTTCAAATTCTACCTAGGAAAGTACTATATGATTTTATTTAAGAATCCTCCCATATACACTAACTTGTGAAAAATAAAACTCTTGTGTTTCATTAATAACTCCACTTTTTTTAGGGATATATTTAAATAATAGTATTTGTGTTGTGATTATAATGTTCTAGAAACATTCATGTTATAAAATAATATGGTAAACCAAAATCAAAAAATAAAATTTCCATTATTTATTTATTAGTAAGTGTACCCTGTATGACATCATTTTCATGTTCCAACTTAGTGGTAGGGTTGGAATAATATTTTCCCTTATCTTTCGGATTTGGTGGTTACATAAATGTATTATCATTGAATACATGTACTTTAACACATTGGATTTAATAGTTCCCATTCTTTGAAAATTTCAGTAATTGAACCATGGGTGGTACATTAGGATGATCCTACTTTTCCTTCATCATTTTATTGTTTTTTAGTTCTCTTAGACATTCATGATATTATCAGCGTTATATCCTAGACATTAAACATTCCTTTGTCTATTTGTGGCAATTTGTATGATTTTTTTAAAAAAATTATATATTGATAGTTGGATCATCTTTTAACCTTTTTTTCCATCCACAAGCCACTAAAAACATATTTCATTTAATATCTACATAATAATGGGTCTATTAACCACACTATATCTATACATTCATATAACATGAATCTACTTATTTATAACCCTCTAATTCATGGGTATCTATATCCTTTTGATGGTGTTTTTTTAATCCACTAAAGAACCTATTGGTTTTCTATCACTATTAATAACAAAACCGGAGGTGTATCTTACAATCCGTATGAATATTTCCTCATGAGTCATGATAGGTTAAACCTATTTTTATTAATCTCTAAATATTATCTATATGTATTTGTTTTAATTTTTTGAGTGAAATTATGGATATGAAATAACATCATAAAGCATTCTGACTCAATTTCTTCCTTTCTATCCATTGGAAAGAAAATAATTGTCAACTCCCACTATTGATCGGCCTTTATATCTATATGATTGGAATACAAGGTAATTTACTCCTATTGAGAATTATATTGTATAGAAATGATATTCCCTACTATATTTAAATTTTTTCTATGATAATGGGAATGGTGGATCTGCAATACATTGATGGTTATTGGTATAATTTCCTCTTCTTCATAGTATTTTATATAATATTATTATTTTTTAAATATGAAGTAATATTGGAAATAAAAAAAATTTAAAATAATGAAAAAATAAATTCTAAATTCATATTATATGGTATCACTATGTTTTAAATTTTTTTTCAAAAGGATTATTATAGGATTAATTAATTTAAATCATTGATATGAAATAATTCCTTTACTTATATATCACTCATAATAGATTGTATATGGTTTCTAATTAACCAAATAATATCTCATGAGATTGAAAGTCCAAGTCTGCATCATTCACTCTTTTTTATGCACTACTTTATGATAGATATGATTTCCAATATTCCATTTTTTTTGGATTATTTCACTACATACTGCTATGATAGAGGCACATCCACTAATAGTATCCAAATAATGATTTTATTACTCGATGACCACAAAAACTTATAATTAAATAAATATTAGGTTTATTACTAAGTAATAGACTTTTACTTATGGGTTTCATTGTTGTTTTCTAATACTTATTACCAAATTAACAAAATTTATCCTCTAATACCAATAATTATTACCACACTTTTTTCTAACATGATTATTACATCCTTTTTATTCTAAAAACATAATTGTATCCTAGGAAAATTAAACTCATTAACCAATTTTATGTAATTAAAGGAACATCATATAATACATATTCAATATCCACTAAAAAGGTATCACATTCTCCTATGTAGATTTCATCACAAATATATCAATGCAATGGGTAAGCAAAAAGTACAGTAATGGGATGAATATAATTTTATAAATAAGGGATATGAATAAATATAACATGGGTCAACAAAATTAACATAAACATATAATAAGAATATGATCATCATTATAATATTAAGGTAATCATTTATTAAATTCCTGGAATACGTAATATACATGATAATGAATCATCATACTATATTGGTAAAATACCACACATAGTTGTGAAAAAATAAATAATCATGCTCACTCCTAACATATTTGAAAAAAAGGATAACATCATAATTTTTAATAAATATAGAATCAGGTAAACTAATAATATAAATAATCTCATGGGACAAATCACATTACATAATTAATTATAGGTTTTTAAAATTTTAATCCTAACCATCACCTCGAAAAATAGTCACAATATTACTTGCCACATGGAATATATATCATTTATGGTAATAGAATATACCCATGAAAATAAATTGGATTATTAAAGGAATTAATATATATTAATTCAAGGGAATAACCTTTTGGGTTCTAAAATTAAAAAGGAAAATATTATTTTGGCATAAAACATCATTATTCTTGAGTGGAGAAGAAGAAACACAATGGGAGTAAATGAAATGTATTTGGAAAATATTGTTATTTTGAAGAATATATAAAAATAGATTAGAAATCAGTATATTGAGTAAGAGAATTTATTTTACATAATGATAATTAAATTAAAGTTAAAAGTAAATTTATGTCCCTTAGAGTAATATCAATACTAACAATTAAGTGGAAGGGGATATCCCCAAAATAAGGAGTTTGGATCAAGAATCCCCTTACCTTAAATCCCTCTTTATTTCATTGGTTCTCCACCACTAGAATAATAAACATAGGTTTATTAGAAAATGGAATAATAATTTAATGATGTTCATTTAGTTAACTATTTATCCATTATAATTATAGGATTCTCTTTTATAATATTATTTTTTAAATATAAATTGTTTTGATAACATTATTTCAATAAATTACCCCTTATTTTTTCAATTTCACTAGATTTGGCCAAGGTAATTAAGGTATATGTAAAAATAATTTCAAAATTATAGCCGGAATTTAATTAAATAATTATTAATTTCATATAATTCATATAATAAATCCATGATGGTGTGGTGTTTAGATAATAGAAAATGTCATCAAGGTGGTTCACTTATCATTGATGAGGCATTGTCAAAAGTTGATGATAGAAAATCATGAAATATAAATTTGTTGTAAACATAGAAATTAAATAAAATTACTATTTTTAATATATTGTTAAAATAGTACTCAATGTTTTTATAATATTTTTTTTAAAATTAACATATAAAAAATAAATAGGAAAGAAAAATATGAACAATAGTTGATCAAAAAATACACTCTTATCTATGTTTCATATTCTATATAACAATAAAATACATGAATTAATATATTTTAATGAATCTATAACAACCCAAATGATTATAAAGAGAATAATGGAAGAAATTTGGATTGTCTTTTGTCCTTTGTAATTTAGGTTGTAGTTGTTTTCCCAAGGAGCGGTGAGGGGTATTTCTACTTGAGTAGATGAGTATTAAAAGTATAAGATTTTAATACATTATTATATCCAAGGAAAACCATTAAAAAGTTATATTTTTTGATTAAATCAATATATTTGAAAAAATAGCAATATTTTAGAACATTGAATCAATTTAAAATTCCAATTTATTAGTTTAATCAAATTAAAAGGAAGAAAATGAAAAACATATTAAAGGGAAACTTTAAACCATTAGTGTTTGAATTTTTTTAAGGTTTATAATTGGAATATCAATGAAGTTTTTTACTTATTAATGATTTTCGGGATTAGTCTAAAATTACCAAATTTATTATTTCATAATTACATCAGGAAATATGTAATTTAAAATACACAAATTACTAAAAAAATCATTTTTACTATTCATTGGAAATTGATGTATTTAATAACATATCCAAAAAATAACCGTTAGTAAATATTGAAATAATGATTCTAAAAATGTAATTATAGTAAATAAAATAATTATATAATATATTTAATTTTAATTTTTATTGTAAAATATATATTTTTTAAAATATATTATAATATATTTCATTTCAAATGTTTATATATTTTATTGGTGTTTTTAATCATAATTTTTCTTCTCTAGAATCTTAATATTTAAATTTTCTTAAATTTTCATGATGAATTTTATTTATATTATCTTTTTATGTCAAATTTTTATACTAATAGTCAAGATACTATCCCAATGGTCAATTTACTATTCCCAATAGTAAAGTTATAATTTCTAATGGTCAGGTTACTATTCTAATGACGTAACTTCTATTCTAATGGTCATATTACAAAAAATAACACTTCAATAAATCATAAATAATTCACTAAAATTTCTATGAAGGTTCTATATTTTATGACTCTAATATATTAATTGGTTTACTAATATTCTATTTCTTTTCTATAGTGTTTTAATGGGGGTGACGATTTAATCATATTAAATAGATACAAATGTACCTATTATAAGAATAATCTTTTATATTTTTTATAGAGTAATATTTTACATTTTCATGGGATTATTTCCTAATAAAATTACTGATCACTATTAATGAAATAATTATTTTTTTCCCTATGCAAATTATGTTTACAACACTATATAATAGAATAAAAAATAACATACATTTTTCAAGAAAGAAGTATCACATATAAATTATAGGTCATTATATTAGACACTATTGACATGACCTGTCCCCCGAGGCCCTTTCCATCAAAACAACATGCTCGCCTTCCATGGGCCAGGGGTTGTTGACTAGCACTGGAAGGAATATCCCTAAAACGGGAAGGCAATGAATTTTTATCCTACACAAACCTAGAGTAAGGGAAAAGTAAACCATTTAATAAAACTATGGATGTAAAAGTGTAAATTGAAAGTAAAGGGGCCAGTATACATGTTCAACAGAAAGAGATACATAAAAAAGGAAAAAACAACTATTGAGTTCATCCACCAAGATCTTATGTAATGAGTATGTACTGCTCTTCTCTACGTCTCTCCACATCAACCGATCACCTTCATTAATTGTCTGATCATGACTCCCAAACTTTGGTTAAATATGTTTATCATCTTCAGATGATACCACAAGGTGCGGGCGAAGCCTGTGTAGGGGTGATTATAATAATACCCAATAGGGACCCTGATACCCCTAATGGTATTCGAGAATTTCTCAAAGGAAAAACCACAATCCATGATCCCAATCACAAATCACAAGTAAAGACTCAGCTCAACCAGGTATATAACATAACGAATGGGAAAGGTGAAGATTTTTCATAAAGATAATACATCTTATTCTATAGATAATTTCCACTACAGAACCATGAAGAATTTGCTCTATCACCGATCCACAGAGAGTCGTAAGTCACTAAACCACACAGGGTCATAAGTCATTGATCCAAACAGGGTCGTAAGTTGTCAAATCACATAGGGTTGTAATTTACCAATAAACATAGGTTCATAAGTCTCTGATCCACGACAGGCCTCTCAATGGCTAGTCCTCATCGGGTTGCGCAACTGCTGATCCAGATAGGGCCGTAAGTCGTTGATCCACATAGGGTCTTTAGTCGTTGATCCACACAGGGTATTAAGTCAACGATCCACAAAGGGTTATAAGTCACTTATCCATACAGGATTTTGAGTCACTGATTTAGGACAAGCCTCTCTAAGGTAGGTCCACATCGGGCTGCGCTACTGCTTCTCAACACAGGATTATTCCGATGCAATCCCACAAAGGGTCGTATGTCACTTGACAGCAAGACACAAGATTCCTGCACTGAGTGGACTTGAGTTTCCCAGAAACCGCTCCATAAGATATCTGGAATACCATAAAAACCTCTATGTCCCACGGAAAAAGTATCCTGATGTACCACCATGTCCTAAAGGTTCCAATGTAAGACACACTGCTTCAATTATATTCTCTGTCCGTAAGTTATAGGAATTTTTGTATCGATGGTTGAGTTGGATTCAAGTCCAATCCAACCCAACCATACTTCGACTCCCTCCAAAACCAATGTGGATTTTCTCAAAAGGACCACCTCTTCATAAGGGTTTCAACATCATAGATAGTTCATCAAATAGACATCTGGATTAGAATATAAGTTCCATTTAGAGAAATTGGGAAAGAAGCGTATGGGTCTGGTCTGTGGGACCCGGCCTGAACCAGCTCAGTTGGAACTGGTCCGACTAGGGCTGGTCCAGCCTGTTGGGCTATGGGATTGGCTCAAACCACCCAGTTTTACGTGGCCAGTTGGCTGGGCGTGTCATGCCTGTTGTGCATAGGGGTCGGCTCCCCTCTCGAATGGACTAAGTCTATTTGGTTTTTCCCCATCAGCGGTACAATTTGGCGCCACAGCACATAATCGGTCCTTATAGACCATTCAACATAAGGACCCATGGGGCACTTGTTTTCCCTTAACCCACCTTTGTATCTTGTATTCACGAGACCTCCTATGTGGCTCGCTGCCTTGGCACGCCACCCGGCTTTAATGCGGCCGGCGATGGCCTGTAGCCCACTTCATCACAGGCAGTGCCTTCGGGCACCGCCCCCTCTTCATAACTGATGAGATTTGGCCACCGCAGCACCAACATATCTCTTGTGGGCCACCATTAAAGCTTCAGTGGTCCGATTTTCTTCCTGAATGCCCCTATGGGCCTTCCGTGGCATCACCATCACCGTATAATCCCAAGTTCCATCTTGTCGTTGTATTGTTTAGTCTCCAATAAATAACGCAATCAATACCGAGATTGTCAGAGGGCCCATGCCTTGTTTTTTTCATATCACTCTCTCTAATATTGTATCTTAACATGGAAAGGGTTCAAAATCCTAAAAAATAGATGAAACATGAAACACTTCAACGAACCCCGTACCTCGAACTTCTTTGAAGGTGTTCGTCATCACCCGTCGTTGTCCGATTTAAATCCTCAAACGTTCGACAATTATTTATTCTATGTTGGTGAATAATTTTGTCAGAACTTCTTCATAGGTTCTTCTCATGAGTGACCAAAACCCATGCCAATTATTTTTTTAAATATATGAGAGGGTACCACCCATGTTTTATTTCATTAAGGCAGTTCATTAATGAACTACAATTAATGTTCCATTAATTCAATGAACGTCATGGTTACTGAAACCATGGTTAATGAAATTAAATGTCTTCCATTTAATCCAAACATCACACCATGGCCCCTCCACCATCGTTCAACGGTTGAAAAAAAAAATAATTCATGGGGTTATTTGGTTATTTTTTTTGTAAAGTCCAAAAAATATCATTTTCATCTGACCATTTCTAGGAAAAGTTATCCTTCTCCTAAGAAAATCGTAGCCCGGAAAATTCAACAGTTCCCTAAGATTTTTAATCTGATCACTATTTCAAAATATAGAAATCATTGCCCCCATGTTTACTAAACATACATTAAAAAAATTCCAATTTCTGTTCCGGGCTATCAAGGCCTCAAAATCATTTGTTGTCAATTTTCACAAACTCATAATAATCCCGAATAATTTTAAAAAAAATATATAGAAAAAAATCAGGTCTTTAAAACAATTATCATCTACATAACCCTAACTAAAGATAGGGGAGGGACTTGATCATGGATGTGTCAACATCTAATCAATGGAATTGTACTAATTCATGGATGATATCAACAGTCAAATTACATAGTTAAAACAAAAATTCCATGGAACAAAAACTAGATTGAATTGATATTCATTATTCTATGATTCAGGGACTCTCCTTTAAATTCATTCCTCATTCATTATACTATTAATTTCATGGAAATACCATATTATAGTTTTTTCTGAAGATTTATTATTTATTGGTTGTTTGGTAACCGATATCTTTGTAATTTTTTGTTGAATGACTTATTATAACATTTTAATCACTTTATAATGATAATAAATCATGCTTTTGTTCTTTTATTTTCATCATCGACACCCTTATGGAATTTTTTCCTAAAATCCATTGTTTTCTAGTTATATGAAGATACTCAATTTCATGATATCGACACTTACCATTATTCTCTTTCCCTGTTCATTATTCTTTCACTATCAATAAAGACAATACGACTATACATTTTCATAGAAATTCTATATTGTGATTGTGGTAGACTGTGTAAAATAAATTGTGGAAGTGTAAATATCGTGTGAGTAGTTTGATGGTTTGTATACCTAAGGAAACATTTGGGAAACATTCCATTATGTTTTCGAACTAGGGATATTGGATTGGATACCTGAAATTTTGGAAAAAATGATTGGGTCATTGGTAAAAAATTCCTAGGGATCTACGATGGTGAAGGATAGTGTGACGATGTGAATGGTGGTGAAATCTTACAATATTGGATAGAAAATATGGAAACTCTATTCTCATGGGGATGAAATAGATTATAATGAAATTTATTTTATAAGAACACACACTTTCAATCTATTATGATATGGTTTTGAGGTTTTGGAACAAATAAATATGACATGATGTGTGTTTCACATTTACAGAAGACAGATTTTGAATTTCATGGCCATGTATATGCCTAGATACCTAAAAAGTAGTGTGGATACACACTATATATGTTCTACATGACAAAACCTGGGTAGTAGTATGCACCCTAGGTGACACCCATAAACCACATTGGATGAGTCTACATAGGCACATTGTGTTTTGAATGATATAATGACATAGGAAACCATTGTGAAACATTTTTTACTCTTTCATCCATCACATGTTGTGTACCACCACTGAAATCTTGTGCACCCTGAGATGATGAAGACCAGTGTATTGGGAGTATACACTGAGTACACTATTTTTCCTACATATCATGAACATCATAGTAATGCATTATAGTACATGTTGTGTACTACATGTTCTCCTTTAATCACTAAACAACACCAATGGAATTTCAATTGCTAGAATGGTGGATCAATTATCTTGTGGTGTTATTCTTGACCACTGTGTTCTTTTCTTCAGCCTCAGAGTATCATTTTTTACTCTTATTCTTGAGAGGTAGGAGGAGGAAGATGAATATAAATGGAAATATTCAGTCTTGAGATACAGATATCGAAATTAGTTTTCATAATGATTCTAAATCATGATATTTCTTCATCAACTAGTACACAATAGACATATTCCACTATAAAGAAATATGGGAATAGTGAACAATAATTATTCAATTTCACAATATCTATTTAATAATATAGTAAACCACACTTAACCACATTCAATGTGAAATTATTATTATTATTATTATATTTCATGACGTGTGAAAAGTATCAAAACAAGAACTATTATTTTACCAGATACTAAATTATAATTTATCAATGCACATAATCATGGTCCACTATTCTTCTAAATAAATTATATAATTAGGGAATACATATTTAATTAAAAATTTATTCATAAATAAAATAAATATTATAGTGAAAATCATGTCAATAAATATTTATTAAATATTCAGTAAATAAAAAAATCACTTATAATATAGAAAATTTTATATTTATTATATTTTAAGGTAGTTAAATTATATTTTTATTAATTAATTACTAAATATTTATTAACAAGAAAATAATAATAAATAAATAAATATTTTACATAAATAGAATTAAATAACTACCCTATGGATAAATATTTATTTTATATTTAAGATCTATAAATACTAAATACATTTTCAAATCATCCTTGAGAATAATATTAATTGCAATAATTAAATAAAAATATAATTTAATTGCGGTTAATAGAAACACATAGTGTTTGACTATTTTGGATTTTTTCCCATTGGAACTATGTGGCCTTGTCTAAGGATCCTGATTACTATCTATAAATGAGACAAGTCACCCATGATAAATAAGCTATTATTGCAACACTAACAACTACATATGAGTGCTCACTATATAATATAATCCATTTTTTGTAAGTACCCAGTTAGAGCAATGAACCACTGAGAGGGGGGGGGGGTGAATCGGTGGTACCCCTTTCTTCCTTTTTATGTTCCCTTAAAATTGAGAACAAACATTCTCTCCTGTTAGAGATATAATTCCCTACTGAGAAAACAAACAAGCATACATCCAAAGGAACACATCAATTAAAAGGTTCACTATACAATAAGAATAACTACACCCTTGGTATGGTTGGAAACAATCCAGCACCATACAATCCACTGACAAAACAATCCTAGGATTACAACGAGTAGGATATACCATTACACTCATGAAACACTGTGAAAAAATCACTCCATTGCATGTGCACCATCTTAAAACAATAGGAAAAATTCTCTTTTTGAGTAACAACTTATGTTACTGGCACTTCCTTTCAAATACACATGTGTAAGAAAGTTCAGCACAAATCTTCACATCCTTACCCAGAAGAAAGGGAAGGACTCCTTGGACTTGAGATAGATCAATTACAGTCTGAACTTCCTATTCCAAATCCCCATTTCGAATTCATCACTCTGAATTTTCTTCTCTACTCCATATCTTCAATACAAGTCTTCCTCAGTCCAACAAACACAATACGGTGATATCCAATACTGATTCCCCATTCCGAATCTCCACTCTAAATTCTAAACTCCAAATTCTTCACTCCAAATTTTCTTCTCCACTCTGAATCTTCAATCTGAGTCTTCCTCAGTCTGAGAAACACAATACGGTGTCATCCAGTACTGATTCCCCATTCAAAATCTCCACTCTGAATTCTACACTCTGAATTCATCTCCACTCTGAATCTTCAATCTGATTCTTCCTCAGTCTGAGAAACTCAATTAGGTGACAGCAAGTACTAATTCCCCATTCAGAATCTCCACTCTAAATTCTCTACTATGAATTCTTCACTCCAGCGTTTCATTTCCACTCTGAATCATCAATCCGAGTCTTCCTCAGTCTGAGAACCTCAATATTCATGGCTCTGAATTCATAGAAAATCAAGGTTTCTTTCCATTATGAAAAATTCCTAAAGATCAACATAATACAATCCATGAAAACCAACTCTTCCTTCAGCTTGGTCCTAACAATCTCCCCCTTTGGATTTTTTTGTCAACCAAGTTTTCATAATTCACCAAACCTGGAAACCTCAAGAAATGGATTACTTATCAACAATTCTAATCCTATGTGAGCTAACTCATTGTAGGAAACAAGAATCATTGACAGCAAAACCTTGTTGTACATAGGTAGTGAAAATGACATCTTCAACTTCAAACATCTTCAGCTTCATACATCTTGTAAACAACTTCAAGTTATTTCCTACAACCACTCCATGAAATATTTATAATAGTCCACATACCCAAACAATGCTGAGTTCACAGCTTACCCACAACTCTCTTTGAAATATAGATTTATGATACAAAATAATTCTCCCCCTTGACAAAACAATCCAAAATTAAGAAGAGAGAGGGGACAAAATAACATACCTTAACCATGAAGAGAAAGAGGTTAGACACCCTTGTTCAAGCTCAATCTTGAGAATGATTCCTTTATTAGAGGTTTCGTGAAAATAACATCATCTTGTTCAAGAGATGAAACATATTCAATTTTAAGTTCATTCTTTCCACATTCTCTTTGATGAAATGATATTTGATGTAAATATTCTTTGGGCATTAATGTTGGATTGGATTCTTGGAAAGATTAATTGTGATTTGATTATCAGAGACCAAGAGTAAGGGAAACTTCACTTCAACTAAAAAATTCTCTAACTATGTCTTCATCTAGATATGTTGAGTAGCAGCTTGAGTAGTGGAAGCATATTCAGCTTCATCCGTACTATGTTTCATAGAATATTTCTTCTTTGAGTTCCAGCCACAAAACTTTTTCCCATAAAGAACACTCTACTAGATGTGGAACTTCTATCATCAACATTTCTTACCCAATCTACATCTAAATAGCTAAACAAATCAATGTTATTTGAGCCACTATACTTGATTCTGAATTCTTTTGTGCCTTTTATGTATCTGAGAATTCTTTTTCTAGCAAACAATATGTGATTCTTTAGGAGCACTCTAGAATCTTTCACATAAGGTAACGACAAAAACAATATATGGTCTTGATGCATTCAGGTATAAAAAACATCAAATCAGCTTTATATTTTCTTTCTGATCAACTTCATTTATTTCAGCATTTTTTCTTAACTTTGTTCCCACTGAAATAGGAGTTGATACAAGTTTTGAGTTTTCCATCCCAAACTTCTTATGAATTTCTTTAGCATACTTTTCTTGCGATAGAAAATTTAATTCTTTCTGTTGCAAAATGTGTAACCCATGAAAGTATCTCATTTCACCCAACATGAATATCTCAAAGACATTCCTCATTTCTTCAACAAACCTTTAACAACTTCTTTCATCATTACCAACAAAAATAATTTCGTCAAGATAGACAATCACAATAAGACAAAGATCTTGGATTTCCTTGACATACAGATTGCTATCAACTCTTCCTTTCTTCAAGTTCATCTCTTTTAAGAAAGTGTCCAGTTTGGAATACCATGCTCTTGGAGCATTCTTTAGCCCATAAAAGTCTTTCTTCAACTTAAAAACATAAATTTCATTCTTCCAAACAACAAATCCACATGTTTGATCCATCTAAACTTCTTCCTTGAGATCACCATTAAGAAATGATGATTTAATATCCATTTGAATGATTTTGTATCCTCATTGTGTAGAAATAGTAAGAAAGATTCTGATAGTTTCTAATGTCGATACTGGAGAAAAATATTCTTCAAAGTCAATTCCTTCCATCTGAGAGTATTCTTTGAAAACTAATCATGCTTTATTTCTAATAACTTCACCTTCTTCATTCAACTTGTCCTGGAAGACCGATTTGGTGCCGATAATGTTCTTATTTTCAGTCTTGGGTACGAGTTCCCATGTGTCATTCATTTCAATCTGATACAATTCTTCATTCATGGCTTGAACCCATTTGGGATGCTCGAAGGATTCTTTAACATCATTTGGATCCACTTTGGAATACAAGGACGTATGTGATAAAGAATTACTTGTTCTTCTTTTTTGAACCGTGTGACCTTGATCAGCAATTATGTTCTGAGCATGCACTTGTTTCATCAGTCTTGGATAGGTTTTTTGTGTTCCTTCCTCATCACATGATATAACTGAATCTGATTCTTCATCATGTTTAGTATTACAATTCATTGCATCCTTATCAGAATCATTAGCTTTATCTTCCTCATCTTCCTTGTCTGTCTGGACATGCTTATCTTTCCCCAGATTTTCAATGACTTTTACATCAATTGTATCCACCATTCTTCCTGTATCTTTGTTAAAGCATATATAACATCTTCCTTCTGGATCATAACCACCAAAAATTCAATCTTCTCCTTTCTGCTCGAATTTTCCACTACTTCCACCTTTCTTCTTTATGTTGCATGGGATCCCAAAAACTTTAGCATGCTTCATAATTGGGGTAATTCCATAGAAAAGTTCATATGGAGACTTTTTTGAATGGGGACTATAGAAACATTGATTTTGAATATAAACAGTTGTACTTGTAGCTTGCCTCCAAATGTAATGATTAAGGCCATGTTCAAGCAACATGGTTCTTCCAATTTCCACCAAGCTTCTATTCTTCCTTTCTGCAGCCCCATTTTGTTGAGGTGTATATAGACCACTATATTCATGCTGAATCCCATGATTCTCAAGATAGTCTTCAAATTCTTCACTTCTATAATCACCAAAATTATCTATTCTCAACTTCTTCAAAGGGTACTCACATAATTTCTCAGCTTTCCTTCTGATGCTTTTAAAAATATTCAGGGCCTCTGACTTGTGCTTCATAAACATAAAACACGTAATGCGAGTAAAATCATCAATGAAGGTGATGAATTACTTGTCTCTATTTTTTGATTGTTTTATCATCGGCCCACATATATCAGAATGTATTATTTCAATGGGTTGTTTTGAAAAAATGTCAACCTTCTTATGCACAACACTTGTAATATTTCCTTTCTGACAGGTAGTGAAACACCAAACTCTTATTATTGGAAAATCTGGAATATCTCGAACACTGTCCCTTTGAGATAACATGCCCATATTTCTCTAACACATGTGTCAAAGTCTTCTGTGCCGCAACTGATTTTCTTCCACTAATCTCATGTAATAAGAGTTTTGTGAATTTCCATCCTGAAATAGATTCCCTTTGGTTAGTTGGCCTCTTGTAACAATCTGCCCATATTCTTCACTTTTCATATAAAATCCATCTTTCATGAAGATAACTTTGTTACCCTCATCACACAATTGTGACACACTCAACAAGTTGTGATTCAGCCAATCAACATACAGAGTTTTCTTGGACTTCAATTTTTTCTTTCCCAATGATGGTTGATACAACACCTTTGATTTTTAAAGATTCTTCATTGCCAAATGTCACTGTGTCTTATTTATACTTCTTCATATTCTTAAGAAACTTCAATTCTCATAGCATATTTGAAGAACACCAACTATCAAGTATCCAAGGTTGTTCTTCCTTTGTAACTTTTAAAGGAGTTTCAACAACAAGAGATTTTTCTTCTTTAGCTTCATTTTTAACCATCAGCTTTTGAGAATTAAGAAGTTTTTGTTGAGCCAGTTACAAAAAAATACATCCTTTTTCAAGGTTTCTGGGTTGTTCACATCTTTCAAGAATGGTCTCCAGAGGCTGGAACCTATTTTCTGTCTTGACTTCATTCTTCTCAACTTTCTTCAAGAAAACCTCCTCACTCTTCTTCCTTTGAGGAGGCTGACTCCCCCTCAATATCTGCCTTTCATAACATATGGGGTGGTGGTAACAATGTTGATTGAACCAACTCATATTTTTTTGTAGGCCCGAATCCACCACAATACCAACAGTACCCACAGAAGGAGTACCTTCCTCTAAATATTTTTTTATGATACGTATGTGTTTCCCTTTATTTAGCGCCACCAACCATTCTTTTGATAGCATGATTGATCTACTAGAATTCTGCCTTCTCTGATTTTTATTTCTTTTCATCAGTGTTAAACTTAGGTTTCCTTGAATCTTCAGAGTTCCCAGTAATGCTGGCCTTGGGAACATAAGTAACTTTCTCAGCTTTCTTCTTCACAACAACCACTTTATTCTTCTATTGAATTTTCTCAGAATGTGTTTGTCGAGAGCCTTAACGAACATCATTAGTTGAGTTTTGAAAACAAATGTTTTTTTATTCAACTTCTAAGAGCTTCTTTTGAACGAGTTCTAATTCTTCCTCTTTTGCCTTCAGGTTAACTATCATGTGATCAGTTTGGTTTTTCTCATCTTCAAGAGACTTCATCAGATTCTCATGTTCTATCTAAAGTTCTTCTCTATCAATAGCTTGATTGCACACTGAGGAACATTCATCTTCCAATTTTTTGTTAAGTTTATCCAGCCTTCTGATCTTCCTTAAACATTCCATCAATTCTTCTTTCACATGCATCTCAAGATGAATTTCTTATTCTTCCGAGCTGCTACTTCCAAAATCTTCATCATTCACTGTGGCAATTAAAATATTCTCAACACCATGATCAACTGATTTTTTGGATTCATCATCACTTTATTCATCATCTTCATTTACGGATAGAAGGCATTTTCTCTTGGATTTGAAGAACTTCTTTTCTTTCCCTGATTTTCCTTTACCACCCTACTTCTTCCCTAAATTTCTTGGCTTTATTTCTTCTTTGTCTCTATCTTATTTATTCTCCCTTCAAGGATAGTTAACCGCAAAGTGGCCAATGCCTCCACATTCAAAACACATCAAGGGAAGTTTTCCCTTGTATTTACATGTGCCTCTTTTAACATTTTTTGAAAACAAGGATAAAATATCATTATGATTTTTATGTACCTCGCTTTCAGAGTCAGAGTCACCACCATCTTCTTTAATCAAGATCTTATTATACTTCTCCTACTTCATGGCCTTCAAAGATAATTCTCTGTCAACCTTTGCATTGGTCTTCATATCCTTTTACCTTCTCATCACTTAATTAATGATTGTGCTATGTAAATCATCAAGAGATAAGGTTTCCGAGTCTTTTTCTTCTAATGAGGATACCTTCGCATCAAATTTATCCGGATGAATCCTCAATATTTTTTCCACCAAAGTAGAGTCTTTTGGCTCTTCACCACGACATCTGATAGTACAAACAATATCATTTACCCTGGAGAAGAAATCTCCAACAGATTCATGTTCTCCCATCTACAAGTCTTCATACTTCAATCTCCATATTTGATGTTTTTTCATCTTTGATTTTGTATTGCCTTCATATATGTTTCCCAGTTTGTCCCATATACCCTTGGTTGTGGCCACTCCTTTTACTCTTAAGAACTCACTTTCAGAGAGTGAATACAATATAGGATTCATGGCTCTTCCATTATTCTCAAGAGTCTTTTTATCAACAGGTGTAAGTGGAACATTGTCTTCATTGGGGGGAAACCAAAATGTTGCATCTTCAAGAACATCATAACTAATAGACATGATATACGGTAGCATTCCATCCTTCCAGATGTGATAGTTCTTCCCATCGAATACCGGAATGCCTTTATTTTTCACACAATTCAGATTCTCTCTCAGCAAGGAAAACAAATGAACCTCCCTCTGATACCACTTATAAGGACCCAGTTGGAGCAATGAACCACTGAGGGGTTGGGGGTGAATCTGTGGGACCCATTTCTTACTTTTTATATCCCATTAAAATTGAGAACAACCTTTGTCTCCTGTTAGAGATATAATTCCCTGCTGAGAAAACAAAGAAGCACACATCCAATGGAACACAACAATTTACAAGGTTCAATATTCAATAAGAATAGCTATGTCCTTGGTATTGTTGGAAACAACCCAACACCATACAATCCACTAATAAAAGAATACATGGATTACAACGAGTAGGATATACCCTAACACTCGTGAAATACTATGAAACAATCACTACAGTGCGTGTTCACCCTCTTAGCACAATAGGGAAAATTATCTTTTCTTGTAACAACTTCTGTTACCTGCACTTCCTTTCAAATACACAAGTGTAAGCAAGTTCAGCACATATCTTCACTTCCTTACCCAGAAGAGAGGCAAGGACTCCTTGGACTTGAGATAGATTAATTACAGTCTTAAATTCCCATTCAGAATCTCCATTCGAAATTCTTCACTCCGAATTTTCTTCTCCACTCCGAATCTTCAATCTGAGTCTTCCTCAGTCTGAGAAACTCAATATGGTGACAACTAGTAATGATTCCCCATTCCGAATCTCCACTCCAAATTCTCTTCCCCGAATTCTTCACTCTGAATTTTATTCTCCACTCTGAATCTTCAATCCGAGTCTTCCTTAGTTTGAGCAACTCAATACGGTGCCAACCAGTACTGATTCCCCATTTCGAATCTCCACTCCAAATTCTCCACTCAGAATTCTTCTCTACTCTGAATCATCAATACGAGTCTTCCTCAGTCTGAGAAACTCAATACGGTGATAGCCAGTATTGATTCATGATTCTGAATCTCCACTCCGAATTCTCTACTCCGAATTCATCACTCTAAATTTTCTTCTCCACTCTGAATATTCAATCCGAGTCTTCCTCAATCTGAGAAACACAATATTATTGGTTCATAATTCTCAGAAATTCATGTTTTCTTTCCTTTAGGAAAACATTCTTAAGATCAAAAAAAGACAATCCATGCAAACCAACTCCTCCTTCAGCTTGGTCCTAACATTTTTCATAATATCTCATCAAGAAAGTCTCACACTAATGTAATCAAACTAAATTCTTTTATACTTATTTCATTTAATATCATAAATAAAATCATCATCACACCTTGGACATGTAATTTGATGATATATTTATATTTCAATCAAAGTGATGGGATATCAACATTTAATAATATTGAAGGGAATGATCATTCCTAAATTTATTCATTAATAAATTGTAATTCATGATGCACCCAAATTACTATACTTATAGGAAACATATGATGCCATTGGTTTGTTTTTTAAATCTATGTGTGTGAGTCATAACATTAATTAATTTTTAATCATAAGTTATAATGATCATTTACAATTCTCAAGGATAACAATATCGAATAAAAAATAAACATGAATAATTCTTACCTCTAGGTCTGTCCTCAAAATATTTTTTCATATAGACTATTAATTGAGAAATTCATGAGAATAAGTCTCATCGGTGTACAAGTAATCATGCCTAAAAGTGAACACACTAAGTTCCCCATTATAGAATATTATCCAATCGTAAAACTTCATTTATGATTATCTTCATCATATTTCAATGTTCTCATCATAGAGTGGAACTGTTTTGACCTTTTTATGTTATATATATCATAGGAAGATATCACTAGAATTTTATTCAGAATAATAATAAATATTTGGAAATCATTTTAAAAATAATAAAATTAATTAATATTTAAGAAATCGAGAGTGAAAAGTAGTTGGTTATAAGGGAATAACTCTAATAGAATCACACTTTTACGATAACCAATTGTTAAATATATATTTTTTATTACATGTTAAACATGAACTAATAAAAAATTGACATATCCAAAAAAGTTTTTTCACATCAATTATCTACAACTGATGTGAAAAATTGATTTATCACTTTTTTTATTCAAAAAATGACATGTTAAATAGAACCTTAATATATTTCATTTCATTTATGAATAAATGATGTGGGAAACTATTTTTTGACAGAAGTTATTACATCACAAACATAGGAAAACCCCACTAAAAATTACACGAGTTATTAATAAAAGCATGAAAATATAAATTTTTTGAATAAGTTATAAAATAACATATATGGATAAGCATTAAAATATTAATTGAGGGTAATAAAGACTCATTTCCATCCATTATTTCCTATAAAATCTCTCATTTTTTTCCACACAGTGAATCCTAAACCTTCTATCATCTATATGAAACCTCATATATGTTCATTATTATATCTATCCCCAAATATATTTTTTCATTTATCATTGGATTTAAATAAATTTCATTTGGTATCCTCCACCATCGATTGTGTCACACAACATCGACTACCACTCACACATATTTTCAATGGTAATGCTCATTCTTGTTCTGATATCAATTTAGGGAAAATTTTATTTTTTAAATTTCCTATAATATAAAAAAATTATTCTTTTTTGATCTAATTTTTCTCTGATGTCACATTATCATTGAGTGTAACCCACCATGGTTATCTTTCATCAGTAATCGCATGTGACTTCCTTTTATTGGTTTCGACCTTTCAATCATCGTTTTTATGAAATCAATTTCTATTTTATTATTTTGATTTTCATGATTCTTTGTTATTTAATTTTACATTCTTTGTTGAAATCTTCCATTGATGTCACATATTCATTAAATTTGAGTTCACCTCTGCCATCTACCATCATCCATCATCATCTGATGTCTATTCCTCTTTCATGATTGTGTTTCCATCTCATTAACCCCGGTTCCAATATCAATTTATGTTTTGTGTTAACTATTATGATTTCATTGTCCATCAAAAGTATTATTATATTTATTTATTATTCTAGTTTTACATTTATATCTCTTTATCATAGAAATGTTTATTATCACTTCCAATTATTCATATATCATATATATTTTTTAATTGATAAATTATTTTTTATTGATTACTTTTTAGGATTTTATTATTAAGAAATGACAATTAAATATGATCAAAGTTATACTCTTTTTTATCAAATATGTTAGATTTCATTATTTTGATAAAATATTGAGGTTTAAAAGATTCAAATAACAACTATTAAGGGTAGTTGAATAATCTATTCGCTATTTTTAAGTTTCAATAATTTTATAAAATCAACCCCTATAAGAATTAAAATTTTATTACTGAGTCATATTTTTGAAAATGATCATGCCTGAAAGAAAAATAATTCATGTCAAGAATATGACATTTACAATGTTGGGCCTCATTATGAGAACTTGCATCCATTACATAGCCACTCCTAAGAGTTTATGGAAATTTTTTATTGTATAGAAGTGAATATAACTTATTTAAAATCCCATCAGACACCTTCTTTCTACTGATATTAAATATTATTCTGACTCTAGAATGTTTACAATTTTTTCTTATATATAATTTGAGACACAAATGAATATGAACAAAAAACATTTTCTCTAAAGAAGTATATCTTGAAATTCAATTAGATATCCCTAAGTACTATTGACTCATTCTAATGAACTCATCTGTATGGAGTTCATATGGTGAACACTTTCTAAAACACTACTCAATGACTCAGTCTAACCATTCAAATTTTTGTATAAAAAACATCCAATACTCTGATCTTCTTATGAGATCACTATTCAAATAGTGACACTAACTCAAACCCTAAAAAACTTCATGTTTTCCCCACTCACATAATTGTTTATAAGTATGAATGTATTTTTCTATCTATTTGTAGTTATTATAGAATCAAAAATGTGTAAAACTCAAAAACATTTCCAAATAATCAAATTTCAAAACCTCAAAAATTCGCTCATATTATAACTCCATATTTGACCACATAAACACTTATAGAACCATCTAGAATCATCTCGAGATTTCTTATAAATTTTTATTCCCAAACATCCAATCATTTCTTCATTATGGTAAAACATCCTAATTCCATTACAATGAAACTCTCTCATCTCATTAGGAATTTACATTCTCAATCAGTGTTAGACTGATTTAGATTTCCAATATAAAGTAAAAATAATAGAACATCCTCATCATAGTCCATAAAAATATCATAAACCCAATCTATTCTGAATAATTTAGTTCTTATTGATCTATTTCTCATTTTGATATATTTCTCGTTATTATGGAATCCTCATTATGATCAATTTCTCATTACAATGGAATTATCATTATGATGGATTTATCATCATGATGGAACCCTCTACATACAGAAAATAAAAATTGATTAAACTTTATCATTATTTATATATTCATATTCGAGAATAATGTTTCCTCATTTAATATTGGATATGAAGCATACTTTTCTTGATTTTTGAAACAGATTATATCCCTAAGATTCCACATTTTCATCAAAATATATTATAATGATAATTTTTCATGATTTGTGATAACTCCAAGATCCAAAAATAATCATCTCAATTCAAGTCATAATTATTAAGAACATTCAAACTCCTAACATTATAATCTTTACTCAACTTGTTCAACAATATTCAGTCTTTTTTTCAATGCATTTACTAAATTTGAAACCAACAACAAGTATAATGAATCTTCAATTTCATGATGATGGATCTAAAATCAATGATTCTTCGAATCAAAAAATTTCTATTCCTAGAAACATTTTAATTTGGTTATGATCAGCCTCATAAAATGTTTCCAGAAAAAAAACTTCCCAGAAACAAAACTTTTCCCCCCTTTGTGTTCAGGATTGATCATTTAGTAAAGTTCATCATATTTTTCAAAAAAAAATTCAAAAAAAAGTGAGTTGTGAAAAAATAAAAAAAAATTATTAAAATAAAAACATAGAAAAGGTTCATCAATCTCCCCCTTTTTCTTTTTTTGATTACATTCGATGAAAAAATATACAACCCACCATTTTTCAAACACTAAAACTTTTTCATGAAAAATTTTATAAACAACTAAATATTTTCAGATATTATGAAAACATAGACTTTCTAAAAAGATATTTTCTATATACCATAGTAATTTATAAATTAATTTTTTAAATTAATTTCATCGCTTGTTTTTTTGAATATTTTTTGTCCATGTAAATATAAAGCCCCCCTCACTTTTATATTTTCTCACTTTTCTTTTTATCTCCGACATTTTAGGATAACCACATATTTTGGTTAATTTAAGTGAGAGAAGTAATTTTGTTTCCATTAAAGGATGATGTTTTACATATTATCCCAATTTTTAAACATAATCCAATGCATGGTGTGGGATTTCCTTATGCTATTGAGGAATTCATTAGAGGTGGGAGAACAGGATGTTGTATCCTAATTTCTTATAACTATTCTTTTTTTCATTATTTTTGTAATAATATCCTAAATTTGATAGTTCTTTGAGATATTTTCTAGAAAAACATTTCCAAAATCAAATTTCCTCTTAATAAAGGGAAAATTTTATTTTGACATTTTTTTATTGTGAATTTTGGATAGCGTTTTAAGAAAAATAAATTATAATATAATTATCCCAAATTATATTCAACGGTTTAGAAACATTTACTATCAAATATTGAAGTTGAAAATTCATCCAAAATTCTGAGTACAATCCGGGGTTGTGGAAAAATATTCGGAATCCACTATGCTATTTTTTTCTAAACACTATTTCTTTTTATTCAAATTCACACTACATTCTCGAAAAAAATATCATCATAATGGTTATTTTATATCGTTAAAATTTCAATCCCAATTTTCATCAGTATATCTATGAAACTACATTTCTCAATTTATTTTGAATACGAGTCCATTTTAGGTTTTTCCTTTAACATCTATCAGCGTTCTCTTTTTCTCCATTATATGAGACTATTTTAGTTCACTCTGATATCTGGAAAAAAAATTTAGTGCATAAAAAATATATTGTTTTTAGGATGTGATTGAAATAAAACATTTTATCATCATTCAAAATTCTTTATATTTCACAATTATTCCAAATTCATGTTTTCTCATCATTATTCTCCCTAAAATTGAATTATATTATTATTTATATTATTTCATCCCAATGTTCTCTATCAATTCATTTCCATACATTTATATATGCGAGGAAATGTAATTTTCCTTTTTTGAACTTGTAAGCCATTGAAAAATGTTAATTATCACAACATTGAAATTTCAAAATTATCTTTCATTTCCTAATAAAGTTATTTACAAAATTTACCTTTATCTCTAGTAAAAATTAAATCATCCACAAATAGAATAAAAATTAGTATGCTGGAATTTACTTCTTTCACATACAGGTTAGTATAAAAAATTCATTTAAACAAATATATACTCTCAAGAAATAGACTAGTTTTGAATACCAGTGTTGTGGGGAATTTTTTACCCATACAAATATTTATTCAATCAAAAAAAATATTTTCATCATCTTCAATTAAAAAAGAACAAGGGTTATAAATGTAACCTTGTTCCTCAATCACTCTATTTAATAATTTTTATTTCACATTAATCTAATAAACTTGGTAAATTTGATGTTTAGCTACTGGTAGAAACAATTTGTAGTTCTTAATCTTGTAACTGGGTAAAAAATGTTATAAAAATCCATAAATTCCAACTATTCATAGCCATTATAAAAAAATCATTCTTTTATATTGTAACATCACCATGTTCATTCAATTTGTTTTTCATAAATGACTTTATTATGAAAACATTTTTGTGGGTAAAGGAACAAGTTTCCATGTTTTATTTTTCTCAACATGATCCAACTCTTTATTTATAGAATACACTAATTCATAGTGTTGAATAGCTTGTAAAACTTATTAAAGTTTATTTTTGAGATAATAATTTTTGGGTTCCTAATATCAATATTCTTTTGGTATAAACTGTGAGGTTTTGATTCTTAATAATTTTTTTGGACACATAATTTTTTGAAAATAGGAAATTTCAATGTATCTCTTACAACTACACTATCCACAACATAAGATTCTTTGAAATAAATAAAAGCCCATTTTATATCATTATCAATTTAATTAAATGATTTTTATTTGTCCTCTTCATCTTTCTCATATTTTTTTTTGTAATTTCAATAACATTCAAATCATAGAAATCTACCAAATTTATTGGATATTTTTTTAGAAAAGTTTATCTTCTTCCATTGTGTGAATAACAAATGAAAATTCTTTCTTCTTCTTTATCATAAAACTTTTTAAAATACTTATTTTTTAACAAGAATGGGCTTCCAAAAACACTAAAATACTATAAGGAAGGTTTTTTTATAAAAAATATCATAAGAATTCATGTTAGGTTACTTCCATAATTGACATCTATTTTGAAGATTAAAATAGTACTAACATCTTCTCTATAAAATAATTTTGAATGATTGTATTTTGATAACATGATTATTCTCAATCCAACCAAACTTCTATTCTTATATTATTCTACTCCATTTCCTTGTGGGGTATATGGAGCACTATATTTATTATTTATTCTTGGATTTATCTAATAAATTACAATAAAATTTTATGTGATTTTGATACAATTTTTTATTCACATATTTTTTATGTAAACCCACTTTTCTTTCTCATCAAATTTTCTGAATAATCAGAACCTTTCAAAAGCATCAAAATTTAGCTTCATAAATATGATTTTATACATTTGAATAAAATAATAAAAGAAAATGATAAATTATAATTCACATATTATTGATTGATGTATCATAATCTAGCATAAATCAGAATGATTAAGTTAAAGAGGTATAATATACTAATTATCAACTTCTTTATGACTTAAGATAGTTATCATTATTTTCTAGGATGTCACACAAAAACCTTGTTCTCTTCATCTCAATTATATAAAATTTATTAAGGAATAAAAATTTAAATTCTTTTTAATGTTGAGTCAATATGGTTTCATTATGTATTTTCCAATCCCCTGTGATCAAAACCACAAACACATTATCTTAAAGAAAACTTATTTTTCTTTAGTATTATTCTTATATGGAAAATTTCTATTATATAAGGAGAATTTTCATTCCCTAAAGAAAATTTTCATTATCTAATTAAATATTTACCTTTTTTTCCTTTTTAATTTTATAGTATCTCCAAATATAACTCGATTTTTTTACTATATAAAAAATTTTGTTTCACATCTAAAAACTCAGAATCATATAATACAATGATATAATGTATTTTGTTTTAAGGTTATGAATTATTTGAAATACAGGTTCTGAATTTTCATAATTTTAGACATTGAATTACTTAGAATTCAGACTCTGAATTCCTCTGAATTCAGACTCAAAATTCTCTGAAATTCGGATTCTGAATTTCTCAAAATTCAGGTTCCGAATTCTTTGAAATTCAGGTTCCAAATTCTCTGAAATTCAGGATCCTAATTCTCTGAAATCTAGTTTTTGAATTCTCTGAAATTTGGGATCTGAATTCTCTGAATTTTATACTCTATATACCTAAGAATTTAGAATTTGAATTCCTCGTAATTTAGCTTCTTAATTACTCAAATTTTATACTCCAAATTCTGAAAAATTCCGATTCAAAATTTAGTGGAATTTAGACTCCAAAATATATAGAACTCAAGTTCTGAATTCCTTGAAAAAAAAATCAAAATATCCATGATTTATAGTCTCCAACTGTTATTTGGTTATAATCTAAATTTTATTATTCCTTAGACTCATAAAAATATATTTAGTTATGAATCAATATTTTTCTTGTTATTTCCATGAAACGATGTTGTACAATAAATTTCTAATAAACTATTGTTTGAGTGACACATTTATAGGTCCCTATAAGATTCAAGGAAATATATAATCATTGGAGGAGGGGAGCTGACTGTTGGATATGTTCCTATAAATAAGATCTCATTTGAATGAGCTGACAACTGAGAATACCTTTTGATCAATCTAGAGATTATATGATGTTGAAGTTATTTATAGATAGAGACTCTCATGCTTTTTGCGTACTGAACATCCTATTTATATTTCTTCATCCGACTCTGATTTTTGCTGAGTAAAATTGAGGGATTTTAGGGATAGGAAGTTATAGGTACCGACTACCTTAATGCTCGAGGACATACATAGATAGGATGACAAATGTGTCGACTACCTTAATGTTTGAGGGCTTACAGGGATAACAATATAGGATTCGATATTCCTATCGAGGGTTTATCCTAGTGTGGGTAAGAGAGAATTTCTTGAATGTTTAAATCAAGGGACCTTTATTCAATGTTTTTTCATACTCAACTCTTTGGGTTAAATGATTTCATACTTTTTACATGCTTTGTTTCAAGTTTATTTCCGTTGTATTTTGATAAAGGAATAAATTATAACCATTTATTATTTCTTGTTCTCTTTTATACTCTAATAAGTAAGATTATATATACTTTAAAGAAGAATATTTTTGATGTAAACTTTCCTTATGTTTCATTTATGAAACCATTATTCTGGAATAGATCCAGTTTGTAGAACTAAATGGGGTCTTGTAAATTTACCTTTTCTAAACTTATTAAGCTTAGTTTCCTTTATTGTAAACAATTAATGTTTTTAAACATACAATTCACCCCCTTTCATAATTGAGCATCTACATCATTATTTCAATCCAAAAATTAGTATCGAAGGAGGTCTCTAAAATAATTATATTAAAATATATGTTTTCATGACCACGTTTTCATTGTTCTAAAATTTTTCTTCGCTTAGTAATTTTTATATTTGTTTACCAACTTTTAATATTAACAAGTTTCTATGAAAATATATTTTTTTAGAATGGTATGAATTAATGTCGGTTTGATTGAAAAACTAAATCCAAATAGACCACCAATATTCGATGGGAATGATTATGAGTATTGGAGAGAACCCATGAAGACTTTTGTTTTCAATACTAGAGTAGACGAATTTTTCATGCTTACTGAAGATTACAAAATTACTAACAAGGAATTCAGAAACATTACCAATCAAGAAAAGTCAAAATATCAAAAAAAACTACATGGTACATAATATTTTACTATGTTCCATGATGGGGAATATATATAGTTAGATGTTTTCTTCTAAAGCTGAAAATTGTATCTAGAAGAAACTTGATGTTACTCATTTTGGTACATCAAAAGTGATTGAGACTTGAAGGGAAATGCTTAGAGTAGAATATCATGGATTTATATTTCCTTATGGAGAACCAGTTTGTATGGTACAACATTGATTTATGAAAATTTTTAATAGTTAACAATATATGGGTGATACATGACTAGATAATGATGCTCTTATGGACAAGATTATAGATATCACACACAATGAGTGGGAATCTAAGAGAACAACTATTGATGAGAACAAAAAAGTATCCCAAATCCCTCTTGATGAGATTTTTGGAACTCTTATTTAACACAATACATGTATAAAAAGAGATAATGATATGAATAATAAAAATAATGAAAATGTCTATATAGATGTTATGAATACTAAATCTAAGACTCATGAACGGGTTACTAGATCCATGTCACAAATAGTTACTATTTTATCTGAATCTAGTGAAAGTGAACATAGTGAGAATGAGATAGCTAATATTGATCAAATGATGAACCAGATAGTTGGGAAGAATGATTTTCAGTATAGATATAAGAAGAAAGAAAGAAAAAACAAGACTGATTCGGAAGTCACCTGCTATGAATGTAAAAGAGCAGGGCATATCCGGCCAGATTGTTCTATGCTTAAGAAAAATGATAGAAATGAAAATAATATTTAGAGGAATAAATATTAGTATTACAATGATAAATCTAAGAACGTTTTGAAATCAAAGGACACCTAGAGTGACAGTGTTAGATAATCTTATGATGAATCATTAGAGTATGAATC
Organism: Viscum album; assembly: GCA_963277665.1. Taxonomy (NCBI): domain Eukaryota; kingdom Viridiplantae; phylum Streptophyta; class Magnoliopsida; order Santalales; family Viscaceae; genus Viscum; species Viscum album. The sequence continues at coordinate 640,768,952 of OY728123.1, forward strand.
TTCTGTTCAGAATAATCTGGGTCTACTTGTCTGATAACCCATTAAAAATCAATGTCTAATGTCTATGGTACATAACGATGATTCTATAACCAATGTATCCTTGAAGGAAAATTATACTAATTATAGATACTAAATTCTTCAGTTGAGTAATCTTCTTCTGATGATGATAATACATTACATTCTTATAAAGAAGTGTCAAGCTTTGCTAAACTTCCTCAAAATGAAAATTCTGAACTCAAGAAAAATCTTGATAAGGAATATACTAGAATTCCTATTTTAACCATATAATTATAACATATTTATTATGATTATAATCAGAAAACTTTTTATTTCAAAAGTATTTTTTAAACCCTTGAGGAAGTTAATTTTGAGAAGTAAAAGCTTTCTAAGGATCATGAAAAGGTAATTTCAATGAAAAATATTTTTGAGACTAACTCTATTTCTAAAACTAATTTTTTTAGGATAAAAACATGGTTATTAAAAGAAAGATAGAAATATTATCTTTATGGAAGTGTTTTTCAAAAACTACCTCTAGTAATAAAAATTTTACACGATGTATTCCCAAATTCAACCTATAATGAATCATTCTGGATTTGGTTATTCCCATTCAAAAATCGTTTTCAATAATAACTTTTTTTACCCAAAGTGAACCATTATGCACTAAATGTGTCACATAAAGGACTTATTTTAAAATTAAATTTCATTTATATTCCATTCATGCTTTATTTTGGGGGTTCCCCAAGATTTTATGGAGGAATGCCTGAATTTTCATTAATTGGGCCAAACTATGAGCCCAATTCTATATTTAAAAATTAATTTTTATTCCTTTATAACTCCAAAAGAAATTTAACATTTTTCATCAATTCCAATTCCTACATGTCATCCCCTGACCTATTAATTAAAAACTATTAATTTGGACCATTTTGTAATCAATAACCACTGGGGATGTGTGTTTTTATTTAAGGGATTGGGCCATCCTGAAAGACCATTTATTGTAATAAAAATATTTTTTAATTATTTATTATCTCCTTCAATATTTACCTTTTTGGGTGATTCCAACTCTCCCCCGAGACCAATTACCCATGGCATGCCCCCATGCTTTCATCCCCTTCTATTGAGCTCGGTTTTATCTCAAATTTGGATGAAACATCCCTAATTTTTTCAAATTCCCCTGATATGAAGAGGTAAATTGATTATCTCACAACTCATCCATTTCACATTCTTTATCCCCCATTATAGTTCCTAAAAGATCTACTATGCCTTGTTCAAATCTCCCTTTAATGGTTAGTTGTTTTCAAATTTAGATACTGTTGTATTTGGGGTGATTTCTTCAATATTTTTCAAGGTAAGTGATTCCTTATTGGTTTCTTCCTTTTCACTTAGGGTTTACTCCCTCATTCATTATGTTCTAAAATGTCCAAAAAATTAGGGTTTGAACCTAGGGATTGATTTAGAGTCTTTTTGGTCAAATGCTTTGGCCTCGGGTTGGGTTTATCTTCCTTGTGGTGTGGCGATGGTGCAGTTGATGTTTTGCACCATGTTTTGAGGCATTATAGACTTTTTCTAGGTATTTCCATGGTTAAACATTCATTAATGAGTTAGTTTTTTTGTTTTACTAGTTTTTCATGTTCCCCATATGCTGTGTGTGGTGTGAAAATCATTTTTAGTGATTTGGTTAAGCATTTAATTTTGTAATTTCATTTTTGTTGAAGTTTAGAACTTTTGAAATGTAACAGATTTGGTATATTTTGTGGTAGTTTAATAAAATATGAAATTGATTTATTATATGTTGAAGGGGCTAAAAATTCTATTTTTTTAATGCCTTAGTGTCATGTTGTCCTTGGAAGGGGGTTTTTCAAATAGTTTGCTGTTTAAGTTTTTGTTATACTTATTGAGGGCATTTTCTGAAAATGGGTGTTTTCATTTGTATGTTACATGGTATTATCCACTGTGATTTTATACACATGAAAGTTGTTTTATAAATGTCTCTAGGGCTGACAATTCAACATTGGTACTATTTTTCTGTGATTTTGTCCTTCAAATATAGTTTTGAAATGGGTTTTATGAGAAACTATTCGGTATACTCTTTGGAATTGTTTTATAAAAGATTTGAATGATTTAACAATTTATGTAAGTGGTGAGACCATATTGTCAAAATGTTTTGGAGTGTGTTTATTATGAAATGGTACATTTTAAATGTGATAGGGTCTGTTTTGTGATGTGTTCCATCTTGTAAATGTTTTACAAAAATGTTTAATGGATTTAATAAAGTGTGTAAGAGATGTGAAAGTGATGTGGGATGGTCTGTGTGAGTGTGATGTGAAAAATGTATTTTGGTTATGAAAAAAATAATTATGTAACATTTAATTGGGCTGGTATGTGAGTTGAAATATATTTTAATTGTTTTATAAATTTATTTAATGGATTTGTGGATATGTTATAGAAATGTGAAATGTTTTGTGGGCTATTTTGGTGAGAGTTGGATTTCAAATAAATTTGAATGAAAAGTGGACTTTTATGACTTGTGTTGTATACATGTGGGATGTTTAGTGAATTTGAGATGTGGAAATGATATTTTCATGTTAAAAGATTATTTCATGACCTGTTGAACTTGTTTGAGCACAAAGGAAAAAACTGGGTATCTAGGTTGGTGGACATGTTCTTGTATGACTCTGAATCCATGGGGTTTGTCCCCAACTTTACAAAGAAATATTGATGATAGAAATTTTAACAAAACTATGCTGATGATGATTGGGTGCCACTTGGTTATGTTTATATTCCATACTAGTGGTTCGTTCATGAGAATTGATATTTATGAGGGTTACTCTCACCGAGATATGAGGTAACTAGGACCCACAACGAGCTAGTGCCAATGGGTTATTTCTCATTGCATGTTCTCATTAGATCCATTAAAATTACCTTCATCATATTGTATATTTGGCTGGAAAATTTTTTAGCTTTGGGATTTATTTTAAAAGTGTTTATTCATCAAATTATCCAACTTGAAAACTGATTTTTTTAGTTTCATATTTTAGAAATTGTAACTAGAAATTACATGTTTTTGAAAAATTTCATGCTTTTCATCATTGAATGTTTATCGCAGGGAATGTTTTAGTGCTGGTAGTCTACTGGGCATTGTCTCACACCCTACATAGACCCTTGGGTGTAAGTAGACTAGGTTATTTTGTTGTCGCATGTTGCATACAGTTTTTCGTTTTAGTGGTGTGAGTTTATAGCAGGTCCATGGTGGTGAAGTCCTGTGGAGATGGATTGAGGGTGGTGCCCCATTCCATGAGGGTTCAAGGGATGTTTCATGTTGGTTGTGTACCTTTGTTATAGTCTTGATTAGTTGTTTTAAAAAATGTAATTCGGTTCTAAATTTTTGTAAAATATTGTTTGGTTTGTAAAATAATGATTTTTTTATTGGATTCTTTTGTTGTTTTATGTTTATAAACACCTATAAATCAATCCCAATTCTAATCTTATGATACCTATGCAATTGTTCTATCCCATGGTCATCAAGAATTCCCTTAGGGTCTTGTCGTGGGCTGGGTCAATTGTCAGTTTCGATAGAGACCAGATTCGGTTCGTGAAAAAATGGTATCAAAGTAGGTTCTGGTTAACTCTTTGTGTCATGTTATTTGCGGAACAATTGGGATAGTATGGTGTTAGGATTGTTGGGACTTGCTATTTCTATTATGGGTTCTGTTCTTGAACCCCACACCTCATGACTGGATTCGAGTCACCAGGGGAGGTTTGGATTTATATGAGTCCTTTGGATTTCATAGATTGATGATGTTTAGGGGAAATGAAAAGAGAGTTGGGTTAATGGTCTCAGTGAGATCACAGGGCCTGGAAATCCATGTGGATCCTAGGATATTCACTAAAACACTTTTTGTGATGGTGAAGTGATTGGAATATGGCCACCAACCATATGTTCAAGTCACCCACAGAAACTGGTTTCCTCTCGCATTGTCTTGTGTTCTTAATTTTTGAAATCTTAGAACGTTGGTTTTAAAGTGACTTGTTTTTAAGAAGCATAATGTTTTTTTGAAATGATTTTCAAATAAAGAGGTAAGGGGTCGATTTTTTAAAATAGAGAACTGAATTGTCAGAATTTAATAGGAATGGAAAATGGTGTGGTTGCAACTCTTTTGAAGGAATGAACTAGGTCTATGTTGGTTTTGAAAAGGTGTTTACAATAAAGTTTTATAAACTATTGAAAGGTGTTTTAATTGTAAGAGATGTTTTGAAATTGATGAGAATAACATGAAAGTGAGATTTCATTGGAATGATTGTGCCTTTCTGAATTTTTTTTAATGCCGTAATTTGGGTTTCATTTTGAGGGTAGCGGTCATGAGAAAAAGGGAATATTGGTTGATTATTTTTCTTTTGAAAATTGGAATTAGTGTTTTTATTAAAATTTGGTAATTTTTTGAGAAACCGCATGCATGGGTTATATGGGATGATGGATGGTTAGTGGAATAACTGGATGAGTACTGAGATTGATATGTGGAGGGTTCCCGGTGTGGCACGAAAAAATGCATGTGTTGGGCACATGGGGTACTATTAGGGGATATTCTAACCGCTAAACCATTTTTTTTCAAAGAAATGTTATTAAAAGGAAAAAATGATGTCTTAATGAGTGGTTTTGGGATGGTTTGTATTATGTGTTTATTGAAATTTTGATGTTGTGGAATGTTTTGAGTACAAGAACTCCTCTTGTTTGAACAATGTTTTTGTTTTGTGTTTGGTCGGTAAGCTGGATTGAAGGGATGGTTAGTGGTCTCCACTGAGAATATTATGGGAAGACGTTATGGTGTTTCTCATTACCTATCTAGTTATTTTTGAGGTATTTCATGACCAATGGACTAGGTTGGTTTGGTCCTTGGGTTCTCACATTGAATTAGGTATGCCCCCATTATGTGTTAGTGAAAAACCATAGTGCAACCCATGTTGTTTTGTCGTTGGAAGATCCTCCATCTGATCAATTTATGGAATCATTTTCTTCAGCTTTTTAGATTGAGTCAACACCCTTTCCTTTCTTGTTTTTTTGTATTCACTTGTAGTTGTAGAGTGATCATTGGGGGATGAAAGAGACCTTAGCTTCTGAAGTTTCTTGATTTGCTGAAGGTGGAAGTGGTCTATGGTTGTTAGCATGGATGAGTATTTGGAAGGTGTCTAAGAGGTCCTCTTAGTCTTTTGTAGTCCCTTATAATAAGGATTTCACGTTAAACTACCAGTTTGTGAAATCTGGTAAGGATAGGATATTGTGGCCACTTTCTAGAATTGTGCATTGTTTTGGTATGTTGTATAAGTTCCCTCTCCATGCATTGTTTATATTAGTCTCCATGGTCCTATTTGGTGATTCCTTGTGATGTCATGCGCTCAATTGACTGTAATGGTGAAATTCATGAAATCCTCTGAGAGTCCCTATTATGTTGGGAGAATTTCTCCCTTGGAAAAACTTCAAAATCATCTATTTTAGAGGGAGGTGACTATAGGTGTTCTTTACCTCTACTGTTTCTTCCCCGATAAAACAATGTGGGATGTGTGTGAATCTTTTATGCCCTTGTTTTAGTGAAATATCGGGTTAGGGTAATGTAATTTTGGAATGTGTTATGTCTTGGAAATATTATCGAGGATTGTAATGTAGTTTTTGGTGGCACCGAAAGAAGAAATCTCATTTAGGGGGTTTCCAAAGCCTAACTACGAGTCTGAATATGATTCAATCATTTGAGCTCTAGCCATAGGTCTCAGAGAGAAGATGAATCATAGTCCAAGGAAATCCCAGGGTCATTTAAACCATTATACAATGTAATATCCTTGGTAAATAAGATAGAGAGATTTTAAACCTTTGGTTTCATAATCATTCTTATTCTATTCCTGTTCGGTGGAAATTGATGGATGGCCTTGTACCCATGTCATCACCTAATGTCATTCTCTCCCCCATTAGTTTCCATTGAGTCATTAAATAATGGTTGGAAATTTGAATAGACGTGATGAGGACATAGTTTTTGCACAATAAGTAGTGACTGTGAGCCAGGGCCATCCGAAAAGTGATCCGCATAGTAAGTGCATGGTTTCCAAAACAGTGCAGACTAACCATGCACCCTTTCCAAATATTTAATATTTTTTGGGAATTTCTATGTCGGCCCATGATGGTCAGTAAACATGGTTGGTTCTTATGGTGGGGAGTCCCACTATGATTCTCATTACATTACTCTATAAAATATGGATGGAATTTTACCCTTTTTACTAGGGATTCCATTCAGGCCTCCCCATGTTAGTGTCCTAATTCTGTCTCGGAAAAATATAGGTTGTCTCTTATGGTGGGGTTCCAATTTGTGTCCCCCTATACCAATAGCACAGATTTATCCATGCTCTTGTCTTGGCGGTAGGTAGTATCATTTGGAACTATCTATCTACCAACATATACCATGAGTAATCATCAATATTGGAGACTGCCCAATGGTTTAGTTAAAGTAAGGTAAGGGTAACCTTATTCGAAGTTGTTTTTCGTTTGGGTGAATTTATTGAGTCATGTTCAGATAGTGTTCGAGGTTTTTTCTATTTGGATAAAGTATGAATTTGATTGATCATTTTAGGAATGTGTTGTATGTTTAGGTTGTGAGATTTATCCCTCCTTAATTGATAACTGGAGGTGTTTTGGCCCTTGTGGGAAAATATTGGAAAAAAAGTACATCTAGATTTCTCAGTTGGGTTTGGTTTTTGAATCTCGTCTTGCTGTGGCTTTCTGGAGATGAAACATTTTCATGGTGGGGACAATTATCACATTATTGAAACATTTTAATGTTAAATTTTATTTAAATTCCATTAATGATTTGTTTTGGGGGTTTCCCAAGCATTATGAAGGAATGCGTGAGTTTTCATGAATTGGGCCAAACTGTCAGCCCAATTCCTGATTTAAAAAATGGATTTATTTATAAATCCTTCATATTTAAAATTTTTTCATCCATTAAAAATTCTTACTTATCATCCCCTGACCTATTAACACCACCATATTAATTTGGACAATTTAAGAACCCATAATCATGGTGGATATGGTTTTTTATTTAATGGATTGGGCCTGACTGAAAGCCCATTTCTAGTATTAAAGATATTATTTATTATTTAATATATCCTCCAATATTTACATTTTTTCGGTGATTCAAACTCTCCCTCGAGACCACATACCCAAGGCACACCCCCATTCTCCCCTACCCCCTCTTTGGAGCTTGTTTTAATCGTGAGTTTGGATGAAACTTCTCTAAATTTATCAAACCACCCATATTTTAAGAGGTAAATTTATTATTTCATAACACATTAATTTCTTACTCTTTTCCACCATTCAAGTTCCTAGATGATATATTCAACCTTTTTTGAATCTCCGTTAAATTATTGGCTATTTTCAGATTTAGATACATGTGTATTTGGGGTGACTTTGTAAATATTTTTCATTGTAAGTGATTCCTTCTTGTTTTTTTCCTTTTCCGTTAGGGTTTCCTTCCTCTTTAATTATGTTCTAAACTGTCCAGAAGTTAGGTTTCGGACCTAGGGTTTGATTTGGAGTCTTTTTGGTCAAATTTTTTGGGTCTATGGTGGGATTTATCTTCCTTGTGGTGCTGCAATGGTAAGCTTGATGTTTTTCACCTTGTTTTGAGGAATAGAACACTTTTGGTAAGTGATTCCACGGTTAACCGTTCCTTTATGAGTTAGTTTTTTTACTGGTTTTTCATGTTCCCCATATGCTTTGTGTGGTGTGAAAACCATTTTTGAGTGATTTGGTTAGGAATTTAATTTTATAATTGCATTTTTGTTGATGTTATGAACATTTCGAATGTAACAAAGGTGGTTTCTTTTGTGGTAGTTTTATAAGATATGAAATTGATTTATTAGTGTTTGAGATGGACTACAAATTCTTTTTTGATAATTCCTTTGGTTCATGTGGGACTATTAAAATAGTTTTTGGAATAGGTATTCTCTTTAAAACTTTTTTATACTTCTTTACAACATTTTATGATTTTTTGGTGTTTTCATTTGTACCTTACGTAGTATTATCAAATGTCATTTTATGACACTTGAATGTGTTTTTATAAATTTCTCTAGGGCTGAAAAATTATACTTTGGTAGTGTTTTGGTGTGGTTTTGTTCTTGAAATATAGTTTTTAAATTGGTTTTATGAGCAAATATTGGGTATACTATTTAGAATTGTTATATGAATGATTTGAATGATTTAATTATTTATGTAAGTGGTGAAACCAGATTGGAAAGATGTTTTTGAGTGTGTATATTATTGAATGGTACATTTTAAATGTGAGAGGGGATATTTTGTGATGTGTTCCATCTTGGAAATATTTTACAAAAATGTTTTATGGATTTACTAAAGTGTGTAAGAGATGTGAAAGTGATGTGGGATGTTTTGTGTAAGTGTGATGTGAAAAATGGATTTTGAATATGAAAAAGGTTATTATGTTAATGTGAGTGGGATTTTATCTGAGTTGTAATATATTATAATGGTTTTGTAAAAAATTTTAATGGATTTGTGGATGTGTTAATGATATGTGAAAAGTGTTTTGGGTTATTTTGGTGTGAGTCACATTTCAAATCAATTTGAATGAAAAGGGGACTTGTGTGACTTGTGTGGTATACATGTGGGATTTTTGGTGAATATTTGATAAGGAAAAGCTATTTTAATCTAAAAAGTATATTTCTTGACTTGTTGAAATTTTTTGATCACAAAGGGAAAACCAGGGTATTTAGGTGGGTGGATGTGTACTTGTATACTAGTGAGTCCGTGGGGTTTTACCTCAGTTTCAATTAGCAAGATTGGTGTATAAAAATATAAATAAACTATGATGATGATGATTGGGGACCACTAGGTTATGGGTATGTTCCCTACTACTGGCTCATGCTCGATAAAGGATATTTTTTATGGTTACTCTCATTGAGATACGAGGTTCCAGAGACCCACAATGAGCTACTGCCTAGGTGTTATTTCCTGTTGCTTGTGCTCATTAGATCCTGTAAACTTACCGTCTTCATACTGTATATTTGGCTGGAAAATTCAGTATATTTGGAATTTATTTTAAAAGTGTTTATTATTTAAATGGCCCACTTGAAGAATGATTCGGTAGTTGTATCTTTTGAAATTGTAACTAAAAATTACATGTTTTTTAAAACATGTATGATTTTTGTCTTTTAATGTTTATCGCATGGAATCTACTTGTGGTGGTATCCTACTGGGCATTGTCTCACACCCTACTTACTCCATTGGGTATAAGTATACATGGTTATATTTTTGTCGCATGATGGGTACAGTTTTTAGATCTAGTGGTTTGAGTTTCTAGCCGGTCCTTGGTGGTGATGTCTTGTGGATATGGATTTAGGGTGGTGTCCCTTTCCATGAGGATTATTGGGCTGTTTTATTTTGGGTTTATACCTTTTTTATAGACTTGTTGAGTCGTTTTAAAATATGTTATTCAGTTCTGAATTTCTGTAAAATATTGTTCGGTTTGAAAATTCTAGATTCGTTTTATTGGATTCTTTTGTTGTTTTATGTTTATAAACATTGGTAAATCATTCCAAACTCTCATTTTATGTTACCCAGGAACATGTTCTAGCCCATGGGGATCTGGAACACCCTTTGGTCCCTGTCACATGCTGGGTCGATTGTTGGTTTTGATGGAAACCAGATTCAATTCGGGACAAAATGGTTTCAAAGGAGGTTCTGGTTAACTCTTTGGGTCATGTTATTTAGGGAGTAGTCGGGATACTATAGAGTTAGGATTGTTGGGACTTGGTATTTCTATTATGGGTAATGTGCATGATCACCACACGTCATGACGAGATTCAAGTATCCAGGGGAATTCAGGATTTATATGAGTCCTTTGGATTTATTTTATTGATATTGATTATAGGAAATGAATATAGAGTTGGGTGAATAGTCTCGGTGAGCACGTAGGGCCTAGAAAGCCATAGGAGACGGTGATATTTACTATAACACTCTCCGTGATGGTGATGTGATTGGAATATTGTCGAGAACCATATATCCCAGTCACCCACTGAAACTAGTTTTCTCTCCATTGCCTTGTGTTCTTTAGTTTGGAAATCATGGATCTTTGGTTTTGTAGTGGCTTGTTTTTAAGAAGCGTAAAGTTTTTGTGAAATTTTTTTTCTTAAAATAAAACTCACTATTTAGGTTCTCATAATGATTATTTTTCTAAGAAAATGTGGGTACCTAAAATTTTTATTTCTGAAATTTTAGGATCCAAGAAAGTTTCGATTCTGGAAGTCTAACACTCTTATTTAATGGAAAATAAAGATATTGAAAAAAAAATACATCATACATGGATAGTGGATATTCTTGACCTATGAATGGTAACAAAAACATCTTTGAAAATATTATCATGTTGAAAGGAAGAAAAGTAACATTCTGAGATAATGCTCGGGGAGAAATTATTAGTATATGTAATATTTTTCATCTTGGAAAAACATTGATTTAAAATTATTTATTTTTTAAAGATATTAAGAAAAAGCTCATTAGAATAATTCAATAATGTGATGAAGGTTACCTTGTGAATTTTTGGAATGACATGTTCTTGGTGAATAATTTCAAGGAATTGTTTATTCTTTCATCCCATAGGTAAGAGGATGTGTACACACTAAACATATAAGACATTAGGAGCCAATATCTACCACTCCTTAGTGGAATGGAAGATCAATATTGGTTATGGCATAAAAGTTTAGGACCCTGTAACCTTGGGAGCCTATGAAAAGTCTCTATGAAAAGTATTTTTAAGGATTTACTAGAGCATATATTTGATTTTTCAAAAGATTGTGATCCTTTTCAATTTCAAAAGAAATATAAATAAAGCTTTAAATCAATTAGAAATGTCTCATCATCTAATGAATTTCAGTTAGTGCATATGGATCTTTTCGGTCCAACACAAACTGGAAGCATTGGAGGAAAATATTATGTATTTGTCCTAGTTTATGACTACACTAGATTTATGTGGGTGTATTTTCTAGTAATGAAATCTGAAAATTTTCCTTATATAAAAATTTTTTGAGCCCATTTTGAAATTGAGAAAAACCATCAATTGATAACTATTCATAGTGATCATGGAGGAGAATTTCAAAATTCAACTTTTGAAACGACTTATAGTATAAAAGGCATTACCCATAACTTCTCAACTCTAAGAGCTACTCAACCTAATGGTGTTATTGTTTGAAGAAATCAAATTATTCAAGTGATAACAGGAACCATGTGTAGTGAATATTCTATATCTAAACATTTTTGGGATGAATGTGTAAGTACATATTGTTATAATATATTTCATGTTAGAATTATACCTTTTCTTAACAAAACACCCTATGAGATTGGAATTGGTAGAAAACCTAGACTTATCTACTTCATGGTCATTGGTTCCAAAGTTCTAATTTTAAATAATAAAGAAATGTTACATTAATTCACACCCAAATTTGATGAATTAAATTTCCTCAGCTACTCCAGAACTTCTAAGGCTTATAGTGTCTTTAATAAAAATACTTATACTGTTGAAGAAACATTCCATGTTAAATTTAATGAAACTTATCCTTTTGTTTTTAAACAAACCCATTATACATCTTCATATGTCTATTCAAAAACTGATTATCATACCTTGATAGAAGATCCTCATGAAAAAAGAAAATTCTCAAGAAAATTTTTCTGAAGCATTTACCTCAGAAAATTTTCTACCATTTGTTGACTAACATTTTTTACAAAACCCAATTAAAATGTTTCTTAAGAATCATCACAGTGATAGTATCATTGGTGATGTAAATCATTATATAAGGACTAGAAGTTCCTTGAGAAATGAAATAGAACATCTATCATCCTTTTAACAATTTTAAAAAGAAATCATAAATGAATATTTTTGAGGTGATTATTAGATCAATGAAACGAAATATGAGCTCAAGTAATTAGAAAGGAATAAATTTTAGAACCTGGTTGAAAGACCTAAAAACAACTATTATTGGATTAAAATGGGTCTTTAGAAATAAGTGTGATTAAAATGGGATCATTTTAAAAAATAAGTCAAGATTATTTTGTAAAGGCTATAATATACAAGAAGCAATATACTATGAAGAAACATGTGCTCCAGTATTTAGATTTTAATCAATTCATATATTTCATGCCTTTTTAGCATTATTCAACTTTAAACGTTTTCAAATGGATGTAAAATGTGCTTTCCTTAATGTATATATTCAATAGGAAGTTGTGGTTAAACAACCTCCGAGTTTAGAAGACACAAAACATCATGAACATGTTTTCCAAAATACCAAAGCTTCATATGGATATAAAAAAGCCCCTATAGGTTGGTATGACAGACTTATAGAGTTTTTGTAACAAAACAATTATGTTAAGAGAAATACTGATCCAATCCTTTTTATAAAGAAAGATAAGAAATTTTTTTATTTTTTCTAATTTATGTTGATGAAATTATATTCGGTTTAACTCAGCAATAATCAACTGATTCGTTTTCAAATCTAATGAAAAATGAGTTTGAAATTATAATGATGGGTGGGTTAACATTTTTCCTAGGTTTTAAATTTTTTCAAAAACCAAAAAAGAACTTTTATATCTCAATATATTTATATTAATGAAATTAATAAAAATATGAATATGACAACTCTATGATTATAAGTACTCCCATTGGCACCTCAAATTCTCTTTATCTTGATGATGTTATAAAACAAGTAGATGAAACATCATTTAGAGGTATGATAGGAAGTTTAGTATACTTGATAGCTAGTCATTCAGACATCATATTTTCAGTATTCTTATGTGCAAGATATCAATAGAATCCTAAGGAATCTCATTTAAGAGTAGGTAAAATAATTTTTCACTATTTAATGGGAACCATGGATTTATGATTCTTTTATACTTGTGGAAATGATTTTGTTTTAAAATGTTTCTCTGATGCAGAATTTGGTGGATGTATAATGGATAGGAAATGTACATCAGGAACCTGTCATTTCATAAGAGATTCATTAGTTTCTTTGTTATTCAAAAACAAACACTCAGTATCACTTTCCTCTACTGAAGCTAAGTATGTAGCCGCTGGTAGTTGTTGTGCCCAATTATTGTGGTCGCAACACACACTCATAGAAAATAGATTGTGTTTTACAAAAACCCAAATATCGTGTGATAATAATAGTGCCATTTCTCTAATTAAAAACCCTACACATCACTCTCATGAAAAACACATAGATATTAGTCATCAATTTCATAGGGATCATGCACTAAAATGGGGTATCATTCTTCAATTTATTAGAATGCAAGATCAACATGCTGATAATTTCACAAAATCATAACCGTTCAATATATTTGAAAACATTAAACAAAAGTTTGTAATGATAACCAAAAGGTAATTTTCCACATTAAATTTATGTTGAAACTTACTTTTTATTGAAAGAAACTCCATTTGATAAGGGGTGGGGGTTCATTTGCATGATTAATCAAAAAATATCAAAATCAAAATTTTCACAGTCAATATTTTATAAATCCATATTTTTCCATATTCAATTTTTTTTATCAAAATTATCTTAATCAAAATTTTCGTAGTCAAAATTTTCTTAATCAAAATTTTCCCTTAATCAAAATCTTTTTGTAATAAAATTTTTTGTAATAATTTTTTTCAATAATAAAAATTTTCCTCGTCAAAATTTTTCATAGTAAAAAAACTCTCAATTTCAAAAAATTTCTTTACTTAGTAAAATTTTCCGGAATCTAAAGTTCATCAGTAAGAATTTTCTTTATTACTTATAATTTTACAAGCATTCTGGAAGGTATATTTCCTTTGTTGAATTTTTTTAATAATTTTTTTTACATGTTGTTATTTATCATCTTAGTTAAGAATTTTTTTTGGATTCACTTTTCCATAAGTATGAATTTTTAACTTAAAAACCTCAAAAGATTGAAACCTACTGAAATCCTTCTTCAGCATTCATCTCAACCATCAGATCAGATTGAGCATATTTCAACAGTTGGATCAAACAAGGAAGATTAAAGGTCACCTCAAACGCCTATATAAATACCTTCGATGATTTTCCAACATTGGTTTTCCAAGCATGATAATGCAGAAACCCAACTACTCTACTTAAGGCCCATTCTGAATTTACTAGTTTTCCCAATTCTGAATGTCATTGGAAGATTCTCCTCAGATAAAAATGTCATCAATCAAGGAAATTTTTGAGTGGCATGACTACAAAGAAATTTTAGTACATCCGAAGTTCTTTTCTAAGTATGACTCTATTATTTCAAGGAATATGAATTTGATTGGCAGGGAGAGATTATGTGTATAAAAAAAGGCACATAATCTGGTTTATCCAGAGTTACTGGTATAATTCATTGAATTCATATGTTTCTTTAATTAAGTAGAGAGTGACATGTTTTTTTCAAGAGTTTGGGAAAAAATATTCCCATTACTATAGTAAGGCTACAAACTTGATTGGAATGTTGTATGAGGGTGAAGCTGAGTTTTGTACCCACAAGATAACAGATGTATCAGGTTCGTATGATAAAGAGAAGGATTTTTAGTGGCTTGGTTTTAAATAAGTGAAAAATCCAATTATTTTTCATCTTTATACAAATTTCCAGAATCTTGAGTTATGGGATCAAGGTATTCTCATTCTTAGAAAAGGAGACCATGACTTATTAAAGAAGAGTGATAACTATATCCTAGATTTTCTAGTGAACCACAAGAATATTAGATTAATAATGTATGTTTTCATTAAAATCATGAATATCAAGGATTGGAATCTAAAATATTAAATCTTCATGTTTCCGATTATTTTTTCAAATATTATAGTCCTTTTTCTAGAATCATCAAAAATATCGTGTACTTCTCATATATGGAATTTCAAGGTTTTGTTGTTAAGTGATGATACTCTGAGAAGGATGATGGTTAGCTTCAATAGTGAATCCAAATAGTTTTATGATATATCTTATGTTAAAATAGAAGCCTTTTCAAAGAAAATGGCTGTGTCTATGACTTCTATAAATGGTGGTAAGAAGAGAAAGGTGAAGAAACTAGAAAAGAAAGAAAAAACTCATGTAGTTCAGGAAACTAAATTAGCACCACCTAAGGAAAATAAAAATAAAAATACTTATACAAATGATTTGGTTTCCAAGTGGAGAGAAGACAATAAGAATAGAATAGAAGTGGGCCTAGTTTTGTCTTGGACCCGGTTAAAGCAAAAGACATAATGATTAAGGCAATAGAGGATCATGGGAATTAAGAAAAAGAAAAGAAGAAAAAGAAGAAGATATTAAAAGATGAGATTGTTCAATCTCTTCTCAAGGATACTGAAAAAGCTTCTGAACAAGTCTAGGTATTATAACCATTTTTTCATGAATCACTCCTAGTGACTCCAGGAAAGAATATGGCGATTTAGAAATCGAATGAAGAAAACAATTGTGCAAAAAGAAGAAGTAGAAGTAGAAGAAGATGAAGGAAGTGATGATACTAATGATATAATAATAAAAGTGGAATAATGTCATGAGAAGAATATTCCTTCATAAAAATAGTCATTCCGAACATCTCAGGCTGAATCAACCAAAATTATTTCACTAGGAAAAGAGGATGAGGAGAAAGAAGGGAGAAAAAAATCTGGTGATAAAGGAAACAATCATGATTTTATTCATCAATAGGATATAGTGGAAGATGATGAATAACAAAAAGTTGAGGAAGATAGGATATTTCAACTATCATATAGTGATAATGAATTTCCAAAATAATAGGTGATCATTCTTTAAAAAAATAAGATAAAACAGGTGTTGGTTGATACACCTAGGAAAGTTTTAGTGTAAAAGGAATATGTTGGTTGTTCATCAAAGAGAAAATACAAAGAGATAGAAAAACAATCACCACCAAACATACAATTTGATTTGGAATCATCCTCTCATGGTTATGACTTTGTAGTACAATAATTGAATAAGTTGGTTGATACCATTCCCTTATTTCTAAGCATATAATCTAAGTGCCAAATGCATCAACACTCGTTTAATCCAAAATCAGATTTAGATACCATTCTTATGGATACGTTTTTCAGGATTGTTGATGATTTCAAATCATTCTTCATCGTGTATGAAGCTCACAAAAGGTCATTCAAGGGAACTACAAAGCGGTCAAGGAATACAATTGAAGAGATAAGAGTCAATGCTGACTTTCAAGATAATGTGAAGAATGTGTTTGATACCGAAGATAACAAGATCAAAGATCTCATTACAAGTTTTAATGAGAAGCTTAGTCTTGAAAAAACAACCTAAAAGTAGGATATCAAATATCTTAATGGTAGCTTAACTAAATTTCGTTGAATTGGAAAAGGGAAAGAGATCTCAAAATTGAGTTTGATGAAAATCATGCTAAATATTAAATACATTTTAAATATCAGCTAGAAATTATTAAGGCTCAGGAGGAAATGATTAAAGCCTTGGAGAAGAAAAATGATGTTCAGGATCAGCTGCTCTAGCACTTTGATGAAGATCAAAAGGAGATTAAGAAGGTGAAAACCATTGTGAAGAAGTTAATGTCGAATAAGAAAGAAGGATGATTTTTCCCAATCTGATCTTTTGTTGTATTTTCTTCTTAGTTAAAATCCATTCAATCTTAATGAAATTTTGGTTGATATTTATATATTTTGTTGTTTAGTACTAATATTTCAGGTACCATTTTTTCTATTACCTTTATTCATTTTCGAAAATCACATAGAGGTAGAAAGGAAGGATAAAAAGAATACTAAGTAAAGAAGATAATTCCCTAAGTAAGGGGTAGTATATCTAACAGGTAGTTTTACCTAAGAATATTTCGTTATACAAGAAAAATAAAAATCACTACAAGGATGTTAAGAATACGATCCTTAAGGATTTCAAAACCTAAGGGGTAGCTAGTTTTATTCACTATGATTCATAAGTAAAGGGAGATAATTTTTTGTTCATAAAGCAAAAATCTTAGTCCTTATATTTTCTTTCATAAGGATGTTTCTAATTTCAAAAAGGGGGATATTTTTGAGTCAATAAGGTTTCCTTATGACTTTTAAATTCCTCTATGTTTTGAAAACCATAGACAATTTATCTTAAGGGAAATTGATTTTTTCCTTATAAGTATTCTCATAAGGAAAATCTCCAATCTATAAGGATAATTTCCAATCCCTAAGAAAATTTTCCATTCTCTATGGAAATTTTTACATGAGTTATGATTGTTCATTTTATAGTCTCACTAAATCTTTCTCAATTATTTATAAGGAAAAAATTTGGTTTCACATATAAATCCTCATAATCCTATAAATACATAGATATAGTGTATTTTATTTTTATGTCCAAAATTCTCTAAAATTCAGGTTCCGAATTCTCTAAATTTCAGACACTGAATTACATAGATTTCAGACTCTAAATTCCTCAGAATTCAGAAACTGAATTCAATGAAATTCAGGTTTTGAATTATCTGAATTTTTGGATCCAAATTATTTTCAATTCAGGTTCTGAATACTGTGAAATTCATGATCAGAATTCTCTGAATTTCATGTTCTGAATTAACTGAAATTCAGGTTCCAAATTATCTGCATTTCAGACACCAAATTCTATAGAATTTAGACTTCAAATTCCTCAAGAATTCAGAATCCAAGTTCCTCAGAACTCAGACTCCGAATTCCTCATATTTTAGATTCTAAATTCAATGAAATTCAGACTCCTAAATCTATAGAATTGGGATGTTTAATTACTGGAAAATAGAATCTGAATGTCCTTGACTTATAGTCTTTGAATTTTATTTGGTTAGACTCCCAACATTATTTTTCCATAGACACTGAAAAATATGTTTGGTTACCCAACCTTATTTTTCTTGTTATATTCCGGAAACGATGTTGTACATTCTGTTTCTAACTAACTGTCTTTTCAGTGACATGTGAACAAGTCCTTTTGAGATTTAAGGGAAAATATGATCATAAGAGGAGGGGAGCCAACTATTGTTGAAGTTCCTATAAATAGGTACTCATTTTAATTAGTTCAATACTAATAATACTTGTTGATTACTCTAGAGATTACATAATGTTGACATGATTTCTATAGAGAGACTCTCATTTTTGTGCATACATAACATCTTGTTAAGGTTTCTTTGTGTGACTCCATTTGTTGTTGAGTAAAATTGAGAGATTATAGGGATATGAGGAAAGAGGTGATAACTACCATTTATCTCAAGGACTTCTATGGATAATAAGGAATAGGGGATGACTTCTATAAAGTTCGAGGGCTTATGTGGATTGAAAAATAGATTTCAATATTCCTATGGAGGGCTTATCCTGGTGTGGGTAATATTGACATTCATGTAAGTATAAATCAAGGTACCTTTATCCAAGGTTGTTGGATACCCTACTCTTTTTGTTAAAAGATTTTATAATTGTTACTATTTTTGTTTCAAGTTTATTTATACTATATTATGATAAAAGGAGATAGTATAACCTTCTTATACTTTCTTGTATGCATGTATACTCTGATAAATAAGATTATATAAGCACTAAAGTAGAATATTTTCCTTGTAAATTTTCCTTATGTCTCATTTATAGAACCATATATCTAGAACCTATCATGTTTGTAGAACTAAAATAGGTCTTGTGAATTTACCTTTTTTAACATTGCTAAAGATATTTTCCCTTAAGTTTAAATATGCATGTTTATAAACATAAAATTCACCCCCACCTCTTGTAATTGATCATCTACGTCATTATTTCAATACTAAAGTTAATGCATTTATACCCAAGGTGCATAATCATTTAATGACAAAAACTATTATCAACATCATCACTCATGTAAAATGAGTTGTTAAATTCAAAAATTTGAAAGAGATTCCCACTAGTTCTTTATCCTTTGGTAATAACTCTTCCATCATTTACACATCTAATTATTCAAGAATATTTTTAAAAATCAATTATTTACCATCATCAAAATGTAAAATTACACCATGTATGTTTTTTAGTCAATCATTTAATAAAACATCATTATATTTATACTTTTTTACATCAATCATAACCATTTTGATTTCTCCTATATTTAGTGAACTATTATTCCCAAAGGTAACATCACCTCCGTATTATTTTCAACATGTTTTCTGATATTTCACCTATAATGTGAGAATAAAAAGCACTATAAAGTATACATACTATTTTTCTATTACTTGATTTCAAGGTAGTATCAATAAAAAATATATTTCATTAATTATGTACTTTCCGGCATGAATTTATTTTCTAGCATACAAAACATGTCTGAGAAGAGTAGTCATACAATATTCATAAAATTGATATTTTTGATCACATATTCCCAAATCCCCTTTTAGAAAATCAAATAGATTTTTCATCCAAATGTTTATAACATGTAGATATTTATCCTTTTCATCATTTTATAATTTAATTATGTTATACATTGTACTTTTACTACTTCTTTCACTATGTACAATCCTTATTCCAATAAGTACCATGTTATGCAACTTTTAAAAATCATATTCCCATATATTTCAAAACCCCAACTGTAACCCCCGAGAATTTTATGAGAAATATTTTGTTTTTATGTTATATAAATCATCAAAAGAATATTTCACTACCCACAAAACTTTCTTGTCTTTTTTTACATGCAATCGCGACATTCCTCGATAGCTTGCATCGTACGCAATACTGAGTTTCACTAAACAACCATATGCTATTAAAATATTATTAAAACTAGCCGTTATGAATAGTAATAACCACCTTTTAAAATTTTGTAAAT
Organism: Viscum album; assembly: GCA_963277665.1. Taxonomy (NCBI): domain Eukaryota; kingdom Viridiplantae; phylum Streptophyta; class Magnoliopsida; order Santalales; family Viscaceae; genus Viscum; species Viscum album. The sequence continues at coordinate 640,788,750 of OY728123.1, forward strand.
ATTATTTTTCCAAATGGACTTCATTTTTGGATTTTTAATATCGAAATTAGCTTAGGGTGAAATTTTGGTACTTTTCGGATAACTTTCATATTCTGGTGAATAGTGAAAATTCATAAGTTTTAATTAAAAACAACTTTTTTAATTGAAATAATTAATAGTGATAAAATATGAATTTGAGTGGTTTTAAAGTATATTTAGAATATATTTTTACCATTTAATACAATTTTGGTCATTGAATGTAATTTCACACTTAAACCAAACATAAACAAGTGTCAATCTTTTGATAGTTATTATCTTTTAAAAACACGGTATTTGTTTTGACGACGAGAATAAATTTTTAAATAAATTAATGCTACTGATGTGTTTTGAATGTGGTAAAATAGACATAATTTTTTAATTCATAATATCAAATATGGCTTAGGCCTATTTTTTGGTATTTTTCTGGAAAATTTCATTTTTTGATGAATAGTGAAACCACTAAATGGTTGTTAAAAAAACTGAATTTTTCATAAAACTTAATTTTACCGATTCTGTGAGTGGAATTTCAAAAATCCGAGAGACAAGGTCAATATCAAGGACTAAAATTTTGTTCAATGAGATAAAAATAATTTTTGGTGAATAGTAAATTTTTACTTTTTTTACAACGGTTAAAAGTAAATAGGGTAATTAAGGGTAAAACTGAAATTATTATTACCCTAAAACATGTCTTAATTATATTGGATAAGTGTAATTCGACCAAAAACAACCTTAGAAATAAAATATGACCATTTAGGCCCACATGGATTAGATTATGACATTTATTATCAATTTATTTAAATAAGGGTTAAAATAGTTAAAATCAATGTTTAATAAATAAAGCATTTTATATATAGTGTTATACATAAGATAAATTAGACTATAAATATACATTATAAAGAAAAAAATCTTTCCTACATAATAGTATTTTATTTTTAATTTTTAGACATTAAATAATTTAATTTAGTTATGACACAAAGATGATGCAGTAATTATCTTATTAATGAAATATTGACATAATTGATGTTATAAATACCCAAATAAATGTAATTTGAGACTTTTTATGAATTATACTAATTTTCTAGGTCAATATGACATGTTATTAGTTATTTAATTAACTTTTTTCGAACTAATAATTCTGTTATGAATTTAAAAAAAAAATTACTAAATAGTGTCAAAATTGACATAAAATAGTTTTTCAAAATAAATATTATATTATTAATTGTTAGATTATTCCTAAAAATCTAAGGCTTGGCCAAATTACATAGATAAGGATATATATATTAATAATAAACAACTTGGTGTTCTTTTGGCTTGTTATAGTAAGTTTATTAACCTTATAGTGTAAGAACACAAAAAGACACGGTAAAAGTAAAATTATCTAACTTAAAGTTAAATATAAATGATATGGTTAAAATAGGAACATAAACTTTTCTAAATTCTATTGGATGAGAGGGTTTCGACCCATCCCCACCTTAGCTTCTAAATAAATGAATTTGGAGCTATTTAAAACCTAATTTGGCTTTATAATAAAATAATAGTTTTAGTTTTTCCAAAGGAGCCCATCTCCTCCCTTATAAAAGGGCACCTCCTCCCCCTCTTCCTCACCCCACTTTGAGCCTTCAAGTTCGGCCAAACCCTTACAATTGCTCCTCTCCACTTCCCTATAGACATCCTAGACGTCCTGATCTTCTTCAAAGACCAATTTTATTGCCCTAAAAGGAGGTCTCAAAGAAGCGCTTCAAAGAAGAGGTAATGTCTGTTACCGATTCTTTCAACTTTATTTCTTCTTCCACTTATTCTTCTTTAGTTGTTTCATTATTAAGTAATAAAATCAGTACCACTCATATACTTATATGATATTATAAGTATTAAACAACCCTATTTCTCCATCTATCCATCCTACGGAAAACGAAATCACCGCGCGTGCGTACGTACGGAATACCGTCTCCACGCCGTGGTGTAAACTATTTTCCACCACCACCTTAGTTGGATGGGTATAATGGTGTAAATAATGACTATATATGATTATTGTAAATTGATATTGATTATGAAATAGTATACATACACTCCAATACAATTCCACGATCATGGAAACAATATCATCGCTCGTGCGTACGTACGGAATACCGTCTCCACGATGTGATGCGACTCGTTCTACATGATCTTCATTTCATAATGATTATATAAATAAATTTAATGAATGAATATGATATATATTACACTAATAACATTCTGGAAATGAGGTATCTATAACCTTAAAAGAAAAATAAGAATTTATTTGACAAAACATGCATAAGAACAAAAAGTAATAAACACCCGAATAACTAATAGTAATGAAATATTACTAATAAGAAGCTAAGACTATGACCATATATGATATCATAAAAATATGTATGATTATGGAATTAGTCAATAATATTATTTAAATCATTATACAGGATGTTCGGACACTTACGAAGCAAATCAGACCTAAGGTAATGGACAATCTCGCATTATCAATTTTTATCCGAGATTGTTTATACTTCAGAATTTACTAGGGAATATTTATCATCAAAATAAATGTTTCCTCAATATGTAATATTATTTATATCCTCTAGAAATTGTTTAAATCCAATTTTACCCTTCGGTGAGTATTTAGTAAAAGATATGAAAGGAATCTATTTTCGTTTTTCGTACGAGGTACTTTTTGACTTTTCCGACAAAAGTACGAGAAGAATGTTTTTTTAACTTATACGGCATGAATTGATTTTTAAAACATTATTTACAAGAATATTACTTTAAAAATTTTCATGTTTATTTTTAATCAACTTATTTTAGTTTAAAATTTTATGACATGTTAAGAAAAGAAAAAAAATTGAAGTAGAAGGGATATTTTCCTCAAGAATGGAGTTCAAGAGTTTTATCAAAATTATTTTCCATATAAGATGATATAAGGTTTTGTTTATATCCCTATTATTACATGGATTTGATTATGTTGTGATGGAAATATTTTTATGAATTCCTTTATCTTATATGAATTGTTTTATGATGTCACGATGTTTAAGATTCCCATTTTTATTACATGGGTCATGCTATGATGTATGGTTTATGATTTTTTGGAACACATAAGAATGGTATCATTATGAGATGGGTGGGACCTATATCTCCCTCAAATGCATTGGGTAAAGATTTTATATCTCATGAGATAGACATGGCTGGAACGGCAGGTTAAACCGGTTCAGTGAAACAGGACTGAAACGAGGAGTGAACTCGGTTCAGAAATGGACTTTGTCCACTAAGATAGTCTTGGGAATGAGTCTTGACTAATAAGAAATGATTCTCTATGATTATGTGTCTATGACACAAAGTTTCATGTTTTAAGTTATGGTTATTGGAATTACATTTCACTACTATGATTTAACCCAAGTTATGAAATTATGATCTCTGTTTAAGGTTAAGATTTCCAAAAGATATGTTCTTATGTATATGATGTGATTGATATTTATTTTTTTTACCCTTACTGAGCATTTGAGCTCACCCTTTTGTATGTTTTATTTCCCCATTTCTGGAAGAATGTTATTAAGTAAGATATTCCAAAAAAGGGACTCTAGATATAATGAAATAAATGGGTGGCAAAGTAGATTCTTTATGAACCAGTTGTTTATGTTTCCCAGTTTCTAAAGACTCTATACCTATATGGTCCTTTCCTGGTTTTGTTTTATGTTGTAATAAGTGTGAGTCAATTCTGATGTAATAACAATGAATGTAAAGTATGGGTCATTATAGTTGGTATAAGAGGAAAGGTATAGTCAACCGTTGGAAACTAGGATGTGAAAGCCTTAGTAAGAACCCTAAGGATAAGTCTAAGCATAGAACACAATAATAGTGGTTTTGAAATGGACATGAATAACCGAGGATAATACCTTAAGTGTGAAATTTTATTCTTGATTATGTGGTTTTCCTATTATAAGTATTGTTTCTCACACTATTCATCTTGGTTTTAGTCAATGGTTGGAACCCAAAGGAACCGTGTTAATGCGGAATGTGACGGGCAATGCAATGATTGTCCCCCTGAGAAACGAAACGTTATGGGAGCTGGAATTCGAAATATTGTAACCAAGCTCACAAAAATTTCTCAAGCTATGAATCATGCAGGACTTTTAAATGAGAAAAATAAGGAGCAACATTCCGTTGAATCCTTCATGAGGCAGCATCCACCTTCATTCAGTGGGTCTACTGATCCATTAGTTGCTAAACAATGTATTAGTACTACTGAAAAGATATTTTCAGTTTTTCAATGTTCTGGACATGATAATGTCATCCTAGCAGTGTATCATTTGGAAGGAGATGCTGATCAATGGTGGAATCTTATTAAGAATACGAGGCAAAGGCATGAAATTGAGTCCATGGAATGGGACGAGTTCAACAACTTATATTTTAATAAGTACTTCCCTCGTATTCTCCGAACAAAGATGGAGAAAGTGTTTCTTGAACTGAAGCAAAAGGATGATGAATCTGTTGGTACCTAAGAAGAAAATTTTATAACACTTGCAAGGTACGCTTCTGGTATTATTATCCAACCTGAGAGTAAGATCGATCAATTCTTTAGTGGCTTAAAACCAAGTATTCGAAGGGCGTTATCCATAAGGGACATCAATAGCTATGAGGAAATCGTTCGATGTTCTCTCATAGTTGAGATGAAGATCGGTGTAACCCATCAGTTATATGGGTTTGATAAGAAGATGAAAATGGAATTCAATGGAAAATCTAAAGAGCACACTGAAAAGAAGATGAGATTTCCCTTATGCTCAAAGTGTGGAAAGAAATATGGAGGGAGTTTTCTTAAAGGGAAAAGTAAAATTTTCAAATGTGGAAAGGAAGGTCATCGGGCATTTGAATGCCGAAATGATGGGAAGAAGATGTCTAATGATGCAAACAAAGGAAGGGCTACACAGAATGAACCTACTACACTTCAATGTTTCAAGTGAAAAGATATGGGACATTATTCCAATCAAAGCCCAAATCCAAGGGATGATGATGATGGTCGACGTCAACAAACTCTTAAGGATAAAGACAAAGGAAAGTCACATGCAATTTCTATCAGCGATGTGGAGTACGATAACGATGTGGTGAAAGGTACACTTACCATCCACTCTAGAGTATAAAATGTTTTATTTGATTCTGGATCTACCCACTCTTTTATATTTGATGAAATTTCGAAGAGTATCACCGTATTACGTCAACAATTAGATGTTGAGTTAGCTCTGACAACCCCTAATGGAACAACAGTTGCATAAAAAGTTTATAATTCTTCCATGATTGAAGTTTGTGGGAAAGTGCTTCCTGCAAATCTTGCGATCCTTCCTATAGTGGAATTTGATGTGATTATTGACATGGATTGGATTTCATTATATCGAGCACATATCAATTTCCAAAGAAGGGAAGTCACATTTCATATTCCAGATCAATCTATGATCGTCTATCGATGCAAGGATGAACATAACCTTCCGGTGGAAATTTTTTCCATCATATGGGTCTTGATTCCACTAAATGAGGGTTATTTATCTCAAATGGCTAGAGAGAAACACACGATTAATAATACGCCCGTTGTATGGGAGTTTGTTGATGTCTTTCCAGAGGAATTTCCGGGTCTTCCACCAAATCGTGTAGTTGAGTTTTCAATAGAACTCGTACCGGGTGCTTTGTCTATTTCAAAGACACCTTATAGAATGGCCCCAATTGAGTTGCAGGAATTGAAGAAGCAACTCTAAGGGAATATTGATAAGGGATTCATATGACCTAGTGCATCACCTTGGGGAGCACCTATTTTGTTTGTTAAGAAGAAAGATGGATCAATGAGACTCTGCATTGATTATCGAGAACTTAACAAGATCACTATCAAGAACAAATATCATCTCCCACGCATTGATGACTTATTTGACCAACTACACGGAGCACAATAATTTTCCAAGATTGATCTTCATTTAGGGTATCATCAATTAAGGGTCAAAAGGGAGGATATACCAAAGACAGCTTTCCGTACAAGGTATGGACACTATGAATTTATAGTGATGCCATTTGGTCTTACTAATGCCCCTGCCATCTTCATGGATATGATGAATAGAGTCTTTAGAGACTAGCTTGATCAGTTTGTGGTAGTCTTTATAGATGATATTCTTTTATATTCAATGAGAAAGGAAGAACATGAAGATCACTTGAGAATTATATTGAAGACCCTGAGAATGGAGATGCTTTATGCCAAATTTAGCAAGTGTGAATTTTGGCATCAAAAAGTTTCATTTTTGGGTCACATAATCTCAAAAGAGGAGATATATGTGGATCCACCAAAAATAGTGGTTATTGAAAGATGGTCGAGACCAACAACAGTAACTAAGATCCGAAGTTATCATGGTTTAGCTGTATATTATCGAGGTTTTGTGAAAGATTTTTCACGATTATCTAATCCACTCACCAGGTTGACTCGGAAAGGAGTTAAGTTTGTTTGGGCGGAGGAATGTGAAGGGAATTTCAAGGAGTTGAAAAGAAGGTTATCCAGTCCACCAGTGCTCACACTGCCTTGTAGTGGAGAAAGGTTTGTGATCTATAGTGATGCAACCAATAAGGGATTGGGGTGTGTTCTTATGCAAAATGATATGGTGATAGCTTATTCCTAACGACAATTGAAAATCCATGAGAAAAATTACCCAACTCATGATTTGAAGTTAGCTGTAGTAATCTATGCATTAAATATTTAGAGGAATTATCTTTATGGAGAAAGGTGTGACATTTATACTGATCATAAAATATTAAAGTATATTTTCACACAAAAGGAGCTGAATATGCGCCAAAGAATATGGTTGGAGCTGATTAAGGATTACGACTGCTCAATCCATTACCACCCTGGGAAAGCAAACAAGGTGGGAGATGCATTAAGTCGACAAGGCCATGACAATTTATCCATGATGAGGATAAAAAAATATCCAATATTTATGGATTTATAAAGGATGGATCTTGAAATTATAATGGAAGGGGAAAATCTTATCTTTCTCAAATGAATGTTCAACCATCTATACATGTGAAGATTAAAGAGGCAGAGAAATAAGATGTAGAGTTATAAAAGAAGATGAGAAATGTTCCTGAATTCATCCTTGATTGTGATGGGATAATAAAGTTCAGGAATCGGGTTTGTGTTCCTCCCATCCCAGCATTAAAGAAGGAGGTACTGGATGAGGCTCATAGTTCTTCATTCTATATTCATCCAGGAAGCACTAAGATGTACAGGGGCCTGAAATAGTACTTCTGGTGGGATGGAATGAAAAGAGATGTTGCTGAATATGTCTCTCGATGCTTGATTTTGACAGCAAGTTAAAGCTGAGAGACAGAAGTCTAAGGGGATGTTACAACCATTACCCATACCCGAATGGAAATGGTAAAACATCACTATGGACTTTGTTACATGACTTCCTAAAACATCCAAAGGAAATAATGCTATCTGGGTCATAGTTGATCATCTTACAATGTCTGCACACTTTATTACTATTAGAGTGGATTTCTCTCTGGATCAACTTGCCAGGATATATGTAAAGGAAGTGGTAAGATTGCATGGAGTACCAATTTCTATTATATCTGATCGGGATCCGAGGTTTACCTCAATGTTCTGTCGAAGTCTTCAGCATACTCTGCATACAGAGTTGAGTTTCAGCACTGCTTATCATCCTCAGACAGACGGTCAGTCTGAGAGAACAATTCAAACTCTAGAAGATATGTTGAGAGCTTGCTCTATGGATTTCAAAGGTGTTTGGGATCAACACCTACCTTTGGTGGAATTTTATTATAATAATTTATTTCACTCCAGTATTCAGATGGCTCCTTATGAATCTCTCTATAGAAAGAAATGCAGGACTCCAACTTGCTGGGATGAAGTTGGGGAAAGAAAGCAATTAGGACCTGATATTGTTGATGAGATGGCAGAAAAGGTCTGATCTATTCAACAACACATAAGAGCAGCTCAGAGTCGACAAAAAAGTTATACCGACAACCGATGAAAAGATCTAGAGTTTGAAGTGCGTGATAAAGTGTTCTTACGAATATCTACCTGGAAGAGGGTCATGAGATTTGGAAAGAAGGGGAAGTTGAGCCCTAGATATATATGTCCTTTCGAAATATTGGATCGTGTTGGAAAGGTAGCTTACTGATTGAATCTTCCACCAAATCTCTCTCAAGTTCACGATGTGTTCCATGTATCTCTCCTTAGAAAGTACATACCTGATCCTTCACATGTACTCAGTTCAGAAGTTATACCACTGGAGCAAGATCGTTCTTATGAAGAAAAGCCAATAGAGATTCTGGATCGTAGCGAAAAAGTCCTATGAAACATAACCACTCACATGGTGAATGTTTTATGGAGGTACCACCAATTAGAAGAAGCTACATGGGATCTTGAGGATATGATGAGGGAGAGGTATCCTCATCTGTTTGTTACAAAGTGATGAATTTCGAGGGAGAAATTCATTTTAAGGGGGGTAGAATGTAACACTCGTGACTTTTATGAGAAATATTTTGTTTTTATGTTATATAAATAATCAAAGTAATATTTCACTACACAAAACACTTGCTTGGTTTTCTTTACACGCAATAGCAACCTTTCTCGATAACTTGCGTCATACGCAATACCGAGTTTCACTAAACAACGATATGCTATTAAAATATTATTAAAACTAGCAGTAATGAATAGTAATATCCACCTTTTAAAATTTTGTAAATTTTATTTTTCAAAATGGACTTCATTTTTGGATTCGGAATATCGAAATTAGATTAGGGTGAAATTTTGGTACATTTCGGATAACTTTCATATTCTGATGAATAGTGAAAATTCCTATATTTTAATTAAAAAAAACTTTTTTAATCGAAATAATTAATATTGATAAATTATTAATTTTAGTGGTTTTAAAGTATATTTAGAATATATTTTTACCATTAAATACAATTTTGGTCATTGAATGTAATTTCACATTTAAACCAACCATAAAAAAGTTTCAATCTTTTGATAGTTATTATCTCTTAAAAACACACTATTTGTTTTGACGACGAGAATTAATTTTTAAATAAATTCATGCAACTTATTTGTTTTGAATTTGGTAAAATATACATCATTTTTGAATTCATAATATCAAATATGTCTTAGGCCTAATTTTGGTATTTTTCTAGAAACTTTCATTTTTTGATGAATAGTGAAACCACTAAGTGGTAGTTAAAAAAACTGAATTTTTCATAAAACTTATTTTTACCGCTTATTTGAGTGGAATTTCGAAAATCCGAGAGACACGGTTAATATCAAGGACTAAAATTTGGGTCAATGAGATGAAAATAATTTTTGGTGAATAGTAACTTTTTACGTTTTTTACCACTGTTAAAAGTAAATAGGGTAATTAAGTGTAAAAATGATATTAATATTACCCTAAAACATATCCTAATTCTATTGGATAAGTGTAATTCGACCAAAAACAACCTTAGAATAAAATATGACCATTTAGGCCCACATGGATTAGATTAGGACATTAATTATCAATTTATTTAAAGAAGGGTTAAAATAGTTAAAATCAAAGTTTAATAAATAAAGCATTTTTAATATAGGGTTATACATAAGATAAATTAGACTATAAAAATTAATTAGAAAGCTAAAAATCTTTACTACATAATGGTATTTTATTTGTAATTTTTAGACATTAAATAAATTAATTTTTTTATGACACAATGATGATGCAGTAATTATCTTATTAATGAAATATTGACATAATTGATGTTATAAATACCCAAATAAATCTAATTTGAGACTTTTTTTGAATTACACCAATTTTAAACGTTAACATGACATGTTAGTATTGTTTTAATTGACTGTTTTCGATGTAATAATTCTGTTATGATTTTCTCAAAAATCAATTACTAAATAGTGTCAAAATTGACATAAAATAGTTTTTAAAACAAATATTATATTATTAATTGTTAGTTTATTCCTAAAAATCTAAGGATTGAAAAAATGACTTAGATAAGGTTATATGTATTAATAATAAACAACTTGGAGTTATTTTGGCTTGTTATAGTAAGTTTATTAACCTTATAGTGTAAGAACACAGAAAGACACGGTAAAAGTAAAATTATCTAACTTAAACTTAAATATAAATGATAAGGTTAAAATAGGAACATAAACTTGTATAAATTCTATTGTATGAGCTTATTGCGACCCATACCCACCTTAGCTTCTAAATAAATTAATTTGGAGCTATTTAAAACCGAATTTGGCTTCATAATAAAATAATATTTTTAGTTTTTCCAAAGAAGCCCCTCTCCTCCCTTATAAAAGGGCACCTCCTCCCCCTCTTCGTCACACCACTTTGAGCTTTCATGATCGGCCAAACCCTGCAAACTTCTCCTCTCCACTTACTTGGAGACATCCTAGAGGTCCTGGTATTCTTCAAAGACCAATTTTAGTGCCCTAAAAGGAGGTCTCATTGAAGCGCTTCAAAGAAGATGTAATGCCTGTTACCGATTCTTTCAACTTTATTTCTTCTTCCACTTCTTCTTATTTAGTTGTTTCATTATGAAGTAATAAAATTAGTATCAATCATATACTGATATGTTATTATAAGTATGAAATAGCCCTATTTCACCATCTATCCATCCTACGAAAAACAAAATCACCGCGCGTGCGTACGTACGGAATATCGTCTCCCCACCGTGGTGTAAACTATTTTCCACCACCACCTTACTTGGATGGGTGCAATGGTGTAAATAATGACTATATATGATTATTGTAAAGTGATATTGATTCTGAAATAGTATACATGCACTCCAATACAATTCCACGATCATGGGAACGATATCATCGCTCATGCGTACGTACGGAATACCATCTCCGTGATGTGATGCGACACGTTCTACATGATCTTCATTGCATAATGATTATATAAATGAATTGAATGAATTAATATGATATATATTACACTAATAACATTCTGGAAATGAGGTATCTAAAACCTAAAAAGAAAAATAAGAATTTATTCGACAAAACACGCATAAGAACAGAAAGTAATAAACACCCGAATAACAAGTAGTAATGAAATATTACTAATAATAAGCTAAAAATATGACCATATATGATATCATAAAAATATGTATGATTCTGGAATAAGTCAATAACATTATTTAAATCCTTATAAAGGAGGTTCAGACACTTTCGAAGCAAATCAGACCTAAGGTAAGGGACAATCTCGCTATCTCAATTTGTATCCGAGATAGTTTATAATTCAGAATTTTTACTGGGGAATATTTATCATCCACATCCATGTTTCCTCAATATGTAATATTATTTATATCCTCCTGAAATTGTATAAATCCAATTTTACCCTTCAGTGAGTTTTTAGTAAACGATATGAATGGGATATTTTGTCGTTTTTCGTACGAGGTACTTTTTGACTTTTCCGACAAAAGTACGAGAATAATGTTTTTTTTAACTTATACGACATGAATGGATTTTGAAAAAATTATTTCCAAGAATCTTCATTTACATGTTTTCAAGTTTATTTTTAATAAACATCTTTTAGTTGAAAATTTTATGACATGTTAAGAAAGGAAAAAATGTTTTTGAAGTAGAAAGGATATTTTCCTCAAGAATGGAGTTCAAGAGTTTTATCAAAATTATTTTCCATCTAAGATAATATAGGGTTCTGTTTCTATCCCTATTATTACATGGATTTTATTATGTTGTCATGGAAATATTTTTATGAATTCATTAATCTTATATGAATAGTTTTATGATGTCACGATGTTTATGATTCCCATTTTTATTACATGGGTTATGCTGTGATGTATGGTTTATGATTTTGTGGCACAAATAAGAATGGTATCATTATGAGATGGGTGGGACCTATATCTCCCTCCAATTCATTGGGTAAATATTTTATATCTCATGAGATAGACATGGCTGGAACGACAGGTTAAACTGGTTCAGTGAAACAGGACTGAAACGAGGAGTGAACTCGGTTCAGAAATGGACTTTTCCCACTAAGATAGTATTGGAAATGAGTCTTGACTAATAAGAAATGATTCTCTATGATTATGTGTGTATGCCACAATGTTTCATGTTTTATGTTATGATTATTGGTATTACATTTCAATACAATGATTTATCCCATGTTATGAAATTATGATCTATTTTGCAGGTTAAGATTTACAAAAGTTATGTTCTTATGTATATGATGTGATTGATATTTCTTTTGTTTACCCTTACTGAGCATTTGAGCTCACCCTTTTGTATTTTTTATTTCCCTAGGTCAGGAAGAAGGTTATTAAGTAGGATATGCCAAAACGGGACTCTATATATGATGAAATAAATGGGAGGCAAAGTATATGCTTTATGAACCAGTTGTTTATGTTTCCCAGTTTATAAAGACTCTATACCTATACGGTCCTTTCCTGGTTTTGTTATATGTTGTAACAAGTGTGGTTCAATTCTGAAGTAATAACAATGTATGTTAAGTATGGGTCATTATACCAAAAAACCCCACCAAATATAGATTTTTATTGAATTAATATCCTTCTCTATAGAAACATTGTTTAGGTAGATAACATCTTCATACTCTAACATACTCTGTTCATAGACCATATTTCCTCTTTAGTGTGTTTTCAAATTTTGTAGATAGGTTAGGTTTATCACACCCTAGCTCCACCCAAACATTCCCAACATTTTTCATTAAAACTAAAAGATTAGTAACATCATTTTATGTAACACGTTTTGTGGGAAAAATTTCAACTAATTCATTATATGATCTTTCTCAAAAACATTATAAGTCTTAGCTTTTACTTCAAAATATTTTTTGAAGTTTCAATTCATCTTTATTAAGGTACATTCATACATAAATTCCTTTATTGATACTTGTTAACATCCTATTTCTTGGATTCTAACTCCTTATTAAGATCATTAACCACCATTCTTTATTTATAAATTCTATGTTTTTTACTTAATATCTCTTATATGTGTTCTTCTTCTTTCATGAAATATTATTTTTCACTTTAAGAAACTTTTCCAATTTCATACTTTATCATTATAATTTATTTCTAGAAAGATATTATTTTCTCATGATATGTAACATGTTATTAATTAATATAATATTATCTATATAATTCTCCTCCTCATTCATCTTCACTATTTGAGGATTCTCCTTTTTTTCTCAAAATTTTCAATGAAATTTCCATCCTTTTATAAACTCTCATCATAAGACTAATTATTTTCAATTTATTCGGATTCATATTTCTTACTCAACATACTTTTCATATTCATAGTAAACATCATTTTATGAATTTTCTTTTTTAGAAATTTTGTTCCCCTTCTTCCAATGAGTTTTTTTAATCTTAATCATCTTCTTATTTTTCGAGATTTTTCTTACAGAAATTGATATCAATGTGACCGATTTCACCACACTAAAACTTTTGAGAGGATTCATTACTCAATATTTTCTTCTACCATTAAGATATTCATTGAAGGTAAGGGACATGATTTTTCAATTTTTTTCATCATCTTTTTCATCTATAGAATCACAAGGATAAGAATCATCGACACCTTAAATTTTCATTATTATCAACACTTGAAAATACCTTTAATCCTTTAACTTATATTTGATCCTTGGAGTGAATATTATATAATAAGTAGCCAGAACATTATGAAAATAATTAAGATAAAATTCATATTTATCTTTTAAAGTAGAAATTCTTTGAATAAAACCTATCAAAAGGGTTTCTCATTTGTTTCTTAACTATTGTATAATATTCAATAATATATCCCAAAACTATGATTTTGAAAAAAACTTCATCTACTTTGTTGATATATTTATTAATTGTTTCTTCATCACACATTTTATGTCTTAAAAATTACAATGCCAAATTTTTAGTTTTTATTTCTTTGCATTAGTATTCCCTTAGAAAATTCCTTCATACATGTCCCACATACTATTTTATGTTTTGAGGCCCATCATCATTATATAAATATTTTTTATCATATACAAAAAAATTATTTTATATCAGTTCCATCAATATAAATATTTATATTATTATAAAAAAATCATTATGGAATCTTTCTTAATATATGGAAACCCAATTTTTATAGCATCAACAACTTCATATCCAATTGATATGAGATAATGAATGATCTTGTTTTCAATCGGTAAAAAATATTTACATAAAATTTATGAATTGTCCTACTTTTGATAGAATTGAGATTACCCATGACAAGGATTCAATAAGGGAGCCCTCAATTTGATACCAATGAACGTTCAAAAGAATCAAATAAAAATAGAGAAGGGGGTAAATAACATTGATCTTTTTCTATAAGTCTCTTGATATTTAGAAAAATAACCTCCAAACCATATAAAAGATCATTAAATTTTCCACTTTTATTAAATACTCGTGAATGAACAAAAATATGTCAAGTACATGATATTTAAAAGGTTCAGCCTCAATAAGAGAACATATTTCCTTTCCATAATAATTATGGGGGGTCTATATAAATTCACTATTATGAAGAAGAAAATAAAAATTATGTCAAATATTTTTAGATAGATTCTATATCAATATAGGAAATATTATACAGTCTCTCGTTATATTACAATGGTTTCTTTACCTACAATTTGAGGCACAAAAGAACACGAACACAAAATCATTTTCTCTTGAAAACTCTACCTAGAACCTTAAGTTGATGTCCATGGGTTTGATTTCCTTAAAATGATGAACTCATTCATATCGATATATAACAATGAAGCCTTTATCAAACATTAATGACATTATTAGTATGATATTTTATTTTTTCGTAGTCAAAGTATTTATTAGTATGATATTCATATCAAATATTTTTCTAGAATGTAACTCAGACTCAAACTGTATAATTTTTCATCTTTTCAGCAATCAAAATGGGGTTTCAAAGTATTAATTTACTATTCATGTATTTATAGGCATCCTATAATTGAAAAGGTGGGAAAATGAAAAGGTGTTCCCTATTACTCAAATTCAAAATCCTTTTAAAACTAACTCATATTTGAAAATAATATTTTAACACTCAAAACATTTTAGAGACTTTCTAAATCATCACAAGTCTTCTTAGAAATCAGGCCTCTTATACATCAAAACTTTTTTTCAATATGATGGAACTTCCTCATATCATTATAATGGAACTACAATATCTCATTCGTAATATAATTTCTACATTGGAGTTACTATAATTTGGATTTGTAACAGAAACTAACATTGATGGAACTACCTTAGCTCGATCCATTCAAACCTCCTTAACTCAACCCAATATAACTTCTTCAGCTTAGTATGATCAATTTCTCATTATAATGGATGTCTAATTATGATGGAATCCCCATTACAATGGACTTACTGTAACAATGAAATCCTCATTACAATTTATTTTTTATTCTGATGTTATAATATACTGCGAAAATTAGAATTTTTTTAAACATTGTTAGATTTTACACATTCAAACTCTCTACAAATTTGGTGAACCTAAATTATAGATCTAATACAAAATTTTTCTTGATTTCTAGAATCAATACAATATTTATAATTCCTATATTTCTTAAAAATATTTTATTATGTGATATTTTCATAATTAATGTGAACTCCAATATCAGAAATTAATTTTCTCACTTGATTGTAGATTGTTTAATAAAATTCTAACTCCTAAAATTAATATCTTTATTCAACTTCTTTAACTACATTATGAATTATTTTCACTACATCTACTAACATTCAATAAATCACCTAGTCTGATTGATCATTACTGTTGTGGTGATGGAACTGAGAATAATGATACATATAATAAAGTACATTATCTTTTTCAATACTTATATTCTAGTGATTCATCGTCTCATACACTTTGTCTTGAAAAAAACAATATATATAACAAAAACACCTCTACCCCTTTGTTTTTGGAAAATAACGTTCATCAAATTTTTCTTGGATTGTTCAGAAACATTCTTTTAAAAAAGGCTAGTTAATAAAAAACTAAAAACATTGTTTAAAAAACATCAAAATGTTTCTTTAAAAAAATTTACATAATTTTTATTATTACTTATAAACGTAAATTCATAATTGAATATTAACAATTAATAATTTTTTTTCAATTTTTTATATAATTTACAGACAATACTGAGTCGAAAATGAATTATTTAACTTCGATCTAGTGATGAATATGAAGAAGGTGTCGATCAAAATTGTATATTTTCAAAATGAAATGTTCTGAACAAAAAAAATTAAACATTCTTAAAATTTTTTAATATGAATAATCTGAAAATAATTTATGTTAATGACCATTTGATTTGTAATTTTTTAAATCTAACATATAACCATTTGATGAGGCACGGTAAACCAGGATATAATTCAACGATTTAATGTTGATAATTATTCTCAATATGAAAATGTTGGTCAAATTGAAAAACAATATTCATTATATAAGGGTCCTAGAAATTTAAAAAACAATTAACAATTGATCTTTTAAATAATGATGCTAAAACCCCATTGTATACAGGTTGAATGGAATTTAGAGTTTCATCAATGTTTTTATTATATAATAACTTTAAGTGGATAATGATTGGAGTAAAAATGGTTTTATTAGTTTAAAACATTTTTTAAAAGATATATATCCTAAAGATAATGATCTTCCATATGCACATTATAAAAAAAATTATGATCAATGCGTTTTAAGTAAAAGAAAATACAATCCTTACACAATGAAAATGTTCTATATATGATGAAATATAAATTTCTATTAATGTGTCCAAAATATGGGACATCAAAGTATATGTTTAATGAAAATTCACAATTCAATATAGCAGTTATAGAGACTCTTGTGAAGGATGTTTTTAGTATTTATATAATTCCTTATTTGAAACATTTATATGAAAATTCAATTCATGAAAAAGGTTTTGATGGAATTCATATAAGAATATATGGGATGAAAAATTACATCATCCATCTTATTTTCCATAGTGGAAAAAATTAATCAGTAGTTTCTAAAATTTGGAAATGATTTTTGGAATATCTTACTTCAGACTTTGTATTATTGGAATGGATCAACATCAAATCCTTAATATAACTAATCGTTCATTGACTATTTCATTACTAATTTAAAACTTATTGTATGAAATTTTTATGGATAATAAATATTTCATGATGAGTTTAATGATTTCTAGAACCGAACAATCTATTGATGACATTTGTTTTTCTTATCACCATTAAATGATGGTTGGAAAAGTTTTTTGGGGGAGGTAATAGGGAGTATGATTCTTAAAGAAAAGATACTTTATAAATTAATGTAATTTTTATCTTCATAAAAAATGACTTATCAACCTATGGATATTCTTCAGTCTACAGTGATAAGGTTCATAAATATTATCTAATTTATGAATAATAGACTTAACTGTATCAACAAAAACAAGGTAGAAAAATAGTATACATGGGTAATCAAAGGTTTTTTATGGATAACTGTTATAAAATTTTAAAAAATCAACTCAATGCCACAAAATAATTTTGTGTTTATCTAAATAATTTTTTAAATAGATCATTATATCAAGAGGGTGAACTAAACTTAATTGAAATTTTCAAACAGATTAAATTTTTTTTATGATATTAATATTTGAAAGAAATTATCATTATTTTTTCAGTAAAATATATTGTAGATATAATCAGATGAAATATGACATTGATTTATTTAAAATAGATAATAATATATTTTAAATCTTTACTAGAACATTGTTAGTTATTAAAGGAACACAAAATATGGGAATAATATAAGACTTGACTTACTCTAATTTAGAATATGTTTGGAGTTAGGTCCCACTCTAAATGGATGGTGTACATACCTGCCTTTAGATATTCATAAATTATCCCAGATGGAGGAATTTAACTTTTTTGTTCCTTCAAAATATCAAATTTTCATAGGTTTACTCTTAAAATATAAAAAAAAATTATCTCACTTAAGGATTGGATGATTATATGTGTGAATTCTCAGGATTTCTAGGTTATAATGCAACATCTCCTAATAGTTGTATTGCATAAAATATATCTCATCCATGTTAGAATAACAATCATGAATGGGTAATATATTTTCATTTCAATTTGTATCATGGTAACTGATCTGAATGATTTGAACATTTTATATAATGAAAAAGTTTTTATACACTTTAAATTGGAAATGTATTTTCCTCTATATTTTTCAGATATCATGGGGATTTAATGGTTCATTTCATCCAGGAAGTAAATATTTGTGTTCTTATATATCAATGTTAGATATATCATTTTGAATGGTATATGAAGATATTAAAGGGTTATGTTATGATTATGTATCGACCAGAATCATTAGTTTTTGAGAAGTATATTTATAAGGAGGTTTTATAATGTTGTAAAATCTACATTTCTATAGTGGAGCACATCAACTTAACTATATCTGAAAAATATTGAGACTGTTATATGGTAAGGGGATATTTGGAATGAAAGTAAAATAATTTACATGAAAATAGATAAATAATATACATTTATACATCTTTAATAACAAAGATGGTTCTCATCCATATATAACATTTCATATTAATTTGTTAAAGCTAATTTATCCAAATACAAAAGACATAGTTATTTTTAATGAGCATAAAAAACAATTTTTCATGGTTTATAGAGACCATTATTGTTAGATCAACGGAATAAAAAATTGAGATTTTTAGTGGGTGGTCCATGTTTAAATTTGATAAAATGGGTTGGGTAAGACATTAATAGTGATGCAATACATATGAAAAATCAGGGAAAAATGACATTCAGAATAGTAGTGAATTTTTGTTCTCATAAGAAATTAATTTTTTGAGTGCTAAGGAAAAAAATATAATCAATCCATTAAGTGAATATTATATAGAGACTAAAGAAATATTGAAGGTTTTTTACATTAAATTATGTGTTATATTCTAATTACAAATGTTTTATCAGTAAAAATTGTTTCAAACAAGATGAATTTGGAATGAAAGTAGTTGATATGAATAAATTGAAATACTTAGATGATCCTTTTATCATGGAAACACCTGAAAAAAATTTGATGTTCTTGAACAATCTAATATGTTGTTTTATATCATTTAACAGGAAAAAATAGTATATTGTTGATGAAAAACATAAAGAATATGTTGATTTATGTGAGATCCCCATTTCCTTGGATAGATTAATAGATAATATTTATGATCAAAATATAGACATAATTTATTCCATACATGATGATCATAAATATTAGATTTAGGAAAACAATCCTTTAGTAAATTCCCAATATTACATGTAATATATGTTTTTATATTGTTTAATTTTAATTTTTTTTGAAATATTAGTTTATTAGGTTTATTTTCATTATTAAATAACATATTATAACTATTATGTTAAATTGGTGGTTTATATTAGAGTTTTTACCATTTATACTATTACACTACTTATTTATTTATTTATTTTCATTAAAAATTATTTTTTGTAGGTTTTTATAATTTTTCTTGGACCATTTTTTTAAATTACTTTTATATTAAATTTTTGGATTTTTAAAATTTTATATTTTTTTTTTGTATTTCACATAATTATTTTGAATTTTTTTCGTTCATTAATGTAATTTAATATCAAATTAATGTTGTTATATTTTTAGTTAAGAACAAAAAATATGAATATAAAAGGGTTTTATTTTATTTTACGCTATTATCATTTTTTTATGTTTTATCTACATTTGTGTTTAATAGTTTGATATTTTTTAATAATTTTTTTACTTTTATTTATAAGATAATGGATGATCAAACATATGATCCACCACATTATTAATTAGAGGATCATTCACATACATATATGGAGGAAAGAACAAATACTCTTATTGATGCTCCTCCTCATCCTTTAGTGTAAGGCGAACCAACTTCCACAAGGGAAAATATTTTTAGGGTTGGTAAATGTTGTAGTGCATGTTTATCAAAATTATCATTCCACCATAGAAAGGAACAGATGATACATATTGGAATCGATGAAAATTATTTTCAAAGGGGTCTATATTCTAAACAATTCAAGGCTTTTATTATAGTGTGGTCTAAAAGAAACATTAGTAATTTGATTTTTGATTGGAGAAGTGTTGAAAAAATGGAAATGGGTAAATTATGGCACACTGTTTTAGTATGATCATTTCTTATTATTTTACATATCATGAAATTTTTATACTAATATACATTTTCCACATCTTATTTGATGACATATGATATACCCGATACTTGAGAAGCCAGGGGAAATGTTTAGGATTTGATTCTAAGAGATATAGAGATTTTAAAACAATCCTTATAAGAGATTTCAATTTTGGGAATATAAAAAAATCAAAATCCATCTAATATATATATATATATATATATATTAAATTATAGAATAAGATACATGGATGAAATTATTTGTAAGTTGATGACCTGGGGAATTGTTTTGTTACCATAATGATATATTTTTGAATGATTTTTATATTAATGATCATATTAATGACTAATTTATTATTAATTTATAGATAATGAGGAGATATAATCCAGAAATTTACATCATCATACTCTTCCTCATGGAGGGAATATATTACTTGAATTACGCATGGTTGTTGAAATTTTAAAAAACACAGAGATGAATATTCATGATCCACATAGGTTAACCATCCTACCCCTTCCATAGCTAAACTTGAAAATAGACGAGGGAACAAATGAGAAAAAATGGAAAATATCAACATAGTTTAGGGTTATAGGTGAGAGTACTCTAACAAGATTCCATTATATATTTATTTAAGATAATTCAATTTTTTTATATATTCTTATTCACAACATATTTTTTCAATATATCTTATACATGAATCTCGTGTGTAGAGAACATAGGGGACCTTCATAACCAAGGGCAGGAAGGTTATTTTACTTAGTTCATTTGGAAAGACTGAACACCCATGTCATGTTTGAGGATACTCAGTAGGTGTACTGGTAAAAAATGTGTTTCCTCGTTTTGAATATTCTTCAATGGAGGATGTTTATTAAAGAAAAATATAATCATAAAAAGATAACTTTTAGGATTTTCATGATATAATGGAGGAAATGATCATAGATTCAGTACATTCTATTTTTATATACATCTAATGATAGTTTTAGGTTGTTTATACCACTCCCCAACCTCCCCCGACATATCTTACACCTCCACCTCCTCCATCTTAACAAACTCTACACCTCCTCTAGTATATCATCCCATTTATTTGTAATTATATATTAATGATACCTAGAATCATATTGTTGTATATGAGATTATATATTATATTTGTGACACATTTCTTCATCTATATGTAGAGATATAGAATCATAGGGTCACTATACAAGATAATATATATGTATTAGAAATAATATAATTTCTTACATAAGTGGTATGTAAAATTGTACAATGTATCGACCATTTGTTAGTTTTTCAGTCTAAACATGTATAAAAATTTACCATTGAGATGTGTGTATGTTATATCCATTATTTTATATATTTTTTATTATTATAAATTTTTTAATGTTTATATATTTATTTATTCTTTTTCAGTAATAATTTATAGGTAAATACATATTGTATAGACCAAAACAAATACGTACAATTATGAATTCAAATACAAATTCCCCTATTCTTGATAGATTATCATGATATTCAAATTTTTTGTTTGATATTTTTTACATTCCAAAGGAAGATGGATTTTTTGGGTGTGTAATGACTATGATAAAATTTTAGGAAATATATCATGGAACATGTAACTATAGATGTGTTATATATCAACATGATTCTATCTTTTTCATCAAAGTCAATTAACATATATATGATTCTATTATTTTAATTTTTTGATTCTTTATAATTTTTATTGTTTTGTATATTGTATCATTATACAATTTTTATCTATAATTAGATTAAAAAAATATATGTAATTTTGGAACCACAATATATTATGCCTATATTAATATTAATGATTCATGCCGAAAGAATAGTTTATTTTTCTAAAAGGAATTAAAAGAAAGAAATTATTCAATTTTGGATGGATCCATATCTTCAAGAGTATGAAGCTTATATATCAAAAAATGTTGCATATAACACAAAATAATAACCACCCACATTAAATTTTCTTATATATTTTTGTGCATTGGATGTTGGTTTTTTTCACAAGAGAAAATACATTATTGAATATTCTCTACACATGGTGAACTGAGAGATACTTTTATGAATGTATTTTATCACCTATGTTTAAATATTTGAATTCTTGTATATGTTATAATGAAAATTATATTTATTCTATATAATCTGTGTTCCAATAGTTCATGTAATTACTTTGTAGGTACACTAATACTGTAGAGTGAAAACATCAAATATGTAAAATCAAAGGCGCCATTTCATATACAATTAATACTCATTGGTTGTAACTACTAAAAAAGCTCTTTTGAATTGAAAAATTATTTTTAATATAATTATAATAAAGTAGAATGAGTAATGGAATGTGGATATGATAATCTGAGATTTATCATTGAAATAATTTCAACTAGGAAAGTTACAAAGTTCAATGAGGATATATTTTTTTTATAAAAATCATTATTTATTTATTCATATTATTCTGAATAATTTTTAAATGATTTAATTTGTTTTTTTCATTTTTTCTGACACTTTACCTTACACATGATAATATCTAAGACACTTAAAAAGTGAATTAGAAAATTATTTCATAGTTTTGAATTGTTTTTAGTTTATTTTTAATATATAATTTAATGTTGAAATTACAAATATAATATATTTTTGTATCAACTGTTTATTTGCTACCTATTTTCTGGTATCCTAATATTTTTGGGTTTGTTTAAATTCTATTAGGTTGGATGAATGAATTTAATTTTATTAAAATAATATATTTTTACCTCAGTAAACAAATAAAGGACATTATATATTTTAAAAATATTACCACATAGTATTTCTAAAAAAACTGATGTTATAAATATTTCCACAATGGTAATATTAAACCGGATGTTAAAAACCCCAAATGATATTAATTTTCACATCTCATTTTATATAAAATATTTTTAAAAATAAATTATGAAAGAGATTTCCTGTTGGAAATAAAATAACAGATAGGAAAATCCCCCTCTTAAATTATCTTATGATGTTTGTTTTTTTAATAAATGATAAAAAATTGTTGCAACATCTCAATTAATATAATTGTATAGTTACTGATGTTGAAAACCAGAAAAATAAAAGGAAAAAACGAAATCTTTATTGGTGAATCTTTTATAGAGTTTGGACAAAAATCCATGGGCCTACCACATTATCGGGGCTAGGGTTATTAAAGGAACAAGTTTCTATAGATAATCATGTTATTCAAATATTATTAACCTTATAAAAATTTAATATTTGAGATAATATTGAGTATCCATATTTTTCCCATGTTATAATCCTAACATCCTGATTATTTCTTAGTATAATACTTATCATAATAATAAAGAATATATTATATTTGGGATAATCAAAATTAGGAAAATGATATTTCTAATCTGGTACCCAAGCTTCATCAGATGTCGCAACATACTTGGATATTTTAGAAAAACAAACCATTGGACTTGATAGATATGTGTTTCATATTACCTTAGACTTTTCTAGGATACCAGATCAAATTGAACAAATTGAAAAAATATGTTCTCATTTTACTTGATCAATAGTATTCCCACATCTCTATACAACATAAACTAATCCATTTTTATATTTACTCATACACACATATAGCTAATTAACTATAATTCAACACATTTTTGTTGGATCTATTTTATATTCAACCAATAATCATTATGCACCAATAATACCAAATATAAATACATATGTGGTCATATGAGATAAAATCTGAGCACCTAAGCTTGTGAAATTAAATTATTGTAGTAATCTCTTCCTATTATAATTTATATTCTACTAAAGGATTTTATTATAATAACAATTAACTATTGATTTATTCAATTTTTTTCCAATTCTTTTATAATATATGTACAATGACTAAACGTATCAAACCCATCGATCTATTTTATAGATCTTGTTTTATAGAAAATTATTTATACTTCAAGGCATACATAGGAAATTTTCATTCCATTTATTTTAAAAAATAGCAATACACAAAACATATTCCCATATTTTCTAAACATATATATCTTTAAAACTCATAGCATGACAACTAATTAGCCAGAAATATATTTCACAAATTTTTTCCAAATTAATATTGTATGATCACAATGTATGTTTTATTAATAAATGAATTTCTGTAATTTTCAAACCTCATTAGGTTTTCTTTATTTCACCTCACCTTTTTAGTTATTCTGTATAGAAATATATGACAAGGTATCCTTTTAGTCATTTAATATAGACATATTCCATGAGTATTCCTCTATTTTTTGTCCTTTAATGTTAATATCCAAATATAAAATAAAAATGATTTTTGTCATATTGATTAATGAAAAGGTTTTTTCAAATAATAATCCATTAAATATAAAATCATGATTTCATGGAACATTCTTATACCATAAATTTGTGGATTCATTTCAATACTCAGTAAAAATATCATGGTTGGAAACATTCAAGATAAAAAGTCCTTGAATCCTGGTACAAGCAGTCCATTACATGAATTTATCCATAATTTTCTACATTCACATATTTCTATTTTCTATTTCATTATAGTAATCACTATTATAGAAAAATAATATATATATATACATATCACCAATAAAAGTGAAAATATTCCCCTTTTATATGAATTCGTATAAAGTATGTAACTCAGACACTACTCATCCCAATATGCTTAGTGGACTTCAACCTTCATATTTCAACCCATTTTCGTCCATATCATTAAACAATAGACATTATGTCATATCACTATATATTTATATATATTTGATTCCGTTCATGAAACATAGTTCTAGTCAATGTTCATGACCAGTCATACAAATAAAACATCTGAAAAAGTACACTAGTAAACATCAACATGAATTCATTCTTTATTGTTGTGATAAAAATGATTTTATTAATTTAATTTAATTAACTAATTAATTAAATAACTTAATATTGATCATCATTTTACGTCTCATGGGGATATATATAAAAAATTAATTCATGAAAAATAAATGAGATGACTAATAATTCTAGAGAATCTCATGGAATAAATTGAGAATTTATTAATTCATTTAAAAATTATTAAACAGTTTATGCATATGTTATTAATAGTGTACATAGGTTTTTAAGGGTATATTTAAATATTTTATACTACAATTTAATTCTATTATTAAATGATAAACTACATGGTATGTACTAACGCCCTATATTCCATGTTCCTCCCAAGTCTTTTTTATATGGGATAAATTCATGGGGATATGGAATGTATTTATTTCAGATAACATGGTGTGTAATAATGTGCTACACAACATGTCCTCTTTTTATCATCTGTCTATATAACTTAATGATTATCTCGGTATGTTCTTTAGATAAAAAAATTTAAGGGTTCAAAATATGTGTACGTTGATTACACACTGTGTGTTCCACTTTTGGAGTGTCCACATAACCCATTGATTGTTTTTTATGTTCTTTACATGGGGAAATTAATTTTCACAGGATTTCTGCTCCATATATATGTCATTTCTCCCATTAATTATGCTAGATTTTATTCCCACACAGTATGACCCATGTATTTGACCATACAGTTAGCATGAATTTTCTCACCAATCCCTGTAAATTATATGATGTGTATTCCAGATAGAATATGTGCAGTTGTAAATGATATGTTCCATGGTGTCCCTGTTATTAAAAAGTATACAATTAGTGCACCATGTGTTAATACTGATTGGATCATTGTGTATTACATGACATCTTCTGGTGCAGTACACTTGGGTACACACTGTGCACTCTGGTCAGTCGTTGTATCACCATATGTACCAGAACAATTCTTAAACACCATCTGATGGATTATCTAATATTCCATATACTCAGTCTTATGATCTTTTAGGAAAACATAAATTAATGAAGAATAAAATTAATATATAGAATCCATTTTAGATAAGAATTTTTGTAAATAAATAATAATCTTTAAGTGGAAAACTGAACAAAATATTTTATAATCAATCAAAAATCAAATGAATAATTATAAATTTGAATTTTACCACTCTAATACAACTTTATGGTTCTAATTACATCGAAAAAATATTTTAAGGACAGTATAAAATCATCAATTTTAAGATTTTATGGATCATTAACATGTTATAAAGGACATAAATGTCATGGACAATAAAAATTTCCCAACTAATATTCACAGGAATGGTTTCAGGAATAAAGATAAGATCATTTCAAGTTAAGATATTAATGAATTTAATATACCCTAAAGAAAAATCTTATTCTTGAAATCATAATTTTGATGAATATGTTCATCATCTAAAATCATTTTTTGTCTATATTCATTGTGTTTTGGGATCCAGGCATAGAATTCCTCTATTAGTGATCCAAATGAGCTCATTTGTTCTCCAAATAACAATAATGAATTTCTGAGTTCTAGTGTGATCGATCTATCATCCTATAGTCTCCATCTTGATCAATGTGAGATTTATTTTGGATTGAATTTTCACCCTAGTATACTAATTTTTGAGATGTTGGGGAGGGTGTAGAATCCCTAGACTATTCTTTGGTCTTGATACAGGGCTATAAAAATCAATTTACACAACAATTAACAATCATGATCTATCTCAATCAACCTATAAAAAATATATAAAATTATATATTTATTGAGATATGGCCAGGGTAAAAATATTATTGGATTTCACAATGGCCCTTAAATAATATATTAAACCTCATATGTCCCATTAAAATACTACAATTATTTTGATTTATATTCATGGTCATTCAAAAAATAAAAATTAATACATGTTAGTTTACATGCTTCAAAATAAATACTTGTCACCGAGAATAATTTAAATACACTCACACTTTTTGGCTTTAATCGAAAACATGAATAAATATTTAATAAAATATTACATCATAAATAAAATAAGTATCCAATTCAAAGTCTAGAAAATAGTTAATTTTTAAATACTATGTAAATAAATAAATATTATTTTCATAGTTTGTTGGGTAAATATTTATTAAATTTTCAAACAATTAAATGAATTATTTATTTAATAGAAAATAGTTATTATAATATTATGAATAAAAATAAGTAAATAAATAATAAATATTCATGTAATTAAATAATTACCATGTGAATACAATTTTTTTTTATATTTTGGATCGATAAATCTAGTATTAAAATATTCATCAGTCTAGAGATTAGTAATTATTCCTGTAATTAAATTCATAAAGAATTTCACTATAATAAATAGAAATTTTTTTATGTGTCCCTCTAGACTTCTTTCTCATTGGAAGTAGGTGGGATTCCCTAAAATCCAATGTTACTATCTAACAATGGTTCAATATAACCAAGAGAAACAATTTAATTTCATATTTTTAACAACCATATATGAGTGATCTCTATTTAAAATAATCTATTTATCACAATATATCATCAAGAAGGATAAACACTCATGTCATCAAACTGTATTATGGATATATCCTTCTTTTAGTATATAAAATTAATTACTTATAACCCCATGTTTTGGGAATTTAATGTTATGGTTCCATTTTAATCAAAGGAATGATATATAAAATTCTATTAATATGAAAGGGACATATCTTTCCTTGAATTAATAATTAATAACATATAATTCATGACATAGACAACATACCCTATTTCCCATGAACATATTGATTCAAGGTTATTATTTTTAAATTTAATTGTGTCATTCATAAAATTCATTAATAATTCTGTTAAATTTTAATAACCATTACACACACTTATATAAAATTATAACGGATTACACATTAAAAACAAAATTCAAACATGTAATTTTCTCCTTAGAATAATCTATCCATGAGATTACTAAGTGAGAACTTCATGAGAAAAACTATCACCTGCATATGAGTACTCTCACCTGATAGTCAATAAACTATATTCCACATCATAGAATTTTATTGGACCTTAGAACATATTTTATGATATATAAATTTAATTTTAATGTTCTCATCATAAAAGGGTACTATTATGACCTTTTAATGAGATATATACCCTAGAACATTACCCCATTAATGTTTTGTAGATAAACAATAATAGTGTGATAAGCTATTAAATAATATAATAAATCTTCAATACATTGGAAATATAAAGTAAAACATATTATTTTCGAGGGAAATAACACAAACAATGTTAGTCTCTCTATCGTTATTGGGTTGATTATGAGATTCATTTGTGGTGATAGGATTTTTCTTTCTGTGAGTTCCACCTAGTGGTGGGTTCTAGTCAGGGAATGGTTCCCCTACCAAATCTCATATATGATGTTGGTATCCCCCAACATACATTAAGGTGGATTCATCAATATATAGTATTGATATCTTTTCACCTATGTGATCATGAAAGGCATGGATATTGGATAGGGTTTAATATCCCCTTGATAGAAACCATTCATTCAGTAAGTCATGGGTACCCTGCTAGAGTTATACTGTGATATAGTGTGTATATATGTGGTTACTTTTTATTCTTGGATGGACTTAGTTTTTCTAATGGTTTAACTATGAAGAGAAGGGATTTCATGTATGTCATGGGTTTAATTTTATAAATCATATCTTTTCTTTTTTTAGGGTTATTCATTCCAACAAGCCTTTATGGTTTTGTGCAAACTTGTTTTATAATCCATCCTTTATGGATTCAAGGTGTATTACTGTGTATTTTTGTACTCATTCATACATAGACATTTTTTCAACATATTCTCTGTCTATACTGATAGTGCACTTTTTAGAGATTGTATTTTTGGATGTGGAGTAGGCATTTCTTGTTCGATGTAGGAAACCAGTGATGCTTGGAGGTGGAATATGGTTTGTGATAGTGGTAGTGACTAATGGTTTTGGAGATCAAACTAATAATACATACTATAGGGACTAGATTTCTAGTTTCTATTGTCTATCATATTTTAGGATTTTTATATGTATCATTCCATTTGTAAAGGACTGACCCCAAAAAACCAGAGTTGGTGCATTATTTTAATAAATTGGCATGATTACAAGGAATCAAGTCCCGAAAGGCCGATCAGTTTAGAGGTCCTAGAAAATAGATTACATCCATGAACGTTACATTTCACATTAGAAAATAAAACATAACATAAATGTTCCTTTTAGAATGCCATTAATCTCCTTGCTTAACCCTTATTATCAATCATAATACACTTTTTGGAGTCCTTGTAAAATAAAACATATAAAGGGGTGAGGTCAGATGCTCAGTAAGGACAACAATATAGAGAAAACTTTCATAAATAAGCTTAAAAATTTAAGGCAATGTATAGGACTAAAACAAACGCCTTTTAAACATAAAATTAATCATAATATGGAAAAGATAAATCAAATAATTACATTTACTTATTCATATGGGTATTCTTCTAGTCAAATAATCACATATAATATCAGTATCCAATTTCATAATGATTAAAATCATAATGCCAGACTTAATAACCACATAGTCAATGCCTTGTGCCAAGACTACAAATAAGATTTTGTCAAGGCCTTGTTCCAAGACACTAGACTGTCTCATGACAACTACTGATGCATCGTTGAGGTATTGAGGGATCCACCCATCACATACAATGTCCAATACACTCCTCATATTAAAAGGATTAAACATAACATAAACACTCTTATTAAAAATAGCATACGAAATGTCAATACTTTTTCCATAAACCATGAGTGGTATTAAAATAACACATCCATAGTCAAACATATTAAAAAAACTTCTATAAAATATGGAAGATTTGTATCATAATAAATCAACTTCAAATATGTTTAGAATCAATCAATAAATATTTATATAAATGAAAATGATTTGTAAAACTCTTTGAGGAAAATATAACTTTTTCATGAAAACATTTAAAAGTGACACAATTTATAAAGGAATAAATTTAAATCCATTTTTAATAAAAGATTCCCACAAAACTTTTAATCTTTTGAAAGGATATAAAATTTTAAAAACATCCAGGTTCATATAAATAAATCCTTAAAACCCATCTTGAATACATGGACTTTAATAAGAATTATTTAGATTAATAAATATTTAACCAATTTAAAATGATGATCTAATTAAAGAGTACCTTCGATAAAAACATAAAATATTCCTTTTGAAAATATTTTTTCTGAAACATGGATGTGTATGATAAAGAGGTCCTAGTATATACTAATGTAAAAACAACCTCGGGTAATGAAGAAATTGTAGAATTAACCCTTACCTTGCACTTCTCTTAGGTCAAGGGTATGTTTAACCTTTTGTAAGAAGACCATAGTATATTATTAAATTATACCAGAACCATATTCATATTTATTATATCATACATGATTCATTTGTGACTTTAAACTACCAATTAAATAATTATTTCAATGTTAAATTAACATTTTAGGTAATAATGGCTTTCTTTATCGTACAAGTTTTAACATGTTATTCTTGATCGTATCATTTAGATCATGATTTAAATACATCCAGAATAAAACACATGATTTATATATCATATATATTTAGATTATAAATATGTATAGTATATAGATATATGAAATGGAAAACATCATTTATGGAGACGGTAGGTCGTACATATGCATAAACACTATTTCTTTTTTAATATCGTATTGAATGGAAGTAAGTGAATAAGATATATGTAAGTACATACATACATACATATATATATATATATATTAAGTAGAATTATTATGTCATTTATTACATAATTATTAATAATATATATTTTTATAATCATCGTTGACTGTTGAATGAGGAAATGAATGTCATCGCATTATGGAGAAGATAATTAGTACGTATGGATGAGAGACAATATCATTATATTGACGGTGAAATATTATGAATTTGGATGGAATACCATACCTTACGAATAATTAACATGTTATATTTATTATTTAAATCAGTTATACTCATTATTATACCCATCCAAATAATGAAGTGTTTGAATATGAAACTACACCACGATGTGGAGACGGTAAGTCGTACGTACGCACGTATGGTGACTTTTTCATTTATAGGAAGGATAGAATGACGAATATAATTGTAACATATTAATAATAACATCACATTATGTTGGATGAACTAGATTTATTATTTTTGTAGGGAAACAACAAAGGAATATGATGAAGTAGAAGAAAAGAACTTGAAAGAGGGTGGTAAAATTATGACATCTTCTTTAAGTGTTTCCTTTTGAGTTGATAAAAATGGATTTATAGGTTGGCATTATGTAAAAATTTAGGACTATAGATTTTTTTAGGGGTGTTTTGAGGATATTTGGGTAGGTTTTGGCCAAGACAAATGGCTTTGGAGGTGTTATTTTGGGAGAAGTGGAAGTGTCCTTTATAAGAGGTGTGGGGGTCACTTTAGGAAAAGATTAAAATATTAAATTATTACACAATAATATTCAGTTTCTAATGAATCAAAATGAATTTATTTCTGTAATTAGGTCGGTATGGGTCAAAAATACTCACAATCAATAGGTTTTAGACATGTTTAGGTTACCATTTTATCTTGATCTTTTAGATTTAACTCTTAGTTAAATAGTTTAACTTTTACTGTGTCTTCTTGTATTCTTACACTATATGGTTAATAAACTTACTCTATACATCCAAAATAACCTAAAATGTTTCATTAATGACATATATAATATTATTTAAGCCCTTTGGATGAACCTTATATTTTTGGGAATATTATATCAACCAATAATATAGTATTTGTTTTGAAAATAAATTTATGTCAATTTTAACACTATTTGGAATTTTGTTTTAGTGAATATCATTAAAACCATATCACATAGAAATATATTTAACTAATAAACCCGAAAATATCATGTTAACCTAGAAAATTATCGGATGACATCTAAAATTTTAAATTATATTTATTTTAATATTTATAATCTAAACTATTTTAATATTTCATTAAAGAGCTAATTATTGCATCATTATTGTGTCGTAAATAAATATAAATATTTAATATCTAAAAATTATAAATAAAATACCATTATGTAGTAAATATTTTTATATTTCTAATAAATATTTATAGTCGAATTAATCATATGTATAACTCCATATTAAAAATGGTTTAGTTAATAATAATTGAATTTAACACTTTTAACTCTTCTTTAAATAAAATAATAATAAATGTCTTAATCTAATCCAAGTGGAAAAAAGGATCTTATTTTATTTATTGTTCTAATTAAACTTATCATAAATAATTAGTACATGTTTTAGGGTAATTATAATATCAATTTTACCCTTAATTACCCTATTTAGTTTTAACCGTGATAAAAAAGTTAAAAGTTACTATTCACCAAAAATTATTTCCATCTTATTGAACCACATATTAATTACTGATATCAAATTTTTCTCATATATTTTTTAATTTCAACTCACATAAGTTGAAAAATTATGTTTTATGTAGATTTGTAAATACTCCTAAAAGGTTGGTAAAAGAATGTAAAAAATTAAATAAACATTTATACATATACTTTTATTATTAAATGAATCCAATTAAGTAAATTGAACATATAATGGTACAATATATTATTTTGACTATAAATAAATTTAAATATAATAAATAATTATTTAAATAAAAACTCAGTTTTAAATAATAACGTGGTGTTTTTTACTATTCATTAAAAATTGAATGTTTTTAGAAAAATACAAAAAAACACACCATTAGATACTTTTGATATTACAAATTCCAAAATGAAGTTTATTTTTAAAAATTAAAAACATTGAAGTTTCATTTATTAAATTAAATTAATTCTCGTTTTCAAAACCAAAAAGTGAGTTTTTAAAAAGTAAAAACTATAAAAATATTGACATGTGTTTATGTCAAATTTATATGTTAAATTTTTTATAATGACTTAAATTTTATTAAATGATAATAATATAATCTAATTATACTTAAAACCCATTAAAATGAATAATTTAACACTATAAATTGTTTTGATTAAAAAAATTGTTTTGAATTAAAACATAGTATTTTTCATTATTCATCAAAATATGAATGTTATCAGAAAAGTACCAAAAATGTATCCAAACTAAATTTTTAGGTCCCGATTATAAAGAATAATTTATTTTCATTAAATTTAATGTATAAAAGAGTCAAATATTGTTTTTAGAAATTGTTCTCCATTAAAAGATGGTAAAATTGCATATTTTTTAAAAATACATCCTTTATCTGAAAAAATGAATTTGTTCTCATTGTATGTCTAAGAAACACATAATATGGGTGTTAAAATTATTGAGTATATATGGTTCAAAATGCAGTTAATACTATTCATAACCACTTTTTGAACGTCTAGTTTGGTAATTTGTGGTGCGCTCAAACTCGGTGTTGCATGTAGCACATGCTATTGAATTACTTTAATGAGATAACGTACTATGAAATCTTGGGGTGTTATGCCCTTGTCTTTTTCTTATGTAGTGTAATTTGTTTTTATATATTAAGATTTCATTTTAAACAGATTTATCACAAAAACACACTCACACACACACACATATATATATATATATATATATTATTGGTGGTGCTGGTATTATTTGTAATTGGAGATATGAATATGATATTGGTATGTACAGGTTAAGGAACCTCATATGATGTGATATCCTCTCTTAATGTTGGTCACCATACCCTAACATGTTAGAGGATTTGTAGGGGTGTAAAACATTACGTACAACTACGTTTTGGTTTATGTAACAGTTTTATAACAGAAGTTGTGCCATATGATTGGATTTGGAGTCACTAGTCAAATGAAGATTTATTTGAAAATATAAAAGAATTTTATTAAGGGGTATTAACATCATTTAAAATATAAGGGATGTTATTTAAAATGTTATGACAAAAAAATCCTATGATAATTACTCTGATAACCTATTTGTTGAACCAATTCTCTATGTCATCTTTTTTTGGTATCTATAAGTCGACAAATGCATCATTTTGTGGTCCCATATGGTATTTCTTGTTCTTCCCATGTCAAAACATCTCGATATGATCTAATAATTATAGTTTCTCTCTCTCAAATGGTTGGTGTATCATACAAATGGATATCTTATGTGCTAACATTGGTTCATTAAGAGACTATGGCTATATTTGGCCTCTCACCATTGGTTATTAAGTGATGAAGCATTGTTTCAGATACTCAATTGAGGTATATAATTTTTATATGATCTGAGGAATTTTATCTACCCTTCATATTAAGTTCCGAACATTATTGAAAAGTGGATAATAGTTTATAATGAGTTTGATGAAACTACCAATCATATTTGTTTTTTTTTTTGCATTAAAAAATCATGTGCATCATGGATTTTCAAGGAATTCCTAAACCTAGGATGAAATAGGTTTGGTTTGAATTTGTGACAAAAATTTCGGTTTGGTTTGTACAATCTCTAATCTAATGATAATTAATATGTTGATATCTCCATAAATCATTTTGAACTATTTGTCTATAAGGGTTCACTAAAACTCATTAATGGACAACTCTTTTGTGGTTATAATTTCATTTCTTGCCTAGGATGGAGTTTATATAATGATATGGGACCCTATATCAGGATAAGTGACCATGTTTGAGAATACAGTTGTCCCGACATACCTTTCATGGTCAAACCTGAAGATGTTTTGAGGATGAATTATTCTAGCAAAATGGTTCAAGATTAGACTCCAGAGGAAAATCTATCATGTTTGGGTTGTATTATTATATATAACAATCGAGCTATATGAGAAGGATAAAATCTTACCTAAATATTTATAGAGTGGTGTTGTTGATGTAATTAACTCTTTAATATAACATTGAGATAAAAAACAACCTCATTCATGGAGTAGTTACATACTAGTAAGTTGTTTGGTGGAGGTTCCATTTGATATAGATTATATAGATATGGATGATTCTATGGTCCTCTCCATTCATCACCACCTTTCATTAAGTCATATCATTAATAAGGTTATGATATTTAGAGAAACTAGAAGATGTGTTTGATGGACACTATTTATCATGAACCAATTTGTGTATTTAATAGTATGTATCGTGTCCCCTCCTCATAACCCCTCAAACTACATGAATAGGAGTGAGTTTTACTTACATCACTATATGTTGAGGAGGTTTATATTCTAGTGAACCCTTCAGATATACCTTTATCATCTAGAAAATTCATACTGATGGCAACCTTATTTTACTCTCCAATTTTGGAAATGTGAGTTTATCCATGGTGGGGAAATATTTCATTCAATAGATTCATTCATGGAAGATATTATTTTCAGTGGTACCTACCTTGTCATAGATTGATTTAAATTTTTTGTACTATAGAATGATTTAAAACAGAGTAAATTATGTGTTATTGATTCCACCCCACACTGAGTTGGTTTCCCTTATGTGATTAAATTTCCTCCCACCCTTAGGTAGTTGTGGCGAGATAGCCATCAGATGGTAATAATTTATTTTCCATCATGTGAATTGATGATAATTCACTTCTTCTTGATGTGTAGTAATAAATGAATGCTTCCAAAGGATGGCTCATGTATGTCCCCAGATGGGACACTAGAATTCAAATATACCTACATTCCAAATATGGTATTTTTGAGTCAATAAAAATATTAATTAATGAAATAATTATGGAAGTTTTTTAAGGTGGAACCCATTAGTTTTTTTAATAATTTCACCTCTTCATACATTAAGAGAACCAAAATCTAGGTGAAATCTCATAGTGTGAGATCAAGATTCATGGATTTGTATTAGAATTCATAAATCAGAATACATGTTGTCTTATAGATCTTATTGTATAATTAGAGCCATTTTGGTTGATTTATGTAATGGAAAACATGGTTTTTGGATGATATAGGGAGTTCAGGATCATATGAATTCAAAGGAAATATTACTTTCTTGTAGTGGGAAAACATTTCATAGTTAATAAATAGTTGTTGCTCAATTCTCTTCCTTTATATGATATAGGTTCATCATGGTGATTTCAACCTAAGATTAATCTATAATAGAATGTGAATATTTGATGAGTCTGACACATTTCCCTAAAAGTTGGGAGAACAAAATCCACCTTCATAGGAAGATTTTGTATGTCTAATTGTGTTAATATTATATATTGGGATAGATAAAAAATCCTAAACCAATGTAGTAGACCAAGACCCTCATTTTGATTTATCCACTGGATCATTTTGATATTTCCAAACATATTGAAACACATTCTATATGGGGGAGGAGTAGATTTCCTAGGAGAATACGGTTTTTAATCACTCCAATTTTGGTTCATATAAACCATATTTAGGAATTTACATAAAATATTTCTATGAATATTTAAGACCATCAAATTTATATGTCATTGGATTGGTCCACCTAATAGTTAGAGGTATGATGTTGAGAAATTTGACAGTGCTGACACTAATCCTAATGTTTTCATCAATAGGTTTTCTATAAGAAAAATGATGGCACGAGCATGGTGTCTTAAAAAATGGATAAAAACCTATTAGATATCTACATGTGGATAGAGGATTCACATATATGAATAAAAATATGATGACAAAATGATTCCCATTTTATCTTTTTTTCTATATTCTAAAAAATTGGTGCATTTTCCTATCAAGAAAAAAATAATAGAGAAATTGATGTTGGCTTAGAAGACCATACATCCTTCTAACTCTAATGGTGTCAGTGTGATTTTTTTGTGATGTTTTTAGTTGTTCATTATAACGTAGATGAATTTTATTTATACAACAAACATCAATAATTCTCATTGTATGTGAGAATGAAATCTCTCCCACAATAGATGATCATTGTAATGAACTTCCTAGAGAGGGATGTTTATGGTTTTTGGACTGAAATCGTCCCATTTGGTGGATAAAATTTCGATGATGAATGATTTTTTAGTGTCTTTTAATGACTCAAATAGATCATATGTCATCTAATATTAGGATTTTTCTTCAACATTATATTAATTTAATAACATCATGGATGGGGGTTCATGTTTCTATCTCAAGTGATTTTATACTGATTTTTTTAGAGATCATGCCTGTGATAAAGTAAAATATTCATTAAAATGTTAGTTGTTTCTTTATGAGGTCATTTACATTGATTCCTTATTAATTTTAACCAATTGTTACATTTTGCGGGATAAAAAGGTCTAATCATTGGATATTTTTGTAACAAAAATTATTCTCGGTTCGGATTTCACTCAAAATTGAGATTTAATTATCCCAATAACTCTATGGGTAATGAATGAAAAATTTACTATAAAATAGGATATCAAAAAAATTATGGTTAGGTTGATCTCAGGGAGTACTGTTTACCCACATTATGAGTTTTGGTGGTCTTTTTAAAATGGTGAATATTAGGTGATTCAAATATTTGTTAATAAAATATTTAATTATATCAAAATTATAGATGTTGAGATATCTTAAATTATGAGGTAGATACATATAATGAAACACCTATTGATCTTTGGATTAATGGTTTACCTTTGGTTGGGGTAAACCTCACACACATCACAAACTATTAAGGTGGTCATTACATATGTGTTTGTAAAATAAATATGTATTTTATTTTATTTTTATATATTATGATAATACCATAGTGTATCCCTATATATAAATCCTTATAGATAATCTCTAGGGTTAGACATTATTTTAATAAATGTAATCCCATATAAATGGATAGGATTGGGGTTTGATATTATAGGGGTTGACATCAGATCAAAGGAATGGGATTGTGTACATAATGACATCAATGATCATAACATGTGACAATGATGAATAAAGACTTGGAATCAATAATTGATTGAATTTATGGTCATCGTTCAGATAGTTATAACTTATTACTTTGGATTATTTTTATATTCATCATATTTTTTAATCAATAGAAATAAATTATACTTTTATTGTTTTCAATTTAATTGTTATGTGTTTTCTAATGATCATCATTTTTTGGAAAATTCTTTGAATTTATTATGGTAAATATTCAATATAATTATCAGAAATATTCCTTTTGATTTCTTCCGCTTATTTCCATCAGGAATTCTCTTTATCTATATTCCCTATTGTTCTCATTACATATAGATATTCAATTTCCCAATATTAATATTATCCATTATCATCAATATTCACTAATCTTTATTTCTTCCATGACATGGATTATAAAACTACCTATATCATAGTCCTTGGATAAAGGTATTTAGATTTATTATGAATAAACTATTTTGGAAGTGGTGATAGAATTGGAGTGAATGATTTTTCACTGTGCAAAAGAGATCTTTTGGGATTATTTATAGCATGTTTTTTATAGAGTGAGAGTGTATTGGATATGAAAAGGAGAATAAAAATTATTTGATCATTTAGATTGACACACAATGGTCTAGGATAGTTTTGTATTGTTTACTAATGTCATTAGTGTAAAAACATGGTGGTTCTAGAAGGAGAATTGAATGTGTCTATTATTTTGAATGATGAACGTGACTACACAATATTTAGTTTAATGAAACACACATCATGTATCTATTTGATAGTAGCGCAATGATTTTAAAACATATCAATATCACACTCTAGATTTGTTTGATTGACATGATATATATTTTAATTTTTTATGTTACGAATTCACATTGATTTACAACATCTAGTTTAGATACGAGCCATGTATGGAATATAAGTCTTAATTAGGAGGTAGTATAGATCCAAGGTAAAATACATGGTCTGAACACAATGTTCCCATATAGGAATATCATGTAGATGAGGACTACATGAATAGGGTTACTGGAGGGAATCATCAACCACTCTCATAGGTGTTATACACCTTGTACCACTAGAGACACATTGTGTACCCTAAGACGATTGGAACCCATGTATTTTGAATATATATTGAGTACCATATTGGTCCCACACACCATGTATATTATAGTGAATTATGTGTATATTGACTTCACACGTCGTGTGGAGATTAGTTCACAATATGGATTTCCCATACAGGATATAATATGTATACCCATTTAGTACAAGTCATTTATTTTTACCTTAACCTAAGTCACTTTCCATATCTCCTTGCAAATGACATATATTTGGGTGAGCGAGTAATCCAACCTAATAATTTTTCCATGCAGTATATGATTGTTCACTTTTATTAAACATGAAATATAATACCTGAGCATATGCATAAAGATATCATCTCTATCTATGTTGGGATAATGATGCGGTTCGATGGTGGAAATCATATCATTACCAATATTGGATCCCTCTAGTTGTAGGTTTGTATCAACTCTTGGGTCTGCCACCACATCTTAAATATTGGTTTTGTATCCCAACACATATATGAGGTATGTTTCCTCAATTTATAGTATCGATATCCCTTCATCTAAGAGTAAAACTTAGGCCTCTTTCCTCTAATAGGTTCAGTATTCCCTTGAACAATAATATATATTTACATATATTTTTGTCCCCCATATTAGTTATTGAGACATCAATAGGATTTATTGATGGGTATTTGGGATTTGTGGGGATTCTTAAAGTTTTCCCTATCTGTGACCTGTAAATATTGGTGCTTTCTAAAATATCTTGGGTTCTTTCCATTAAAGAATATCTATCTTTTTAAGGGTTAGTATTTGTATCCCATATTTTTGGTTTTCAGATTAATGGTTTCCATGTATTATTTTAGGTTTTTGGTACATCATAATGAGTATGTTTATATTAATCACTTCACCTATGATGTTCCCACAAATGTTGTGTTTGTATAGATGATTCATAGTTCAGTGACATTCTCAGTGGTTGTATTGCTAGACTGGTGTGTTCTAAATTAGAAACTGGCGATGCTTAGTGATACATGGTTGAGAATGGTGATTCCTTATGGTGCTGGTGACCAATGAATCTAATGATTATCCAAGGAGTAGACACAGAGAAGTTTACTTTCTGATTTTTTTTGTTGATTTTTTTCATTTTTATATGCCATTTAGATATACAGTTACCTTGGTTTTCACTTATGTAGAGTTATTATTATTTTTTATTTTTTATTTATCTATTGTATAAAGTTCGTTCATATACACACTCATATATATATATATGTATATATATAATATCAGTGGTTCAAATTA
This sequence comes from Viscum album, assembly GCA_963277665.1. Taxonomy (NCBI): domain Eukaryota; kingdom Viridiplantae; phylum Streptophyta; class Magnoliopsida; order Santalales; family Viscaceae; genus Viscum; species Viscum album. The sequence continues at coordinate 640,829,043 of OY728123.1, forward strand.
TATTATTTAATATCATTATGATTTTATTAAAAGTGTATCTATGATAAGGTCATCCAAGTTTTATGATATGATTACATGATGTCGTTTATAATCACATTCCATGTAGATATCAGGTGAGGCATAGAAGACTCAAATTACTATCGACCTGGGTGGGAACCCTTTTGTTTGAGTTAGATTAATAGAGGATTAAATCATCATTATTATCATGATTCATTGAAATAAGTTGACCATTTATGTCTATATTAAACTTCAAAACATTGTAATGTGCAATTTGGTCTTTTTATTGACGTCCACTATCCTTTTAGTCCTTAATTTTCAATAACGTTGTTAGGAAATTTTCATTACACTTTCAACATGACTCCATTTGTTTTGATTTAGTTACCACATATATATATATTGATTATTAATTAATGGTTATCTAGTAAATAATATCATTCGTTATTTCAAAATTTTGACTGATGAGTTAAATTTTTTATGGATATATAATATACTAAAACATAAATAGTTGGACAACCAAATTGTAAAAAGAGAGAAACATAGTTATGGATGGTCAATGAATTTATATAATTTGGTATGTTATCTAGATAGAGAACATATGATTCAAAATTCTATCAAAACTATATTAGTGAGAGTCATGCATTTATTCTTTTAAATAGAAGAACACATTATTTTTTTAATATCATTATATATTTATTTCAAATAGTAATCCATTAGAAAATAAAAACAACAAAATTTAGTTATTATTTATTATATCATAATATATTTTGGTTATTATATGTATTGGATTCTAATTTATATCATTTTTTTAAAAAATAGTCATATTACTTGGCAAAAAAGTTGCAATTTTTAGGTCATAATGGAATGATTATCTCTTTTGTTCTTATATAGTTATTGAATCGCTAAATTTAGGATTTTTTTACTGAAATATAAAATTCTTTCTGTGAAATTTTGTCTATATTAACCGATATTGATACATTATGTAGTAAATAATATTAGGTTATTATATGGTTATGTAAATTGATGAAATATTTCCACCAAGATTCATTAATTCAATTGAATATTGAAGAATATTTTATTCTTATAAAGAAAATATTTTTGGGATTGTATGATTTTAATGGATTTAACCATTTTAGATATATACACAAGTTTTTTTTAAAAATGTTCATAATAAATCATCAATAAAATGGTCAATTAGAGAAGTGCACTTTACGAAGGAAATTTTAAAATTCTATAATTATTATTTTCAATATGAATATTCTACTTAGAATATTAAAATGTGTTTCGATGAGGAAAACATTAATATAATTTTTTTTTAATTTTTAGTATTTAATCAATCAATTGTTAGTTTAGGTGGTGAACATGAGCGATTCATTTAATATGACAAAAAAACAGAAAGCCCATACATATATTCGACTCAATTAAAAATAATTTTCATGATTTATTACTTTAATCATAATTGTTTCTTTTTTGATTTGAAAATTTTCTATAATAAATATGGTCAAAATATTTTTCATGTATGTTATATGAAGTTCATATAAAAATTAACTTCAATACTCTAGAACAACGTCAATATTGTAATTGTTTTTATGGTTTCATATATTGGTAAATGAAATTTGGTAGAGACCAAACATATGAAGTCAATATGTTATTTAGTATAATAACAATGATTTTAGACTTTATTATTTATTATAGTGTAGAAAAAAATTTATATTTTATTGTATGAATTGTGTATGCTTCCAACCGAACTAGTAAAATCATATAATTCATATGTGGTTAATAGTTATTTATTTCTATATTCACATATAGTGCGTTTGAAATCAATTAATAGTGGTGTTTGTTTAAAATGATCCCATCATAAAGAGACTGAAATTTATATTTTTGGTATTCTAGTTGGAATAATTCAATAATATTATATGGAAAAAATTATGTAGCAATGTTTAAAGAGTATTTGTTTGATACTAATTGAGTATTTTTCATTCATAAATACCATGGTGTCTTTGATATTAATTATATAATTCATATTTAAATTAAATAAAATTTATATATTCAATTTAAGTTTATTATGGTAATTATTATAATTCTATTATAGATTTAAATTATTGGATGCGTGTAAAAAATCATATAAAAATCAATCCATTAAAGAGGAAAATTTTCCTTTAGAGTTGAAAAATATTGAAATTTTATTAAGATATATCACTGAATTCATCTTTGACCTAAAAATATATAGGTATCAATTATGATATATTAAAATTGAAAATTAGGGATGTTGATATTATAAATTATGCAACTATCAATTAATTTGAAATGATGAGTGATAATTAAATTGAAGATATTATATAATTTATTGTTGTGGAGAAAGATGATGATGAAAATGTTGGTAATGAATAAAATGATAAAGATTAAGAAAAAAGTTTCAAATTATTCTTACACTCATGATAATTTTTTTAAAGGTTTGGGTCGAAACCTCAATTTTTTATTTAATGAAATGACCTCTTTAGACTGGGTAGAGGGAGACCCATTACATAGCCCGAAGGCGCAAGTCCAATTGGCCTGAATACAAGGCTGGAAAGCCCAATTTTTTGGCCCAAAGGACCCTCAGTGAACAGTACTGCTATAGTACCCGGGCTGTTACAATACTACCACCACTACAGTATATGCTATAGTCCCTCCACCGTTACAGTGCTATAGCATCTATAGTGCCGCCACTGCTACAGTACTACAATAGTATTGGAAATTCCCCCTTTCCCAGATTTGATTCTGGGTCATTTGGATGGCAAGAAGGATCCTGTACCACTAGGGTACATGCTCATTGGAATTACAATCATGAGGACTATATTTAAATACAATTCAATAAATATTTATAATTTTTAAATATTTTAGCTCTGTTTTAATATTTTTAATAGTTATAAATATTTATATATTTAAAATTTTTTAAGGAGAGTTTGATGATTTGATGAGTTTATTAACAATGTATGTATACCCTAATGATGATTCCCATGTCTCATCATCTAATCTATAGAGTGAGGATGTCATCACTGCACCGTCAACAAATAGGGGTTGATTCCTTATTATATAAATGATTTTAGACCCCTTTCTTGAGTAGTATTTGTTGCTCCATTTTGATACTCATTTCATTAAATATGTTGAAACATGTGTCCTATTTAATTTTATATAATTTATTTCCAACATTAAATTTTTACTTATTTTATTTTAAGTTTATATTTTTTCATTCTAGTCATTGATCATGTAGGTTCCATTTTAGGGAAACGTTTTCACTTTAGGGGCATCATGGGATCTGGTTCCCACCAATGTGTTGAACTATATTTTTGATCACCGGATGGTATGTAAATAAATAATATATATTAATTTAAAATAATTAAATATATATATAACTATATTTTTGAATTTTTTGAAATTTTATTATCTCCAATTAATAAACGAAACAGATCCCCCAATTTTGTGCAATAAGAGGTTTTCATGAATGAGAATTTCAATAATTTTTTACAAAATATTCAATATAGATCTTTGGAGATACCTTTTTAACTATCATTGATGACTGTTGTGTTAATGAATAATCTAATTACATCCCCACCCATGATTGGGGGAGGTTTTCTCCTATAGATGGTTGATACGTTCAAAAGGAAATGATCACCTAGTCAATAGAGAAAGAAGTTGAAGGATTTCAGGTATAGATTTATGAGTCATATTTTTTCTTTACATCATTTGATGATGGTATGTATGAATTATTATTAATTTATCTATATCATTAATACTAAATGAACTTGATATATTTAGGTATTCTATGGTTTATTATTCTATAATTATGTTTCATGTTCACAAGAGGTGTTATACTAATCATACTACTCGTAAATTTTATTGTGAAAGTTAGGGAAATATCATGCATCGTATTTCATTTTTAGTTTTTATAATAAAAAATATAATTTTTTATATGGTTAATTTTTAATTAAAAATTGTTAGGTTTTATTTTAAATACACACTTTTCACATACAAGGGAGTCTAGATGAGTAAGAGGGGATATCATTAGGGTATGTTTGTGTAAAACATTAATGTGGTACCCTATCCGCATGTGACAGTAAATAGTATCAATAAATTCATAGTGATTGGTATAGGATCATGATCCATGATGGCTAGTTACTATGGTATTATAGTGATTTCATCTTCTTGATCGAAGGAAACTCATGTGGTATTGTAATCTTATGCTACAAGTGTGTATTATTAGAGGATAATAGATCAATTTCATAATATAGATATATTACCCATATTGTATGAAATGTTGTATCAGTATAAGTAGTATAAATATTTGAAAATACTATATCATGTATGATGAATTGTAAATAGTTTAATTATGGAGTTCCCAAAACCTAATGGTCCACCTAAAGCTTTTTACCCACTCTAAAAGTAATACATTTCTTATATTATTTATAATAAAATACATATAATTTAACTGTTTTTTAAATCTCATCTGGTTTAAATTTTTGAAATTTTAATTAATTTGGACATTTCTGTTCGATTTTTTTCATATCTATTTAAAATGACTTATTTTAGAAAAAATTATGACAATATTTTTGGTGATTAATAATGTATATACATCATTATTAATTAATACAAAATATATTTTTCAAAATTTATATTCAGTAATTAGTAAGGAAGGGTAAAAAAATATTAATTATGTAATTATATTTCCATTATAAAAAACTATTATTTCATATAATTAATGAATATCTGTCAATAATAATAATAATTTCAATAAATTTTATAACAACTAGGTATTTATGATAAAATTCCATTATAAATAATATTATATGATTAAAAAATCATTTTAGATGGAAAATTTGGGATATGGTGTGTGTTTTTTTATAATTAATTGGTATAATTTAGAGGGATTTACTAGATTAGATGCAATGGAGGATACATTTTAGGCACTATAATTCTAGTTTGAAATGTTAATAAACATGATAATATTACTGTGTTGATTGTTTTATTGAAAATATGGCATGTGTGTTTGTATGTTCTTGATATAATCAAAAGGATAAGCCTTCATCAATATATAAATGATTTTTTTTGAATTATGAATGAAAATGGGTAATTGTACCATGTATTCCTATTTTGAGTCTTATTCCAAAAAAGTGGGTTATGATATTCCTTCCTTAATATTCAAATACATATCTGCCTTCATTTAGGAGCATGTTTTCAGCCCATGGATCATTGTTTTCTCATTTATATTGCACTTTACTAAGGGAATAAATATGATAAGATTTTAAAACAATTAAAATTAAATGAAATTAAAATATATACAATTTAATGATACATTTTTTTATTATGTTTTCATTATTCTTGAGATATTATTTGAATTTTTTTATAGGAACTGGCCAAATTTGGTAAGGTCATGCTTGGTAGCAGCGAACATGGAACATGAAAACATAACATGCATACATGTTTTTATATAATTATTTATTATTCTGTACATCCATTCTCATATATTTGTTTATTGGTGTTAGGTTCATATTGTCTGATTCTTTCTTTATTATACATGTGTGCCTACTTGGTAATCTAATTTCACTATTAGAGATCCGGGGAAGCGGAAAGCACTAATTATTGGTGAATCATTTTGGAATGTTGGTATTCTGGATAGAGGTATTATCATGACAATATTTTAGCCCCTTTTTATAGAATAGTTTCCAGTATTTATTTATAGTGTTATTTCAAATAGATTTATTCTACCACAAATGGGGACTGTTTTTTACTATCCTTATATCATTATCATGAATTCCAAATTTTTGTTAAATTTTATATTAATGGTATGTTGGAAATATATATATGATTCTATATTATATAGTTACATATTTATGGATATAAACGTTGTATTAATTTATCATGAAATATACTGAGGGATTTTTATCCATGATAGACTATCATTTCCCCTACCACTAATCAAAATCCTATGGGATTTATGAATAAACTCATAAGGCCATATAGGGAACCATATCATAATAGTATCCTTCTTCATGTTGTTACATTATAAGTATCCACCAATTATGGATACATACATAGATATATATCAAGGTTAAATTTAATTTACCATATCGACAGTAAACCAGTTCTCTTCATATGGATGACATCAAACAAATTCCATACCAATTTATAAACATTTCCCACTCTTACACAGGTTACAAATAGCATGAAAATCATACGGTGAGATATAATTTCATGAAGCTTTATGAAACAAGAACCATTCCTCATGTCAATATATCAAATAAGAACTATATTATCTTCATATCTCTTAGAGAAATGAGTCACTTTTGAAAATAATTAACATATAAAATGCAATAAATCTATTTCAATAATAATACATATGGTTTCATTATTTGTAATACTTGATCCAATTTCATGTGTTTACCTCTAATCATTAACTCATACCACTAAAAATGTATAACTAGAATCAACCAAAATTTTAGCATAGTATAAAACCTAAGAGGATATAGAATTTTCAAGGTAAATATCCCAATTATGAAAACTAATACAATAGAAATAAATGAATATGATACACTAAAATGAAATAATGTTGAGGTATGAGTTGATAAGAGACATGTCATACCTCATACATCAAAGGGCCCTCCTACTAATTATTATCAATATTACAATGTATGAAAAATTTAAATCATATTATATTAACCTATCTTCCTGCATTCTACATACATCAAACCATCCCATTTCCTATGTGGATGATGGGTCATGTAGGATAACCTCCTCCCCAAAAACTCTACACAGGCTCATCTAGTCACTAGTGATATTATAACTGAAACATACCTAGTGGATAAAATGTTAAATAGAGTTTCTTTTACACCATTATACTACACAGGGTATTATAATAACCACCATTGTAAAAAAGGAAAAACAATCCAAGTATGATCTAATTCCAAAAAATAACAAATCTCCACACTTTTATTGCATGAGGAACACAAACTAACCACTCCCAAGAAATAAAAATAATGAATCCCCCAAAATTACCCAATTGCATCAAGACTAAATATATCCCCCATCGATCCCCACCCAATATTAGGTTACATTATTTTTAGTTGTGTATAACACCAATACCTTCAAAAATGATCTTAATAACCTATAACTTCCTCAATAACTATGTTTAAATGTTTTGAGTAAATAAGTTAACTTGTTGTAAAATTTCATATCAAAGTATGTTATTTATTTTTGAGTCATATAATCCTCATTAGATAGAAAATCTAGTGAATACAACAATATAATATGGGATTCAATCTATAATCATAAACATTTATGCTTCCCAACAGGATATATATTACCTCATGTTGCCTCTCTCAATGAAGAGTATTTTTAAAGTACTACACGTAGAACTAATCTAAAATTTATATCCACATGATCACAACCTTTTCAAGATCTCTATGAAAAATATCCACTACATCCATGCTTCTCCACATAATAAACTAACTATGAATAAAAGTCAATGATCATTAAATTATTTTATGAGAATAAATTATCTCTCTAATTATTATTTCCCCATCCATATTTTTTATTAGAAATAAACACCTCATACTTTAATATGGGTTTCCACTATATGTTTAACATATTAACACTACAATATTTCATATATACTATTTCCCTCATATTTAATCCACTTACACCCTCTCCCCCTCTACTATAAAATTTTGATTCATATATGGAAAAACCACGTGATAGTAGACATTTCAACCCAGAAAAATGATGATATCTCTAATCAAATAATTTCAAGATTAATCATAGAAACATTTCATTCCTCAACAAACATAATAATCATCTCCTATTTCTTTATGATGAATAAAACCATATCAATATAAAAATTATTGAGATAGTACGGAATCCCTCTATTAATGATTCATAAATAATAAAATGGTTTTAATTAGAATCACATGGTACCTCTTCACCAAGACTCAACTTCCTAGTTCTGATTCTCATACTAGGTTCATCCAATAGGAAATCCTGACCAAGTTATTCATGTATCATAATTGATTACTCAAAAAATCTCCTTAAAACAGACAATATAATAATTTTTTTCATCACAGACATATCTAGGACACTTTATAAGGTATAAATAATATTTTGATTGCCCCACAAAGAGCACCTAAAATATGTCCTATGGTAAAGACCAATTCATAGTGTATAAAATAAAATGTATAAGAGGAAATAATTTTTTTAACTGTACAAAAATAAAATGACATTCACAGATAGAAATAAAGATATATAACTAATGGAAAAAACATATATCCATGAAAACTCAAAAAAAAATAGATCCATCAATTAATGATTCATTATACTTTCAGCTGAATCACCTTATACTCAAACTAATGTTTCGCATCACCAACTTTGACATTGTTATATAAGTCTAAATAACAATAAAAAATAATGGGGAGAGTATAAAACAATACCTAGTGTGTTCTTATTCCAAAAAAAATATTATATCATGTTAAATAGAATATTAACACATTTTGAGACAAATATTTAATTATCAATCCTTTTATCATAACAAATAGAGGAAACATTAGAAAAAGGAAAACTTGGTTTCATTCCATCTACCACATATTCATACCCCAAAAAACCATACCACTATAGATTACAAATCAATCAATACTAATATCAACTCCTATACTAGTGCCCTAGTTTATTTTAGTATATATTTTTCAGTATTTAAATATATTTATATATGTATATTTACAGGCATAATTTCATTCAATTATTTATTTTATTTTTTTAAATACATTAATGAAATATATCTTTATGTATAAGATATTTATATGAATATATATACATAAACCTATAATATACTAATATTCATTTTCCTATATTAGAAGATAATATAAATTTATTTCTATCTATAAATTCAAACATATAAATTCATTTTTATAAGGTAAATAAAATGTATAATTTTTTACGAAAAATTAAATGGAAAATTAATAATTATTTTATATATTTTAAAATAAGTTTTTATGTAAATATGATGATATATGTATTTATAAAAGTGATTTATCAATATTAGATATAAGAAAATATGAATATGTTTAATTATAACTAAAAATACATTATAAAAACAGTAAAATTTCTAAAACCATAATATCAATTATAATATAATCACAAAAAATAAATTTTGTCCCCACTAAAAATGGGAAAAATACCTCCTTAAACGAGGCTTAAATTATATCAAATGATAAAAATTTGGATACCCTGACTAAAAACCATGTTTTGGAGGACATATAAGTCTTTTTTGGCCCCAAAAAAGTGTAAACTTGGTTTCCCTGATCATTAGTGTGTAGAGATCATTGTAGGGTTTGACTTGATATATTGTTGTGCCCAAATGGATACCCAAATCAAAGGTAATGGCCATTTGAATTTCAGGTAATGTTTTTTCTTTTCATAGACTTTTCATTAGTTAATTTAGTTTTTACCCACCTTTTATTAAATTAATATTACTCATAAAAATTATAAAAATATTAATTAATAAAAAAAAATTATTATATAATACATTATCACTAAATCCAGAATATATTTTTTTTAAATGCCTATATAAACTTATCTAAAACATATTTAAAAAGAATATATTATATTTTATCAATTTAATTTTTTTATGTACTAAAATATTAGTCTTAGTTAAATATAGTTTTTAATGAAATATACCATTTATCAATGCAAGTAGAAAAGTGCTAAGAAAGGGGAGATTTTATCAGTTCTTGTAAAAAAGTGTTGATAAAATATCCCTTGTTATCAGTAATTTTTAACAATCATTAAGAAAGGCCTCCAATTATTAGTTATTTTTAGTAACATTAAAAAAGGTCCCTACTTTTTCAGCTCCTTTTTATAACTGATAAAGACCCCCCCCCCCACACCTAATCTGTGATTTTTAGCACTAATAATGGACCTATTTATCAGCACTTTTTTAGTACTGATAAATGAATCCTTTATCTGTGCTTTTATCTACTATTGATAAAGAAAATAACTATCAAATAATTAATATTTAGTTGTGTTAGTACACAATTAGAGTATGATTCAGCATTATTTCCAAAAAATAATGTCTGTTTCAACACAGGTAACCAACTATGAGTAATTTATAACAAATTCATTTAGTTCTTTAATAGATGTATGAACTGATTAATATATGAATTTTTTTCTTACCTAGTTTGACTCTATCTATGTACTTAGTCATATTAAAGGTTATACCTTCTAAACTATTCAAGGTAAGACTCTATGAAAATTGAGATTGTAGTGATTCATTGAAATGATTTATATTTTTAACTCCCATTATACATTCATTGATCGGGATGTAAGTTGTTTTACAAGAGATAGCATAATGTTCCCTTTAAGATACAGCCCCACAAAATGAATTTAAGGATATTCTGGTCTAATATTATTAAATGATCAAGCTTCCAGTAGTACAGTAGAAAGGATAGATAATTATGGGGAATATTATTCATATAATAAGAGAGAATCTACCTACATGGGATATAGATTTTATTTTCTATGAATTGTTCTTCATTCTGATTCCACTAAAAATATATCAAAATCATTAACCATTAATTAAACCAAAAAACTCAGAAGTTCCTATGTAAATTAAAGTTATATTCCATTATTTATTATTATGTTTCCTATTGGTATGAATATATCTTTGGTTACTGAATTTTATCATAAATAAATTAGGTACTTGGCCCAACTAAATTTTCAATAAACATTCCTAAATATTTTAATATTATACTTAACATACATAATTTAATAATTTATCCCATAATAGAAATTTTTAGTGTCACTTTTATTGAAAAATTGTTATGGAGATTTAGGAATTATTATACCTTGAAACAACATGATTAATACCTACTTTGAAGTCTTAGTAATATAATTACACATGCATACTTTAGTTATCGTAAAAATAATTGCATAAAGAGGGCCCCCTTTCCTAACTCTAAATGACATGAAAAATTAACCAATAGGGATTACATTGGTAAAAATAATTATTATTATATATTAAATGGAGATTCAAATATATCAATTGAATAATTGTAAGATTTTAATTCTATATAACATATCAAAGAGAAATTACCAAATTAATGTGTTAAGGTATTTCATAACGTATACTTTTAAAGAAATATTAACATATCTTTACTCAAAATATTTGAACAAAAAAAGAATTAAATTTGTAATTCCTAAATATTTATTCAATGAAGGAACCAATATTTATTGACAAATATCATCCTTCCTATTATAAGGTGTATTCATATAGAAATTATATTACATAATATTGTGTAGAAACTATTACCCAAAGAAATAGGTTTTAATTTTTGATATTATTTTGCCACATCAACCACAAGAGATAAGATTATAAATTCAGAATTCATGAACATTGGGAGGACAACATTATTAGAAAAATAATTAGACTCATGTTTTTATTTTACATTATTTCCCAGAACTCTTATAATATTCTTTTATTCAAACTAACTTTCCTAGATATACATGAGGGATTTAAAGTGAACAATTTAAGCCTCACTTCCTTCAAGTCCATAATTTTAGTGATAAATATGTTATTAATTTCTCAGTATTCCATAATATAAACATAACTGATGCCCTCTAATTCAACCATGGGTATTGATTATACATATCCTTATAGTATCTCATGATGTTTTTTCTAATATAATTTCCCCTCATATGATATCTTACCAGTACCCAAAAATGTAATGGGTTAATTGTCTATAAAAATTTTTTGAATCCTGTTAAGGAAAGATGTATTTCTTTCTCCCTCTAAGATACAACACAATCTGAAAATTTCATTTATGATTACTTCATTTATCTTCATCTAATAATTTAGTATTAAAGATAATACACTTCCTTCATTAGTGTTTCTATATCAAAGTCCTCTGTTTCATTTTAAAAAAAAATATTACAGTTTCATGCCCAGGTCATCTATCACTTTTTAATTTTCCTTGAATTTATCCTTAATCCATGCCTTGAGTTGATTATTAATGTTTTTAAATTTCTAAACACTATCTTAGAGTTCTCTACTCCAAAAAGTGATTTACCACACTTCATAAAATACACTTTTAAAATAAATATGCTTTATCATGGCATAATTGAATTTAAATAGAAGATGTACCATTTTTTCATATATATAACAAGGTAAGGATGGGGTGATTATATTAATTTATCTTATTTATTTTTTATGGTTTTGTTTCTTATAAATTCTCTAAGATATGGAAATTGAAAAATATTATACCCTTATTACTGAAAATTACTTTTTCGATTGACATCCTATACCAAGTTTAATTTTTCACATGAAGAGACACTTCCACCATTTTTTAAGATTATATTCATTCTTAAAATTCCCTAATAGAAATTGTAAATACATTTTCCCTAGTTCACTCATTCATATCCATGACCACATCGAAGTCCATTTTAGTAGACATGGTACCATAATGGATGTATTGAGATCTCTAATTTCATACAATTTGACTCTCTATCCTTGGGGGTTATCCCAGGAATAGATGAAGAAATAATATATAGATATCCTCTAAAACTTACAATACATGTCAAACTATTCATATTAAGGTCTATTTTTGTAAAATTAATCATTTCAGGGGATACAAATACCTATACTGTTTCCAACATGATTTTGGTTTAGTTGATACCCATTGTTTTATATAAAAAATGTCCAAAATTAGGACCTTTAAATGAACTCAAGGGAACCATTAGATCAATAGTCCCAATCATCATTGGATAATTGTTGAAAAAAAAATTTGATTACTATATGTGAATTCATATATTATCCCATAACAATTAAAAAATAAGTTCAATAATTATTTACCATGTTTTTATTTTCTACTTCATCTCAACTAAAAGTGAAATTTTATTACTCGATGAGCATTTGGTTTAACCTCATTTTCCATGTGAGTGCGATTCTAAAGACTAGTTTTCATTTTAATTTTCAATTAGGGTTGAACAGTATACATTTGGAGGAATCCTTGTGTTTTATTTTACAACAATAATCTGAGTTTCATTCACATACACTTGATCTTTAATAATCACATTTGAAACCATATTTTTTGAATATATGTATTTAGCTTGTAAATAAAACCTTGAAACCTTTGATCATTATTTTATTTGTTCCTAAAATCCTTATTTCGAAGGTCAATTCAAAAAACCCATATCTGATTTATTGATGAAATCATCAATGGTCATAGGGTTGAGATCTTTAGTTACTCTATTATCTAGGAAAGGTGATATGATTTCACAAATATTGGGAGTTTGTTGAGTCATCTATGTCCTAGGACACTATTATTCATCCCCTATGTCACACAATATTTTATAAACATGGTTTTAAATCCTAGTTAAAATCTAACGATCTCCTCTTGATACCTCCTTTCACCTTATGGTTAAAATATCAGGGAAAAAAGTTATTTATGATAGATTTTTTTCCTTCAAAACAAAGAGTTTTAATAAGTGTCTTGTACTATAATATTTTATTCCCTTTTAAATGATACCTCATTATTCCTCATAGCCTTATTCAAATCCTCTTCGTTCCTTGATGTTGAAAAATCCCACACTATAGAAGGATGCCTATAAGATACTATATGTTTATCCAAGTAGGTTTCAAGAATGTTAATAAAATGGTTTTGAACCTATCTAAAAATATAAACATCATTCCCTACAAGCTTTAAATAGTTACAAATTAATGGAAAAACTCATACTCAAACTCAATGTGAAATTTTTCACCATTATTAATTAGTTTATAACTAACTAAAAGAATAATTAGAAGGTATCAATCAAATAGAAATCTAGCAAAATATCAAATTAATGTTTCATTTATATTTTTTCAGATTGAGGAGGCTCAAGTAAAGGTGGTGATGTATTTCAAGATCAGAGGATTAGAATGACCTAGTTGATAAAATGAATCCTAACTTAGATATAATAGTTGTTATAGATCTTATGGTGATTGTTTAATTATAAATCCAATTCTATGATTCGAAATATTATAGGGGTAATGTTATAGAAACTAGAGTCATATGTTGTATATCAATGTATTTTTAATTGAAAAACTAATCGAAATTATTCCATTATAATAATAATCTTCTAACAATTTTAAAACTCTAGATCTAGTATAATTTTATATTCAACTCCTTCTCAATTGGATGTTTACCACCCTTCATGAGAATCAATTTTCCAATAACATAAAACCTATATGTATTGAGTAATTCCTTGAGAATATCATGGAAAATAGTTATTCTCAAGCTCTCAAATATGAAAATTGATATAGGTGACTCATCTGAATCCTACGTTGAAGAGTCTCCCACATTAAATACATATTAATTCAAGACCATAATGAATGTTATACCTTTTCAGAAGGTTTGGTTAGCCTTATAGTATACCTTCATGATAAGCATATTTTATTTATCCACTTCCATTCCTATTAAAAATATCAGATATATAATAATCATGTTTGAAATACCATGATATCACAATATTGACATGCTCTAATTAACTTCATCTCCAACTATATATCATACACATTCATAATAAATACAACCATCCCAATAAAATGGGATCTTCCTCATTTTCTTGATATAAACACTCATTGGTTTAAAAAATGATTTCATGTTGTATTTTTTATCAATTTAATCCTAAATTAAAGGAAAAATGTTTTATTTTTTATTAATTATTTTCTTAATATGAATATTAGTTATTTTAATGATATATTAACCTATATATTCATATCATATCTTATTTGTGCCTCAAACAATGTCACATTGTTCATAAAAACACATCAAAACTAGTTTATTAGGGAATGGATTATAAAAATGTACAATAAAAAATGTTTTTTATGTTTTTATTAGTTTTTCATGTATCTATGATATTTTACACTATACCATGGTTTATACCAATACTTTATAGTGCATATTGAAAATGATTAGTGTACATTGTTTACGATTTGTATATAATTATAGGGTGGAGTATTTTATCCACCATGAAGAGATAAAATATCATTGAATTATGATAATAACGTGATTTGAAAAAAATAGGTGTAGTGATTATGTTTCCATAATAAAAAATTCTAGGATTCCTTATTCCCAAGGAAAATTATCATGGTAGAAATATAGTGGTTCTATAGAAAAATAAACCAATTTTTTCTTATAGAATACAAATCATGGTTTTGGAAAAAGATATGTTTGGGGGATGAAACAATTCCAAATGTGGTTAATCAAAAATAGTTATTTATAGTAATGGGTTTTAAATATTTCATTAGACAGAAAAATAATGTTTTTTCCAACCTCAACATGTCATAGATTAGGATAGATATATATAAATGGTCTAATTCCCTTAAATAGGTTAAATAAAACATCTATATTGTTTTTTAGATATTATAAAAATAATTATAAAGAGATAATGGATTGTTTTAAAGAGAGTAATGATGGAAAACCCATGATATATACATAGAGGCACATCAGAAGTATTTGAAGTATAATTTTTAGCATTATTGGGAAATGTTTTTTTACACATGAATTAAATACCATTATTTTTTTCCATTTCCTTTTATCTTATTTATAATAGGATATGAAATTTTTATGATTTATTAAAACCAATAAATGATAAGGATGTATATAATCAATAAAAATAGCTGTAAATCCTATAATTTTTTTTTCATATCCCATAATTTTTTGATCACTATCATTCATCATTAAAAACATTTCATCTTTCATGATACGAATATTTAGACAGAAAAATAATAAATTATTTAACCCCCACACACAATTTTTATCAATATAATTACATTGGGAACGTAATTTGGATGTAGAAAACATTCTCTAGAGTATATATATTTTGTCATATTGACTATAATATATGATTGAGAAAATTCATGGAGATTAATAATTTAATGAAAAATTGATTTTCATATTTTTTGGAAAATGATATCACCTGTGGAAATATGCGAATCTTAAATGTCCTATATCACATGGATTATAAGTAATTGTGATCGTGATGAATGTTGGTAATTTTCCCAGTGTTGGTGCAATATTTACATTTCAATAAATGAATTATATTAATCATAAACGAACGTAATGTAATTCAATTCTCTCATCCCTATCCTAAGTAAAGTTAAATGTGTTATAAACTCCATAAATATGCCATGTAAATTAATCTTTAGGAAAGTATTATTGTTGGTAGGAAGGTTAAGTTCTTATGAATGTAAACATGTAACGTATAATATGATTAAATTTTGATAGGAAAAGATGAAATGGTGGGAGAGTTAACTAGTAAATCAATATGAAATTAAATATGAGTTCTTATATATTCTACTATTATGATATTTAATTGATATGAATTATTCAAAATGGGTTCAATGAGACAATTAATACATTATAGGTTCAGGAAATGTATATGTTTACTATTAAAAACAATATCATGGTTGGGTATGAGATGGGAAATTTCATTCCTTAAATATGAAATAAATATTTGAAAATTAAATAGATTTTAAATACTCAAAGGTATATAAGACAAAAATATCTCAAGGGCTCTCATATAGAGAAATTAAAAGTGAACAAATGATTACATTAACTCCAAAAAAAATTATATATTTTTTATTTTAAATCATTAATTGAGTAAAGATAAGTAAAAAAGTAACATAGTTTTATCTGTTTTAATTTTTTAAAAATTGGATACTTTTCAAGAAGAATACGAAAGTGGAATATAGAAGATTACGTTGATAAGTAATTCGAAACATCATGAAGAAGATGAATCGTGGTTTGTGGATGGATGGGAAGATAATTATATAATTTAATGTTAATACCCGAACATAAAATAATATAAATTTTCTTCAAAACATGATATAATATCATTTGATAAAGAAAGTGAAAAGTTGAATAATTGTTTGAGGGTGGAGGTGCTCATGATTTTATGGCTTAATCAATGCATTATAATAATCCACATTTACAAAAATAGGGAGGTTTAAAATTTAATTAAATAAGAAAAAAGAATTACATCCAATTGAGAATATAATGTAACACCCCAAGCTTCCACGGTACGCTTCTCTTTGAATAATACAGTAGCATGTGTTGTACACAACTTCGAGTTCTAACACATGCCGCAACCAATCAAACTAGCCGTTATGAATAGTAAAACCAACGTTTTGAAATTATATAAATTTTATCTCTCAAAATGGAATTCATTTTTCGATTAGGAATATCAATATTAGCCTAGGGTGAATTTTTGGTACTTTTCGGAAAACTTTTATATTTTGTTGAATAGTGAAAATTACTAAATTTTAATTAAAAATAACTTTTTTAATAGAAATAATTAATAGTGATAAATTATGAATTTGAGTGGTTTTAAAGTTTATTTAGAATATATTTTTAAAATTTAATACAATTTTTGTCAATGGACATAATTCCACAATTAAACCATACATAAACAAGTGTCAATCTTTTGATAGTTATTATCTCTTAAAAACACGCTTTTTGTTTTAACAACGAGAATTAATTTTAAATTATTTTCTGCCACTTTTGGGTTTTGAATTAGGAAAACTAGATTCCATATTTGAAATCAGGATGTCCAAATTTTTTAAATAGGTAACTTTTATTTTTAGACATTTTGAATAATTACTTCGGTAAATATTTTATTTACAATGGTTAAAGGGTAAATCTGGTAAATAAGGGTAAAACAATAATATTATAATAATTATAAATTACTCTAAAACGTGTTCTAACCTTATTGGTTGATACATGTCCGACCATGGTCATATTTGGTTCTATTTTGGAACCCCATGGATCCACTTGTAAGTGATAAGGATACTTTATATTAATTAAGTTAAAATAAATACAAAAATGACATAAGCATATATCTTTTAGCCAAACAATTTTTACATAGGGTTTTATATGTTGGATTTTCAACAAAAAATCGTAATTAGAAATATAAAAATATTTCCAACATAATTTTATTTTATTTATAATTTTTAGACATTTAATAATTAATATTATATATGACACAATAATGATGCAGTATTTTCCTAATTAATGAAAGAATTAAATAATTGCTATTATAAATGTTAAAATAAATATAATTTGAAATTTTATATGATATAAATGAATTTTATTGGTTAATATGTCATTATAGGATTGCTTAAATGAATTTTTTCAAATTAATAAAGTTTCTAAGAATTTATAAAAATCAATTTTTGAATAGTGTCAAAATTGACATAAAATAGTTTTTCAAAGAAATATTATATTATTAATTGATATTCAATTCCTAAAAATATAAGGATTGGCCAAAAGTCTTATATAATGATCTTTTTATAATTATTGGACAACTTGGGGGTCTATTGGATGTATATAGTAAATTTATTAACTATATAATATAAAAATACAAAGTGACATGGTAAATGTCAAACTAATTAACTAAGAGTTAAAACTAAAAGATGAGGTTAATATAATGACCCAAACCTGTATAAATTCTATTGGTTGAAATTATTTTGACCCATACCCACCATATACTTTTAATAATCCACTTTGGAGCCATTAGAAACCAAATATGAATTTATTATAAAATAATATTTATAGCTTTCCAAAGGTGCCCCTCACCCCTCTTATAAAAGGGAACTCCCCCTTATAACTAATTCACACATTCAAAGAATTTTGGTTCAGCAAAACCCTATCGAAATACTCCTTAAATGTCCCTCAATTCAACCTAGAGGCCTTGGTTTGATAAGAAATCCAACTTAAGGAGCCCTTTTGATCAAATCAATAGAAAGAACATGAAGAAGAGGTAATGTTTTCAGCACCCTTTTTCAAGTTCCTTTTTTCTTCCACTACTTATTTCTTTGTTATTACCATTCTAAAATAATAACTATAGTATATAATATATACTATGATGTTATTATATACATTTTACAACCATATTTAGTATTCTATCCATCCATTGAATAACATGTCACCATAATTGTGTACGTACGGCTTATCGTCACCACGTCGTGGTGTAATTGTTATTCAAAAAATTATTATTTGGATGGGTATAATAATGATGTGTAATTCATGTAAATAATAGATATAACATGATAATGATTCTTTATATATGATATAATATCACATTATATATTATTTTAATATCAAAAGATTGATATTGTCGCTCGTGCGTACGTACGGACTACCGTCCCCACGAACGCGATGAGATTCATTCCTCATCGTATACATTCAAGAATAATTCTCATTTAATGATTAAAAATAATTTTTAAGCACTTTATATCATTCTGGATATTAATAATATACAACCTATCCATAACAAACATGGCTTATGTAACAAAACATATAAAAGAAAATGAGTAAGTTAACACCTCAAACGACGATAATATTAAAATATTATTAACAAAACATTATTATAATATAATATATGATATCATGACTATATATATGGTTCTTGTATAATTTAATAACAAAGTTTTAACTATTATACATGAGGTTAACATACCATCTACTAAGTAAAAATACAAGGTAATGGTTTATTTCACAATCTCTTCATTATCCGAGGTTGTTTATACGTAATTATCTATCGGGACCTTTTTATCATCCACATCCATGTTTCTTTAAAATGTATTTCAAAACATTCTTAATATTTTACAAAAAATGGGATAAAATAATTTATACCCTTTTTTTAATTTTTATAAGAATTTTATAAAGGAATCTTTCCATCGTTTTCCAAAAAATGTCCTTTTTAACCATTTCGATAGAATTAAGGTAATAATGTTTTTTTAACTTATACGGCGGGTGTGGCTATTTTACACCGTTATAAAATCATATAAGCTTCCCTTATAATCTTATAATATTATTTTCAAAGTAAAAGTTTTAATTTATAATTATGTTAATTTTAAATGATTTCAAAAAAGAGAAATTTTTATCAAATAGTTTTGATTTCATCTATGTCAACATCCTTTAATTGATTTTAAGCTTATTTGATGTTTATTTATTATGATACAAAACTTCCATATTTTATTGAAGGTTTTATGATATGTTTGACTGTGGATGTGTTATTTTTATACCATTCATGGTTTATGGAGAAAGTATTGACATTTCATATGCTAGTTTTAACACGAATGTTTATGTTATGTTTAAACCTATTCATATGAGGAATGCATTGCACTTAATATGTAATGGGTGGATCCTTCTATTGCTCCTCAATGCATCGATAGGTCTCATGAGACAAACTAGTGTCTTGGCACGAGGGCTTGAAAAAATCATATTTATAGTCTTGGCATGAGGCCTTGGCTACGTGGTTATGGTAGTCTTGCATTATATAGTCCATCATTATGAAAGTTGTTTTTTTGATATTGCATGTGATTATTTGACTAGTAGAATATCCATGTGAATAACTAAATGGAATTATTTCATTTTATCTTTGCCATATTATGCTAAAATTCATGTTTAATAGGATTTTGTTTTAGCTATACATTACCTTAAATGTTTATTCTTATTAATGAATGGTTCCGCTATATTGTTATCCTTACTAAGCATCTGAGCTCAACCCTTTCAATTTTTTATTTTTCCCCGGATGTGAAGAAGTAATTTATGAATGAACTGCAGGGATAATATGAGGGGAAATGAAGAAATGATATTGTTGTAGTAGTTTTCAGTTTATGATGTAATGTAAACTTTATAAATGTATCTAGTTATTCCAAGGATACTAAACTAATCGGCCTTTTGAGACTTGATCTTTATTGTGATCATTCCAATGTTATGTAATAATGCACTGACTCTAGGCAACTGAGGTCGGGGCGTTACAGTTGGTATCAGAAGAAGTTTAGTACAAACCTTGGATCCTAGATTTAGATAAACTCTTATTAGATCACATAGCTCTAAATAGACATTGAGGATTAGTATAGAAGAACATCCTAGAATTTTGGTATTGTATAGATTTTGTGAGTTCTCCAAGAAATACATCCGTGTCTGGATACGAGCAGGTAGAGGCAGCTCTGACATAGATGTACCTAATGGTAAAACCTGAAAACACCGTTTTGAGCTAGACTCGAACGAGAACTGGTGCACGGCAACTGGCCTTGCTGCACTCTTGGTTACGATAGTCCTAGGGGATATTCTTATGATAACTATAATTTTCTTTACAATTCATTATGAAGGTATTATGAGTATATACTTCCGCAAAGAATTTTTTTTATGATTATGGATTACATCCATAATTAGTTCATTTTATGTTAAGTGTTTTATAAGTATTGAATTATGTATTTTGATTCATAAACTGATCTAGTTTATGTCATTGTTTAGAAATGGAACCTAGTGGAAGAAATAGATACCGTATCAATGCACACACTCCATGAAGGGATTGCCCCCTCGCATAAGATAGTTATAGTGGAGCTAGTGATACAACTGGTGCTGATCAGCTTATCCCCATAATGGGACAACTCACTCAGGTTATGAATAATAACCTTACCCTTATGGAGCACCCTGATCCACAATGTCGAGGATCAATGTTAGATTTCTTCATGAGGAAACAACCACAAACATTCAATGGGATTACAAATCCATTGGTGGCTGAGCAATGGATAAGTTCCCTAGAGAAATTATTTCAGGCTTTGGGGATTAGTGAAAGGAAAAAAGTTATCATGGAAGTTTACCACCTCACTGGAGATGCTGATCAATGGTGGTCATTGATTCAAAACACAATGTAAGATGATGAAGTACCAAATATGGAATGGATGTAGTTCATTGATCTATGTTTAGAAAAATACTTTCCTCGTGACCATCGAGCAGATATAGAAAGGGAATTTCTATGTCTGAGACAAAAGGAGGATGAGAATGTCGCAAAGTATGAGGCTAACTATACAAGGTTACCAATGTATGCTGGAGATTATATATTTATACCAAGAGGTAATATTGATCGTTTATTTTATTGGTTACAACCAGTTTTCTGTCGAGAATTAGTCTCACAATCCTTCTTATCGTTCAAAAACATTGTCTCATGTGCTATCAAGATAGAAAATGAATTCTCTAAGTCTTATGACTTTAAAGCAAAGCAAGAGAAGAAGATATCTGCTGATCAATCTGTGAATTCAAATAAGGGGAAGAAGGGAAAGGTTCAATATCCATCATATAGTAAATGTGGAAAGAAACACCACGGTACGTGCTCAAAAGCAATGGGAGTCTGTTACAAGTGTGGTGAAAGATGCCACCAAGCTCGTGATTACAAGGGGAAGAAGGAAGATACCTATTTCCAATGCTATAATTGTAGGGAGATGGGACATTATGCAAATTAATATCCAATGAGTCATGGGAACTTACCTCAGAAAAGGCCAAGGGATCAAGGCCAAGTTTATGCTATCACTGCTGCTGAAGTAGAAACTCCGAATGAAATTGTGGCAGGTAATTTAATGGTTTCCTCATGTTTATAAAATGCATTATTTGATTCTAGATCATCCCATTGTTTCATAAATTCCTAGTTTGCTATGAAAATTAGATATTTCCAATTTGATTTAATAAGGGATTTGTCTGTTAAAACTCTTACTGGAGGTATCATTGCAACAAAGTTTTGTAAATTAGTCCCCATTAGAGAACATAAATGTTCTTTATCCGCTGATCTCATCGTCATACCTGTGATCGAGTTTGATGTAATCCTCGGTATGGATTTTCTTCAAAACCATGATGCGAAGATTTATTGTAAGAAGAATGAGGTTACAATTTTTGATGATGATGATAAGGAACGCATTATCTTTAAAGTAGAATCGTCACCACATAATTCTTATCTAGATCCACCCCTAGTAACTCAACAAAATTCAATTATTGGGGAGGAAGAGAATGAAATGATTGTGGGTGAGGAAAGGAATGTTCAAATTGATGATGTACCTATTGTGAAAGAATATGTAGATGTGTTTCTGGAAGAATTACTTGGACATACTCCACAACGAGAAGTTGAGTTTTCCATTGATTTAATTCCTGGATTAAGGCCTATATTGAAGAGCCCTTATATAATAGACACTATATAATTAGTGGAACTAAAGAAACAACTAGAGGAATTGAGTAATAAGGGATTTATTCTCCCTAGTGTTTCTCCATGTGGAGCCCCTGTTCTTTTTGTTAAAAAGAAAGATGGATCTATGAGGTTATGTATCTACTATAGGGAGATCAATGCTATAACAATAAATAACAAGTATCCCCTACTTCACATTGATGATTTATTTTACCAACTACATGGTGCTCAATACCTTTCAAAGATTTACCTTCGATCTGGATACCATCAGTTGTGTGTGAACAAGGAAGAAATTCTGAAGACAACTTTTTGATCCAAGTACGGGCATTACAAGTTTACAGTAATGCCTTCTGGGATGACTAATGTACCCTCTGTATTCATGGATCTAATGAATAGAGTTTCAAGGAATATCTCGATGATTTTTTGGTGGTATTTATTGATGATATCCTGGTATACTCCTAAAGATAGGAATATCATTAACATAACTTCGCATTATCCTGAAAACATGAAGAAGACATGAATTATATGGGAAGTTTAGCAAGTGTGAATTCTGACTTCAGGATATTTATTTTCTTGGTCATATTGTCTCTAAAGATGGAATTGTTGTTGATCCTTCTAATACCCAGGCAATCAAAGAATGGCCTACACCGATGAGTATAACTGAGGTACGTAGTTTTATTGGTTTAGCAGTTTATTATCAACATTTCATCCAAAATTTTGCCCGATTATCTAACCCATTAACAAAGCTCACATGTAATGGGGTTAAATTTGATTAAACAAAAGAGTGTGAAGAATGTTTTGAAGAACTAAAGAGAATATTAGCCAATTATATTATATTGACTATACCATCATGGAATTATGGGTTAGGTATGTATAGTGATGCATCGAATAAAGGACTTGGTTGTGTCCTTATGCAGAATGATAGAGTTATTGCCTATACATCACGAAAGTTTAAAATTCAGGATAAAAACTATCCTACTCATGATATCGAGTTAACAGTTGTGATATTTTCTTTGAAGATATGGAGACACTACCTATATGGTGAAAAATGTGAGATTTATACCGATCACAAGAGTTTAATGTACATTTCTCACAGAAATAACTCAACAAGAGGTAAAGGAGATGGCTTGAATTACTCAAGGATTATGATTGCACGATACACTACCACCCCGGGGAGGCAAACAAGGTGGAAGATGATTTGAGTATAAAATATCATGGAGTTTTGAACAATATAAGAATTGAAAGGGTTCCAATTTTCATGGATCTAGTGAAGATGGACATGGGAATAAACATGGAAGGTGAAACATCAGTGCTTTTTCAAATGGTTGCCTAACCATCTTTACTAGAAAGAATTAAGATTTCTCAGACAGATGATGATGAATTTCAAAAGAATATTAAAGCTCTGGATGATGGGATATTGAGAGACATTGTGTATGAAGATGGAATTTTGAAATTTGGGAAGAGTCTTTGTGTTCCTAATATACCTTCTCTAAAAATGGAATTTCTGGATGATGCTCATAGTTCCAATTTCTCTATACACCATGGGAGCACCAAAATGTATAGATATTTGAAGGATCATTTTTTGTGGGACAACATGAAGAGGGAGATTGCTGATTTTTTGTCAAGATGTATGGTTTTTCAACAAGTGAAATATGGAAGGAAATAGCCTAGAGTAGTCATGCATCCTCTTACCATACCTAAGTGGAAATGAGATATTATTATGATGGACTTTGTCATGGGGCTACCAAAGTATCCTAGAAGGAACGATGAAATATGTGTTGTTTTTGATCATCTTACCAAGTCAGCACATTTTCATTCTATAAGAGAATATCTAACACTAGAACGTCTTGAAAGACTATATATTAATGAAGTTGTGAGACATCATTGAGTACCCCTATCGATTGTTTCGGATCGTGATCCTTGTTTTACTTCATGATTCTGTAAGAGTCTTCAGAAGGATTTGGATACTGAACATTGTTTGAACACTGCCTACCACCCTCAAATAGATGGACAATTAGAATGGACTATTCAAACCTTAGAAGATATGTTGAGATCAGGGTCACTTGACTTTAAGGGTATGTGGGATCAATATTTACCTCTTGTAGAATTTTCCTAAAATAATAGATTCCATTCAAGTATTCGGATGGCCCCATATAAAGTGTTATATGGAAAGAGATGTCTCACACCAACCTGTTGGGATGACATTGGTGAAAGAAAACTCAAAGGTCCAAAACTGGTGGAGGAAAAAATGGAAAAGGTGAAGGTAATCCAAAACCACAATAAAATAGCTCAAAGTAGGCAGAAGTGCTATGCCGATAATTGAAGGATTTAGAATTTCAGGTAGGAGATCATGTTTTCTTGAAGGTATCTCCATTGAAGGGAGTTATACATTTCAGAAAGAAAGGTAAATTGAGTCCCAGGTACATTGGACCTTTCGAAATTCTAGAACAAATTGGGGTTGTAGCTTACCGTTTGGCAATGCCTCCAAGTCTCTCCAAATTTCACGATGTGTTCCACATATCACTGTTGAGAAAATACATGCCCGAACCAACACATGTACGCACTTATGTGGAATTAGAACTAGAAACTGATCTGTCTTATTGGGAATAGCCCATTAAAATTCTTGATACAAGAGAGCAAGTGCTGAGAAATCGGATGACTCTTCTGGTAAAAGTTCTATAGAGGAACCATAAGATGGAAGAGGCAACGTGGGAACCCGATGAACATATGATGAAGAACCACCCAAGTCTTTTCATGCAGTATTATTCTATAAATTTTGAGGAAAAAATTATTTGAACTAGGGGATAATGTAACACCCCAAGCTTCCACGATACGCTTCTCTTTGAATAATACAGTAGCATGTGTTGTACGCAACTTCGAGTTCTAACACACGCCACAACCAATTAAACTAGCAGTTATGAATAGTAATACCCACTTTTTGAAATTTTATAAATTTTATCTCTCAAAATGGACATCATTTTTGGATTAGGAATATCGAAATTATCCTACGGTGATATTTTGGTACTTTTCAGATAACTTTTATATTTTGATGAATAGTGAAAATTACTCAATTTTAATTAAGAACAACTTTTTAAATCAAAATAAATAATAGTGATAAATTATGAATTTGAGTGGTTTTAAAGTATATTTTGAATAAATTTTTAACATTTAATATAATTTTGGTCATTGGACATAATTCCACAATTAAACCCGATATAAACAAGTGTCAATCTTTTGATAGTTATTATCTCTTAAAAACACGTTTTTGTTTTAATAAGGGAAATTAATTTTAAATTAATTTCTTCCAGTTTAGTGTTTTGAATTTGGAAAAATGGATTCCATATTTGGAATCAGGATTTATAAATTTTGTAAATAGTTAACTTTTATTTTTAGACATTTTGAATAATTACTTCGGTAAATATTTTATATACCATGGTTAAAGGGAGAATCTGGTAAATAAGGGTAAAAAATAATATTATTATAATAATAAATTACCCTAAAATGTGTCCTAACCGTACTGGTTGATACATTTCCAACCATGGGAGTCTTTGGGTCGATTTTGGGACCCCATGGATCCACTTGTAAGTGATAAGGACACTTTATATTTATTAAGCTAAAATAAATACAAAAATGACAAAAGCATATATCTTTTAGCCAAACAATTTTTACCTAGGATTATATACGATGGAATTTCGATGATACATATTCATTATAAAGATAAATATATTTAATACATAATTTTATTTTATTTATAATTTTTAGACATTTTATAATTAATATTATATATGACACAATAATGATGCAGTATTTTATTTATTAATGAATGAATCAAATAATTGGTAATATAAATGTTAAAATAAATATAATTTGAAAGTTTTTATGAAATCCATGAATATTATTGGTTATTATGACATTATATAATTTCATAAATTAATTTGGTTCGAATTAAAAATGTTTCTACGGATTTAACAAAAATAAATTATTGAATAGTGTCAAAATTGACATAAAAGAGTTTTTAAAACAAATATTATATTTTTAATTGATATTCAATTCCTAAAAATCTAAGGTTCCGAAAAAAGACTTATATCATGATAGGTGTATCATTAATCGACCACTTGGGGGTCTCTTGAATTTAGATAGTAATTTTATTAACAATATAATATAAAAATACAAAGTGACATGGTAAATGTCAAACTAATTAACGAAGAGTTAAAACTAAAAGATAAGGTCAATATAATGACCCAAACCTGTATAAATTCTATTGGTTGAAATTATTTCGACCCATACCCACCTTATACTTTTAATAATCCACTTTATAGACATTATAAATAGAATATGAATTTATTATACAATAATATTTCTAGTTTTTTCAAAGGTGCCCCTCACCCCTCTTATAAAGTGGCACTACCCCTTCTCACTAATTCACACATTCAAAGCCTTTTGGTTCGGCCAAACCCTACCCAAATACTCTCTCAAATTTCCTCACTTCAACCTAGAGGCCTTAGTTTGATCATAAATCCATCCTAATGATCCCTTTTGTTGAAATCAAAAGGAAGAACCCGAAGAAGAGATAATGTTTTCACCACCCTCTTTCAAGTTCCTTTCTTCTTCCACTTCTTCATTATTTGTTATTTACATTATAAAATAATAACTCCAGTATATTATATATACTATGATATTATTATAAACATTGTAAAACCATATTCATTATTCAATCCATCCTTTGAATGACATGTCACCTTACGTGCGTGCATATGGCTTACCGTCTCCTTGTCGTGGTGTAATTGCTATTCAAAAAATTATTATTTGGATGGGTATAATAATGATGTGTAATTCATGTAAATAATAAATATAACATGATAATGATTCTGTATATATGATATGCAATCCTATTATATATTATTTTAATATAAAAATATTGATATTGTCGCTCGTGCATACGTACATAGTACCGTCTCCATGAACGCGATGAGATTCATTCCCCATTGTATCCATTCAAGACTAATTCTCATTTAATGATTAAAAACAATGTTTAAGGACTTGATATCATTATGGATATGAATATGATACAACCTATCCATAAAAAACATGGATTTTGTAACAAAACATAAAAAAGAAAACGAGTAACTTAACACCCGAAACGATGATAATACTAAAATATTGTTAACAAAGAATTATTAGATGATAATATATGATTTCATAACTATGTATATTGTTTTTGAATGATTAAATAACAATGTTTTAACTGTTATACATGAG
Source organism: Viscum album (assembly GCA_963277665.1). Classification (NCBI taxonomy): domain Eukaryota; kingdom Viridiplantae; phylum Streptophyta; class Magnoliopsida; order Santalales; family Viscaceae; genus Viscum; species Viscum album. Next base: position 640,857,321 of record OY728123.1, read on the forward strand.
GTTAACATACCATCGACTAAGTAAAAGTATAAGTTAAGGGTTTATTTCACAATCTCTTCATTATCCGAGGTTGTTTATATGTAATTATCTACTGGGACCTCTTTATCATCCACATCCATGTTTCTTTAAAATGTATTTCAAAACATTATTAATATTTTAAAGAATAGAGGTCAAAGTCATTTATAAACTTTTTTGACTTTTTATAAGAATTTTATAAAGGAATCTATCCGTCCTTTTCCAAATAATGTCATTTTTAACATTTTTTACGGAATTAAGGTAAGAATGCATTTTAACTTATATGGTGGGTGAGGCTATTTTCCGCCGTTATAAAATCTTAGAAGCTTCCCTTACAAGCTTATAATAATATTTTCAAATTAAAAGTTTTATTTTATAATTATGTGAATTTTAAATGACTTCAAAAAAGAGATATTTCTATCAAATAGTTTTGATTTCATCCATGTCAAAATCCTTTAATGGATTTTAAGCTTATTTAACGTTTATTTGTTATGACACAAAACTTCCATATGGTATTGAAGGATTGGTGATATGTTTGACTATGGATGTGTTATTTTTATACCCTTCATGGTTTATAGAGAAAGTATTGACATTTCTTATGCTAGTTTTAATACGAATGTTTATGTTATGTTTAAACCTGTTCATATGAGGAATGCATTGGACTTAATATGTGACGAGTGGAGCCTGATATAGCTCCTTGATGCATCAATAGGTCTCATGATACAAACTAGTTTCTTGGCATGAGGCCTTGACAAAGTCTTATTTTTACTCTTGGCACGAGGCCTTGGCAACGTGGTTATGATAGTCTGGCATTATGCATTCGATCATTATGAAAGTTGTTATTGATATTACATGTGATTTTTCGACTAGTAGAATATCATTGTGAATTAGTAAATGTAATTATTTCATTTTATCATTGCCATATTATGATGAAGTTCAAGTTTAAAAGTATTTTGTTTTAGTTACACATTGCCTTAAATGTTTATGCTTATTTATGAATGTTTCCGCTATATTGTTATCCTTACTGAGCATTTGAGCTCACCCCTTTCAATGTTTTACTTTTTCCAGGATGTGAAGATGTAATTTATGAATGACCTACAGGGGTAATATGAGGGGATATGAAGACAAAATGTTGTTGTAGTATTTTTCACTTTATGATGTAATGTAAACTTTATGAATGTATCTAGTTATTCAAAGGCTACTAAACTAATCGGTCTTTCGAGACATGATCTTTCTTGTGATCATGTCAATATTATGTAATAATGCACCGACTCTGGGAAACTGGGGTCGTGGAGTTACATATATCATATAGTTTTCTATAATGTAATAATGGAAACCTGAATGGGAAAAAATATTCAAATAAAGAGAATGGATATTTTAAAAAATAGTTTATAAATAAAATACTATGTGGCATTCTAACAAGAAAATTGGATTTTTGAGAAAAATAGGTGACCACAACATAATACATGAATAAATAGAGAAGTTATTAATGAATACACACTAAATTTTTTAACCAAGAATAATTAATATAATAAACATGACGAGAAATATATTAAATATAAAAATTATTTTAAATTATTTTATTGTGATTTCAAAAAATCTATCACAGGGATCGAAAATTCATTGATATAAGTAAAAACAGATGTTTCATCAATAAAGTCACATTTAAGGGGTCAAAATCCATGTAGAACACCCATCGTGTACATTCAAGATCATAATTATATAAATGTATAATATTATATAAAAATAATAAAGTTGTTATGTCTGTTAAAAAGTGTGATACAATTATTGTTTCTTAAAAATATTATACAAATAAATCAAACAAATTTTGTGGATGAAAGAAAAATTAATTGTTGGTTATAAATAAGGTAATTAACAATATAAGGGAGATAACTTCTAGGCGTTAAACGGATGAAGAAAAAATAAAAATTTAAAATGTCAAAAAAAATAAAAATTTTGAATTTTGATAATTAAATTATCCAATCACTGACTAGATATTAAATTGAAAGAATATATTTGTATTTTTTATTGTAAAGTAATAATGAATTTTGATTTTAATATAATTTTTATTTCAATCTGTCAAAAGTGATCATAATTTGATGGGACAGAAGCTAGATATATAATAGGTAAACTAAGACATAAACTAATAGAGAGTGTAAAATTACACAATTATCTTGATAATCTTGAGTAAAATCATTATAAATGTGATGAACCAGTTCACACTAATAAAACATTTCTCAAATTACTATTATAGTATCTAAAAAATGTTTAATACACCAAATCTAAAAAAGTGATGAATATTAAGAAATAGTGATTGAGGTGTCATAAGAAGATTTTAGAGTAAAACCCCTTGGATTATGGAAAATGGTTGTTTATAAAACATGACATGTAAAAAATCAAATGAATATATTTAAAAAATATATTGGAGTATTTTTTACCTTTATAAATTATAGATCATTAAATAAGAAAGGTTTTCGAATCACTAAAAATAGTAAGATAAAATTTGTATCAGGAATTGTTCTATTTTTTATTATTTGAGAGAGAATGTATTGAATTTTTCATAACATTTTAACAATGGGAAATAAGTGATTTTATAGAATAATATATGTGTTATTAACAGATTAATGGTTTAGACTATCATCATTAATGGAATGTGGATAAGAAAAATTATATTCTAAATTTTCCCGGGCTAAAACAATTATTGCATGACTATAAAAGTGTAAAATGAAAAATACCATAAAAGAATTGTCTATTTGGTTCAATACTATATGATAAAAGTTATCAACATTGAATTCATAAGAAATCATATAAATCATAATCAAGAGGAGATTAATTCATTTTTTTGTATCAAAAATGAAACTATTTTATAGAAAACTTTATGGGTTTCTAAGGATTGAATACCGCCCTATCATTACAACATATGTAATTAGAAACTATAATAACCAAGGAAAACCATAATAAGAAACATAAATAATTTTTATAGAGAATATATATTGTTTAACTTTCATTAATTAATATTTTCTATACTATCTTCAATCATGATTATTGATAAATATCCCTTACAAGTAGCCAAAGGACTCCAACCTCCATGTAACATCCAAGGGTTGTTATATATCACCTGATGCTCAGATAAATATCTAACAACTCTAATGGTATGAAAGTACCTATATGGAGGAAAATAATAAATGGATTGAAAGTTCACAATGAGGTATAGTTTTGATAGTAATCTAGATCAATATAAAACAAGTACATTCCCTAGGTAGTGCTTCAAAATATTGAAATTAAGGACATTACAAGAGCCTTTCAATAATTTAATCAAATATTCTAAATTTTTTATTAAATTCCTGGAAAAATACAACTTCATATCCCATTAAGATCCACTCCCATCTTCTGAATCATATTATTAATGATAGTAATATGTAAGATTGAAAAAGAATAAAATTAGCATTCTTCTAATTTATCAGTCATAAAATATAATAGATATATAGGGGTGTGATATTGTATAAAATACTATATAATATCCCTAATACCATGTATTTTATATTAATAGGATTTAATGTAAGTATTAGTTTATTATGTTCTTATATCATAGAATATTATATATCAAAAACCATCATATGAGTTTTGTAAAGGTCACAAATAATCTCAAATGTTTACTTAGGCTTAAAATTATTACAGTTATATCACTATATATTGTATCATACACAACAATGAATGAAACCATATCCAAAAAACCTATTGGATATTTTAAAAAAACTTTTGTAAATTTTTGAGAAGCTTAAAATTATATCGAATAACATGAAATACAAAGTTAATATCCATCCAAAAAGTTTTTTTTTTGGATAAACTCTAAAACATGTATAGAGAAGCTATCTATATTTCTTAAATCCAAATCACCATATATTCAATGATATTGTGTCACAATATGGGACTTTATATACATTAAAACAAAAAAAATCACCAAATTCATAAATACGATCTGAGTGTGGAATATTGAAAACAATCGTTGTAACTCTAGATATAATGGTATATTGCATGATGTAACAACCCATGAATTTATAAAAATTATCTTTTCATATAAATTAAATTTTTCTTCAATCATTAGTTATACACAATACCACGTTAATTTCTCAGAAATCTAATAATAAATTTCAATACGCTAAACATTATGTTTTCTTATGTTACACGCAATAACAAGATCCTTTAATAGCATCTGTTTAAACGCAAGACCATGTTTTATCAAAATATAATATACTATAAATAATAATATTTAATATGATAGTTATGTTATATCCATTATAATTAAATAAATAAAAAGTATTTACTAAATTTGGACAAAAAATATATTTTTTTATATAATTATTTGGTGACTAATTAATTGAAAATTAATATAGAAACCAATAGAATATAAAAGTAATATTTTTATACAAAATATTTTTTCTGTGAAAAGGGAATTTCAAATTAATAAATTAAATTATGTGATGGATTTAATGAAATAAATATTATATATTTAATAAAATATTTTTTATATTAATCCAATATATTTTACATACATAAGATCATAATAAATCTTATTTTATGTATAAAAAGATAAATTTGTCAAAAGTCAGGTTTGCAATATTTTACTAGTCCACCTATTCTAATACTAAATTTTTAGACATTTATAAAATTTTATTTGAAAAAATAAACATCATTTTTGAAATAGTATCATCAAAATTATCTAAGGATTATGTTTTTGTATCTTTATGAATTGTTTTATTTTTTGATGAATAATTAAAATTACTTAATTTTCATTTAAAACAAATATATCATTTAAATAATATATAAGATAAAATTATATTATTACTTGATTTAAAATTAAAATTAGATACATTATATATATATATATATATATATATATTAATTCGATTTATTTCATTACAATCATTTAATTTTAAATTTATATATAAATACATAGAAAAATTTTGAACATTTTTTCTTTAGTACCCCACTTTCTCATCCCTTCTATGGGATTAAATTTAAATTAATTTCTACAAACCCTTTGATTTGAATTTGGTAAAATTGGTTAAGTATTTTGATTCATAATAATTTATAATTTCCAATAATTTCAAATTTGTTTTTCCTATGAATAATTTTAAAATAAATTAAAATTAATTACAGTGATTAAGGTGAAAATTAGATTACCTATAGGTTAAATTATACTCATAAGGGGCCAAATGACCTATAAACCTATCTGAACCCTATTGGATGGACATATTTTTACCATATATTTCAATTTATATAATTATTCTATTATTTTTTCTATATTATGTAATATATACCTCCCAATAGTGTTTACATTTTTATATTTATTTGAATGCCACTCCTCCTCCACTATGAAACGGAACTCACCCACCTCACATATTCAAACATCAAAATTACTTTTTCTCATAAAAATGAACAAATAAACTCTAAATAAGGCTTCCATAATCTTATAATACTCACTTTGGTCATAACTAAAACCAAGGAAGGCCTCTTGGGAAATCTAGGTGGAGTTACCTAAAAAAGAGGTAACGTTCTTCAAGGAACACTTTTGTTTTATTTCATTATTAACCCATTAAATTATTAACATGTTATTATTATATAATAAAATAAGTAAATTAAATATAAATATATGTTTTTATGTTTACAGTATTATATACACTCCCACACGATTCTATCAAATGGGATATGCAATTGTCATTTGTGTGTACGGGAGACTATTGCCTTGCGAACTGATATTGTTCTTTCTCCCATTACCACCATTCATTGACGACAATAATGATGGATTTGTTTTAATTCATGATATATTTTACATCTATGATTTATTATACTTATTTAATTATTTTATAACACATATGATCATTTGTTTAATTTTTTGGTATATGATAACGTCATTTGTGGACTTGTGGACTACCAACTCCTCTAAGAAAAGTGATTTGTTCATAATTTACATAGAATGTATTAAGGATGGAGTTAATGAAAATATGTTATATATATTACATAAATATGATATTTTATTAATTATATAAATTTTTTTGTCTAATTTTACTTATTTTTATGCGATATGAAAATTAAATCATAGTTTCTATGTATGTACGTCCTAACGTCACTATGGAGAGTATATTCCATTTCCTAACACTAAAAATTATGGTTTACTAAAAATAAATATATAATTATTATATATTATATACATTAAATAATTATTATATTTATGACATAATTAGCTTTCATATAATATAATATTTAATTTTCAATATTACCCTTTCACTCAATGAAAAAGTGATAACGTCATTCGTGGTTGTGTGGATTACCGCCTTATCAAAGTGATTTGATATTTTTTGTAACAAAAAAATTCTATACAAAAACATTTATGATTATATAATATGTTATCTAATATATTATAGAAATTCTACAAGAATAAAGGTTATTTTTATTCGTTCCATATGATCATTGTAAAATAGAAATGTGACACATGCAAACGTATGGCCTACCATCTCCATGATCAAATCGTCATTTAATTTTTTATAACAATCATCCATAATTAATTCTAAAAGAATAAAATATTTTAAAAATATTATAATTATTACATGATTTTTATTATACGGATGTTTAAATAATGACCAATTTTACCATAGTCTGCCTACTAAATACATTTATGACAAATTGTCGTGACCCGTCCCCTGGGGCCCGTACTGTGACTACCCCAAGCACGCCTTCTATATGCCAGGGCATGGCGACTAGCACCAAAGGAATAAATCACTAAAACTTGGAAGGTTTTGCCTTTATAACCTGAAAATTCACACAATAGAGTACATGTTGGAAGTATAACACTATGTAAAACTATATAACAAGAGAGTGCTGAAATGAAAAATGTCCGAAAATACAATCCCAACTGTAATGTATGAGAAAATAAAAGTAAAAGTACTAGAAAAAGGTAAAATAGCTCTTGGATCATCCACTGGGAAGTCCTACTTGAATGGTAGGTATAGATAGCCTCTATAGCACTCCACATCTATTTGTGTCCTCTGTGTACCGTCACCCCATGTGGTCCAGCTTCGGGTACCGTCCAGTCCTAGTACACTTTGCCTCGGTCAGTGCTGCCAATCGTGTACATCCAACACAACGAGTTGTGGGCATATCCCATGCATGGGTGAGTATAATGATACTTTGTAGGGACCTCGAGACCCTCAAGGTCTCTCATAATCCACAAATCATAAACCATGAAGAATAAAAAAAACTAATAACCCCACTTAGGTATGTGCCCATACATATACCTATGTTATCAAGTAATCAAACTCAATCATGAGGATAACACAAAAGTTACTGACTCTGGTCACACATGTATACAACTCATGTAGGGTGTTATAGATGATTAGATGTATCAACTAAATCATATATTTTGTCGAACCCACACAGGATCCCGGAATATAAATCAGAACTGTCAAACCCATATAGGTTCCAAGAATAGTAGTTAGGGTTGTTGAACCCACACTGGATCCAGGAACAACGGTCAAAACTATCAAACCCACACAGTATCCAAGAATAGTAGTCAGAGCTGCCAAACCCACACAAGATCCAAGAATAGTGGTTAGAAATTTCAATCCCTAAAAGGATCCATGAACAGTAGTTAGAGTGGTCGAACCCACACAGGATTCAGGAACAGTGGTAAAAAATGTCGAACCCATATAGGATGCAAAAACAGTAGTCAGAGAGCAGCCAATCACATGGTTTCCACCCGATGAATGCTTGATTCTAGGAGGTTCATCTCCTCAAGACATGTTTCAACACATCAATTTCCATGAAGTCCCTTTTTATGTATCCAAAATATATGTCTTTCCAAAAGGAACCCAATGCGACAGACGATGCGTCAATCAGACGCCTGGTCTGAGAGTTATTGGCATTTCGTTTCTGACGGCCGAGTTGGATTTTATGTTCAATCCAACTCGGCCATAGAAAACATGTGTCCAAACTTAGAGTGGGGTATTCCAAACTAACCAGTTTCCTCTAAGGTTTCCATCACCGCATTTGTTTCGTCAATCGAACACCCGTAGCTCAAGTTATGGGAAATTAGTGGAAACAGGTCAAACGGGTCCGGGTTTGGTTCGATCTAGTCGGACAGACCCAGTCTGCGGGGGAGGCCCAACCCGCGAGGGCGGCCCAGCCCGCACTGGGCTCAGCCCAACCCTCGAGGGAGGTCCATCCCACACTGGGCTCGTCCCGCGTGAGACCCACTGCTAGCTGCACGTGGGTTCCACCCTAACCGCGTGTAGGGGGAGGTTGCACCCCCTGGATCTCGAACAACTTAACTGTTTGAGTGAGTCCGAAAACAACCACCATGTGGAGCCAGTCTGTGTCACACGGGACCCACATGGTGGGGTCCCACTGTTCTCGACAGGCTGTGTGGCCAGCTGCCACCCGCGCAGCACCGTTGCGTCTCCCCTTCTCCGGAGGCCCGATGGCTCGGGTCCCTGTTCTTTTTCACGGCTGGCCTTGTGCCAGCTACCATTGCACCATCGTGGTCCCCTTTTGTTCCACCTCATGGTGCAGTTGCACCACGCCTTCCCCGAAATCCCAGCAACTCAAGCCACTGGTTTTCTTCATGACTAGGCTTGTGCCAGCCGTCGCTGCACCGCCGCAGCCCATCGGCCGCAGGCTACTCCTCCGGGGGTGCGGTTGCGCCGCCTCCATCCATGCGGTGACGTTTTTTGGTTCCATCCATCGGTGAACATTATGCACGTCATGAGATGAGTTCTGGTGGCCCGATTCTTGTTCTGGAAGTAGTCGCGCACTCCTCTGGACGACGTCTTCGATCTGTAACCATTTTTGACAAGTATCGCTCATTCTGGAATCATGCCACATTTAGCGTCAAATTCCACAAAGAAGGAAAAGGGGTTGGGCCATGTTTTTTTTGGCCCACAACCTCTTCTTTAGGGTGATATCATGCGTCTTTGAATAAAAATCCTTGATGGAAAACAAATGACATGCAAAAATTAACAAATATTTAACCCCTACCTTTGATCGTTGATTGTCGACAATGGCACAAGAAAGTGGACGTCGATTCATTGTGGTTGAAAATGTCCAACGTTGAAGAAGGTTCTGAGGAAGGATGTTAAAGACAATCCTTGATATTCTTCATTCTTCATTGGTGAGATATTTTCTCCCCAAGCCTTCTCTCCTCTCCAAGGTTCCACCAAGTTGAAAAATTCCAAGCCAAAAATAAAAGAATTATGATATCCTATTAGATTGTTGGAATAATATTCAAATGGTTTAATTAATCAACTGAATGGGATGGATAAATTTATTAACGAGGAGGATAAGTGACATTAAGTGTTAGGGGAGTTGAAGAGGCTCCCCTATACTTAATGGTTGTTTGAGGGTTTCTCAAATAATGTGGTGTTTCAAGGGGGTTTAAATACCAGGTGGTCCCCACGATATTAACCCCTCATGGGAGGTTGAGGCGTGGTGGTCACCACCACCATAACCTCTCATGGGAGGTTTTGGCCTTGTGGTCCCCACTTCCAACCTTCACATGGAGGTTATAGATCCAGTGGGACCCGCCTCCAAACACTCACATGGCGGCTCAAATAAAATAAATCCCACTTTATTTTATTATTTTTCATGAAAACAAAAATAATATCTTTTATCCTCTACCCACTACCATCAAGGTGATAGTATTCTTAAGCGAATACAGGCTCTATGAGTTTAATGGTGTCCTCATATTTTCATTGCGGGCACCGGTTCAAAAGATATAAAAACCCGCTCGTACATTTACTGAACCTACCCAAATAAAGCATCAAAAATTGATTCTAGGCACACGAGGAATCAGAACCCTACACAATCAATTTTTGCGGACTCGTAAAATTCCCATGTATTTATGACAAAAAAATACATCGAATTTATGGGTCTTTACATTCTCCACATCTCAGGGCTTTACATCCCCGTAAGCTAAATCATGAACCAAGGGAACAAGTGGGGGTACAAAGGAAGCATCTGAGCCTCCCTCTCCCATGTGCTCTCCAGGAGGTTCTCGTGCTGCCAGCAAATGAGCACCAATGGTATCGACCATCCATGTAGGACCCACTCCTATCAATCCTCAATCTCCATTGGAACCTCTATAACAGTCGCCCCATCGTCGACATCCAACTATCCATGTTCGATGATGTGATATGGGTCATGCACGTATCTCCTCAGCTGAGATATGTGGAAGACATTGTGCACTCTATGCAACTAAGGTGGAAGAGCTGGGCGGTAAGCCACCTCACCTACTCTGCTATGAACCTAGAAAGGTCTGATTAATCTAGGAGATAACTTGCTGCCTTGGCCAAATCTCCATAGAACTCATAGAGATGGGACTCGTAGAGAAACATGGTCTCCATTCTCAAACTCTAGAGGTTTTGGTCTACTATTAGCATATGACTTCTGTCTACTCTGTGCAGTCTTCATCTGATCCTGGATGATATTTACCTTCTCCGTAGTAGCATGTACCCTCTCTAGTCCCACTAGTGCTAACTCCCCAGGGTCAGTCCAACACAATGTTGATCTACAAGGTCGTCTATATAATGCCTCAAAAGGTTTCATCCCTATGGTGGAGTGATAGTTGTTGTTGTATAAAAACACCACCAAAGGTAAGTGACCCTCTTAGCTACGACCGAAGTCGAGGACACAAGTGCACATCATGTCCACAAGGGTATAAATGGTCCTCTCAGTCTGGTAATCCATCTGAAGATGGAAGGTGGTTCTCAGATGAAGCCGTGTCCTGAAAGCCTCCTACAACCCCTTCTATAGCCGGGAAGTAAACTGGGTGTCATGATCAGAGACAATAGATGAATGTACTCAATGTATCCACACAATATCATGTATGTATAGGCATCCTAAGAACTCTACTAAACCCTGATCTCCGATCGGTAGGAAGTGGGCCGACTTGGTTAGTCAGTCGACGATCACCCAAATTGAGTCGTGACCCCTGGATGTATGTGGAAGTGTTGTCACAAAGTTCTTGGATATCCCATCCCACTTCTATTCTGGGACCTCCAAATTCTAAAACAATCATGCTAGTACCTGGTGCTCTAGTTTCACTTGCTGAAAAGTGAGGCATTTAGAGACAAAATTTGTAACTACCTTCTTCATCCCTAGCGACCAGTTCTATCGGTGGAGATCATGGTTCATCTTTTCCGCTTCTGGATGTACTGATAGAGGGGATGTGTGAAACTCCTTCAACACATCCTTTTAAAGTGACACTGGCACCATGGTACATCCTCTAAAGAAAATTACGTGCTCCCCACCATCAGAAAATAAATCAGTTGTTTTCCCTATGGATATCTGATCACGTCGTGTCTCACAGTCAGTGTCTACATACTATGCCTCCCTGACTCGCTAAAGAAGTGGAGGATTAATAGTAAGAGACTGAACAGAAGCTGCTCCATCTCGGTATAAAAAGGATATCTATAAAGCAGCATTCTACTTTGTCGCCTCTCCTAGATGATGTATACCAGACCTCCTACTAAGTGCATCTGCGACAATGTTCCCCTTCCCATATGTATAGACTATCTAAAAGTCATAGTCCTAGAGGAACTCAAGAAAACGTCACTATCTCAGGTTTAGGTCCTTCTAGGAGATGATATACCTGAGACACTTTTGATCATATTACCGGGTAAAATGCTCGCCAATCAGATAATGTCACCACATCTTCCTGGTGAAGACCACTACTGCTAACTCTAGGTCATGGGTATAGTAGTTTTTCTCATGCTATATCAGCTTAGGAGAACCATACACGATCACTGCTCACTCCGACTTCTGGACACATCCGAGTCCGGTCCCTAATACATCACCATAAACAACGTATGCTATGCCCTCGTCTAGAATCCTAAATATGGGGGCACTATTCAGCCTCTTCCTCATATCCTGAAAGCTCTACTGGAATCTCTCCAAACACACAAAGGATTCCCCCATCTTCGTCAAGACTGATAGTGGTGATGAAACTCTAGAGAATTCTGATACGAACATCCGGTAGTATCCAGCCTAACCCAGAAAACTCTGTACCTCCATCATACGCCTGGTGGCTCCCAAGAATGTACCACCTCAATATTCATTGGATCTACTGCAACTCCAGCCTCCGAGAAGACATGTAATAGAATGTGTACCTATTGGATCAAGAACTTTCACTTCGAGAGCTTACCATAAATCTGGTGCTCTCGGAGTGTGTCCAGTACTACCTTCAAATGGTAGGCAAGCTCCACCTCAGTAGTCGAGTAGATTAGAATGTCATTGTTGAAGACTACAAAAAAGTGATCGAGGTATGGCTAGAATATCCTGTTCATGAGTTCCATGAACACTACTGGGTCATTGGTTATGCCGAATGGCATAACCAAGAACTCATTGTGGTCGTACCGACATCTAAAGGCCGTATTTTGCACATCCTCCTCTCTAACTCTAATCTGGTGATAACTTGATCTTATGTCTATCTTTCAGAACCACCGTGCTCCCATCAGCTGTTCAAAGAGGTCATAAATTCTCAAGAATGGGTACTTGTTCTTCACGGTCACCTCGTTGTGGCGACGATAATCAACACAAATCCTCAAGCTTCCATCTACATTCTTGGTGAACAGAATAAGGGTTCCCTAGGGAGAAACATTGATCCAGAGGAATCCCTTCCCCTAAAAGTCCTCTAATAGTACCCGCAGCTTGTGATGCTTCATAGGAGCCATCTGATACGCTGGTGTAGATATCAATGCCAACCCAGGGTATAGGTCAATGTAGAATTACACCTCTCTTTGAGGAGGTAGACCTGTGACATCGTTAGAGAAAACATCTGTGTACTGGTCCACCACAACAGGGTATGTCGGACTCTCCACATCAACTTCTCTGAGGGTAAGGCTGGCCAATTGATGAGTGATCAGTTGCACCCTCCTTTGAGTAAGTCTGTCCTATTCTGCAAAGGCTCCCTTCTCACTGGAGAAGGTGAACCTGGTCCCTTTCATGAGGACACGCTGACCTTTGTGCCTAATATAATCGATCTGAGCATGGACTGTAGATAACCAGTCTATACCCAAGATGATGTCGTAAGTCCTCGATGACGCTACTAGGAGATCTAAGCCGAAGCTCTCACCTCCTAGAGTAAGCTCAAAGTACTGGAACCAGTGTGTAAACATCGAATCTACTCGCGTAGGAGTCTCTAGTCATAAGGATCAATCCAACGTGTCTGTTGGAATGTCTGAGCTCCGAACGAGGGTGGTTGAAATGAAAGAGTGGATGGAACATGTGACTATAAGAACTGTAGATAAGGTGGAGTAGACACAGATCATACCTCGAATCATCTGAAAAGCTCCATGATCATAAGCCTCAGCTGCCTGGAGCTGAGCTCTCTCCTGTCCATCTGCTCCCTACTCTCAGGGAGTACCTCCAGGTAGTGGTGGTGGTAACACTTCAAAACATCTTCCACCACCAGATATATGAGCAGATCCTCTGCCACGTCTACCTACTCCCTGTGGACCACCTCGATCAAATCTCTATCTCTGCTGGGAGGTCCCTAAACTGTCTACTGATCATCCAAATGGTGGGTCGGACAGTCACGAGCCATGTGACCCAACCCGCCGCATGTGAAACATTGCATGTTCCTCAAATGACTGGCTCTATCTCATGTGCCTCACACAACCTAACCTGTGTCATGAGGTCGTCCACTATATGGTCTGGTCCGCTTGGACCTCTATGAAATATATCTGTTGCCAGCTATTGAAGACTCTGCTACGTGATGCATATTAGCGGGTCTCGCTGCTGGTGACTACTTGGCAAGGAAATGCTCCACTAAGAAGGCTCACTCCAACACCCCCGCCCGCATCAGGATTTTGAGGGAGATCATCGATGCCCTGATCTCTCACTTGAGACCCTTCTCAGTGGTCCATGCCCTGAAGAATGGGTCTCTCACCATATCTGTGGAGTACTGTGAGAGTTCAGTGAACCTCACTGAGTAATGTACCACCGTCATGCTACCCTGCTATAGATGGCATAGCTCATGTATCTGCACTGCACGTAGGGTGGTTGGGACAAACACTTCCTGAAATAGGCTCTCGATGTCTGATCAGAGTAGTGTCACCACATCATGCACCTGGAGCATCAGGCTACACCATCTTCCTGCTGCTTCCAGAAGGAGACTCGCGGCAAGGATCATAATAAGGCCAGCTGGTGTCCCAACTTGTATGAAGACTCTCACTATAGCCTCCTGCCAATCCTCAGCTGCCTGCGGGTCCATCTCGCCCCTGATCCTGAAAAGAATCTGGCACAGGAACACGTGCAATGAGCTCAGGTGGGGTGCACTCTCTAATGTTGGGGCTAGTGGCATCGGTGACCCAACAGGTAGTGGTACCAATTATGCCTCATCGGTGATAGGGCCCTGCATAGAGGCCTCATCGCTCGGTGGGTTTCCATCTTGTACAACTCCTGGAACCCTAGCTGGCAGTCTGCGTGGAGGAATCCTTAAAAGAAATAGGTGTTCCATGGTCAAGAAGTTATACCAAGTAATATTACTCAAGGAATTCAAAGAAAAATCTTCAAAACACACACACATTCAATTTTTTCGTGCACTGAGTTGAAAATCAGAAGTCAGGGTCCTAGTGTATGAATACATTAGCTGTCGCACCAGCACTGGACTCCCAGAACTGAAAACCACACTCACTAAACTTAACAATATTGATTCATAGAAATGATTAGAGTCATATATTCAGCAGTATAACCGACTCCTCTGATTCCAATTTTTCACGACCCATCCCCCGGGGCCCATACCATGACTACCCCATGCCCACCTTCCAAAGGCCAGGGTACGACGACTATCACCAATGACATAAATCTGTAAAACTAGGAAGGCATTTCCATTATAACCTGAAAACACACACAACAGAGTACAAGATGGAAGCAAGAAACTAAGTAAAAATATATAACAAGAGAGTACTGAAGAGAAAAAGGGCCAAAAATACAAGCCCGACTGTAAATTACAAGACACTGAAAGTAAAAGTGCTTGAAAAAGGGAAAACAGCTCCAGGATTGTCCACTAGAAAATCCTACCTGAAGGGTAGGTACCGATCGCCTTCACAGCACTCAACATCCTTTCATCTCCTCCATGTACTTTCCAGTCCTAGTACACTCAGCATTCGTCAGCGTTGTCCATCGTCTGCATCCAACACAATGAGGTGTGGGCATAGCCCGTGAAGCGCTGAGTAAAACAATACACAGAAGGAACCCCAAGACCCTCAAGGCCTCACAAAATCAACCAAGGATTAACCACCGAGTATGAAAACAACTAATAACCCCACATAGGTATATGATCATACATATTCCTAAGTTATCATGTAATCTGTCGCAATCATGAGGACAACAAAAAAGTTACTGAATTAGCTCACAAAGGTATACAACACACGTAGAGTGTTAGTGATGATTTGATGTAAACACTAAATCATATACTCTGTCGAACCCACACCAGTTTCAGGAATAGAAATCAAAACTTTCGAACCCACACAAGATCCAGGAACATTAATCAGAGCTGTCAAACCCACACAAGATCCAGGAACAGCTGTCAGAACTGTCGAACCCACAGAGGATCCAGGAAGAGTAGTTAGAGCTATCGAACCCACCCAGGATCTAAAAACAACATTTAATACTGTCTAACCCACATAGGTTCCAGGAATAGTAGACAAAGCTATTGAACCCACACAAGATCCTAGAACAATGGTTATAACTGTCAAACCCACACAGGATCCATGAATAGTAGTCTGAGAGCAGCTAGCCACAGGGTTTCCACATGAAGCACGGTTGACTCTGAGAGGGTCCTCCCCTGAATCCAAGTCTCGATAGATCAATTTACATGAATTACCATGTTGATGTATTCAAAAGACCCTTCTTTTCCAAAGGAACCCAACCCGATAGATGGTGTGTCAATCAGACGCCCGATTTGAGAGTTATTGGTATTTTCATTCTGAGGGCCCGATTGAATCTTATGTTCGATCCAACCCAGTTTTACATAAACTATGTCCAAACCTCAAGTGGGGTATACTAAAACAACCTTCTTCATCTAAAGTTTCTGTTGTAGTAGACGGTTCATCAATCAGACGTTCGTAGCACATGATATGGGCAAAAGAGTGGAAATAGGTCAAACGGGTTCGGGTCTGGTCTGGCCCCATTGGACCGACCGAACTAGACCCAGGTCCAAACCAGGGTCTGACCTGGTCCGCAGGTCCAAACTGTTCTGCAGGGGTGGCTCGCCCCGCACTAGATCCAGCCTACATTGGGTCCGGGCCGCCTTCGGCTCGGCCCACGCAAGACCCGCGACTGGCAGCCCGTGGGTCTGCCCTAGCTACTTCAAGGGGGGATGTCGTGCCCCATGGATCCCTAATGGATTTTCCATTATGTTGAGTTCCAAAATCTGGGCCACGTCACGCTGTTCTGCATCACGCGTGACCCAGGCAGTGGTGTTCCACAATTCTCAGCTGGTCGGGCGGCGAGCCGCCGGTCTTTTTCACGGTCGACCATGCATCGACCGCCGAAGCATTGTCGCGGCCCCATTTTGTTCCACCGCATGGGATGGTTGCAACACACATTCCCCGGCAACCCGGTGGGACAAGACGATGGTTTTCTTCGCGTCTAGTCTTGTGTCAGCCGTCGCTGCACCGCTGCGGTCCATCGGCCACATGCTACTTCTTTGCCAATGCGGTTGCATTGCCGCCATCTACAAAGTGATGTTTGTCAGTTCCATCCACCGACAAACTTTCTACGGGTCACCAGACGAGTTCTGGTTTTCCCGATTCTCATTCCATAAGTATTCGCACACTCCTTAGGATGTCGTGTTCAATCCACAACCATTTTTTACAAGTATCACTCATTCCATACTTAGGCCGCATTTAGCGTCAAATTCCACAATAAAGGCAGAGGGGTCGGGCCGTGTTTGTTCGGCCCGCACCCTCTGCGTTAGGGTGATAGCATTCGGATTCATATAAAAATCCTTGATGGGAAACGAATAACGTGCAACAATTAAAAAATCTTGAAGCCCTACCTTTGATCGTTGATCGTCTACGTTTGTGCGAGAAAGTGGATGTCGATTCGTTGTGGATGAACACATCCTTCGTCGAAGAAGGTTCCAAGGAAGGAAGTTGAAGATAATCATCGGCATTCTTCGTTCTTCGTTGGTGAGAGATTTTCTCCCCAAACCCTCTCTCCTCTCCAAGGTTCCACCAAGATGAAAAATGCCAAGCCAAAAATAATAGATTATGATATCCTATTAAGTTGTTGGCATAATATCCAAATAGTTTAATTAATTAATTGAATGTGTTGGCTCAATTAATTAATAAGGAGGATAAAGAACATTAAGTGTTAGTGTAGTTGAAGAGGATCCCTTACACGTAATGGAATTTTGATGGTTTCTCCATTAATGGGGATTTTCAATGGGGTTTAAATATCAGGTGGTCCCCACCACATTAACCCCTTATGGGAGGTTGGGGCATGGTGTTCCCCACCACCATAACATCTCATGGGAGTTTATGGAATGGTGGTCCCCACTTCCAACCTCCACAAGGAGGTTATAGATCCAGTGAGACCCACCTCCAAACACCCACATGGTGGCTCAAATAAAAATAAAGTGAAGCTCACTTTATTTTATTATTTTTCACAAAAACCCAAAAACAATCTTTTAACCTGGAACCACTGTCGTCATGGTGATAGTTTTCTTAAGAGAATACTGGCTGTGCGATTTCAACGGTGTCCTCAAATATCAATTCTGAGCACCGGTTCCAAAGTCATAAATATACGCTCATATGTTTACTGAACGTACCTGAAAAAAACTTAATAAACTGATTCCGGGTACACTGGGCCTCAGAATTATGCGCCGTCAATTTTCACAGGCTCGTAAAATTCCATTGTATTTAAGAAAAAATATTCCACAGAATTTCTGAGTCTTTACACACATAATCTGAATATGGTCAAAACCTACCACTTAAACATAATTCATTATGTTATTCTCTATAACTGGTTAATTGGTGAAATAAAATTTGTAATGAAAATTAAAAAGGTTATAAATTAAGTAAACAATTTAGAGAATTTTATTATTTAAATAGATATAGAAACACATTAAAATCAAGGTAAGGTATTTCATCTCAGTTTAAATTCCATTAACACTAAATTTTTTTATGAGAATATTAAATTTTAGAGGATGCATATACTTACCATTTTACATGAAATATCATGAATAATTTTTAATTCAGGTTATTCTAAGTTAAAATATTAACTATTTCATCAATTTTTATTTACTTGAAAATTAACAAATGGTAAAAAAACAATTGGGAAATCTCCCATTTTATTATTATGAACAATATCTTAAAATAATCACATAACTATAATCATTTTAAATGGAAATTAAATTCTTGTAAATATTGATATTAATTTTTTATGTATATAATTATTATTTAATACGTACACCATTTTTATATATGATGTATGCTTTGAAATAAATTTTATTAACTGGGGAAATATTTATAAATTTGTATCCTTTACCCAAAACAGATATTTCATAAGGAACTTTGTCTATAAATTGAATTTATTATTTGATATATAAGGAATTTTTTGGACTGTTATGACATGGTTAGGGGACTATATAAGGTAATCTCATTGATGCATTGGTAGTCTCATGATAAAAATTAGTTTTCCATATCATATGGGTTCCAACACTGTATGTTAAGTCATCTTATAAAAGGTAATGTTGGTAAAGGTACCACATACCTAGGAAACATAACATTTAATTATTAATAATTTATTCAATTTGGAATTTAGTTTTTTTATCCTTGATATTTTTTGACATTATCATTGGATTCATTTCATTCTCATTGTGTTGACTTAATGGAATGTGTTTCAGTTATTTACATTTCTATATTTAGTATGCCTTATCCAGATATTTTTGCGGAATTTGTGTTAATTTATCTAACATTTCATGTTGATTATGATTATTGATTACTTATATCTTTATATGCACTTACCCTCATGGATAATTTTATCTCACCCTATTTTTTTTCCTTTCCTAGTAATGTAAAGCAAATATTATTGAATGATTTTTCAACATTTTAGTTCATTAGTTTTTATTATGTATTGTGTTTTGTTTTGTATTTCCATATATAAAATTGATATCATGTATTTATCTATTTTCCAAAACTGCAAAACTTTTCATCCTTAATGATCTTATACCTTTTATCTACATTAATGTAATAATATAAGGCACCTAATTTGGGCCTCTATGGTCGGGCTGTTACAATTTGTATAATATGGAGGTTTAGTAGAAACCATAGAAACTAGATTTATGAAAACATGGATTACCAAAAAAATCCTATTATCAAATTTGAGGATTAGTATATGAGAACATCCCAAAGAAACCATGTTTATGACTATGTGATTATATATACATATATTTTTCAATTAATGTTAATTATTTAACTAGTTTTAATATTATACATTATTTTCCATATTTATATGACCTAATAAAGTGTATTTAATCATTTATAAGTGTCCCATAGTATAAGGTACGGTATACCCCTGAATACCCCAGATTCAAATAATAAAAAGCATCCAATATTTTGAGGTCTTAAGACAATCATTAGAAGGGTACTATTCTCCCAAAAATTCTCATCATATGAGGATATCGAACTTGTACTAAGAAGAAATAATACTAATTATCCTAGTATTATAATATAATAAGGAGTCATGATAACATGAGTATATATGAGAAAATTTGGACAATGAAAGTATGGGAACGAAGGATTTTCCAACATGTAAAAATTGTGGAAAGAATCACCTTTGGAAGTTCTTGAGGGGAATTGGATTTTTTATAAGTGTAAAACAATGGGTCCTTAGGTTAAATAATTAAACAAGATGAAGGAAATTGATTTTATTTTGTGTTACAACTATAAAAAGTTGGTACACTGTGTGAATGAATTCATGGAGCATCAAAATAATATATCTCAGAACAATCTCAGGGATCAATGTAAAGATTTTATAGTTGATTTAACTAAAGTGGAATGATTAATTTTATTTTACATTTATACCCTAGGATAATTTAGTGATGTTATGTTTTAAATGATATCCAAGTTCCAATTATTATAGAATATTTGAGGACTAGTTGGAAATACTTCTTCATTAGGTATTTAAAAGAATGTGTTGATCAGTACTAATGACCAAGACAACAATCACTCAGAGAGATGTTGAAAATATTAGACACCACAAGATTATGGTCCCCTAAAATTCCCATGATGTTGTAACAAATTTTTTGGATAAAGTAACGAATGGTATGGGTAAGGTAAATAATTCTAACTACCTTGGGACATATAATGATTTGTTGAAGACATTGCTTATTATATCATTGTTGGGGTTTACCAAATTTTTTTATTTAAGGAATATATCCAATAATATATGTTCTATTTAAGAAATATGGAAGAATTCATGATTTCAATATGGTTTTATAGTATTTCAAGTTATTACCATGTTTCAAGTGTATACATGAAAACGTTTTTCACATTTATTTTATATAAAAATTTAAAGATACATTATGTTGTTTGGATTAATGATATGTTCAATGAACTTATATAATTTGGTATCAAAATATTTTTTTGTGAGGAATATGTTAAAACATTTATGAAATGGATTATGTTGATATTTGTTCAAGGTTTTAGAGATTAATTTACTACTTCACCATATGATAACACATGTTATAAGAGACGACGTATAAATAGTTCAATGAAAAATCTAAGGATAATATTATTCTTATGAAATATAAATGTATCATATAATTATATTTTCATACATTATTATTTTTTGAATGATTTCTTATACTCTTGGAAAAGGGCCATGAAACAAAAAGTTTGTCATATTATTACCATTTTTTATGATATCAATGAACTTATTTCACACCTCTGGTTTATGCCATTATGTTCAGAAATAGTCTTGTGAACTCTTTATCAATCTATCTCTATCAAAATGTGATAGTTAGATTTATCTTCCATATCCATGTTTTCACTACCGTTCTCCTATTTGAAGGCATTTTTTGTGGTGACCTTTTGATTTAATTTTTACATGTATTAATAAGATGTGTTATTAACCATATTTAAAATGAGGTTTTTTCAATCATAGTATTTTTATAAATCAATCCCTATATTATAGAGATCGTGTTTTAATTTTGAGGATTCAATTTATTTAAGGTGGGGAGAATATAATACTAAAATAATTTATAATATTTTCATTTCAAATTAAGAATAATATTTTTGTTATCTTTCATTATACACCAAACCAATTTAATCTTAAGC
The DNA here is from genome assembly GCA_963277665.1 of Viscum album. Lineage (NCBI taxonomy): Eukaryota > Viridiplantae > Streptophyta > Magnoliopsida > Santalales > Viscaceae > Viscum > Viscum album. The sequence goes on from OY728123.1 coordinate 640,878,677, forward strand.
AACAAAAAACAATAATATTGTCTTACGAAACACACAAAACAATGCTGGCAGGCATTACATGAAATACTATGTTTATTCGATAGATTTCATTACAAGCAAGAATGATTTTCTCCAAACTAAACTATGTAATTAATATTATTATTTAATATGATAGTTATCATCTATATATTGTAATTACATGTATGAAAAGTTTTCTTATAATTTGTGAAAAAATGCATGCATATATTTATAAAATGGATTGATGACCACTTAATGATAACAGAATATAGAAACCAATTGAATATAAAGGAAATAAAAAAACTATTTTAATGAAAAAAATGAGTTCTGAAACACATGACTTATTGTCGCCTATCGACCGATCAAGGTTCTAGTTCTCTTCTAATGTGTATAGAAGAACTCGGGTCGAATCCTCGGCGATGATACTTTGAAATAGTCATTGGTTTTTAGTTTATTGTATTCTGATTGGGGGTTTGTTTGCAAAGCTTAATTGAAATGACTAATTGATTATGATTCATTTAACAAATTGATAATGATTTGGGTGAGTTCTTCATTAGGTTAGTTAAGCTTGTGATATCGTTGAACTTTTCTTTATATTGCTTCTAAATTAACACCTGTGTTACAAGTTGACGTTGAATTGAATTCCCAAGTGTTAAGGATTTAATCCAAGCCTTAACATAATATAGGGTTCTAATCTTGATCATATCTTTTTTAAGGTAGTTTATTTATGGTTATATTAATCCATGGAAACCATATGTTAAACAAAACAATTCATTAATCCATGACATGCTAAGTCTAATATACACAATGTTAATTCAACGAATACTCCTCGAGAAAAAGCTCTCAATCGCTTAAAATACCTAAATTAAAACTCACCGCAATGAGATATTTACTCAACCATTAATGTGGTTATTAATCTGGTAATATATGTTTATGTTGATCAATTATAAAGAGTAGAAAAAGAAAGGTACAAGAAAATAGTGGTGCGTCGAACAAACCCACACAAACAATGATGAAAATTAAAAATAGAATTTCGATTGAATGAGGAAGCAAATGAAGGGAAGGGGATTCAATTGTATTTAAACTATTTTAAGAACATAAAAATTAAACTACAGATGGTGGATGAGAATTTGAGATATTGGAGAAGAAACATGCATTAAAATATAATTACAAAAACCAAGGATTACAAGATTTCAAACAAAGAAAAACACAAAAGCGAGTGAAATAAAATAGGGGAGGAAAGGTATATCAAGTGAAAACTTGATTATGGAAAGTTCTCCAAAGCCTTTGGAAAGGCTTTGGTAGTACCAATTGATGCCTATCTATTCTAAAATTCCAACCCTTTGAAGGAGAGGAGGGGGATGTATTTATAGCCAAAAGAAGTGGACTATTTTCATTCCCTATCTGTCCCTCAACTTGCATCTCCATGTTGCCTATTCAGAAAGCCGAATCTGAGAAAATCTACTTATTCAACGTTTTAGATAATAAAGTTGGCCGACCTCTATAAAAATTTGGAGGCATTTGGACATATGGAGACAATGTTATAATAGTTTTATTAAAAAAATGTAAACCTTCCATTTCTATCCATGATTTTTCGATGGCCAAAATGTGAATGGATTTTGGAACAGGAAATTTCCTTCAAATCCGAATTCTTTATTCAAAAAAAGTCAGCCTCCTATATCTCCATTTTCACACTGCAAAATATCTACTCAAAATGATGTCTAGATCAGGAGCCATGTCATCTACAGTATATTGATTGTAATTCCTTTCCAGAATGGTGGGATGGAATTCATAGAATCATTTGGGCCCCTTATTCTTAGAGTTGGGCCCTTAAATTTTTACCCATGATGCTTTTGGATAATCACAAACACATGGTGGAGTTTCACAAAATATGGGCTTCAGGAGTGAGACCAGTAACTCAATCATCATGGCTGGTCCAATTTCTTCACAGATTATTTTGTCTTGTTTATGAGGACATTATGACCCTTCAAATGGCAGAATTAGATCATGGTACCTTCTATTGAAATGTTTTATATTTAAACAAGAATCCTAAAAAACAAGAACCAGAAAATTTGGATCAGTATTGAGATAGTTATAAATAAAATAACAAACTAACTCAATTGGACTACTTCTAAAAATGATCAAAAAATATACTTAGTGTTAAAACATTAATATTTCACATAAATTATGCACATTTCATATAAAGTTAGTGAAGGGAGTATTTAATAAGTCATTAAAATATGAATAACATCAACTCACCCACACTTAGTCTTGTGAATGTCCTCATATGAAATAAATATAAAACCATAACAAAATCATTTTCACTCACCAAAAAATATTAAAATTTTGTTTTCTTCAATCTGGGGAGGTTTAGACTATTTCACACATCCATTTTGAATTCCTCCCCAAGATGTTACAAAAACAATGTTCCAAAACTAATTCATTTTTTCATGCTCAAATTTAGAAACGGAAAATATGGATACTCAAAACTCACACCTCTCAAGATGATATAATTCATTTGTGGAGGTTCACTCATCCACCACCCAAAAGTAAATATCTTAGAGTTTGAATGATCTCTTGGCTTCCAATACCTATCCAATGTGCACAAGAATCAAGTGGTCTTTTTGAGGGTTTTTTCTGTGGCTATGGGATGGTAGGAATATAATGTTTAAGAGAGAGAAGAATAGGGGTAAAACACAAACATAGAAAAAGCAACACACAATGATTTTAAAATAAAACATGGAAGGAAATGAAAACACATATTTACAAGGGAATGATTGTGTGAAAAAAGACACAATAGAGGAAGAAAATTTGAAGGGGATGAGAAGATAAAATATTTACAAACCAAAAAATATCTCCAAATAAGAATATAATTCAAGTGTCCCTTTTTTTCTTTTTTTTTTCGAAACTTGACCTTGAAAAATATCTCACACTCATATCCCAACCCATGTTTGATCTCCTCACGACACTAATTGTAATTGTTATAACAAGATCAAATGTTTGGGAAGAGTGATTTTAGACCACCCCAAGACACAACCCATTTCTTCCTTTTTTTGTTTTTTTCATCATTTTTTTTGAACACTTGTCAATAACATTTACAACCTCTCCCCCAAACTAAAATGGATGCTTTCCCGCAAGAAGATGATAACTCGTTGAAAATAAATAAGAGGTTACCCAAAACAATGAAATCCATTCCCCCAAAATTAAATTTCAAAAAAATATGCAATGAAAATCCATGCTGATATTGGGTGGGAGATGTTATTGGGCTTGTAATGTGTCTATCAAGGAAACGGTTTTCATTGGCTTGAAAGGGATTTCAAAACGGGGATTAATGTATGGTTAATGGGAGGATATTTGGCTATTATATTTCTCATGTGGTTCAGAAAAATGTCTCTATCATATTAATTCACACTAAAGTATGAAATTCAACTCGAATGTCCACAAACACAAGACTCGCAAATGGGGGTGAAAACACACATTTTGAAAAGATGGCTATATGTGGACTTGGCATGAAAGAAAATATTGTTCCTCACGGTTTGGGAAAATCATTTTCCAAATCAAAAATTGTTCATTCAAATTGTGTTGGTTTTGACACAAAATTCATTATCCATGGTCATGATGAAAATACCAAATTTTTTAGATGAAAAAATTCTTGTTGACTCCCCAAAATGGTTGGACAAAATTTGAAAACTCAATGGTGAGAAAGCATGAATCTGGATTTTTTTTGTATATATATATATTTTATATGATTTTTTATGATTTTTTTTAGTTTTTAATAAAGGCACACTCACACAAAAGAGAAAGAAAAAAACGGTTTGAAAAATAAAGTGATAAAAAATGAAAGAGAGAGGAAGAAGAAGAAAAAGATAGAGAGAGAGAGAGGAGTTAAAGGGAAAGAGGTGCCCCCTAGTTTGGATTTAGCAGGTCTTTATGACCATCTAGTGGTGGGTCAACTATAGAAGTTAGGGATCCAATGGAAGTCAATGTTGATCTAGGATTGTGTATCCTCTCATGGTGATGCTTTAACCGATGTCCATTAACCATGAATGTCCATTTGGAAGAGGGGTCTTGGACTTGCACTGCACCAAACGGGTAAACATGAGTAATAATAAAAGGAACTTCCCAAAAAGAATTAAGATTACCTAGGTGAAAACGAAATTGGGAATTTGAGAGCATTACCTTTTCATCTTCATGGAATACCTTTCTCAGGAGGTGTTTTTCATGGAGTACCTTGGACTTTTCTTTGTACAGATTGAAATCTCATTGCATTCAAGTCGAAGCTCCTCTATTTCATCCAATTGCAACAATATTTCTTCACCAGATTATTCAAAAATAAAATTTATAGGTTTCCACATCAAAAAAAGACTTTTGTTGGATTCCAACATATAGATGACATGCTTTACCAAAAACTAGCCTAAAAGGAGATATCCCAATAGGTGTTTTATAGGAAGTATGATAAGCCCAAAGTGCTTCACCAAGTCACTCAGGACAGTCTTTTTTGGAGGGTTTTACAATTCTCTCAAGCACTCTTTTCAAATATCTATTCGAATGTTCAGGCATACCATTTATTTGGGGGTGATATGCAGTTGAAGATTTATGTACAACCACATTCTTTTTCAAAAGATATTCCATGGTTCTATTATGGAAAAGGGTTCCTAAGTCACTGATCAAGGCACGAGGCGTGCCGAATCTATGGAAGATGTGTGTCTTTAGGAACTCACTAACTATATGTGAATCATCCTTTCTAGTGGGTATGGCCTCAACCCACCAAGAAACGTAATCAACTGCAAGATGGAGGTATGAGAATCCATTGGAAGGGGGAGATGGTCCCATGAAATCGATGCCCCAAACAACAAAATTCTCACAAAAAATTAAAGGATTTTGGGGCATTTCATTTCTCATTGAAATTGTGCCATGCTTTTGGCAAGTGGGACAAGATTGACAGAACTCATGTGAGTCCATGAAGAGTGAAGGCCAAAAGAATCCAGAGTCTAGGACCTTTCGAGGGGTCCATTGTGATCCAAAGTGGCCACCTCTGGGAAGTCAGTGACATAATTCGAATCTGGAAGAATGTTAATTTTCACCGACACATCTCCTGATTACCATGTCTTCCCCAGTTTTCCAAAGTTTATTTTCATCCCAAAAATAATGTTTTGAATCACATTTCAACTTCATTTTCTATTATTTTGAGAAAACATTAGGAAAAACACCAGAAACCATGTAATTTAAAATTGTGGCATACCATGGTCTTTTTGGAGTGAGAGATGAAAGGTTCTCAGTGGGTAATTCAGGACCGATGATTTCAGAATGAGAATAATTAGACATTATAATCAAGTGATCAGCCACAAAGTTTTCTTTTCCTGTTCTATCTTTTATTTCAATGTCAAACTCTTAGTGCCTTAGGATCCATCTTATTAGCCTTGGTTTGGAATCACTTTTCTTGAGTATGAACTTTATAGCAGAATGGTGTGTGAAGATGATGATTTTGGCACCTAAGAGATAGTGCCTGAATTTATCTATGGAAAAAAGAACTGATAAATTTCTTTTTCTGTGATAGTGTAGTGAGATTTAGTTTCATCCTTTGTTTTTGAGGCATAATAGATGACATGAGGAAGTTTTCTCTTCTTTGACCAAGATTAGCCCCAACGACTTTATCAGAAGAATCACACATCAACTCAAAGAGTAAGGCCCAATATATTGGTTGGATTATTGGGGAAAATGTTAGAGAAGTTTTCAGTTCAACAAAGGCTCTCTTCCAAACCTCATAGAAATGGAAAGTGACATCATTTTGGAGTAACCGAGTGATTGGGAGGGAAATATAACTGAATTTATGGATGAACCGCTGATAGAAACCAGCATGATCGAGGAATGAATGGATGTCTCGAATAGAAGTGGGTTGAGGAAGTGATTGGATCACTTCAATTTTGGAAGGATCAACTTCAGTACCATATTTTGAAACTATGTTCCATTGAACAATCCCATTTGCAACCATGAAGTGACATTTTTCAAAATTTAACACAAGGTTTCACTTGACACACTTTTGAAGGACTAGAGAGAGTGAATTCAATCATGATTCAAATTAATCACCATAAATGGTAAAGTCATCCCTGAAGAGTTCCATGCAGTGTTCAATGAATTCGGAAAATATACTCATCATACACCTCTAGAATGTTGCATGAGCATTGCAAAGGCCAAAAGGTATTCTATTATATGCATATGTTCCAAAGGAGTATGTGAAAGTAGTCTTTTCTTGTTCCTGAGGTGCGATTGGGAGTTGGAAATAGCCGATGTATCCATCAAGAAAGCAATAGTGTGACTTTCAGGCTAATATTTCTAGTATTTGATCAAGGAATGGAAGAGGGTAGTGATATTTTATTGTATCAACATTCAATTTCATATAGTCAATGCACACACGCCATTTGTTTTTCACTCGAGTTTTGACTACCTATCAATGTTCATTTGTGACAACAGTTTTCCCACCCTTCTTAGGTACAACTTGAATTGGACAAACCCATTCACTTTCAGAAATTGGGTAGGTAATACCATCTTGATGAAGCTTGGTGATATTTTTCTAACTACCACAAGTATGAGTGGATTGGTTCTTCTTTGTGGTTGTCTAATTGGTTTGGATGATTCCTCAAGATGGATGTGATGCATCCAAAGGGTAGGGTTGATTCTGGGTATGTCGTCAAGGGTCCACCCTATGGCCTTTTTGTTTTCCTCTAACACTTGAACATGTTTGGACTCCTCAGTTTAGGTAAGTGAAGAAGAAATAATTATAGGATAAGAGTGATCATGGAAAAAGAATGCATATTTCAGGTGTTCAAGAAGAGGTTTCAGATCAGTCTCATATTTTACATGTGGGTTATAAAACTCAGTAGTGGAGGAAGGGACTTTAGTTGCTTCAGATTCATTCTCCTTAATACTATCCAAGGTGGAGCAGTAGAGATCAGAATAGATGTGGGATTCAGAAGAGTTTTCAAGATCCTCTAAATTGATAGAGTCTATGAATGAAAGGTACACATCAACTTCACCATTTATGACTTGGTTAATCATGGTGCAGATTTCACAAGATCATTTATCATTAGAACATGAAGAACATGGGGTATTGGGGTTCTATTGACTCTTATAAGTGTCCTTAGAAGCATGGATTGAGAATTCAGAGTGATCCACAGATGGGTATCGCATGGCTTGGAAAATGTTGAAATTGACCAGTTGGTCACCGAATTCCATTGATAAGATGCCAGAATGGACATCAATCTTGCTTCTCTCAGTCATGAGGAATGTTCTTCCTATAATTAGGGGAGATCGAGGAGAGTTCATCTCACCTTCCATGTCAAGGACATAGAAATCAGCAGGGGAGATAATACCATTGACTCAGACAAGGACATCCTCAATTATTCCATCAGGACTAGAAGTGGTTTGATTGGCTAACTGAATGACAACACCGGTTGGATGTAAGGGACCTTGACCAAGGTTGGAGAATATGGATTTGGGCATGACATTAATTGAGGCTCTTAGGTCTATTATTGCTTCATCAATGTTGTAACTTCCTATTTGGCATGGAACCGATAAGGTCCCTGGATATTTTCACTTAATAGGTATGGACTCTTGGGTTGAAACATTTTCGAAGGTCCTAAGTTGCCTATTGTGGGTGCACAATTCCTTAAGAAACTTCGAATATGTAGGGATTTGTTTTATGGAATCTAAGAGGGGAATGTTGACTTCAACACGTCTAAACATGTCGAGCATTTCAGGATCAGGTTCAAAGGACTTCCTTTGTTTAGAAACATCTTGAGGAAAAGGAATTAGATTCCTAAGTGGAATATAGGGAGGTGAGGGAATGGTTTCATGTTCCTTTTCATGTTTTTTTCTTTTCATTTTCTAGTTCATCATTTAAAGGAGGGTTGGAGGACTCAACATGAGGCATAGAAATTTTCTTTTCCGATCTAAGTGCAATTTCACTTACATTACCCTTGGGGTTGGGTAATGGTTGAGCTGGGATTTGGGAAGAATTAAATGGTTGCTGCTGACTAAGATGAGATGCAAGTTGACCAATTTGGGTTACAATGTTCTTGAGACTAGAATGGGTGAAGGAGGAAATATCTTCCACTGCACTTTCCCAAGGTTTCTTGGAAGCAGAGGATTATCCCGAATTGGGATTACCATGATTTTGGTACTTGGGAAAGAGATTGTATTGGTTTTGGAATTGGGAAGTCTCACTAGGATAATGTAATCCAAGAGGAGGATAGTTCCATTGAGGTTGAGGAATAAAAGGATATGGTTGTTGGAAGTTACGTACACCTTTACTATATTAAAAATAGTTTGGATTTTGAGGAGGGAATTGAGGAGGATGTGATATGGGATTACCATTACTAAGGCCTTGGTTATAGGAAGAAGAGAAGGGCTCAGAGTGAGGTTGGATGAAGTTTCTAATGAACTCACCTGATTGTTGAGGGTTAGTGTTCCTTTGAGCATGTGCTTCATTGATCTCCATTATTCCAGCTGAATCGGATTGATCCTCTTGAATTTGTGGACATGTGTCAGTTGGATGAGATGATGTGTTGCAGATTCCACCGTTTTTTACAGGTCCAGGAAACATTGATTGCGGAGAAGATGAGGTTGGGGATTTAGTAGCCACAGATAATTGTCGCACAAGACCTGTAAGTTCACTCATCCACTCGGTCATCTTGTTCGGCTCAATTGATTGATTATCTTGGGCTTTCTTGACTTGAGCATGTTCTCGAGTATGGAATTGTTGTGTTTTTGCGGCCATAATACTTATGAGATCTCTTGCAACTGCAAGAGTTTTATCAACAAAAGAACCACCACTTGCGACATCAATGAGAGTTCTCTCCATATCCAATAACCCCTCATAGAAGTATTGAATCAAGAGTTGATCAGGGATTTGATGATGTGGGCAGGGTGGAACAAGATTTTTGAACCTCTCCCAGTACTCATGGAGTGATTCACTTGGGAACTGACAGATACCACTTAATTCCATTTGGATAGAAGCAGTTCGAGAAGCATGAAAGAATTTCTCTAAGAAAATTCGCTTCATGTAATTCCATGTGGTTATAGAACCAGGAGGCAGGTAGTAAATCCATGACATATCAGTGTCGGCTAGGGAGAAAGGGAATGCTCAATGTTTTATTTGTTCTTCAGAAACCCCTTGAGGCATCATGGTACAACACACCACTTGGAACTCTTTAAGGTGGGGATGTGGATCCTCACCAGCTAGCCCGTGGAAATGAGGGAGAAGATGAGTCGAACATGATTTGAATTCGAAGTTAGCTTCTATATTTGGATATTGAATACTAAGAGGTTGGTAATTCATATCAGGGGCATCGAGTTCTTTAAGGTATTGTTCACTAGGATTGGCCATTTCAAATTCAACTGGTTGGATGAGGACTAGTTCTTGGATGAGTTGATTATCTCTTTTGTTCTTCGTATGTTGGCAAAGTGTTAGCTCAATTTTAGGGTCAAACAAATCCTAGGTATTGTTTGGGAGGCTACGGGGAATTCAGAGATATTTTGGAAGAAAGATGAAGATGGGATTTTGTTTTTATTTTTTCAGTTTATGATTTCTATGAGAAGACGAGTTTTTCTTTGTGTTTTTTTCAATTTTTTTTATATTTGAATTTTTTTTTGTTATTTTATTACAATAAACAGAAACTAAAGACTACCTAAAGAACCATCCCCAGTAATAGTACCATGTGAAATTCACTATTGATTGTTCCCTATCGAACGGTAAAGGTTATCTTGCACTTCTAATGTGTATAGTAGCACTCGGGTCAAATCCTCGGTGATGATACTTTGAAATAGTCGTTTGTTTTTAGTTGATTGTATTCTGATTGGGGGTATGTTTGCAGAGATTAATTGAAATCACTAATTGATTATGATTTATTTAACAAATTTATTATGATATGGGTGAGTTCATCATTAGGTTACTTATCCTTGTGATATCCTTGTGGTTTGCTTTATATTGCATTTAAATTAACACCAATGTCACAAGTTGACGTTGATTTGAATTCCCAAGTGTTAAGGCTTTAATCCAATCCTTAACGTAACATAGGGTTCTAATCCTGATCATATCTTGTTTATGGTAGTGTATTTATGGTTTCATTAAACCATGCAAACTACATGTTAAACAAAACAAGTCATTAATCCATGATATGCTATGTCCAACATACATAATGTTAATTCAACGAATACTCATCGAGAAAAAGCTCTCAATCGCTTAAACTACCTAAATTAAAACTCATTGCAATGATAGATTTACTCAGCCATTAATATGGTTATTAATCTGGTATTATATGTTTATGTTGATGAATTATAAAGAGTATAAAAAGAAAGGGACAAGATAAGAGTGGTGCGTCGAACACACCCACACAAACAATGAAGAGAATTAAAAATAGAATTTCGATTGAATGAGGAAGAAAAAGAAGGGAAGGGGATTAAACTGTATTTAAACTATTTTAAAATCATAAAAATTAAACTACATAAGGTGGATAAGAATAAGAGATATTGAAGAAGAAACATGAATTAAAATAGAATTACAAAAACCAAGACTTACAAGATTGCAAACGAAGAAAAACACAAAATAGAGTGAAATAAAAGAGGGGAGGAAAGGTATATCAAGTGAAAACGTGATTATGGAAGGTACTCTGAAGCCTTTTAAAGGCTTCGGTCGTGCCAATTGATGATCCGCTCTTTTGAAATTCCAACCCTTTGAAGGAGAGGAGGGGTGCCTTTATAGCCCAAAGAAGTGGACTGTTTTCATTCCCAATCTGTCCCTCCAATTTCATCGCCATGTTGGATATTCAGACAGCCTAATCTCAAGAAATATCCTTCTTAAAAGTTTTAGATAATAAAGTTTTCCGACCTATCTCAAAATTTGGAGGCATTTTGACATATGGAGACAATGTTATGGTGGTTTGATTAAACAAAAGTAAATTGTCCATTTCTATCCATTCTTTTTCGATGGCGAAAATGTGCATGGATTTTGGAACAGGAAGATTCCTTAAAATCTGAATGATTTCTTCAACAAAAGCGTCCGACAATATCTCATCATTCACACTACAACATCTCAGCTCCAAATTATGTATAGATCAAGAGCCATGTCAACAACACTATACTGAGTTTAATTCCCCACCATAATGTTGGGCTGGACTTCAAAGCTTCATTTGGGCCCCTTTTTCATAGATTTGGGCCATGAAATATTTACCCATGATTCTTTTGGATAATCAAGAACACGTGGTGTAGTTTCACAAAATATGTGCTTCATGGGTGGGACCAGTAATTCAATCTTCATGGCTGGTCCAATTTCTTCACAGATTCTTTGGTCTTGTTTGTGAGGACAATATGACCCTTTAAATGGCAGAATTGGATCATGGTACCTTCTAATTCAATGTTTTATATTTAAAGAAGAATCCTACAAAACAAGAACCCAACAATTTGGATCAGTATTGTGATATTTATAAATAAAATAGTAAACAGACTCAATTGGACCACTTCTAAAAATGCTCAAAAATTATACTTAGTATTAAAACATTTATATTTCACATAAATTATGCACATTTCATATAAAATCAGTGAAGGGAGTATTTAATATGTTATTAAATTATGAATAACATGAGAGGTTTTCACGCCAAAGAGGATTTTGCGCGCGGGGGTCTCAGCTGCTTATAAATATGAGGTGATCCCTTTCAGTCCATACGGTTGAAGACTTAGAGAAGATCTGAGGTCTGATGTGTGAAAAGGATCACGTAAAGGGTTTTGCGCGAAATATTCGATATTGCGCGGAAAATTTCAGGATGTGCAATAAATGAAGAGTTGGGCGTGAAAAGTGGTTTCGCACATAAAAGATTCAGTTGCGTAAAAAAGGGGGTTTTTGCGCGAAATATTTTTCTGCGCGAAAAGTAAAGTTTGCGCGCAATAGGAAGGTTTTGCGCGCAAAGTGTTGGTGTTGCGCGCAATTGTCAGTGAAATATGTCTGCACGTTCTGGTAATCTGGTTCAGTTTTTTTGTACATTATAGTGCATCTATTCCGGACATCGATGCAAGCAGAGTCTCGTGCTATGCAGGGGCAAAGACTTCAATGAAAATCTATTGAAGAGACCTTCACATCTATAAACAGAGTGAGACTTCACCAAAGGCGGTGAGCCAGGGGGAGTCATAGGGAGTGACCCGAGGGAAGCCCTGAGCTATCATTGAACCCTTGTAAAGGCAGTGATCCTGGGAAATTGTGATTTTTCCGGAACCATTGTAGTCCACAACTAGTGAAGATTAGTGGAATTTGGTACAACCGACAACCTGTCAGAGTATGCTCCTTGGACATAGCCCTTAGTGGTGAACCAAGTAAAAACTGTTGTGTCTTCTCTCTGCATGTGAATGTCTGCATTCTAATATTATCCATCATACAGGTTTCACAAGTTCCTACCAATTTGGGAACAAGATCCTATACTTTAAAATAAAAAGTTATCACCCTGATTCACCCCTCCCCTCTCAGGGTGTCCTGGGTTCCTACAAACACCTCATACCTTAATATGGGATTCCACTATATGTTTTACATAGTAACACTCCAAGATTTCTTATATACTATTTCCCTCATTTTTAATCCACTTACACCCTCTCCCCCTCTACAATAAAATTTTGATTCATATGTTGAAAAACCCAGTGATAATAGACATTCCAAACCAAAAAAATGATGATATCTCTAATCAAATAATTTCAAGATTAATCATAGAAACATTTCATTCCTCAACAAACATAATAATCATATCCTATTTCATTATGATGAATAATCCCAAATCAATATAAAAATTGTTGAGACAGTACAAAATCCCACTATTTATGATTAATAAATAATAAATGATTTTAATTAGAATCATAGGTTCCCTCTTCACTATGACTCAAATTCCTAGTTCTGATTCTCATACTAGGTTCATCCTATAGGAAATCCTAACCAAATAATTCGTGTCTCACCAATGATTACTCAAAAAAGATCCTTAGAACAGAAAATATAATAATATTTTTCATCCCCACACATATCTAGGACACTTTATAAGGTATAAATAATATTTTTACCACCCCACAAAGAGCACCTACAATATGTCCTATGGTAGAGATAGATACATACTGTATAAAATAAAATGTATGAGAAGAAATATTTTTTTAACTATACAAATACAAACAAACATTCACAAATAGAAAAAAAAAGATATATGACTAATGGAAAAAACATAGATCTATGAAAACACAAAAAAAATAGATACACCAATTAAGGATTCATTATACATCCAGTTGAATCAACTTATACTTGAACTATTGTTTCCCATCACCAACTTTGACACATTCCTATAAGTCTAAAAAAAATAAACTATAATGGGGAGAGTATACAACAATACCTAGTGTGTTCTTCTTAAAAAAATATTATTTCATGTTAAACAGAATATTAACACATTTTGAGTTAAAAATTTAATTATCAACCCTTTTTTCATAACAAATAGAGGAAACATTTGAAAAAGTGAAACTTGGTTTCATTCCATCTACCACATATTCATAACCCAAAAAACCATCCCACTATAGATCAAAAATCAATAACTACTAATTACAAATCCTATACTAGTTCCCTAGTATATTTTATTATATATTTTTCAATATTTAAATTTATTTATATATGTATATTTACATGAATATTTTTATTCAAATATTTATTTAATTTTTTTAAATACATTTATAAAATATATGTTTATGTATGAGATATTTATATTATTATATATACATAAACATATCATATACTAATATTCATTTTCCTATATTAGAAGATAATATACATTTATTTCTACCTATAAATACAAACATATAAATTCATTTTTATAAGGTAAATAAACTGTAGAATTTTTTTTGTAAAATTAAATGAATAATAAATACTTATTTTATATATTTTAAAATAAGTTTTTATGTAAATATGATAATATATGTATTTATAAAAGTGATTTATTAATATTATATATAAGAAAATATGAATTTGTTTAATTATAACTAAAAATACATTATAAAAATAGTAAAATTTCTAAAACCATAATATCAATTAGAATATAATCCCAAAAACTAAATTTCGTCCCCACTGAAAATGGGAAAAATACCTCCTTAAACGAGGATTAAATTCCATCAAAATATATAACTTTTGGCTACCCTGACTAAAACCCATGTTTTGGAGAAAATATAAGTCTTTTTTGGCCCCGAAAAATGTAAACTAGGTTCTCCCTGATCATTAGTGTGTAGAGATCATTGTAGGGTTCTACTTGATATATTGTTGTGCCCAAATACACACCCAAATCTAAGGTATTGGCCTTTTGATTTTTAGGTAATGTTTTTTAATTTTTTTATATTTTTCATTAATTAATTTAGTTTTTTACCCAACTGTTATTAAATTAATATTACTCATAAAAATTATAAAAATATTAATTAATAAAAAAATTATTTATTCTATAATACATTATCACTAAATCTATAATATATTTTGTGTAAAATCCTATATAAACTTTTCTAAAACATATTTAAAAAATATATATTATATTTTATCCATTTAATTATATTTATATATTAAAATATTAGTCCTAGTTAAATTTAATTTTTATTGAAACATTCCCTTTATCAATTCAATTAGAAAAGTGCTAAGAAAGTGGAGACTTTATCAGTGCTTGTAAAAAGGTGTTGATAAAATATCCCTTGTTATTAGCAATTTTTTACAATCATTAAGAAAGGCCCCCAATTATTAGTTATTTTTAGTAAAATTAAAAAAGGTCCCTAATTTTTCAGTTCTTTTTTATCAATGATAAAGCCCACCCCCCCCCCCCCCATACACACCTTATCTGTGCTTTTTTGCACTAATAATGGCCCTCTTTATCATCACTGTTTTAGTACTGATAAAGGAATACTTTATCTTTTCTTTTATCTACTATTGATAAAGATAATAACTATCAAATAATGAATATTTAGTAGTGCTAGTACACAATTGGAGTACTCATTCATCTTTCTTTCCTAAAAATAATGTCTGTTTCAACACATGTAACCAACTGTGACTAATGTCTAAAAAAATCATTTAGTTCATTAATAGATGTAGGAACTGATTAATATATGAATTTTTTCTTACCTAGTTTTATTATATCTATGTACTTAGTCTTATTAAAGGTGATACCATCTAAATTATCCAAGGTAAGACTCTATAAAAATTGAGATTGTAGTGATACATTGAAATGATTTATATTTTTAACTCCCTTTCTACATTCCTTGATCGGGATGTAAGTTGTTTTCTAAGAGATATCATAATGTTCTATTTTAGATATATCCCCACAAAATGAATTTAAGGATACACTGGTCTAATATTTTTAGATGATAAAGCTTCAACTAGTACAATAGAAATGTTAGATAAACATGGGGAAAATGATTCATTTAATAAGAGAGAATCTACCTACATGGGATGGAGATTTTCTATTCTATGCATTGATCTTGATTATGATGCTACTAAAATATATCAAAATCATTCCACATTAATTCAACCAAAAAACTAGGTAGTTCCTATGTAAATCACAGTTATATTCCATTATTTATTATTATGTTTCATCTTGGTTTGAATATACCTTTGGTTACTGAATTTTATCATAAAAAAATTTGGTACCTGGCCCAACTAAATTTCCAATAAACATTCCTAAATAATTTTAGATTATACATAAGATACTTAATTAAATAATTTATTCCATAATAGAAATTGTTAATGTCACTTTTATAGAAAAATTGTGATGGACATTTAAGACTTCTTATACCTTGAATCAACTTGAGTTATACATACTTTGCAGTCTTAGTAATATAATTACAAATGCATACTTTAGTTGTGGTAAATAGAATTGCATAAATAGGGTCCCCTTTCCTAACTCTACATGACATGAAAAATTAACCAATATGGATTACATTGATCAAAATAATTATTATTATATATTAAATGAATATTCTAATATATCAATTGAATAATTGGAAGATGTTTATTCTATACAACTTCTCAAAGAAAAATTACCAAATTAATGTGTTAAGGGATTTCATAACATATTCATTTAAATAAATATTTATATATATATTTACTCAAAATATTTAAACAAACAAAGGATATAATTTGTAATTCCTAAATATTTATTCAATTAAGGAACCGATATTTTTTGTCAAATATCATCCTTCCTATTATAAGGGGTAGTCATATATAAATTATATTACATAATATTGTGTGGAAACTATTATCCAAAGAAATAGGTTTGAATTTTTGAAATTATTTATCCACATCAACCATAAGATATAATTTTATAAATTCTGAATCCATGAACATTGGGAGGACAACATTATTAGAAAAATAATTGGACTCATGTTTTTATTGTATATTATTTCCCAGAACACTTATAATTTTCTATTATTCAAACTAAAATTCATAGATATATAAGAGAGATTTAAAGAGAACTATTTAAGTGTCATGTCCTTCAAGTCCACAATTTTAGTGATAAATATGTTATTAATTTCTCAATTTTACATAAGTGAAACATAACTCATGCCCCTATACTTCAACCATGGGTATTGATTTTACATATCCTTATATTATCTCATGATTTTTTTTCTAATATCATTTTCCTCATATGATATTTTACCAGTACCCAAAAATTTAATGGGTTCATTATCTATAATAAATTTTTGAATCCTGTTAAGGAACGATGTAATTCTTTCTCTCTCTTAGATCCAACACACCCTGAAAATTTCATTGATGATTACATCATTTATATTCATCAAATAATTTAGTTTTTAATATAACACACTTCCTTAATTAGTGTTTCTATATCAAAATCCTCTGTTTCATTTTCCAAAAAAATCTACAGTTTCATGCCCAGGTCATCTATCACTTTTTAATTATCCTTCAATTTATCCTTAATCCATGCCTTGAGTTTATTAAAAATGTTTTTAAATTTATAAACACAAGCTTAGAGTTAACAACTCCAAAAATTGATTTACCACGATTCTTAAACTACACTTTAAAAATAAATATACTTTATCAGGGTATAATTGAATTAAAATGGAGGAGGTACCATTTTTCCCTATATATAACAAGGTATGGATGAGGTGATTATAAAAATTTATCTTCATTATTTATTAAGGTTTTATTTCTTATAACTTCTCTAAGACATGGAAATTGAATGATATTATACCCTTATTACTAGAAATTACTTTTTTGATTGAAATCTTGTACCATGTTTAATTTTTCACATGAAGAGACACTTCGACCATTTTTTAAGATTATATTCATTCTCAAAATTATCTAAAAGAAATTTTTAATACTTTTTCCCTAGTTCTCACATTAATATCCATGACCACATTGAAGTACCTTTTAGTAGACATGGTACCCTAATGGAAGTCTTGAGATCTCTAATTTCATAAAAATGGACTCTCTATCCTTAGTGGTTATCCCAGGAATATATGAAGAAATAATATATAGATATCCACTAAAAACTAACAATATATGTCAAACAATTCATATTGATGTCGATTATTGTAAAATTAATCATTGTAGGGGATACAAATAGCTATAGTGTTTCCAATATGATTTTGGTTTATTTGATACCCATTGGTTTACGTAACAAATATCCAAAATTAATGACCTTTAAATGATATTTAGGTAAACATTAGATCAATAGTCCTAATCATCATTGGATAATTGTGTAAAAAATGATTTTTGAATACTATATGTGAATTTGTATACTATCCCATAAAAATTTAAAAAAGGAGTACAATAATTATTTACCATGTTTTTATTTTTTAATTCATCACAACTAAAAGTGAAATTTTATTACTCAATGAGCCTTTGGTTTAACCTCTTTTTCCATGTGAGGGCGATGCTAAAGACTGGTTTTCATTTTAATTCTCAAATAGGGTGGAACAGTATACATTTGGAGGAATCAAAGTCCTCTATTTTATAACAGTAATATGAATTTCATTCACATACACTTGATTATTAATAATCTCATTATAAACCATATTTTTTGAATATATGTATTCATATTTTACATATAACCCTGAATCCATTGATCGTTATTTTATTGGTTCCTAAAATCCCTATTTAGAAGGTTAATTCCAAATACCCATATCTGATTTATTGATGAAATCATCAATGGTCAGAGGGTTGAGATCTTTAGTTTGTATATTTTCATGGACAGGTGGTATTATTTCACAAATATTGGGAGTTAGTTGGGTCATCTATATCATAGGACACTATTATTCATCCCCTATGTTATAACATTTTTTATAAACATGGTTTTAAATCATAGTTAAAATCTTATGATCTCCAGTTCATTCCTCATTTCACCTTATGGTTGAAATATCAGGGAAAAAAGTTTTTTGTGATATATTTTTTTCCTTAAAAACAAAGTGTTTAAATAGGTGTCTTTTACTATAATATCTTATTGCTTTTTAAATGATACTTCATTATTCCTCATAGCCTTATCCAAATCTTCTTAGTTCCTTGAGGTTGAACTATCCCACACTGTAGAAGGATGCCTCTAAGATACTATATGTATATCCAAGTAGGTTTCAATCATGTTATTCTAATGGTTTTGACCCTGTGTAAAATTATAAACATCATTCCCTACAAGCTTTAAATCGTTAAAAAATAATGTAAAAACTCACACTCAACCACAATTTCACTTTTTTCACAATTATTAATTATTCTATAACTAACTAAAATAATAATTAGAAGTTATCAATAAACTAGGAATCTAGAATAATTTCAAATTAATTTTTCATTTATATTTTTTCAGATTGAGGGGGATCAAGTAAAGGTGGTAATGACATTCAAGAATAGGGGATTGGAAATACCTAGCTGATAAAATGAATCCTAACTCAGATATAAGAGTTTCTATATATCTTATGGTGATTGTTGAATTATACATCCCATTATATGATTAAAATTATTATAGGGGTAATTTTGTAGAAACTAGAGTAATATGTTGTATATCAGTGGATTTTTAATTGAAAAACTAATCCAAATTATTCCATTATAATAATAGTTTTCTAACAATTTTAAAACTCTAGATCCAGTATAATTATAGTTTCAACACCTTCTCAATTGGAGGTTTTCCACCCTTCATGAGAATCAATTTTACAATAACATAAAACCTATATGTATTGAGTAACTCCTTCAGAATTTTGTGGTAAATAATTATTTTAAAGCACTCATATATGAAAATTGATATAGGTTACTCATGTGAATCATATGTTGAAGAGTCTCCCACCATAAATACATATTAATTCAAGACCATCATGAATGTTATACCTTTTTAGAAGGTCTAGTTAGCCTTATATTATACCTTCACAATCAACATATTTTATTGATCCACTTCCATTCGTATTCAAAATATCAAATATATGATAATCATATTTGAAAAACCATGATATCACAATATTGACATGCTCTAATGAACATCATATCCTACAATAAATCACACACATTCATAATAAATACAACCATCCCAATAAAATGGGATCTTCCGCTTTTTCTTTATATAAAAACTCATTGGTTTAAAAATTGATTTCATGTTGTATTTGTTATCAATGTAATCCTGAATTAATGGAAACATGGTGTATTTTTTATCAAATAGTTTCTTAATATAAATATTCATTAGTTTAATGATACTTTAAACTATGTCTTAATATCATATCTTTTTGTTACCTTAAAAATGTCGAATTGTTCATCAAAACACATCAAAACTAGTTTATTAGGGAATGGATAATAAAAATGAATGATAAACTATGTTTTTCATGTTTTTATTAGTTTTTCATATATCTATGATATTATATACTATACCAAGGATTATACCAATAATTTATAGTTCCTATTGAAAATGATTAGTGTACATTGTTTATGATTTGTATATAATTATAGGATGGCCTATTTTATCCACCATGAGGAGATTAAATATCATGGAATTATGATAATAACATGATTTGAATAAAATAGGTGTAGTGATTATGTTTCCTTAATGAAAAATTCTAGGATTCCTTATTCCCAAGGAAAATTATCATGGTAGAAATATAGTGGTTCTATAGAAAAATAAACATGTTTTGTCTTATAGAATAAAAATCATGGTTTTGTAAAAAGATATGTTTTGGGGATGAAATAATTCCCAATGTGGTTAATCAAAAATAGATATTTATAGTAATGGGTTTTAAATATTTCATTAGATAGAAAAATAGTGTTTTTCCTACCTCAACACGGCATAGAATATGATAGATATATATAAATGGTGTAATTACCTTAAATAGGGTAAATAAAACATCTATATTGTAGTTTAGAAATTATAAAGAGATAATTTATTTTTTAAAATAGAGTAATGATCTAAAACCCATGATATATACATATTGGCACATAAGAAATATTTGATGAATAATTTTTGGGATTCCTGATAAATGTATTGTTTACACATGAATTAAATACCATTATTTTTTTCCATTTACTTTTAACTTATTTATAATAGGATGTGAAATTTTATTGATGTATTGAAACCACTAAATGATAAGGATGTATATAATAAATAAAAATAGTTTGTAAATCCTATAAAAACATTTTTTTTTCATATCCCATAATTTCTTGATCACTATCATTCATCATTAAAAACATTTCATCTTTCATGATAATAATATTTATATCAAAAAATAATAAATTATTTAACCACCACCCAAAATTCTTATTAATATAATTACATTGGAAACATAATTTGGATGTAGAAAATATTTTATAAAGTATATATATTTTTTCATATTGACTATAATATATGATTGAAAAAATTCAATGAGAGTAATAATTTAATAAAAAAAATTATTTTCATGTTTTTTGGAAAAGGATATCACTTGTGGAAATAAGTGAATCTTCAATGTCCTATATCACATGGATTAGAAATAATTGAGATTGTGATGAATGTTGGTAATTTTCCTAATTTGGGTGCTATATTTACATTTCAATAAATGAATTATATTAATCATAAAGGGACATAATTTAATTCAATTCTCTTATCCCTATCCTAAGTAAAGTTAAATGAGTTATAAACTCCATAAAAATACCATGGAAATAAATCTTCAGGAAATTATTAATGTTGGTAAGAAGCTTAAGTTCTTATAATTATAAACATATAAAGTATAATTTGATTAAATATTCATAGGAAAAGATGAAATGGTTGGTGATTTAACTAGTAAATCAATATGAAATTAAAGAAGAGTTCTTAAATATTCTACAATTATGATATTTAATTGATATGAATTATTTAAAATGGGTTCAAAGAGAAAATTACTACATTATAGTTTCAGGAAATGTATATGTTTACTATTAAAAAAATAAAAATATCATATTTGGGTATGAGATAGGAAGTTTCATTCCTTAAATATGAAATATATTTTTGAAAATTAAATAAATTTTAAATACTCAAAGGGATGGAAGACAAAAATATCTCAAGGGATCTCATAAAGTGAAATGAAAAGTAAAAAAATGATTACATTAACTCCAAAAAATTGATTTTATTTTTATTTTAAATCATTAATTGAGTATAGTTAAGTAAAAAAGAAATATAGTTTTATCTGTTATAATTTTATAAAAATTTGATACATTTAAAGAAGAATACGAAAGAGGAATATAGATGGTTATGTTGATAAGTAATTCAAAACATCACAAAGAAGACGAACCGTGGTTTGTGGTTGGAGGGGAAGATAATTATATAATATAATGCTAATACCCAATACATAAAATAATATAATTTTTTTCAAAACATTATATAATATCATTTGATAAAAAAAAGTGAAAAGTTAAATAATTGTTTGAGGGTGAAGATGCTCATGGTTTTATGGCATAATCAAAGTATTACAATAACCTGTATTTAAAAAATAGAGATGTGTAAAATTGAATTAAATTAGAAAAAAGAAGTACATACTATTGAGAATATATCATATATTTTTCTAGAATGTAAAAAAGGAAACATGAATGGGAAAAAATATTTAAATAAAGAGATTGGAAATTTTAATAAAATAGTTTATAAACAAAATACTAAGTGTCATTCTAACGAAAAATTTGGATTTTTGAGAAAAATAGGTGACCAAAACATAATAAATGAAGAAATAGAGAAGTTATTAATGAGTATATACTAAATTTTGTTACATAGAATAATTAATATAATGAACATGATGGGAAATATATTAATCATAAAAATTATTTTAAATTATTTTATTATGATTTCAAAAAATCTATCACGGGGATTGAAAATTCATTGAAATAAGTAAAAATAGATGTTTTATCAATAAAGATAGATTTATGGGGTCAAAATCCATGTTGAACACCCATCTTATACATTTAAGTTCATAATTATATAAATTTATGATATTATATAAAAATAATAAAGTTGTTCTATCTGTTAAAAAGGGTGATACAATTATTTTTTCCTAAAAATATAATACAAATAAATCAAACAAAGTTGGTGTATGAAAGAAAAAATAATTGGTGGTTATGCATAAGGTAATTAACTATATAAGGAAGATAACTTGTAGGCGTTAAAATGAGGATGAAAAATTATAAAATTAAAATGTCAAAAAAAATAAAAATTTTGAATTTTGATAATTAAATTATCCAATAACTAACTAGATATTAAATTGAAAGAATATATTTTTATTTTTTATTGTACAATAATAATGAATTTTGATGTCAATATAATATTTATTTCAATTAGTCAAAAGAGATCATAATTTGATGGGGTAGAAGCTAGATATATAATATCTAAACTGAGACATAAACTAATAGTGAGTGTAAAATTAAAAAATTCTCTTGATAATCTTGAGTGAAATCATTATAACTGTAATGAACGAGTGCACACTAATTTTTTTTTCTAAAATTACAATCAGAGTATCTAAAAATTGTTTAATACACTAAATCTAAAAAGAGAAGTGATGAATATTAAGAAATAGTGGTTGAGGTGGCATAAGAATATTTTAGATGAAAACCACTTGGATTATGGACAATGATTGTTTATAAAACATGACATATAAAAAATAAACTGAATATAATTAAAAAATATGATGGGGGATTTTTCACCTTCATAAATTATAGATCATTAAATAAGAAAGGTGTTAAAATCACTAAAAACAGTAAGATAAAATTTGTATCTGGAAATGTTCTAATTTTTATTATTTGAGAGAGAATGTATTGAATTTTTCATAACATTTTAAAAATGCGAAATAGGTGATTTTATATAATATTATATGTGTTATTAAGAGAATAATGGTTTAAACTATGATCATAAGGGAATGTGGATAAGAAAAAATATATTCGAAATTTTCCATGGCCAAAAAAATTATTGCATGACTATAAAAGAGTAAAATGAAATATACCATAAAAGAATTGTCTATTTGGGTCAATATAACAGAATAAAATTTATCAAAATTGAATTCATAATAAATCATATAAATCATTATCAAGAGGGGATTAATTCATTTTTTTGTATCAAAAATGAAAATATTTTATTGAAAACAATACGGGTTTCTAAGGATTGAATACCACTCTATCATTACAACATAGGTAATTAGAAACTATAATAACTAAGGAAAACCATTATAATAAACATAAATAATTTATATAGATAATATGTAATAATTAACTTTCTTTAATTAATATTGTCTATACTATCTTCAATCATGATTATTCATAAATATCCCTTATAAGTAGCCTAAGGACTCCAACCTCCATGGAACGTCCTAGGGTTGTTATATATCACCTGATGCTGAAATAAATATCTAACAACTCTAATGGTTTGAAAGTACCTCTATGGAGGAAAATAAGAAATGGATTGAAAGTTCACAATGAGTTATTGTTTTTATAGTAATCTTGATCAATATAAAACTAGTACATTCCATAGGTAGTTCTTCAAAATATTGAAATTAAGGACATTACAATAGCCTTTCAATAACTTAATCAAATATTCTATATTTTTGATTAAATTCAAGGCCAAATACAACTCTGTATCCCATTAAGATCCACTCCCATCTTGTGAAACATATAATTAATTATAGTAATATATGTAAGATTAAAAAAGAAAAAAATTAGCATTCTTCTAATTTATCGGTCATAAAATTTGATAGATATGTAGGGGTGTGATATTGTATAAAATTACATATAATATCCCTAATACCATGTATTTTATATTTATAGGATTTAATGTAAGTATTAGTGTATGATGTTCTTATATCATAGAATATGATATATCTAAAACCATAATATGAGTTTTGTAAATGTCTCAAATAATCTCAAATTTTGACTTAGGCTTAAAATTCATATTTTCATTTCACTATTTATTGTATCAAACACAAAAATGAATGAAACCATATCCAAAAAACCTATTGTATATTTTAAAAACACTTTTGTAAATTTTTCATAAACTTCCCATTATATCGAATAACATGAAATACGAAGTGAATATCTATCCAAATATTTTCTGGATAAACTCTAAAACATGTTTAGAGAATCTATCTATGTTTCTTAAATCCAAATCACCATATATTCAATGAAATTGTGTAACAACATGGGACTTTATATACATTAAAACAAAAAAATCAAAAAAATCATAAATACAATCTGAGTGAGGAATATTGAAAACAATTGTTAATACTCTAGATATAAAGGTATATTTCATGATGTAACAACCAATGAATTTATAAAATTTATATTTTAGAACAAATTAAATTTTTCTTCTATCATTAGTAATACACAACACCAAATTAATTTCCCAAAAAATTAATATTAAATTTCAATACACTAAACACTATGTTTTCTTATGTTACACACAATAACAAGATCCTTCAATAGCATGTGTTTACACGCAAGAACATGTTTTACCAAACTAAAATATACTATAAATAATATTTTTTAATATGATAGTTATGTTATATCCATTATAATTAAATAAATAAAAAATATTTACTAAATTTGGACAAAAATCATATATTTTTATATAATTATTTGGTGACTAATTATTTTCAAATTAATATAGAATCCAATTGAATATAAAAGAAATATTTTTATAAAAAACTATTATTATCTGAAAAAGGAATTTCAAATTAATTAATTAAATTATGGGATGAATTTAATGAATAAAATATTATATATTTAATAAAATATTTTTTACATTTATCCAATATATTTTATAGACATAAGATCAGAATAAATCTTATTTTATGTATAAAAAGTTATATTTTTCAAAAGACAGTTTTGCAACATTTTACTAGTGCCCCAATTCTAATACAAACTTTTTACACATTTATAAATTTTATTTGAAAAAATAAACATCATTTTTGAAATACTATCCTCAAAATTATCTATGAATTATGTTTTGTTATCTTTCTGAATTTTTTTATTTTTTGATGAATAATTAAAATTACTTAATTTTCATTGAAAAATAACATATCATTTAAATAATATATGAGGTAAAATTATATTATTAAATGAATTAAAATTAAAATTCAATACATTATATATATATATATATTAATATGATTTATTTAATTACAATAATTTAATTTTAAATATATATATAAATACATAAAAAACTTTTGAACATTTTTTCGTTAGTACCCCACTTTCTCATCCCTTCTATGGGATTAAATTAAAATTAATTTCTACCAACCCTTTCATTTGAATTTGGTAAAACTGGTTAAGTATTTTGATTCATTATAATTTATAATTTCCTACTATTTCAAATTTGTTTTTTCTATGAATAATAGTAGAATAAATTAAAATTAATTACAGTGATTAAGGTGAAAATTATATTACCTAGTCGTTAAATTATACTCATAAGGGGCCAAATGACCTAGAAACCTATCCAAACACTATTGGATGGACATAGTTTTACCATATATTTCAATTTATATAATTTTTTTATTTTTTCTATATTATGTAATATATACCTCCCAATAGTGTTTACGTTTTTATATTTATAAGAATGCCACTCCTCTCCAATATAAAAGGGAACTCACCCACCTCACATATTCACACATAAAAATTAATTTTTCTCCTAAAAATGAACAAATAAACTCCAAATAGGGATTCCATAATCTTATAATCCTCAAATTGGGCATAACTAAAATCAAGGAAGGCCTCTTGGGAAATCGAACTTGAGTTACCCGAAAAAGTGGTAATGTTCTTCACGGAACACTTTTGTTTTATTTCATTCCTAACCCATTAAATTATTATAATATTTTTATTATATAATAAAATAATTAAATTAAATATAAATATATGTTTTTATGTTTATAGTATTATATACACTTCCACAAGATTCCATCAAATGGGATATGAAATCGTCATTTGTGTGTACGGAAGACTATTGACTCGTGAACTGAGGTTGTTCTATCTCCCATTACCACCATTCATTGATGAGAATAATGATGGATTTATTTTTTATTCATGATATATATTATATTTATGATTTCTTATGCTTATTTAATTATTTTATAACACATATGATCCTTTTTTGAATTTTTTGGTATATGATAACATCATTTGTGGACTTGTGGACTACCGACTCCTTAAAGCAAAGCGATTTGTTCATACTTTACGTAGAATGTATTGAGGATGGATTTAATAAAAATATGTTATATATATTACATAAATATGAGATTTTATTAATAATATAAATTTTTTTCTAATTTTATTTATTTCAATGCGATATGAAAATTGAAGAATAGTTCTTATCTATGTACGGCCTAACATCTCTATGGAGAGTGTATTCCATTTCCTAACACTGAATATAATGGATTACTAAAAATAAATATATAATGATTATATATTATATACATTAAATAATTATTATATTTATGACATAATTCTCTTTCATATAATATAATGTTTAATTTTCAATATTACCCTTTCACTCAAGGAAAAAGTGATAACGTCGTTCGTGGTTGTGTGGATTACCGCCTTCTCAAAGCGATTTGATATTTTTTGTAACAAAAAAATTCTATATAAAACCATTTTTGATAATATAATATGTTATTTAATATATTATTGACATTTTACAAGAATAAAGGTTATTTTCATTCATTCGATATGTTCATTGTAAAACAGAAATGTTACACATGCATACGTATGTCATACCATCTTGATGATCATAACGTCAGTTAATTTTTTTAACCATGATCCATAATTTGTTTTAATAGAATAAAATATTTTAAAAATATTATAATTATTTCCTTATTTTTATTTTATGGATGTTTAAATAATGACCAATTTGACCATAGTATGCCTATTAAAGACATTTTTGACACATTATCGCGACCCGTCCATCGGGGCCCGTACTGTGACAACCCCAAGCACGCCTTTTATAGGCCAGGGCCTAGCGACTAGAACCAATGGAATAAATCCCCAAAACTGGGAAGGTGTTGCATTTATAACCTGAAAACGCACACAACATAGTACATGTTGGTAGCAAAAAACTATGTAAAACTATATAACAAGAGAGTGCTGAAATGAAAAATGTCCAAAAATATAATCCAAACAGTAAAGTATTAGAAACTAAAAGTACAAGTACTGGAAAAAGGGAAAATAGCTCTTGGATCGTGCACTGGGAAATCCAACCTGAAGGGTAGGTATAGATAGCCTCCAGATCACTCCACGTCTGTCTGTCTCCTCCGTGTACCATCACCCCATGTGGTACAGCTCCAGGTACCGTCTAGTCCTAGTACACTCAGCCTCGGTCAGTGCTGCCAATTGTCTGCATCCAACACAACGAGGTGCGGGCATAGCCCGTGCAGGGGTGAGTATAACGATACATTGTAGGGACCCCGCGACCCAAAAGGTCCCTCAAAATCCACCAAGGAAAAACCACAAAGAGTGAAAAAAACTAATAACTCCACATTTTTATATTCCAATACATATACCTAAGTTATCAAGTAATCAGACTCAATCATGAGGATAACACAAAAGTTACTAACTCCGGTCACATAGGTGTACAACTCACGTAGAGTGTTAAAGATGATTAGATGTAGCGACTAAATCAACTATTCTGTCGAAATCACACAGGAACCCGGAATTGATATCAAAACTGTCAAACCTACATAGGTTCTAGGAATAGTAGTACGAGTTGTCGAACCCACATTGGATCCAGGAACAACGGATAGAACTGTCGAACCCACACATGGTCCAAGAATAGTAGTCAGAGCTGTCGAACCCACACAGGATCCAGGAACAGTGCATAGAACTGTCGAACCCACATAGGATCCAAGAACAGTAGTCAGAGTTGTCGAACCCACACAGGATCTAGGAACAACGGTCATAACTGTCAAACCCACATAGGATGCAGGAACAGTAGTCAGAGAGCAGCCAACCACATGGTTTCTACATGAAGCCCGCTTGATTCCGGGAGGGTCCACTCCTCAAGAAAGTGTTGATACATCAACTTCAACGAAGTACCAATTTGATGTATCCAAAATATCTTTCTTTCCAAAAGGAACCCAATGTGATAGACGATGCATCAATCGGACGCTCGGTCTAAGGGATATTTGCATTTCTGTTCTGAGGGACCAGTTGGATTTTATGTTTGATCAAACTCAGCCATAGACTAACTGTGTTCAAACCTCAAGTTGGGTATACGAAAATAAGCAGTTTCCTCTAAGGTTTCTGTCATTTCATATGTTTCGTCAATCGGACGCTCGTAGTTCATGTTATGGGAAAAAGAGTGGAAACATGTCAAACTGGCCTGGGTCCGGTCCGATCTAGTCGGACCGACCCGGGCTCTGGGGGCGTCCCAACCCGCGAGGGTGGCCCGACCCCCGAGGGAGGTCCGGCCCACACTGGGCTCAACCCACGTGGGACCCGCTGCTAGCGGCACGTGGGGTCCTCCCTAACTGCGTCCAGGGGGATGCCGCACCCCCTAGATCCTAAATGGATTAACCGTTTAGGTCAGTTTCAAAACAAGGGCCATGTGGCGCCAGTCTGCGTCATGCGGGACCCACGCGGTGGGGTCCCTCTATTCTCGGAAGGTTGTGCGGCCAGCCACCTCCTGCGCAGCATAGTTACATTGCGCCTTCTCCGGTGGCCCGATGGCTCAGGATGTCGGTCTTTTTCGCAGCCATCCATGTGCCGGCTGCCGCTGCACAACTGTGGTCCCTTTTGTTCCACCGCGTGGCGCAGTTGGACCACACCTTCCCCGAAAACCCGGCGGCTCAAGCCACCAGTTTTCTTCATGGCTAGGCTTGCGCCAGCCGCCGCTGCACCGCCACGGCCCATCGGTCATAGGATACTCCTCCGGGGGTGCGATTGTGCCGCCTCCATCCACGTGGTGACGTTTTTTGGTTCCATCCACCGGTGAACCATCATTAAGTCATCAGAGGAGTTCTGGTGGCCCAATTCTCATTCCGGAAGTAGCCACACACTCCTTAGGATTACACCTTCGATCTGCAACCATTTTTGACGAGTATCGCTCATTTTGGACTCATTCCATGTTTAGGATCAAATTCCACAAAGAAGGCAAAGGGGTTGGGCCATGTTTGTTTGGCCCACACCCTCTACGTTAGGGTGATACCATGTGGCTTTGAATAAAAATCCCTGATGGAAAACAAATATTGTGCAAAAACTAACAAAGATTTAACCCCTACCTTTGATCGTTGATCGTCGACATTGGCACGAGAAAGCGGACGTCGATTCGTTGGGGATGAACATGTCCTACGTCGAAGAAGGTTTTGAGGAAGGATGTTAAAGATGATCCCCAATATTCTTTGGTCTTCATTGGCGAGATCTTTTCTCCCCAATACCTCTCTCCTCTCCAAGGTTCCACCAAGTTGAAAATTTCCAATCCAAAAATAAAGGATTATGATATCCTGTTAGATTTTAGGAATAATATTCAAATGGTTTAATTAATTAATTTAATGGTTTGGATCAATTAATTAACGAGGAGGATAGGTGACATTATGTGGTAGGGGAGTTGAAGAGTCTCCCCTATACTTAATGGATGTTTGAAGGTTTCTCCAATAATGTGGAGTTTTGAGGGGGTTTAAATACCGGGTGGTCCCACAATATTATCCACTCATGGGAGGTTGAGGTGTGGTGGTCACCGCCACCATAACCTCTCATGGGAGGTTATGGCCTGGTGGCCCCCACATCCAACATCAACATGGATGTTAGATATCAAGTGGGACCCACCTCTAAACACCCACATGGCGGCTCAATTAAAAATAAAGCCCTCTTTATTCTATTATTTTTCATGAAAACCCAAAAACAATCTTTTATCCTCGACCCACTACCATCGAGGTCATAGTATTCTTTAGAGAAAACAGGCTCTTTGAGTTCAATGGTGTCCTCAGATTTCAATTTCGAGCACTTGTTCAAAAGTTATAAAAACTTTCTCGTACATTTACTGAACCTACCCAAACAAAGAATCAGAAATTGATTCCAGGAACATCGGGCCTCCGAATCATGTGCCATCAATTTTTGCGGACCTGTAAAATTCCAATGTATTTATGGAAAAAAATCCATATAATTTCTGGGTCTTTGCATTCTCTCCATCTTAGGTATTTGCATCCCTGTAAGCTACAACTTGAAGTAAGGGAACAAGTGGGGGTACTGAGCAAGCATCTGAGCCTCCCGCTCCAATGTGCTTTCTTGGAGGTTCACGTGCTGCCAGAAAATCCGCACCAAAGGTATCGACCATCCATGTAGGACCCACTCATGTCTATCCTCAATCTCTATTGGAACCTCCACAACTATCGCCCCACGTCGACATCCAGCTCTCCTTGGTCGATGATGTGAGCAGGGTCATGCATGTATCTCCTCTGCTGAGATATGTGGAAGACATTGTGCACTCGGTGAAACTAAGGTGGAAGAGCTGAGCGGTATGCCCCCTCACCTACTCTTCTCAAAACCTAGAAAGGTCTGATGAATCTCAGAGATAACTTGCTGCCTCGACCAAATCTCCATAGAACTCGTCGAGTTGAGACCCCTAGAGAGACGTGGTCACTATTCTCGAACATTACAAGATTCATTCTCCTATTAGCATGTGAATTTTGTCTACTCTGTGTAGTCTTCATCTGATCCTGGATGATCTTCACCTTCTCTGTCGTATCCTGTACCATCTCTAGTCCCACTAGTGCTAACTCCCCAGGGTCAGTCCAGCAGAAAGATGATCTACAAGGTCGTCTGTAAAACGCGTCAAAAGTTGGCATCCCTACGGTGGAGTGATAGATATTATTGTATGAAAAAAAAACCAAAGGTAAGTGACCCTCCTAGCTGCGACTGAAGTCAAGTACACAAGCGTGCATCATGTCCTCAAGGTTATTAATGTTCCTCTCAGTCTGGTAATCTGTCTGAGGATGGAAGGCGGTGCTCAGATGAAGCTTCATCCCAAAAGCCTCCAACAACTGCTTCCATAGCCAGGAAGTAAACTGTGTCTCACGATTGGAGACAACAGATTAATTTAATAAATGTAGCTGCACAATCTTCTTCATGTAGAGGCATCCCAAGAACTCTACTGAACCCTGATCTATGATCCGTAAGAAGTGGTCCAACTTGGTTAGTCTTTTGACGATCACCCAAATTGAGTCGTGACCCCTAGATGGATGTGGATATCCTGTCATGAAGTTCATGGAAATACCATCCCACTTCCAATCTGGGACCTCTGAAGGCTAAAGCAATCCTACTAGTATAGGGTGCTCTGCCTTCACTTGCTGAAAAATGAGGCACTAAGAGACAAAAATTTCAACTACCTTCTTCATCCCTGGAAACCAGTGCTATCACTGGAGATCCTTGTTCATCTTTTCCACTTCTGGATGTCCTGCTAGAGCAGATGTGTGAAAATCCTTCAACACTTCCTCATAATGTGACACTAGCACCATGGTACATCCTCTGAAGATTATGATGTTCTCCCCACCATTAGAAAATCAATCAGGTGCTTGCCCTGTGGATATCTGATCACGTCATGTCTCGCATTAAGCATCTCAATTTTGTGCCTCCCTGACTCACTGAAGAAGTGGAGGAGTGATAGTAAGAGACTGAAAGAAAGCTGGTCCATCTCGGTCTATAAAGGATATCTATAAAGCAGCATGAAGCTTTGTTTCCTCGCATAGAAGGTGTATACCAGACCTCCTACTAAGTTCATCTGCAACAACGTTCCCCTTCCCGGAATTATAGACTATCTCGAAGTCAAAGTCTTGGAGAAACTCAAGCCAACATCACTATCTCAGGTTTAGGTCCTTCTAGGAGAAGATATAATTGAGACTCTTTTGATCAGATTACAGGGTAAAATGCTCACCCATCTAAAAGTGTCACCTCATCTTCAAGGTGAAGACCACTACTGCTAACTCTAGGTCCTGGGTAGAGTAGTTATTCTCATGTTATATCAGCTTTTGAGAACCATATGCGATCACTGCTCACTCCTACATCAGGACACATCCGAGTCTGGTCCCTAATACATCGCAATAAACTATGTAGCCTATGACCTCCTCTGGAAACCTCACGATGGGGGCACTATTCAGCCTCTGCCTCAGCTTCTGAAAGCTCTGCTGGCATCTCTTTGACCACACAATGGATTCTCCCATCTTCATCAAGGCTGAAAGTGGTGATGAAACTTTGGAGAAGTCTGATAAGAACCTCTGGTAGTATCCATCCAAACCCAAGAAACTTTGCACCTCCATCATAATCCTGGGTGGATCCCAAGCAAGTACCACCTAAATATTTTTTGGATCTACTGCAACTCCATCCTCAGAGTTGACATGTCCCAGAAAGTGAACCTCTTGGATCCAGAACTGACACTTTGGGAGATTACCATAAATCTGGTGCTCTCGGGGTGTGTCCAATACTACCTTCAAATGGTAGGAAATCTCCTCCTCAGTAGTCGAGTATATTAGAATTTCATCGATGAAGACTACGAAAAAGTGATCATGGTATGGGTGGAAGATCCTCTTCATGAGTCCCATGAACACTACTAGAGCATTGGTTACACTGAATGGAATAACTAAGGAAACATAGTGGTCATACCGACATCTGAAGGCTGTCTTCGGCACATCCTTGTCTTGAACTCTAATCTGATGATAACTTGAACTTTGGTCTATCTTCCAGAACCAATGTATAAGGCCCCAGGAATAAACCTTACTTAATATTGAATTAAATGAATAATTCACATTGGGGACCTTTTTAGGTTTAGAGTTTTATAGAATTAGATCATAAATCATGAATTACATTCCACAGTTAAACAAAGTGGCTACATAAAATATAGTATTCGTTTTTTCCCATCAACGGAAACATATTTAAAATAAAACATGGATTCTTTCTTGACACTTCCTTGACACTATCATCATATCATGCACCTTTCCCTTGACCTGTGAAAAACATTTCAAAAACATGGGATGAGCATAAAAAGATTAGTAAGGGATATAAAAGTATGAAAAGAAAACATTAGTCCATGTATGAAATCATACTTTACTCATAAAACATAATAATTTTAACATACCTCATCAAATCATGAATAAATCATAGAAATCATAAGGTATAAATATAACTTGAGGCATTCATTACATTCTTACGTAGGGAGTAACCCTGTTTGTTACGTTTGGAATACACATCACAGTATATTCCCTAAATCTCTTCGGAGAAACCTTAACGTTTAACCCCTTCGCATTACCCAATGCAATGGAGAGCTATATCGGGCTCACCCACCCTTAGTTTATCACGGAACCACACGTATTCATAATAATTCCCAAGAACCATAACATAATAGTATCACATAAAACATGTATAAAGGAAACATAACATTTCAACTTTTCAATCAAAAGATATCAATAAAACACATTGATATAAAAACATTATGAAAACCATTTTCAATACCAAAATAAAAGAAGAGTAAAACATGGTATTTATTTTTCATTCAAAAAATGTTATGTCTTGTAGAGGAATCCGAAACTCAAATAGTGGTCACGGCGGCAGAGAAGTCGTTGTCTCCGCATACGTACGACAAGAAAAACATTCCTTTTTTCGTTTAGTAAAACGCTTCATATAAAAATATTCCTTTTGAATAATCGAAAAGTGAAAGGGTTTTATGCACCGTATAGAAGAAATTGGTGTATAAAACAAAATATTCCTCAATGAAAAGAGATTGTACGATGTCCCTTACAAAGACAGTATCCTTGGATTAAGGATAAATCAATTACATAATTATGTGTGAAAAACGAATAAACCAAATATAAGTGGATATTAAGTGTAAACAATCAGAGGACATTCACACATATTCATAGAACGAAATATTCAATGAGTACAATTTTATCCCAAATAATAAAAATTGGGTTAAGAAGTTCCCTTGCAAAAGTTCGATAGCCTAACAGCGTCACTTCAATATTCAGAAAAAGAGTTGATGAGAGATAAAAAGGGTATCTCATCACTTGGCCATAAAATTCACATCAATAAGGATATATAAGAACATATCCCAACATAATATTATGTGAATTAAAAGACATAAAAAAAGAAGTCTTTTAAAAAGAAGAGGGTGAAATGTTCCCTTACCGACTTGGGTAAATTTCAAAACATACACCCCCTTGAATTAGGGTCATACAATTAATATGTAAATAACCATAAATGAAATTATATTACACAAAGAGTATAATAATGGGAAGTAAATACACCCCTCAAAATAAATGGTGGAAAATGTAGCATAAATCTCACAGGACTAAAAGTGAGATGAAAAATCCCTTATGAAAACTCGGCAGCCTAACGACACCACTTAAAACTTCCAAAAAGGGATTGATGAGATCAAATAGGGTCTCTCAACATATTACAATAAAATGTACATCAAGAGGAATATAAAATAACATCCCCCATCATAACAAAGAGGATCTTAAAAGAAGTGACATAAAGGAGAGTACTTAAAAAGAAAGAGAGAGGTTAGATCTCTTACGAAAATTCGGCAGCCTAATGGCGCCACTCAAAACATCCAAAATGGATTGGTGAGAGAAAATAGGGTCTCTGATCATATGAAGATAAAAAGTATAGCAGGAGTAATATAAATGAACATCCCAATCATAAGAAATATGATATTAAAATGAATGACATAAAAGAGTGTACTTAAAAAAGAAACAGATGGGTAGGATCCCTTACCTCGTGTCCGACATGACTCGATCGTTATTTAATCTCCTGGATAATAAAATTTGGTCAATTTATAATTTCATAAGGACCTAATTTAAATATTATTATTCAGTTAATATCACATATTATAATGTTTTAATAATTTGTTAATACAGTGAGTTCATATCAGACGTTTTTGTCGATGTTCGGTACATGAGTAAAAAATCGAACTTGTTGGAAAATAATTTTCCATGTAGTTATAGGTACATAATATCCATAATATTATTGATGTTTTAAATATCATATATATCCATTATATATTCATTTTATACTATTCCATATCATTTTGAGATAAAAAATTAAAATCACCATTCATGGTGACGGTAGGCCGTACGTACGCATGAACGCCACATTCATTTTTTGTCATATTAATGGAATTAAAACAAAATGAGAGATATATATATTATAATTCCAGAATTATATCCATCATTTTGATGTAATTTATTACATATATATCCATTATATATATTTACTTTTAATAGTACATAACATTTTGAGATAATAAATGAAATGTACCCTTCATGTAGACGGCAAGCCGTACATACGCATGAACGCTACTTTCATTTCGTTGTTTTTTTGTATTAAAAGTAATTAAATAATAATTATATAAATGTATATTATAATTCCAGTAGTATAACATATGTAATACCATTAATTACATCTTTTATACGTCCCACATATGGAATTACCGAATCAAATCACTTTGAGGGGGCGGTAGTCCGCACATCCTAAAATGAAGATATCACGTTTACCGATAATGGAAACCATAAAGGTATGCCATAAAAGAATAATAAATAAGATTAAGGAAAACATAAACATATTATATATCACATATAAATATAGTGACATCATAATGTCCACCTTTGATGGTGTTTAAAAAATATTGAACAATCATCATTTCGTGAGGTAGTAATTCGCCATCCACAGAAACAGTATGTTCTTTAAACATTAGATGGGGGTGTGTGAAAGTGTAGCTCCAATCCTTCTAATAAAACCATCCTATTATATTTAAGATACTTGTGTTTTTACAAAAAAATAGTAATAAAAAGAGTTTAGGGGTTTGGAGAAGAAAAATAAAACAAAAGAACACAAGGGAAGACATTAGCTTTAAATCGGGTAACTCTCTTTGATTTGAGCTCAAAGGATTCCTTGGAAAGGATTCTGCCCAAATTGAGTCTTTAATGATGAAGAGAGGGATGTGGAGAGATGAAATGGGCAAGGTTCGGCCGAGCCAAAGGCTTGAGAGGTGTGTGTAAGGTGGTAGAGGTGGGGGCCTTTTATAAGAGGAGAGGAGAGAACTCTTGGAACGTTACAAAATGTTATATTATTTTCAAATGAGTTTCGGATTTTAAAGGTCCCACATTGATGTAGTTCGATGATAAGGTGGTAATGGTTCGCAGTCCACCCATCCAATAGGTTTGTGAAAAATTTAGGTCTTATATTTTACATTATCTTTACATTTTATTTAAATTGTTAAATAATGAGATAATCGTTGCATCATCATGGTGTCATAAATAATTTAATTTATGTAGTGTTTAAAAATTATAAAAAAATATCATGATTTAGGAAATATTTTTATATTTCTGATGAATATTTATTGTAAAAAATATGACTTTTATAACCCCATGTAAATTTTTTTTAGTAAAACAACACATGTTTGTGACATTTTAATTTTAACTTGAAATAAAAGGTTATTTATGTTATTTTCATTCCAATGTGGCTCCATGGGGTCACCAAGTTGACCCGTGGATTTTCTTGGTCGGCCATGACACATCCAATGAGGGTAGGACATGTGTCTAGGTCATTTAATATTATTAAAGCATTATTTTTACCTTAAATTACACTAATTACCTTTAATCGCGATTAATATAACTTAAAAATATCTATTCCCCAAAAATTATTTTAATCTCATTGAACCACATTTTACTTCTTAATGACAACCATGTATGTCGGATTTTTGAAAATCAAATCACAGAATCAGCAAAGTTTCATTTAAACGAAAAATCAGTTGCTTTAACTACCACTTAGTGGTTTCACTATTCATCAAAAATTAGTGTTTTTTAGAAAAATACAAAAAATTCACCCTAAGCTATATTTGATATTCAGAATTAAATAATGATTTCTATTTTACAAAACTGAAAACACTTAAGTTACATTAATTAATTTAATAATTAATTCCCGTTGTCAAAACAAATAGCGTGTTTTTATGAAACACTATCTATTAAATAATTGACACTAGTTTAAGTCCAATTTCAAAGTGAAATTAATTCCAATGACCACTATTGGATTAAATGGTAAAAATATATTCTAATTTCAATTTAAAACCAATTCAAAAGATAATCTAATCTTATAAATAAATTAGATTAAAAAGAGGTTTTGAATTAAAATACATCATTTTTCACTATTAATTAAAAAATGAACTTTATCAGACAAATACCAAAAATTTACACAATGTAAATTTTGATGTCTCGATTCTAAAGAGGAATTTTATTTTTTCAAATATAGATCATAAAATTGTAAAAGAGTGGATTTAAAAGAGGTTCACCATCAAAAGGCGGTTAATCAACCTTTTAAACAATATTAGAATATTTACGCTTAAAATTGGATTCATTCACATTTTAAACCTCTAACCTTTATCGGATAAAATTAAAAATATTTGACAAACATATATAATCATTTTTTAGTTAGTTCCTTTCATTCCCGCCATTACAACAGCTAGGCGTTAACTACAATTTAAAATAATATTATTTTATTATTAGAGTGCAACGTAAGATTCCCAAGAAACTTGTTGTTGCGTATTGGGTACGCCATTGAGCATAGCATCCCCTTTAAAGTTATATTAATATTTTATTCACAAATATGTATAAATATTAATATTTCATATTCTTTATATACCTAGGGTGTTACATCCTTCCCCATTTTGGAAATTTTGTCGTCGTAATTCTTAAAATTGGGCTCAGAAACATCATTGAAAGTCCCACATCGGAACAAGAGTCAGTAAAACTATCACTTTAAAATAAAGAAAGAGAATTAAAAGGGTCACCCGAGTTAACCCATACTAGGATTCCATGTAAGAAAACATGGACATGGAAGAAAAAACAAAGGGTCATGTTCTAAGGTAGAGTGATAGTAAAGAGGTCTAGGAGAAAGTTAACAACAAGAAAATCACAAACTGGTGATGGGTTAAATGGTATTTGATTCCCCAGTAGGAACAATTAACAGACAACATTTTTGTTTTAAGTTACTTTTCATTGAGGAATTTAATTATGAGGTTAACTAAAACATAAGGAAGCATACTTAATTGTCATGTTGACTTTCAAGTTTTACTAGATTATTTATACGAACTCATATTTTCTCCAAAAGACAAGTATTTAGGATGACTTGTTCACATTAAGAGAGCTATAATCAACTTCTAGAGAATCACCTAATCCGCATGAGAGAACTATATACTTCCCATGTCTTTAGACATTAACCAAAACCAGAACCAAAAATGTTAGTACAAGATCAGATAATCCAGATAAGGATAACCCTTTATAAAAAGAAAATCTATTCTTAATCTCCAAAATTTGTCCAACAAAACCCAAAGTTCAACGAAGACCATTCGATAAACAATTTGTCCATAAAATTCTTCAAAGTAAACCGAACTAAGATTGTAAACCAAATATTTTAAGGTTTTAATCGCATAGTCTTCCAAGGTAACACTTATCTCTAAATAACATATGTTTCTCTTAAAGTCTCATATTTAAAAGTAATTAACCTAATCACATATCCTCCATGATAGGTTAATAATTTCCATAGATAACTTAAAATAAACTTAATATTATTTAATAATATCATCTAACTAAAAAGAATAAGTCATACTAACCAGGGACTTCACGTAGTCCAGTGGTAGGCGATAAATACCAGTCGCACTTTGGTTGTGGGTTCGATTCCTGCAGCTTTGTCTGACGCGATGGGTTGTCCCACGGTCTGTGTGTTGTCCTTTTCCCAAAACTATATAATTCATAAAACATTCCCCAAAATAAGATAAAATCTTCGAAAATAATCATAACATATTTTAAGCTCAATTTTATCTCATGCCTTTCTTTTTCCAACATAATATATTATAACCCATAATTACCTCAAAAGTATGGATCATATAAACCCTAATGGTTACCTTTATTTTTTTTACCTGAACATCCACATCGATTGGTCATCTCGTACATGATGCATTAAAGAACATACCAAGGTACAAGTGGTTGATCATGACTCCTTGATAGTTGGTTTAGAACAACCACGAGTTTCCTCATTGAATCCCCAATTTCATCCAGTCTCTTAATCAGAGAACCACCACAGTTTCCATCAAACCTATTGTCACTTTGGTGCATTCTAGATCCATCCATTCACTAAAAACAGAAATGTCTGTTTGAGTATATCAACAAAACCATCATGTACTAATGAGGAAGATAAACACAAAGATATACTTACTCATTCACTTTATCTAAAACTAGGACTCTTTCTGAAATCCTAACCATTATGGTAATGTCACTTATGCCTAGAGAATACCCTAACCTCTAAAGTTATGTAAACTGACCTCTGATACCAACTATAAGGACCCAGACTTAAACCTTACTCAATATTGAATTAAATGAATAATTCACATTGAGGATCTTTTCAGGTTTAGAGTTTTAGAGAATTAGATCATAAATCATGAATTACATTCCACATTTAAACAAAGTGGTTACATAAAAGATAGTATTCATTTTTTCCCATAAACGGAAACATATTTAAAATAAAACATGGATTCTTTCTTGACACTTCCTTGAAACTATAATCATATCATGAACCTTTTCCTTGACATGTGAAAAACATTTCAAAAACATGGGATGAGCATAAAAAGCTCAGTAAGGGATATAAAAGTATGAAAAGAAAACATTAGTCCATGTATGAAATCATACTTTACTCATAAAACATAATCATTTTAACATACCTCATTAAATCATGAATAAATCATAGAAATCATAAGGCATAAAGGTAACTTGAGGCATTCATAACATTCTTATGTAGGGAGTAACCCTCTTGGTTACGTTTGGAATACCCATCACAGTATATTCCATAAATATCTTCGGAGAAACCTTAACGTTTAACCCCTTCGTGTTACCCAATGCATTGGAGAGCTATATAGGGCTCACCTACCCTTAGTTTATCACGAAACCACCCGTCTTCATAATAATTCCCAAGAACCATAACATAATCGTATCACATAAAACATGTATAAAGGAAACATAACATTTCCACTTTTCAATCACAAGATATCAATAAAACACATTGATAGAAAAGCATTATGAAAACCATTTTCAATACCAAATTAAAAGAAGATTAAAACATGGTATTTATTTTTCATTCAAAAAACGTTATGGCTTGTAGAGGAAGCCTAAACTCAAATAGTGGTCATCACGGTGGAGAAGTCGTTGTCGCTGCATACATACGACAAGAAAAAAATTCCCTTTTGTCGTTTAGTAAAACACTTAATATAAAAAGTTTCCTTTTTAATAAATTAAAAGTAAAAGGGGTTTATGCACCATATAAAAGAAATTGGTATATAAAACAAAATATGCCTCAATGAATGGAGATTGAGACGATGTCCCTTACAAAGATGGTATCCTTTGATTAAGGATAAATCAATTACATAATTATGTGTCACAAACAAATACACCAAATATAAGTGTATATTTAAGTTTAAAACAATTATAGGACATTCAAACATATTCATAGAATGACATATTCAAGGAGTACAAGATTATCCCAAAGAATCAAAAATGGGTTAAGAAGTTCC
This sequence comes from Viscum album, assembly GCA_963277665.1. Lineage (NCBI taxonomy): Eukaryota > Viridiplantae > Streptophyta > Magnoliopsida > Santalales > Viscaceae > Viscum > Viscum album. The sequence goes on from OY728123.1 coordinate 640,919,710, forward strand.
CTTGCCAAAGTTTGACAGCCTAACAGCGTCACTTCAAAATTCAGAAAAAGAATTTATGAGAGATAAAAAGGGTATCTCATCAATTGGATATAAAATTCACATCAATAAGGATAATTAATAACATATCCAAATATAATTTTATGTGAATTAAATTACATAACAAAAGGAGTCTTTTAAAAAGAGGAGGGAGAAAGGTTCCCTTACCGACTTGGGTGACTTTCAAAACATACACCCCATTGAAGAAGGGTCATACAATGAATATGTAAATACCCATAGATTAAATTATATTACACAAAGAGTATAATAATGGGAAGTACATATACCACTCATAGGAAATGGTGGAAAATGTATCATAAATCTCACGGGACTAAAAGTGAGATGAAAGATCCCTTACGAAAACTTGGCAGCCTAACGACGCCACTTAAAACTTCCAAAATTGGATTGATGAGATCAAATAGGGTCTCTCATCATATTAAAATAAAATTTACAGAAAGAGGAATATAGAAGAACATCACCCATCATAAAAAAAGAGGAGCTTAAAAGAAGTTACATGAAGGAGAGTACTTAAAAAGAACGGGAGAGGTTAGATCTCTTACGAAAATTCAGCAGCCTAACGGCGCCACTCAAAACTTCCAAAATGGATTGATGAGAGAAAATATGGTATGTCATCATATGAACATAAAACGTACAGCAGGATTCATATAAAATAACATCCCAATCATAAGAAATGTGAGCTTAAAATGAATGACATAAAAGAGTATACTTAAAAAGAAAGAGAGGGGTAGGATCCCTTACCTTGTGTCCGACATGACTCGATCGTTCTTTAATCTCCTGAATAATAAAATTTGGTCAATTTATAACTTCATAAGGACTTAATTTAAATATTATTATTCACTTAATATCACATATTATAATATTATAAGAATTGGTTAATAAAGTGAGTTCATATCAGACGTTTTGGTCGATGTTCGGTACATGAGTAAAAATCGAAATTGTTGGAAAACAATTTTACATGTTTTTATAGGTACATCATATCCAGAATAGTATTAATGTTTTAAATATCATATATATCCAGTATATATTCATTTTATACTATTCCATAGCATTTGGAGATAAAAAATTAAAAGCACTATACATGGAGACGGTAGGCCGTACATACGCATGACCGCTACATTCATTTGTTTTTCATATTAATGGAATTAAGTGAAAATAAGAGATATATATATTATAATTCCAGAATTATATCCATCATTTAGATGTAATATATTACATATATATCCATTATATATATGTACTTATAATAGTACATAACATTTGGAGATAAAAAATGAAATGTACCGTTCATGGAGACGGTAAGCCGTACGTACGCATGAACGCTACTTTCATTTCTTTCTTTTTTTTGTATTTAATGGAATTAAATAATAATTATATAAAGGTATATTATAATTCCTGTAGTATATCATATGTAATACCATTAATTCCATCCTTTATACGTCCCAAATATGGCATTAACGAATCAAATCACTTTGAGGGGGCGGTAGTCCGCACTTCCTAAAATGAAGATATCGCGTTTACCCATAATGGAAACCATAAAGGTATGCCATAAATGAAAAATAAAGAAGATTAAGGAAAACATAAACATATTATATATCATATATAAATTTAGTGACATCTTAATGGCCACCATTGAAGGTGTTAAAATAATATTGAACAATCATCGTTCCGTGAGGCAATAATGCGCCATCCACAGAAACAGCTCTATTACTTCTTATAACAACATCCTATTATATTTAAGATACTGGTTTTGTTACAAAAAAATAATTAAAAGAGTTTAGGGGTTTGGAGAAGAAAAATAAAACAAAATATCACAAGGGAAGACATTACCTTTAAATCGGGTAACTCTCTTTGATTTGAGATCAAAGGATACCTTGGAAAGTATTATGCCCCATGTGAGGCTCCAATGATGAATATAGGGATGTGGAAAGATGAAATGGGAAGGGATTGGCCAAGAAAAAGGCTTGATAGGTGTGTGTAAGGTGGTAGAGGTGGGGGCCTTTTATAAGAGGAGAGGAGGGGAACTCTTGGAAAGTTACAAAATGTTACTTTATTTTCAAATGATTTTCTGATTTTAAATGTCCCAATTTGATGTATTTCTAGGATAATGTGGTAAAGGTTAGAAATCCACCCATCCAATAAGTTTTGGACAAGTGTAGGTCTTATAGTTTACATTATCTTTTCCTTTTATTTTAATCGTTAAATAATGAGGTAATCATTGCATCATCATTGTGTCATAAATAATTTAAATTATTTAGTGTCTAAAATTTATAAAAAATATATCTTGATGTAAGAAATATTTTTATCTTTCTAATGAATATTTATAGCCAAAAATATGACTTGTATAACCCCATGTAAAAATAGTTTTAGTAAAACAACACATGTTTGTGACATTTTAATTTTAACATTAAATAAGAAGTTATTTATGTCATTTTCCTACCAAACTAGCTCCATGCGGTCCCCAAGTTGACCCATGGATTTTCTTGGTCGAAAATGACACATCCAATGAGGGTAGGACATGTGTCTAGGTTATTTCATATTATTAAAACATTATTTTTAACTTAAATTACACTAATTACCTTTAATCACGATTAATAAAACCTAAAAATTACTATTCACCAAACATTATTTTAATCCCATTGAACAACATTTTACTTCATAATGACAACCATGTATGTCAGATTTTTGAAAATCAAATCACAGAAGTGGCAAAGCTTCATTTAAACGAAAAATCAGTTTCTTTAACTATCACTTGGTGGTTTCACTATTCATCAAAAATTGAAGTTATTCAAAAAAATACCAAAAATTCATCCTAAGCTATATTTGATATTCCGAATTCAAAAATGATGTCTATTTTACAAAATTGAAAACATATAAGTTTCATTAATTAATTTAATAATTAATTCCCGTTGTCAAAACAAATAGCGTGTTTTTTAGAAACAGTATCTATTAAAAGATTGACACTAGTTTAAGTCCAATTTCAAAGTAAAATTAATTCCCATGACCAATATTGGATTAAATGGTAAAAATATATTCTAATTTCACATTAAAACCAATTAAAAAGATAATCTAATCATATAAATAAATTAGATTAAAAAGAGGTTTTGAATTAAAATACAACATTTTTCACTATTCATTAAAAAATGAACTTTATCGGAAAATTACCAAAAATTTACACAATGTAAATTTTGATGTCCCGATTCTAAAGAAGAATTTTATTTTTTCAAATATAACACAAAAATTTTCAAAAAGTGGATTTAAAAGAGGTTCGCCATCAAACGGCGGTTAATCGACCTTTTAAAGAATATTAGAATATTTACGCTCAAAATTTGATTCATTCACATTTTAAGCCTCTAACATTTATTGGATAAAAGTAAAAATATATGAAAAACATATATAATCATTTTTTAGTTAGTTCCGTTCATTACTTCCATTACAACGTCTAGGTGTTAACTACAATTTAAAATAATGTTATTTTATTATTAGAGTGCAACGTAAGATTCCACAGAAACTTATTGTTGCGTATTTGGTACGCCATCGATCATAGCATCCCATTTAAAATTATATTAATATTTTATTCACAAATATGGATAAATATGAAAATTTCACATTCTTTATTTACCTGTGGTGTTACACACTGTGATCCCAGCAGCTGATCAAAGAGTTCATCAATACTCGGGAGTGTGTACTTGTTCTTCACAGTCACCTGGTTGAGGTGACGGTAGTAGACACAGAGCCTCAAGATTCCATCTACCTTCGTGGCGAACAATATCCCGGTTTCCCAGGGAGAAACACTGTGCCAGATGAATCCCTTCCCCTGAAAGTCCACTAACTGTACCCGAAGCTTGTGAAGATCCGCAGGAGACATTTGATATGAAAGTGTAGATATCAGTGCCAACCCAGGGTACAAGTCAATGTATAATTGCACCAATCTTTGAGGAGGTAGACCTGCATCATCGTCAGGGAAAACATCTGCATACTGGTCCACCACTACAGTGTAAGTCGGACTCTCCACATCAACTGCTCTGAGGGTAAGGCTAGACAACTTATTAGTGATCAGTTGCACCCTACTTTGATTAAGTGTTTCCTATTCTACAAAGGCTCCCTTCTCGCTGGCGAAGGTGAAATTGGTCCCATCCATACGGACACACTGCACTTTACACCTAATACAGTCGATCTGAGCACGGAATGTAGATAACCAGTCTATACCCAAGATGAAGTTGTAAGTCCTCGATGATGCTACTAGGAGATCCCAGCCAAATATCTCACCTCCTAGAGTAAGCTCAAACTACTGGCACAAGTGTGTAATCATTGAATCTAATCCAGTAGGAGTCTCTAGCCATAAGGATCGAGCCAACGTCTCTGTCGGAATCTCTGAGCTCCGAATGAGGGTGGTGTCAATGAAAGAGTGACTGACACATGTGTCTATAAGAAAAATAGCTAAGGTGGAGTAGACACAGATTGTACCTATAATCATCTACAAAACTATATGATCGTAAGCCTCAGCTACTAGGAGCTGAGATCTCTCATGTCCACCTGCTCCCTACGGTCCGGTTGTACCTCTTGGTGGTGGTGGCAGTAACACTTCAAAACGTCTTCCACTGACAGCTGTAAGACCAGCTCCTCTGCCACGTCTGCCTACTCCATGTGGACCGCATCGATCAAATCTATGTCTCTGCTGGGAGGTCCCTCAACTGTCTACTGATCATCTGAATGGTGGGTCAAATAGTCACGAGCCATGTGACCCTACCCGCCGCATGTCAAACACTGCTTGTTCCTCGAATTACTGGCTCTGTCTCATGTGCCTCGCACAACCTAAAATGTGTCCTGAGGTCGTCCACTAGATGGTCTGGTCCTCTTGGACATCTATGACATATGTATGCGTCCATCTGTCGAATACTCTGCTATGTGATGTCTATTGGTGGGTCTCACTGTTGGTGACTGCTCGACACGGAAACTCTCCACTAAGAGGGCTCACTCCAACACCCTCGCCTATGTCGGGATGCTGAGGGAGATCATCGATTCCCTGATCTCTCACCTAATCCCCTTAACAATGGTCCAGAACCTGAAGAATGGGTTCCGCACCATATATGTGGAGTTTCACGAGTGGTCGGTGAACCTCACTGGGTGATGTGCCACCGGCATGCTACCCTACTATAGATGTTGTAGCTCCTATATCTGCACTACACGTAGAGTGGCTGGGACAAACTCCACCTGAAACAGGCTCTCGATGTCTGCCCAGAGTAGTGTCACCTCGTGATGCACTTGGAGAATCAGGCTCTACCATCTGCCTTCTGCTTCCTGAAGGAGACTCATGTCAAGGATCACAATAAGGCCGGCTGGTGTCCTTACCAGTCAGAAGACTCTCACCACAGCCTCCATACAGTCCTTAGCTTCATGTGGGTCTATCTCTATAACGACCCATACTTTACATACATTATTAATAATTCAAAATTGAAGTACACTTATTACAACATATAACAAAACCACGAAAGGACCGTATAGGTATAGTGTCTTTAGAAACTGGGAAACATAAACAAGTGGTTCATAAAGCATCTACACTATCTCCCATTTATTTCATCATATCTATAGTCCCCTGTGGCATATCTTACTTAATAACCTTCTTCCGGACCGGGGGAAAGAATACATACAAAATGGTGAGCTCAAATGCTCAGTAAGGGTAAACAAAAGAAATATCAATCAAATCATATTTAAAAGAACATAACATTTTGGAAATATTAACCTGCAAAAGAAATCAAAATTTCATACCATGGGATAAATCATAGAAGTGAAATGTAATCCCAATAATCATAACATAAAACATGAAACTTTGTGGAATACACACATAATCATAGATAATCATTTCTTATTAGTCATGACTAATTTCCAAGACTATCTTAGTGGACAAAGTCCATTTCTGAACCGAGTTCAGTCCTCGTTTCAGCCCTGTTTCACTGAACTGGTTTAACATCCCGTTCCAGCCATGTCTATCTCATGAGATATAAAATCTTTACCCAATGCATTGGATGGAGATATAGGTCCCACCCATCTCATAATCATACCATTCTTATGTGTGCCACAAACTCATAAATCATACATCGTTGCATAACCCATGTAATAAAAATGGGATTCTTAAACATCATGACAACATAAAACAATTCATATAAGATAAAGGAATTCATAAAAATAATTCCATCACAACACAATCAAATCAATGTAATAATAGGGATAGAAACAGAACCGTATATTATCTTAGATGGAAAATAATTTTGATAAAACACTTGAACTCCATTCGTGAGGAAAATATCCTTTCTAATTTAAAAACATTTTTCATTTCTTAACATGCCATACAATTTAAAACTAAAATAAGTTGATTAAAAAAACGTGAAAACTTATAAAGGAAGATTTATGTAAATAATGTTCTAAAAATCCATTCATGTCGTATAAGTTAAAAAACATTCTACTCGTACTTTTGTCGGAAGAGTCAAAAAGCACTTCGTACGAAAAACAACAAAATATTCCTTTAATATCCTTTACTAAAACTCACCGAAGGGTAAAATTGGATTTAAACCATTGTAGGTGGATGGAGAGAATATTACCTATTGAGGGAACATGGATGTGGATGATAAAATAAACCCTAGTAAATACCAAAGTATAAACAATCTCGGATAAAAATGAGATTGTGATATTTTCCCTTACCTTAGGTCCGATTTGCTTCGTAAATGTCCGAACATCCTATATAATGATTTAAATAATGTTATTGACTTATTCGAGAATCATAAATATTGTTATTATATCATATATGGTCATATACTTAGCTTTTTATTAGTAATATTTCATTACTACTTGTTATTCGGGTGTTTATTACTTTTTGTTCTTATGCGTGTTTTGTCGAATAAATTCTTATTCCTATCTCTAGGATATAGATGCCTCATTTCCCGAATGGTATTAGTGTAACATATATCATATTCATTCATTCAATTCATTTATATAATCATTATTCAATGAATATCAAGTAGAACGAGTCGCATCACATCATGGAGACGGTATTCCGTACATACGCACGAGCGATGATATTGTTCCCATGATCGTGGAATTGTATTGGAGTGTATGTATAATATTTCAGAATAAATATCACTTTACAATAATCATATATATTCATTATTTACACCATTATACCCATCCATGTAAGGAAAATAGGTTACACCGCGGCGTGGAGACGGTATTCCGTACGTACGCACGCGCTGTGATTTCGTTTTCCGTAGGATGGATAGATGGTGAAATAGGGTTGTTTCATACTTATAATAACATATCAGTATATGAGTGATACTTATTTTATTACTTCATAATGAAACAACTACAGAAGAAGAAGTAGAAGAATAAATAACAATGAAAGAATCAGTAACGGGCATTACCACTTCTTTGAAGCGCTTCTTTGAGACCACCTTTTAGGGTACGACAATTGGTCTTTGAAGAATACCAGGACCTCTAGGATATCTCTAGGGAAGTGGAGAGGATAACGTGGCAGGGGTTGGCCGAGCTTGAATTCTCAATGTGGTGTGAGGAAGAGGGGGAGGAGGTTCCCTTTTATAAGGGAGGAGAGGGGCACCTTTGGAATAACTAAAAATATAATTTCATTATAAAGCCAAATTCGGTTTTAAATATCTCCAAATTGATTTATTTAGAAGATAAGGTGGGTATGGGTCTAAACCCTCTCATACAATATAATTTGGACAATTTTAGTTTACTATTTTATCCTTATCATTTATATTTAACTTTAATTTAGATAATTTTACTTTTACCGTGTCTTTTTGTGTTCTTACACTATAAGGTTAATTAACTTACTATAACAAGCCAAACTAACCCCAAGTTGTTTATAATTAATATATATAACCTTATCTAAGTCATTTGGCCGAAACTTAGATTTTTAGGAAAAAAATAACAATTAGTAATATAATATTTGTTTTAAAAACTATTTTATGTCAATTTTGAGACAATTTTGTAATTGATTTTTTGTAAAAATCATAAAAGAATTATTAGTTCGAAAATATTTGTTTATATCAATACCAACATGTAATAGTAACCTATAAAATTAGTGTAATTCATAAAAAGCCTCAAATTATAGATATTTGGGTATTTATAACATCAATTATGTCAATATTTCATTAATAAGATAATTACTGCATCATCTTTGTGTCATAAATAAATTATATTTTTTAAAGTCTAAAAATTACATATAAAAAACAATTATGTAGGAAATATTTTCATCTTTCTAATGATTATTTATAGTTGAATTTATCTTATGTATAACCCTATATTAAAAATTATTTACTTATTAATCTTTTATTTTAACTATTTTAACCCTTCTTTAAATAAATTAATAATAAATGTCCTAATCTAATCCATGTGGGCCTAAATGGTCATAGTTTGTTACTAAGGTTGTTTTTGGTCGAATTACACTTATCCAATATAATTAGGACATCTTTTAGGGTAATAATAATATCATTTTTACCCTTAATTACCCTATTTACTTTTAACCGTTGTAAATAAAAGTAAAAAGTTACTATTCATCAAAAATTATTTTCATCTCATTGAACCACATTTTACTTACTGACATCAACCGTGTCTCTCGAATTTTTGAAATTCCACTCACAGAAGCGGTAAAATTAATTTTTATGTAAATTTGCAAATTCTCCTAGGAGGTGGGTAAAAGACGGTAAAAAGTTCAATAATATTTTTATATATCTAAAATTATTATAAAATGACTCCAATGAATTGAATTGAACATATATAGGTATTATGTATCAATTTTTCCCTAAAATAAATTTAATTAAAATAAATAATTATTTAAATAAAAAGTCTGTTTTTAAATAGTAACCTAGTTTTTTCACTAATCATCAAAAATTGAAAGTTTTCAGAGAAATACCAAAATATCACCCTAGGCTAATTTCGATATTCCGAATCCAAAAAAAGAAGTCCATTTTGAAAAATAAAATGTACAAAATTTCAAAAAGTGGTTTTTACTATTCATAACGGCTAGTTTTAATAATATTTTAATAGCATATCGTTGTTTAGTGAAACTCGGTATTGTGTGCGACGCAAGCTATCGTGGAAGGCCGCGGTTTCATGTAAATCAAGCCAAGCTAGTGTTTTGTGTAGTGAAAAAGATTACTTCTATGATTTATATAACATAAAAACAAAATATTTCTCATAAAAGTCTCGGGTGTTACATTCTACCCCCCTTAAAATGAATTTTATCCTCGAAATTCGTCACTTTGTAACAAAAAGATGAGGATACCTCTCCCTCATCATTTCCTCAAGCTCCCATGTAGCTTCTACTAATTTGTGGTTCCTCCATAAAACATTCACCAATCGAGTGGTCTTGTTTCGTACGAATTTTTCGCTATGATCCAGAATCTCTATCGGTTGTTGTTCATAAGAAAGATCTTGCTCTAGCAGTACAACTTATGAACTGAGTACATGTGAAGGATCAGGTATGCACTTTCTCAAGACAGATACATTGAACACATCATCAACATGAGAGAGATTCAATGGAAGCACCAATCGGTAAGCTACCTTTCCAACACGATCCAGTATTTCGAAAGGACCGATATATCTTGGGATCAACTTCCCCTTCTTTCCAAATCTCATGACCCTCTTCTAGGGAGATATTTGTAAGAACACATTATCACCCACTTCAAACTCTAGGTATTTTCTTCAGTTGTCGGCATAACTTTTCTGTCGACTCTGAGCTGCTCTTATGTGTTGTTGAATAGATCTGACCTTTTCTACCATTTCATCAACGAGATCATGTCCTAATAACTTTCTTTCCCATACTTCATCCCCGCAAGTTGGAGTCCTGCATTTCTTTCCATAGAGAGCTTCATAAGGAGCCATCTGAATACTGGAGTGAAAGTTATTATTATAAGAAAATTCCACCAAAGGTAGGTGTTGATCCCAATCACCTTTGAAATCCATAGAGCAAGCTCTCAACATATCTTCTAGAGTTTGAATTGTCCCCTCAGACTGACCATCTGTCTGAGGATGATAAGTAGTGTTGAAACACAAATCTGTATCCAGAGTATGCTGAAGACTTCGCAAGAACTTTGAGGTAAACCTCGGATCCTGATAAGATATAATAGAAAGTGGTACTCCATGCAATATTACCACTTCCTTTACATATATCCTAGCAAGATGATCCAGAGAGAAATCCTCTCTAATAGCAATGAAGTGTGTAGACTTTTTAAGACGATCAACTATGACCCAGATAGCATTATTGCCTTTGGATGTTTTAGGAAGTCCTATGACAAAGTCTATAGTGATGTATTCCCATTTCCATTCGGGTATGGGTAATGTTTGTAACATCCCCTTAGACTTCTATCTCTCAGCTTTAACTTGCTCACAAACCAAGCATCGAGAGACATATTCAGCAACATCTCTTTTCAGGCCATCCCACCAGAAGTACTCTTTCAGGTCCCTATACATCTTCGTGCTTCCAGGATGAATAGAGAATGAAGGACTATGAGCCTCATCCAGCAGCTCCTTCTTTAATTCTGGGAAGGGAGAAAAAAAACCTGATTCCTGAACACTATTATCCCATCACAATCAAGGTTGAATTCAGGAACATTTCACACCTTCTTTTGTAACTCTACATCTACATTTTATGCCACTTTAATCTTCACATGTATAGATGGTTGAACATTCATTTGAGAACGATATGATTTTCCCCTTTCATTATAATTCAAACATCCATCCTTTGTAAATCGATAAATATTGGATCTTTTTTGATCCTCATCATGGATAAGCTAGAATCGTCTTGTCGACTTAATGCATCTTCTACCTTGTTTGCTTTCCCAGGGTGGAAATGAATTGAGCAGTCTTAATCCTTAATCAGCTCCAACCATCTTCTTTGGCGCATATTCATCTCCTTTTGTGTGAAAATATACTTTACACTTTTATGATCAGTATAAATATCACACCTTTCACCATAAAGGTAATGCCTCCAAATATTTAATGCAAATATTACCGCAGCTAACTCCAAATCATGAGTTGGGTAATTTTTCTTATGTATTTTCAACTCTCGTGAGGCATAAGCTATCATAAAATCATTTTGCATGAGAACACACCCCAATCTCTTCTTGGATGCATCACTATAGATCACAAACCTTTCTCCACTACAAGGCAGTGTGAGCACATGTGCATTGGATAACCTTCTTTTCAACTCCTCGAAATTCTCTTCACATTCCTCCGTCCAAACAAACTTAACTCCTTTCCGAGTCAACCTGGTGAGTGGATTAGATAATCGTGAAAAATATTTCACAAAACGTCGATAATATCCAGCCAAACCAAGAAAAATTCAGATCTCAGTTACTGTTGTTGGTCTAGACCATCCTTCGATAACCTCTGTTTTTTCTGGATCCACAAATATCCCCTCTTTTGAGATTATGTGACCCAAACATGCAACTTTTTGAAGCCAAAATTCACAATTGGTAAATTTGGCATAAATCTTCTCCTTTCTCAGGGTCTTCAATATAATTCTCAAGTGATCTTCATGTTCTTCATTTCTCTTTGAATAGACAAGAATATCATCTATAAAGACTACCAAAAACTATTCAAGATAGCCTCTAAAGACTCTATTTATCAGATCCATGAAGATATCAGGGGAATTAGTAAGACCAAATGGCATCACTATAAATTCCTAGTGTCCATACCTTCTACGGAAAGCAGTATTTGGTATATCCTCCCTTTTGACCCTTAATTGATGATACCCTGAATGAAGATCAATCTTGGAAAAGTATTGAGCTCCTCGTAGTTGGTCAAATAAGTCATCAATGCGTGGAAGAGGATATTTTTTCTTGATAGTGATCTTGTTAAGTTCTCAATAATCAATGCAAAGTCTCATTGATCCATATTTATTCTTATAAAATAGAACAGGTGCTCCCCAAGGTGACGCACTAGCGGGTATGAACCTCTTATCAAGTTTCTCTTGGAGTTGCTTCTTCAATTCCTGCAACTCAATTGGGGCCATTCTATAAGGTGTCTTTGAAATAGGTAAAGCACCCGATACGAGTTCTATTGAAAACTCAACTTCACGATTTGGTGGAAGACCTGGCAATTCTTTCGGAAAGACATCATCAAACTCCCGTACAATGGGCATATTCTTATTTTTGAGTTTCTCACCAACCATTTGAGATAAATAAAGTTCATTTTTTGGAATCAAGACCCATAAGATAGAAGAAATTTCCACTGGAAGGTTATGTTCATCCTTGCATCGATAGACGATTATAGATTGATCTGGAATATGAAATGTGACTTCCCTTATTTGGCAATTGATATGATCTCCATATAAAGAAAGCCAATACATGCCAAGAATCACATCAAATTCCACTATAGGAAGGATCACAAGATTTTCAGGAAGCACTTTCCCACAAACTTCAATTGGAGAAGAATTATAAACTTTTGATGAGACTGTTGTGCCATTAGGGGTTGTCACAACTAACTCAACATCTAATTGTTGAGGTAATACGGTGATACTCTTAGAAAATTCTTCAGAAATAAAATAATGGGTGTATCCAGAATCAAATAAAACATTTGAAACTTTAGAGTGGATGGTAAGTGTACCTTTCACCACATCGTTATCTTACTCCACATCGCTGATTGAAATTTCATGTGACTTTCCTTTATCATTAGCCTTAAGAGTTGGTTGATGTCGATCATCATCATCAACCCTTGGATTTGGGCATTGATTGGCATAATGCCACATCTCCTTGCACTTGAAACATTGAAGTGTAGTAGGTTCATTCTGTGTATCCCCTCCATTGTTTGCATCTTTAGACATCTTATTCTCATCATTGCGGCATTCAAATGCCCGATGAACTTCCTCTCCACATTTGAAACATTTACTTGTCCCTTTAAGACAACTCCCTCGATGTTTCTTTCCACACTTTGAGCATTACGGAAAGCTCATCATCTTTTCAGTGTGCTCTTTAGATTTTCCTTTGAATTCCATTTTCCTCTTCTTATCAAACCCATGTGACTGATGGGTTACACCAATCTCCATCTCAACTTTGAGAGCACATCAAACGATTTCCTCATACCTATTGAAGTCCATTATGGCTAACGCCCTTCGAGGACTTGGTTTTATACCACTAAAGAATCGATCGATCTTACTCTGAGGTTGGATAATAATCCCAGAAGCGTACCTTTCCAGTGTTGTAAAATTTGCTTCATAGGTACCAACAAATTCATCATCCTTTTGCTTTAGTTCAACAATCTCCTTCTCCATATTTGTTCGGAGAATATAAGGGAAGTACTTGTTGAAAAATATGTTCTTGAACATGTCCCATTCCATGGAATCAATTTCATCTCTTGGCCTTGTATTCTTGATAAGATTCCACCATTGATAAGTATCTCCTTCAAAACGATATACTGCTAGGATGACTTTATCATGTTTAGAACATTGAAGAACAGAAAATATATTTTCAGTAGCACTAATCCATGGTTCAGCATCTAATGGATCAGTAGACCCGATGCATGAAGGTGGATGCTACCTCATGAAGGATTCAACAGAATGTTGCTCCTTCCTTTTCTCGTTTGGAAGTCCTGCATGATTCATAGCTTGAGAAAGTTGTGTGAGTATGGCTACAAGATTTTTCATTCTAGCTCCCATAACGTTTGGTTTCTCAGGGGGACAATCATTGCATTGCCCGTCACATTCCGCATTAACACGGTTCTTTCGGGTTCCATCCATCGACTAAAACCAAGAAGAATAGTGTGATCAACACTAATTATAATAGGAAAAACATATAATAAAGAATAAAATTTCACACTTAAGGTCTTATCCTAGGTTATTCATGGCCATTTCTAAAACACTACGATTGTGTTCTATTCTTATACTTATCCTTAGGGTTCTTACTAAGGGTTTCACATCCTAGTTTCCAAAGGTTGACTATAACTTTCCTCTGATATCAACTATAACGACCCATACATTACATACATTGTTAATACTTCAAAATTGAAGTACACTTATTACAATATATAACAAAACCACGAAAGGACTGTATAGGTATAGTGTCTTTAGAAACTGGGAAACATAAACAACTGGTTCATAAAGAATTTGAACTGTCTCCCATTTATTTCATCATATCTATAGTCCCTTTTGGCATATCTTACTTAATAACCTTATTCCAAACTTGGGGAAAGAAAACATACAAAAGGGTGAGCTCAAATGCTCAGTAAGGGTAAACAAAAGAAATATCAATCACATCATATTCATATGAGCATAACATTTTGGAAATCTTAACCTGCAAAAGAAATCATAATTTCATACCATGGGATAAATCATAGAAGTGAAATGTAATCCCAATAATCATAACATAAAACATGAAACTTTGTGGAATACACACATAATCATAGATAATAATTTCGTATTAGTCCAGACTCATTTCCAATACTATCTTAGTGGACAAAGTCCATTTCTGAACCGAGTTCATTCCTCGTTTTAGTCCTGTTTCACAGAACCGGTTTAACCTGCCGTTCCAGCCATGTCTATCTCATAAGATATAAAATCTTTACCCAATTCATTAGAGGGAGATATAGGTCCCACCCATCTCATAATGATACCATTCTTATGTGTGCCACAAAATCATAAATCATACATCATTTCATAACCCATGTAATAGAAATGGGATTCATAAACATCATGATATCATAAAACAATTCATTTAAGATAAAAGAATTCATAAAAAATAATTCCATCACAACATAATCAAATAAATGTAATAATAGGGATAGAAACAGAACCCGATATTATCATAGATGGAAAATAATTTTGATAAAATACTTGAACTCCATTGTTGAGGAAAATATCCTTTCTACTTTAAAAACATTTTCCCTTTCATAACATGTCATACAATTTTAAACTAAAAGAAGTTGATTAAAAATAAACATTAAAACATTTAAAGGATGCCTCATGGAAATAATGTTCTAAAAATCCATTCATGCCGTATAAGTTAAAAAAACATTCTTCTCGTACTTTTTCCGGAAAAGACAAAAAGTACTTCGTACGAAAAATGAAAAAAGATTCCTTTCATATCCTTTAATAAAAACTCACCGAAGGGTAAAATTGGATTTAAATCATTTTAGGTGGATGGAAAAAATATTACATATTGAGGGAACATGGATGTGGATGATAAAATACACCCTAGTAAATACGAAAGTATAAACAATCTCGGATAAAATTAGATTGTGATATTTTCCCTTACCTTAGGTCCAATTTTCTTCGTAAATGTCCAAACCTCCTGTATAATGATTTAGATAATGTTATTGAATTATTACAGAATCATAATTATTGTTATGATATCATATATGGTCATATTCCTAGCTTCTTATTAGTAATATTTCTTTACTACTTGTTATTCGGGTGTTTATTAATTTTTGTTCTTATGTGTGTTTTGTCGAATAAATTCGTATTCTTCTATTTAGGGTATAGAAACCTCATTTCCAGAATTGTATTAGTGTAATATATATAATATTCATTCATTCAATTCATTTATATAATCATTATGCAATGAATATATCATGTAGAACGAGTTGCATCACATCGTGGAGACGGTATTCCGTACGTACGCACGAGTGATGATATCATTCCCATGATCATGGAATTGTATTAGAGTGTATGTATAATATTTAAGAATAAATATCACATTAAAATAATCCTATATATTCATTATTTACACCATTATACCCATACAAGTAAGAAAAATAGATTACACCACGGCGTGGAGACGGTATTCCGTACGTACGCACGTGCGGTGATTTCGTTTTCTGTAGGATAGATAGATGGTGAAATAGGGCTGTTTAATAATTATAATAACATATCAGTCTATGATTGATACTGATTTTATTACTTCATAATGAAACAACTACAGAATAAGAAGTGGAAAAAAAATAAAGATGAAAGAATCGGTAACGGGCATTACCTCTTCTTTGAAGCGCTTCTTTGACACCTCCTTTTAGGATACTAAAATTGGTCTTTGAAGAAGACCAGGACCTCTAGGATGTCTATAGGGAATTGGAGAGGAGATATTGGCAGGGTTTGGCCGATCTTGAATGCTCAAATTGGTGTAAGGAAGAGGGGGAGGAGGTGCCCTTTTATAAGGGAGGAGAGGGGCACCTTTGGAATAACTAAAAATATTATTTTATTATAAAGGCAAATTCTGTTTTAAATAGCTGAAAATTGATTTATTTCGAAGTTAAGGATGGGATGGGTCGCAATCCTCTAATCCAATATAATTTGGACAAGTTTAGTTTACTATTTTAAGCTTATCATTTAGATTTAACATTAATTTAGATAATTTTACTTTTACCGTGTCTTTTTCTGTTCTTACACTATAAGGTTAATTAACTTACTATAACCAGCCAAACGAACCCCAAGTTGTTTATTATTAATATATATAACCTTATCTAAGTCATTTGGCAGAACCTTATATTTTTAGGAATTAAATAACAATTAATAATATAATATTTGTTTTAAAAACTATTTTATGTCAATTTTGACACTATTTAGTAATTTATTTTTTAGAAAATCATAACTGAATGATTAAATCTAAAAAAGTTAATTAAATCAATACTAACATGTCATGGTAACCTATAAAATTAGTGGAATTCATAAAAAGTCTCAAATTAAATTTATTTGGGTATTTATAACATCAATTATGTCAATATTTCATTAATAAGATAATTGAATCATCATCTTTGTGCCATAAATAAATTAAATTATTTAATGTCTAAAAATTACAAATAAAATACCATTATTTAGGAAATATTTTTATCTTTATAATTAATAATTATAGTGGAATTTATCTTATGTATAACCCTATATAAAATACTATTTACTTATTAAACTTTGATTTTTACTATTTTAACCCTTCTTTAAATAAATTAATAATAAATGTCCTACTCTAATCCAAGTGGGCCTAAATGGTCATATTTTATTCCTAACGTTGTTTTTGGTCGAATTATACTTATCCAATAGAATTATGACATGTGTTAGGGTAATAACAATATTATTTTTACCCATAATTACCCTATTTAATTTTAATCGTGGTAAATAAAAGTAAAAAGTTACTATTCACCAAAAATTATTTTCATCTCATTGAACCACATTTTAATTACTGAAATCAACCGTGTCTATTGGTGTTTTAAAATTCGACTCATAGAAGAGGTAAAATTAAGTTTTATGTAAATTTGCAAATTCTCCTAGGAGGTGGGTAAAAGACGGTGAAAAGTTCAATAATATTTTTATATATCTAAACTTATTATAAAATGACTCCAATGAATTGAATTGAACATATATTGTTATTATGTATCAATTTTTCCATAAAATAAATTTAATTAAAGTAAATAATTATTTAAATAAAAAGTCGGGTTTTAAATAGTAACCCAATGTTTTCACTATTCGTCAAAAATTGAAAGTTTTCAGAGAAATACCAAAATTTCACCCTAGGCTAATTTCGATATACCAAATCCAAAAACGAAGTCCATTTTGAAAAATAAAATTTACAATATTTAAAAAAGTGGTTATTACTATTCATAATGGCTAGTTTTAATAATATTTTAATAGCATATCGTTGTTTAGTGAAACTCTGTATTGCGTACGACGCAAGCTATTGAGGAAGGCCGTCGTTGCGTGTAAAGCAAGCCAAGCTAGTTTTGTGTGTAGTGAACGATTACATTGATGATTTATATAACATAAAAAAAATATTTCTCATAAAAGTCTCGGGTGTTACAGTCTCTCCCCTAAACCTGGGATGCCTTTGGTGTTGGAACTCGTGCAATGCGCTCAGGTGCCATGCACTCTCTGCTGTTGGGGCTGGTGGAATCAGTGGCCCAACTGGTATTGGTATCGCTGGTGCCTCAACTGTGATAGGGCCCTGCACCGAGGCCTCGTCGCTCGGTGGGTTTCCATCTCGTACAACTCTCGGAACCCTAGCTGGTTGTCTGCGTCGAGGCATCCTTAAAAGAAAAAGGTGTTCCACTATCAATAAGTAATACCTAGTAAGATGACTCATGGAATTCAATGAAAATATTTCAAAACACACACGCAATCAATTTTTCCATGCACTGAGTTGAAAATCAGAAGTCAGGGTCCTGGTGTATGAATACATTAGCCACCGCACCAACACTAGACACCCAAAACTGAAAAACACACTCACTACACTTAACACTATAGCTTCATATAAAAGATCATATTCATATGTTTGGTGGTATAACTGACTCCTATGATACCAATTTTTCACGACCCGTCCCCCGGGGCCCGTACTGTGACTACCCCAAGCCCACCTACCAAAGGTTGGGGGCTGGCGACTAGAACCAATGGAATAAATCTGTAAAAATGGGAAGGCATTGACATTATAACCTGAAACACACACAACAGAGTACAATATGGAAGCGATACAATAAGTAAAAATATATAACAATAGAGTGAAGAAAAGAAAAAGGGATGGAAATACAATCCCAACTGTAAATTACAAGAAACTGAAAGTACAAGTACTGGAAAAAGGGAAAACAGCTCTAGGATTTTCCATTGGAAAATCCTACTAGAATCGTAGGTACAGATAGCCTTCACAACACTTCACATCTGTTTGTCTCCTCCGTGTACCATCCAGTCCTAGTACACTCAGCATCCGTCAGCGCTGTCCATTTTTCTGCATCCAACACAACAAGGTGCGGTTATAGCCCATGTAGGGGTGTGTATAACGATACTCAGAAGGGACCCTGAGACCCTCAAGGGCTCTCAAAATCCCCCAAGGATTAACCACTGAGTATGAAAACAACTAACAACCCCACTTAGGTATATTCACATACATATACCTAAGTTATCATGTAATCCATCTCAATCATGATGATAACACAAATGTTACTAACTTAGCTCAAAGAGGTATACAACTCACATAGAGTGTTAGAGATGATTTGATGTAGCCACTAAATCATATATTATGTCGAACCCACACAGGTTGGAGGAATAGAAATCAAAACTGTCGAACCCACACAAGAACCAAGAATAGTAATCAGAGTTGTCGAACCCACACAAGATCTAGGAACAACTGTCAGAACTATCGAACCCACACAGGATCCAGGAAGTGTAGTTAGAGCTATCAAACCCACCTAGGATCTAAAAATAGTAGTAAAAACTATCGAACCCACATAGGATCCAGGAATAGTAGTCAGAGCTATCGAACCCACATAGTATCCAGGAACAGCGGTTAGAACTGTCGAACCCACACAGGATCCATGAATAGTAGTCTGAGAGCATTCAGTCATACGGTTTCCACATGAAGGAAGATTGATTCTGAGAGGGTCCTCTCATGAAGCCATGTGTCGATACAAAAACATCCATGAAGTACCATTTCTAGGTATCCAAAAGACCCATCTTTCCAAAAGGAACCCAACGCGACAGACGGTGCGTCACTCGGACGCTCAGTCAGATAGTTATTGGTATTTTCATTCCGAGGGCCCGGTTGGATCTTACGTTCGATCCAACCCGACTGTACAGAAACTATGTCCAAACCTCAAGTGGGGTATACCAAAACAACCTTATTCATCTAAGCCTTAGTTCGCTGTAGACGGTTCTTCAATCAGACGCTCGTAGCTCATGTTACGGGCAAAAGAGTGGAAATAGGTCAAATGGGTCCGGGTCTGGTCTGGCCCCGTCGGACCGACCCGGCCTGACCTGGGTCCGGACAAGGGTCCGACCTGGTCCGTAGGTCTGACCCGATCCGCATGGGTTCCTCGCCCCATGCTGGATCTAGCCCACATTGGGTCTGGCCCGCACTGGGTCCGTGCCTCCTTGGGATCGGCCAACGCGAGACCCGCGGCTGGCAGGTCGTGGGGTCCGCCCAAGCCGCTTCAAGGGGGGAGGCCACAACCCATGGACCACGAATGGATTAGCCATTTGGTTGAGTTCCAAAATAGGCACCACATCGTGCTAGTCCGTGTCATGTGGGACCCAAGCAGTGGGGTCCCGCTATTCTCGACTGGCCCAGTGGCCAGCAGTCTCCCGCACGGCGCGGTTGCGTCAGGCCTCCTTCGGCGGCTCGGGCCGCTGGTCTTTTTCGTGGTCGGCCTTGCACCATACGCTGATGCACTACCACAGACCCCTTTTGTTCCACCCCGTGGAACATTTTCGCCACACCTTCCCCGGAAACCTGGCGGCACAAGACGATAGTTTTCATCGTGTCTAGGCTTGTGTCGGCCACCGTTGCACCGCTGCGGCCTGTCGGCCATGGGATACTCCTCCGGCAATGCGGTTCCATAGCCGCCATCTACATGGCGACGTTTGTTTGTTCGATCCACCGACAAACCTTCTACGGGTCACGAGACGAGTTCTGGTACCCCGATTCTCGTTCCAGAAGTAGTCGTGCACTCCTCAGGACGTTGCGTTCAATCGACAACAATATTTTACAAGTATCACTCATTCCGAACTCATGCCACAGTTAGCGTAAAATTACAAAATTAAGGCGGAGGGTTTGGGCCATGTTTGTTCGTCTCGCACCGTCCACATTAGGGTGATAGCATACGGCTTGGAATAAAAATCCTTGATGGAAAACAAATAACGTGCAACAATTATCAAATCTTGAACCCCTACCTTTGATCGTTGATCGTCAATGTTGGTGCGAGAAAGTGGATTTTGATTCATTGTGGATGAACACATCCTTCATCGATGAAGGTTCAGAGGAAGGAAATTGAAGATGATCCTAGGAATTCTTCGTTCTTCGTTGGGGAGATATTTTCTCCCCAAGACCTCTCTCCTCTCCAAGGTTCCACTAAGATGAAAAATTCCAAGCCAAAAATAATAGATTATGATATCCTATTAAATTTTTGGCATAATATTTAAATGGTTTAATTAAATAATTGAAAGTGTTGGTTCAATTAATTAATGAAGAGGATAAGGAACATTAACTGTTAGGGGAGTTGAAGAGGCTCCCTTACACGTAATAGAAGTTTGAGGGTTTCTACATTAATGGGGAGTTTCAAAGGAGTTTAAATCACAGGTGGTCCCCACCACATTAACCCCACATGGGAGGTTGAGGCATGGTGGTCCCCACCACCATAACCTATCATGGGAGGTTATGTAATGGTTGTCCCCACTTCCAACCTCCACAAGGAGGTTATTGATCCAGTGGGACCCACCTACAAACACCCACATGGTGGCTCAAATAAAAATAAAGTGAAGATCACTTTATTTTATTATTTTTCACGAAAACCCAAAAACATTCTTTTAACCTCGACCCACTATCATCGTGGTGATATTTTTCTTAAGCGAATACCGGAGCTGCGAGTTCAATGGTTTCCTCAGATTTCAATTCCGAGCACCAGTTCCAAATTCAAAAAAACACGCTTGTACGTTTTCTGAACGTACCCAAAAAAACATAATAAATTGATTCCAGGTACATCGGGCCTCAGAATCATGAGCCGTCAATTTTTGTAGGCTCGTAAAATTCCATTGTATTTAAGAAAAAAATTTGACATAATTTCCTAGTCTTTACACACTTATTCCAAATATGGTCAAAACCTACCAATTAAACATAACTCATTCTGTTATTCTCTATAACTGGTTAATTTGTGAACTAAAATTTGTAATAAAAATTAAAAATGTTATAAATTAAGTAATCAATTTAGAGAAGTTTATTATTTATGAAGATATAGAAACACATTGAAATCAAGGTAAGGGATTTTAGCTCAGTTTAAATTCCATTAAGACTAAATTTTTATTTTAGGCATATTCAATTTGTTAGGATGTATATACTTACCATTTTACATTAAATATCATGAAGAATTTTTAATTCAAGTTATTATAAGTTAAAATATTAACTATTTAATATATTTTTATTTACATGAAAATTACCTATGGTAAAAACAATTTAGAAAATCTCCCCTTTTATTAATATGAACATACTCTTAAAATAATCACATAACTGTAATCATTTTAAATGGAAACTAAATTACTTTAAATATCAGTATTATTTTTTAATGTATATAATTATTACCTAATACATACACCATTTCTATATATGATGTCTTCTTTGAAATCAATTTGATTAACTGGGGAAATATTTATAAATTTGTATCCTTTACTCAAAACAGATATTTCATAAGGAACATTGTCTTTAAATTTAATTGATTATTTAATATATAATGAAATATTTGGACTATTATGACATGGGTAGGAGACTTTATAAAGTAATCCAATTGATGCATTGGTAGTCTCATGATAAAAATTAGTTGTCCATATCATATGGGTTCCAACACGGTATTTTAAGTCATATTATAAAAGGTAATGTTGGTAAAGGTTCCACATACCTAGGAAACATAGCATATAATTATTATTAATTTATTCAATTTATAATTTAGTTTTTTTTATACTTGATATTTTTTATTTACATTATCAATGGATTCATTTCATTCTCATTTTATTAACTTAATGGAATATGTTCCAGTTATTTACATTACTATATTGAGTATTCCTCATCCATATATTTTTGCTGCATGTGTGTTAATTTATCTAACAGTCCATGTTGATTATAATTTTTGATTACTTATATCTTTATATGCACTTACACTCAGAGATAATTTTATCTCACCCTTGTTGTTTTCCTTTCCCAGTGATATAAACCAAAGATGCTGGAATGATTTTTCAAGATTTTAGTTCATTATATTTTGTTATCTATTGTGTTTTGTTTTGTATTTCCCTACGTAAAATTGATACCATGTATTTATATAGTTTCAAAAAATTCAAAACTTTTTATCCTTAATGATCTTATACCTTTTATCTACATTAATGTAATAATATATGGAACCTAATTTTGGCCTCTATTGTCGGGTTGTTATAGTTGGTATCATATGGAGGTTTAGTAGAAACCATAGAAAATAGATTTATGAAAACATGGATTACCAAACAAAATACTATTATAAAATTTGAGGATTAGTATAGGAGAACATCCCAATGAAACCATGTTTATGACTCTATGATTATATATACTTATATTTTTCAATTTATGTTAATTATTTAACTAGTTTTAATATTGTACATTATTTTCCATATTTATATGACATAATCAAGTGTATGTAATCATTTAGAATATTCCCATATTATAAGGTATGTGATACCCCTGAATACCCCTGATCCAAATAATAATAAGCATAAAATATTTTATGGTCTTAATACAATCATTTGATGGGTACTATTATCCCAAAAATTCTCATCATATGAGGACATAGAACTTGTACTAATAAGAATGAATAATAATTCTCTAAGTATTATAATTTAATAATGAGTCATGATAACATGAGTATATATGAGATAATTTGGACAATGGAAGTATGGTAACGAAGCATTTTCCCACATGTAAAAATTGTGGAAAGAATAACCTTGGGAGGTTCATGAGGGGAATTGGATTTCTTTATAAGTGTAAACCAATGGGTCCTTAGGTTAAATAATTAAACAAGATGAAGGAAATTTATTTTATTTTGTGTTAAAACTATAACAAGATGGTACACCATGTGAATGAATTCCTAGAGCATCAAAATAATATAACTCAGAAGAAGATCAGGGAGAAATGTAAAGATTTTATATTTGATTTAATTAAATTGGAATGATTAATTTTATTTTATATTCATACCCTAAGATAACTTTGTGATGATATGTTTTCAATGATATCCATGTTACAATTATTATAGAATATTTTTGGACCAGTTAGCAATACTTCTTCATTAGGGATTTAAAAGCATGTTTTGATTAGTACTGATGACCAAGACAACAATCACTCAGAGGCATGTTGAAAATATTAGACAACATAAGATTATGGTCCCTTAAAATTTCCATAATTTTGTAACAATTTTTTTGGATAAAGTTATGACTGGTATGGGTAAGGTAAATTATACTAACTACCTTGGGACATATAATGATTTGTTGAAGACATTTCTTATTATATCATTGTTGGGGTTTACCAAATTTTTGGATTTACGGAATATATCCAATAATATATGTTATATTTTAGCAATATGAAAGCATTCATGATTTCAATATGGCTTTATATTAATTCATGTTATTAACATCTTTCAAGTGTTTACATGAAATTTTTTTTCACATTTAATTTATATAAAAATTTAAAGATACATTATGTTGTTTGGATTAATGATATGTTCAATAACCTTCTATAATTTGGTATGAAAATATTTTTTTGAGGGGAATATGTTGAAACATTTATGAAATGGATTATGTTGATATTTGGAGAAGGTTTTAGAGATTATTTTACTAATTCACCATATGATAAAACATGTTATAAGAGATAATATAGAAATAGTTCAATGAAAAAACTAAGGATAATATTATGCTTATGAAATATAAATTTATCATGTAATAATATTCTCATACATTATTATTTAGTGATCTATTTCATATACTATTGAAAATGGGAAATGAAACAAAAAGGTTGTCATATTATTACCATTTTTAGGATATCAATGTACTTTTTTCACACCTCTGGTTTATTCCATTATGGTCAAAAATAGTCTTGTGAACTCTTTATCTATCAATCTCTATCAAAATGTGATAGTTAGATTTATCTTCCATATCCATGTTTTCACCACCTTTCCCCTATTTGAAAGCATTGTTTTGTGGTGACCTTTTGATTTACTTTTTCCACATATTAATAAGATTTGTTATTAACCGTATTTACAATGTGGTTTTTTCAACCCTAGTATTTTCAGAAATAAATCCATATATTATAGAGATCATGTTTTATTTTTTGGGATTCAATTTATTTAATGTGGGGAGAATATAATACAAAAATAATTTATAATATTTTCATTTCAAATTAAGTATAATATTTTTGTTATCTTTCATTATACACAAAACAAATTTATTCTTAAGCTACAAACAACACTAATATTATCATACGAAACACTCAAAATTATGATGGCAGGAATTACATGAAATACTATGTTTATTCAATAGATTTCATCCCAAGGAAGAATTATTTTCACCAAACTAAAGTATATAATTAATATTATTATTTAATATGATAGTTATCATCGATACATTGTAATTACATATATAAAAAAGATTATAATAATTTGGGAAATAGTGCATGCATATATTTATAAAATTCATTAATGACCAATTAATGATAACATAATATAGATACCAATTGAATATAAAAGAATTAAAAAAACTATTTTTATGCAAAAAATGAGTTCTATTTTATTTAATTAATAAAATGGATAATTTTAATAATTTTTATTTATAATATATTTTTAATAAAATATTTTTTCCATTAATCTAATATTTTATATATACATAAGATGAGAAGAAATCTAATTTTAGTCATAAAAATCTATATTTTTTTATAACAATTCCGTCACAATATAATGATGCAACTACTTTGAAACTAAATTTTGGATATTTTATAAATTTTATTTATAAAATTCTATTTCTTATGTCATAAATTATTAATTATATTAGAGTGATTTTTTGGTATTTTCTGAATGGTTTCCCTTTGGGGAAAAAGAATGAAAAAACTGAATTTTCTTTGGAAGATTAATTATCATCTAAATAGTTTTTAACAATAAATTATATTTTAGATTTATATTGATGTTAAATTAGAAAAATTATATATATATATATATCCAATTTAGGTCACTGAGGATATTTTTAAATAGGATTTGGATATAAAACCATAGAAAACTTTTCAATATTTTTTTGGTTAAAAAATGAGTTCTCACCCATTCTGTGGAATTAATTTTATATTTATTTATATCACTTATACGATTTTAATATATATAAATTATATATGTATCTGGATTAATCAAAGTTTTAAATTTTATATTTTTTTAACTATGATTTTCAAAAAAATTATTAATGTAATTAATATATTTAATTATAGAAATTAAGTTAAAAATTAGTTTACTTAGTGGTTAAACATTAATCATAAGGGGCCAAATGACTTCGAAAATTTTACAAAACATATTGGATTGAAATATTTTGAACTTATCCTCCCACTTAAGGAATTTGAATCATTTTTTCAGGCACATTATATAAGGGATGCCTCCTAATAATGTTTAACCTTTCATATTTATATGAATTTCACTCCTCCTACACTATAAAAGGTATCTTCTAGACCCCACCAACTTCTTCAAAATTATCAAGACCTTTAGTGTAATTAACCAAACATTTTAAATAATTTTTTTCCATAAAAATATATGTTATATAATTTTTTACTCACCAAGACTATTCCCTTTAATAATAATGTGAGTATAATTTAAATGTGACCATTGGATATCGAACGTTATATAAAAATTAGAAAATTCTGAATTTTTTTAAATATTACCACTGGAAAAAATACTATTAATAATAATGTTAAAATTATATTTCATTCTATATAGAGAAATGATAATGGTAAATTAATGTAGAAAGAAGACAAGATAGCCTCATCCAGTAGAATCTTTTCGTACGAAGCCCATTTGATTAATATTGGGAAATATGTAGCATAATTAGACTCTGATCTTGACCAAAACCAATCCAATATTTAACATGATAATGTTGAATAAAATTTCTAAAAGATAAGTTCATGAATGTTGAGATTACCACTGGGCATTGTTAGCCAAGCTACCCCATGAGTCATCACTATTTCTCACCACACCCTTACGGCATATTTGAGTGTTATAATGGGCTATGTTTCAAGGAAGTATTTACTTATTTCACAATCCTTTTTTTCAAAATTAAGTTACTATTCCATCAATTTCTATTTTGAGTTCATTTTTTCTTAAAAATGTAATGAATATTATAAATTTATTTTTTAAACAAAAAGTGTACCTTCAGGAAATGATATAATTATTATAATAAAAAAAATTATTTTTAATAAATTCTATTTTGAAAAAAATGAAATAATTTAACCAATTTAATTTTAATTTAAATTATAAATTAATTTTTTTCATGTGTTTAATATTTTACTATGCATTTTACTATATATTTTAGTTATACTATTAATTTAAATAAACAAAACAATTTATATTTTAAAGTTAAATTTATTATACAAAGGGGATTATTATGATTAAATTAATATCATTTTTGAAATCATAATGACAAAATTAGGTTAGGGTGAATTGATGATAATTTCCTAAAATATTTTTTTATTAATTATAAAAATACAATAATGAGTTTCTAGCATCTATAATGACATCATAATGATGTAATAAGTGATATAAAATTCTGGTAGAACCTTTTGGTTTAAAATATTATATTAGGTGTCCCACTTTTGCAACACTGTGTTCATTTACCATGGTAAATCACAAGTTTTTTCAATTACCACTAATGAGGTGTCTATGGAAATTAATAAAAACCAATTTCTTTTTTTCTATAAATAGAAAATAATTTATACTTTTACATTAAATAAAAATTCATCCTCTTTGAATATATAATAGTATTAACTAATAATATTTTTCTCCCAATCTGCCATAAATCTCCCAATGACCCAATATTCATGTTTTATGAACACTCTTCAACGTAATAACGTAAATATGAACTCCTCTTTTTTCCTTTCAATATTCATTTTTATGTGGTATGTAGCTCTAATATCCATAATATTTTATTATTTCCATTTTATTATATACCTTTAATTTATTAAGACTCTTAAATTAATTTTATACCTTTTTCTCCTATCATTTTAATGTATTCAATAACCATGTTTCTTAAACATTATGCTGCAAAATTGTCTTCTCATAATTTCCCTCTTTTTCTCAAGAAATTATTTTATTTTATTTTAAGAATATATAAGCCTCTTTTTTATAATGGTTTATACAAATATATATTAAAATTATTTATTCTATTTTTTGGATAACATACATTAAACCTTCCCTGGTCTTCTATGCATTTAGAATGTCCAAAATATATTGTTTATAATAACTTTCTAAAACACCATGATTTTGATATGAAACCGGTTTCTTTTATACTCCATGATTTATTTATGATATTTTTATTATGATATATGTATATCACATTAACTAAGAAATATTAAGTTTTCTCCCAGATAGTTCTCCAATTCACTAGGTAAATAACTTAATCTCTACATATGATAATTTTTACGATACCATAGTGAAGAACCTCGATACTTTTAATGAATCCTTGGTGACAAACTAATGTCATATGCCTCTGACCAAAATAATTAAGTATTGTATCCAAATTCACATATTATTATTCATGTTATTTCTAAAATTTTATATCTCTTTCTTTTTTTCTCATTATTTTATTATATTTTTCAAATTCTTATCAATAATTCCCATGATCACATATAAAATGTTTCACTGGATTTCCTTTATTGGGCTTTAAGCTCACCCTTTCCTTGGATGGGTGTACCAAGGTTATGAGATGTGATAATTTTATATAGTATTAACCTATTACAATGAATTTATATTTGATTATAATAATGTATCATGTTTTTATGTATTATGTACCTTATTTATGAGACACTAATCTTTAAAAGATCCTGGGTCTGTAAAATCCTATATAATGTTATGTACGATGGGTTTCCATAGTTGGTTCATCTAAAACCAGACCAAATAAACTCACAAAATCCGTCCTCTCATCATATTAGCCTCATTTTTTCATAATGAAAACCATGGATGGCCTTTGGTGAAATAAAAATGGAGTTACCTAAAAAGAGGTATTTTTTTCAATGAACACTTATGTTTAATTTATTTCTCCTCCCATTAAGTTTTTATTATATATTGATTATATAATAAAATAACGATTATTAATATTATTATATTTTTATGAGAGTTTTATAGACTATATTTTCACACATTTTTATCAAATGGGATATCCATTCATTGTTTATCAATATGGTGGACTACTGCCTCACGAGCAATGGACGTTCATTCTGACATTATCAACTCTATATTTTGTGAGTATTAATAAATTTATTATTTAATATATGATATATATAATATTTATAATTTTGTTTTTCTTATTTAACTTTTACATAACAGAAACCTTCATTCTTTCAATTTTCTAGGAAAACTATAACATCATTTGTGGACGTATAGACTACTGCCTCCTTAAAGCGATGTGATTCATTCACACTTTAAATGGAATGTATTAAAGATGGATTTAATAAAAATATGTTACATATATAAAATAAATATTTTAATTTAATAACAATATAATTATATATCAATTACCTTTATTAAATTTTATATGATAAAAAATGGAATTTGTGTTCACAAAATAGAAAAGTGATAACGTCGTACGTGGATGTGTGGATTATCTCCTCCTCAAGGTGATGTGATTCCTTTTTCATCATTATAATTCTATATAAATATATATATTAATAAATAATATGGTGTTTACCATATTATTATTATTCTACAAAATTATATCTTACATTCCTTCTTTTTATAATGGTCATTGAAAATAGAAATGTTACTCATGCGAATGTGCGGCATATCGTGTCCATGTTCATAACAATAGGTCATTTATCATTAACATCATCCATTATTAGTTTTAAAAGTATAATTAATATATAAATATGATAATTATTTCATTCTTATTATTTTTTATATTTTTAAATAATGACACCGTTGTCCATTTTTTTTATACCAATGTAGTCATTGACACATAAAACGAATATGAAAAAACATCCCACTTTAAATTAACTGATTAATTAATTGTATATAATTTCTTAATAGATTAAATAAAATTAATAATAAAAATTAAAAAGGTTATCAAACATGTAAATATTAAACATAGTTTTATTATTTGGAAATATATAGACATGAATTACATGTTTGATGCAAGGTAGACGATTTCATCTCAATTTACATTACACTGAGACTTCATTGATTTTATTAAACAATTAAATTTTATGTACTATATATAATACCAAATTGACATGTAATATCATGAATAATTTATTATTCATGGTATTTTATGTTTAAATTTAAATTATTTCATCCAATGGAATTTACTTGAAAATAACCAAATGGTAAAAATTATTGTGCAATGTCACTTTCTTGTATGACTCATACCTTTCTCTTAAAACAATCACATTATTATAATATTTTCATTAAAACATAAATTATTCTTAAATAACCATATTATTTATAATGAGTATGATTATTTCATAAACCACATATCATTTTTATATACATTTTCAACATTGAATGTTCTTTCATTAATTTGGGAAATGTTGATAAAAATGTATACTTTACACAATATAGATATTTTATAGGGCATATTTTGGATGACTTAAATTGATTATTAAATATATAATGATATTTTTATTGGTATTAAATGGTTTGGGTATTGTTTAATGTAAGACCCTTGATGCATCTGTGGTCTTGTTAGATGAATTTGCTGGTAAACCATATGGGTTTCTACCTGGAATACTAAAACCTCATGGTAAAGTTCTTTACTATAATGGTACTATATACCTTGGATAAAAGTATTAAAATAATTAATAATTTACATTATTTATAATTCAATAATTATTATCCATGATATTTTTTCTTTTTCATTGTCTATTGACACATTTTATTCTTAGTTTATTAATTTAATGGCATCTGTTTGAGTTATTTACCTTCACATCATGAGTGTGCCTTATTGAGATATTTCAGTGTAATGTGTGTTATATTATGAAAAATTATATGTTGTTTGGGATTATTGATTTATGACAGCTTCTTATGTAATTACCCTTACTGATCATTTGAGATCACCCTTTTTTTCTTTCCCATGGTTATTACGAATATATCTTTGAATGATTTATCAAGGATACAGTTTATTATTTTTTCTATGCATTATGTTTTATTTTAAATTTCCCAAAGTGAAATGTGTATCATTTGTCTATATAATTTTTAGAAATGGTAAAATTTTCAGTCAATTGGTATTTGATACCTTGCAACTTTTCCAATTTAATAAATTAAGGCACAAGCTATAATATTATAGGATAAGGATGTTACACATGATCTATACTAAACACAAGTTTGTAATCCCTTATGTATAGAAGTTGCATCATATGAAATCACACATTTTCATATAACACATTTATTTATGAAATTGAGTAACCATAGGACACATAGTTCGTTAATTACATATATCAACTCATACGTTCAAAATTCTATTACCAAATAGTAATGGAGTGAATGAATAGATAACATGTCCTTCAAAATTATGGATGAGAACATGTCATATCCCTCACCCAATAAATAATTACCTCACTTTAATTATTTTGGTATGTTAATATACTTCTTCAGTCTATCTCAATTTGGGACGTAGATTTCACACTCATCCAACAAGAGTAAAAATATTATTTTGGGTAAGTCCCAACCAATTAAATGATCAAAAATATGCCGAACCATGTCCATATTATTTAAGGCTTAAGGATTTCAAATGAATCATATCAATTTATGGATGAATTAATTATATGAATCTCAAAAAAACAAAGATATTATTTAAATAAAAAAATAAATCATTCACACCTACTATACCAAATACATTGTCTGTGACTATCCATGTGGTGCCCTTAATCATTCATTCTGTACAAAAACCCCATTTTCTTCTTCGAGAATATTTTCCGCATATCTATAAGAAATCATATCTATGAAAACCATAACATTTCATCTCAACCTATAATACTCAATAATGATAATCTATTATGGGTAACTATAATTTATACTTGGTAGTATAGTTATCATTTCACTTCAGGAGTATATATACCTGAAATGAATTAAAGATGAAGTAGTTATATTTTGTAGTGTAATATAATATATTTTATATTATTAACCCATATTTAAGTATTTTTTAAAAATAGTGAAAAATTATATATATATCATCAAATCATATAAGATATAATACCATATTATCCGTTGATTTTTATTCACTTTTATGGTTTAGTTTATCTCATTACATATCAATGTAATTATAGACACATCTAGATGTGACTGTCTGTAAAATTACTCCCACTAATCTCATTTATTGAATAACATATATTAAAAAATAATTCTCTATCATTTTGAGACAAAGGAATCATATTTTGGATGTTCATCATTTTATCATAGTATTG
This sequence comes from Viscum album, assembly GCA_963277665.1. Classification (NCBI taxonomy): domain Eukaryota; kingdom Viridiplantae; phylum Streptophyta; class Magnoliopsida; order Santalales; family Viscaceae; genus Viscum; species Viscum album. Next base: position 640,951,881 of record OY728123.1, read on the forward strand.
ATAATTCTTAACTTCATAGAATTATATGTGATTATGGAAATAAAATCTATTTTTTTGTTAAAAAATATTCCAATTTTCATCATCATAATTTGAGGAATCCCTTCAATATATCATTTTCTGAAAACAATTTGGTAAATTATGTGACTCTTTAAAATTTTCATTTTAATGCACTCCCATAACCATTTAGTAAATTAAGTCACATTCAATTTGATTTTTTACTACTATAATCCACTATCTTTTGTCTTTAGAATGTCACTATGTCTGAGCATTCTCACACAAACCTTTTAGATTCTAAATTATTTTTATAATTTCATGACTAAATAAAAATAAGCCTTTCTTGTTATAGATAACACTTATTTACTTTAATGTAAGTATTAAAAAATAAACACTTCTATCCATATCAAGTATATAATTATTTATGTTTAGAAATTTATTTAAAAAATATTATTTTATTATTCCAAATATTCCCCTGATAATTACGGTAAACTCTTTTGTTCATATTTTAAAAAATAAAAGGTAAAATCAATTATCCTGGTTAAAAAAATTATTCTTACCTTATTTTGAATTATATTTTATAATTTTATAAATCATAAAATATGTAAATTAAAACATCCATATTATATTAATCAAAACGAATCTTGGTTAAAAAATAACATCACATACAATTAGTAAGAAATAAGAGTAGAATTAAAATCCTCTATTTAGATCCATTTGATATTAAAATATTCCATTGAATTAAAATTAATATCTAATCACTTTTTTCAATTCAATTTAAATAAAAAATAAATTCTTCATCAACTCTTTGTATTATTTTTTAATATAATATAATTGAAACGTTTTTACTTTAATAATTTGGTGTTATATACCATTAAAAATATAATAATTTATTTCAACAACAAAAATAAATAACATAGACATTAGAAGGAGTTTCTCAAACTCTTTTGGATATCCTAGATAATCAAATCACATATGGAATATGTCCTCCCTACCTAATGAAACCTTAATGTTTCAATGACCATCATTAGTGATATAAAGAATCATTTTTATACATTCAAAATTATTTTTTTTTCCATTTTCAACCTTTACCTACTTATATAATTATCATTACAATAGAACTTAATAATATCAGGCCAAGATCATTTATCCTCAAAACGTTGATAAAATAATGTAATCATTTATTGAAAGTCATTTAAAAATTTGAAAGAATTCCATCAATGACATCATAATAAACTCCCCAAATAAAATTGCTTAAATAAATTCTCAACTATCTCTCTCTCTCTCTGAGTCATCAACACACTAAATACAATTTATTATATTTTCAAAAACTAAGGTCCTATTTTTCCTCATTTTTCTAATGATATTTATACTTTAACCGAATTATAATATTATTTTCTTAATCATAAATAGTAACTTTTTATAAAACTATAATAATGTTTCAAGTATGAATTCTTTACTCTAACCCATATAATTTTACGTCTTACATTATAAAAATTATTAATATTTAAAATGAACAAATATGTATTAAATTAAGTATATCATTTCAATAAGAATATACCCCTGTTTCCATCATATGATGATGATATTAAATATATACAACAAGATATTTTATCATTTGAATATCTTATTTTACATTCATTTGGTAAAGAGTTTTTTTAATGTTATCCCATTAAAATGATAACCACCTTTAGAATCATTATATACATTAGTCGGAAAATATACATATTTCCATAATATCTAGGACTCTTTAATATTTCGTCCATCTGTTATTTATTTAGAACATTCATTATAGAAATTGAATCATATATTACATGACTAGTTTAGTGAATCACTCATTAACTAATACATCCTATAGATAATATCAAATATTTTCCTCCAGTTACCAGAACTTATTTGGTTCACACATCTAAGTGTATAATAAATAAAATTTCATAATTAAGAACTCAATATTAAGGGATTCAGTAATTACATACATTCCATATACAAGATAATATATTGTAATCCCGATTTATCATGACCTATATAGTTGTATGATTGAGTTCTTCGCAAGTGTTCACATTGGAACGAATCTAAAACCTAAAATACATTAAGGGGGTATATTCTCACCATATTATCTCAAGTACACCAATTACATTTTTTCATCCTTATAATTATTAATTTGTTAATTATATATCCTCCCCTAAATCAATATGTTCAAACAATATTGATTTCTAACACTTTTCACAACTTTTAGGTTGGGTCACTAACCAAGGGAAAAACAATTATGCTCATACATATCCAAAGGAATATTTTGAAAAAATTATATAAAACCCATACATGTAATGTCTACAAATCATATGAAATTTATAATCCACTTAATATTATTTTTTGAGAAACAAATATCTGACCTCCACTATTCAAGATAAGGTATTAGCTTCCTTAATAGTGAGAATTTTGAATTAAAGTACCTCTACATGGGGTTACATTACTCAAGTGATACACCAATTCAATCATAATTCGAACACATGATATATATAAACCATAATAAAATTTTAAAATTATTCTCATACCCTAGTACAACACTAATTAAAGTTAGCAGAAAACTATATCAATTATCTTAATACTTATATACAAGTAAGATATAAAATAGGAAATTATTATATTTAAAAACAAATGAAAACATTTATTCATAATATAATAAATTCATAACCATGAATAATAAAGAATGGAATAAAATAATTAAATGAAAAATTCCTAATTTTATATATGGGTTAAAAATTTAATGAAAAATTCATAAATAAAGCAAATTATGACCTCTTAACAATTAACCATTAATTATGAGCATTCTATAAGAAATTAAATTTTATTAATTTGAAATTTCATTTTTAATATGAACAATCTCATATTATCAAGTTTTTTCGCATTTACACTAAATATATGATAATAAATTAAATATAAACATTATATATTACAAATCTATTATATTATAAAATTTCATAATAAAAATAAAATGTATTTAATATTATTCAATTATTTTATTTTAGAACCCGCCATAATGTTGCGAGTTTTAATATTTATTATTTTATGTTATCTTTGATAAGATAAAATTTTATAATTTTTTGGGCTTTATATTTTAATTTTTAAGAGTTTTTTGACTTTTTTGTTTTTTTTTGGAATGTTCATGGTTACCATGATTCAAAAATTTCATTGGTCTTCTATGTGGAACTATTTCGTGGTCATGGTATTTTTTTAACAAGTGGGTAATCTTCTAGATGTGAGTTTTGTTTCAATTTTCAATGTTCATGGTTAGATCATATGATTAGCACATAGGTTTGGGATAAATCGAATAAGGCTTCATTTCATGTGGGTTATGGAGGGAACTATTTGTGAATAGTTAAGTAAATATATATAAAAATAATTCTTTGTGTTCTATTTCTTGGTAGTTTTTTCCATGGTAATAAAATGGTTTGATAAACTATATGGACAAATCATTTGACCTATCAAGGTTTAGAAAATCATAAATTTAAGATAATCTCTCTTTGAATATTAAAATCCTCATCGTTTATTATCATCATCCCATAATTTTATTTTGCCATGGTGAATTGATGGGAGACCCTCTTTAACACCCCCACTCAATTTTGATCTCGTACACCTTTTATTTTAAGAAAATACATTATTTTCAATCCCTCTATAATCTTATATTTTCGTTGATTCTTCCCCTATATCTTTTATCATAGATACACATCCTCCCATGAAACCTATGAGCCACTATGGTCAGCTGATGGTATGTATCCTATTCTTATATGGGCCTTTTTGTTATTTATTTCTTGCTTAGGGTCTTTACATTCTAGTTAGAGAATTATATAATGAATGTGAACTATTGTGACTGGTTTCATAAGATTACAAAAATGATTGAGGTATATTTTTATATTCACTTCCTTTAAATATCATTCCCTTGTGGAAGTGTTTAAAAAGGTTTAATATGAATTTTTTTAAATTGTTAATAGTATTTTACTTGATTACATCCATAAAATGAGGGAAGGATATATATAATATTAAGTTAATTCTTTCATTAAAAAATATTACATATAATGAGATGAATATTCAATATATAAAATTACAATCCAAACGAGAAATATATAGGTTTAGGTTCCTTGGAAATATGGATAGATAAACAAAAAATTCATAAGAGATGTATATCATATCCTAATAAGTTATTCAAAACAAGCACCATTCATAGACATATTTTACTCCACCCCATTCTTCAAAACCTGGGTCATGGAAACATGACAAAGTGTTTTTATATATACTCATTAATGGTAAAAAGCGAGAAATCCCTAATCACGTGAGAATAAGGTTATGATAACATTAGAATAAAATTTAAAACCCATACCCATAATAATATATATTAACGTCTTGATTAATAGAATAAATCTTAACAATTCATAATACATCAATAATATATGAATCAATTAACTTGACCTAGGAGAGAATTGAATTATCATAAGACATAAATTTTATGGAATACACATAAGAATAAAAGGTCATTTCATTAGTCAGTGATAATTTAGAACACCATCATTTTCAAATGGGATCAGTGATCATTTTATCATGTCATTATTCAAGTTTCACTCCTTATACCATCATATTAGATTATGTCTACTACCCATTCTATCATATACAGAGTCATTAATCACTCCCATGACTATCATAGTGGACAAAGTCCCTTACTAAACTAGGTCCACACCCCATTACATGCATTATTATGTAATTAGATTTCCATATTTACCTAACTAATTTTAGGTTTATATAATTTTGATCCCACCTATCACATAATGAAAATCATACATATATATACCACAATATTATAAAAAATTCATTATATAATAACCAATATAAAGGAAATGGGTCTCCTAAAGGTTTAATGGTAATGTAATTAACCCATGGTAATGGATCACATTAAACATAATCAACCTTAAATCATCATCAACATAATCCATTCAATTAATTAAAGTTGGGCATATCAATCGATCATATCTTCAATATAACATATGTAATATAAAAGGATGTGATTATAGAAGACAATGTTATAAAAGGATATCTAAAACATTTCATGAGTAAAATATTCTTTTTCATTTTGAAAACACTTAAAAAATATTAACCATTAAAAATATTAATTAAATAATTTTATTTAATAATAAACATATAAAAATAAATGGGAACATTAAAAAATTATGTCTTTCTAATGGGGGTAAATTGTGTTCATGTCCTTATCATTAATGAAACTATTATGTTCACGCCTTTGGTAAAATTACCTCATTATGAAAATAGAAAAAATAGTATTTTTTTGAAAAATTAATACATGGATAAAAGATGAATTAAAAAATATTTGGATATTAATAATAATATCCCTGAAAAAAATTATGAAACATGTTTGTGGAAGGAAAATATTTTTTTACCAAACTGAGAAATACAATAAGGTTTAATTATAAATATTATTTCGGTATCTAGAGTAATTAATCAATATAAATAAAATGAATAACATTATAAGGACCCGACATTAAACATTACATATTCCTGAATTAAATTGATAATTCACATTGAGGATCTTTTCAGGATTATAGTTTTAGAGAATTATATCATATAATTTAAATAACAGCATGAATATTACATGTAGATAATTCTACTCAATATCAATGTTTTCATAAAATAAATACCCTTGAAAAAAAGATTCATGTATAGCTCTGTGTTTTAGATAACAAGACTTTTATGAGATCACATCCTTGACCCTATTCTACTTTAAGTCCTGTGAAAAACATTTCAAAACATGGGATGAGCATAAAAATATAATTAAGGGTTATAAAATAAGAAAGAAATCATTAGTCCATCAATACATACAAAACATAAACTCATTTAATTACCACATGAAATAATAAGATTTATGAATAACGCATAGTAATCAGAAATCATAATAGTACTTATGGCATTCATATCATACTTACATTATAGTTATCACAGCTACATAAGGAGTTACGTTGGAATACCCATCACCGTTAATTACCTAAATCTCTTTGGAGAAACATTCAAGTTAAACTCTGTCACATTACCCAATGCATTAGAGAGCTATCTTGGGCTCACCCACCCTAGGTTTATCCCGAAACCAGCCATATAAGTAAACAATGCCAAATAACCATAACATATGAGTAAAACATAAAATAAACATTAATTAAAGGTAACACATCCACATTTCAATACCAATATATATCTTAAATAAGAAGAAAAAAATCCATTATCTAAACTATTTTCAATACCAAAATATGTAAAAAGAGTATATGGTATTTATTTTATTTTCAAAAAAAATTAGGGCTTGTTAAGGAATCCAAATGATAAAATAATACTCACGGTGGCAGAAAAGTCATTGTCACCATGTACGCTAAAAAGTAACATTGTTTTTTAGTCGTTTAGTAAAATGCTTCATAGAGAAAATATTCTATTTGAATAAAAGTAAAATTCAAAGGTGTTTATATAGAGTATACATGAAAATCATGTATTAAAACAAAATATTCCTCAATGAAGGGAGATTGAGACAAAGTCCCTTACCACGTGTCCTACGTAACTCGATCGTTCTTTAATATCTTGAATAATAAACTAATGTTAATTTATACTTTCTTAAGAACCTTTTTCAAGTTTATTATTCCTTTTATATCACTTATTACCATGTTATAGACATTATTTAATCATTTATGTTAATAATGTTTGTTTTGTCGATATTTTGTACCTGAGTCCAAAATAGACTTCATATAAATACAACTTGATCACATGGTCAAATTTTCATTATATTCCGAATGATATTCATGATTTAGATATCATATATATCATATATATCCAATATGTAAATTTATTTATAATATTACATAACATTTGGAGATAAAAAATGAAATGCACCGGTTATGGAGATGGTAAGCCATACGTATGCATGAACGCTACATTCATTTATATTTCCTACTTTAATAGAATTAAAACATAATTATGAAAAGGTATATTATAATTACTGTATAATATATTTAGCTTTATCCTTTATACATCCCATATATTGCATTAATGAGCCATATCACTTCGAGGGGGCATTAGTCAGTACTTTCTCAAATGAATTTATCGTGTTTAACCATTATGGATACCATAAAGGTATGATATAAATTTAAAATACAGAAGCATAAAGAAATAATAAACATAATATATATCATATATAAATATGGTGATATCTTAAAGGCCACCATGAGGGTCGGTAGGAGATAATCAAACAATCATCCTTTCGTGGGGTGTTAGTTTTCCAATCACAGAAACATTATGTTATTCACACAATAGATACAGTTGTGTGTAAGTGTAGTTAAAATAGTTTTCATAACGACATACTAATATATTGAGGATACTGTTGTTTTTATAAAATAATGGAATAAAAATAGTTTAGGGTTTAGAAAAGTAAAATAAAAGAAAACAAGTTAAGAGGAACTGTTACCTTTAATTTTGTTAACTACATTTGGTTTGAACCAAAAGGACTTCTTGAAGTTCCCTATGCATAAGTTAAGGATTCTAGGAGGAGGAGATGAATCTTGGTAGCTTATTTTTTGTAGGGTTTGGAAGAGCCAAGGGTCTTGAGAGGTGTGAGTAATGAGTTAGAAGTGATGTATTTTTATAAGTGGGAGGAGGGGCCCCTTAAGAATGTGTGAAAATATAATTTTATTATATAATTATATTCTATTTATAAAGGTACAGAACTAATTAAAGTCAATGATAAGATGGATAATGTTTGGAAAAAATCATTCAACAAGAATTGGACAGGTTTTGGGTACTTTTTTAATATTTATTATCTTATTTATTTAAATCATTTATCAGTGAGTAAATACTTCATCGTTATCTTGTCATGATGAATTTAATTTATTTGATGTCTAAAAATTATAAAAAAAATACCATGATTTATAAAATCTTTTTATATTTCTAATTAATATTTATATTTGAAAAGATAACTTATATAACCCCATGTGAAGATTAATTTACCAAAAGATATTTTTTATGTCATTTTTGTCATTAATTTATGTTAATTAATCTAAAGTGTAATTATCACTCCCAAGTTGCACCATTGGGTCCCAAAATAGACCCAAATATTCCTATGGTCATAAATGACTCAACCAATAAGTTTAGGACATGTGTTAAGGTAATTTTTTATATTATAAAATTCTATTTACCTTGAATTACCCTACTTATCTTTATTAGCGGTAAATAAAAGTCAAAAGTCACTATTCACCAAAAAATTTCTTTAATATAATTGAACCAAATTTTACATAATAACAAAAAAAATTATGTCATTTTTTTTAAATTCAATAAACATAAGTGGTAAAATTTCATTTAAATGAAAAAATTTGTTTTTTAACTACTACATAGTGGTTTCACTATTCATTAAGAATTGATATTTTTTAAAAAAACTACCAAATATTCAGCCTAAGATATATTTGATATTACAAAATCAAAAAAAATCTAGTTTTAACAAATTCAAAATATATAAGTTGGATTTATTAATTTAAAATTAATTCCCGTTGTCAAAACAGATAGTGTGTTTTTAAGAAACAATAACTATCAAAAGATTGACACTTATTTATGTCCAATTTCAAAGTGAAATTAATTACAATGACCAAAATTGGATTAATTGGTTAAAATATAATCTAATTAATATTTAAAACCAATTAAAAAGGTAATATAACAATATAAAGAAAATTAGATTAAAAGGGACTTTTGAATAAAAATATAGTATTTTTTACTATTAATTAAAAAATGAACTTTATCAGAAAAATAGAAAAAATTTACCCAAAGTAAATTTTGATGTCCTGAATATAAAGATGAGTTTTGGTTTCTCAAATAGAATATATAAAAATTACAAAAACTAGATTTAATTCGGGTTCTCCATCAAAAGGAAGTAAATCGAACATTTATGGAATATTAGAGTTTTTATGCTTAAAATTAGATTCATTCATATATTAAGCCCCTACATTTTATAGGATAAATATAAAAACATTTAACATTCATGTATAATCATATTGTAGTTAGTTCTATTCATTACCTCCAATACAATGTCTAGGTTTCAACTACCATTTAAAATAATAATATTATATTATTAGTGTGAAATGTAAGATTTCAAAGAATCATGTTGTTCGGTATCAGTTAAGACATCAAACATAGCGTCCCCTTTAAAGTAAAATTAAAATTTATTTCACTAATATTAAGAAATATAAAAATTTATTTTCCTTTATTCACTTAGGATGTTATATCCTTCCCCCTCTTGGGAATTACGACCTCACAATTATTTCACTTATCAAATAAATGGGGGTATTTATCCCTCATAGTATTTTCAGATTCTCACATTGCCCCTTAAACCATATGGGTTTTTCACAAAACCTTTACCTGGTGAATTACCTTATTCCACAACACTTTCTCTCTATAGTCAATATTCTAGACCGTTTGTTCCTCATAAGAGAGATTCTCTTCCAACTGAACTACATATCGTCTCAAAACATGAGATGGATCTAGTATATACATTCTCAACATTGAAACATGAAAAACATTGTGTTCCTGGGATAAACATGGTTCTAAAGCCAGTATATACACAACTGATGCAACATTTTTCAGGCTTTCATAAGGTCCAATGAACCTTGGACTCAATTTTCCCTTCTTACCAAAATGCATCACAACCTTCCATAAAGAAACATTGAGAAAGACATTATCACCTACCTCCAAAGATAGGTCCTTCCTCTGGTTATCTTCCTAACTTTTCTACCTGCTCTGAGCTGTTATCATGTGCTTCTGAATCAACTGAACTTTATCTACAATCTCATCTACCAATTTGGGTCCCATCAACTTCCTTCCACCTACGTCATTCCAAAATTCATGAGTTTGAAAATGCTTTCCATATAATTTCTCAAATGGATCCATTTCTATACTGGAATGAAAAATGTTATAATAAGAAACTTCAACCAAAGAAAGATATTGGTCCCAACTTCCCTGGTAATCTAGTGAACAATCACGTAGCATATCCTCAAATGACTGAATTGTTCATTCTGACAGCCCATCTGATTGCTGATTAAAAGCTATTCTAAATTTAATTCAGTACCCAACGACTTATGAAGGCCTTTCCAAAAGTTATAAGTAAACTTGGGATCATGATCAGATACAATGGACAGGGTAACTCCATGAAACCTGACTATCTCATTAACATACAAACAAAAAGTTGATCTAGAGATAAAGTATCTCTAAAAGGAATGAAATGAGAAAATTTAGTATACCGATCGATAATAACCCAGATTTCATTATTAAATTGATATGTCTTTGGTAATCCCACAACAAAGACCATGGATATATTTTCCCATTTCCACTTTGGAACTGGTAATGACTGAAGCATCCCTTTTAGAAATAGTCAGTCTCTTTTAACATGCTAACAAGTCAAACACTTCATAGTAAAATTAGCAATATCTATTTTCATTCCATCCCACCAGTAATACTCCCAACGATCTATGTACATATCAGTACTGCCAGGTTTAATTGAAAATGGGGAACTATGAACATAACATAATAACTCATTCTTCAATTATGAATCACAAGGCACTGATAATATTTTCGCAAACCTCACAACACAATCATTATAAACATTAAAATTGGGAAACATACCCTTCTGAACCAACTCTACCTTTTTCTACAACTCACATTCTTTTTCTATGGTTTCTTTCTTCTGTCTGATAGAGATGATTTCCCAAACACCTGAAAAAAAAACAATAAAATATTCTCCACCAACAACTTCTATGCTAAATTTCATCCAATCCAAAACCATAGGATCCCATTCCAAACATATAATGGTGAATGAAGCATTACCTTTTTAACTCAAAGCATCATCCACTTTATTTTCCTCTCCTTGATGGTAATGAGTCGTGCAATGATAATCCTTGATTAATTCTAACCATCTCCTTTGTATCATGTTAAATTCTTTTTGAGTGAATATATACTTCCAAATTTTGTGGTCAGTGTATATTTCACATTTTACTCCATAAAAATGATGCCAAATTTTTTTTAAAGAAAAAACAACAACATCTAATTCCAAATCATCTATAGGGTAATTTAACTCAAGGGGTTTGAACTGACGTGAATCGTAATCAATTACCTGATCAATCTTCATAAGGACACAACAAAGTCCTTTTAACGAATCATCACTGTAAATAACAAACACACTATTTCTTGAAGGTAGTTACAGAACTGGAGCATTCACCAATATTATTTTCAGTTCTAGAAAACAATCATCACATTCATTTGTCCAAAAGAACTTAACCCCTTTTTTATTTAACAAAGACATTATAGTAGATAACCATGAAAATAATTTAACAAACCTCTGGTAATAACCTACTAAACAAAGAAAACCACGGATCTCAGTTATATTTTTTGGTCTTGGCCATTCTTAAATAACTTTTCTTTTGTAGGATAAACCGTTATGCCATTTTTTGAAACAATGTTACCATGGAAAGAAATTTTTTATAACCAAAACTCACACTTTTTGAATTTACCAAATAGTTTCTTTTCTATTATGGTTTTCAAGACAACCCTTAAATGACTTCTATGTGCCTCTTTAATTTTGGAATAAACCAAAATATCATTAATGAACACAACCACAAAATTATCCTGAAACTCATGGAAACTTCTATTGATAAAATCCACGAATAAAATAGGTGCATTGGTTAAACCAAAAAACATAACTAAAGATTCACAATGGCCATATTTTCTACTATATACGGTCTTCAGAATGTCTGATTCCTTTACTTTCAGCTGATGGTACCCCGACCTCAAATTAATCATCAAAATACTGATCTCCCATGAGTTGATACTACATCATTTGATGGCCAAACATCTGCTGAAGTAGATGCAAAGGATTTCACTACCCCATTCTGCTTCTAGCCTAGTTATTTTCTCTCAGTTGTGTTCTTATTTGGACACTCATTTGCAAAATGACCCATTTCATTTCACTTAAAAAAAATTTACTTACTGTAAATCAGATTTTGCATTACCATTTACCTACTCTTTTTCAGTGAAATTTTGAGCCTTGTGTCCCATTTTACAACATCTGTAGCACATACCAGAATTCAAAAGACATTCCCTAAAAATATTTTTACCACAATTTTCACAAACTCTAAACTTATGTTTCTTACCATTAGAAATTTTTAAAGAGTTATTCCCATTTTCCTACCACCTCGACCTCTTATTCTGTTGTTTTTTAAAGAACACTTGATCATCGAAAAACTAGATTTCCACCTTCTCCGCACAATGAACAGGTTTTTCATAACTTTTGAAATCATCAGAAGCTAAAGCCTTTAGATACTTTGGCTTTAATCCTTAGTAAAAATGGTTGATTTTACTATCAAGATCTCATTTGAAATTTGAAGCATTCCTTTCCAGTCGAGTGAATTTTTCATCAAACGCAGCCACTGAGTCATCCCCCTGCCTCAATTCCAGGAATTGTTTTTTCAATCTAAGGCAAACCACCTTAGGAAAATATTTCTCAAGAAACATACCTTTGAATTCATCCCAATAAAGAGCACAAATATCCTTATTATCCCTCATATTTTTCATCATCAACCACCACTAATCAGCTTCACCTTCAAAACGGTAAATAGCAAGACAAACCTTTTGATGTTCTGAACAACCCATGACATCAAAAATATTTTCCAGTTCCTTAATCCACCCATCTTCAAGCACTGGGTCAGATGATCCACTGAATGATGTGGGATGTTTCCTCATGTAATGCTCTACTACTGATATGTTCCTCTGTGGTTGATCTGGATGATCTCATACATGGATACCACCACAATTTATAGGCTGAGTCAACTAGGCCATCACTATAACAAATTGTTCAGTTCCGATTCCAACCATCTCAGGTTGATTATTTGGATGGTTGTCTTCCTCCTGCTTTCATCCCAACATAGCTACACTGTTTCCTCTGTAGAAAACCATTTTGAACACAGAAATATCATAGGCGAAGAAACAGGGTAAACTGTAAAAGATATATCATTTCAATATGAAGTAATTTATCAACATTAATTTATGAATACCCTAACTTCTAAAGTTATCTAAACCAACCTATGATACGAACTATAAGTACCCATCCTTAAACAATACATATTCTTAAATTAAATGTATAATTCACATTGAGGATCTTTTCAAGTTTATAATTATAGAGAATTAGGTCATATCATTTAAATAAAAACATGAATTCTACATGTAGACAATTATAATCAGTATCCATTTTTTCATAATATAAATACTCTTGAAAAAAAGAGTCTTGTCTAGTTCTATGTTTTAGATAGAAAGTGTTTTCATTGATCCCATCCTTGACCCAATTCATCTTTAAGTCCTATGAAAAGCATTTCAGAACTTGGGATGAGAATAAAAAGCTCAATAAGGGTTATAATATAATAATATAATAATTAATCTATCAATACATAGAAAACATAAACTCGTTTACATACCTCATGAAATCATAAGATTTATGAATAACACATAGTAATCACAAATCATAAAGGTTCTTTTAGCAATCATATTGTACATACGTTGTAGCTATCACAACTACATAGCAAGTTACGTTGGAATATCCATCATTGTATATTCCCAAAATCTGTTAGGATAAACATTCACATTTACCTCTGTCACATTACCCAATTCATTTGAGAGATATCTTTGGATCACCCGCCCTAGGTTTATCACAGATCCACCTGTATAAGTAAACAATTCCCAAGATCTATAACATATTTAAAACACATAAGACAAACATAAAGGAAAGAAAACATTTCCACATTTCAATCATAATATATCATTTAAATATGTTTATATAACATATAAATTATCAAAACCATTTTCAATACCAAATTATTTAAAAATATTATATTGTATTTATTTTCTTTTTAAAAACATTATAGCTTGTTAAGGAAGCCAAAAGATCAAATAATACACATGGTGGTAGAAAGGTAATTGTTACCGTATATGCTAAAAAGAATTTTTTTTGTTGTTTAGTAAAACTCTTCAAAGAAAAAATATTCCTTTTAATAAAAGTAAAAGTAAAAGTTGTTTATACAGCATATAAAAGAAAATAGTGTCATAAAACAAAGTATGCCTCAATTAAAGGAGATTGAGACGAAGTCCCTTACAATGTGTCTGACTTGACTCGATCGTTCTTTAATATCATGAATAATAAACTAAAGTTAATTAATACTTTCATAAGAACATTTTTAAAGTTTATTATTTCATTTATATCAATTATTATAATGTTATAAACATTATGTAATCATTAATGTTAATAAAGTTCGTTTTATCGATATTTGGTACTTGAGTAAAAAATGGACTTCATATAATTACAAGTTGTTCACATGGTCAAAAATTAATTATATTCCGAATGATATTCATGATTTAGATTTCATATATATCATATATATCCAGTATATACATGTATTTATAATAGTACATATCATTTGGAGATAAGATATGAAATGCACTATTCATAGAGACGGTAAGTCGTACGTATGCATGAACAATAATTTCATTTGTATTTCGTACTTTAATGGAATTAAAACATAATGATATATAGGTATATTATAATTATAGTACAATATCATATATAATATAGTTTAATCTATCCTTTATACATCCCACATATGGCGTTAACATGTCATATCACTTTGAGGGGGTGGTAGTCCGCACTTCCTCAAATGAAATTATCGTGTTTACCCATTATAGAAACTATAAAAGTATGATAAAAATTTAAAATACAGAAGTGTAACAAAAACAAAAACATAATATATATCATATATAAAAATAGTTCCATCGTAATGGTCACGATGAGAGGCGGTAGGTGATAATCGAACAATCATCATTTCGTGAGGCGTTAGTTTTCCATTCATAGAAACATTATGTTCTTCAAACATAAAATGGAGGTGTGTGTAAGTGTAGTTTTAATATTTATCATAACAAAATAATAATATATTGAGGATACTGGTTTCATTATAAATTAAGGGAATAAAAAGAGTTTAGGGGTTAGATAATTAAAATAAAAGAAAAGAAGTTAAGAGGAATCGTTACCTTTAATTTTTGTAACTCCCATTGGTTTGAACCAAAAGGACTTCTTGAAGTTTCATCTACCTAAAGCAAGGCTTCTAGGATGAGTAGAGGGATGTTGAGAGTATACTTTGGTATGGTTTGGATAATCCAAGGAGTTTGAGAGGTGTGACAAATGAGTTATAAGTGAGGGATTTTTATAAGGGGAAGAGAGGTTCTTTAGGAAAGTGTGAAAATATTATTTTATTATCTAATGATATTCAATTTATAAAGGTCGAAAACAAATTAAAGATGAGGATTAGAGGATTCATGGTCGAAATAAAATCATCCAATAAATATTGGATAGGTTTTGGAAATTGTTTTAAAAATTATAATCTTATTTACTTAAATTATTTATTAATGAGGTAAATACTACATCATTATTGTGTCATTAATAATTTAATTTAGTTTATGTATAAAAATTATAAAAAATACCATGATTTATGAAATATTTTTAGCTTCGCAATTAATATTTATAGTTAAAAATAAAACTTATATTACCCCATGTAAAAAATTTAATTTACTAAAAGATATTTGTTTGTCATTTTTGTCATTATTTTAAGTTAATTAATCTAAAGTGTCATTATCACTCCCAAGTAGCTCCATGGGGTCCCAAAATCAACATAAAGATTCCCATGGTTGTAAAAGTCTCAACCAATAAGGATAGGAAAAGTTTTAAGGTAATTTTTTATATTATAAAATTCTTTTTACCTTGAATTACCCTATTAACCTTTAACCACAGTAAATAAAAGTCAAAAGTTACTATTCCCCAAAAATTATGTTTGTCTTATTGAACCACATTTTACTTACTAATAATAACCATGTATGTCGTATTTCCTAAATTAATTCCACAGAAGCAGTAAAATTTCATTTAAATGAACATGTTTGTTTTTTTAACTACTACTTAGTTGTTTCATTATTCATCAACAATTGTAGTTTTCCAAGAAACTACCAAAAATTCAACCTAAAATAAATTTGATATTCCAAAATCAAAAATGATGCCTATTTTACTAAATTCAAAACATATAAGTTGTATTTATTAATTTAAAATTAATTATCATTGTCAAAACAAATTTGTTTTTAAGAAACAATAACTATCAAAAGATCAACACTTGTTTTTGTCGAATTTCAAAGTGAAATTAATTCCAATGACCAACATTGATATAATTGGTAAAAATATAATCTATTTTCCCCTTAAAACCAATTGAATATAAAATATAACTGTATAAATAAATTATATTCAAAGGAAATTTTAAATAAAAATACTGTATCTTTCACTATTCATTAAAAAATTAACTTTATCATAAAAATACCAAAAATCTACAAAAATTAAATATTGATGTCCTGAACTCAAATAAGAGTTTTATTTTATCAAATAGAACATATAAAAAATGACAAAAACTTGATTTATAGAGGGTTTTCCACTAAAAGGAGGTAAATTGACCTTTTAGTGAATATTAGAGTATTGATAATTAAAATTAGAGTCATTCATAATTTAATACCCTAACATTTATGGGATAAATGTAAAAACATTTTAGAAACATGTATAATCATATTGTAGTCAGTTTTATTCATCCTGCCAATACAATGGCTTGGAGTTAACTACCATTTAAAATAATAATATTATATTATTAGTGTGCAATGTAAGATTTCAAAGAAACATATTGTTGCGTATTGGGTAATCCATCTAACATAGAGTCCCCTTTAAAATAAAAATAATATTTAGTTCACAAATATTAATAAATATTAAAAATGTATTACTCTTTATTTACTTGGGATGTTACAATCAAAATATATATAAATAACTAGATGAGACTAAAATTCATGAGATTCTAAATGCTTAGATCATTATATTTCAACATCAAAAACTTAATAAAAAAATATGGGTAAATAATTAGATTATAACTTAAAATTCATACCTCAGGTTTGACATTATTTGAATACAATTTATCAAAATATATTTTTATTATGTATTTATTATATTATATATTATATTCATTATCATTATTATAGTATCAAATATAATCCACTTATAACATTTTAACAACCATTTATTAAGAATTCCTTATTAAAATCATCATTTTTGTGTGTTAACTGTATCATTTTTAAAGAGAATTTTAATTTGGTAGTTCTGATCCTAGTATTTTTATCATGGTCAAATCATCTCCTGGATTTTAAGTATTACTTAAATAACATATATATTAAATAAATATATATTTATATTCATCATTGAATGTTTTATAATGAAGAATGAATTACATTGTTCATTGAGATGGTAGGTCATATGTATGAATGAATGATGTTATCACTTTTCAATTGATGGAATGAAAGATAGATAAATAATAACACATTTATAGAATAATTAATAAATCATAAATATTCATTAAATATATCTTTATTATCATCCATGTCATGTGATGACGAAAAATGAATCGCATCGCTTCATGGATGTGGAGTCCACACGTACGCACGATCGACTTTATCGGCTTCAATGGTTTTGAAGAATGTGTTTAATGGTTGTTTAGTCATAATAATAAGTATTAATTACATTAAATATTATTAATTTATCATTTTATAATGGATTATATGTATTAATATAATGTATAATTACTAATAAAATTTGAAACGCTCAGTTAAGGGTTATACCATATTGTTAAAAAAACTTCTTTCGCTTACACCTAATGCCTTGAAAGAATGGTATATTGGAAATAACATATCTATATATTTAGTTTGTGGAATAATGGATGATATTATTATAGGTATTTTCCAATCTATAATGATAGAAAATTTGAATGGTTAAAGATACGTAATTCCCTTTTATAACTGATGGGAGGGGCACCCTTGGAATTGCCTAAATAATTCGATTAAGAGAAATTAATTTTCAAGGAAAAATGGTTCAAAAATAACCTAATTTAATGAAAATATTACGATGGGTCAAAATAAAATCACACAATAAAATTTGGATAGGTTTTTCGTATATTTTCACTCATAACACATAGTTTTACTTATTAACACTTTTTTACGATTACCATAATAACAAGGATTAATACTCTTTAAGGGTAAATAATATTAACATAAAAGGGAAATTCATAGATAAATGGACCATTTTTGGTAGTTCCAAACATATCCCATTATTTTTTCTAAATGTAGGATTTAAATTATTTTTATTCAATTTAATAAATAAAATATCAAAAAATATCATAAATTTCATTTTTGGAACAACTTATTTACGTTGACTTATAAGAAAACAAAAAAACCTAATTCAAATATAAACTATTAACAAATCACACATATGTTATATTTATCAATTTAATTCATATAACACAATAATCCTACAATGTTTTTTTACTTTTTATATCTTATAAATAATTTATTTTTTTAACTATTATTTCAATAAATATTTTATCTTTGTTGTATAAAAATTTAAAGTAATTATTTAATAACTATAAGATAAAATTAAATTCATGTGATAAAAAAATCAATTTAATATTTATAAGGGAATATAATCTCTTTATATCCTTATGTAAAAAAATTAGATATATTATAATTATGAGTGTGACATGATTTACATTTTATTTTACTTAAATATTATAATGTTGAAAATCAATGTTAATAGCAAAGAAAAGGATACATTTTTTAAGTTTGGATGATTATAGATTAAATATACACATAAAAAGATATAAAGACCAGTTTTCAAATGAATTTGAAGCCATATTACCTTAGTTTAAACCTTAACTAACAAAATTTTCGATTAAAATGATAATAGAAATGACTAAATTTACTATTAATATCATGTAAAAATAAAAGGGACCTATTGTGAATATTCAGATCATTAAAAATATCGATTCCATTTTTATATCAAACTTTCAATAATTTCATGATATTAAATGTAAATATAGGTTTTAATAAAAATCCGTATTTTTCAATATTCATCGAAAAATTATTCAATTTATAATATTTTCAAAAATTCACTCTATGATAATTTTCATATAATAATTTCAAAAAAAATCAATATAGTCAATACATTTTAAAAAATGATGAATAATTAATTATATTATTTCTTCACAAAAAACAATATATATCATTTCTGAGGAAAACTTAATTTTTGAAGCATATAATGACTTTAATAAAATTTCAGTATGTATTTATCAATATATTCTTTTATGTAAAACATTTATCCCCTATTTTTAAAAATTGTGTATTCATATTCACTTCACAAATGTAACATATAGGTTGTAACATTATAATGTACTATAGATCATTTAAGATCAGGAAGAAATTATATTTAATTTAAATCTAATATTTCATAAAATATTGAATTTTTTACATTCTAACCACAATAAAATGAATTTTAATATGTAATTTTCATTATAACAATATTAAAAAATTAGGATATCATTGTTTCATTGAAATCTGATGACCTCATGTAGCTTCTTCAAATTTTTTATTTATCTAGAGATCATTAACTAGGTGATTATATTTTTTTCACTTTATCTATGTGATCCCTGATTTCTAATTGTTTTTATTCATAGAAAACATCATGTTCTAGAGGTATAAATACTATTTTAAGAACATGTAAAGGATCTGGTATGTACTTCCTCAAGAGAGATACATAGAACACATCATGTGGAGAGGCGAGGTGGATGTTTCAAATGATAAGATATCATCCAAATAAGATCATGAATTTCACAGGGACTGATATATATCAAGATCATATTTCCCATATTTCCAAATCTCATATCCTTTTGCTAATGTTATACTCATAGTAATACCTTTTCATAAACTTTGAATTCCATATTTCACAAATGATTGTCAACATAACTTTTATGTTGACACCATGTTACCATGATGTGTTCTTAAATAACCCAAATATTCTCATCCATATCATCATATAACTCATTGTCTAATAACCTTATTTCTACAACTTCACCCCAAAACATTGGAGTTATACTAGTAATTAAACCGAGGGACAAAAAAGTATCCACTATAATTCTCAACTGAAAATTATTTTTGTATTTATAAACCACTAAAGGATGTAATTGATCCCAACCACCGACTAAATCAATTAAACTTGTTATCATCATATATTCAATTGGTTTAATTTCTCTCTTAATCTACCTATCTATCTATGAAAGATAAATTGTACTAATACACAACCCAAAATATAGATATATCTGAAGGCATCTCCAAAATTTTGAGGTAAACCTCGAATCCTGATAGACAAATATTATGGTACTCTAGATGACCTTACGACTTACTTAATATATATCATAAAAATCTATTTAATTTAGAAATATTCTCTAAAAAAAAAATTTCTTTGTTTCATAATGACTTAAACTATAGCTAAAATATCATTGTAGAATTTTTATGCTTTAGGGAGTTTAAAGAGAAATTCTGTGATGATGATTTCCAATTTCCATTATGGTATGAGTAATGGATGTAAAATCCACATAAACATCATTCTATCATCATTATCATATTGATATACCAATCACTAAGATACATGCACTTCAATATTTTTATTTTAGTTGTCAAACCATAAATACTCATTAAAATATATATAAATCTATGTACATTCATGATGAAATATAAGCTACATACAACACCAGCATATTTAAATATTATTTGGAAGAGACGCATACATGGTTCTTAAAAATTTTCATTTTATCATAATATAGGTTTATATTAGGAACATTTATCTCTTAATTTTATAGTTTTACGTCTACCTTCATTTATTTTAATCCTCATATGGAAATATAGTTGAACACACATTAAATAAAGATCAAATTTCTACACATGATTCATAATTTCTAGATCCATCATTTCTAAATTCATAAGTATTGGACCTTCAGTAATCCTCATCATAGATAATCTTATAAAACCCAATTGACTCAGAGTATCTTATTCCATATTCACCATCCTAGAGTAGTAATGTTTTGAGAATTCAAAATCATTAAACATATCTAACCACTTTCTCTACTGAATATCAAACACTTTATATTGGAATATATACTTTAAAATTTTATGATCATTATGTATATTATACCTTTATATATTATGGTAATTTCAATATATCATTAATTACCAAATTACCATGGATAATTATAAATCATGAGTAGGGTAATGTTTATAATGAAACTTCAATTGTCATGAGGAATAATCTATCATTAGAAAAATATTCATGATAACTCATGTTATCCCCTTATTTGATGCATAATTATAAAGGAAAACCACTTCACCACTAAAGGGTATTATGAAAATAGTTTCACTAAATAACTACTTCTTTAGTTCCTCAAAATTTTCCTCACATTCACCATTCCAATGGAACATGGATCCCTTTAATGTTTACATGGTCAGTTTATTATAAATATGTAATAAATTATAAAAACTACACATATAATATCCATATACACTACTAATATTATGGATCATAGTTACAATTATAGGATTAGGACAATTTTCAGAAACATAAATCATTGATAGATCCATTGATATATCCACTCTTGAGATTATATGTCCAAGAAAAAGAAAAATTATGTACACAAAATTGAACTGTATAATGTTTTCATACATTTTATCCTTTCTAAAGTTCTTCAGTATAATACTCAATTGATCGTTATTCACTTCTTTTCACTTAAAATTTATAATAATATTATCTATAAATACATCCATAAAAAAGAAAGGTAAAGCCTAAATACTCTATTCAGTAGATCCATTAAAAAAAATAGGCATTAGTAACACCAACTTGAATAACTATAAATTAATATTTTCCATACCACATACAAATGGTTTTCTTTTGTATAACCTCAATTTTGACTCTCAACTGATAGTATCCAGATTGAAGATCAATATTTTAAACATATTATGCTACTCATAATTGGTCAAACAAATAATCAATATGATCGTAGGTTAGTTTGGATTATAAAAAATTACTTCCCTTCCAAGGAATTAATGTGTAATTTATATAAAGAGATCAATTCCATTATGATGATAACATTAAATTGAAATAGAGGAAGACAAATGATATTTCATGGAAGCATAATCCCACAACTATAAATTAGAGAAGAATCATATACTTAATATATGATCATCATACAACTAGAAATATTCACTACTACATAAACATCTAATTACTAATGTGGTATTTTGAAAACCTTACAAAATTAATCAAAAATAAAATATTGGTTTATCTAGAATTAAAAAAGACTTTAGTAGTTATAGAGTGGATGGTGTGTGTACCTTTCACCACTTCATTATCCATAATAGAAATAGTAATCACATGATATTTACCATTATCCCTAGGTATATGATCTCTATGACATTGATTAACATCATTATGCTTTTAATTTAATCACTGGTTAACATAATTCCCATACACCTTTCCATTTACAAACAAGGGTACGGGTGCAGTATTCTATTGTTATTTTTCTCTCCCATTATTTAACATCTTATTCCCATTACATTTGAATTTTATTTCCTGATTACATTCATTTCCACATTTAAAACCATTACCACTCCCCATAAAAACATTTCCTTATGGTTTTCTTATATAGATTTTTCATAAAAGATCACTCATCATCTTCTATATTGGGTTTATAAAATTTACATCGAATAATATATTTCTTTTCATATCAAAACCATGAGATTGTTAGGTAATTCCAATCTCCATATACCCTTTTATAGTACATTAGATTATTTTTTCATAGCTAATAATTTCCCTTCTCGATAATACCCTTCAGATGCATGACATTAAGATACTAATGAATCGATCAGTATTACTTTTATTTTGGTAGATAAGACTAGAAGTATACCTCTAAAGTATTATAAAAGTTTCCACATATTCACTAACAAAATCATATTCATTTTAATTTAGATCCATGAATTCATTGTAATTTTTATGAGGAATATGAGGAATTTAACAGTTCAAAAAAATCAATTAAACTCATCCTAATAAATGCATTATGTTCCTCCCCATTACCTCATAATCATGGAATGAGTCCATAATTTATATTTTTTTCCTTAAAAATGATAAACAACTAAAATAAAATTTTCATGTTCATAAACGTAGAGAATATATATATATATATATATTAGTTGTACAAATCCATTTCTCAATATCTAGTGCATTATTGGTCTAAATAAAAGAAGCTGGATGTTTCCTCATGAAGTAATCGACATAATTTTCTACCCTCCTTTCTTCATTTGGATTCTTAACATGATACATATCTTGAAAAACAAATTAATAATAACAACAATATTTTTTCCAACTTCCATAAATTTTTTTTGAGGAAACCCATTGGATTTTCAATGACATTCATCATTAACATGCTTGATGTGGATTCCAAATATTTACTAAAACCAAAAACCATAGTGTGACCAAAATAAATTAGAGTGGGAAACCATATAATCCTAACAAATCATTTATAGGATGTATAAATGAAGATTACTTATTTTAAATCTATAAAAACATAGGATTGACATTGTTTATCCATGATCATTACCAAAACTATAGGATGTTATCTTATATATAAACTTATCTTTAGGGGATTCAGTAATGTTATCTTATCATACTTAAAAAATATATCTAAACCACACATTGAGACAAAATATAGTTACCATGAAATGTTATATATAAATACTACATATTATTTGATGAATATAAGTTGAAAAAATGATAATCAATATCGAAATGTTATAGGCCTAATGACTTTGGAACTTGGATATATAATCAACAAGTTCATAACATATATAAGTCATATCTATTTAATTCATTCATAACTAACACCCTTATCATAGATTATAATATTGATTACCACAATTAATTATGTTAATTATAAAGGCATTAATCATAAAGGAATCAATGAATATGAGTCGTTAGAGGATAACATTGGCGTAAGACTTAAGCTAATTTCATAAATATATGAACAGAAAGTAATTTACATAATAAAATATGATTACCAAGACTATCATAGTGTAATTGGTTCACTTTTTATTTCATTGTATCCTTAATAAAATTCCAATACCAGTACAATCATAGTAGATTTGTATTATTCCTTATTTTATCATACCTTTAGTCTTGTTTCACTCCTAAGACTACCATAGTGTAATGAGTCCCTTACAAAACTTGGTTCACTCCCCAATCAAGACCTTATTATCCCATGAGACAATAATATTTACCCTTATGTTATAAGGTTATATAATTCCATTTCCACCCATCACATACTAAAAATCATACCCAAGTGTCCCATGAGATCATAAAAAATTCAACATATTATAACCTATTTAAATATAATGGGTTTCATAAATTTTTTATCATAAGATTTTTAACCCCAAGGAAAGTCATGGGTTAAATTTTATCATTATTAAATAATAATAATTATAATCATTCAACTAAATTAAATTGGATGGAATCATTTGATTATATCCCCAGTAATGCATAATTAATATCAAAGGATGTTACTCAAGATGAAATTTTCTAAAATTATGTCTACAATTTATTTCAATTAAATACACTTTTAATTTTGAAATCACATATTTAAAATCCGAAATTTTTCCAAATATTATGTAAGAATATTATTTTGAAAACATTTTTGGAAACTTTTAAAGGAAAATTAAAAACATTTAGTGATCGTAACGACAATAAATTTTATTCATGTTGTAATCATTAAACCCAAGATTAAAAAATAGTATATGGTTAAATTTTAATTTTAATATTAACTAAATATTAGTAAAATAATTAATAACTACATTATTATAAATCTTGAATACGAAAGAAAAATGACTTTCGACCGAAGAGAGAAATAAAGTAAGATTTCCATAAAAATATTATTTCTATCATATCAGTATATAAGAAGAGTAAAGTTAAATGAAATCATTTAATCCTAAAAACATACTAATGGATAAGAAAATTATTTATATTATTGAGAGGATTATTATGAATTTTCACCCTAGTTAACATAATCATAAACTATCATCGTAAACAAATAGATTTTAACATAAAACTCTTACCTCAAGTACGAATTGATTATAGTGTTCTTTTACCTAAAGTATAAAATTTTGAATTTATTATAATTATATAAAAGATAATTAATAATTTAAAATATCATATATTATTCACTTATAATATTTCATCACTAATTTATTAAAATTTTCTTATTAACACAGTTCTTTTAGTCGTTAAATATTTCATTTTTTCATGTGAATTTCAGTTGAGTAGTTCTAGTACATGTATATTAATCAGTGTTACGTCATATAAAAAATGTTAATTAGGATATAAATATTTTATATATTAATTCTATATATATATATATTCTTCCATAAAAGTTATATATAGGGAAATTAATTACATCATTCAGGGAGACGGTGTGTTTTACAAATGCATGAAAATTACTTTCACTTTATGATTGATGGAACAAAGAAAGTTAAACAATAATTTAAATTTCCAAAATAATTAATTTATTATATATATACATTAAATATATATTTATTACCATCTATATAAAACTCAAATGAAAAATTAATCAAAATTTTACATGGATGTCTTCATCTACATGTACACAAGAGTGATGTTATCATTTTCCAATGGACCGGATGAAGGTGCATATTGGATATTCCATCATCATAATAAAAATTAAGTATATTAATGAAACCAGATTAATTATTTTAAAATTTATACTCTATATTTATAGAATATATAATAATAATAATAAAATAAGATATATCATTTAAGGGTTATAACTCTTCTTCGAGGAAGATGATTTGGATTACAACATAAGCATCGAAAAGATGGTATTTTGAAATGAAAAAATGATTTATTATGAACCGACCATAATAATTACATAATATTCAGTTAAGTCAATAATATTAAATTTTCTCACATTTATTATCTTTTCTGGTTTATAGTTTTATAGAATTAGGATATAACTATTATATAACAAAACCTTAGAAATATAAAGTGGAAACATCCAATATTATCTATTTCATCCATAAAATTGAAACTTTTAAAATAAAACATGGTTTATTTTCATATCTAATTATAAAAAATATTACTTTATCCCATCATTGACCCTATTCTCTATTAGGTCCCGGGTAAATAAATAAAAAACATGGTATGATCACAAAATTCTCAGTTAGGGATATAAAATAAGGAATAAAACTACCAGTTCGTAAATATTTTAAAGAGAATAAATCATTTTAACAAAATAATAATTTTCACCCGTAAAATGTAAACTCATTAGATTACCTCATGAAATCGTAATATTCTCATAAAACATCATAAAAATAATAAAAAAAATTAAGGTAACTAGTGGAATCCTTATCATACTTACATTGTAGCATTCACAGCTATATAGAGAGTAACATTTAAATTTATGTTTATAATACGCATTACATTATATTACCATAATATATTTGGATAAAACTTATTATTTAACTCCATCTAATTACCCAATTCATTAGAGAGCTATCACAATCTCACCCATCCTTGGTTGATCACAAAACCACTAGTATACATAAACAATTCCTAATAACCCTAACATAATCATAACACATAAAACATGCATAAATAAAAAAAAATAAAACTTCATCATTGAAATAACATGATCATATTTCATGATTTTGATAATATCAATCCTTTTTCAATAAAAAATAGTTGAAAAGGGATCTTGGTAATTATTTTTCAATTGGTTACATTATGGATTGTAGTGGAAACTAAATACCAAAAAACAATCACGATGGAGAAAATGTCATTATAATCGTATACATTAAAAAGAATTAATTTTTTAATTTATTGAAAATATTCACAGGAAAGGATTTATTCAAAAACCCATTTAATGAAATTAAAATTCAAATGGTTTAATTATACTATTTATAAATAAGGTGGGGTATATTATCAAAATATTCCTCAATGAAAGGAGGTTGGGACGAAGTCCTTTACAAGGATCCCTTTATGAAAAAATTTGAGAAAATTTTAAAATTTTCCATTTGAAAACATTGATATCTATAAAAATACACTCAGAAAATCCATTTGAAAATAAGTACAAAAAATATAAATAATTAATAGAATAGAACATCAAACCATTAAAATGAGGTTTTGTGTTAAAAAATCCCATACCATGAGTCCAAATTATCTTGTACGCTTATTAATCATCCTAAATAATAAAAATAGGTTATTTTATAATATCTTAACAAACTTTTGTTTTTTATTATTAAACTTATTATATTAATTAACATGTAATAATAATAATTTATTTATTATAGTTCATATGAGATGTTTCGTTGATATTCGGTACAAGAGTTGAAAAAAAATTTAATGATGTTAATAGACCATGTGGTCATAAGTATAAATTCTCTAGAATAATATTCATTAAATAGTTAATCCTTTTATACATCAATTATATTTTTAAATCAAACTATTTATTTATGGTATGAAAAAATTAACAACGTTTTATTAATGGAGGTGGTTGGTCATATGTACGCATGAGTAACATTTTCATTTTTCATCGATCATTGTTGAAATAAGTTAATTGTTATTTTAAATTTAAATATCGATCATAATATAATTAAAATAATAATAATAAATTAAATACTCTTATATAAATCATAAAATTACTATGGTAAACAAAAACGATTCGCATTACTTCATGTAGGTGATTGTTCACATGTTCACATGAATGACATTATCATTTTTGTGTGCATGGAATGTAAGAAAATAATTGATATATTATTCACATATAGTGATAAATATTTCATTAAAATCAAATAAAAATATTAATTCCATCATTATGACCAGTCTTGAGGGATTTTTATGGAAAATGAATTATATCGGTTCATAGATGTGATAGTACACATGTATGTATGACCGATTAATTACTTTACAATTTAGTGGAAGTGGAGAAGGATTTAGGTTATTATATTAGCATAATAACATATAAATATATTTAGGATATTGGAGCTATTATTTCATAATGGGTGAATAAGATTTTATGTTAGTGGAAGAAAAAATAAAACATATACAAATAAATAAAAACATTGTCATTACTTTAGATGATCACATTTCATAACACCTTAACACCTATAAGAAGGGTGTACTGCCTTATATAAGGCATCAAAAATGTGGGTAGTGATTATATGAAGTTTTTTGGGAAGATCTTGGTCAAAAAATGTGTTTTTAAGTTTGTGTAATAGTTAATATTGGGTGCCTTTTTATAGGAGAGGGGAGGGTTATGATTGGATTTATTAAAAGTATTCAATTAATATAATTTCAATTTTGATTAAAAAGGTCCATAACAAATTTATTTCGAATATAATATATTTTTGTGTCTAATAAATATCATTTAATTAAAATTAGACATGCTTTTAATATTTTTTAATCCATATTTTTTTGTTTTTAAACTTATTTTACTAATTTCAATTTAATCGTGATATCATGTTATTTACACATTGTGGTTTAATTTAATTACTATAACATGTCATAAAAATGTGTTATTTATGAATTATTTGGACTTATACTAACCATTTTAATGAATTTAATATTTTATAAATTTTATAACATTTAACAAAATATTTTATTTTTTAAAATACCAATAGTGTCAATAATGATACTAATAAGTAGTTGACAATTAAAAAAAATATCATAACATAAATATATTTTTAAACCATCCCATTTAAATATTCAAAAACCTATAAAATACAACCATAAAATTATTTTCTAGAAACAATTATGTCAAATAATATTTATTTTAATATGTAGGATGTCATTTGCTTGATTCTTTCATTAATTAAGAAATCACTACATCATTTTTATATCATCATTAAATTAAAATATTTAATTTATAAAAATTATAAATAAATTAACATGATGTGCATAATATTTTTAGATATATAATGAATTTATAGCCAAGGAAATCTCATGTAAAACTTTATATTGAAATATTTTACTTTTTAAAATCAAAAGTGTAATAGAAATGACTATTCATTCAATATAATATTATAAATGCATTGAAGTCCTCCAAGGGGCTCCAAGTTGTCCTACAATTGACCCAAAGACGTTAATGTTTTTTATACACTCATCCAGTAAGATTAGGACAAGTTTAGGGTAGTTTAATATTATTATAATATTATTTTTACATTAATTACACTATTTACCTACAAAAGTGGTGATAAAAATAATTTCAAAAGTTACTATTCATAATGTCTAAAAGTAAAATCAACCTGTTTATATAATTTAGACCTTATGATTCAAAATATTGAATCCATTTATAGAAATTTTAGACAATTTATTTATAAAAATTAATATCATTGATGCTATAAGAAAATGTTTTTTCCAAGTTAAATGTTCAAAAGTTCAAATTGTTTATTTTAAATTTAATTGTAAAATTTATTAAAATGTAAAATATAGTATTATATGTTAAAAAATATAATTAATTATAAATTAAGACTAATTAAAACAATAATCTCTATATTTAAATAAATTATATGAAAAGTCTACTTTTAAATAAAATGCAGTATTTTTCACTATTCATTTAACTATTAATTTTGTCTAAAAAATACCAGAATTTCAATGAAATTATATTTTTTAATTTCGCTTCAAATTATTATGTTTATTACTTCAAATATAATGTATAAAATTATAAAATACTATATTTTAAATGGAATCACAATCAAAAGGTGGTGAAACTATATTTCATGAAAAACACTCATTTTATCCATACAATTGCATTGGTTCTCATATAATGTCTAGAAAATACATAAGATGAATTTTAAAAATTATATTTAATTAATATTACTTTTATTTTCTCCAAAAAGTGTAATTATATTATTTTATAAAAAATAATTATTCGCATTTAAATGGTTTTTCATAAAAATACATCTTTTATATTCAAATATATTTTTGTTTCATACAAAGTTAATTTGGTAACTAATGAATTATTATACAATGATTTGTAAAATGTATTTTCATAATTCAGTAAAAAAAAATTCATTCCATCCATTCTAATGTCTAGGTGATAACTTCCATATAAAATAATATATTTATTTGTTCGTTTAAACACGATGTGGTGTGTCATGTATTCTATCATACATTGTGTCTCCTTTTAAAAACATTGGATGTCACATTCTACCCCCATTAAGAAATTTCATCCTCACAATTTGAATCTATGTTCAGTAAATACGGTATGAAAATTCACAATACCTTTATTGTAATCCCACATCAGAAAAATTATTAACAAAACAACCTCTTAAAAAGAAATAAATGAAAGTAAGAAGGTCACCTGAGATAACACATACTAGAATCACATGTTGGAAAACATTTATATGGAAGGTAAAATAACCATCATGTTCTAATACAGAGTAATAAAAAACATTGTTAAAAATAATTAGCAATCACAATGCTCTAAATTTGTGATGGGCTAAATGGTCACTAACTTTGTCGAAGGAAAAGGAAACAAAATTTTTTTTGTTTTAAGATACTTTTCATAATGTTGAGGAATTATTTTAATTCCTTGACTAGGAACTTTTAAAAACATACATACATAATAAGTAGAGTTTTAACCTCTTTTCAATTTCTACAACAAAATCATCTTTATCTCCAAACGATGAGTATTTACGAGGAATCAAATTCTATAGAATCAAATTATATACACAATATTAATTATTTATATATATTGTCTTAAATTGTTAACCAAAACCAATGGTTAGGATTAGATAAGACAATTCCCTAAAAAATAATATTACTTTATAATAATAAAGACTATTTTGAATCTCCAAAATTCAATAGTAATAACCAGAGATACAAATAGACCATTCAATGAGTAAATATCATTAAAATTCCAAAAAATAATCAAAACTAAGATTGTAATGAAATTTTTTAATGATTTGGTCCCGTAGTCATCCAAGATAAATTTTAACATTTGCCTACAACAAATATAAATCATTATTAATGTCCCATACAAAAATCTAATTAACCTAATCACATATTCTCCAAGACATGTTAATCATTTCTAAATATAACCTAATTCCCCATAAGTTAAAATATAAAATCGTAGATTCTTAAAAAATATAATTAAATCACTACTCCTTATTTAAAATTTCAATGTATTTGATTTAATATAATCTTATAAAGTTTCCAAATTAGGGAACGCCTTCCAAAATAACATTTACCACATAATCCCCAAATCATTATCTAGTACCGGGGATATCAATTTGATAAAACCTATATTCCCAAAATAAACTTATTATTATTAAAGAAAATCGTTTTATTACAAATAAAAAATCATACTAACTAGGGAATTCATGTAGGACAGTGGTGGGGGATACACCCATATCACCCTTCAGTTTTGGGTATGATTCCTATAGGCATGTCTGACATTACCAGTTGTCATCCTTCCTATAGGTAGTCCTTTATCATAAATTATGTAATCATATAACACTCCCAAAATGTGATAATTTCATCAAAATTAACCATAATATATTTTAACCCCAAGTTCTATCTCATGCCCTTAATTTTGCATCAAAAAATGTAATAACCCATAATTACCTCAAAATACAATGTCTCTAAAAATACCATTAATCACCATAAAATTTTGGAACATAAATCCTCAAAAGGTATTTCAATGATATTACACTTCTAAAAAATCAAAATATTTTAAACTCGTTATGATATTCCAAACTCCTTTGAAAACATCCTAATATCCAAATTTTTATGAACCATCCTTTGATTCCAACTATAAGTCCCCCACCATAATATTATATAATATTGAGTTAAGTCAATAATTTTACTATCTTTAAAATTGAGGATCTTTTCAGGTTTAGAATTTTAGAGAATTAGGCCAGAACTATTATATAACAAAACAAATGAAAAAAAATTTTTACACTTCAAATAGTATCCATTACATCCACAAAGCAGAAGCTTTTAAAATGAAACGTGGTTTTATATCTTGTTTAATCATCATAAATTTTCTATGATCCCATCCTTGACTCAATTCTCCCTTAAATCCAGTGAATTTTTTTTTTCCAAAAACCTGTCATTACAAGAAAAATCTCAGGAAGGGATATAAAATAAAAAATGAAATCGTTAGTCCACAAATATTTTAAAATCAGGAAAACATTAAAAAATATACTTTTCACCCATATAAAATAAACTATTTATCATACCTCATGAAATAATAATATTCTTATAAAACATCATAAAAATCATAAAACATAAAGGTATCTTCTAGTATCCATATCACACATACATTGTAGAATTCATAGTAACATAGGGAGTAACCTTCATAGTTACGTTTAGAATACCCATCATTGTATATTCCATATATCACATAGGATAAACCTTATCAGTTAACTCTATTTAATTAGCCAATGAATTGGAGAGCTATAATGAGATCACTTGCCCTCAATTTATCACAGAACCTCCCATATATAGAAAAAATGCCCAAGAACCATAACATAATCCTAACACATTTACAAACATAAAAAAATAACATCTCCACACTGAAAAAAAAAGATACTATATCAATATATATATATATATAATAAATCCATGTTCAGTACCCAAATACCATTCAAGGGAATGAAGTATTTATTTTTCTTTTAAAAAATTATGGTTTGTAGAGGAATCCAAATTCCAAATAATGGTCATAGTGGATAAAAGTTTGTTGTATCCATATATGTTAAATAAATTTCTTTTATTCATTTATTAAAATTAATTATAAAAAAATATTCCTCTAAATACCATTTTACTGAAATTTAAAGTCATAGGGATTAATAATAATCTATATAAAAGAAGTTGATGTATATTACCAAAATATGCCTCAATGAAAGAATATTGAGATGAAGTACCTTATAAGGATTCCTTTACAAAAACATTTTAGAGATGTTAAAAAGATACCATTTTAATAAATTCATTTCCAAGTAAATAAATTCATAAAACCCATTGAAAAACATGGATAGAAAATATAAATACTTATAAGAATAAATCAACAAAACATTAAAATGAGGTTTGAGTTAAAATGTCCCTTACCTTGAGTGAGACTTGTTTTATATGTTTATTAATCTTACTGTATAATAAACATAAGTTAATTTATAAATGAATTAGAACCTTTTAATTTTTATTAGTCCCTATATTTCGTTAATTACCATGATATAATAATTAGTTAATTATTTTAGTTTATGTTACATGTTTTTTCGATATTCAATACTTGAGTTAAAATGAACATGGTGTCATGTCATTAGTCCTTGTGTTCATAAGTCCATCATGTCTATAATAATATTAATGATTTAGTAATTAATTTTATATATAAATTATAATTTTAAATCAAACCATTTGTTTATGGTATGAAAAAATTAACAATGTTATAATCATGGAGATGGTAGATTGTATGTATGCCTGAGTAACGTTTAGATTTTTCATTGATCATTATGAGAATAATTTAATTATTATTTTATCTTTACATAATTTTTATAATATAATTAAAATCATTATAATAATTTAAATATGTTTTTATATATTATACATATGATATGGTGAATAAAAAAGATACACATCGCTACATGGAGGTGATAGTTCACACGCACGCCCGAACGAAATTATCAATTTTATGTACATGGAATGTAAAAAAATAATTGATATAATAATCTATTATAATTATAAATATGACATGAATATAATATAAAAACTTCAATTCCATCATTATTACCTATCTTGGTATAATGTTATGGAAAACGAATTATATTGGTTCATGGAGGTGATGGTTCACACATACGCACAAATGCTTAATTTCATTCCAATTTAATCATAGTGGATATAGATTTAGGTGAATATATTAACATAATAAAATATAATTATATTGGGGATATTTTATTAATTAATTAATTATGGTTTAATAATATTTTAAGTTAGTGTAAGAAGAAATAATATACAAACACTTAAACAAAAACACAACCTTTCCTTCAGATGATCACCTTTCATAAAACCTTAAAACCTATAATAAGTGTTATATGACTAATATAAGTAATAAATAATGTGTGTAGGGATTATAGGAAGGTTTTTGGGAAGATATTTTCTCAACCAAATTTTTTTAGTGTGAGTAACAGAGAGGAATGGGTTCCCTTGGTTAGATAGGGAGGGGCGCCCTTATAATTATTAAAAGTATTAAATTATTATAAATTCAATTTCAATTCCAAAAAGCCTGTAACAATTTTATTTCTAATATAAGATTATTTTGGGTTGATTAATTATCATATAATTAAAATGATACATTTTTTGAATTTTTTTTAATCCTTATCTTTTTGTTTTTACCCTTAGTATACTCATTTTAATCTTACTGTGATATCATGTTATTTAACTTTTCTAAAAAGGGAATTCCCATGTGTGGCCTTTTCACACCCTCGACATATGGTAACCCCCCACCCCCATGAAGATGTCACTTCCAAGAGGTAGATCCCCTACCGGGGAAGGAGCCTTTGATAGCCGAGATGGCAGAGCGTCCCGGAGGGTGACAACCCAATTAGTGATGGTTCATCAAAGCAATCCATCAGCAAATTGGGTCGCGGCTAATGTTTTCCCCCTAGTTGAGACTGATTGACCTAGCAAGATGGGTAGATCTTGGGGGAGAGGCTCACCCCAAATGCAGACTCCTAAGATTCTAACCCTGCACCTCCTAAAGAATGGCGTTGTTGTACCACTCTCCTTAAAACGATAGAAAAAACGAGTCATTTAGAAAATATTGAGACTTATCCTACCCATTTTTCCTAATATTATATTTTTATGAATTTTATTACATTTAATAAACTGTTTTATATTTTAAAATACCAATAGTTTTAATTCTGACACTATTCCTTAGTTGACTATTAAAAAATATTTAAACAGAAAGATAAGTTTGAACCAACCCCCATAAATAATCACCAAAATGTAAAATAGTTTTCTTCTAAATTAGTGTATGGAATAAATTAAGTCAAATAATATTAATTTTAATATTTATAATGTCATTTATTTGATTCATTTGTTAATTAAGAAATTACTACATAATCTTTGTGTCATAATTAAATTAAATTTTTTAATTTCTAAATATTATAAATAATATACCATGATGTAGTTAAACATTGTATATTTCCAAAGAAAATATATTATCATATAGATCCCTTTTATAAC
This sequence comes from Viscum album, assembly GCA_963277665.1. Classification (NCBI taxonomy): domain Eukaryota; kingdom Viridiplantae; phylum Streptophyta; class Magnoliopsida; order Santalales; family Viscaceae; genus Viscum; species Viscum album. The sequence continues at coordinate 640,987,174 of OY728123.1, forward strand.
ATAATAATAAAATTCATTATTTTTTGTAACCAAAAGTGAAAAAATGGATATTCATTGAATATAATATTATAAATGCATTAAATTCAACCAAGTGGTTTCGAGTTGTCCAAATATTGATAGAAGGATGATCGTGGTTGTGATAAACACATCCAATAAGATTAGGATATGTTTTAGTGTATATTTATACTTTTATTATATTATTTTAAACTTTAATTACATAGTTTACCTTCAACCTTCGAAATTAAAAGAATTACTAAAGTTACAATTAATAATGGTAAAAATAAATTGGCCATATTTATATGATTTGGATCTTATGATTCCAAATATGGAATCCATTTCCCAAATTCCAAACACAGAATTTGTAGAAATTAGTTGAAAATTATTCCTATTGATAGAATAAGAAAACATGTTTTTTGAGTAAAACTTTGAAAAGTACACATGGTTTTTATATTTAATTCCATTATGAGATTTTTTGAAATGAACATAATTGTATTATAATATAAAATAATTATTTAATTATATATTATAACCTAATAAAAAGAAAATCTAAGAATAAAAATAAATTAGATGAAAATGCAATTTTGAATTAAAATGTAGTATTTTTCACTATTCATTAAAATATGAATTTTATCTGAAAGGTACCATAATTTCAAAAAAAAAAGTAAATTATGACATCCAGCTTCCTAATAAGAAGTTTATTTTTTCAAATAAAATATATTACAGTGTCAAAAAACTATATCTAAAATGGATTCACTATCCAAATGTTGTAAGACTATGTTTTTATAAATATACTAATTTTATCTATAAAATTGTATTTGTTCTTATATAATAACTAGAATAAAATAAGATGGATATTAAACATTATATTTAATTAAGATTTCATTAATATAATTTAAAATGTCGACTTTTTTATTTTATAATCAAAATTATTTTAAATACTTTTACCTAAAAATACTTCCTTTATATTCAATTGTTTTTTATTTATTGTTCAAGTTAATTTGGTAACAAATGAATCATTATATGAGAATGGGAAAAATATATTTTTCTATTTTAGTTAAAAAAATTCATTCCCTCCATTCCATGTTCTAGGTTATAACTACCTTATTAAATAATAATATTTACTTGTTCGTTTAACCTCATTGTGATGTATCATGTCCACTATCGAGCATTGTGTTTTCTTTTATTAAACATAGGCTGCTAGATTTATAATTTGTTTAAGGAAGCTATGATTATATTATGTTTTGTATTGTTTAATATATAATGACTAAAAAATTTAATAATGAAGGATGGAAGGTGCCCCATTATATTATAGGGGACCAAAATTCTTAGAATTATTTAATATTTAATATTAATATTAAATCATTTTAAATTGAAAATATTTCCAAATAGAAATATTTTGATTATAAGTTGTGGATTAGTCAAATTAATCTCATGGAATGAAATTTTGACAAAATTTGGTTATGTTTTCACCATTGAACCGTAGTTTTAACACCCATTAACACATTCGACAATTATCATAATAACAATCTTTTCTACTAATCAAGGATCAATAATAATTACATAAATGGAAGAGTTGCAAATAAATGGACCACCATTTATATTTTCAACTACATTCAATTAATTTTATATAATATAGCATTTTTTTAAAATTAAAATCATTTAATAATGTATTTATTATTATAAAATAACATTCATTTCATTTTAGTAACTATTTATTTATATTTAGAATGAAAACTACATGAAAAAAATAAATATGGATATAGAGCCTTAAAACTTCCCAAGTATGTTATATTTATCTTTATAATTTTTTTACACAATAATCCACCCGAATTTTATTACTTTTATTGTTTATAAACTCACTTATTTTATTTTTCTATTAATTGAATAAATATTATATTTGTGTTACATAAGAATATAAGGTATCTACTCATGGAATATAAAGTAAAAAAAAGTAATATGATGAAAAATAAAAAATTACATTCTAAATATTCATTTTTTACAAATAATAATCAATTTTTATACTTAGTTAATAAAATTAGTGATATTAAATTCAAGATAGTTACATTTTTGCCTATATATTCTTTTCAAATAATATGAAGGTCAAAATCAATGTTACATGTAAAAAAAGGAAATATTTTGGAATTGTTTATCATTATGGATCACATATAGTCATAAATAAAAATAAATTAAAGTGTTTTAAGGAATTTTATTCATTATGAAAACATTTTTAACCATAACTAACCCACATAACATGTATCATGCTAACAAAATATTACTAAGGTTCATATGAATATTAGAAAAAATAAAATGGAATAATTTACCAAATATGGACATTCTAATTCTTAATATGGAATCCATTTTTCAATATTTTAGTTCTATTATTTGTAAAAATGAATTTACGATAAAACACAAAATGCAAGGACAAACATTTTTTGGAAGATATTCCTGTTTATTTAAAAAATTATTTATATAAAATACAACAATAAAATATAAATAATTAAATTAATTAGAAAATCTATAATATAATTGAAATAATTTTACATTGAAATCATTCTAAAATGAAATGTAACTTCTTAATTTCTTCAAAAGAAAGTACAGTTTTCTTTAAAAATATGCATTTTTTAATTTTCACCGAGAATCAATCTTTTCAATAAAATTTTTAAAAACACTCTATGATAATGTTGATATGATGATTTCAAAAAATAAAATTAATTGTTTATAATAAATTTCCTAAAATTCAAAAATTTTATTTCTATTATTTGATCATAAAAATAAGTAAAAAATATATTTTTTGGAATGTTGTTTTAAAGTATATAAAAACATTACTAAAAAATGTGTGTTTATTTATAAATATATAGTCATTATCTAAAAAAATAAAAAATTACTACAAAATATTTTTTATTACTATTCACTTTTCAAATTTAAACATTATGTTATAAATATATACTATAATAAGACTCATTTAGACAAGGGTTTGTTTGTATCACAAACTATCAATGAAATTAAATTAAATTTAAGTGTAATATATCAAAAAAATTATGGGTGTTATATATTTCCTTGATTTTTTTCATTTTATATATGGGTTTTTATGTGAATAATTATAAATAATTTGAATTCATATGATATTATTTTTTGATTATGTTAAAATTTATTTCCAAAATGATGGGAAATAGCTTAGCATCCCAAGCCAGTTTTTAAAGAGAGTCCCGGTTTGCAAATTTAGGGATGCTGTTTTCAAAATATTCAAACCCTTAAGTTGATCCCATTTTTATTCATTTGAAAATTTTGTATTGTAACCCACTTTTTAGTTAATTATATTTTTTATTCTTTTAAATTATTATGTTTAAAAAATTGTAGATTCATAATAAGGTGATGGAGGTGAGATGATATTTACTTAAATGTGTATTTTTCTTGGCTAATATAACTATTTTTGGATTATTGTTTCTCAGATCCACTAATTTTATCATGGGACCCTAGTAAGTTTAGTACATGGTCATGTTTTTTTTAACTCTCTTGGCATAGACTCTCTATCCAGTTCTTTTATATTGTTTTTCCCTCTTATAGGATTATATTGTACTATGTAAACTGATAGGGTTTTGAATGGTGATCATACAAGCTTTAATATTTTCCTTGTATAGTGGGTGTAAAGTAAAATAGGTTTAGCATAATTCTTTTTAGATCCTATTGTGTGTACTATGATACTGAATAATGTTATATATGGTTCTTCATTTCTTGAATCCCCATGTTTAATTTACTTATGTCGACGATGTGATTTATTTCTATTATTGATGTCTTTGTTTCAAAACATAATTATCATATTAAATTTCTAGTATTTTTTTAAAAATTTTGCATTTGTGTTTTAAAAAAATTACTTTTCAAATAATTTTTTAAAATTTATTTCTAAATTTTATTTAAAAATAGAATTTGAAATGGGAGTTTTTTAGAAAATGAATTATTTTAATATGGTGTTTGAAAGTGTTTGATTTCCTAAAAAGTGGTGGGTGGAATATAAATACCCTTATAGTCAAATATTAATTTTTGAATTCACGTTTATTGAAAAATATTTTATAATATATTTTAAAACTAAAAAAAATGATTTTTATTTTTAAACTAATTTTAGAATATCCTTGGTGAGATCTATGGATATTGGTTTCTCCTACACACTACATAAATTATTTAGTATATAAAAAACTTATTGTTTATTTTTTTCTACGTTAACAATTTTCTTTCTATATAGTGTCATTTAGGATAGTTTTATAATTAGATTGGTTGTATAGACTGACAAAGGTATTACATGGATATGTTTGGTGGTAGTTTTGATTCCAATTTTTTCTTTTTTATGTTATAATTTTAGTAAAAATGACCATGATCATTCTTAGTATATTTATTTATGAGATTTTATTATTGATCAGTTTTTTATACAATGTAATTTATTTATTAATTATTTTTTCCTACTCTATTTTTATATTGGTTATTTATTTTCAAATGTTTATTTATATGTTTTGGTGTCTAGTATAATAAAAATTCACGAAATATCTCTATGTTGAATACTTTTTTTAATTTTTTTTATTTCTAATCCTTCCAAATGTGAGTTTCATGATACCCTGGCACTAGTTTCTATCCTATTGGGACAAGGATTTCCCTTCGGTATTTTGGTCGGACAGGTCAAGAGTTAGTTCATTGATATCTCATGTTGGATTATTTCATTTCATATAAAAAATATTAATACTCATATTGATATGATTTAAATTTTTTCTCAAATAAGGAATTTAAATTTTAATGAATCAAATTAAAAATTTATCAAAAATTCAAAAATATTAAATACAACTCTTTGTATTTTTTCCATATTTTATAATTTATAAACACTAAAAATTAATCTTATAATTTTTATAAAAATAATTTATATCAAAATTTTAGGTCATGTAATATAATATAAAAATTTATATAATATTAAAAATTAATATTAAGGTTCTAATTTTTTTAAATACCCCATAAACATTTATTAATTAGTTATTAACATTTTTTAACTAATTTATTTAAAAAAAAATTAAATATTAAAATAATATACAGAAATTACTTTTTAAATAATTTATAAAAAATTTAAAATTTATATCATTCAATTCATAATTGAAATTCAATAAATCTACATTTTTCTTTTATTTATTTTTTAACGATATACCTTATATCATAAGGTGTGGCTTAAAAAGACCCAGAATTTCCATGTAATTTTTTTAAATAAATAGTAATTTTAGAAGTCCGTGAAAATTGACAGCGCATAATTCTGAGGCCCGGAGTGCCCATAATGAATTTATGAACATTATTTCGGGTAAGTTCAGTAAATGTGCATGCGAGTTTTTTTCTAACTTTTGAACCAGTTCTCAGAATTGAAATATGAGGGCACAGTTGAACATGAATCACCGGTATTATTTTAATGAGACCTTCACCTCAACCGCAATAGGTCGAGGGTGGATGTTACCTTTTCACATATTCGTGAAAGAATAAAATTAAAATAAAATTGTGTAGCTTTTATTTTTATTTTTATTCCATGTGGATGTTGAGAAGTGGGTACCACTAGACCTAAACCTCCCATCAGAGGTTATGATGGTGGGGACCACCCAAACTAACATCTCATGAGAGGTTATGGTGGTGGGGACCACCCGAGAGTTAAACCCCTTGAACTCCCCTTTAATGAAGAAACTCGCAAACTTCCTATTAAATGTGCAAGAGCCTCTTCATCCCCCCTAACATTTATGATTCCAACTCAATTTAATTAATTAGTCTAGTTTGAATTTGTGCCAACAAACTAAATCATAGATAACATAATCTATTATCTTGGGCTACCTTTTCATTTTGGTGGAATTGGAGAAAAGGCTTGGCAAAATAGAGATTGTTGGATAACATGGGAGAAAGATCTCCAAAGAATAACGCCAACGAAGAATTCCTACCTTGTATTATACTTTGTTCCTCAATAAATCCTCCAATGTATGAAATCATCAATTGAAAATTGTCTTCCCCTCCCCAACGATTTCCTCTTCTCCCTCACGATATTCGTCGACGAATCAAATGAGGTATGGTTTTTTTCCAATGTTCCCCCCTTCTACGTTTCTTTTGCAGGAATGTGATTAGTGAGTAAAGAAGGTTGTGGATATTGAAATTCATAAATATCATCCTTACATGTTCTTATTCTTGTTGAGCCTCTTTCTACCACTATAACGCAAAGGTTGCGGGCCAAACAGACATGGCCTGACCCCTCCGTTGTTCTTCTTGAATGGTGTATCCTTCGAGATGGAAGAAGGCGATTTTGGTGACGGTGACTGGTGCCGGTGTTCGGCATGGGTGGATGATGAGAACCAATGATGATTGCATGGCGACCCGTTTCCCCGCAGCCTCTGTGACCTACATCACACTACCGTTCGGGCCGAGCTGCCGCCTCCGCCGCTGAGCTAAGCCACTGACAACAATCGGGTCGAGTAGTAACCGTCCAGGCCGAGCCGCGGCTGTCGTCTGGGCCAAGTTGCCTCTGAGCCACCACTATTGAACCGAGCCATCATTCGAGCTGCTACTGTCATCCGGGACGACCCTCCTCCTAAGCTGCTTCCACCCTTCCAGCCGAGCCACTCGAGTCGAGCCACCACATGGCCTCGTGCCCTCATGGAACCCTTCGCGGTCTCATGGCCTCCCGAGGCCCTCCACGACCCCTCACAACCTGCCCAGCCAGACACAATAGGCCGGGCCGAACCTAACGGGCTAGGCCACCCGGCGGGCCAGGCCAGACTCAGCGGGTCGGGCTGGGTTGACCAAGGTCGGGTCAGCCTAGGTCGTGTCATACCGGACCCAGACCCACTACGACCCATTTACATTCTTTTGCCCATAGCTTTGGTAGAAGATGTCCAGTTTATGAACTGTCAACAGAATTGGAAACCTCCGAGCGAGACGGACCCTTTGAGTATACCCCACTAGAGTTTTGGATTATTATGGGGTGTGGTCAGGTTGTATCGATCATGAATCCAATCAGGCCCCTATGACTAAATTGCTAATTACACATAGACCAAACATCTGATTGACACACCGCTTGTTGCGTTGAGACCCCTATGACGTGGAAAACATTTGATAATATTCTTCATAGGAAATTGTGGTCGTTGGAGAATCAAATAGTTTCTTTGGGAACAAAATCTCTTGGAGATGAGAAATCGTAGTGTGGAAACCCAATAGTTGGTTGTGATGAGAATAGTGTTCATTACTATCCTGTGTGGTTCAACACCTAGCGATACTATGTGGGTTTGCTCTAGCGATCCTATGTGGGTAAGCTCCTAGAAATACTGTGTGGGTAATCTCCTATCGATCCTATATTGGTCAGCTCTAGTGATCATGTGTGGGTCTTCTCCTAGCGATCATGTGCGGGTCAGCTCCTAGCGATCATGTGTGGGTCAGCTCCAGCGATCTTATGTGGCTCAGCTCCTAGAAATCCTCTGTGGGTCAGATCCAGCGATCCTATGTGGGTAAGCTCCTAGGGATCCTATGTGGTTCATCTCCTCACGATCCTGTGTAGGTCAGCTCCAGCGACCCTCTATGCGTTAGCTCCTAGCGATCCTGTCGGGGTCAGCTCCTAGCGATTTTGTCCAGGTCAGCAGCAGAGCCTCTTAATGGAGTAATATGATCGGTAGATATTACTAATCATATCTACTATTGTACCTATGTTATACAAGGTCTGATCTGAGTCACTACCTCTGTGTTTTCCTCATGAATAAGATAGATTACATGAAAACACAGGTATATGTATGGGAATATACCTACGTATGGTTATCTGTTGATTTCATAACTTGTATTTTATCCTTGGTGGATTTTGTGAGACCTTAAGGGTGTCAGTATCCCTACTATGTATCATTATACAAACCCCTACATGGGCTATGTTTGCACATTGTTGTGTTGGAAGTAGACGACGGACAGCGCTGACTGAGGACGAGGGTACCAGGACTGGACGGTGCTCAGAGGTGGACCTTACAGCGTGTCGGTTCACATAGGAGACGGGTGGATGTGGATTGTTGAGGAGGTGATATGTACCTACCCTTTAGGTAGGAATCGTGGTGGACTTTCCAGGAGCTTCTTTTCACCTATCAGTTGTCTTGTACATGCAAGTTTTCCTGGTACTTTCCAGTGGGCATGTATTCTAGCCCCTTTCTCTTACTGTACTCACTCTATTGACAATTCAGTTTACTTCAGTTTGTATCTTTTTTTGTGCTTGGTTGTGTTTTTATAGGTTATAATTTCAATGCCTTCCCATTTTTAGGGATTACGCCTTTCGGTGCTAGTCACCTGCCCTTGGCCTATGGAAGGCGGGATTGGGGTAGTCACGACAAGGGCCTCGGGGGATAGGTCATGACAAATATGTATTAGATGAGTCAGTAATATCTCAAAACATAGGGCTCTGATCTTTCTTCTTAACAACAATAGTGTTAAGTGTAGTGAGGGTGGTTATTAGTTTAGGGAATCTAGTGTTGGTGCAGCGGCCGATATATCCATACACCAAGACTGTAACTTCTGATTTCTGACTCAGTTCATAAAAACACTAATTGTGAGTGTGTTTTCAATAGTTTTCTTTGTGAGATCTCAAGTTAGCTAACTAGGTATAACATATTGACCATGGAGCACTTGTTTGTTTTCGGGATGCCACCACCCAGACAGCTATCTTGGGTTCCAATAGTTTCACACACTGATAGACCACCGAGCGATGATGCCTTGGTGCCAGGCCCTTCTCTAGTAGAGTCACCAGCGGAGGCCACAGTGGTACCATTCCCCATTGGGCCACTGATTCCACCAGCCCCAGCAGCATACGGTGCACACTACAAGTGCATGTTTGATGAGTTCCAGCGCCAGAGGCCACCCAGGTTCAAGGGATAGACAAACCCACAGACAGTTGAGGATTGGCTAGAGGACGTGGTGATAGTTTTCCGACTTGTATGGACACCAGCCGATCTCATGGCGGTCCTTGCCTCTAGCCTTCTACATGTAGCACCAGGCATATGGTGGAGCTTGATGCTCTAGGTTCATGACGCGGTGACGCTTATCTGGGCAGAATTCAAAAGCCTGTTTTAAGCATAGTTTTTCACAACAACTCTTTGTGGACTGCGCATTTAGGAGCTTATTCATTTGTAGTAGGGAAGCATGACTGTGGCTCAGTACACAGTGAGGATCGCTGACCTCTCACGCTACTCCATAGATATCATGCGACACCCATTTTTCAGGGCCCATACCATCGATCAGGGGCTCATACGAGAGATCAGGGCTTCGATGATCTCACTAAGAATCCTAACACAAGTAGGGGTGTTAGAGTGATCCCTCTTATTGGAGAGTTTCCTTGATGAGTAGCCACCAGCAATGAGACCCACCACCGGTCATCATGTACCAGAGTCTTCAACAGCTGGAAGTAGACAGATGTCACAGAGGTCCAAGAGGACCAGACCTATATTTAGACGATAGGATGATTCAGGGTCGGTTGTGTGGGGCACCCGAGGAAGAGCCATTCATTCCAGGAGTGGGCAGTGTCACTCATACGGTGGACATGGTCCCATGACTTGGGACTGTCCGACCCGCTGTACAGATGATCAGAAGACGGTCGAATGGACGCCCAGGTAGAGACATATATTTGACTGAGGTGATCCACATGGAGCAAAAAGACGTGGCAGAGGAGCTGGCTATGAAGTTGGCGATGTGCGACAATTTGAGATGTAACCACCACCACTACCAGGAGGTTCACCCAGACCACAATGAGTTGGAGGACAGGGGTGAGCTCAGCTGCAGGCAGCCGAGGCCTACAATCACAGTGCTCAGAATATGATATGAGTAATGATATGTGTCTACTCCACCTTAGCTATAGTACCTATAGACACTGGTGCCAGCCATTCTTTTATTACTACTGCCCTCATTCGGAGCCTATAGATTCTAATGGAGCTGTTGGCTCAATCCCTACGGCTAGAGACTCTTACGGGATTAGATTTGATGATTATGCACTGGTGATGATAGTGCGAGCTTACTCTAGGAGGTGAGGGCTTAGACTGGGATCTCCTAGAAGCAGCGTCAAGGCCTTATAACGTCATCATTGGTATGGACTAGTTATCTACAATCCATGCTCATATTTACTATATTAGGCGCAATGTGTGGTGTTTCCACATGGATCGGACTAGTTTTACCTTCACCGATGAGAAGGGAACCTTTATAGATCATAATGGACTTATCCATTGGTGAGTGTAGCCGATCACTAATCATTTGGATATCCTCACCATCTAATTGGTTAGTGTAGAGAGTATGAGCTATCCTGTATTGGTGGACCAGTATGTGGATTTCTTCCCTAATGATGTTCTGGGTCAACCTCCTCATAGAGAGGTGGACTTTTACACTTGTACCCCCTGGACGACACCGATATCCACACCAGTATATCAGATGGCTCCTACAAATCTTCGTGATATGCGGTTACAGCTAGAGGACATCCAGGGGAAGGGATTCATTCGGCCCTGTGTTTCTCCTTGGGTAGCCCCGATTTTGTTCGCCAAGAAGGCGGATGAGAGCTTGATACTTTTTTTGTCTATCAGTGCCTAAATCATGTGACTGTGAAAAACAATTACCCAATTCTGAGGATTGATGATCTCTTTGATCAGTTAAAGGTAGAACTATGGTTCTCAAAGATAGACCTCAGATTAGGCTATCACCAGCTCAGAGTATGAGGAAAGGATGTTCAGAAAACGACATTTAGATGTCGGTACAACCATTATGAGATCTTGGTTATGCCATTTGGTGTAACCAACACTCTAGCAGTGATCATGGGACTCATGAACATGATATTTAAGCCATTCCTTGATCACTTTGTAGTTGTCTTCATTGATGATATTCTGATCTACTTGGCTAATGAGGAGGATCATGTCTGTCATTTCCATGTAGTACTGGACGCACTCCAAGATCACTAGCTTTATTGTAAGCTATCAAAGTTTCAGTTCTGTATCTGAGAGGTTCAATTTCTGGGAAATTTCATATCAGAGGCTGGAGTTCCATTGGATCCAATAAAGATTGAGGTGATACTTTCTTGGGATCCACCCAGTAGTGTGACAGATATTCAAAGTTTACTAGGTTTGGCTAGATACTACCAGAGGTTTGTTCCAGACTCCTCTAGAGATGCAGCAGCACTATCAACGTTGAAAAAGAAGGGGAATCCCTTTGTCTAGTCTATGAAATGCCATCAGATTTTTCAGAAGATTAGGCAGAGGCTGACAAGTGCCCCCCCCCCACCATCTTGAGGCTTCCAGAGAAGGAAGTAGGGTACTTAGTCTACTAAGATGCATCAAGGACCGATCTTGGATGTGTCCTGATGCAGGAGAAAGTAGAGATCACATATGGTTATCGACAGCTGAGATAGCAGAAGAAGAACTACCCTACCAAGGACCTGGAGTTAGCAGTAGTGGTCTTCACATTGAAGATGTGGTGACACTATCTAATGGGTGAACATTTTACAGTCTACACTGATCACAAGAGTCTCTGGTTTATCTTCTCTCAGAAGGAACTGACCCTGAGACAATGACGTTGGATTGAGTTCCTCTAGGAATATGACTTCAAGATAGTCTATACTCCTAGGAAGGGGAACGTTGTAGCAGATTCACTCCTTAGGAGGTCTGGTATACAACTACTAAGTGAGGCGACAGAGTATCTGGACGATTTGCAGATATCCTTTGTGGAATGTGATGGAGCAGTTTTACTTCAGTCTCTTACAAGAAATCCCCCATTCTTCAGAGAGTCAGGGAGGCACAGGATGGGGACACTGACTGTGAGGGACGACGTGCTCAGATATCCACAAGACAGGTACCTGATAGATTTTCTGATGGTGGGGAGCATGTCATCCTCTTCATAGGACGTATTGTGGTACCAGTGAAACATCAAAAGGAAGTGTTGAGGAGTTCCACACATAACCTCTAACGGTACATCCTAGAGTGGCAAAGATTTACTAGGATATTTTATGACATCAATGGAGGCCGGGAATGATGAAATCAGTAGTAGAGCTTGCTTCTCGGTGCCTCACTTTTCAACAAGTAATGGTCGGGCATCACGTGCCAGCAGGCTTGGTTCAGTCTTTAGAGGACCCATGGTGGAAGTGATATGGGATATCCATGGACTTCATGATAGTAATTCCATGTACATCTAGTGTTCATTAATGGATTTGGGTGATCGTCGACCGACTCACCATTTCGGCCCACTTCCTACAGATTATAGAACATGTTTGGGTAGAGATATTGGGAAGCCTTTATGTGCAGGAGATTGTACGGTTACATGGAGTACCCTCAATGATTTTCTCAGATCGTGATGAATCTTTTACTTCCTATCTATGGAAGGGGTTGTTGGAGGCATTTAGGACACATATTAATTTTATTACCACCTTCCATCCTCAGACGGATGGTCAGACTGAGGGGACCATTCAGAACCTTGAGGACATGATGCGTCCTTGTGTCCACGATTTCGTTCACTACTGAGAGGATCACATTCCATTAGTTGAGTTTGCATACAACAATAGCTATCACTCCTCCATTTTTAAATAAATGTAAATTTTACGAGTCCACAAAAATTGACGGAACATAATTATGAGGCCCAGAATACCTGGAATGAATTTCTGAACATTATTTCAGGTAAGTTCAGTAAACGTACGAGCGGTTTTTTTAACTTTTGAATCGGTGATCAGAATTGAAATATGAGGGCTCCATTGAACTCACAGTGCTGGTATTCACTTAAGGATACCTTTATCTCAACTATAGTAGGCCGAGGGTGGATATTATCTTTTCACATATTCATGAAAAAATAAAATAATAAAAATTAGCTTTTATTTTTATTTTTATTCCATGTGGATGTTGAGAAGTTGGGAACACCAAACCTAAACATCCCATGGGGGGTTATGATGCTGGTGACCACCCGAACTAACCTTTCAGGAGAGTTTATGGTGGTGGGGACCACCCGAGGTATACACACCTTGAACTCCCCTTTATGGAGAAACCCTCGAACTTTCTATTAAATGTGCGAGAGCCTCTTCAACTCCTCCAACATTTATTATTCCAACTCAATTAAATTAATTAGCCAATTTTGAATTTGTGATAAGAAACTAAATATTAGATAAAATAATCTATTATCTTGGGAAACTTTTTCATTTTGGTGGAATTGGAGAAAAGGCTTGGCAAAATATAGTGTTGGAGAACATGGGAGAAAACTCTCCAATGAAGAACATCAATAATGAACATTGACCTCGAAATCGACTTTCTCCCTCGAGACATCCTCCAAAGTAGGGCATCTTCAGTAGATGATTGTCTTCCCATCCGCAACGGCGTCATGTTCTCCCTCATGATCTCCGTCGACGAATCAAATTAGGTAGGAGATTCGTTCCTATGTTTCTCCCTTCTATGTTTTTTTGTGGGAATGGTATTAGTGATTGACAAAGTTTGTGGGGATTGATGTTCTTAAATATATTTCATACACATTCTTGTTCTTTTTGAGCCACTTTCTAGTGCTCTAATGGTGAGGGTGTGGGCCAAAAAAACATAGCCCGAACCCTCTTCCATTCTTCTTGAATGGTGTATCCTTCGCGATGGGAGATGGATACTTTGGTGACGGCGACCGGTGTCAGCAGTCGGCAATGGTGTAACTCAAGAACTATTGAAGAAGGCACAACACCCCGCTGCCCTATGGCCTCCATGCCCCATGGTGCACCACTATTTGGACTGAGCCGCCACCCCTGTCTGGGCCGATCCATCATATCTGTTCGAGCCACCACTACCGTCTGGGATGAGCTGTCACCACCATCCGGGCCAAGCCGCCGCCGAGCCACTACCATCGGGCCAAGTCTCCATCTGAGCAACCGCCACAATTTGATTTGAGCCGCTGCCCGATAAGTCGCTTCCCTTCCGGCCAAACCACTATGGCCGAGCCACCCCACAGCCTCACGCCCTCGCGGCACCCTATGTGGCCTCAAGGCCACCCACGGCCCTCTATGGCCCATCGCGGCCTGCCAGGTAGGACCCAAGAGGCCGAGCAGAACCCAATGGGCCAAGCCATCAAATGGTCTGGGCTTGACACAGTTGGTTGGGCTGGGTCAACCCAGATCGGGTCTGACCAGACTCGAACCGACTATGACACATTAACGTGCTTTTGATCATAACATTGGGACCGAATGTCGTTTGAAGAACCGTCAGTGGTGATAGTAACATCCGAGAAAGATAGTCCCTTTTAATATCCCCACTAGTGGTTTGGATTGTGATGGGTTATGATCAGGTTGGATTGAGCACGAATCCAACCGGGCCCTGAGACTAAAATATTAATAACACACAGACCAGGCGTCTGATTGACACACCTTCTGTTGCGTTGAGACCCTTCTGCTGTAGAGAACCTTTGAGATACTTCTTCATGGTACGTCATGGTGGTTTTAAAATCAACCAGTGGCTTGGGGAATAGACTCTCCCAGAGACAGGAAAGAATAGTGCAGAAACCCAGTGGTTGGATGTGACGAGAAGAGTGCACCTAGTGATCCTATGCGGGTCAGCTCCTAGCGATCCTGTGTGGGTCAGCTCTAGAAATCCTATGTGGGTCATCTCCTATTGATCCTATGTGGGTCAGCTAGTAGCGATCTTGTGTGGGTCAGTTCTTGTGATCCTGTGTGGGTTAGTTCCTAACGATCATGTGTGGGTCTTCTCTGAGAGATCATGTGTGGGTCAGCTCCAGCAGTCCCATGTGGGTCAGCTTCCAGTGATCCTGTGTGGGTCAGCTCCTAGCGATCATGTGTGGGTAATCTCTAATGATCCTGTGTGGGTCATCTCTTAGCGATCATGTGTGGGTCACCTCATAGAAATTCTGTGCAGGTCAGCAGTAGAGCCTCATAACGGAGTGAGACGATTCAGTAGATATAACTAATCATCTCTACTACCGTACCTATGTTATACCTGTTGTGAGCTGAGTTAGTACCTCTGTGTTTTCACCATGATTGAGATGGATTTCTTGGAAACTCAGGTATATGTATTGTCGTTTACCTAAGTAGGGTTATCTGTTGATTTCATACCTTGTGGTTAATCCTTGGTGAATTTTGTCATACCTTTATGGCTTCATGGTCCCTACTAAGTATCGTTATACTCACCCATGTATGGGTTATGCCTGCACCTTGTTGTGTTGGATGCTGATGACGGATGGCCCTAATTGAGGATGAGGGTACCAGGACTGGAGAGTACACAAAGGTGGACCATACAACGTGTCGGATTGCAGAGGAGATGGGTGTACATGGTGTGATGAGGAGGAAATATGTACCTACCCTTTAGGTAAGAATCAGGGTGGACAATCTAAGATCTTCTCTTCACCTATCAGTCATCTTTTAATTTCCACTTTTTCCTTGTAAGTTCCAGTTGGGCTTGTATTCTGGCCCCTTTTTCTTATTGTACTCACTCTTATTACTATTTAGTTTACTTGATATCATATCTTGATATGTGTTTGGTTGTGTGTTTATAGGTCATAAAGGCAACACCTTCCCAGTTTTAGGGATTACGCCTTTTAGTGCTAGTCGCCAGCCCCTGGCCTATGGAAGGCAAGATTGGGGTATTCAGGACCCGTGCCTCGATAGAAAATTCATGACATAGCTCACTTCCTTTGAAAGTTTATGCATGAACTTTCTCTCATAATTTAAAAAAATTGTATTCTAATTGAGATATCACCTTGATTGTTGTGTTTTTTTTATTGGAAATCTCCAACTTATGATAATCATTTAGGTAAAATGATACATTTCTTATCACAATCCATAGTGGCCTTTATAATATTATCTCATGACTTGGAACTTAAAACATATAATAAGTCATTGTAAAATGTTAAACCATTATTGTAATGGATCATACCATAAAAGAGGGACCAATATTTCTAATACAACATGATACTCTATTTTCTGGTTTTATTTAGAAAATATCATATTATACGATTGAGCATAGAGAATGATATGATATGTCGAAATCTAAAAGAATTTAATTCTATCCATGCATGAAATATTCAATTTCATTATTCTTGATAGTATTGAAACATATGACATCACATATCACAAAACCGAACATATAATAAAATATCAATAATATTTGACGACATATAATTTTACATGTATAATATATCAAATTTCTTTACATTTCATGAATTATTTCCTGAATCAAGATACATATTGAAGCTATGAAACCCCCAATGTATTTCTAGGGATCGAATGACACTACTACTATGTAGGATATGTACTTAAAAATCAAAATACAAAATATTGAACATGGTATGAAAACAAAATCATGTATATATATAATAATGATCATCATTTTTCAATGTTCACCCATGAAATGTTTCACTAATTTCCTAAATATGAGTACTTAATGAAGATCCATATATCAAAGCAACATGACTCCTTTATCTATAATGTATCAATGGGTAGCATTGAATCATATGATGAATTAGTGGAATTCTTATAACCCCCACAGTATATTAAAAACGCTTAATAGAAAATGGGAAAGGAGGAAAAAACCATTAAAGGAATGATAGAATCAATATGAATCTAGTATAGGATATCATAAGTACATTCTCATGGTCATTTTTTCTTTATATATATTTTAAGGACATTCCCAAAGCCTCTCAAGCATTTACAACTATATTCAAAACTTATGATTAAAGTGAATTTTGTTATAACTATTTATAACCCTTATTGATTATTTTCTCCAAATCATTTCATCATTTGAAATGTATAATTAATGATTACCATATGTGAAATATTTGTGAATGTTAATAGTTAATGTTTTACTGACTTATCAATGATACAATATGATAACTAATAAATGGTGTGATATTAAAAAAAGACTCTCAATATACATAATAATAGGAATACACTATTTAAATTCTTTCATTCATGTAATACTCTATGATAAAAATAAATAATAAAATATGTTATATCTAAAAACATCTCTTTAATTGTGGAAAAATATCACCTAGAAAATTATATACATGTTTATGGATATCAAAAAAAACTACATGACATAATTCAATATTAATCATTATTCATTTTTTTAAAATAAAAAAACATAGATATTTACTTTATTACTTATTTTAATAATTTTACTCATAAAATATTTCTTTCTTCCATGTCATGTAAGTCATAAAAACATGATTTGTATTACAATTTGGATTTATGAGAATAAAACCTATGTTATAAAAAATAATTTGTTCTAAAAAATGTTTTGTGTAAAATAATGAAATCATTGACAAATAAATTTTGAATAATGGGATAACTAATAAATATATCAACCCATATACACATTAAAAAATTCAATGGTTGAATTGAAGAACCATATATTTGACTACATGATGGAACCATGTTACCAAAGAATGGTACCCAAAAATTCATTTGGATATAAAACACAATAGTGGATTTATACATTCTTAATTGGTTATTTCTATATAAGAATTTGTTCAACACACCTTATAATATTATTTATGGGAATAATACAAGTTTAAATTGATTTTAGGTGTTTGGTAGCTCATGTTAACTTAATATTTTAAGATTTAATTTGGGAAATTTGACCGATTGATATGCTAAAGTAATAAATTTTAATATCAGCAATGTAGAAGAATATAACTTTGTTATAATAAGATCACCATTAAAATAACCATTTACAATAATTTTTAATAAAACAATATTGAAAAAATATAATTTTTAATATTTTTTTCAAAATAATATAGTTAAAATTGAATAAAAAATTATAAAATACAAAAATCCTAACTTACTACACAATAATACTTGCTAATATTTTTAATATCCATATTCACCCTATACAATTTACCCCACTAGTTTCATTTAAAACACTTCCACTATGTTACCTTCGTCCAAAATGATTGAGCATTATTTGTAATTTAGACATCCTCATCATGTCGAAGGCTCATTATCTTCCTAAATCTACACAATCAATATCCTATGGTATTTATAATTCATTTTTTTTATTTTTTTTGTTGGTTTATTTCTATCACATATCTATTTTTCGATGATTTAACTTTTTATGGAGAATTCTTATTTTAATTGATGATAAATATTTAGTGTTTTATATACGATTTATATACATGTTACTAAATGAATTTTAAAATTCCCCATGAGTTTTTATTTACAAGCATATTGAAAATGATGAACATCAGGAATTGGTATTTATATTTAGATGAAATGACTATATGTAATGAAATAATATAGAGTATTCAATCTAATTTTTATGTGTTTATTTGTTCGCATAAAGTTTTGTTACGTATATTTTGTTTTTTTAATTAATATTAGTTGAAGTGAAAATATTTTTTATAAAATTATAATTTCATTTTTTATATTTTAATAATAAATGTTGAAAGACCCATATTATTTTTTTTCTATTTAAATAACTAACGCTATATGTAATTTTTGAAGTCATTTAATCCAAAAACTATAATTTAAAGTCTAAATGGATTCTCTAAAATCATAATTTTCATATCGTTTTCTATACTAAAATTGAAATTATGAAATTTTAGTCATATTTATTGTGGTCAAAACTGATCTTAGAAAATAAAAGAATTATGTGGTAAATTTTCCACTAGTTGGATATGAACAAGATCATTAACATATATGAAGTGACAGTAAGAGTAGATAAAGGTACATGATTGGAATTATTTATAGTTTATGATGAAAAAAAAAGAATTATGTGAGAATGATGATGATCAAGATGGTACTAACTCATTTCATACATTAGGTTTTAAAAATTCCAAACATGATTCAATATCTTATAGTGATGCAGAATTCCAGAAATAAGATGGATCTAAGTTCATAATTTTTAATAATCATGTAGGCCTTAAAAAATCATGTTGATAATAAAGGGGTTTTTTAGATATAAAAATGTCTTAGGAATTCCAATCATAATAGAATTTCATTTACTTTAAAATCTATGATGGTTGAATAAGTCTTAAAATATGAGGATTTTATTTTAGATATGGATGAGGAGTAAAATTATATTGAGGCGAACGACACATGGGAATTATTTTCATATACTAAATATACAATTATAATTGGGATAAAATAGGTTTCTAGGAATCAACATAATAAAAATATATATGTGACATGAAATACAACTCATCTATTTATCAAGGTAAACTCTCCAATTTATTTTATGAACCTTGATGAGACTTTTACTCCAAACACAAGTCTTCAAATTAATCATATTTTTTATTTTGTATAATCAAATAAAATAATATTTTTTTATAAAAGATTCAATGTTTGTGATCATGAATATAAAACATGAGGAGAGGGTTTACAGCAAGAAACATGAAGGACATATAGATTTGTACTAGACCCATGAACCCAAATCCAATATTAAAAACATATTCTTTACATATTTTCTCACATACCAACAAAGGAGACCCAAATTTAACAATATATAATTACATTATAAATAACCAAAATTGAGTCACAAACATACCCAATAATTTTAGAATTAGTGATTTTTTAAAATTATGGAATCACCATTTATGAAACAAAACCAATTAATTTCCACAAAAATGAGATTTTTTTCAATATAACAATAATTACCTATTTTACTGAAATTATTTAAAATATCAAAAAAATATCTACCCACACGATATCCTTCCATAAATATCATATATAATATCATTCATCATTACCATGGGTAATGTTAAAAGAGGAAGGGTGAGCTCAAATTCTATGTAAGGGTAAAAAAAGTTATTAATAGTTTAAGATCATAGATTATAATAATATGAGAAAATATGTTTGAGAATATATTTAATTTACAATATCATATAATAAGTAAATAATACCCAATAATATGTAAATTATAAAACATAAATCTAGGTATATTATTTTCATAAAACATGAGTCATAAGTCATTAATATTAAGTCATTAGAAAATAAAAAAAGCATCAGGATGTATCATAAACATAAGTGTAAGAAATTATAACCTTATGAATATAGCTATTTTAAATCATATACCCCCTATAAAAATGTGAGCATAGATTCCTATAATCATTTCCACAAACTACCTTTTGATCATAGCTAACCATAACATTGAGTTTTCATATACATTTGAACCTAGTCACCTCCATTCATTCCCATGTACAAAAAAATTAACATATTAGTTGTAGGGATATAAAGTCACGGATATCACATAATGATAAACCATATATATGTATGTCATAATAATATAATATAATTTATCATTCATTACTTACATAATAAACACATAGGATAAAAATGGATTTTATGAAAATATCTATAAATCATCATCACAATCCATCAAAATAATGAAGTTATGTGGTATCATTAGACAATATCCCTACGGAAGAATCATTATCATTAATGGATGGTTAAAATAATGAAAAATTATATTATATAGGAATTAGTAAAATTAGTTGATAAAAAAGAAAAAACATTTTCTTTTCATATCATTTACAAATTAAAAATCACAGAATAGTGACTTTAGGATTTGATTTGAAAAAATATGGAAACATGGAAATGAATTTCATTTATGAATTATAATCATTATTAGTAAAAAATGTATTCTAATAGAAAATTATGAAAAATTTATTTTAAAACTTATGTAATCAGTGTTTAAAATGATCCATATATTAAACATTAAAAGTATTAATTTTAGAGTCTTTATGAGGAAGGTAAATGATAATTTAAAATGAACTCAACAAATTATTTAAATAAAGTGAATAAAATTATTGAAATATTTTAATGAATATACAAAGAGGGGAAATGTGTTGTGTAAAATACTTCAATACATTTAAATAAATTATTTAAAATAATACCCTTAATAACTTTAAAAATTAAAATCCCCTTTAAATGAAAAACATTATAGGGGACCTATAATACCACGAGTATAAAACAAATTCATGATATAATATGTCATATATAGTATATAAACCTAATAAATGAATGTAGGTGCATAATATAAATAATGTATCAATTAAGTGAATTTGGGATTAAAAAGCATTACTAAAAATGTAATAAGTAAATTGGGAATATTTCAATGAAGAGATTATGTAAAAAAACTACATGCATATAAAAATATTTGGGGAAAATGAAAATAAATTAGTGGTTATATTTCACATAATAATTGATTAAAATAATAAATTATGGAAGGAAATAACCAAATTAAATCATATTAAAATAATAATCCCATAATGGTATTGGTAATAAATCAAAATATCATAGAAAAAGAACATAAAATAGTATTTTATATCAAATGAAAATATGTTATCTATTAGAAAATTACTCAATTTATTGTATTTAAATCCTGTAAAATGGAATTGGTATATAATTTTAAATATTTCTCATGAAATAAAATTTTAGACAAAGAACCCTTACAGATTTTATAACACTTTAATAAAATTACATTTTATGAACAAAATTTATTTGACTCCATGATTATATTTATTCATGTGAAAACATAATATAAGTATTTCAAGGGGTAGTGAATTAAGATAACCCTATATAAAAGTATGTATGGGGCACAAGAATCAATCATTTTTTAGGAATTTAAATTAAGACCATGAAACTTACTTATAACTGAACACACTTTCACATTCCTGTATAATACATTTAGTTTTATTTATCATTGGAATAATTATTCGTTAAAATAAAATTATAATACCATATTACTATTATATTTATTTTTCATTGTTAAAATTAACAATCTAAGGTTAAATTTTCCATCTCTCATGCATGTTATCTTTGAAAATTCTAGTTCTTGATCCTTTTTATTGATTCGTCGCATGCATAATGATTATAATAAGGTAATAAATATGTTGGATAAATTTATATAGTCTCAGAGAAATTTCATGGAACTTATGTTTTTGGTTCTTATAGAAAAAGTAACCATTATATTATATGGTTATTATTTAATTAATAAATCTTATGACCCGTATTGTCAACAGTTGTGAAAATTATGTGAAATTTCAACATTTTTGTTTATAGTAGTGTTAAATGTAAAAATTGAAAATAATACTTTAAGATTGTATCATATAATGTATTCTAAGTCTCTTGGTCCTAGAATTGGGTATTTACTCTAGGATAAGAGTTTGGTCGACATATGAGTTGTTTGAATTTTCAAAAAACATAGAATGTTAAATTAATTAAATATTAATTAATTTATTATTATTTTTTAGTGATCTATTTTATATTTTTATTTTAATTTCTATTTCTTCTTAGCAACTGATTCTCAAATGGGGGTGTTCCCTTGGTGAGGTATAACATTTCACTGAGTGTCGAGGACAGGCCCATGATCCATTTCTTTTCATATTATTTTTGTTTTTCTATTTTCCACTTTTTATTATTTTATTCTTTTAATTTTATTCCCTATATTACTGTGTTTTTCCGTTGTTATATTTCATTTTGAGTATTTAGCTATGAGGTTGGGAGAGAGAAGATAGGTGTGTGAAAAGAGTAGGCACAATCTAAGAGGTCTTTTGGAGGTAAACCAAGGCTCATTGGGTATGAGGCATAGATCTGGTGTGTATCTTCATAAGTTTCCACCCAGAGGTAGGCTTGATTATATGTTTTCACCATAAATCCTCACATTTTAATTTTTGTACATTTTAAAGACTTCTATGTGTTTTTGGGTACCCCATGTGGGTCTATTGTTTGTTTTTATGTATAAATCTAGTCTATTTGTTAAGTTTTGGGTTTCTTAGTTAGGAAACCCCATTTAGTGGGAATGTAGATTAGAGAACACATGACATGTGTTCATTATGTTTAAATAATATGGATCTTTGGGGCTACACACTATGTATTGTGGGTCCATATCATGTAGTGGATACTTATTTTTATTTTAGGTCACAAGGCCATGTAGGGTACACAGATAGATCATGTTTAAGGCACATGGCAAGTTGTTATGTACTATACTTTCCAGACCACCTATAGAGGTGGAAAGCTAGTTACACAGTAGGGGACCCCATGTGTGGTACATGTCATGTATGGGAGGTACAAAACAAGTTGGGTTGTGGTGTATGGGAAGGTACTCATGTGGGGGTTACATTCTACGTACAGACAGGCACACACCATTTACTTTTGGGATGTACATGCCTAGTGTTCTAGGGAACATGGTTAGGGAGGACCTTGGGGGTCGCACGATGTATATTTTTCCATCCTTGGTATCTATATCCTATTTTTAACCATGGTGTTATAATGAGACTTGTAATTATTTAATTTCAATAATGTTTTCACATAAATCATGATGGTGGAGTAATTTTAACATTTAGAGGTCATATGGACTGTGTTTTGGACTCTATAATTTATATATGATGATTCATTGAGGATTTATTTTAGAATCCTCTAGTGGGTTTGGGTTTCCAACTGCAAGGCCGATGTGAGGGTTAGGATCTTGGTGATCGATCCAGATTGAACTTGCCATGATGATCTAATTAAGGTTATTTTGGATAGAATCTATAAAAAAGACTAAGTCGTATCTCTAAGGAAAACTAAATTTGTCCATATGTAACGTGACTATTTACTCATGGTTAGGGAATTTTATGTTAGATATTGAATTTGAGGATACCAGAGCTACTGTAGAATTTAAAATGTGTTGATTCCATGGAATACAATTCACAGTTAGGTGACATTGAGCTGTTATGATGATCCTGAGAGATTATTTGGGATTTTTTAGTGGTATGATTAGTGATTGAGTGATCAATGTTTTCCAAATTCACAGTTTGGGGATGTACAAGTAAAATTGAGTTATTTGGATTCCATTGTGGGTGAGATGGTACCCATGCATAGGTTTTTTTCTAGTTAAGTTGATAGAGGTTTTCTTTCAGGGTCGTTTCCATGAGGTTTGGCGTATGCTGAGGAGCCCTGGTAGGGCCCCCCATTTTATTTGGTCCAAAATATATTTGTGAATTCCCTAGTTGGAGTTCTTTTCTTTCGGATACCCATTAAGAATATAATAGATCAAGGATTAGTTTGAGTCCATTGAGTGTTTTTTAAGTTTCTTCCACACAAGGTATGTCATGTGATTTTAAACGAGATAGAGGAATCCTCAAAGTGTGTCCTACTCTTGTTGCAGCCTTGGGTCTATTTGAAGATCTTATGATGGGTATGACCCAAGAGAATGGGTGCAATAGGGGCGTCCATAGTAGGTTGTTTCCTTTATGTTGTAACCCCATTGACTAGGAGATACATTAGATTTTTGGGACATAAGGTGGGTCATTGAGATCATTTGGTGAATATTTATTGAATGTTTTGATAAATAATGTTGTGAGAGGCCCCATGACCTATTTCCCAATTGTTCACTAGTACTGGTATCCTTGAGGTTTGGATGGTGGGTTTTTTGATAGATCTTTCCATGTTTTTTTGGAATTTTTATTTACATTTGAGGTAGTTTCTACATAGGAATTTAGTTTTTGTAGGAGACCCTTAGGAATTTATGGATCGATCATTTCCCCTGAGTTTTGATTTGGTTCTCTCCTCGGTTATCTAACTATAGTTAGACGGGTTTAGGGAGATAATGGGTGAATGATATGGGAGGAACCCCAATCTAGTTTAGAGTGTCTATTGGAAATATGGATTTAATTATTATTATTTTATTTGGAAATCATAGTGTGGTTTTTATCTACCATGGGTGTCATTGTGATCTGGGGGTCATGGATACTAGATGATACTAAATTATGGCATAGAGACTGACATTGTTATGTTAACATTTAGTGACTGATTCATTTTGAAGGACCTTTTAGGATGATAGGTTCTCTAATTGATTTGACCTAGTTGTTCAAATCACCATTTTAGATCATTCTATTGGACACCTAAAGCCCAGTATATGCGCATTGTCGTGTGGACATCAACAGTTACACCCTAAGGTCTAGAATTAACCCCCCCCCCCACACACACAATTTAGAAATCATGGATCCCCCCTCTATATTTTCCAAATTTTCTATTTGTCATGTGGTTGGGTAAGACACGTGTTTTAAATATTCTATCATTGGCTAAATAGGGGTTATATGTGCCTTGAGAGTGAGATGAGAACCCATGGTTGGATAGATTCTTTGTTTTAGTTTAACACCATTTTATTTCTATTTATTTATTTTATTCCATTGGTTATTAGTTTTCCATGAGGCTAGGAATACGAACTATTCATGAACCTATTATGATAGTACACTATAGGTCGACCATTGTGGGTGGCCTACTGAGATTTATTTTTTCCCCATGTACATGAATGTCAGTTTCCATGAAGACCTAATGTATAATTTTATGTTGGAGTATAGTTTTCTCAATCAACATATTTGAGACCTCATGTTTCTTGATCATGTGATTCTTCTCTTGTGGTGTCTTAGGATTTATTTTTTCCATGATAATAATCACAGTGAATGGGTATGTTATTTGGTAATGTGAAATTATTAAAAACTATCATATTTTCGTTTTAGTTTGTTTATTATTTATATGTCGTCGAACTAGTGTGTGAGTAGTTGTTATATCTTTCACAAGCTAGAGTTTATATGAGTTTATGACATATTTTATTTATTATAACATGTCATGTTTTCTTTTATTTATTATGAATAATATAATTGTCTTCATCTATATGTGTTTTGTATTTAATATATTGATGCACTCTGATGAGACTGTATAGTATCTCAACTACACCTCTTATATCCTAACCACTATTGGGAAACCTATGTCATTTAGGGAGGAATTATTATATCCATAATGTGATCCTGATCTTGTAACAAGTTAGGTCAACCTAGGATGGTTTATTAAAAAATTGAATCCAATGTGTCTATTTTTATGATCTTTAGATATGTCAAATTTGTGTTTTAGAAATTTTTCAAAGCATGTGATGGATACCATACTAGAGTGCCAAGAACACTGTTTTCAAAAGTAATTCTAGGTTTCTATCAAATGGGATTTTTATTTTTGGGTTTCCATTTTACATTTCTATGATTTCACCTATTATAATGCACTTGGATTTTTGGAGTTTTGGATTATTTTGATTCTTGTATCATAGTCTATTGGAAAGAGTACAATGTTCATATATCATTCCAAGTGCATAGGATTCACATGATAAATACATGTCTATAGTTTTTTATTGATGATTGTGGTACTGCTGTTTAATGTTTCAGAAACAGCTCATATGGTGTTTTCTTATATAGGTACATGGTAGAATTATACTCTGTTCGACTGCATTTATATATTTTCTTCTCGTGATAGGTTATGTGGATCATGTGTGGTGATTTTGACCAATGATGGAAATATATTCTCCTCATTGATGGATTCATAGAAACCCTAATGGTTCGTTGTGGGATCTAAGTGCCTTTTTGCTGGATCAATAAGGAAAATGGTACTTGATGAATCCTTGGACTGTGCATCAGTTTCACAAAAAGATTGTCTCCCATGAAGTCTCAGGCCTATGTTCTTAATTTGGGGGTTATTTTTTCTACATGTTTTCAGTCACGTATTATGGTGGGGACCAAGTGTCTCTGAATATAGATGGATTTTATGGGCATGGTTTTTTTCTTGGTGGGGTCGTTAAGGTCAGTTATCACCACGATTTCGTTATGCATAAGAACATTGGGTGATTGAGAATGGAGTGTTGGGGGTGATCCTTATCTTGTGGCTAGCTTCATATGGTTTGATTGGTAGGTTTTTTGTACCTTATAATTTTTTTGGTCCATGGTTTTCTAATATTATGTTCGGTTGATCAATTGTGTATTTTTATCGAATACCGAGTGTTGGTTGGTCATGTGGTTGATCATATCCCAAGGAAGATACCTGGTTTTTTCAAGAGAAATTTTATGGGTGCTCATGTTTCTTACAACTAACATATATGAGAAGCATAAACATTGGTTTTTTCGCATTATCCTATATTTATTAGGACATGATTTTTTTATAGAGAGTCTTGATTTACTTTTGAGAGTTTTTTAAATAACTCATTGTCTTTTGGAGTTCTCTATAAGCTTCCAAAGGCCGTGAACAATGATTTATGTGGTTTTTTTATTACAAAGGATGGAGGTTTTGTACTAGAACTTAGGTGTGTGATGTTTCTATTTTATATCCATTTCATTTAGTGATGTACATAGAATGGGACATGTGGTTTTTCATTGTGTAATAGGGTGATGATATGGATACTCATATGGTGGGGAGCATCATATTGGTCATTGTTGAATGTTACTCATATTGGTAGAAATTTATGTATGTGGTAGGTCTTTTGGTTGGAAAATCTAAATAACATTTTATATTATTGTTCTTGGGAATATATTGGTTGATGGTTGGGAACTTATGAATTTCAAGGGTGAGAATCATTTATCATGGGGATCTTTTGACAGCACTAATCATCTCGAGTTGTCATAATTAGTGTAAATTTGAATATTTTTGTTCTTCAAAGTGTTCTAGGGAAAATTGTAAATTATCTTATAACATGATATAATTTTTTTCAAGTCTATTGGTCCTAGAATAAGGTTTTTTCCATGGATAGAAGTTTGGTGTAAATTCAATCCATTCTAATTAAATGGAATTTATAATATTTATTTAATTCAACATAAATTTATTCAACCATATTCGTTTGGTGATATATTCTAAATTGATCATCATATTGGGATATAATGTCATCACTAGATCCTAGAATAGAGTGCCTTTTCCTTATTATGCTTAACCTTTTATCAAGAACCATGTCCTACCCTATGCCATTTTTCTTTTCTTTTTATTATGTCTTTATTTTTTATTTTCTATTTTTCTATTTTTTTCTCCGGTGGATTTTTTTGTATTCCCCTTCAGATTTCCAATTTCTGGGACATTGTATGAGAGAGTAAAAGGGTGATAATAGATGAAGACGGATATAGTAGTTAGTGACTGTGAGCTTGTCAAGAGGTAAATTGAGTCTCTATGGGTGTGTGGAACAAAATCAGTTTGATGCCACAGGGATTTGCACCTAGAGGTTGGCCCGTTTTTATGTTTTCACCATATATCCTCATATTTTAAATTTTATTATGTTTTTTATCCTTTATGTGTTTTTGAAGACACCATGTTTGACAATATATGTATTTTATAGATAAATCAGTTTTTAGGGCCGTTTTGAGGGATTTCCTTTGGGGAAATCCCATGTACATGAATTTTAGTTCAGATAATTCTTATCATGTCTTCACTATATTCTTGGAAGATTGATTTTTTGGACAAAATGCTGTGTAATTCGGCCCCATATAGTTTAGCAACCACTCAGTGCATATTGAGGACTCATGGTATTCTAGGGAACATGACTATATCACATGTTAGGTACATAACTAGTGTCCATATGCTATCATTTCTAGACAATGAGTGGGGAATTATGTATAGGTACAAGGTGGGGAACCACTTGTTAGGTACATGCTTTGTGTGGGTGGTACACTCTAGTTGGGGATGAGGTATATGGGAAGGTACTCTGGTAGAGAAACATGTCATTTATTTTTGGAATGTACATGTTGAGTGGCCTAACGTACAAGGATAAGAAAAACCATTGGGGTTACATACTATGTATGAAAAGTGCATGTAATGTAATATTAATTCCTTGGTCAGTTTTTCTTATTTTTGATCCTCGTGTCATAATGGGACTTATCAGAAGTCTATTCCAATCATTTTTTACATGTAAATCATGGTAATGAAATAGTAATTAGAATTTAGATAATTATATGATGTTTTTTTGGACAATGAGAGTTCAGTAGAAGGATTTCATTAATGTTTTTTTATAATCCTTTTGTGGGTTGGGGTTGTCATTTGTGGGTCCCTTGTGAGATATTTTACCTCGGTGGGAAGCCTTTATTGAGTGTCACGTGGTATTATATTTGAGTTATTTCGGATAGTTTCCAAAATATAAGATTCATTTGTTTCATTGAGATGATCATGGTATTTCCTTATGTCATGGGGCAGATTACTCAAGGTTAGATTACATTAGGTCAGTTCCTAGTTTTTGAGAGGCTGTATTTTTTGGGGCCTTTAGGTCGGGTTGAAATTGGAGAATTTCAATTTTGGTTGGATGTTGCTGAGAAATTGAAATTATTCTAAGGGACTCTTGAGGATTCCAAAGTAGGTTAAGTGAGCCGTGTGGTGTAAATACTTTAGTGTATTCCCAAGTGAGGGGTAGATTTACCTCAGGTGTCATACTGGACCATATGGTTTCCTTAATACCATGATTTTTTTTTAAAAAAATTCTTTCAATGTATTTATTTTATGCTAGCTGTTATTAGTCATTGGATATGATGGGAATACCTTGTGTTCATGCACTACTAATGATATCAGATTGTAGGTCCAGTTTTGGAGATTGACTACTATGATATATTTATGACACCATGTATGTGAATTGTAGTGTGTGAGAAATCCTCATGTGAAAATGTTTGTTTAAACATAGGTTTCATGATAGATTAGGCGAATTCCCAATGTTTCTTAGTCATTTGGATCTACTCTTGTGATGTCTTAGGATTGGTCTGGTGGTGCTCAAGAATCATGAAGACTAGATATATTGTTTTCATCAATATTGGTAGTATTAATATTATACTATATCTTCAGTTTGATTATTCTTTATATTTATTCTTCCAAGTCAGTAACCAATTTTTTTATGTTTCTCATACTGCAATCACTATGATACAATGACACATTTCATATATTATTGAATACTTATGTTTCAGTTATTTATTAGTTTTACTCTAATGTTTATACCGGTGTAGTTTTCTTGGTTAGTTATATTGTAATTTCATATGGATGAAATGGTATATTCTCCCCACTATACATGATATACCCTCTCAATTATTTTGGAAAATTTGGAATTTTTTGATACATGATTGGGGTCTTATGGTGAGCCAGATTGAGTGACAAGTCGGGTCGACCAAGGAAGGTTTATTCCAATAAAATAATTGAATTTATTGGAAAATATAAAGTTTAATATTAACACTCTTAAATAATTAAAATAACTCAAATTATTTATTATTACTAATTATTACTAGTATTTATGTTCTCTTAGTTTTTCATGATATAAAAATTATAAGAGTTTTCTTTTTGGTTGTAAAACTGACGAATACTAGAATAATATTATAATGCTTGAATGAGTATGAAAATATTTTTATTTAGTGAAAATGTATCTTTTATGGAATATTAATAGTTTAATAAAATTAAATTGATGAATAAAATTCATGTATATTTATATGAAGAATATAAAATAAATAAAAGGGTAATAAGTTATTACGTACAAAGTATTTCTATATTCTCATTTTAGGTACTTAAATTTTATGAATAACATTTATAGTAAATATTATTAATATAATGGAAAAGTTAAATTTAAATAATATTAATAACTTTATAAATAACATATTTATTTATTAAATATATTTTTATAATTTTTCATGTATTTTTGTGATGAAAAATAAAATAAATTGGTCATTGAGGTTGTAGTTCACAGATAACACGAGCGGTGTTTTAATTTTCCAATGGTATGAAGGGAGGTAGGTAGTGCTTATTACATCAACATAATAAAATTTTAGTATAATAATGATATTTATGTAATTATATTATTGTAGAGACCTAGCACTAGAAATCCTAAAGCTAGTGTCTAATACTATTATATTGGCATGATTACAAAGAATAAAATCTCGATGGACTGAATAGTTTAGTATTCTTGGTAAACTAGATATAAACTTGAGTATATTATTAAAAATGAATACACTTATATCAACATAACATTTTCCTTTTGGGGATTACATTATTCAATCCAGTATATACTTTCATATCATTCATAGTATGTGTAATGAATGAAACTTTTATCAATATAATTTCACCCTTCTAATAGTAATTTAATATTTTATAAATAACATAAAATAACATATATAACATAATAAAAATTTTATAGATGAACAATTAATGAAATAAGAAGTATTTATATAATTTAAGGATCCAATACTCATGAAATAGAAACTATTCCGTTGGAATTGTAATATGACCCTTGTGAATAATAATCTAGCTAAATGAATAGTAACCCAACTAATGAAAGTATAAATAAAATTTAGAAATCATATAAATGAAATAATTATATAACTATATCATAGCATAGGTATATAAATGTTTTAAAAATTATAAATTATGTATTGGTATTTTTGAAAGTAATAAATATTTGATTATAAATATAGGATTAATTTAGTAATTTAAAACAAAATTTACATTCATAAAAATTATTCATAAATTTCTATATTTTTTTATTATGGTATTAATATAAATTTATGAGATGTTAATTAATTTTTTAATGTTTTTAAATTCATTTATAATATTAAAATCAGTATTTTCTAGGCAAACAATTATTTAAATTAAGAAAAAAATTAAACATATTTCGGATAAAAATCGTTATATTTATTTTATTTTTTATTCTATATGTCAAAACAATATTAGTGTAAATTATATGGATTTTTCCTAAATACTTGAACTCTTTATGAATAGTAAAATATGATAATTCGCAAAAAAAATCTATATATATGAATTATGGAGTCATAGATGATGTTAGACTGATGTAAAAACAAAATCTTGAACGGTCTTTCATAATTTTATAAATTTATATATAATTACCAGACTATTAACAGTGATTAGACAAAATAATAAATTAATTAATATAATATTGAGAAAACACCCCTCTCCTCCACTGTAAATACTACCCCTCACACCCTCTTCTCCTGAACCATCTCATCATTTCGTCCCCAAACAATTTCAACCCAATACTTGTTCCTAGTCTCTATCTAATGTCCATAAGCTCTTTGTCTCTCCAAAATACCAAAACCATTCCCTAAATATGTTCTCAATGAGGATAAATTGAAGAGGTAAATCCCCCGCCCCTCTCTCTCCCTCTTTCTTTTAATTTCTTTTCAATTTCATTTGTTTTCTTATTATCTTCTCATCTCCCTTAATAAAAATGGAATGATTAGTTTAGTTTGTTTTATTTAAAATAATTATATCATTTTAATATAATATTCATCCTTAAAAGCCACCAAATCTCTCTCTTTAATTTAAAAAAATCATCTCCTCTTACATGTCAATTTACCGACATCTTGAGATATGAAATTTAATTTTTCGTTAACACCTTCAATGATTTCACTAAAATAATTAAATGGTTCAAAAATGATTTTAAATTATATTCTATAACCATATTTATTTTCTATATCTAACATTTATAAATAATACAAAATGATAATACTAAATAATTTCATAGTGGTCGAAAAACTACAAAACTTAACCTAAAACAATCATCATTAAATTTTTATTAATGATTAATCATTAAACCTTATAATGAAATTATTCAAATTATAATTTAAAATTTTATAATAACATTAATAACATGTAATAAAAATTCTGTATATTTATCCTACTTTTACACAGACTTCCATTAATGTATACAAGTGAATTGATCTTGACTACTAAAAAAGAACACACCCAAACAATCAAATTAAAATCTATAACTCATCCAAAGGCCTATAAAAGATATTAATAAAACCATAAAGAATCATATTCATGTAAAAAACAGTTTAAAATTTATAATTAATGAATATAATGTTTTTATTTGAGATATTATAGTGATGAAAGCATTCAGACACAAGGTTAGGGGAATTCTCAAACCTAACTCTGTTTCTCTGAGTTTTCCCACATTTACCCCATTTTTAGTATGGATATTCCATAAATATAATTTAATAATAATTATCATACCATTTATTGTATATTAACTGTTTTATAATTGAGTTTATGACCAATATAATGTTTGCAAAAGTTTCTCTTCTTTTAAAAAACACCCCTTTTGCTTCTCGAGATTGTTTCTTTGTCACTCAAGGTGGATGATTCTAATATGATGTTTGTTATTTAATCATTCATTTTGGAACACAAAGATTATAAATTTATGATTTATTAAATGGAACCCATTACATTACATGGGTTATTTTATGTTCGAGATTCATAAATTTTCTATGTGTCATTCATGATAATGTAAATATTATGATGTGACTGGTGAAATTAGAATTATAAAGATCAATGTTAATGTTATGATGTGATTGGTGTGCCTTCAATTATATAGAAATATAATTAATTCTGTAATGTGATTTATTTTACATAAAAATTTACATAATTATTATCATGATTCCATCTTTGTTCACAACTATTTGTGGTAGTTGACCACTAAGACATGATGTTTCATTTTTTTTAATTTCCACATTCCATGACATTTCAAATGGATTCCTATGATTATAATGATATTATGCCTATGATATGATAATAATTATTATTCTCACCCCATTTTATATTATTTCATTTTCTTATCTACTCTCTTATTGTGCCTTTAGATCACCTATTTTTTATGTATATTCTCTGGTGATTAATTGTACTTGGAAGAATTCAGGGGGAAATAAGAAGCTAGAGAAGGAATTAAATAAATGCATGTGTTTTATTTTATAAAATTCATATATGTTCCTTGTTTTCCATAGATACTAAAACTTTGGATATTTTTAATGTAATTAATTTATTTTTCTATCATTAAAATTATGTAATATTAATGTAAGAAAAAGTCGGGTCACTATGGTATACATCTAGGATTATTGGGGAAAGGGAAAAAAGGTGAACTTAAATACTCTCTACGGGGAAAGTATAGAGTAATCAATAATGAATCATTTTGAATAGAAATAATGTAATGGAAAACAAATGAACACACACTCCAAGTAATCAACAAACCCGTATAGAAGTGGATAATCAATTATCAAGGGTAATAAATAGAAACAAATGTCATTGAAATAACTAGATATTGAAAAATAAATATAGAAAGATAAGAAACTATAATCACACTCCATTAAAATAAAATTATAAAGTAATATCATTACAAAATGTTATGAAACTAAAACACATTCAATTTAATCAATTAACAAAAAATGTAATATATCTACTGATATATCGATGAAAAATCTCGTTGACAAAAAATAACTGAAACTAGATGATAGAAATGATTAATTATTGGCCACCATGTTTCTTATGTACATAGTAAATTTACCATTAATAACATTAATAAGATGGATTATAAAATAATGGTTTTAAACCTATTTGTTTTTTCAACCATTTCTCTACAATCACATCCTTTAACAAGAGAGTTTATAAGATACTAGTTATAAACGTGAAGGGGTTTTTCAATATAATTTCATCTAATAAGACTGATGATGCATATAGGGTATTAATCTCAATATTCCCCAACCCATGTAACTCCATTCCAAACCATTCTTCATATATCATATATTTGATTTATCAAATAAATGATGTTCTTTACCATAAAATGTCTATATTTAATAGAAGACACCTATTTATCAATATTTCCACAAAAAACCCAATAACATTAAATTTTAAAACCATATGAAAAATGATATATAGTTTAGTAAATTATCATATCCATGAAAATTGATATGGATAATTAGGGGAAATTAAATTTTAAATGATCCAAAGAAGTTGAATATTTCAAAGGGACTAAAAGGAATCAAGTAAGTGAATGTGAATACTATCCGTAGAAAAATAAATCATAAAAAATACAGAGGAATGATAAGTATGGTATAAATATAAAATTTTCTAAGTGGTGTAGAAATATAGGGTTGTTGTTATTGGTTAATATAAATACTATAAAAAGTTATTTTAAAATCATTCTAGAGGAAAATTTTAATTTTTTTTAAAACCCTTTTAAATATAATATTATTGAAAAATTAATTTTTAAAAACATTTTATTAAAAAAATTCATTTTAAAATTTTGAAAGAAACGTCAAAGAATTTATTGTGGGTAAATATATCGATGTTTTATAAAGTAAAAATGAACATTTATTTTCCATGGTAAAATATTAGAAAAATCCTTGTTCGAAAATTGACAAGAATAGCCCCTTCAGAAAATTGGTAGAAGACCAAAGGGGCTAAATTTTCCTTCATAAATCATTTGTTAATTTGAAAAACACTTTAAAAAACTATTTTTTTAGAAGAAAACAGGTTCCCCAACTAAAGATATTAGTGGATTCTTGTTTTCTTGAAAACATTTTATAAAACATTTTAAGTACCAAATAGTGTAAAATGATATTAGTACTTGAAATAGGTCTTGAATAACCCAAGAAAAATAAAATTAAAGGTTTAATTAAAAAATGTTCAAATAAGTTTATCTAATAGATAACAAAGTGTAAAAACTCATGAGAAAAATGATATTTTAATTTAAAACCGTGAAAATATTATACATTTAGATGAGAATAAATCAATGATTAGACTTTGTGTATCAACTATATGTCCAAATATATTAGTGTAAATACATCTCTTGATCTTAAGAGTCATTATAAATATAATTAAAAAATATTATCAACAATGACAATATAATTTAACCCAATGGAAATAAATTGGTTTATGAAATTATTTTCTACATGGGAACATTTAACTCGAATTCCCTTAATTCGAATAATTTCAACTAAAACACAAAATATTAAGAAGAATAAATAAATCCTGATATTATATAAAAATATATACTATGTACACCATTTATAATATATTAGGTTCACAAAAATGAATTCATTATGTCTATATAATTTTAGAAAACACAAAAGGAAGTGTGAATGAAAATATAATCCTTAAAAATGTTCTCATTGAGAATAATATTTAAAAATTCGAAAGTGTCACCTACAACTTTGAATGGATGAAGGTGATTCATTGTAGACGAATTCGTCATATGGAGATGAGGTTCCGAGGAAGGAATTCATAGATGCTCCTCTTTGGAATTCTTCATTAGAAGAACGTGTTATTCATTCTTCATTGTCGATATATTTTTCACTCTTCTCCCTCGTTCTACCAAATTAAAGAATTCCAAGCCAAAAATAATAGATTATGATATCTTATTGAACCGTTTGCCTAAAATGAAAAAGGTTTTAATTAAATAATTGAACGTGTTGGCGTAATTAATTAACTAGGAGGATAAGGCATATTATGTGTTAGGGGAGTTGAAGAGGCTCCCATACACTTAATTAAAGATTGAGGGTTTCTCCATTAATGGGGTGATTCAAGGGGGGTTAAATTCTGGGTGGTCCCCACCACAATAAACATGAATAGGTGGTTAGGATCATGTGTGCCCCACCACCATAACCACTCATTGGAGATTATGGTGTGGTGGTACCAACCTCTAACTTCCACATGATTATTGTAACAAATAAAATAAAAAAATACATGCACTTATTTTATTTTATTTTTCCCACAAAAAACCCAAATACTATAATTTATTCCTGACCATCTGTCAGAAAGGTGAATGTCTTCTTAAGGGAATACTGGAGTTGTGAGTTCAACGGAGACCTCATATTTCAATTCCAAGCACCAGTTCAAAATTTATAAAAACCCACATTTATGTTTACTGAACGTTCTAACAAACCTTAGTAATTGATTTCGGGCACACCAGGCCTCAGAATCACGCACCATCAGTTTTCACGGACATGTAAAATTCCCCTGTATTTAAGAATAATAAAATTTACATTGAAATTCAAGGACATTATAATTTATTTTGCATTGTAAAAGGTTAGAAAATTCAGTGTTCGAAATATTGTTAGAATATTCCTTTAAAAACATTGGAAAATGGAATAAAAGGGTAAAATTTTATTTAATAAATCATTTTAAAAGGATAAAAACTATTTTCAAAACAATTTCATAAAACTAATTTTTTTAATAAAATTAGTTCTCTATCTAAAGGGTGAAATGGATTTGGGTTTTCCTAAAAACATTTTATGTACCAAATAGTGGTAATGTGGTACTGTTTCTTGAAAGAGGTCATGAGTAACCCAAGGTGGAGAAATTGAATGGTTTTATTAGAAAACGATAAAATAATTTTCAATGATGGAAATTCAAGTGTAAATAATCCCAAAAAAAATATATTATAAAGGAAATCCTTGAAAATATAATATCATTGAGGTGACAATCAGTCAATGAGTATATTATGTGTATCGCTTGTAAATACACATATTAAAGTGGAAATACATCTATAGATAGTGATATTCATAATTCAAATAATCATGGAATATTAAGGGAAAAAGGAATTTATAAAGTATAATGGAAATGAATTTGGTTTTGAAATTATTTTCAACTTGGAAACTCTTTACTCGAATCCCATTATATG
This sequence comes from Viscum album, assembly GCA_963277665.1. Lineage (NCBI taxonomy): Eukaryota > Viridiplantae > Streptophyta > Magnoliopsida > Santalales > Viscaceae > Viscum > Viscum album. The sequence goes on from OY728123.1 coordinate 641,024,346, forward strand.
AAATAATTGCAATTGAAACACAAAAATATCATAAACAATTAATGAATCGTGTTATTAAATGAAAAAATGTTAGTATTTAAAACATAAAAAAGAAGCAAAAAGAAAGTTATTGTTTCAATATAATGTTAATAATCACAAAATTAAGTGATATTTCAATGATAAAAATTAAAAACAATCTCTAAGATAATAATCTGAGAGCATTCTAAATTTTCTCATACCACATTGAAACATTTGAATCACAATCTCCATAAAGTAATAAAAGTAAATTAAACATATAATAACATTTCAATAAAGATATTATTGATATAACACTTCAATGGTTAGTATATACACCATATAAAAAAACATGTTTCAAAAAAAAAATATGTCTCAAGGGAATGAAAATTCTGATGAAATCCATTTCCTTATGTTCCCCTTTTTGGAGAACATCCTTTAAATTCATGTCTAAGTTTTTTAAATATGTAAATAACTAATACCATAACCATAATAAAATTTATAATATCATATATTATTATCTTAGGATATCTTATTAATCATTTATTGTCAATATTTCATTATTTTCTCTATTTTGGATGTTAATTTCCTGGTTTGTCAAGAGAATTGTGACTTGTTATTTCTGATTTCTATTAATTATATCATAGTTTCAACATATCCATAATTTAATCCGTTATTTAATATCATATAAATACATTATATATGAATTTATAATAATCCATAATATTTATAGATAAGAAATAAAACGCACGGTTTATAAAGATAGTAGGTCATAAGTATACATGAACATTACTTTCATTTATTTTTCTTATTTAAATAATAAAAGTACAATTATAAATATATATATTTATATTATTCAAGTATAATATCTATTTTATATATGATTCATATGTTTATTAAAAACATCATTTATACATTCCATGGATAATGTGAATGAATCACATCCCTTTGAGGGGCGGTAGTACACACTGCCACAAATGATGTTGTAATATTCCCAAATAATTTACTGCAAAATGGTACATGTTACAAATAGTTTAAATAAGTATATATAGATTATAAATAGCATATATTACTTATATAAACATAGATTTTATCATAATTCTCCACCATGTGATGTGGAAAAGTAAAAATGGACAACTTCATTTAGTTAGGTGGTAGTTCGCCGAATACAAGAACAGTAAGATTGTTACTCGTTAAACAGAAATGTGTTTAATAGTATGTATAATCCTTAATATCAAAACATATTAATATATTTATTATATTGGTATTATTTTATATTCATGGAATAAAGAAAAATTAAATACTGGAAAATGAAAAAAAACTAAAGAACATGAGGAAGGATGTTACCTCTTAATCTGGTAACTCTTTTTGGTTTGAACCAAAGGGCTTCCTTTGATGTATTTATGACCAATGTGACAATTATATGTTTTTTGGAATTGTGGATAGATATTTGTTTTAATCTTGGTCATTATAATGATTCTTTAGAGGTGAGGGGAAGTGGAAGGAGACAAGGACTCTTTAAAGTGGAGGAAGAGTGACACTCATGTAAATTTTAGAAGATATAATTCCACCAATGTTTATAATATGAAACAATGATCAAATAATGTTCAAAATTCAATAAAAGTGCGTATTTGTTTTAAATATAGCAATAATATGGTATTTTGACAAGTTTATAGGTCATTTTCCCCTTATTGTTAATGTTTAGTCCTTTGTTAATCTAATTTTACTCCTAATCATTATAATAAATATTAATTACTTCCAAAAAAATTGTCAAAAACTAAATTATATTTTTTAAAATTTATAAATTATTCTGATTCAAAAATTAAACCATTTATCAAAATTCAAATCACTAATGTGGTGGAAATTAATTAACATTTAGTGATGCATATAGGACTACAACGAGAGATATAAATGGAAAAATGTTCAACAATTTGTTATGTCTTATATTAAGTTTCAAATATAAATTCATTAAATTGACCTAAATTTTATTAGTTCATAAAAAAATTAATAATTAAAAATTAATTCAATTTAAAATATTATTTTACATTATAATTAAATTAGGTGAAAAAATGATTTGAATTAAAATTTATTATTTTTTGTTATGCAATATAAAATATAACATTATAGAAAAATACCAACACTTAACCCCAACCTAATTTTTATGTTTAGATTTAAAATATTAAGTTTATTTTTACATATAATATTTATTAATTATTTGAAAAATGAAATTAAAATAGGTTCTCCATTAAGTGCTGGTAAAATTTCCTTTTTAGAAAAATAAAATATTCAAGCCTAAAACATAAATTTTTCTTATCTTATTCCTTCAAAATCAACTAAAATAACATAAAATATTTTATTTAATATATAAAATATATATTTTGTTCATATAATTAAATAATTGTAATTAATTTAATTTATTCGACGAAAACAAATTTTTATTCATCAACAGATTTTCATTATATTCAATTGGTTTTTATATTAATTTCAAATTAATTGTAGCCATGTAATTAGTTATATATTTTTTTAAACCAAAACTTTTAATAATATTGTTAAGAATATTTTTAACCATTAATTTTAAAAAGAGGTTTATTATTAATATATTAATTAATAATATTTTAATAATGTATTTTTGTTCGGTAAAACTCAAACTTGTGTGTAATATAATCTTTTGATGAAAGTTTTCATTTCGTGTGATGTATGCTAACTCATTGTTGTGTTCATTGAAAGATACAAAATAAGTTAAATTTATTTAAAATACTAAATATATTATAAATTATAAGGATATTATATTCCTTTTTGTGCTTGGTGTTGTGTTTCATACATGCTATCAAATATAATGTTCCTACTTCAAAGTTTCAGGACAGTACAATTAGTAATATTATAATATATTTTTGGGTGGTGGAAGAAAAAATATTTGGAAGAACTCATCAAAGACAATTACATCTTCATTGTTTATCCTATATTGAAACACACCTTAATCCTTCATATAGTTGTCTCTAGTGGATACCAAAACCTCTAAGATGTGGGAAATATTTTTTCAGAGAGTTTTAGTCCGAATTATTTTATAACTAACAAGTTTTATTTTTGTGAGGAGTAGGGTGGTAAAGTGGTTCTTATATTTTTAGCGGGTGGAATTTTTATAAATAAAAATGTTTTACATAAAAAGGGAAATCATAGACAAGAAAATTAGATCCAAAATTTATAAAATTGAATATAAATATTTATTAGATTGGGAAATCATTTATATTACCTATTTAGAATATGGTATTGTAATATTATATAGCCATATCTCTTAATTTAACCATTTCACTACATTTATACTTTACCAAAATTTCTCACATTTACATTAGTTAATTATTACTGTGAATAATAGAGATATGGGAATTATTACCTAATTTTGACATTATAATTTGAATTTTTAAAATCATTTTACAATATCCAAATTCTACAAGTGGTAAAGAATAAATTTTATAAAGGATTTCTGAATGAAACAATATTATTTTGGTGGAAAAATGACTTTTTACAATAAAAATGAATTCAAACAAAACTAATTATTTTCTTCCTCTGATGATAATTATTTGTTTATAATTAAAAATCATAGATTCATGACATTTAAAGAAATATAAAAAATTAATATAAGGTTATGAATACTTAATTTAAGTAATATGTATAAAAATAGATTCTTTAAATTCATGTTTTTTTAGAGAATGGTTTATTTTATTTTTAATTCCTTGTTATATCATAATGACATCATATAAATTATAGTAATTTTAAAAACTATATATTCAATGTTCACTTAAAACAAATTTTTATGAAAAATCACAAAATTACACTCAAATATTTTTTTACCATTTTGTATAAAAAAATTTCTTTATTTTATGGAATTCAAATTCAATATTTTCTTATTTTATTTTTAAATATAAATATAAAATATAACAAAAAATTGTTTTTATTGATTTTAGAATTTTAATAATTATCAATCATAATTCATTCCAACTAAAAATGAGGGTTAATTTATTTATTTTATTCACATTAAAATATTTTAGAGTTATAATCAATTTGAAGTGGTCAATTTAATTTAATACTAACACATAACTCATTAAAAATAGTTCCTCGAAAAATATACATTTATAACATTAAATGATTTTAATAATATTCCATTATTTATTTATCTGTTAACCATTAATCTACCTGAAAATAATTATAAAATAATAATAATAATATTTAATGAATACTAATTTATTATTTTATAATAAATAATTTTATTATCCTTTTATTTACATGACATTTAAATCTCCTTTTAACTTTATTAATATGTCTGCACACTATATACTCATATTATATTAATGTTAACCTTTATTTTAATAAAGTTTATCTGGGATCATTTTACTTTTGTGTGAGTATCTATATAATAAACTCAATATAGTATTTATTTACAAAAGAAATATGATAAAACATTGGGGTTTGACATATATTTTCGATGGTGGCAGTTCAGAAAAATGTATGCTGGTAAATGTGATTTTTGTCTTAAAAATGTTTATCCATAATTAAATTAAAAGTTATTCAATAGCTTAAAGAGAATAAGATTAAAATACTAATGGTTGATAATAATATTGATATTAAAATATATGACACAATCTTACCCATTATGTTTTTTTACATTGAAGACAAAATTTTTAAAAATAGTGAAGTATAGATATTTATGGACTTTCTAGACCAAATGAAAAAAAATTAAAATCTCCATGATCTATGAAATTATATTATTCCTAGTTTTCTATGTTATTAATACATTGTAATGAATATTTAACTTATAGGAACATTATTCTCAATATTCCTTAAAGAGTTTAAGAGTTGAATACATTAGATAAATTACAACTCCTATTTCAAGACCTGAAAATGTGTTTACCATTATATATTGTTATTGAATCCTATTTAACTATTAAGAGTCATACATTATAGGAGAAAAAAAATCATAGACTATGTTAAAGGAAATTTTAACTTTTGATTGGGATGTAAAAAAAGATATTTATTTATAAATTTTTCATTTTCAAAATTCTAATTAGGTAGGTCGAATGGTTCATCAATAATCAACCTAAGGAGGTGAATTATTTTATCAAGTATGTTTTGTTTCTTAGAACTATAAGAAGAAACCTACAACCTCAATAATAATAATGAAATTTGAACTTATTTTTGAATCACAGTTCACAACTAAAATGATGCAGATATAGTTAAAACATGAATTCATGATTTTGGAAGTCACATATCCATTAATTATTTGGTGTTAAAACCATTGTGTTATAAATTTTTTAAATAATCTATTGAATATTTGAGGTGAATTTATTTCGATATCAAGTACGAAAATAAAAAGTAGAAAGTGGATCTTTGATAGTAGAACTTGTACTATCTGTAAATGAAGAAACATAGAGTGTATATCTACATAATTCCCAATAAAAAGGACTTCCTCCATTACATGAGTGTATTTTTTGGAGTGTATTAACTACCAAAAATCCATATGGTTTAATATATTTTTTTTCTTTCTTCATTCTGTTATATTTATTTATAAATGGGTTATAATTTTAGAGATCTTATACAAAAGGCGAAGGAATTATAGTCATTTTGGGTGCTTGTAATGTAGGACTATAAGTGTCTTCTTATTGAGGGTTACATGAGAATATTTGTGTCTTAAACTTTTCATTATAGATCAAATTTTATTAAAATATTTCCTGAAATTACAATTGGTTATTTTAGAGACTTTATGGATTTAAGATTCCTACTGAAATGTAATAGAGAAAGAGGTAATATTAAGGACCTGAATATATAATTGTTAAATATACAATTTATAATTACATTAAGGGTTGTATAATTCTAAAAACTAGAATTTTGTTCAAATTTTATGTTATTTACATAAATCTATCATTAAAATCATTTTTCCACTAGTTTCTTATAATAATATTTCTCTATTTTGGAATATGATTTTTGGATATATTTATTTCTAAAATACATATGGATTGATGTAATATTAAAATATTTTATGGTACTATAATGGAATAAATAAATTGAAAGGAACAACAAACAAAATAATGGTGTATATCAAAATATTTTGTGTTTAGTTCATTTGAAATCAGTTGATTAAATCTTGAGAAGAGTGTTTGTTGATGTGTTTTTATTTTTCTCTATGTTGATTGGGTGGAAATGTGAAGCTAAATAATGTAATGGATTATACAAAAACATTATAATTAATTTAGTAAATGCATAGAGTTCATTAATCATTGTTATATATCATATATGGGTTTATTTTTTGATCCACCATGAATATTTGATACATTGTGGTTTGGTAACCACATCGTAGATTAAATAAAGAAAGAAAAGTAGAAAATATTATTTGAAGAAAATTTCATATATTCTTTATTCATAGGTATACTTATCTTATTTTTATGATCATAAATCTAGATATAAAGAGACATTTCATGATTTTTAAAAAACACATCATAGTTTAAAACCATCCTTCAAATCTATTTTTAAACATTTTCAAGCAGACCACTTCAGAATGAATGGGAACCCAATACAAGACTTCTCAAGAAATAGAACAACATGGTTTTAGTAAATGATATATTTTTGGAAATAAAAAATGAACGCTCATATTTGGTTAATATTTAAATTTTTAACAATAGTTTTCATTTTAGAATTTAATTGGGCATACCACATCAAGATTAACTTCAAGAGAATGTGGTTTTTTATTAATCTAAATAAATGTAATGATTAAATTTTATTGGTATAAAAAAACATGAATATACTCACTTAAAAATTTCATGGAACATTCTAGTTATAAAATAGTAGTTTTTTGTTAGAGTAACTAAAGTACACCCTTGATCTAAACATAGATGATATTGAGAAGGTTTTTAAAATATTGGTCAATATTTTTTACACTTTTTTATCATTAATATATTAAATTTTAAGATAGAGTTATTTTTCCATATCCATTATTCCTAATAAACAATATGATAAATATGTTTTATGTATGAATCCAACTCTAAAAAACAAACTACATTTTAACAAGATAAAAATAGTTGATAAGCCTATTACAAATATCATAGGTCATTTTTCACTCTTTATCTCTATATATCACCTATAAAAAATCACTTTATTGGTTTTAAAATTCTTTTCCAAAATTATAATGAAAACACATTTCAAATTATTTGGGATATGTTTTGTGTAACAATGACCCCTTAGTGATTTTAACTATGTTTTCATGGTTACATCATCATAAGAATCCACTAAACCCATGAAAAATATGTTATAATACCTAACCCTATTAAAGTCCCATTTTTTATAATCATCCATCAACTATATTATTGAATACGTAATTACCTACTTATAATATAAATCATAATATCAAATCATTTGTGCATACCATCAATGAGGGATAATAGTGATATAAATGAATTTACAAATTCTTGGAAAAAAATAAATTATATCAACCACCCACTATTAGTACAATATTTAATTTAAGTATTCCCATAGTTAATTATTTAAAAAATCAATGATCTAATGAAATATTACCATAATCACTACATTGAATCTGAAGTGATAAGTAAATAATAATTTAACACAAATAAAGATCCAAGACTGTCTCTTAATATTTTATAAATCTTCTTCCAAACTACTATTTGGCTTCCAAAACAATTAAATGTTTTTTATAGTAAATTTTTATCTAAAAATATGGAATAAAAATAATCTCATTTCCTTAAATTTTTAAGCCATTTCGTTTTTAATTTACACAATATGACCACAACTATGACATGGTTTTATCATTCATGAAATGGTTTTTAAAATTATTTCAAATCAGTATATGAAATCTTGAAATTTTATTTATACAATTAATTTAAAATTGTAACTCATAATATTGTATAATATTTATTTAAAACCATTAAATAATATGATCCAGTGGTGTAAATAGCTTAATCATCTCAAAAAATCAATTTATGACATAAACTACAAGAATTTTTAGAAATATAATCTACTATATAGTATAACAAGATCTAGTTTTACTCTTTTTGGAATTTCATAACTATCTTAATAAATATAATCCAACAAAAATATTCCCCACTTTTTTAATCCATTCACCGTGATCAGAAAAATAAAAAAACCATGTTTTGCTATTCCCAAAAACCCCAAAAAATTTTATTTTCATCTTTTGCAAGACATTTAATTCACACATACTTTTCCAACACCCTTAAAATTAATAATGAAAATAATTAGTAATGTAAAAATTATATATCTTGGGAAAATTGGGGTAGTAATTACTCTTCTAGACTCTCTATCCATAGTGTATAATCTCTTTATGGTGATCTATCTACTTATTTTATTGTTACTTTAGTTACTACTACCCTATATGATATTCTCAATGATTATCAATAAGTATATTAACAAAATTTTATTTATTTTATAGGAAAAATAATTCATTCATGTATTCATGTTGATAAATTTTATCTATAATTTGGTGAGATGGAGGTCATTTTTACTGTTTTTTTGTATAATTTTTATAATTATGCAGTAGTTGCTTTTATATAGTTACCTAAATTTCATAAGGAAGTTACAAAATCAGTACCAGATGAACCCTTTGTTTCTTATATGGTTGATGAAAAATATAAGAAATGTAAAGTGTAACATTCTCTTATTGTTTAAAAATATTATAATATTTTTATGAATATTAGTTTTCTATAATAATTACCTTCTCAACATGACTTTGTAGTTTTCACTATAGAGGATTTATAGAGGATTAATTTACAAAGTATATTATTATAATTGAAATGTAAGAGATTATTTTAGACTTTAAGGATCCTTTTATATCCCCTTGAATTTAATTAGAGACTAATGAATAAATAATTCTACTTTAATTAAATAAAGATGAGATGATAGGTTTAGATTCATTTTCACATTCTAGGAAATAATAAAAAACTCTTTTGGCAACCTAAAGTGACTTTTTTTTTGGAGATTAATTTATTTAAAAAATAAAAAAATTGGTTGATAAGTTATTAGTAACCTTTTATATTGTGATAGATCTAGGAATATCTTTGGTTGGAACATTTATTGTTCTTAAAATTAATACTAGACTACTTATAAAGATTCATTTATTATATATAAAGATATATGAATTCTATATAAACATGGATAACATGGAAAGTACTCAAATTATTAAAAATAATGTTTGATTAATTTAAGATGATAATTTGTTAATATCTTATATTTTTTATGATCATCTAATATTTCAATGGAATCACTACCCAAGGTGGTAGTTGAGAATATTTCTAAAAAATTTCCAATCAAACAACTAAATACCCCTTCATTTATGTTAAATAATATTTAAAGTATTAAATTAAATCATGATATCATAGAGTTTGTGACATATTAGGATATTAGTGATATTTTATTAGTTAATGTGAATTTTTTTTACTATTTAATACAAGGAAAAAGAAAATAAAAAAATTAAGTTAGATATGAGACACAAATATTTACATAGTTTTAAAAAATATTATACGTCCATAATGATGAATAATAACTTCACTAATTCATAAGAAGAATTATAGGGATATTTTCATGTTATATCATGATAGACCTAGATTGATATGTTAATGAAGACAATGTAATTATCAAACACAAATGAAAAGTATGTCCATTGAGCTACTGTAATTAGTGGCCGAAAGATTGCAGAGCAACATTACCACTATATGAAAAGTATGACACGCTAATGAAATTATGTAAAATTACACACAAATATAATTCCTTGTTAGTGTTTCTTGGTTAGATCCACAATAGTTCAATCAGAGTTTCTATAATACCCAAAAATAATTGGATTGAGGTCCTTCGGTCCCTAGACACCTGAGCTAGGCCTCGTTATCCCTGCAACCACCAATGACCCCACGTTGGAGGTAAAACCATGATACTTGTTTCTGGTGTGTATTTTACACATATAATTATAAAATCAACATCCATAGAAGGATCGATATACAACATTCCCACATAGGTATGTCATATTAAATATTCTTTTAGTATTAATGGTATTTTTCTTGATATGATTTTTATATCTTGTGAAATATATATATATATATATTATTTTAGGAACATTATGATTAATAATCATGAAACCATAATTCAATAAAAAGTCAAAATATTATTGTAAATGTTTTACAATATATTAAAAATTCATTGGTAGAAAACTAGTCATGGAAATTAAAAATTTGCTCATATGAGGAATTTATTTTACACGAAAACTAGTATGAAATAATTATTTTTCATTATTGTCTTATGTTTTCAGGATTAAAAAAATAAGAAGTTATTATGATGAAAAAATTTGTGGAAAAATATATGTAAGAAATTTCATGGAGTTGTTTTTTATATTCAAGGTGAATTTGAGAGGCTAGTTGTTGATAGTTTTCAAAATTCCATAGTTATGTGGGGTTATTGTAGTATTTATGGGTTAAAATGAGGAATTTAAAGGCAATATATCTTTTTTCCATTGTTTAGTTTTAGTATCATTTCATTACACTACCTAAAAGTCATTCCCATTATTCTGTCTCATTCTTATAGCCTAATTTTTCTTCTCTAATTACTAATCATTAACTTATAACTTCTTACATAGGGAAATAAATTTATTTAGGAGTAACAACTAGATATGGATTCATAGTTAGTATATTATTATCTTTTCAAAGAACTATAGACATTGTCATTCATGGTTATTTTAATGTATGAAATTTTCTAATATTATGGTTTGATGGTCTGAGGAAATGAATACATAAATGAAATTTTATCTAATGTTTTTTTCTCTATTATACTATTGTTATTTTTAATAAATATTCCCTCACACTATTTTATTTTTAAAAAATTATAAAATAATAATTCTATAGGATTTTTTAATTTCTTCATTACTATATAAAAAATTTATATTAATTTAAGTGGAATTTAATTATTGTCTTTTTCTACATCCTTTTAGGTTTATTGCCTATGTTTATAATCTTAAATTAGACTTTAAATTATTAAATATTATTTAGTGGTTATTTTTTAGTGAAATTAGTAATTTTTTATAATTATGATAGTTATCGTTTTTTTTCTAAATTAGCCATCGATTATACTTTCTAAATATTTATTAATTTATTTTATTTTTTATTTTATTTTAATTGTAATTCATACACTTAAATTTTATTTTTTGTGTTCTTTGAAATATATATTCACTTATTCTATTTTTGTTATTAATCTATTTTTTAATTAATAGTTCATTAATTTTAAATTTCTTGTAACAAATGATATAATAACTAGTTGTGATAATTTTAAATTTATTTTTTTATATTATTTTTCATTAAAGTTATTTATTAGGTGTTAAATTAATTAGAAAATGTAAATTAAATTTTATTTTAAACTATATATTTTATTATCCTAAATTTAGAAATTTTAATTTAATTTATTTTGTTTTTTATTTTTGTTCATTATGCCTGAATATTATTTTTTCGTAAAATACCAAAACAATTGTGACATACATTTTAAAGTAATTGTTGACAGCTCAATTTTTTAATGGGAATATAATTTCAATGACTCTATTTTTTTCAACATTTCATGAATATATCTATCCTTCTAAGTGAATGTTTCATTTTGGAAAATGTATAAAATCGTTGTAGTCATATAGTTAATGTTGTCACATGACTAAAAAGGGAATGGAATTTGTTAATAATGAAACAATAAACTATGGTTATGTAGTATCATATGTGCCAACTATTGAATATTAGAGAAATGTTGGATCAATAGTATTGGTATTTCTGATCAACAAAAAGTCTAACCTCACTTATCTCAATTAACAAAAATGATGATCTAATTAGACCATTAAAAATTACTTGAACCAATCATGTAAGATTCATATTTATATGAATAACCAAGCTAGATATTTTCATCTAAAAATATTTAGGTTCAATCCATCAAAATGAATTTAAGGACTATCGACGCCAGACTGAAGGTTTGATGATGAAAAAATGTTGTATCTAATTTTGGGATCTGGGTTGTGTATGATGATGATATCTTCAAGAATGGAAGTCTCTTGTATGGATGGTGTTTCATGATGATCCAACCAAATCTATAGAACAAACGGATGGGAAAATTGAAGAGGATAAGAAATGTAAGTTTATTTAAAGAATCTTAAAGAAATCAAATAAAATACGAGCTCAAGGGTTTCTTACCATGGGGAATGGATGTTCTACCAAAACCTTAGAGCAAAAAATTCCATCCATGGATCTTGGAATGAACTACAAAGAACAGATATAACAACTCAAAATCATTATAGAAGAAAAACCAACTCAATCTCACATTAGTCAAAGAACCCCCATGTTGATCGTTAAAATACAAACTAATATCGAATATAGATGTCTAGAGTTGAATAACCATGTGTAGATTATTATAGAAATTATTCGTATCACTACTATGGGGACATTAGAGTTTGAGTGAACTTATAAAAATTGAATTAGATGAAGATAAAGAAGAATAATGTTTCACCTACATGTTTTGGATTTGATTATATGATTTCATCTGGTTCACCAATGAATAACACTATAGATTTTCCTAAAAATATAACTATAGAGGCCTAACTATGATGAAAAAAATTGTTTAAGATGATATTTTACCCTTAATTTAATACAAATAAAATAAATATATGTTTGAATCTATTGTAGTTTAATCTTCTTGAACATCCTATGAAACTCAATTGGAATTGGGAGTCCCAAATAACATTTAAGATTGAAGGAAATTTATGTGTTAGTTTTAATTTATTCGAAGGTTTGATAATGGAGATAAAATACTATGCACTAATATGTTTTGGTTGTTTGGATGAAGCTTTCATTATTTTCCAATAATGTCATTGGGGGTTTTTTATCAAATCCAAGAGTGTCCTTTCTGAAATATTCATATTGATATACTTATTAGTGACACAGGATTTCTTTATTCCATCTTTTTGAACAAAATCATTAAGAAATTTTTGAAATAATATTTGGATGGAATCATGTCTAGATGCATTTTAAACAAATCACATGTGTTTTATGAGTAGTTTTTAGAAAGTTACTTCTTAATTAAAGTGTTATTGATGAAATAACATGAGTATAAACAATAGTAATTATGATTATAAATTAATTTTTATGATACAAGATCTTTTCTATGTGATCTTCAGACCAGGGAAAGTGGAATCTTTCTAGGAAGTACTAATTTGAAAACCTGAATATATGAGAGATTCATTATTTTTCATTCCTTTTATTTCATTCATTTATATCGAAAAATAAATAGAATTCACGTAAATTCATTGAAATAAAAAAATGTGGTTAAATTCTTTATTGTGGAATTATATTTTAGGTTTTATAGTTTTAATTCATCATGAATTTGTTCTTAAAATACTATAGTTCCACTAGAATTTTCTTTTCAAAACATTGAAATATATCAATTAGATTTATTCTGATTGGAATTTATTTTATGTAAATTTTGTTTTTATGTTTCTTGATGTGGTGAGATATAAAAATCATCCCTTTTTAGGATGTTATCTTAGAGATGGGAATTAACCAAAATAATATTTTTTGATACTCTGGTAATAAATTTCCCATAAAAGAATAGAATATTTTAAACCTAGTTTATGAAATAAACTTTTCATTCTCTCATTGTTATTTTTTGTTCTAATTCTCAAATTTTAATATTCATCCCCTCTCAATAAATTTTAAATTACTCTTTTTAGTATAGTTTTTTTCAAAAATAATATTATATATATAAATCTTGCATCCACCATGGTTTTTTGTTTTATATTTTCTAATTTTAAATTCATAAAATCATTAAACTATTCAAAATTGGGTTGACACCATACTCAATTAATATTAGTATCTTTATAGTAGTTATAAATAATTAAAGGACACATAAAATTAACCCACATGAAATCATTGGATTTAAAAACTAAAAAAATATAAATTCAATATTAGAAAATTATTTTATTGAGTAAAATGGGATTTTCCACTAAAAATATATGTTCAAAAATATAATTCTCCCTGATATATTTGATGAGTAAAAAAATTTATTTCTCTCTTAAATAGATGTGATTTACACAAATGTCTGATTTTGTTTAACCAAATATATTAAAATTGGAAAATTTTAAACCAATGAAACAAACATCACTTTGAATTTTACAAAGACATGAATGCTTCTATTTACTTACAAGGGAACATAAACACTTAAATAGAAATCAAAATAATTATACACATTTTTTGAATGAGATAATTTAATAATTACAAGTAGTATAAACAATCCATCAAAAGGCTTAAAAATAACAGATTGAAAGAATAAGAGGAAAAATAATTCAAACTTGTAATTGTATTTTCTTTTCATAAACCATGTAAATTATACCATAATAGTTTAAAATCTAATAGAATTTTTCAAAAAAAATGATTGTTATAAATCCAACTCCAAAATTTTTACCAAAAAAAAATATTTCAAAGATCATGAAGTTGATGAACTGGATTAAATCCATTACAAATTATATAAATTTAAACTCAATAAAGTTAAATAATATATCTCAATCATCAAAAAAATTATCCCATAAACAATAAAGTTAAATATTGAAAAACAAAAAAAAATTAAATTAAAAATTATTGATTTTTCATGTGTTCTACTTTGAAGTAATGTTTTTATTATTAAAGGGGACTCCCACCCCACACTTAAAACCATTCAGTATCCCCATTGATGATCCTTAAAACAGGAGATAAAATTTTATCAGTTATTGTTCAATAATATTTTCAATTTAATATAGTTAAAATTTTGTTCTAGGGTCTCAAAATAGTTCAAAAAAAATTCCATAATTTCATATTATGTGTTCAAATATTATATAAATCAATATACACTTTCATTTGTATTGATATAATAATTTTAAATGAAGTTGAAAAAAAGTATCATGAAAAAAACTGAGTAAAAAGAAAAAACATTAAACCAATTTTTTTTTGTGATAACAACCTTGAAAAAAATCAATTAGATTATCAATAATTTTGAAAATAATATTCTAATCACCCAATTCAGAGATTGTATTTCATTTTAAAAAAATAGATAGTGGAATCACTCCTCCAAATATAAGTTCACATTTTGAGTTGTTTTATATAATATTAATATAAATTTTTGGCAAAATAATTATAAAGAAACATGATAGAAAAAAATTAAATTATAAAATAAATGAAAATTTTAAACTATTACACCCATATTTTAAGAATATTTCTCCTTTTAATTTATCAAAAAATATATCTTCCCTCATAGTATTAAGAGAAATACCATTCGTTTTATTTTAATTTGAGTTCATAAAAGTTAAAATATATTCAGATTAAGATTTCAACAATTATCTTTAAAATAAGATTAATACAGAGGTAGAGTTTAGGGAAATTTTATATAGTGAGACTACACAATGAAACAAATTAGAACATTTCTCTTCCTTTATCACCAAAATAGAATATTTTATTTTGAAAAATATCAGAAACAAATAATTAGATCCATGTTGAAATGGATTGTCATAGATAGATCATATAATTTTGTTATTCTTTTCAAAATTGAAAGTAAACACATAAAAAAATATCATGGGTTCACTCCCAGGAAGAACTAAATTTAATGTTTTTAGTTAAAATTAATTTAAAACTAAATTTTCTAGAAAATATATGGACTCAATCTATTTGTATTCCATAAGAAAATAATTTTTCCCTCAATCCATTTACTATAATTAACATATTCTATCTTTAAAAAATTTCAACATCTCTATTTTTAATCACACTAAGAATAGTGAAAGTTCTAGACTGCTTATATTTCAACTATCATGGAAATAGATTAAGTGTGGTATTAAATAGAAGAAAATTATGACCAATCTAGAATTATCTATTTTTAATAATAGAATCATGAAAAATATTATCTATCACTTTATAAATACAATAATTTTCTTAGTAATCTATTCAAATTAAATCTAACACTCTTTTCTCAAATAATATTCTCACTATAATAGTAATAAATCATGTTTAACGGCCTATGCTACCCAAAATGACATGTGTTGAAACTCCAAAAGAAAATAAACTGATTTCACACACAATAATATTTATGGAGATATACCAATATAGGTCTTAAAATATGTTCGATAAGCCTATAATAATTCATCCAATTTTAGGGATCAATCCTACCTAGAGTTATACACAATCTTCTCAGAAATCAATTTAACTACACTATTTATAATGTCCACATGACCACAAGATTTTGGATTTCATATACTTCATGTTCTCTAGACCCAACCATACTTCAAAACCATTTATTTAAATTTTACATTATTGAAATGGGTTTCATTGTGAATAATAAAATCTTTAGGCACCCCAAGTCTTGTGGAAATATTTTTTATTTGAATTTATTCACATTTGTATATAAATTATTAGATTTGAAAACAACCAAACCCCCACTTTGAAACATAACCAATAGATACTAATGTGTACTCATTCCCATGAGAATATGTAAATTTTCCTATAAAGTATAATCCCCCAATATCAAACTATCATATTTCAAAATGACTTTATGAGGTATCTATTACTTACATCCAATATTTCCTATAATTTTTCACATATCATATCCCCCAACTAAACTCCTATAATACATAAACAAATTAGGCCACAAGGAACCCTCTTGAATTGATTTTTGGGTTATTGTCTCTCATCTTTGATGGCCTCCCTAATGTGATGAGTCACAACTCTCTAAAATAGGAAACATAGCTTCCTCTAGCACAAAAATATTCAAGATACCATCATAATAACTCCAAAATAGTAAAGTATCTTCCCACAAATATTACTTATATTAATAAATTAACTTATTCATTTGATTAATTTATGAATATTTTGTCCATAAATTTGGATGCTATGGATTTTGAAATATCTACACACTAATATGATTACTCAATTGGAAACGTGTCCATGGATTCATAAGTAAATGATGAACTAATATCCCAATAATATTCACACTGAGTATCAGGAAACCTAGATACATAATCTAAAGAATAATTCTCATCACCCTATTTATCTCAAATCTCTACACAAAAATCATGATATAAAATTATCCACCAAATGTGTCTACGTTTCTCATTTTCTTTTTTAGTTATTAATTCAAGGAATGGTGGTGTGTAAAGACACTGACTTTAAAACCTAATTGGTACAAAATAATCTTCTCTATAGAAATCAATATCCCCAAAAAATTTCTCAGTAGTGGTTATGTTCATGTGAGCATCATTTAGTATTTTAATAGAATAATACGCCACATGTATTTATCTATCTTTCTTTTTTGCTAAAATTTCTCTAAAAACACTATATTAACACATAATTTCAACAGAAAACTTCTAATTCAGTGTAGTGATGATTAGATATAAAGTTATATTCTCCATAGGAAAATTAAAATATTTGTAACACTTTTTGTCAATGAAAAATGGTGTACCATTAACTATAAGCGAAAATTATTTATTTTTTTAAATTCTTTTAAAAAAATATTTATAGAAACCCATATTTTATAAAAGGATACTAACATACTTGAAATACTTTGGAGGATTAAATTTCCAAATTACATCAACATTGGTGTTGGAAACTTGAATTCCCCTCATAAACATTTTATAGATAACCAATATCACTACAGTGGGAAAAAATTAGCATTTTTCTAGTGGTGATCTAAGTTAGTATATTGAATCCTTTTTAAATGAAACTCTATATTGGTAAAATAGATCTCCAATGTTAACCCAACAGTGGATATATAAACCATAAATTCATCAATGATATTATTTACCTAGTATGAAAAGATAGCCATCATCCACCTTTAAATGGTGGTTTGGGAACTACAAATTCCAAATTATATTCATTGGTAAGAAAATGCTCTAAATGAGCATGTGAAAGTAGTTTTATCATAGCCATATAGGGATATAGAAATTATTTTGAAACCATTGTAACCATCTGTAAAACAAAATAAACCATTCCATGTAAGCCTCTCAATAATTTGATCTACATATTGAATTTGAAAATGGTATTTTCTAGTTATAGAATTCATATTTTTATAATATATATAGACTCTCCATCTGGTTTCATTCCCAACAAGATTTTTTGCATTGTATAGATTGGTGAAAAATATGAACCATTATTCTTTATGACTACTTGAACCAAACTACTCAATTTGTATATAAAATGGGACTAATTATGATAGTCTCACAACCTGACCCATGTCGGGGCTCAAACCACAACTACCCAAATCCTGCCTTTATAGGCCATGGCGGGTGACAAGAATAAAAGGCACAAAAATATTGGGGGGTGATTTTCCTACGTACCTAGACACACACATATACACACAAATAAATCAATGCAAAAGAGTAGAGGGAAAGAAGTAAAAGATGCTACACTACTATAAATAATCCAAACAAGCATAGACCAATAAAAATTACAAGTAGAATATTTTAAACTGAATGGAAAACTGGGAAAACAAATGCCCATCTTGAAAATTGTCTAATCATCAATGAAGCTATAAAAGTGAAATAGTTGGGAGAGCCCCACTCCAAGATCCCATGCTTTGACCATTGTACGTGGTCCAATATAAGGCCCCAGCCTTAAACCTTACTTAATCTTGAGTTATTACAAGATTACACATTGAGGATATTTTCAGGTTTAGAGTTTTAGAGAATTATATCATAAAACTTTCATTACATTTCACATTTAAACAAAGTGGTTACATAAAAGGTAGTATTCATTTTTTCCCCATCAACAGAAACATATTTAAAAATAAAGCATTGATTCTTTCTTGACACTTCCTTGACACTATCATCATATCATGTACCTTTCCCTTGACCTGTGAAAAACATTTCAAAAAAACATGGGATGAGTATAAAAAGCTCAGTAAGGCTTATAAAAAATATTGAAAGGAAACATGAGTTCATATATACATAAGAATGAAATCATACTTTACCCATAAAACATAGGCACTTTAACATACCTCATCAAATCATTAATAAATCATAGAAATCATAAGACATAAAAGGTAACTTGAGACATTCATAACATTCTTACGTAGGGAGTAACCCTCTTGGTTACGTTTGGAATACCCACCACAGTATATTCCCTAAATCTCTTCGGAGAAACCATAATGTTTCACTCCTTCGCGTTACCCAATGCATTGGAGAGCTATATCGGGCTCACCCGCCCTTAGTTTATCACAGAACCACCCGTTTTCATAACAATTCCCAATAACCACAACATAAACGTACCACATAAAACATGCATAAAGGAAGCATAACATTTCCACATTTCAAAAACAATATAACATTTTAGTATATTGAAATAATGAATCCATTTAAAAAGAAATCAGTTCCAAAACCATTTAAAACAATTAATAAAGAGATTTTTGAATCAAAGTGTCCTATACCACCTTGAAGCTTTTAAAATTTTTAACCATTAATATCCATATAAATAAATCCTTAAAACCATTTTTAAAACATGGATATTAATAATAACAAATAATTAAAACATTTAAAGTGATATTTTGGTCAAAGGGGTTCTACCAAAATCAGATACACTTGAATACAATAATTGAGGAATAACATTTAGTCAGAACTTTATAATATCATGAGAATAAATGGATTCATTATATAATATTCCAAAGGACAGTATATACACCTTATAAGAGTTAATTTATGCATAACAACAATGAAGTCTCAATATAAATGTCAAATATGATGAATTCCCTTATAAAGAAGGTATCCTTAAATTAGGGATAATTCAATCTCAAAATTATGTGTGAAAAATATAAATACACCCAATATAAGTGGATATTAAGTGTAAAACAATAAAAGGTCATTCACACATATTCAAAATATGACATATTCAATAACTACATGTTGAACATAAAGAAATCGAAATTGGGTTAAAAAGTTCCCTTGGTAAAATTCGACAGCCTAACTGCATCACTTCAAAATTCAGAAAATGAGTTGATGAGAGATAAAAAGGGAATATAATCACTTAGACATAAAATTTACATCAATAAGGATATAAAAGAACATATCCCAACATAATACTATGTGAATTAAAAGACATAACAAAAGAATTCTTTTAAAAAGAGGAGGGTGAAAGGTCCCCTTACCGAGTTGGGTAACTTTCGAAACGTACACCCCATGGAAGAAGGGTCATACAATGAAGATGTGAATACCCATAAATGAAATTATACTACAAAAATTGTATAATAATGGGTAGTACATACCACACTCAATGGAATTTGTGGCAAATGTAGCATAAATCTCATGGGAATAAAAGTGAGATGAAAAATCCCTTACGAAAACTCGGCAGCCTAACGACAATACATAAAACATCCAAAATGGAATGATGAGAGGAAATAGGGTCTCTCATCATATGACCATGAAAATTAAAGTAAGAGTAATATAAAAGAACATCCCATTCACAAGAAATATTAGCTTAAAAGGAATGACATAAAAGGGTGTACTTAAAAAGAAAGAGAGGAGTAGGATCCCTAACCTCAAGTCCAACTTGTCTTGTTAGTTTCTTTATATTCCTGAATAATAAACTTTGGTCAATTTATAATTGCTTAAAGGCCTCCTATAAATATTATTATTCAGTTCATATCACATATTTTAATGTTATAATAATTGGTTAATAATATGGGTTCATATCAGACGTTTTTGTCGATGTTTGGTACATGAGTCAAAAATTGTACTTGTTGGAAAATAATTTTCCATGTAGTTATAGGTACATCATTTCCAGAATAGTATTGATGTTTTAAATATAATATATATCCAGTATATATTCATTTTATACTATTCCATAACATTTGGAGATAGAAATTAAAAGCATCATTCATGGAGACGGTAGGCCGTACGTACGCATGATCACTACTTTCAATTTTTTGTCATATTAATGGAAATAAAACAAAATGATATATATATATATATGATATAATTACAGAATGATATCCATAATTTAGATAAAATATATTACATATATATCCATTATATATATGTACTTATAATAGTACATAACATTTTGAGATAAGAAATGAAATGTACCGTTCATGGAGACGGTAAGCCGTACGTACGCATAAACGCTACTTCCATTTCTATTTAATATTTAATGGAATTACAACATAATGATGCATAATATTATTTTAATTCCAGTATGTTATCATATATAATATCATTAAATATATCCTTTATACGTACCACATATGGTATTAACGAATCAAATCACTTTGAGGGGGCGGTAGTCTGCACTTCCTTAAATGAAGATATCGCATTTACCCATAATGGAAACCATAAAGGTATGACATAAATTAAAAATACAGAAGATTAAGTAAAACATAAACATATTATATATAATATATAAATATAGTGTCATCTTAATGGCCACCTTTGAAGGTGTTATAAAAATTTTGAACAATCATCGTTTCGTGAGGCAGAAATTCGCCATCCACAGAAACAGTATGTTCTTTAACCATTAGATGTAGGTGTGTGTAAGTGTAGCTCGAATAATTCTTATAAAAACATCCTAGTATATTTAAGATACTGTATTTGTTACAAAATAAATGAATAAAAAGAGTTTAGGGGGTTGGAGAAGCAAAATAAAACAAAAGGACACAAGTGAAGACATTACCTTAAAATCGGGTAACTCCCTTTGGTTTGAGCTCAAAGGCTTCCTTGGGAAAACTTCTGCCCAAAGTTAGGCTTGAAGGAGTTATAGAGGGATGTGGAGAGACAAAATGGGCAGGGTTTGGCCTAGCCAAAGGCTTTGGATGTGTGGGTAAGGAGTTATGGGTGGGGGCCTTTTATAAGAGGAGAGGAGGGGCACTCTTGGAATGTAAAGAAATGTTCCTTTATTTTAAAATGCGTTTCGGATTTTAATGGACCCAAATTGACGAGTTTCGAGGATAAGGTGCTAAGGGTTCTAAATCCACCCATCCAATAGGTTTTTTACATGTGTAGGTCTTATATTTTACATTATCATTCCATTTTATTTAAATTGTTAAATAATGAGGTCATCGCTACATCATCATGATGCCATAAATAATTTAATTTATTTAATGTCTAAAAATTATAGAACAACTACTATGATGTAGGAAATCTTTTTATCTTTCCATTTATTATTTATAGTCAAATATATGACTTGTATAACCCCATGTAAAAATTGTTTTAGTAAAACATCTCATGTTTGTATTATTTTTACTTTAACATTAAATAAAAAGATATTTATGTCATTTTCCAACCAAAGTGGCCCCATGGGGTCCCCAAGTTGACCCATGGATCGTCTTGGTCGGCCATGACACATCCAATGATAGTATTACATGTGTCTAGGTCATTTCATTTTATTAATACATTATTCTTACCTTAAACTACACCAATTACCTCTAATCGCGATTAAAAACTTAATAAGTTACTATTCACCAAAAATTATTTTAATCCCATTGAACCACATTTTACTTCTTAATGACAACCATTTATGTCAGATTTTTGAAATTCAAAACCCAAAGATGGCAAAATATCATTTAAATGGAAAATTAGTTTTTATAAGTACCACTTAGTGGGTTCACTATTTATCAAAAATTGATGTTTTTCAGAAAATTACCAAAAGTTCACCCTAAGCTATATTTGATATTCCAAATTCAAAAATTATGAATATTTTAGAAAATTCAAAACATATAAGTTGAATTAGTTAATTGAATAATTAATTCCCACTGTCAAAACAAATAGCGTGTTTTTATGAAACAAAAAGTATCAAAAGATTGACACTAGTTTAAGTCCGATTTCAACGTGAAATCAATTCCAATGACCACTATTGGATTAAATGGTAAAAATATATTATAAGGTCACTTTAAAACCAATTCAAAAGAAATTTTAATCATATAAATAAATTATATTAAAAAGAGGTTTTGAATTAAAATACAACATTTTTCACTATTCATTAAAAATTGAACTTTTTCGGAAAAATACCAAAAATTTACACAAAGTAAATTTTGATGTACCGATTCTAAAGAAGAATTTTATTTTGTCAAATATCACACATAAAATTGTCAAAAAGTGGATTTAAAAGAGGTTCGCCATCAAAAGGCGGTTAATCGACCTTTTAAAAAATATTAGAATGTTTACGCTTAAAATGGGATTCATTCGCATTTTTAATCCTCTAAAATTTATTGTAAAAAGTAAAAATATTTTACAAACATATATAATCATTTTGTAGTTAGTTTTGTTCCTTCCCGGAATTATAACAGATAGGCATTAACTACTATTTAAAATAATATTATTTTATTATTAGTGTGCAACGTAAGATTCCCAAGAAACTCGTTGTTGCATGTTGGGTATGCCATCGAGCATAGCGTCCCCTTTAATGTCATATTAATATTTTATTCAAAAAAATGGATAAATGTGAAAATGTCATACTCTTTATTTACCTGGGGTGTTACATCCTTCCCCCCATTTGATAATTGCGTCCTCGCAATTTTAAAATTGAGCTTGGAAACATCCTTGAACGTCCCACATCAGAACAAGAGTCGGTAAAACAATCACTTTAAAATAAAGACAGATAAGTACAATAGTCACCCGAGTTAACCCATACTAGGATTCCAAGTATGAAAATATGGACATGGGGGAAAAAACAAAGGGTCATGTTCTGATGGAGAGTGATTGTAAACATGTCTAGGAGAAAGTTAACCACAAGAAAATCACAAACATGTGATGGGTTAAATGGTATTCGATTCCTCCGTAGGAAAAGTTAATAGACAAAATTTTTGTTTTAAGTTACTTTTTATTGAGTAATTTGTTCATAAGGAAACATAATCACATATAATGTTGACTTTCAACTTTTATTAGATTCCTTACACAAACTCATATTATATCCAAAAGACAAGTATTTAAGAAGACTTGTTCGCTATAATCAACTTCTAGAGAATCACCTAATCCACAAAAGAGAACTACATACTTCCCATGTCTTTAGACTTTAACCAAAACCAAAACCAAAATGGTTAGTACAAGATCAGATAATCCAGAAAAGGATAAACCTTTATAAAAAGAAAATCTGTTCTTAATCTCCAAAATTTGTCTAACAAAACCCAATGTTCAACGAGGATCATTTGATAAAAAATTTGTCCATAAAATTCTTAAAAGTAAACCAAACTAAGATTGAAACCCAAATATTTTAAGGATTTAGTCACATAGTCTTCCAAGGTACAAATTAACTTTTATCTCCAAATAACATCAGTTACTCTTAAATTCTCATATTGAAAAGTAATTAACCTAATCACATATTCTCGATGATAGGTTAATCATTTCCATCGATAACCCAAAATAAACTTACTCTTGATTCCTAAAATCATATAACTAAAAAGAATTAGTCAAACTAACCAGGGACTTCACGTAGTCCAGTGGTAGGCGATAAATACCAGTCGCACTTTGGTTGTGGGTTCGATTCCTGCAGCTTTGTCCTACGCGACGGGTTGTCACACTGTCTGCGTGTTGTCCTTTTTCTAAAACTATATAATTCTCAAATCATTCACCAAAAAGAGATAAAATCATCAAAAATAACCATAACATAATTTAACCTCATGTTTATCTCATGCCTTTCATTTTCCACCATAACATATAATTACCCATAATTACCTCAAAAATAAGGATCATATACACCCTAATAATTATAACCTGAACTTCCACATCAATTGGTCATCTCGTACATGATGCATTACAAAACATACCATGGTACAAGTGGTTGATCATGACTCCTGGATAGTTGGTTTAGAACAACCATGAGTTTCCTCATTGAATCCCCCATTTCATCCAGTCTCTTAATCAGAGAACCACCACAGTTTCATTCAAACCTATTGTCACTCTGGTGCCTGCTTGATCCATCCATTCACTAAAAACAGAAATGTCAGTGTGATTATATCAACAAAACCATCATGTACTAATTAGGAAGGTAAAAACTAAGATATACTTACTCATTCACTTTATCTAAAACTAGGACTCTTTCTGAAATCCTAACAATTATGGTAATGTCCCTTATGCTTAAAGAATACCCTAACCTCTAAATTTATCTAAACCGACCTTTGATACCAACTATAAGGCCCCAGCCTTAAACCTTACTTAATCTTGAGTTATTACAAGATTACACATTGAGGATCTTTTCAGGTTTAGATTTTTAGAGAATTAGATCATAAAACTTTCATTACATTCCACATTTAAACAACGTTGTTACATAAAAGGTAGTATTCATTTTTTTCCCATCAACGGAAACATATTTAAAAATAAAGCATGGATTCTTTCTTGACACTTCCTTGACACTATCATCATATCATGTACCTTTCCCTTGAACTGTGAAAAATATTTCAAAAAAAATTGGGATGAGCATAAAAAGCTCAGTAAGGGTTTTAATAAATATGGAAAGGAATCATGAGTTCATATATACATAAGAATGAATCATACTTTACCCATAAAACATAGGCACTTTAACATACCTCATCAAATCATGAATAAATCATAGAAATCATAAGACATTAAAGGTAACTTGAGGCATTCATAACATTCTTACGTCGGGAGTAACCCTCTTGGTTACGTTTGGAATACCCACCACAGTATATTCCCTAAATCCCTTCGGAGAAACCTTAACGTTTCACTCCTTTGCGTTACCCAATGCATTGGAGAGCTATATCGAGCTCACCCGCCCTTAGTTTATCACGGAACCACCCGTTTTCATAACAGTGCCCATGAAACATAACATAAACGTATCACATAAAACATGCATAAAGGAAACATAACATTTCCACATTTCAATCACAATATAACATTTTGTTATATTGAAATAATGAATCCATTCAAAAAGAAACCATTTCCAAAACCATTTAAAACATTTAATAAAGAGATTTTTGAATCAAAGTGTCCCATACCACCTTGAAGCCTTTAAAATTTTAAACCATTAATATCCATATAAATAAATCCTTAAAACCATTTTGAAAACAAGGATATTAATAAGAACAAATAATTAAAACATTTAAAGTGATATTTTGGTTAAAGGGGTTCTACCAATATTAGAGACACTTGAATACAATAATTGAGGAATAAAATTTTTTCAGAACATTATAATATCATGAGAATAAATGGATTCATGATATAATATTCCAAAGGAGAGTATATACACCATATAAGAGTGAATTGGTGCATAACAAGAATGAAGTCTCAATAGAAATGTCAAATGTGATGAATTCCCTTATAAAGAAGGTATCCTTAAATTAAGGATAATTCAATCTCAAAATTATGTGCGACAAATATAAATACACCCAATATGAGTGGATATTAAGTGTAAAACAATAAAAGTTCATTCAAACATATTCAAAAGATGACATATTCAATAACTACATGTTGAACCCAAAGAAACCGAAATTGGGTTAAAAAGTTCCCATGGTAAAATTTGACAGCCTAACGGTATCACTTCGAAATTCCAAAAATGAGTTGATGAGAGAAAAAAAGGGCATCTCATCACTTGAACATAAAATTAACATCAATAAGGATATAAAAGAACCTATCCCAACATAATAGTATGTGAATTAAAAGACATAACAAAAGAAGTCTTTTAAAAAGAGGAGGGTGAAAGGTCCCCTTACCGAGTTGGGTAGCTTTCGAAACGTACACCCGATGGAAGAAGGGTCATAAAATGAAGATGTGAATACCCATAAATGAAATTATACTACAAAAAGTGTAAAATAATGGGTAGTACATACACCACTCAATGGAAATTGTGGAAAATGTAGCATAAATCTCACGGGAATAAAAGTGAGATGAAAAATCTCTTACGAAAACTCGGCAGCCTAACGGCGCCACTTAAAACTTCCAAATGGATGGATAAGAGAAAATAGGGTCTCTCATCATATGAACATAAAATTTATAGTAAGAGTAAAATAAAATAACATCCCAATCACAAGAAATATGAGCTTAAAAGGAATGACATAAAAGGGTGTACTTAAAAAGAAATAGAGGAGTAGGATCCCTTACCTCAAGTCCAACTTATCTTGTTCATTTCTTTATATTCTGGAATAATAAAGTTTGGTCAACTTATAATTGATTAAGGACCTCCTATAAATATTACTATTCAGTTCATATCACATATTTTAATGTTATAATAATTGGTTAATAATATGAGTTCATATCGGACGTTTTTGTCGATGTTTTGTACATGAGTCAAAAATTGAACTTGTTGGAAAATAATTTTCCATGTAGTTAGAGGTACATCATATCCAGAATAGTATTGATGTTTTAAATATCATACATATCCCGTATATTCATTTTATACTATTCCATAACATTGAGAGATAGAAATTAAAAGCACCATTCATGGAGACGGTAGGCCGTACGTACGCATGAACGCTACTTTCATTTTTTTGTCATATTAATTGAATTAAAACAAAATGAGATATATATATATAAATATGTTATAATTCCAGAATTATATCCATAATTTAGATGTAATATATTACATATATATCCATTATATATATGTACTTATAATAGTACATAACATTTTGAGATAAGAAATGAAATGTACCATTCATGGAGACGGTAAGTCGTACGTACGCATGAACACTACTTCCATTTCTATTTCATATTTAATGGAATTAAAACATAATGATACATAATAGTATTTTAATTCCAGTATGGTATCATATATAATATCATTAAATATATCCTTTATAGGTACCACATATGGTATTAACGAATCAAATCACTTTGAGGGGGCGGTAGTCCGCAATTCCTTAAATGAAGATATCGCATTTAACCATAATGGAAACCATAAAGGTATGCCATAAATGAAAAATAAATAATCTTAAGTAAAACATAAACATATTATATATCATATATAAATATAGTGTTATCTTAATGGCCACCTTTGAAGGTGTTAGAAGAATGTTGAACAATCATCGTTTCGTGAGGCAGAAATTCGACATCCACAGAAACAGTATGTTCTTTAACCATTAGATGTAGGTGTGTGTATGTGTAACTCGAATCCTTATTATAAAAACATCCTAGTATATTTAAGATACTGGATTGGTTACAAAATAAATGAATAAAAAAAGTTTAGGGGGTTGGAGACGCAAAATAAAACAAAAGGACACAAGTGAAGACATTACCTTAAAATCGGGTAACTCCCTTTGGTTTGAGCTCAAAGGCTTCCTTGGGAAGACTTCGGCCCAAAGTGAGGTTCAAAAGAGTTAGATATGGATGTGGAGAGACAAAATGGGAAGGGTTTGGCCGAGGCAAAGGCTTTGGAAGTGTGGGTAAGGTGGTAGGGGTGGGGGACTTTTATAAGAGGAGAGGAGGGGCACTCTTGGAAAGTAAAGAAATGTTCCAATATTTTAAAATGAGTTTCGGATTTTAATGGTCCCAAATTGATTTTTTTAGAGGATAAGGTGATAAGGGTTCTAAATCCACCCATCCAATAGGTTTTGGAAATGTGTAGGTCTTAGATTTTACATTATCTTTCCATTTTATTTAAATCATTAAATAATGAGGTCATCGCTACATCATCATGATGTCACAAATAATTTAATCTATATAATGTCTAAAAATTATAAAAAAAATACTATGATGTAGGAAATATTTTTATATTTCCATTTATTATTTATAGTCAAAAATATGACTTGTATAACCCCATGTAAAAATTGTTTTAGTAAAACATCTCATGTTTGTGTCATTTTTACTTTAACATTAAATAAAAAGATATTTATGTCATTTTCCAACCAAAGTGGCTCCTTGGGGACCCCAAGTTGACCCATGGATTGTCATGGTCGGCCATGACACATCAAAGGAGGGTAGGACATGTCTCTAGGTAATTTAATTTTATTAAAACATTATTCTTACCTTAAACTACACTAATTATCTCTAATCGCGATTAAATATTTAACAAGTTACTATTCACCAAAAATTATTTTAATCCCATTGAAACACATTTTACTTCTTAATGACAACCATGTATGTCGGATTTTTGAAATTCAAAACACAAAGATGGAAAAATTTCATTTAAACAGAAAATCAGTTTTTATAAGTACCACTTAGTGGTTTCACTATTCATCAAAAATTGATGTTTTTCAGAAAATTACCAAAAGCTCACCCTAGGCTATATTTGATATTCTGAATTAAAAAATGATGTATATTTTAAAATATTCAAAACATATAAGTTGCATTAATTAATTTAATAATTAATTCCCACTGTCAAAACAAATAGCGTGTTTTTTGAAACAAAAAGTTTCAAAAGATTGACACTAGTTTAAGTCCGATTTCAATGTGAAATTAATTCCAAAGACCACTATTGGATAAATGGTGAAAATATATTCTAATTTCACTTTAAAAAAATTCAAAAGATATTCTAATCATATAAATAAATTATATTAAAAAGTGGTTTTGAATTAAAATACAACATTTTTCACTATTCATTAAAAATTGAACTTTTCGGAAAAATACCAAAAATTTACACAAAGTAAATCACTACTGGAAAAAAGGCCTATTCCCACGGTTCAAAACCGTGGGGATAGCCCCCAAAACCGTGGGTATAGGCTATACCCACGGTTTTGCGAACCGTGGGCTGGAACGGCGTCGGGATAGAGGTCTTGACCTATACCCACGGTTTGGAAGAACCGTGGGTATAGGTGTGTCACACATAAGCACCACGCTGTACAGCGTGGCAAGGGATTTTTTCCCACGGTTTGAAAACCGTAGGAAATATAATCGATTAATTTTTAAAAAACCGCGTTTCTTTGGACTTTTAAAAAACCACGTCCAGCGGGTTTCGAACCCTGGACGCAAAGACTACAAATGACCCGCAAGACCAACCGAGCTACTGAATTTACTTATAATACTAATATATATTTATAAATATATATAAATATAATTAACTTCACGTTTTCAAAAATATTCCTCCCCCGGGTTTCGAAACCGCGTCTCCTATCGTGCCCCGGCCAAGCACCGCAGCAATGACCAACCAAGCTACCTGCTAGTTCTTTATAAAGCGTATACATCTTTATATATATATTAATATTAGTTCTGTTATGAAAAATAAATGCCGGCGGGAATCGAACCCGGGATTCATGCAGAATCTGCTAAGAGCGCCGAACAAAGGGACCCACTGGGCTAAGGCATTTTATTGTCAATTCAACATATATTTTTATATTTGTATTTATATTAATAAAAATCGTGTTCCCGCCAATTTTTCCCCATTGTCCCGCGTAATTTTTTTCCCCGCCTAATGGCGGGAAAGCTATACCCACGGTTTTGAAAACCGTGGGTATAGGTCTTGAAAAAAATAAACCCCAATACCCACGGTTTTGTGCAAAACCGTGGGTATAGGTGATCTATACCCACGGTTTTATGAAACCGTGGGTATAGGTCACCATTTTACACCTATACCCACGGTTTGCAAAAACCGTGGGCATAGGGGTACCCTATACCCACGGTTTTGTCCCAAACCGTGGGTATAGGTCCGTTTTCCAGTAGTGAATTTTGATGTCCCGATTCTAAAGAAGAATTTAATTTTGTGAAATATAACACATAAAATTGTCAAAAAGTGGATTTAAAAGTGGTTCTCCATCAAAAGGCGGTTAATTGACCTTTTAAAGAATATTAGAATGTTTACGCTTAAAATTGGATTCATTCACATTTTTAATCCTCTAACATTTACTGTAAAAAGAAAAAATATTTGACAAACATATATAATTATTTTTTAGTTAGTTCTGTTCCTTCCCGCCATTACAACGGATAGGCATTAACTACTATTTAAAATAATATTATTTTATTATTAGTGTGCAACGTAAGATTCCCAAGAAACTCGTTGTTGCGTTTTGGGAATGCCATCGAGCATAGAGTCCCCTTTAAAGTCATATTAATATTTTATTAAAAAATATGGATAAATGAGAAAATGTCATACTCTTTATTTACCTGGGGTGTTACATCCAAGGTCTCATATCCCTAAGCTCCACTGAAGTCACAGTCAACTAGTCAGCCATATTCCTAAGGCATGATACATGTAGAAAAATCCCATGTAAGGGTGAGTATAAACATACCTAGTAGGAATCTCCAAAATTTGAAGGGGGAGCAGTACGAGATATAATAGAAAAAGGGATATAATTGATAGAAGATGGTATAGTGAGAGAGTGAAGTTAAATCATCCAAACTTAAGGATATAGAAATGGGAATAAGATGAACATATTTTTGAAACTTTTCTACCTATAGTAGGAGAGTAGGCACATCCAACCATGTGAATCTAGACACAGGAAGCACATGGTATACCCTTCCCATCTTCACCTCTCCTAGAAGAGTGTAACCAAAAACTAAGGAGTGGATACTAAAAAAGGGTATATATATATGATAAGTAAAAATAAACCCATATAAGAGTCTGAGGGTATCCCCATATCATATATCAATCCAAGCATAATATTCAAAAATAGTTCTAGAATTCCAAGAATGATTCCCATCATCCAACATGTTTTCCCTAAACAATCATGTCAAAGGGGATCAATAAACACACATTGATAATATCTACATTAGGGAGAACTGACTCCCCCCGCCTGGCTTTAGAGAACATCACAATGATGCGTATTAGCGGGGAAAGTAGCCCACTTTCTCCTGAATTTAAGGGTACATCAAACTATGTATCATCACTAATTAGTATAGTCGTATGGTGGAAACTCGAAGTAGATTACCCTCACCATAGTATATCAGGGGGTTCCACTCTAGTAGTATTCATATAGGACTTCACCCAAGTAAAATAGGGGGTTCCGCTCTAAATTTTGGGGACTCAAACCAACCTTGTAGTGGGGTTCCACTCTGAATTAATTGTATAGGGGACACACCCATACTGTAGAGTAGCCACACCCATACAGATGGGGTGTTCCACTATGATGTAATTATATATTAACCTAGACCATACATATGGGTAGTCCAACTAAGATATCATTGAAAACCCATGCCCTAGTGTGCGAGGAGGGTTCCACTCAGAAGTCACTGCTATACTACCTAACCACTACTAGCATTGATCACCACCTAAAAAATATTATTTCTTGGAAATCCACACATCGGAACTCTAAATTCCCATTGAAGGTCACCTTCATGATCTACATGTAAAATACATGAAGGATAGTCTATTTACCTGTCGTAATTAGGTAACTAGTTAAAAAGGTGCATTTCACAACAACATTCTTGAAAGGGACCTCGTGGGGACAACATAAGAGAGTAAAATTTTAAATTCCCAAAATGTTCTCAAAAATAATAACACATTTCCACCAATGACACATCAATTGGGTCCTCTGTTTAGAAGTTATGGTGGTTTGAACTGCTGTATGTGGACCTACATGAGCCCACGGTAGACCGACCATGGGCCGACTGCTATAGCTTTTCTACATACCACAATGGTCATTCTGCCTTCATCAAAAGTCATTCCACCAATGACTATGGTCGACCGCATGTGGTGCAGCAATCTGTGGACTGATCGCCATGGTCGATCCACTGGTGGAGCCAACCAGACATCGTTGCTGACCACCTACGGTCACTGGCCCCATAGCTACATGATCTATTATTGCTTCTTGGTCGACTGATTCCACACTCCCTCCCCCTAGTCATATATCTCTAACCTGAATCTTCCTTGGTCAGGCCCATCTAGCCCACCCTATCCTGACCCACACCACATCACTCATGTAGTCGTTGACTACCATGTTCCATGCCCAATTGTCACCACTTTTTGGATCTACCATCTGCTAAATCGTGCCCTCCTCATCCAACACCTCTCACCCCTCTATCATTGTGGTTCAACATGACCCACCGCAGCTATCGTGGCTTTCGTTCCCTAACACACATTTTCATCGTTGTGCACTAACACTGGAAATCGCCGTGCTAGTGTCACCACAGTGGTTCATTCCATGGACCACCGGGCCTCCTCTAATTCACAAAATTGGAAAAGAAAACCTAGATCCACTACGGGAAAAATGGGTATTTGAGACGGGTTATTTGCGACGGGAATAAATCCCGTCGCAAATAGCCTCGTGGAAAACTTATTTGCGACGGGGGTATTTACCCGTCGCAAATAAGTAGGCTTTTGCGACGGGATTGCTTTCCCCGTCGCAAAAGAACTGGCGCGAGTTGCGCGCCAAATCACGGGAAAACTATTTGCGATGGGGGAATATTCCCGTCGCAAATAACCAGAGGCGGTAAAAGGTATTTGTGACGGGAATATTCCCCCGTCGTAAATAGTATGTCGGCAGGTGGTTATTTGCGACGGGTCCCGTCGCAAATAACTATTTAACCGTTGACCGTAATAAATGTTGGCTAAGGTATTTGCGACGGGTACCGTCACAAATAACACTATTTGCGACGGGAATCCCGTCGCAAATGGACCCGTCGCAAATAATCTAACCTATAAATACCCCCCATCTGTTTTTTTCAAATCATTATCAAACTCCATCTTCTTCTTCTCTCAAAGTTGTATTTCTAAAGTTCATTTTTTCTCTAGTTTAATTTTTTTCTCCGGAGTTGATATTAAAGATTAGAAGAACGATCAGAGCAGATCAATTCTCAAGGTACTTATGTTAATTTTAATTTAATACTTATTTTTAATTTTTTATTAGTTTCAATTATTCTTAATTAGTTGTAATGTAATTATGTTTACATTGTTTTGTTACTTAATAAATTTAAATTATTAGTATTGTTCATAGTTAATGGTAATTAGGAATAATTAGTAATAATTTTTAATAATTAAGAATAAATATTAATAATTAATAATAAATACCAATAATTAGGAATAATAACATTATTACATTATTAGTATATTTTATTATTAATATTAAAATAATATAATTTTTTATATATATACAATTCTCTTTTCATCTGTGTGTTTGCTGTCTTCACATGTATTATTTGTATGTGGAGATAGAAAACGCACAGATGAAAGGAGAATTGTATATAAATTAGAAAATTATATTATTTTATTATTAATAAAAAAATATACTAATAATGTTATTATTTGTAATTATTGGTAATTATTCCTAATTATTAGTAATTATTCATTTAATTACTAATAATTAGGAACAATTACCAATAATTATCAATAATTAGGAATAATTAGTAATAATTACCAATAATTAGTAATAATTACCAATAATTAGTAATAATTACCAATAATTAGTAATAATTACCAATAATTAGTAATAATTACCAATAATTAGTAATAATTACCAATAATTAGTAATAATTACTAATAATTAGTAATAATTACCAATAATTACTAATAATTATCAATAAGTAGTAATAATTATCAATAATTACCAATAATTAGTAATAATTAGTATTAATTACCAATAATTAGTATTAATTAACAATAATTAGTATTAATTACCAATAATTAGTATTAATTACCAATAATTAGTAATAATTACCAATAATTAGTAATAATTACCAATAATTAGTAATAATTACCAATAATTAGTAATAATTACCAATAATAATAATAATTACCAATAATTACTAATAATTAGTAATAATTAGTAATAATTACCAATAATTGGTAATAATTACCAATAATTAGTAATAATTTCCAATAATTAGTAATAATTACCAATAAGTAGTAATAATTATCAATAATTACCAATAAGTAGTAATAATTACCAATAAGTAGTAATAATTATCAATAATTACCAATAATTAGTAATAATTAGTATTAATTCCCAATAATTAGTAATAATTATCAATAATTATCAATAATTACCAATAATTAGTAATAATTACCAATAATTGGTAATAATTACCAATAATTCGTAATAATTACCAATAATTAGTAATAATTACCAATAATTAGTAATAATTACCAATAATTAGTAATAATTACCAATAATTAGTAATAATTACCAATAATTAGTAATAATTACCAATAATTAGTAATAATTACCAATAAGTAGTAATAATTATCAATAATTACTAATAATTATTAATAATTAGTATTAATTACCAATAATTAGTATTAATTACCAATAATTAGTATTAATTACCAATAATTAGTATTAATTACCAATAATTAGTAATAATTACCAATAATTAGTAATAATTACCAATAATTCGTAATAATTACCAATAATTAGTAATAATTACCAATAATTAGTAATAATTACCAATAATTCGTAATAATTAGTAATAATTAGTAATAATTACCAACAATTAGTAATAATTACCAATAATTAGTAATAATTACCAATAATTAGTAATAATTACCAATAAGTAGTAATAATTATCAATAATTACCAATAAGTAGTAATAATTATCAATAATTACCAATAATTAGTAATAATTAGTATTAATTACCAATAATTAGTAATAATTATCAATAATTATCAATAATTACCAATAATTAGTAATAATTACCAATAATTAGTAATAATTACCAATAATTAGTAATAATTACCAACAATTAGTAATAATTACCAATAATTAGTAATAATTACCAATAATTAGTAATAATTTCCAATAATTAGTAATAATTACCAATAATTAGTAATAATTACCAATAAGTAGTAATAATTATCAATAATTACCAATAATTAGTAATAATTAGTATTAATTACCAATAATTCGTATTAATTAGTAATAATTAGTATTAATTACCAATAATTAGTATTAATTACCAATAATTAGTAATAATTACCAATAATTAGTAATAATTACCAATAATTAGTAATAATTACCAATAATTAGTAATAATTAAAAATAATTAGTAATAATTACCAATAATTACCAATAATTACCAATAATTGACAATAATTACCAATAATTACCAATAATTAGTATTTATTACTAATAATTAGTATTTATTACCAATAATTAGTATTAATTACCAATAATTAGTAATAATTACCAATAATTAGTAATAATTACCAATAATTAGTAATAATTACCAATAATTAGTAATAATTACCAATAATTAGTAACAATTACCAATAATTAGTAATAATTTCCAATAATTAGTAATAATTAACAATAATTAGTAATAATTAAAAATAATTAGTATTAATTACCAATAATTAGTATTAATTACCAATAATTCGTAATAATTACCAATAATTAGTAATAATTACCAATTATTAGTAATAATTAGTAATAATTACCAATAATTAGTAATAATTCGTAATAATTACCAATAATTAGTAATAATTAGTAATAATTACCAATAATTAGTAATAATTAGTAATAATTACCAATAATTAGTAATAATTAACAATACTTACCAATAATTACCAATAATTACCAATAATTAGTAATAATTACCAATAATTAGTAATAATTAATAATAATTAGTTTTAAATACCAATAATTAGTATTAATTACCAATAATTAGTAATAATTACCAATAATTAGTAATAATTACCAATTATTAGTAATAATTAGTAATAATTACCAATAATTAGTAATAATTAGTAATAATTACCAATAATTAGTATTAATTACCAATAATTAGTAATAATTATCAATAATTATCAATAATTACCAATAATTAGTAATAATTACCAATAATTAGAAATAATTACCAATAATTAGTAATAATTACCAATAATTTGTAATAATTACCAATAATTATTAATAATTACCAATAATTAGTAATAATTACCAATAATTAGTAATAATTACCAATAATTAGTAATAATTACCAATAATTACCAATAGTTACCAATAATTACCAATAATTACCAATAATTACCAATATTTACCAATATTTACCAATATTTACCAATATTTACCAATATTTACCAATAATTAGTAATAATTACCAACAATTAGTAATAATTACAAATAATTAGTAATAATTAGCAATAATTAGTAATAATTACCAATAATTACCAATAGTTACCAATAATTACCAATAATTACCAATAATTACCAATAGTTACCAATATTTACCAATATTTACCAATATTTACCAATAATTAGAAATAATTACCAATAATTAGAAATAATTACCAATAATTAGAAATAATTACCAATAATTTGGAATAATTACCAATATTTACGAATAATAACATTAGTACATTATTTGTATATTTTATTATTAATATTGAAATAATATAATTTTCTATATTATAAACAATTCTCTTTTCATCTGTGTGTTTTCTGTCTCCACATGTAATATTCACATTCTTTTTCAAAATTATCAACCTACTCGCCAATGGAGAGGTGAAAGTGAATGCAAATATTACATGTGGAGACAGAATGTTAAACACACCGATGAAAGGAGAATTGTATATAATATAAAAAATTATGTTATTTTAATATTAATAATAAAATATACTAATAATGTAATAATGTTATTATTATATAATTAATGTTTATGAAAAAATTATATTGGTATTATTAAAATAATAAAAAATCTATATAATATTAAAATTATCAATATTTGTAACATGTTTTTCTTTATTCTCAATATATTCAATCTTTACTTGAGTGTTTTTTCTAACAAATAATTCAAAACCAGTAATGCTTTTATATTTTATAGAGAAATATGGAACAACGAGGTCGTCAAAAATCATTATTAGGTGACCGCATATGGATTAATAAACGTAGAAATCCAAACGGTTCTGGTTTAAATCCAGTATATGTTGAGGGTGTGGAGACTTTTTTATCATTTGCGGCATCAAATTCAGAATTTGTTTCAGAAGGAAAAATAAAATGCTCTTGCAGAAAATGTGCATTGAGAACGTTTGACACGTTTGACAAAGTGGGAGAACATCTCTTGCGTTTTGGTTTTCAACTAGATTATGTTTTTTGGTATCAACACGGTGAACGCAGTTCTAGAGCAGGTGATACCAACTTGATTCCGGATCCATCCCGGTTTCAAGATTTAGTACATGATGTTGCAGGTTCATCTGTTCAACATACAGAAACTCCGGCTGATATAACTTCAAATCCTGAGTTGGCACCGTCTGAATTTTATGAGTTGTTGAAATCTGCTGAGGATGCATTAATCATGGCTGCAAGATGAGAAAATTAGAAGCAGTTGCAAAATTTATGGCTATCAAATCAGATAACGGAATGTCAAACACCTGTTTTAACCAGATATTTTCTTTGCTGAAAACACTGTTACCCGAAGGAAATGTTTTACCTGCAAATTACTATGAGAGTAAGAGGCTGGTTCGAAATTTCGGACTTACTTGTCAGAAGATTCATGCATGTTCAAATGACTGCATTTTATATTCTGGGGAAAATGAGTCGTTGGATAGTTTTCCTACAAGTGGGTAACTGAGATATAAAGAAGGACAACACGAGAAGTCTGGTTTGATTCCTGTAAAACAGTTGAGATATTTTTTTCTTATATACAGACTTCAGCGTTTATTCATGTCTAAGAATACAGCGACAATGATGCCATGGCATAAAGAGAATATTTCAACCGATAAAATCTTGAATCATCCAGCCGATGGTGATTCATGGAAACATTTTGATAGAGTGCATCCATCCTTTTCTTTAGAAGCTAGAAATGTTCGACTGGGCATTTCCACTAATGGTTTCGGTCCGTTTGGATCTTATGGTAGTCAATATTCATGTTGGCCTGTTTTTTTAACTCTGTACAATTTACCTCCATGGATGTTGATAAATAAGCCATATATCTTTTTGACTTTACTAATTCCAGGACATCCGAAGAAAAATATTGATGTTTATTTGAAGCCATTGATTGATGAATTAAATTTATTGTGGAGTACTAGTGTCAGTACATATGATGTTGCAACGAAACAGAATTTCATACTGAGAGCAGCATTGATGTGGACAATAAGTGACTTCTCGGCTTATGGGATGTTATCTTGCTGGAGTACACATGGTCAGAAATCATGTCCTTACTCTATGGGAGAGAACAAATCATTTATGCTCATTCATGGAAAGAAACCATGTTATTTTGACTGTCATCGCAGATTTCTTCTAGCTGATCATCCTTTTCGCAGAAACAGATCTCATTTTAGAAAAGGAACAGTTGAAAGGGATGGACCTCCAAAAATGCTATCAGGTTCAGAGTTAAAATCAGTTGTATTTTCATTACCTCCCATCACTTTTGGTCCCATAATAAACCAACAGAAAATTTCTGGTTTTGGGAAAGAACACAATTGCATTAAACGTAGCATATTTTGGGATTTGCCATATTGGTCTGATCTGTTGGTCTGACACATGTTAGATGTCATGCATATTGAGAAGAACTGTTTTGATAATTTGTTTCATACAGTTTTGGATACGCCAGGAAAGAGAAAAGACAATGTAAATGCACGTTTAGATCTTGCCCAAATTTGCAGGCGTCCAGAATTGGAACTATTTGAGAATGTCAGAACAGAAAGGTTACTGAAACCAAAAGCAGCTTATACACTGTCTAAAGAAAACCGTTTATTATTTTGTCAGTGGATTGCAGATTTGAGACTTCCAGATGGTTGTGCTTCTAATTTGGGTAGATGTGTAAAGAATGGTCATATTACTGGATTAAAAATTCATGATTGTCATGTTATAATGGAGAGACTTATACCCATTGTATTAATAGGGCTATTGAATTCTGTGATTTGGGATTCCATAACAGACATGTCTCATTTTTTTCGGGAAATTTGTGTGGCTACGGCAGATTATGATGCTCTAGGAAAACTTGAAAAAGATGTTGTTGTAATTATATGTAAACTGGAAAAAATATTTCCACCGTCTTTCTTCGACGCAATGGAACATTTGATGTTACATTTTCCATATGAAGCCAAATGTGGAGGTCCGGTATAGTTTCGATGGATGCACCCATTTGAAAGATGCATGCAAAAATTGAAAAGAAAAGTACGTAACAAAGCATCTCTTGAAGGATCTATTGCAGAATCTTATTTGCAAGAGGAAATATCTTTTTTCTGCTCCCATTATTTTGAATCTGAGTATCCTTCAAAACACAACCGAATGGGACGGAACGAGAGGAATATTGATGAAATCGACAATAAATTATCTATTTTCAACCAGTCAGAGCTTGGTTTTAGTGGAGTTTATGAACGCTGGCTTTCAGATGATGAACATCAGAGAGCTCATATGTATGTTCTGCTCAAATGGGAAGAGATGACATCAGTTGTACTGTAAGTGTTTATATCACTTATTCTATCATTTATGTTACAGTAAATAACTTTGGTTTTTATAGGTTGTATGATAATCATATCAAGAAACAAATTCCACAAATTACAGCAGTTGCTCTCGAAGAACGTCGACTGAAAAATTTCTCTTAGTGGTTTCAAAAACTGGTAACATAAATTCTTTATCTTTTAGCAACTCATTCAATGTATAGTTTACTATATTGATAATTATTTCACAAATTTTCAGGTGTCTCGACATGCTGATAAAATTGACAAACGGCTGTGTGTATTGAGTAACCCACCTTCCAAACTTGTTAAAACTTATAATGCATATGTGGTGAATGGATTTCGATTCCACACACATTCATATGGGGAATCGAAAAAAACAATGAACAGTAGAGTTAGCTTGATAGGATCTCATCATCGAGAAAATGAAGTTGACTTTTATGGCATACTTGATGAAATCATTGAACTCTGTTATCTTGGACAAAATTACATAACCATGTTCAAATGTCGGTGGTTGGATACAGAGAGAGGCGTGCGTGTTCATCCGACTCATGGAATCATCGATATTAAATGTAAAAGTGTTCTCGTAGTAAATGAACCATTCTTATTGGCTCAACAGGCATATCAAGTTTATTATGCAAAGTACTGTGCAACATCAAGAGACTTGACTGATTGGTGGAGTATAATAAAAATCAAAATTCAAGACAATCAGTTTAGTTAAAGTGAATGTGCTTTCACTAATGTGCAAAGAATTGAAATTTTTCAAGAGAGTACTCAAAATCAATCTTTTTTACAAAGAGAAATGAGTATAGATGACGACACCCCACATTTAAGAGTCGGTGATGACGATGATGTTAATGATGTCACATATGAATTTGAAATGGTAAGAGATGAAGCAACAGTAACTCGAATGGATATCGATGATGTTGAGGAGGAATATGAAGATGACATTGACATATATGAAGATGATGATGAAGATGAACACTGATAGCATTCCATGGTATTTATATACAATCATAATATGTATATATGTATATATAATAGTAATTATCAATTATTTTCTAACATTAACATTTTCTGTTTCAGATGGACGATGCCACATTTCGTGAGTTGGCGGATGCTGACCTGACTTTCGATGCGGATGCGTTGCTGACAGATGAACCTCAGCCTGCAGGCGCTCTTGGGAGTACGCGGAGGGGGCGTGGTCTTGCACGATTGATGATTCCTGACCCCATCCCCGAGCGATGTCCACGTCTTGGGTTTGATCCACGCACACGGAGGTGTGATAACATGTGTGATAACCTGTGGATTTGACTAAGATTTCATTAATCTATTCACATAATAAATGTTTATTATTTTTTCAGTTTTCCGCATATAGCAGTCGGACAGGGCAGCGCTATTTTGCGCAACTATTTCTCTCAGCCGTGGACCACATGGGAGAAGATTCCCATTGATGTGCAGCAGGCCATGTTCGTCCATTGGTTGGTACGTACGTAAATAAATAATTTTTATTTTGAAAATTATTTCATTTCTAACTTGATATTTTGATTTATTTGTAGGGTTTATGGTATCCGATCGAGGATACCATGCGTGATGCCATCCACGAGGCATGGGAGGTGGCCATGCGTGATCGCCTTCGTCATTTTTTGCACAATTTAAGAAAAGTTGTGATGAAGAAAGCAGGAGTGTCAGATTTTGAGGAGTCATGTAGAGCACACCGACTAGAGTATATATCATCCCATGTATGGGATGGATTATGTGCGCACTGGTTGAGTGGTGCCTTTCAGAGAGGATCATCGGTGGGGAGGCAGAATCGGGGGAGACAGGAGGTGACTCATCGAGCTGGGAGTCGTTCTTTCAGTACTCATAGACAGCATCTGGTACGTACATTATTTATAAATATTTTATATAACTATAAATATTAATAGTTTATTTTTTATTCTTATAGGCTGTCGAGCACCCCGATATTACAGAGTACGACGTATATTGGAGGATGTATAGTGATCCTGCTACTGGGGAGCTCAGAGGTGATCGTCAGCATCACATCGTGGTCAGTATTATTTGTTTTCAAGTTTAAAAATTAACTGCATATAATATATTCACAATTTTAATTTTAAATTGCAACTATAGGAGTCATATGAGGCCGCAGCGTCACAGGCCCAGCCTAAGAGTCAGGCCAAGTCATCAGATCAGACCACTGCCCGTCAGTTTGATGAGGCGGCATGGATGCAGGCCACCCAGTATGCCTTCGAGAAGGGCCAGGTAGTTGGTATCGGCTCTCGACTGACTCCCGGAGATTATTATGGCAGTGCTGCGATGTCGGCGTCCAACTCGAGAGGAGATCGTGCATCTTCTTATACTACACAGTATGAGGATCAGTTGCGATCTCAGACTGCACAGATAGAGAGTCTCCGACAGGAGCAGGAGCAGATGCATCAGCAGCATGAGGAGGAGCGTCGACGCCAGCAGCAGTTGTACGAGGAGCAGACGAGTCGGTGGCAGCAGCAACATCAGGAGCAGATGGAGTACATGCGCCGACTCACTCATGCTTTAGGGATGGAGTTTCCTCCACCACCATCTGCAGATCCCCCACCTCCCCCCCCTGCTTCAGATTAGAGTTTGTATTTATGTTATAAAATTTAGGAAATCAAAATATTTTTTTTTCTATTCTTAGTTTTTGTCTCATTATAAAATATTAATAATATTATATTTTTAAATAACAATATTAATATGAATAATAATATTATTTATATTTTATAATATTAAAATATATATATATATTAAAATTTTATAATATTATAATTTAATTATATTTTTTGTAATACTTGAATTATTTTAATATTTGAATGTAAAATAATTCTATTATTTTTATATTAATTAAAATAACTTATTAAT
This sequence comes from Viscum album, assembly GCA_963277665.1. NCBI lineage: Eukaryota > Viridiplantae > Streptophyta > Magnoliopsida > Santalales > Viscaceae > Viscum > Viscum album. The sequence continues at coordinate 641,067,408 of OY728123.1, forward strand.
ATTTTTTTCATTTATGAATTATAATTCTAATATTATTATATTAATTAAATCATTTATTAATATTCTATTATTTTTTATTTTTGAATTATAATTATATTATTATTATATTAATTAAAATAATTTATTATTTTTATTTGTGAATTATAATTATATTATTATATTAATTAAAATAATTTATTAATAATTTTTTTTATTTTTTTTATAGTATTTGCGACGGGATACTATGCCCGTCGCAAATACTATTAATGGTTTTTTATTTTTTTTTAAAAAAAATAGTTTTTGCGGCGGGTCTCGTCGCAAATACTATTTTAAAAGTTTTTTACAAATATACGGAGTACTATTTGCGACGGGGAAAATAACCGTTGCAAAAAAGGCTTTAGCGATGGGCCCGTCGCAAATAAGTGTTGTTGCGACGCCGTTTTCAGCAACGGGCCATTTGCGACGGGATCCCGTCGCAAATGACCCGTCGCAAATACCTGTTTTTCTAGTAGTGATCTTGGATCCTTGGAAAAATATCTTCATAGATTTATTCCTATATTAACGATATATTTATGCCTCGACGTGTCAAATAGTTAATGGAAAAAATCCTTCAATAATTGAGTAAAAAATATTAAAATAAATGTGATCCAAGCATGTATCAATGGTTGTGTCAGTTTTTCCATTGATGATGATTTTCAAAATGATGAAACAACTAAAAATGAATGAATTTTTAAGTCTTGATCTTCATCTAGAAATATGTAATTTAATTTAAAGGATCCTACTGTGATTTGATCTGATCATGGTTGATGAACAAGCCCACCAAATCTTCATCGAAGATTTGTTGTTGATCAGACAACTGAGGATGGAGATAGCTACACTGTCGGTGGGGGGTATGAGGAAACACTATAAAATCTTCACAATAAAATATTTAATACCTTGTAATTATGTTAATTAACTTCTTTACCACACCTTCCAAAGGTTTCGGGATCTTAATATCCCACACCCTCTTCGTTTAGATCATGCTGATGTAAAATAATACATTACAAACTCAATGGTGGTATCATATTTCCAATCTGAATCCTTGTTCAAATTTTATTTTAAATAACAACAAAAATAAAATAATTTAATTTAATTGTTTTATTTTAGGTTATTGATTAATTTTTCTATAGAAGATCCACACTGAAAAAAGTTATATCTCACCTAGGGTAAATTCCACGCACTGGACTCGGTCATTGCCTTGGATTTATAATCTGATTGTATGATTGAAATTTATCCCACTTCTATCACATGAATAGTACAAAATATTAACAATATTTCTATAATCTTTATTCTAGGCACATTGATCCTCAGAATCACACTCCGTCTCAAGGCCTAGCTCTAGAAATATATATATATAAATATTTCAAAGTATTACAATGAAAAAACAGGGTCTTTACATCATTTCCACATTCAATATTTTCATCCAGGAAAAGAAAAACTATGAAAACATCATGGGATACTAATTCTGCATCTGGATCCCCTATTTCTATTAACTCACCTATATGTTTTTGTGCTTCCATAGCACATGAACCCAAGGGATGGTCCCTCCATGTAAGGTCTGCTATTGTCGATCCTCTATTTCAATTAGGATCTCTACCAAGGTTTCTCTATCTTTATTTTATAGGTATCCCCAGTAGATGACGTGAATATGATCATGCACATATCTCATTAGCTACAACATGTAGAAGACGTCATTTGACCAATCTATCTATGGGGGTATGGAAAGGCTGTATGAAACCTCTCTCACCCTCTGCAAGATATCAAATGGACTATGAATATCATGGATAGCTTTACTACCTTACCAAACCTCCATATTCCACATCAAGTGTAGAATCACAGGAATAAATGTTCTCCTGGATCGAACTCCATGGTCCTATGACGGAGATACTCATATGAAATCTGCCTACTATAGGTTGTCTTCACCCATTCTTGGATGAACTATACATTCTCCATCATCGGTTTCACCAACTCTGGGCCCATGAGGGATTACTCTCCAACCTCTATCCAGCATAACAGCGACCTGTATGGTCTCCCGTATAGGTCCCAAAAAGGTTTCATGCTAATGGTAGAGTTGTATTATTCTTTGTATGCAAAGTCTACCAAGTGAATTTGATCCTCCCAACACTGACTGGAATCTCACATGCAGGCTCTTAGGATATCCTTTAGCACAACGATTTTGCACTCGGTCTACCCATCAGTCGGGTGGTGAAAGTTTGTAATCAACTGTAGTTGGGTCCCAAATTACAATTGAAGGACTCTCTAAAATTGTGACATAAACCTCATGTCAGAATAAATGATAATCATTTAGTGTACCCTATAAAGTTGGGAAATATCCCATTCGTACAACATCCCTAAATTCCCCCCCCCCCGGACATTGCTACCTAGTAGAATGGAATTGAGCTAACATCATGTGTCAGTATACTATCACCCATATGGGTTCATGGACCTTGACATTGTGTGGAATCCCTATTACGAAGTCCATGGATAAGTCATCCAATTTTCACATCGAAATCTGAAGAGGCTGTAACAAATCTACTTGAACCTCGTGTGCATACCTCACTAGCAGACAAGTGAGAAATCGTGAGACAAACTCAACGATTATTTACTCATTTCAAACCACCAAAACTACTAATGAATAAACTTTTACATATTTCCCACACCAAGATGTACAACTAAGGTAGAAATGTGGAACTCATACATCACCTCCTCCCACATCATGAAAGGAACCAATGTTTTCCCCTGGAACAAGATCTCATGATTACCTCCATCAGAATATCCATAGGGTTCATTTCCTAGTAATATATAATCATGTAGAAATTCACATTTTATGACTCTTAGATACTACTCTTTCACAAACTCAAGTATTGAGAGATTCAACACCATCGACTATATAAAAAACATTACCCTCCTACTCCACCAGTTTCAACTGTTGGGAAACTAACTGATTTGAATCATCCGACATGAGGAAATCCAAGGAAATCATTATAATGGAATATTATAAAATGTTTATGTTTCCTGTAGTATAGACTACCTTGAATATTTAGTCCTACATGAACTCCAACAAGCATCGTTGTCTCACATTAATGTTTCTCTAGGTGAAGATGTACCTTTTGATCTGGTGGTCAGAGCAAACCACAAAGCGAGCGCCTATAAGTTAGTTCCACCACTTATTTAAAGTGAAGACTAATTTTTCTATCTCTATAACGACCCATACTTTACATGCATTGTTATTACTTCAGAATTGAAGCATACTTATTACAACATATAACAAAACCATGATAGAACCATATAGGTATAATGTCTTTAGAAACTGGGAAACATAAACAACTGGTTCATAAAGCATCTACATTGTCTCCTGTTTATTTCATCATATCTAGAGTCACTTTTGGAATATCCTAATTAATACCCTTCTTCTTGACCTATGGAAAAGAAAACATACAAAAGGGCGAGCTCAAATGCTCAGTAAGGTAAAACAAAGTAAATATCCATCATATCATGTTCATAAGAACATAACATTTTGAAAATATTATCCTACAAAAGAGATCATAATATCATAACAAGGGATAACTCATAGTAGTGAAATGTAATGCCAATAATAATAACATAAATCAAGAAACTGTTTGGAATACACACATAATCATAGAAAATCATTTCATATTATTCAAGACTCATTGCCAAGAGTATTATAGTGGACAAAGTGCATTTCTGAACTGAGTTCACTCCACTTTCCAGTCCTATATCACTGAACCATATTAAATTTCCATTCCAGCCATGTCTATCTCATGAGATATAAATTTTTACCCAAGGAATTGGAGGTATATATAGGTCCCACCCATCTCATAATGAAACCATTCTTATGTGTGCCACAAAATCATAAATCATACATTATAGGATAACCCATGTAATAAAAAAATTAGATTCTTAAACATCATGCATTCATAACATAATACATATAATATAAAAGGACTTCATAAAAATAATTACATCAAAACATAATGCAATCAATGTAAAAATAGGGATAGAAACAGAACCCTATATTATCTTAGAAGTAAAATAATACTGATAAAACACTTGAACTCCATTCTTTAGAAAAGTATCCTTTCTACTTCAAAAACATTTTTCCTTTCTTAACATGTCATAAAATTTTAAACTAAAATAAGTTAATTAAAAATAAACATGAAAACTTGTAAAGGTAGATACATTGAAATAATGTTCAATAAAATCATAAAAATCCATTCATGCAGTATAAGTTAAAAAAACATTTTTCTCGTACTTTGGCCGAAAAATTCAAAAAGTATCTCGTACTGAAAACAACAAAATATTCTGTTCATAACTATTACTAAAAATTCCTAAATAATCTAAATTGAATTTAAACATTTGTAGGAGGATATAAATAATATTACATATTTAGGAAACATGGATGTGGATGATAAATATTCCCTAGTAAATTCTGAAGTATAAAAAATCTCGGATAAAAATGAGATTGGGAGATTTTCCCTTACCATAGGTACAATATGATTTGTATGTATCCGAACCTCTTATGTAATGATTTAAATAGTTTCATTGACTTATTCCAGAATAATACTCATTGTTATTATATCATCTATGGTCATATTCTTAGCTTCTTATTAGTAATATTTCATTGCTACGTGTTATTAGGGTGTTCATTGCTTTATGTTCTTATGCATGTTTTGTCGAATAAATTCTTATTCCTCTTTTTAGGTTATAGATAAATCATTTATAGAATGGTATTAGTATAATATATATAATATTTATACATTAAATTCATTTGTATAATCATGATTTATATAAGATCATGTAGAACGAATCACATCGCATCGTGGAGACGGTAAGCCGTACGTACGCACGAGTGACGATATCGTTCCCATATTTATTGAATGGTCTTGGAGTGGACGATATAATATATAATTATTATTATCAGGTTATAATAATCATATATAGTTATTATTTACATCATTATACCCATCCAAGTAAAGTGGTGGTGGAAAACAGATTACACCACGGCGTGAAGACGGTATTCCGTACGTACACACGCGTGGTGGCATCATTTTCCATAGGATGGACAGAAGGTGAAATAGGTTTGTTTAATATTTATAATAATATTTCAGTATATTTGTGATACTTATGTTATTACATTATAATGAGACCAATAAAGAAGAGGAAGTATAAGAAGAAATAAATTTTAAAGGATCGGTAAAGGATATTACCTCTTCTTCACGGCGCCTCTTCTAAACCTCTTCTTAGGGAACTAAAAACTGTCTTCGAAGAAGACCAAGACCTCTAGTATATCTATAGGAAAGTCTAGAAGATAAATTGGAAGGGGTTGACGGATATGGAAGTCTCAAAACGGTGTGAGGAGGAGAGGGATGAGGTTCCCTTTTATAAAGGAGTGGTGCACCTTTGGAAACATAAGAACTATTAAATTGTAATAAATTCCATCCCAACTTAAAAACATCCAAAAATGACTACATTAAAAGTTGAGACGAGATAGGGTTGTAATATCATAAATAAATAAAATATAGACATGTTGTGAATTTATTTTAAACCTTATCAAATTGATTTATCCTTATTTAATCTATTTAATTTTATTTGTGGTAATAATGTTCTAAATTTTAAATTGTTATAAATAAATAATTATGTGTTATGAATTGAGCATAATTGGATACTTTATGACATTTTAGACCATATAAATTTCAATTTACCATTTTTAAATATTTTTGTGATTTTTTAAACAATTTTATAATATGTAATTTTTCTAAAATAACAATAGTGTCAATTTTGACACTATTCATTTATTTACATCTAAATAATATCTACAAAGAGGATATATTCAAACCAAAATATTTAATAGATTCCTAACATGTAATATTCATGTATAAAATTTTTTGATCACATTAAATAGTTCATATAATATTTATTTTAATATTTTTAAAACTATTTATCTGATATTTCAATCAATATATTAATTTCAACATCACTATTGTGTCTACATTAATGAAAATTATTTAGGCTCTAAAAATACTAAATAAATTCACATGATGTAGATAATTTAATTAGATTTTTGGAGACTATTCATGTTCGAAGTTTTATAAAGTATATCACTAAATTATAATTATTACACTTATAAGATATAAGAGAGTGACATGTTGTCACTTTCTTTGGTTTTAATAATAATTGTATAATTTTCATGGTCAAAAGTCCATGAAATGAATATATTCCGACCCTTAAGTGATATGGGTAGACTTTTATTCATCCAATAGAATTTTGACTGGTGTTAGGGTAATTTTATATTCTTATTTTTACACTTAATTACAAGATTTACCTTCAACTATTGTAAATAAAAATTACCGTAGTTACTATTAATAATGTCAAAAAAATAAAAGTAACATATTAAAATAATTTGGACCCACTGAATCCAAATATGGAATCCATTTTTCAAAATTCAAAACACAAAATTTTCAGTAATTAATTTTAAATTAATCCCACTGTTAAGAAAAAGGGTTTTAAAAGTTAAAACATTGTCAATGATTGAAGTGTTTTTACCTATGAATTCAATGTTAAATTGTAACACCCCAACATTTCATAGTACGTTATTTCTTCAAAGTAATTCAATAACATTCACTACGCACAAAACCGAGTTCTAGCACACCATGACTTACCAAACAAGCCGTTCAAAAGTGGCTATGATTAGTATTAACTGAATTTTGAACATTATATAATCCTTATAAATTTAGAATCCATATAATGTGTTTCTTAGGCATAATTTAAGTACAAATACATTTTTTTAGATAAAAGAATTATTTTTAAAAAAATGAAATTTTACCGCCTTTTAATGGCGAAGCCTTTTTAAATCCAATATTTGAAACTTTTATATATTCAAATTGACAAAAGAAACATCCTCTTTAGAATCGGTACATAATAATTTAGTTCAATAAGGTTTCTGTGTTTTTCTAATAACTTTCATATTTGGATGAATAGTGAAAAATTCTATATTTTAACTGAAAACAAATTTTTAAATCAAAATAATATATATTGTTAAATTTTACATTTTAATGTTTTGGAAGTATAAATAGATTATATTTTTACCATTTAATCCAATGATGGTCATTGTAAGTAATTTCACTTTGAAATTGGACATAAACAAGTGTCAATCTTTTGATAGTAATTATTTCTTAAAAATACGCCTTTTGGTTTTGACAGTGAGAATTAATTTTAAATTAATAAATGAAACTTAAATGTTTACAATTTAGTAAAATATACTTTATTTTTGGATTCTGAATATAAAATTTATCTTAGGGTGAAATTTTGGTACATTTCTGATAACTTTCATATTTTGATGAATAGTGAAAATTACTAACTTTTAATTAAAAATAACTTTTCTAATCGAAATAAGTAATAGTGATAAATTATGCAATTGTGTTATTTTACGGTTTAATTAGATTATTATTTAACCATTTAATCCAATTTTGGTCTTTGGACAAAATTGCATATTTAAACTGGACATAAGAAACTGTCAATCTTTTGATTGTTATTATTTGTTAAAAACACGCTTTTTCTTTTGACAATGGGAATTAATTTTAAATTAATTTATGCCATTTCTGTGTTTTGAATTTAGAAAAATGGATTTCATATTTAGAATCAGTAGGTAAAAATTTTGTAAATAGGTAACTTTTATTTTTATACATTTTGAAGAATTGCTTGGGTAAATATTTTATTTACCATGGTTAAAGGGTAAATCCGGTAAATAAGGGAAAAAATAACATTATAATAATACTAAATTACCCTAAAACGTTTCATAACAAATGTTTTTGATACATTTCCATCCATGGTCATATTTGGGTCGATTGTAGGACCCCATGGAGACACTTGTAAGTGATATTGACACTTTATATTAATTATGTTAAAGTAAATGGAAAAATGACATAAGCATATATCTTTCAGAAACAAATATTTACATAGGCTTATATATGTTGGATTTTAGACTATAGATATTAATTAGAAAGAGAAAATTATTTCCTATATGATGGTATTTTATTTATAATTTTTGGACATTTAATAATTTATATTTATTAATGACACAATAATGATGCAGTATTTTCCTTATTAATGCAAGAATCAAATAATTGGTATTATAAATGTTAAAATAAATATAATTTGAAATTTTTGATGAGATACATGAATATTATTGGTTGATATGACATGATAGGATTTCTTAAATGAATTTTTTTCGAATTAACAAAGTTTTTAAGACTTTATCAAAAATCAATTATTAAACAGTTTCAAATTGACACAAAGGAGTTTTTTAAACAAATATTATATTATTAATTCATATTATATTCCTAAAAATATAAGGTTAGACCAAAGGACTAATATAATAATAGTTTTATCATTAATGGGCCACTTTGGGGTCTCTTGGATGTATATAGTAGGTTTATTTACTGTATAATATAATAACACAAAGTGACATGGTAAGTGTAAAACTAATTAACTAAGAGTTAAAACAAAAAGATAAAGTTAATAAAGTGATCCAAAGCTATATAAAACCAATTGGTTAAGTTTTTTTCGACCTATCACTACCTTAGAATTCAAATAATCCACTTTTGATCCATTATAAACCAAATATTATTTTATTATAAAATAATACTTCAAGATTTTCCTAAAGAGCCCCTCCTCCCCTTTATAAAAGGACACCACTTTTAACCAATTTCTCACACCTCCCAAGCCTTTTGGATCATCCAACCACTACCCAATTAATCTCCCTACATACCTCTCCTCCTCCTAGAAGCCTTACTTTAGGCAGAAATCACTTCAAGAGTCCTTTTTGGTTCAAACTAAAGGGAGTTACCTAAATTAAAGGTAACAGTTTCTCTTAGCTTCATTTATTTTATTTTACTTCTCCAACCCCTAAACTCTTCTTATTCTTTTATTTTGTAACAAAACCAGTATAACAAAAATACTGGGATATTTTTTTGAGAATTATTCTAACTAAAAGTACACACACCTCCATCTAATGGGTTAAGAACATAATGTTTTTGTGGATGAAAACCAAATGCCTCGCGAAAGGATGATTGTTCAATTATCTCCTACCACCTCTCATGGTGGCCATTATGATGATACTATAAATAAATATGATATTAATGATATTTAGTTTTTATATTAGAATATTTAATTCCATTTTATAGCATACCATTATTTATTTCATGTTGTATATATATATGATAATTTCATTTGAGAAAGTGCGGACTACCGCCCCCTCAAAGTGATATGACTCGTTCATACCATACAAGGAACGTATAAAGGACAGTGTTAATTAACTTAAGTAAAATATATAAAATGTTATATTATACTTCAATAATAATATACTGATGTATCATTTGGTTTTTATTCCTCTGAAAATGAAAAATGAAATGGAAGTCGCGTTCATGCGTACGTACGGATTACTGTCTCCATGAACGCGATGAGATTCATTTCCCCATCATATCCATTCAAGAATAATTTTAATTTTATTGTTAAAAATAATGTGTAATGACATAATATCATTCTGTATATAAATCAAATATATCTTATACATAACAAACATGACTTACGTAACCAAGCATTTAAAGGAGAACGAATCAGTTAACACCGAAACAACGAAAATACTAAAAGGCAATATTAGAAAATCATATATGATATCATATTAATTTATATGATTCTTGAATTATTTAATAATGAATATTTTACCATTATACAGGAGGTTAACCTACCATATAACAAGTAAAAGAACAAGGTAAGGTTTTATTTCACAATCTCTTCATTATCTGAGGTTGTTTATACGTAATTATCTACTAGGACCTCTTTATCATCCAAATCCATGTTCCTTAAAAATGTATTTCAAATCATTATTACAATTTTATAATCTATGGGTTAAATTAATTTATACCCTTTTTGACTTTTTATAATATGTTTATAAAGGAATCTTTCCGTCGTTTTCCAAACAAAGTCCTTTTTAACCTTTTTGACAGAATTAAGGTAAGAATGTCTTTTTTAACTTATACGGTGGGTGTGTCTATTTTCTGCCATTATAAAATTGTCTAATATTCCCTTACAAGATTATAAGAATATTTTCACTGTAAATGTTTTCTTTTATAATTATGTGACTTTTAAATGATTTCTAAAAAAGATATTTCTCTCAAATAGTTTTGACTTCATCTATGCCAACATCCTTTTATGGATTTTAAGCTTATTTGAAGTTTATTTATTATGATACAAAACTTCTATATTGTATTGAAGGTTTTGCGATAAATTTGACTGTGGATGTGTTATTTTTATACAATTCATGGTTTTTCTAGAATGTATTGACATTTTGTATGTAAGTTTTAATACGAATGTTTATGTTATGTTTAAACCTATTCATATGAGGAATGAATTGGACATAATGAGTGACAGGTGGAGCCCTCTATAACTCCTCGATGAATCAGTAGGTCTCATGAGGCAAACTAGGGTCTTGGCACAAGGCCTTGAAAAAATATTATTTGTAGTCTTGGAACGAGGCCTTGACTATGTGGTTATAATAGTCTGGAATTATTCATTCCATCATTATGAAAGTGGTTATTTATATTTCATGTGATTATTCGATTAATAGAATATCCATGTGAATAATTAAATGGAATTATTTCATTTTATTTCTGCCATATTATGTTGCAGTTCAAGTTTAAAAAGATTTTTTTAATTATACATTGCCTTAAATATTTATGCTTATTTATGAAATTTTCCACTATATTGTTATCCTTACTGATCATCTAAGATCAACCCTTTCTATGTTTTATTTTTTCCAGGATGTGAAAAAGTAATTTATCAATGACCTTCAGGGATAGTTTGATGGGATATGATTGTGTACTGTGGAGTCTATATTGTTGTAGTTTTCATTTTATGATGTAATTTAAGACTAAACAATGTATCTAGTGATTCCAAGGATACTAAACTAATCGGTCCTTTGGGAATTGATATTTTGTGATCGTGACAATGTTATGTAATAATACAATTAATCTGGGTAACTGGGGTCGGGGCGTTACAGTTGGTATCAGATAAATCTTAGTACAAACCTTGGCATCTAGATTTAGATAAACTCTGACTAGAGCACATAGACCTAAGATGGACATTGAGGATTAGTATAGAAGAACTTCTTAGAATTTGTGTATTGTAGTGATTTTGTGAGTTTTCTGAGCAATACAACCCTCTCTGGATACGAGCAGGTAGAGGAGGATCTGGCATAGATGTACCTAGGGGAAAAATCGGAAAACAATTCTTTGAGCTTGACTCTAATGGGAACTGGTGCACGACAATGGGCATTGCTGCACTCTAGGTTACGACACTCCCAGGGGATATGATTAAGATAATTCTCATTTTTTGTACAAACCATTATAAAGGGATTGTGAGTATATAGTTACTCAAAAAAACATCTTTATTATTATGGATTATATCCATAAAACATTCAATTTATGTTAGGTATTTTACATGTTTGGAATTATTCATTGCAATTCATGAATTGACATAGTTTATGATATTTTATAGAAATGGCACCCAATAGAATGAATGTGAACTCCAACAATACGTATTATCTAAAGAGTAAGAAGGATCATATCTTTTATGGGATTAAGCCCACATTTAGAAGGGAAATAGTCTCCCATGTATTCTCAACATATGAATAAATAGTATCATGTGTTAATAAGATAAGTAAAGAATTCTCTGTGTCCTATGGCTTTGAAGGGAAGAAAGAGAAGAAAAGGATGGAAGAGAGAAATATGGATAAAGGGAAGAGGGAAAAGAAGAATTTTCCCATATGTGATAACTATGGGAAGAAACACCTTGGAACTTTCCTGAAAGGAATGGGAGTTTGTTATAAGTGTGGAGAAAAATGACACCATGTATGTAACAGCAAGGGTAAGAAAAAGGTTTCAAATGTACAATTCTTCATCTGCAAGGAGTTGGGACACTACGCAAACCAATGTCCAAATCATTATAGTATTCCCCAAATGATTCTATTGGATAATAATCATGTTATGATACTACCATAGATAGGGAGTAATGATTATATTTCTTTTGTTGTAATTAGAGAATTATTTCATTTGAGTGTTGTATCAACAATGTACTAGTTATAATAATTATGGAGTATATAAGGATTGTACTGCAGTACTATTTCATTAAGGACTTGAGATTGTGTGGAACAAAGAAAAGTGACTCACTAGGAGGATAAATTTTTGGAAAATATATGGTTAAGAGAATGATAAACCATAATATGGTTCTGATACCGAGGTAGTGATTTTGGAATAATACATGATTGATTTGGATAAATTATATTGGATATTCTTGACTACCTTGAAACTGATTAATGATTTGTATATTCCATCATTGTTGGAGTTTACAACATTTTTGGATAGAAGGAGTATATCTAGTATTCTATACGTAATAAGGGATCATGAATGTAATCAATAAGGTTTTATTTTATTTCAGGATGTTGCAGTGTTTCAAAATAATAAATGATAATGGTTTTCACATGTTGTTATGTGGAAAAAAGGTTCTTCATTGTGTTTACCTACCATATAAATTTTGGACAGTGAGTTTGGATAGAAGTATTTTGGATAAGTCTAGTTTGAAATTATTTTTGGATTTCCATAAAAAGGACAAACCAGAGGTCGGGCGGCAACCCATCGTGTTCAGTAAGGCCACGAGACATAAACCCACAACCGAAGGGAGACAAAGGTGTATCACCTACCACTGACCCATGTGATGTCTTGGATTAAATAATGTATTTTTTTAATGGTGTTTCTAGATGAATTATAAATTCATTTGTTAACCCTATACAAATAGGATAAATAGAATATTATTTTTAAGTTCTATTATCTTTTAGAGTGAAAGATGGGTCTGTGGTAGAACTTAGTTTAAGGATGGGACCCTACTTGTCAAATATATATTTTTCTACTTCACTTATTCAATGAATAAATTAATTCTTATACTTTATTGAAGGGATCTTAAAACAAAATATTTGTCATCCTAATACCATAAGTTTTGTTGAACCTATGGTATTTTAAATCATCATAGGTTGATGAATTTAAGGCCTTCAATTTTTAAACTTGATTTTGATTGATGAACTCAATCACTAAATATATATATTTATGTTTTTACTCCAATTATATTTATATAATTTCCACCAATGTTCTCCTAATAGAGAATATAATTTGGTGGTGACCCTTTCATTCCGCTTTTCCTCTTATTAAGACTAAATTTTATTAACCTAATTTCTGATGTGGGTTTTCCCAAAGGTATTTTATATTTTAAACCTTTTATTTTTGAAAAATAATTTCAAATTACGAGGATGCAATTTATTGAATGATGGAAGAATGTAACACCCCAAGATTTCCTAGTACTTTATTTTTTCAAAGAAAATCAATAACTTGCACTACAAGCAAAACTGAGTTCTAGCGCACCATGACGTACCAAACAAGCCATTCAAAAGCAGTTATTAATAGTATTAAATAAATATTGAACTTTATATAATCCTTATAATTTTAGAATCCATATAATGAGTTTCATAGACATTATTTAAGTACAAATAAATTTTGTCAGATAAAAGAAGTATTTTTCAGAAAATACAATTTTACTGCCTTTTAATGGCGAAGCCTATTTTAATCCAATATTTGAAACTTTTCTATATTAAAATTGACAAAATAAACTTCTTCAGCTGAATCTGTACATAATAATTTAGTTAAATAAAGTTTTTATTATTTTTCTGATAACTTTCATATTTGGATGAACAGTGATAAATTCTATAATTTAACTGAAAACAAATTTTTAAATCAAAATAATTTATATTATTAAATTATAAATTTTATCTGTTTTCAAGTATAAACAGATTATATTTTTCCCATTTAATCCAATGATGGTCATTGTAAGTAATTTCACTTTTTAATTTGACATAAACAAGTGTCAAACTTTAGTTAGTTATTATTTCTAAAAAAATACTCCTTTTGGTTTTGACAGCGGGAATTAATTTTAAATTAATAAATGAAACTTTTTTTTTAATTTGGTAATTTAGACTTTATTTTTGGATTCGGATTATCTAAATTATCTTAGGGTGAAATTTTGTACTTTTCGGATAACTTTCACATTTTGATAAATAGTGAAAATTTCTAAATTTTAATTAAAAACAACTTTTTTAATTGAAATAATTAATAGTGATAAATGATCCATTTGAGTGACTTTAAAGTATAATTAGATTATAATTTTACCATTTAATCCAATTATGGTCATTGGAAAAAATTTCATTTTTAAACTGGACATAAGAAAGTGTCAATCTTTTGATAGTTATTATTTGTTAAAAACACGCTTTTTGTTTCGACAACGGGATTAATTTTAAATTAATTTCCGCCACTTCTATGTTTTGAATTTATAAAAATTGATTCCATATTTAGAATCAGGAAGTCCAAATTTTGTAAATATATAACTTTTATTTTTAGACATTTTGAATAATTTCTTGGGTAAATATTTTATTTACCATGGTAAAAGGGTAAATCCGGTAATAAGGGTAAAAATAATATTATAATAATACTGAATTACACTAAAACGTGTCCTAACCCTATTGGTTGATAATGGTCCGACCATGGTCATATTTGGGTCGATTTTGGGACCCCATGGAGCCACTTTTAAGTGATATTGACAATTTATATTAATTAAGTTAAAGTAAATGGAATAATGACATAAGCATATATCTTTTTGAAAAACAATTTTTTCATAAGGTTATATATGTTATATTTTAGACTATAAATATTCATTAGAAAGATAAAACAATTTCCTATATAATGGTATTTTATTTATAATTTTTATACATTTAATAATTAAATTTGTTTATGACACAATAATGAGGCAGTTTTTTCCTTATTAATGCAAGAATCAAATAATTGGTATTATAAATGATAAAATAAATATAATTTGAATGTTTTGATAACATAAATGAATTTAATTGGTTAATATTACATGATATTATTGCTTAAATGAATTTTTTTCTAATTAATAAAGTTTTTAAGACTTTAAAAAATCAAATATTAAAAAGTTACAAAATTGACATAAAAGAGTTTTTTAAAACAATATTATAATATTAATTCATATTATATTTATAAAAATATATGGTTCATCCAAAAGACTTATATAATAATAGTTTAATCATTACTGGACCACTTTTGGGTCTTTTTTAAGTACATATTAAGTTCATTTACTATAAAATATAAAAATACAAAGTGACGTGGTAAGTGTCAAACAAATTAACTATGCTTGAAAACAAAACTATAAGGTTAATAAAGTGACCCAAACCTGTATAAAACCAATTTGTTAAGTTGTTTTATACCTATACCCTCCTTAGACGTTTAATAATCCACTTTGGATCCACTATAAACCGAATATTATTTTATTATAAAATAATACTTTATGTTTTTCCTTAAGAGCCCATCCTCCCCCTTATAAAAGGACATCAATTCTACCTCATTCCTCACACCCATCAAGCCTTTTGGCTCATCCAAACTCTACCCAATTAAGCTCCCAATATCCCTATTCTCCTCTTAGAACCCTTACTTTAGGCAGAAGGAACATCAGGAGTCCTCTTTGGTTCAAACCAAAGGGAGTTACCCAAATTAAAGGTAAAGATTTCTTTTAGCTTCTTTACTTTTATTTTACTTCTCCAACCCCTAAACTATTCTTATTCCTTTTTTGTAACAAAACAAGTATAATAAATATACTTGGATATTTTTTTGACAAGTTTTCAAACTAAACTTACACACACCTCTATCTAATGGGTGAAGAACATAATGTTTCTGTGGATGACAACCAAACACCTCATGAAACGATGATTGTTCAATTATCTCCTACCACTTATCATGGTGGCCATTATGATAACACAATAATTAAATATGATATTTATGATATTTATTTTATATATAATATTCTGTAATTCCATTTTATTTCATACCATTATTCGTTTCATGTTGTATATATATACGATAATTTCATTGGAGGAAGTGCGGACTATCACCCCCTCAAAGTGATATGACTCATTCATACCATACATGGAACGTATAAAGGATGGTGTTAATGAACATAAGTAACATATATAAGATATTATATTATACATGAATAATAATAAACCAATTTATGGTTTGGTTTTGATTCCTTTTAAAATGAAAAATGAAATGGAAGTAGCGTTCATCCGTATGTACGGATTTCCATCTCCACGAATGCGATGAGATTCATTTCCCCATCATATCCATTCAAGAATAATTTTCATTTGATGGTTAAAAATAATATTTAATGACATAATATCATTTTCTATATAAATCAAATATATCCTATACATAACAAACATGAATTACGTAACCAATCAAATAAAGGAGAACGAATCAGTTAACACCGAAACAACAATAATACTAAAAGGAAATATTAGAAGATCATATATCATATCATATTAATGTATATGATTATTAAATAATTTATTAAATATTATTTCACAATTATACAGAATTTTAACCTACCCTATACCAATAAACAGTTCAAGTTAAGGGTTTATTTCACAATCTCTTCATTATCTGAGGTTGTTTATACGTAATTATCTACTAAGACCTCTTTATCATCCACATCCATGTTCCTTAAGAATGTATTTCAAATCATTATTACTATTTTATAGAATATTTTTTAATGTCATTTATACCTTTTTTGACTTTTTATAAGATGTTTATAATGGAATATTTGCATCGTTTTCCAAACAAGGTCCTTTTTAACCTTTTTGACAGAGTTATGGTAAGAATGCCTTTTTTAACTTATACGGAAGGTGCGACTATTTTCCACCATTATAAAATCGTCGAAGCTTCCCTTACAATATTATAAGAATATTTTAAAAGTTAATGTTTTCTTTTATAAATATGTGACTTTTAAAAGATTTCTAAAAAAGGGATATTTCTCTCAAATCGTTTTGATTTCATCTATGTCAACATCCTTTGATGGATGTCAAGATTATTTGAAGTTTATTTATTATGATACAAAACATCCATATTGTATTGAAGTTTTTTTCATATGTTTGACTGTGGATGTTTTATTTTTATACCATTCATGGTTTATGGAGAAAGTATTGACATTTCGTATGCTAGTTTTAATATAAATGTTTATGTTATGTTTAAACCTATTCATATAATGAATGCATTGGACTTAATAAGTGACGGGTGGAGCCTGCTATAGCTCCTCGATGCATCGGTAGGTCTCATGAGACGAACTAGTCTCTTGGCACAAGGCCTTGACAAAATCTTATTTGTAGTCTTGGCATGAGGCCTTGACTATGTGGTTATGATATTCTGGTGTAATGTATTCCATCATTATGAAAGTGGTTATTGATATTGCATGTGATTATTCGATTAGTAGAATATCCATTTGAATATGTAAATGGAATTATTTCATTTATTTATGCTATATTATGCTTAAGTTCATGTTTAAAAGGATTTTGTTTAAATTATACATTGCCTTAAATGTTTATGCTTATTTCTGAATGTTTATACTGTATTGTTATCCTTACTGAGCATCTCAGCTCACCAATTTCTATGTTTTATTTTTCCTAGGATGTAGAGAAGTAATTTATGAATTACCTGCATGAATAGTATGAGGGTATATGAGTGTGGACTATGGAGACTATGTTTTTTTAGTTTTCATTTTACGATGTAATGTAAGACTGATTAATGTATCTAGTGATTCCAAGGCTACTACACTAATCAGTCCTTCAGGACTTGATATTTTGTGATCATGCCAGTGTTATGTAATAATGCACCGACTCTGAGTAACTGGGGTCGAGGCGTCAGAAAAATTAATATTAATGAAATACACTATGTTAAATGGTAAAAATATATTCTATTTATACTTTAAAAACATTAAATTTTATCATTTAACCATATAAATTATCTTGATGAAAAATGTTGTTTTTATGAAATATTTAGCATATTTTTACTATTTATCAAAATATGAATGTTATTAGAAAAGTATCAAAAATTTATCCAATGTAATTTTTTTATCCTAATTCCGAAGAAGAAGTTTATTTTGTAAAATTGAACCTATAAACTTGTCAATAATTATATTTAAAATGGGTGCACCATCAAAAGGCGGTAAAACTTCATTTTTTGAAAAATACTTCCTTTATTCGAAAAATTGATTTTTTTTCATTTCTCATTCTAGAAATGTGTAAGATGAATTTTAATGTTATAAAATTAAAAATTCGGTTAATACTATTCATAACATCTTGTTCATAGTATTATAAGAATATATCTTTGTTTAGGGAAACTCATCATTGCATACAACGCAAGCTATCGAGGAAGGTTTCTCTTGTGTGTAACGCAATCCAAGCCAGTGTTGTGTGTAGTGAAAGATTCTCTTGGTGTTGTATATAACATAAGACATTAAAAAAATATTTCTCATAAAATATCAGGGTGGTACATTTTACCCCCCCTAAAAATAATTTCTCCCTCGAAATTTGTCACTTTGTAACCAACAGATGAGGATACCTCTCCCTCATCATATCCTCAAGTTCCCATGTAGCTTTTTCTAATTGGGGGTTCCTCCATAAAACTTTAACCAAGCGAGTGGTCTTGTTTCAAAGAAATTTTTCACTACGATCCAGAATCGATATCAGCTATTCTTCATAAGAATGATCTTGCTCCAACAGTACAACTTCTCAGCATAATACATGTGAAGGATTGGGTATGTACTTTCTCAGGAGAGATACATGAAACACATTATGAACTTGAGAGAGATTTGGTGGAAGCGTCAATCGGTATTCTACCTTCCCAACACAATCCAGTATTTCAAAAGGACCAATATACCTAGGGCTCAGCTTGCCGTTTTTTCCAAATCTCATTACTCTCTTCCAAGGAGATATTCGTAAGAACACTTTATCACCCACTTTGAACTCTATGACTTTTATTCATTTGTCGGCATAACTTTTTTGTCAACTCTGAGCAACTCTTCTGTGTTGTTGAATAGAACATACCTTTTCTGCCATCTCATCAACAAGATCAGGTCCTAATAGTTTTCTTTCCCCAACCTCATCCCAACAAGTTGGAGTTCTACATTTCATTCCATAGAGAGATTTATAAACATCCATCTGAATACTGTAGTTAAAGCTATTATTATAAGAAAATACCACCAAAGGTATATGTTGATCCCAACCACCTTTTAAATCCATAGAGAAATCTATCAAAATTTCTTCTAGAGTTTGAATTTTCCTCTCAGACTGACCGTCTATCTAAGGATGATAAGCAGTGCTAAAACTCAACTCTGTCTCTTGAGTATGATGGAGACTTCGCAAAAACTTCAAGGAAAACCTCGGATCCCGATCAGATATATTGGAAAGTGGTACTCCATGAAATATTACCACTTCTTTCACATATATCCCGTCACGCTGATCAAGAGATAAATCATCTCTAATAGGAATGAAGTGTTTCGACTTCGTAAGATGATCAACTATAACCCATATAGCATTATTGAATTTGGATGTTTTTGTAAGTCCCATGACAAAGTGCATAGTGTTCTTTTCCCACTTCCATTCGGGTATGGGTAATATTTGTAACACCCCCTTATATTTCTATCTCTCAGCTTTAACTTGCTGACAAACCATGCATCGCGAGACATATTAATCAACATCTCTTTTCATACCATCCCACTAGAAGTACTCTTTTTGGTCCATATACATCGTCGTGCTTCCAGGGTGAATAGAGAATGAAGAACTATTAGCTTCATCCAATATTTACTTCTTTAATTCTGGGATGGGAGGAACACAAACCCGATTCCTAAACCTTATTATTTCATCACAATCAATGTGGAATTCAGGATCACTTCTCACCCTCTTTTGTAACTCTACATCTTCTTTCTATGCCTATTTAATCTTCACATGTATAGATGGTCGAAAATTTATATGATAAAGATATGATTTTTCCCTTTCCAATATAATTCCAACATCTATCCTTTTTAAGTCCACAAATATTGGATCTTTTTTTATCCTCATCATATATAAGCTACCATGGTTCTGTTGAATTAATGCATCTACCACCTTGTTTGCTTTCCCAGGGTGATAATTAATTGAGCAGCCGTAATTCTTAATCAGCTCCAAGCATCTTCTTCGACAAATATTCAACTCCTTTTGTGTGAAAATATACTTTAAAATTTTATTATCAGTATAAATATCACACATTTCACCATAAAGATAATGCCTTAAAATCATTAATTCAATGATTACCGCAGCTAACTCCGAATCAGGAGTTGGGTAATTTTGCTCATGGATTTTCAACTATCATGAGGCATAAGCTATCACCATATCGTTTTGCATGAGAACACAGCCCAATACCTTCTTGGATGCAACACTATAGATCACAAACCGTTCTCCCCTGCAAGGCAGTGTGAGCACTGGTGTACTAGATAACCTTCTTTTTAACTCCTTGAAATTCTCTTCACACTCCTCCGTCCAAACGAACATAAATCCTTTTCGATTCAACCTAGTGAGTGGATTAGATAATCATGAAAAATCATTCACAAAACTTCGATAATATCCATCCAAACTAAGAAAACATCGAATCTCAGTTATTGTTGTTGGTCTTGACCATTTTTTGATAACCAGTGTTTTTGCTGGATCCATAGATATCCCCTCTTTTGAGATTATGTGACCCAAAAATGAACCTTTTTTAATCCAAAATTCACACTTGGTTTTTTTTCCATAATGATTATCCTTTATTGTGGTATTTAATACAATTATCAAGTGATCTTCATGTTCTTCCTTACTCTTTGAATAGACAATAATATCGTCTATAAAGACTACTAAAAACTGATCAAGTTAGTCTCTAAATACTCTATTCATTAGATCCATGAAGATAGAAGGGACATTATTAAGACCAAATGGCATCACTATAAATTAATAGTGTACATATCTTGTAACGAAATCCATCTTTGGTATATCCTCTCTTTTGAACCTTAATTGATGATACCATGAACGATGATCAATCTTGGAAAAGTATTGATATCCCGGCAGTTGGTCAAATAAGTCATCAATGCATGGGAGAAGATATTTGTTCTTGATAGTGATCTTGGTATGTTCTCGATAATAAAGGTAGAGTCTCATTGATCCATCTTTATTCTTGACAAAGAGAACAAGTGCTCCCCACGGTGGTGCACTAGGGAAAATGGATCCCTTATCAAGATTCTCTTGGAGTTTCTTCTTCAATTCCTGCAACTCATTGGGTCTATTCTATAAGGTGTCTTTGAAATGGGCATAGCACTCGGTAAGAGTTCTATTGAAAACTCAACTTCACGATTTGTTGGAAGACTAGGGAATTCCTCGGTAAAGACATTATCAAACTCCTGTACAATGGGCATATTTTTAATTGTGAATTTCTCTCCAACCATTTGAGATAAATAACCTTCATTTATTGGAATCAAGACCCATAAGACGGATGAAATTTCCACTAGAAGGATATATTCATCTTTGCGTCGATAGATGATCATAGATTGTTTAGGAATATGAAATTTGACTTCCCATCTTTGTAAATTGATATGAGCTCCATATAAGGAAATCCAATCCATGCCAAGAATCACATAAAATTACACTATAGGAAGGATCACAAGATTTGCAGGAAGCACTTTCCCACAAACGTGAATTGGAGAAGAATTATAAACTTTTCATGAAACTGTTGTGCCATTAGGAGTTGTCACACCTAACACAACAGCAAATATTTGAGGTAGTATGGCGATACCCTTAGAAAATTATTCAAAAATAAAATATTGGTTGGATCCATAATAAAATAAAAACCATTCTACATTTGAGTGGATTTTATGTGTACCTTTCACCACTTCGTTATCGTACTCCACATCGCTGATAGAAATTGCATGTGACTTTCCTTTGTCTTGGGCCTTAAGATATTATTGACGTCTATCATCATCAAAAACCCGTGGATGAGGGAATTCATTAGCATAATACGTCATTTCCTTGCACTTGTAACATTGAAGTGTTGGAGGTTCATTCTGTGTATCCTTTTATTTGTTCACATCACTAGAAATATTTTTCCAATCATTGCGGCATTAAAATGTAAGATGAACTTATTTTCCACATTTGAAACATTTACTTGTACCTTTATGAAAATTCCTTCTATGTTTCATTCCACACTTTGAGCATAAGGGAAAACTCATATTCTTTTCAGTGTGTTCTTTTTATTTCCCTATGAATTCTATTTTCCTCTTCTTATCAAACCCATATGACTGATGGGTTACTCCAATCTCCATCTCAACCTTGATAGAACATCAAAAAATTTCCTCGCAGCTATTGAAGTCCCTTATGGTTAATTCCCTTTAGAGACTTGGATTTAAGCCACTAAAAAATCGATCGATCTTACTCTTAGGTTGGATAATAATCCCAGAAGTGTACCTTGCGATCCTTGCAAAATTCACTTCATAGGTACCAATAGATTCATCATCCTTTTTCTTAAGTTCTAGAAACTCATTCTCCATCTTTGTTCGAAGAATATGAGGGAAGTAATTATTGAAAAAAAAGATATTTAACTCATCCTATTCCATTGACTCAATTTCGTCTCTTTTCTACGTATTATTTCTATTATTCCTCCATTGATCAGCTTCACCTTCCAAATGATATTCTGCTAAGATGACTTTATCATGTTTAGAACATTGTAGAACTAAAAATATCTTTTTAGTGGTAATAATCCATTGTTCATCCACTAATGGATCAGAAGACCCAGTAAATGAAGGTGGATGCTGCCTCATGAAGGATTCAACAAAATGTTCACTACTGAAAATGCATGCTTTCCTAACGCTTCTTTACCAATGGTTTTCTTAAAATGTTGGTAAAGACGGTCCAGGACACCCTTTCACAACGGTTCTAGTAAACCATTGGGAATGGGTGACTTGGACACCCCAATACCAATGGTTTTTAAAAACTGTTGGTAAATATTTACCCCAAATATAGTCGGGCCACTGCTCTCCCCCATTCGTGTCAGAACCCGAAATCTCTGCAGCGCTCGGCTCCTCTCACGACTTCTCCCATCTGAACCGGTGACACTCCATCAAAATCATCTCAAATCAGTTCTTTTCATCTTTATACACATAAAATATTTAAGTGCTACCTTGTTCTTATTGTTATTCATCTAATATTTTAGTGTTAAGTTTAGATTTTGATGTGTATATCATTTTTTGTATTTTGATTTAATCAATACTTTCTCCATTCCAATCCATTTAATTAATAAAATCTTTAACCCTCCATCGACGAAGAAACATATCAAATTCATTGCGGTTGGATTCTAGATTTTCAAAGTATTTTTTTATTCTTTTTCTTCATCTTGTAATTAATTGTTACTTATAAATTTATTTATATGTGTTTATTAATTTTTATCAATGTTTCTATAAATTTTTTCCTTAAAATTCCTTGAGTAATGTGTTTTATTAAAATGATAATTTTTTAATAACTCTTGTGTAATGTAATTTGTTATAGTACACTTGTTATGTGACTATGTTTGGTATTTAGTAACACATGAGATAACTTGTGTGTGAGAATGTGTTGTAAAAGACATTCCATGGTTGGTTCAAATTATATTTACGTTCTGAGCCTACTAATGAGTTGTATTAAAGATATTTTGAGATATTTAACTTTTGTTTCTTGGTGAAAACTAGGAGCTGTAGAGGTGGTTCATGATTAAGACATATAATTACTGCTAAACATGTGGATAAACCATGAATAGTAGTGAATTCTTGAAAAGTTTTATGTTTTTAGTCCTTTTTTATTTGGAGTTTCTTTTGATACTGATGTTTCTTATTGATACCTATGATGGGAATTTATTTTAGTTTCTAAATCGGTTGAGACTCCACCACCATGCACAGTGTATGAAACCTCTACCCTTATTTAATCATTCTGTTTACATAGCCTATGCAACCTCTACCCTCATTTAATCAGTGAACTCAAGTAATTAATTCAAGTCTTCATTCTCACTATCATGTAAGAAATTGAATGATGTAAACCCATACTCACGTGATTTCTTATCTTAGATAGTGTCTAACATATGGAATACAAGCTTTTGAATTCATCAGTTAACCAGGATCATATATTCCATTTCCCCCAAGATGACTGTACTAATATAACTTTAGGGTCAATTAAATATGGTTCTAAATGTACATTGTATATTATGTGTCTTTCTTGGCCAATACTCACTTTTATGATGGTGGGGTGCTTTTCACTTGCCATGCTGGCATGTGTAGACATCCAAAAAAATGTTAGATAAGTAACAAGTTTAATTAAGTAATGTTATTATCATTGACATACTTTATTATTAATCTCAAATTTAAAAATAATTGTTTTTGTCTATAATTAATGAAATTAAATCTTTTTACAAGCCCTGAACAACCGATTACTGTAGAAGCCTAAAATTTATTCACCCATGAGGTGCGCTTGACTTGGGGAAGTAATTGGGTAATGAAAGGTATGGCTGTAGAGGTTCCAATAATGAGTTATTGAACATGAGTGAATGATTTGGGATGACTATAACAAATAATGGGACCTGAGGCATGTGCCTCTTATAAACCAAATGAAAATGAATATAAATATTTTTTAATTTAATTTATGAGTACTTGTTCTTTACATTATTTTAATAGTTCACTACATAGACTAGAAACGTATTCCTTTATCATTTACTTAATTGTATTTTATATTAAATTATAATTCTATTTAATTGTTTATGACAAAATGACTTATATAAGTTCTTTTTACAGAATGGACAGAAGTTTGATGTATGAAACTGATCGGATCTCAAGCGATTTTCAAAACAATTTAGAGAGCATTATAGATTTTTCATTTTATAATGCTTCAGATTATGGTCACATACACTGCCCATGTTCCAATTATGTTGGTGGACCTTGGTTGAGCCGTGAAGAAGTCATCTACCACATTAACAAAAATGGTTTTCAAGCAAACTACTTTGTGTGGTATCACAATGGGGAGAAAATGAAATCCCAACTTGGTGATGATCGAAATGAAAGGATTGGAATGGAGAATTTTTTAGATGATCGGTTTCCATTTATCTGTTATCATGAAAAAGAAAGGATTTCGACTCAATAAGACTTTTATATGAGGACAACTGATGCATCTAGTGATAATGATGATATTGATAGGTTGAAAAAATTGAATGATGCTGCCACGACTCCAGTATATAGACATTTCTATAAGATGAAAAAGCTGGAATTTTTAATATGATTGTTTAATGGGAAACAATATATTGGATTTCTAATACAGAAATCGATTACATTCATACCCTCTTGAAATATTTACTTCCAGATGATGCAGATATTCCCTCAAACCACTATATGGCATGGAAGTTTGTTGAGGAACATAGAATTTCAAGAAACAAAATTCATGCTTGCCCGAAAGATTGTGGTTTATTTTGGGAGGAAACTGCTGAATTAAATGATTGTATAGAATGTGGCACATCCCTCTGAAAGTCAAAATCTGATAGAACACCATCCTGTGTTCCACAGAAAGTAATGTGGAACTTTCCATTGATCCCCAAACTCTAGAATCTTATTATTTCTGACGAAATATCAATAAAAAGGGATGGAATAATACCAAGATAAAGAAGACTAATGATGAGTTAGTTCAGCCTGTAGATCGATTTTCATGGCATAGATTTGATGCTCAACATCCTGATTTTGCAGCTGACGTGCGTAATGTGAGGTTGGGTCTTTCATGCGACGGTTTTAATCCGTTTGTGAAGATGCTTACATCGCACAACACATGGTCAATTTTTATTCACATTTATAACCTTCCCCCATGGTTGTGTATGAAAAAACCTTTCACTTTCATGAGTATACTCATATCTAGTTTTTTTTATCCCAGAATTTATATTGATGTACACATGGAAACTTTAATAAAAGAGTTGAATCTTCTTTGGGATGTGGGTGTACGCACATATGATGCATGTTCGAAAGAAATATTTCATATGTGTGTTGCGCTTATGTGGACGATCAATGATATTCCGGTTTATGCAATGATGTGTGGATGGAGCATGAAGGGAAAACTATCATGTCCAGTTTGTATGAAGAATACACGACCCAGAACACTGAAACATCATTATAGATTCAGTTTTATGGCACATCGACGATTCTTCCCAAATGATCATACATATAGAATTAATCGTCGATGATTTGATAATACCATAGAGACCAATGATCCACCTCAGCGTATGTCTGGAACTGATGTGCTTAATGAATTGAAAGATTTCGGTTTCTCATTCAGGAAGGGTCAAATGAAATATGGAAAGAGAAAGAATGTTTCCACTAAAACCCATTACAATTGGAGGAAGAGGAGTATCTTTTTTGATTTTCCTTATTGGTCAACAAATTTGTTACATCATTGCTTAGATGTAATGCATATGGAAAAGAATACTTGTGATATGTTGCTTTCAGTTCTTCTAAATGTCAAGGGGAAGACAAAAGATGATTTATGATCACGGCGTGACATGGTGGATTAGGGCATCAGACAAGAATTTCATCCTATGTGTATCAGTGAAAATAAATGGTAACTTCCATGTGATTTTTATGTGATGACACCTAGAGAAGAAAAAAAATATCTGGAAGTATTAGAGACTATTAGAGCTTCTGGTGGCTATTCAGGAAACATATCTAAACGGGTCAACCGGAGAGAGTTGAAGCTAAAATCTTTGAAGACTCATGATTATCACTTTCTAATGCATGAGTTTCTTCCAATATAAATTCGTCATCTTTTGTCCAATAATGTAAGGGTGACTTTTATTCGGTTGTGCCATGTTTTAGTGATATTTATGGTACGAAGTTTTCCAAGTCTTACTTGCAAAAAATGTTGATAGATGCCCCATTAATTTTGTTTGAGTTGGAGAAAATATTTCCTCCATCATTTTTCACATGCATGATGCATCTGACTGTCCATATTCCCACTTAAATACTTCTCGGAGGACCTATTTATTTTCATAGGATGTATCCAACTGAAATAAATATGTACACATTAAAGTCATATGTACAAAACAGGAATCATATCAGGGTTCAATCGTGAACGGTTACTTGGCTCAAGAATGTATGGATTTCTGATCAATGTATTTGTCTAATCTTACTCAAGAATGAACATACCAATGAGAAATGAAGAAGAACAGTATGAGAAAATCGAACCCAGTTTTCCATCACTTCCTAAAACCGTAGGAATTCTTGGATCATTTACATTGAAGACATCAAGCCATAAAGAGCGAGAGATGTCACATCACATAGTTTTGTCCAACTGTGATTTGTCTGATGACTATATCAGGTAACTAAATTGAATATGTATATCTTACATATATATCTATTAAACTATTCATATTTTTTATCTATAGGGTACGTAAAAAAATGATAAATAATAAGCATTGTTCTTTAAATTTGAGAAGGAGAGAGACTTTTCATAGCAAAGAGTTTTCTGCTTGGTTAAAATTGAAGGTAAAATTATTAATTTTTAAAATAATTATGTCAATATTTAATTAAGTTTAATAGTCATTTATATTGTAAGTACTGAGTTTGTCTACTGACTCTGTCTCTGGGGAAATAAGAGCTTTGGGTTTTGGTCTTAATACTGTGGTTCGTGACTGTAAATCAATTGTTATCAATGGGTACACATTTATTGTCACTGAATGAGAAAATAAAATGAGAACACAACATGATGGTGTTATAGTTACTGTCAAAACAGACTATTATGCCAGTGTATCAGATAGTAGACCACCATTTGAAAATGTGGGTTATAATGGAGTCATTGAGAAAATAATAATATTGGATTATTACTCTCATGGACGAGTCACAATGATGAAATGCCATTGGTTTGATTCGATGACGATACAGGGCACATTTATTGATGATTTTGGATTTTGAGTAATTTATTTGACTCGCACTCATGCTACCGAAGAACCATATGTGTTGGCATCAATGGATAAACATGTTTTTTATGTCAAAGTCCAACTTCGACCTGAATTTGGTGTCATAATTGAAGTAATTCCAAGACATATTTTTAATGATGGTGATGATGGAATTGACACTGTCCCTAGTGCCATCGGAACCAATCCATTTATTTCTTTTGATGACTCCAATGGCTCAATTGTCAAAGTTGATTTTGAACCTGAATTTTTGGTTTAAAATATCTAGAATCATTCATCCATGATCTCAATTATTTTGGTTTACCTCGAGTTGGGTTGTTAAGGTTGTTAATATTCAAATTGATTTAGTATTCATCACAAATATGTTTTAGCTGACTTGAACGTTATATGAATTTTCAATGTTTATTGGTTGTAGTTTTATTTGAATTGAATCTTCTAATTTGGAATTGAACTGTATTCAATCCTAGTAAAACAATATTTCTATCTTGGTGAACATTACAACTAGTATGATTTATTAAATCCATTCAACATATTCTAAAACAATTGATAGCTAAATTACCAATGAATCCCCCTATTCCCTCATATATTTAGTTATTTGGGTTAAACATTAGTTTCCTTTTTCTAATTAATTACATATTTGTTTTCAATAGCAGGAAATGCATCCAATTGAAGAGAGGTGAAGGAAAAAGATGATGGAGAACAATCGTCGAATGGTGGAGATGGGCATTACACTATTAGCGCCTGCAGTGAGTACTTTATTTCAAATATATATACTTAAAGAATATATAATGTCATGTGATTAATATTTTTTGTAAAAACTTTTGTAGGATCCAACTATACGTTGACAGTTATTCGACGAGGAGCCTAGTACTGGACCTAATTCTCAAGACGGTGGTATAAGGAGGGTTCATACAAGAGGTGGATGAGCAGCTTCACGTACCCCACTAGACCAGGCCCCTCACACTGACATGTCATCCTTCCCACATTCTGATACTATTGTGTCGTTTGGGACACACAAGATATTTAGCCCTCCCATGTTTTTGCCACGTTTTTCATCTTCTAGCCCATGTTTTTCATATACAATGATGATTCCCACTCCCCAGTCAGAATCTGGTCATACAGTTTTCCCATCTTCTTTTCCTTCTACTTTTGTCTCTCTGTGCTTCTATATTACATCATCTTCGACTCATGTTCCACCACAGGGTGTTCCATTAGATTTTGTCGATCCAATGGCGCTCAGCAATCAGACTGGCTCATGTATATTTATAGAACCCTAACAAATTTTTATAACAATATTTATTTTAATTATAACATGTTTTGATAAAATATTTGTTTTTCTTTCTTGACAGATACATATACTGACAGGAGGCAGGGGCGGGGGCGTACACGCATGCATGCGGTGTGGAACCGTTGCACATAGGTTATGATGGATTAAAATGAAGACAACCAAATGGTTGAAAAAATAGGGCAGCAATGTCAGAGTTTTTTTGAGACGCTTACAAAATACTCTGACATCATTCCCATAAACCTGCTATCATGGATACATTTTCCATATGAGGTCAAGGGTAGAGCTTGGGCAGAGATATGGGTAAAAAATCTATTTTATTTAATACCGTAAATTATTTTTGTATTTATATGAATTAATATTTTGATTTCAGCTTCGATTTAATTTTCCTGATGGTGAGGGTGTATGACCGGAATGTCTAAAGGATTTAGGCGAGTTTTGGAGAGCCTACAAGCATGAGTTGTATATTGGTTGGCGTGCTAGAGTTGGCACTGAGTTAGAGGTGGTACAATTCATGGATGATTGTCCTATAGAGAAGTATTGTTAGATGATTCCTCACAGGACGACTACCCAATTTAAGTTATTAATTACATTTAAGGTATTTAAATAACAACTTTCATGTTTTTCATTAATATTATCCTTTTCATTATCAAATTTTATTTTGTAATCATCAAGAAAAAATAAAAAAACATTTATTCAAAAAAATACCTCCACACACTAGGATGTACTACGATGCCAGATCATAAGAGGAAGCAGATATGAAATTTTTTTATAAGTTTTCTTTACGAAATACACTTCCTTTTGTTCCCTCGATTATTTAATCATTTGCTAATTTTTTCATATAAATTTTTCTTTAAATTCCATTGTAGAGGAAAATACTGAATATTAAAGGACGTGTTCCTCGAGCAAAACTGTTTTGCTCAAGTAGATGGAAAAAGGATGGAAGTGCCATCAACGAAGAGACTCAGCAGCATATTGTAAGTTATAATCTGTTGATTTTATATATTAATATCTATTTTGTAACTTAATAATATATTTATATTTGTAACAGGCTGCTTTAGAGGCCCTCGATGCCCATGAACTAGACAATTTTGGGCCAACTGATCACTTATATATGGTGTTGGGAGAGGAGAATCCTGGAAGAGTACGCTGCCGACCTAGGATAGCCCTGAAGAGGTATTGGCCCTCCTCAGGTTTGAGTTGTAGTGCCACCAAGCTATAGAAAGTTAGGTCATAGGAAGAACAGGCTGTCAAAAGGGCCACCGAGACAGTAGAATAGTCTGCTAGGAAATACAATTCATTTATGAAATTTATTGAAGTTCTACATCCAACACTTCCACCAGAGCCCTTCCCAACTTTTGATGAATATATTTCGTCGATACATTCTATATATGGTGCACCAGGTGGCACATCTAGTGGTGGTCAAGATGATGTCCAGCCTGACGATGATGATGGTGAGGAGTCTGATGCGGAAGAGGAGGGAGGGTAGGAGGACGAGGTGGATGGCGAAGGCGAGGAGGAGGGCGAGGGAGAGGAGGAGGGCACTAAGGAGTGATAGGACGATGATGGGGACGAGTAAGAGGGTAATGATGATGGTTATGATGGTGATGGTGATGTGGGAAAAATTGATCCATTACATTTTGACTAATATTTCTGATATTTGATGTTTAATCTATTCTAGTTTTTGGTTTTATCTAGACCTGTAATATATTATTGGAGTTGATTTATTTTTATATATTGTCTTTTTTCATGGATATTGTTGTCTTTTAGTGGTTGCGGTGTATCTTGAGCATGTTTATAGAGTTTTTTGTGTTTGGGAACTCCCTGAACAGCCCCCTCCTTCCTGGACCCTGGACAACCACCCACCATCCTCCTTGGACCCCGAACCTCCCCCCGGACAGCCCCCTGGATAGCCCCCCCACCATCCACCTTGGTCACTAGACAACCCCCCGGACACCCCCCCCCCCCGGACTGCCCCCGGACAGCCCCTCGGATAGCACCTCACCCTCCTCCCAGGACCCCGGACAACCCCCCAGACAACCCCCACCCTCCTCCTTGGACCCCAGATAGCCCCATGAACACCCCTGGACAGCCCCCCCCCCCTCCTCCTTGGTCCCTAGACACACCCCAGACAGCCCCCCAAACAGCCCCCCAGACCCCCCCCCCCCGAACACCCCCCACCCTCCTCCCTGGACCCCCAGACAGCCCCCACCCTCCTTGATTTCACATGCCTTTTTTTATTTCTCTAATCATGCAATGTTATTTAGGATTATTCCATTTTTTAATTTCTTGAATTATATGAATGTCTTGGTAAGCTTATTAGATCATGCTCATCAAATGGACAACATTTTATGTGAAAACAACAACTGACATATGGAAAGCTGACCAAACGCATTCAGATTCTGTTGAAACTTTATGGAAAAGACCCATGGGTCATATGTGATGTGTACGAGTCAACCTAGCCTCAATCTGAGGCATGGTGTGGCCGGTACCACTTGAACTGTCTCTCTATAGTTTAAAATGGACAACATTTTAAGTGAAAACAACAACTAATAGACGAAAAACCAACCAAACACATTCTGATTCTATTGAAACTTTAGGAAAAAGTTACATGAGTCATTTGTGATGTGTTTGAGTCAACCCCTCCTCAATATGAGGGCCGGTGTGGCTGGAACCACTCATAGTGTCTCAGGTTTATTTGAAATGGACAACATTTTAAGTGAAAACATCAACTGTCATACAGAAACCCAACCAAATGCATTTGGATTCTATTAAAACATTATGACAACGATCCATGGGTCATATGTGACATTTATGTGTCAACATATCCTCAATATGAGATGTGGTGTGGCCGGAACCACTCGAAGTATCTCTCTATAGTTTAAAATGGACTTCATTTTAATTGAATGCAATAACTGACATACGGTAAACCGACCAAACACATTCGGATTCTGTTGAAACTTTGGGAAAACGATAGATGGGTCATATGTGACTGGTAAAAGTCAAACGTGCCTCAATTTGAGTCACAATGGGGCCGGTATCACTCTAAGTGTCTCTCTTATGTTTAAAATGGACAACATTTTAAGTACATACAGAAAACCAACAATCTAATTATGATTGTGTTGATAATTTAGCACAACAACCCGTGGGTCATATGTGACGTGTAAGAGTTAACCCTGCCTCAATCCGAGGTTCGGTGTGGCCGAAGCCATTCATAGTGTCTCTCTTTTGTTTAAAATGGACATAATTTTAAGTGAAAATCACAACTGACATACGAAAAACTGACCAAACACATTAGAAATGTGTTGATGGTTTAGGAACACGATCGATGGGTCATATGTGACGTGTACAAGTCAACCCCGCCTCAATCTGAGGCACAGTGTGGCCGACACCACCCTAAGTGTCTCTCTTTTGTTTCAAAAGGATATCAGTTTAAGTGAAAACATCAACTGGAATACAGAAAACCGACCAAATGCATTTGGATTGTGTTGATACTTTAGTACAATGATCAATGGGTCATTTGAGACATGTAAGAGTCAACCCCATCTAAATCTGAGGCATGGTGTGGCCGGTACCACTCTAACTGTTTCTCTTTTGTTTAAAAGGGGCAGGATTATAAGTGAAAAGAACAACTGGCATAAGGAAAACTTACCAAACGCAATCAGATTCTGTTGATAATTTATCAAATCGATCCATGGCTCATATGTGACGTATACTAGCCAATATGGTCTAAATCCGAGTTGTTGTGTGGTCGGGATCACTCTAAGTGTCTCTTTTTTTAATGGACAACATTTTAAGTACATACAGAAAACCAACCAAATGCATTGTTTCAGTCGAAACTTTAGGAGAACGGTCCATGGGTCATATTTGATGTGTATGAGTCAAAAGCGCCTCAATCCGAGGAGTGGTGTGGCCCACACCACTCAAAGTGTCTCACTTTTGTTTAAAATTGACTTCATTTTAAGTGAAAAAAAGAACTAGCATACAGAAAACCAACCAAATGGATTCCGATTGCATTAATACTTTAGAAAAATGATCCATGGATCATATGTAATACGTACAAGTCAAACCTGCCTCAATCCAAGGTGCGGTGTGGCCAACACCATTCATAGTGTCTTGCTATTGTTTAAAATGGACATCATTTTATGTGAAAACAACAACTGACATATTAAAAACTAAACAAACGCATTCAAAATGTGTTGATGCTTTAGGAAATCAATCCATGGGTCATATATGACGTGTATGAGTCAACCCCACCTCAATCCATTGGTCATTTGAGACGGGTATGAGTCAACCTCGTCTAAATATGAGGTGTGGTGTAGATAGTACCACTCTAACTGTGTCTCTTTTGTTTAAAATTCATAGGATTATAAGTGAAAAGAACAATTGGCATACGGAAAACCGACCAAAAGCATTCAGATTCTATTGATAATTTATCACAACAATACATGGGTCATATCCGACGTGTACAAGCCATCTCGGGTGATATCTGAGTTGTGGTGTGGTCGGGCTCACTCTAAGTGTCTCTCTTTTGTTTAAAATCGATGGCATTTGAAGTACATACAGAAAACTGACAAAACGCATTCAGTTTCCATTGATACTTTAGTAGAACGATCCATGGGTCATATGTGATGTCTACGAGTCATCCTCACCTCAATCCGAGGTGTGTCGTGGCCGACACCACTCACCATGTCTCTCTTTTGTTTAAAATGGACTTCATTTTAGTGTGAAAACAACAACTAGTCTATGAAAAACCGACCAAACGGATTCTGATTGTGTTTATACTTTAGCACAACAATACATGGTTCATATGTGACGTTTATGAGTCAACCCCGCCTCAATATGAGGTGCGGTGTGGATAACACCATTCATAGTGTCTCTCTTTTGTTTAAAATGGACAACATTTTAAGTGAAAACAACAACTTACATACGAAAAACAGACCAAACGCAATCAAAATGTGTGGATTCTTTATGAAATAGATCCATGGGTCATATGTGACTTGTATGAGTCAACCCCACCTCAATCATAGGCACAATGTGGCCGGGATCTCTCTAAGTGTCTCTCTTTTGTTTAAAATGGACAACATTTTAAGTACATACGGAAAACTGACCAAATGAATTCTGATTGTATTGATACAATAGTGAAATGATCCATGGGTCATATGTGACGTGTACGAATCAATCCCACCTCAATCTGAGGCGTGGTGTAGTCGGCACCACTCAAAGTGTCTCTCTTTTGTTTCAAAAGGACATCATTTTAAGTGAAAACATCAACTGGCATACGGAAAACCGACCAAACGCATTCGGATTGTGTTGATAGTTCAATAAAATGATCCATGGGTCATTTGAGATGTGTACGAGTCAACCCCGTCTAAATCCGAGGCACGGTGAGGCCGGTACCACTCTAAATGTGTCTCTTTTGTTTAAAATGGGTAGGATTATATGTGAAAAGAACAACTGACATACATAAAACCGACCAAACACATTCGGATTCTGTTGATAATTTATCACAATGATCCATGGGTCATATGTGATGTGTACGAGCCAAGCCAGGCTCAATCCAAGTTGTGGTGTGGCCGAGATCACTCTCTGTGTCTCTCTATTGTTTAAAATGGACAACATTTTATGTACGTACGGAAAACCGACCAAAAGAATTCGGTTTCCATTGAAACGTTAGGAGAATGATCTATAGGTTATAAGTGATGTGTACGAGTCATCATCGCCTCAATCTGAGGTGCGGTGTGGCCGAAACCATTCAATGTGTCTCTCTTTTGTTTAAAAAGGACTTCATTTAAAGTTAAAAAACAACTAGCTTATGGAAAACCGACCAAACGGGTTCTGATTGTGTTGATACATTATCACAACGGTCCATTGGTCATATGTGACATGTACGAGTCAACCCCACCTCAATCTGAGGCGCGGTGTAGCTGAGACCATTCATAGTGTCTCTCATTTGTTTAAAATGGACATCATTTTATGTGAAAACAACAACTGACATACAAAAAAATCACCAAACGCATTCAAAATGTGTTGATGATTTATTAAATTGATCCATGGGTCATATATGACGTGTATGAGTCAACACCGCCTCAATCTAGGGCACGGTGTGGCCAGGATCACTCTAAGTGTCTCTATTTTGTTTAAAATGGACAACATTTTAAGTACATATAGAAAACATAACAAACGGATTCTGATTGTCTTGATACTTTAGCACAGTGATCCATTGGTCATATGAGATGTTTACGAATCAACCTCGCCTCAATCTGAGGTGCGGTGTGGCCGGCACCACTGAAAGTGTCTCTCTTTTGTTTCAAAAGGACATCATTTTAAGTGAAAACATCAACTGGCATACGGAAAACCAAACAAATGCATTCGGATTGTGTTGATACTCTAGGAAAATTATCCATGGGTCCTTTGAGACGTTTACGAGTCAAACTCGTCTAAATCTAAGGCATGGTGTGTCCGGTACCACTCTAACTATGTCTCTTTTGTTTAAAATGGACATGATTATAAGTGAAAAGAACAACTAGTATAAGGAAAACCGATCAAACTAATTTGAATTCTATGATAATTTATCACAACGATCCTTGGGTCATATGTGACATATACGAGCCAACTTGGGCTCAATACGAGTTGCGGTGTGGTCGGGATCACTCTAAGTGTCTCTCTTTTGTATAAAATGGACAACATTGTAAGTACATATGGAAAACTGACCAAACACATTCGTTTTCCATTGAAACATTAGAATAATGATCCATGGGTCATATGTGACATGTACGAGTCAACCTCGCCTCAATCCGAGGCACGATGTGGCCGAAACCACTCAAAGTATCTCTCTTTTGTTTAAAACGGACTTCATTTTAAGTGAAAACAACAACTAGCATACGAAAAACATACCAATCATATTCTGATTGTGTTGATACTTTAGTACAACTATCCTTGGGTCATATGTGACATGTACAAGTCAACCCCGCCTCAATATGAGGAGTGGTGTAGCCGACACCATTCATAGTGTCTCTCTTTTGTTTAAAATGGACATCATTTTAAGGGAAAACAATAACTGACATATGAAAAACTAACCAAATGCATTCTAAATGTGTTAATGCTTTAGTAAAACGATCCATGGGTCCTATGTGACATGTACAAGTCAACCCTACCTAAATCCGAGGCACAGTGTGGCCGGGATCACTCTAAGTGTCTCTCTTTTGTTTAAAATGGACAACATTTTATGTACATATGGAAAACTGACCAAACGGATTCTGATTGTGTTTATTCTTTAAAAAAACGATCCATGGGCCATATGTGATGTGTATGAATCAACCTCGCCTCAATCTGAGGCACGGTTTGGCTGACACCACTCAAAGTGTCTCTCTTTTGTTTCGAAAGGACATTATTTTAAGTGAAAACATCAACAGGCATACAGAAAACTGACCAAACGCATTCAGATTGTGTTAATACTTTAGGACAATGTTCCATGGGTTATTTGAGACGTGTAATAGTAAACCCCATCTAAATCTGAGGTTCGGTGTGGCTGATACCACTCTAACTATGTCTCTTTTGTTTAAAATGGACTGGATTATAAGTGAAAAGAACAACTGGAATATGAAAAACCGAACAAACGCATTCGGAATCTATCGAAACATTAGGACAATGATCTGTGGGTCATATGTGACGTGTATGAGTCAATCGTGCCTCAATCCAAGTCACGGTATGGCCGGAACCACCCAAAGAGTCTCTCTTATGTTTAAAATGGACAACATTTTAAGTACATACGGAAAACCAACCAAACCGATTCTGATTGTGTTGATATTTTATCACAATGATCCATGGGTCATTTGGGACGTGTACGAGTCAACCCCACCTCAATATGAGGCACAGTGTGGCTGGAACCACTCAAAGTGTCTCTATTTTATTTAAAAAGCACTTCATTTTAAGTGAAAACCACAACTGACATACAAAAAACCGACCAAACGCTTTCAGAATATGTTGATACTTTAGGACAATGATCCATGGGTCATTTGTGATGTGTATGAGTTAACCTTTCCTCAATTAAAGGCACGGTGTGGCCGGTATAACTCCAAGTGTGTGTATTTTGTTTAAAATGGACATCATTTCTAGTAAAAACATATGGTATACGAAAAACCGATCAAATTATGAATTGAATTCCAGATTCCACATATAATTGTCATATAAATTTTAAATTTAATTATAAATTAATTATGTATGTTTATAATTATGTTATGAATTCTGATTTAATTCTGGATGTGTATAGTTCCACGATGCATTATAGGTTAAATGTGTATGAATTTATTCTCTATATGTATGTGTTAGTTGGTTATTACAGGTTCAATAATTTTATATGTATGTGTTATTTTATTGTAGGTACAAAAATTGGAAATGATTGGAAATGAGAGGGAATTTGAAAGGAGAGGGAATGGACAGGCTGCTGTGCAAATTGTAGGCTACTGTGAAAACTTTCATAGCATAGGATATGCCAACGGTTTCAAACCATTGGCATATAATTCTGAGTATTTTTCACCAAAGGTTCTCTATGAACCATTGGGAAAAATCCAGTCATCTGTATGGTTTTCCCAATGGTTAAAGCCAAACCATTGGAAAAAACTATCCCAATGTTTTGGAACATCCGTTGGGATAAGATCATTTTTTCTAACCTATCCCAATGGTTCTACGTAAACCATTGGGAAATGATTTCCCAATGGCTTAATTCCCTGCGGTTTGCAGAACCATTGGTATAAGATATACCAATGGTTTTGAAGGCTTTCTCAACGGTTCAGAACCATTGTGAAAGCCTGCATTTCTAGTAGTGGTTGTTCCTTCCTTTGATCATTTGAAAGTCTTGCATGATTCATAGCTTCAGAAATTTGTGTGACCACGGCTACAAGATTTTTCATTCCAAATCACAAAACAATCGGTTTCTCAGGGGGAAAATCATCGCATTTCCCATCATATTCAGCATTAACATGGTTCCTTTGGGTTCCAGCCATTGACTTAAACCAATAAGCATAGTGTGAGAAACACTAATCATAATAGGAAAACCACATAATCAAGAATAAAATTTCATACTTTAGGTCTTATAATAGGTTATTCATGTCCATTTCTAAAACACTAATATTGTGTTCTATGCTTAGACATTTCCTTGGGGTTCTTACTAAGGCTTTCACATCCTAGTTTCCAAAGGGTGACTGTACCTTTCCTCTGATACCAACTATAATGACCCACACTTTACATACATTGTTATTGAATCAGAATTGAATCATACTTATAACAACATATAACAAAACCATGATAGGACTGTATGGGTATAGTGTCTTTAGAAACTAGGAAACATAAACAACTGGTTCATAAAGAATATACATTGTCTCTCATTTATATCATTATATATAGAGTCCCTTTTGGAATATCCTACTTAATGCCCTTATTCTTGACCTAGGGAAAAGAAAACATATAAAAGTGTGAGCTCAAATACTCATTAAGGGAAAAAAAGAAAATATCAATCATATCATATTCAAAAAAACATAACCTTTTGAAAATCATAACCTGCAAAAGAGATCATAAAATCATAACATGGGATAAATCATAGTTGTGAAATGTAATCCCAATATTCATAACATAAAACATGAAACATTGTGGCATACACACATAATCATAGAAAATCATTTCATAATAGTCAAGACTCATTACCAATACTATCATAGCGGACAAAGTCTATTTCTAAACTGAGTTCACTCCTTGTTCCAGTCCTGTATCACTGATCTAGATTAACTTTTCATTCCAGTCATGTATATATCATGAGATAGAAATCTTTACCCAATTAATTGGAGGGAGATATAGGTCCCACCCATCTCATAATGAAGCCATTATTATGTGTGCCACAAAATCGTAAATCATACATTATAGCATAACCCATGTAATAAAAAATGATTCATAAACATCATGCCATCATAACATATTACATATAAGATAAAAGGAATTCATAAAAATAACTACATCATAACAAAATCCAATCAATGTAATAATAGGGATTGAAATATAGCCCTATATTATATTATATGGAAAATAATTTTGATAAAACACTTGAACTCCATTCTTGATGAAAATATCCTTTCTACTTCAAAAACATTTTTCCTTTCTTAACATGTCATAAAATTTTAAACTAAAAGAATTTAATTAAAAATAAACATGAAAATTTGTAAAGGAATATTCATTGAAATAATGTTCTTTGAAATCATAAAAATACACTCATGATGTATAAGTTAAAAAAAAATTTCTCGTACTTTGGCCAAAAAAGTCAAAAAGTATCTCGTACTGCAAATG
This sequence comes from Viscum album, assembly GCA_963277665.1. Lineage (NCBI taxonomy): Eukaryota > Viridiplantae > Streptophyta > Magnoliopsida > Santalales > Viscaceae > Viscum > Viscum album. Next base: position 641,107,035 of record OY728123.1, read on the forward strand.
AAAAAAGATTAATTTAATAACTATTAATAAAAATTTACCAATAGGTAAAATTGGATTTAAACATTTGGAGGAGGATATAAATAATATTAAATATCTAGGAAACATAGATGTGGATGATAAATATTCCCTAATAAATTCTGATATATAAACAATCTTGGATAAAAATGAGATTGAGAGATTTTCCCTTACCTTATGTAACGCCCCGACCCCAGTTACCCAGAGTCGGTGCCTTACTTCGTAACATTGGCATGATCACAAAAGATCAAGTCTCAAAAGACCGATTATTTTAGTAGCCTTGGAAACACTAGATACATTCATAAATGTTACATTACATCATAAAGCGAAAAACTAATAACAAAGTCTTCATATTCCACACTCATATCCTCTTCTGACTATCCCTACAGGTCATTCATAAAATACTTCTTCAAATCATGGAAAATATTAAAACATTGAAAGGGGTGAGCTCAGATTCTCAGTAAGGATAAAAATATTGCAAAAGTTTTAATAAATAAACATTAACATTTTAGGCCATGTATAACTAAAACAAAAGCCTTTTTAATTTTGAAATTCAGCATAATATGGAAAAAATAAAATTAAATAATTCCATTTACTTACTCACATGGATATTCTACTGGTCGAATAATCACATGCAATATCAATAACCACTTTCAGAATGATGGAATGCATAATGCCAGACTATCATAACCACATAGCCAATGCCTTGTGCCAAGACCAGAAATTTGATTTTGTCCAGGGCTCATGCCAAGACACTAGTTTGTCTCATGAGACCTACCGATGAATCGAGGATCTATATCGGGCTCCACCCGTCACTTATTAATCAAATGCATTCCTCATATGAATAGGTTTATACATATCATAAACCATAACATAATCATACCACATAAAACATGCATAAAGGAAACATAACATTTCCACATTTCAATCACAAGATATCAATACAACAAATTGATATAATAAAAACACTTTCAAAACCATTTTCAATACCAAAATAAAGGAAAAGTAAAACATGGTATTTATTTTTCTTTTAAAAAAAGGTATGGCTTGTAGAGGAAGCCGAAACTCAAATAATGGTCACGACGGCGGAGAAGTCGTTGTCGCCGCATACGTACGACAAAAACATTCCCTTTTTTCATTTAGTAAACGCTTCGTATAAAAATATTTCTTTTGAATAAATGTAAAAGTCAAAGATTTTTATACACCGTATAAAAGAAGGTTGTGTATAAAACAAAATATTCCTCAATGAAAGGATATTGAGATGAAGTCCCACACAAAGATCATTTTTTTTAAATAAAATAGATCTATTATGTGTATTCACTATAATTACACATAAAGAAAGTACAAATACAATATATGACATAATAATTTCATGACATAATTTGAAAGTAGGAGATTAACCCAAAGAATGGAAATTGGGTTAAGAGGTTCCCTTACCTTGCGTCCTGTCTTGACTCGACCGTTCTTCAACCTCCTGAATAATAAACTAGAGTTAATTTATAATTGCTTAAGAACCTTTTTCAAGTTTATTATTCCTTTTATATCACTTATTACCATCTTATGAACATTATGTAATTATTTAAGTTAATAACCGTCATTTTGTCGATCGTTGGTACTTGAGTCAAAAATAGACTTCTTATAATTACAAGTTGTTCATGTGGTGAAATATCCATTATATCCCGAATTATATTCATGATATAGATATAATATATCTCATATATATCCAGTATATACATTCATTCATAATATTACATAACATTTAGTGGTATGAAATGAAATGCACCGTTCATGGAGACGGTAAGTCGTACGTACGCATGAACGCTACATTCATTTCTATTTCGTATTTAATGAAATCATAATGATATAAATGTATATTATAATTCCAGTATAATATCATATATTATATCATTTAATCCATCCTTTATACATCCCACATATGGAATTAATGATTCAAATCACTTTGAGGGGGCGGTAGTCCGCACTTCCAAAAATGAAAATATCGCATTTACCCATAATGGAAATAATAAAGGTATGCCATAAATGAAAAATACAGAACCTTAAGTAAAACATAAACATATTATATATAATATATATAAATATAGTTACATCTTAATGGCCACCTTTGAAGGTGTTATATGAGTGTTGAACAATCAACGTTTCGTGAGGCAGAAATTCGCCATCCACAGAAATAGTTTGTTCTTTAACCATTAGATGTAGGTGTGTGTAAGTGTATCTCTAATCCTTCTTATAACAACATCCTAGTATATTGAGGATAGTAGTTTTGTTACAAATGAAATTAATAAAAAGAGTTTAGGGGTTTGGAGAAGAAAAATAAAACAAAATAACATAACAGAAGACATTACCTTAAAATCGGGTAACTCTTTTGATTTGAGCCAAAGGATTCCTTGGGAAGAATTCTGCCCAAATTGAGGCTTCTAGGAGTAAGTGAGGGAAGTTGGGAGAGTATTTGGGAAGAGGTTGGCCGATCCAAAAGGCTTTTAAGGTGTGAGTAAGGTGGTAGTGGTGGGGGCCTTTTATAAGAGGGAGAAGGGGCACTCTTGGAAATAATGAAATGTTACATTATTATGAAATTCTTTTTCGGATTCTCAAGGTCCCACACTTATATATTTCAAGGATAAGGTGATAAGGGTTCGAAATATTCTCATCCAATAGGCTTTAGACAATTTTAATACTTAGATTTTACATTATCCTTCCATTTTATTAAAATCGTTAATTAATGAGGTAATCGCTGCATCATCATGGTGTCATAAATAATTTAATTTATTTAATGCCTATAAATTATATAAAAAATATCCTGATGTCGGAAATATTTTTAGATTTCTAATTAATATTTATATTCAAAAATATGACTTGTATAACCCCATTTAAAAATTGTTTTAGTAAAACAACTCTTGTTTGTGACCTTTTTATTTTAACATTAAATAAAAAGTTATTTATGTCTTTTTCCAAAAAAAGTGGCTCCATGGGGTCCCCAAGTTGACCCATGGATTTTCGTGGTCGGCCATGACACATCCAATAGTGGTTGGACAAGTGTAAATGTCATTCCATATTTTTATAATACTATTTTTACCTGAAATTTCACTAATTACCTTTAATCGCGAATTAAACTTAAAAGTTACTATTCACCAAAAAATTATTTTAATCCCATTGAACCACATTTTACTTCCTAATGACAAAAATGTATGTCAGATTTTTTAAAATCAAATCACAGAAGTGGTAATGTTTCATTTAAACGAAAAATCAGTTTTTTAACTACCACTTAGTGGTTTCACTATTCATCAAAAATTGATGTTTTTCAGAACAATGCAAAAATATCACCCTAAGATTTAATTGATATTCCGAATCCAAAAATGATTTCTATTTTACAAAATTCCAAAAATATAAGTTGCATTAATTAATTTTATAATTAATTCCCGCTGTCACAACAAATAGCGTGTTTTTAAGAAACAATATATATCAAAAGATTGACAATTGTTTATGTCCAATTTCAAAGTGAAATTAATTCTAATGACCACCATTGGATAAAATAGTAAAAATATATTATAATTATACTTTAAAACCACTCAATAGTATAAGTTATCACTATAAATTATTTATATTAAAAAAGTGGTTTTTAAGTATTTTTCACTATTCATAAAAAATTGGAAGTTCTCAGAAAAATACCAAAAATTCAGCATAGGCTAATTTCGATATTATGAATCCAAAAATGAAGTCCATTTTGAAATGTAAAATATATATAATTTCAAAAATTGGTTATTACTATTCATAACTGCTACTTTTATTGGTCGCGGTGTGTTAGAACTCGAGGTTGCGTACAACACACGCTGCTCTATTATTCAAAGAGGAGCGTACCATGGAAGCTCGGGGTGTTACATTCTCCCCTCCTTCAATAAATTGCGTCCTCGCAATTTGAAATTTTCTTTGAAAATAAAAGGTTGAAAATAGAAAATACCTTCATGGAAAACCCACATTGGAAATAAGGTTAATAAAAATATAACTTTAAAAGAAAGAAAGATAAGTACAAAGGTCACCCGAGATAGCCCATAATAGGATTCTATGAAAATATGGATATGGAAGAAAAACAAACCATCAAGGTATGATGGAGAGTTGTAGAAGACTAGATTAGGAGAAAGTTAACCATAAGAAAATCACAAACTTGTGATTGGTTAAACGGTCATTGAATCCCTAGTTGGAAAAGTTAACAGGCGACATTTTTGTTTTAAGATACCTTTTATAAAGTTGAGGAATTTATTTAGGAGATTTACTAAGAATGTAAGGGAATATAAATACTTGTCATGTAGACTTTCATTCTTTAATAATTTTTTACCACAAACCCATCTTTCACTCTAAAAGGTAGTAGAACTCAAAAATATTCTATTTATCCTAATTGTATAAGGTTCCAAATATTAACACATACCATTTAGATTAGTAAAACTATTTTGTAATAACCAGGGACATCCTGTAGGCTAGTGGTAGGTAATAATGGCATGTCGCACTATGGTTGTGGGTTAAATTCCTACAGCTTTGTCGGACGCGACGGGTTATGCCCCACCCTGCAGGTTGTCCTTTTCCTAAAATATAGTATTATAATATTCCAAAAATAATCTTCAGAAATGTTTTAACCTTAAACAATACTATTCAAAGTTCAACTTAATCCATCCCAACCTTTATAGTTATCCAAAATACCTCTGTCCAAACTTTCTCTAAAAGGTCTCTTAATTCCAAAATCAATTTATCAGATTCCCCAAACAAAGTAAAGTTTCTCTTATTGTCATATACTAAAAATATGATTAACTTCATCATATTAAAACCTTAATGAAAAAAACAAGTAATGTAGTACAATCCTTATATATATCACATTATTCTTATAATCAGAATATAATCCTTGTTTCCAAAATCACCAATACATTAATTATTCCACTTCAACTGTAGTAACAACATAAGATTGTCCTTGATCCCTTGGCTTTTTCTGAGGTATGTTTCCCTGACGCTTAGGACATTCATTTTCATAATGCCCCATTTCCCTATAATTTTAGCATTCAACATTGATAGCCTCTTTCTTTCCCTTGCAATCACGAGCGTGGTGACCTTTTTCTCCACATTTATAACAAACTCCCACTCCTTTTAGGCAAGCACCGGGATGATTCTTCCCACAATTATCACATAATGGAAAATCCTTCTTTCCCTTTTCCCTTTATCCATCTCTTGTTCCACCGTTCTCTTCTTCTCTTGCTTTACTTTGTTGTCATAAGACTTAGATAATTCCTTTTCCGTCTTGATAGCACATGAGACAATATCTTCATATGACAAGAAGGTTTGTGAGAAAAATGCTCGATGGAGAAATGGTTTTAACCCATCAAAGAAACGATCAATCTTACTTCTTGGGTTACGTATATAATCTGCGGCATGCCTCGCTAACCTTGTAAAGTTATCCTCATACATTGCGACATTCTCATCCTCCTTTTATCTCAGACTCACAAATTGCCTTTCCATATCTGCTCGATGGTCATGTGGAAAGTATTTTTCTAAGAAAATATCTTTGAACTCTCTCCATTCCATAAATGATACTTCTTCATCTTCCTTTGAATTTTGAATCAGTGACCAGCATTGATCAACATCTCCAGTGAGGTGGTAGACTACCATGACAACCTTCTCCCTTTCGCTACTCCCCAAGGCATGGAATATTTTCTCTAAGGAGTTTATCCATTGCTCAGCTACTAATGGATTTATACCCCCATTAAATGTTGGCGGTTGTTTCCTCATGAAGCGGTCTAACATTGATCCTCCACGTTGCGGATCAGGGTGATCCATACGAGTAAGGTTATTATTCATAACCCGAGTGAGTTGTCCCAGTATGGTAATAAGTTATTCAACACCAGTTGTATCTCCAGCTCCATAATAATTATCTTGAGCAGGAGGGAAATCCCTACACGGAGTGCGTGCATTGATATGGTTTCCATTCCTTCTACTAGGCGCCATTTCTAAATAATGGCATATACTAGATTAGTTTACAAATCAAAATACATAATTCCATACTTGTAAAATACATAACATAAATTGAACTATTTATGGATATAATCCATAATCATAAAAAAAGTTTTCTTTGAGGAAGTATATACTCATAACCCTTCATAGTGGTCTGTAAAGAAAATGAGAATTATCCTAAGCATATCCCCCAGGAGTCTTGTAACCAAGAGTGCAGCAAGGCCCGTTGTCGTGCACCAGTTCCCATTCGAGTCTAGCTCAAAGCGGTGTTTTCGGGTTTTACCCCTAGGTACATCTGTTCCAGAGCCGCCTCTACCTACTCGTATCCAGACAGCGATGTATTTCTCAGAAAACTCACAAAATCTATATAATACCAAAATTCTAGGAAGTTATTCTATACTAATCCTTAAAGTCTATCTTCGAGATATGTGCTCTAATCAGAGTTTATCTAAATCTAGCTTCCAAGGTTAGTACTAAACTGCCTCTGATACCAACTGTAACACCCCGACCCCAATTACCCGGATTCGGTGCATTACTTCGTAACATTGGCATGATCACAAAATATCATGTCTCGAAAGACCGATTAGTTTAGTAGCCTTGGAAACACTAGATACATTCATAAATGTTACATTACATCGTAAAGAGAAACACTAATAACAAAGTCTTCATAGTCCACACTCATATCCTCTTCTGACTATCCATATAGGTCATTCATAAAATACTGCTTCACATCCTGGAAAATATTAAAACATTGAAAGGGGTGAGCTCAGATGATCATTAAGGATAAAAATATTGCGGAAGCTGTCATAAATAAACATTTACATTTTAGGCAATGTATAACTAAACCAAAAGACTTTTTAAATTTGTACTTCAGCATAATATGGAAAAAATAAAATTAAATAATTCCATTTACTTACTCACATGGATATTCTACTAGTCGAATAATCACATGCAATATTAATAACCACTTTCATAATGATGGAATGCATAATGCCAGACTATTATAAAAACGTAGCCAAGGCCTCGTGCCAAGCCCACAAATAAGATTTTTTCAAGGCCTCATGCCAAGACACTAGTTTGTCTCATGAGACCTATCGATGCATCGAGGAGCTATAGCGGGCTCCACCCGTCCCTTATTAAGTCCAATGCATTCCTCATATGAACAGGTTTAAACATATCATAAACCATAACATAATCGTATCACATAAAACATGCATAAAAGAAAACATAACATTTCCAAATTTCAATCAAAAGATATCAATACAACTCATTGATATAATAAAATCACTTTCAAAACCATTTTCAATACCAAAATAAATGAAAATTAAAACATGGTATTTATTTTTCTTTTAAAAAAAGGTATGGCTTGTAGAGGAAGTCGAAACTCAAAAAATGGTCACGGCGGCGGAGAAGTCATTGTCACCGCATACGTACGACAAAAACAAGCCCTTTTGTTGTTTAGTAAATGCTTCTTATAAAAAGATTCCTTTTGAATAAATGTAAAAGTCAAAGGGGTTTATACACCGTATAAAATAAGGTTGTGTATAAAACAAAATATGCCTCAATGAAAGGAGATTGAGACGAAGTCCCATACAAAGATCATTTTTTTTAAATAAAATAGATCTATTATGTGTATTCACTATAATTACACATAAATAAAGTACATATACATGATTAGACATAATAATATCATGACGTAATTTGAAAGTAGGAGATTAACCCAAAGAATGGAAATTGGGTTAAGAAGTCCCCTTACCTTGCGTCCTGTCTTGACTCGACCGTACTTTAACCTCCTGAATAATAAACTAGAGTTAATTTATAATTGCTTAAGAACCTTGTTAAAGTCTTTTATTCCTTTTATATCACTTATTACCATGTTATAAACATTATGTAATTATTTAAGTTAATAATGGTCATTTTGTCGATCGTTGGTACTTGAGTCAAAAATAGAGTTCTTATAATTACAAGTTGTTCATGTGGTGAAATATTCATTATATCCCGAATTATATTCATGATATAGATAACATATATCTCATATATATCCAGTATATACATTCATTCATAATATTACATAACATTTAGAGGTATGAAATGAAATGCACCGTTCATGGAGACGGTAAGCCGTACATACGCATGAACGCTACGTTCATTTCTATTTCATATTTAATGAAATCATAATGATATAAAGGTATATTATAATTCCAGTATAATATAATATATAATATCATTTAATCCATCCTTTATAAATCCCACATATGGCATTAACGATTCAAATCACTTTGAGGGGGCGGTAGTCCGCACTTCCTAAAATCAAAATATCGCGTTTACCCATAATGGAAACAATAAAGGTATGTCGTAAATGAAAAATACAGAACCATAAATAAAACATAAACATATTATATATCATATATATAAATATAGTGATATCTTAATGGCCACCTTTGAAGGTGTTATATGAGTGTTGAACAATCATCGTTTCGTGAGGCAGAAATTCGCCATCCACAGAAACAGTATGTTCTTTAACCATTAGATGTAAGTGTGTGTAAGTGTAGTTCGAATCCTTATTATAACAACATCCTAGTATATTGAGTATACTGGTGTTGTTAAAAATGAAATTAATAAAAAGAGTTTAGGGGGTTGGAGAAGAAAAATAAAACAAAATAACATAAGAGAAGACATTACCTTAAAATCGGGTAACTCTTTTGATTTGAGCCAAAGGCTTCCTTGGGAATAATTCTGCCCAAAGTGAGGCTTCAAGGACTAAGGGAGGGAAGTAGGGAGAGTATTTGGGAAGAGTTTGTCCGAGCCAAAAGGCTTTGAATGTGTGAGTCAGGTGGTAGTGGTGGGGGCCTTTTATAAGAGGAGAGAAGGGGAACTCTTGGAAAGATTGAAATGTTACATTATTATGAAATGCTTTTTCGGATTCTAAAGGTCCCACACTTATATATTTCGAGGATAAGGTGATAAGGGTTCGAAATATTCTCATCAAATAGGTTTTGGACAAGTTTAATACTTATATTTTACATTATCCTTCCATTTTATTAAAATCGTTAATTAATGAGGTAATCGCTGCATCATCATGGTGTCATAAATAATTTAATTTATTTAATCGCTAAAAATTATAAGAAAAAATATCATGATGTGGTAAATATTTTTGGCTTTCTAATGAATATTTATAGTTAAAAATAAGACTTGTATAACCCCATTTAATATTATTTTTAGTAAAACAACTCTTGTTTGTGGCCTTTTTATTTTAACATTAAATAAAAAGTTATTTATGTCCTTTTCCTACCAAAGTGGCTCCATGGAGTCCCAAAGATGATCCATGGATTTTCTTGGTCGGCCATGATACATCCAATAGTGTTTGGACAAGTGTAAAGGTCATTCCATATTTTTATAATACTATTTTTACCTTAAATTTCACTAATTACCTTTAATCGCAATTAATTAAACTTAAAAGTTACTATTCACAAAAAAATTATTTTAATCCCATTGAACCACATTTTACTTCCTAATGACAACCATGTATGTCGGATTTTTTAAAATCAAATCATAGAAGTGGTAATGTTTCATTTAAATGAAAAATCAGTTTTTTAACTACCACTTAGTGGTTTCACTATTCATCAAAAATTGAAGTTTTTCAGAACAATTCCAAAATTTCACCCTAAGCTTTAATTGATTTTCCGAATCCAAAAATGATGTATATTTAACAAAATTCCAAACATATATGTTTCCTTAATTAATTTTATAATTAATTCCCACTGTCACAATAAATAGCATGTTTTTAAGAAACAATATATATCAAACGATTGTCAATTGTTTAAGTCCAATTTCAAAGTGAAATTAATTCTAATGACCACCATTGGATAAAATAGTAAAAATATATTATAATTATACTTTAAAACCAATAAATACTATAAGTTATCACTACAAATTATTTTGATTAAAAAAGTTGTTTTTAAGTATTTTTCATTATTCACAAAAAATTGGAAGTTCTCGGAAAAATACCAAAAATTCAACATAGGCTAATTTTGATATTATGAAACCAAAAATGAAGTCCATTTTGAAATGTAAAATATATATAATTTCAAGAAGTGGTTATTACTATTCATAACTGCTACTTTTATTGGTCGCGGTGTGTTAGAACTTGAGGTTTCGTACAACACACGTTGCTCTATTATTCAAAGAGGAGCATACCATGGAAGCTTGGGGTGTTACACCTTAGGTCTGATTTGATTTCTCTATATCTGAACCTCCTGTATAATGATTTAAATAATGTAATTGACTTATTCTAGAATCATACTCATTTTTATGATATCATATACGGTCATATTATTAGCTTCTTATTAGTAATATTTCATTGCAACTTGTTATTAGGGTGTTCATTGCTTTATGTTCTTATGTGTGTTTTGTCGAATAAATTCTTATTCCTCTTTTTAGGTTATAGCTAAATAATTTACAGAATGGTAGTAGTATAATAAATATTATATTTATAGATTCAATTCATTTATATAATCATGGTTTAATGATGATCATGTAGAATGAAACACTTCGCATCGTGGAGACGGTAAGTCGTACGTACGCACGAGCGACGATATTGTTCAAATAATTATTAAATGGTCCTGGGGAGGATGATAGAATATCTCAAAATTAGTAACATGTTATAATAATCATATATAGTTATTCTTTACACCATTATACCCATCTATGTAAGGTGGTGGTGGAAAACAGTTTAAACCACGACGTGGAGACGGTATTCCGTACGTACGCACGCGTGGTGATTTCATTTTCCATAGGATGGATAAAAGGTAAAGTATGATTTTTTTCATATTCATAATAACATATCATTATATTAGTGATACTTATCTAATTACTTTATAATGAAACCAATAAATAATAAAAGTATAAGTAGAAATAAAATTGAAAGGATTGGTAAAGAATATTACCTCTTCTTCGACGCGCCTCTTCTAAACCTCCTCTTCGGGCACTAAAGTTGGTCTTTGAAGAATAACAGGATCTCTAGTATATTTATAAGGATGTGGAGAAGAGAAACTGGTAGGGTTTGGCCGATCTTTATGTCTCAAATTGGTGTGAGGGGGAGAGGGAGGAGGTTCCCTTTTATAAGGGAGGATACGGGCACCTTTGGAAACATAAGAAATATGAATTTATAATAAATTCAACCCCCACTTAAAAACCACCAAAAATTACTCAATTATAAGATGAGATGAAATAGGGTCGTAATCTCATCATCTAATAAAATTTATAATTACTGTGAATTTATTTTAAACCTTATCTGATTGATTTATCCTTGTTTAATCAATTTAATTTTATTTCTGGTAATAATATTATAAATTTTAAATTGTTACAAATAATTACTTATGTGTTTTGAATTGACCATAATTGGATACTTTATGACATTTTAGACCATATAAATTTAAATTTATAATTTTTTAATATTTTTGTGTTTTTTTAAACAATTTTATAATATGTTATTTTTATAAAATAACAATAGTGTCAATTTTGACACTATTCATTTATTTGAATTTCAATAAAATCTACAAAGATGATATATTCGAACCTAAAAATTTAATAGATTTATAACATTTCATATTAATCTATAAAATTCGTTGATCACATTAAATAGTTCATATAAAACTTATTTTAGTAAATTTAAAACCATTTATTTGATATTTCAATCAATAAAATAATTTCAATATCACTATTGGGTCTTTTTTAATGATAATTATTTAATCTATAAAAATTATAAATAAATTAACATGATGTGGTTATTTTAATTAGCTTTCTTCAGACTATTCATTTTTCTATGTTTTATTAATTTTATCCCTAAATTAAAATTATTACACTTATAAGATATTAGAGAGTGACATGTTGTCAGTTTCTTTGGTTTTAATAATAATTATATAATTTTCGTGGTAAAAAGTACATGAAATGAATCTATTCAAACCATTAGATGATATGGGTCATCTTTTATTCATCCAATAGATTTTGGGCAGGTGTTAAGGTAATTTTATAATCTAATGTTTACCCTTAATTACAGGATTTATATTTAACTGTTGTAAATAAAAATTACCGTAGTTAGTATTTATAATGTCAAAAAAATAAAAGTAACCTATTAACATAATTTTTACCCACTGAATCTAGATATGGAATCCATTTTTCAAAATTAAAAACACAGAAGTTGCAGTAATTAATTTAAAATTAATCCCATAGTTAAGAAAAAGGGTTTTAAAAGTTAAAACATTGTCAAAGATTGAAATGTTTTCACCTATGAATTCAATGTAAATTTAATGGTAATGACATTAATTATATTAAATTGTAAAAATATATTCTATTTATACTTTAAAACCATTAAATTTTATCTTTTAACCACATAATTTATCTTGATGAAAAAAGTTGTTTTTAAGAAATACTTAGCATATTTTTACTATTCATCAAAATTTAGAAGTTATCAGAAAAGTGTCAAAAATTAATCTAATGTAATTTATTATATCTTGATTCAAAACAAGAAGTTTATTTTGTAAAATTTAACTTTTAAACTTGTCAAAAACTATATTTAAAATCGGTGCACCATCAAAAGGCGGTAAAACTGTATTTTTTTTAAATTACTTCTTTTATCCAAAAAATTGATTTTGTTTTCATATATCATTCTAGAAAATGTGTAAGATGAATTATAATGTTATAAAAAATAAAATTAAGTTCATAATATTCATAACAACATGTTCATAGTATTATAATAATATATCATTGTTTAGTGAAAATCTTCATTGCGTACAACGCAAGCTATCGAGGAAGGTTTCTCTTGCGTGTAACGCAATCCAAGCCAGTGTTTTGTGTAGTGAAAGATTCTCTTGGTGTTGCGTATAACATAAGACATTAAAAAAATATTTCTCATAAAATATTAGGGTGTTACAATCTCTAAGTCTTAAGTAGCACAGTTTTTCTCATGGGGTCTCAAATCCATTAATATGAGTGTGATGATTGAATATTGGTGCATAAATACGCAACTAATCCAATCTCCCGAGGCATCACAATTACCCTACAAACATTCCACATTCCTATTTTAGTTTAGAAACTATAGTTCTCATCATCCTCTACCTCAACTCCTTTAATGCCTTTTTTCACCTCTCATAACCACATAAGTAGTTGTCCTTTTAACATCAATAGTGGTAAAAGGGGGTTGTAATCCTAGAGAAGTACGCCAAAAATATCATATAGTACCCTTTCAAACCAAGAATCCTTCATGGATCTGAAACCTTATTGGTGGGCACCCAAATAAGAACTGCTTCGATCTATATTGGATCCATTGATAATCCTTGTTCTGAAATGACATTCCCCAAAACTGAATCTCATGTATCCGAAACCAGAACTTCAAGAGATTTTTGAAAAGTTGGTGCTCTAAAATAAATCAAGAACCATCCTCAAGTTCTCTATGTGCTCCTCCTCTAACACAGAGTAGATGAGTATTTCATCAAAGAATAAAAAAACAATCTATTCCATGTAAGCCTACAAGACCTAGTTCATAAAATCTATAAAAACAGAGTTAACATTTTTCAAACCAAAGCATATCTGTAGGAACTTATCAGTGACCATAATGTCCTAAAACCCCAAATTTGGATGATCATCCTCACAATCCCATAACTGGTGCTAGATGGACCTAGTACAGATCTTAGAGAACCATTACACACCATGAAACTGGTCAAATATGTCATCAATTTTTTGTATGGGGTACATATTCATTATCGTGGCCTCTTTTAGGTGCCGATAATCTACGTGAAGTCGTAAGCTCTCAGGAACCATCTTCATGAATAGAACTAGAGCATCCTAGGAGGACACACTGGTTTTGACGAAACCATTCTCATGAAAGTTATCCAACTGTAACTGTATCACCCAGAGGTTGGTGGGTTCCATTAAATATACCTCCAATGATATTGGGGCAGTACATAGTTGAGAGTCAAGGAAAAATCAAAGTCCATCATCATAGGTAGCCTCGAAACATCTTGACGGAAGACATCCATATAATCCTTCAAAATATAAGGAACCTAGATGCTTGAAAATACTACTACACAAAGGGTTACACTCATGGACTGATCTGTGATAGGGAGTTGCTTCCTATTCACAGAACTCGCCTTCCCTCCAATGGGATCTGTTTCACTGATAAAGGATATCTTCATCCCATCAGCGTATATGAATCTATATACACCAATTTGATATTAAATCTGGGATCAACCTATGGAAATAAAATCCATGAACAAGATAAATTCATCGATTTACAATGTGATGACCAGTAGTCCCCATGTGAACCTCTATCCTACAAGTGATATCTTGCACCACCGACATATGAAAGACCCCAATGAATTGATCCTTGTAGTAACCTCGAGAAAAACATATTGTCCAATAAACGCTAATATTATCTCTATCTCTAATAATATTATAAATGAGACAAAGGATTAGCTGTAAAATGTTTCAACTAATACTAATACAATACTAGAGTTAACACAGATTATACCTTGGATCATCTCGTCTGCTGCAGGATAGAGGGAATTCATAGCATGAAGTGGTATGTTGCCTCGTCTTCCAACTCCTTGAGCTAGATGTGGGATACCTAGTGGTGGTGGTGGAAGAATCTCATAGAATTATCCGTAACTTGTATCTTCTCCTGATCCTCTTCCATCGCTACCTCCCTCAGGACCACCCTCTCCCTACCTAGGTGATCACTGATCATGGAGATGTCTCTGATGTGGTGGTCCACCTTCTATCTTTCTAGGATGCTCCGCACATATATTCAGTTTGTCTCATTCCATGTAACCTCACCCTTCATAAGAATAGCATCATCTCTATCCATTCTGACATGGTGCTCTGTGCTGCCCTTGTTTTTCCTGCCCACATTTCTAAGTCTGGTCATTTGGAGGCCTCCTCCACCATGATACTATCAAATGATATCTTCTAGATTCCATATAAGTCTTAGAACTATAGTTTCAACTGCCAGCCCTAGCTAACTGGTTCCCCAATAAAATAAATATCTCTATCACTAGTCCCTAATATAGAAGCCCATCATAGGTGGGGATGGACTAGGGTACTATGCTGGAAGGGATGTGTAGACACCAAAAAATGATTATGTGTTGGAGAAGGTTTCGAAACAACAAAGAACAGTCATATTCGAACCCGGAGACCCGGTCCGGGGGGCTCAGAGCTGTTGTGCAAAAAAAATGGTGAAGTGTGCGAAAAATACACCCCACGCAGAAAGTTCAGGGATTCGTGAAGATCCCTTGGCGCAGGCGCAAAATAATTTCGGGCCCACACCCCGCACGGTTGACATTTCATGCCACTACCTTTTTCGCACAATAATTTCATGCCAACTTGTATTTCGTGCCCTCGACCGCCTATAAATAGAAGGATACCCCCTTCCTTTTCGGGGATGAAGAATCTGAACCAGCTCTCATGCGTGTAATCGGCATTCTACGCACGTGCAATATGGACTTCAGGTACGGTTCTTTTCACACCTAGTCGCCCCAGGGTACACCTTCGCACGAGATCCCCTTTGTCTTAGACTGAATTCCACTCCCTTCGGGGTCCACCCCTTGCACTCAATTACTTCCATTGTGTGCACCCCTTTTCCTTGCGTGTGACCTCTTCCACTTGTGCCAAATTCATATTCCTTGTGTGCAATCTTTTCTAGTTGTGTGCAACACCTTGGTTCCAATTCCTCACAAGCATCACTGATTTCGCACCAGCCCGGTGTTTTTCACGTAGGACCCTTATTTCATGCACAAAAATCAAGGGCTGTGTGTAAACCCCTTGGGTACTCTTTCCATGTGCCGTTTTCCTGTATGACCTTTCAGGATCATATGATGTAACTTCAATGTCTCTTGGACGATATCGCCCGTTGCGTTGCTCTGCCTTATGCTTCTTCGCATAGGCATGATAATGGCTATTGCTTCTTCTTATAGAAACACTAATGTAGACCCACCGATGGTTCTCTCTGCAACACCCCCTCTCCATGTCCTTACTGATGCCTTCCCTCCCAAAAAGGGTAGAGGGTACTGATTATGTCAGTCCTAAGGGTGCAGAAAAAACCCACTTCATCCAAGCTGCAGGATGTTAAACTGCCAAGCACCATCGTTCTCAACACATGATGTTAAACTGTGACCTGGCCCCATGTCTCGCATGTAGTTTCCCCCCACTTTAGACATTCTCCACACCCACCCATCTCCACAGGGATGGGATCACCCCTCACAGGGGATGATATCCTCCTTATCGAAGTGGCGTTTGTCTATGGAGAAGGGAAGCCACCTTGGTGTAAGCCCCTAAATGTTCTTGTAGGAGGTAGAACCCCTGCTCATCCTCACTTCCTCAGTCCCAAGTCCAGTGGAGGGCATGATATGGAATGGGGATCCACCTTTATTCTGTCCCAAATCCCTCTCCCACTGTGCTTTTTCGCCCTCGAGCCTCCATCCTGGAGTAATTCCCTGCACATTAGGTCACTCAACGCGTAAGCCCCTCTCCATTTCCCACAGACGCACCCGTCACAATGTGATCATCAGGTCTCATCTAGCTCTTGTTTCTCATACTGAGCATGACTCCCGTGATGTTAGAGTGAGCACCGACCATGACACACCTTTGGCCACCTCAGAGTGTAAGCCCAATTCAACCCGAACTATGGGGACATTGATCCATTTTAAAGCATGGTATGTAGGAAGCCTCTATAAGGTTCAAGCCCCTCCACATTGGGTCACCTCAAAGTGTAATCCCCAATCCAACAAAAACTAAAAGGACTGCGATCCATGTCAATGCATGGTATGCAGGAATCCTCCATGAGGTTTACGCCCACCACCCAGTCGTTCCGACCGTCTTCACGTCGGTTCACCAAACACCTTGAGCCACCTCAGAATGTAAGCCCCACCACCCTAGGCCGCCTCAGAGTGTAAGCCCCATTCCAACCCAAACTATAGATACATTGATCCATATCAAGGCATGGTACGTAGGAATCCTCCACAAGGTTCAAGCCCACCACCTTTGTCATTCCGACCGTCTTCACATCGGTTCACTAAACACCTTGGCCCGCCTCAGAGTGTAAGCCCCCACACCACCTTGGGTCACCTCAGAGTGTAAGCCTGTTGGGAACAAATCCCTCAAGGTAACATTGCATTATTTTTTGGGTTGATTTTGTTTGTTGACAAAGTAGGTTTCCATGGAGAATTGTGGAGTTCCCGAGAATTTGTTGACATTACATGTTGACAAAGAACGTGAGAGGATGAAGCGCATCGCGGCAGTGAAGGGCTTTGCGAGAGAGCTTCGCGGCGAAGGCGCGAAGGAATGTTGGGCTTCGCGAGGGAGCTTCGCGGCGAAGTCGCGAAGGTATGTTGACGGTGATTCTTTGCGACTACGTCAAGCTTCGTGAATGGAAAATTGTCGTGGTGCTTCGTGATTTGGACAGAATTCCGGAAGAATCTTTGGAGCTTCGCGATTTGAGATGACGTGGCATTGACTTCGCGCGCAAGGTACGAGGGTCAGTGGAATCTCCTATAAATAGAGGCCGACCCTTTCGAGCGATGTAGAGAGAATTTTCATAGAAAATCCACTGCTCTCGGTTCGCAGAGGTAGTTCGCAGAGCCAGTGTGCTTCACGAAAGGGGAGCTTCGCAGCGGCTATTCTAGATCCGTGAAAGGTGTGTGCCCCGCGTTGGCTCGGTGAGCTTCGCGGAGAGGTAGGAGCTCCGCGATGGCCTAAGCATTGCGATGGTCTGTGAATCGCTAGAGTGCTTCGCGAGAGTGCTTCGCGAGAGAGCCTCGCGAAAAGGCAGGAGCTTCGTGAAGGCTTGTTTGAGCTTCGCGAAATTGGGAGCTTCGCGAAGTAGGGTGCTTTGCAAAGGTGTTTCCAAAAGGAATTGCCCAGTGTTCAGAGGCAAAGTGGTATTCATCAGTGGATGAAAGTTGGACTATAACAGAGCATCCATCAACACTTAAGGATGCATGTATTCATGCAAATGAAGAGACCTACAGGTCTATAAACTGTGAGTGATTCCCTTCACAGAGAAGTGAGCTTAGGAAGAGGAAGAAGGTGATCCTCTCCACCGGCAGTGAGCCAGAGAGAGAGAAGGCGGGAGTGACCCTTGGGAAAGCAGTGAGCTGACCCTAAACATTGTATAGGCAGTGAGCCTGGGCATAGAAGTGATCTTGCCCGAACATTGTAATCCACAACTAGTGAAGTCTAGTGGAATTGGTACGACCGGCAACTTGTCGGTGTATGCTCCTTGGACATAGCCCTTTGCAGTGAACCAAGTAAATATCTCTGCGTCTGCCTGATAATTTGCATGCATTGCATTTAAAGCATCATCATCAGATAAAGGAGAAAGTAAGTGATCATAACATACACACAAGTGGAAACAAAGTGACCCTTGTAACAAAGAGGTCAAGATCCAGCGGGGTAGGAAGAACTTTGAAAAAGAATATCCATACCCTGATTCACCCCCCTCTCAGGGTATATAGGCCTCTATTGGTCCTAACAAAGCCCTATTCCAACTCAAACTACTGGTACATTGATCCATGTCAAGGCATGGTACGTAGGAAGCCTCTATGAGGTTCAAGCCCACCACCTAGTCATTCTAACACCATTCACGTCGGTTCTCCCCCATCCCTCATGATGTTAAACTACATTAGCCACCTGAACTACGGGGTCTTTGATTCCCAACTGCAGGGATACATATATAGCCTTCACGAGGCTCAATCCCATCACCCATGACTCATCCTAATCTCTTCCTCGATCCCACGTGTCTCGGGACGCTCGTTCTCTAACCTGGAGGTTCCACTTCCACTAGGATCCATCCATGCGTCCATTCCCACGAGTCACCTCCTCAGGTGTCCCCTCGTTTCATCAAACTAAGCGGACTTTGATTCCCTACCACAGGGATACGTAAGAAGTCTCTTCAAGGTTCAAGAAGAAGACCATCATCCATCCTGATTCTTACTTGGGCTACCCCATCCCTGTGGGATCATGCCATCTCATTAACCTCCACAATATTCAGTAATCCACCCACGTGCTGGCCCCAACATCAGTGTTCCCTCCCGAGGGTTCCTCAATTTGATCAACTCTAACCGGTGTTTTGATCAGACTGATCCGTCTCCGTTGGATGTTAAACTTACAGCATACCCTATGTTAAACATGGGAAGCTATGGAAAACCTCAGATACATGCCTATGGAATAGTATTCCCCACGTTCGATGTGGGATGCCTCGGGCTTCCATGCCCTCGAGAAGCCCTATTATAAGGGACAGAAGATAGACATGCCAATCCCCCAGTGTCAAGACATGCCAGTGATGCCCAGTGCGACTAATCTTCTAACCAAATGTCGCTGCCCTAAACAGACTCCTTGGAGCATCTCGATATATGTATTGTAATTAACTGGTATCAATGAAGATATGGCACTGGGAAGAGTTTCACGAAATGCATCTTAAATCTATGAGGGATAACTGAACTAGGAGAAAAACTCCAAGGAGGAATCCACGAAATGAAGAAACAACACCCCATCTTCCCTTTTCGATCAAGGTGCAGATGTCCTTCAATAAGGAGCAGATGTTTCCTACCTTTGGAAAGCGGGAATGCGGGGTAACAGCAGCATGTCCTCTGCAGGATGGACACGCGCGTGTTGTTCGGCGAAAGCTTCAGAAACAAAAAATGGTGATCCCGACGTGAAATCCTTCTCCTCAGCATGGAGGCTAGTAGTTTTCAGGGCATCAATGGTTTAGCTTGTCATCTAACCCCATCATCCGGTACCAGGTCCCACTAACCTGACCTGACATGAAACTCCCTAGAAGTTGGGATAGTCAGGACGTTGAGCATTCTGTCCCGCGACATTGTCAGCATGGATCCCTCTTTCCAACCACGGAAGACAGAACTGCGCTAGGGAACTAGTTGTTGATTTCATTTCCTAGAAGTATTAATGAGTTCATCTCCTTTCTTCCAAGAATCAAGTTGCTGCATTCGGAGCTCGATCACCAGCCCACTAGCACAGGGGCAGTGGAAATATCGACGTGGATACCCCGTGCAGTTCTGCCTCTTCCATGACGGCCCTGACTGACCCAACTGCTGGGTGCCCATGCCCCCTCTCCCCATCAGTGATTATCCAGCGAAGGGTAATTAATGACCTTGTTTGTAGGTACGAGGAGGAGGGGGTCATCCCCACCAGGGATATGGCCCGCTTGGATCTTGAGGCATTTGCGCCTCACCGTCAACACCGCCCCTGAGGGCCATGCAAGGAGCCGCTACTCCCCACCCCAAAATTCAATCGCTTCAGGAGATTTTCCTCGAAGTGCCTTGACAGCTCCCTCCCCTATGCCGACGAGATAGGTGATGTTCAGGCTGGCCCAATTGGGGCCCCGCTTCAAGGGCTCCCAATGAGGGCTCCGACCTACCTGTGTCAGCACCGCTGCCCAGTTCCCTGAGCCAAGGAGTAGGTATTCCATGTTCCTACATCATTGGCTCTAGTCCATCTGACCTGATTCCAGCATCGGGTGCAAAGGGAAGAAGATGCTCGCCACGGGGCGTCAACGCTAGCAACTACCATGGCCCAATCTACCACTAAATCATATCCCCAACTCCCTTCATATGTTGAGCAGGGACAGTTTCATGCCCGACCTGGATCGAGGCCCCAAAAGCCCCACAGGTAAGCTGGGTCGACTCTCTCATTCGCTGGAACAAGTGATGGCCGCCGCGGACCAATCCGCCGCTATGCCACCCCTCACGGAGGCTCATTCCGCAGCACCACTGCAGAAGGTGTGGGCCCTCCCTAATTTCAATATCATCTTGGAGGTCTTCCCCACGCCACCTTCAACCCAAGAGAGGTTCTTCACCATGATAACAACACTCCTTATGTAGGTCTCTTCTAGTCTCACTACACTGGGTACGGGGTCACTCCCTTTGCCGCAGACCGTGAGTATGGGGACGTTGCATGTTCAGTCACTTGCCGACATGGAGGTCATCCCCATTTCCCTATGCCAATTGGTGAAGGTCCTACTCTCCCCATCAATTGGAGAGGAGGAGGCCAACAACACTTTACCAATGTCCATCACGGAGTTCCTCCCCATGTCCCTTTCGACATTTCTCCCGGTGCTCCTCGCACCCCGACTTTATCAGTTTGAAACCCTCTCCGCCCCAACACCAGTGCAGCCAGTGTACCCCATGTCGAATATCAGCCCTATCCCGAGGATCCACCGAAAGGTAGGAAGGTGGTTCATCGCCACCGTAATAGGAATTATGTGGTAGGACATACAGGAATCAGACCAGTCCTCTTCTCAGACTCCTAAGCGGAGTGCGACTCATCGTAGGAGCCCTCTCCTCAGTCATATGAGTCAGGGGCTGGGGCAGGAACACGGCACATCAGCTTCGTACTCTCCAAATGTGAGATCCACAGGATCCATGTTTCCCTCTAAAGGTATATCCAGGAGGACGAGAACTTGGCATGTTCCCTAGGGTCGACAGTTCAGTCACTACCAGCGTCTTCGGAAGTGCCCTCTATCTTGGATGGAGGCTACAAAGAGCTATTTTGTGGGGTCAATGGCTGGATAGCCACGGACTGGCCCACCCTTGGTGGAAAATGATGCAGTGTTGGGATCCCTAGTTGCCAGTCCATCCTATTGTGACATGGTGGCCAGATCACTACAACCCTCAGAGGACAACCCAAGATTCTGCGGCCAATCATCCCGCTCACCGTATTCTCCGCCGGCCAGCCCACCAGCCCAACGGCCTGCCTCAACGCCATTGCCCGTTGCTCAGCCACCCCCAGTAGATGAGTGGGGAAATCAATGGTCAGACCCTAGATCTAAGCCGAGGTGCTTTTGGACTATCCTCACAGTGGTCCACATCCCTGAGAAGTTTTGGTCCGTCACAGGACCAAATATTGGTATGCCAGAATCGCTCACCCTGAAGTAGTTTGAATGTTTCCGCTAGACCCTCTGGGAGACTCACTTCCATCTTCACCACTGATGGGTGACTTATCTCAGGATCCAAGAGAACCTTGAAGACATCGGCAAACAATGCTGTCTGGTTGACTAGGCCACGCTCCCCGTGGTCTGGCACCCTGAGTCACCTGGCCACCACAGGGCGCTCCAACGGCAATGCCTTCAGAGTTTCCATGTCCTCCGCAAAGTTATTGAGGAGGATACACCCACGCGTATGTCTGTGGATGGGGGAAATATGCTGCCCTCTTCTTCAGTGCGATTCACCAGCTGCCCGACTCACTTGGACAAAGTGAGGACATGCCCACGAGAAGAGTGGTGGTCAACATGACCGATATTTCGGGTGGGGAGAATGAGCTGGGAATTCTTGATGGGGATGTCCCCACTGCGGACGTGATACCACTAGACCCATCAGGGAGGATTACTTTCCATCATAGGAACCTCCTAGGTCTCCCTCCACCCACTGAGGCATTGGTACTGAGCCTGAATGTCAGCATGGGAAAAGAGAATGCCGGAGCCGTCAAGCTCTCCAACCCGTCGACCTCAGTGAAAAGACAGAAGAGGACCCTGAGAAGGCCACACTACACCAACATCTTGCTTAGAATAAAAAGTTACTCAATGAACTTCAAGTTGAACGAATTGTGAAGTGACGACCTGATTACAGGGATCCATGGAAGGGGCAGCTGGGCAGGAACAACTACCCCTCAGAAAGCTTCTCCCAGGAAACCATAACCATGTCATATTCGCTGACAGAGTGGAAACCGGATCACATGGAAAAAGGGCACAGAACGTCTTTCTGAACCCTCCCAAATGGCGCATCAATCCAAGGAACCCCGCTCGGGTTCCCCCAGCTGCCTCAAGGGTCACTCCACCAACCGTTCTGTGAACCGCGGAGCGTGTCTACCACATTGAAGAGCCTGAAAAGGTGCCCGTGGTTAGAGAACACCATATGGACAGGGACCCGCATCCATAGGATCCAATGGCGGCACTCATCGCCCCCATCGAGGCTTCATAAATGCAACAGGTGGCCATCCCACCATATGGGAAGCCATACCCAGCATGGGTGGATGACATTCCAGCGCCCCCGAGCTTTGGGAATCCCACTTTCTCCCCCTTTAACGGGATGGGGGACCCGCCGCAACACCTGGCCCACTTTAACTCGAGGTGTGGGCCTATGTTAGGAACACCAGTGCCGCAAGAGGTTGCCAAGCTCTTCTGTTTTGTTTAGAAGTATGAAGGGACAACATTCGTGTGATACAGCCAGCTCCTCGTTGGATCTGTGACTAGCTTGGAAGACCTTCGCAGGCAGTTCCTTTACCAGTTCAACTCGACCACCCAGAAGACGAACATTGTAGACCTCTCCAGGTGCATGCAATGTCCCGATGGGTGAGTTGCGAACTTCATCACTCGGTGGAAGGTGCTCACATACTCCCTTTACATGCCACTGACTTAGGAGAAATTACTGAAAATGTGCATAATAAATTTCAAGATGGAACCGGTTCCCTCCCTGATCAGTCAGAACTATCTCAGAGGGTTCCGAGACTTCTCAAATAAGGCCCACAACCTCCAAGAAGTCCTGCAATAGCCCAGTCTAAATCGCCTACTGCATCCTGCAATTCCAGCAAGGAGTGATGAAAGTTTTGAGCCCACCACGGTGGCCTAGATAGAGGCCCCTAGGTAGCTGGAATTGCAAGAAGTGGAGCCATCTCCGCAGCCTCGCAAAGGTCCACCACCACGGGCACCGCTTCCAGCTCAACAGCGTCCTCAGAATCGGCAGGCCCACGCACGTAACGTGCCGCCACCGCCTAGGCAAGATAATCAAGTTTCGCCTCCTCGGCATCCTCCTTCGGACCCCTGTCAGGTATAGGCACCCAAATCCCCCTTTCTAGATAGAAGGAATTGGACCTACTCGTTTGAAGAGGCTCAGGTCCCGGGATACTTCCGCAGCTCCTTAGCACAGATAATTGTACGACTTCCTGAGTGTCAAAAACCAGAAGAGGCACATCTCACAGATCAACCCAACTACATCCCTTATCATCAGATCATGGGGCACACGATCAAGCAATTATATGTGTTTATGGAGTGGATCCATGACTATATTGACAACAACACAGTCAGGTTGGGCCTAGCCCCGACACAAGTGGTGAGTGTCTTTGTGAGATCAAATAGCAGTAGCGACGGCGAAGGTGAATGGTTGTAGGTTTCGGACAGTGGGTCCCAAAAGTATAATGATTGGATGGATCTCAAGATGGATGCCCATTCTTGTGGCGTCATTTGGGCATGCCTGAAGCATCCAGAGCCTTTAGAATCTATGGCCACTACTTCTGTATCATCATCTAAGACGGTCTCTTCCCAGATGAGAAAGCATCAGCAGCGCAAGAATAAGAAACACACCCCGCAAATGTCATCATCGTCTAACACTCTCCGTGACTTCATGCCTCAGAAGATGGGAATACCTCCCAGAATCCACCATGTGGTGGATGATTCATCAAGTGATAGTCAAGGGTATGATTTTTTTAACACCGTATAGATGGAAAATCCCTATATGACTCCCGACGAGGGGGAGTTCTAGGTTAACATCCCCAATGTCCCCAGCTGAATCCAACATCTATGGAGCCGCGGCCATATGGGTCGTCGAGGTGCATCAGTTGTCGCCACCAGCTAGGCCGTGCATGCCACTGGGACTAGATAGCAGACCCAGCGTAGAACTCAGCACACATAGCCTCTTCATCTTGTGTCTACAGGTCCACCTCCACCACCATTTGTGCTACTGGATCAGGAAGAACCAGTTCGGTCGTGCCATGAATAGCTTCTCCTTGTTTCAGGATGATCCAAGCCACCTGGTCCTCATCCTGAAGCGACCCTCCAAGATTCGAATAGTGAGAAGCGGGATATACCCAGCACCAGTCAGCCATCAGTCCAACCGGTAGGGCCCTCCATGCCTCCAATCATAAATCTACTCCCTACAAGCCGAATTTTGCACCTGGAATGAAAGTATGACTTTATCAATCACCTCTCTAGCATCCCAGCGATGCATTGAATCCTTGATGCCCTTTTCCTGTCATCAGATATGCGCCAAACAATCACCGAGGCTTTAATGATCCCCCTGCAGTTTTAGATGGAGGTAGCAGCTCTAGAGTCTTTTCATTCTAAAATAGTTGAGTATTTTGAATGCCAGTACATCATTTAAATCTCGGGAGAAGATGAAGGCTCTCCCATAAAAGGGCACATCCTCCCGCTATAGATCACCGACCAATTTAATGATGTGTAAGTTCACCGCAGTCTCATTGACACCGGCTCCGGGATCAACCTTATCCCTACACAGACACTGTGGAAGCTAGGTTTATCTAAATATGACCTGACTCCCTCCAATTTAAGGATCCAAGGATATGACAGGATGGAGCAGATACTGGTCGACATGCTCTGTATGAATACCCAATTTGGTGGCCTAATTTACACCACCGAGTTCATGGTTGTCTCCAAGGACACCGCGTATAATGCATTGATGGATAGTCCATGGATCCACCTGCATGAGGTTGTCCCCTCATCATATCACCAATGCCTCAAGTACTCCATTAATGGTCATGTGGGCATACTCCATGGTGATCCATCTCCTTTTGCCTCTTGTGAAGCCTGCTACATGGATTCTGACTAATACAAGATCATGGATAAACAAGTCTAGGAAAGTGAAGTTGAGCCTATCACCGCTACGAACGACCCTTGGGAAGGCTTGAATGACACCTACATCTTCCCAATCTGTCGGTTGGATGCCACAACCCCTAATATGGGGCAATGTTTTGTCATTTTATGGACAAGAGGGAATCATGCTACCAAATCCAGGTGGATTCCGAAGATCACTTCATATTATAATAAAAACCAGGCTCTAGTGATCCCGGAGCCTCCCACACCCATCAGGTATCGGGATGCCCGACTCTTGGTAAAGGCAGTATGTCATACTTTTCTGTTCCGCCAAGCTGGAATAAGTTATCTCCGGCTGACACGCCACTACTTCTTTGATATTATCAAGTGTGGCCCCTTGGGTTGGAGACTAGATGACATCGGATCGACAGCCTTCATAGCCATGGTCTCGGCAGCGCCAGAATTCCCTAATGCAATGAACACTACCTCCCAGGCTGGTACCAGACTCCCATCAGGGCCTGGAAACCCATAATAATATTCTCCCATGGAGGATCCCTCTATAAGTGGAGAAGAGGATATAAAGGATTCTCCCCTTGACTTTGAGGAAGGCATCTCTGCCACAGTCTCTGAATTGGTACATGTGAACCTTGGTAGTGAGACAGATCTGAGACCTACGATGATAAGTGCTACCATGTCCCTCGAGGAGCAGTAGTCGTACATAGGCTTCCTCAAAAAAGCACCGTGATGTATTTTCCTCAAGTTAAGAAGAGATGTCGGGACTAGATCCTCTGGTAGTCATCCACTGCCTTGGTCTCCCGACAAATCATCGCGGGTTCAAGCAGCCTCCCAAAAAGATGGACCCTTCTCGTGGTGCCATGGTCGAGGCCGAAGATGACAAACTAATCAGATCCAACATTGTTAAGGAGGTGGATTACCCTAAGTGGTTATCCAACATTGTGCCTGTCAGGAAGAAGAATGGACAGATCAGAGTCTGCATCGACTTCTGCGATCTCAACCATCATTGTCTGAAGGATGATTTTCCCCTTCTAGTGACAAAATTTTTGATCGATGCTATGACTAGGTTCCAAGACATCTCCTTCATGGATGGTTACTTTGGATATAATCAGATCTGGATGGCCCCTAAGGACGAGGATTCTACGGCCTTCGAGATCCTCAAGGTACTTCCTGTTACCATTTTATGCCCTTCGGCCTAAATAATGCTGGTTCCAACTAACATCGGTCTATTCATTGCATATTCAAGCTGATCCATGGGACGTTGGTGGAATTCTATGTGGATGATCTGGTAGTAAGATATCACCAGTTCGAGCACCACCTCAAAGTCCTTAAGAATGTATTTGGTTTACTCCATTCCCGCCACCTGAAGATGAACCCTTGGAAGTGTGCTTTCAGGGTCACATCCAGGAAGATTATTAGCTTTTTTGTTAGGTATTGGGGCATCGATATTTTCCCAGTGAAGATCAATTCCATCTTTCATATGCCTCCCCTGATTAATATTCTAGAGCATTGAGGTCTCCAAGTCCACTTAACCTACATATGCTGATTCATTGCGAAATTGGATGGTAAGTGTAAGCCCTTTTCCCGGATCATGAAGAAAGGCTTCGCCTAAAAATGGGACGAAGTGTGCTAGAATGACATTGAGGAAATCAAGAAATATTTGATCCAGCCTCTGGTCTTGATGCCACCTATCTTCGGGAAGCCACTGGTCCTCTATGTCATCGCCCTCGAGTGGTCCCTCGGTGCCCTTCTCTCCCAGAAGAACAATGAGGGGATAGAGAACATCCTATACTACCTCAGCCTCATGTTCCTCAATAAAGATGCCGAATAATCCCCAATCAAGAAGAGAAGCCTTGCACTCGTATTTTCTGCACATAAATTGCGGCACTACCTGCAGCACCATGAGGTACAATTGGCCTTTCGGGTAGACCCGTTGAAGTATATTCTGAATCGACCCATGTTGACTGTCCGACTAGCGTGGTGGGTGGTGATCCTCCAGCAGTTCAACATCATGTTGGTACCATATAAGGCTATCAAGGGGCGGGAATTGGAAAACATTCTAGCCGCCCATCTAACGCTCGCAGACGAGTCCTTGGACATGGATTTTCTTGATGAGGCAATCCTCTCAGTCAATCAAGCCATCCCATGTTGGCAAAGGTATTTTGATGTAGCCTCCTGGAGCCCCAATGGTAGGATACTCAATGATCCTAGGATCAACAGAGATGGTCTGAGTATCGTCTTTATCACCCCAGCACAATCTGTCCTACCATACTCATTCTTGTTGTCAGAAGGATGCACTAGCAATGAGGCAGAATATGCACCCCTCATTACTGGCCTGGAGCTGGCCCTCGAGATCGACGTGATCCAATTGCTTGTGAAAGGGGACTCCGAGCTAGTTATTAAGCAGGTCAATGTAGACTATGTTATTAGGAAGCCAGAGCTCGTACCATTTTTAGAATGAACTCTCCATCCAATGGACAGGTTCCCTTCTTAGTCAGAGGTTATCCATGTCCCTCGGTCACAGAACGATCATGCAGACACTTTGGCCAGCTTAGCTTCATCGCATGTAGAGTCCGAGAAAGATGATCTAATTATCCATGTGGAACATCGGAGAGTCATTGCTCCCATCACCCGAGAGGATGACGACTACCCACGGGTAAGCCATCATACCACCGGGGCTTCCATGTTAGGAACCCCAGGTTCTTCAGGTGTAGTGGTTGAAGCAATTCTCAACTTGAGAACCCCTTTTGTGGAGTATCTCCAAAAATTTTTCCTCCCGGATGATCGGGCCGAGCGCGAGAGAATCTGACGCTGCATACTGATGTTTACCCTTCAGAGTGATCCCAGTCTTGATCAGATCCTCTATAAATTAGTATTAGATTGTGTTCTCCTCCATTGAATTCAATGGGTCTAGATTCCACAAGTTATGCAAGAGGTTCAAGAGGGTTCCTGTGGTTCCCATCAGGCTGGGCCAAAACTGTCTCATCAGAGCCAAAGACTGGGGTATTTTTTTCCCTCTATGATCCATGATTGATCAAGTTCGCCAAGAGGTTCCATGCATTCCAAGTTCATGTTAACATTGTGAATTGGCCACCGGAGCCTCTCTATACTACCAAGTACTCTTCTCCCTTTGTAGTATGGGGGTTAGATGTCATAAGACTATACCCATTGGCAAGAGCTCGCCAATGCCGATTCATTTTGACCGCTACATATTTCTTCTCCAAGTGGGAAGAGGCAATTCTGCTTAAGGAAGTCAAGGCTCATACTATCGTGGACTTCATGAGTTCCAATATCATCCATCGGTTTGGAGTCCCTCACACAATCCACACCAATAATGGCACCAACTTTTGTGAAACTGAGTTGAAGATGTTTTACACCAAGTACACTATCCATTCTAACCATACATCCCACTATCACACGCAAGAAATTGGATAGATTGAGGAATTCAACAAAACCCTCTCTAACATTTTGTAGAATATGGTTGGTCAGAAAAAGAAGAGTTGGACGGATAAACTCCCCAACGCCCTCTCGGCCTACCGGATGATGACTTGTAACTCCACCTAGGTGACCCCATATTCCCTGGTGTACAGAACTGAGGGCGTCCTGCATATTGAGATCCAGTTACCCTCATTGCGCACAATGTTTTATGACCATCAAGCACCGAATAGAGTGGATGAAATCAGTCAAGCTGAATTGGAAGCACTGGAAATGAATAGGCTTCATGCCTTCCACAATCTAGAAATGCATTAGATCAGGAAGGGTTGAGCTTTCAACAAGAAGGTTCACCTCTACTTTTTCCTACAAGGCGATTTGTTATTAGCCCTCAAAGTTCCAATGATCCCTAGTACGAAACCACCAAAGATGAATCCCAAACGGGAAGGACCTTTCATTATTCATAAGGTTTATCCCAATGGTGCGTACTCCCTGGTTACCACGGATGGTGAGAGTATAACTCCTCCCTCCAATGCCAGGTTCCTAAAATGATACATTTCTTGACTTGGGACTTTCTCAGGTCCTCCATGACCTTAAAATGGATGTCGGTCCTGCACGAACATAAACTAATTGTCCCACATGAAGTTAAACTCTATGTCGTCCCACATGATGTTAAACTGTATGTCATCCTGCATGACGTTAAACTCTATGTCATCCCGCATGATGTTAAACTGTATGTCATCCCTAATGACGTTAAACTATATGTCTTCCCGCAAGATATTCAACTGTATATCATTCCTCATGACGTTAAACTGTATGGCGTCCCGCATGACATTAAACTGTAACATCAAGAAATACGTGTGTCTGGATTCCCATCTTTGTGGGATACACAGGACCACCTGAATGTTTAGATTTTGGGTCCATCCCCATCACTTAGAGATCTCCTGATCTCCCAGTCAACTAGGCCCCTTGGCCTATTCCTCTCCACGAGGGGGATATATAGGTGTGGTACAGGGTCATCCCCTCCTTCGTGTTGGATTGTTGTCACCATACCCCCCTTCTTTCGGGGATTCTCTATCACTTGGTCACTCTCAGATTGAGCCTCTAGACCCTTTGCAGTGGTTCACCAATGTGTCAAGAGTACTTAGGCCTCGGACCTGGAGTGTCATATTCAACTGGGGAAAGCTTCCATCCACATTTCAAGATTCATGTTCCCCTTCATTTGGGCCCACGTTATCTTTCTCACCTGAAGGGACCCCAAAAAATGCCATGGATACCACGTCTCACGGCTCAACTACCATTACGGGCCAACACCGATGAGGGTTTCAGACAGAAAATTGATACAAATCCCACATTGCGAACATGGTCAGTGGTCGATGCTTAGTTTTTTATCTCCATTTCAGGATAACGCGACTGAATGTTGTGTTGCGAACATAGTCAGTAGTAATCATTCTTCGTCACACCATCTCCTTCAGGACAAGAATGTTGGTTTTATGATTTACATTATGTTTCATCCCATCACATCCAGGTGGAATCTCGACACTCTTACCACTATCCATCAGTGCACCTCCGCACGTCAGGCCGACAAAGTTGCAATACAACGTCTCTCGAGGCTCCCGTGATCTAGCGCTAAGACTATAAGTCAGGATATTCACTAAGAGATATGCTCAGCTTTACCCTCATCTTAAAGAGATACACGGGGTCACCCAGAAATTTCATTTCAAGTCCAACTCAACTGGAAGCTAGCGTCTCTTGCCCCTTATCCTCTGACCCTGACTGTCCTCTTGGCCCGGGATCCTTTACCAGAGTTGCACACGGTGATGATTTGGACATCATACTCATTCATGTTGGTTATGTTTTCTCACGTCATGCGCATTCCCCCAAGTCCAAGCCGTATGACCTTAAACTGTGATGTTAGGTCCGATCACGTGACCCTAAACTGTGATAATATCGTCCTGGCTGCACGACGGAAAACATCACTGCATTGTGATGGCCTCATCACAGGGGACATCACGTTGGGTATCAGTAATTTACCATACCATTTTCAATGCCTGTATATGGATTTATTATTGTGGCGATTCCAGGAATTTCTATCCTAGACTAGTCGCTTCACAAAAAAAACCATTCACCTTAAAGGACAAACATGATACATCAAATACTGCTTCTTTTGGGTGTGAGGGCTAGACACACACACCCCTTTTATCCTTTTCACTGGTACCATACCAGGATACCTTCTATAACTACATGTGGATTGATTCTAATACTTATGAGATATGTAGGAACACCCATACATTTCATCTCAGGTCCAGCCCTGGGAATAACAAATCCCATCCTTCCCAACTGTCAGCCTCTTGGCCTGACCCCCCCCCCCCTCGAGGAGTTGTGTAACTGCAACATTTGCCTTGGACAAGTTCAGGATGCCCCATGATGACATTGTGAAGTGACAGTTCCCTCACCAGATATGTCCTGTCTAAAAGAAGGGATGATCCATGATCAGACTGATGCATCTGCCTAATGTGCCTCCACCGTGGTGGTGTAATATTGGGAGTGTTGGATCTTGTTTGAACAAACCACCACTTCACATTCAATGATTTTCGTGCCCCATTATTCGGATCCTCACCCTCTTTCATGTTTGAAGGGACCCCTAACAGTACAGATGCTCGACCTATGGTTCACCTACTGTCATGGGCCAATGTTCTGGAAGACTGATGGAAAATATTTGAGTTGGGTCCCATGTTGCAAACACGATCAGCGGTTGACCCTCATTTATTGTCCCTATTTCAGGCAAATGAAATATGGAGGCTATGTTTCAAACACGGTCAATAGTCGTCCTTTATTGCCACGCCCCTCCCATAGTGTTCCGAATATGGGTAACGTGATTCCCATTTTTCATTTCCATATGTTTGAATTGATTCCAATGCCCCTAGAATATCCATGCTCATTCAATAGATCACATCGAGAAGATGATACATCGATCAGTCTGAGGTCATCTTCCTTTGATTGTTCCTCCCTATTCTCCTAGGGAATCTGGGTTCTAATTTCAAATGCCCAGGCTTGGTTAACATTCCCATGATCAAACAAAGTGATTGTAAGAGCCTCCTTTGCTTCTCACGGCCCATATGAGCTTAGTAATGGGTTCTTATTTGTTTTGGGATTATGGTCGAGCACGTTAAACCAAGGGACAAGTAAATAAATCTATATATACATACAGAAAGAAGTAGGGTGAGATTAGTTTATGGGTTTGGCCCAAATTGGGCCCTTATGGGTCGGCTTCTTGGATAAATATCTCCAATGTCGCCACCTTTTGGCTAGTGGCCACCAGGACTACCTCCCACCTCCTATGGATGATTTCTTCATCAGCGGCTATAGAGTGCAGTTCGCTGACCCTGGCCAGTGCCTGTGCCTGTTTGATATAGGGATCATTTATCTGGTGACTTGCTTCCACGATATGTTCACGACCGTCTTCCATCAGGGCCTTCAGCATATCAATGTGATCAGAGATGTTCGTGATGACTATCTCATTTTCTTTCTCCTATTCCTCAAACCGTTGGAACTCTTTCTCTACCCTCAGTAGTTCCTGGGTACTTCTCGTCTCCTCCAGGAACTGGGTGACATCACCACACCGACTACTGTCACGCATATTCTCGGCCATGTAATCACGGACCGTCAGGTGAAGGTGTTGATTGTCCTCCCCTCCAGCACACATGAAACGCAGCCAGGTGTGGAGTGACCCCATCCACTACATCCATTCCTCCTAAGGCTGGCAGAGAAAATAACGGATCCACTCCCATCCCTTGTGTCGTGTCATTCGTCTCTCCTTGGCTAATTTCGAGTCTGAATCATAGATTTCTTCAGGATCAGCCGGCCGATAGGTAGGGAAGACATCCAAAAGTCCAGAAGCAGGGTCTTCCTCAGATATTCCTCCTAGGGGAAAAGGATCCTCATCATCTGGGTGACCTTCCTCTCCCTCCTTGATCCTAGTGGCACCTTCGTCAACTTCCAGCCCTACCCCAAAAGCTGCTCCACTAGTGTCCGCCGCTCCCTGTTCACCAATTGTCTAAGACAACTCAGTTTGGGAGGCATGTTCTGGATGAGGCAGTATGTTTTCTATCGGCACACACGCAGATGGTCTGGGCTCATCAGCCCGACGAGCCTCTAATGCCATAATCACTATACAGACAAGGAGCACCCTAATCAGTTGAAATCTCTGACGGTAAGTACCGTAATTAGAGAAAGAGACTTAAAAGAACCCAAGGCATTGTCCTCTAGTGCTCTAGACTCTTCATCAGATGTCATGGTGGGGGATCCCTCAGCACTCATCAATTCAATAATAGGCGTCGGTACCCCCCTTTCCCCCTTGGAACTTCCTCCCCGCCTTCAATTGGAGACACTTGATCAGCACCGATGTGATCCTGGGTAAGATAAGGAAGGTGGGTTAAGTATTTCAAAGGAAAAAGGATACAGAAGAAGATAAGGATTGAAGAATACCTAGAGTATATCAGTTACATCCATAATGGATATGACGATCTCACCGCTCTCCTAGAGACTCCCTTGATGGGACGCCCCTTGAGAACCTTCACCTTCGGGATCCTCCTATCCTTCATCCCCCCTCCCTCTCCTTTTGCTTCCTCTCCTGCCTCACCGCTCTCTGACTCATCACTGTCATCTGCCCCGGGCGGCATCCTTTCCAGATCATGCTTCAGGCTGAGCATCACTTTCACCAAGAGAGGTGTCTCCACACGCCGACCCCATTGGCGTGCGTACGTGTTCATGGAAATTAGGTATGCATGTCGTCGGTGTAAGCTCACTCTGTCAGTGACACTAACAAGCCTGTCTTCTGGAAGATGGATCCCTTCTCGCACTATCTTCTTGCAAAGGGATTCAGTACTCACATACTACTATATGGGTTAGCCAGGCCGACCATAGCATGGGGAAGATCGCGTTCTAAGAAGGTTGGAGCAGGTATCTTATTTTCTTCCCAAGAAGTTCTCTAGCCACTCTGCAGGACCCTCCACCTCCAGGAAAAGAGGGAGCGGTCATGCCATGTGATGCCCCCGCTGTTGAGGTCCCGGCCTGTGCAGGGCTCATTTCCTGAGGAACTTCTGATCCTCCCCCTCTAGTGGTACCCTACATTCACTCTTGCTATTGAGGTTTCGCACTAGCAACTTTGAGCTACCGAACTCGCTTCTGTATAATCCCCTCAGCGTATGATATGGTCCAATGTTTATCATACTCAGTTGAGAGTCCATCGTCAACTCTGGTGGGAGGAAAGGTGATGATGTCACCAGAGCCATAGGTTGTGAATATCAGCCACAGCTAACCAAGAACACAGGGATGCCTCTCCTCCCGGACATATGGGTATACTTTCATCGGCATTTTTTGGTGGCACACAAACTGTATAGAAAATCTGGATGACACATAAGGCTCAAAAAAATATTCCCCTCAATTTGGGCCACAAGCACCCCGCCTCTAATTCTCTGGAAGTACTCCTTCTGCTCTAGTGAGACTTTCCCATCATCTATCAGTTGTCCAGTTGGGGTAGGTATTTTCTTAAGGATAGGTTGGCATGGATACCAATCTTGATCTATACTCCCTCCTCGTTGAGCGTTATCGGCATGACCCCATAAATAATCAGAAGGGAGGGCCGCAGGCCGTTGCCCGAAGGATGGACGACGTATGGAAAAGTATATCCACCACAATGAGCCACAACCCATCCATGGAAATTCTGGAAGGGGCCACAGACTCTCCTACGTGATCCCCCACTCAAGATGTGTCCCAAGATGTCATACAACCGAGCCAGCACGAGAACCCCCAGGTTGAACCAATTATTGGCAGCCATGATGCCCGCCATCACCAGGGTCGCTAGACGGGCACCCATCCTTGCATCCCTCACCAATAAGAGCCACCCACTCAGGAATGTGGTGTAGAATCCAACGTACCGAACATTGGGGTCCTGGGTCTCATTTATGCTGTAACCCCATGACTGTTAGTGCCCCACCACCAAGACCCTTTAGTATGATACGCTCTTGCTCCTCTGAGCTGCAGTTTGACAACATCTTCACCGACCTTTCATCTTGACTTCTAGGTCCCTCTCCATGAACAGGCCGAACCAGTCCTTGTAGGTGATATCCTTCAGTAAGTCCTTGAATCTCAGCCTGTCCTTGGCTAGCTCCAGTAGGTGTGACGTCAGTATGGGGGTTTGAGATCTGTCTCCACAAGCGTTCATCGGAGGGAGGAATTAATCATATTGATGGCCCTCTAAAGGGATTCCCTCGATCCATTAGATGTACCAGAGACTAATGTCGACTTCCCTGTGATGGAGGTGGAAAGTGTTGGTATCATTGGACCATCGGGTGAACAACTCTAGCCCATGCTCAGGCTGGTGGTAGAAATGGAATTGTGATGTCCACACCACATCAAACAGAACAATGTGCCGCAGCTCGACCCCAAATTGGTCGCACGTATGGAGAACCCAGTACGCCCTAGCCCACTCTCTAGGGAAGTTGCCTCCGAACCACAGATCATAGACCTGTACCCAGCCTTTGGCCTTCTTAGTGAGGCTCTAACAGAAGGTGCTCGTATAGAGGGCCGACGAACTCTCCGCAATAATGTCTACCCCAAAAATGGTCCTAGTCCTGGGATTTAGGACATATACGTCCATAAGCCTGGTTTATCTATCAGGATGACCATTATTGGTGACATTGTATCAAGGAAGGTCTTCTTCATTGGTAACCCATGACCATGGTGTATCAACCTCAAAACCCAGTAGAGGGACCTCTTTCATAATGAAGAAGTCCCACAACAGAAGATTTTTAGACAAGGCATACTCATTTTGGGTTGGGGTTAGCATGTTTAAGAGGGTGTGGTTATTGGAAACCACCCTTTTTCCACTATAAACCTCCGAGTTCGCATCCATTTTAGCTCTGCGAGCAGCAGCTTCCCCTTCCTCAACTCGGTTTTCGGCCATATTCTCCGACCAAGTGTTTTGGAGGTGTTGCGCAAAATCGGGATCCAAGTGCGTAAAATCATCAGATTCCACAAAATTTCTGGCCGTGGTGCAAAAAACCCAGAGTTTGCGCATAAAATGCCACCAAATCTCGGTGGAATTACGCCCTACCGAAGCGGGTTTTCACGTTGGAGTAGATGAAATTTCGCAGATGAGAGCTCAAAGCTTATTGCGCGAGAAAATTCATACGGAGCATGGGACCCCCGACTAATTCTATAGGCTATTCCCATGTTCTTCACCCATGCAAAAAGAAAATTCCATGCCTGGGTGAATTTTTCATGCCGCTCCAGATTTTTGCATGCCAGGACCCCACGGAGCCCTGCATTTCTGTGTTTCCCATGGAACTCGATCATTGTGACCCCTCATTGATCCGATTCTGAGGGGGGAATATTTAGACGCCGAAAAATGCATAAGTGTTGGAGAAAGTTTTGAAATGACAAATCCATGTCATATTCGAACCCAGAGACCTGGTCTGGGGGGCCCAAAGGTACTGCGTGAGAACAACGGTGAGGTGTGTGAAAAATATTTCTCGTGCGGAAAGTACAAGGATTTGGGAAGATCACTCGGCGCAGGCGCAAAATAATTTCGTGCTCTCACCCCGCGCGGTTCACATTTCACATCGTCACCTCTGTCACGCAATAATTTCACACCGACCAATATTTTGAGCCCCCATATGCCTATAAATAGAAGGTGACCCCCTTCCTTTTCAGGTCTGAATAATCTGAACCGGCTCCCATGCACATAATCGTCATTCTGTACGTGCGTAATATGGACTTCAGGTATGGTTCTTTTCACGCCCAGTCACCCCGGGTTCCGCCTTCGTGTGAGCTCCCCCTTGGCTTTGATTGAATTCCAGTCCATTCGGGGTCCGCCCATTGAGCGCAATTCCTTCCATTGTGCGTAGAACGGCCAATTGTGCGCAATTCCTTCCATTGCGCACACCCCTTCTCCTTGCACGCAACCTCTGCCACTTGTGCGCAATTTATTCCATTTTCCGCACACCTTGTCCTTTCTCACGACCTCTGCCACTTGAGAGAAATTCATACTCCTTGCATGCATTCATTTATTGTTGTGCGAAACACCTTGGTTCCAATTCCGCGCAAGCATCACCGATTTCACGCCAGCCTGGTGTTTTTCACACAGGACCCTTATTTCGCATGCAAACTTCAAGGGTTGCGCGTAATCCCCTCGGGTACCCGCGTCCTACGTCGTTTTCCTGTACGACCTTCTAGGCTCATACGAAGTAAATTCGACGTCCCTTAGATGATACTTCCCATTGCGTTGCTTTGCCTTATGCTTCTTCGCATAGGCACGCTAACCGCTAATGCTTCTTTGCATAGCCACGCTAATGGGGACCCCTCGATTGTTCGCTCTACGTCACCACCTCACCACAGCCTTGCTGATGCCTTCTCTTCCACAAGGGGCAGAGGGTACATGTTATGTAAGTCCAAGGGTTGCGGAGCAAACCCACATTGTCCGAGCTTCAAAACATTAAACTACTAAGCACAATCGTCCTCAACACATGATGTTAAACTGTGACCTGGCCCCGTTCCTTGCACACAGGGTCCTCCCCGCCTTGGAAATTCTCTATGCCCACTCGTCTCCATGGGGATGGGATCACCCTCATAGGGGATGATATCTCCTTATCGGAGTGGCGTTTCTCCGCTGAGAAGTGCAACCAGCTTGGTGAAAGCCCATATCCTTTCTTGCAGGAGGCATCACCCCTTCTCCTCCTCACTTCCTCGGTCCCAAGGCTAGCGGAGGGCATGATAGGGAATGGGGATCCTCCATTATTCTGTCCCAAATCCCTATCCCGCTGTTCTTTTTCTCCCTTGGGCCTCCATCCTGGATTATGTCCCGGTACCTTGGGCTGCTCAACGCATAAGCCCCTCTCCATTTCCCACGGACTCACCCTTCGTGACATGATCATCAGGTCTCTGGTAGCTGTTGTTTCTCACACCGATCATGACTCCCATGAGCTTAGAGTGAGCACTTACCCTGACACACCTTGGGCCACCTCATAGTGTAAGCCCTATTCCAACCCGAACTAGGGGGAATTTGATCCATGTCAAGGCATGGTACGTAGGAAGCCTCAACGAGGTTCAAGGCCCACCACCTTGGGACGCCTTAGAGTGTAAAACCCATTCCAACCCATACTATGGGGACTTCTATCCATGTCAAGGCATGGTAAATATGAACCTTCCTTGAGGTTCAAGCCCACCACCCTCTTGTTCCGACTGTCTTCATGTCGGTTCACCAAACACCTTGGACTGCCTCAAAGTGTAAACCCCACCCCCATGGGCCGCCTCAGAGTGTAAGACCCATTCCAACCCGAACTACGGGGACATTGATCCATGTCAAGGCATGGTCGGTAGGAAGCCTCCATGAGGTTCAACCCCACCACCCGGTTATTCTGACCATCTTCAAGTCAGTTCACCAAACACCTTGGTTCTCCTTAGAGTGTAAGCCTCCATAGCACCTTGGTCAGCCTCAGAGTGTAAGCCCCATTCCATCCCTAATTATGGGGATCTTGATCCATGTCAAGGAATGGTACATAGGAAGCCTCCACGAGGTTCTGGCCCACCACCTGGTCATTCCAACCCCATTAACATCGGTTCACGCCCATCCTGCATGACGTTAAACTGTATTCGCCACCTGAACTATGTGGTATTTGATTCCTCACCATGGGGATACATAAGAAGCCTCCACAAGGCTCAAGAACATCACCCATGAGTCATCATGATATCTCCCTCGAGCCCACGTGTCTCGGGATTCTCATTACCTAACTCGGAGGTTCCACTTCCTCTGGGTTTCATTCATGCGTCAATTATCATGGGTCACCTCCTCAGATGTCCCCTCGTTTTGTCGAACTACGCAGACATTGATTCCCTGCCACAGGGATACATAGGAAGTCTCTTCGATGCTCAATCCCAAGACCATCATCCATACTGATTCTTACCTAGGTCACCACATCCCGGTGAGATCATGACACCTCATTCCACTCCACAATATTCAGGAAACTGCCAAGGTGCTGGCCCCAACATCGGTGTTCCCTCTCGGAGGTTCCTCAATCTGATCCACTCTAACTGGTGTTCCAATCTATTTAATCCATCTCCGCTGGACATTAAAATTACAGAATACCTTGTGTTATAAATGGGATGCTGAGGAAAGCCTCATATACATGCCTATGTCATAGGATTTCCTACATTCCACGTGGGATACCTCGGGATTCTGCGCCCTCAAGAAGCCCTATGATAAGGGACATAAGACATACATACCAATCCCCTAGTGTCAATACTCGCAAGTGATACCCCATGCGACTACTCTCCTAACAGAAGGTTGCTGCCCCAAACGGACTCCTTGGAGCATCCCGACAGAAGCAGTGTAATTAACTGGTGTCCATGAAGATATGTCATCGGGAAGAGTTTCATGAACTACATCTTAAATCGAGGAGGGAGACCCAGACTAGTTGACGAACTCTGAGGAGGAATCCATGGAAGGATGAACTGACATCCCATCATCATGTTTCAATCAAGGAGCAGGCATCCCTGAATAAGGAGAGGATGTCACCCGCCATTGGAAAGTGGGAATGAGGGGTAACAGTAGCGCATCCTCTGCATGATGGACATGCGCGTGCAACCCTGTGAAAGTACCGGAAACAGAATGTCTCTGTCAAGTCCTTGTTTAAAAATGTGTGCTCATAAGTAGTTTCCATAGATCATGTCCATTTATTACTGAGTTATGTGATTAAACCTAGTAGAGTTATCTGCGACTATCATCCCTCGCATTTAAAGCTCCATAATCTCTGGAATCTCAATATAGCATAAGCTGGAGGGTTATAACTCATCATGTAACTGCTATTGGTAGTCATCACATGAGAGTGTTGACTCCTCATGAATCTGAGAAACCAAGATCCACATACATCCATCCATTACATGAAAGATAATATTATCCAAAAACACCAACCTATCTATCTATTTTCGTAAAATCCTGATGTGGTGGACCAATAACTCTAGAAAATCCTTTGCGACAAGATGATCTAGCCCATTGCGGAAACTTAGAGGTCTCTAGAGCTCAAAATCACAGAGTGTGCTTAGCCAATTCTCATTCACTGTCTACTATTCTAGGACTATCTGTTGTTCAATAGGTAGAGGTGATTCCACATACCCAACAGGAGGAAGGGGATCAAATGAGGGATCCTAAATTAATGAATCGTCACTCACAGGGTCGTCATCACGAACTAGAGTTGGTATCCCATCATGTATTCCTCATAGAGGCATCCTGAGAGTCATCAAAGATTACCGCATTCAGATGATCATATATATATATCGACAATAATGGGTAGATGACTCAAAAATGAAATAAATGAATCAATACTATTTTTTGTATGTACCATTTTTTCATGTAATAAATGTCTAAGGGTACATATTTGACCAGATAGTAATTAGGGCCCTAGTGAATGGATATGTCAACTACTCATATACTCACTGGACTCACTGGCCCAAGAGCCACACTCGAGACACTTTGAAATTGTTTCCTTAAAACCAACCAAGACCCTTTTAGGGAAATGATCAAAAAAAGTCCCAATTGTCAAACAACCTATAATACCGATTGGTCATGACCTGAACCATGATGGGGAATGAGACACAACTACCCCATGCCCACCTCTATAGGCCATGGGTATTGATAAGTGTCAATTTTACAGAAAACTAGGGGATTCATTTTCCTAAGTACTTAAACACTTTCATAGAGACAAATCAATGAAAAAACTGTAGGGGGGAAGAAGTAAAAGATGTTACACTACTGTAAATTAACCAAACATACATGGACCTCTTAACATTATAAGTAGAGTAATGTAAACTAAAAGTAAAGGGGGGGAAATACAATCCCAATAGGAAATCTTTCCCAACCTAACAAAAAATGGAAGTAAAATAGATAAGAGACCCAGATCCTAGATCGCAAGCTACAACCACTATACTCAGTCCAAGCACCCATATCCATTAGCTAATCTGATGTAATGATCAACATGTATGATTTTTTCATGATTCAAGACACTTTCGGGAAAATCCCATACATGGGTGGGTTTAAACATACCCAATAGTATTCCCTAAAAGCTGAAGGGGGACTAATAAGATATACAATATAAAAATGGATATAATTGATAGAAAATGGTACAATAAAATAGGATAGCTCAACCCAACAAGAGAGTGAATTAGACTCATACAAACACAAGGGGATATAAATAGTGAGAAGATAAACTTATTGTCGAGCCTTTTCTACCTAAAGTAGACGAGTATGTCCATTCAACCAAGAGAATCTAGACATGAAAAGCATGTGGCTTACCACACATGTCTTCACCTCTCCTGGAAGAAGTGTTACAAAAACCCTGGGAGTGTGTACTAAAAAATGATATATATATATATATATATGTGTGTGTGTGTGTGTGTGTGTGCTCAGTCAAAAGAAACACAAACAAGAGAGTAATGGAATCTCCATCTCACAGCTCATCCCTAGGAGTTGAGTTTCCAATAGTTCCCTAAGCCCAAAAATGATTCCCATAATCCGACAAGTCTTCCCTAAGCACGCTAGTCAAAGTGGATCAATAGCCACAACTAGATATTATCTTCTATAGAAGGAACTAACTCTCATAAATTGTTTTATGTCACATCACAAGGACATGTCTCATTGGGAAAAGCATACATTTTTCTTATGAGTCTAAGTGTTCATCAGACCGCATCTCATCACTGATCCATATATCCATACGTTGAAAACATAAAGTATAAGAATCATTCCCTAGTGTGATAGGGTGTTCCACTTTAGTAGTAGTAGTAGAGGACCTACGCCCAAATAAAATAGTGGTTCCACTCTAAATTTTGTGTACCCATTCCCTACACAATAGGGGGTTGCATTCAGAAATAACTATAGAGGACCCACACCCATAACGATGGGGGGTTCCAAAATAAAGATATTATAGAGGACTCGCTCATATTTTTATGGGGATCCACTCTGATATTGTCGAGGACCCAATACCTAGTGCATTAGGAGGGTACCACTTGAAAATCACTATTATCTTACACTACCACTACTATCGGCGAACACCACCTGAAGGAGTTTTCTTCTTGGAACACCTCACAACTGAACTCAAAAGCCAAATTGGAGGTCAATATTTCACTCTACATGGAAAAACATTCACGATAGGTTATTCAATTTCCCAAATTGAGTAAACAGTTAAAAGGGTTCTTTTCACCACAAAATGCCTGAATGGGACCTCATAGGGCCTGTATCTTATTAAAAAAATATAAATTCCCAAAATGGCCTCAAAAGGTCCATCTAGAAAAGAGAAACACATTTCCTTAGATGACACATCTATTGGATGCATCGTTTAGATGTTATAGTGGTTTGAACGGCTATTTGTGGACCTTCCCAAGCCTAAGGCTAATCGACCATTGACCAACAGTTGTGGTTGGTCCCCCAAATACCATGGTTGATCGCATGTAGAGTGATTTTTTGTGGACTAAACACCATGGTTTATCTATAGTCCACATTGATCAGCCCCAACGATCGACCAACAATGCTCTAGAAAAGGACGCTGGACCCATAGAAGATTGAGTTCCCTTGGATTCATAGTCAACTGTGGTTATGCTCCCCCTATGTAGCCCCCAGTCCAAACCCAGTTTGACTCAGTTCAGATCGGAGTCTTCCTCAGTCTAGCTTATCCAAACCACTTTAGTCAAGTCCAGCAGGCATGCTTCAGCCAGGGTTTCACCACATCAACCGACGTTGCCCCTACGACTCAAGTAAACATGGTATCCTGCC
The DNA here is from genome assembly GCA_963277665.1 of Viscum album. Taxonomy (NCBI): domain Eukaryota; kingdom Viridiplantae; phylum Streptophyta; class Magnoliopsida; order Santalales; family Viscaceae; genus Viscum; species Viscum album. The sequence continues at coordinate 641,149,934 of OY728123.1, forward strand.
ACATTGCGCAATTGGTTTCCATTACCATGTGGCATTGATGTACGCCCATCTCAACCCCTCTCATCGGCAGACTCACATTCCCTAGAAATTATGGTTCCATGTGGCTAGAATCTACTACAGTGGCCTCCAATACCTACTGAACACAGTTGTTTACAGCCAACACTAATCGCCACAGTGCTGGTGTCGCATCATTGGTCCCTTCTGTGAACTATCAGACGTCCTCCTCTCCCAAAAAAATCAGCAAAAAAAGATCTGGATTCCTCAGAACAAGATCTAAAGATATATATTCCCCACTCAACTATTTGTTCATTTATTGGCATGTCGAAAAGGTAATGATAAATATCCATGAAGAATAGAGGAAACTCAATAAACTAAAAGGAATATAAGAATAGATCTATGGTCGTGTTAGTTTTTCCATCGAAAATGATGTTCGAAATAAAGAAACAATTTACAACAAATTAATTTTCTAGTCAATTACTTTAGTCTAAAATATGGAATTCAAAGGAAATGATCCTACCTCGATTTAGATCAGATTGTGTTTGAAGAACATGTATGTCAAAGCTTAATCGATGATTTTTCATTAACCTACCAAAGGAAGAAGGAGAGAGATTCTCCATAGGTGGTCGGGATTATAAGGAAACCCTAGAAAATCCCCATAATCACCTATTTATAACCTTTTATTTAAGTTATAGAACATCTTAACTACACTAGTTAACTTTCAAAGATTCCAATCATCTCGTTTCCTCTCTATTTTAATCTCACATAAGTAAAACACCATATAAAAAATTCAACGGTGGTCTTGGATTTCTTATCCAAGGCCCCAATAAAAATTAATTTTAAACAACTTCCAAAAAAATTAATTTACATTAATTATTTTATTTATAGTTATGTCCTTGGGGGTTTCTTCTATAGAATACCTGCACTGAAAAAATTTATGTCTTATCTAGGGTAAACACCTTGATCTTGACTCAATTGTGGCCTCAGATTTCTAATTCAAGCTTCCTCTAGAGAGTTATCCTTCAAACGTCACATTCATAGTAGAAAATATAATTAATAATTTTATAAAAATAATTTTGGGAACATCGAGCCTCATAATCACACACTGTCTAAGTTTCTAGATTCATAAATATATGTAGAAATATTACGAAGTATTAAATTAATAAACTGGGACTATAGATTTAGCATCTAAAAATTTAATAAAATATTATCTCACAACTAATGTCATGGTTGGATTGTGTATTCTTTTTCACTCAAGATTTTTTTGTGGCCTAGTTCCATAGGAATAATATGTGAATAATGGAGGTATAATCCATTTAATGATTGATATGGACCAGGCTATTGCAGATTTTATCTTTTTCTTAACACCCATCAGTTTTACCTCTATTTTCATTTTTTTAGTGAAAATAATAGAGTTAAGTGCTTAATTTTCACCTATAAATGAGAATTTTACTAACTCTGGGAGAGGTTCGAGCTCTATATTAGGTAACTTTTCATTAGATAGATGAATAATGGGATTGGGAGGTACGTGGACATCAATATATTTTTTGAAATGAGTTTCAAAATATAACAAGTCCTGAATTTCTGAACCATTTTTTCATTTATTTTTCAATATTTTTCAATGTTGACAGCCCACACTTATGCGTTTCCAAATCATATTTCATAATATTTATCAAATAAAATCATCTAATTTTTCTAAAAACTGTCCCTAAAACTTGATAAAATTTTCAAAAAAAAATTCGTAAACTAAATTTTCCTAATTTTATCTTAAAACTTATTTAACTATATGCATAGAAAATTCATCCTCAACTTCACACTTCAATTTAGGAAAAGCATATCATTATAGATATGGAAAATTTTCTGGATTCTATATTTTAGTAGTCTCTAGATTGTGAAAAACATCATTATAATCATCCATATGAATTTATCTCTGCAATTTTCATTTTTCTGATATTTATAAATTAATGATTCGTTTATTAAATTATAAGAACTCTACTTCTAAATAATTATCACCAAATTTTTGTTCCTTTACATTTTTAATAACCTTAAACTCCTACAATTTCTAAAAATAATATATATTACCTAAAACTTATAAATATGTATAATAGATATTATATTTCTGAATAAATTCCAACTAAAATGATGACAACCTCAAACTCTCACTCCATATCTTATATAAGAAAGATAGTCTGTATAATCCACCTTCCTACTCTAACTCGAAAATCATTTACTCTTCCTATGGGATGTGTGATAGAATGGTTGGAAATAGTAAAATGAAAGTGGTAGGTTACAAATTACCCAATATCAACTATTCAAATAATCAGAATAGTAATGTTTAAAAATTTCACTAAGATCATTCAAAAAAATTAATTTTCCATTGTTACCTAAGGTTAATGGGATGCAAAATCTACTAAGAACCTCAAATTATGGAGGGATTTTATTTTTAATGACAACATTAAACACTTTACTGAGGTTGTAATTTGAATATTCTGTAATAGTATTTTTCATTAAAAAAATTTATTTAGTGATTTTAGATATGAATATATCCGAATCAAGGCATTGAAAAACAAATATTCACTTACATATTTGTTAAAATCCCAAGTAATATAAGGAGTTCAATTTATTTTTGGTTTCAATTTTTCAGGAAAATGGATGGGTTGGGCGTAGTTCTAAAGACTTCTAAAAAACTCCCAAAATTAATAAACATTTTTTTCCAAGACTTTGTTCTATGTATTTTCAAAAAAAATCATATACCTCTTCATGTGACACAATGATATTTACATCATTTTCGTGGATATTTTCCTCAATTAAAATTTTCACTTTTTGTGTACTTTGACTTCTAGAATCACATATTTTTCTAATTATAGTTTTCATAAGGTTTTTTAAAACATTGGTTTGACTTTTAAAGAAACTTATTATAACATCATCTATAAAATATTCTATAGTGATCAATTATATTCATCTTGGTAGCTAACGTTTTTCCTAACCACCTAACCCTCTATCAATTAATCTAAATTTAATTTTGATATTATTAATTTTATTTCTAGGTTTCTACTCTTGAGAGTCCATCAAAATAATTATTTTATCTATCCTAAAAATAATTTTTCTTGCCAAAAACTCTTGGAAATTAGATTATTCATCCCATTTTGGATTTGAAATTGTAGTACGGGATATTTAAAGAAACCATGATGAGGTTTTATTTTTCTTCCTTATTCTTTCCATGAAATGATCAGATATTTCTATAATAGGAGTTGTAAATATTTTAAAATGGATCATTTATAGCCATAATCCTGTAACTTTATCTCATAAAAATTAATATTTTTATGATGTTGGGTATAAATATCATCATTTTAGAAGGAATCACTATGTTCAAACACTCCATACTTAACCCAGCACTCTCAAAGTGATTGGTTTTGATTTGGAGATCTCACATGATTGATACTTTATTTATAACTTTCAGTCATTAATGATTGAAGTTTTTCCTTAATGTGATCCAACTCGGTATTTATTTCAATTCCTAATCCAATTTTATTCTCCCCTTAATTCTCCTTCCATATCAGAGAAGTCATATTTTTAGAATTAAGATTTAGGTTTTTGAAATTTTCTAAAGCTCTTCATCAGTTTTATCAGTGTAATTCTCACCAACTACATAATGTAGGTATCAATATCTCTCTCATGCCTCAGGAAATGCCTCTCCATGCCATTTAAAGAAACTGTTGTACGCATTTAAAATTTCTCATTTAAATATTTATAGGTAGAACTTTTGGGCAAATAAATTATAAATATGTTCCCAAGTATTGAACATATTATCATATAAACCTAAAAATCAATTTGTATAATTTTATTTAACGAAAAGGGAATATTATATCATTATTTGGTCACCCCCAGTGGGACCTTGATAATGTAATTCAAACCCTATATTGTATAATTTTCTACTGAATGCAATATACGCCTCATTATACCAACCATTACATATGTGAAGTAAGGATATGTATAACTGTTTGAAACTCTTAATTTCCATTTCAATGAGAAAACATAATAAAATAAGGGTTTATTAACACTTGAGGTAGTTGACTCTAACTCTTCATAATTATTTCATTTCTACCAAATATTATATTATGATGAAATTTATTCTCAATATTATCATTCATTCTCTCTCCTAGATTTTCTATTTTGGTTTATTTTTTTCATAGTAATCAGGTGTCTATTTATTTCTGAAAATAATATCAAAATATATCCTTATGAACATATATAAAGTAGTAATATAAATATTTCAATAAATATATCTCACAAAAACAATATAGAACAATATATTTTGATGAATATATTTTTTTAATAGTAATTTTCATATTTTTATACATAAATAATTAGTTTACATTTATTTTTTTATTCCTTCAAACATGGTCACACAAATAAAGTTCCCAAAAATAGTGCAAGAAAATGTTGTAGTTTCATTCAAATGCACCAACTTTAATCATTCCTAAATTCAGAAAACAACTTTATATGAAATATTAGGGTGAAGAATCCACAAGGAATGGTATAATGATTGTACAAATCCAAAATTTGAATAATTCAAAACATGGAACTATTACGAAAAATACATTTTTTATATATATTTTTATTTATGGAAAATAAACAATGAATGTAACTGAGGTTTTAGACAAGATTAAATAAGATAAAAATTTAATTATGTGATCAAGAACTGAAGAATATCGTGAGGAAATTCTAAGTGAATTTAAACAGTTAGGTTTAAAATATTTTCTTCTTTCATGGAAAATTTATTGGAGGAATATCTACCAAAATTTATTAGGATAATCACTTTTAATAATAGAAAACCCTTCCGATGGATGATTCTTAAAGTGAAAATCTATAAGAATAATTGCTCAATATGTTATTATTTTGGAGAATGAGATTAACATAATTAATTTTTTTGGTTGCGCTCAATATAAAATTTTCATAAAAAAAGAAAATATTTTAAACCTATAAAGTGAAATCCCCCTTGCATTTTCTTAATGTTTTTTTGAGTTCTTGTCATCATAATTTAATATTCTTACTGCGTTAACTTTTCATAAACCATAGTTTCCTTCGTAGTTTGTTTTCTATAAATAAAAAATATAAAAAAGATATATTTTAGCACTTGTTTTTTTATTTATTTACTGAATCACATTACCCTTTTCTATGGGTTTTACACCCTACTCATTTCTATACAGTATTTTATAGGGGTTGTTATTAATTAATTTTTTTTTATTTCAATAATGTATCACAACTAATGTTGTCTCTCTTCTAGGAAAACATATTATTTTCTCTCATCTATGATATAATTATTGATTTTTTATTATTTGATGTTAATAATGTAATATAATTTATACGAGGTGAGAAATGAATAAGTTTATTCATGATCATGTATTCACATTATTATGGATTTAAAAAAAATTATATCTCTTCTTTATAGCTTATACTATTTATTTTAATTTTAAAATAATAATGTGTGATCATCTAAAATGAAAATATTATTGGGAATGGTACATAAATTATAATATATTGATAATATAAAAATATAGTGTATTATGAGTTTAATTTCTTTACATTATGTAAAGGTCTTATTTTGAAAATTGTAGTTAGTAATTTAATATTTAAGAACACTTAGAAATTTTTTTTTCAAATTTTCTAGGAAAAAATTAATATATCCTAACTAAAACATGATTTGGATATGACAATCATATTATGTGATTTTCAAAAAACTCATCGTACTATGACTATAAAGGGAAATTAGGAACCTATCAACCATGATTTTGTAATACGTTAAAAAACAATTACATGTAACCATGAGATTTATAAGTCTATATCATAATATATCTCATGAAAAATCTATCTAAATATGGTTGTCAAAAGAATTTACATTGTCTATAAAAATAAATGGTAATAAAAACATCTTTTTTTATCATAATTTTTTCATATTTAGTTTAATTATAAATTTGGTAAGTGATATTATCTATGGAATTAAATCATTATAATATTTGAGGAAAGGGAGGATAAATAATGAAAGAAGTTTCCTTAAAGACATGTTAACTGGGATGTATCAAACAATGATAGGATATGTATTCATTATAAACAATTATAACTAACATTTTCATTAATGGTATTTAATATTTTAATATTTTTCGATTGTCATGGACAGATGCTCTATTTTCCTATTATAAATTTTCACTATGATTTAATGGATATTTATTCAAAGTAAAACTAATTTATATGATAAATACTCTTATTGGATAATCTTATCAATTATTTTCTCAAAATGTCAATTATTGGTGAACTAAAAACTCCAAAACACTTCAATTTGATGTAATATATTCATAAAATCACTTCCATTAATTTTTACTTAGTCAAAATACCTATAATTGTATAAAATACTTTTCCATGTTTGTCTAAAATAATGTATTTTTTAAAACCCTAAAAAATGCAGTTTTAATGTTGAACATCACTTTCATATACATTAATTTTTATTAAACATATTTATAAAAATTTAGATTATGACAAAATTATTAATATTTTTTATGTATAATTTTTAATTAACTTATACTCTATAATAAATATGTATTTTTATTCTTTTCCAAAAGGCTTTTGTAATTGGTTCACATGAATCAACCTTGGTAAAATCGTTTATTTTTTATAACCTTTTATAGATTATGGGAACATGAAAAAACAAAATATTCCTTACATTTTCATTATACACATTATTGTTATATGACGTTAATAATGTCTAATTAAATATTTTTTCAATTATTTTTAGATAAATGGGTGGAAAGGATCAATTTTTGAGAGTTTATATGATTTTAAAATATTGGAAGAAAAACAAACACCATAATAAATTATATTATGTTCTGATTATTTGGGATATTAAAGATATAATTCATCAATAAAATTAAAGACTAAAATTAATTTACTAATTTGTAGGATTTAAGTGAGTTAAAATTAATAAACTACAAAATTACAGATCATGTTGTGTTGGTATTTAGATTTTAGAATAAACATTATGTATTTTTGATTTTAGAAAATTCAATGAATTATCTACACCATAATCTTAATGGCTAAAACATAAAAAAATAAATTATTCCACGAGGAGTCAATAATTAAGGTATAATTAAGTGATGATGGAGATAAATTCCATTGAAAAATCTAGTTCAATAACAGGAATAGAACCATATTCAAATAAAGATTCAAAATGAAACATCTATAGATATAGAACATAAAATTAATCACTAAAAACTTATGTTATAACATGGGGATATATATTATTTTAAATAAAAAATTTATGAGATATTTTGATACACATATTATAATAATATTCTTTTAATTAAAACATGATTTTTTATATGGTATTTATTTTTGATTGATTTTATTCCAAATAAAATTTTATAACTTTTTCTATCAAGATAGAGATGGGAAACATGGAATTTTATTACAGTACATGTGGATCATGTTTTATAAAAAAATTGAGTTTCTTCAATATCAAAAGTAAATGTATTAATCAATTCTTAATCATTAAAATTTCAAATATCATTGAGAATTTATACTCAATTATGGTAGATTCTATATCAATCTTGAGTTATTAGACTCCCTGAGGAATAGTTAATGAATAATAAAATTATGGGATTATAATTGAATATTTAATTTTCTAATAAATTTTTAATTTCATTAAGTATCTTATTCAGAAAATTTGGTATTCATAACACTAGAATAATTCTAAGTAAAAATTGTTAATAGAGGAGGAACAAAAATATAGAATAGAGGGATTTTGGTAAAAAATCTTCCCATATACAACCTACGTAAATAATATTTTGTGTTAATTTATATTAGTTTAATTATGTTATTTTGGTCAAAAAAATTAACCTAATTAGGAATGTATTGATTAAAATTTATCCAATGGATATCACAGACTTGAAGAATCATGTAGTTATTTGAATTATTCATATTCACAACTGAATAAAATCATATTTTTAGTCAAACCGTCCTTTTAAATTAAAAGATAATATTTTTTTGTCATAATAAGTAAATAGTTTCTTTTTTAATTAATTTTTAATTTAGACATAAAAAGTTCAATACTTTATGAGTTTTTATAATCAATTGTCATTGAATGTTTGAGATTCCAGGTGGATTGAAGATGGTCTTTACAAAGTAGTAGGTCATTTCTAGTTTAGTTTTTTGGAAAGCTATTATAAATTCAAAACATTTTAAACTAATTGTTATTAAAAATAAAAATGTTCATGCCAAAGATCTTGGTTTTATTATGATTACCCAAAATCTTCCCATTAAACTAGATAATGAAGTGATTTATTATTTTATTAGGTCAGGACTTTTATTTAATTTTTTATCTTTTACATTTATTCCTTTCATATATCATTTTTCTTATTTTCATATATTTTAAGCCAGAGGTCCTTTAATAGTATTCTCATCACTTGATCAAGGAGTTTTATTTACATAAAGACCTTATATTTTATTCTTGATACCATGAGATATTTTTTAGACATTGATTATCATTAATGGTTAAAAAAATTACTATAATGTAAATGAGAATGTGATAGGATGGCTCATCAAGTACTTTTCAATGATGAAATGGTAAGTGACAATAATGGACTATGTATTTCACCCATTGAATGGTATTACCATAACTATCATGAGAAAATAAATTTCAATATCAAACTGATTGTACATAAAATAATTCTAAAACATAGGCAGTTTGATCGTATTCTCTAAGAAATCCATTAAACATTTATAAACTACATCCAATGTTCATAAAAAATAACTAATCCAATATTTTATTTACTTACATTAATTTCAAACAAAAACATCTAATATTTACTAAATATTTGATATTCTCCTCCTAAATTAACATAATTCACTTATTGGAAAACCTGAGATCCTATATTTTCTTCATTTTGGGTTTTATGAAAATCTTATTTCAAATAAAATAAAATTCTATCTATAAGAAATTAAAAACACAAAAAAAATTATCACATTAAATATATGTTGGGAAAGATCTATGTATAAATAAATTGTTTTATAAATAATTTGATATTTGTATTTAACATTATCCTCTAGAAAAAACTAATTTTGTATGACACCCATTATTCTAATAATTCATCAATGATATTCCCCATGTATATTATCTATCTAACTTATGATATCAAAATACACCACCTCAATAGTATATCTCTCCGCCTTGATTTCAAAGGTATTCAGAACATTCACTTGTTAAATTAACTCTTCAAGAATATCTATAATCTTAAATTTTCCCATCTATTACCCATATAAAAATAAACCGAATGGGATTAATTACATGACATAAATGGGAATACTTGATAATAATTCAATACATATTGTGAAATAAAATTCTCCAAATACTCAAATTATTTTTTAGGTGATTGAACATCAATGTTAAATTAATTTTCTAAAATCTTGGTGTGTTCAATGTGTCTATATAAGTAACCAATACTTTTCTATATTTTTTATTATGTGATTCACCACAAAATATATTTAAATCCATTATCATTTTCATATTTTTTAAATTTCACTTAATGATTTTGTATGAAAAATTAAAAGCCTCATCTATGTATAACTACATTACAAAAGAAAAAATAACCTCAACAAAAGCCTAAGTAAAATTGGATTCAAGATTCCAAGATGGTACACTCAAATAGCCTAGAAAACTAGTGTTAATCCTAGTGTTGGGTCTGGTCAAATATATTGGGAAACCTCAGTATAATTTCTTTGATGCTTTCCTTAGTCATTAAACCCCACAAACAACATTGACCGAGATAGAAAAAATTAGGTAGTCCATGAAGAGGTTATTTATTTATCATTTCTCATCATCTATTGATCTCTAATAGACCAGACCATCTGATACATCCTAAATTCCATAGTGATATTTTTCCTACCACCACTGATACACCATTAGACTATCACCAACACAATAGTACACTGAGGAACCATGAGAAAAGCACCTAAATTCACTATATAGTTAATCTATCACAATATATTCATCCATAACCCTCCCTCCCTATATAAACTACAAGCTCCATTAAATGGGGTATTTCCAAAGAACCGAAACTCCACAACCATGATATATAGCCTCAACACCATTAAATTCCACCCTCACTCTTATAACATGATACCTACAATGAAGAAGAAATCGTTACCAAAATTTTCAAAAAAAATGATAGAAGTAGATAAAAGAAAAAATATAAAAGAAACTGTAGTATAATGAAGGATAAATAAGTGAAATAATAGAAATAGTAAGAAATGCAAGAAAATGAAATGGGGAACCATAAACTTTTGTCCAAATGACCAAAACTGAAACCAAACAATCCCAAACAATATTACTTTCTGAAGTGAATAATGAAAACACGAAATAACTCTTAAAAACTCCATTCACAAATAATATTCAGAAACATAATGGAAATATGAAATATATAGGAACATTATATCTAATAATTCCACTTTGGTCTAGGAGGACTACTAAGTATACCAAAATTTTCCACTAGAAACATCCCTTGAAGATAACCAGAATTACATCCACCATTGGGGTATTTCTTCTAAAAAAGAATGATAAAAGAGAATATTGTGAATGGTTGATGAAAGAACTAATTGGTAAGAATAGTTTTGATATAAGATATATTGTATTGCTATGTTATTAGATGTATAGATAAGAAGAAGGAACCCAATGGGTAACATAATGAAAACAAAAGAAAATAATATATATGTGAACAAATCTTAATAAATATATACAAAAAATCCATGATAATAAATCACCCATTAAAGGTCACAAATAATAATGATGAAATTGGGGGTGTTTTTTTCTTGTGATTAATACAATATCATCCACATTGGGCATCAAGATGATACCCTAGCAGACATGATATGTAATATCATTATTATTGAATCCTTTATAATTAAAATCAATCTCTCCCCTTAAGAAAAACATACTCCCCATTTTATTTGATAAAATGGCACTGAATATCTATACTCATCATGAATTAATACTATACTAGATTCATCATAATCTTAATTTTAAATTTTTTGTCACATAATATCACCAGAGGTATTATCAATTCTTTTAATATATCATAGTTTTTTTTATAAAAATCATTTGAGTGGATTCCTATGTTAGAATAATATAATATACTTAATTGAAACAAAGTAATGTGATTTATTACCTTGTTATATGAAAATAAATACATATTTTTTTAATTAAATATTCTACTATAGTTTTGGATTTTCTATCTACAAAATCCCCAACCCAATCTATGCCAGAATATTGCTTCCAATACTACTCTTTTATATCTTCATATGTTAATCAATAATCGAGTATAACATATACGTACCTCAATATTTATTTAAAAACTATGAGTTTAATTATTTTGAATTATTTGTAGCAATGATAACTCATGTATTTTCTAAATAATATTTATCCATATTATATTCAAGTATGATTAGATTATAATAATTCTATAAAATAATATAGGATCTATACCATTTTATCCTTCATTCCCCCCATGTTTAATTATAGAAGTTTTGGGAACTGAAACTATTTCAATATCATGTATTAAAATTGACTTAAAACTTATTTTAAGTATTGTTATTTTGAAAAAAAGAATTATACATGATATTTTTTAAATATTATATCATAAAAAATAAGTGAGTTCACCAGCAGTTGACATTTGAAATTCAGAAAAAATATAAACTATAAAATTATTAACAAATTCATTATTTCTACCACTAAATATGAAATAATAATTTATAGTATGTTCTCAATACCCACACTTTAGGAAAATTTTTTCATTAATAATAAATATAATCATGAATATTAAGCTTAATATGAATTGTTTATATAGTATACATATTTTATTAAATTTTAAAACCTTCCTTAATAATCACAAACTTATAATCCCTATGTTTTTCGATGTATACAACCTCTTTGATCATCGTATTCATTAAATTTTTTCTTTATATCTATTAGGTATATCTTAAAACCTATTTTAATTGAAATATCCATTTGTAGTTTAATTCATTCAAGTACTTCTACTAAATTAAATGTGTCCTCAACATTTATCTATATAAATTGGGAGTAGTCATTATCAATAAACCTTGAATTGTTTATAATAACATTTATATTCTTGTCATATTTATTTTTGCATCACCTATTTCATCCGAAGAACATTAAAATAATTTGGCCTCTCCATAAGATCCCATGTTTCATTATTATCTATTTGATAAAGATCCATATTAATTAATTTAATCCATGATTCATCCATCAAAGCTTATTAAAATGATATTTGTAACCACCCTAACTCTAGTAACCCAAATTTAGTGTCAACTTTATTAGATTGTCATAAGATATAAGGGATCACATAACCAAAGATCAATCATTTTACTAGTCCTCAAGAACTAGATACAAACATGCTAAAAATATTACATTTGAAATATAAAAAATAAAAAATAGTTAAACTAAATATCAAGAATCCCAAAACTCATTCAATTAATTCTTCTTCATATCCTAGGGAAAGGAAAAAAATAATGGTGATCTAAAATACTCAACAAGGGTTAGGTATAACAGAATTAATCATTCATAAATAATGAATAATCAATATATATATGTAAATAACAGAAAATTCATACTATTAAATATAACTTGGAAATGAAAATTATTCATATATAATATCAATAAAATAATATCACAGATAATAATAATTGAGTTTCCAAGTAAATATATAGTTTTTTATTTCATGATTTAAAACATCTTGTTATCTTTACTACCAAGGTATTTCATTATGATGGGGTAAAATATGGGTTGTTATTACATAAAACCCCATTTAATATGTCTACCTGACTATTATGTATCAAAATACATGATGATGCATCGAGGGGTTATCTATAATTGGGTCACAATGAACACTAGATTCTTAATAAATTCCAAATTTTTTTGAATGATCGATTTAATGCACAAACAATATTCTATTTCAACAAATATCAATAAGGAATATCAATATTTACACAGTAAATAAAATAACTATAAAATTAAAACATTTTATGCTGAAATTGTACAAATCTTACACAATAACAATATTAATGGTACAAATAATATAGGTATCTAAGAGAAATATTATAATGTCCCATTTTTGGATGTCGCCTAGAGGTACCACGTACCTGGTTGGTCACTTGGCCTCAAGCACATTTCCACAAATTCTATAGTCTTCTAACTATTAGAAAGGTCCATGGGCGTGATAGTTGGGAAACTATGCCTTCATTGGGAGAGTAATGTAGTGGAAAGAAATACATAACAAAAACGAAAGAAGTAATAACATGCAATAAGTAAACAACAGAAGACTGAAAGTAATAAACAACTAGAGAAGATATATAAATGATGCATGATACATATGTATAGGTAAGTGTCCAAACAAGTCACAATGTATGAATACAATACTAAACCAACGTATAAGGAAAATAAATAATCTCTAGCAATATCCCATGCCTCAGCTTGGTTCCATGATCTCTAGATCCACTTCAGTCAAGTACCTTATGTTGAATGACACTTTTCCATATCTATACCAGCAGTAATATAATTTGTTTGGGCCCAAAACTATGATGCAAATGGGGTGTGAGAAAAATCCCAGTAGGTAACCACCCAAATATTTGTGCCTTATAGTCAGTGAATATACATGGAAGGAAATAAGAAAAATGAAGTAGTGAACAAGGATGTACTCAAAAGTAAACAATCCTACAGTTTCAATTGATTTTTTTCAATATATTTATAAAAAATGTAATCAAATACAAGTACCCCTCTAGGAGGTAATCACTTCCTAACTCCTCTATTTCAACCAATCAAACACAAGAAACCCTCTCGGAATTACTCATAGTCTAATCCCTCTGGTTCACCATTAGTAAAGACTCTATGAGATTGAAATCACTAGAAATTTCCCATGTGGTCTCGTATCGATAACTATAGACACTCTGATGAAGCACTCAATGTCCAATTCCCCCAGTGGTCTTGAAATGTGGAACTACAAACACTCTAAGGGATCACAAAGTTCATCCCCCCTATGGTCTCTCATCATAAAAGTAAACAGACACTCTAGATAATACCTCAACATCCATTACCCCTATGGTCTACTACACCAGGTTCTCACAGCCTTATGTAAGTCAATCATGTACAATGATGTTAAACAACCAAGGTAAACCTTATAAACTAATTGGATAACATCTTTCAAGAATTACATGGGTATGCTGCTATAAGAATATCCCCACATTTGATAATATCACTCTATCCTTACAACACTAGGTATAGAAAACAAGAAGCCTAACTGGAAGAGCTAGAACAAATAGTCAATATCAAAACAGACATCGGAAACACATCCATAACATTGAAAATAACCCTATTCATATTCAAACAAAATCTACGCAGGAACACATGGCATAACAGGCATTAACAAGGATAAAATCCTTATCCACTCAATAACCCATTTTATGGTATTAGGCACGTTTTTATATAATATAAAAAGACTAATAATGGATAGGCACAAACAACCTACCTTAGCATTGTACAATCGATATACTCCAGCATTGGACATTGAATTGACCTAAAACGTGGTATATCTTCCAAAACATCAAATCTTCTCAACCAGTGACATCTCACGAAAGATGATAAATCATGAAATGAGGCTCCATAATTAGGAAGAAATATCTATTGAAATTCCCATTCAATCGACAGCGGTAAAATTGGAGAACGAATGATGGGATCCGGGAAGAATTGCACTCCTCAGTCGCTCGAGGACGAGACACCGTTAGAAGATGGGGTTTCTGTGAATGAGACGCAACCCCAATCCAATATAACAAAAAAAATTAAAATTACATGGTTTGTTCTTTAATGATACATGGTGTAAAATTTCCATAACTGGCACCCGCATTAGGCAGTCTCCAGGTCACCCCACACAGCCATGTACTCAGCTGTTACAAAGACAGTACACGGTCACCCGTTGCAACCAGGTACACAACATTTACTCCAAAGTACAAGGCATTTACTCCTTAAATTTATAGATTCTCATCATTCATAAAAAACACAAGAAAAGAAAACCCATAACTAAAAATAAATTCTGGGTTCTTGAAAACTTCCCCCCTTAAAGAAATTTGTCCTCGAATTTCACTAGCTGGGTATCATAGAAGATGATTCCTTGAACAGCTCTGGCCACTGTAATCGTATGATAGTCTCCCTCTCCTTAGTCTCATCATGTACTCACTTTAGATTCCATAGCACTCATACCAAAGTAACATAACGTTCATGTATAACATCCATACTATGATAAAAAATTAGGATATGATGCTCCTAGAACGTTGCGTCCACCTCTAACTTAATATCCTTCGGTAGAAAAACATAAGGCATTTCATAGAAGTAACTTTGTTGCTAAGTAACGTGGAAGAAATCATGTATAGACCCATACCTCTGAGGTAACTGCAACTAATAGGCCACTCTCCCGAATCTCTATATAACCTTAAATGGTCCAACCTATCTCAGTGAAAACATACCTTGTCTCATAATCCTCATGTGTCCCAACATTGGTGTGACACGTAGAAAAACCAGATCCCCAGCCTCAAACTCCAAAGGTCATCTCCATTGATTATCATGAGACTTCTGTCATGATTTTGCAGTATTCATCCTCTTTCTAATCAACTATATCTATTCTGTGGTATCCTGGACAAGACGATGTCCCATCCTAGTTGTCTCTCCAAATATCAACCAACATAAGGGTGATCAGCATGGCCAATTGTACAAAGCCTCATAAGGTTCCATCTGAATTGTTTCATGAAAACTATTTTTGTAGGAAAACTCTATAAGATTTACTTTCTTCTCCAATGAACCTCCAAAATCTAGGACACATTCTCAAATCATGTTCTCCAGTACCTAAATTATACGCTCAAACTGGCCATATATCGGGGGATGGTAAGCTGTAATCAGATATACTTTTGTACCCAAATCCCTCTGTAGTACCTGTGAGACCTGAGAAGTAAAATGGATGTCCCTGTCTGAAACGATTGAGTGAGGAACCCCAAGGAAACATATGATCTCTTAGACTTAAAACCATCCAAACTATTCATCACTAATGGTATCATTTATCAGCCAGAAGTAAAAAAACTTCGTGATTTTGTTAATGAAAACTCATAGTGCATCAATCCCCTAAGGTGACCTCAGAAAACCTGTCCCAAAATCCATCATGACATCAATCCACTTCCACATGAGAATGGGTAACTGCTGCAAATGCCCTGTTAGTCAGTAATTCTTTTCATTCACTTGATGAAAGGTGGAACACCTCATCACAAAACCAGAAACAACTATCTTTATGCATGTACACCAATGACGACGATGTAGATCTCGATACATCATGGTGATGCCAAGATGAACATCCCAACCTAAGGAATGAAAATCATTCATCGGCACATTTCATATATCTTCTAACACCCATACTCACCCATGAAAACACAATATATCATCCTCTCATTCTGCCCATCCATGAATTGGGTCCTCTCCTGACACACTGTCCCGTAGAACTGGACCTTCAGAATTTGATAGTTTTCTCATTCGCACACGGTCAAGTAGAGAAGAGGTAATAGACATAGAGGAAAGAAATTTCTTCCCCTGTGTTTCATGGACCTCCAAATGTATCTCAGAGAATAGATCCATAAACTTCCACTCACTTTTTTCTTCTTGAACTTCTTGTATCTGTATCATCCTCCTGAACGCATCATCCACTATGTTTCATTTCCCAGACGTATAGGCATGAAAAACTTCAAAGGATTGAGGGTAATAGACCCACACTCATTGTCTCAGGTTCAGATCATGCTATGTTAAGATATACTTTAGACTTTTGGGGTTGGTGAAACCCACGAAATTCTCTCCCAATATATAATGTCACCAACTATGTAAAGAATGAACAAATATAGCTAACTCGAGATCATTCCTCAGGTAATTCCTCCCACGTGGTCTCAACTACTAAGACCCATACGCAATGACTTCTTCTCCATTCATAAGCACTAATCCCAGCACGATACATAATGCATCATAGTAAACTGTATAAATCTTTCTTAGATCTAGAAAGACTAGGATCGGTGTTGAAGTCAACCTCACTTTCAGCTCCTGAAAGGAAGAATCACTAGAATCTGTCCACGGGTACTTCACACCCTTCTTAGATCAGCTAGTTAGTGGAATTTTAAACTAAAAAAACTCCTGTATAAAATGTATGTAGTATCAATCCATACCTAGAATACTTTGTACCCTAAATAAGTTCTTCAGTAGCTCCTAGGATACTACTTCCCTCACTTTCTCTAGTTCTACTGATACTCCTGTCTCTGACATAACATGTCCGAAAAAGTAAATCTGGTCCATCCAAAAGTGGAATTTTGAGAGCATAGATTATAATTGATGCTCTATCAGGGTACTCAAAATAATCTAGAGATTGTGTCATGGTCGTGTCGCGTGTGAAAGTACATCAAGATATTGTTCATGAAGACTGCCATGAAAGAATCCAAGTATTAATGGAACACTCATTTCATCAGTTCCATAAAAATTGTAGGCCCATTAATGAGACCGAATGACATAACCACATACTCGAATAGACTATACATGCTCCAAAATGCAATCAATGGTACATTTGATGGCCTAGTGTGCAACTGATGGCAACAAGACCTCAACTAAATATTTGAGAACATTCAGTCTCCTCAAAGGAGATTAAAGAGATCATCAATCCGAAACAAGTGATATCATTTATTGACTATCAACTTGTTCTACATCCGATAATCCACGCAAATTTAGAGGGTATTTTCCTCCAGCTTCAAAAATAGGACAAGTGAACTCCGTGGAGAAGTACTGTGTTGGATAAACACTTAGCATGTAATTCATCTAATATCATCTTGATCTCCTATAAATCTAGTGTAGCCATCCTATAGAGAGGAATGGACATCAGTGACACTCCTGGAATAAGTTAAATAGAATATTTCACCTCTCACTTTAGAGGCAAACATGAAATGTCCTCTGGAAGGACATACAAGAAATGATACACCACTGGAGGAAATTCCAACTATGAAGTCCCCTGGTCATCCAGATGTAGACTAAAAATATGGGTTGTAACTCATCCCACCCCAGGATGCTCAGATCCTTCTTTCCATGCATGTACATCCTAGTTTTTCATTGTGTATAGAGAAACCACCTTCTGGTGATGTGAAACTCACCCAACGATGATATCAATTGACAAATTTTCGGATGGGAAATAACAAGTCCATTCGATGAATGACATCATAGACTATCATATGTATGACATTAAGGTCCCATAAGAAGTGACACCCACCAGCCTCAAGATTTCAATCCATTAACTGACATACACTAGTCATTCTAGTCGCCAACGGAGTGTCCAGCGTCAAGAAATCAGTATAAGTAAAGATATAGAGCACCAATTCTCTCCACAACAGAAATAGATATGAAACTAGGGGAAGCCCGTGTATTGAAATTTGCAGAAGCAATAAATAAGGAAACTAGAATCATACAATGCTCTATAGATAGTTTGGGATCCTGCGTCTGATGGATCTGCTCCACCACAAATGTCTGACATGTACAATGGACCTGCGTCCCTACCTTCCCCCCCCCCTGAGAAAATCCACATTGTTGTCTCTGAAATCCTGCTTACTGGTGACCATGACCATGACCTCCACCTTGGCCTGAATGGCCAGAAGAACTCCAGTTCTAAAACTGAAAAGAAACTGGTGGCCCTAATTCAGTATGATTATTCGAAACATAACCTCTATCACTAGCTTATGGGGAGAAAATCTAACAGAACCACTGAAGAAGTCCCATATTTCCACCAAATCGGCACTCCATTGGGTCTCTCAGGAAAAGTGACCTTATATTCCCACTCTTCCTACATTGGTAGCACACCACCTAGCTAACATAGGAAGTATCCCACTTCCTCGGGTCTCCATGCGTAGACTCCAAAAAGCTCTTCCTAGTACCAGTATGAGGGGTGCCAACTCCAAATGTCAAGCCGTCCTGACTCATAGCCCCAGAAGCCATTAGATTGTGCACTTTCATCAATGCTTGGTAGATTATAGAGGTGATAGAAGTCAACCTAGAGATATTCACCTGAGATTAGATGTAATGCCTAAGACCATCCTCAAAATTACTTTTTAGAAAAAACTCATCACCTCTAGGATGGGTGTGGGGAATTACAGATCTATGAAGCCAGAATAATACTCCATAATTGAGAGTGTACCCAGCTCCAGACTAAAGAACTCTCGATGTCGACCGAGCCTCATTGTCTCTGGGTAGAAGTAATAGTAGAAGGCATGTTTGAATTCATCCCATGCTATAACCTTCTGGAATCACACTGGTCAGATCACATCCCACTATATCTTAGCGGTGTCCCAAAACATATAAATAGCAAGATTCACCCTCCAATCTAGAGTACTCTCTAGATACTCAAAGATAGATATCATGGCATCTAACCCTGAATCTACTATTTAAGGTCCTCCTTCTCCTAATAAAGTGGGAGGAGGATGATTCTGAAAACTCGCTTTAATTCCTCCATAGATGGGGCCGGAAGTGGTACTCTACAAAAGGACTTCATAAACCTCATAATTCAATTTCATAACTGTGCATAGAAACCCGTATCCGGGAGAACGGTTGGTGAAAAGACGGGAGAAATTAGATGATCTGCTAGTAGTTTCAGATCTTCCATGTCAGGTGTCTAGTCACTGCCCTATAACTAGCGTACAACTGGAGGACATATTAGTGGCATGACTCTTCAAGGTTAAGCGTACACCTTAGACAATGATTACCAAGGCCTAAAACTTAAAAGTGTAAGAATGGACCAGGAGAAATAAAGAATTCAGGATTTCAAAAAGGTTGATACATGGAGCATACAACTCCTACACTGCGTATTCCCTTATGATTTTATATGGACTTGTACCTTTGCCAACCTAGGTCATGTAACACCCCAAACACATGGTGTGTTCTTCTAACAATATACATGTACTTTAATCATATTCCCCTTCCTTAGTTCTTCTCAAAGACTTAACCAACATGGTTCTCCTAGATAAAGAATACATAGCATGATTTTCTCAAACACGGCGTGTACTATAAAGAACATAATTGACCCGTGTTGTTAGTCACACGACCAGTTACACGATTGACTCTGTGCGATGTATTTGTTCCAAACACAATGTGTACTAACTAACCATAATCCACCCATGTCATTGGTCACATGGTTAGACACATGTTCTATACACACGGCTTGTACATCTGGTACACGGCATGTTCCAACAACGATTTCCCAACCCCATGTCTCAGTCCACAGAGGCAGTTACATGGTTAGAGACTACACGATTTGTACATATAGTATAGAGTGTGTAATTAAGAAAAATATATCTTTTCCAAATAAAAGGATATATGGTGTGTATTCAATTATACACACCATGTATTCTAGGTTTTTTTGGACAGTAAGACTTAGACACTACTCTGGAACCCAGAAAAACACTAAATCAATCATTAAAGTGTCAAATTCTAATCTGTGAGGGCATATACTATCTGCTAATCAAATATTTTAATCTTATACACATCATATACATGGAATAACAATGTAATGATCCACCAAAATCGAATCCTTAAGGGCCCATAAGCCCTTAGGGACCAAAGTCCATCGTTTATTCAAATTAACATTAAACATTAGCATTAACATATAAAATAATTGGTATTCTATCAAGGCATCCATAATAACAACATGAATATCCTTCACAACATCTATCACAACAACATGCAATCAGTAATTCACCCTAAATTCCACGGTAATAATGTATGACATGTGATCACTAGAAAGTGAAAATATGATGAATTAGATGGAATATCCTCATCTCATCATGTTTCAATATAAATAGAACCACAATAATATCAATGATAATATCCCAACACATGTGGATCACCCAACGGTGAAATAAAATCTATTGTAATAATTGAAAAACTAGAAAATTGCACTAATCGAGGTAAATTAGTTTTTCCCTATGCATGGGTAAGATAATCCCATGCATAGATTATTACCAACTACCTATTCCATCTTATCCCTGATTATAGTCTCTAAATATTAATTTGAGAAGAAACTAATTCCTTTATACCACTTTGTAACATCCCAGTTCAAAGTGTTGCCCAATGGTGCCCCGTACCCGATTAGTCACATGGCCTAAAGCGCATTTCCCCAAATGCTAGAGGCTACCGACTAGTAGTGAGGGACTTGGGTGTGATAGTAGGGAAATTATGACTTCATTGGCAGAGTAATGTAGTAGAAAGAAAAATATTACAACATCAGAAGTAGTAATAACTTGCAATAAGTAAACTGAGAAAGACTTAATGTTATAAAAAACATGAGCACATATGTAAATGATACATGATACATATGTCCTGGAATGTATCCAAACAATTCACAGTGCTGGAATATAGTACTAAACTAATTTACAATGAAAACAAATAAAATTCAGCATCATCACATGCCTCATCTTGGTCCCTTTCTCTCTGGCTCCATAGCCGTCATGTACCTGACGTAGAAAAACTCTTTCCCTTTTCTATACCTAAAACAATATAATCTTTTTCCGCCCAAAAGCATAACCCGAATGGGGTATGAGGCAAAACCCAGTAGGAAAACACCAAATGATCTACTCCTAACAGTCAGTGAACATACATGGAAGGAAATAAGCAAAATGAAGTAGCAAACAAGGAAGTACTCAAAAGTAAAAATCCTAAGGTTTCAATTGCATTCAATTTAATATATCAAGTAAGCAGCTAATCAAATACATGTAACCTTCTCAAAAGTACTCACAAATTAACCCATCTAGTTAATCCAATCAAACACAATAAAACCACTAGAAAGTACTCATACTCTAAAACCTATGGTTCAAATTTATCAAAGACTCTAAGAGGAAGCACTCACCATCAATTCCCCTTGTTTTCTCATATTGATAACTATATACACACTCAGGAAGAACTCAACGTATAATTAACCCTATGGTCTCACAACTTGGAACAACACACACTATGAGGGAGCACAATTTCCATCCCCCTATGGTCTCTCAATGTAAATGTAAACAGACCCGTTGGAGAAGCCCCCAGTGTCCATTCCCCATATGGACTACTACATCAGGTTCTCACAGCCCTATGTAAGTCAATCATGCTCAATGATGTTCAATAGCCCAATTAATCCTTAATAAATACTTGGATAATAGATTTCAAGAATTAATTGGATAAAAATCTACAAGAATATAACAATATCTGATAAAATAACTCCATCCTGACAACACTAGGCAAGGAAAACAAGAAGCCTAACTGAAAAACGAGACCAAATGGTCAACATAAAAACAAACAAGGGAAAAACATATATTTCACGGAAAACCCCCTATTCATAATTAAACAACATTTACTCAGGCACACAAGTCATAATAGGCATTAGGACAACTAAAATATTTAACCACACAATACCTCGTTCTAGGGTATTGGGAACTTTTTCCCATAATATTCAAATACTTAATAAAGAAATCCAAAAACCTCATACCTTGGCATTGTATGATTGATATTTTCTAAAGATGACCCTCAAATCAACCTAGAACATGGTAGATCTAAAAAAATGTCAAAATTACCAACCAAGGATATCTCACGAAAGAGGAGAAATCAAGGAACAAGGCTCCAGAGGAAGGAATAACTCACTTTGGAGAATCCAATGCAATTTACGATGGTTACATCATAGAAAAAATGATCGATTGGGGGATATAGGAAGATTCACACTCCTCATTCGCTCCTAAACGAGTCTTCATTAGAAGAAGGGGTTTCAATGAATGAGAATTGACCCTGGTCTGATATAATAATTAAAATGAAAATTACATGGTATGTTCTTTAAAGATATAAGGAATATACTTTCCTTAACCAGCCCTAGAAATAGGTGGTCACTAGGTCACCCCACCCGGCCATCTACTCGGCCGTTACTTGACCAGTACATGGCCAACTAGGAAAACCGGGTATACGACATGTACTCCAAAGTACATGGAATGTACTCCGTAAATTTCTGTATTCTCCTCTTTTCTCAAAAATAGTTGAAAAGAAACACCATACCTTAAAAGAAGGTCTGGTTTCCTACAAATGTAATTTCTGATGAATAATGATCATAATAAAGTTTATGATTAAAGATAAAGTTAATGAACCCAAAATTACAAAAGATTTAAAAGATGAACATCAATTCATAAAAAAAATAGGTTTTGTAAAAATATTAATTATTTTAGAGAATAACATATAACTAATGTAAAATATTATAATAATTTTTCATTAATTAATTATTTTAAAATTCTTTAAAACATTATTAATAATAAAAATACCATAAAATATTTATGTTCATGGGAAAATCTATTAATGACAATTATTTTAAAAAGAATCATTCATTTTTACTTTTAGAAAATAAATTCGGAAATGAACCATTCAGAAAACAAAATAATGGTTCCTCTAAATCCATATAAAAATACAATTATAACATAAAATTAACATAAAGAATAATTTGAATAAATAAAAAGGAATTTCCTAAGGAAAATTTGAAATATATGGACATGGAAGAAAAATATTCTCAATCAAAAAGTGAAATAATATCAGATTTACTTTGAAACATTTTACTTCGATATTCAAGGAGAAAAGAGTGTAAAAACTGAAAGAAAAATTATAAACACAATAAATATTAATATTATAATACAATATATTATCTTTCTAATGAATATATTATAATACTCCTTCAATTTAAAATATAATCAATCTCATAAAATAAGATTGTAAAATAAATTCATAACCCTTTCGCAACATTTAAATAGTGAGACCTTAAAAGGGTAAATATAAATTAAAACTTTAATACTAATTAATAAATATATACATTTATGTCAAATACTTAAAATAAATAGTATATACACCATGGAAGTGTAAATGTATGAATATTAGCAATCAATTCTCAAAGAAGTGGTAAATCAGATGAAATCCCTTTCAAAGATTGTATTACTGATGTGATAATTAATAAATGAATTGATTATGTGTAATAAATTTAAATAAAAAAGAATTTTAAATAAAATATACTAAAATAATAGTTCATTTTACACATAATCATGTCATAACATAGTCGATGATGTTGATGTATGACCCACAAAATGGTAATTGTGTTATGAAAACCCTTACCTCACACTTCCTCAATGTTGAACATGTTTTAACCTAAATAATAATTGTTTTTAAATTAATAATAATTTATAACATAACCATATTCACATTTATAATGTCATATTTTTTCACTTATAACATATTAACAAAAATTCTTCAACAATCCTTCATTGTTATCATTGTTTCAGGTGTTAATATCTTAGTTTCCTTATGTATGTTTTATAAGAGGTGTTATGATTTCTTTGAATAGGTTATCGTTGCAATATCTAGACATTCATATTACATTTATAAATATTATATATATTCATCAGATATATTTTTATAATCACTATTGAAATTTTGACATGGAAAATGAATATTATCGGTTTATGAAGATAAAAAGTTATACATACACACGAGTGAAGTCATAATTTTTATAATGGGTAAAATGGTATGGAATAAGATGATATATTAAATTTAATTAATCAATATTATTTCATAGGTATCATATAGATTCATTAGTTCTATCATTATGATAATCCATGTGATGTATTTATGGAAAACAAATTAAACTGATTCATGATGCGGTAGTCATTCATACACAAAAGCAATGGTCATGTTGACCCATTGATGTAAAAGGATATGGATTAATATTATTAAATAAACTAAATAAAATTTACCTAAATTTTATATAATTTTTTTATTATATTTTAATTTTTATATCATAATTGAAGGCAGTAATATATGAAGTAAAAAAAGTTCTAGGTTAGTATGATTACCTCTTATAAGACAAGCCTCTTTTGGATATCTTCTTAAGAACCATAGGGTGTGTCCTTTTGGAACACTGTAAAATATATAACATGTATAAGGAGTTTATTTTGATTTTTTCGTTGTTTTTTTCTTGTTAAATTGATCAAGATTTTTAAATAAGTGTGGGGAAGAGATACCCATTTAGAATTCATGTGAGTGGCATACTTGTAAATTTCTGATGTTTGAAAATATTATGATTCACTTTCTTGGTCAAATTTATCCAAAATAACTCATATTAGATTGTTATATGGTTAAGGTAATAATTCAAAAAACTAATTTGTTTTAATAAATATTTTATGACATTTTAAAATATATTTTTTGGATTAACCCCCTTATTAACCATTTTATCATCAATCACGATAGTTTCTTCTTCAATCATATGGGGTTATAAATTTACATATAAGGATAAAATTGGATCATAAAAGGAAAATATATGAATTTGTTTGACTATTTATCAACCTAATTTTCCTATTTCTTGTTTTTTATGATTATTAAATTGTTTAATAAAATATTATTTTTCGTAAAATATAATTAATATCATTACTGGAACTATTAATTTAATTTGAATTAAAAGGCATTAAGATAACATGGGATTTAGAATATAAATAAATAAAAATTAAATTATACATTATTATTAACCATACAATTGTGTGAAAAAATATCTAATCTAAAAAATACAACTTTTGATGTTTCTAAAATGATTTTCCTTAATTATTTTACTGCTTATATAACTACTATGTTGGCATCATATAATCTTTTGTGGTAATTATACCATCAATAAAAATTAAAAATAAGATAAAATAATAAACAAAAAAATTAATCATGTTCAAAATTAACATTTATATTCATTTATAACATATCATTTTTCTCATGTGAACATATAAAAAAATTAAATGCATGATAGTGAAAACTATTTAGCATGCATAATATTAAATAATAAAGGGATATATCTACTAAATTTGAACCTCATAATTAAAAATATAGTATAAAATTTTCAAAATTCAATCTCTATAATTCGAACAAATAAATTTTCATATAAATTTGTAAAACACAATAGAAATGAGTTTTTAGAGAAATGTATTTTTAAGCACAGAAATTGGGTTATATCAAAATCATGGTATTTATTTGTTAAAATGGATAACATGTCACTCTAATACCATATAAAATAAATAATTGTACTATTAAATTTCATTATTTAATGAAAATAAATTAGAGTATTTGAACATTATTATTTTTCAATATTCACTAAAAACCAATCATTTCTGAAAAAACCTAAAATTTCATCTGGAAATAATTTTTATATTATTATTTTTATAATTATAATCTTTTTTATAAAATAAAATTTCAAATTTTGAAATAAATTAATTATAATTTTCACCTAAAAAAGAAAAAAATAATGTTTTTGATGAAAATGCATTTTTGAATCAGAATATCGCTTCTCAAAAACTTTAGTGATTATTTCCTAAGAACTCGTCAACACATTTATATTCATTAAAAACATTAAAAAAAATATTTCATAATTTTTTTACACATACACATACCCACTAATTGAAATTCATTGTTATAATCGTCATGATTAAAAAATAAAATTTTAAAATATATCTCCAACCACTTAATGAGAATCGCCTTATGTTAAGAAAGATATTAATATTATGATTATTTTAAAACAAATATTTTGGGTGTTTCATCCCCACACCCTAATTAAATGTTCCCTAGAAAATTTATATTAGTCATAAGAGTTTCAATATTTTGATATTCCATTATTGAAAACCCATATTGTACAATGGGATAGTAAATCCTCCCTTGAAATGATGAAGTGGGGAACATAAATCTTACTAGAAATAACAAATAATTAGGGTCTAAAGTATGATAAAGAAATTTCGGAAGTCAAATTATAGTCATGTAAGAGAAAAATAAAATCCATAGTCTTATATAGAGTTATATTTAACATGTTCTGAGAAAGTTAATTACCAAAAAACCTAAGTTTTTTATTGCTGAAAAGACCATCCAGTCATAAAAAATGATGGGATGAGAATAAATTTTTAATATGAATATCAATTTATAATATTTGGGGGATTAATATTCTATCAAGATAAATAACATGATAAAATTTAAATACATTATTTATTTCCATTTCATAAGAACAATTTCACCACGTTTTTATGCTTTGAAGAATTTTCAATTTTTGTATCACTCTAATAATCATATATTAAAGAATATATTTCCATACCTAAAGCACAAAAATTAAATTTTAATGGATTATAGAATCCATTATAGAATGAAAATTAATTCCTTATTTCCCTAAATATTTACCCACACCAAAATTGTTAGCTCAAGTTATATAATATTGATGAATACAATACATTAAACTCTAAACACAAAACAATAACCCCCAATGTTCCACTTAATACATTCCATAAATACATAACTTTATTAATCCTCCAAAATATGTCTTAACAAATTCAACACTCAAAAATATGAAATATTTGACGAAAAGTTTATACCATGTCATCATAAGGCAGCTCATTATGTCACATATCATACATGTGAATTCCATGATCAAATAGTCTCTTAAAATGTACTAACAAACTGAATCACCATAAAACCTCAATGAAAACATAACCACTTCCAAAAATAAAATATATATGATTTCCTTAAATAAAATCATACTCTATAAAATACATTCTATAAATCTAAAAATATTTTGAACTCTATCATATATTACTTTATCATGAAATCCTTAATCATTTTCTAGGTCACCAATACTATCCAATTTATCTCATCAATTCTAGTCATATCTTTATCCTAATAAAACATTACTAACTCAACATTAGTCACATATTAAAGGTTATATATTCATCAATCATATATTTCAAAAAAAATAACCTTAACACAAAATCAATTCTTGAATTTGTCGAAACTATTCAATATATTCTTGCATATACTTCATATGAAATTTCTGTAGAACAATTATAATATGATTCAAGATTCCCATGACTATAATATCAAAATTATCAAACCCAATACAATAAGTGGTTCGATCATTACACTTCATTAATCATTATATCATAGTCCCTTCTATGGCTTAAGAGATATCCCATCTATTATGGAATTGACATAGATAGTTCACATTTTCTCCACACATAAGACATTGAACTATAAATGGATCCTTAAGATGAACTCCATATCCCTCAATTTAGCTCTTTATTTTTCTTCATCAATTTACTGTGCTATTCTATTCGATTTAATATATAAATCATCTTGTTGTTCATCTTATACATTTCCCTGTATTCTTCCTCCCATATATATGAAATTTTGGAAACTGAATTTTCATCCCTCCGTAGTCTTCATGAAACTCTTTTTTTGTCTTATTATGTTTGTGAAGAAACTCACCCATGTTTATATTCATAATTATATAATGAGATAAAAGGTTAGGAATTGTCCCAAGGCTTTATCTTCAAAATCTTATTTCATTTGGTGACTCATGAGTGTTGATTTTAAAGGATAAATTTTGACACTTTCTATCTTAATATTTAAAACCACTATGAAATTTCTAAAAATTTTAAACTCTTATAAATTTCATACATCCTTAATTGTTAGAATTTCTTTTGTAAGAAATTTGTTTTATCAGTTTTTGAAAAATCATCCCATCTGATAAATTCATTCCTTAATCAGAAGTAAATGTATTTTTTACAATAATTTTCTGATTAAAAACTTCATTATATAAGGATTTATAATATAAAAATTGTTTTAGTATAATAAAGTCTGTTAAATGAAGTTCTACCAAGACCACTGGAGAAATGTCATCTGTTGGAGGAATATAATTTTTAAACAAACTTTTTATAAAATTTATCATAATAAAAAATTATATTCCACCATATAAACATTTATTATTCTAATGGATGGAATAACTATAATCAATAGTGTTTTATATTTTTATATCATTAGACAAATATAATGAGATTATATTTCTAATAAAAAATGGAGTTTTTAAGATGTTATTTCTACAACCTCTAAGATATGTGAAATATGAATATTTAAAATTTACTTATATATTGAAGTCCAATTTGAGGTGGAAGAATATTTCTAAATATAAATTTCCTAATGTTTATATTAATAGTTTGAAATAACATTTGACGAGTGAACTTTTTTTAGTTATTTTGAGAGTTTTATTTAAGGAATATTTTTGTGAGCACTTTTGAAAATGCCTTATGATCTATGGATTTTTTTTATTTTTGTGTCTAATTAGTATTGAATGAGATATTTCATGGTTTCTAGAGAAAGTGGTTATACCAATCTAGGGTCATCGAGGGTTCCCATGGATAGATAAATAAAATAATTTTTTACATTAGTGATTGATGACATCTGGGGATATGAAGGATGATCATTATAGTAATGTTAATAACACGGATATATATATTATTATTTATAGTCACTTTACAACATAGTTTAAAGTGTCGTGACTTTCTTAGGAATGTAATTATAAGTGTTTCTGAAAACCCTTTTTGAAAATTTTCTTACTTTGGTATTCTATTTAACTACAAATCTTATCTATCTTCAATTATGCATGTTTTAAAACAAAATTTTTGTTCTATTATTATTGATATTTAAAAAAACTAATTTTTTATTGTATACCCGAATATCTATATTCATTTACATTCTTATAAGTGGTTAGGGAAAATTATATGTTTTATTTCACAAAATAAAATTCACCCCCTCTTGTATAAATACAATACTCTTTAGATCCAAATTTGGTATCATAAAAGGTTTCTATTTGTTATAAACTATTAAAAAATTATGAGTTAATTTAAAAGGGTATACTTTGTTAATGAAGGTGGTGTTTCCTTTTGGAAACTTGAAAATATAAATCTAAAACAACCACCTATTTTTTATGGTGCTTATTTTGACAACAAAAGAAATCGTTTGAATACATTTTTTATCAATGCTACAGTTGATAATTTCATTATTTTAACTACATACTATATGATTCTAGATAAATAAAATACTTATTTGAATAATGAAGAGAAATAAAAACCCAATATTTATTATTGGTTTTGAAATAATATATTATTCTCAATCAAAAGAAACCTCTATAGTCAAATTTGACTCTATTTTACTAAAAAATATCTATAAGAGACAAGAGGTTACACACATTGGAACAACTAAAGTTGATGAAATAATAATATTTACGATTATAGAAGATTATAGATCCTTTTATTTATTACCTAGAAAATTAGTAGCCATGATACATTATAGATTTATGATTATTCTTTGCAGTGTTAAATATATTGAATATAAAGACATCAAAGATGAGATTTTGATTGAGATGTTCATTTATATAATACCCATTGAATGGGAACCAAATCTAACATATCTCAATGAAAAAAAACATCTTACAAATCATAGTATGGTTGATCTTATTAGTACTCTCATGTAGTATTATGGTTGATTGAAAATATATTCTAAAAAAATCTATGTAGATTAACGGATTATATTTTGATAGAGATTTTATAGTAGTTAACAAAGTTAGATAAATTGATAATGTTTGTTTATCATCAAGGAAGTATAAAATAAAGGTTTTCTCTAAAATTAGTTCATCTGAGTAGAGTCAAAATAAACATGGAAATACTTCTAAAATGTTGGTCAATCGTGTTTCCAAAAAGGTTTTTCTTTAGAAGTACAAAAAAATAAAGATATAATTTAAAAGAAGGATATTTCATATATTATTTTCTATGAATTTAAAAATAGTATTCATGTAATACTAGATTATAAAAGATTTAATCGGGATAATAAATATATTATTTCTATAAAAATATATAGGATCAATCGAAATAAATGTTTTACATTTTCTAACACCTGTATTGTGTGGGGAGGAGACATTTATTTTAAAAAATCTTCTAATAATAGTAGTGATGATCAGAAAATTTTTGGTCTTTATGATGAAATTCCAAATACCAAAAAAAATTTCATA
The DNA here is from genome assembly GCA_963277665.1 of Viscum album. Classification (NCBI taxonomy): domain Eukaryota; kingdom Viridiplantae; phylum Streptophyta; class Magnoliopsida; order Santalales; family Viscaceae; genus Viscum; species Viscum album. The sequence goes on from OY728123.1 coordinate 641,180,947, forward strand.
GATAAGGAATCTTTTGATTCCGTAACCAATTTTAAGGTTATTGAAAATTATCTAGATTATGATGAGGAAAATTATACATATTATTAAGAATATAAAATATATAACATCTGATGATGGAGATTTATTACACTGCTCTGATGGATTTTTTTTATTTTTACATTCACTTGAATGAAAAAATAATAATGTTTCTAAAACCTATAACATTATTAAAGAATGAATTGAGAAGGCTGACTCTAAAATTTCAAGACATTTCCTATAGATTTATTTTTTAAATAGAACATGAATATAGTTTGACTAAATTTGTTGATAATAAATCTTTAGTTGTAAAATTAAATTCTGAAATTATTAGTCTGAAAAAATTACTAAAAAAATTAATTTTAGAAAAAGAAATTTTGATATCATCTACAGATAGATGATACCAAACAATAATAGTATGTAAATGGGTTTTAGAAACATTAAAAAAATATCAAAAAAATTATTTTTAAAATAGATCCTTTCTATAAAAAATATCAGATAGGTTTACACTTTAAACAAATTATATTTTATTAAAGTTATATCATTTTTGTTCCCACAATTATTACATTTTTATTAAATTTTATTCTACATGCATCATAAAGATACATAGATTTTGATCCCTAAATATTTATTTTCTAACAATTATGAACCAAGGAAATTTTGGTTACCAAAGAAATAACATATCTTTTTCAAGGAAATAAGAAAATTACAAAAACCCATTTTTGGTACATTATTCGTGGATGTTACAGAAACATGACTATGAATAATCCATTAAATCAAACTATTATCAATATTAAAGGTGGAAAATTTAATTTTTGTGACAATTTTCAAGAAGATATATATGGCATATGTAATCTTATTATCCTTGGAAATCATTAATTTAAAATGTTGTTTTTGGTTGTAATAATTAAGCACAACCTCATCTTCGTAAGTTAATTATATAATGATTGTTAACTTTTGATCCTTAGGAATGATAATTATATTATTCCATGTTTTGAAGGTAAATTTATTATTTATATTGATAGGTGTGAGAATGTGTAAACACAAATATTTAAAATCCAAAGAAGACAATATCTACCTTTCCTTAGTGTAGTGGTTGATCAATATAGGCTTTCATGTATAAAGTCATGACACATTAATTTTATTATATTATAAAAAAAATTAGAAAGGACTATGTAAATATTTTTCAAAGATATTGTTTAAGTATTCTAAGTTTTTTGATCCTTGTCAATTTGGAAAAAAATATAAGTCAATATTTTAATCTATTAATGAAGCATCATCATTTCATATTTTATATTTAGATTACAGATATTTATTTTTCACAATGAAAATTAGATGTTTTCGTGTAAATGTTTTTTATATGCCTATATTAATAACTACACTAGATATATGGGGGTCAATTTTTGAGAAGATATTATTGCCAAAATCCTTTTTATTTTTGAAAAAAATCATAACTGTGTTAAATAGTTGAAAATTTTACCTTGGGAAATGATTCATATTTTACCATGGTAAAGATATAGTAAATTCTAATTTTGAAACTTCTTTTAGTAAAAAAATTATTATATATAACTTCTCTACTCCTAAAACACCACTAAAAATGGAGTAGTTGAACAAATATATAGATTTCTTTAGGAAGTAATTGTTATTGGAAAATCTATAACTAGTAATGACAGTAGATTTATTAATAATAAAAATTTAATATTATGGAAAAATTTCATGTTAAATTTAATGAAACTGATCCTTTTGTTTTTAAGTTACCTAAAACAAAATCTTCGGATGATTTGTAAGAATTGATTTTCAACCCATGTTAGAAAATTATAATCATTGGGGAAAATTAAAGAATTTTTTTAAATGTTATACATCCAGAATAAACTGAGAATATTTTCAATTAATGGAGTTTTATAAACCCATAAAATTAGACAATTCTTATTAATCATCTTACGGATAATATAATTGTTTATGTAGGTCAATCAGTAAAAATTAGAAGTTCCTTTAGAAATGAATGTGAATATTTTTAATTTCAATCCCAGTTCAAACCAAATAATTGTTATAGTTCTTTAAGTTTTTAATATTGGATTAAATTAAAGAAATAAAATCTTAATAAATTTTAAAGGAACCATGTCTGTATTTTGGTTTAACATTAGAAATATGTCTGGGAAATTGGAGTAAAATAGGTATTTCATAACAAACAATATAAGAAATAGGATAATTCTTTGAAATAAATCAATACATATTGAAAGGTAATATAACCAACAAAATTAAATATATAAGGAATAATATTTTACTCTAGTATCTAGACTTAAATATATTCATATTCATATATCTTATAAAGACTTATTAAATTATACTATTTATTAATTGGATGTGAAGTGTGATTTTATTAAAAAATGTGTAAAAGGGGAATTTTATTTATAACCGTAACCTAATTTGTAAACACACACTAGATGAAGTTTTTATACATACTAAGGCCCACTATTGACATAAACAAGATCAAAACTCCGGGTATGATATACTTAATAGATCATTGATACAAAACTATTTTTAAGGGAATTTTGGGTCCAACTCTATCTATTAATAATGATTTTAAAGAAAAATATCATTGTTAAAATTTATATAGATGAAATTATTTTTGATAAACTCAGATATCTTTTCTATATTCCTTTATTTATCTTAGGAAATTTATGTTTTAAATGAGCATTATGGGTGAACTAACTTTCTTCCTTAGTTTTCAAATTTCATGAAAACCCTAAGAAATTTTTTCATCTATAAATATATATATAAAATAACTCCATAATAGTTTTTTGAAAAAAATAGTAAAATTCTTGGTAATCCTTTATGAACCGAAAAACCTATAGATTTTCATGAATCAAGGAAACTAGTATATCAAAATATTTTTTGTGGAATGATTGTGAATTTATTATACCTTTCGACTAGTGATCCAAATTAAATATTTTTTGTATTCTTGTGTAAAATATTTCAATCCAAATTAAAAGAGTGAGATCTTGAGGAAATAATATTACTTTTTCATTACATATTTGGAACTATGGATCTTAAACTATATTATTATTCTAGAAATGATTATGAATTAAAAATATTTTTGGATACAATTAATTGTGGATATAAAATAAATTGAAAAATGTATATGTGGATCTTTTCATTTCATATTGTAGGATTAATTTTATTTACCTTGTAAGATATTATACAGAATAAAACATTAAAATGATAATGTTAAATATGTATTAGCTAGAAGTTCTAGTGCTCTGGTGTTGTAGATGCAACACACTCATTTACTTTGGCATGAGTTTTTTCAATTGTTTATCATGAAAAAAGATAAATATCTTTATGTAAAAATCATCAAATCACCCATGATCTTATCTCACTAACATAAGACATAATATCCCTTGTTATTATAAAAAACGGAGATATCATTTTAAAATTGGTTAGAATGCAAGAACAACATGTTGGTATTTTAAAAAAAATCAAAATTCAAATAGATTTGAAAATATTAATTTAAATTTTGGAATGATCGATATAAAGTAATAATTTATCCAGTTCATGTTTATCTATCTTCATATGATGAAAACCTATCATATAAGTTAGATAACATTTTTATTTCTTAAAAAAGTTTTAGTATACTTAACAGTTTTTATTTCTTAAATTTTTTAAATTTTCCATAAATTTTTGGAAAAAAACTCTTTACATATATTGTTAGAAAAACATTTTTCTTTATATTTTTTAACATACATTTCTTTTATTAAATTTCAGAAAAAAATTTAAAATTTTTCAAAACCCCATAAGTTTATATATTACTAGAAATACATTAGAAAAAACATTTATATTTTTATTTTAGGGGTAAATTTTATATCATTTACTTTAAAATTTTTCTCTATATTTTTTTATATTATCATTTTTGTATCTAAAATTTAAATAAATTTCTTAAAAACTTTTTTATTTCATCAAAATAATTATTCATTTGATAAAAATTATACTATTATTTTTTAAGACTTCATGATTTCAAACACTTTTATATAATTTCAGAAAATTCATCTAATATTCATCTAAATAGGGGTTTAATTTCAAAATGGTGGATCCATATAAGTAAAATGGTCACATTATTTAGTTATATATAATGTATAAGTGGGTAATCACACTCCTTACTACTTATTGATTTTTTTTATAAATATTAATACCACATTTTCCCTCTTTTTTTCTAAATCACCCATTTCTCAAAGATGGTCTAATCATGGATGGCTTCCTCCAGTGACTTCTCAAAATTAATAGATTTGAAAAAAAAATATTGACAAAAAAAATACCGTAGGATAAGTTTGACTCTTTATGGAAATAATTTATTCTCTTCTATGGTTGGGAAGATATATGTGTTGAGAATGATGATTTTGATTTTATTTATCAGAATATAGTTAGATAATTTTATTTATTTAATTATTTCAATGGAGTTGAAGGTTCAAATTTTTAATCTAACTTTATGTTTATAAAATCATACAAGTTTAACATTAAAATTTTTTATAATTTATTTCATATTCTATTAAAATGGTCGGTAAAACATATTAATTATAGGTTTCCTTATAATTTTGGAATTTTTGAGAAATATAACACCAAAACATCCATTTTTTCTCTATATGAGAAAATTAGAAATGCTTATCATCTATCGCCAGATGCAAGGATTGTGACACTTTGGGTTTAATACTTTATAATTAAAAGAAAATGAGATATATATTCCCATTAAGATAAATACATTTAATTCTTATATTCCCTTTCCAACTTGACGAAATTATGTCTTTAAATTTGTTTTTCATTTCCATACAAGAAGTGGAACAAGGATATCAGAAGTTGAAGATCCATCTCCTTGATTGTTTTATAAATATCTTTTTGGTCATTTTTATGGATGTTCATAAGATATATAATTAAGAAAATAAAGTCAGTGGGAAATATATTTTACTATAGAATAACAAATTTACAACATGAGACATGATTAAGTTTTAAATATGAATAAAAATTTTACGGAATATTAGAAATATGTGTTATTTCTATAATTTAATCAACTTAATGAAAAAGTGGGAAAATAAATACCTATTGAAAAATATCCTATAATGATGAAAAATAAATAAAATATCATGACTAGAAAAAAAATCTTTTATGGAGAAGAAATAATATAAGATAATTGATCATCTTTATTCTGGAATGGTTGAGGTGGTAGTTCTGGGTCAAAGGTATCATGCTTTTTAAAGACATGGAGAGGAAGAAAATAATAAATATTAAGCTGGTAAAAAAATATCCTCATAATTTCTAAAGTCAAACAAGAAGATACATTCCATGTTTTGAATTTATAACTAAATATTCTCTACCAATTCTAAATCAATATGTTCGATCTTCAAAAATCATAAATTTACCAAATGTAGTTTGAGAGAAAAAAATGCATGGTAATTTTGATATAAAAATATTAATATGTATATATTGAATTTCATGTCAATATAATCTATTGAGAAAAAAATAATTAACTGATGAAACTTCCAATCCTAAAGAACTTATACTAGGGATGGGATAGATGAAAATGTAAAAAATATATGATGAATAAAAAATTCATGTGGATATTGAGGAATGCTCTTCCAAAAAACAATTTCAATATCTATTATGACTTTGAGACATGTTTCTCTTAGAAATTTAGATTAAGATGAATATTCTGATGATAATTAATAACAATCTAAATTTCATAAATTTTATATGAATTTTTCTGATGAAAATTATGATTTTATGAAGATTTCCAAATAATAAAATTATGAAATGGGAGAATATCCACATAAATCAAACCCAACAGAGCCTTTAGATCCTAAAATAAAATCAAATGTGGGGATATAATATCATTTAATATATATATATATATAAGGAAAAGTGGGTCATTTAAAAATATAATCGCTATATTACTATTTGAAAAGATAATGATCAAAATAAAGCTCATTTAAAAGATTTTAAAATGAAATCAAAATTGGAATTAAGGAAGCTGAAATATTTTATTTAGTGGATCAAACAGAATGAAAGAGCCATTAATGTTTAGGTTGATAAAATTAATGGAATCAGAATTAGAAAAAATTGAGACTCAAAGTGATAGGATCTATCAATTCTGAAGCATGTAAGAGTACAAGGGAAATTGAAAATTTTAAATCTCTAGAAATAAATAATGATAATGAAATATCAAAAAAAGGATGTAGGTTTAAATATATAGAAAAATAAGTCACAATAATATTGAATGAGAAAAGGGGGATATATGTTCTCAAAAACGATGTAAGGAAGATCAAGCCAATTATTGTAGAGTAAGATAAATATAAGGAAGACATGAAGAATGTGAAAATTATTATCAAGAAAATTTCAAAGATATTATTGTTTTTTTCTTCTAAAATTAGCTTAATAATCACACCTAAATCTTTTTTGACATATTTTTTTATAGATAATTCTTCCATACATTTTTTGGATATATTTTTTTCAATTTTAGTGGGTAAATATATTTCTAATACTTATGGATAGATTAATTCCTCATATTTTCTTATTAATTGAATATATGAATTGTTTTGTCTGTTTGTTTTAAATTTTACGTACACAATCAATATTCTATAAGAAATTTCAAAAAAAAATGACTGAGAACAATTACAAACATTTTAATGGAAATGATGTAATATTTTAGAAGAATGTGACTTTCTATAAAAGAGTATGAAATTTATAACTAATGGGGAGAATATAAGAAAATGGGGAGAATATATATGATAGTTAGAGTAATAATTTTTAATTTTCATAAATTTCTAGATTATATTAAAAATTTTATATTAGTATTTTCACGAATGGGGATATTATTGATTCTAGAGGATAACTTTCAACATATTACAGAATTATTTTGAAATTTACCACACACTTACATAAAATTTAAAACGCTTATAAATTTTATACATTTTAATTTCATAGAATTTTTTTATGAAATTTGTTTTACCAAATGGGGAAAAATAATCTCATTAGATCATGTTTTTTCTTAATTATACATACATGTAATGTTTTTATTATATTGATTATCAAAAACTTTATCTTATATATATTTATAAAATTCCATAAGTGAATGTGTATCGAATTCCATCGAATGAAGTTCTAAAAATACTATAAAAACATCAGTAGGCAGAGGAAGACATGTTTTATGAATAATCCTCTATAGAATATATTGGATGAAGAAATTATATTCCACCAGATGATCATTTATCCATCATTGGAATGGAATCCGTGTATACTATAACGAGTAGATTGTTTTGAGAATCAAACTCTGATATTTTGATTATCATTCCAATATAATATGGAGTTAATCAGAAGTAATTTAAACCACCACTGATATATATAGAACATAATCATTGGGAATTCCCCATGAAATAGAATTTTCATTGGTTATGGTGGAATGTTTTTCATCATCAAATATTAATAATTTTAATAAAATGGTTACAACAAATTTTTTCAAGTGATCAGTTCAATGATAATGATTAGATATTTTTATTTAAGTTATCTATTTTTGAGTACTTTTTTAAAATCATCACGTTCTTTTTTTGTAATTGATGTTTTTTATAACTATGTTTTGAGGGCTCATAGTGTTTTGAGACATAAAAGTTATATCAATCTAGTGTGATAGAGGGTTCCCAAGGATTTGGACGTAGAATTTTACCTAATCTTAGTGATCGAGTAATTCCAAGGCAAGGAATGAAGACCACTACATTAAGGTTCATAATGTTGATATTATACGTTTTTTTAGCAGTCCCATTACATGGATGTTTAAATTGTATTATCCTTATTAGGATACTTTTTGTATGATTCTCTTATAAAATTTAAATAACTTTTGTCACTTTTTTATTCTTATTAATTAAAAATTATCTATATTTTGTGTTATACACGTTTTAATGAATGTTTATATTCCCTGATTATAAAATTTCCTACAATATGATTTTAAAATTTATATTTTAATTTTTACATCTGATTACATTCTTATAAAGGGACACTGAAAACAACATTTTCTATTACATAATCTATAATTTACCCCATACCCACTTGTATTAAAAAAAACTATATCAATCCTACAATGTGGAAAATAATTCCATTGACTATCACATTCAATATTAACATGGTTCCTTCTATTTCTGACCATTGACTGAAACCAAAAATCATTTTGTGAGAAATAGTAATCGTATTGGGAAATAATATAATATTGTAGAATAATTCATAGGATGACAAGATAATGACACCTTCTCTTCAATATAATACTTCATAGGTTTAACATAGGTTATTCATGGTCATAATCTACTCAAATAATTTATAATGTTTTAAAAATATATATTATTTAACCTAATCATATCACATGGGGGTGTCAAATTTTGCACACAATAAGGGAGTATTAACCGTGAACCAAAATGACAGTTGAGATATATTAAGAAAACTCTTTTTGAGGTTATTACACCTAGATACATATATTTAAAAACCATAAACACTTATAGTATCTAGTCTGTGTTTTATTTAAAAAACCCCAAATAATGTATTTGCAACCAAAACAATATCATGTTATTCTACACATAGTCTTATCCTCAATTTCTATCATTAGTTTATGTTACCAAATCTATGTTTTTTTAAATCTAGTTCTAAAGTTTCCTAGTAAACTTCCTCTCATATCAATAGTAATAACACCAAATCCTATAACACAGAGTCAATATCTAATTTATTATATTATAAAAATATACTAGGGATCATATATATAAGGATAGATTAGTTTTGTACTATTGAAATACTAGATATAAAAGTTATTATCATTTACATTATAAATAAAATATAAAAACATAGTGAAAGAAAATATCATGCAACCATGAACTCGTTCAGATATTCCTTCTTCATATCCTACTGAAAGGAAGTAAATAAGGGTGATATAAAATTCTACGAAAGGGTTATGTATAATGGAATATATCATGATTAAACAATTCATAATCAATGTGGTATGGTAAATAAGTAAAAACACATACCATTTAATCAATAACATAACAATGAAAAATCTTACATTATTGAAATAAATTTAATAATGTCATGGAAAATAATAAATGGATTATAAATGAATAAAATACATAATGTTTGATATCATGATCTCAAACATCATTATATTTTTTTCATCAAATTTATTACACCAATAATTTTAAAACCTTCGGTACATATACAACTAAAAAACATTTAATAAGGTCATATAACTAGTATGTATCGTGAGATATGTCAATACATAAAAGGGATGCCTATAATCAATCCCCAACCATCACTACACGTCAAATTAATTCATGATATATTGAATGGAAATTTCAATTCATAAAAAATATACATTATCTATAAATATAAATTCCTAATTTCATGATCTCCCTATCCAATAAAATAACCTTCAAGGTAAAACAACATATGTATAAAGGGAATACGGTTTATGATATAATAAAATCCATGATATAAATAATATGGATATTTATGAAAATATTAATTTCCAATTAATGTTTATCCTAAGAAGTTGAATGTATTCATACAATGTTAATGACCAAAATAATAATAATAGATATAATACAACCATCAATTATCTTGAAATTTATGTTTTCTAATAACGTCATTTCTTTTGAAGAATAAAATAAAATGGAAGACAAATATTAAAATAATATTTCAACAAATATTATTATTTGTAAAACTATTGAAAATTTATATAATAATATAAATTCTATAACAAGTCTATTGGGATGGGAATATCTGTTAAAGGTGTATACTTGAAAAGATACCTTCCTTCTAAATGTTTTCAAAGAAATTTTAAAATTACCCTTTAAAATTTAGAAATATTCCTTCAGAGAAAATTCAAAGTAAGTGATAACTAAAAATTTCCTTAATAAGTTATATAATTTAATAAAAAGGTACACTTTTAATAAAATGAAAAATATAGACAATAAAGAAAAATAGACTTGATCAAAAAGAGAAATAAGATCAGATTTTCATTAAAACATTTATTTGTTGATTCAAATTCCAAAGAAAGTAAAATTTTGAATAAATAATGGGAACTCACTTAATATTCATTGGATAATAAAATATATGATGTTTATTTAAGATATATTATAATATTCCTTAAATGAACCATATATGCAATCCTAGAAAATGAGATTATAAAATAAATTTTTACCACTTTGGTAACATTAAAATTTTAACTCATTGAAATAATAAATGTGAATATAATAAAAAATCCTCATTATTGAATATATATTCTTATTAAATACAAAAAAGTTCTATTATATACACAATATATAATTAAATAAGTACAAAATACAAAATATTACCCAATGAAGTGGAAAATGAGGTCTATTCCCTTACAAAAATCATATCATTTTAGTGAAAAACAGTCAATAATGTGAAAAATTTATTAATTGAAAATAAAGAAAAACTTTTTGAAATATAATGAAATATAATCACATGTAACAATACATATTATCAAGGAATAACATAGTCAATTAAGTATAAGTATAACCATTGGAAATAAAATTGAGTAAAGAAACTGATACCTCACACTCCCACTTTTATGAATATTATTTATCCTCACATATAATGGTTTTGAATATTTTTATAAGTTATATTTGAACCATATTAATATTTATAACATCATATATTATTCACTTATAACAACTAATCTATTGTTCGTCAACAAACATTCATTATTATCATTATTTTCGGTGTAAACTACTTAGTTTTCTCAGTTAAGTTTTATCACATATTTTCTTTATCTTTTTGTTTGGTAAATGTTTAATCAAATCCAAAATGATATTAATTTTATAAATATTATATTTTTTCAAAAAATTTATTTTTTTTATCATTTTTAAATGGTGGATACAAAAAATGGATGGTATCACTTCATGGATACATTATTTTGTACGTACGCATGATAAAAGATATCATTTTTTAATATGTGAAAGGGTAAGAAAATAAATGATATATTAAATTTATAGAATAAATATTATTTCTTAATTATTATATATAAACATTAGTTAAATCATTATAAATATCCATGTGAGGCAGTGATGGAAAACAAATTACATTGATTCATGATATGGATTTCCACTGTACAAATGTTATATGGTTTTGTTTCTCATTTGGTGGAGAAGGATATGGGTAAATATTATATCTTAAATACAATAAAATAATAGTATATTTAATATATTAGTGTTGTTATATTTGAATATGAAGGACATAATTGAATACTTTGGTATAAAAACACCTATATGACATGGATAAGTCTTTTTGTGAGATATTTTTGTAGGTTTTATCTGATATAAATGGATCAAGAGGTGTGAATAAGTTAGGGGAGTATGTGCCCTTTTAAATTTGAGGTGAGTGGAACAATTGTAATTTTTCAATGTTTTAAAATGTTATTTAGCTGTTTTATGGTAAAAAAAGATCCAAAAGGATTTATATTATAAAATTTTCATTTTAAAGTCTAAATTAAATCAACCAATTTTGGTTAATCATGGTTTTTGATCATTTCAACCCTTATCATTTTTCTTAACCCATTTGTCAACCATTTTTATCCTTAGATATTGTAACAATGTTTTAAAACATAGAGGATTATAATTTTACTAATATGTTAATAAATTTCTTACGGATGAAATTTTAAATCTTTTATCATCCTAATTTTCCAATTTCAGTTTTTTTATTGTTTTTTTTAATAAAATATTATTTTTCATAAAATATCGTTAGTGTAATTATTGACACTATTAATTAAATTTGACATTAAAGATATTAATAGAAAATTTATTCAAATATAATATCATTAATAAGAAATTATTAATTATTATTAAACATAAAATTTATCTTAGGTTATAATTAATCGAAAAAATATTATTATTACATTTTAATAATCATTTACATTGAATTATCTTCTACATTCACATGAATTTTTCAGTGATATGTAATATTTTAAGGAAATTATATCATTGATAAAAAATAAATATAACTATGAAAATCCTTATAATATATTATTTATTTTCAAAATATAATTTTCAATTATTTTAGAACACATTAATATCCAGATGTGAATTCATAAAAGATATCAAACTCAAGGGAGTGTTATTTTTGAATATCCTTCACATAAAATAATATAGATGTCATTATCAAGGTAAAAGGGAACTACGATGAAATATTTTATTATTATTTTTGGATATAATAAAACATATCCCATAAAATGAAATAATTGCACATTTTCAGTAGATTTTGTGACTTTATCTCATATTTTTAAACATGTTTTCCCATTTCACCCATACTGAGGTGAGAAATATTTACATGAGTACTCTACATAATGACTAAAGATTAAAGGGTCCTATTTATAATATTCGAACCTAATTATTCCCAATATATATCTATTTTTTACAATTAAGAATATATAAGTGTAAAAAATTAATATTAATAAAAATCAATACAAATGCAATGAAAATACATTTTAGAAAATTTAATTTTTATGCGAAAAAATAACATGAAAAAAATGAAAATATTAAAGATTTAAAATTAATTAATAAGATTCTAAAAATTCAAATAGATCATATAAAACATTAACACCAAATCAAAAATATAATTATATAACTAAATTAAATTATTTATTTAAGACAAATTATAGAATTTGAAAAATTCTAATTCTTCACTATACACTAAAAACTAAATCTTTTTTGTAAAGCCCAAAATTTTCATCCAGAGACATTTTTTATATTATAATTTGAAAAATAATATTAATTTTCTAAAATTAAATTTATATAATTGGAAAGAAATAATTATAATTTCCATGCACAAAATACAATAAAATCATTTTTTGTGGAAATTACTTGTTTGAATCATACAATGTCTTCACTAAATAGTCACACTTAAATAAAATATATATAAAATATATTTAAATATAGATAATTCTCTTTTCTAAATATTAATAAATTTATAAGTCATATTATTGTTTTAAATAAAAACTTTTGTGTGTAATAATAGAAGATCGACCTTTAATAAAAACTTTGTTCTTGAGAAATCTCAACCAATGAGCATTTTATATAGAATTTATCTCTAATAATATTAGAGTCATCAATTTTATATTGATTTTTCCTTATTTAGACTTTTAATTGATTAAAATCTACCACAATATGCTCTTATGATTTTGTGTTCCATTCTAATTCATGATATGTTCTTTGAGTTTCTCTAAAATTTCAATCTTTATCATACTCTTCCATGTAAATTTCTCCCATTTTTGTACATCCAAAAAAATAAAGACTTTTCCTCAACAAACTCAACAAACAAATTTTTATAATTATATTGATCATCTTATGGAAACATTTATATCCTTTACCCTTCATTCATTAACTATTAAACACATCTTCGTATGTATCATATATATATATATACCTTTAGTTTCTTCCTTATTTTGAATAAACTAATTCTCTAAAATACTCTAAAAAATTTAGGGTTGGTTTCACTCAATACCACATCTCATATAGTGTAATACTCTCTCGATGACATAATAAATTCCTATATTTTGTTTATATTTCAACTTTTACGACATATTTTTAATAATTTATTGACATGATACTCTCAATGGGTAGTATATTCATCATATTATTCATAATGTAGTTTTCCATTAAATAACTCCATTTTTTTTTAAATAATTTCCTATAACATCTCATATTTTATTCCATTATTATTTAAATAATCTCTAATCTAAGATAGGTTAACTCTATAATATTTTATAAAAATAAAATTTTTATAATCCTTTTAATTTTTTTCCACATGCGTCTAACATATCTTAATAAATTCTATGACTTATTTATTCATTTACATAAATTTTATGATTCTATTATTACTGTAATCATATAAAAAATGTGGTAAAAAAATTTACCCTTAATTTCTTACATATATCATTTCACCACACAAATCAATTTCAACTAAATAATGTAAATGTTAGGCTCACTTCTTCTTTTTTCAATATCTATTTCACACCATTTTACATCTCATTCACCCAATGCATGTATTTAAATTCTATTATATGACTATGTATATATATCATTGCATTAGTATTTGAGTGATTATCTTTTTCATTATGAGATTTTATAATCCATAAATGAGACATGTTATTTTTCTCTTACTATATGATGAATTGTGATTTTTCTTTATTATCAACTTGATAGCCATTATCATTTTTTCAACATCCTTGTATCAGGTAATTTCCATCCATTAATTTGGTTAAGAAACCCTCATTATTTAATTAGACTTAAAGTCCCATGTTTTAATGTTGAATTGGACAAATAATATTGTGTTTAATCCTATAAATGAAAATTTTATTAGTTAATTATTACTAATCTTTATATAACCAGATTGTTTAACACTCTTAATCATTAAAATTAAAATATATGAAAATTTAATCATTCTAATGACAAGAATATCCAGTCTCACTTACAAACCTAAATATATTTCTATATCAGATGAAAACCCACTATCTATAATTGAAATGTTTCTATTCATTGTCACCTTGATTGTGATTTAGGAAAAAAATATTGAGTTTTACTTCTTCTTGTATATCCAAAATATTATAGGTTGACTATAGAAAAAATGGATCTCTCTTCATTTCTTTCATCATGTGTCATTATTCAACATTTATTCACATTGGGTGGAGAAATGTTTTTTCCAATGTGAAAGAGTGCATTTTTTCCTTTCCATTCTCAGTGACCCTTGATTATATTTCTATCTCATTATTTTAATCCCAGAATTACTAGATTTATCAAAAAACTAGAGTGGGGAAAATAATATCCAAAAAAATCAACTTCATGATATATGATATTCCCTCTTCCTGTTTTATTAGCTTTTGGGTGTCATACACTATATATATATTTAACCCTTTTCATAATAGGATGTGTTTTAACACATGTAACAAAAGAATTATCACTTAATTAAGAATAATATCATTTCATTGTTACCCAATGTTTTTTTACCTCTGAGTAGTTCTTACTTTTAATATACCCCTAGACTATTAGGTTATAAATTATAATCCAAACTTCTTTTTCATTATATTTTTATGGTTCTGTAACACCATGACCCAAACCATGAAATTTGAGATAGGATACCAGATGATCTCTTATGTTCCTCTTCATAAAAAACTGGTTGATGAGAATTGGTGAGCGTGTAAAACAGTATAGGAACACTATACCCTTAGTAAAATTAGAGTACAATAATGGTAGTGATATAAATAATCAAAATTAATAAATATATATATAAATAATCATCAAAGTAGAATAATTTTTATATAAGACAATCCAATGTAGTATCATTATAGTGTTTTATATAAATAAAACAAAACTACAAAAATAATATAATGGATGAGAGAATAACACTAAACAAAATCAGGGGTAGACATCCATCACAATTTCTATCAACAAATGTCCATATTCTTCATCTAACCTACTTAACCAACCATTATAAGTCCTTTTTCCTTTGTTGAGTCCGAATTCATGAAGTCTACAAGATCATGAAAATTCATTATTAGTTTTGGAGTACAAGACTCAGTGGGACAATAGAAATAGCCCATAACATAAGTACATAAGTTATACATGTGTATTCCATGACAATATGTGGAGTATAGATAAGAAAAAAGTATATCATAATATCACAACAAAAATATTGTTTCATAAGGTAGAAGATATACATTCATTGGATCTATTCAAAAATGAAGATCGAAAATCCTCTTAAGACACCACCCTTCATGGGAAACACCAAAAACATGTGTGACACATCACTCCAGTTAGGATAACATAAGTAAATTTCAACCATCCTCTAGAACATCTATATTAGGGGATAGTCTAAATGTATCAATCTATATGATAAACTATAGAGGAAATAAGAATAAAACATATGATACAAGATACCAATGGCTAATTAAAATCCCATCATATCAATCAATAATCATAATCCAAATCAATTTATATCTGAGAAAAAAGAGAATTAATATATATATATATATATATATGGAAAAAAATGTACACCTCATATGATCAAGCATAATACATAGGTCTTATTGGGTTATATATGAATTCCGAAAATCATTCCTATAATTCATAAAAAAAATATGCACAAGAGTCTGAGGATTCCTTCCTCAAGCATAATGATGACATGTAGAAAGGGATTCCATCCGTGTCTCAAATCACCACAAGATCCTAGATCCAATCCTAAAGTGACATTATTTTTAAACCTATGATCATTGTTTTGAATAATACACACCCTAAAAGTAGTTCATGGCCAAACATTACAAATATGATACACATAGGACAATGATTTTGGTCTAATTGATAAATATATTGAAAAACATTTAATTATAGTGTTGATTTTATCAATGATTCTTGAATCCCTTGTAATATCAGTAAAAAACACATAAATTTTACCATGTCATTAATAATATAATTATGTTTTTTCTTATAATAAATAAGAAATTCGGTATTGATTTGGAAGGAACTCATACAATTAAAAGTATAAGATTGCTCCATTTATTCAAGAGTCGAATAGAGGAGTGAGAATATTAGAGGAGACATCAAAATTATTTAGTGAGGGCACCTGGGTTTTTTAGTATTGAATAATGTTTGAATACAGACAAATGTTTGACTATTGTATGGTTTTTAATAAAAATTCGTATAATCATTCAATCCTCACTAATCTCAATTAGATGCCATTGGCTAGCTGATGGCCCCCACTAGCTACCTGTTGGCCATTAGGAATATATGATTCTACCCAGTAGCACAACCAGCTAGTCGATGGACTCAATGTAGAATAACGTCTTACAGAAGACCTCACTAGTTAGCTGGTGTGACTATTGGAGCTCAAATTACTACACCAAGTCCCCTTTCCCTACCCCCGCATGGTTCTAAGCACCCAAATACCACTAAACTGAATATAAACTATAAACATGACCAAAAAAATATTTTAAAATCAGAATACCTAATATAAATTTTTCATAAATCTCCCCCTCTTATTACTTATCATCCTTTTTAATTATCCCCGGTTTTATATTTGATGAACTCAGTCCATTTTACTCTAATTTCTACTTCTTACTCCTAGGTTGCTTCCGGATTACCACATTATTCCATTGAACTGATCAAGATAGAATTCATTTCATCATAACTTTTTCTCTCCGGGGAACACTATATAAAGAGGTCATTCTATAAAATATGTATCATTCTCTATCTCACCATTCTTATAGTTGAGAACATACACATGATCATTCCCATACTTCCGAAGTAGAGACACAAAGGAACAAATTGTGAATATAATGATATAGTGGATGAAGATCCAAGGTATAGAGAATCAACCTAATGTGTTATATAGAATTGAATGGACAAAAATACCTTGGTTCTAACTTTCCTTATCACCTCACATTATTATTCCCTAAATAATTGGACACCCATAAGAAGACCTCATCGCCTATAGGAAACTCTAACAGTCATATACATTGGTCACCAAAAGACCTATTCTTATTCTATTTGTAAAGATCTATTTCCATATCAACTAAATCAACACTGAGTTTTCTTATACCGTACTCATCCAAAAACTATAGATACACCTACCCCACGCAAGAAATGTGATGAACGACATGTATGACTATATAGATTCCCTAATGGATACAACTGAATTGAAGGTTTTATTATAATATTATAAGAAAACTCAACTAGAGTTAACTGATTAACATAGACTCCTATAATATCTTGAATACATGCTATAAGAATATACTCTAATGTATGGATCATTATTTCTTATTTCCAATTATTCTGAGGTTTAAGGGATATACTCAACTACAAACGAGTTCCCATATCTTTATATAATCCCTAAAAAACATATGATGTGAACTGGGTGTGTTAGTAAAATATTATTCATGAAGGAACTCACTGAATCCACATGATCTATCAAATATAAATTATTCCTAGCTCAACTACTGAATTTTCCAATTATATAGATATGAAGTGAGAAACCTTAGTGAACTGATCACTACCACACAAATGGAATCATAACCACATTAATTTTTTTTTCAAAACCCTATGAAAATTTATTTTCACACCCCATCCCTCTTACATAATGGCACTAGAACTATACAGAGGAACCATCTAGGTTTATAATACTCATACAGGATCCTATGACAATTCATACAACGATATACAATCATATAATTCCTCTCTTCATGTCATGACACCAAAAAAAACCAATTGGAATTGTGATAAATCTTGTTCAACATTAGGTACACCACCCAATATGATGTGTAAGAGGATCTTATCAACTCATTTTCCCATAGAAATTGGAACTATAACCCAGTGAGGAAATATAATCTCTCTACATGTATCCAAAAACAACTTATAATAGAACTATTTCCATTCCACCTCTTATTCATTGTAACACAAATAGGATCAATATTATGACTATCCATCAGTCATTCCACGATGTTATCACTAAGTGTTCATAATATTATATCCCTCTATCATTGGGTATTTCCACATATTAGCCTACAAATAAGGCCATGAGATTACCCTAAGCATCTGATATTCCCTCCTCAAATTCCATCATCTTCAGGATCAATGCATTTGTAGCTAGATTACCTATAAAATTAGAATACTCCATATTAAAGTTTAATTTCTATAATTAGTCTTCCTATTGACACTAATAAATATTTAGGTAAATCTAGGAGAATATATAATATAGACCATTATGTCTTGTATATATGACAAATATCCCACTGAAGAGGTATTATCACAGACATTTCAATTCTAGAACCACAAATTCCAAATCTAAGTTATTGTTTGCGTAGATCCACTCATATAGTCATAAAAAATGGGACCCATAATCTATTACCTTTTCACCCTACCCCAAAACAACTCCCGTTAAATTTAAAGATGCATATCAATACACTACATACCAAAATAAAAGATAAAGTATAATTAGGATAGAAGAAAAGATAAACCTCTTCTTCATATTTAAGAATAATTTTTAACATAGTTTTGTATATTTTACATTGGATCGCCTCTTAGACAGTATGGTCATGTCTATTACCCAGTGAGAAAATTCCTAAATTAACCTCATTTAGTACCCATAAAACCTGAATAATCTATGAATTATCAACACATTCTTCATCCACTCCTTGTAAATAACTACATCAACTGTCTTTGGTTGAAAAATTAACCCTGTGTGGGAAAAAAATTAAAAAAATCACACTTCTTATACCCAAAGTTATAATTTGAGTACTTTTCATAAAACCAATGTCCTTATAGCATGATCAATAATATATCAAGGTTCCTAGAATCTAGTTTCAACAACATGGAATTTTTTAGGATTTCATTAATTAACACACGATGTATAGATTCTTTGTATGGGTCAAAGTCCTTATTCATGAGGGAAATGAACAATTTGGGAGAATTAGTTTGTCTAAATGAAATAATAATATTCCAATAAAACCCCTACATGCCCTTAACCATGGTCTTCTGTAATTATTCATCTTTATACCAATCTTCATGGTAGACATAACATAGATAAATCTATTAAAACCATTGGTTTTCCATGAATTGATCATAAAATTCATCAATTAATGGTAATGACTACCTATTCTTCAAATTTATCTTTTTTAATTTTTGGTAGTATATAAAAAGTTGAAGATTATTATCTATTTTCTCGACAAATAAAACCTAATTACCCCTTGGGAAAGTGCTCATTTTGGTGAAGATTTTGGCCTCAAAATCATTTAGTTTCACCTTGAAATCCTTCAACTCACCTGGTTTCATGTGTTGCAGTGGAATATATAAAGGTCATAGACAAAGAACAAGATCAATATTAATCAAAACTATCTACTATGAAGGAACCTCTAATAATTTTTTTGAACTACCCCTCTTTATAGGTCACCAATTGGTCGAAAACATGTGTTACTCACTTCCTTATCCAATATAAGGATCATACTATCCTCCTACACTATATTTTTTTCCTTTCATGATTATATGGTTCCACTCTTCCAATCTTAACATCCCACTCTCATGTTAACTCAAACATCCCCCCTTTTGGTGATGAAAAGGTTACTCATCTCCAGTAACAATAAATGTATGAATGGTAATTGGTCAAACAATCCATTATCAGGATCATATTGAAACCTATCATATCTAGAATTGGGAATATTTAAACATTCACCAATCTATCAACCACAATTATAAAACCCTGATATATATATGAATACAAACTAATTTACATACTAGTAGTGTATCGATAGACAATATCTGAAAAGGTTATTTAACTTGTAAATAAAAACCTAAAACCCCATGTGTAGATATGAATATGTTGAATAATTAAATATAGAATAATACAATTGATACTCTAGAAGAAATAAGGACCATACTACACATGTGGAAGGTCCCACTTCACCATCTACAGAAGCCTAATCAACCATAAATTTCTTACTATCCACCACTCTATGACACCCTAATGGATTATGAGTAACCTAGTTCATCGAAATTTTCATTGTATACAGTAGATATTGTGGTCCTATGGCTACCCATAAATTTTGAACCATTAAATCCCTAAAAAATAATCACTTCAGATGCACTGACATGCCATACTGTTGATAGGTCTGAAGTCAATTTGTATAATAATTGATGGAGTTTCACATCCTCCCATGTTTGTAGCTCCTTTCATAGTCATCCATATAGAGGTATTTTTGGAACCACTACTCTCATTTGATTGATGACCACCACCCTAAAATATGTTTTCTAACTTCATATTCTTATTTCTATAGTGAGAAATAGTTACAACACTAGATGACGTACATATCGATCCACTAAAACTGGAATAATACATGCAACACCATCTTTCATAAATCCCTTCATGATCATTTGGGTGTTACATTTCTCTATAGCATAAGTCGTCAAATCGAAGTTCAGATCGTATCACTTCATCCATAAGGAAAGACCGATTTTGAAATTTATGGTATTATATTCCATGTTCCCCGAAAAATAAGAGAACAATGTATTAGATCAGTGAATCATGGTGAATATGTTGAAATATTCATCATAGCCTACAAGAGATCCATGAATATAGGTGAATGGTCTAACATTATTTAATCTGGAAATTAGTCCTCAAATAATATATCCTTGAAGATCATCCAAGCTATCCCATCATTTATTCAATCCTACAGCAGGGCTTCTCACCATATTCCAGCAACACATTGAAGCATAAAGATCATAATATTTGCCTTCTAAAAAATTAGGATATCTACCAATATGAAAATTCACTCAATGACCAATATAAATTCCAACACATCTTAGGGCCTCCAGTTCAGCCACTGCAGGATCGTCCTCTTTGAACAGGAACTAGTCAAAACAATATTGGCTAGTTAGGTTCTATTTATTAAAATTCTAGGGAATTAAACTTAATTTAATCTTCTGACACATTAGGTGTTGAAAATGTCTATAAAATATGTCTATAAGAATCATTTTATGAAATTCCCTAAAAATCATCATAGAAATCCACTATCATTAACAATATTGTTCATTTAATAACACAGGTGCACACAATGGTTCATAAAAATATTAATCCTATGAGGATACACATAAGAAGAAAAAATAAACCATAAAAACTACACATAACCCAATATAATCCTTGGGTAACTACAAATTATTCATAACCACATATATAAATTTAAGCATATATATCACTAGATCAAATAATAGAACACAAGAAATAGTTCACCAATTTCATATATCACAATTTTAAGAGGATTTTAATTATTTTTTATCTATATATTAAATAAAAATGTATATATAATGTGATCCTTCATGTATAACATAATTAATGAACAAAAATAATCAATAAATCAATGTACAAGTCGGAGGATCATCATATATTATGAATATATAAAATAATACATCAAATAGAAAGAACACCAATTCCTAAAATATAGAAAATTAAGGGCCAACTATAATGTGACATCCACGAACTTACATAGTTATCCTTCTTGATACCTAACCATCATGTCTATGATTTACCCAATCCATAAAAAACCATGGTAAAACAGTTTTTAAACATGGTCCTCTGATACCATTTTTTAACACCATGACCTGAATGACTGAGTCAAAGATAAGATGCCACACAACCTCATGCATGCCCCAACATATGAAAGAGGTTGTCAAATTTTGGTGAGTTCCAACAAAATATCATGGGGATTCTATGCCCTCTATTCTCGGTAAACATTAAAGTACAAAAATGGATTTGATAAAAATATCAAAAAATAATAAATAAATAATCATTAGAGTGGTAGCATATATAGATAAAACCAACCTAGGTCGTATCATTTTGGCATGTAATATATATAAACAAAATCTATAAAAATGTATACAATGTATTTAAGAAATTTAATAAACAAAATAATTAGCAATCATCCAGCTCAAATTCCATCCATAAACATCTTCATCCTCCTAATAACTTACTCAAACATACACTATAGGTTCTTCTAACTTCACCAGATCCATATTCCTAAAATCTATAAGTAGAATTAAATACTATAGTTGTAAGTTATTACTATACTTATTATAAAACAACCAATGACACTTAACATTATAAAATAAGAGAAACAAGTGATTTCCAAGAAAGTAAACAGAGTATATCTTAATATGAAGTACATCAAACAAGCACAACATATATGATGGTCCATCATAGACCATCTATTCCTACTTGGGATAAAATAGAGAGGAAACATAAACCATCAACCAAACACATCCCCACTATGGGAAATAAAAAAACACCTGATACTCATCCCACTCATTGGAATAGGCCAAGTGTATACTAACCAATTTCTTGCACACCTATCTTTGGGCATAGTCTAATAGGATCAACCTACATGATCAACTGTAGATGATTGGATAACAAAAATTTGATGTAATATATCAATGATGTATCAAAATTAAGTCATATTAAAAAATGATCCTAACATATTTTGGAAAACAATTAATACAAACCTCACAAGGGATACACCAACCTCATGTGATCAATAATCATCAATATTTCTAACTATGCTACACAAGAACACTAAAAATAATGCTAATAACCCATCAAAAAATCACTAAAGTAAATGGTTTCCATTTAATAGAGAAAATATTATTGATATAAAGGGTCCCTTTCCATGTTTAAAAGAACCATAAAATCTAAGAAAAAATTCTAAATTGACAAGATTTAGAATCCAATGATCATGGTTGAGAAGAAACTACTCCATAAAGGTAGGTCAAGGTCTAACATGCATGATATGATCAATTTTTGTCAATACTAAATGTATTATTGAGGAAAATATTCCAAAACCATGATTTCGGGTGTTGATTCTATGAAAAATACATGAATATCTTATTATAACATTCTAATACCATTATATTCAATCAATACATCATGATTATAATTACATTTTACAAAGTATGAATAAAGGGATTAAATATGGATTAATAATTAACTCATGAGAATAAAAGTTCATGATCAATCTATTATTGTGAATTGATCAGATGTGTTAGAAATGACGAGGAATTCCCAAATTTAACAGGGAAGGCCCCAAGGGTTATTTGGGTCAAATGAGGTCCAAATAAAGAAGAAATAATGATTGGATTATTGGATTTAATAAAAACTCTTAAAAACATGGTGTCCTCACTGGGCTACGTGAGACACCTCTAGGTAGTAGGTTGTCACCACTGGCTAATCAAGGCCACTAGTAAGATCTAGTTCTTACCAAAAATAGAACCAATGGTATCCACCAACTGGCTAGTCACTACTTAGTAGAATCACTTCTTCCAAATTACTTAATTGGTGATCTGATAGCTTTACACTAGGTGGCTGGTTGGACTTTTTTAGCTCAAGGACCTATAGTATGTCCCCAAGCCTTACCTTAGCCCAACCCTAAGCTCTTTTTCTTTTTAATCAACCCCTATACACCTATAAAATTCTCAAAATGAAATTTAAAAGATTAAAATATGTGCATTAGAAAAATAATTTTCACAACTTTCATTTAACGTCTTGGATAATTTTACTTTAGGTCTATGTCTATAATAATCCATAAAATTATACCTTTGATTATTTATACAACTCTCAACCCTTTGGATAGAACCTTTTGATCTATCGTTGTATTATTTAATGGAAAACATTTTTGAATTTTAGTTTCTTCTAAGAAACTAAATATTTTAATTCAGAAACCATATTATTTTTCAATATAACCACCATTTCATTAGGAGTTTTAATCTTTTTTCATTGATCCTATATAAAAGAATTGTTTTATTAAATAACCTTAACTTGGTCATTATTATTTAACATAAATTCAATAACTTCTCTAGGTTTTTCTCATGTAGTAACTAGAATTAAATATAACTATCTAAAAATTTAAACCTTTATTTGAGATAGAAGGAATATTCAAAGTGATTATTTATTAGTTTACCAATATTTTTATTTTTATTTGTTTGGACATCTACTTTCTCTAAATCAATTTAAATCCACATGTTAAGATCAAATAATCATTCCATATAACATTTCTCATTTATTTCTGTTTTTATTATTATAAATTGTCACCATCAACCAATTCTTCAATCTGATTTAATTTCCTTTTTCTCCTCTTTGTGAAAAATATCAATTATCTCTTCTTACAATCGTACAAAACACTTCCACTAACACTTCATTCAAAATTAATGGTCCAATTTTTCATTTTATCTATTATAAAAAAAATTTCATTTAAGTTGAAATTAATCTCACCATCCTCACCATCGAACATTATTATCTAAGATATAACTATTTGTTTAACTTGCCCACACTTTCATTTGTCGGAATAATCATGCCTTAAAATGATTCTTTACCTCAATTGATAATGTTAGAAACCAATGAGAAAATTACAAAAATCATAAAATTTTTATGACCTTTATTATTATTTATATCAAGACTCTCTATATATTTATAATCCTTCACTTTATATGAGTAACTAGTTTATTCTATTGGTATCACATTCATCTAGTAAGACACCAAGATACATTCCAGATCATCAAGTGGAATTTTTTCCAATTTATTTCCTCACACAGTTAAGCTATTGGGTTAAAAAAATATAGTAGTCATAATAGAATATTATCCAAAATCTTTTCATACTTGATTTCATCTCAAATCCCACAAATAGATTTAGTAATCTCAATAATGAGATTGAATAATCCACTGATGTTTTAATTGGGATATATATTCATATCATAAAATTTATTATGCGATACTTGTAATTTTTTACATAACCTTATTTTCATTAACATATATATTAGTAAACTAGACATAATTTTGTTTTTTAATGTAAATCTCATAAACTATGCATAAATTTGGTTTGAATGTTCTCAAGATAAGTTATTTTTTCCGTCAACATAAGCATCCATAAGTATTTTTTTTATTTCATTCAATAAAATATTACTGGACTTACTTGCTTAAATGAAATGTATTATAATAGATAAAACATAAATCCAACTAAATTATAAATGAAATATCATTATATTTTTCAAATGAAGATTATATCATCTTTTATGTGTGTTTATATATGACTGATTTCTTTTTTTTAGGATTAATTATATAGAAATTTATAAAATTCTAATGTATCTTGGGAGAATTCCAATTCAATATATCATAAATTACTATAGTGATTAATTATTGTCTGATTTCATTTATTTATTTATTTAGTTTGTTCATTTTTAAATTATAGTAGAAAAAAGTAAATAGATTGGGGTTTGTGTGGTATGAATTCATCTAATGAATGATACAATTGAAAATATAAAAGAGGTAACAATGAATGGGGTCATTCCTAGGTTGGATTAACATCGTTCTTTATTATCCCAAATAATTTTTTCAAATTTATTAACGACACGATCAATGTCATTAATGGATCGAAATCCTAAACATATATTGACAAACTTAGTTCACTTGTTTATATATCTTATACACAAAAATTCTTACCCCTCCTATGGTCTTATGTGATAAATATTCCATGATAATAAACATGTCACCAGTATCCACCTATTCCCATCATTAATTGTCCATTTATTGACCCGCGTCATTCAATCATTTATTAAATGAAAGAGAAAATGGAGGGATAAATAATTATTTTAATATAGAATGATGCTGATGAAAAAACCCAATAGAAATTATGAAATTTCAACACAAACCCTTGGGACACCTATTACATCATCAAAATATAACTAAATCATGAATGAATTAAGGAATAAAAACTTTGAAAAAAAATGAAAACATAACATAATATATAACCTCAAATTAGAACTCCATAATAAAGGTGTTCAGAAGAGACATAGTATAATAACACAAATAAAAGAGGAAAATGATAAGAATGAATATCCTATAAAATAAAACTACTATAATGTAAAAAAAAAATAAAAACAAATATAGTAAAACCTATAATACTCCATGAAATGTCTAATATTCAATGTTTATAACCCGTACAAAATATATGATGAGAAATTTTAATAGAAAATGGGGAGATTGGATGAGGACGGGATTATTTCAACATGGTTATGGCTGATAGGTAGGATTCAACCATGTAAGATATTCTTGATTCTTCTTTATGTTTATTATTCCAATCATGATCACTTTTCCTCCCCAATTTATGGATTGAATTCACATGGATGTGTATTTGTGTAATTTTCTAATTTGGTTAGGTAATACTTAAGATGGTGAAAAGTGCAGTATATGGATATTCCGAATGATCAATATCTCCGGTTACTTGAAAAAAACAAAAGAAACCTGAAATTGTGATCGTATCCTCAAAAATTTTGTATTGGGGTAAAATAATGGTTTTCAAGGGGAATAATACATCTTTATATTCCAATAATATGTCATACCCCAATTTTATGTTACTTTGGCTCTTGAAAGTATATTATGGATGATGGAATCCAATTTGGCTTGGTGAATTAATTCCCCAAAGACATGTAATCGCATTGTGTTGGGAATTAGAGAGGATTTATATCTTCTATTAGGTCACAATACTATATTTTTCATAGAAATATAGGTTTTAATAGTTCCTATAATTACATTTAGTCATACAAACTATGTGAGATAACTCCATGAGTATATTTTAGTTATTCAATGATACCCCATCTAGTTTTCATAGCATTTATAAAATGATTAAATACCCTAATGTGTGAATTTAATGAATCATTAGTCATATGACACCTTATCAAGGGCCATTATGTGACAATCTATGGACTAGAATGTCATGTTAGGGTATTCACATAATTTCATTAACATGATGATGCGTCGTTATGTTTTTTCGTTCGATTAAATTCATGGGAAAATGAGAAATGTGTTATACCACCTTTTTAAAAACACAAGTAACCATTTATTTTAGTTTTCCATTTAATCTCATTTAAAATATACTAATTTTTTTTCTTATTAAAATTAAAAAGTCATACCATTTTCAAATTAAGATGATTATTTAATCTAAAACCCCCCATCTGTTATTTTAAAAAAAATAATTTACCTAATTTATGGTTGAGTAACAACCAATAAAATTCCAAATTTAACCACATTATCAAAATACCAAATTTCAAAAATACAAACCCATAAAATAAATCAAATACCAGGTTGAACAAGTACTCAATCAGAACACATCATCCAAATAATTTATCTTGTAGATGACGCCTAAATTTATGTTCCTCAAAAGATGCCAATAAATTTCACAATTTATTTTCTTCATGAAAATGTTCACTACTAGAATCACTATTAACAATATGAAATGAAGCATCCATACAATCACCACAAAATCTCATGATCCTTACACCAATTACAGTCCAAGACTTATTGTCTGAAGTAAGTGAATACACTCACCATCGATAGAAACCATCATCTACCTTAGATCATATAAAAAAATTAAATAATCTATGAAATTATAAAATAAAACCCAAATAAAAAACATGATTAATTCATCAAATATAGATATCCAGTCACACTAATCTAATCCCTAAAGACCTCAAAAATTTACAACTTCATTGGAGGTCACCATCATAACAATAAATAACCAAATATGATGAGAAGACCACTATGAAAACATTTTTTATATGGTATATTGTAATTAAATATAGGAGGAAATACTCCAGGATTGTATAGAGGACCAAGGGAGTTGGGGGAATAAACACCACAACTACATATCTAATCTATATGTAAGAAAATATATCAATTTTTTAATTCTTTAACCAGAAGAAAATCCCACCCTAAAGCACCACCTAACACTGCAGATATGGATTTTACTAGATTCTATTAACAAAAAATCCATACAAAACCCAAAATTAGTGTTGAAATAAACTTAATCCATACTCATAGGATCTGAAATCGAGTATTCCTCCAAAACAATCCCAAACCACAACGAGTACTATCATACCATAACAAGTATGGGTAATAGAATAATTGTTCTAAAATAAATAGATTAAGTGGTTAAATTATCGTTTTAATAGAGAGAGAAAAATAAAAAAACAATAAAAATATATAAAAAAGAACTAAAAATAAAAAATAACAATATGTCATTGAATAACCAAAAAAGGATTCCTCCTAAATAACCCCAAAATTATAAAATTATAAACTTCTATTTCATCCAAGCTAGATTCAAACAAAAAGGAAAAATTGATAAGGAAAGAGGTAGAAGGTGAATGAGACATATGACTTTTATCTTCAACCAACCCAAAAACACTAGATGAAATAGAGAGGAAAACAAGTAAAAACAAAATAAAATAGATGAATATTGGATGAAAAACAAAAATAAAAAAACCATAAAAGGAATAAAATAGATAGAGTATAAGTAAAATAATTAATTGGAACTAGTGAAAAATAGGGTTGAAAACGATGAATGAAATTTAATAACAAACCCAACCCCATAGAGGATTGAGTAGCAATTAGGGTGTGGGAAAAAATTAGAATTGAATGTTTTTATTAAAAGGGTTTCATAAAAGTCTACAAAACTTAAAAATTATTATTATAATATTCATCATGATATATTTATATTTAATATGGTAATATATAACAAAAGAATATTAAAACATAGGTGAGTCACTCAAATAAAATTTAATTGTTCATTATTCTTAAGGGGTGTCTCCAAACAATTATATTAAATTAAAATGCACTTCTTCATATGATAATGTTGTGTATTAAGGAATAATTAATTACTAAAGATTTAAATATCAATATTAATATGTAAAATAATTTCCATATACTTCTTATTCAAGCTCTTTATCTTGCATCTTAATTTCATAAACACAGATTCATCGACATTCACCGAGTTTGATAAATCGAATTTCCTCATTTTTTTCAATTTTAGTATTATAACCTCCATACATATCCCTCTATAACCAATCAAAGATTCAATATATATATATACTATCCATTTTTGTGTATATTACTTATTCCAGAATTAATAATAGAATATCCTGATCTTAATAATCCCAAAAATAGTACCTCTCCCGTTGTTATTTCTGATAACCAAGGCAGGGAATGGATGTTTAGTCATCCATCATTTATATTTTTATTTTCTAATACTATGTATTTTAATATTTCACACAAACAACATATTTTTTGGGTAATTTTAAGAAACTTTAACTAGGATACCAACTACTTAAACTAATCCAATTAAAATAAATATTTTTAGTTGATTTTATTGTTGTGAATCCCAAAATTTATACATTTTTAGAAATTTATTCATTCAAATAAATGTTTCTTGGTATAATTTATGCATAATAAATTATGGCTCACTCCATTATATTTCAAATGAATATTTATTAATCCAATTTTATGAAATGATCATATATAATTCATTAAATGTACCATGTCTCCTAGAGAACTCAAATATAGGATTCTTCCTAGTGAAAAAACACTCAAACCATTTTATTCAAATAAATCCATATAAATTAAATAAAAAAACATAAAATACATTCTGTTGAACCCCCCCCCCCCCCCACAATTATATTTCACTACCTCCCATAAGAAGAAAACATAGTAGAAGAGTGAAGACAACTATGAAGATATAAATATAAAACATTATTATTTTTCATATAGTGGAACGAGTTAATATATTTTTCCCTAGTTTTTTATATTCTATAAAATAAATAAAATTCAATATGAGGAATTTATTTAAGGTGATAAACAAATAATAAAGAGGGAGAGAAAAGAGAATTTCTTCATTTCCCCAAGTAGGGGTTCTATTTGTAGCACCTACGGTCAAGAAGATCCAATGTGGTTACCCTAATACAATGGTGGTTGGGCATTGTATTATTCAAACCAACCCATTGGTTTTCTCTCCATTTTTTAAGTGTACAATGATAGTGGGGAATCATTGAAAACTAATAATTGTTTTCTACCCCCAAGGGTAAAATAAAGAGATGAAGAATATAAATATTAGTAAAATAGAAAAGGGGATCCCAAATTGATGAATCTGCCTAAATATAGTATCCATGTTCATGATGATGTTTTGGATTCACTTTAATACTGAATGCATGTTCTATGATAAACACATCATGGTTTGAATCTTCACCAAAAAACCACACTACCTTCTTCTCGATGGATGGTTGTTATTATTTACTCTCTAAAAAAAAGTATTGGTTTTGATCATTTAAATGAAACATAATAGTAGTGATATAAGTTCAAAAATAATTTTACACTAAAAATACATGAATATAAAAATAATTAAATTACCTTAAGTTATTTATCGACAAAAAATAATTCCTCTAGTAAGGCCAATGGGAGTTAATCTAAAATAATTGGGAAACAATGATTGTGTAGTGTAGCTTTCAACATCACGAGGATTTATTCAAAATTGGGAGGGAATGGTTCCCCTTATTCATCAATAATATATTAATGGATCACTATAAAGTAGTGTCATAATTCAATGACATACGTAGAAAATTATTTTATAAAGGGTTATTATAGGACTCCTATAAAATCCTTGATGAGCTCTTTGAACACCTCATCTTCATAGTTTTAGATTCAAACTTCCATATCCAATTAAGATAATAATATTATAATTTCCATCAAAGGATAAGTTGTGTCAAACATTAATTCCGTTTTTTTATGATTTTTAAATTTTTAGGAAATGATGTAAATTAGTTCTAGAATGAATGGAAAAGTGAATTTCAATCTCACTCTTAGGAAGTAGCTCTCAAAATTCAAGGAAATTCATACGACATAGTCATATAAAAAATTATAATCTGATGATATATCTAAGGATCTCAATTGATTCATACTTCTTTATAATATTATTGATTAGTCAATATATAATTTTGATTATTTATTTTTTTTTGGACTTTTAAGTACAGAAAAATAATTAAATTTATTGTGGGTTTTTGGTGTGTGGATGCATGAAATGGAATAAATAACAAAAAATAACACAATGATATGAAAAAATGGTCTTGTCTTAGGTTGGGTTAACATGGGTCCTTTATTTTCAATTAAAATTACATAAAATTTACTATAACTAAAATAAATAAAATTCATGGTTCACTACTTTATAATGATATTTTTAATATTAGTCCATGTTCAACGATCTTATAGGCACACCATGTATCACCTCCTCCAAACAGATAAGTAATAAGCATTCAATGTCCATATACATATCACGAGTCTTTATATTAAACAATCATAAAATTTATATATATCAACCCACCTTATTCCTTCATTTATGAATTGATCCAAGATAAATTTACAATAAAAATAAGTTAGGGATGAAATAATGCTTAAATAAGTAATAAGATAAAGTGAAAAATACTAATAGTAAACCTCAACACTAATACTTCCTCAAAAAATAGAATTAAAATGAAAAAATTACTTTCCTTTGAGATGAAAACACTAGGATAATCCACCTATTTATCTTGCCTTAAAATAGTACTCCACCATCATGGAGTTCTGAAAAGTCATGGTTAAAGTAAAAAAATAAAATAGGGATGGGGAGTAGGAAATGATACAATAAAATAAAACAAATATAATATACAAAAAAATAAAAAATATATTAAAATCTATAATTGTGTAATAAATGGATAATTGGATAATTTTATAGCCCATATAGAAGTTATAGGTCACTATTGAAATATATAATTGGGAGATATAGTGATTATGGGATGATTTTCACAAGGGAATTTTTGAGATGTGGGATTCCCCTATATAAGATAAACATGATTCTTCCCTCAATTATTTATTCCATGTATGATCCCTTGTTTAACACAATTTATAACTGAATGATAGGAATGTAATTTTTTTCAATCTATTAATTTTTTTATTAAATTTTTATGATGGAAAACAAGGTGGAATCTTGGATATTCTAAATGACAGAGTGATTGGGTTCTTAGAAAACATAGCAATACTTTGACACTATGTTAAATCATGATGGAAATTGATTTATTATATGTTAGTGTGTTCCACATATAATTAACGCTTATTCATATGTCAAGAATGAATTTCCTCACCATCATAAGTAGTTTTTTCTCAATAAATTTCATTATATATGATAATAGTTACACTTATATGGTGAATGAATTATCCAAATATAGGGAATCAAAAAACAAGGGGTTTTTTATAATAATCATACCCTGTTATTGGTCAAGACACTATGTTTTACTAGTGACACATTTTTTTTACTCTTGAGATGTTTTTTAGGCACTAACACTATGTGATAAAACTCCATAAAACTATACTGGGTTCATAAATTTGTCTCAACAAGTGGATAAATTATCCCTAAAATGGTAGTGAACTATGAAGTGTGGGAATATGAAAATATTAGAGAATTAAAATCTATTAAAGGGCCATCATAGGTGTTCATTTGAATAAGAATGAAATGTGAGTGGATTCTATAACACCCAAATATTTTGATGAAATATTTCTCTTTAAATAATTTTAGTTCTTTGATAGCTTTTGTTACACGCAACAACAAGATTCCATAAACCATTTATCATTTTAAAATATTAAATGTCCCTTATCACCTTTCAATTATATTATAGGACATGAATATTAATAAATAAATTATAAAAAATAAATTTATACCCCTTATAGGTATTGAATTATAAAAATTGTATTAATAGTTTAAAATCAATAGAATAAAATTTATTAAATATTCCCTTTTATGTTTTGATTGATAGGAATAATAACCATTGTAAATATTTTCACCTCAATAAATGTTAAATCTGGTTAATATAGATTAAAAATGGGTAATAAGGCTATAATTTTTAATTATAATTCTTATAAGATGAAGGTAATTCAACCCTTATTACCTTAGGATTAAAATGTATTACTTTAATGGACATGTGTCTTAAAAAATAACCTATATAATATATAAATCAATGAGAATCACAAAACTCATTGATTTAATACCTCTAATATGTCCCCATAGGTATAAAATTAAGTTATAAACTAATATAAGTGTCTATTTTTAGAATATTAAAAAAATGATATAAATTGATTATTAATTTTATGTAATTATTTAATGACATTAATTTCTCACTCCATACAGATGAATTATATATCCATTTAATAAGAAATATAAAAAATTATTTTTATAAATATTAAAAGTGGTTTAAATTTATTGATTTAATATAAACCATGAATTTTATATATCTATAGGACATATTTGGGAGTTCTAAATGTGTAATATTTGAGTAAACCTTTTTCTTAATGTATTTAATGTTAAATTAATTTAATAGCGTAAAAATTGACTGTAATATTATTTTATTAAATTATTCAAAAAAATATAAGTCATGAAATAAGATATTATAGAAATAATAGGATATAAGATTTTATAAATCGGCCATTTCTTAACCAATTTCAACTTAAGAATTAAAAATTACAACCATTTAATATTGACAAAGTTGTCTTCATAGTTAAAATTAAAATTGTATAACTAATTGTTAATAAAATTGATATAGTTTTAAATTATAAAAACACTTTTTAAAATTATATTTTTTGATTGAATTACAATGCTACCCTTTCTATCCTTCTAATAACTATAAATCAAGATTCATTTATCTTGGGAATAAATTTATTATAATATAATTTTTTGAGAAATTCCAAGAAGTGTCCCCCACCTAAATTTTAAAAGGAAAGATCCTCCCACACATATTCACAACACTTGTAACCTTATATATCAACAAAAACCTTCCTTGTTCGATACTAAACATCTCTAGAAACATTATATAGGTTTTTTACCAAAATACCAACCCTAAATCCCATTAAAAGTCATCTAAAGGAGTTGTTACATTGAATTGGTAATCTCCTTAACCATTAACTTTTTTATACTCTTATTTACTTAGTATAAATATATAGTGTTTAAAATAAAATAAAAACATTAGTAAATTAATATTTATAAAATTTTATTATGATTATTAAAAAACGATTATACTCCAAATTTACCATCAAATGAGAAGTGAGAGTATCACTCGTGCATCCATACAGCTTACCGTCTCCACGTAGCGATACAATTAACTTTTCATCACCAAATTTTATGGAAGGAATAATGATGTATTTAATTTTAATATCTAATATTTTTAAAACATTTATACTTATTTAATGATTATATCTTGTCTACATACTTAAAATCTTATCATTTGGGAAACAATAGTGTTCCTTTTGCGTACATGTGGACTATGACAACCAGGATACAATGAGATCCTTTTTCATATTTATTTTACATGGATAGTAATTAGGATATATTTGATGAAAATTTTTATATAATAATACTATAAAGGTGAATTAATATTTACCTATCTTTTTTAATCCATATATAAATGAAAACAGAGTTCATGCATATGTATGACATATTGTCTCTATAAACAGTGAAATTATTTTTTATATATCAAACTTTTATGGAGAACTATTGATATATATATATAATGAATACATATTATAATTATATCATGATTAATATTTTGATTTTTTTAACTATTTTAAATGTAAAAGTACCAAGACTATCAAACTAAAATAATCATGATAAACAAAATAGTTAACACCTTGTAATGATGATTTTGATAAGGAATTATAAAAATTTGTTTTTTAAATGTTATAAATGGGTAATATATGAAATCATAAGTATGAAAATTTCTACATAGTATAATTATAATATATTTAAATATCTTATATAGGAGGTTAGAGTTATTTTTAATAAAGGTGTACTCAAGGTAAGGTTTTCTATGTCACAATATCATTGCTTATCCGGATTGTTTAAGAATAAGTTATATTGTTGAAATAGTATAATATACCTCTATAAAAACTAATGAATATTGTTATCCAATATTTATTTCTTTAAAATATATTATTTTATTTTTATTTTTCTTATGTTATGTACTCAAGGAAATAAATATATATTTTTAATGAAATTATACTTTATTTTTCTTTTTTGATAAAATTATATTTTTATTCTATATCTATATCTTATGAAAATGTTTTAAATAATTTTCTAACTATTTTACTACGACTTTTTAATGTAATTTTATCCATTATATACATTTTAAAAATAGTTTGAAAGGAAATTTTGTTTTCATTTTTCAAACAAGGTACTTTATGAACTTTTCAACAAAAATATTGAAGGAATGTTTTCGAACATCTATAGAATGATTCTATTTACAATTATACATTAAATTTTTGGTTTTTAATATTTATTTATATGTTTACATGGTTTATTTTATGAAAAGAAGTCATTTTTATTTTTTATGGTTTTTAATAAGTGATTTCAAAATGGAACGATTTTTTTCCATAAGAATGTTTTAATGATAATTTAGTGGTATATATGTTTATCGAAGACAGTAAACCTTGATTTCACTTATGATTTTCCAGGGATATGATATAAGGATACTATAATTCTTATATCTATAGATTTTTTATAAATATTATGTAACAATTTTCATGATACCTATTTCATTTCCATGGGTTCTGTTATAATGAAATGTTTATGAAACTCGTTTCTTTTCATTAGTTCAGACATTGTGAATACTTTATGGCCTTGTGTCACACATATTGATGTTATTAATTATGTGATGGGATGGAACTATATATACATCTAATTAATTTGGTAAATATTTATATCTCATGAGATAAATAAGACTATATTGGCGAGTGAACCCATTTTAGTAAGGGATATTACAACTATGATTGTCATGGGAGTGAGTTTTGATGATTATGATGGTTTAGGGAGAGAACTAATTTGACTCTGATAGTCATAGAAAATATCCTTTAATACTATGGAAGTATCTTTCTATATGTATGTGCATGATAAAATTCCATATCTTATCCCATTTTTTCACACATGGATCTTGTTATTTAATCATTTAAGGATTTATGACATATAAATTTCCAAGATTTTCTCCTTGAGTCAAGATTATGATTTATGATATGAAGGGTATAATTTTTATATGCTAATATCATTTTATAATACTCCTTTTCTCATGTTAGGATTGTAGGATCATTGATATCTCACTTTTTTACACATAATGAGCATCATATATCACTGTTTCTTATGATTCATTTCTTGGGTTGTGAAGAAAGTATTTATGTATTATATGTCAAATAATGGTGATTACAATGAATATATGAGTGTGAGATGATATAGAACTATTATGAACAAGTTTTTTATGAAAAAAAGTTAACAAAAATAATAGGCTTATATGATTTTTGGATTCAATCATTATGTTATGAAACTAATATTCATCTATTAATATGTAACTTCTCTATATAAAAATTTAGCTCAATATAGTTTTTATAAAAGAACATTTTAGTTAAAATTTTGAAACTAGTATGAGAAAAATATTGTAATAACACTATAGATCGGTCTATGTATAAGATAAAGTCTTCATGTTTTGATAATGATCATGAATGACCTAATTTGAACCTAATGTGTCACATAAGAGGGTATCCTGATTTGGACATCCAATAAATGATTTTTCATGATTTTTGGATTTCCCCCCAAGTATCTAGTTTCTCAAACTATGTTTTTTTGGTTTTATTCAATTGATCAGACTAGAATAAATCATGGCAATGTTGAATGCGATGTACCAAAAAATTATTTTCTTCCTGAGAAACCAAATTTTATGGGGTCTAAAATAAAAAAAATTATTTCATTGATCATATGACTTTTTCAACCTATAAATCATTATAATATTCTAAATTATAAAAGGAGGGAACAATATTTTTTTGAACCCCATATGAGAAAACATACACCATATTTTAGAGATTTTATTGATCTACTATTCAAAAAGAAATGGGTCAGTACCATTGAAAATATATTGTCTATTCTTTAGTGTTTGGAAAAAGAGAAAGTTATTTTGGTTGTTTATCATTTGGATGGTGATGAAGACTAGTGGTGGAATCTTATCAATAACACAAGAGAACAATAACAAATTTAATAAACGGAGTTAAACAAATTTAAAATCTTCTTTTTTATATGAAAATTACTTGAATTATTAATATAAAAATGACGAAATAATTCTATGAGTTAGATCTTATGGATGAAAAATCTATAGGTACTTATGATGAAACATTCACTTGATTTGTGATGTGTTATTTGTTATTATCATCCTACATGAAATTATTGTTGAAAAAAAATTTAGTTGAATAAAACTAACACCCTAATGGACATTTTACACAAGGGAATTTAGTTACTATGAATTAATTATTTGATATTATATAAAGTATAGGATGGATATTGGATTTACTCATCAATATCATGCTCTTGTTAATAAAATAAAAAACAATTAAATGGAAATTTTAATAACCATATAGAGAAGAATTATATCCTTCCATTATGTTGGAAATGTAGAAGGAAACATGGGTAAAATATTATTAAGTGAACTAGTAAATGTTTAACTGTGGAAACGAAGTTCATCTGGTAATTGAATGATGAAGTGATGGGAAGAAGTTAGATAATGATGTGAATAGAGAGAAAGGTCCATGGAATTAACAACCCATGCTATGGTTTTTTATATGAAAGGAGTATGGTAATTATGTTAACAAATAACCCTATCTTATGGTTAGTAATGATGATTAAAATCAACAACCCCATACACACATAGAAAAAAGGAAATATCAATTGATCGTTATTTATTGATGATAGGTACAATAAAAATGTTGTTAAAGGTACACCTACCATCCACTCTAGAAAGGTTAATATCTTATCTGATTATAGATCTACCCAATATTTTATATCTACGTACTTTTTCAAGGGTATCACAGTACTACCTCAAATATTATATGTTCTGTTATGCATAAAAACCCTTAATGGAATAATGATCACATCCCAATTGCATGTTTATTTTTGGACAAATATTATGCTAAGGTGTTCCCTAAAAATATTTTAATTCAACGACTAGTGAAATTCAATGTTATTCTTTCCATGGATTGGATGAAATTATATAAATACAAAATAAATTATAAAGGAAGGTAAGTTACTTTTGATATTCTGATCCAACAAATTAACACCTATTAGTGTGATGAAAAAATTAACTTCTAAGGGAAATTTCATCCATTGTATGGGTCATGCTTCCATTAAAAATGGTCGTTTTATTAGATGGTTGGGGATAAACTCAATATCAAATATATGCCTATTGTTTAGGGGTTTCTTGATATATTTTCAAAATATTTTCTTCTTCTTCCACTAAATCAGGATGTTGAGTTTTAAATAGAACTCATACATGGTGATACACGTATTTCAAAGTCTCTATATAGAATGGAATCAATTCCATTAAAAAAATTAACAATTTATATCCTAGATAATCCTGATAAAATATTCATTCATACATGTTCATCACATTGGGAATCACATGTTTTGTAAATAAGAATAACGGATCAATTAATCTATGCATTGAGTATAAATAAATTAAGCAGTTCACTATCAAGAACAGGTATTATCTACCATATATTGATAAAAATTTTGAACAACTAAGAAGAGTTAAATACATTTCCAAGAGTGAAAAGTTTCCAACATATCAATAATTGTGGGTGAAAAAGGAGGGTATACCCAAGAGGTCATTGTTTACAAGGTGTGGACACTATGAATTTATAGTGATGCCTTTTGGTCTTATTAATTCCGATGTTGTCTTCATATATTTAATTAATATATTCGTTATATGTTACATAGATTAGTTTTTAATATTCTATATATATTATATTATATTTTATTCAAATGGAATGTAAAAGATGAATAGAACTATAGATATGTGTTCATAAACCTAAGAAAAAAAATAATCTTTATAAAAAAAATACCAAGTATAAATTTTGGTTCAAAAAAAATTCATTATTTGGTTATATAATCTCAACTTTGGGTATATTAGTAGATCTATAAAATTTAAATGTTATTGAACATTGGCCTAGAACCACCGCGATGAATGATACATGTAGTTTTCAGGGTTTTTATTGATATTATCTATGATTTTGGGATAAGTTTTAATAGATATAAAAACCTATCACTAATTTATGATGAAAGTGATCCAAGATAATTTGGATGGATCAATGTAAATGTTGTCTTAAGGAACTAAAGAGTAGGAATGTTAGTGAACCTATTCGTAAAATACCATGATGTAGAGAATGGATTGTAATCTATTGTGATGCATAAAATAAGGGACTAGGATGTTTCCTCATGTATTGTGATATGCTTCTAGGTTATTCCTTACAAGAATTGAAGGTCCGTTAAAAACATTTCCAACGAATTATTTAGATTTTTCTAGGGAATTGTTTTCATTAAAAATATAGAGTAATTATCACTGTGGATAAATGTGTAAAATATATACTAATAAAAAAAATTAAAGTATATCATCGCTGAAAAATATATAAACATGCGTCAAAGAATATGATTAGATATAATTAAATATTATGAATCCTCAATAAATTGTCACCCTTGGAAAGTGAACAAGGTTGTATATTATCTATGACAAAGGGATCAAGAAAGAATATATATGATGAGAATCGAAAAAGATTCATAATTTATTGACTTATAATGGAAAGATATAGAAATCACAAAGGGAGAAATATTATCTAGCTCAAATGTGATTTTAACCATCTATTTAAGTAATGATTAAAGAGGCATTGAAAAAAAAAATTGAGCTATAAATTATTGTGAGAAATATTTCAAAGTTCAACCTTGTTTATGATGAAATGATAAGACGCATAAACTATGTACGTTTTCCATCAGTACAAGATTTAAAGGATCTATTATAGGATGGTAATTATTCATCATTATATATTCATCCTGTTAGTACATAGACATATTGAGATTTAAAAGATTGTTTCTTTTGGTATTTCATGACCCAAGATATTATAGAGTATATTTCCCTATTCTAGGTATGTTTTCAAGTTAATGCTAGGAGATACATGTATAAGGGGACATTATAACCATTACCAATAGTGGAAATAAAATGAAAAACAATCACTATATATTTTATCATTGGAATACCTAAAACAACTAAAGGGAATACTGTTATTTAGGTAGCATTAAATTTTATTATGAAGTCAAAAAGTTTCATTTACATTAGATTATATTTCACTCTTCATAAAATAAATCAATTTTATATTATGTAATCATTAATATTTTATGGTGTACCAATATCATTTTTATTTGATCGGGATCTGAGGTCTATCTCAATGTTTTTGAGAAGTCTCCATCATTCCTTAGATATATAGTAATGTTACCTTAGTACATATCATCCCAAAATATATATCCAGTCTGATAGGACCATTAAAACTCTATAATACATGTTTAGAGTTTGATCTATAGATTTAAAAGGTGTTTTGGATCAACACCTTCAATTGGTGGAATTTTATTACAAAAATAAATTTCACTCCAACATTAAGATGGATCCTTATGAAGCCTTAATTCGTAATAATTGTAGCAAACAAACATGGATGAATGGATATAAAGAAATAATAATATTGTGTCATAATATATAAGAGTAAATAGAATAGAAAGTCATAACCATCCATCAAAACATAAGATAATCTCATAGTACAAAAAAAATTATACAGAAAATCATATGAATGATATAGAGGTTGAAGTTGGGGAAAAGGTATTTCTATGAATATTTCCATGGAAGAGGGTGATGATATTTAGAAATAAGGTCATTTTAAGCCCTATTTATATCATTCCTTATGAAAATCTTGATTGTACAAGGATGTTATGTAATTGATTGGTACTCTCATAGAATCACTCTCAAAATCAAGATGTGTTCCATATTTCCCTCCTCATGAAGTACATACTTGATCCTTCACATATATTAAACTCAGTGGTCATACCACTGGAAAAATATATTTCTCATTAAGAACAACCGGTAGATATTTTTTACCATATATATAATGTTCTACAAAACAAGACCACTCATCGGGTCAATGTTTTGTAGCAAAACTAACAATTTGAGGAAGCTATGTGGGACCCTAAGGATGTGATGAAAAGAATTATCCATGTTTTTTGCATCATAGTGATAAATTTTGAGGTAAAATCACTTTTATGGGGGCGTAAAATATAACACCTTGATATTTTGTAAAATAATTATCCATAAATAATTTTATTTTTTTGATAGCTTGTGTTACACACAATAACAAGTTTAAATTATCAACATAACATTATTAAAATATTATATCTCCATAATTTTTTTATTGTTGAATTTTTGGGAATTAATATTAATTACTAATTAATGAAAAATATACATTATACCCATTTAAAAAATGAATTAACTAGTTATAAAAATATTATAATTAATATAAAAAAAATATATGGAAATACAACTTATGTTTTTTCAGAAAATTTGTTTTTAAATGGACTGTGTATTTTTATATTAATAAATTAAATTAATCAAATATGTTAATTATTATAATTAAATAAAAAATTGATCCAATTTTTTTAATATTCTAAAAATATTTTTCTTGGTATTGGATAATAATAAATCATGATTTATGTTTAAAAATATAACTTTTTCCCAGAAATCATTTTTCTCATTTTTCACATTTAAATTAAAATTACGTTCTTCCTTTTATAGATATTTAATTATATAAAATGAATTAAATATTTAGAATTATGAGGTTCAAATTGGGTAAATATTCAACTTTTTATTTTTTGTGAATATGAATAGTAACTTGGTTAAAATTTATTTGCATAATAAATGTTAAAGTTGGTAAATATAGATTAAAAATATGTTATAAGACCCTAATTTTGCATCATAATTATTATTTTATTAATTTTATTTTACCCCCAGTATCATAGGCTTGAATATTATTAGTTTAATGGATACGGTTCCATGATAATGGCCTAAATAATATTTAAATTAATGGAAGTTATGAAATGTCACTATATTTGTTTTTAATATCTCTTATGTGTACAAATATGTAAAAAATTATGTCATGAATGAATCTAAGTGTTTATTTTGAGATTAAAATAATTAGTCTCATGGTATGATTTTTTTTACATTTTATTAATTATAAAATGGACTTAATTTTTTATGCAACATAGATGATGTATTTCCCGATTTAATAAAAATATATATGAAATGATATTAAGAATATATAATGTGACATAAATTGAATGATTTATTATTAGCCATCAATTTTATGGATATATAGAAATTATTCGACAAGATCAAAAGAATTATATTTGAATTTCCCATTTGTCTAGATTTATTTAATGTTAAATTAAATGAATAGGTTCCAAATTAACAGTGATGATATTTTATCAAAATTAATATTTTTATAAATTATTTAAAAGTCATAAACATATTTATATAAGACAAGGTGGATATGATACAATTTTAAATTTCATAAAATGTCTATCTATAGACCAATTTTTACCATATAACTAAAACTTAAAAGGCTTTAATGTTGAGAATTTTTCCACTATAGTTAAACTTAAAATTTCATAACTAAAGGATAATAAAAATGGTAAGATTCAAAATTATAACACAATAAGTATAAATTACATTTTTTAGCACCTACACCGTCTTTTTTGAACACCAAATTGAGATTTATAGATCAAAAACACTAAAATTATCCCTTCTCAACTTCCTAAGAAACATTCCAGAGGACTTTCTCTTCCTAAAATACTAACTCGAGATTCTGTTAAAGGAGATATAATGGATTCGTTACAAAAACAAATCAACCACCTTAACCACTTGATTTCTTTTATACTATTCTTTACCTTATATAAATATATTTTATTTATCACAAAATAATAAAACCAGTATACTGAATATAGTAAAATTTTATTTTGGTTGTTATAACATAGTTATAAAACTTCTTTTCCATCAAATGTGAAGTGAAAGAACCACTTGTGTGTACGTACGACTTACCATATCCATGTAGTGATATAATTAAATTTTTCATCACCATGTTCTATGGATGGATATTATGACGGTTTTAATGTTCGTATATTCTATTTATAATCTAATTATCCTTTTTTAATGATAATATTATTTATTCCTTCTTACCATCCATGACTTTGCTAAACGATAATGTTGCTCTTGCATATATGTGCACTACCACCTCCACAAAGCAATGTGATGAATTTTTAATTTATATTTTCTTGGATGGTAATTAGGATTAATTTTATAAATATAAATATAATATATGATATAATAATGTTCCTAAAAAGGTTAATTAATTATTTCCTTTATTTTGTTTCATCCTTTGTAAACTGAAAATAGTGTTTATTTGTTCGTACACCCTATTATCTCCATGAATGGTGTAATTAAATTTTTTATCTCTAAATCATATGGATGTATACAATTATATATATAGTGAATATATATAATATTTATATCATGATTAATGTTCTCGTGTTTTTTTAACCAAGATAATTGTACAAGGAACATAACTACAAAACTAAAATACTTAGGATAAAAGAAACTGTTACACCTAGAACTGATGATTTTAATACGAAATTATTAAATGGGGGTGTTGAAATGTTATAAAAGGATCATATATGATAATATAACTATTATAATTACTATGGGACACAATTAGAATAAATTTAAATTTATTATATAAGAACATAGAGTTATTTCAAATCACAAAGAACTTGAGGTTATGAATTTTTAGTTACAATATCAGTTTTTGTCTTCATTGTTTAGGATTTATGATCGATGATAAACCTCTGAATAAATATATGAATTTTATTCTCATTTGTTTATATATTTAAAATACATTTTCCTCTCATTTTATTTATCTTATTTAGCAAGGACATACCCTTAAACATTACATATTCTAATAAAATTAGACTCGAATTCACGTCCTTATGATTTTGAGGATCTTTTCGAGTTAGAGTTTTAGATAATCAGGAAAAAGTAATATATAGTAAACCTAAATATTTAAAGTGGACCTCAGAGATTTTTTTTTTAAAATATGGTTTCTTTAAAATTTCCATCTTGACCTATTCTTGTCTCTACACTTCCTTAAACCCAGTGAAAAATAATTAAAAAACATGGGATGGGGACAAAAATATTATTAAGTGACATAAAAAATCCACTAGTCTAGTGAAAACTCCTTATAAATCATAGAGAAATCATATAGCTTCCTAGAAACATAATTTCCATGTCAAACATACCACCACCATTTGAAATTAAATAGCCAGACAATTGTATTCTATCTTCAAATAACTCAATGCATTGGATAGCTATATGGGGGATCACACATAATATCGTGATATATAATGGGGATAACACCATCATAAACTAACATATAATGGGATCAAATCACATTATATTGAGCCATAATGGGATAAATCCATCGTAAAAAATATCCAAGGTCAATATCTTTAAAAA
Source organism: Viscum album (assembly GCA_963277665.1). Lineage (NCBI taxonomy): Eukaryota > Viridiplantae > Streptophyta > Magnoliopsida > Santalales > Viscaceae > Viscum > Viscum album. Next base: position 641,225,823 of record OY728123.1, read on the forward strand.
GACATGAATAATATTTTTAATTCATGTGTCAAAAAATATTAATTATCAAAATTTCTACTTTTATTAACAATCAATTTTAAAATAAATAAAATTTTCACAAAATAATGAAACAATATTATTTGAAAATAACAATAAACATTTTAAAAATTAAACATAAAATATTTGAGGTTTAATGATGATAGGAAAAGTCTCTCAATCCGTATATATTAATAAACATTCCTTTTTGACTTTTATAAAGAGGAAGATTAAAAGAGAATTTTTAAAAGAAAGTCCCTTCCCTTGAATATGATTTGTCCCATCTGTCATTTATCATAAATAATAATAAAAAAATTATTTATTTATTTTCTTGAGAAAAGAATTATTTTTTATTAGTCCTTTTATATCACGTATTACTTGGATATAATAATTAATTAATTACTTATGGTCACCTTTGATGTTTGGATGATATTCCGCACTTGAGTCCAAAATGACATTATTATGATGACTATATTAAAAGTGGTAATTATTCCATCATATATATAATAATAATAGTGAAATAATTATCATTTTTATATATATAAATTATAAATTAAATTATATCAATTAAATAAGGTTTTGAAAAATCAACTATGTTACAATGATAGAGATGGTAGGTCATACAGATGCATGAGTATAAAGTATAAATTTATATTTAAATAACTATAATAATATCATATATATCATGTTGATGTTTTTAAATAAACTTATATAAATTTTCGACGTTATGTGGTGATGGAAAACGAATCTCCTCGCTTCGTGGAGGCGGTAGTCCACACGTATGTACGAAAAATGTTATCAGTTATCATTGAATAGAATTCTAAAATGGTAAATGATATTTTATCCCTTTATAATGATACATTTTTTATTAATATCATATATAAAAACTAATTCTATCATTATAATTCAATCTTTAGAGATGGTTTTGGAAAACGAATTATATCGGTTCGCGAGGCGGTAGTCTGTTGTACACATGAAGGATGAATTCTTTTTCAATTTGATGGTAGTGAAGATGGATATGGTCCTGAAACTAGCATAATGATATTTAATTATATTTATAATACTATATTTTTTATTTTATCAGGGTTGACTAATGTTTCAAATATTTATAGGAATAAACAAAATAGAAACCCTCGATTAAAATGATATCTCTTCTTCAGGAAATATCTGTTATATAACAACTTATGACCACTAAGGTAGGTGTTTCACGAAAAAAAGATGTATATAATGATTTTAAGGATTCTAGGATGCTCTTTTGTTAGGTATTATTTGAACAATGATTTGATTTAAGTGTGATGAAATGAGAAGAAGAGTTTCTAATTTATAATATAGTGGAGGGACACATTTGGAACTTCTCGAAATTATAAACTAAAAAAATTAATATTTAATTCAAAGTAATTAAAAACATATTTATTCAAAAATTAATATTATTATGAATCATAAATATCTTATAAAATACAAATAGAAAATCTTTGATTATATTTAAACCCTTATCTTTTTGGTTTTACCCCAATTTAACCCCCTTTTACTCTTACCATTACAACATTTATTATAACATTTTAAGGGCTAATATAGTTATTATAAATTGAAAAAAACAACAAATTGGATGTTGTTGATATAATAAACCGTATACTAATACATTCACTTAATTTGTGATTTTTATTAATTTTATATAATCAAATTAAAAAATATTTTGTACTAAATATAAATAATGTCAATTTTTAGAACTATTCATTACTTTGACATTAATAATATAAATATAATAAATATAATTCAAAAAAAATATTTAATAATACAACTAAAATTTAAATTTAATCATTGAAATTAATTTATTATATTAATTATCTCAAAGTATTTTTATTTTACTTTTTTTAATATCATTTAATTGACTTTTCCATTTATTGAATAATTGTTGCTTCAACATTGTGTAAGAATATAGGGTAATTATTTATATCCTAAAAATTTTAAAAATTACTATTTTGAATATAAATATATTATTTTTAAAAATAAAATTGATAATCGAACATATACTTTGGGTAAAACCATATTAAAATGTCAATTTTTTTTTAAACAATAGTGTGACATATTTGATATTTCATTTAATAATATGATATAAAAGTCATGATCTCGTACATGTGGCCCCAAAAGGACATAAATAAATTTATATCAACAAAATAAGTTTATTATAATAATAATATATATTTATATTCGTTCTATATTTTTTAAATCAAATATATATATCATGAAAACACATTTAATGTGTAATTGTGACTCTGTTAGCATTGCGGAAACATTACCATGCATTTGGATAAGACACATGTCATATAACCCTAAAAATTATTCCAAACGAAAATAATAATAAATAATAAATAAAATTTAATATAAAATTCTGTAGAGGACTTATTTGAACCCAATTATTATTTTTATGATATAAAATGTAACTTTTCCAGTGGTGCATAGGCTCTGTGTCAGCATTGAAAATAATTTTCATATTTATTATTTAATAAATTCTAATATATATTATTTAATTTATTTATTTGGGATATTTGTATTCTTTTATTATAAAATATTTATTACATAATTTTAACATATTTTAATATTATTTCTATTATGTAAAAATAACAAAAAATATATTGTATTTCCCAAAAATAATATTTTTTACTTTTCACTAAAAATTTTACATCTATAGAAAAATGTAAAAATCTAATCCTATGATAAATTTTTTTATGAATAAAAAAATAAATTATAAATTATGAAATTAAATTTCAATAAGGGATAGAAATTTATGTTAAAATACATGTGAAAAACATAATGGAAGCAAATTTTTAGAAGAAGAAAAATAGTTTTTCTTAAAAATTACTGTTATGTATAAAAAAGATTATATACCATATAAAATTATAAAATTGACCCTAATTTAATTATTATTATTATAATAGGTCTAATATTTTAACTAAATCAATTTTAAAATAGAATTTATCTTCAAAAATAGTTGAAACAAATATACAGTTTTTAGTAAAAAATTGTTATTTTTCACTATTCAAAAAAAATAAATATATTATGAAAATTATATAAAATTTATATTATGTTAATTTTGAGATATTGGATAAAAATTTACATTATTTATTTAAAATTATAATTCTATAATTTGAAATTGTTACTTTAAAAAAATCATATAAAAAATAAATCCATTACCTTTTTAATTTTTAGAATTACATTATATATTTATAATTATTATAAATTTGTAAATAAATAATTATAGTGATAATTAAAATGATTTATTTTAACATTAATAGGGTTATTACATTCCACCCTTCAAAATTGTGTCCCCGTAATTTTATACTGGTGCTCGGTAACTGGGTTTTGACATTCCAAAACACATTTATTAAAATCCCACCACATAAAAAAGTTTAAAAAAACATCCACTAAGTAAGAGTGGGAAGAAAGAATTAAGGTCATCTTATATAACACAAACTAGGTTTCCATGTAGGAAAATATGGATATATACTATAAAATTAACCCCCAAGTACAAATAGTGATAGATAGAGAACATGGTCATGAGAAAGTTTATCATTGCAAAATTGTAAATCTATGATTGGTAAAAAGGCCATTGATTTCATAATAAAAATGTAAATTTAAAACATATTATTCAATATAATTTTACTATTTTTGAGGAATTTCCTTAACATCTACACTAACTACATATGGAAATATAATTCCAAGAAAACTATAGTTTTATCCTTTAATCAATTTCAACAATAAACTCATCATTTTTACCGAATTATGAGTATAAATTTTTCACAACTGAAGCGCTGAAATCAACTTCTTTGGATCAAAAAACCAAAAAAAATATAAATAATATGTTCCTCTTATATTAATTTACTAACTAAAACTAAAATGGTTAGTATAATATAAAATAATTCTCCAAAAATAATAATCATTTGTATGATGAAAAACATCATTAATCTAAACAATTCAAAAATAGTTTCCAATGATTGGAAAAGATTATATAACAAATAACTATCCTTAAAATTAATCAAAAATATTCTAGTCTAAGATTGAAACCCAAAAATTTAGAATGATTTTATGATGTATTCATCCAATATGTATTTAAAATTTATCTCTTAGTCAAATCAACAAATCCTTCAGTCTCATACCTAAAATGTAAAATCCTTAATCACAAAATATTCAAGAAATACTAATAATTTAAATAAATAGACTAAATCAATATAAGGCCATGTTATGATCATATATTATTCCAAAAATAATGAAACCTTTATTTATCAAACAAAATAAACAAATATCATATATGGTTCACAAAATTCTAGTGATATTATTCCAAAATAAAATTGTTAACATAGTCACAAAATCAATTTCTGAAAAAACTTATGTTCCCAAAATGAACAAATCATTTATCCATTATATTTTTTAAATAAAAAAATTATACTAACAACTAGGAAATTACATAGGCCAGTGGTAGGTGATGCAATATCATCATCCTTAAATTGTGTGATCAATCCCTATGACCTTCTGAGACACCATGGGATTTCACTCATCCTATAGGTTGTCATTTTTATAAAAAATATTAATATAATCCTTATAAAATAGCATAACTTTTAGAAAAATCTTCCAAAATAATCTCACTAAATACAGAATTAAATAAATTTTTTATTCCCAATGGTTATCTCATAACATTCATTTTGCATCCCAAAATGTAATAACACATAATTTCCTTAAAATTAAATATCACAAAAAATATCATTAATCACCTTAAAATTTCAAAATGTAAAGAATCAAAATGGGTTTCTAAGACATTTAACTTATTATGAACCTTAATATTATGAACCCATTATTGAATCAATGACTCATAAAAATACATCCTAACATCCAAAGTGGCATAAACCCAACTCTCATACCAACAATAAGGACTCAGCCGAAAACATTACAAATTCTAATAATATTACACTAGAATTTACTTTATTAAATCAATGAGGATATTTTTTGTCTATAGTTTTTGATAATTCGGGAAAAACTTATATAGTAAACCCATATATTACATGTGGACATGACAAAAATTGTTTTTTCACATAAAACATTGATTCTTCAAAATTTTCATCTTGACGGTATCCATGTCCTTACACTTCCTCAAAACCTATGAAAAGAATTTTAAAAAAATATGGGATAAGCACAAAAACATCAATAAGAGAAATCAAATTATTAAAAATTATATTCTAGTGAAAATCCTTAAAAAAATTTCTTAAATAACATATCTTTTATATCAAAAAGGGCACTGTATTTTTTCAAAATATCATTATCATACCTTATTTTGAAAATCCAATGATTTACCAAAAACACATTACAAATAATAGAAAAAACATATAGGCACCTTGGTAAAAAATTTCTATATCACTAATAAAATCACCCTTACAGATGGAATAATCATACAGTCAACTTCTATCTCTAATGTACCCAATGCATTGGAGAGCTATAATTGGGCTCACACACCATATCATGACCATTAATAGGGCTTAAACCATCATATCATGAGGTGTAATTGGTATTATCTATTCATATCTTATGATATAATGGGATCAACCAATCAACAACAATTTTTAATGACCATATATATAATAAAACAACTGTAAACTATTTTAAACTCATGTAAAAAACATATTCAAATATCTAGATACTACATTTTCTTAAAAATATCTTTTAAACCGAACATGTAATAAATTAAACTGTAAGAAAACAATTCCTCTTTTTAGGTATTGATATTTTATTCAGGTTGTTTTTAGAAATAAATAATGAAGTGGTAATTTTCTATGTACACTTTGTGTACATATGAGTACACGACATGTACCCGGGTATCGCAAACATATGTGTCATGGTCGTGTAATGGATGAGTACATGGCCATGTGGAGACATAGAAAACTGCATAATGTGGGGGTCAGTTGAGGATAATTCATGGTGTGCACATTTAATGAACATGTTGTGTACCTTTCTTTTTATTTGATAAATCAGAGCAAGTTCGCATCTCATCCTTAGAATTATCATCTTATTCCCTAAGTTCGAATAGGAGAGTAATGGAACGACTGAGGTATTTTTAACCCCTCCCATTTCTCCATGTGAACACCAATTTATAAATCATTGGGTGTGTTGGAATACCAACGGTGATTTATCAATTCCCCTAGTGCCTTTCTTACGGATTCTTCCTCTCTCATGAGTTATTCAAGGTTGATCGTTTCTCAACTTTTTTAAGATATACACCATTCAAATCTAACTCAAGTTCCAACGTTCAAGAGTATTGATCATATGACATTGAGGTAGGTGTTTTGTTACTTCTTTTGTTCATATTTGGATTATATATTCTTAAAGATACAAATACACATGTTTGGAGTTTTGGGATTTTTGGAATTTAACCATGTTTAATACATGTTATGGTTTGTTTTCTTGAGAAATTATTTTTGGTTATGTGTAAGATTGTATACCTTGTTATGGGACACACCATGGGTGCATTACCTTGTATTATTGTTCATGGTCATTTGTTCTAGGATGCCTATAGGCTTGCCTCATTTCCATGCCTTATTTTTCTATCTTGGAGTAACTGATTATATAAAATGCATGTGTTATGCATTGTGATTTCTAAACAAAGGGGATTGGACTGTGAGAGCTTCCCAAAGGGGTTTTACCATGAGAGTTTCTTAGGCGGTCTTTTATAATTAATTGGGTTATACTATGAGATCTACCTTGGTGAACATTATTATTTTATTAAATGAATGTTGGATCCTTGGGCATTGAACCTTAGAACATCCAACTGGTCATTATATTTTATTGATGTTATGTTGAACAAGGGGGTACTTACCATGAGAGATACTTTTGTGGTTGTTTGGAATTGATTTTTATGATGTGGGGATAAAGGTGATAGACTGTGAGAGCTTTCCTAGAGGGTCTTAATTATTGAACTAAGGTTATGATAGACCGTAGGGGTTAAGACCATGTGATGTTTACTAGGCAGTTGTTTGTTAATAGTTGAATGATTATGAAGTGTCTTCCAAGACAAATAAAAAGCCTGCATATTGTCTTTCTTGATTGTTTAGATGGTCTTATGAGACATCTATTTGGTTACTATTACATAAGGGATACAATGATTTGGTCAGGTCCCAAGGTTACATTATTCAATGGAATGAATAATAAATGTTAAATGAATGTAATTGAAAACTGTAGGATTGTTTAACTTTAAGTAAATCCATGTTTATTACTTCATTTAAGCAAATTAACAACTATAAAAATTCAGAAAAAGTTAGATATATATCATTTTGTGGCTTCCTACTAGTATTCATCTCACACCCTATTTGCATCATTCTTTTTTACTGAAACTGATTGTATGGTTGCAGGTGTAGATAAGGTAAAGTGACCTTCTTCCTCAGGTGAATTATTTCTATTAGTGCTGGAGAGTGTGGGACCATGCTGAGGCTTGTGATTATGTTGGAGTTTAATTACTTTTCAGTACTTGGTTTTTGTATTTTATTTCCAACATTGTGACTTGTTTGGCTACTTTACTAGACACATGTGGAGTGCATCAATTATATATATTCTTTATTTATTTTATTACTATCACTCTTCAACTATTTACTTTTATTTTATGGTATTATTGCTTCTAAAATTTTTTATTATCCTTTTATTGTTTGTATAATCTGCCAAAGAGGTTATATTTTCCCCATTATCAGACCATGGACCTCGCTGATAGTCGGAATCCTCTTGTGTTTGGGGAAATGTGCTTGAGGTCATGTGACCAACCGGGTTCGGGGCACATTTTTGTGGAACCTAGATCCATGACATTACAAAGTGGTATCATAGGAGTTTATTTTATCCTTTTCCTTACTATTGGGAGTCTATAGACTGGGATAGGAAGGAATGGGTAGTTTGTAACAAGTTGTGCCCAGGAGTAGCTAACATGTGTATATGGAAAATCCAAGTTACCTCGAATAATGGAATTTATTCTAGTCTTTCAATTTTTTCATTTTATTTGATTTCACTATTGGGTAATTCAATTGTTTTTTTGATTTTATTATTTATATCATTTTGAGTTTATTTCTATTGAAATCTAATGATATGAGGGTATGTCTTCTCATGCATCATATAGGATCTTTCTAGTGATCACTTATCATGCATTCTGGTCATGAAATTTAGGATGAATTACTGATTGCATGTTTTTGTGATAGATTTTGTGCTAGGCATGCATATTGTTATGATAGATTTCATGATAGAATACATGCTATTTTGATAGGGTGTTGGTATATGTAAAGATTCATTTGGATGGATGCCAAGCTTTGGTCCCTGAGTTGTTATGGGCCCTATTGGATCAGAATTTGGTGGATCATGTTTAAACTTTATGTGAAATGTTTCTAATTATGATGTGAATAATGATTCCAAACTCTGATTTGAAGGATATATGGGCTCTCATATATCGGAACATGGCATTCCTTGGTCAAATTTTATGTTTTAATGGTATTTGAGTAGTTTCAGAGGCTTACAGTTTGGAAACCCAGACAACACGGTGTGTGATGTTATGAACGCAAGCCATGTGCACTTCTGTTCAGGAAAATCTAACATTTCTTATGTACATTCCATGTACCGTATGTACACAACATTTCGTTGTTGACTATGTGACTCATTGTGTGCCAAAAGACACGAGGTTGATAATCATTTGGTAGAACCCACCATGTACTAGGATTAAATGTTGCACTATAGAAAACCATGTATCTGGTCGTGTGACTAGCGGCACGGGTGGATGAATGTCAGGTGGTACATTCCATGTTTATCTTGTACATGTTGTATGGTAATCGACCGTGTATTCAACTGTGTGACTAATGACATGTATGAATGGAACATAAGTAGTATATGTTGTTTCCATGGTGAACACGCCTTGTAGCATTGTACATGGAGAGAAACATGATGATCTAGTCATATAAATGAACTTGGGCTGGAGGGAAAATTCAGGTACACTTCATGTCACAGGATGAACATGCCTTGTGAATGGGGTGTTACAAGACCCGGTTTGAAGAGGAACACACCCATGTTAAGGATCTAAGGGAACACGTCGTGTAGTGGTTCTCCATACTGTGTAACCATGTTTTATAAAACATGAATGATTTATTTATTCTACTCCCTTATTTAACATATAAGTTTTTGTAGTTGATAATCTTGTGCTGGAGTGTGCATTTTACCATGAAGAGTCATGACACTAAGACTTCCTCTAGGTGTACACCAGGTGCAGGGTGATGATCAGACATCGTAAATGGATGATCAAGGACTACCCGCAGATCCTCCCATCATGCCCATATTGGTACCAGCTACTATATCAGATGTAGGTTCTAATCCACAATTCTGTGAATTATTTTTTAGGAAGATGCATACTTTTTTGGGAGCACCACATCCCACCCCGGCTATAGAAAAGTTGACACGAGTATTCCAGCAGCAGCATCCTCCCACCATTTCATGGTATGTAGGACCACAAGCTCCAATGTCATGGTTGGAGACCATTCTATCTACCCTCGAGCATCTAGATATTCCTCTTGAGAGGAGGGTGAAACTCACGAAGTACATGAAACATGATAATTCCATTAGATGGAAGGATGTAATCTCAGAGGCGAAACGTCATCAGGATATGGCTTGGGAAAGTTATGGAGGACCTTCTATGATTACTTATACCCAGATATGTTGAGGGATGATCGATCCTTGAATTTCATGAACTAGAAAAAGGTTGGTCTTTCAGTGATGGATTACTCTTCCCATTTCATATAGCTTCAACACCACACACCTATTTTGGGAGGTGACGAGTTATATTTCGCAAGATGATTTGAGGATGGTCTCAGGTATACCATCTGATCATATGTGGATGTTTTTATGATGACTTCGGTGAATGCTATAGTAAACCAGGAATTGATTATAGAGTGAAATCTAAGGGATTTGGGAGCTGGTATCCATGGTAGTTCAGTATCCAGGGATGATACTCTTTCAAAATATAGTAGGAAGCACCACAGATATCTCTCATGCAATGTTTCTTAAGGTATCTAGGTGGTTTTCAACCTGTGTGGAAGGAGTGGGAACATGAGACCGCAGGGCCCATGAGACCCAGTACAGTGTCGATCTTGCAGCAATATGGTCATATCCAGCATTTCTACAGTAAGTTCACACATGCAGTGAGTGATAAGTGATCTGTTTGGACTCCACATTCAAGATCAGGACCACCAGTTTCTCATCAGTCATGGAATTTGGGTTTTTCATGTAGTTCGGGACAAGGAGGTGGTCATCGATGTAGTTTCTAGACAACATGTTTTAGTGATATTATGGTAGATCAGCTCAGGGTAGTCAGGTAGTGTTGTAGGGCCACTGTATAAGCTAAACTTTTGCGACTGAGAAAACCCAGCAAGAGCTGGATCTCGGACCCTCTATGGTTTGAGGTAGGAGTCTAGTTTCTTCATTTTTAGCTTCTACCCATTTTGATATAAGGGTTTCCCATATTTTTATATTTTTTGTTGTTTTGAAGAGAATTGGGCTCTGTATCTTTATGTATGAGGATATTATGACTCTAGACACTCCGTTGGCGATTAAGAAATCTAGTGTACGTTAGTGCAAGGATTGTCCTCTTGAGGATGGTGGGTCTTACATCTTATGGGACCTTTATTTCTTAGAGATGAATGAATTGATTTCATTCTCTAAATGGACTTGTTGGTATCCTTTTAGGCCTTTGTTTACTGAAATTTCCACAGGGTGATTTCTTTGTTACCAAAGGGTGGTTCTTTCAAATAAAAGGGTGAATATGATGTCCAAGAGAAGAGAGATGGACCCGACAATCATCAGTTAGGGGGAATTATAGCCCCGATTTGTAGTTTATATCTGGATGACCAAGGGACTTATCGGATGGACATTGCTCATGTGGTGGATCTTTTTACATATGTATTCCCATAAAAATATTCAGGTTTAACTCTAGAGAGATAGGTAGATTTCTCTAGTGAGATTATTCTAGGAGTGGCACAGGTGTCTATTCCTCCTTATAAGATGGTAGCACCAGTGTTAAGGGAGCTCAAAAAGTAGTTAGAGGAGTTGCAGGAAAAGGGTTTCATCTGACCCAACACTTCTCCTCGGGGTTTTCCTATCCTTTTTGTTATGATGGTGGATGGTACCCTCATATGTTGTGTAGATTATCAAAATCTAAACTAGTTGAAAGTAAAGAACCGATATCCCTTGTCAGGGATTGATTTTATCTTTAATCATATTTGAGGTTCCTGAGTGTTCTCGAAGATGGACATAAGATCCATTTATCCTAAGTTGTGTGTTATATCATCAGATATACCTCTTACAGCCTTTTGGAGTAGGTATGTTCTATAAAATATTTACTTATGTCATTCAGTCTAATGAACGCACCGATAGTATTCATGGCACTAATGAACCAAGTGTTCCATACATACATGGATTAATTTTTGTTAGTCTTCATGGATGATATCTTGGAATACTCTCACACTCAAGAAAACCATTTCATCCATCTTGATATCATATTGAGTATATTGAAAGAGAATCAGTTTCATGCTAAGCTCTCCAAATTTCACTTTTGAATGTACTATATCAACTTCTTTGGTCATGTCATCTTGGAGATAAGTTTACCAGTATAGCTGTAGAATTTGAGAGCAATAGTTTACATGGAGAAATTGAAAAACATCTTTGATCTATAGAGTTTTTTGGGGCTATATGGTTACTAAAATCACTTTATATAGGACATTTCATGCTTAGTGGTTCCACAGATGGGCCTAACTAAGGAGGGTGAAAAGTACTTGTCGACAGATTTCGGTGATTCCACATTTCAGAATCTGATAGGGAGATTGACTTCATCACTAATACTGATTTTATGGAATTGACCAAAGGCTACACCATTTACTGTGATTCATTAGGTATCGAGTGGGGTGTAGTGCTTATGTAGAGAGGTGGATTATTTGCATACAGGCCTTGTCAGTTTAGGCCACATGAGAGGAATTACCGAATGGATGATCTTGAGTTGGCTACAGTTGTTAATGCTTTTGATAGTTGGAGACATTATATTTTGGGAGCGAACATTTTGGTATTCAATAACCAAAAAATCCTCAAGTATATCTTTACTCAATGAGATCTAAATTTGAGACAGCAAATTTTGGTTGAGTACCATAAGTCTTTTGACATTAAGCTTGCCTACACGCCTGGAAAAGGAAACGTAGTGGCAGATGCATTGAGTATGAGGACTCAGATACAAGCAGTTCAAGAGGCAAGTAGTGAGTGGCATCATATGGATTTCTTCTCTGAGATTCATTTGGAGGTTCAAAAAAATAGGTGTAGATGTTCCTTTCTTCTATAACTGTTATCTCTACTCTATGGGATCGAGTGCGAATGAAGAAGCTATTAGATTCTGGAGGCATAGTCCTATGAGAGAGTGTGTTAGGTGAGAACCCCACTAGTGGGTGGACCATTGGTGAGGATGAGGTATTTAATTTTCAAGACGCATATGGGTGTCAGTATACATATGCGAGGAGTTTATATGAGATTTTCATTCCTCAGTTTGGGAAGTCCATCCTAGTGTCACCAACATGAATCAAGATTTACACTATCAGTATTGGTGGACAGGTATATAGAGGGATTTATATCATGTTGTTATGAGATTTTACACTGTTCAGGAGGTGAAGGTATAGCATCAACAACTTATAAGGATTTTATAAAAGTTAATCATTCCCTAGTTTAAGTGGAATGATCCCACGATGGATTTTATGATAGGTTTACCATGGTCACATCGAGGGAATTATATAGTTTGAGTTGTTATCAGCAGACTCACGAAGGTCCCACATTTCTTACCGATCAAGGAGAACTTTAGTGTTGATGAGATTTGAATTTTGTACATCTAAGAGATTTTACATTTCCATGGGGTTTCTTACTCTATCATTTATGATAGGGATTCTTAGTTTACTTCTCTTTTCCAGTGAATACTATAGAGGGCTTTGGGTAAATATGTACTTCTAATTATAGCTTACCATCCATATACAGATTGCTAATCTGAGTGCAAAATTCAGGTTTTGGAAAACATACTTCGTTCAAGATTCCTAGATATTAGACGATCCTAGAAAAGACCCTTGCTTCTAGTGGAGTTTTACTACAATAATAGTTTTTTGGAAATGATTCAGATGGAACCTTATGAGGCTTTGTACGGTAGGAAATTCTTGTCACCCCTATGTTGGATGAAGGTAGGATAGGTAGATATGATGATACCTAATCTTTTACAAGAGACCACTGAGTAGGTGGATTTGATTTAGAAGAAGATGATTAATAAACAATATCTCCATAATTCTTATGATGATCAACAGAGATGACCTCTGGAGTTCAAGGTAAGAGATCATATTTTCTTATGTGTCACACAAAGGTTATGAAACAAAAGTATTAGGAGATAGGGAAAGATTTCATTGAGATACATCTGCTCATTTGAGGTTTTTTTGACTATTGAACTGGTTACCTATCGGTTTCAATTACCTCTGAGGTTTCAGGGTATGCATGACGTCTTTCATGTTTCTCAGCAACTGTGTTACATTTCAGGTATGTCACATGTTTTTCAACCTTAAGAGGTTTGTTTTTAGGTGGATTCATCCTTCAAGAATCACTCAATAATTATTGTGGTTCACAGTATAATAGTTCTATGTGGTTGGTTTATTCCTATAGTATGGGTGTTATGGAAGCACGGGTGAGTACACAACGAGACTTGGGAGAGGGAGGCCAACGTACGATCACAGTGGCCAGAATAGTTTGATGTTTCTTCATCACCATCCTTGGAAGGGAAATTTTGGGATGAGTTCATTTAAGGGGAGAATTTTTTAAGAATTTAGATCTTTTATTCATGTATAGATCTTGAATTTGGGTTATTTTTTTGGAAAAAGGAAGAAATGGTCATTTTCTAAGTACACACCATGAACTTAGCATTACACATAGTGTACTTAGGTAACATGTACATCTGTGTACTAGCCATGTAATAGTCGAGTATATAGTCATGTGGTGACCTAGAAGACTGCCTAAAGTGGGTGTCGGTTGAGGCTAATACAGAGTGTGTACATTTAATGAACATGTCATGTACTTTTATTTTTTCATAAATCTGAGTGGGGTTGAATCTCATCCTAGTAATTATCTTATTTTTCCCTTGGTTCATAGAGGAGAGTGATGGAATGGCTAAAGAACATTAAACCCCTCTCGTTTCCCTGGGGGACCTCTGATTGAGACGTCGTTGTGTGCATTAGAATCCCACTAGTGGGTTCTAAATTACCCTAGATCCTTTTTTTGCTACTTCCTCTCTTATGAGTTATTCAAGGTTGGGAGTTTCCCACCTTTTTGTAGTTATGTGCTGTTTTAGGCCGATTCAAGGCCCTACATTCAAGATTATTGATCATATGACATCAAGGTAGGTGGTTTGTGCCTTTTTTGTTCATCATTGGATTATATATTCTTAATTTTCTGAATACCCATGTTTGGGGTATTGTGTTTTTTTATAATTTAACCCTGTCTAATACCTGCTATATTTTTTTATTGAGAAATGGTTTTTCATATGCGTAAGGCTAGATAACATATTATAGGAAAGACCATGGTTAAATTCCCTTATTTTATTGTTTAGGGTCATTTGGTCTAGGATGAATGTTGTCTTGCCTCATTTCTATGCCTTTTTTTAGGATGGAGTTTCTTATTATATGAAATTCTTGTTTTATGCATATTGATTATTGACCAAAGATTATTGAACTATGAGATATTACCAAAGGGGTTAGACCATGTGAGTTTCTGAGGTGGTATTTTATCATTAATTGGGTTAGACCATGACAGCTACCTATGTAATCATTATTTAGTGATTAATTGAATGTTTGGCCCTAAGTAATTTAATGTGATATCTTTCAGGTGTTCATTATATTTTATTGAAACTAGGTTTAAGAAGGGGGTATTGACCCTGAGAGCTACCCATGTAGTTATTTGAAATTGATTTATATGATGTGGGACCATAGGGATAACACTGTGAAAGATTTATCAGAAGGTTATAAAGTATTGAACTTAATTTATGTTAGACCAGAGGGGTTTAAACCTTGTAAGATTTCCCAAAGTGTTTTTTGTGAATAGTTAAATGATTGTGATAAGTCTGCCAGGACAAAGCACATGCATAGACTCTTTCTTTCTTGATTTTTTAGACGGTCTTATGAGAAATATATTTTTTACTATTAAAAAAGGGATACGGGGCTTAGGTTGGATCCCAAGGGTATATGAATAAATGAAATGGATAATAAATGTAAAATAAAGGTATTGAAAACTGTAAGGTTGTATATTTTTGAGTACTTCATAGTTTATTTCTTCGTTTTTTTTCATATTTCCTCCTATATACATTCACTGAATTTTAGGAACATATATTTTGGTGGTTTCCTATTGGGATTTTTCTCACGCCCTATTTGGGTCATGAGTTTGGACCCAAATAGATAATATGGTTGCATGTATAGATAAGGTAAAGTTCCCTTCTTCCTCAGGAACTTGATTGATATTGTTACTAGAGAGCATGAGAAAAAGCTTAGCCCTGTGATGTTGTTGGAGCTTACATACTTTTTAGTATGTTGGCTTCTATATTGAATATCCTACATAGTGACTTGTTTGGATACTTTCCAAGAAATATGTGACATTCATCATTTATATATATATACCAGTTGTTTTATTACTATCAGTCATCCGATATTTACTTATGTTGTATAGTATTACAGCTTCCACCACTATTTATTATAGTTTTAATCAATTTATACTCTACAACGGAAGGGATAGCTTCCCCATTATCATTCATTGGCCCTCACTATTAGTCGGCAGCCTATGGTGTTTGTGGAAATGTGCTTAAGGTCATGTGACCAACCGGGTTCGGGGAACTTTTGCGTGGTAACTGAATTCAGAATGTTACAAAACCAATTTTATTTGAAAATAAATATGAAAACATATAAAGTAAATATAAAATCATTTTTATTTCATTATGGTGGGAAAATATTCTCATTCCTTATAATTTAAAATAACATTCCCTTTGTACATTTTTAAAGAGTAACATTAAAAGTGAATTTTTAAAATAAAGTCCCTTAGCTCGACTCTGTTTTTTCACATACATCTATTATCTTAATAAATAATAAAATTATAGTAATTATTTAATTCCATTATAAATTTTTTTAATTTTATTATTCCTTTCATATAACTTATTACTAGCTCCTATAAATTAAATATTTCTTTATGTTTATGTCGGACACTTTGAAAAGATTTTGTTCTTTTTTCCAAAATGAATTTTCTATGGTAATTATAGTCAAAGTGGTCAGTATTACATCATATCTAGAATAATAATATTGTAATAATTATTAATTATTATATATAAACTATAATTTTAAGCCTATCTGTTAAATATGATTATGAAAAATTATCAATGTTACAATCATAGAGGTGGTAGACTATATGTACAGAAAAATAATATTTCCATTTTTCAAAGATCATTATAGAAAAAAGGTAAGTATTATTTTATCATTACAGAATGATAATAATAACATATATATAATTTTAATTCATTAAATATAATTATATACAGCATCCGTATTATGTGTTTATGAAAAATGAAACATATCACTCTGTGGAGGTGGTAGGTCACACGTACACACGAACGACATTATCATTTTTCAATGAATAGAATTCTATGAAGATAAATGATATTTTACCCATTTATAGTTATAAATATTTATTGAATATAATATATGAAAATTAATTCCACTATTATAATCCATTCTTGATATTTGGTGATGGAAAATTAATCACATCGGTTCACAATGTGATAGTCCTCCGTACACATGAATGATGAATTATTTAGCCATTTGATGGTAGTGGAGAAGTATATGGGTCAGTAAAATTAGATAATAACATCTAATTATATATAGGATACAATATTTATTATTTTTAAAGAGTTTTATGATTTTTTAGGGATGTAGAAGAATAAACAAAATAGAAATACTCGATCAAAAAAGATACCACTTCTTCAAACAATCTACTTTTCTACACACCTTATGATCACTAATGTTGGAGTTATTTCTAAACCAAGAGCTATATAATTAGGGTGGTATTTTGGTAAATGTTTTTCAAAACCAAAATGGGTTTGATGTGTAAATAAATGAGGAGAATATGTGTCATATTATAAGAGAGTGGAGGGGCACTCTTGAAACTTCTCAAAATAATACATTAATATAAAATAATATATAATACTAAATGGATCCAAACTTATTAATTTAAAATAAAATTTGAGTTTTCTTTTAAATTTTCTCATACAGTTAAAAACCTATTATTTGACTATATTTCTACCTTATCTTCTGGTTTTAATCCTTAATTAACTCATTTAACTCTTACAGTGATAAGATGGATTTTTACACTTATATGGTTAACATAGTGACTATAAAATAAAAAAAAGAACCATAAATGGATCAAGGATGATATTTTAAAAAGTATACCAATAACTTTGTCTAATAACTTATTTTTATGATTTTAATTTCATTAAATAAAATAATTCTTATTATAAAATATCAATAATGTCAATTTTAGGAACTATTCATTCCATTTACTTTAATAATATCAATATAACACTTATAATTAGATAAATCTATTTTATTATATCCATTACATCCGAAAGTAATCTATAAAATTCATCGATTACAGAAATTATCTCAAATTGTATTTATTTTAATATTTTTATTGTAGAAGTTTTTTTCTTGATAAACCATATTTGAAATGTCACACTTATTCAAAACAAGAGTGTGATATTTTTGAAATTTATTTAAATAAAATAATATAAAATTCATAATTTTATCCATGAATCCACAAAAGTTCATAAATAAATTAGTATCATGAAAATATGATTTTTAAAATATTAATATTAATTTTTATTAATTAAACGTTTATTTTAACTCACACATATATCCTAATATAAAATTTAATTTTTGAATTTTGATTTGTTTGTCTTATGCAAGGAATGCATAAGAAAATGGATAGGCCACATGTTATATAACCCAAATATTAGATGGTTCCCATAAAAATCATAAATAATTCCTAATATTTAAGCTACCAAAAATTGGATGGTTCTTGATCTACCTATGCCTGACCTACGTACACATGACCTACCAAGGATGATCCTATGATGCCAAGCTACCAACATAAGCAACCAATGCGATATCACAATACCACCGACTAATGTGACCTAAAGATGTTGAACCACTAATGTTGAGCTACCAATGCTAAGTCGCTGATGTGACCTACGGATGGAAAAACTAGAATTCTGGAAAACACTTGAAATGAGATACTATTACCTCCCATAACACCACAAACACTTTATTTTAAAAAATTAATGGAATGGGGTGGTCTAGTCCATTACATAAGATACCTCTCAAACTATTTTATCCCTTGAGATTTCAAAACCAAACCTAGAAGAAAGGGGGGTCAGAAAACCACATCGTAAGATACCTCTCATGGATAAACCACCCTGTGTTGTCAAAAAGAAGGAGCGAAACCTCAACATCCAAGAACACCTCGTCCGACATATGCTAACCTGAACATACACAAGATACACCACAGAAGAACCAAATTCTGATCACATAAATTATGGAATTCCTTCCTCCATGTCAAATAGTATTCACTCTAGACGGCAGAGACTCACCCGCACAGGTTTAATTGCATCTCAATTAATATGTCTTGATTAGGAATCTTGTCTCCCCCTTTTCACATGTTAGGACTTAATCACACACTATGGAACTAGGAAGGAACCCATATTATATAAAACATGGTTTAATCACTACATCACAAATAAAAACACACAAGAGAAACTAAACAAAAAAACTCCATGTACTAGTCACGCATCTGCATCTTCCTTTCCCAAGTACTCGCCTCCAAGCCACCATGCCTCCACAACACACAAACCAAAGGAATGTTCCATCCCCATAGCATTGTCTTATAACAATCCTGGATCTCCACTGGTCACTCCACAAGCATTGAATCATCCTCAATATCTAACTCTCTACAGTTAATGACATTGGAGTCATCATGAAGATACCGATAAATCTAGGAGACATGAAAGATGCCATGGATCCTCTCTAACTATATGGGAAACGCCAACTAGTATTCCACCACACCAACTCACCCCAAATCCTTGAATGGTCTGATGGTCCTTAGAAAAATCTGGCTCCCACTACCAAACCTCTGCTACCCCCATAGAGGGGAAACATTCAAGAACACATAGACTCGTACCTCGAAATCCAAGGGCCTCCTCATGTGTTATTCATAAGACTTCTCCCAGACATTTTCTAACTTCATACTCTCACAGACATGTAGAAACTTCTCAGTCATACTCTACTCTATATTCGGACCAAGAATATCTACCTCTCTAACTGTTGTCCAACACAAAGGTGAATGACACAGTATTCTGTATAGAGCTTAAAACGGAGCCGTGCCGATGGTAGAGTGGTAGATATTTTTGTAAGAAAACTCTACCAAGTGATAATGTCACAACTAATTCCCACCAAAATTAAAGATGCATTCTTGTAGAATGTCCTCCAACATCTGCATGGTCCCCTATATCTTCTCATCTGTTTGGGGGTGGAAACTAGTAATGATGCATAACAATGTTCCAAAAGCATGTTAGATTCACTTACAAGCTCGCGAGGTAAAATGTGTGTCCCGATATGACTCAATAGATCTTGAAACTCAATGCATCCACACCAACTCATCCACATACCTAAGTGTTAAGGCATCAACAGCACCTAACTCCTTAATTTCTAAGAAGTGAGCCAATTTCATCAGCCAATCAACTATTACCAAGATTTCATCACATCCTCCAAGATCACTAGGTAAACCAGTGACGAAATCCATTGAGATTCCATCCCACTTCCACTTGGGGACATCAAAGGGATGCAAAAAACCACCAATAACATGGTGCTCATACTTCCCCAACAAGAACACTATGCACTTTTTCACAAACTCTGACACTACCCACTTTATCCTAGGACACTAGAACTATTCCATCCAACCATGGTACATCTTAGAAACTTCCGAGTGTACCGCTTGGGGTTATCTATGAAACTCATTGATAAATACCCCATGCCTTGGTTCTGTAACAAAAATCTTCTCATGGAACATCACCAGATCCTAACCGTCCTCATATCATCCCTCTGGAGCATCACCTTGGTTAACACGATAATGCATCACCTCTGCCTTTGATTCTATACAATGAGACTCATCCTCCTGGTACCTTAGAGATTATTTCACCATCATCTGAAATAGACATCACCTACCACCATCCATTCCTAAATCTAAGTTCAAGGAAACAAACTCCTCTATCTACTTCCAAGAATATGTAGATTCCCAAACAACTTCCTCCTTTGACTTCCTTATCAAGGCATCAGACACTACATTCCCCTTTCATGAGGTGTAAACATTATCCACCTTTGCTACTGAAAGTTCAAGTCACACTGGGAAAAGATAAAACTCGGTATATTGTGATCAATCAAGACTACCAAGTTTTATCAAATGAGGTATTGCAGCCACAACTTCAACGCAAACATGAATACCGCTAGTTCCGGATCATGGGTGGAATAGTTATGCTCATGGGGATGTAACTACAGAGACCCATAGGATATCACTCCTCGTTGCAGCATCATCACACACCCCAAGCCTATATAGGATGCATCGCAAAACACCTAAAACATCACACCTTCCCCTAGATACTAGAGAACTAGAACCCTAATCAATTTCCCCTTCAGCTAGTTGAATGTTGTCTGACACTGCTCATTCCACACAAATTCCTAGTCCTTTCTGGTCAGAGATGTCAACAGAGTTTCAAATCAAGAGAAAATGGGTAAAAATAATGTTTTATATCTTTCTAGACCAATAAAGTTTCAAACTCATACCACATTCTTGGGTTCTACCCAAGAAATTATAGTCTCAACCATTTAAGGGTCCACTGCTACAACCTTGTGAGACACCACATTCCAAAGGAATTGTACTTCTCTTATCAATAACATTCACTTTGACAATATCCCATAGATCTTGTGGCATCAAAGAGATTCTAAGGTTGTCCTATGATGCTCAGTATTCTCCTCATATGATTTTGAGTATATCATAATGTTGTCGATGAATATGATAATGAACTAGTCTAAGAACTCGTGAAATATAGAGTTCATAAGTCCCATGAATACGACTGGTTTGTTCATATCCCTGAATAACCTAACCAGGAACATGAAGTTCCCATGCCTTTACCTAAAATTAGTCTTCAAGATGTCACCATCTTTTACCCTCAATCATTGATACCTAGACTACAAATCGATCATAAAAATCAATTTTCTCCCCTCAACTAGTAAAAATATCATCTACCCTTGGGAGAGGGTAATGGTTCTTAATAGTTACTAGATTTAACCTCCTATAGTCTATACAGAGCCTCATACCACCATCTTCCTTCATCAAAAACAATACCGGATCACGCCATAGTGACACACTAGGCTGTATAAAGCCCTTCTCCATCACATCGTCAATCTGAATCTGTAACTCCCACCACTCAAAAGGTTTCATCAGATAAGTATCAATCTATATTGGACTAGCACCATGTTTTATGTATATTAGGAACTCAGCATCATGTTAAGGGGGAAAAGTCACATCTTCCTCAAAAAAACATCCAATAATTCACTAACAACTCGTGGAACCTCCACTATCTCAGCTTCCATCAATTCCACTGACATCTCAGTTAACCACGAAAAGAGAGGCTCCATGTGAAACGTGCCAACCTAATAACTCCTCTCACTAGCCAAAGCTACACACTGGCCATCAATGTCTGAAAACATGACTCTCCACCAAAATAATTTGATGATATCATGCATGGGAAATTACCATTTTACTCCATGTATGACATTGTGGGGTTGCATCTATATCAAGAAGAGATCCCCACTATTCTTATACAGTACCAACATCAGTCTACAGCCCCAAAAAACATCAAACAAACTAGTATGACCTCCGAATGGTTTTCTCAACCCTAGGGGAATATAATTACACTCTATGTCTAGTCCAAAAACATGGGATATACTGGGTGTAATGAAGGAGTGAAAAGGTATCAAATAAAAAAAATCACAAGAAATAGTACTGAACACAGTGATCATACCATGAAAAATATATAGCCCTACTGAAACCACTACCACTACAACATGATAATGAACCTTCCCTACTCCTCTACCCTTATTCTATTGTATACCTACTTGACCAAGTCCATGTAGAGGTCACTGAGGTCAGCCACCTCCTGCTATGTCTCTCCTTGGGGGAGGAAGAGCTTGTTGTCCCTAATGTTAAAATGGTATGGATAACAACTGCTACTGAGGTGGGTGCTAAACCTTCCCACCTCCACCATACTAATCTCAAACTGGGCACTGACACTGAATTTTCATGTCGCCTCGACAATCAAAACAACTCATTTCTAAGATGATGGAAAATGCATGATGACCAAAAGGTTGAATCTAAAACATCTGAAATTGACTCCCTACTGGCCAAAACCTCAAACGCCCTGGCACTTAAGTCCTACTACTGGAATCTCTGCCCTTCGTAGGACCCTACTCACTCCCCTCTCATAGTATATATCCACAAAAGTGAAACCTATCAACCACTTATGCCTTCTTCTTGACCTATAGGTATGTTGGAAGGAAAGATGGAGTGGCCCTCTAAGTGTATTTCTAAAGACTCATAATCTAGAAAAATATATGGAAAAATGTGAAGGGGATCCTTGAACTTGATCCTCAACTCCCATACTGACATACACTGATGCTGGAGGGAGAGTAACCCTTTCCTATTCTTAGTCTTCATGGTTGAGGAAATGAATTCCTCCCTGAACTCCTTATCAAAATCAACCCACATAACATCATCCTCACATGTCTCCCATAGGTATAGTTTTCACCACTTTTGTTAATCTCCCCTCTTGTAAAAAACTTCCAATAAATCCTAGTACTATGTTAGAGCCCAGATCAATCTGGAAGTGGTCACTAGCTACTAAAACCCACTCTCCTTATTGGTATCTGAAATTTTTCCTTCTTACAATCCCAAAGTCTAACACGGGATAGTATGAAGAGTATCATGCCACTGATAATACTCCCCCATTGGTTCAACTCTTAGTTGGTTTACTAGGTCAGCCTGAAGAGCCTCTACTACCTCATCCACTCATGGACGATGATTGGGTTCCACGGTTGAATGGTAAACAAGGAACACATGATCCCAAGTAGTATGGAATTTTATTTGAGGATCATTTTAACATTTTATTATTTAATTTCTCTAAAACTCCCAACTCATACAGGAACACAATTCATCATGATACATGTATATTTCTTAGGGTCTCTACCCTGGAAATGGTGTATCCTCAATTGGTTGTTCGGTAAACATAGAGTCCTTGCATCAGATCATGAAGGCTCCTAAAATCATGTGTTATAGCTAGTATTTCTTAGCATATTTCATGCACCAAGATCACATAACATAGTTGCCCTACCATCCCATGTATTCCAAACTATGCCTAACTCTAAACTCCATCCTATCTCTTAACTATCAACCTCTGATAACATTTTATCATGACCCTCCATCATTAAGATAAGGGAACAAGACCTTCCATTTTCAATATGAAAAATAGATAATGACCCTCATGTATCTCCTCTAGTGGGGTGTCGGCCTAAACTAAGGCTATACAAATCTTGATAAATGGGAGGACATACCCTTTTTATAGTAACCAAGATGGTGAGATAAGATGTATCAACCTCCTGCCAAATCCAAGATATATATATAAAACAATCCAAAAATCCACACCACATGCATGTTTAATGTAAACTTCTAGAAGTACATTGAGAATATCCAATGAAAATACCAAAAGAACAAAGATAAGTGGTGACACAATAACTATTTGACACCCGGGATAGTAGGGTATATGATGGTCTGTGTAATCTCCTTAGAAACCATAAAATTGTTTTATAGACATAATTTTATCATATATGTATACTTGGTAGGAAAATATAAAGTCTCTCATACATAAGGGGGAGAAGAATACTAATTACCATGTTAGAAAAAGAGAATAAACTCAAAATAAAACATGGTATAATATCCACCCCAACCTCACCAAGAAATGCTCAACAAAATAATGCAAGTCAAGTAAACATAAGTAGTAAGCACATCGATTATAGGGTACGTCACACCACTTCCCACTAGTCAACAGCTCATCCCTAATGGAGAACATTGTGAAACTTCCATGATCTTCCACAAGCCTCACTACCATAACCATCCACCACATACCTAGGCCACCAACCACAACTCCCCGGAAAACACCTAGGCCACAACCACATCACATCCTCCCCACACACACGTAGGCCAAAAAACCACAACCTCGTCACAAAGACACCTGGTAAATTACAACATATCTTATCCTGAAGACACATGAGAAGCACACCTCACCCACAGACACCTAGGCCTCAAAACCGCACAAAAAGCTTCTCGGATATTCTAGGGTTACCAATGCCTAGAAGTGGGATCATATAAGATCTAATAACCATTCATCCATCCTCCAATCATGATGTTGTTAAAGGACACCATCCCTATAATATTGGGGGTGTTTTTCATGTAGTGCTAAAAATAGGTGGGGTGCATATAGAAATCACAAGGAACTACATTTATATATATATATATATATACACCAAGCACTCAAACCAACATATGGGTTTTCAAAAGAAACAATCATCCCAAAAAACTACACTTGTTTCCACCTCTAATGTATAAACACACCCCCAGTCACAGAAAAAAATCATAACCCTAACCAATTCATTCAACCAATTACCATTCTGCATAAAACAATTCATTTAATTATTTATTCCATCCATACCCAGGAAAATACCAAACAGATCACCCCATAAGTAAAAAAATAGCCTACACACACTTCATAAAAGCCTTTGGAAACTCAGGGAAAAAATACCACACAATGTAACACCATCCTCTTCAAAATTATCCATCCCAAACAATCCTCTGTAGTCCACTGCACAAAAACACCACATCTAGAAAAAATTAAAAACTCCACTAGAATTTACTCCCATAGAATAATAAGTTTATCCATTCCATAATTAATCAAACTATCCAACCTAAGATTCCATTACACCACATGCACATCCCCATACACAAAACCTACTGCAATCATTACCAAAGCCAAAAAGCACCATACACAACACACAACCACACCTATCAAACAGAGTATCATCATGTCTGACCAAAATTGTTCTTTAATTCCACTTTCAAAATTCAGGGGTTATCACAAACCAATTTTAATCCTAAAGAATCCATTTACATAACTATATATACATGATTAATCATGTTTTCATGTTCACATTCATTCAATATAATATCATCAATGAGAATTCATGAGTCTGATGCACAATAAAAGACAACCAACGACCATGATTTTCATAAGGAAAATAGACAACACAATTAATAGCATGGATCCATGATAAAAGATAAAACATCCCAAGAATAATCACTATATTCCCAACCCCACATTTATTACAATAGTAAAAAAATGATATTGTAATTAGTATGTTCATCTTCACAAAATCCTTAATTTCGATTTGGATTCTATCATATACTCAAAGGTACATTTTTTTACCCACTGCACATGATACAAAAATTATTGAGAGATTAACGAATTCCTGTTTCAAAAAATAGACAATCATCAAATCCTCCTTGTTCCAAAATGAGGGGTGAATGAGAAGTAGAAAGGACTCAAGTGAAAACAAGATTAGAAGGCCGAACCACAACACACATGACTCCATAGGGAAGAAAGGATTTGGTTGCACCAATAGGAAATAGAAACATACTAGAAAGAGAAGATCTCAGCATCGAAGATCGATATTCTATATCAATGGACGGAAACCGTTCCAAGGCCATTAAAGTCAGATGAGGGTCAAGATTATGCTATCTAACTATTTCAATGTCTATGGAGCGTTAGGATATAAAATATATAATTAATATTCTTTGAAAATATATTTTAAACACTCAAAAAATATAGGTAACTCATTCACTATAAAATATATCATAAAGGGGTGAAACTAGAAAAAATGGGAAAAACATGAATTGAATCACTAACGGGTGAGTGACCGATGCGACCTACCGACGTGACTCAACAATATTGACTCACCGATAGTGACTCACTGAGGTGACCCACCAACAGTGAGTCACCGATGTGACCCACAGATTCCTGACTCCCTGACGTGTGTCATCAATGCCCGACATACTGACACCCAGCCTACCAACGATGAGCCACCAACACTAAGCTACCGATATGAGCTATCGATAGGAGCTATAAAACCACCAACCGACTTGACCTACTAACACTGATCCCACAACACTGAGCTATTTATTTTGACTCACCAATGCGACCTACTAATGGAAAAACTTGAATTTTGGAAAACTCTTTAGATGATATATTGTTTCATCCAAGAACAACCCAAACGCTAAATTTTTACAAAGTAATAGATCGAGGAGGTTAAGGCCATTATAATGAATACCGACTATCTAAAAGCTTCTCAATAATTAGGAATTTAAAAATACACCATATATCCTTTAAAATGGAATCAAAATCACATAAATATAATTTTAAAATCATTTTCCATCAAAATAAAATGTTAAAGGATTGAAACTATAAAAACTGGAAAAAACTGGAAATTTTACAAACCGTTGGAAATGACTCACCATTGGGTGAGTCACCATCACGAGTCACCAGTGCATGAGTCACCAGTGGATGATTCACTATTTGGATAACCACTTTTATGAGCCACTGATGGGTGAGTCACCATTGGGTGAGTCAATAGTGGTTGAGTCATCAGTGGCTAAGTCACTGATGGCTAAGTCACCAATGGGCAACCCACCATTGGATGAGTCACCATTGTGAGTCACTGGTGGGTGAGATATCAATCGATGAGTAACTGTTAGTTGACTCACCACTAGAAACCTACCATCAGTGGCTCACCATTGTGATTCACATGTGCAATTCACTATACTGACTCACTGTCGTGAGTCACCGATGAAAGTCATCATTCTGACTCACTGGTCCTCACTCGCCATTCTGACCTACCAGTGTGAGTCACTATTATAACTCCCTAGACCTAACTCACCATTCTGACCTACTAATGGAAAACACACTATCAATTGATCAACTGTTGGAAAAACTCGATTTTTTGACTAACCCTAAAAATGAGTCATTGTTTCCACAAAAAGCACCACAAACACTAGATTTTCACACAGGAATTGACCAGGGATTTCCAAGATATTACATCATATTCCTCTCAAAATATTATCATACTCTTGAATCCAAAAACAAACACAGAAGCAAAAGTCTAGTCTGAACAACTACCTCATGGGATACCCCTCAAGGATCTATTTATAATTTAAACCCCACTACCGACTCAGCACACCAAAGATCAATTAAAAACCACTCATTTTTGTTCAAATTATAGATTGAAACCTCAACATCCAACAACAACTCCAAAATCTGCTAACCTAACTAACTAGATGAAACAGGACACAAACACAGAAACCAAACTTTTCAAACACATGAATCATATAATCCAATCTTCCATTTCAAGATATTATTCTCTCTATGTGCATTGACCCACTTATATGGGTTTAATCACATCAAAATTAATATGTCTCGATTAAGAAACTTTCTTCCCATTTTAACATTTTAGAACTACATCACACATTTAAGAACAAGGAATCAACTCATCACATAATAAATATGGTTCAACCATTACATCATGAGGAAAAACATAATAAGACAAAACTCAGAGAAACTCTGGGAAATGGGCACATTTATGCGCTTCTAACACAAAAATACTCTCATCTAGGACATTGTGCCTCCATAACACATGAACTAAGGGAATTGTCCCTCCATGTGGAACCTTATCTCAATGATCCTGGATCTCTATAAGCTACTCCACAAACATCACCTCCTCTTTGACAACCAACTCTCCTGAGTCAATGATGTGTGATTCATTATGAAGATACTGATGAATCTGAGAGATATGAAAGACTTTGTGGATCATCTCGAACATGAGTGGTATTCCCAACTAATTTACCACCCTTGGAACTCACCCTAACACCTCAAAGGGTACGATGAACCTGGGGAAAATATTTCCCCCTCTTCTGAACCTATACTACCCACATCGAGGGGAGACCTTCAAAAACATGTGGTCCTAACCTCAATCTTCAGGGGCCGCCTCCTATAATAAACATTCAACTTCTACTGGTATTTTTATAAATTCATCCTCTCATGAAAAATATTAACCGTCTATTTTAATCTTTACACAACCTTGGGACCAAAAGTACTTTATCCCCAAACTCTTTCTTCCATAAAGTCAAATGAAATGGGCTTCCGTATAAGGCTTAAAATGGAGCAATGGTAATAGAAGAGTGTTCACTATTATTATAAGAAAAATCTACCAAGTGTAATTTTTACACACAAGATCCACAAAATTCTAGGTTTCATGCTTGTGACATGTCCTCGAACATTTAGATGGTCCTCTCTATCTACCCATCATTCTGAGGGTGGAACAAAGTGTGAGGCGTAACTAAATTCCAAAAGCAAGTTGTAATCCCCTAAAGACTCATGAGGTAAAATGAGTATTGTGATCTGAAACAATGGATATTATAACCCCATGATTCTACACCACTTCATCCATATACCTCCTGTACAAGGAATCACCTGTGCTCGGCTGCTTAATCTCGTTGAGGTGAGCCGATTTTGTTAACCAATCTACTACTACTCAGATCGCATTGTAGCCTCCCTGAGTCATTGGTAATCCAATGAATTAATCCATCAATATTTAATCCCATTTTCACTAAAATAAATATATTGGATATAATAAATAATTGGAATGATAGTGTTTATTCCTCACCGGTTTCAACACTAAGAACCTCTCCAAAAGATCTGATACCTCTTGTTTTATCCCGATCCACAAAAACTATTCTCTAAAACCATGGTAAATCATGTAAACTCATGGGTATATGCCTAATGGTGATCTGTGAAACATGTGGAGAACTCCCTTCTACAGTTCCACTGGAAAAAAACACCCTCCCATAGAACAACATCTGGTTCTAACTATCCTTCAAACATCCCTCCAGAGTATCACCATGGTCAGTGCAATCGGACATCACTTCTACCTCGGAGTCCCCTAACTATGACTCCTCCACTTTCAGCATCAGAGAAGAATGAACTATCATATGAAATAAAAAACCTCTTCAACCAAACATTCCTTAATCTATGTGAAAGGACACCAACTCCTCCATCA
This sequence comes from Viscum album, assembly GCA_963277665.1. Taxonomy (NCBI): domain Eukaryota; kingdom Viridiplantae; phylum Streptophyta; class Magnoliopsida; order Santalales; family Viscaceae; genus Viscum; species Viscum album. The sequence continues at coordinate 641,255,258 of OY728123.1, forward strand.
CCTTCCAATAATATGTGGATTCACAGATTACCTCCTTTTACGACTTCCTACTCAAATCATCATCCATGGAATTCCTCTTTCTTGAGGTATAAGAGATCTTAACGTCTCAGTCCTATTGAATCATTATCTACATCCAATGTCTCAAATTTCGATCCCACTAGGAAAAGATATATCTCTAACACATGAGATCCATGAAGGAAACAAATCACTTACCAATGAGATAATTCAACTAAAACTTCATCACAAACACAAAGGATGCTAGCTCCAGACCATGGGTTACAAAGTTATGTTCACGGGGACATAACTACCTAGACCCATAAGAGATATCTCAATATTTCTAAATCACCATGCATCTCAAACATAGATAGGAAGCATCACAAAACACCTTTAACATCACCCCTTCCTCTAAAACCCGAAGCACCATAGAATTTACCAAATTCACATTCATATAGTTGAACGCTTCCTAGAACTGCTTTCTCCACATAAAATCCTGGATTTTCTGGTCAGAGCTATCAATGGAGATGAAACTCTAGAGAAATTAGAGAAAAATCTCCAGTAATTTCCTATGAGAATAAGAAACTATGAAACTTTGCAACATTCTTGAGTGCTTCCTAAGAAACAACAACCTCAAAAATTGATGGGTCCACTGCTACACACTAATGTTACACCACAAGATCATGGAAATGAACATCCCATTTCTAGAAGATACACTCGAACACGTTTCCTAAGAGCTTGCGGTGTCGAAGGATTTGTAAGATGGTCCAGAGGTGCTCGGTATGCTCCTCCTCTAACATCGAGTAGATCATTATGTCATCTGTGAATATAATGACGAACATGCCTAAGAACAATGATAAATGGAGTTCATAATCCCCATGAACATGTTTTGTGTGTTAATAACACCAAACGCCATGACCACGCACTCGAAGTTCCCATACATTCACCTAATGTATTTAGGATATCACCCTCTTTCACCCTCAACTGGTGATATTCTGACCGTAGATCTATCTTAAAAAATAAAATTTATCCTCTCAACTGGTCAAAAAGATTGTCTATTTTTGGGAGAGGGTAACAGTTCTTCACTGTCACTTGATTAAACCTCTGTTACTCTATGAATAACATTATTCCACCATCTTTCTTCTTCACAAACATGACTGGATCACCCCATGGTGACACATTGGGTTAGATAAATCCCTTCTTCATGAGGTCATCAATCTTAATCATAAACTCCAGTAACTCAAAAAGTTTTATATGATAATGGGCAATCTAAATTTTTGAAGCTTCAGTCTAAAAGTATATTCTGAACACAAAATCATGTTGAGGGGGTATAGTCACAACAACCTTAGACAATACATCCATGACCAACCAAAAAATTATGAGAACCTCCACCATCTCAGCATCCATTGATTCCACTTATAGCTCGTCCAAAAAAAATAAGATGATACGTACACTAACTATCCATTTGATAAATCCACTCACCAAAGAAAGAAACACGTTTTATATCCGCTTATGAAAACTTGACTCTCCTATGGATGTAGTCAATAATAGCATGCATATATTAAAACCATTCGATGAAAATTATGATACGATATTGTTGTATTTGTTTCAAAAAAATATCCCCATATGACTAATGTGGTATCATCCTCAATCTACAACCCCAGTATACATCAAACAAGATGTTATGACATTGTAATAGAGTACTCCACACCAGGGGCACAGTAAGCATCTCAAGGTCCATTCCTAGAGCATGGTTTAGACTGGGTGAAAAAAAGGAGTGTGATTCTTCCAAATCAAAGAAATCACATCCATGGATACTAAACAAGCTAATCATACCTCGAATGATATACGTACCTACTATAACTGCTGGCTTTATAGTGTGAAAGTGACCATGCCCATATCCACATCCCCTCTTCTGATGACCATCTCCTCAACCACTCCGGAGTCGAGGTCCCTGAGGAACACCCTAAGGTCATCATCTACCTGCTCCATCTACCCTCAGTGGAGTGTGATCCTACTGTCAATGATTATAGAACTTCCATGTCAACAATTTCTATTTAGGTAGGTGATGGACCTACCCACCTCCACTATTCTAATCTCAAATGGACATCATTTATTGACTCTGAAGATGTTCATGGGATCCATAAGTGAAATACCTCATCCTTGAGTTCACGTGAATAGCATGGGGACTTGAAGGACGAAATGGGTATTGTTGTGGTAGATTCCCCACTGGTGAAAACCTGGAAGACCCTAGTGCCTAAGACCTACTACTAGATATCTTAACTCTATAGGAACTTCAATGTCTCCCCTCTCACGGTATATCTCTTCATGAGTGAATCTTGTCAACTACCTATGCCTTATTCTGGGATTCCAAGTAAGTTAGTAAGGTAATGGGAGTAACAGTGTACTGGATAGAAGAATGGAGCACCTCCTCTAGGCCACCTGCACAAGGCTCCTCATTTAGAAAGAGATCTAGAAAAAAGTGAAGGAGATCATTGAGCTTGATCCGCAAGTATATTATTGACATACTCCCATGCTAGGTGAAGAGTAACTCATGCCTCTTCTCAGCCTTTATGGTCGATGAAAGGAATTCAACTCAGAATTCTTCAAAATTGACAAACATAATGTCAGCCACATTCCTCTACCCTAGGTATAGAATCCCCCAATGATGCGTAGATCCCCACATTTGTCTCACTAATATAGAAACGCATTACTCTATCAAATCCTTGATCAAACTAAAGGTGATCACAAGCTCCTCAATCCAACTCTCTATCTCTATATCCTAAATGTTTCCCTCATACATTCCTAGTGTATGCCACTATAAAACAAATAAAGTCTTTTTCCACTGGTATTCCATCTCTACTCGATCAACCCTCCATTGATCAACTGGTTTGTCATTATTTGCCTCAATATTCAAAGTCGGACATAGATGAAAACCTGGTTCTATATCTAAAATTTAAACAAGGAACTTCTATGATCAAGTAGTATGAAATTTTATTTAAGATTCTTTTTAACTCATTGTTTATTTAAATTCCTCAAAACTCAATGTTCATACAAGAATACAAGTAATTATAATTCATCTATCATTCCTAGGATCTCTACCTTATAGATGATGTAGTTTCAATTGGTCCTTCGGTAGAATTAGAGTCCAAGAATAAAATCACAGGGGGGCGTAAATTCCCATGTCCTAGACTATCTTCCCTAGCCTATGTCACACACCAAGATCACCAAACATTGTTTCTCTAACAAGACATGCCATCCTCACTATTCATAACTCCAAACTCTATCTTATCACTCAACCATCATCTCTAATACTATTATTTCATGACCCCCTCCCTCCAGAATTATAAATGAAGGAAGAGTGATAAGGACCCCCCAAGACCCACCACTAATAGGACCCGAGGTGGTGACCATCACAAATGGTATATATATATATATATATATATATATATATTATCACTGGATGGTAATAATTTCCCTTTTTATTTAAAAAAATACCAAGAGATAAGATGGTCCATACCAAAACAACTCCATGACACACACACACACACACACACACACATATATATATATATATATAAGAAATCCAAATCTAACATATAGTATTTTTTAAAACAAACTACTAAAAATACAACGAAAAACTCGAATTAAATACCCAAAAGTAAATATATGACCCGACTCAGCAACTGTCCCAATGTCCGAGCTATTAATGCCCAGCACGGTCACCATAGTCCTCCTAGAAACCTACAAGAAGTTTTATAATGTTGGGTGACCATAAAAGTATACTTATTTTAATACCCAAATCTTCTCTTTCCCGTGTGGGAGAATCATACTAACATTCTTGTGAGAAAATAGAAGAACCAATACCTCTTAACGAGGTATTCTAGACATCCCCACCTTATTTAGGCATGCTCACTAATTAACGCTAGTCGAGTAATGTAATAAAGTAACCACATCAATGATAGGGTAACCCACACCAATTCCAACTGTCTAACTACTTGTACCCAAATGGAAAACCCCTTTTCACTTACTCACTCTTCCACAAGCCACATGTCATTGACCTCATGCACACACTAGGGACTTAGAGCTAGTCCTGAAACCTGGGCATATAAATCTCACCGCATTCTCTTATAGAAATAGGAGCCATAACCATTCTACATCTTGCTTGCTGACACTTTGGAAACAACTATACCACATACCGCCTACAAGAACATGGACCACAACATTACCTAATCCCAAAGATACCTGAGAAATCACACTACATCTCATCCTATAGACATCTGGTAAAGAACACCTCACCTGTAGACACCTAGGCCTCACAACTTTACCACAACCATCATGTAGAGTCTTGGGATACCAATTTCTAGAAGTGGGAGTATGGAATAGAAAGTAACCGACCATCTATCCTCCTACCATGATATTTGTAAAGAAATCCTCCCCTATGGTGGTGGGGTTGTTCAGCGCATAGTTTTAAACTAGGGTGGGGTATGTATAGCAACCCCAAGGAAGTAAATGTCTATATATATATATATGTATGTATGTATTGAACACTCAACCCAACCTATGGGTTTTTTCAAACAAACAACTAGACAAAAAATCAATTTTTCTTCTACCTATAAATTCAAAACTGCAAAACATGCTACAATTAAATTTATAACACCAGCCAAGTCATTTAACCAATCATCATTATTTAATAAGAAATATATCCATTAATTCTATTACAACTATCCGGGAAACTACCAAGCACAACAGACCAACTAGTACACAACCAATGGAAAAAAGAGGAAGAAAAACCTTGGTAAAACAATTAACTTCAAATTAAGATTCATATTACTACATATTATCCAAGTCCATTCACCCATACCATCCACTTCCATCATAATTCTTCAAATTAATTCCTCCCAAACCATTGTCTCAATAAAGAAAACCACCAAATCACATACAAAGACCACAACACATCTAATCATAACCAATACCGACAACCTTGTTGCATAACCACACCATACCCATCACACTCAACAACATAATCATATAAAACCTGATCCTACAGCCTCGCTTCTCAAACAATTCACATGCATTCCACAATCAATCAATCTCTCAACCTATGATTCCATTACACCACTCGTACCACCACACGTTACAGTCATTCTCTGAACCCCATCACCACACAACCATACAAGTAACAAGATAGAAAAATACCACATACATCACATAGAAACTCCAAAAAAAAAAGAAGTTTAAAAATATATTTTTAAAACACTCATTCTTTGATTTCAAATTGACAGTTCTGAGTTATCATAGAGAAAGTTTGATCCTTAGGCATCCCTTTGTTTAATTGGGTATATGTGGTTAATAAATTGCATATGTAAGTCCATTTAACACTTGATCAGAAAAAGGAAATCATAATTCATCCGAATTAAACAAAAAAAATACCCCCAATGGAAAATATTTTCATTAGGCTTGTAGCCCACATAACACACAATATCAATAATCAATAAATAAAATGCATGTGTAAATTATCCACAACCCCTGTTTATTAGTTTAAATGCAGTTCAATTATCTTTATTAAACAAGGATTCAACTTCCTTAATAAGGAAAAATTCTTACACCCACCCCGCATGATACACAAATAAAAGAGAGATGAAGGGGTCCCTACCTTGAGAAAAAAGGATAAAAACCTCCTCCTTGCACCAAAGAGGGGGTGTTCAAGGCTCTAGGGATATTTGATCCAAAGGAGACATCACAACACACGATCTATCTAGGATGAAATTTTTTAGAGATTCTCTGTATCAGGAGTAAAGTGAAACGTAAAAATTAGAAAGGTTCTTAGATTTAGAAAGTCCAGATCCGATATTAATGGGAGAAATAGTTTCAAACTCCATTAAAATCATATCACGATCAAGACCATATCTTTTCACTATATAAAAACCTCCTAATATTTATAAATTTAATGTTAAAATTTAAATCCTTTAAATTTAAATCAAAATCACTAAAATATGGATTTAAACTCATTTTATGACAAAAAATGTTAAAGGGATGAAATTGGAAAAACTAGATAAAATCAGAAATTGGACAAATTGTCGTAAATGACTCACCATTTAGTGAGTCGCCAACATGATTCATTAGTGGGTGAGTCACCAGTGGAAGATTCACCATGATTTTACCCACTATTAATATTCACTAGTGGGGGATTAACAAGTGGATTAGTCCCCATTGGGTGACCCGTAGTTGCGAGTCCCTAGTGGGAGAGTCGTTAGTGGATGAGTCACCTTTGGGCGACCCACCGTTGGATGACTCACCATTGGGAATGTCACCATCATGAGTTACCAGTGGATGAGCTATAGTTGGATGATTCACTATTGGGAAACTCACCAATGGTAACCTACCATTTCAAACTACTATCATTAACTCTCTATTGCGAGTCATCATTCTGACTCACTAGTCCTGCCACACCATTTCTAATCACTAGTGTGAGTCACCATTTGGACTCACCGGTCATGACTCACCATTGCGACCTACTAGTGGGATTCACCATTCTGAACCACTGGTCTTGATTCACCATTTTCCCCTACTAGTGGATGATCCACCGTTAGTTGAGTTACCCTTCGAGAACCTGTGTTTTTGAAAAACCCTTGAAATGAGTCACTATTCCCTCCTAGATAACCTCAAACACTGGATTTTCACAAAGGAATGGATCAAGGAGGTATAATACATTACATAGGCATCGTGAATATATGAAGTACGTTTCTCTAGAAATATTTCTTAACATATAGCCTCTACCCTCTTCAAGTTATTCATTGTTCATTAAAGAGGATATATAATCAAATATAATTTCTTTACATATCATTTTAGAGATAATTTCTACATAATACATGTGGGAACCATGACAAGAATTATAGAGTGTTTATCCAATTGTTCCCATTTTCAATCATTTACTGGAACCGTTATTATATATTCTCAAAAAATAAGATATATTTATTATTATCCTAAAATTCAATGATATCCATTATGTGGTTGATTCATCATTTGGTGTCTAAGAATTCCATTAAAAAAATATCTCATATATTGTTGACTTCCACACTAGTGGTTTCCAAGATATTATATTTTATATAAAATCAAGGCATGGTTTATTCTTATGGAATCTAGTAGCATTATTCACTCTTGTTATTACCTTTCACTAAAAATTATATGCTATAATATTCACTTTGTTCATGGCATGGATTGATCATATTCACTAAAGAAAATATCCAAACATCTTGAAACTGATACTAAACTTTTTTGATCCTTTACTAAATATATATTTCATCCTTCAACTCAAATTGACAATAAAAACAATAAATATATTATCATACCTCAAAATTTTTATCCTTTTATTCTATCATTACATTATTTTACATCCTATGTTCTAAAAAATCAACATTATTTTTTAATTTAAATTTTCTCCAAGTAAATATTCATTACATGATAAAGGATATCATTAGATAAGGTTACGATTTTTTTGAACAATCCATAACACTAGAATTAAAAAATCCTTAAAACTATTTTTATTATAAAATTCAATAATTGTCCTATAATCTTTTTCATTGATACAAATTGATTTCAATCATAGAGGAGCCTCATGGGGATATATTTACAATAATCCTTTATATTGTTCACCATTAGATTTATGATAAATTATCTAAAAGAATATTTATGTCATAATTAATTTTTATTATATTCATCTATAAAGTGATATATTATTATTGTTATTATATTTAAAATATATTTATTACCATTTTTTATAAAGAAGATTTAATTAAGTAATTACTATCTTTTCATATTTGTATTACAATCCACTAAGCTTCTTGAAGTTATTTAAACTATTGAACCTAGTTAGCAAATTTAACGACATAAAATATTATATGGGTTTTGGACATGAATCAAGGGTGTAAAAACTACTCTAGTTGTTTGGATTTATTATTTCTCATTTTAACTAAGTAGAAATGTGTAAGGTATTACCAATATTTTAACCACTTGTTTTAATTTCTATATAATAAATATATTAAAATATTCAAATATTTATTGGAGATGTTTCTAATTATTATTTTTCCCAGTTTTATTATTCTTAATAAATTAATGGAAATATAAATTAAACAATTACTATCGTTTAACTAATTTTTTATGAAATACTAGTCATACTCAGATTACTTATAGTCATTAGTGTAGTATTAGATAATGTATTGAGTAAATTATATTAAAATTAAATATAAGTTAAATTATATTTTACCAAGTCACATAATTTTAGTTGTACATACATTTAAATATTTATTTTGGTATATTATATGGTGAAGTGGGAGATTCTCTCTTATGGAGGTAGTGATCATTGTGTGTGTCTTCACAATGAATTATTTATCTATTCAATAATGTGTTCCTATATATTCTCAACTAAATACTCATTTATTGTGTATCATAAAAATTAAATTGTATTCATAATTTTATTATATAAATTATGTATTTTATATTCTTGAATATTGGTCTGTCATATATAGACACATGTATTTTATTTTTCTTCTGGGTTTTTATTTTATATATTTCTTCCTTATATATATATTGATTTTTCATTGTATTTTTCAAAGTAAAAGTACTTAAACTTTTTATTAGCACACTCTTGTTCGTATTCTATTATCCCTGTCCTATTAGAGACTAAATTGGTAAGAGCACTTGACATTTTCACAAAAATAGGGAATGTTTTGAATGGTTGCATCATGTCAATTTAATTCATCTTCAAAATTAATTTAATAAAATTTCATCATTATTTTCAATGAATTCTAATTAAAATTATCTCATTAGTTATTCCATAAATCAGAAGACTCACTTTTAGAAAACCCAAGTTTTGTGGAAGAATTCATGTCTAGTAATTTAAAAATAAAATTTATCAAATCTGCATCATAATTATATATTCAATATATCAAGTTTGGGTTTATCCATGGATCTTTCCAAAATAAAATGATTTATAGAAATAAAATCAAAATGGGACCTTGGTGGAAGAATGAAATCTCCTTATGGTCCACTCCTCTCCCAAACATTATAGATCAAAGAAACATATAAAATATCCATATATACCATCCATACATACACCACAACCCTTGTAATGTTGATCTAGGATCAATTTTTCCTACAATGTAAGAAACAATAGATTTATGATAACCCTCTAGTTTTCAAAATATTACAAAATTGTTGGGCAAAAATCCCTCAAGACATCATTGAAGCATTTTTAGGTGATTTTGTTTGTTGACAAAGAAAACAATGACATACAAATTTGTTGATAAAGGGGATTTCATTATGGAATGTCAAGTTCAAGAGCTATGGTCAATGATCCATGTTTGATTCAAGAACATCGATAAAGGAATGAATGATCTAGAGGCAACATATGTTTTTCATGATCATATCATTAATATATGGAAAAGAGATAAGTGTTGCGCAAGTATTGGTGGTTTCGCGCAGATGACTTGCATGCCGTGAAGAGACTTGCCCGTCGATGCCTTGAAAACTTGAGAACTTGCGCGCCTGTGGTTTTTCAAGATCAGAAGATCAAAATATGGAAAAGTAAAGAAGTTCGCGCAAGTTTGGAATTAGGTCACGCAAGTGACTTGCAGTAGAAGAGACTTGTGTGCCGAGACTTGCGCGCCGAGGGTTGACTTGGGTGCTGTCGTGCAGGGTGATGAAATTGCCTATAAATACTGGACAACCCCTCCTCATTCTCCACTCGAGTTCAACACTTTGAAGATTCATAGCTCCCGTGGCGCAGGTGTGGTGTTCGCAGAGGTGGTGGTGTTTTGCGCAAGAGGGACTTGCGTGCCAGTATTGGAAGTTGCGCACTATGTGTTAGTTGCACGCCTGAGGTGGTTTAGGGAAGGAAGTAAGTGAGTTGTGCAGGTTTTGAGTTACAGAATCTTGAGTCGCACAATTAGTTGAGGAAGACTTGTGCGCTGGTTGTGACTTGCATGCCGATACTTGTACGCTGAGATTGACTTGCGCCCCAAGTAATGTTTATTTCCAGTAGTGATTTTTGTGTTGCGTGGAAGCTAGAAGTTTTCCCAATACCTTCGGTGCAAAGAGATATTCATCTAAGAGTGAAAGTTTTACTTTAATAGAGCATCTACATAGAGAGGAAGATGCATTCCTTCATGAAAATGAAGAGACCTACAGGTCTATAAACTATGATTGGATCCTTTCCAGAGCAGTGAGCAAAGGAAGAGGAAGAAGGAAAGAGAGAGAAGAGTGTTTTGCTTAATTGCGAAACAAGATCAGAACAGGCGTTAATTTTAAAATTAATCATACCCTGATTCCCCCCCCCCTCTCAGGGTATTCAGCCTTGTGGACCTAACAAAAATTTAAATGTGATCCAAGATAAATTAATTATTTATATTCCATTTATTTTCACTCTTTTGAATTTGAGAGAGAACATGTGTGCCTGAAAAAATACTAGAAAGAATATTAACACATTAATTTTTTGTTAAAGTATGAATATATACTTAGGTTTATGTTTCATAATTATCATTTAGGCGCTTCTGGATACTTAACATTAATGTTTTCCAAAATTATAAAATTATGACCATATGAACATTTTTTAAACTTTATACATAGATCATAGAACTCTTTTAAAATTAAACATATATCATGATGGAATAAGTGAAATTCAATCACGTTGATCCTCCCAAATACATTTAAAAAACATTAAATAAAGAATTTTCATTAAAAAACTAAATGTCACATTTCATTTATTTAAAAATAAATATAATATGTAAAATTTCGAAGTAAATTTAATACTAATTATGCTAAAAATGATTAATATAAAATTTAATTTTTTGAAATCAATTACATTATATCCATACCGGAATTAGAGGTATTTGTAACGAGTTATTTGTGATGGGATCCCATCATAAATAGGCTTTAGCGATGGGGCCCCATCGTAACTAGCCCGTTGTAGAAAACAACATTGCAAATATTATTTTTTGTGACGGGTCCATCGCAAATAATCTTCTGATTATATACATTATATATATAAATAACCCTTTTGTGATGGACCATCACAAATACAATTTATGAAGGGGCAGTTCCCCGTCGCAACTAATCTTTTGATTATATAAGTTATATATATAACCTTTTGTGATGGGCTCGTCGTAAAAACTAAAATTAATACAAATAATATTTAATAAAATTATGATTAATGAAAAAAATATATTAATATTATTAAAATAATAAGAAAAATTATTATTAGTAAAATAAACAAACATTAAAAAATATAATACAAAAAATATATATTTAATAAAATTATGATTAATAAAAAATTAATATATATTTTATTAAAATAATAAAAAATAAAAAAGTATTACAATTCTAAATATTTAAAAAAAGAAAATATAAAAAATCATAAAATGTTTTTATTATTAGTAAAATAAACAAATATTAAAAAATATAATACCAATAATAAATAATAAAATATTAAAAATAAAAAAAATTAAATTGTGCAATATTTGAACCAATATAAAAGACAAAAACATCAAATATGTCATATTACCCAAAATCTTATATTCAAATGTTTTTATCAAAAAAATCATTGGGGTTGTCTTCTAGAGGAGGTGGAGGAGCTGTAGGAGATGGTGGAGGGAACTTCATCCCTAAACTACAAGTCAGACGGCGCATGTACTCCATCTACTTGTGATGTTGCTACAGTCATCGACACATCTCCTCCTCATGTTGTTACCGCTACTGTCGCTGACACATCTCTTCATTCTTCTTCTGCAAACTCTTTATAAGTTCAGACAGAGTTCAAAACTGCTCCTGATATAGTGAGGCAGAAGATGATGCCCCTCCACGAGCTTCACTCGAGATAGACGCTGACATCACAGTAGTACCATAATATATATCAGGAGTCAAATGAGATCCAATGCCAAATATTCGGCCCTTCTCAAATCCATACTATGTTGCCTGCATCCATGTCACCTCATCATGATTATGGGTGCTGGTATGCTCAGTCGTCCCGTCCTAACTCTCAGCCTATGTCTGAGAGGTCGCAGTCTCATATGACTCCATCAATTCCAATTTGAAATTAAAATGGTGAAAATATTATATTCAGTTAGTTGTTAAACTAAAAATAATAACACTAACAATGACAACCCTGCATTTTATTACAACTTAAACATGATTTATTACATAAAAATTCACTTGATACAACAAATAAAATCGAGAGGTTTAGTGTCTTTGGGGCATACGATCATTACATAAAAACTTAATACACTAAATAAAACATCTTTATTGAAAACATCCTTTACATGACCACTATATTCCTTCATACATAGCATTGCATGGGATAACCTGAGGACATGCATAAGAAAAGGGTGAGCTATAAAGACTAGTAAGGGAATACAATTGGAATAACATGAGGAGTAAAATACATGTTAGACATTAGGCATATCAATAGAAAACAATAGAAACATGAACATAAAGTCATGATAAAGCATGATAATCATAACATGGAAATGTGGCAATAACAGTTAACATAGAATTAGCATGAGCCAAGGCTCATTGCACATGGAGCATGAGTAAATTCTCATTGCACATGAAGCACGATTAAAACCTCATTTCACTTGAATTAGTATGAGACAGCACTCATTTCACATGATGTATCATGATACTATACTTTACCCAATGCATTGGAGCTCTATAAGGGTGCACCCTTCTTAAACATTTCATTTCATGCATAAGTGTGCCACGTGGATCATAAAACATGGATTCATAAAACATAATTATTTATTCCACGATAAAGGAAGGTGGAATTATTACATGAAACTTTATAATAAATAAGTAAATGTGCATAAATGTGAATACCCTTGATGGAGAAATGGGCATGGTATTCACTACACAATGGCATTGGCATAGAAAATCTATGCAATTTCGGCAGCGTAACAGCGTGACATAAGAATTCATAAAAATGGTTGATGAGAGAGAAAGGGCTTACTCATCATATTAACATGTAATGGATAGTAAGGAGGTAATATATATACATGATCCAAAAAATTTAATGGAATTTAGATTCATGATACAAAAGTATTTCTTGAATGTAAAAGAGGAGAGAGAAGTTCCTTTCGGAATTTTGACATAGTAATGGGTGTACATGGGAGGCATTTAATGAGAGGGAAAGGGTCTCCCATAATTCAAATATAAATAGGGAAGAATGAGGGAGGTTCGAAACCATACCCCAACATTCATAATTGAAATTAAAAGGGCAAAACAACTTAAATAAAATTGGACAAAAATAAGAAAGGAAGAAAACCCTTACTTGGAAGTGTGCTTCCAAAGGCTTGAGAGAGGATTGAGAGAAGCTTCTTGGGAGATTGGGAAACCGTGGGAGGATTATAGAGAAATTATGGCAGAGGTTGGATAAACTCCAAGGGCTTTTAGTGAGGAGTAAGTGGGAGCTTGGGTGGGTTTATATAGGAAAGGTGAGGGAATTCTTTATTATTTATGTTCGGGACCCCTTATTTTAAATTAATCCAAACCACAAACCATACCATGGTTTTTCCCATGTTTTTTTGGAAAAAGTAAGAGGAAAACCATATTTTTTTTGGATATAGTCCAATCTTCATAAAATAATAGGGTTGCTTATGTGAAGGTGAGTCACACTCCCATGGAAATTAATTTAAAAAGGCAAGGTGTTTAATAAGTCTTGAGGGGTTCATTAATGCTTTGAAAAGTAATCTAAACAAACCAAAAATCACATTATTTTAATTTTAAAACATATATTGGCCGAACACAAAGATTATAGAGTTTTATTACATCACTATTGTGTCATTATGATGTCATAAAACACATTATATATTTAAACAGTATTTAATTTTTACTCAAAAATTTGACTGTCTCTGAAAATTATGAAAAACTCTCCGTTGGATAATTTCGACGTCCTGATTACAAAAATAACATTTATTTTATCTAAATAATTTTCTAAATATGTTAATTTTCACTTTTAAAATAAAAACTTATTTTTATCGAAAATTCATAGGTTTTGACAAAAATTGCTTTCAAACCTTAATAAAAATTACAATTGCATTCATAAAATTAAAAGATCATTTATATTTAATAATAATATTTTATTAAAATATTATTTAATTAAAAAATCCCTTAATTTAATAAAATATTATTCTTAATTAACTAATAACTAAAAACATTAATTGTACTTTAAAAACTATTTACAATGTATCAATAATGACAAGAAAGTATAATTATTATTATATAAAAAATAATGTACATGAATATAGTACTATTTATTTGTTACATAAACCCTTAAAACAGCCACATAAGACCTAAGGGTAAGGTGTGGGAAGGTGATAGACTCTTGGGGTGGCTCAGATAACATTTCTCGAGTGGTAATCTCTATCAACTTTCACTTTTCCCGTAGACGGTCTCGTTCGAGCTTGACATGATGAAGCTCATCTTGGTCTTGGTGAAGATTGAAGCCCAAGGACGCCACCTCTTATCCGAGCTCCAACAAATGGTCTTTTATGGATCAATTCAACTGGATGGGGCCATCGCTTCTTTTGTACGAGTAAATTTGGATCTGTTAAATCCCAATATTTATACTAATCATGTGATCACTGTTCAACGGCTATATTAACAATGGTCAGAATTCTTAATATAAAACCAAAGAGGATGAAATTTTATATAAACATAAATATACATTTAATTAGATCAAGATGGATTTCCATTTATGAAACTTTGGGTTGTTAAACTAACCACAATCTGACGTTGGATATCACTTATAATCTCTCCAGTGGCTGGATCAATGTACATCCTCTGATAAACATCTAACTCTGAAATATCGTGATGCTCTACTGTCTAGAGAAATATAAAATAAACTATTTATTTTTAAATTTATATAAAATATTTAAAAAATATGCTTACCAAATGCTCTCTATGCGTACTGAGTAAACAGCTACCAGCTCGATGTGCACCCTCCTTTCTCCCCCAGTCAACCGTCCCACGAAAGATCTCCTCTGAACTCCATCACCCAACCAGTGTAAACATAATCCATCCCAAACATGAGATTAAATGTACTCTAGTTGGTGGGATCTATAGGAATCATCAAATTATGCCACTCCTGGTTTCATAATGGCTATTATTCTCAAATTGTGCAAAAACTGGAGGAAAAGATCACGCATAGACACCTGACATGTCGTGTGTATAGTGTCACACATGCTATCATCAATGGGATAACATAAACCCTAAAAATAATTTATAATATCAAGTTATTAATAAAATAAATTTCAAAATAAATATTCCTTATTTACGTACCAACCAATGATCAAAAATGTCATGGCGCACATCAATAAGAATTTGTTCCAATCTGATCCATGGCTGAGAAAAATAATTTTTCCAGATAGTGCTCCCATGTCAAATATCAACATGCACAAAACTGTGAAAAATAAATAAATAATCATACAATTAGTATATATATAAATAAATGAATGGAATATATCTAAAATATACAAGTTACCATACCTACGTGTGCGTAGATCGAATCCAAGACGTGGGAATCGCTTGGGGATAGGGTCAGGAATCATCATTCACACAAGACCGCACCCCCTCCGTGTACCCCATGAACCGTTAGTAGGCATAGGGTCAGATGGTCCACAGTCCCCCTCATCCAAAGTTAGATCAGCCTCCTACAACTTGTGAAATAGATCAAGATCCATATAAAACACAAAGTTGTTATAAAATAGTTGAAAATAACAATTTTATATAGATATATATTAGTTATGTTTATATACAACATTTAACTGTGTCAACATCCATCTTCATCTTCATCTCCATAGTTATCCTTGTCAATGGCTTCATCTTCCTCCTCAGCATCATCAATATCCATATAATTTTCAGTTTCATCATCTCTTGTCATTTAAAATTCATTTGTATCATCATTAACATTTTCATAATCATCGATCCTTAATTGTGGAGTTTCGTCATCGATATTCACGTCTCTTTATGAACAAAATGGATTTTGAGCAATCTCGTGAAAAATTTCAATTCCTTCCACTTTAGTGGAACCACATTCAGTTTGAGTAAACCGATTTTCCCGAGATCTCATTTTTATTATACTCCACCAATCACCCGAGTCTCTTGAAGTAGAACAGTACTTTTCATAATAAATTTTTATGTGCCTATTGATCCAGTAAAAATGGTTCATTTACTACAAGAATAATTTTATATTTAATATCGATGATTCCATGAGTCGGATGAACACTCAAGCCTCTCTCAGTATCCAACCACTGACATTTAAACATAATTATATAATCTTTTCCTAGATAACACAGCTCAATAATTTCATCCAGAATGCCATAAAAGTCAACTTCAGTTTCTCTATGATGTGATCCTCTCAAGAAAACTCCACACTTCATTGTTTTTTTATTCCCTATATGCAGATGTATGAAATCAAAAACCATTCACCACATATGCATTATAAGATATAACCATTTTGGATGGTGGGTTACTCAATATACATAGTCGCTTATCAATTTTATCACCGTGTTGAGACACCTGAAAATTTGTAAAATAATTCTTAATATGATAAATAATAAATAGAAATGATATTAAACCATCAATAATTTATGTTACTAGTTTTTGAAACCATTGTGAAAAAAAAATTGTCTGCGTTTTTCAAGAGTAGTAGTTGTAATGTGTGTAAGTTGTTTCTTGAAATGATTATCATATAACCTAAAAATAAAATAATTTTACATACTGTATCATATATTGTAGAATAATTGATAGAATCACTCACAGTACAAATTATTTCATTTCTTCACAGTTGAGCAGAACATATGTATGAGCTCTGTGATGTTCGTCATCTGAAAACCATCATTCATGAACTCCATTGAAACTAAGATTTGGATGATTAAAAACTGATAATTTATTGTCCATTTCTTCATTAAAAATCCCCTAATTTTGTCCCATGTGATTGAGTTTTGAGGGATATTGAGATTCAAAATAATGAGAGCAGAAAAAAGAAATTTCCTCTTGAAAATAAGCTTCAGCAATTAAGCTTTCAGCTGATGGTTTGTTACATACTTTTGTCTTCAATTTCTGCATGCATATATCATATGGGTACCTCCATAAAAACTATAATTGACTTCCATATTTATCTTCTTATGTCAAATGTAATATCAGATGTTCCATTGAGTCAAAGAAAGATGGTGGAAATATTTTTTCCAGTTTACATATAATTACAACGACATCTTCTTCTAGTTTTCCTAGGGCATCGTAGTTTGTTGTCTCCACAAAAATGTCTCAATAAAATATGATATGTCTATTATCGAATCCCAAATCATAGAATTCAGCAAACCTCAGAATCCAATTTTCATAAGTCTTTCTATTATAACATGACAATCATTTCTTTTTAATATGATAATATACCCATTCTTAACACATCTACCCAAATTGGAAGAATAACTATTTGAAAGTATCAAATCTACAATCCACGGACAAAATAGTAAGAATCTCTCTTTGTAAAATGTGTAAGATACTTTTGGATTCATTAACCTCCATGATCTGACATTTTCAAATAGTTCAAGTTCGGGTCGCCTGTAAATATGGGAAAGATCTAATTGTGCCTTTAAAGTATCTTTAGTCTTACCTGGTGTATCCAAAATAGAATGAAATAAATTGCCTAAACATTTATTCTCAATATTCATGACATCCAACATGTGGCATACCAACAAATCAGACTAATATAGAATATCCCAAAAAATGCTTCGTTTTATCCAATTATGTTCTTTCCCAAAGCCATAAATTTTCTGTTGGTTTACTATTAGCCCAAATGTGATGGGTGGTAATGAAAATACAACTAATTTTAACTCTATACCTAAGATCATTTGTGGAGGTTCATCCATTTCAATTGTACCTTTTCTAAAATGGTATTTGTTGCACTAAAAAGTATGATTGGTTGGAAGAAATTTGTGGTGACAGTCAAAATAGTAAGGTTTTTTTCCATTGACGAGCATAAAGACATTATTGTCTTTCATACAGTAAGGACATGATTTCGGACCATGTGTACTCTAGCCAGATAACATTCCATATTCCGTAAATTCACTAATCATCCACATCAATGCATCTTTTAATCTGAAATTCTGTTTCGCAGCACCATCATATGTACTAACACCATCACTCCACAATTCATTTAACTCATCAGTCAATGGTTTCAAATAAACATCAATATTCTTTTTTTAGATGTCCTGGGATTAATAAGGTCAAAATGATATAGGTCTCCTTAATCAATATCAATGGATGTAAATTTTACAGAGTTATAAAGATAGGCCAACATGAATACAGACTACCATAATAACCAAACGGATCGAAACCATCAGTAGAAAGACCCAATCACGCATTTCGCGATTCTAAAGAAAAAGAAGGATGCAGGCCGAAAAAATTTTCTAATGAATCACCATGAGATTGATGATTCAAGGTTTTATCAGTTTAAATCTTGGTTTTGTGCCATGACATCATTAACGTTGTGTTATGAGACATAAAAAAATGTTGCAACGTGGGTGTAAGGGGGAAATATCTCAACTGTTTTACTGGAATCGATCCAGATTTCCCTGGTTGAGCTTCTTTATACCTCGATTGTACACATGTGGGACAACTATCCAATGAATCATCTTCACTAGAATATAAGATGAAATCATTTGGACATGCAAGAATATTCCTATAACTAAGGCCCAGTTTATGAACCCGCCTCTTTCTCTCATGGTAATTTGCAGGCAACACATGTCCTTCAGGTAATAGTGTTTTAACCAAATAAAATATCTGATCAAAATAGTAGTTTGACATTGCATTATCTGATTTAATAGCCATAAATTTTTCAACCGCTTATAATTTTCTTATCTTGCTACCAAGATATACTGCAACCTTAGCAGACCTCAACAACTCATAGAATTCGAATGTTGCCAACTTTGGAGTAAAATCAATATCATCTTGAATTTCAGTTTTCTGAAAAGATTGACCTACAACACCATGTACTAAATTTTGAAACTGTGATAGAACAGGAATCAAGTTATTAGTATCTACTCTGGAACTATGCTCTTCATGTTGATACCCAAAAACATAATCTGGTTGAAAACCAAACCACAAGAGATACCCCCCAACCTTTTCACATGTGTCAAACGTTCTCAAAGCACATTTTTTACAAGGACGCTTTATTGTGTCTTTTGAAACATATTTTGTTTTCGATGATTAAAACGATAAGAAAGATTCAACACCCTCAATATTTACAGGATTTAAACCAAAACCATTTGGATTTCAAGGTTTATTTATCCAAGAGATATCATCTAATAATGATTGTTGTTGACTTCCTTGTTCCATGTTTTTCAACAAAATATAAAATCATTAATATTTTTGAATACATTGAAATTATAAAAACACTATCTGAAAACAAAAAGATAAATAATTACAACTACTTCTTAATAATTACCATTACTTATGGGCGACACAATTTCCAGTGGATTGATGGGTCCCCTTTTGTCTGACAGCTCATTTACTTCAAACTTCCTCACAAAGAAATCATAATGAAGAATACGATCGGAGGTACCCATATTCATTCTCGTATGCACTAGAATGAATATGCGTACCTCAGAGCAGATTCTTCATTGTGATATCTGTGTGAGAATTTTCAAGTAAATGAGCCCTCAGACAAAAGAGCCCCCTTTTCGTCGATGAATCATCTTCTTCCAACTGTCACCACCTGAACACATTATGAAAAATGTGGTCCTACGATTGCATATTCAAACACATGCATACGAGATTGTATATGTGTACATAGAAGCATACTTTTCATAATGTTTTGAGTCGATGAATGTTTAAATTATAAGAGTCATTGATCCAAAGGAGTGTCGTCAATCCACTAAAAATTGTGCCAAGATATTACAAGTTAATACACTTTATTACAATTTATTTTCTTCCTAATTGTTACTAATTGTTACTAATTGTGACTAATTGTTACTAATTGATTTTCTTCCTAATTTTTTTGAGTCGGCGAATGTTGATGTTCTTCCTAATTGTTACTAATTTTTACAAATTGTGACTAATTGTCCCTAAGTGTGCCTAATTGTCCCAAATTTCTTATAAGTGTCCCTAAGTGTCCCTAAGTGTCCTTAAGTGTCCCTAAGTGTCCCTATTTGGACCTACTTGTCCATATTTGTCCATATTTGTCCCTAATTTCCCCTAGTTGGTCCTACTTGCCCTTGGTTGGCCCTACTTGCCCCTAGTTGGCCCAGGTTGGCCCTCTTTGTCCTTAGTTGTCCCTGGTTGGCCCTCCTTGTCCATGGTTATCCCTCATTGTCCCGGTTATCTCTAGTTGTCCCTATTTTATTCTTATTTATTTTTATTTATTTCTAATTATTCTTAATTATTCTTAATTATTCGTAATTATTCCCAATTATTCCAAATTATTCATATTTATTCATATTTATTCCTATTTATTCCTATTTATTTCTATTTATTTCTATTTATTTCTATTTATTCTTATTTATTCTTATTTATTCCTATTTAATCCAATTTATTTCTAATCATTTTTATTTATTCATATTTATTCCTATTTATTCTTATTTATTCCTAATTATTACTCTTTATTACTATTTATTACTATTTATTTCTAATTATTCCTAATTAGACTTAGTTATTCATATTTTTTTATATTTTTTCTTATTTATTGGAATTTATTCTTATTTATCCCTATTTATATCTATTTATTCCTATTTATTTCTATTAATTCCTATTTATTCCTATTTATTCGTATTTATTACTAATTATTACTATTTATTGCTAATTTTTTCTATTTATTTCTATTTATTTCTATTTATTACTATTTATTCCTATTTATTCCTATTTACTTTTATTTATTACTAAATAATCATATTTATTATTAATTAATCCTATTTATTACAAATTACTCTTATTTATTACTAATTACTCATATTTATTACTAGTTACAATTTATTCCTATTTATTTTTATTTATTCCTATTTATTCTTATTTATTTCTAATTATTCTTATTTATTTCAATTTATTTCAAATTATTTCAATTTATTTTTATTTATTCCTATTTATTCTTATTTATTCCTATTTATTCCTATATATTCTTATTTATTCATATTTATTCATATTTATTCATATTTATTCTTATTTATTCCTAATTATTTCCTAATTATTTCTAATTAGTCCTAATTAGTCCAAATTATTCCAAATTATTCTTATTTATTCTTATTTATTCCTATATAATCTTTTTTATTACTAATTATTCCTAATTATTCCTAATTATTCCCAATTATTCTTAATTATTCCTATTTATTTCTATTTATTCTTATTTATTACAATTTATTTCTAATTATACCTAATTATTCCTAATTATTCCTATTTATTCATATTTATTCGTATTTATTCGTATTTATTCCTATTTTTACTATTTGTTCCTATTTTTTCTTATTTTTCCCTATTTTTTCTATTTTTTCCTATATATTTCTATTTATTTCTAATTATTCATAATTATTTCTATTTATTACTATTTATTACACTTCATTAATAATTATTCCTATTTATTCCTATTTATTCGTATTTATTTGTATTTATTCCTATTTATTCCTATTTATTGTTATTTATTCCTATTTATTCATACTTATTCATATTTATTCATATTTATTTCTATTTATTTCTATTTTTTCGTATTTATTGCTATTTATTCATATTTATTGCTATTTATAACTATTCAAAGCTAAATATTACTATTTATTAATAAAATACAGATAAAAAAACAATTTAAATATAATTTAATTACCACCAATCAATAATAATTAAAATTAACATAAAAATTTAAAGACATACTAAACTAAATAAAATATAAATACCATTAAACATGATCACTTATTGATGTAAGCGCCTTGAAAACTTCTATGTAAAAAAATTAACTGAGAGAAATTTTCACTCTAAAATTAGTGTTTAGAGAGAAAAAGGAAGTGAGAAATGAGAGTAAGAGAAAGAAAAACAAAGGGGGTATGTATATGTTAGATTAGTTGCGATGAGACTTGTTGCGATGGTAAGCTTGTTGCAAAAGGTACTTTTTGCGACGGGGCCTGTCGCAAGTGACTTTGCCCGCATTAATTATTGTTGGTGCTTAAAAGAGTATTTGTGACGAGCCCCATCAAAAAAGGTGACCTCCCGACATACCTTTTGTGACGGGACTACATCCGTCATAAAACCTTATTTAACGCCACTGGTATTTATGACGGGTTTTGTCACAAATACCCTTCGACCGACACACTATTTGCGACCGGGGAATCCCCCCTTCCCAAATACTCTTCTCGGGATTTGGCGAGCATCCTGCGCCATAACACGCATCCTACGCCATAGAGCGCATTAGCTTTTGAGACAGGACCCAAAATCCCATAGAAAATAACATGTTATTTGAAATGAGACGAACTTCCCATTGCAAATAACTGCTGGGATGGACTATTTGTGACTGGAACTAATCTCTTCACAAATACCCCGTCGCAAAAGACTGTTTTCCCTGTAGTGTATTATTCACACTCATCTGTTCCCCCACACAAACATATTTTCCCCACTTCACCCTAAACATCAATTCATCTGAATTGATGGAAACTGCAGAAAACCATTGACTTTTATCATATATGCCCTTAACTCAATATTATTGAGTCATCATAATAGTCCAAGAACACAATATATCATGTCCCCTAAAGAGAACAGGACGACTCGTGGCTACAAAACATCCTAAAAACACTTTCCATGTATTACAATCTCTTTGTATCATGATTTATTATAAATTAAGATGCATAATTTGTATAATAATCCTCCTGGAATACCTTATATTTTAAAGTATGAATTCATTAAAATATTCATCAAACCTCTTATAATTTGATGGTATTGGGTTTTAGAGGTTTTTGTATGGGATCAGGGGTCTATTTTGTGATGTTGAACTTGGATCAAGAGGTCTATCGTTTGTGAAAAAAATCATCAAGTACCTAATGGCATGGTACAAGGTATTTAATATTCCCTAATAGAGGGACTGGGATTGTGAGGTACATCTGGTGGATTATGCCCCTAGAATAGGCTCCCAATGTGTATCTAGTGCTCGTTGGATGTTAAGTGAGTACTCGATGGGTACCAAGGTGTTTTTTAAAAATTTAATTATTTTAATTAAATTATAAAATTCATTAAATCTTATTTACCCATTTCCTCTTATTCACCTAGATGTTCTCTCTCCCTCCAAACACACTCTTTCCAATCCTCCCTTAAGTGATGATATTTTTCATTCTTGTTAAAAATCTATATTCAATCACTTTATTGAATCACCAAGGGTAATGTTTTCATAATTTTAAGGTCTATTTTTTGTTTCAATCATTATTTCATCATCTCACCCTGGTAATGAAAAATTTGGGAGTTTATTTTTTGTTTCATGATTTCTTCCACCAAAGTAATAATCTTCTCATTGTATTGAATAGGGAAGGCACCACTAATCTGAGGTAGGTGATCCCTGCGATTTCATATTAGTTTTTATTATTTTTAAATGTTTTATATTATACAGTGGAAGTTTTTACCATGTGATAATTCGAAAAAATTATTTTTAAAATTATTTAATTAACATTTTATGAATAAATTTGGAACTATAGGGGTCACGAGTGGTCCTTCATAAGTTATGTATTAACTCTATGGTCACAAAAGATCATTGTTGTCACATGAATATTCTGTGTTATGTGATTTATGAACCTTTTTTGAAGTCTATGATGATATTTGTGACCTTAAAATCCTATGACGTATCTAAGAACTTATCTTGTGTGGTGGAAGTATGATTTTAAGATGGGATAAGGAAGATTTACCCCTATCTTATGACCTTACATGACAAGTGATAAAAAAATTCATTAAATTCATGACTAGTGATATATCATTCACTTAAATGATTTAATTTATTATACAATATTATTTTACTCTTATTGTGTGTGCCAATGATAAATCACACACCCATGATGCTAAGTTATTGGTGAATCTACCACACATATAAAGGATATAATTTTTTTTGGATGTTTCCTCTTCTACCTTTGTATTTATATTAGTGTAATATAATCCACATAGAAGTGTTGATTTAGTTATGGATATTTCCCTATGAGTAATTTTTATAGTTGTATATAATTTACTTAAAAGTCATGGTTTGGTGATATATCAATCACTTGTGACTTTTTAGTGGTAATATATCATTTATCGCGACTATATTTTACTGATACATCATTCACTATGACTCTATGATTATGATAAAACTTTAACAAAGACTATGTAACGGTGAAACAAAATTTGCTGATAAAATGTGATGGGGATACATAATTAAACGAGGTTATGTTATGGTGACACATCATTAACCGATTTGATGAGATGATTATATAGAATTCACTAAGGATGTATGATGTTGATGTGTCATTCACTATAAGATGAGATCTGTGGACTAATAAATTGTTCCCTTTCAAGGTGTTTTCGGCCCGTTGTTGCATCATCCCATTCCAAAAGTATATAAATTAGGTACTATCTCTCTTGGCTGGTTTTTTGATCACACAATGATGGAATATGTTATTTATTAATATATACTATTATCATTATTATCTATAATGAGCTTGTGCTTACAATATTTTTTTAGGAAATCACTGTGGGGGCATGCTGAGTTATCCTCTCAACCTACTTAGGTATCTCAGTACCCAAATGGATCTCATGTATATATTCATAGGTAAAGGAAAAGGCTTTGAGTTTGATAGTTTGGTAGAAAAATCATGGTTAGAGTCTGGAGAGATGACTATGTTGGGACTTGAGACCTAGTTTAATAAAAGTATCTTTTATTTTAATTAATTTTAGAATAGATTATATATTATTAGGCCATGAGAAATATCATTGCTGAATTTTTTCTCTTGTCACATTAAATTATAGTTAATATTTTTTTTAATTGCTAATTCATGGTTGCCTTGTAGTTTTAATGTCTATGTAATATGGGTTATTATGACTTTTTATTAATGTCGATCATTTGGTCATGTTATACTGTTATTTGTACCTAAATCTATAGAATCCCAACTTATTATAAATTAAACCTCACTATTATTATACGTCCTATGGTATATGGGGAGGCATGTATGAGGTTACATAGCACCACTGGTCCATTTATCATTAGGGTGATCAACGTCAAGATGTTACAAAGTGGTATTAGAGACAAAATAATTTTTTTATTACTATTTTGGATATGGTATATAGGACACATGATATTATAAAATATTTAGATTGATATTATTTTTGGGAGTATCTAACATAGGTATAGGGAAATTACAAGTTACTTAGAGAGATACTAGTGTTCTTGGTTATCAGTTGTTATAGTTTCTTGAATTTCTAGGAATATGATATCTGATTTATGGTTTATTATTTCACTCTTTGTCTGGGGGAAATATTTCTTTTTTTCAACATAATTTTCATTATAAAGTACTCAAAAATCATTAATATGATTGTTTATTAATGTTATGTTTAATAAAACTAATGGTTTTGTTATTTAATGTTTTAATAAAAACATATTCAATTTTTTACTATATATCTTATTGGTGGTTCTTTAGTCGACTAACCTATAGTGTTTGGGGTTTTCCTTTGATATATGATGGGAATTAATGTGGACCAATGTGTCGTTATTTTGGGCCTAAGAGCGGATATATTAGGTTATACTAAAGTATATACATGAGAAAACATTCAATAAAAGGGAGAGTTTATAGTGTGGTGATATATGATTCTTGTTATATGATTCCATTAAATATGACATCAAAATTTGAGTTAGTTAGGTTATAAGTCATCCATTGTGAATTTAAATGATATTTCACTATGGAAACCCCATGTTGAGAAATAGAAGGGAATGGATTATTAGGTCCCACTAATATAGGAGTTAGCACATTTTATTATGATTATACCTCTTATTAATCAGTCTCTCTTAGAGAGTTTACTCTTGGTCATACAATCCATTATCCATAGGGCACTGAGAGTCAGGTCTACCAAAGTTAACTTTACCTACGACTTCTAATTTCAACATCTACCTATCTTATTGTGTGATAGTGTAACATCATTTATTGAATTGTGTTATAAATCAATGAAAAAAAAATAAACTAGATCAACAAACCCTCAGAGTGAGGGTGAGTATGTTTAATTATATGATTTATGGACAAACCAATAACTATTGGTATCTTCTTGTTCAAGTCATTTAGTGTGTGGGCCTTTTTTGGGAATCTTATTCTCATTTATCCACCAAATTTGTACCTCAGAAGTTAGACGTGAATAAATTCATATATTTTATATATATCACGTAGGGGATTTTAGTGATAAATCATGTTATCCATTTTACCATTATCATAAGGTTTGTACCTATATTTGCTCATGATAATGTTGATAGAGTGAATATGTATATTAGGGAAGGGGTATATCTCTTTCTTTAGGATATTTACCCTCATTCCATTTCTGCTATTTTTAGAATTCAAGAAATATTGAGGTTGATTGTGATAGGATAGTAAAGGGGTTCATTTTTTGTGGAGTTTTGAAACCTGTAGAGATTATATGAATTAAAACATGATAATATGGTGAACGCAGATCTAGAAAGACTCAGAGATTAAGATTAGGTCTAGAAGAGACCCAACAATCATGTAGTTAGGGTTCCTCTAGTCATTTTGTTCAAGAAGTGGGACATGGTTCCTTGGGTTGTGGTAGGATCATTTTTGAAGGGGACACCCCTGAAGGGAATCAAGTGAGGGATCCTATGGTTGGGGTACAATCCATTTTCACTACCTCAATAAAAATCATACTGATTAGGGTGAAGAATAATTGATGGTTTGAGGTATAATTATTGTGAATTCAAACATAGAACCTATTTTATTTTATCTAGTTGTGTAAAAATCATTTATATCTACACACTAGCTGATGATATGTGGTTCTTTAAAGGGTTTCTATATGGGGTGATGTATTCTGATAAACCCTTAAGGGTTTAATATAATGGTATTTGGATATTTTTAGAGTGTGCTATCAAAATTAGTAGTTCTAGGATCCCCTCAAATTTCATAATGCTAGAGATTCATAGCTTTAATTTAATCCATGTTATGCATTATTTGTCTTGGAATCAATTATATATCAACTTATATAACTAATGGGTATCCTAAAAAACTATAGAGGGTACATATTATACCAATAATGGGGAGTTATATTTACAAATAGGTCCTTTGATAGCAAACCATGGGTGGTTGGGTGTGATCTAATCCCTACATTACAGCATTTTCTCAGAGAGGAGAAGATGTGAGAGATCGAATTTCCACCTATTATTGACCATATTTAGGATTTTTTAATGATGATTTACTTAAATTTCCACATAAGAAAGAGAGTTAGTGGGACTGATCATGTTCAAAATTGATCTTATTCCATGTATGTATCCCATATTTTTTCTATCATATGAGATAGATTTTGAGGAGATTAAAAATCTAAAGGAATAAATAGATGGTCTTGAAATGAAGGGTTTTATTTTCCCTATCACATCCCCTTTGTGGGATCATAAGTTTTGATAAAACAAGTATGATAGTTTTTTTTATTGTGTGTAAATTATCGACGCATAATCTTGGTGATGGTCAAGAACCATATCCCATTCCACATATAAATGATCTATTTAACCTGTTGAGGGTATTTGAATGGTTATCCAAGATAGTGTTGAGGTTAGGTTATCAACATATGTGGTTGAGACCTTATTGTGTTCCTTATAATTCTTTTTCGAATAGGTATAGACTGTTATAGAATCTCAAAATATTGTTCATTTTGATTAATTCATAGAAGTGTTCTTGGGATAGATTAATAGGGCCTTAAATCTATATTTTTTCCATTCATGGCCATTCTATTCAATGTAATTTTGATAAACTACTATTGATGATATGGACATGATCATTATTTTCATATTATCTTGAGCACACTCTAAGGGAACCATATTTATCATAAGATCACAAAATTTCAATTATGGATGAGTGAAGTTTTATTCTTATGGTATGTGATATCAAGAGTGTAAGTACATATATTCCTTAAGAAGGTCAAACTTATGACTTCTTGGGTGAGACCCAAGAACATCATCATGTTCTGTAATTTCCTAGGTTTTATTAGATATTTTAAATGACTAATAAAAGTATTTTTCCTGTTGTAAGAAATAATTAAGGTCCTAATAAATAAGGGGATGGATTTTGAGTATCCAAGTTCTTATAAGAGGGACTTTTTGAAGATTAATAGAATATTAATTTCAACAATAATACTATCATTACTAAATATGGGAAAAGAATATACATTATAGTATGACACTTTAGGATTTTTGAATGGACCAGTTTTGATATAGGACAGGAATGTAGTTACATATGGGTTTATGAAACTGAGGTCACATGAGTGGAATTTTCTAATGCATTATTTAGATATCATAGTTTTTTTTCATGAAATGAGATTTGACATAACAACTTTTTGTATGAGAGTTTCATGGTATACAATAAGTATTATATTATTAAATATTTCTTTTAATATCATGTTCTAAAAATTAGTATAGGTGGTCTAACTACACACATATTTTGACTAAGAGGTATCATAAAAAATTGTGAAATTGTATATCATGGCACTAAGTAGAACGTCTCAGGCCCAGATAGTGTAAAAGGCTTGAATAAAATCAAAACTAATGAGCCTATTCACTATTATTCCCCTCAAAATATAAAAGTATCCTGGAAGGGATGTTCTCAATAACCTTAGCGTTACATTATCTCTTATTAAAAGAGATAAGGTGATTTGGTTGTCTAATTTGAACTTTCTAGTGATGTGGGAATATATATGTTGTTGATACCTAAAACCTAATTAGTATCTAGATACTAGTTTGATATTTTATAGATGAGGATGTGTGTTAGTATATATGGGAATTTTCAAGCTAATGATGTGTGACTGATATAACTCATGATAATCAATTCACCTAGGGAATACCATGACGTATCATGGAATCTATATGTATTATGGGTACCACCAAGATGAGGAAATATATTTTGGGTTGTTATCATCATACATTACCTATCAATGGGTGAAATGAAAATTTCATTTTCTTATATGTCTTCTTTGGACACATCCAATTCCTAAGATGAAGTGGGATAATGTGACTATATACTTTTTAATAGGATTACCATAGTTAACATGTGGTGATTATTTGGTACGGGTAATTATGGACTGGTTGAAAAAAGGTCATTAATTCCTTACTAATGTAAGAGAAGTATTCTACTGATGAGCTATTAAGGATATATATTCAAGATAAATTTTGTGCCTATGGTGAAACTAGGATTATTTTATCAATTTAGGTTGTCTGATTCATGTCTAACTTATGGAAGGACCTACAAAAGGTACTCGATACATAGGTGTGTTTGAGCACATCTTATCTTCCACAGATATATGGGAAGCCTAAGAAAAACATCAAGATATTAGAGGATATATTTTTTCCATGTATCACTAATTAAAATGGAATATGGAAAAGTCGTATAGTTATTATAGATTTTTATTATGATAACAAATACAAGATATCTATTTGGACACAACCTTTGTGGCCTTGTATGGAGAACAATGTTGATTACTTATATACTATAAAGTGGTTAGGTTTTCTTAGATTATCTATTCTAGTCTCATACAAGATACTTTGAAGAATATTTAAGAAATCAGTAATAATTTATTAACTAATCATATTAGTTTAAGATCCTGTATTCATCGATAATTCTATCCTTAAGAGTTTGATTTGGGAAATTGGTTTTCATGAGAATTATTCCCTAGTCGGGATACTATCATATTTATAGGAATGGTATGTTAATTCCTATATTCATGAGGACATTTGAGGTTCTCAGTAGGATTATATCTATGGAATATATTTTAGTTATTACTCAAATATAAGGTGTTATGTCTGACATATTCAACGTATCTCGGATTTAAAGATATTATCATGACCCTTCCAATATGATCATAAAAAACAAAGTAGATCTGTAGTATAATTAATCATTCAAGGAATATAATGTTCTTATTGTAAATTAAAATGAGAATATCCTACAAGAGAATAAAATTCCTCTAGTTTGCATACAATGGGAGAACAGGCATATCCATGAGGATATTTAAGTGTGTAAGTATAATATGTGAGCACAGTGGAAAGATCTATTTTTTATAACGTTCCATAATACTCACTGATGCAACATGGGGAAAATATACTATTTTGTGGTGATTTTATAAATCCTATATATAATAAGGTATTTATTACATTATATTTTTATCAAAACTCATATAATTTAATTGATTATGGGTTATGGATGTGTTTGGTTTGGCTTAATATACATTTTTTAGAATTCAAACATAGTGTGTGGGGTTTTTATTTTCTCATATATAGCATCAAATACTTGATGTTTTGGTATCAAGAACCCAGTGAGCCTAGGTAGAGGAAGGATGGTTCTATGATATAGATTGAGTGGTTGATGCCCCTTGATTGGGTACCCATTAGGTACCATCTACTTGGTGGATTCAATAGGGTAACCTGATGGATACCAAGCTAGTTTATGTTTAAATATAATTATTTTAATTAAATATTAGATTTTATAAAAATATAAACATCCCTTTACTACCATTCACCCAGTTGTATGCCCTCTCTCTCACTTCCCCCTTTCTTATCCTTCATCAAGTATGGATATCGATTATTCTTGGCCAAAATCAAGAGTAAGTCATCACGTTGGATCACTATGGGTAAAGTTATTACTCTTATATCTATTTTTTATTTATCTCATTGTTTCATCATATGTATTTGATTATTCCATATTTATGGGGGTATAATATTTAATTCTTGTTTTTATCCACCTAAATCATAATCATCAGGAAATAGTTAATGAGGAAAGACCTATCATGGGGAGGTAGGTGGTCCATAAGATTCCCCATAAGTTTTATTGGGGTTTTCAAGTGTAATATAATATTTACAAAGTAAAAAACATGTTGGAATCCCATAAAACTATTGTTGATTTTTTTAAACATTATATTGTGAGATAAGGTACCATTATGGTTTCAATTAGTCCTTTGCAATTTATTTCTTAACTTCATGGTCATCAAGGACATTGAATTTCACATAAAAAGTTAGGTATTTAAGTCATAGAACAAGTTTTGGTTGTATACTCTTGATATTTGTGACCATATAATCCCTTGAGATATCATATACCCTCCCTTATAGAGATAAAGCATGAGTTTAACCTATATGATGGATTATTTATCCTTATATTGTAATCTTATATAACTTGTGACTAATTGTTTTCCTTAAATTCCTAATTAGGGATATATCATTCTCTTAAAAGATTTAATTAAAAATTTATTATTATTATACTCTTATTGTGTGTGTTAGTGATAAATCTCTAGCCTAAATTTTTTTAATGGTGTGTCAAATAAAATCATTTATAATCTATATATTATTTTAATAGTGTCTCATCTACCATTGTAATTATATTGGAAAAATGTCATATACATAGACATATTGATTTAGTGATGGATCATTAACCATAGATACATTACATGATTTTAAATATTAAAATTGGAAGTCATGGTGTGGAAATATATTATTCACCTACTTGCTATTTTGTGGTGATACATTAGTCTCTAAAATGATTTCACTAGTGCAAAAAACATTTTTTACAGCAGATATTTTTTATTTTTTACATCATATTTTGGATGAAATTATTATAGGAGACTTTATAAATATTGTTTTTTATGGTGTTTATTTTAATAACGACGTAAAAAAACAATAATCAGAATGGTTTTTCAAGTTGTTTCATTAAAAAACAACGTGGAAAACACTTCAGAGTCAGGATTAATTATGTTAGTTTTTAAATAACTAATGCGGTATCTACTTTTTCACATCTGTTATAGAATAACCAACATAATAAACTATGCCTATGGAGAGTTTATCACATTGGTTATGTTCATAACTGACGTGATAAACTGGTCTGCCTAGGGTATTTCACATCGGTTAAATGATAACCGAAGTGAAAACATATATACTATGTTAGTTATTAAATAACTAACGTTAAAACCTATTTCATTCCATGTATTACATAGGTTATCAAATAACCAACGTGAAAACTTATTTTCATTCTATTTATTACATCGATTATGAAATAACTGATGTAAAAACCCATTCCCATGTATTTGTTACATTGATATGTAAATAACCGGTGTTAAAACACATAAACAAGAATTTTTTACATCGGTTATAAAATAACTGATGTAAAAACTAATTCTTTTTAAATAAAACCATTCAACCTCAACTATGCACAGTAGAAGAAAACCTGAAACATACCAAAAATAGAACAAACCAGACCAAAACCATCCCACCCCACTGGACACCCCCCCACCCCTGAACCCCACCCCCCACCCCCACTGGACCACCCCCCCCCCCCCAACACCCCTGGACATCCCCCACCCCCTGGATAGCCCCCACCCCACTGGACACCCCTCCCACACCCCTGTAACCCCCCTAACCACTGGACACCCCCCACCCCTATATACCACCTGGACACCCCCAACCCCTCTTGGACAGCCCCCACTCCTTTGGACTACCCTCACACCCTCCTGGATGCCCTCCCATCCCCCATGGACACCCTGGACATGCCCCAACCCACTGGATAGCCCACCCACACCCCTAGAACCCCCCCCCCCCCACCCACCCCTGGACAGCCCCCCACCCTCCTGGATGCACTCTCACCCCCATGGACTCCGCGACCCTCCCCCCCCCCCACACACACACTAGAAAAACCTACCACACCCCTAGAAACCCCCACACCACTAGACACCCACACACCCCTGGACAACCCCCCCCCCTCTTGAACAGCCCCCCACTCCCCTAGATAGCCTTCCCAACCTCCTGGACACCCTCCCACCCCCATGGACACCTCAGACACCTCCCACCCCACTGGAGAGACCCCCACACTCATGAACCCCCCCCCCCCCCACCCACCCAACTAGACATCCCCTAGACACTCCCCCCTATACAG
This sequence comes from Viscum album, assembly GCA_963277665.1. Classification (NCBI taxonomy): domain Eukaryota; kingdom Viridiplantae; phylum Streptophyta; class Magnoliopsida; order Santalales; family Viscaceae; genus Viscum; species Viscum album. Next base: position 641,288,392 of record OY728123.1, read on the forward strand.
TCCTGGATAGCCCCCCCACCCTCCTGGACACCCTACAGCCTCTGTGGACACACTCCAGCCCTCATGGACACCATGGACGCCCCCACCCCACTGGACAGCCCTCCCACAACCATGGAAAACCTCCCACCCCCAATGGACATCCCCCACCCATGGAAATCCCCCCACCCTCCTAGACATCCCCCGCCCTTGTGGACACCCTCCCACCCCCATGGACACCCGAGAGACCCCTACCACAAACCTGAACCCCCCCCCCCCACTAGACACCCCGCACACCCCTAGATACCCCATGGTCCCCCCCACTTGGATAGACCCCACTCCCCTGGACAGCCCTCCCAACCTCCTAGACACCCTCCCACCCCCATGGACACCCTGGACACCCCCACCCCATTGGATATTCTTCCCACACCCCTGGACCCCCCCCCACCCCCGCACTGGACATCCCTCCCACATCCATGAACCCCCCCCCCCACCCCACTAGACCCCCCCCCCCCCCCCCCGCCCCACCCTTGGGAATCCCCTGGACATCCCCACCCCCAACTAACTAGACTACCCACCCACACCCCTAGAACCCCCCACCCATCATGGACATCCCCCCACTCCCCGGGACAGTCCTCCTACCATTCTGGACACCCTCCCATCCCCATTGACACCCTGGACACCCCCCCCCCCATTGGAAAACCCCCCACACCCCTGAACCCCCCCCCCCCCCCCCACTCCACCCCACCAGACCCCCCCCCCCCCTCCCCACACCCCTGGACACCCCTAAACAACCCCACCTGTGTAACAGCCCGAGATTTTATGAAAAATATTTTATTAATGTCTTGTGTTATACGCTACACCAAAAGGAGCTTTCACAATACACATCTCTGACCTGGCTTGAATTATACGCAATCACGACCTTCCACGATAGTGTGTGTTGTACGCAACACCGAGTTTCGCTAAACAACGATATGCTATTAAGATATTATTAAAACTAGCCGTTATGAATAGTAATAACCACTTTTTGAAATTTTGTAAATTTTATTTTTCAAAATGGAATTCATTTTTGGATTCGTAATATCGAAATTAGCTTAGGGTGAAATTTTGGTACTTTTCAGATAACTTTCATATTCTGATGAATAGTGAAAATTACTAAATTTTAATTAAAAACAACTTTTTTTAATCGAAATAATTAATAGTGATAAATTATTAATTTGAGTGGTTTTAAAGTATATTTAGAATATATTTTTACAATTTATTACAATGTTGGTCATTGGATGTAATTTAACATTTAAACCAGTTATAAACTAGTGTCAATCTTTTGATAGATATTATCTCTTAAAAACACGCTATTTGTTTTGACGACGAGAATTAATTTTTAAATTAGTTAATGCAACTGATATGTTTTGAATTTTGTAAAATAGACATCATTTTTGAGTTCATAATATCAAATATAGGTTAGGCCTAATTTTTGGTATTTTTCTGAAAACTTTCAATTTTCGATGAATAGTGAAACCACTAAGTGGTAGGTTAAAAACTGAATTTTGCATAAAACTTAATTTTACTGCTTCTGTGAATGGAATTTCGAAAATCCGACAGACACGGTTAATATCAGGGACTAAAATGTGGTTCAATGAGATGAAAATAATTTTTGGTGAATAGTAACTTTTTACTTTTTTTGCCACGGTTAATAGTAAATAGGGTAACTAAGGGTAAATATGATATTACTATTACCCTAACACATGTCCTAATTCTATTGGATAAGTGTAATTCGACCAAAAACAACCTTATGAATATAATATGACCATTTAGGTCCACTTGGATTAGATTATGACATTTATTATTAATTTATTTAATGAATAGTTAAAATAGTTAAAATCAAAGTTTAATAACTAAAACATTTTTAATATGGGGTTATACATAAGATAAATTCGACTATAAATATTCATTATAAATCTAAAACGCTTTCCTACATAATGATATTTTATTTATAATTTTTAAACTTTAAATAAATTAATTTATTTATGACACAATAATGATGCAGTAATTACCCTTTTAAGGAAATATTAACATAATTGATGTTATAAATGCTCAAATGAATGTAATTTGAGACTTTTTATGAATTCCACTAATTTTATTGGTTACTATGATATATTAGTGTTGATTTAATCAACTTGGTTCGAACATATAATTCTGTTATGACTTTCACAAAAATCATATATCAAATAGTGTCAAAATTCACACAAAATAGTTTTTAAATCAAATATTATATTATTAATTGTTATTTTATTCCTAAAAATATAAGGTTCGGTGAAATGACTTAGATAAGGATATATATATTAATAATAAACAATTTGTGGTTCTTTTGGCATGTTATAGTAAGTGTATTAACCATATAGTGAAAGAAAACAAAATGACATGGTAAAAGTTAAATTATTTAACTTAGAGTTAAATCTAATTGATAAGGTTAAAATAAAACCCTAAACTTGTCTAAATCCTATTGGTTGATAGGATTGCGACCCATCCCCACTTTAGCTTCGAAATAAGACCCTTTGGAACCATTATAAACCGATTTTGACATTAATATAAAATAATATTTTGAGGTATTCCTAAGGTGCCCCTCTCCTCCCTTATAAAAGGACACCTCCTCCCCCTCCTCCACACAACAATTTGAGCACTCAAGCTCGGCAAACCCCTGCCAAAATCTCTTCTCCACTTCCCTAGAAATATCCTAGAGGTTATGGTCTTCTTCAAAGACCAATTTTAGTGCCCTAAGAGGAGATCTCAAAGAGGCGCTTCAAAGAAGAGGTAATTACCGTTACCAATTCTTTCATCTTTATTTCTTCTTCCACTTCTTCTTCTTAGGTTTTTTCATTATGAAGTAATAACATCAGTATCACTCATATACTGATATGTTATTTTATGTATGAAACAACCCTATTTCACCATCTATCCATCCTACGGAAAAAGAAATCACCGCGCGTGCGTACGTACAGAATACCGTCTCCACGCCGTGGTGTAATCTATTTTCCACCACCACCTTACATGGATGGGTATAATGGTGTAAAGAATAACTATACATAGTTATTAAAACATAATATTGATTCTGATATATTGTATAATCCACTCCAATTCAATTCAATAATTATGGAAATGATATCATCGCTCATGCGTACGTACGGACTACCGTCTCCACGACGTGGTGAGATTCATTCTCCATGTTAACCATTTAAGAATGATTATAAAGTATATATAAGAAATAATAATGAAATATATGACATTATAAAGCTACTGGATTTATGTATATATATATATATATATATGTATTTCATCTACTTACTTCCATTTCAAGACAATAAGGAAAGGAAAACAACGTTCATGCATACGTACGGACTACCGTCTCCATGAACGGTGTTTTTCATTTTATTTATCTATCAATTATATATATATATATATATACTGAATATATATGATATATAAATCATATTTTATATTCTGGAAGTAAGTAAATCATGATATAAGTAATAATGATGTCAAGAACAACAAGTCAAAACACCTACAATAAATGAAACGATTTTACCCAAAACGCTTCTTTAACATGGAATTTACAAAAGAACGGGTAATATAATGTCATAAGTGAACCATATATGATATCATAACAATGAATATGATTCTGTAATAAGTCAATGACATTATTTAAATCATTATACAGGAGGTTTGGACACATACGAAGCAAATCGGACCTAAGGTAAGGAAAATATCACAATCTCATTTTTATCCGAGATTGTTTATTCGTAAGTATTTACTGGGGTGTATTTTATCATCCACATCCATGTTTCATCAATATGTAATATTATCTCCATCCACCTACAATTGTTTAAATCCATTTTTACCCTTCGGTGAGTTTTTAGTAATATGTATGAAAGGAATCTTTTGTCGTTTTTCGTACGAGGTACTTTTTTGACTTTTCCGACAAAAGTACGAAGAATGTTTTTTTTAACTTATACGGCATGAATGGATTTTTAAAACATTATTTCCAAGAAAATTCCTTTACAAGTTTTCAAGTTTATTTTTAATCAGCTTCTTTTATTTTAAAGTCGTATGACATGTTATGAAAGGAAAAATGTTTTTGAAGTAGAAAGGATATTTTCCTCAAGAATGGATTTCAAGTGTTTTATCAAAATTATTTTCCATCTAAGATAATAAAAGGGTTATGTTTTTATCCCTATTATTACATGGATTTTATTATGTTGTGATGGAAACATTTTTATGAATTCTTTTATCTTATATGAATTGTTTTATGATGTCATGTTGTTTAAGAATCCCATTTTTATTACATGGGTTATGCGATGATGTATGATTTATGATTATGTGGCACACATAAGAAAGGATTCATTATAAGATGGGTGGGACCTATATCTCCCTCCAATGCATTGGGTAAAGATTTTATATCTCATGAGATAGACATGGATGGAATGGTAGGTTATACCGGTTCAGTGAAACAGGACTGAAACGAGGTTTACTCGATTCAGAAAGGGACTGTGTCCACTAAGATCGTCTTGGCAATGATTCTTGACTAACAAGAAATGATTCTCTATGATTATGTGTGAATTCCACAAAGTTTCATGTTTTAAGTTATGATTATTGTGATTACATTTCACTGCCATGATTTACCCCATGTTATGAAATTATGATCTCTTTTGCAGGTTAAGATTTCCAAAAGTTATGTGCTTATGTATATGATGTGATTGATATTTATTTTGTTTACCCTTACTGAGCATTTGAGCTCACCCTTTTTATGTTTTCTTTTCCCCAGGATATAAAGAAAGGTTTTAGGTAAAAAAAAGGGAAGATCTTTATGGGAGATATTGAAGATCTTTCACCACGATTAGAAGATTACGTTACGAGTATCCAAAGAAACTAAACTATTACGATCCTTGTGTGTGTCTTTTTTTATGTACTAAGTATTCCGCAAATGTAATGTAATTTCCATGTACGTCAAGCTTCGGGTCTCTACAGTTGGTATCAGAGGAAAGGTTTAGTCAACCTTTGGAAACTAGGATGCGAAAACGTTAGTGATGTCCCTAGAGATATTTCTACGGTATGTCTAGGGATGTCCCTAAGGTTAAGTATACGTATAGGTTATAGAACTAGAACTACGCTAACGATCATAGAATAAAACCTAAGATGTTAGATATTGAAGGTACTCCCCCTTTATTATGTTGTTTTCCCTAGCATGATTTTTTCCTCTCACACTATTCTTTTTGGGTTTTAGACGATGGTTGGAACCCGGAGGAACCGTGTTGATCAATGCAATGGAAAATGCAATGATTTTCCTCCTGAACAAACAAATGTTATGGGAGATGGAGTGAAAAATCTTATTGCTATACTTAAACAAGCTATGAATCATTCTGGACTTCCAAATGAGCAGAGAAGGGAACAATATTCTATTGAGTCCTTCATGAGGCAACGTCCACCTTCTTTCAGTGGGTCTTCTGATCCACTTGTTGCTGAACAATGGATCAGTACCACTGAAAAGATATTTTCAGTTCTTCAATGTTCTGAACATGATAAAGTCATCTTAGCAGTATATCGTTTGGAAGGTGAAGCTGATCAATGGTGGAATCTTATCAAGAATACAAGGCAAAGAGATGAAATTGAGTCCATGGAATGGGCCGAGTTCAAGAACTTATTTTTCAATAAGTACTTCCCTTGTATTCTTCGTACAAAGATGGAGAAGGAGTTTCTTGAACTAAAGCAAAATGATGATGAATTTGATGGTATATACGAAGCAAATTTTACAAGACATGCAAGGTATGCATCTGGCATTATCATCCAACCTGAAAGTAAAGTTGATCGATTTTTCAGTGGCTTAAAACCAAGTCTTCGAAGGGCATCAGCTATAAGAGAGTTTAGTCGCTATGAAGAAATTGTGCGTTGTGCTATCAAGGTAGAAATGGAAGTTGGTGTTACATATCCATCTCATGGTTTTGACAAGAAACGAAAGATGGAGTTCAAGGAGAAATCTCAGAATAATGGTGAAAAGAAGATGAATGTTTCCTTATGCTCAAAGTTTGGAAAGAAGCATGGTGGAGATTTCCTTAAAGGGACTAGAAAATGTTTTAAGTGTGGAAAAGAAGGTCATCGAGCAGCTGAGTGTCTATGTAATGGAAAATGGGTTTCTAATGATGTGAACAAAGCAAACACTACAGAGAACGCACCACCAACACTTCAATGCTTCAAGTGGAAGGAAATGGGGCATTATGCTAATAAATTCCCCAATCCAAGGGTTAGTGATGATCAACATGAGAAACCATTTAAGGAAAAGGACAAAGGGAAGTCACATGCGATCACTATTGGCGATGTTGAATATGACAACGATGTGGTGGAATGATTAAGTGTTTATGTAATGAGATTCCAAAATAATGTTGTATACAGTATCGTGGAATATTGGAATATTTATGTTTTGGATTTCAATAATTTTATGGTACCGGTAACCATGAAAAGTGATTGAGACGTTTTTGGAAAACAAATGATATGACCATAATGAAGAGATAAGAAGATAATGAGATGTTTGATTGTATTCATGAGCTCATGATTGATATAAGGACTAAGTGATATCATGGTTTGAGTATAGAGAATTTTTGGATTTTGGTATGTGGAAAGTGTTAACTTTTAACTGCATTCATGTTTTCACTAAGGTTCAATGGGTATTCAAGAGAATACATGATTAAGGCCTTTGAATATTTGGAATGTGACCAACAAGACATATCTTCTGATATATGGGGATTAACGACAGTATTAAATCTCTGATAATCGTTTTCACTATATTATGAGAGTGGACTGTAGTATTATGGATAAGCCTAATGATTAGAATGGATTATGTTGGACATAAGTTAATATTGTTTAAGGATAGAAGATTTTCGATAGTATTTATGGGATGTTATAGTAATGTAGTTTTAGAAAAAGGAAAACATGCAGGACGGACAACATCCCATCGCTTCGGACAAGGCTGTGGGAATTGAACCCACAACCGAAGTGCGACTAGCCTTTATCGCCTACCACTAGCCTACAGGAAGTCCCTATTTAGTAGAAACTAGTTTTATTATATTAAGCAGTATGATATATGAAGTATAAGTCCATTTTAGGAACCATATATGATTAATCCCACTATAGATCGACTTATGTATATAATTTTTGCTAACCTTTTGTTTGAGACAGATGGAATGACCCGTCATTCTATCACATGATCTGCTAACACTTCATGAATAACAAATTCAACTTCATTTATTTAAGAAATGAAGTGGAAATTGTTCAAGGCATGAAAAACAGTGAGATTGTACCAAAATAAAGAAAGTATTTATTCTAATTCAAATTTTCAACTTTAGGGAAATGATCTTGAAAACCAAAAATGTTGTCCTAGTGATCTTATACCTGATTAATCAGATGGTACCTTAGATCGTCACAAATTTATGGATTTGTGATTACTGGATTTTCCATAGCCATGTTCTCTACCACTCTCCATCAGAACATGATGGTTAGATTTCTCTTCCATATTCATATTTTCACCTATGTGGAAACCCAGTGATTAGTTTATTTGGGTAATCTTTACATTTCATAATTTAGTTTTTAAAGCCAAGTTTTGGTATTCCTTTTTGCGATGTGGGTTTCTATTAAAGAAACTTTCGAATAGTAAACCATTTATAACCCCGGCGAATTTCGAGGGCGAAATTCATTTTAAGGGGGGTAGAATGTAACAGCCTGAGATTTTATGAAAAATATTTTATTAATGTCTTGTGTTATACGCTACACCAAAAGTAGCTTTCACAATACACATCTCTGACCTGGCTTGAATTATACGCAATCGCGACCTTCCACGATAGCGTGTGTTGTACGCAACACCGAGTTTCGCTAAACAACGATATGCTAATAAGATATTATTAAAAACTAGCCGTTATGAATAGTAATAACCACTTTTTGAAATTTTATAAATTTTATTTTTCAAAATGGAATTCATTTTTGGATTCGTAATATCGAAATTAGCTTAGGGTGAAATTTTGGTACTTTTCGGATAACTTTCATATTCTGATGAATAGTGAAAATTACTAAATTTTAATTAAAAACAACTTTTTTTAATCGAAATAATTAATAGTGATAAATTATTAATTTGAGTGGTTTTAAAGTATATTTAGAATATATTTTTACAATTTAATACAATGTTGGTCATTGGATGTAATTTCACATTTAAACCAGTTATAAACTAGTGTCAATCTTTTGATAGTTATTATCTCTTAAAAACACGCTATTTGTTTTGATGACGAGAATTAATTTTTAAATTAGTTAATGCAACTGATATGTTTTTAATTTGGTAAAATAGACATCATTTTTGAGTTCATAATATCAAATATAGCTTAGGCCTAATTTTTGGTATTTTTCTGAAAACATTCAATTTTCGATGAATAGTGAAACCACTAAGTGGTAGGTTAAAAACTGAATTTTGCATAAAACTTAATTTTACCGCTTCTGTGAATGGAATTTAGAAAATCCGACAGACACGGTTAATATCAAGGACTAAAATGTGGTTCAATGAGATGAAAATAATTTTGGTGAATAGTAACTTTTTACTTTTTTTTTTACCACGGTTAATAGTAAATAGGGTAACTAAGGGTAAATATGATATTACTCTTACCCTAACACATGTCTTAATTCTATTGGATAAGTGTAATTCGACCAAAAACAACCTTATGAATATAATATGACCATTTAGGTCCACTTGGATTAGATTATGACATTTATTATTAATTTATTTAATGAATAGTTAAAATAGTTAAAAATCAAAGTTTAATAACTAAAACATTTTTAATATGGGTTTATACATAAGATAAATTCAACTATAAATATTAATTATAAAGCTAAAACGCTTTCCTACATAATGATATTTTATTTATAATTTTTAAACTTTAAATAGATTAATTTATTTATGACACAACGATGATGCAGTAATTACCCATTTAAGGAAATATTAACATAATTGATGTTATAAATGCTCAAATGAATGTAATTTGAGACTTTTTATGAATTCCACTAATTTTATAGGTTACTATGATATATTAGTGTTTATTTAATCAACTTGGTTCGAACATATAATTCTGTTATGACTTTCACAAAAATCATATATCAAATAGTGTCAAAATTGACACAAAATAGTTTTTAAATCAAATATTATATTATTAATTGTTATTTTATTCCTAAAAATATAAGGTTCGGCCAAATGACTTAGATAAGGGATATATATATTAATAATAAACAATTTTTGGTTCTTTTGGCATGTTATAGTAAGTGTATTAACCATATAGTGAAAGAAAACAAAAAGACACGGTAAAAGTTAAATTATTTAACTTAGAGTTAAATCTAATTGATAAGGTTAAAATAATACCCTAAACTTGTCTAAATCCTATTGGTTGATAGGATGTCGACCCATCCCCACTTTAGTTTCGAAATAAGACCCTTTGGAACCATTATAAACCGATTTTGACATTAATATAAAATAATATTTTGAGGTATTCTTAAGGTGCCCCTCTCCTCCCTAATAAAAGGACACCTCCTCCCCCCTCCTCCACACACCAATTTGATCACTCATGCTCGGACAACCCCTGCCAAAATCTCTTCTAAACTTCCCTAGAAACATCCTAGAGGGTCTGGTCTTCCTCAAAGACCAATTTTAGTGCCCTAAGAGGAGATCTCAAAGAGGCGCTTCAAAGAAAAGATAATTACCGTTACCAATTCTTTCATCTTTATTTCTTCTTCCACTTCTTCTTCTTAGGTTGTTTCATTATGAAGTAATAACATCAGTATCACTCATATACTGATATGTTATTTTAAGTATGAAACAACCCTATTTCACCATCTATCTATCCTACGGCAAAAGAAATCACCGCGCGTGCGTACGTACAGAATACCGTCTCCAAGCCGTGGTGTAATCTATTTTCCACCACCACCTTACATGGATGGGTATAATGGTGTAAAGAATAACTATACATAGTTATTACAACATCATATTGATTCTGATATATTTTATAATCCACTCCAATTCAATTCAATAATTATGGAAATGATATCATCGCTCGTGCGTACGTACGGACTACCGTCTCCACGACGCGATGAGATTCATTCTCCATGTTAACCATTTAAGAATGATTATAAATTATATATAAGAAATAATAATGAAATATATGACATTATAAAGCTACTGGATTTATGTATATATATATATATGTATGTCATCTACTTACTTCCATTTCAAGACAATAAGGAAAGGAAAACAGCGTTCATGCGTTCGTACGGACTACCGTCTCCATGAACGGTGTTTTTCATTTTATTTATCTATATACTATATATATATATATATATACTGAATATATATGATAGATAAATAATATTTTATATTCTGGAAGTAAGTAAATCATGATATAAGTAATAATGATGTCAAGAACAACAAGTCAAAACACCTACAATAAATGAAATGATTTTACCCAAAACGCTTCTTTAACATGGAATTTACAAAAGAACGGGTAATATAATGTCATAAGTGAACCATATATGATATAATAACAATGAATATGATTCTGTAATAAGTCAATGACATTATTTAAATCATTATATAGGAGTTTCGGACACATATGAAGCAAATCGGACCTAAGGTAAGGAAAATATCACAATCTCATTTTTATCCGAGATTGTTTATTCGTAAGTATTTACTGGGGTGTATTTTATCATCCACATCCATGTTTCATCAATATGTAATATTATCTCCATCCACCTACAATTGTTTAAATCCATTTTTACCCTTCGGTGAGTTTTTGGTAATATGTATGAAAGGAATCTTTTGTCGTTTTTCGTACGAGGTACTTTTTTTACTTTTCCGACAAAAGTACGAAGAATGTTTTTTTAACTTATACGGCATGAATGGATTTTTAAAACATTATTTCCAAGAAACTTCCTTTACAAGTTTTCAAGTTTATTTTTAATCAGCTTCTTTTATTTTAAAGTCGTATGACATGTTATGAAAGGAAAAATGTTTTTGAAGTAGAAAGGATATTTTCCTCAAGAATGGATTTCAAGTGTTTTATCAAAATTATTTTCCATCTAAGATAATAAAAGGGTTATGTTTTTATCCCTATTATTACATGGATTTTATTATGTTGTGATGGAAACATTTTTATGAATTCCTTTATCTTATATGAATTTTTTTATGATGTCATGTTGTTTAAGAATCCCATTTTTATTACATGGGTTATGCGATGATGTATGATTTATGATTATGTGGCACACATAAGAAAGGATTCATTATAAGATGGGTGGGACCTATATCTCCCTCCAATGCATTGGGTAAAGATTTTATATCTCATGAGATAGACATGGCTGGAATGGTAGGTTATACCGGTTCAGTGAAACAGGACTGAAACGAGGGTTACTCGATTCAGAAAGGGACTTTGTCCACTAAGATCGTCTTGGCAATGATTCTTGACTAACAAGAAACTATTCTCTATGATTATGTGTGAATGCCACAATGTTTCATGTTTTAAGTTATGATTATTGTGATTACATTTCACTGCCATGATTTACCCCATGTTATGAAATTATGATCTCTTTTGCAGGTTAAGATTTCCAAAAGTTATGTGCTTATGTATATGATGTGATTGATATTTATTTCGTTTACCCTTACTGAGCATTTGAGCTCACCCTTTTTATGTTTTCTTTTCCCCAGGATATAAAGAAAGGTTTTAGGTAAAAAAAAGGGAAGATCTTTATGGGAGATATTGAAGATCTTTCACCACGATTAGAAGATTACGTTCTGAGTATCCAAAGACACTAAACTATTACGATCCTTGTGTGTGTGTTTTTGTTATGTACTAAGTATTCCGCAAATGTAATGTAATTTCCATGTACGTCAAGCTTAGGGTCTCTAAAACCAGCCTCCTAGATAGCCCCCACCCCCCTAGACTCCCTCCCACCCCCATAGACACCCTGGATACCCCCACCCCACTGGACAAGTCTCCCAAAACCGTGAACCTCCCCCCCCCCACTGGACACCTCCCCACACCCTGGGACAACCCCCCACCATCCTGGACAACCCCCACCCTCCTAGACACCCTCCCACTCCCATGGACTCCCTCCCACCCCCATGGACATCATGGACACCCCCACCCCACTAGACAACACTCATGCACCCCTAGAAACCCCCACCCCACTGGAAACCCCTCTCACACTCCTGGAAGCCTCGACCCCACTAGACACCCCACACACCCCTGGATACCCTGTGGACAGCCCCCCACCCCTGGAAACCCCCCCCCCCCAATCCCTTGTACATCCCTCCCACCCTCCTGGACACCCTCCCACCCACATGGACACCCTGGACACCCCCACCCCACTAGATAGCCCTCCCACACCCCTAAAAATCCACCTTGCACTCTCCTAGATATCCCACACCCTCTTGGACACCCTCCCATCCCCATGGACACCACGGACACCCCCCCCCACCGAGACAACCCTCCCACACCCAAAGAACCCCCACCCCAACCCCCACCTCACCCCATTGGACACCCCGCACACTTGTAGATCCCCCTACCCTCCTAGACATCATCCCACCCCCATAGACACCCTAGACCCCCCCCCCCCCCACTCCACCGGATAGGCCCCCATACCACTGGACACCCTCTCCCCAACCCCCCAAGAGCAGAATCCATACCAGAAAAACCATCAGAACTAGACCAAAACAATAAGTAGGCCAAAATTAAACATTCATGTATATAACATTCAAAACGTACAATGTCAACTAAAAAACATAAATCTAACCTAAATGACTACCAAATACCCAATTATAATGACAATATCAAAATTACATTTTACACTACAAACAAACTAATATCCAATCAAACCTGGAAAATAATTTGACCATTCCACAAATAAGTGTTTGAAATATTGATCTCTATAGGGTTGACTGTCATTAAATAGCTAAAAAGTAAAAGGATAGTAGTTAATATGTATAATGAATAAATCAAATGAAATATTCTGGAAATGTTTAAAAGGAAATATTACCAGGTCAAATTGCACAAGTGTTCCAGTTGTAATTATTTCATACTAAAATCTCAACATATAATATCCACATTCGACGATGCCTTGTTGTTCTTGAGTATTCTTTTTAAATGAGAGTAAATTAAAAATATTGTTTTTATGTAAAACATCAAAAAGTACAATTTATAAATGGATATTTACCTTCACTTTGCAATATTTGATCATGGAACTCCTTTTCTTTGTGTTTTTCTTAATGTAGACCCATCCCCTATTAAAAAATAATATGAATTAGATAAATTTAAAATGAATTATAATATATAAAACTATTATGAAATTTAAACATACTTTCCAACATATTCTTAAAACATTCACACTCATCACCATGGAAAAATCATATCCAATAAAGTGTTTTCACCCTTGGGAAAAACACATAACATCCAATGATCACTAATAAAAGAATATTTAAGGTTAGTGGTTTTTTATGATAAAAGATAATGATCTATTTTCTAGAGATATGTTTCATAACTCTCACAAAAATGCATCATCCAACACTGTGTGATTATATTCTGTTCAAATATTTCAGCTATATAAAGAATTTTTTTTCCTCATCCAATTCATGTGCATTAGGGGAAATAAAATGTGGGTCCATGGATCTATATACATTTTTCTGCTCATTATTCTCACACATGTTATAAATATAACTGAAACAAAACTAACATAAGTATACATTTTTAATAAATATAACTTTTGAAAACGGTTTTAAGAATTACATGGAAAACATTTGCAAAATGTTAATGCACAACTTATCTCTAGTAACAAGATCCATGATATCATTTTTCAGAAAACCCATAATTATTGCATGTCCAAAAACATGAGTTTCCATTGGGAACTCATAATGTTCCGCCGAAAAATTTGAATATCTTGACAATCATTCAAGACTACATGAATATGTATCTAATGTCAGAGCCATTTGTCATTGTTGTTGTCTATACAGTATTTCGTTACCTTAGATGTATTACTGTAAAAATAAATAGAAAAATATATAAGTTTCCAATGATAAAACAACATTAATAAAAAAATTGAATATGTAACATACATACCTCTATGGTAATGAGTCGCAGAAGTTCGGTTGGAAAATTTAAAAAATGGGTGATACTATGTCCAACTATCATCACCTCATCTATAGGTAATGGCACTTAAGTTGATATATCTATAATATCTTGTATAGTAACCCTTTGATTATTTACCTATAACTGTTGATGAATAACTATATCTCCTATAAAATATACCATCCCATATGCAACTATATGATGTTGAGGATCATCAACATACAACTCGCAATAAGTAGGAAGTTACGGTGGAGGAGAAGGATAAACAATGGGGTCTGTGGGTTGAGGAAGGGGAGTGGGATCTACTAGCGGAGGTGGAGGATAAATAATGGGGTATGCAGGGAGAGGTCGAGGAGTCGGAGCTATAGTCTAAAATTGTCTTTACATGTCTAAAAATATAGACTTTACCGATGATATAATTATTTCCTCCATCGTCGCATTAATATTATGAAATTCAGTGTCCATGGATTCTATTTTTTTCCTAAACACCCTCAACATATGAAGTTAAAGAACATGGAAACACTTTTCTTACTAATACACCCATCAGATACCCTCATACACGACCAGGAAGTTCAGTCTTTCCCTATGCTGCAAATAAAATATCTTTCCTTCCAGTAGCTTTAAATGGCCACTATGAGATCTCCTCCTCAAGAGAATCCTGTACTAATTAATTGAACATTTCTATAATGATTGAAATTATATAAAGAATATAGTTAACTTAAAAAAATAAATATCTTAAAATCCTCTCAGCTATGATTCTTGAATCTTTTAAAAGATATTTCCCCTTTTTTCCCATCCACACTCTCTTTTACTTTTCATGTATATATGTAGGGGATGGAGGGGCAACCTCTGCATGGCTTGAAGACTCAGCTCTCAGTTTTTGTAATTTTTCCGCCATCATTTCTTATTCCATTAATGTATACCCTCCCTGAGATAAACTATGAGAGTATACATTTTTGTATTTGATCTCTTAATGATATATTCATGTTTGTGGTAAATTAATAATAAAAAATCATTAATAAAAAATTAATATAATCATTTATATAAGAAATATTATAAAATATTAAATTTCCCTTACAAAAAATGAATCTTTTCTTCTACGTTAGACAAATTAGGTCCATGTCTCTTCTTCTAGGAAAGGATATATATGACATTAATTTTCATGACTCCCATTACCAAAAATGAAATCAGATGTGAGGGTTGATTTTAAGTCCCTCCATCTCCTAGTTTCCACCGATAATCATTTCTTCTTAACTCCTCCAATGTTAGGAATATCAAATGTCATCTGATAAAGAAGAGGTAAAACCTATTATACTGGAATCATTTAAATAATAGGCAAACAATAACAAAATATCATACCAAAATCATCTCCCAAAACTGATATATTATCACTTTTTCCATACTTCTCCAATCATCGTACAAAATACTTACTTTGTTATTACCCTGAGTTGATACAAAACACTTAAAATATTTTTCATTTGGTCCTCTAGTAATATCATTCTCATCAAACTTAATTAGTATCCTCTTATCCTACATATGGGCAAGTGATAATTTTGGTAAACATGTGCGCCCATGTTTACCTACTCTTGAACACTTCTTTGTCATTATGGGAGCACATGAGGAAGATTTGGGAACATCAAGGGGAGAATGTCAATGTTCTTCCCTAGAAATATGATCATTATTCTCATCTCTAGAATCATGTGTTTTATCAACTGATTTATATATCATTATCCTTCAAATAAAAAAATCATTAATTCACAAATATAAAAATTCAAATACAACAATACTAATGTAAATAGAAAATGGAAGATGGAAATAAGTTACATAATAGTAAACATGGTTAATATGGTAAGCATGTTAAAAAATGGTAAACATTGTAAACTATGGTAAACATGGTAGTTTAATTGTTATTCAACAAAATCAATAATTATATAAGTTATGTAAAGTAAAACTATTGTAAAATATGGTAAACATGGTAATCATGGTAAACATGGTAGGCTTGGTAGACATGGTAAACATGATAAAAATGGTAAACATGGTAATGTAAATTTCATTAAACAAAAATAATAGATATATAATTTATATAATGGTAAACATGATAAACGAAACTAAACAAAAATAAAATGAACAGAAAATTATACTTATTTGTTTTAATATGGATTTTAATAAAGAAAAAAATTACAATATATAACATTTTAGGAAAATAATAAATGTAAATAAGAAATAAAAATATGTTACCTATGATATTAAAAATGTAAAAATGGATTGTTTTTTCAAATTCCTTCATCAAGATCATTCTTTATTGCAAAAACCATGCCTCCAACATGCTCATCATTATGTTCTGCAAATCATTCCATTGAAGTAGGGATCTCACATAAATCAGCATCTTCATCATGTTGATCTTCACCGACATATTATTTAATTATAAAATAATAGACAATTATATATCTGATTTATCAACTACATAAAAAATCTATTTTTCATGTGTTTCCATTATAAAATAATCTGTTGTGTCTTCCAATCAATTCATATTTACAACGGTCATTCCAAATTAATTATGTCTCACACTATGGTTACCGATAAACCATTTTCAATTAAAA
The DNA here is from genome assembly GCA_963277665.1 of Viscum album. Taxonomy (NCBI): domain Eukaryota; kingdom Viridiplantae; phylum Streptophyta; class Magnoliopsida; order Santalales; family Viscaceae; genus Viscum; species Viscum album. The sequence goes on from OY728123.1 coordinate 641,305,154, forward strand.
ACAGGATCTTAAATTTTTAAGTATTCATCCTCCCATATCATTTCAATGACTCCATAATATGAAATAGATGCAAAAAAATGGGTTTTTGTCATTAGTACTCAAAAAATGCATTGCTTCTACAAACACCAATACACCACTATTTTGAATTTCACTTCTTTTGTCCTGAGATTTTGTATGAAATGTATAGACATTAATGTCATAACCAGACCATGTTATCACATTTAAACTGGGACCATCCACTAACCATCTTAATGCCTCTGATACATCTGATCTACCATGAAAAGTCTTTTTAAACCATGAAAAAATGTTTTGTTGTGATCATTCAAAATAAAAATTTCCTTCCTCTTTGGATGACTTTCTTTCAACTCATTAATATGCAATGCGATATAAGGCTGAGAATCATCTATGTAATTCAAGATATATAATTATAACTTCTTTATGTGTTCATCTGACAATGATTTGACTTTCAATCCAAAAATACCCTTTCCCTCATTATTAACTCGTTAATGAAGAGATGGAGGCAAACCTCTGTTCCCTTCCACATGCAAGTAGCTCATATAAAACTCTGAATCCTCCTTAGAAATATACTTTTCAATAATGAAGGCTTCAAGTCGATATGGATTCTTAGCATACCCCTTCAATATTTTCATATGACTTTCAAAAGGATACATCCAACAAAGATATACACGTCCACATAGCCTTATTTCTCAAACTAGATGAATCAATAAATGCACCATTATATCCAAAAAACATGAGGGAAAATACATTTCCCATTGAAAAAGTATAGAAATTTCATCCTTTTCGAAAATTTTCAAAGAATTCACATCAATAACCTTATTAAAAATGAATAGAAAAAATAACACAACTTCATTATAGTCTTTATGGAACGGATGGACAGTATTCCACGCAATGCAACTGGTAGAAGTCGTTGCATCCCGACGTGAAAACCCTGAGATTTCATACATATTAACTTCAAATCCTTCAAAATGAAAAAAGTTTTTACATTTGAAGAATAACCATGAGGAAATTGTTGAGTCAATAAGGCTTTCTATATGACTTTTCCATTCCTTTATGTTTTTAAATTCACAAACAACTTATCTTAAGGAAAATATCATTTTACCCCTTGTTTCATTTTCTTAAGGAAAATTTCCTTCCCCAAGGAAATTTATCCTAAGAGTATTTTCATTTTTAAATAACATTTCTTTTCTAAGTGTAAAATTTGGATTGTGACTAAAAACCTCAGAATCGTATAATAATTAGATATGAAGCATTCTGTTTAAGACTCCGAATTCCGACTCCGAACTTCTAATAGTTCGACTCCGAACTTCTACAAGTTTGACTCTGATCTTCTATGAGTTCGACTCCGAACTTTTACTAGTTTGACTCTGAACTTATACTAGTTCGACTTATAACTTCTAATAGATCAACTTCGAACTTCAACTAGTTCGACTCTAAACTTATATGAGTTCAACTCCAAACTCTTTAGGTTCAGGTTCTGAATTCCTGTGAATCCAGACACCAAATTTCCTTGAAATTTAGACTCCGAAATTCTATAGAATTTAGGTTCTGAATTCCTAAAAAACAGAATCTGAATATCTCTTTATTATATACTTTGAATTATATTTTTTATTTAGACTACGAACTTTCATACTTTGCTTACATTCCAAACTTTTATTTACTTTCATTCTGAACTACAGTTTTACTTATTCTTACAATTGTTCTAATATAAAATGATGTCGTACCTTCAGTTATCAACTAATCGTTGGTTGAGTGACACGAGTATAGGTCCCTCTGAAATTCAAGGAGAAATATGAATATTGGAGAAGGGATTCGACCGTTGGATATTCGCCTATAAATAGGAGCTCATTTGTAAAGAAGAAACAACACTAGACAACATCTTTGACATTGGTGCTTACATGTTGTTGAAGTTATTTCTAGATAGAGAGGATCTTATCAACTCTCAAGCTCCATGCAGAGAGTTTGAATGACTTGTTCAAACTTTTCTTCGTGAAGACTTCCTTCGTACAGCTCCATTTTTTGTCGTATACAATCGGGGGCTTCCGGGGATAGGAAGACAGAGGTGCTAACTACCAGATAGTTGAGGGCTTGTGGGGATAGCAAGACATACTCTGATCTTCTTATCGATGGATTACCATGGTGTGGGTAATATAGACATTCTTGAAAGTATAAATCAAATGGATCTCTTATATAGTTTTGTTGGATACCCTTCTATTTGGGTTAAAAGAGTTATTGTTTGTTACTTGTAGTGTTACTACTTTTTTTTATATAGTGCATTTTTTATTGTTAAGGAAAGTATAACATTATTATACTTCCTTACTTGTACTCTGATTTAGTAAGATTCTATACACTTTAAGGTATAATATTAGTATTTGTAAACTATTGTTAAGTTTCATTTTCGAAATCACTTTTCCAGAATCAAGAAAGTCTTTAGAAATTAGAGGTTTTGTGAATTTTGGTAATGCAAATTTTCCTTAGGGAATTTTTAAAAGGTACAATTCACCCCCCCCCCCCCTCTCTTGTATTTGAGAATCTCATACTTATATATCCGATACTACGTTTGGTATAATAGAGTATATCATACTCAGACATACCATCCTAATAGCACTTTGATATCATGAAGACACTGAAAAAATCAAAATTTCTCCCTCTTGGATAATGTATGACAATACAGGGGAATAAATGTTCATCTTACATTAGGAGTGGGAGCTAACTCTAAATGTATTCCCATTGATTGTAAGTATAATCTTGCATTCTACTCATCTTTGGACTTTCTATTAATATCTAGCAATGTTCCAATCAAAATGTCACAGATATTCTTCTCTATGTGAATGAAATCAATATTATGTTTCACTTCATGATATATCCTATATAGTAGCTCAAGAATTATTGACTTTTTCTTCCAAATATGTCAATCATTACCATATTTTCGTGTCTTTCCCAATGTCACATCAAGGTTTTCCACCCTCTCAAAATACTCAATAGGGGTTAAAGGTTTTGGAGCAATATCAAATTCTTGTGAGACATTGAATGCCTTTTTTATTATTCTTTAAGAGCGATCCATAGGAAAACAATTTCGATGTCCCATGTACATTGTTTTAAACCCATGATGAAATTAACAATATGATGTTTTTTGTTTGGAAATTGGACATGCTTTATACCCCTTAACTATGTTTGCAGACAAATTTCCATATGCTGGGAAGTAATTTATAGTGAACATAAGCATTGCATGCTGTTGAAAATTTTATATTTTATAAGAATCATACAACCTAATACAATATTCTAATAAAAGATTCAAATCATCAATCAATGGTGACAAGAGAACATAAATATCATTTTCGGGTTGCTTAGGACCAGAGATCGTTATACACAACATGACATATTTTCACTTTATACAAACATCAGGAGAGAGGTTATAAATTACCTATAAAATAGGCCATGAACTATGTGTGCTTATGGGGGTTCTATATGGATTCATTTCATTCATGCACAACCCTAGTCTGATATTTCTAATTTCATTTCCAAATGAAGGATACTACTCATTAATTTTCTTCTATTGTGGAAAATCAGCTGGATGACATAATTTTCTTTCACATATCTGCTCATCTGCATGCCATCTTAACCTTTTTTCATCATGTGAATTAGTACATAAAATTTTAAAATGATTAATTATATGAAGATACTAAAATACCTTGGAAGAGATCTTTGTAATCTCTACATAAGCTCGTTATATTTCATTCAACTTATACCATGATGTCCCACATTTAGGACACTATAACAGAAATTATTATTCCTTCATATATAACATACTTTCATTCAGACATGCTTGTATTTTTTGGTATCCCAATCCCATCTAGAATAATATTTTCATGGCCTTATAATGTGAATCTGGAAGATCAATGTCTTTTAGAAGAATGTCTTTCAACAATTGTAGAAGCTCTATAAAACATATGTCACTCCATCCATGTTTTTTCTTCTGGTTAATCAATCTTAACACTGCTGACAAAACCGTAAAATTCATATAACCAGAATACAATGGCTTTTCAGCATCACCATATAGATGTGAAACTGTCAGTTCTATCTCAATTTGTTCTGCTATAATATCACAGATCATTTCTTCAATTCCATCAGAGTTATAATCTTGCAAATATCATCATCAGTAGATCTAAAATTCCATCCAATTTCACCATGCCAAATCCAAGGGCTGTTAATCGGATTGAAACGATGACAAATCATATGATTTTTGATCCCTATACTTTTCAACTTCTTCATAATCAAACATTTCACACATGGACAAAAAAATGTATCTTCTTGGAACATTTCATTTATCAAATTCAAAAAAATGCATCAACATCTTCCTCATATTCCTTACTCATTCAATGTGTCATAACCCTACATCGACTCCTTATTACCTATAACAAATATCAAAAGTATACATCTTGTTAAGTTAAAACAAATATATATTTATATGGAAAATATTATATTTTGAATATAATACAATTTTGAAATATGAACTAAATCTATGTGTATTTGAAAAAAAAATATGGATGAAAATGATCTTCAAAAGAATATATAGTTAGATATAACAATTTTAAATTCATCTTGGATACTTTCTTCTTAAGGTACACAAATAATACATCCTGATGGAACTGGATACCAAATTCACCCTTCAGTAAAAAATAAATATAAAGTGTAAATATTAAAATATGTATAGATTCAATACTAAAAATTTCACATATCACAACGATTTGAAACAATTGGGATATCCCATAAAACCATTGTGATAGAATACCCCAATGATTTCACACACTGTTGGCATGATGGTATTTGTCATAGCCATAAACCAACGATTCTACAATAACCATTGGTATATACTACCTGAAGTTAAATTATTCCAAAGGTTTCAATGAAATCATTTGGATATATATAGACTAAGGGGGTGTGAAAGGGGGTAGGGGTTGTCCATGGGGCGGGGGACTGTCCTAGGGGGTAAGGAATATCCACATGGTAGGGGTTGTATAGGGTGTCCTAGGGGGGTAGAGAGTGTCTAGGGGTTAGGGGTTGTCCATATGTTTTTCATTTAAATATAATATTCATTTGCTACTAGATTAAAATACATGAAAGTAAACATAGTTTTTCTAAAAATTATCCTCATGAAAACATTTAAAACCAAGCATTCAATTTTACCAAACAGATACACCACAATTAGGGAGCATAATCAATAATCACAAAATGAGGGTAATGGGTATACAGTATTCAAGTAACCATACCATATTAGCCCCCAAGATTTTCCTCAATGAATAAACATGTGTTAGAGAACATGGTAATACCTATGAGATTAGGGGAAATTCTAGAACATATTGTAACCTAATCCATCCTTTGGGTGTGCCTGATGCAATCAAAAATACCTAACGCATGAGGGGAGACATCCCCAAAGTAGAGCATGTTTATACTAAGGGTCAATTAGCTAGAGAATAATATTAAACTAGTGCAGCAAGAATTATCAAATAATCCACAACCAATTCTATTTTACCATGTTATGTATAAAATGGGGGTGATCTGAGGAGTATAAAACAATAATCCATATATAAAGAATAATCACAAGACACACATAAGCCACACACCCACAATAATCACCCGAGAACACCACTCCAAGGAATTCCCCTTGCCTTTGTGCCATCAACGCTCAATGGAATTCAAATACCAAGGATATTACCATTCCATTTAATAACGATAACGAAAGATACACATTCCAAGGAATGTTTTCCAAAGAAAACCCACTTTCTGAATCTGCCAACCGGGCCACTCACAATCTTTTTATAGAAAAACGTTTTCAAAAGTATCCAAACAAACCATTTAGAAATTGATTGAAATATTTGAAACACATTTTATAAGGAACAAAATCATATGGAAATCCTAAAATGTTTTTATAAGGGACAACCAGGATTTTAATCAAACACTTGTTGTGTAGGGCTATGTAAAATAATTCCATAAATTTTAATACAATGGGAATGAAACACTATTTAATTCATGTAATCTTTCATAAAATTATATATATTTAACAATCATAAAATCTATGTATAAACATAAATAAATCAGTTATTCATAAATTTAAAGGCCAATACATAAGGAAACCTACTTAAATCCAAGACGCCTTCAATGATAACAACTCAAAATGGCTTCAAGAATGTCCAAATGGGCAAGGAATACCCAGAAGAACTATTATAAGAAAAAACCGTACATTTTGAAACAAAGAAACAAGAACCCTAGACCAAAGGAACCAATGAATAAGAACAACTAAGAAGAAAAAGGAAGAAGGAAGAAGAGGGGGAAGGATGATATTATATGGAAAAATCATCCCTAAACTTGTAGAAACCACTTGGAATCACCATTAGAAAAAGGTGATAGGCATGGAGAAGAGAAGGAGGATACTCCAAGGATTTGATATTCCAAATGGGGGGAGAAAGAGGCGTTTTGGTGTTAAAATTGGATAGTGTAAATAGAAAAAAAAAATACATTTTTAAATATCTTGGGCACTGCGCCCGGTTAGGCTGCACCCCCTAGACCCCCCCCCACCCAATAGATATCCCAACCCCCTTGGACAACCCACTCACCCCCATGGAATCCACCCCCTGGACACCCCCACTTCCCCTGGACAACACCCCCAATCTCCTACCTACTTAGACACACCCTGGAAAACCCCCACCCCCTGGACAACCCCCTTACCCCCCTCGACACCAATCCCCCCACCCCCTGGACACCCTTACCCCATTAGATTATCCCATCACCCCCCTTGGACACCCCCACACCCCTTGGAAACCCCCACCACCTGGACAGAACCATCACACCCTATACACCACCCCCCACCCCTTGGACAACTGCACCCCCTTGAAAAGCCTCCTAACCCCCCCCCCCCCCTTGGACACCCCCTAGACACCACCACCCTCTTCGACACCCCCCACCCCCTAGATATCCCCCAAACCCTATAGAAAAACCCCCATCCCACCCCCTTGACATGCCCACCCCCATGGACACCCCATACCCCATTAGATATCCCACTCACCACTAGACACCACCAACACCACCCTGGACACCACCCCACCCCTACCTCCTTGGACACCCGCTGGACACCCCAACCCCCTAGGCATCCCCCTCACCCCCCCTAACACCACTCCCCACTCCCTGGACACTCCTACCCCATTAGAAAGCCCCATCCCCATCATGGATACCACCCCCACCCCCTAGGACACCCCCTGGAAACCACCACCCCTAGGACATCCCCCCCCCCCCCCGCACCCCTCTGGATAGCCCCCCCCCCCCCCCCATGGACACCGCCACCCCCCTTGGATTGCCCACTCACCCCACATGACACCACCCCCACATCCCTGGACACCCCTACCCCCTTGGATAGCCCACTCACCCCACCTGGACACCACCCCTACCCCCTTGTACACCCCCTAAACACCACCGCCCCCTTGGACAGCCCCACTGGACAACAACCCAACCATCTAGACATCCCCCACCCCCTGGGTAGCCCTCCGTCCCTCTGAATAGCCCCCCCACCACCCGTGGACACCCCTACCCCATAGACACCCCTACCCACTTAGATATCCCACTCACCACTAGGACACCCCCCCACACACACACACCCCTGGACACCCCTACCCCCCAACCCCCTTGGACAACCCCTACACCCCTTGGACACCACCCCCACCCCCTTTGACACCCCCTGGACACCACAACCCCCTGGAAATCCCCCCAACCCCCCTAGACACCCCCACTTACTTGCACCCCCTGGAAACCCCCTATACGCACAGATACACATGAATGAACAAACAAAAATCATAAACTTGCATGATATCACTTCCATAGGTTTATTTTTTAAGAAAATAATTTAGCATGGTATAAATAAACACTATGTAACTTACCATGATATCAAGAAAAAATAAAAAAAAAACATCTCAAAAAATTAGTTTAGGTCATTGCGGAAAATAAAATCTAAAACTGAGCCGTTTGAGGCTAACTTGAGTTTTTTAAGTCGAACTGATAGGTCTGATGATAATACATATGAAGAATGATGTTGGAAAAATGTGTCTAGTGGGAACGACTTCAAAGAATCATTTATAGGTTTTCTGCACAAGATAAAAGAGTCGTAGGCCACCCGATCGAAGAAAATTTAATGATTGGATACGGGGTGCGATAAATCATTTAAATGATTTATTACGTCTGTTATTTAATAACTAATGTGGTAAAAAAAATAATGTTTATAACATCATTTATTTAATAAGCGACATTGAAAACAATTTATCTCATCGGTTATTTTCTAACCGACATGATAAATGTCACTTTTTCACGTCGGTTATTTTGATACCCGACATGATAAATTGCCAAGATTAGCTTTATCACATCGGTTATTTAATAACTGACATGATAAACCACAAAGATTCGATATATCATTTTGGTTATAAAATAACTGATAGAATAACGCTAATATCATTTTTTATTACGTTGGTTATAAAATAACCAACGTAAAATAATTGATTTATCACATCGGTTATAAAATACCTAACGTGAAAAATAAATTTTTACAACTTTTCAGGTCAGTTATATAGAATATACATAATAAATACTGACGTGTTAAATGTCTTTTCTACTAGTGTTTATGGTCTTACATTATTCACTACTAATATGTGATATTGAAGGAAGGTTTATAGATGGAGCTCGCAGCGGCGTCCCGGCGAATCCCTCGATGGCGTAGCACATGAGCACGCAGCGGCGAGCCCCCTCTGTGCCTCGGTCAGAGGGGGGTATCAACTCTTCTCTTCCATGGCATGTGGACCCTTCTTCGTTCTAAGACTTCCCAGAAATTGAAGTTTTCCCTAAGGTACCAAATCGGGTGAATGGTGAAATCTCGGTCTCAATCTCTTCCCTGGAGTTTGCGAAGGCAGTGTCGCGGCTGGATCTTACCCTTGTCGCAAGATTCGGAAAGGCTCGGCCCTCTGTGGACTTCTTCCACAGGTTTGTCTCCTCCTATTGGATGCTTCAAGACAAAGTGGTTATTGTGCTGTTGGATTCGAGGCATTTTCAAATACGTTTTTCTAGCGAGGAAGATTTAATTACAGCCTGGTCTTCTGCGCCGAGAGTGGTTAATGGGTTTAGATTTTTCCGGTTTCACTGGTCTTTTGACTTTCATCTTCGTCGTGATCCTCCGACCGCAGCGTTATGGGTTACGCTTCCTGGGCTCGCATTACCTTTCCAGAATCCCGCAATTCTTCGTGTCATTGGAAATCTAATTGGTCGTTTCTTGTGTATGGACCTGCGAACACGGGTTGCTTGCCATCCAGTTGCACCATGAATTTGTGTGGAAGTAGATGTTTCGATAGAGCCGATTGAGTCTGTCTGCGTTGAGGTGGAGGGTGAGCATAGATGGCATCAGTCTGTCCTCTTTGAGTCATGGACGCCCTTCTGTGGGATTTGTCGCCGCCTTGGTCATTCGGATATGCTATGTCGTCGCAGCACACGTCGTGGCGAGGTTGGCGCAGCGTCAACTTTTGTTGCTCCTAACCGAGAGACGGTTCCAGAGACAGATGGCCTACAGGGAGCTGCTGTTATTACAGCCGCTGAATATGCACACACTGGGGCACCGTGTGCTGAGGTTTCTTTTCAGAAGAGGATAACTAGTGGTTTGGTGAACCCATCGGTTGGAGATGTTTTTAAAAGACTGAAGTAGGATCTAAAGTGCAATGTTGGAATTGAATCCGACAGGGAAAAAGAAATTCCAATTTCTGAATGTGGAAACCGGATGCTAGACAAGGGAGAAGGTGAAAATTTGATGAAGCAAGTCAGCGGTGTATCTCTGGGCAATAGATTTTTAGATTTGGTTGATCTGGACTCCACTGATCAAGGAGCAGCACACTCACATCAGGTTATGGCTGCAGATGGTGCTGAAACGTTTTTCCATAGTGGGAATGGGGGTTTGGAGGAGGCTGATGGGGATCCGGCTACTCTGATAGAGGGGGAGCTAGCTGAGAACTGCGGTGAGATGGCTGATGGGGGTCCTGATTTTCTGACACAGGAGGATCCGGCTGAAGATGATGTTGGGAAAATTTCAGAGGATGTTTTGAGCAATACTGATATTGTAGAGCGGCAGAATGGCAGGGTAACATCTTTGAACAAGCAGGACTGCTTAGAGGGAAGTTGCAAGAGGCAGAATAATGAGGACCAATATCCATGTTTGACACCCAGAGATGGTAACAAGGAATCTGTTCAGGTTACAACCCCTCTGGTGCATGAGGGCTCTTTAGGGGCAGGTGAGGGGAAGGAGAATCAAGGAGGCAGAGCACAGAGTGTGCTGAAAGAGTCATATAGTGATATTCTCAGAAAAGTGGGGCAAAGGGCTGAGAGTAATGGAGCTTCCACTGCTCCACCGAAGAGGAAACACAGGAAAGACTACTCCAACACACCAAGGACCATTGCAACCAGGTCATCTGCCAAAAATGGAAAACTGAAAGAATCGGAACAAAAGAAGGGACGACAGAGCAAGGAGCCCATGTCCCCAGTGAAACTACGACTGAGGGAGAAATATATACAAATGCTAAGTCAATATGCTTCACAATCTGAATGGGAGTCGGCAGACCCAGATGAGTTCTCAGAAGGTGGCGGTGATGATGTTCTTTATGTGCTCTAGTTCATGAGGTTGTGAGGCTTTGAGGTTTGCTGTTTTATTTCCTTTTCTCCTTGCGTTTGTACTATCTTTTTTATTAATAATTTTCTACGGGGCTGGGCATTCGGCCTAGTCCTGCACCTTCCTGGGTTATGTGATATTGAAACAACATTTACTCCAACTATGTGATGGTGATACCTCATTCTCCAATATTTGGGATCGTGATACATCATTAAACAATAATTTATGATGGTGAGACATTATTAAATTATGTTATGTTATAGTGATACATCATTCATTATGTTGTTGTGGGGGTGATATTCCATTCACCTTGAGTTGTGAGATGAGGGATGACGGATACATCCCCCTCAAGGTGATTCATGTCCATAGAGGAAACATATTATTTTGATAATAAGGGGAGAAATTATATTCCGTCATTTTTTGTCTAAAAATAAAAAAATTATACAAATGATTATTTTTTTGTTCGATTAGAAATATTATAAAGAATTTAATTTTATTTACAAATAAAATTTGGGACACCGTTGGTGGTGACCTACTGTGTTGTACTAAAACTCTATTTGAGTGACCTAGTTTCTGAGATGATGTAATGGGTATTGAAATATGTAAAAATAAAATTCCACGCATTAAATGGGTGAGTTGTTAGGGCATGGGTAGGGTATGGATACTGTATTGAGTGGGGCCTCAGGGAGGATTTTTCTTATGGTATACATTTTGACCTCTATTTAGAATACCTCATAAAAGATCAGTTCATGGGAAAACTCATTTTTGGTTTCATGCTTATGTGATATTAAAGAATAGTTCATTTTTTATAAAATTAGTAATTACATATTCATGATTGGAAAATTGTTTTAATGTATATATTATGTGGATTATTTATAATGGATATTTATATGATTTTTTCCATTATGATGTATTGTCATCTATACCTAAAGTTATGCTATTCCCACTTATTATATATTAACCGTCACTTCTAATCAGTAACCTCTATCATATAGTGAGGAGTTCCTGAGGACATATGTTTCCACAGATATAGCTACCATTTATGTGAGTCAATTTTTGATATTAAAATATTTTTATTCATTATTTGTTTTTATTGACTATATTTGATGGACTTTCCTTTTTATACAATGACCATGAATTTTTTTAGGGAACTTTCATCTCAATAAATTTTCCAAAAATAATGCTTTTGGATGTGAAAACCCCTTTTTTAATCATTGAATCAATGCAATATCAAAAATGATGCTCCCAAAACAAGTTACCTCGTCATAAACCTAAATGCAGTGGCCTTTATCTTGCATAACACTATGTGATAAATTGATAAACATTGAAAATGATATCAATTAAGTAGACTAATACACATTCTCATAGATATAAATATCCAATGAAACAAAAACATATGGTTTTCTATTTATGGTTTAGTTCTCCTGGTCTCTTATACTAAAGATCATCGAGTAATAAATCTATGAGAAGTCTCAATGAATATCATCCCCCAGCACCAAATAGTCATACATTATCTATGTCATACCAGTACATTGTCTCTAGGCTATGGGATATATTTTTATGATTATTAGATTAGTATCATAATTTTATCATTATATCTAGGGACTATTATAACCATTCGATACAATAAATAATCAAATGAAATTACTTTATAAATTGTGTTCACATAAGTAATGACACTGTTGTGGTAAAAAAATTGATGTATACCTCTTTATATACATTATAATGTAACCAAAACATACTACGCGAATTGGGTCTAAGAAACCCAGCATCAAAAAACTCCAACATTAACTACATCCATCTTCTTAAAAATCACCATGTCAGATCTCACATGATAAATCATGCTTTCACTAAGTTTTGTCTTTAGTCAATGGGTTTGTTAAATTTTCCTCATAGATACATTACTAAATATGACATGGAATCTCTGAGTAAAATCCATCAAGATATGATATCTCTAATTTTTATACCTTTTTTCCTCTATCATAACTTTTATATCATGGCTAGTACCAAAATTGTAATATTTTTCCAATAAAAATTTTCAAAATACATTGATTTATCCAAAAAAATCAACAAAATAGAAGAAATAATTGTGATTTTTTTTTTGATTCTTTAGCGGTATCTTAAGCTGCAAGATAATTGATATTTATAAATATTGATTTAGTTATATTTAATGATCATATATTCTCATTTCTTTATTTTAACTATGATACTAAATCAAATTGGTATACAGAAAAATGAATTTTGTATCCCCTTAATTACAAACATTCCATCTTCTAAAGGTTTTTGGAATATATACATTTCACATTCTAAAGTGTTGTTGGAATTTTTTAGATAATGTATATAGTGGTTCTATAATATTAGTTTAATATTATTGTGAAAAAAATCTATACGAGTCATTAAACTCAATGCTCATCATTTCATAAGAGATAGATCATGTCACTAGCATAAGGAGTTCTAATGATTTTTAATCCCCTCATGTATCTTAAACACGTCATCTTAGATAGATAAATTCTGTGTGACATAGTAAAAAATTCAGCATTTATTTTTTGACATTAATTTTTTTAAAAAAATTAAATTTATTTACCTTATCTTGCATCAAGAAACCCATAGACCAATAACTGTAGATATTGTTCCCTATGTAATAACCCAGACTCTAGAAACCTTGAGATAATTTCTATATTACACTAATAGTACAGAATCCAAGAGGTTCCACATTTTCCAATAGCTTAGTAGTATTGGAAGAATAAATATATAGATACATTACATTTGAAAACATATGGTACAACATGAAATTGTTATTAGAACATTATTATCCCTTCCACTATATCCCTAAAAATACACATAGTTCTCTTCTATATTTCCTAGGGAGAGGGAAATAAATGAGGTTAAGATTATATTCTCAGTAGTGAATAGAATACAGAGGAATTTAACAAAACATAAACACAAAAAAATGAATTGATATGAACAAATAAACGATATGAATCCATAATGTAGGATTCTCTCCTTTTCCTATGTATTTTTCTATAATTTTTTGTTCTTATTTCAACATCTTGATTTTTTTTCATTGGATAATAAAAATATTTTTTTAAATTATAAATTCCTTATGGGGAAAAATTGTTTTATCAATAAAATAACTTCATCAACATGTTAAAGGATTTTTATAAGAGAAAATGTCTTGTTAAAACTTTGGAATATTTAATGAACTTTTTTTGGAGTTAGAAACTAAATAGTGTTAGATTATGAAGAACTTAAAGCCTTAATGAAGGAGAAAGGAAAATATTAATTATATTATATTAAATGCAGATAATTTATTCAAAATATTTTAATAACTCCAAAAAGAGTGCATCGTATGAGAAATATAAGACCACTGATAGGTCCAAAATGTTGTGTTTAACCTATGGAGGGTATGAAATATGTTTTCATGATAAATTTGGATGCCTCTGTTAGAAGATAAATTTATTAAATAATTTTTATTTATTTTTACTGAAAAAATTAATATCTAACAAACCATGGGTCATGTGAGTAATATGAGACCACAGATGGGTCCGGAATGGGGGCTTCACCCAAGGCGAGGTATTATTTTTATACACAACAAATGTATTAGTAAGGTCCCCAATTAAATTTGTTTATTAAATTAAATAATTAAAAATATGAGTAAATTTTCCCCTTATTCTCCGATGTGGTTTTTCCATTTTTTACCACTGAGGAACCATAGAAGCATCATTTATGGACTTTTTTCCCTACAAACAAACTTGAAATGATTTTTAGGTGTGAATTAAATCACTCAACCATCATCGGTCATTGGAAATGGACATCAAATATAGAGGTTAAATTTAGGGTTATTTGTGGTCAAATATTTTTATATTTCTATTTTGAACATACCTATTGTTATGTTTCAGGTTAGATCAAATTGAGTGTGAACATCCTCTATTGTTCCATGGATAATCCAACTGTCTTTTTCTTCATCCTTGGAGACTCAGTGTGTGACCCCCTGCTGCAATACCCTCTTCTTCACCTCAAGAAGGATCTCCATATATATTTTAAAATTTTTAATTAATTTTTTTTTATGCTTTTCATAATAGAAAATTTCCACTTAACACTTTGTAAAATTTAATGGAATGCTTTTGGGATCATACACAATGTAGTATCATATTATCTGGCCCATAAATCCTTGGTTAAGGTGAAAGATAAATATTAATTATATTAAATTAAAACCAAATAATTTATTCAAAACAATTTAATAATTCCAAAATGGTGTGTCATATAAGAAATATAAGATCATAGTTAGATCTGAAACATGGTTTTTACCCCTATAAGGGTATGACAAACATATGCATCTGACATTGGTTGCCTCAATCGCAAGATAAAATTATTTAATAATTTTTTTTATTATTATTTAAAAAAATATCTCACAAATTGTGATTTTAACGAGAAATATGAGACCATCGATGGGTCTGAAAAATCGGGTTTATCATAGGAGGGGTATAATTTCTATACGCAATGGACGTATAAGTAAGGTATCCAATTAAAACAGTTTTATTAAATCAAATAGTTAATAAAATAACAGTAACTGATCACCTTCTTTTCTAACATGGTTTTTCGATTTTGATCACTAAAGAACCGTAGAAGCTTAATTTATGGACCATTTTCTCCATAAAGAAACCTGAAATGACTTTTTAGGGTGAATTAAATCACTTAGACATGAAATATCGATTAAAACAGATATCAAATAAGGAGGTTTAATTTTGGGTTATTTATGGTCAAATAGTTTAGGATTTCTATTTTCAATAGACTGATTGTTTTGTTTCACGTTATGTCAGGTTGAGTGTGAACATCCAAAGTTATTCCTTGGGTAATCCAATCATCCTTATTCTTCATCCTTGGAGACTCAGTGTTTGACCCCACTGCTACACGACCCTCCTAAGCACCTCAATCTTGTTTTCCATCTCTTTTTTTAATTTTTAATTAATTAATTTAGGATTTTCCTAACAAAAAATGTCTATATAAAACTTTTTAATATTGAATGGAATTTTTTGAGTAATACACTGATTAGTGTAAAATTATAAGGCCTGTAAAGCCTTGGAATCTTAGAGAGGCTTTGGATTGAAGCTCGAGGGAGAGCTGTTTTAAGGTGGGGAGATTTTATGATTCCACCCTTTTTCTAGGTATGTTTTACTATAAATTTTGTTCTATTTATAAAATCCTGATTTATTTTTTTAATAATAAAAACATGTTGTATAAATTATTATTTATTTGTGTGGGAAATTGTTTTATTATAAACATATCTTAATAAATATGCTAATGGATTTTTATAATATAAAATGTTATGTTAATGCTTTAGAATGATTAATAGAATGTTTTTTGGATTCAAACACTTATTATTATGACATTCTAAGACCTTTAAAGCCTTAGTGAAGGGGAAATAAAAATATTGATCACATTATATTAAATTCAGATAAAATATTCAAAGTTACTAAAAAACTCCAAAAGTATGTTTCATATGAGAAATTAGAGACCACTGTTAGATATGAAATGTGGTGCTTACCCTACAAAGGGTTTGACATATGTGGGAATTAGAGTTTTGGATGCCTCTCATGCGATAAAGTTATTAAAAAAAATTTATATATTAATTTCAATTGACAAATACTAATATCTCACAAACTGTGTGCCGTACAAGAAATATAAGACCACTAATTGTTCTAAATTGGGGGTTTACCATTGGTGGGGGAAAATTTCACTCTGAAAACGACGTATTTTTAAGGTCACCATTTAAAATTGTTTTATTAAATTAATTATTTAAATTAAATAATTAATAAAATAAGAGTAATTTTCCCATTCTTCTCTAACGTGGTTTTTTTCATTTTTTTGATCACCGATGAACCATAAGAGCTTCATTTATGGACAGTTTTCCCCACAAAGAAACTTGAAAGGGGTGAATTAAATCAGTCCTATATTTATGATCAGTTTAAAAACATATCAAAAGATAATGTTTACTTTAGAGTTATGTATGGTCAAATGGTTTTAGATTTATACTTTAAATGGGATAATTGTTGTGTTTCGGGTTAGATAAGGTCGAGTGAGAAAATCCTCAGTTGTTTTTCTGGTAATCCAGATGTCCTTCTTCTTTATAATAAGAGACCCAGTGCACCACCCCTTACTACGTAACCCTCTTGTACGCGTCAAGAAGTTCTTATTTATTTTATTTATTTTAATTATTTTATTATATCTATTCTATCATTTTCAATAAATTTTTTTAAAAAAAATGGTTGGATTGGAAAAATAGAAAAGGTTTTTTCTTTTACTAAATTAAAATTCTACTTTTCTTAAATGATAATTTCATGGATTTTAAGAGAAATTATCCAGGAATATTTTGATGAAATTATCTTTTATTAATTATCATTGAGTCATATTTTAAAAATAATATCAAATATAATTATTTTGAAATACTAAAAAAATATCACATAATAATTATGTATGATATTTTTATATGATATTTATCAGTAGATAATTTGTGTTTTTTCTGGTGTCCATCCATTCTTCATTTCTGCTCTAACGAGACCAAGTCATACCTCGATTTTTGACATGTAGATCATCATTGGTTGAAGGTAGGTGGTCTAAATCCAATTCTCATAGTCGTAATTTTTTAATTATCTATATAATTTTCAAGACCTATTTATCAATTTCATTTATAAATATAATTAATAAATTTTCTAAATTAATTAATTACTGATTGTTATGTAATTATAAAAATTTGGAACCAATGCATATGGTAATTAATTATTGGATTATTTTTGGTAATTGTTGATTTGGATATTTAATTGATAAAAACATTAATGTGGATTTCTGGTTTTGATAAAATATTGAGAGTTGTGGATTTTTAGAATACTACCTCAAATGATAACAATCAAAAGAACAATTTTTAGTTGTTAATATTTTAATTGGAAGGTTATTTTGTTTAGTCAATAAGGTTTTCCTTATGAATTTTCCATTCCTTTGTAATTTGGGGAAATTGTTTAGTCAATAAGGTTTCCATATGACTTACCTTTACTTCTTGTTTTGAAAATCACAAACACCTTATCCTACGGAAAATCTCATTTTACCCTGTGTTTCACTTTCATAAGGAAAATTTTCCTTCCCAAAGGAAATTTATACTTACCAGGTTTTTCATTGTTCTTTCTGTCTAAGTATAAAATTAGGTTTCATATCCAAATCCCTAGAATCTAATAATACTTAGATATAGAGAATTCTGTTTTCTGGATCCAAATTGAAATTTCTAATTCTCTGAATTCAGACTCCTAACTCTTATGAGTTCTGACTCCCAATTCTCTAAATTCAGACTCCGAAATCTTATGAGTTCTAACTCCAAATTTTCTGAATTCAAACTCCGAACTCTTATGAGTTTTGACACCGAATTCCTTGAATTCAGACTTTGAACTCTTATGAGATCTGACTCCTAATTATCTTGAACTCTGACTCCGAACACTGTATGTTCAGGTTCTGAATTCTTGTGAATCAAGATTCCAATTCTCCTTGAAATTCAAACTCTAGAATTCTATAGAGTTTGGGTTATGAATTCCTTAGAAAATAGAATCTGAATATCCTTGTATTATATAACTAGAATATTTTTCCTTAGACTCCAAACATTTATTTTCTTACAATCCTAATATTTTATTTTGGTTATGTAACCACATTTTTTCTTACACAAGTTTTTCTTATAGAACGATGCCATGCATTTAGTTACAAGCTAATCATTTTTTGAGTGACACGTGTACAGGTCCCTCTAAGATTCAAGGAAAAATATTACCATTAGAGGAGGGAGATGACCGTTGGTGTTGTGCCTATAAATAGGAGCTCATTTGAAAGAGCTCATAACATTGATGAACTATTTTATGACTTGAGAGATCACATGGTGTTGAAGTGTTTTCTAGAGAGATACTCTCATTCTTAGTGTATTGAACATCTTGTTAGGAATTGATTCATGCAACTCCAAATGTGGTTGAGTACATTCGAGAGCTTTCGGGATAGGAATAAAGAGGTTCCAACTACCTTGAAGTGGAGGGCTTCCTTACTGAGGAAGACAGAGGTGTCGACTACCATGAAGTTGAGGGCTTTTGGGGATAACAAGATAGACTCCAATCTTCGTATCGAGGGCTTACCCTGGTGTGGGTAAGATAGACTTTCTTTAAAGTATAAATCTAGGGACATATATCCAAGTTTGTTGGATACCCTTCTCTTTGAGTTAAAAGATTTATTACTTGTTACTTGATTTGTTACAATTTTTCCACTATTTTTTACTGTTAAGGAATGTATAACTATCTTGTACTTTATTATACTTGTATAATCTTATTTAGTAAGATTATATATGCTTTAGGGTAGAATATTTATCTTTTTAAAATTTCATTAAGTTTCATTTTCCAGAATCATCTTTTCCGGAACCACTTTCTCAGAATCACTTTTCCGAATTCAAGCATGTTAGTAGACCTAGAGGTTTTGTAAATTACCTTATTTAACCTTATTAAACATAATCATCTTTAAAAGTTCCAAATTAATTTTTTAAAGTATAAAATTCAACCCCACTCTATTATATTGAGTATCTACGCCATTACTGATACTACAATCAGTAACATTTCGATCCTTCAGTTGGTATCATTGGAGAATATCACACTCCATACCAACCTAACAATTGGTATTAGAGGATTGGATCAATCTGAATTAATCTCATGATTAGATTCAGGAGAGAATTAATCTTTTTCTTAATTTTAGAATCAATTTTTTTGGACTCATAATGTTTAGATTCATTTTTTTAGACACTCTTGTTATATATTTTTTCTTGCTGAGGAATATTTTCCTTGTTTACAAACTTTTATTACTAACGAGTTTGTGTGGAATGATTTTCTTAATGATGTAAGGAATCAATGTTGGTTCCATTGACAACCTAAATCCAACTATACCACCTGTTTTTAATGGGAATGATTACAAATATTAGAGAGATCGAATGAAGACATTCATTATCAATACTAGAGTAGAAAATTTTTTCATTCTTACAAAAGGATATAAAATTCCTAACAAGGAAGTTAGTACATTCACCAATCAAGAAAAGAATGAATATCAAATGAACTATAAGGTATGTAATATAATGATTTGTTCCATCACTAGAAATATATATAGCCAAATTTCATCTTATGAAGCAAAAAATTGTATATGGAAAAAGCTTGATGTTACACACTTTGGAACATCCAATGTTATTAAAACTAGAAGATCCATTCTCACTGTTGAATATTGTGGTTTTTTATTTCCTTATAGAGAACACATATGAAAGGTGAAAAAGAGATTCATGACTATCATTAATAGTTTACAATCTATGGGTGAGAAAGGACTAGATGATGAGGCTCTTGTGGATAAGATCATACACATCATTCCTAATGAGTGGGAATCCAAGAGAACAGCTATTGATGAGAATAGAAAGGTTACTTAGATTTCTCTTGATGAAATTAGTGTAACTCTTCTTCAATATGATACTATAATAAAGAGAGATGATGAAAACATAAAGAATAAGGATGGTAATGGTAGTGTTTCTTTTACTATAACTTTGAATCATATGAAACCCAAGACTCCTAAGAGAGTTACAAGATCCAAATCTAAGAAGATTGTTATACAATCTGAATCTAGTGGAAGTGAATCTTCAGAAAATGAACTAGCCAATATTGCTCTTAGGATGAGAAGGATAGCTGGACAAAAGAACATTCAATCCAGATATAAGAAGAATGAACGGAAAGACAAGAAATATTCTGAAGTTACATGGTATGAATGCAAGAGAGCTGGACATATAAGACCAGATTGTCCTATGCATAAAAGAAAGGAAAGAAAGGAAAATAATTCTGAGAGAAATAGATAGAAGTACTAAAAAGATAAATCTAAGAACGTTCTGAAATCTAATGACACCTAGAGTGACAGTGGTGGTGACTCTTCAGATGAATCCTCAGATTAAAAATCTTCTGGACAAAAGAATCTTGGTCTAATAGCCGGACTACCTATTGAAAATAATTTTGTAATGGATAAGGTAGATAATACTGAATCTATGAGCAATGTTTCTTTGAATTATAATTATAGTAATGATAAATATTATGAATCTTCAGATGAATAATCTTCTTCTGATGAGGATGCTACTTTACCTACCTATGAAGAAATTTCTTGGTTTGATAAGCTTCTTGAGAATAAAAATTATAAATTCAACAAAAATCCTGATAAGGAAAATTATAGGATTTCTATACTTACTAAAGAAATATCAAATATTTCTAGATATCATGATAAGAAAAACATTGATTTTGAAAATATTTCAAAAAATCTTGAGGTAGTAAATTCTAAGAAGGATAAACTTTCAAGAGATCTAGAAAACGTAATTTCTAAGAAAATTATTTTCGAGCCTAAATCTTGTTCTAAAGCTAATTTTTTTGAATATAAGAACTTAGTTATTAGACAGATGTCCGAAATTTTTTCCTTGAGGAAGTTTTTTTCAAAATTTACCTTAGGCAAGGAAAATTTTGATAAAATGTATTCACAAATCCGACCTCTAAGGAAAAATTCTGGATTTTGTTACACTAACTCTAAACCGATTTTTAGTAACAATTATTTTGTTCCTCAAAGTTCTCTATTCTATACTAAGTGTTACTGTGGTTGAAACTTTGAAAAATGTTGTTCCTTAAAAAAAACCCAGTCTTTAGGATTTCATAAAGCCTATTTTTCTATGAAAATGTGGCTGCCTAAACTTTTGATTTCTGAAATTTCCAGATCCATGAAATTTTGGGTTCTGAAAGTCTAACTCTTTTGTTTTCAGGAAGGTAAAGAAAGTAGGAAAAGCAATACATGGTACATGGATAATGGATGTTACCGACATATGACTTGTAACAAAAACTACTTTGAAAATATTATCAAAAAGAAAGGAGGAAAAAACATTCGGAGATAATTCTCAGGGAAAAATTATTAGTATAGGTAACATCATTATTCTTGGAAAAAACTATGATTTCAAATGTTTTATTTGTTAAGGGTCATAAGAACAACATAATTAGAATAAGACAATTATGTGATGAAGGTTACCTTGTAAATTTTAGGAAAGAAAAGTTGTTAGTACGCAATTCTAAGGAAGAATTTATTCTTTCTTCCCATAGGCAAGAGAATGTATACACCCTAAACATAGAAGACCTTAGGAGCCACGACAAACCTTTTTTATAGTTCAATGGAAGATCATTATTAGCTTTGGAATAGAAGGTTAGGACACTGTAACCATAAGAACCTACACAAACTTTCTAATTAAATATTAGTTAAGGATCTACTAGAGCATAGATTTGATTCTTCAAAAGATTATGACTCTTGTCAATATGGAAAGAAACATAAATCAAGTTTTAAATCAATCGGTGCAGTCTCAAATACTGATGTATTATAGTTAGTGTATATGTATCTCTATGGTCTTACACAAACTAGAAGAATTCGAGGAAATTTTTATGTATTTGATTCAGTTAATGATTACACTAGATTTACGTGGGTCCATTTTCTAGTAAAGAAGTCTGAATCCTTCTAGTATTTTACAAGTTTTAGAGACCAAGTTAAAAATGAGAAAAACCTTCTTTTGAAAACTATTCATAGTGATCATGGTGGCGAATTTCAAAATTAAGATTTTAAAACTTTTTATAGTAGAAAAGGCATTACTCACAATTTCTCAGCACCAAGAACTCCTCAAAAGTATTTTGTTGTTGAATGAAAAATAGTATTCTTCAAGAGATAACAAGAACCATGTTGAGTGAATATTCTATAGCAAGACACTTTTGTGCTGAACCTGTAAGTACTGCTTGTTATACTATAAATCAAGTTTTAATTAGACCTTTTTAAAATAAAACACCTTTTGAGTTTTGGAATGGTAGAAAACCTTGACTTTCCTACTTCAAGGTTTTTGGTTTCAAGGTATTCATCCTGAATACTAAAGATAATCTACATAAATTCGCACCAAAATCCGATGAAGGAATTTTCATAGGCTTCTCCACAACTTCTAAGTCTTATAGAGTTCTTAATAAAAACACTTGTACTATTGAAGAAACAGTCCATGTCAAATTTGATGAAACTGATCCTTTTGTTTTTAAACAACCCCTACCTATATCTTTGGATATGTTTTCAAAAAATGATTATCAACCCATGATAGAAGGTCCTTCTGACAAAGAAAATGTCCAAGAAGATAATTCTGAAACATTTTCCCCAGAATATTTGCTACCCTATGTTGATGAATAGGATTTAAAAAACCCAAATTATGTGTTTTTGAGATTCATACCAGTGATAGTATCAATGGGGATGTGAATCAACCTGTATGGACTAGAAGTTACTTACGAAATGAAGTAGAACATATAGAATTCATTTCCCAATTAGAACTAAAAAACATTGATGAAGAATTAAGTGATGATGATTGTATTAAAGCCATTCAAGATGAACTAAATGAATTCAAAAGGAATAAATTCTGGACCTTGGTTGAATGAACTATGGAAACTTCTATTGTTGGTGTAAAATGGGTCTTCAGAAATAAGTGTGATGAAAATGGAATCATAGTAAGAAATAAAGATAGATTGGTTGATAAAGGCTATAATCAACAAAAATAATAGACTATGAAGAGACCTATGCTCCAGTAGCTATAATTGAATCTAATCGTATTCTACTTGCCTTTGCAGCATTCTTCAATTTCAAACTTTTTCAAATGGATGTGAAATGTGATTTCCCGAATGGATATGTTCAGGAGGAAGTTTTGGTTGAAAATCCTATTGGTTTTGAAGATGAAAAACATCCAGAACATGTTTTTAGACTTACTAATGCTTTGTATGGTCTTAAGCAAGCCCCTCGAGCCTAGTATGATAGACTTAGAAGATTTTTTCTTCAAAATAATTATGTTAAGGGAAATGGAGATCAAACCATTTTTATAGATAAAGATAAGAAAAATGTTTTCATTGTTCATATCTATGTTGATGACATTATATTTGGTTCAACTCAGCAATCTTTAACTCATTCCTTTGCAGATCTATTGAAATCTGAGTTTGAAATGAGTATGATGGGTGATTTAACATTTTTCCTGGGTTTTCAAATTTATCGAAAACCAAAAAGAATCTATATATCCAAAGATAAGTATATTAAAGTATTTCTTAAAAAGTATGGATATAAAAACACTAAGAGTATAAGTACTCCCATTGGTACCTCAAATACACTTGATCTTGATGAAGTTGGGAAACCAGTAGATCAAACATCTTTTACAGGTATGATAGGAAGTATACTTTACTTGATAGCTAGTCATCCAGACATAATGTTTTCAATATTCTTATGTGCAAGATATCAATCCAACCCTATGGAATCTCATTTTAAGGTAGTGAAAATAATTTTTCGCTACATGAAGGGAACCATGGATTTAGAACTCTTTTATACTTCTGGAAATGATTTCATTCTAAAAAGTTTTTTGGATGCAGACTTTGGTGGATGTAGAATGGATAAAAAGAGTACATACAGAACTTATCATTTCTTAGGAGATTAATTAGTTTCTTGGTCTTGAAAAAAGCAACACTCAGTTGAACTTTCCAATACTGAAGCTAAATATATAGCAGCTAGAAGTTGTTGTGCTCAAGTGTTGTGGATGCAAAACACACTCACAGGCTATGGTATACGTTTTACCAAAACACAAATTTTGTGTGATAATACAAGTATCATTTCCCTTAGTAAAAATAATGCACATCACTCTCGTGCAAAACACATATATATTAGGAATCACATTCTTAGGGATCACACACAGAAAGGGGACATTATTCTTCAATTTATCGGAAGGCAAAATCAACATTCTGAAATTTTCACAAAACCTCTATCCTCCAACAGATTTGAATACATTAAATAGAATTTATTAATGATAACTGTAAGGTAATCCTCCTTATTAACTTCCTGTTTAAATAAATCTCCTTACAGTAATAAACTCTTTTTCTTAGGAGGAATACATTTTCTTGTTAGTTTTTTATGTTTTTTGTAATGATGTTTTTTACTTTTCTTGTAATAATGTTTTTCATGTTTTTCTTAATAATGTTTTTCATGTTTTTTGTATTGATGTTTTTCATGTTTCATGTAATGAATATTTTCAAATTTTTCGTAATGAAATTTGTTTTCAAAATTTTTCATAATGAAATTTTTTTTAGTCAGTTTGATTTTCAAAAAATTTTGTAATGAAAATTTTTCATAGTCAGTTTTTCAAAATTCTCATAATAAGATTTTCGTACTCAAGTTTCTCATATTTAGATTTTTTTTGTATTGAAGTTTTTCCATAGTCAATTTCTTTTTGGAATCTAAATTTCTTCAAGAAGAATAGTACTTATTACCAATAATCTTCCTAGAAATCCGAAAGGTATGTTTCCTTTCATAATTTTTCTTAATCATCATTTACTTGCTGGTATTTTCTTTTTTGTTTAAATCTTTGGATTTGATTTTCCTTAAATTCAAATTTTTTCCTTTCAAAAACATCAAATTATCGGATCCTACCAAATTTTCCCTGTGTCTATCATTTCAACCGTCAGATCTAATCAGAATTTTTCTCAACTGTTGGACTGAAATTGGAAGTTCAACTGTCACTTCAAAAACCTATATAAAGGAACCCTGAAGGGTTGTCCCACATTGATTTCAAGCCTTTGCGTGTCGAAGCTCTGTCCCTATACTTAAGCCCATTCCGAACTCTCAAAGTTTCTCAATCTGAATGTCTGTAGAAGAATCATCTCATAATGATATTTCTACTATCAAGACGATTTCAGAGTCACAGATTTACAGATAGAGGTTGTTCCATCTGAATTTTTTTCCAAGTACAATTATATCCAAGAATATCAGGTTGAACGGATGAGAAAGAGTTTTCATATCAAATCCAGGTGCTCAAGATGTAGTATATCCGGATCTGCTGATAGAATTTTATGAATCAGTTAATTTCTTTAAGGAAGATGGCCGAGAGAAGTTTTCTTTCAAAAATTATGAAAAAACTTATGCCCTTTCATACACCAAGGCTTCAAGCTTGGAGCGGTTGTCTTATGAAGGGGAAGCTAATTTCTACTCCGATAAATTGCCGAATATTCATGGTAGCTTTATAAAGCTGAAGGTTGTATAGTGTCATGGACTTTAAGATTTCAAGACTCCGAAGATTTGTCATTTGTCAATAAATAATCGGATCCTTCAATTATGGTCTCAAGGATTCATCATTTCGAGAAAATGAGATAAGGACACCATGAAGAAGAGTGACACATACATCTAAGATTTTCGGGTGAATCTGAGGAAGATCAACTTGATAAAGCATATTCTCATTATGATTGAGGATATTATGAATGGAAATCTAGAGGCTCGGATTATCATGTACATGGCCATTCATTTAATGTTAATTGTTCGGTTCCTTGAGTATTTCAAGATTCCTTGGAGATCCAAGCCGAGGAATTGCAAACTCATGTTAGTAAGTGATTATAAATTGAAGAGAATGAATATTGGTATATCTAAAGATTCTGAAGAATTCTATGACTTACTAGAGGAAGAGGCCATAGCTGTTCTAAAGGAACAAGAGGTACCTGAACCATAGAAAAAAGGAAGAAATAAGAGGAAGTTGAAAGAAGTATTAGTTGAAGGTAAAACCCCAGAGGCTAAAGGAACCCAATCTGCACCTCTAAAGCCCAAGAAACACAAATCCTGTCTGGATGAGGATGTAGCTAAGTACAGGTAATCCAAAAATAATAATAAGGAAGGAGAGCCACAGTTTGTCTTGGATCCTGCAGAGGCCAATCCTTTAAATGAAAAGATAGCTGATGAGCTTGAGAAGAAAGCTATGTAAAATAATCTAAAGAGGAAGATGTCAAAGACTGAAATTGTTCAATACCTTCTAAGGGATACTAAGAAATCATATTATAATATCCCTGTACAGAAATCCTTCTTGGTAGAGGCCTTACTAGGGACACTAGGGAAGAAATTTCTCACTTTGAAAAAACTGCAAGTAAAGATTATTGAAGAAAAGGAAGCTGTGGAAGAAGTACAAGAAGAAGAAAGTAGTGGTGACACAGAAGAACTCAAAAATCAAGTTGAATACTTTCATGATAAGGAAAGTGAATTCGAGAAATTGTCAATCTGGATCTCTCAATCCAGATATTCAAGGATTGCTACTCCTAGGTTAGATGAAAAAGTTGAAGATGAAGTGAATAATCCCTCTGAGGAAAAAGGTATAATAACCATTTCATTTACCCTAAAGATGTTGTGGCAAGAGCTGAGAAGGATAAAATAGATGAAAATAGAATTTTTCAACTGTCTGATAGCGAACATGAATCTCCGGATGAGGAAGTTGTTCCGAGAACTGATAAAGGGAAACATGTGATTACGGATACACCTATTGAAGTTGTTTTAAATAAAAAATTAGTTGATGGATCTTAGAAGAGGAAGCTTTTCAAGCTAGAGAAAGAGCCTTCACCATGAAAAGTCTCAGATTCGGAATCATCATCCCTAGGAAATTATTTTGTCATTCAATCACTAAAGAAGCTTGTTGACAATATAATGATTTTTTATAGCATAGACTCCAGATGTCAAATGCTTCAACTGTATCATCCCAGGTAAATAAAGAATAAATAATTTTCATATTTATTAATATTTACTAATTAAATATTAATTTTACTTTAAATGGTGACTATGTTCGATACCGTGCCCGATACGCAACTACGAGTTTTTTTTGAAATCTTTAGTTGCACACTAGTAATATAATAATATTTTTTTAAAAATGGTAATTAACACGTAGATGTTGTATTGGAGGGAATGAATAGAACTAACTAAAATATGATTATATATGTTTTTTAAATGTTTTTATATTTATCCAAAAAAAGATAAAGGCTTAAAATAAGAAAATAAATCAATTTTAGGCATATATACTCTAATTTTCACTAAAGGTCCACTTATCCCCTTTTGATGGAAAACTGTCACTAAATATAGTTTTGGTCACTCATATACATTATTTTGGACCAAATAAAACTCTTCTTTAGAATCGGGACATCAAAATTTACTTTGTGTAAATTTTTGGTATTTTTCCGATAAAGTTCATTTTTTAATGAATAGTGAAAAATGTTGTATTTTAATTCAAAACCTCTTTTTAATCTAATTTATTTACAAGATTAGATTATCATTTTAATTGTTTTTAAAGTGAAATTAGAATATATTTTTACCATTTAATCCAATATTGGTCATTGGAATTAGTTTCACTTTGAAATTGGACTTAAACTAGTGTCAATCGTTTGATACTTATTGTTTCATAAAAACACGCTATTTGTTCTGACAGCGGGAATTAATTATTAAACTAATTAATGTAACTTATATGTTTTGAATTTTTTAAAATAGACTTCAATTTTGAATTCAGAATATCAAAAATAGCTTAGGTTTAATGTTTGGTATTTTTCTGAAAAACTTCAATTTTTGATGAATAGTGAAACCACTAAGTGGTACTTAAAAAACTGATTTTTCATTTAAATGAAATTTTACCACCTTTGTGTTTTGAATTTCAAAAATATGACATACATGGTTTTCATTAAGAAGTAAAATGTAGTTCAATGGGATTAAAATAATTTTTTGGTGAATAGTAACTTTTATGTTTTTAATCGCGATTAGAGGTAATTAGTGTAGTTTAAGGTAAAAATAATGTTTTAATAATATGAAATGACCTAGAAACATGTCCTACCATTATTGGATGTGTCATGGCCGACCAAGAAAATCCATGGGTCAACTTGGCGACCCCATGGAGCCACTTTGGAAGGAAAATGACATTAATATATTTTTATTTAACGTTAAAGTAAAAATGTCAAAAACATTAGTTGTTTTACTAAAACAATTTTTAAGTGGGGTTATACAAGTCATATTTTTGACTATAAATATTCATTGGAAATATAAAAAAGAGTTCCTACATCATAGTAATTTTATTTATAATTTTTAGATATTATATATATTAAATTATGTATGACATCATGATGATGCAGCGATTACCTCATTAATGAACGATTTAAATAAAATGAAAAGATAATGTATGATCTAAGACTTACACTTGTCAAAGAACTATTTTAAGAGTATATTGAAAACCCTTATCACCATATCCTCGAATAATATCAATTTGGGACCTTTAAAATACGAAAACCATTTTATAATAAAGTAAACTTTTCTAACTTTCCAAGAGTGCCCCTTCTCTCCTCTTATAAAAGGCCCTCACCTCTACCACCTTACCCACACATATGAATCCTTTGTCTCGGCCAAAACCTGTCCCTTTTTTCTCTCCACATCCCTCTCTTACTCCTTGAAGCCACACTTTGGGCATAAGTCTTCCCAAGGAAGCCTTTCAGCTCAAATCTAAGAGAGTTACCCGATTTTAAGGTAATGTCTTCACTTGTGTTATTTTGTTTTATTTTGCTTCTCCATCCCCCTAAACTCTTTTTATTCATTTATTTTGTAACAAATACAGTATCTTCAATATACTAGGATGTTTTTATGATAATAATTAGAGCTAAACTTACACACACCTACATCTAATTTTTAATGAACATACTGTTTCTGTGGATGGTGAATTTCTGCCTCACGAAACGATGATTGTTCATTATTCTTCAAACACCTTCAAAGGTGGACATTAAGATGTAACTATATTTATATATGTTATATAATATTTTAATTTTCTCTTTAAGCTTCTTTATTTTTCATTTATGGCATAACTTTATTTCTTCCATTATGGGTAAACGCGATATCTTCATTTTAGGAAGTGCAGACTATCGCCCCCTCAAAGTGATTTGATTCGTTAATGCCATATTTGGGACGTATAAAGGATGAATTTAAAGTAATTATATATGATTTTATACTGTAATTATAATATACCTTTATATCATTATTATTTATTTACATTAAAATATGAGATAGAAATGAAAGTAGTGTTCATGCGTACGTACGACATGTCGTCTCCATGAACGGTGCATTTCATTTCTTATCCCCAAATGTAATGTACTATTATAAGTGCATTTATATAATGGATATATATGATGTATGTTACATATAAATTATTAATATAATTCTGGAATTAAAATATACATACTTCTCATTTAGTTTTAATTCCATTAATATGACATAGAAATGAAAGTAGTGTTCATGCGTACGTACGGCTTACCGTCTCCATGAACGGTGCACTTCATTTATTACCTCTAAATGATTATTTAATATTATAAATACATGTATATTCTGGATATATATGATATATATGATATCCAAATCATTAATATCATTCAGGATATAAGGAACCGCTGACCACACAAACAACATGTATTTATAAGAAGTTCACTTTCGACTTAAGAACCAAATATCGACAAAACAAACATTATTAACTTAAATGATTACATAATTTTTATAAAATGGTAATAAGTGATATAAAAGTAATAATGAACTTTAAAAAGGTTCTTAAGTAAGTAGAAATTAACTCATGTTTATTATTCAGGACGTTAAAAAACGATCGAGTCAAGTCGGACCGGAGGTAAGGGAACTTCTTAACCCAATTTCCATTCTTTGGGTTAATCTCCTACTTTCAAATTATTTCATGATATTATTTTGTCCTATATTGTATTTTTACTTTCTTTATGTGTAATTATAGTGAATACACATAATAGATCTATTTTTGTAATGGACTTCGTCTCAATATCCTTTCATTGAGGCATATTTTGTTTTATACACAAAATTATTTTATACAGTGTATAGACTCCTTTGACTTTTAATTTTATTCAAAAGGAATCTTGTTATACAAATAGTTTTACTAAAAGACAAAAAGGAATGTTTCTTTTAACGTACGTGGTGACAACGACCTTTTTCCGTCGCCGCGAGTATTATTTGTTCTTTGGCTTCCTCAACAAGCCGTGATGTTTTTTAAAATGAAATAAATACCATATGCTCTTTTATGTATTTTGGTATTGAAAATGGTTTTTATAGCGGATTTGTTATGTCAATATATTTAAGTGATATATTGCGATCAAAGTGTGGAAATGTTTTCTTTCCATTATATTTTTTTTATGTCTTATGATTTTATAATGGTACTTTTGACATTTGACGGGTGGTTATGTGATGAACCATATGAAGGGTGGTGCCGTGAATACCAGGACGGGTGGTTATGTTATAACCTCCAATAAATTCGGTATGGAAGTCGGCCGTATGGCTATTCCATTAAGTGATATGCGTGGAAGTCGACCGTATGGTTATTCCATTTAAGTATGTTTATGTCCCAAATTACCTTTATCTGTTATGTGATCTTTATATGGGTTTTATGGTAATATTTTGGTTACAAAATGGTAAGTAACAATATTTTATTCAGTAAAGAGTTTCTACTAATTCATAAAGGTGAAAAGTATTACTTTGATAAAGTATACATGGTTTACTTGTTGTTTTGATAAACTATCAGTTTTCATTCTTTGTGTATCCCTTACTGAGCTTTTTATGCTCACCCCAAGTTTTTTGAAATGTTTTTCATAGGACTTAATCTGGAATAGGGTCAAGGATGGGATCAAGGGAAAGTCATGCTATATAAAACATGGATCTAGACATGTTTCTTTTTAAGAGATTTTATTCTATGGAAACTTATTAGAAGTGTCTACTTTGTAATCTTTTGAGATGTAATAGTTATGTCCTAATTCTCTAAAACTCTAAAACTGAAAAGATCCTCAATGTGAATTTTTCTTTTAATTCAATATTAAGTAAGGTTTAAGGACAGGGCCTTATAGTTGGTATCAGAGGTCGGTTTAGATTACTTTAGGAGTTAGAAAATTGTTAAATTATAAATTAATTTATGGTATGATTGAAATGATATAGAATTTAAAGATTATTTGTTAAGATTGTTTTTTTGTAGAGGAAACATAACAGATTTTCTGGGAAGGCATACAGAGGGAAATGACCTTCTAAGTCAGTAACCTGAGATGGTCAGAATCAGAATTGAAGATTCTGTTGTAGTGATGGCTCAGTTGACTCAGGTGATAAATTTTTGGTTGTGTTTATCGATGATATTTTGGTGTTTTCTAAAAGTAAAGAGGATCATGAAAGTCATTTAAGGGTTATCTTTAAAACCTTAGAAGAAAAGAAATTGTAAGGAAAATTTAGCAAGTGTGAGTTTTGGTTACAAAAAATTTCTTTCCTTGGTCACATTGTTTCAAAATATGGCATAAATGTTGATCCTGCTAAAACAAAAGTTGTTGAAGAATGGCCAAGACCCAAAAATGTAACCAAGATCCGTAGTTTTCTTGGTTTGGCAGGTTACTAACAAAGGTTTGTTGAAATTTTTTCACGATTATCTAGTCTAATGACTAAGCTAACTCAGAATGGTGTTAAGTTTATCTGGACAACAGAATGTGATGATTGTTTTCAGGAGTTGAAAAGAAGATTGGTGAATGGTTTATTTTTGGAACTTCCATCCAGGAAAGGTGAGTTTATTATCTACAGTGATGCTTCATTGAAATGACTTGGTTGTGTCCTTCTGCATAATGAACAGGTAATTGCATATGCTTCATGCCAGTTGAAAACTCATGAGGTAAATTACCCTACACATGACTTGGAATTAGCTGCTGTTGTTTTTGATCTAAAAATTTTGAGGCATCATTTGTATGGTGTAAATTGTGAAATATATACTGATCAGAAAAGTTTAATGTATATATTCACTCAGAAAGAATTGAACATGAGATAGTGGAGATGGCTGGAATTAATCAAGGATTATGATTGTACAATTCACTACCATCCGGGAAAATCAAATAAAGTGGCTGATGCTTTGAGTCGAAAAAGTAATGCTTCATTAACCATGCTACGTTTGGAATGAGATCCTTTGGTTTTTGATTTGATGAACCTTGGAATAGAATTTTTTGGTGCAGGAAGTTCTTCTGTTTTGTTTTAGGTATCCGTGAGATCATCCCTATCAGACAGAATTAAGCAAGCGCGAGGGGAAGATAGTGGGTTGCAGAAAAAGGTAGAGCCAGTTCAGAAGGGTAAGTTTCTTGAATTTAAAATTGATAATGACTGTTTTTTGAGGTTTGGGAAGAGATTATGTGTTCCTGATGATTCACAGTTGAAGAATGAGTTATTATGTGAGGCTCATAGTTCCCCGTTTTCATTTCATCCTGGCAGTACTAAGATGTACGGAGATATGCGGGACTATTACTGGTGGGTTGGAATGAAAAGAGAAATTGCTGATTTTACTATAATGTGTTTGACTTGTCATCAGGTTAAAGCAGAGTGGTAGTTACCGAAAGGGATGCTTCATCCTTTACCGGTGCCAGAGTGGAAATGGGAAAATGTATCCATGGACTTTGTTGTGGGATTACCGAGGACAACTCGAGGTAATAATGCAATCAGGGTTATTGTTGATCGCTTGACTAAATCTGCTCATTTCCTTCCTATTCGAGATAATTTCTCTCTAGATCAACTTTCTAGATTGTATCTTAAAGAGATAGTCAGGTTTCATGGAGTTCCCCTATCCATTGTTTCTGATCATGATCTCAGGTTTACTTCTAACTTTTGGAAAGGCCTTCAGAAGTCGTTGGGTACTAAATTATATTTTAGTACAGCTTTTCATCCGCAATAAGATGGGCAGTCCGAACGAACAATTCAGACCTTGGAGGAGATGCTATAAGCTTTATCTATGGATTATTAGGGAAGTTGGGACCAACATCTTTCTTTGGTTGAGTTTTCATATAATAACAGTTTTCATTCCAGTATACAGATGGATTCGTTTGAGGCATTATATGGGAAGCGGTGTCGAACTCCAGCTTTTTGGGATGAAGTGGGTGAAAGGAAGCTGATGGGAATAGAATTGGTAGAAAAGATGGCATAAAAAGTTCAGTTGATTCAGAAACACATGAGAAAATCTCAGAGTAGGTAGAAGAGTTATGCAGATAACCGGAGGAAGGATATATCATTCGAGGTAGGTGATCATGTTTTTCTCAAGGTTTCTCCATGGAAAAGTGTGATGTGATTTGGTAAGAAAGGAAAGCTGAGTCCAAGGTTCATTGGACCATATGAAATTCTAGAGAGAGTTGGATCAGTTGCATACAGAGTGGCATTACCTCCGATTTTATCTCAGGTACACAATATTTTTCATGTTTCGATGTTGATAAAGTATATTCCAGATTCATCTCATGTTTTGATCCCATAGGTAGTTCAGTTGGAAGAAAATCTCTCTTATGAAGAACAGAAATTCCATATTCTTGACCGAAGAGAGAAAGTGTTGTGAAATAAGGTAATTCACCAGGTAAAGGTTTTGTGGAAAAATCATATGGTTGAAGAGGCAACGTGGGAATCTGAAAATTGTATGAGGGATAAATACCCCCACTTATTTTGATAAGTGAATAAAATTGCGAGGACGCAATTCCCAAAAGAGGTGAAGGATGTAACATCCCAAGTAAATACAGAATAATGCATTTTCATATTTATTAATATTTACGAATTAAATATTAATTTTACTTTAAAGTGTGGCTATGTTCGATAGCATGCCCAATACGCAACAACGAGTTTCTTTGAAATCTTACGTTGCATACTAGTAATATAATAATATATTTTTTAAATGGTAGTTAACACGTAGCTGTTGTATTGGAGGGAATGAATAGAAATAACTACAATATGATTATATATGTTTTTTAAATGTTTTTATATTTATCCAAGAAAAGATAAAGGCTTAAAATAAGAAAATAATTCAATTTTAGGCATATATACTATAATTTTCACTAAAGGTCCACTTATCCCCTTTTGATGGAAAACCCACATTAAATATAGTTTTAGTCACTCTTATACATTCTTTTGGACCAAATAAAACTCTTATTTAGAATCGGGACATCAAAATTTACTTTGTGTAAATTTTTGGTATTTTTCTGATAAAGTTCATTTTTTTAATGAATAGTGAAAAATGTTGTATTTTAATTCAAAACATCTTTTTAATCTAATTTATTTACATGATTATATTATCTTTTTAATTTATTTTAAAGAAAATTAGAATATATTTTTACCATTTAATCCAATAGTGTTCGTTGGAATTAATTTCACTTTGAAATTGAACTTAAACTAGTGTCAATCTTTTGATACATATTGTTTTATAAAAACACGCTATTTGTTCTGACAGCGGGAATAAATTATTAAATTAATTAATGTAACTTATATGTTTTTAATTTTGTAAAAAATAAATCATTTTTGAATTCGTAATATCAAATATAGCTTAGGGTGAATTTTTGGTATTTTTCTGAAAAACATCAATTTTTGATGAATAGTGAAACCACTAAGTGGTACTTAAAAAACTGATTTTTTGTTTAAATGAAATTTTACCACCTTTGTGTTTTGAATTTCAAAAATCCGACATACATGGTTTTCATTAAGAAGTAAAATGTGGTTCAATGGGATTAAAACAATTTTTTTGTAAATAGTAAATTTTAAGTTTTTAATCGCGATTAGAGGTAATTAGGGTAGTTTGAGGTAAAAATAATGTTTTAATAATATTAAATGACCTAGAAACATGTCCTACCCTTATTGGATGTGTCATGTCTGACCAATAAAATCCATGGGTCAACTTGGGGACCCCATGGAGCCACTTTGGAAGGAAAATGACATTAATATCTTCTTATTTAATGTAAAAGTAAAAACGTCACAAACATGAATTGTTTTACTAAAAAAAATTTAAGTGAGGTTATACAAGTCATAATTTTGAATATAAATATTTATTGGAAATCTAAAACGATTTCATACATCATAGAAATTGTTTTATAATTTTTAGACAGTAAATAAATTAAATTATGTATGACATTATGATGATGCAGCGATTACCTCATTAATGAACGATTTAAATAAAATGAAAAGATAATATAAAATATAAGAATTTCACTTGTCAAAGACCTATTGGAAGAGTATATTTCGAACTCTTATCACCTTAGCCTCGAATTATATCAATTTGGTACATTTAAAATCCGAAAATCATTTTATAATAAAGTAAACTTTTATAACTTTCCAAGAGTGCCCCTCCTCTCCTCTTATAAAAGGCCCCCACCTCTACCACCTTACCCACACCTCTCAAGCCTTTGGTTCAGCCACACCCTGCCCATTTTGTCCCTCCACATCCCTATCTTACTCCTTGAAGCCTCACTTTGGGCATAAGTCTTCCCAAGTAAGCCTTTGAGCTCAAATCTAAGAGAGTTGCCCGATTTTAAGGTAACGTCTTCACTTGTGTTCTTTTGTTTTATTTTGCTTATCCAACCCCCAAAAATCTTTTTATTCATTTATTTTGTAACAACTACAGTATCTTCAATATACTAGTATGTTGTTATAAGAAGCATTTGAGCTTCACTTACACACACCTACATCTAATGGTTAAAGAACATACTGTTTCTATGGATGGCGAATTTCTGCCTCACTAAATGATGATTGTTCAATATTCTTCTAACACCTTAAAAGGTGGCCATTAAGATGTCACAATATTTATATATGATATATAATATTTTTATGTTCTTCGTAATCTTCTGTATTTTTCATTTATGTCATACCTTTATGGCTTCCATTATGGGTATACGTGATATCTTCGTTTTAGGAAATGCGGACTACCGCCCCCTCAAAGTGATTTGATTCATTATTTCCATATGTGGGACGTATAAAGGATGGATTTAAAGTTATTATATATGATTTTATACTTGAATTATAATATACCTTTATATCATTATTATTTCTTTCCAATAATGTATGGGATAGAAATGAAAGTAGCATTCATGCGTACGTACGGCTTACCGTCTCCATGAACGGTGCATTTCATTTCTTATCCCCAAATTTAATGTACTACTATAAGTTCATATATATAATGAATATATATGATGTATGTTACATATAAAAGATGAATATAATTCTGTAATTAAAATATATGTGCCTCTCATTTAGTTTTAATTCCATTAATATGAAATAGAAATGAAAGTAGCGTTCATGCGTACGTACGGCTTACCGTCTCCATGAACGGTGCATTTCATTTCATACCTCTAAATTATTATGTAATATTATAAATACTTGTATATGATTTTTATATATGATATATATGATATAAAAATCATGAATATCATTCTGGACATAAAGAACCTCTGACCACATGAACAACATGTAATTTTAAGAAGTCCACTTTCGACTTAAGAACCAAATATCGACAAAACAAACATTATTAACATAAATGATTACATAATGTATATAACATGGTAATAAGTGATATAAAAGTAATAATGAACTTGAAAAAGGTTTTTAATCAAGTTTAAATTATCTCAAGTTTTTTATTCAGGACGTTAAAAATGATAGAGTCAAGTCGGACCTGAGGTAAGGGAACTTCTTAACCCAATTTCCATTCTTTGGGTTAATCTACTACTTTAAAATTATGTCATGATATTATTATGTCATATCTTGTATTTTTAATTTATTTATGTGTAATTATAGTTAATACATATAATAGATCTATTTTTGTAAGGGACTTCGTCTCAATCTCCTTTCATTGAGGCATATTTTGTTTTATACACAACTTTATTTTATACGGTGTATAAACCCCTTTTTTATTCAAAAGGAATCTTTTTATACGAAGCGTTTTACTAAACGACAAAAAGGAATGTTTCTTTTAATGTACGCGGTGACAACGTCATTTTTCCGCCGCCACGAGTATTATTTGTTCTTTGGCTTCCTCAAAAAGCTGTGATGTTTTTTAAAATGAAATAAATACCATATACTCTTTTATGTATTTTGGTATTGAAAATGGTTTTTATAATGGATTTGTTATGTCAATATATTTAAGTGATATATTGTGATAAAATTGTGGAAATGTTTTCTTTTCATTATATTTGTTTTATGTCTTATGATTTTATAATGGTACATGGACATTTGACAGGTGGTTACGTGATGAACAATATGATGGGTGGTGCCGTGAATACCAGGACGGGTGGTTACGTTATAACGTCCAACGTATTGGGTATGGAAGTCGGCCGTATGACTATTCCATTAAGTGATATGTGTGGAAGTCGAATGTATGGTTATTCCATTTAAGTATGTTTATGTCCCAAGTTACCTTTATATGTTATGTGATCTTTATATGGGTTTTATAGTAATCTTTTTATTACAAAAGGGTAAGTAATGACCTTTTATTCAGTGAAGAGTTTCTACTACTTCATAAAGGTGAAAAGTATTACTTTGATAATGTATACATGGTTTACTTCTTATTTTGATAAACTAGCAGTTTTCATTCTTTGTGTATCCCTTACTGGGTTTTTTATGCTCACCCCATGTTTTTTGAATTGTTTTTCACAGGACTTAATGTGGAATAGGGTCAAGGATGGGATCAAGGGAAAGTCATGCTATATAAAACATGGAACTAGACATGGTTCTTTTTAAGAGTTTTTATTCTATGGAAACTTAATAGGGGTGTCTACTTTGTAATCTTTTTAGATGTAATAGTTATGTCCTAATTATCTAAAACTCTAAACCTGAAAATATCCTCAATGTGAATTATTCATTTAATTCAATATTATGTAAGTTTTAAGGTGGGGCCTTATATCAACATATCTTGAATCAGATATTGGATTTAGTGTGCATGGTGATGGACAAGTGTGTAAATCATGAGGCTGATCTCAAGAATTTATCCATCAACTATAAATCTCACAAAAACTTTTGCAATAAAGTGATTAGCTGGTCAAAGAAATTAGTTGAATACTTTAGAGGGATTTATGAGATTCAACATCAATTTAAGGAAGCTTTTGATAATAAAGATAGTAAAATAAAGGATCTCATGAGTAGCATTGAGGAAAAGCTAACTTAGGAAAAAAATACCCGGGTGCAAGAAGTAATATATCTGAATGGGAAGTTGTATTTTTTTGCTCATATTTGGAATAGGGAAAGGGATATTTGGGTTGAGATTGAAGAAAATCTTGTTACGAAGGAAGAAGTCCTGACGTCTCAGGAATAGGTTCTCAAGGCTCAGGAGGATAAAATCAAATCTCTTGAAAAGAAAGCAGAGGATCAGGATCAAATTCTTAAGAGAGTAGTGGAAGACCAAAAAGAGCTGAAAAAGCTAAAGACCATAGTCAAGAAGATGATGTAGAAGGAAAAAAGAAGGATAACCGTGTTGCAATATTATCTTTTGTTGTATTTTCTTCCTTGTACAAATTTCTTCCTATCATAATGAAATTTTTGGGTCCTTATCTTTTGGATTATTTTTACTAATATTTCATGTACCATAATTCCCTTTTCAATTCCATATATTTCTTTTTGAAAATCACAA
The DNA here is from genome assembly GCA_963277665.1 of Viscum album. Classification (NCBI taxonomy): domain Eukaryota; kingdom Viridiplantae; phylum Streptophyta; class Magnoliopsida; order Santalales; family Viscaceae; genus Viscum; species Viscum album. The sequence goes on from OY728123.1 coordinate 641,344,180, forward strand.
AGTGGGAGAAAGGAAAAAACAAAACTAAGAAAAGAATAAATATCCCTATGTAAGTGGGAGTTTACAAAAGGGGGTGTTTTCATTACAGAGATTTTCATTGTCAAGAAAATAAACAATCTCATTCTGAAAATCTATAATACGATCCTTAGTGTTTTAAAGCCTAAGGGGGAGTTAGTCGTATTCATCTTTTCTCATATGATAAGAGAGATAAGTTTTATTTTCAAAGTCTAGAATAATATTTTCTAGGTCCTTATTTTCTTTTTTGAAAGGTTGTTTCTGCTTTCCAAAAAGGGGGATATTGTTGTGTCAATAAGGTTTTCCTTTTAACATTTCCATTTTTTCATACTTGGGGGATATTTTTTATTCAGTAAGGTTTACTTATAACATTACCATTCCTTCTTGATTTGAAAATCACAAACACCTTATCCTAAGGCAAATCTCATTTTACCCTATGTTTTACTTTAATAAGGAAAATTTTTCTTTCCCAAGGAAATTTATCCTTACCATGTTTTTCATTGTTCGTTTTTTCTAAGTATAAAATTTGGTTTCATATCCAAAACCTCGGAATATATTAATACATATATATGGAGAATTCTATTTTTATGATCCAAATTTAGGTTCCTAATTCTCTGAATTCAGACTCCGAACTCTTATGAGTTCTGACTTAGAATTATCTAAATTCAGACTCCAAAATCTTATGAGTTCTGACTCCAAATTATCTAAATTCAGACTCCGAACTCTTATAAGTTCTGACTCTAAATTCTCTGAATTCATACTCTAAAATCTTTTGAGATATGACTCTGAATTCTCTAAATTCAGACTCTGAAATCTTATGAGTTCTGACTCCGAATTATCATGAACTCTGACTCTGATCTTTGTAAGTTCAGGTTCCAAATTCTGGTGAATCCAAATTCCAAATTTCCTTGAAATACAGACTCTGGAAATCAATCAAGTTTAGGTTCCAAATTCCTAAGAAAACAGAATCTGAATATCCTTGCATTATATACTTCAATTATTTTTCCTTATACTCTGAACTTTTATTTTCCTAAATTCCGAATATTTGATTTTGGTTATTTAACCATATTTTTTTCATACACATGTATTTTTATAAAATTATTCCATTCATTCAGTTACTAACTAACCTTTTTTTGAGTGACACGTGTATAGGTCCCTCCTAAATTCAAGAAAAAATATGACCATTGGAGCTGGGAGCTGACTGTTGGTGTTGTGCCTGTAAATTAGAGCTCATTTGAAAGATCTCAGAACATTGATGAACTGTTCTATGACTCTATAGATCACATGTTGTTGAAGTGTTTTCTAGAGAGAGACTCTCATTCTTAGTGTGTACTGAACGTCTTGTATAGAATTAATTTGTCTGACTCAAAATGTTGATGAGTATATTTGAGGGCTTCCAGGGATATGAAGACAGATGTTGCAACTACCCTGAAGTTGAGGACATCCTTACTGAGGAAGAAATAGGTGCAGACTACCTTGAATTCGAGGGCTTTCAAGGATAGCAAGACAGACTTCTATCTTCATATCTAGGGCATACCCTGGTGTAGATAAGATAGAATGTCTTGAATGTAAAAATCAAGGGACCTTTATCCATGGTTGTTGGATACCCTTCCCTTTGGGTTAAATATTTATTACATGTTACTTGTTTTGTTACAAGTTTTCCACTGTTTTTTATTGTTAAGGAAAGTATATCTACCTTGTACATTCTTATACATGTATATAATGATTTAATAAGATTTTATATGCTTTAAGGTAGAATATTTATCTTTTTAAACTTTCATTAAGTTTCATTTTCCAGATTCATCTTTTTTAGAAACACTTTCTCAAAATCACTTTTCTGGGTTCAAGATAGTTAGTATACTTAGAGGTTTTTTTAATTTCCTTGTGTAACCTTATTAAACATAATCATCTTCAAAAGTTCCAAAGGAATTTTTTAAAGTATAAAATTTAACCCCCTTGTATATTGAGTATCTATGCCATTAATGATACTATAATCAGTAACATTTTGATCCTTCAGTTGGTATAATTGGAGAATATCACACTCCATACCAACCTAACATATTTATTATGTATTAATTATGTGAATGGTTAATCAATTTCTTAATTAGATAAATGGAAAAGTTATTTGGTTAATTTATTAATTATTAAATTAACTATTGGGCTTGGATTGATTAAATTTTGAATTAATTAATGGTAGTGATTGATTGGGTGCTAGACATGGCATTCTAGGATTTTTATGATTTACATAAAAGGTTAAATGAGGTATAGATACCTTTGATAAATCTATTTGGTTTTTTTATGTTTTAGTCATGACATTCTACACTAGTGATTGTGTGTGGACAAATGGTTTTTGGGTGTTACACATGGAGTTTTACACCTAATGTATGTATACACTAGTGACTGTGTGTGAACCAATGGATTTTTGGATTACAGACAAGATGTTCTATATGCATGATATACATGTATGATCGATTTATAAGGGACCGTGTCTTCGTTATAACATAGATTACTCTGATTCAAGACCTCACATGAAAATAATTCAAACTCTGGCATGACATGAATCTAGGGCCATGATATCCTATCACCTTTGATTACATTGAGCTCTGGAATGAGTTGAAGGAGGTGTTATGTTATGATATTACATAGGGAAATCTTAAGGCTTCTGTACAAGGTGACGTTAGGATTCAGGTATGGGTGTCCATGAAAACCCTGGAATTAAAATGATAAAATAATGAATAAATGACAATGTGGAAATAATTTATTTTCACATTTTATTTCATTATTTATAAACTTTCATAAAATCTATTTTGAATATAGTGTTTTAGACTCCATCGGTGGTGGCCTACTGAGTTGTAATCACACCCTACTCAGACTACCAGATTAGTAACTGAATAGAATTTTTAGTTTCAACAGAGGTTATGGGAAAGGGACCTAGTTTAGATAGTTGATTAGGGATAGAGCTTGGTTGAGGGAACCAAACGTGATTCAGCACCCTCTATGTAGTCATTAGAGCCTTTTCTTCTAGTCTTTTTAGGCAATTGATACCTATATGGGCATTTCATGTTTCCTTTTAAGTTGAGTACTATATTAATTATCTTGGTTATTATTGTGATATTTTACTGTTACATATTCATTTTCTACATCTTGATTACTTCCAATAGTGTTTTAATCTGATAGAAGAGTGTATAGTCTCCACATGACTAACTTACCAGACCCATGTTGCCAGTCTGTATCCCTAGGCATATGAAGAGGCACTCCTAAGGTCATGTGGTAGTCCATATCAGGGCATCGATGCATGGCACTCGGGTCAAGAAGTTACAATGTGGTATCAAAGGAGTTTTATTTCTTCTTCGTCTATATCACTACTTGGGGATAGGTATATAGGATACTAAAAAGTGTAAGGACCTTATAATGAGCTCATGCATGAGAGTTTCAAAGTCATGTATGGGTAAAACCCTAGTACAAAGGGTGGGATTGTTGTTATTGTAATTTCTTGTTACAGTGGAATATTATTTCATCATAGGTGATGAAATTATTGTGTGTTGTGATCAATATTTCAATAATTTATTAGGTACTGATTCATGGTCTAGAATGGCCTAAGTGTTAAGTATCCATGCATCATTCTGGGCACTCGAGATTATTGTAACATGTATCATTTTTTGAATTCACGGGAAAATGGGTTATGTGTATGTTTTTAAACTTAAATTTTTTTTATTTCTTCTGAAATATAAATAAAAAATGATGCCTAAGGTGAATTTTATAAAGATTATAAAATTATTAAATATGATAATAATTTGGTGTCTAGATGAAAAAAAAAGAATGTGAAATTTGTTTTCCTAATTGACCATTACCTAAGTGTGGGATTGTTACGGGTTGTGATGATGCCTCAGTTTTAACCGCGTGGAGAGATGTTGGGAAATTACTTTCAATGAATAGTTTTGAATTTCTACTCTTACATAAAATTTATAATGTTGTATTAATAGTTTGATCCTAGTGATAGGGTTTGTGAGCGGGGTTATTATTATAGATACACCATTGGGAGTATGGACTAGAGACATCTGTTTGTTCAAGGGATGTTCTCTTAAGATAATTGAGTACCATTTTATGTGGGATATCCATATACATGACATGAAAAGATTTGACCTAATTCTGGGAATAGTTTTTCTTGATCCATACCGTGCCCATGATGATTTTTAATTCTAGAGGATGACTATTACATCACCTACGGGTGACCATTACATTCACCATGGGGAGTTGGATATCCCGGAAGACTGAGAAGGGTCAATTACTCAGCAACTGGGAGAGCCCATAACTCAGGTTGCTAGTCTTTTACTGGGTGACGAAGGTGTTAGAAAATATTTCCTTCCACCAATGGTGGAATTGTTTCATAATGTATTTTTGGAAGACTTAGCAAGGTTTCCACATGAGAGAGATGTGGAATTTACTATTTAGATCATGCTAGGGGATAAGCTAATATATGTTCCACCATACATAATGGCACTGAAAGAGCATCAATAACTCAATGTTCATCTAGATGAATTGAAGTATAAATGATTTATCAATCCAAGTACATCATCTTGGGAATATACTATGCTATTTGAAAAGAAGGATGACTGCATTTAACATTTGGGTGATGATTACAATAAGTTGAACAATATAGTTGTGAAGAAATGGTATACTCTTCTTCATATTGTTGACCTGTTTGACTAGTTTAAGGGAGACTGTGTTTTCTCAAATATAGGCTTGAGATGAGGGTATCATCAATTGAGATTTCAAACTTCTAATATACTAAAGACTACTTTCTGGAGCATCAATTGGATTTATGAGTTTTTCGTAATTTCATTTGGATTGACAAATGCACTATCATTTTTTATGGCCTTCTTGAATTGGGTCTTCCATCCCTACCTGGAATAGTTTTTAGTGGTGTTTTTGTAAAACATCTTGGTGTACTCCATGACTCATGATGATAATTCCCAATATCTTGACATCATCATGAGTTCAATAAGAGAGCATCACCTATATTCCATGATATCTAAGGGTCAGGTTATGTGTTGACTATGTACACTTTTTGGGACACATCATCTTAGAGGAAGGTGTGACAGTGGATCTAGAGAAGGTGTAGGCACTAGTTTATTGCGTTTATCTCAATAATATTTCTATATCCAAATATTTATGGGATTGGAAGGATATTACAGGAGATTTATCTAATCATTTTCCCATTTGGAGTCACCGCTTTCGTGCGTGACCAAAAATGTAGTAAATTTCTACTGGTCGAAGTATTATGAGAAATCTTTTCAAGAGTTGAAGAAGCATTTGACGTCGGCACCAATTTGGTCCTACATGAGTCATGAGATGTGTACACTATATATTGTAACAGTTTTTGGATAGGACTCTGAGTTGTACTTATGCAAAGGGGTAAAGTTGTGGCAAATGGGTCTTGGCAGTTGAGGCCACAAGAGTGGAATTACCCTATCCATGAACTAGATTTGGAGGCAGTGGTTCATGCTTGGGAGTATTGGTGATACTGCCTCTTGGGTGAAAAGTTTACAGTTTATACTGACCACAAGAGCATTAGGTAATTTTTTTCATAGCATGATTGGAATATTTGGTTAGAGATATGGGTTGAGTATATGCAGTCCTTTGATTTTGACCATACATATGAACCAAGGAAAGGAAAAAATGTGGTTGATCCTTTGATTAGGATATCTTAGACTCATATGGTTCAAGAATATAGTGTTGGGTGGATGATGATGACATTTTTAGCAGAGATTCATGTTGTGGTTCAAGAGAGATAGGATCATATGACACTCATTTCAGTTGTAGTGGAGTCCACACTTTTGATATGGATTTGGGATAGGTAGTTTGGGGACTCAGAGTTCTTGGCCATGAGGGAAATCATGAAAGGTGGGGATATGCCTTTGTACTAGAAGATTGATAAGGATTAGATTATCTATGGGTAGAATTGGGTTTTTATGACTACAAACATTCGAGAGGAGGTCAAATGGTAATTTCATTCCTCAAATTGGTATGTGCATCTAAGTGTGACTAAAATGTATTCTGACCTAAGAAGAAAATTTCGGTGGCTAGGAATGAAAAAAGAGATAGCAGGTTTCATGACACGATGCTACACCTGTAAACTGGTGAAGGTAGGGAATCAATGACTAAGATGCTTACTGAAACCTTTGCCTCTTTCTGAATGGAAGTGGAATGGAATGACCATGGACATTTTGGAAGGTCATCTAAAGACACTTATGAAGAATGACATTATTTGGGTCACTATGGATAGAATACCAAGGGTAGTGAAATTATTTACTATAATTTAAACCTCTATAGTAGAGTATTAGGGAGAGCTATATGTAAGGGTGATAGTTCGTTTTCATAGGGTTCCACATACTCTAGTTTGAAATCATTATTCACGATTTACTCCATAGTTCTTGCATGGATTGGGGAAGGCTCTTGGTATATAGTTTTTATTGAGTATGAATTTCCACCCACAAACATGTAGCTAGTTAGAGAGTAATATATAAGTTATTGAGGATATTCATAGGTCACGTATTCTTTACTTCGGTGGGTCATTGTAAAAGAACATGGATATAGAGGATTTTTCCTACAACAATTGTTATCATGAAATTATTCAGATGGAAACATACAAGGCTCTTTGTGGTAGGCCATACAGATCACTGCAATGCTAGATAGAATCATGTGAGTTATATTTTTTGGGACTGATACTGGTGATGGAGATGACAGATAAGGTTTTGCTGATTCAGAAATGAATGTCTATGGATCAGAGTAGGAAAAAGTCATATCTTGAAAGATGTAGAGGAACCCTATATTTTATAGAGGTAGATCGTGTATTTCTTTAGGTGTCACCTAGGTTGGGTCAACATAGGATACAATGAGAGGGGATGTCAGCACCCAAGTTTGTTGGACCCTTTGAGATCATTGAGATAATCGGCCTAGTAGCATATTTATTGGCTCTACCATAGAAATATAGTGTTATGAATGATATTTTCCATGTCTCACAACAACAGTGGTATCACCCCAACCATTCTCATGCGATTGATGTGGATTATGTAGATCTTGAGATAGACATGTCCATTGAGGAGCATCTAAAATGTGTGTTAGATCAAAGTGATAAGGTGTTGAGGGGAAATACTGTACTAATAGTCTATGTATTATAGAAACATGGATGTGTATAGGAAGAGACATGGGAAAGGGAGGAATATATTTGATCATAGTAGCCTGGTATTTTTGGCTTGGAATATTACAGAATCATGGGATTGTATCATTAGGATGAGCTGTTATAAAGAGGAGAGATTGAAATATTCTATCTTTTTCTTAGGTTTTTTTTCTTATAAGTTTTTTTATTTTTAAAATATTAGTTTATTTTTTTTAGATAATAAAAAAAATTATCAATGATTTATGTGGGAAAAATGTTTCATTAGATAAATAATGTAGTAAAAGTGTTAAAGTCTTTTCATAAGAAGAAATGTCCACTTAACACCTTGGATTATTTAATGTAATTTTTTTGGAGTCACACACTGATTAGTGTGAAATTTCGATGCCCATAATGTCTCGGAGAAGGAAAAATAAAAATATTAATTATATTATATTAAGCATGGATAATTTATTCAAAATAATTGAATAACTATAGAATGGTCTATTGTATGTGATATATGAGACCACTGTTATATCTGAAACATGGTGTTTACCCTAGACAGGGCATGACATATGTTGGCATCAGACATTTTGATGGGTTACTCAATAGATAAATTTATTAATGGATTTTTATCTATATATTTATATTGAAAAAAATAATATCTCAAAAATTGTGCATTATAGGGGAAATATGAGAACATTGATGGGTCCAGAATGGGGTTTTTACCCTAGGAAGGATATAATTTATATACACAATGTACTTATTAGTAAGGTCACAAATTTAAATTATTTTATTAAATTAAATAATTAAATTAAATAATTAATAAAATAAGAGTAATTGTTCACTTTCTTCTCTAATGTGGTTTTCCCATTTTTGAGTACCAAAAAACCATAGAAGCTCCATTTATAGACCTTTTTCACTAGAAAGAAACTTGAAATTCCTTTTAGGGGTGAATTAAATCATGCATTCATCAAAGATCAGTTAAAACATATATCAAATGAGGAGGTTTGATTTAGGGTTATTTATGGTCAAATGGTTTGATATTTCTATTTTAAATAGACTTATTGTTCTGTTTTGGGTTAGACCGGGTTGAGTGTGAACATCCTCAATTGTTCATTAGTTAATCCATGAATCCTTCTTCATCCTTGGAGACCCAGTGTGCGACCCACATATTGTAGGTCCTTCCTGTTCACCTTAAGCAGGTCTTCTTTATTTTATTTGTTAAATTTTTTAATCATCTCTCTTTTCACCTTTTCAATGATTATTTTTAAAAAAGGGGGTGGATGGTAAAAAGAATAAATTAGGTTTTTTTATATTTTGATAATTATAAAAAATGACATTTTCCTAGATTTGATATGAAATTGTCATATAATAAGATGATGAATGTAACTTTTAATAATTATCATTATGTATTCTTCATAAAATAATATCAAATATTATTATAAAGAAATACTACGGAATTATCACATGATAATTATGTATGACATTATTACAATATATTTATCAGTGGATAATGTGTGTTTTTTAGGATGTTCGTCGATTCTTCGTTTCCAATCAAACTAGACCAAATAATACCTCACTTTTTGATATGTGGATAATCTTTAGTATAAGGTAGGTGGTCAAAATCCAATTTCCATTTTCGTATTTTATTTTTTTATGCAAGATATAGAATTTTCTCTACCTCTATATCAATTGGATTTCTAAATAAAATTATTTATATTTGTAAATAAATTAATTACAGATCATTCTGTAATAGTGAAAATTTAGAACCAATTAACAAGATAATTAATTTGATAATTAATTATGGGATTCTTTTTTAGAATTTTTGACTTAGATATTTAATTGATAAATACTATAATTGTGGAATTTTGTTTTTGATTTTATATTTAGAATTATGGATTTATGATAATTACCTAACATGTTAATTGTCAAAAGATGAATTGTAAGTTGGTAATAATTAATTGGAAGAATAATTATTATATGTTAATTATGTGAATGGTTAATCAATTTCTGAATTGTTCAGGGGAAAAAGTGATGTGGTAACATAATTAATTGTTAAATTAATTATTGGGCTTGAGTTAATTTATTTTTTAATTAATTAATAGTTTCGATGGATTGGGTTCTAGACATGACATTCGTGGATGGTGATGCTATACATAAAATCTTAAATAAGAGTTATATTCTAGTGCAATATTTGTTAAGTTTTATTAGTGTCATACATGACGTTCTATTATAGTGACTATGAGTGTACAAATGGTTTTTGGGTGTTAAGCATGGAATTATACATTACATGTATGTATACACTACTGATTGTGTGCGCACAAATGGATTTTGAGGTTATAGAAATAATTTTATATCCCAATTATATACATGTATGATTTATTTATGAGGGACGGTGTGAGACTTCTGACATAGAGTTCTATGAATTATGGCCTCACATGAAAATAATTTGAACTCCGACATTAGTAGAATTAGGTGTTGAGATATCATATCAACTTTGAATAAATTGATCTCTAAAATGAGTCAAAGTGGTTATTAAGATATGATATTACCTATGGAATTCTTCCGAATCTTGTATGATATGAAGGCAATATTGAGGTATGGGTGTCCACAAGAACCCCTGATTCAAAATGATAAAATAAAGAAAAAACGATAATTTGACAACTATTTATTTTTTTCATTTTATTTAATTTATTATAGACTTTCATACACTATCATTTGACTTGATTGTTTTAGATAGAATTGGTGATGGCCTATAGAGTTGTACTCACACCCTAATCGGGATACCTGATCGGTACGCAGATACACTTTATTATTTCATGACAAGTTAAGATCAAGGGAACTGGTTTAGATTGATGATTAATTATGGATCTTGTTTGAGGGAACTAAACGTGATTTGAGACCCTCTTGGGATTTACTGGAATCTTTTCTTCCATTTTTATTTTTTGACACTTGATACCTATATATTCATTGCAAGTTTCCTTTTCAGTTGAGTATTTTATTTCCTATTTTGGTTATTCTTATGAAATTTTTACTGTTATATATGCTTCTATTATTTCTGGTTCACTTCTTCTGGTGTTTTACACTGATAAAATTGGGTATAGTCTCCCCACTACTGACATACCACACCCTCAAGAAAAGTTGGATGCATCTGGAATATGGGATGGTGAACCTGAGGTCATGTGGTGGTCCAGCTATGGGAACTAGTTAGTAGAACCCATATTAGGACATTACACGTAATCATTTGAAATTGGGGGAATGTTATTTTCAAGATGGTATTTGAAAACACGGATAACAATAATTTTTTATCTTATAATAATGTTATTCATAATTTTGAACTTAAAAACAAGTGGTCAAGGCCATATTCCAAGGTAATATATTGATTTGTGGAGAGGTATATACCAAAACCAATGTTTTTTTATCTCATAAAATATATTTATGATTTGAGAGGGCACATAATTTTAGTCACCACCCATCACCTGATTATGTCCAATGTATTCACCATAAGATTCATTAATACATTTCATACACTTACCTAAGTAAAATATCGATGAATAAAAACATGAATGTTCTTATAATGAAAAATAAGAAAAACAAATACATTCCCATTCAACAAAATAATGTGCACATATATGAGAACATAAATAATAAACTTAAAATTTGCAGGTTATCATCAAATTAAAAGGAAGTACCCTTATCTAATAAATATAGTGGATATGGTAATTTCAATTTTTTGGTAACCCATGGAAGAAATTAATTTGATTAAATAGTATTAATTATTAATAGACTATGTGAATGAGAGAAAAATCCATCTACATGGTTCATTAAGAGTGTGTGAATATTCCAAATAATATCCACTGGGAGTTTCTAGCTTGGTGTGAATTCTTAGGACCTCCCATTCTACATTAGAGTAAAAATTAGGTAAATTTTAAACCAAATTTTTTTTGGGTGATAAAGTCTAGTGAAATTGTTATATATCCTCACCCAAATGATAGTATCTAGACAGAGAATTATTTCCTTGTAAACTACATAAACTTTTATTTTACCAAAATTTGACATGTTATTTCCATTATGGAAAATACTGAGTGTCATAAAGGTTTTGTAATTACTTAATAAAAACTATATGAAGGTGGGATAATAATAAATACCTATAAATACCTTGAAATTTATATTAAATATGTTAAATAATTTTCCATGTAAAATTATGAACCACAAAAAAAGAAATAATTGGTGAATATATAATGATTCCCAAAGAATGAAAACTCACATGGAAAAAATGAAATTATGGACTAAATAGAAATTAAATAAAAACATTTTTAAAGTGAATTATTTCATTTATAATAATATTAGTATTTTTGTTCCCATATTAATCCATTATATAGTTTTATTTCATCGTTCATGTAAACGGTTAAACTGACCAAAGCGTAAACATAATATTATTAATGGATGATTATGATTAGGAAATTAGTTTATTTTAGAAAAAATATAATTATAAAATTAGGATAAAGATATTATTTAGATACTTATATTTATTTTATCCATATTTAATTAGTTATTAATAAATAATAAATAAACTAGATGAAATAAGAGATACATTACTTTATGGTGGTGGTAGTCCGCACAATGCACAGTTAACATTTTAATATCTCAAATAATGAATGTAAGTTAAGGTATATAATAATATAATATTTAATAGTCATACTCAGACTATATATATAATTTATTCAAATATACCATCATTAAATCCAACCATGATTGGAATTATAAAAACTGAATGACGATGATTCATGAAGGTAGTATTCTGTGCACCGACACTAATAACACTTTTTTATTTTATTAATGATGGTGGAAGAATAAATAATGGTTGTTAAATTCATAGAATAGAATCTAAGAATAATAATTATAGTGATTTAAATATTTTTCCCTGGATGTAAGGGGTTATTAAATGCAATACTAAGAATAAATTATTAAGGATAATTTAGTACTTATGTAGTGTGCTTAGGTTTTATCTTAGAAATATCCTTGTTAATGGAGTTCTTAAGATAAATAATGGTGATTAGATGACTAATGATGTGGGAGAGGGTACTAGAATAAATTATATGGTTGATTTTTAGGAATAAATTTAAAGGTACAAGTGTGGTATAATATGGAGGAAGTATGTCCAATTTATAAGTGAATAAAAGAGAACATTTGGGAATTCCATTTACGTTTCAATGATTTCATTACACTATTAAAGTTTAAATGAATCATAAAACTAGAAGTAATGGTGTGTGGGTGTACTTGGTTTAATAAAACCTAAAAATGAATTTTAAAACATTCATTAAACATGTTTTTAATTATTTAACATTAAATTTTTCTTTTCTTTATCTCTGTTTTCACCATGGTAACAAGTTTTTGAATAAATAATTTAAATTTTGTTAATAATATAATGTAAGACCTCTTAGAAAATTTTATTTTAATTATAATAAAACTATCCAATATTTAATAAAATTAAATTTCTAAATATGAAAAAATAAGTTTTTATTTAAGACATATAATATATATAAAAATAGTTTTCTTGTAGAAGAACTAAATTTTGTAGAAAAATGATGTCTTCAAAATTGATTATTCCTAATCATATTTTGTTCTGATTACTAAATTAATGAGTGTTGGTTTATATATATATATATATATAGGTTTAAAATTTTCTTTATAATCATTTTTAAGAAGATATTGAATTATTTAATTATATAAAAAATTATATAAAATTAAGAAAACAAATCTTTGAGAGAATTTTTTTTCCATTATCCCAATAATTAACAGAACTCCTAGTAATTGAATTTTTATGAATTATAATTAAACTAACATTATTAACTAATATATTAATTTTAATATTATATATGAAATCCAATTTGTAAAATTAAATTCTTATAAGTGACTAAAATAAATTTTTTATATAAGCACATAAAAACAATATTTTGTAGAAAAAAATTACATATGTTCCAAAATGATAAAATTTGGTTTTATAAATACAAAAGAGTAATTTTAAATAACATATTTTACTTTATAAACATATATATTTAATATAATAAGGTTTAAAAAAACATTTCAATCATTCTTGTATCATGATAATGTTATAAAAGGTATGGTTCTAAAAAATCAGTATTTTTTTACTATCCACCAAAAAATAATTTAATTTTGAAGAGTCTTGTAAATTTATATTAAGATATTTATAATATAGGTAATTAAAAAATTAAATTAATTTGGTAAAATTCAAATAATAAAAATTAACTTTTAAATAAATTCATGAATAAAGGATCTTTAGAGTGTACATTGTGTAGTAGTTTCGAGTTGTGGTGTTTACCTTCTATTATAAGGTTTAAGTTATTAAAATATCTTCACATAAATAATTTAACACTCAAAACTAGATACATTTAATCAACTAAAAATTATGAGTATTCCCTCCACCTAGCTTCTTTAGTCCCCCATGTATCCACCTCTAGTTTTTTATTTCTCCAAAGGACTTTTACTTGTCGATCTATCTGATTATATAATAACTTCTCTCTAGTGTTAGGAATCTAGAAAAAATCTTCATTATAATTCAATTCGTGTTACAAATATATTCCCCCATATGTGACTATATGCATTGGATCTAGAAATTATTTCCTTAACAATGAAGAATTGAAGACATTTTGTAATTTATAAATGTTGAGTGGCAGAGAAAATCTATAAGCTATAACTCCAATTATTTATATGATTTCAAAATTCCTAATATACTGAGCATTTACCACCACTTTTAACTGAATCTTACAACTCAATTCCATTGTGAATACTTAAATAAATCAATTTTTTCTAGTTGAAATTCCAATTCCTTCCTTTAATTATCAACATATCTCTTTTATCTACTATGGGATATTTTACTTTGATATTTTATAGTCCCTATCTTAACAGTAATCTCGTCTATAATATTTGATCCAACTAGATTTATTTTCCAATTTCTACCATTGCCGATTGAGTATGAAACCTCCACTTGTATAATTCTTTGTTTAGTGTCATCTAGATGTTATAATATATGTTATTAATGTATATAAATTTCAAATAAGGTAGGTACAGTTCACACATACCATGTACGTTAAGAGATCATGAATTAATTATTTCTACTAATGTTTGGAAAATCCATTCATAATTAACATCATTTTGGGGATGGTAAATGTTGATTAAATATATAAAAATGAAGATATCCCTTTGAATACTCTTCCATAATTTCTATATTACCTTAGGATCACAATCATATACAATTGATAAAGTTTCTCCAAGGAGAATTAGAATTTCACTAATATAAATTCAATAAGGAACTCATGGATTAGATCTTGTATTATCATTAATAAATTTTAAAATATAGTATGGTTATTGAAAATGAACCATATAAAATAGTTCTTCCTTTGAGTATTTGAAATTCTAATTATAAAGTCAATTGTAATATTAATTGACTTACATTTAGGTATAAAAAGTTGTTTTATTAATCCTTTATGATATTGTTTTTCATCATTTACCTATTATAATACAATAAATTGAGACACATAGTATATCCCATGAGCCTTAGCCCAGTTGGTGAGGTACCTTTATGTTCTTCCATATGACCCAGGTTTGAAACCAGGAAAAGGCATATTTCCGGCACTGTAGCAGTACTGTAGTAGTCACTATTTAGGAATTATTGCAGTTACCGTAGCAGGTGATGTTCAGTACTGTGGAAATGAGGAACAATTCACCATGGGCCACCGGTTTGGGCTTGGATTCCTTAAGGCATTCGGGCCAACCAGGCCTTTGGTTTAGTAGGGATTTCGGTCCACCTTTAAGGCTTTGGGGACACCTTAAGGACTTTGGGTCACATTCAGTTGCCCAAGACAGACTCTATAAAAAAAGGAGAAGCCCAAGAGGATGATTCAGAGCAACGACACTCACAAGAGAAAAACTAATTGGATTAGGAAAGAATGAGATTATATTGCTACACCATAGAGACCAGCCTGTGCTTTCACTGGATGTTTATCCAGATGGTCTTGCGATGGTGGAGAGATACCAACACGATGCATATAATGGGAAGGGGAGGTTCTATGTATTTATAGTCTAGTTTAATTCCCTAAGACCTTAAGGTCATGTAATGTCTCTCAAGCCTATGGTCTATGTAATCACCTAAGCCTACAGGTGTTGTAATAGTTCCCCCTCATCCCTTTAAATGGGGGTTATCAAAAATCAATAAAAAAGAGTCCTTCCGGCCATTTGTGTAAGACACATAGTCTAAAATTTCCCTCTTTAATATATACCACTAGAAATATTATCTTAAATCACTGAAAATATTTATGCTACTAGGGTGTGTAGAGAAATTTCAGTTATGTGCATTATCCAGAAGTTTCTTTTTTTTACTTAGATATAGATGGAATATATAACCATAGTAAAAACATTAAAAACACTCTATTAACTGATTAGGTCTATAAATTTCTCATATTTAATACTTTAATCATCCATTTTAGGTTCACTTAATCCTACCGGTACATATCTATCTTTTCTAGTGAGGATATTTTAGCACTTTCTTGAAAAAGGAATTATGGATCCCCTTACCTAAAAACACCATATCTATCTTAAATATATCTCTATGTATAGGATAATTGTTAATCCATATCATGGTTATAATTACATTTTCCCTCCAACTCAATGCATCAGCCACCATGTCTTCCTTTCCAGAGTGGTAGTGTATTGTGTAATCGTAGACCTTGAGCAGTTCCAACTATATTATTTAGATCATATTGACCACTTTCGAAGATAAGATATGTGTTAAACTCGTGTGTTACATATATATATAACATCATTCATCATATTGGTTATGTATCTATATTTTAAAATAAAAGACTAAATCATATAGTCGAAGGTTATGAGTTGGATAGTTTTATTCATGGGTTTTTAATTTCCTTGAGGCATAGTAAAATTCCCTATCATATTTCATAAATGCATGGAAAAGTCCTTTATTTGAATAATCGTTATATATTCAAAATCATTCCATAACTGATGGTAGATTTAATATATTAAAATTAATAAGTCTCTACTTAAAATCTTCAAAACCATCCCTATATTCCCATAACCACGTTAATTTAACCCATTTTTGTGTTAACTTGGTTAAAAGATTGGCCAACTGGGAAAATATTGAACAAAACAATGATAGTAACATGATAAACCCATGAAACATCAGTTCTCAATTATATTCATCAGTGTTGTCCATTTCTTTACTAACATTATATTTAAATAATTAATTGATATTCCATACTTGTAAAGAGTATGGATAAGAAAATAAAATTCACTAAGAAAAAAAATCACACTAACTATATTTCAAATATAATTCTTTTTTAGAGTATCCAAGATTATTTTTAGATATCTCTCATGATCTTTATAGAATATATCATATATCATCATACCACTAATGAATACCACCACACCATTATTATGATAATCATTGAATACCTTGTTCTTCAGATCCAAAAAGACATAAGGTTCATTAGTTAGTCAAAAGGGAATTATCATAAACTCAAAATTTTGTATCCTGTTTAAACATTCATATTCTATATATCATCCATATTCACCACTATATAATGGTAACTAGAGTAAATATTGATCCATGAAAAGTATTGGGATCCTTGAAGTTGATCATATAATTCATCAATGTGTGGTAAATAACACTGGTTCTTTATAGTAATGGAATTTATCCCCTTATAATTGATTCAAAATATCATAGCCCCATACTTCTTTTTCATGATTAAAACTGGGGATCAATATGCTGAAACACATGGTAATACAAATATCTCAACAAA
This sequence comes from Viscum album, assembly GCA_963277665.1. Classification (NCBI taxonomy): domain Eukaryota; kingdom Viridiplantae; phylum Streptophyta; class Magnoliopsida; order Santalales; family Viscaceae; genus Viscum; species Viscum album. The sequence continues at coordinate 641,361,190 of OY728123.1, forward strand.
TAACTTATATAATTACTTCTTTAACACCATTAGTTTTACTTGTTTCATTTTATATGGAATTTTAGATATAGTTATTGCATCATGAATGAGTTCAATAGAGAACTAAACTTCATACTTAGATATATGACCTGGTAATTCTTTGGGAAAAACATCAAAAAATTATTATACCATGGGTACAACCTTTATTCTTAGGATTTAATCCTTATCCATAGATCATGTTCAAACATTCTCTCTTCCAAAAACTTCAATAAGTTTAAATACTATTGGACGATTTTACCCGGATTTAAATTTTGAAGTCACTCATTTAAAGACAAGATACCCCACCATACGTTTAGGAATCATATTATCATCTTATTCGGAATAAATTAAATTATTATACTTTAAAATCCAATACACACCAAGGATAATACAAAATCCTATCGTATATGTAACAAAAAATATCGAATATGTTATATCCATGCCTCATTGTTATAATTGAATAAATAACATTATTTAAATAATATTTCCACTCAGTGTCTTAATTAATAACTCCCTTAGTAGGGTTCTAGGAAAATATTTGGTTTTTTAGAACATGGAATATATTTAATTTTTTGAATACACATAATCAAATAAAAATTATCAAATATTGATTATATGACCAAAATACCTACAACCACATAATTAGGAATGTTTAATTTATCTATGATAATTACATAACTTTATCCTTGATCCCTTTGATTTTTATATGTTAAATTCTATTGATTTCTGAGGAATCGGATCTCAATATTTCCCTTATACTTATTATTGATGCATTAAACATAGAAATATTATTCCATTCATCTACATTTGTGAGCATGATAGTCTTTTTAATTATACTTTTAACAAATAAATGTTCCCTTTCTATAATCCAAATAGTGTTTCTTCCTATACTTTTAACATGTGAGAAATATCATCCTTCCTATATTCCCCTTTTCCACATTTTTCTTCCCATGATTCTCATCTAGCTTCTTCTTCTCAAGATTTCCCATGAATTCATACATACTATAGACCTCCTTTTCAATCTTAATGTCACATGGGACTATATCCTTATATGATTAAAAGGTAAGAGATACAAACACCATTCTAAGTCCCATTTTTAAACCATCAATGAAATGATCAATCTTTATTTATTATATTCTTATATATTTAATAGCATGTCGATATTACCTTCTAAAGTTATCCCCATACTCAGTAATATTTTCCTCCAAATATTTTCCATGATTGAGAAACTATATTTCTATTTCTTTTATTTTCTGGTGTGGAATTTATTTTTCATATAACACAAACATAGAAGTTACCTATTACATGTGATTTATCTCAACTTCATCTCTTGTGTCTTGAATTAGATGTCATTTTTTTCCACATCTCCATTCAGATTATTGGCCAACAGAATTAATTTAACCATTTCACGACTTTCCAAAGATACAAATATCTAATTTTGGGACTCGATCCATTATTTAGATACTAATGGATTTGTTTCCAACTAAATTCTATAGATTTTTGTCGTATGAAGGATTATAATATAGTTACTCCATTTTGTGAATCAATAGGTAACCCTATGTTGGAAAGATTATTTATCATAACCAAGTTCAACTACCTTAAAAAATTAATATTTTATTTGCATCAAATCCAGTTTCATTGATTTTCATAGCGGGGAAACTTTTTATTGACTATGGGTGTTTATATATTCCTTATTCTTCTTGTTAATGTTAATCTCCCTATAATAGAATATACATGATGACATCATGATATTGAATTGTTAAATGAAATAAAAATTAATTATTCTAGAGTGTTACCTTTAAATATTGAGAATTTTTCATTTTGATTGTCTTATCTAACTAGTATTGTCCAAATCTAATCCCAAATATCTCTACTAAATTTAATTGGATACAAACTATAACAAACCAGACTCTAAAAACACAAATTATTTAGTTATATTACATAAGAGATAAAAAATAAAAGAGTTCCCATAAGATATAATTGATTAGAAATCTTATCAAAAAAGATAGATATATACCATATATTTAAAAACATAAGATATAGTTGGAACATGTTGGGAGAACATTATTACCCCTTCTATCGTATCCCTGAAAATTAAACATAGTTATCCACTAAGTGTCGTCAGGTAAATAAAAAAATAAGGGTGACCTCAAATTCCTATTAAGGAGTAGAATACAGTGGATATAGCATCATATAAACATATCATAGATGGTGGTGAAAGAAAAAATAAACATAAAGTTATAAATAACTGAAATAGATAGATTTATATATCCAAGATAATAAATTAAAAAATAGTTGACAATAATCATTGATATCCTAAAAATTTAATTAATAATTATAGACAGAAAAACCTATTTTAAGGTCCATATTCCAAGATACTATACTAATATGGAGACTGGTATACACCAAAAACAAAGTTTTTTGTCTCATCAGACATGTACATTCATTGAGGGGCTATATAATTTATGGCCCCACCTGTTTCCATATTAAGTCCAATGCATTCACTATAAGAGTCAAAAATAAATTTCATACAATTCCCTAAGGAACCTCTGGCTAAAAAAAATGTCTATATATATAATTAAAAAATGGAATATAAATACTCCCCCATTAAATGTTATAATGTGGATATCTAAGCGAACAATCCTTGATAAACTTATATACTACAGGGTATCATCAAAGTAATTGTAATTACCATTATCAAAAATTATAGTGGAAAGTATATTTTTAATGTGTTCAGTTATCCAGGTAAGAAATTAATTCAGTTAAATATTTTTTATTAGTAGGATAATAAGGAAATTATAGGAAAAATCCTTCAATATTGGTTTTGAATAGAATTTGAAAATTCCAAACCATGTCCCCCAAGAGTGTTTTACTAGGTTTGGATTATTTTGCCCACTTATCAGGCACCAGAGTGACAATTTAGTCAATTATAAACTAAAACTTTTTAGGGTGATTACCCCTAGTAAATATATTCCATATCCTCATCCAATTTCCAATATCTATATAGGGATGAATTTCTTAGGAAACTAATAACACTTTTACATTAAAAAATATTATGAGGGTTTATCTATTATTGAAAATAATTATTATTTCAACAGTTTTGGTACCTCTTGAATAAAATGAATATGAAGGAGGGATAATAATATATAATTGTGAATCCCCTTAAATTCATGTAGAATATGGTAAAAATTATTTCCTTAAAAATTTTGCACCTCCCAAAAGGAAATATGTGGTGAATATAACATGATTCTCAAAGAATGAACGTTGATATAGAAACCCCCACTTGTGGACTGTGTATACATTCAATCAAAATTTGTGGGATGATATGGATTCAAATTTATCGTCAAATACAATGAATTATTTTCAGGATATAAAATATGAAATATTTATTATATACATTTTTGGTTAATAAAACTAAACAAGTCTCAAAGAGAAGAATTTGATATAGAAACACTTTCCATTAATCTCACTTAGCCAAATGTGCTCTAACCACCAATATAACAAAAAAATATATCTTAATAAAATATTTAATAACCCAATTCATAATTACTAAATTTTTTACATCATTTATAATTATTCAATGCATTTATATCAGTTAATTATAATCTATGTTCAGTAACGAGTGTGAGAAATCTTGATCATTTTGTTCTAGTTTAGTAATAGTGGCGTTATTATGTATTATCATCCCAAAGATCATCATTCCTATATAAAATGAGGTAATAGAATATATAAAAGAAATTATAAAAATAGATAAATTTTTTTATTTATAAACATATTATCTCATTCCATTAGTTTTTTATCTATGTTTTATGAAAGTGGAATCCATTTTGGCTTATTTTAGTAATTTTAGAGATTGAAGATGGTAATTAAAATGTTAGTAAAATAATTAATATAAATATTATAGAACCACTGAAAAATAATTATTTTCTTATTAAATTTTAATAATATTAGTATTTTATATCTCGTTTTCTTCTATGATAGGGTTTTATAGCCCCATTCATATTGGTGGTCAGATTGACCAAGACATCAACATAATATAAATAATGGACAATTGTGGTTATGAAATTGTATTCTTTTGAGAAACATTTTATTATAATGGGAAAATAATGATATTATATATTTTATTTTAATGTTTTGTGTCATATTTTTAGTGGTTTTAATCAATAATAAATAATCTAAATGAAAAATGAGATATATTAATTCATTGAGGCGGTAGTCCACACAACACTCGAGTTAAATTTCAATTTCAAGAATAATGGGAGAGAATTAAGTTATATGATAATTTGAGATTTCAAAATAATATTTATAATATATATATCATATTTATAAATCAATACAAATATTAAAACCAACTATGACTGGTGTTATAAAAAACACAGGACACCAATTCTTGGAGTGATAGTCCGAAAATAGACACTAACAACACTTTTTTTCATTTATAAATATATGGAAGGGAATAAATAATTGATTTTACATTGATATAATGAAATATAAGTTTAATCATTATGCTTAGGTTATTCTATTTTTATGAATGTCAGTGGTTGGGATGAGTAAGGTTATAAAGAAAATATTTAATAATAAGCTAATATATACATCATAAGCTTGAGTTTTCACTTGGGACTCTCCTTGTAAATAGAGGTATTAATATTAATAATAGTGTATGGATTTCAAATTAGTGTGAGGGGATTCTATAAAGAATTAAATTTATTATTTTCAACAATAAATTTAAAGGAATATGTGTGGTATGAAGTTTACGAAGTGTATCCCTTTTATAATTGAAGAAAATGACACTTTTTGTGAATTACATTTACCTTTCAATGATATCATTATAATATTCAAGGGTCCATGACTCCATAAGTTTTAAATAATGGATTTAGATGTGTAATTTGGTTGATAATTCTCCAACCAATAATTTAAACAATTGTTTTCAATCGGTTTTTAGTTATTTACTATTATATTTGTAGATGCAGAAAATGATCTAGTCCTAGAAGAGGGGTCTTTTCGGAAAAAGTGATGGTATATTTCGTCTCAGTGATGTATTCCAAGAGGTATGAAAAATCCACTCGAAAAAATCACAGAGGTGGGAAAAAAACTTCTCTCCCCTATGGAAAACTGTGAGATCCAAGGGAAATTTCGACGCTGATGCACAATATTTCGCACTGTCGACCCTAACATGAAATTTCTTGTGTTGGCCTCCTGGGTGCACATTATTTTGTGTCGCTGACCCGAGCGCACAATTCTTTTACGCAGACCACCTTTGCACGCATTCTTTTGTGCATTCCACCTGACGCACATTATTTTTTTCTCCCCCCCCCGGCATGCATTCTTTCACACCGCTGACATAGGCGTGCAATATTACACACTGACCAACTTCTGCATGGACTCAAGGACCCCGAACGCCTATAAATATAAGGGTGACCCTTCAACTTCGGGGACTGAAGAATCAAAACTGCCTCCTGTGTGAAAATTCAACCTCTTCAGCGTACAAAAAAAATTCTTTCAGGTAGGGGACTTTTCGTGATAAGTCTCCAGGGGGTCTTCCTTCACACAGGACCACTTTGTTGGAACCCTCACCCAAATCCTTTTAAGTCACAGCCATTTCGCGCAATCTTCTTCTCTTGTGCGCAATCCATTGCTCACAATTCATTTCTCATGCACACAACCCCCTTTCCTTATGCGAGTTATATTACGTTCAATTCATTTACCTTGCATGCAGTCTATTTCCTTTTCATGCATTACGTTGAATGGTTTTGGTGTGAAACTACTTTGACTTGCGCACCAAAGCTTGTGCACAATCCCTTTTGTTTGTGTACAAAACCTCAGCTCCCCTTCATGCGAAACTCTCTCCAATTGTCTGCACATCCAGTCTTTTTTATGCAACTATTCCAATTTCACATTAAATTACGTGCAACCCTCTCCAATTGCGTGCAAACCTCCAGGGCCACTCCCCTTTCCATTTCCATTCATGTTCCCTATTTTCATTCTAGCCTCCCTCCTTGCATGTACCATATATTTCATGTGTTCTATTTCCCTCTTCTGGACATCACCTTCGGGCGCCTCTTGTGCCCAAAAGACCTACACCACAGCCCCTTTTCTTGTGTGACCTTATAGATTCTCACGAAGCAATTTCAAATTCCCTTGGATGATACTTCTTGTTGCGTTGCTTCACCTCATTCTTATTCACACAAGAATGCTAACGGCTATTTCTTCTTCACATAGCCACACTAATGTGGACCCCCCAATGGATCGCCCCATAACACCCCATCCACGGAATTTCTGATGCCTTCCTTCCCACTAGGGTCATTTCCAATGCCTTCCTTCCCTCAAGGGCGGGTGGGTATCATTTATGTATGTCCTAGGGGTGAAAAGCGCACCCACTTCATCCTAGTTGGAGGACGTTAAACTGCCAAGAGCCACCGTCCTCAACACATGACATTAAACAATGACCACACCCCATGTGTTGAACGTGGAGTTCCCCCACCATGGACATTCTGCATTCCCACTTGTCTCCAAAGGAGTGAGATCATTCCTCACATGGAATGACATCCTCTTTTTTGGAGCATCATCTGTCCGTGGGGAAAGGGCAACCACCTTGGTGTAATCCATTACCTTTCCTTGTAGGAGGATGCATCCCTACTCCTCATTTCTTTCTCAGTGCCAGATACCTCTCCCACTGGGATTTTCTTCCATCCAGGCCTCCATCCAGGAGTAAGTCCCAATCTCCATCACCTCAAGTTGCTAACCAGATGTAAGCCCATGTTTCCTCTTTGGGCTTCCAACTACATGTAGCCCTAGTCCACTTCTCACATATGCACCTTTCGTGAGGTGATCGTCCCATCTTTTCTACCCTTTGTTTCTCACACTGAGCATTACTCATATGGGCTTAGAGTTAGCATCGACCATGACATCCTCTCTGGTCATCCTAGAGTGTAATCTCCAAACCCCACCTGAACTAGTAGTTCTTTGATCCTTGTCATGGTAAGGTACGTAGGAAGCCTCTATGTGGTTCAATCCCAACACCCACTGGCCCCGACCATCTTCACATCGGTTTACCAAAACCACTGGAACTAATAGGTCTTTCATCCTTACCAAGGTAAGGTACGTAAGAAGCCTCCCTGAGGCTCAATCCCAACACCCATTGGTCACAACCATCTTCACATAGGTTTACCAAACCCAACCTGAACTATGTGGTCTTTGATCATTGCCAAGTTAAGGTACGTAGGAAGCCTCCCTAAGGTTCAAGCCCACCACCCATTGGTCCCGACCATCTTCACATTGGTTTTCCAAATCCATCTGATCTATGAGGTCTTTGATCCTTTCTAAGGTAAGGTATGTAGGAAGCCTCCCTGAGGCTCAAGCCCAATACCCATTGGTCCTGACCATCTTCACATCAATTTACCAAACCCAATTGAACTATGAGGTCTTTCATCCTTGCCAAGGTAAGGTACGTATGAATCCTCCATGTGGTTCAAGCCCAACAATTATTGGTCCTGACCATTTTCCCCTCCATTTACCAAACCCAACCTGAACGACGAGGTCTTCAATCCTTTCCAAGGAACGGTACGTAAGAATCCTCCCTGAGGTTCAAGCCCAACACCCATTGTTCATGACCATCTTCTCATCTGTTTACCAAACCCCACCTAAACTATGAGGGTCTTTGATCTATGAAAATGTAAGTTATATAGAAATCCTACCTAAGGTTCAAGACAACACCCTATTGGTTCTGACCCCCTTCATGTCGGACAACCTTTGTCCCGCATGATGTTGAACTGAATGCCCCCTTTTTTTGTCCTGCAAGATGTTAAACTACATCCACCATACTGAACTACGTGGACTTTGATCATTGCCAAGTCAAGGTACATAGGAAGCCTCCCTGAGGTTCAATCCCAACACCCAGCGGTCCCGTCCATCTTCACATCAGCTTCCACTCCATCCCGAACTACGTGGGTGTTCATCCTTGTCTCCTGGATAAGTTATGTAGGAAGCCTCCCTATGGTTCAACCCAATCTAGTGGTAGGCCGTTGCGACCCCATCTAGAGGTAAGCCATTGTGACCCCATCTAGCGGTAAGAAGTTTTCAACCCCATTTGACGGTAATCCATTGTCAGTTGAACTACGAGGACTTTTATTCCCTTCCATAGGGATATGTAGGAGGTCTTTTCGAGACTCAATCTCACCATTACCATCGTCCTCGAGTCGACTCCATCTCATTCTCCACCCACTTCACTTGACCATACATCATCCATTTTTATTCTTACCCAAGCTGCCACATCCTGGTGATATCATGCCACCTTGTTCCCTATCCCCTATAATAACAATTGGGTAGCTAACCACGCATTATCCCCCAACATCGATCTTCCCTCCAGGGGTTTAACTCGCTCGATTTTCTCAAGTTAGTGTTCGAAACAATCCGTTATGTTTCCACTAAATGTTAATCTCACAGCATACCCTTTTTTAAATAGATTAAGATGAGTAAAACCTTAGACACATGCCTGTGGAATAAAATTCCCTGAGTTCTACATGGGATGCCTCGAGCTTCTACGCCCTCGAGAATCCCTATAATAAGGAGAAGAAACCAAGACGCAGTAGTGTTCTAGAGTCCAGACATTCCCGTGATGTCCAACATGACTACACCCCCGACTGAATGTTGCTACACTAACCGGACCCCTAGGAATGTCCTAACAAAAGCAGTGTAATTAACTGGTGTCCATGAAAATATGGTACTGGGAAGAGTTTCACAAACAAATTCTTAATCTATAAGGGAGACCCGGATTATGTGACTAGTTATGAGGAGGAATCCATGGAAGGAAGAACCGACATCTCATCATCTCGTTTCGATCAATGAGAATGTTAGAGTTGGTGGTCCAGAACCTACTACTTTGAAATTTATTCATTAATAAAAGCCTTGTCACATCTTGATTATTCTTCTGCGTGACAATGCATGTGATAATTTCCTCAAGATAGTTGTTGCATTAATGGGTCATAGCGGATCCCTGCTATGATGAGAACCCAGAAGTGCCATAACACTATTCTTGAATATATGTTCTATGGCTGGATGATATTATTTGAGAGACACAAATAATACAGGTCATTAGGGGTGAGGACTCATAATACTTTGAGGCAACTTCTCATGGTGTGCGCCCTTGGTAATATCCAGGAGGATATTATGAGAACGAGACCCGCCAGTAGGAAATCCACATTTCAAAGTGTCCTTAGATGTTCCTATCTGTGGACGTGTGTATTGGTCCTTAGACTTTAATATTATTATTAATTGGTATTACAACTCGTGCACTTAGATGTATTGACGAAAACTGTGACGACACACTGTTCGCAGTGAGGTAGGATACGTTGGGTGCGTCACGAGTAATACAGCATTAATGGATATTGCGAGAAAGGATTTTTCCCTTCTGTTCTATAATGTAGGTAGATATCTCAGGCCCATTTATGGAATTGATATAGCCTAAATAAATCCATGGCCATGGTAAGGTATGGGCGAGTTCAATTCCGGGAAGTCAAAGAAAGAATATTTGAGCACATGGGTTGATGACACTAGCATGAAACCCGCTTGATTAGAGATATCGAGACAAAGGGATTATATTACATGGTAAGAGTTTGTAGGAGGTGAAACATCATTGTAGAGTTAACTTCTTTCTCTATGGTTTCATTATCATGTTGCTAGACGCTAACCTTGGACTTTAGGCATGCTCCGCCTAATGCCACTGCGAAAGAGGCCTAGAGGGTCACACACTAAGTGTTTCCATGTATCTCAGTTAAATAGTAATTTAACAAGTTAAATAAATATTATTCCCTATTGTGGTTTAATAATTATTTAAGGATGTCTGATTGCATTTATTTCGACACTATTTATTCGAGAGAATATATTGTGGGCGAAATAATATATATATTTACTAGCGAGTAATGCAGTTACATTTATTTAAGAAATAAATATCCATTACTCAAGGTCTAATAAATATGGTGGAGGAAATAAATAAAATGAAAAATAAAAGTACACATCGTGTATATTTATATACACACTGTGTAGTTTTTTTTCGGAATTCGTGAGAAAATATTGTTTATTTAATTAAATAATATTAAATGTAATAGTTTGGGCGTATGTCAAGTAATAATGATGGTCAACTGTCATTATTAATGCATGGGGTATTACTAAGAATTAAATGAAATGATTATATGATTTCGGGTAATTAATTAATTTTATTATTCTAAGTTTTATAATCCCACTTACAATATTCTCATAGATACAGAGCCATTGTTGTGCACAACGGATTTGGAAATAATCTCAAGCCAATAGAGAATTCCCTTTCCACAATGAATGCTTTCATGTTACGAGAGCGATATCCTCCACCGGATCAAGGCAGTAGAAGGCAGACATCGCAAGTGAAGGTTCTTCCACGCTAGCACCAAGAGATCCCTTCGGCGATGTCCAGAGATACGTGGAGCATCTATGGATCACCACTAGAGGAATCATGTACTTGGATTCTACGACGCAACAACAGATCACAGGATCGTGATCGGAGACTCCAACGAAGAAATAATTACATCGAGGTAATTCTTACTAATTAATTAAATTAATTATAACCAACATATGATGATCATATCACAAGGGTTATGGGACTCATATTTTCTCTTTTGTTGTTCTTTCTATTTAGAAGATTCGGTGTTTTAAATCATGATGGATCTCGGATTGAATGTTGTTTAACGTTAAAATAGAAGTTGGGAAAACACACCAACACGCTTCCACTACGCACGGAACCTGCATGTGGTATCAGAGCGGTCATATCATTGATTATAATTATTTATTTTTTCCATGGTGATTTATGCATTTAATTTTTTAGTTATTTCAATCCATGTTTAATCATTCTGGAAATCTGAATATCGAGATCTGTTCCTCCTCCCTCATTTCTCATTCACTTCACAGAAATGAATTTTTCTTTTAATTTTGATTAAAATAAAATATAGGAACTCATCTGGAGGAGCCAAACGTTTCTGGCCGTACAACACCAGAATACACGGTGTGTATTCGGAAGTACACACAGTGTAGTATAGGTTCAATGCATTGACTGATCCGCCAAATCAGGACGTGTATTGGATTCTTTCTAAGAATTTAAGACACCGTGAGTTGACCAGAAATAGGTGGCACACGGTTTCCAGATTACACGCAGTGTGGTCCAATGGACACGGTGTGTAGTCCCTTCGGATTAGGGTTGGGCCGTGTACCCCGTACATGGCTTGCCCAGCTGGAAACCGTGTAACGCGGAAACTACACGGCGTGTGTCCCACAGAACACACTTTGTATTCTAAAAATTTCCAAAGTACATTAACATGCCCAGTCCTCGGGCATGTACTTTGGATGGACGGTGAAGAAAAGTACACAGCGTGTAGTTGGAACTACATTCCGTGTACTCACCCAAATTACAAATATTTATTAAAATTTATTATTATATTATACAAACCCTTGAGACATGTACCATGGTGTAGGCGTAAAGCTGAGACACAACACGTGATAGGTGTTTGATATATATGTTTTTTATTTAACATATGCATAATAAATGGGAATTCACCGGGTTGCCTCCAAGGTACATGTTACGTACAAGGATAATTTTAAATGAATTTATTTGTTTAAAATTATGATGGATGGGAATCTCAAGGAAGTTCAGAAGAGGGTTTAAGATAAAATTATTGATTAATTAAATATAATTAATTGATTCGAACGTGATTTATCTTAAACAAGAATGATTAATGAATTGAATGCTAGTTTTATTTATGCATAAATATCGTTGCATGTATGGATGATCATGAGCTAGACGGAGACCTTTCTATGTGAATGGTTTCCTTTAATTAATTTATTTAAATTAAATTTGTTGGCCTACGAGCCATCTCTTCATTAATTTGTAGGGCCTGCATGACCAAGGATTCTTTTATGTAAAAATCGTTTTTACCCCTCACTTGCATGTGAGTTAAATTCATATTTAATGGTTGGAGCTCCCAATCTAGTGGAGGCATCTCAATTCAGGATCCAAGGTGAAACCAATCCAAGGAGATACAAAGGTGGACAGGTGGAAAGCTGTAAACATGAACCCGAAAGGTTCAAGGTGTTTCTCCCCTAGTTATTGGGTTAGTTTATCAACCACTAGATAAACTAACCAATAGAAAATCTCATGATCATACCATTTATTTTACTTCTGTCAGTTGCATGGTTTATTTTTTGTGGGTGTGTTGTCACGATCACACAATTAATGAATTAAATGAGCATGCAAGATGGAACTAAAATAAAACCACCTTATACGTAAATATTATCTTAGACATGGTTAATCACTTAAGTATATCCCACTTAATATTAACAAGCATGTAATCAAAGATAATAAAATGGAAATTTATGTATAAGGATAAAATCCCTCAAAATAAATATTAAGTCAGCATAGCCTTCCTTAATCTTGGTTAGAATCGAACCATAGTTCAAAGTGCTTGACCAACCCTAGTTGGGGTGCATTCAATTATAGGTGAATTCTAATTCAATGTTTTGGGTTGACTTCACTTGGTTCACATTAAGGGTTGACTGCCACAGTAGGACTTGGTGTGACCAAGAGGCAATGGTTGAGGAAATCCAAAAAGGATTTCAGGATTGGGGAGTCCACTTAGCGGATCAAGGAGCTGCGAGTTAATGCAGTTGGAATTTAGAGCCTACCTAAAACCCTTAATGTTTCATGACCAACCCTAGTTGGGGTAATGCGAAGGGAAATATGGATCCTTGAAACTAGAATATTCAGGCAACAGAATATTATGAAATCAATGGTGAGGGCTATTGGATTTCTATAAAATAGTGGGAGACTAATAAGTATTAATTTATTTATTTGTCTCAGTTTTTTTAATAAAATAATAAACCTTTGCTCATATTAATTTGTAGAAACGACAAGAAAATGACTTCAAACATATCTTTGTTCACCATACTCGAGAAGGAAAACCTTCTCACTGGCACTAATTTCCAAGAGTGGCAGAGGCATTTACGCGTCGTCCTTCGCCACGAAAGGAAATTGTATGTGCTGGAAGATCCTTTTCCAGTTGCGCCTAGGAAAGAGGCTAGTGATGAGGAATTATCTCTCTACATGAAACACATGGATGATGCCACATATTTCCAGTGTTTCATGCTATCGGCCATGTCTAATGACCTCTTGAAGAAACATGAAAACATGGACGTGTATAGCATGATGTCTCACCTTAAAGATATCTACCATGAGAAGGCGAGATAAGAGAGGTATGAGATATCCAATGCCTTGTTCACCACGATGCTTGGAGAGTCTGCGCCAGTTGGGACTCATGTAGTAACTCTTATTGGCTTCATTGAATGACTGGACGTCTTAGGGATTAAATTCCAGGATGAGTTGCGTACATATCTCATCCTATCATCACTGCCCAAGACCTTCTCAAGCTTCATTGTCAACTATAACATGAGCAGCAATGAGAGGAGTCTGTCAGAGCTTCTGACCTTGATTCACCATGTAGACAAGGACATGGGGCGTGATAAACCCGCAGTCCTTATGGTGAACAAGAAAATGAAGGACAAGTCAAAGGGGCCAAATACTTATAAACGGTCTGAAGCCCCCGAGCACCATCCCTCCAAGAATGGGAAGATCCAGAGGTTGGGCAAGGAACAGGAGGCGGTGTGTGTTGCATGTTGTAAGCAGGGCCACTGGAAGAGGAACTACACCCAGAAGCATGGGGACGCTAAAGGTGGGTTCATTATCAAGTGGAATATTTTTATTTCTACACATTGGGTATTAGATACAGCTTGTGGGGCTCAGATCTGTATTCAAATGTAGGAACCAATTAGATTTAGAAAGATTTCCAGAGGAGAGGTGGATCTTAGAGCTGTCAATGGCACAAGGCTGGCTGCATTGGCTATTGGAAACTATCACCTCTCATTTCCAACTGGCATGATTTTGGTTTAACATAACTGTTATTTTGTGCCTAGTGTTTCCAAGAACATAATTTATGTGTCTTGTTTGGATATGGATGGATTTTTTTTCATGTTCGGAAATAAGGGTTGTATCTTTTATAAGAACAATGAATGTTATGGTATGCCACATTTGAATAATGGTTTGTATGTATTAAATTACAAAAACTAAGTGTTGGCAATCGATAATGAAACAAACTCACATGACTCATACATCACCCAGTTGTGCCATCACCGCCGTGGTCATGTGAATGAGAAGCGCTTGAAAAAGCTCTAAAAAGATGGATATTTAGACTCTACTAATCTAAAACCACTTGATAGATTTCATGCTTGTTTATAAGGAAAAATGACCAAACCACATTTTGGTGGACAAGGTTAAAGGGCCACAGAGCTGCTAGGATTGGTACACATGGATGTGTGTGGACCATTTCTAGTAGAAGCTGGAGGTGGTTATTCTTACTTCATTACTTTTACTGATGATTTGAGTAGATATGGATATGTCTACTTAATGAGGTATAATTCAGAGTCCTTATAGAAATTTAAGGAATTCAAGAATGAAGTAGAGAAGCAGCTTGGTAAAAAGATAAAGAAGATTCGATCGGATCGAGGTGGAAAATATCTAAACCATGAGTTCATCGATCTTCTACAGGGGTCTAGGATTCTATCTCAGCTCACTCATCATTATAAACCACAGTGGAATGGTGTTAGTGAATGGAGGAACTGCACCTTGTTGCACATGGTGAGGTTGATGATGAGTCATGCGGATCTTCCATTATCCTTTTGGGGATATGCATTACAAACTGCAGCATACACACTAAACTGAGTACCAACTAAGGCGGAAAATGGAATTCCATCCGAGTTATGGAATTGAAGGAAACCCACTTTGTCGCACACACGTGTATGGGGATGTGAGGTGTTTGTTAAGGTCTTCTCAGGCAACAAAATAGCACCTCAGGGCACGAGGTGTATCTTTATAGGATATCCCAAGGAAATGAAAGGATATTACCTATATAACCCTTCAGAAAAGAAAGTTATTGTCGCCAGACAAGCCGTATTTCTTGAGAGGGAGCACATCCTCAAGAAGCATAGTGGGAGAAAGATTTAGTTCGACGAAGTTGATGCTCAAGATACATAGGAGTTGGTACAGGAACAAGTTCCACATGTACCTGTGGAAGAGGTTCCAGAAACACAAGTACTACGTAGGATCTCAAGTGAGGTAAGGGAACCATAGAGATTTGATTTCCCAGTCACCGAGGATGATGAATCATTATTGTTGGACAATGATGAACCTCTCTCCTACAAGGAAGCAGTAGAAAGCTCAGAAGCTGCAAGATGGATAGAAGGTATGAATTATGAGATGGATTCTATGTATCAGAACCATGTCTGGGTTCTGGTCGATGAGCCAGTTGACGTAAATCCTATTGGATGCAAATGGGTATTCAAGAGAAAACTATACATGGAAGGTCAAGTTAGCACCTATAAAGCAAGGATAGTGGCTAAAGGATTTAGACAGCATCAAGGAATTGATTGTGATGAAACCTTCTCACCAGTTTCCTTGTTTAAATCCATTAGAATCATAATTGCCATAGCAGCTTACCATGAATATGAGACTTGGAAAATGGATTTGAAAACAGCATTACTTAATGGGAACCTTCACAAAGATGTCTATATGACACAACCATAAGGGTTTGTGACACCAGGTGAAGCAAAATGGGTTCTCATGTTGTAAAAATCTATTTATGGATTAAAGAAAGCATCCAAGTCATGGAACATTCAATTTGATGAATCCATAACGGAATTTGGTTTCATTAAGAATGAATGTGAGCCATTTGTTTATGAGTGGTTTAATGGGAATGTGATCGTTATCCTAGTAATATATGTTAACAACATATTGCTTATTGGAAATGATGTACTAGTATTACAGTCAGTTAAGGACTGGTTGAACAAGTGTTTCTCCATGAAGAACTTGGGTGAAGCAGCCTACATTCTTGGGATCAAGATCATTCGTGATAGATCCAAGAGGTTACTTGAACTAAGTCAGGGTACATACATTGACCAGATACTAAAGAGATTTAGTATGGAAAATCCAAGAGGGGATTGGTTCCAGTGTCACATGGCCTACATCTTTCTATGAAAATGTGTCCTCAAACACAACAAGAGAAAGACAGAATGAGTAAGATCCCATACGCTTTGGCTATAGGATCCATCATGTATAACATGTTATGTACCAGGCTTGATGTTTCCTATGCACTAAGCATGGTAGGTAGATATCAAGCAGATCCAGGAGAACAGCACTGGACTGCTGTTAAAACTATCCTTAAGTACTTGAGAAAAACTAAGGATATGCTCCTGGTGTATGGAGGAGTTGAGGAGCTTGTCATCAGAGGGTATGCTGATGTTGGTTTTCAAACAGATCAGAATGATCTGAATTCATAGTCTGGATATGTTTTCTGTGTCAATGGAGGAGCTATGAGCTGGAAGAGTTCAAAGCAGCCAGTTTTCGCCGATTCTACAATGGAGTCCGAGTATATAGGGGCTTCTGATGCAGCCAAGGAAGCCGTCTGGATTTGTAACTTTGTCCAGGATCTTGATGTGGTGCCTAGAAGTAAAGACCCCATTACATTGTATTGTGATAATACTACAGTGGTGGATCTTTCAAAATAACCAAGGTCACATCAATGGACAAAGAACATACTCCTGAAGTATCACCTCTTGAGGGATTTCTATCAAAGGGGTTAAGTTGCAGTGACCAGAGTGTCCACAGAGGAAAAATTGGTAGACCCCATGACTAAAGTCATATCTCATCAGAAGCATGAATATCATGTGAGAGCTAGCAAGTTAAAGGTGTTAGAAGTTGGCTCTTGTCCAAGTTGTAGTCTGTTGAATTTGGTGGTCTAGAACCAACTACATTGTACTTTATTCATTAATAAAAGCCTTATCACATCTTTATTGTTCTTCTACATGACAATGCATGTGATACTGTCCTAAATACAGCTGTTGCATTGATCGGTCATAACGGATCCCTGTTATGATGAGAACCCAGAAGTTCCATAACACTGTTCTTGAATATATGTTCTATGGACGGATGATATTATTTGAGGGACACAAATAATACAGGTCATTAGGGGTGAGGACACAAAAAACATTGAGGCACCTTCTCATGGTGTGCGCCCTTGGTAATATCCAGGAGAATATTATGAGAACGAGACCCGCCAGTAGGAAATCCACATTTTATAGTGTCATTGGATGTTCCTATCTAAGGATGTGTGTATTGGTCCTTATACTTTATGATTATTATTAATGGGTATTACAACTCACACACATAAGTGTATTGATGAAAAACATGACGACACACTGTCCGTAGCGAGGTAGGATACGTTGGGTGTGTCACGAGTAATACTGTATTAATAGATAATGCGAGAAAAGATTTGTCCCTTCTGTTCCATAACGGAAGTATATATCTCAGGACCTTTGATGAAATTGATATAGCCTAAATAAATCCAAGGCCATGGTAAGGTATGGGTGAGTTCAATTTCGGGAAGTCAAAGAAAGAATAATCGAGCACATGGGTTGATGGCACTAGCATGCAACCCGCATGATTAGAGATATCGAGACAAAGGGATTATATTACAAGGTAAGCGTTCGTAGGTGGTGACACGTCATTGCAACGTTAATTTCTTTCTCTATGGGTTCCTTGGCATGTTTCTAGACGCTAACATTGGACTTTAGGTAGGCTCCGCCTAATGCCACTGATAAAGAGGCCTTGAGGGTCACACACTAAGTGTGTCCATGTATCTCAATTAAATATTAATTTAACAGTTTAAATAAATATTATGCCCGATTTTGGATTAATAATTATTTAAGGATGTCTGGTCGAATTTATTTTAACACTATTTATTCGAGAGAATATATTGTGGGAAAAATAATATATATATTTATTAGCGAGTAATGTTGTTACATTTATTTAAGAAATAAATAGCCATTACTCAAGGTCTAATAAATATGGTGGATGAAATAAATAAAATGAAAAATAAAATTACACGCCGTGTATATTTATATACATGCAGTGTAGTTTGTTTTTCGAGATTCGTGAGAAAATATTTTTTATTTAATTAAATAATATTAAATGTAATACATTGGGTGCATGTCAAGTAATAATGATGGTCAACTGTAATTATTAAGACATGGGGTATTACTAAGAATTAAATGAAATGATTAAATGGTTTCGGGAAATTAATTCATTTTATTATTCTATGTATTATAATCCCAATTACATAATTCTCAAAGATACTGAGCCACTGTTGTGCACAACGGATTTGGAAATAATCTCCAGCCAAGAGAGAATTCCCATTCCACCAAGAACGCTTTTAAGTTACGAGAGTGAGATCCTCCACCGGATCAAGCCAGTAGAAGGCAGACATTGCATGTGAAGGTTCTTCTGTGCTAGCACACAGAGATCCCTTCGGTGACGTCTAGAGATACGTGGAGCACGTGTGGATCACCGCTAGAGGAATCTTGTACTTCGATTCTATGACGCAACGACGAATCACAGGATCGTGACCAAAGACTCCAACGAAGAAATAATTCAATCGAGGTAATTCCTATGAATTAATTAAATTAATTATAACCAACATATGATGATATTATCTCAAGGGTTCTGGGACTCTTCTTTTCTTTTTCATTATTCGTTCCATTCCGAATATTTGGAATTTTAAATCGTGAAGGATCTAGGATTGAACGTTGTTTAACGTTAAAATCAGAGTTGGGCAAACCCACCAATGCGCTTCCACTACGCCCGGAACCTACAGAGAAAACATCCCTGAACAAGGAACTCATGTCACCTGCCTTTGGAAAATGGGAATGAGGTGAAACAAACAGCGTCGTTGGCCTCAAATAGACGGGTGTGTGTGCCTCGATGAAAGGGTCATAAATAGAAATGATGAACCCGACATGAAGAAATTATCCTCAATATAGAGATTAGTAGCATTAAAGATATCAGTGGATTAGTGTGTCACTGGATCCAGCTATCCGGTGTCAGGTCCCGCCATGAAAATAGCGGGTCTGGCAAGAAACTCCCCAGAATTTGGGGCAGTCAAAACATTGGACATCTCGGTCTGCGACATTGTCTGCATAGATCCTTCTTACCAGTCATGGAAGATGGAATGTTGTTGGGGCACTGGTCGTCGATTCCTTTCCTTTCAGCACTTATGGTTTAATCTCCCTTCTTTTTAGGAACCAAGAAACTACAGGAATTTGATCACCTCCCACCCACCGACGCAGGGGCAGGGGAAATGCCAATGTGGCTGTCCCGCACAGCTCCACCGCTTTCACAACAATCTCCATGCCTATAAATAGCAAGCGTCCATGCCCCATTTCTTCATCTGAATTCATTCAGTGGAGAGTGATCAATGACCTCGTACGTTGGTACGAGGAGTAGTGGATTATCCTGACTAGGGATATGGATGGACAAGATATAGAGGCGTATGTGGCTCACCACCAACGCTGCCCCAAGGCCACACAGGGAGCCACTGCTCCCCACTCCAACGTACAATAGTTTCAGGAGCCTTTCTCTAAAATTCCTTGATGAATCTCTACCCTACACTGATGAGGTAGGGGATGTTTGGGCCAGCCCGGTCAGGATCCTTTTTTAGGGGCCCCCAAGGAGGTCTCCCACTATGTTGTGCCAGTGCCACCACCCGGTCCCATGATTCGAGGAGTAGGTAAGCCATGTGCTTGAACTATTCACTCCAGTCCGGTTGACCCGAAACTAGCGTCAGGCATAGGCCAAGGAAGACACCCACCAATGGGTGTCAACGTCAGCAACTACTATGGAACGGGCCACCACTGACATATATTGTCAACCCCTTACATATGCTAAGTAGGGTAACTTGTATATCCAGCCCATATCGAGGCCCCAACTACCCCACGTGCAGGATGGGTCCACTCTTCCAGCCACTGGTGCAGGTAATGGCCGCCGTTAGTACGGAGGCCCTCCCCATACCACCACCATGATGAACGCGAGTCTTCCACACTCCTAGGCTTGGCATGGAGTTCCACTTCATTCTACCCTCATTCTAAATGAGGGACCTCCCTGTGATGGTGACACCCAGGATGGAAGCCTCTCTTATGCTCATTACATCGGGTATGGAGTTATCTTACCTACCACAGACTGTCGGTGTGGGGATGTTGCTCATCCAGTCAATCTCCAGCATGGGGGACCTCCCCATGTTCTTACAGTAGCCGGCGAAGGTTATCCTCACCTATGAAACGAGAGGGGTTAAGTCTAGCCTCGCCTCACTAGCACCCGGCTTGAAGGCCCTAACCTTGTTCATCATGACTAGTACAACGACCTTCCACGCATAGATGTCGCTAGGGGAAACAAGAATGGGGTCCCACCCATTCTCCTATAGGCTCGAGCGGAGGTCATACCCACTCCAGCACATCCCATAGAGGTCCTGCCTATATCCCCTTTGATATATGTCCCGGTGCTCCTCGCACGCTAGCATGCTCAGGTGGAAGCCCTCTTCGGCCCAGAACCAGTACTGCCGAAGGTCCTCCCCCTGTCGAAAATCTGCCCGGCCCTGAAGAACTATCTTCGGGCAGGAGGGCAGGTTGTCATCACCAAAAAAGGAACACTGAGAAGATTCATAATGAGATCAATCCTGTTTTCTTCTCAAATTCTAAATCCGAATACAACTCAATGACGGAACCCTTGCCCCGGTCATCCATGTCAAGGGTCGGGGCAGGAACAAGGTGCATCAGCCAAGTACTCCCAGAATTTGAGGTCCTTCAGATTCCCACCTCCCTCCAAAGGTGTATCCAAGAGGGAATAAAATTGGTAACTCCATAGGTTACAGCCATGCAAAAGCCACTTTCATTGCCATAGGCACTCTCTACCACGACTAGAGATCATGAAGAGCTATTCTGGGGACCAATGGTAGATGAACAGAAGTGTGTTCCCCCACTAACAACTGTGTTCCCTACATCGAAAACTGTAGTAGTCAGCCTATCTTACCGTGATGTTGTGGCTAAGTCACTTCACTCTTCGGAGGGTATTCCAAGATGTGGCAGTTTATCTTCATCCTCACCATATTCTCCACTAGACATCATGTCATCCTACGGATCTACTTTGGTACCGCTACCTATTCCCCAGCCACATATGGTTGACGAGTGGGGAAATGAAGGGTCAGACCCTAAATTTGAGCCAAGGAGCTTATGAAATATCCTCACAGTGGACCACTTACCAGGGATGTTTTGGCCGGTGGATGTGTCGAATTTCTATGTGACCAAATCCCTCACCCCAGATGAAGTGGATTTTTTCCGTCAAACCCTCTGGGTGATGCACTTCCACCTTCATCACAAGAGTGTGGATTTTTAGAAGATCGAAGTGCATTTTGATGACATTGGCTAGCAATGTCATCTAGTTCATCTATTTGCACTCCCTGTAGCTTAGCACCATGAGTCACGGGGTCGCCATAGGGCCCTCCAACAATGGTGCAATCAGAAATTCAGGGTACTCCACAAGATTATAAAAGAGGCTTCCCTCCATGTGTAGAACTGTGGTTGGGGGCAATATGTTGCCTTCATCTTCAGTCCTACCCGGAGATAGCTTGACATGCTAGGTGATATCGAGGACATACCCCCGGGTAGAGTAGTGGTCAATATGGCCATCATATCGGAATAAGGGAAAGAGATAGATCTCTTTGATGGGGACCTCCCCCCTGAAGGCATCCCATGGGTATTGGATCCATTAGGGAGGGTAACTTGCCAACAGAGGAGCCCACTGGGTCCTCCCGCACCCACATAGGAATTAGTCCTCAGCTGGAATCATAGTAAGGGAGAGGAAATCCTTACAGATTTAAAGCCCTCCAACACATATGGCTCATTGATGAAGGTGGAGGATGACCCCGAGAAAGCTGTGTTGCATCAGCACCTCACCGAACAGAAGAAGGTGGTCGACGATCTCCTTGTTGAACATGCTATAGAGAGATGACCAGACTACGGTGATCCTAGGTCATGGCATCTGGGGCATACACAACACCCCCTCGGTGAATTGCCTTTAGTTGACCCTAAACATCCTACCCACGTAGACAAGGTTGAGGACAGAGCATACATCATGAGGGTGTGGTACGTATCGTCGAATCCTCTTGAATGGCGTAACAATCCTCAGGATACAGCTCGGGCTCCCCAACTGCCCCACAGGTCATTCCACCAGCCACTCCACGAGCCGTTGGGTCGCCTTATCATGTTGAAGAAATCTCAAACACACTGTTGGTTAGGGATCTCCATCCATATAGGAACCCCCACCTAGATGATCCCATGCTGACACTCATTGCCCGTCTCAAAGCCTTAGAGATGCGACAGGTGTCACTCCCTCCTAATGGCAAGCCATATCCAGCATGGGTGGATGATATGCCAGCACCTCCAGGTTTTTGGAAAACCACTTTTTTCCCCTTTAATGGGAAAGGGGACCCGCCACTCCATCGGGCCCACTTTACCTCAAGCTGTGGCCCCATGTTGGGAACTCTGGCGCAGCAGGAGGTCGCCAAGTTCTGATGTTTTGCGTAAACATTGGTGGGGCCTACGTTTTTTTGGTATAGCCAACTCCCCATTGGATCAATAACTAGCGGGGAGGTCCTCCGTAGGCACTTCCTCTACTAGTTCAGTTCCACCATTTGGAAGACGAGTATTGGGGACCTCTTCACGTGCAAGCAGAGGCCTAATGAGCGCGTCGCCAACTTTGTCGCCCAGTGGAAAGAACTCACGTATTCCCTTGACATGCCACTGACTCAAGAGAAATTGCTGAAAATGTACATCGGTAACTTCAAGACAGATCTGGTCCCTTATCTGATCACTGAGAACTATCCCTGGGGATTTCAAGGCTTCTCTGATAAGCCCCAGTTCCTAGAAGAAGCCTTACAGCTGGGCAAGAAGGAACGTTCATTTCCCCATGTGATCCCTACGAGAAGGGCCGTCAGGGTCAAGCCTGCCATAGTGGCCCAGATAGAGGCCCCCAGATGACTAGATTTATTTCAAGTGGAGTCATCTATATAGCCTCACAGAGGCCCCCTACCTTAGGCACAACCTCCGGCCACGCAACGCCCACCCCAAAATCGGAAGGTTCCCCCGTACAATGCGTCATCCCTTCCCAGGCGAGGTAACCAAGCTCCACCACCTCAACGGGGTCCTTAATCCCCTTATCTGGGTCAAGCTCCAAGGGCCCCATTTCCAAAAAAGAGAAACCGAACATACTCATTCAATGAGGCACATGTCCCCAGTTTCTTCCACAGTTCCTTGGAGAAGGGGATTCTACGTTTGCCTGAGTGTAGAATACCAGAAGAGGCAAACCTCACTGATCACCCAAATTACTGCCCCTAGCACTGGATCCTAGGGCACACTCTCAAGAAGTGCTATATATTTAATTACTGGATTCAAGATAAGGTAGATAACAACATTGTCTGTTTACGCCCAGCTCCGGCACCGGTGGCATGCGTCTTTGTGAGGCAAGACAGTAGCATCATTAGTGAGGATGAGTTTCATTAGTTTTCCAGTCATGGGTCCCATAAGTATGATGATTGGACGAAAAAAATAGTATCTTGTTCCCATAGTTTCATTTGGGCATGCTGGAATCATCCAGAGCCTTTAGAAGCTACAACCACCACTTCTCCATCATTATCTCAGTCGGCCTCTTCCCTGAAGAGCAAACACCGGTGGAGCAGGGGAAAGAAAATTCCCCCACTAATGCCATCGTTATCCCATACTCTCAGTGACTTCATCCCCAAGAAGATGAAAATCCCTCTCTGAATTTGTCTACTAGTGTATGACTCTTCTAGTGATGGTCAGGGGTATGCCTTGGTTAACACAATAGAGCTGGTAAACCCCAACACGATTCCTTATAATGAGGAGCGCCAGGAGGATCCTCCCAATGTTCCTAGCCGTCATTAGCATCGACGGAACCATGGATATATGGCTTGTCGGTGTGCCTCAGTAAGCACTTCTAGCCAGGCTAGGCATGCTACCGAAACTAGGAAACAGGCTCAGTGCATAGCTCAGCATGCGCAACCTTTTCATCTGATGGCATCAGGCCTGACTTCGCCACTGTTTGTGTTGCTGGATCAGGCAGAGCAACGCCGACCATGCCATGACTAGCCATTACCTACTATACGCCGGTCTCAGTCATCTAGCCCCCATCCGGTAGCCACTCTGCAGTCTTCAACCAGTGGGTAGTGGGATGTTCCTAGTACCAGTCATCTGTCGGTCCAGTCGGCAAGGCCCACCATACCTCCTGTCATAGAGCGACCTCTTGAAAGCATAAGTTCACATCTGGTATATAAGTACGATGTTCTTAATCGTCTTGCCAGTATTCCATCAATACTCTCCATCCTTGAGGACGTTTTCCTATCATCATATATGCGTGAGGCCCTCACTGATTCTTTATGAAGCCCCCTCTAGTTTGAGACTGAAGTAGCAGCCGCAGAAGCCTTCCATGCTGAGGTAATCACGGATGTTGAATTCTAGTCCATCATCTCATTCTCTAGAAAAGATGGATTATATCCCATACATTGGAACATTATCCCATTGTAAATCACCAGCCAGTTCAATGGAATAGAGGTTCGTCATTGTCTAATCAACACAGGCTCCTGGATCAACCTAATCCCGACTCGTACATTGCGAAAACTGGGATTTTCTGAATATTATCTGAGTCCATCTGACATAATAATCCAAGGTTATGATGGGATGGAATAGACACCAGTTGGAAAGATCCTCTTGAAGACCCAGTTTGGTGGCCCGGTATCCAGCACCGAATTTATGGTAGCCTCCCAGAACATCGCTTACAATGCATTGATGGGAAGGCCATGGATCCACCTGCATGCGACAGTTCTCTCATCAAATAATCAGTACATCATGTACTTCTTTAATGGTCTAGTTGGAGTAATTAAAGGAGATGTGTGTCCCTTTTCCTCTTGAGAAGCTCGCTACCTGGATTCTGAACACTACAAGAGTAAGGAAAAGTAGATTCAGACTAATGAGGTTGAGCATTTCATGGTAGCGACCAACTTGTGGATAGATCTATATGATGCCTATATCTTTCCAATCTGCCGATTGGGGGATACAACCCCAGACATGGGACAACGCTTCATTTTTTCTAGGATGAGGGGGGGAACACATTTTCAGGCCTAAGAGACGCAAAAATATCACTTCGTACTCCTATAAAAATCAGGATCATGTGATCCTGGAGCCTCCTACCACCATAAGGTATTGCGATGTCTTCCCAATGGCAACGACAATACGTCATATGTGCTTGTTCCACTGGGATGGAATCAACCAGCTCAATCCAATGTGCCAATATTAATTCAACATCATCAAGCATGGCCCCTAGGGGGATAGTCCAGGTGGGATCAGATCAACCACCTTTATCATTATGGTTGCGGTAGCACAAGAGTCCTTCGATGTAGCGACCACTACCGCCCATGCTGGTACCAGCCTCCCGTCTAGATCTACTCACTCAGAATAAACTCCTCTTACCGAGAATACCCCCTCCACAAGTGAAGAAGAGGGGTTAGAGGTTGCTCCTCCCTCCTTTTAGGAGGGAATCTCTGCCACAGTCGACGAGTTGGTATGGGTGAACCTCAGTTGCAAGGCAGACCCGAGACCCATATTGATTAGTGCAGCTGTGCCCCTCGAGGAGTGATAGTTGTACATAAACTTCTTGAAACAACACCATGATTCATTCTCCTGGAGTTCTGATGAGATTTTAGGACTATATCCTCAGTTATTTATCCATCGCCTCGGCCTCTCGGAAAATCGTCGCTTGTTCAAGAAGCCTCCCAGAAAGATGCACCCTTCTCACGGTGCCATGGTAGAGGTGGAATTTGATAAGATCATCAGTGTCATATTTGTTAAGGAGGTCTAAAACCCTAAATGGCTGGCCAATATTATGTCAGTAAGGAAGAATATTGGATAGATCAGGTTCTTCATCAACTTACTGGATCTCAAATGTCATTTTCCGAAGGCTGATTTTCCCCTTCCAATGACGGAGATGTTGATTGACGCTACAGTTGGAATCCAAGCCCTCTTCTTCATGGATGGGTACTCCAGGTACAACCATATCTGAATGGTCCCTGAGGAAGAGGAGTTCACGGCCATCAGGGCAGTGAAATGTACTTTCTGTTACCAAGTCATGCCCTTCGGTTTAAAGAATGCAAGTTCCACCTTCCAACGGGCTATGCATCGCATATTTAAGCCGATACTTGGAAAATTGGTGGAATTCTATGTGAATGATATGGTGGTCAAATCTCTCCAGCGTCAGGTTCATCTCAAAGACCTTGAGAAAGTGTTCAGCTTCTTATGTTCTCGTCACCTGAAGATGAACCAATTGAAGTGTGCCTTCGAGGTAACATCTAGAAAGTTTCTCGGTTTCGTTGTTAGATACAAGGGCTTTGAGATTGACCCATAGAAGATCAAGGCCATTATCCAGATGTCTCCTATGAGAAACATTCAAGAGATTCGAGGTTTCCAAGGCCACTTAGCCTACATATGCTGATTCATTGCAAATCTAGCCAGAAAGTGTAAGTCCTTTTCTTGACTCATAAAGAATGGAATTGGATATGAGTGGGACAAAGAGTGTTAGACTACTTTTGAGGAGATCAAGAAGTATTTTCTCCATACTCCAATCTTAATGCCACACATCTTCGGAAATCCATTTGTCCTTTATATGACCTCCCTGGAATGATCTCTTAGTTCCCTTTTCACCCAAAAGAACAATGAGGGGATGGAGAAAAACCATTATTACCTCAGCCATATGCTCCTCGATACGGAGACCAGATAATCCCCCCTTTAAAAGAGCTACCTTGCACTGGTATTCACAGTACAAAAATTGCGACATTACATGTAGCACCACAAGGTACAAATGGTTTCCTGAGTAGACCCACTGAAGTACTTCCTAAGTTGCCCCATGTTGAAGGGTTTTCTAGATCAGTGGGAAATGATTCTCTGGTAGTTTGATATTAATTTCTTTCCTCAGAAAGCTATTAAGGGGAAAGAATTAGAGGATTCCTTTACTTCCCATATGGATCTTGCTGACCAGTACTTGGAACTTGATTTACCCGATGAGATGATCCTCTCAGTAGACCATTCCAAATCATGTTGGAAGAAGCACATTGATGGTTCTTACCAGAGCCCCAACAGTAGAAGGCTCAGTGACCCCAGGCTCAACAGAGTAGGCATCGGTATCATCTTCATCACCCTATCACAATCCATCCTTTCATACTCATTCCTGTTGTCTGAAGGCTGCACTAACAATGAAGCAGAGTATCAGCCTCTCATCACTAGCCTCAAGTTGGATCTCGAGATTGATGTGCCGCATCTTCATGTGAAAGGGGACTCTGAACTAGTCATAAAATAGATTAATGGTGACTAATTCGTTAGAAAGGTAGAGATCGTACCATTGTTGGGATGAAATCTCCAACTAATGTCCCAGTTCTCGTCACAGCTAGAAGTCACTCATGGTCCTTGATCTCAGAACGGTCGAGCTGACTCACTGGTCTGCCTAGCTGCATCACTTGCAAAACCCAAGTAGGATGATCTGATTATCCACATCTCATATCAGAGAGTCATCACTCGTGTCCCCCCAGATGGTGACGACGGCCTGCAGGTTATCCATGTTACTGTTGAAACCTTCTCTTCCATACCACGAGATCCAGTGATTGAAGTGACTACTGAATGAAGATCCCCCATTGTCCATTATCTCTAAAATGGTTACCTCCTCGTTGATTGGGCCGAACATAAGCAAATTAGATGGCACGCATTGCAGTTCACCCTCCAGGATGACCCTGGCCATGATAGAATCCTCTACAAGCGCGGGTTTCATGGGGTTCTCCTCTTTTGCATTCCATGAGTTGACATTTATTTGGTCATGCAAGAGGTTCATGCTGGTTCCTGCGGGTCTCATTTGACCGGGTCGACGCTATCTCACAAGATCCATAGATTGGGGTACTTCTTGCCCTCCATGATCCATGACTGCGTCTAGTTTTCCAAAAGATGCCATGTGTTCCAAATTCATGCTAACATCATGCATCAGCCACCAGAACCTCTCTACACCATGAAGTACTCTTGGCCATTTTTGGTGTGGGTAATTGGCGTCGTGGGACCATATCCACTGGTGACAGCTCGCCAGTGTAGGTTCATCCTGACTACCATATATTTCTTCTCCAAGTGGGCAGAGGCAGTTGCACTCAAAGAGGTGAAGGCCCATTCCATCATTTACATTGTGAGATCCAATATCATCTACTGATTTGGGGTCCCTCATTTCATCCTCACAGATAATGGAAAAAACTTCCGGGCGACTGAGCTGAAAAAATTGTATGATAAGTGAAACATTCGTTCTAACCATACCTATCGCTATCATGCACAAGAAAATGGACAAATCGAGCCATTCAACCATACCCACTCTACCATTCTACAGAAAATTGTTGGTCAAAATAATAAGAGTTGGCTGAACAAGCTCCCCAATTCCCTCAAGGATTATCATAAGAAAACTCGCAATTCCACCCATGTCACCCCATTTTCCCTAGAGTATGGGACGAAGGTCATCCTACCCATTGAGATTCAGTTTCCCTCACTATACACAGAAATCTATGATCAGCAAGTTCCAGATAAAGTAGACAAAATCTGTCTATCTAAGTTGGAAGCACTCGATGAGGACAAGCATTGTGCCCTCCACAATCTGGAAGGACATCAGAACAAGATATCCAGATCTTTCAACAAGAAATTTTACCTCCACTCATTTGTGAAAGGTGACTTCGTATTGGCCTTGAGGGCACTAATGATACTTGGTAGGGAACCACCCAAGATAGAACCCAAATGGGAAGGACCTTACATCATTCACAAGTTTACTCCAATGGTTCATATTCACTGGTCACAATGGATGGTGAGCGTATAACTCCTCCTACCAATTCTATGTTCCTCAAGAAATATGTTGATTGAACCCTAGGGTCCCACATGACCATAAATTGTATGGTCCCACATGACCATAAACTATCCAATCCCACATGAACATAAATTTTCCAATCCCGCATGACCATAAATGGTATGGTCCAGCATGCACTTAAACTGTATGGTCCTGTACTACCTCAAAGTGTTGGCACTGAATGACCCAAAACTGCATGATGGTCTAGAATGACCTTACACTATTTAGTCCTACAAGAATTTAAGTTTTGCATCTTCCTGTACAACGTTAAACTGATTCTTAATAACTACATACGGATTGATTCTCATCCTCATGGGATGCATAGTAACGTTGAGATGCCTCATCCTGAGTCCATCCCCAACTCCCTCTTTGACTATCCCCTCTTGGGAATGATTATTTTGGGGGATCTCACATGGTGACATGTAGGATTCTTAAGCCCCACCCATGTGAGTGTTATGATAATTGCACCATGTTCCCCCCTTGGTTCTTCTAATCCTCCCACATCCTTACCGCATAATGCTAAGCTGCATGGCCTTTTCAGAACTATGTGTGGCATGATTCCCTTCCTCATGGGATGCGTAGGACCGCCCGAACATTTCATCAGTAGGCCCAGCACCAAAACATAGGGACCATCCATTGGGATGAAACACATGGTGTGGCAAAGGCCTTTTCCCTCATTCGTGTCAAGTTCATCATGATCGTACCATGTATCTCTCTCCTCTGAAGATCTATGTCTCTTCTCCTGTCCACCTTGAGTTGAGATTGCATGGGTGAATTTATACTACATCAAGCCATAATTTGATTTCCTATTATCTTTCACATCTAATGCGGCCCTCGAATGATAAGGATACTTATCCCAGGGGCTCTCCTATCATTTCGGGCCAACTCTCTCAAGGGATTTAGACAAAAAGTTCATATAAGTCTCATGCTGCGAATATGGTCAGTGGTCAATGCCCATTTTTGTTCCCATTTCGGGTCACACGATATAGATACTGTGTTTCAAATCTGGTCAACAGCTATCTTCGGTTGTTTTCACCTCCCCCATATGTCTCAAAAATGGAGTAGTGGTTCATTCTGCCCAACCATCTCTCCAAATCTTGGTCTACTTCAATCAGGAGAGTAATTCTGGAAGTCATAACCTTATGTGATGGGGAAAACCTAATCCTACTCCTTTTTTCCCACACAAAAAATTGCTCATGTGGGATTAGGAGTTATGAAGGAAATTCCCGCAAGAGAGGTCATCAGACTACAATTGGATGGGATACTCAGCCTCTGGTCTTTCTCCCCCTTTCGGGACCTTGTCCCAAGTTCTCAGTCAGGATTGTATGGTGTGGTATGGGCTAACTTCCTCATTCATGTCAGGTTATTTTGTCATGCCACACATATCCCCTTGAGATATCCCTTCCTTAATTTATCATATTTCCCATGAGCATAGGCCCTTCCATGCTCAGCCTGACCCATCATTTGGGTTTCCATCACCCACTATATCCAGAAGGGCCGCCAAATGGACTGAATACTTAGCCCAAGGGCTCTCCTATCATTACGAGCTAACACCCTCAAGGATTGTGAGCGACTAGTAGATACAAGACTCGTGTTGCGAATCAGGTCAACGGTCGACGCTCAATTGTTCACCCCATTCTGGTCACACAAGGTTGGATATTGTGTTGTGAACCTAGTCATCAGTTCTCTTCTATCATCATTACCGCTTTGTGGTCTTCCATAAGCACAATGATTCACCCTCTCTGTCCCATGGATATGACACTAAACTAGGAATATACGGTCTGAGCTATGGGAACCTAAACTAAGATCACCTTTGTCCTCACTGCAAGATGTTAAAATACAAGTTGGTGATGGAATTTTTTCCACAGTCCGGCCTCAGGCCCCTTGGCCTTTTCGGAACCCTAGACCATGTTCTCACTTAGGGATGTACGGTGTAGAGAATGATTTTGTCTTCCATCACGTCGGGTTTCTTGTCGGGCCGTACACATCCCCAGTTGAGATACCTTACCCCTACCATCATCCTCACTATAAGATGTTAAACTGCAAGATTTCTATGACATTCTATCCATGTCCAAGCCTCTGGCTCCTGGCCATTGTTCTCACCTATAGTTGTATGGTGTGGTGAGAGATTGTGTCCTCAACCATGTCAGGATACTCGTTGTACCATACACACCCCTTGATAGTGTATCTTTACCTTATTATCATAATTCATTCCCCCAGAACTATGTGTGTCTTCATCCCTACCCTCATGGGATACATAGGACCGCCCGAACGTCTGGTCATTGTGTCCAACCCGATATCTTAGAAACCACCATGTCATTTTTTCCCCTTAGCCTATGTTCTTCCATAAGAGGGGTATATAGTGTGGTATGGACTCACATCCTCATTCATGTCTGGATTATAACAACCACGCTCATACCTCTCTCTCTCTCTCTCTCCTGAGAGACCTTAGATCCATTTCCCTACTTTCATCTCTTTGAGTCGGCTACCCTTAAGTCAGGTCCATCTGCCTTCTCTGGTAATTCACCAATTGTCCCATGATTACTCTAGTATTGAACCTAGAGTGTCATATTCTACATGGACCTGATTTCACCCACTTTTCCAGCTTCGTGTACCTCTTCATTTGGGATTTCATTATCTTTTACACCTAATGGGTCCCCGAAATCGCATGGATTTTAGGACTAAGGGCTCTCCTACCATCATGGTCCAACATCTTAGAGGGTTTCAGAAAAGAAATAGATACAAGTCCCACATTGAAAATATAGTCATTGTTCAATGCTATTTTGTTTTTCCCATTTCAGGCCACACGATACGGATGCTATGTTTCGAAGACGGTCAACAGTTATCCTCCATAGTCACACCAGCCCCTTCAAACCTTGAATGTTGGTTACATGATTTACAAAATGTTATACCCCATCATGTCCAAATTGATTTTTGACACTCTTGGAATTATCCCTCAGTGCGCATTTGCACGTTATAAGGACAAAATCCATGGTAAAGGCATCATTGGGGGATCCGCACCGACTTTCCATTGGCATGCATTCCAGGTACTGCAAAAACCTCTTCCACCCTTGCTTCCCACACCGACTTTCACTCACGTGGGATTAGGGATAGGGTTGAGATCCACACATACTTGGAATGATTCCGCTTCTCTATGGTCCAAGCTCTAAGACATTAAACTAAGATCTCTTTTAGAACTACGTACAGCTTGATTCCCATTCCCATGGGATACGTAGGAATGCCCAGACATCTCATATTTTGGTCCAGCTTGAGTTCCACTAATTTACTTCTTTTGTTCTACCTTATGGGCTCTAACTCTTATAGGATTTTTTGGTGTGGTGCATGTGGTCATATTCCCTCATTCACGCCGGGTTTGCAATAGTCACACCACAAATGCCCCTTCTAGGAGTTAGTTCCCCCTACTTCCTTTCATACATGACATTAAATTGTATGTTGTCCCACATGACGTTAAAAGGAACCTTCAAGAACTACGTATGGATTGATTTCCATTCCCATGATATATGTAGGAACACCCAAACATCTCGTCTTTGGGTCCAGCTCAACTTGGGGCTAGCCTCTCTTGTCCCATATCCTCTAACCTTTTCTATCCACTCGGCCTGAGTTTTCCTACTTGGAATCACACACGGTATGGTGTGGACCTCATCCTCATTCATGTTGAGTATTCTTTATCACGTCGTTCACATTCCCTCTTGAACCTCATCTTTTATATATATATATCTAAACCATATGACTTTAATACTGTGTTTCCTTGTCCCACATGACTTTAAACTATTTCGTCAACACTGCACAACATTAAAATGCATGGTGAGTCACATCACATGACCCTAAACTGTGATATTATTGTCCCGGATACACAAAGAAAAACAGAACTATACCGTGATATCCTAAATTGAGGGGGAATCATGTTTGTTATTGGTCACACACCATGCCATTTGTCAATGTCGGCATACATCTTGATTCTTATGGCATACTTGGATGTTCTATCCTAGGTCCATCGCTTTAAAAAAACACACATTCACCCTAAAGGACAAACAAAGATCTATCAAATACTACTTCTTTCGGTGCAAGGGCTAGACCCAGACAACCTCATTAACTCTAACACTGGTATCCTATCGTGTCCAATGTAGAACTATGTATGGCTTGATTACCATCCTAATGGGATACATAGGAATGACTAGACACATTGAATCTGGGTCCAGCCCCAAGAATCAAAAATCCTATCCCCCCTCTTTCAGCCCCACGGCCCAAACTCCATCGGGAATGCATTGTGTGGTGTGGACTCCTTATGTCCTCATTAACGTCGGGTTTGTACCTATCGCACCACATACTCCCTTCTTGGGATATTCCCTTTGACCTCTCGTCATATCATATGACGTTAAACTATACGATCCCACATGTCCTTGATGTATGAAATTAAACTGTGATTCTACCATGAAAAAGTTTAGAATGCCCCATGTTAATCATTGGATGAACCAGATCCCTTGCCAAAGAGTTCATTCTCAGAAGTATGTTTGAACCCTGATCAGATAGATATGCCCACCTAATGTGTTTCCACCATGGTGGTGTGATTTCAAGAGTGATGGACTCCATTCGAACAACCCATCACTCCAAATCCATGCATTGTGTGTCCTTCATTCGGACCCTCTTCCTCTTTTGTTTCTAATAGAACCCCCTAGCAGTATGGATTCTCGGCCTACGGCTCACCTATTGTCCGGGGCCAACATTATAGAAGACTAATGGATGACATTCTGAGTTACGGCCTATGTTTCAAACATGGTCAGCGGCCGGTCTTCTTTTTTTGTCCACGTTTCAAGCTAGTGCAATACATATACTGTGTTTCGAACATGGTCCTCAGTTATCTCTTATATTCATGACAGCCCCATAGTGTTCTGAATCAGGGGTATCATGATTTTCAATTTCAACTCCCCTACATTCGTATTAATTCTAATTCCCCTAGTGTTACCCTTCTTGTGCACTAGAGGACATTGGAAGGATGACACGTTGATTGTTCTGAGGTCTGCATCCTCCAATCGGGCCTCACCCATTTCATACCAGAAATCCGAGTTGGTTGTTAAAAACTCAGGTTCCAAAATCATGGTTGGCACTACTACATCTAAATAAAGTAATAGTGTGAGCATCCCTTGTCTCTCACATCGGAAATGGCCCATGTGAGCTTAGGAATGGATTGCTATTTATTTCACGATTGTGGTTGAAATGAATTGAACCAAACGAACAAGTAAATAAATCTATTCATACATGAAGTTCAGAACAAGATGCAGTAAAAAGAAATGATTTAAGAGTTCAACCAAAAAAGGGCCCTTAAGGATCAACATCTTGGATAAATCACTCTAGTGCTACTAACTTTTGGCTTGTTGCTTCCAGGATTGCCTCCAGCCCCCTGATAGCCTTCTCTTCATTTGTGGCTGCAGAGCGCAGTTCACTGACCCTAGCCTATGCTTGTGCCTATTTAGTTTTAAGTGCAGTCATTTGGTAACCCGCTTCCACAAGCTTCTCTTGGGCGTGCTCCTACTGGGCCCTCAATTGATCATCAAGATTAGAATAGTTTGCAATGAATACCTCCTTTTATTTTGACTGTTCTTCAAGGCGTCAGACCTATTGTTCTACCTTCAGGAATTCTTGGGTACTCCATTACTCTTTCTGAAATCAGGCAATTTCAAAGCATTGGTCGCTCTAACGTAGCTTCTCGTCCATGTAGTCACGGACTGTCGAATGAAGATGTTGAGCATCCACCCCTCCAGCATAGAGAAAGCACATCTTGGTGTGGAGCAATCCCATCCATTTTTTCCATTATGTGTGAGGCTGATTAAGAAAGTTCTTGATACACTTCCACCCTTCACACCGCATCATACGACTATCATTTAACACCTCCGAATCATATTTCTTCTATCTGTTCAGGATCTTCAAGATGATAGTCAGGGAAACCATCCAATTGATTAGCAGTAGGGTCTTCTCCAGTTATTCCTCCCAAGGGGTTAGGCTATTCAACACCTAAGAGAACTTCATCTCTTGCCTTGGTCTCGGAAGCCCTTTCACCTACTTCTAGCCCCTCCACAACTTTAATGTCACTAATATCCATATCTCGTTTCTCACCGAGTGCCCAGGCCAGCTCGGTTCAGGAGGTGTGCCCTGAATGGACCAGCACATTTACCATCAAATCACTCATGGATGGTATAGATTCGGTAGCCTGTCGAGCCTCCAATGCCTTGATTACTACACAAATAATGAAAACATTGATCATCTGGGTTCTGTAATAGACAATACAATAATTCTAGTGATAAAACATATGGTAATTCAGTGCATAGGCCTCTAGCATTCCTTCCACCATAGGAGCTGTCACGGTGAGGGATCCCTCAGCAATCGTTAGCTCAACAATGGGAGTCGGCTCCCCACTTTTTTTGTTGGTACTTCCCCCTCCCCCCCCCTTTGGATAGAACTTCTTGATTGGCGCCAATACACACATTAGAAGGATGATGAAAACCAATTTTAATCACAAAAAAAGAGATAGAAAAGAATAAAAGTGGAGGGGAGGATGGATAAGGAATGAGGAATACCTAAAGTATCTCAGTTATGCCTGCATCAGAGCAAACAATCTCTCCACTCTTCGGAAGGATCCCTTGGTGGGTTGTCCCATGAGACCCTCCACCTCCAAGATCCTCTTCAGCTTCCCCCACTTCTTCACCCTCTCCTTATTCCCCCTCCTTTTCTTACTCACTTCCCTCTGGCTCATTGTTACTATCGTCATCCTTGGATGACATCTTTTCTGGATCATGATCCTAGACAAGCATTACCTTCCCCAAGAAATTTGGTTCCTCACGCCAACCCCATTGATGTGCATATGCATCCATGGCTATCAGGTACGCGTGTTGTCGATGGAATTTCACCTTTTCATCAACCTGGATGAGTCCAACCTTTGGCAGCTAGATTCCATCTCGTACTATATTTTTCCAGAGGGCTTCGACGCCCATCGACTGCCATAGGGTTAACCAGGCTGACCACAGGGTTGGGAAGATCGCATTATCATAAAGCTAAATAAGATACCTTAGTTTCATTTAGAGAAGCTCCCTGACAGGTCTGTGATCCCCTCTCCCCCTAGGCGATGAGGGCATAGCCACGTCCTGTGATGTTCCCACTACTGTAGTCCCAACCTGTGCAGGAAAATTTTCCCGACATGCTTCTGACCCTTCCTAAACAACAACACCATGTCTGGTCTCTCATGGCCCAAGTTCTATACTGACTACCTTGAGTAGCTGAACTCGCTTCTGCAAAAGTCCCTCAGGGTATGCTACATCCCAATGTTTGGCATATTCTGTCGAGAGGCCAACATCAACTCCGGTGGGGGGAAGGGTAATGACGTCACCAGAGCCATGAGTTTTGAACATTAGCCTCATTTGTTGAGGAATGAAAAGTTGACTATCCTACCGGACATCTGTATACACATGTTTTGGCATCCGTTGGAGGCGTCCAAACTGCCTGGGAAATATTGATGCCAGGCAGGGCTCACAAAGGATCTTCCCATCAATCTGGTCCATAGGCACCCCACCTCTGATGCATTGGAAGTATTCCTTTTCTCGATTGAGCATTTCCCATTGTCTATCATTTGGGCTGTCGGAGTGGGGAATGTACTAAAAGTGAAATAGGTATGATTTCTATTTCTGAACCTCACCCACTCCACATTGTGCATCTACGGCATGACCCTGGAAATATTCAGCAAGGAAGGTCGCAGGCCGTTACCCGGGGGAGAATGGCATTTGGAAAGGTATTTCCACCACAATGAGCTATGATCTAGCCTGGAAGGATCTAGAAAGTGCCATAGATCCTCCTTGGTGAGAACCCTCTCGAAATATTCCCCAGAATGGTGTACAAACGGGCTAACATGGGGACTCCTAGATTGATCCTCTGATTAGCATCCATGATGCCAACCATCACCAATGTTTCTAGATGAACTCCCGTTCTTATTTCCCTCACTGGTAGGATCATCCCACTTAGGAATGTTGCATGAAATTTGATGTACCAGATGTTCGGGTCCCAAAACTCATTTAAACTGAATCCCCATGATTGATATCCCCCCACCTTCAGGAGCCTCCAGTATGATCTACTTTTTCTCCTCTGTGCCATATTCGAACACCGTTTTCCTCAACCCTGCATCTTGACTTCAGGATCTCTTTGCAAAAACAGAACAAACAATTTTTTATAGGTGATTTCCTTCAAACAAATCCTTGACCCTCATCCTCTCCTTAGCCAACTCCAACAGATGTCGTGTAAGGATGGGGTTCGTGATCTGTCTCCCTAGATGTTCCTATTTGGAAAGAATTAATCTTATTAGTGTACATCAAAAGGGATAACCTCGATGCAATGAATCTCCCAAAGTCTGATACCAACTTCCCCCTGGTGAAGTTGGAAGGTATTGGTATCGGTGGACCATCAGGTAAATAGCTCTAGCTTGAGTTCATGCTAATGGATGAAAGGAAACGACAATGACCACACCACATCGAACAATCCGTTGTACTGAATTTCGGCCCAAAACTGGTCTCACATCTGGAATACTGAGTATTCCCTAGCCAATTAACTTGTGAAATTTAATCCAGACCACATGTCCAAATCCTGGAGCCAGCCTTTGGTTTCGTCAGCGACACTTTGTTGGAAAGTACTTTCCTAAAGTGCCGAAGAATCCTCTATGATTGGGTCACTTGTTGAAATAGTTCTGGTCCTAGGGTTTAGGACGTAAACATCCATATGTCTAGTTTCTCTAGCAGGGTGTCTATTGTTAGTGATATTATACCGACGGAGGTCATCCTCACAGGTGACCCATGACGGCGGCATGTCGTCTTCAAATCCTAGCATGGGTACTTTCTCAAAAATACCAAAGTCAAATATTGGTAAGTTGTCATATAGCTCATACTTATTCAGGGTTGGGGTCAACATGTTAAAGAGAATTTGGTTACTAGATAAAATATTTTGGGTTCCATAAACCCCATTATTGGCAACCTTCTCGGCCCTTTGAGTGGCGAACGCACCTTCCCTATCAGCATCAGCCCGATTAGAAGCCATTTTCATCCCACAAATTCTATTGAGTCTGTGCAAAAAATCAGAGAGTGAAGTAAAAAATCAAATAGTGTCACGAAAATTCAGATAGTGGCACAAAAAAATGAGAGAGTGGTGAAAAAAACTAATGCAGTTGCGTGTAAAACAAATGGCCAAACTCAGAGAAGTCTGTGACACAAAAGTTTTTTTCTCGAAAAGCGAGGAATTTTTTCGCAAGGGATAACTAAGGAATTATTGCATGAGAAAAATATGTATGGGTTGAGAGACCAATGAGATTTTTTATTGGCACAGAGCGTGGTTTTCACGTGTGCAAAAACCTTTTTTCGGATGCCTGAAAAACTGTTTTTGCACCATTTCCATCTTATACGCGCCGAGGCTATTTTTGGTGTGTACCCAACCCCAGAGGTTGTGCATCTCAACATTTCCCTCAGAATCCAACCATTTCATATCCTTTCCGATCATATTCTGATGGGGGAATTTGTAGATGCAGAAAACTAATCGAGTCCTAGAAAATGGGTCCTTTCGAACAAACTGAAGGTATATTTTGACTCGGTGATGAATTTCAGGATGGCCAGAAAATCTGCGTGAAAAAAACCAAGAGGTGTGCAAAAAAAACTTCTCTACCGCATGGAAAACTGTGAGATCCCAGAGAAATTTCCACACCAGTAAACAATCTTCCACGATGCCGACCCGGGTGCGTAATTTTTCGAGATGGCCCCCTATGCGCGAATTCTTTCATGCTATCGACCTGGAACACATTCTTTCGCCCCCCCTGGCGCACATTCTTTCACATTGCTGATCCGGGCACACAATCTTTCACTCCATCCAACTTCTACATGGACACAAGGACCTCGAATTCTATTAAATTTAAGGTCACTCCTTCAACATCGGGGGAAGATGAATTAGAACAGCCTGACACGAACAAAATCAACCTCTTTAGCATGAAATAAAGGCTTTTTGGTAAGGGAAATTTCGCAATAGGTCTCCCAGGGGTTTTCTTTCAGGCGAGACAACTCCGAGAAAACCCTCTCCCAAATACCTTTAATTCACAACCATTGCATGCAAGCCCCTTCCCTTGTACGCAATCCATTGTGCGCAATTCATTTCTCTTTCCCGCAACCCCCTTTCCTTATGCACGTTATATGGAACGCAATTCATTTCCTTTGTAAGAAACTCATTTACTTTGCATGCATTAAGTCGACCGGTTCTAGCGCGCAACTACTTTGACTTGCATGCCCAACCTTGAACGGAATCCCTTTAGTTTGTGCGAAAACCTCAGCTCCCCTTCACACGCAACTCTCTTGGATTGTGTGCACAATTGGTATATTTCACACAATTGTTCCAATTTCATGTCAAATTGAGTGAAACCCTATCCAATTTCGTGAAAATCTCTAGGACCACTCACCCAACCATTTCCGTGCACATTTTCAATTTGTACGTGATCCTCCCACCTTTGATGTACCTTATTTTTCACCTGTTTGATTCACCTCATCTGAACATCACCTTTGGGCGCCTCTTTCACCCAAAAGATATACACCACACCCCCTTTTCCCATGCAAGCTTATAGATTTTCATGAATCCATTTCAATGTCCCTTGGATGATACTTCCTGTTGCATTGCTTCACCTCATTCTTATTCACACAAACATGCTAACAACGATTTATTCTTCACAGAGCCATGCTAACGTGGACCCCCCCCCCCAATGGATCGCCCAATAACACCCCATCCATGGCATTATCGATTCCTTCCTTCCCTCCAGGGCGGGTGGGTATCAGTTTTGTAATTACTAGGGGTGTAGAGTGCACCCACTTAGTCCGAGCTGTAGAACGTTAAACTGACAAGCACCATCATCCTCAGCGCATGATGTTAAACTATGACCACACCCCATGTGTTGGATGCGGGGTTCCCCCACCTTAGACATTATGCATGCCCACTGGTCTCCATGGGATTGTAATCATTCCTCACATGTAATGACATCCTATTTATCTAAGTAGTGTTTGTCCGTGGGGAAAGGGAAACCACCTTGGTCTAAGCCCCTAGCTTTCCTTGCAGGAGGTAGCGTCCCTACCCCTCCATTCTTCCTAGGTGCCAAATCCCTCTCCTTCTAGGCTTTGTCACCATCCAGCCCTCCATCCTGGAGTAAGTCCCAATCTCCATTACATCAAGATATTAACAATGCATAATCCCATGTTTCCACTTTGGGCCTCCAACAATGTGTAACCCCATCCCACTTCCCACGGATGACCTTTCGTGATGTGATCGTCAGGTCTTTGCTACCCCTTGTTTCTCACACTAAGCATGACTCATGTGGTCATAGAGTAAGAATAGACCATAAAATCCTCTCTAGGTATCCTAGAGTGTAAGCCCCAAACACCACATGAACAATGAGGTCTTTGATCCTTTC
Organism: Viscum album; assembly: GCA_963277665.1. Taxonomy (NCBI): domain Eukaryota; kingdom Viridiplantae; phylum Streptophyta; class Magnoliopsida; order Santalales; family Viscaceae; genus Viscum; species Viscum album. Next base: position 641,401,632 of record OY728123.1, read on the forward strand.
CAAGATAAGGTGCATTGAAAGCCTATTTGAGGTTCAATCCTAACACCCATTGGTCCTAACCACCTTCACATAGGTTTACCAAACTCACCTGAACTATGAGGTCTTTGATCCTTTCCATGGTAAGGTAAACTGGAAGCCTCCTTGTCGTTCAAGCCCAACACCCATTGTTCCTGACCATCTTCAAGTTGGTTTACCAAACCCACCCTGAACAACGAGGTCTTTGATCCTTTCCCAACTAAGGTACATAGGATGCCTCCCAGAGGTTCAAGCCCAACACCCATTGGTCCGGACCAACCTCATGTTGGTTCACCAAACCCACCAGAATGATGTGGTCTTTGATCCTTGCCAAGGTAAGGTACATAGGAAGCATCCTAGAGGTTCAAGCCCAAAACCCATTGGTCCCAACCATCTTCACGTGGATTTACCAAACCCACCTGAACTATGATGTCTACGATTTTTACCATGGTAAGGTATGTAAGAATCATCCCTGAGGTTCAAGCCCAACAACCATTTTTCCCAACCATCTTCACGTATCTTTACCAAACCCGACCTGAACTACGAGGACTTTGATCCTTGCCAAGGTAAGGTACGTAGGAAGCCTTCCTATTGTTCCATCCCTACACCCATTGGTCCCGACCATTTTCACATCAGTTTACCAAACCCCGCCTAAACTACGAGGTCATTGATCCTTTCCAAGTTAAGGTACATAGGAAACCTCCCTGAGGTTCATTTCCAACAACCTATTATTTCCTACCCCCTTCACATCTGACCACCTTCATCCTACATGATGTTAAACTGCATGCCCCATTTTTTTGTCCTGCAAGATGTTAAACTATATCCACAATCCCAAACTATATCGACTTTGATACTTTCCAAGGAAATGTACATATTAAGCGTCCATAAGGTTCAAGACCAACACCCAGTGATCTCGTCCATCTTCACGTCGATTCCCACTACATCCTGAACTACATGGGTTTTGATCCTTGTCTCCTCATAAGGTACGTAGGAAGCCTCCTTAAGGTTCAACCCCATCCAGTGGTAAGCCGTTGTGACCCATCCAGCTGTAATCCATTGTGACCATATCCAGCGGTAAGACGTTGTCAACCCCATTTGACAGTAATTCATTGTTAGGTGAACTATGAGGACTTTGATTCCCTACCACATGGATACATAGGAGGTCTCTTCGAGACTCAAGACCAACATCACCATAGTCCTCGAGTCGACTCCATCTCATTCTCCACCGACTTTACTTAACCATCCATCGTCAATTTTGGTTCTTACCCAGGCCACCACATCCCAGTGGGACCATACTACCTCATTTTCCATTCCCTCTAACAACAATCGGGTAGCTAACCATGTGTTATCTGCGACATAGGTGTTCTCTACAGGGGCTTCACTCAGCTGATCTTCTCTAGTCAGTGTTCCGATCAGTCCAATCTGTCTCCACTAGACATTGAACTCACAGCATACCATGTGTTAAACATGGAAAGCTGATTAAAACATCAGATACATGCCTATGGAATAAAATTCCCCACATTCGACGTGGGCTGCATTGGGCTTCCGCGCCCTCGAGAAGCCCTTTAATAAGGGGTAGAAACAGAGATGCACTGGTGTTCTAGCATCCAGACATGCTAGTGATGTCCAACGTGACAACCCCTTCGACCAAAGGTTTCTTCCCTTACCAGACCCCTAGGAATTTCTTAAAAGAAGTGGTGTAATTAATTGGTTCCCATGAAGATATGGCCCTAGAAAGAGTCTCACGAAAAATGTCTTAATCTATAAGGGAGACCCGGATTAGGTGACGAGTTCTGAGGAGGAATCCACGGAAGGAAGAATCGAAATCTCATCATCCTGTTTTAATTAAATAGCAAACGTCCCTGAACAAGGAATGGATGTCGCCTGCCATTGGAATGTGGGGATGCTGTGAAACAAACAGCGTTGTCAACCTCGGACAAATGGACGCGCGCACCCCAGAGAAAGCGTCAGAAACAGTATTTTTACTTTTTTTCATTTTGGGTTTTACCATGGTAACAAGATTTCAACAATGTAAATTATATTTTTTCTAAATATAAGGTAACCCCTCTTACCAAATTTTTTTGTGATGAACTTAAATGTCTCGTATTTTTAATCCCACTAAATTTCAAAATATGAGAAAATTAAAATTAAAATTGTATTATATAATACACAAAAAATTAGTTTTTTGTAAAAAAGTAATGTTTTCGAAATTAAGTGATGGTAAACATATAGAGTATTGATTAATAGATGAAATAGTGTTTGTTTGTATATATATAGTTTTAAATATATATTATAATCAGTATTTTTAAGTGAATAATATTTTTTATTAGATAAAAATAAACAATAATAATAAAATAATTATTTGAGAAAAATAGTTTGACCATAATCACATAAATTAAATTTAATCAACGTGATATTATTTTTATACATAAAAATAAATTAGACATTATTATCTAATAATTACTTCTTGATCTTAAATATAAAATCCATTTAAAAAAAATTATATTCCTATAAGTGACAATGATTAATATTTAATATAAGTAAATAAAAAAATAGATCGAAATGTTATTTATTCTTCCAAAAGGATAACCATGGGTTTTATAAATAAAAAATATTTATTTTAAGTGACTTAATATACATTATAAATATATATATTTAATAAAAAAATATTTTATAACAATTTAATTCCTTTTTTATTGCAATAATTTCATAAGTGATGGTTCTAGAAACATAAGGATTGTTTTCTATCAATCTACTATTAATTGTTTTAGAAAAGTCAAAAACAATTATCATTAGATAAATGTGATACTTTGAAGTGGAAAATGATATTAATATCATAAAAAAATCCTACGATTTAACTTTTATATAAATATGTGAATTAAGGCTCTTTAAAGTGAGTGTTGTTTTATAGATTCAGGGTATAGTGTTTACATGATATAGTTGTGCCTCAAGTAATACACTATAGAACATATATTATCACTTTAATTCAATATTTATAGAGATACTCTAAGACACATCTTAAATAAATTTAAATCTAATAACACTTTTCAATATTATATTAACATATTTCTCTTGGAAAACTATGATGATCCTACAAACCTCTTGTAGAAATATGTCAACATTATCTTTACATGATTTAATGATTTCTTTTAATCTATATTTAGATATTTTTAGAATTTATATTATATTGTATAATTTTTATATCAGAGAAAATTATATTTATATCTAAAAGATATATTTTATAATTTTATGGTTTTAAAATTAAAACACCAAATATAGAAATCTTAATAATCTATAATGATAATATGAATTCAAATTGATTTCTACATCTCTATTTGTGAAAACGTTTCTAAGTATCTAACACTTTAACTGGTCTTAAAACTTTAACAACCAATCATTTTATATGTAATTCAAAATAACATATATCTACAATTCTATCTTGAGCACATATTCTAAATTTTCATTTTTTCCATTAGCTAAATATTCTCTCAAAATACTAACTTGATTTTGGTACATGGAATTAATTTCAAAATTTGTAACAATTTTTTCATTTTTATATTATTTTCTTCTTTTTACACTCATATAGGATAAGGATTTATTATACTCAATAAAAAATATATCACCTAACTCAGTGAAGATAAAAACCAGCACTCCATCATTTTATATTTCATATTCAGTATATGTCTAAATATTATTTCTCCATGAACTCTTAATGAACTTATTATAATGAAAACATATTATGGATCTGATTCATTAACTTTAACAATGTGAATACTTATCCCATTATCTCAATTAGATATGTGTTCCCCTATTATAAAGATATCAATTTCACATTACTATATATTTTTACCTTATAGAATTATATAATATCCTTAGGAGCCCTTAAGATAATTAACTGAGATCCACTTTGTGTTTTTCTTGGTTTATGTTTGTTTATAACATAGCATTAGAAAACAATTTACATATAAACACATAGATTTTATAAATAATGGATTTCATTTATATTATAAATTATAAAAAATCCATTTTCTATTTTAGTTGGAATATAGTTAATTATTAAGGAAACTATTTTCAATGAATTTATTGAAAATAATAATGGGATACTTGAAAAATATATAAAACTAATCATTAATAATACTTTCACTAATATAAAGACTCTAATTAAAATGAATAAACGTATTTGTATGAATATATCCACTCTATATTATAATGATCAGTGAATTTATGGTTAAGATATTATTTGGATATCTAGAATGAAGTATCTTTTATCATTATACCAAGCACATTATTTAGTAAATTTTTACATTCCTTCAATCTCTTAAAAATATCTCTTGAAGTACATGAATTTAACTCTATACTCAACTTAAAATAATTCATGTACCCTATTAAACTAATTCTATGAGATTTTTGGATTTTTAACCCTTAATACAATAAATTTAATTGATAATTATACTGTATAAGAAATCTAATCAAATATCAAGAATTCTTAGATCAAAAGAGTTTAAACAAAATTCTTTGTATATATTTATTATCTTTATTCCTGTTTTCCTTAACCAAGTATTATCATTCTATAAATTGGTATTATTTAATTCTTGAATTTTATATTTATGATTTAGGTATTATTAAAGTAAGACCCATAGTTTTAAAATAATATTTTTTTTTCATGAATATATGTGTGCTATATTATATTATATAATATTATACAGATAAATCACATATAGAAACTAACAGTTGTGTATTCATTAATGAAAATTATAAAATATAAAAACAACAAATGGAATTTCTGGATCATCCTAATCTTCTAGAATCATCACTCCCATGAGAGACAATATAAAAATAAAAAATATATTATTAAACTAGTCGATATCCTAGGATAAGAACAACATAGGATTGGGGATGAATTTTAGTTAATTTTGAATAAAGCAATGGAGTGGTATTTATAAGATGTAATATTACTGGTAGAGTAGTATTGTTGTCATTCAGAAACTGACCTGGCCATTGGAATTATAACCCGCCCATTGGGAATAGTAACCTAGTTGTTGGGAATAGTAACCTAACCATTAGAATATTAATTTATAATAAAAATGAAAAATATAATTTAAATAATATATACCATGATTACATTAGGAAATATAAATACTACAATTCCATTAAATAAATATTAATACTAAAAACTCATAGAAATTTTAATCTTCATTTTAATAAAAAAATTTGTATGTATTTCAATAAAATCATCATTATTTTTATATTAAAATTTAAAATTTCCTATATTAGAAATTTATTTTGATAAAATTAATGTAATTTTATAATCATCACATGGAAATTTTTTAATAGTTATTTTATGGTATTTTTCTGAAATACTTCAATTTTTAAGTGAATAGTTAAAATTCAATTTATTTTCATAACTGGTATATTTTAATTTACATATTCATGATGTAATATGACCTAATCAATTATATAAATGTTTTATTGACCAAAAACATATATAACATGATAAATGACTCATTTAAATAAAATATTTTTTTTAATAACCTAAAAATTATTTTCTAGAGTCTAAAAGACTAAGATCTACCTTTAAATAATCATTTTTTTATTTTTCTCCATTACTTTTGATGAAACTAATGAAATATAATTATAAAGTGATTAAACGTCCTCAAATAATTTTATTTTAATAAAATATATTTCAACATGTTAAAAATGTTATTATTCATTGTTTTACCTTAAATATAATATTTTATTCAATATTATAACTGAAAAATACCACTCTTCTCAAGTATAAATATCCCGCATCCCTCCCATGGAAAAACACTCCTCAATCACATGAAAAAACCAAATTTATGCTCAAATACCCTCTATTAAACCCCATATAATCCTTATATATTTTTAGGATCCATTCAAATCCAAGAACAAAGATATTTTAGTGACGCAATAAAGAACTGACACCGAGAAAAGAGAAAGTCTTTATATACTTCTCCTTAAATTTTCTATATATCTTCAAAATTTTCTCTATTAATTTAAAACCCAAATATTACTATAATAATTTAGTATTACGTTAATATTATATTAATAATGTTAACTTACTTTATATAATTTACTTATATTGTTCCTATACTTTATACTTCTCTTCCTTCATTTTTTGACAATGACTTGTTAACAGTAAGTTAACCGCCAAAAAGGATGTTGGAAATTATTTTCTTATTACCAAACTTATATATGAACATATTTAATTATTTATAATATATAAATGTGTAAACATTATGGGGTTAAAATTAATAATTTTATGTGTAAACAAAGTAATATCATTAAATCTAACCAAGATGGGATATTTTAAGGAAAATATTATATCAAAAATATTCACCATTAATGATAATAGTTAATAAATTTAATTCAAAGAATATAATTTATAAATATATAAAAAATGAACATAATTGATTTCTTTTTCCGTGATTTAATAAACCAAATTATATTATTTATGTGGATTAAATGGACTAAAATAAAGAGGGATTTAAGGTAAGGGGATTCTCGAACCCAAAATCCTTATACTTGGGTTATATAATATTTCACTTTATTTTCTATATTTATGATCTATTAATGACCATAAATTTTCATCCAATATAATATACCGTTTTTCACGGATACACATGTTTCTATACATTCAAAATATTATCTAAGCTATTTAAAAATGATTTTCAAAAAAGAATTAATTTCTAAAACATCTCATTTACTCCTCTTGAGGTTTTTTATTATACACCAAATAATGATGATGTTTTATACTAAAATATTATTTACATAATTCATTTTGGAACCCCAATATTTGTTCATGAAATTATTTTTTACAAAACCATTATTAAACCCATTCCATTAAATTGGTTTTTTCATAATAATCATTTTTAAATGTTCTATGTTTCTTTCATGATTATGAGAATTTTATAATTTTATGGGTGTTATTGGAAGTATATATCTATCTAAACCATTGTTTAGTGTGATATATCTCATTATATTATGTGTATTATTTGTTTTAATGAGTCTATCTTTGTTCAAAATTATGATTTCATAATTTATGAACTTATGTTTTGTGTAAACATGATGATATCTTTATCCACAAATACGTACGGTATTTGACCACTATATTATGAAGTTTTATTAGTAGGAATATGAAACATTACATTACACTATCAAATTTTTCCATTATTCTCTTGATTATGACCCCAAGATTACAATATCATGATTATTATGCTCACCCATGTAATATTTATTTATGTATCTTATTCCTTATATGTTTTCCATCCCCTTACAGTGCTTTTACCTCACCATTTTCCTTAATGTATATTCTCAGGTGACTATATATACTAAATATTCCATGAGATATTTTAAGTTGATAAAGAATAATGATTTTAATAATATATAAGTTTTTTTATGTATAAGATACGTATGATCCTAATTTACACTTTTTACTAATCCTTTAATCATTAATTGTATTATTATTTTTTAATTTATTATAAAAATGATTTAATAGTCATTTAATTAAAAGTAGGGTTTCTATTATTAAACTACTAATTAATTTTGGTATAGTATAAAAATATTTATTTCAAATAAGAAATAAAAACCCATTGTGTCTAAAATAAAAATTTATATTATTTATAAGAAAATGAGAGTCCGAGTGGACCATTGCAGACACACCTGAGAGACATGGTAAGCCCAATGTTCTCTATTTTCTACCAAATTACAATTGATTCTTTAAAAAAATTACCCCTTTGTTCTTTAAACTTATAATGTCTGTTGGGATGAATGGAACTTTTTTTAATCTATAACACAACAATATATAATTCAGATAATGTAGTAAAATGGAACAGTGTTTTTAAAATGTTGAGTACCACACTGGAATTGTACTCCTCAATTGATCAACCCTAATTGATATATTAATTCTCTAGTAATTTATTATTATAAATTCAACTGTATTTTGAATAGTGAATATCCAAAAATCAATCATTCTATATTACACAAGCATGTGAAAACCATAGTACATAGGTGATAGGGTTCACAATATTATACATGTATACCAAAAAAATATTTTAGTCTCTTTATACTCACTCAAGAATGTTCTCAGAAAACATCATTTTATTTCTTAAAGTAATTATTATGTCAATATCATATTTCATAATATTTGAATATTTAGATCCACTTCTTCAACCTACTGTCTTTGTCTGTATTAAAATATTCAAAAAATGTATAAAACTCAGTATCTATTTATTTATAAGATTTCTAATTCCTCAGAATTTGTTGTTTTCCCCTCTCAACACATAACCTCAGTAATACAACCCCTAAAAAACATACCTAGAGAGAGAAAAATCAATAGAATGGCATCTCATAATCTTTCAAACAAATATAAAAATGAAACTCGGTTATTCACTTTCTCATACATAAAGTGGTAAGCCTAGTCATATAATTCTCTATATCCTCTACTTCTTATTTGAATATATTTGTCTAGAGGAATAGGTAGATACACTTATTTTTGATACATTACATGTATGGCTTCATGCCACTATATTGGATCCCAGTATCATTCTTCATATATTGGAAAACTAGAAAATATTTTATCTAAAAATGGTTCAATTTAATAGTTCTTATTCACTATAGTATAGGAAGACTTCTCCTTATTTTTATCCTTTGGGAGATCTCGTTCTCTGAACACACTCAATTTTAGCACACTCTAGCATACAATTATCTATTCTATTTTTCTGACTTCTCAATGCACAACTATATAGGATTATATACAATTTATTTGTGTGGTCATAAAAAAATTTCATAAATTAAAATACTTTAGATTTTAAATGTTATAAAAATTACATGAAGAATTATACCCCATGATCCCTCTATATCATTTCTCAATAGTTTTTTCATGGTAGTCTATAGAAAAATTATAGGATTACCCCTCTCATATTTTTCTTCTCAATTTAAACACAACCAAATATATCTTTAAGTATTTATTTTCGACGACTCATCTATCTTTATCTAAAAAATATACCACTAAAAATTATATTCTTTAATCTCCATAGTAGTATAAAAATATACAATAACATGTATTGTAGTGTGGTTGTTTTTATTACAACATGATAGATTCCTTTGAAAATAGTACACCTTATATCATAGATCTGTAAACATTGTATTCATATCAACATAACTCATTTTATTCACATTTATTATCACAAAACATGTGATATTTTAAACAATGAAGGATATATCCATCATCAACTGATTTCCATCTTCATTATTCTTGAAAACTAAATAAAATTATTTCAACATCATTAATTTGTAGAAATTTTTCCATCCTTTAATCTACTTCTCCCTCTTCTTTAAGATCATATTATCATGAATAGATCATGTCTATAGTTTTTATCACTTGGTAAAAATATAGGCATCATCAAAATTCAATTTCATATTTTGAATATAAATTCTATAATTTCACAGTTTTTACTCTCAAGAACAAAAATTACTTTATGTATAAATTCTTATTCTAAAGCCCTATGAGTGTATCTACTATATATGACATTAAAATTTAAATGGTATCTATGTTTTACATTTGTAATAATTTATACCCTCTTCCTGAAAGTAATTTTAAATGAAATCAAAGTAATTATTTTTAGTGGAGTCTTATGAAAATTACATAAAGTCATATTATTGGAAGAATTCATAAGCTAGCTCTATCAAAGACATATACTGAATTAGGGATGACATAAGAAAATACATTTTTCTATAAAATTACTTTAGTTCTACTTCATAGTAAATGTGGAGTTTCACAACCTATTTAAATCAACACAAAATTTTTTAGGGGATTTATCAAACCCTAAACATCTTCCAAAATATTTCGATGGAATTATAGTATATAAATACTCAGGATAGAGTATTTAAATAAACTCAACTACCCCAATGCTTCCATATTTAATTTTTTACTTTATAATACTTAATATAATTGTGTGTTAAATACTAATTACAGTAGTCATCTTTCTTTCTTACTCATGATGCAGTCTTCCAACTTCACTATCTCATTTAAATACATAGAAACTATTAAAAAAATTAAATACAACTTATACAAGTTTTCTGAAAAAAATTTAACAGACCAATTCTTTAAATTTATTTAACAAAAAAATATCTCTTGAATGTTTAATAGTATCCACTTTGTTATTGATTAGTCTACATTAACATACATCATTTTGAAAATCAATAAAACTTCATATTCACACATCCAAATGGAACTTCAGTAATAAATCATTCATAATAATATTTTTAATTCCAATAATCATTTCATTTTTGAAATTAATTTTTATTATCTTATCCTTTTGACAAAAGATTTAGTCACAATCAGTAACTTGAATATCTTCTTTATTCATATAACTTTTTTTAAACTTTAATTGTCCCTATATTTATATATAGTTGTTTAAGTCAAGAAAATTATCTAATATTCAATAAGTAAAATAAAAATATTATATAAAATGATAAATATACCAGATGTACAAGACTATTCTCGATACATAATGAATTCATTGAAAATTTTGTTTTAGTTCCCTTTTTCCACATGTGAAGAAAAGAGCCTCCTATTTAATTCTCTCCATAGTTATCTATAGTTTCTAAAATTATTTGGAAATGTTTTTGTTAGAATAAAACTTGGATTAATTCTTTTATCCTTGTATTTATACTTATTTACTATTAGAACTAAATATTTATCTTTTTATAGGTTCTTATTTTCATTTTTAATATTTGCCAATATGTGTGTGTGTGTGTGTGATTTCTCCATATCTTTTATTCTATAGTTTGTAACCAAATTTTTATAATTAGTTGATAAGGATGATAGAATGAGATACATTTATTTTACCCTATATATGTGAACTTCTCGATTACATGACATAAAGATAATATTGAAACACAATATATTCCTAATAGAGTTTATTTTCAGAGTTTTATAAAATTGGGTAAAAATACTAACAAACAAATCCCATGACTATTTTAAAAAATGGAAATTATCTTTCTTTCAACTATATAAACTACTCAATACATAATAAGTATTGAATATTATGCACTAATTCTCTATGTATTATATTATTCCAAAAAAATTATACTTTTCTTTTCATCATAACTTATTGAAATACATACATGAGAAATGGGTGGTCTTAGATGATGAGTAAGGTTAAACATAATCAGTAAGAATCAAATATCATTAGTTAGAAAAATATGATAATATGCATATAATAAATATACAAAATGAAATCATACCTAACAACTATTATATCATAAAACATGATTCTTGGAATATGTCATAGAATAGAAATAGAAATGATTCCAAAGTGTGTCTAATCATGAGTCAATAAACATGATCCATGAGTGCATAAAATAGTAATATAAATATATAAAAAATAATATCATAAAAATAAATATATATATACTTGTGTGTAAAATAATTTTTTCAATGAAAACACGAACAAACTAATCTTTTCCACTCCTTAAAGAGTTAGAAAATTCAATATTCCCATGCATTTGTAAATAAACTCATTATGTCCAAGACTCAATATCTTAATTGATACTATTTTAAAACCATTAATTGGGGGGATATAGGATATCTAACATAATTATGATTACATATGTGTACCACATAAAATCAGTAATCAGCATATCATAAATAAAATACAGAAATAAAATGGGTTTTCTATCCTTTTTAAATGTAATTGCATTGTAAAACATTCATAATTTCATTTATAAAAAACCTGATATACCTATGGAAAATAAATGGGTATTTAATTATATATAATAAATTAATTGGTAAATACCTTTCAATGTATATAATAAATCAAATGGTATTTACACTATATAGATAAAGTGTATATAGTTAAGTCAATAATTTCCATAATAAATCAATGTATGGTATCTAGGTTGACAATCTTAAATCAAAGGAATCATAAATAGTGTATTCATAGAGTAAAGGCATTGGAACAAAAATAATATTTATACACCCAAATAAGATTAAGAAATACTAATTTAGTGATATATCATTTCTATTATATATATTTAATGTCTCTTATTTGTAAGAACATATACAATTCTTCAATTGGTAGATGGATAATACTTATATATAAATAATAAAATTTTAATATGAAAATAATGATGAAAATGAACATTTTTCCATGAATATTCATCGAGAAAATACTCTCAATCACTTAATATCCCTAAATTTTTACTCATCCAAATAATGGGTTTACTCATACATTTGGGTGTTTAATAATTTTTTAATAATGATAATAATGATAAATTAAGAAGAGAAGAAAAAGAATGGGATAAGAAAAGAGTGGTGGGTCAAACACACCAACATGAACAATGAGTATAACTAAAAATGTACTTTCAATTGAATGTGGAATAAAATGAATGGAAGGGGATTAAATTGTATTTAAACTATTTTAAGAACATTAATATTAAAGAAGGATAGGTTGGCATGACCAAGGATCTGGAAAAGGCTTGGGAGGATCTACCATAATCAAGTTTTTACGTGAGAAACCATTTATCCGAGAATAATGATGATATAATTTACTTTTTAATGATTTTTTTTAAAAAAATTATAGAATAATGATTATATAATACACTTTTTAATTCCATGAAAAATTTAATTTTTTTTTCAAAATTAAGGGGAAATATATTCTTTTGATAACAGATCAAAGAGATATTTCTTTCCTTATTTTTATAAAGAAAATTTTAGCGATAAAGACACTAGTTTCCCATGAAAATTAATTTTTGAAGAAGCAGGAAAGAAAAAAAATGAAATATATTAAAAATATAATTTCAATAACTCTCCAATAATATAGTATTTAAAATTAAATAAATTTTTTAAATAGAAAATTTTGAATATAATATACAAAATATATCAATGATTTTAAAAGAAAATTAATATTTTGAAAAACAAAAATTGAAAACCCACATCGTAAATAGGGAAAAATACATTTAAAATGTGGTGATGATAAGTAAGAGGATTTATTGGATTAATCCATATTTTTTTCCAAAAAAGAGAGGAAAACATTGGGGATAATGAAAATATAGACAAAATGAGGAATGATCTATTAGAAATAATATGAGTTGTTCTTACCAACATCAACCTTTTATTTAAGAAGGTATTTCATAAAATAATATGATAAGGATAAGAAAATTAACTTCTCCTAAGTGAATTGAAATTAATATAGGAAACAACTAAATGGAAGGATAATGTAGGATAAGAATATCAAAACCTTTTATAGGATATATGACTCATGGAGAAATAATTTTTGTCGATAAATTTGTTAAAGCTCAAGTAAAAATTCAATTTAAATCCATTTATATAGAAATTTCTGGAAAGTAAACATAAAATTAAATAAATAAAATCTAATTCATGATATTACATGAAAAACTATAAATATATAAACCATATAAAAGTGAATTGGGTCATAAAAAAGAAGCATGTCTCAAGAAGAAGGATATGAGACCAAGAAACCCCATTAAAGTAACATAATCATTGAGGTAACAGTCATTTGAAAATGAGTTTATAAGGAATAATTGTAGAGACCCATGAAATTAGGAGAAAATTTAGTAAAAATTATTCATCAGGTTGAATAATTATAACTTGATACAAAATATTTCTATAAGAATGTTTGTAAATCAATGGAAGAAAAATCAGTTTGTACAAACCCTTACATTGGTCATGATTCACTATACACATGCACCTAACATCCTAAGTAATCAAATTAAGTTAATTATATACCATATTATTAACCTTTTATATTTATATTTTATTAAATAATGAATATTTATTATAATATTTTATTTATTTATTGTATATTTTTGAATTTTATTGATTTTTTAGGGGGTTTGGTCAATTTTTACATAACTCATTTGGTATGTTGACCGCGGTTAAATATTTTGTATAATAAATTCATAATATATATAATTATAATGGTTTATTCTATTAATTATTATATTATCATAATATTTATATAGTTATAGAGGTTTTTATAAAATGAACTCAGATTATATAAGGTACTCAAATATGTTTATTTTAGGCGGTTGAGTTTATTATAACTGGTTGTTGTTTGTTTCACTTCAATAATGTACATTATTGATTTTATATATTATTTATAGCATCATAAACATAATATTTTTACCCTGAATAATTTTCTTAATTTCATCCATGTTAGGTGGTGCTGGAAAACAATGCACACCATTTCATGTATGTGGGAGTCCCTACAATTGCATGATTAGAATTCTTCTGTTTTTATAAGTGGATGGGAAGGAAAAAATAAGGGTTTTTCCATTAATATAATAAAATTTACCTATACTAATGACATTGAGGTCATTGTATTATAATTACTATGGAATTTTTGGAAGATAATCATTATGAAAAATTGGAAAAGGATTAAGTAATAATAGCTTTGGTCGGAATGGTCTAAATGCCTTATAATTTTACTTTAATTTTGGGATATTCCCCATATTCACATAGTTAAGAGGGAAACCTGGACTTTACATATATACTTATCGGAAAAAGGCCTAATACATGACCCCAAGTCCCAAATTCCCGAATATAATGAACATTCACATCCCCATAATATACTTCACTGATGGAGACTATATTCTAACTTCGCATAGTAGATAAACTATTCATTCACCATGTAAAGTTTCATGGTTATTATTACATTTTGGTACTTTAAAAACACTCTCATCATTCCCAATATAGTATAATCTACTTTGGCGGCTACTACATTATATTATTACACTTCTAGGAAATGCTTCTCTATGTAATGACCTAACTACTACACGGTATGAAGGCAATGTGTCCTGAAAGCCTGTGACCTAGAGTCCTAATATAGCTGATAGGCCCACTTTATTAATGGAATATGGTTTCCTGAAGGCCCTATATCCCTCAAACACTATCTAGTTCCTTGAAGTCCCAATTCGGATAAAAATATTCATTATTATAGTACCACTATAGTACATCCCTAGTAATACTAAAATATTCCTCCATTGGGATTTTATTCTTGATTTCATGTAGGATTATGGGGTGTGTTAATAACTCAGATACCACCCAAACTGTGTAATACTCTCTTGGGGTCATTAATCTTTCTCTTGAAATTATCCTCGGAAATGATGGGTCTAGGATAACTTATGGTGATTAGCGGCCATATGAAAAGATATTGAATTATAGGAGAGTAAAATAGGAATATGTTTTTAATAAATTGGAAGTAATATATATGGAATGGGGGTATGTGGTCCCCTTTTATAAGTTGTTAAATGGTAACTTTTGAGGACACTCATTATTTTTCAATAATATAATGACACTATTCAAGGGTAAATGGTTCAAAAAGTGAGAAATAATAGATTTTGGGTGATATTGGGTACATTAACACCATAAAAAATTATAAAAATGTTTTAAACATGTTTGATGAAATTTACTCTTATATTTTTAGTTTTTCCATTTCTTCATTAACCTGTGTTACTATTTTTTACACATTTAACATATGTTTTACAAAAATTTGAAATAACCCCTATTATAAAAATTTTATGTGATAAACCCATATTTGATCTAAATTTAATCAAATTTAAAATATAAATATTAATAATTGCCTTTTAAATTACTAGATTTTATATATAGAACTATTATTTAAAGAAAAAAGATGTTTAACCATTATGTGTTCTTAATGTTATTTATAATGGATTTCCAATTAACTTTTTGATAATATAATTATTATTTTTAAATTTCATATTATAGTTATTATTTTTCAATGATATTAATTCTATTTATTATCTAAAAACATAATATAAATGAAAAAAATCATTGAAAATAGAAGTTAATCTTCTGAAAGTTATGATTCTCTACTAATGTGTGTAGCAGCACTCGGGTCGAATCCTCGGCGATGATACTTCTTTAATAGTCGTTTGTTATTAGTTGATTGTATTTTTATTAAGGGGGTTTGTTTGTAGAGCCTAATTTAAATGATTGATTTGTTGTGATTGATTTTAAAAATTTATAATGATTGGGGTGAGTTCATCATTAGGTAGTTATTCTTGTGAAATCATTGATCCCTGCTTTATATTGCATTAAATTAACACCCACTTCACAAGATAATGTTGATTGGAATTCCTAAGTGTTAAGACTTTAATCCAAAACCTAACATAATTTAAGGTTATAATATCAATCAGATCTTGTTTATGGTGGTGTATTTATGGTTTCAATAATCCATGGAAGCCACACGTTAAACAAAACAAGTCATTAATCCATGACATGTTAAGTCCAGCATACAAAATGTTAATTTAAAGAATATTCATCGAGAAAATACTCTCAATAACTTAACATACCTAAATTTGGACTCACCCCAATAATGTATTTAATAAAACATTTGGGTGTTTAATAATCTGGTTATAATTATTATGATGATAAATTAATAAGAGAAGAAAAAGAAAGGGACAAGAAAAGAGTGGTGCATCGAACACAAACACACGAAAAGTGATGATAATTAAAAATGGAATTTCGATTGAATGAGAAAGAAAAATAAAGGAAGGGGATTGAACTGTATTTAAACTATTTTAAGAACATTAATATTAAACTATAGAAGGTGGATGATAATAAAAGACATTGAAGAAGAAACTTTCATTAAAATATAATTACAAAACACAAATGCTTACACAATTACAAATAAAGAACAACACAAAAGTAAATGAAAGGAAAATAGGAGGAATGGTTTCTCAAGTAAAAAAATGAGTATGTTAGATCCTTCCAAGACTTTGGAAGATCCTTGGTTGTGCCAACCTATCCTCCTTTTCTCTGAAATGCCAACTCCTTTGATAGAGAAGAGGGGGATGAATTTATAGCCCAAGGAAGTGGACTCTTTGAATTATCATTCTCTCCCTCCAAATGGCTCGTTGATTTGGACATCCATAAAGCTGATTATATAGATATATCCTTCTTGAAAGTTGTAAAAAATAATGTTTTCTAACCTCTCTCAATATTTGGTGTCATTTGGACCTATGGAGACCGTGTTATGACCGGTTGATTAAACAACTCTAATCTGTCCATTTCAATCCAATCTTTTTGAAGTACAAAATTTTAAAGGGTTTTTGAATAGTAATATGCCCTCAAAGGCGAATGACTTATTCCAAAAAGATGGCATTATATATCTCCTATTTCATACTGCAAAATATCAGCTCTATTTGATGATTACATCATGAGATATGTCATTAATAGTGTCCATATTTTAATTCTCGGCCAGAATGGTCGGATGGAATTTAAGTCATTATTTGGGATCCTTGTTCTTGTAGTTGGAGCTTACAATTTTTATCCACGGTTAATTGGGAAAATATAAAACATATGGTGGAGTTTCATAAAATTTGGGCTTTTGGAATTAGACTAGTAACTCAATCATCATTGATGGTCCAGTTTCATTAGAAATTATTTGGGTCTTCTAGTCGTGACCATATGAGCCTTCAAATGGAAGAATTGGTCCATGATTCCTTCTAATGATATTTGAGAAATTTAATAATAAATCCTAAAAATAAATAACTACACAATTTGAATCAGTAGTATGATATTTCTAAATAAAATAGTAATCTAACTCAATTGGAGTACTTCAAAAAATGCTCAAAAATTATACTTAGTATTAAAACATTGTTATTTCACACAAGTTATGCACATTTCATATAAAATCAGTAAATGGGGTATATAATAAGTCATTAGAATATTAATAAAATCAACTCTTACACACTTAGTCTTGTTCATTTCCTCATGTGCAACAAATATAAAAACATAACAAAATCATTTTCCCTCATGCACAAATATTAAAATTTTGTTTTCCCTAATGAGGGGAGGTTTAGACTATTTCACTCATCCATTTTGAATTCCACCACAAGTTGTTACAGAAACAACATTTCAAAATGAATTCATTTTTTTATGCTCAAATTTAGAAATGGAAAATGTGGACACCCAAAACTCGAATCTCTCAAGATGATAAAATTTATTTGTGGAGGTTCACTCTTTCTCCAACCAAAAGTGAAAATCTTATAGTTTGAAAGAGATCTCATATTCCATTCCCATTCCTAAATTTATCAAAAATCAAGTGGTCTTTTTAGGGGGTCTTTCTATGGCTATGGGACGGTAGGAATATAATGACCAACAGAGAGAAGAAGAGGGGTAAAACACCAACATGGAAAAAAGAAATGCACACATTTTTTGGGAAATGGTACATGAAAGGAAATGGAAACATATATTTAAAAGGGAATGAAAATGTGAAATAAGACACAAAAGCGGAAGGAAATATCAAGGGAATGATAATATGGAAACATACCTTTTTTTTCTTTTTTTTCTTTGTTTTTTCAAAAGTTTAGCTTGAAATAGATCTCACACTCATATCCCTACCCATGTTTGATCCCCTCAGGACACTAATTGTAATAGTTATAACAAGATTAAAGGTTGAGGAAAATTTATTTTTGACCTACCCAAGACACAACCCATTTTTTCATTTTTTTTCATCATTTTTTTTATTTTATTTTTGAACACTTTTCAATAACATTTACAAAATTACATAAATGGAAGTAAATTACATTCCCCAAAAAAACACTGAAGGACAACCTCTCCCCCACACTTAAGATGATTATTGACCTTAAGCATAACATAATATATTGACATCAACAAAGGGTACCCAAAATGAAATCCATCCCCCTACACTTAAATTTCAAAAAATTGTGAAAATAAAATTTTTGTTGATAATGGGTGGGATAAGGAATTGGGCTTGTAATGTGGCTATCAAAGAAAAGGTTTTCATAGGCTCGAAGGGGCTTTCAAATGGAGGATTAATGTATTGTTAATGGGAGGCTATTTTCCTATTATAATTCTCATGGGGTTTAAAAAATTCCTCTATCATATTAATTCACATTAAAGAAGGAAATTCAGCTCGAAGGTCCACAAAATCAAGACTCAAAATGCGGTTGAAAACACACATTTTGAAAATATGGCCATAGGTGGCCTTGGCATGACAGAAAATTTTGTTCCTCACAGGTGGGGAAAATCATTTTCCAAATCAAAAATTGAACTTTCAAAATTTTTTGGTTTTTACACAAAATTATTTATCAAAAGTCATGATGAAAATACAAAATTTTTTAGATGAAAACATTCCTATTGACTCCCCAAAAAGGTTGAAAAAAATTTCAAAACTCGTTGGTGAGTAAGAATGGCTCTTGATTTTTTTGTTTTTTTTGTTATGATTCTTTTTTTTAGTTTTTAATAAAGGCACACTCACACAAAAGAGAAAGATAAAAATAAAGGGTTTGAAAAAGAAAGTGGTAAAAAATGAAAGATAGAGGAAGAATAATAAAGAGGTAGAGGGAGGAAGAGATAGATATTGTTAAAGGGAAAGAGGTTCCCCTAGTTTTGATTTGATGGGTTGCCATCTCCATCTAGTGGTGGGTCGACTTCAAAAGTTGGGGATCCAATGGAAGTTGATGTTGATCTAGGATTTTGTATCCTCTCATGGTGATTTTTAACCGATGTCCATTAACCGTGGATGTCCTTTTGGAAGAGAGGTCCTAGACTTACACTACACCAAACGGGTAAACATTAGTAATAACAAAATGACCTTCCCAACAAGAATTAAGCTTACCTAGGTGAAGGAGAAATCAAGAATTAAAGAGAATTAAATTATCACCTTCATGGAATACCTTTATCAGGATGTTTTTGTTATGGAGTGCCTTGAATTTTTCTTTGTAGAGATTATAATTCTTATAAGAATCATGTTTATGCTTTTCCAGTTCAGCCAATTGCAATAATCTTTCTTCACTAGAATTTTCACAATAAAAATTATAGGTTTCCACAACCCGAAAATACTTATTTTGTATTTCAACTAGTAGATGACATGATTTACCAAAAACTATCCTAAAAGGAGACATCCCAATGGGTGTTTTATAGGCAGTTCGATAAGCCCAAAGTACTTCACCAAGTCTTTCAGGCCAGTCTTCTCTGGTGGGTGTTACAATTACCTCAAGCACTCTTTTCACTTCTCTATTAGAAAGTTCAGCCATGTCATTTGTTCGGGGGTGATATGCAGTTAATGTTTTATCTACAACCACATTATTTCTCCAAGGAGATTTTATGGTTTTATTACCAAAATGGGTTTCTAAGTCACTTATCAAGACACGAGGTGTGCCAAATCAGTGGAAGATGTGTGTCTTTAGGAACTCACTAACAGTATGTGAATCACCCTTTCTTGTGGGTTGGCCTCAACCCACCTAGAAACATAATAAAACGTGATAAGAATGTATGAAAACCCCTTGGAAGGGGGGAATTGTCCCTTTAAATTGATTCCCCAAAAATTGAAGATCTCCCAGAAGATTAACGTTTTTGGGGTATTTCATTAATTTTTGAAATTGTGCCAAACTTTTGGCAAGTGGGACATGATTAAAAGAACTCATGTGAGTCTTTAAAGGGTGAAGGCTAGAAGAACCTAGATTCTAGGAAATTTCGGGAGGTCCTCTATGGTCCAAAGTGGCCACCACTAGGCATTGAGTGACAAAATTCTAAGATGGAAGAATTTTCATTTTCATCGACGCATCTCCTTATTACCATGTCAGTCCAAGTTTTCCAAATTTTATTTTCTTCCCAAAAATAGTATTTTGAATCACTTTTCAACTTCATTTTTTGTTATTTTGAAAAAATTTCAGGAAAAATACTAGAAACCAAGTAATTTACAAATGGGGAATACCATGGTATTTTTTGATTGAGAAATGAAAGGTGCTTAGTTTGAAATTATGTATCAATTATTTTAGAATGAGAAGAATTAGAAATTATACTCAAGTGATCAGCCATAGGGTTTTCTTTTCCTAGACTATCTCTTATTTCAAGGTCAAACTCTTAGAGCATTAGGATCCATCTTATTAGCCTCAGTTTGGAATAACTTTTCTTGAGTAGGAACTTTATAGTATAATGGTCTATGAAGATGATGATTTTGGCACCTAAGAGATAGGGCCAGAATTTATCTAAGGCAAAAAGAACTTCTAAAATCTCATTTTCAGTGACAGTGCAGTGAGATTGAGTTTCATCCAATGTTTATGAGGCATAATAGATGTCAGGACGAATTTTTTCTCTTCTTTGACCAATAACAGCCACAACAGCTCTATCAGAAGCATCACCCATCAACTCAATGGGTAAGAACCAATCTGGGGGTTGGATTATCTAGGCAGATGTAAGAGCAGTTTTGTGTTCAATGAAGGCTCTCTTTCAAACCACATCGAAATGGAAAGTGACATCATTTTGGAGAAACTGAGTGAGTGGGAGGGAAATTTTACTAATGTTATAGATGAATCACCGATAGATACCTACATGATCGAGGAATTAACAGATATATCGAACAGATTTGGGTTCTGGAAGTGATTGGATCACTTCAATTTTTGCAGGATCAAATTCAATACCCTCTTTTGAAACTATGTTCCCTAGAACAATACAATTTGAAACCATGAATTGACATTTTTTAAAATTTAACACAAGGTTACACTTGACGAACTTTTGAAGGACTGTAGAGAGTGAATTCAAGAAAGATTCAAATGACTCACCATAAATGGTAAATTCATTCATTGATACTTCCATGCAGTGTTCAATGAATTCAGAAATGTTACTCATCATACACCTCTGTAATGTTGTAGGAGCATTGAAAAGGCCAAAAGGCATTCTCTTATATGAAAATGTTCCAAAGGGGCAAGTGAAAGTAGTCTTTTCTTGGTCCTACGGTGCGATTGGGATTTGGAAGTAGCCAGTGTATCCATCAAGAAAGCAACAGTGTGACTTTTTATCAAATCATTCTAGCATCTGATCAAGGAATGGAAGAGGGTAGTGACCTTTTCTTGTTTCAACATTCAAATTTCCTATATTCAATGCCCACACGCCATTTTTTCTTCACTCGAGCTGTGACTACCTCTCCATGATCATTTTTTATAATAGTTATCCCATCCTTCTTAGGCACTACTTGAATTGGACTAACCCATTCACTATTAGAAATTGGGTATGTAATACCAGCTTGAAGAAGCATGGGGATCCCTTCTATATCAAACTCAAGGATGAGTGGATTGAGTCTTCTTTGTGGTTGTCTAATTGGTTTGTATTATTCTTCAATATGGATGTGATGCATGCGAAGGGCAGGGTTGATTCTTGGTATTTCATCTAGGGTCCAACCTAGGGCCTTTTTTTTCTCTAACACCTGAATAAGTTTGGGCTCCTCAGTTTCAGTAAGTGGAGCAGAGATAATGACAGGATATGAGTGATCATGGAAAAGGAATGCATATTTCATGTGTGTAAGAAGAGGTTTTAGATTAGTCTGATCTTTCATTTGTGGGTTAGAAAACACATGAACGGAGGAAGGGACTTCATTTGCTACAAATTAATTTCCCTTGATATTGTCCAGTGTGGAGTAGTAGAGATCAGAGTTGATTTGGGATTCAAGAGAGTTTGCAAGTTACTCTAGATTGATGGAGTCTCTAAATGATAGGTCATCATCAAATTCACCATTTATAACTGGGTTAATCATGGTACAAATTTCACAAGATCCTTTATCATCAGAACAAGATGAACATGATGTAATGGGGCTCAATTGACTTTTAGAGGTGTCCTCAGAAGCATGGATTTAGAATGAAAAGTGATCCTCATATGGGTATTGCATGACTCAGAAAATGTTGAATTTGACCAGTTGGTCACCAAATTACATGGATAAGATGCATGAATGGACATCAATCTTGGTTCTCGCAGTCATGAGGAATGGTCTTCCTAGAATTAGGGGAGATCGAGAAGAGGTCATCTCACCTTCCATGTCAAGGACATAGAAATCAACTGGGAACATAAGATCATTAACATGAACAAATACATCCTCAATTATACCCTCAGGACTAGCAGTGCTTCGATTGTCTAATAGAATGAAAACACCCGATGGATGTAAGTGACTTATACCAAGGTTGGAGAAGATGGATTTGGGCATGACATTAATTGATGCTCCTAAGACTATAAGTGCATAATCAAAGTTAGAACTTCCAATTTTGCATGGAACCGTAAATTTCCCTGGATCTTTTCACTTTATGGGAATAGACTGCTGGGTGGAACCATTTTCTAAGGTCCTATGTTGCCTCTTGTGGGTACACAACTCCTTGAGAAACATGGCATACTAATGAATTTTTTTATGGCATCTAAAAGAGGAATATTGACTTTAACACCTCTAAACATGTCAAGAATTTCTGGATCATGTTCAAATGACTTCTTTGGCTTAGATATAGATTTTGGAAAAGTAATTGGATTCTTAAGTGGAATGAAAGGAGGTGAGGGGATGGATTCATATTCATTTTCATGTTTCTTTATCTTTTCATTTCCTAGGTCCACATTCAAAGGAGGGTTGGAGGACTTATCTTTAGACATAGAAATTTGATTTCCCGATCTAAGTGCAATGGAACAAACATTACCCTTGGCATTGGGTAATTGTTGAGCTGGGAGTTAGGAAGAATTGGATGGTTTCTACTGATTAAGGTGGCATGCAAGTTGACAAATTTGGGTTTCAATGTTCTTGAGACTAGAATGGGTGAAGGAGGAAATATCTTCAAAAGCGCTTTCCCATGGTTGCTTGGAAGACGAGGCTTGTCCCGGATTGGGATTACCTTGATTTATATTCTTGGGAAATAAATTTTATTGGTTTTGGAACTTTGAAAGCTCACTGGGATAATGGAATCCAGGAAGAGGATTGTTCCTTTGAGGTTGCGGAACAAAAGCATAAGGTTGTTGGAAGTTACCAAAACCTTGACCATATTGGAATTGGTTTGGGTTTTTAGGAGGTAATTCATGGGGATGAGATACAAGATTCCCATATATCGAGTTAGGTTTATATGTAGAAGATAAAGGATCAGAATGGGGTTGGTTGATGTTTCTAAAAAACTGACCTAATAGTTGAGGGTTGGTGTTCCTCTGAGCATATCATGAATTGAGCTCAATTGGTCCAGATGAATCTGATTTATCCTCTTCAAGTTGTGTACATAAATCAGTTGGATGAGATGGAGAGTTGTAGATTCAACAGTTTTTGATAGGTCCAAGAAACATTGATTGCGGAGAAGATGAGGTTGGGGATTTGGTACCCACAACTAGTTGTCTTACAAGACCTATAAGTTCACTCATCCACTCAGTCATCTTTTTCGGATCAAATGAATGAATATCATGGGCTTGTTTGACTTTATCTTGTGCTCGAATATGGAATTGTTTTGTTTTTGCATCCATGTTTCTTATAAGATCACTTGCAGTTGTAGCAGTTTTATCAACAAGAGCACCACCACTTGCGGAATCAATGAGAGTTATCTTGATATCCAATAACCCCTCATAGAAGTATTAAATCAAGATTTAGTTAGGGATTTGGTGGTGTGGTTAGGTTGCAACAATATTTTTGAACCTCTCATAGTATTCATGGAGTGATACACTTGGGAACTAACTGATTCCACTTATTTCCTTTCAGATAGAAGCAGTACGAGAATTAGGAAAGAATTTCTCTAAGAAGAGCTGCTTCATGTCATTCCATGTGGTTATATAACCAGGAGGTAGGTAGTAAATCCATGACTTAGCAGTGTCATCAAGGGAGAAAGTGAATTCTAAAAGTTTTATTTGTTCCTCAAAAACCCCTTGAGGCTTCATGGTAGAGAACACCACTTGGAACTCTTTAAGGTGGAGATGTGGATCCTCACCAGCTAGCCCATGGAAATGAGGGAGAAGATGAATTTAACCTGATTTGAGTTCGAAGTCATCTTCTATGTTAGTATATTGAAAACCAAGAGTTTGTTAATTCATATCAGGGTCAAAAATTTCTTTTAGTGTTTGTTCCCTATGATTGGCCATATCTAATTCAACTAGTTGGATGAGGACTGTGTCTTGAATTATTTGATATTCTCTTATGTTCCTCCTATATTGGTGAAGTGTTTGCTCAATTTAAAGGTCAAACACATCTGAGGGATTTTTTGAGAGGCTATGATGAATTTAAGGAGATGTTGGAATGAAAGGGGAGACAAGTTTTTCTTTGTATTTTTTCAGGTTATGATTTTTATGAGAAGACGGGTTTTTCTTTGTGTTTTTTTTTCATTTTTTTTATTTTTTTTTTGCTTTTTTACAATAACCAGAATCTAATGACTACTTAAAGCACCATATCTGGAAAATATTCCATTCAAAATACATATCCTATTGTCGCCTATCGACCAGTCAAGGTTTTGATGCTCTACTAATGTGTATAGCAGCACTTTGGTCGAATCCTCGGTGATGATACTTCTTAAATAGTCATTTGTTTTTAGTTGATTTTATTCTGATTAGGGGGTTTGTTTACAGAGAATAATTTAAATGATTTATTGAATATGATTTATTTAAGAAATTGATAAATATTTGGGTGAGTTCATCATTAGGTATTTATTCTTGTGAAATCATTGATCCTTGCTTTATATTGTATTAAATTAACACTCACTTCACAAGATAATGTTGATTGGAATTCCTAAGTGTTAAGGATTTAATCCAAACCTTAACATAACTTAAGGTTCTAATCTCAATCGGAGATTGTTTATGGTGGTGTATTTATGGTCTCAATAATCAATTTAAACCACACATTAAACAAAACAAGTCATTATTCCATGACATGTTAAGTCCAATATACACAATGTTAATTCAAAGAATATTCACTGAGAAAATAATCTCAATCACTTAACATCCCTAAATTTTGAGTCACCCCAATAATGTATTTAATCATACATTTGGGTGTTTAATAATCTGTTTATAATGATTATTATGATAAATTAATAAGAGAAGAAAAAGAAAGGGATACAAAAATAGTGGTGCATAGAACACACACACACGAACAATGATGATAATTAAAAATGGACTTTAGATTGAATGAGGAAGAAAATAAAGGGAAGAAGATCCAACTTTATTTAATCAATTTTAAGAACATTAATGTTAAACTACAGATGGTTGATGAGAATAAGAGACATTTAAGAATAAAATTTCATTAAAATATAATTACAAAACCCAAACACTTACACAATTACAAATGAAGAACAACACAAAAGTAAATGAAACAAAGCAAGGAAGAATGGTTTCTCAAGTAAAAAATTGACTTTGGAAGATATTATCAAGCCTTTTTCGGATCCTTGGTCGTTCCAACCTATCCTCCTTTATCTTAAATTCCAACTCCTTTGAAGGAGAGGATGGGGATGCCTTTATAGCCCAAGGAAGTGGACTGTTTTCATTCCAAATCTGTCCCGCCACTTGGCTCGATGAGTTGGGAATCCAGACAGCTTAATCAAGAGATATCTAATTCTCCAAAGTTTTATAAAATAATTTTTTACTACCTCTCTCAAAATTTGGAGTTATTTGGACCTATGGAGCCAATGTTATGGCCGGTTGATTAAACAATTTTAATCTGTCCATTTCAATCCAATCTTTTTAAAGTCCAAAATTTGAAAGGGTTTCTGAATATTAATATGCCGTCAAAGCCAAATGATTTCTTCAAAAACATAGGCCTGTTATATATATCCTATTTCATACTGAAAAATATTATCTCTATTTGATTATTACATCATGAGATATGTCATGAATTGTGTCCGGATTTTAATTGTTGGCCAAAATGGTGGGCTGGACTATAAGGCATTAGTTGGGCTCCTTGTTCTTGTAGTTGGACCTTCCAATTTTTATCCATAATTCCTATGGATAATATAGAACATATGGTGTAGTTTCATAAAATTTGGGCTTCGGTATTTATACCATTAAATCAATCATCTTTGATGGTCCAGTTTCATCACAAATTATTTGGGTCTTCTTGTGTTGACCATATGGGTCTTAAAATGGCCGAACTGGCCCATGATTAATTCTAACGATATGTGAGAAATTTAATAAGGAATAAGAAAAAAGAACCACACAATTGTAATCAGTAGTGTTAGAGTTATAAATAAAATAGTAAACTGACTCAATTGGACTACTTCAAAAAATGCTTAAAGATTATACTTAGTATTAAAACATTAATATTTCACACAAATTATGCACATTTCATATAAAATAAGTAAAGGGGGTATATAATAAGTCATTAAAATATTAATAACAACAATTTCATATTATTTTAATTATTTTTAAATGATATTAATTCTATTTATTATCTTAAAAACACAATATAAATGAAACAAATCCTTGAAAATAGAAGTTTCACCAATATCATTGTAATTAACTGTTATCTTAGTAATATTTTTTATTAATAAAAATTATTGTAAAATAATTATAAAATATGAAAATTGTGATCTAAAATATTAAATCAATTTTTTTATAATTAATTCTGATAATTGATGAAAAATACTTATTAATATAATTGAAAAAAAAATGGTTTTTAGAGTAACATATTACTTTAGTTTCCTAAAAATTAATCCTCGATTTTATAAATTAAACCTAGTAATTTTAAATAATTTATATTAATTAATAAATATATTTTTTTAAATTAAATTTTATTCCTAAAACTTTAATTCATTATTTTGTTAAGATAATATCATAAAAGTGGCGGTTTTGGAAAAATTAGTATTTCCACTATTCACTAAAAATCAATTATTTTATAAAAATATCATAAAATCTTATTAAAATAATTTAAAATTTATTTATCCAAAGATTAATTTGTTTTTTCATATTTATGTTATAAAATTTATAAATATTTCATTTAAATAAAAATACAATATATGAAGGAAGTATACTTTTATTGAAAAATTAACTTTTATAAATTTCAGTGTTCTTAATCCTATCTTGTATGCATTTCTAACTGATAATTATCTTACTTTCTACTGTATGTTTTATTCATATTATAATTTTCTTATCTAATATTTCATTGATCATTTTTGTTTCATGTTTTTTGTGAAAAAAACAATCGAACATAGTATTAATTTAGAGAGTAATTTTTTCTAAAATTAATGTTCATTAAATACCACCCCCTTAAATTAATTTAATCCTCATAGTTTTAATTATTACTCACTGATAAAAATAGGAAAGGGTATTCTAAACATATTTATCATTCAAGAGATAACATTTAATATGACATCTATCTTACAATCATATCCTACATTATATTACTTATCTTTCTGGAAACAATATTAATCCTTTTTACAATTATATAATCATGTACCTATATAAAAAATCATAAATTCTCCAAAATGTAAATTTCCCAAAGACATATAAATCTCCATGAAGTTAAACCACCCCAAAATCATATATTCCTCGAAAAAAGTAAATCTTGTTATTAACACTCCAATTTACTAACCACTAGATTAAAAATTCAAACACTAGTCAATATATATCACAAGACTAAATATTAGATAAACTTTACCAAAAACATCATTGATAGCTTTTTCATTAAACCAAATATAAATTCCTTTGAAATAATATAATTTAAATTTCTTTTGTAAAAATTAATAAACCCTTTATTACCTCAACATCAATCATATATTAAACCTGAGAGTTTTCCATACCTCAATCTTATGTTCTCTAATAGATATCTCTTAAAATATAACATTATCATAAAATCACATTTCAATGTTATTGATACCATTTATTATATTTTTCCAAATAGTTAAAGAAAAATTACTAAATAACACTCCTTAAATATTTCATACAATCCTATATTTTTAGAATGTATTATAATATCATCAATTAATAACGTTCACTAATGAAAATAGCTAAGAGAATAAATGTTTGATTACTATTATGATATCAAGATCACCACCTTATGTAAACTATAAAATTCACATTTTCCATCATAACAGGCATATACTAATTTTCTAAACCATTTATGTATCATCTCTTGATTTTTATAAGATATAGTGGTTTTGAGGCGCATACCTTTCTCGGATATATTTTTGTGATCCTATTTAAAAAAAATATTACCCAAAATGGTTACCAGTAAATTAAATGTAATTGATACTATTAATATAAAAAATAAATCAAAGATTTATTCTCTAATTAATCATTAATTTCATCCTTTGAAACTCTAATTTCAATGTCATTTTCTTTAATTTAGTTTCTCTTAACTTTATCCTAATCCCAAAAAGAACATTCCCAAAATTATGATGAACTTTATTATTATATTCTAAACACCAATATCCTTAAAATTTATGCTCTAAAATATTGATATGAACATTATACAAAAAATTACATATTAATTGTTATGTACATTAACTTTTGAATGTTAATGTATCAATATATATTATACATAGTTATTCATTATTAGTTTTTATGTCTTAAATGTATTCAAAACCATCATCTAGGATAATAAATATAATGTAATTTAAACAAGGAATATCCATTGAGAGTGTCTATCCAGGTGTATAGTCTTAGTCTTACTCATTGTTCACCAATGTAAAGATTGAGTTGACACCCAACCATTCCTTTTTAGGGTGATAACCCATCTGTGAATCTATACCATAGTTTCATTCAGGATATTATCTTATACATATAATTATCTCTTATATTTATCACTATAGTTTTCATTAATGTTATCTTATCCCAATCCATGAAATATTTAATGTTAACTCAACTACCCTAAAGCCTTATCGATACCATTGAAATTATGATAAACCTAAACTTATCAACTCTTAAAATATACTAAACTAACAACCTAGCCTCTAATTTTTCTAAAATTCACCTTGATACCAACTATTCCACACCACATACAGGACTATCTCAATAACATTAATTAAATAAAATATTTTATTATAATAGATTCCCAATACCACTTTTGTTTAATTTATAGAGAATTAGTAATAAATAATAACTTGAAAGACCCATGAATTTTTGAACTAATAGACATTTTTTTTCATTCCACTATATATGTAGATACTTTATCTATAACAATAATTCAACATATCTAAATAATTTTACACATTATATAAACATCTAGACAGTTCATAATTTTCTTATCCGTATAAACAAGGAAAAAGTAAATATATGAAAGGGGTGAGGTTATATTTTCATTAGGGATAAACATAATAAATAACAATAAATGATCAAAAGTGAGCATAATATCTGAAAATTGGTATAATATAGATATATAATTAATTGATACAAAATAAATATTTTGTTACAAAACATGAGTTATAGAATATGAAAATTCATAACATAAAAAATTAATCTAGTGAGTTTGGAAACGTTAGATAATAAACACGATCCATGAAATCGTAACATAGTTAATATAATAAGAAAAATGAGTGGAATAAATTTAATCATAGGAATATTTGTTAGGATACCCGTTATGAATATTACTGTGTGAAAAAACTAATTATGTTCATGCTTGAAAATGTGGGGAAACTCATTATTCCCATTCCTATGTGAAAAAACACATTATATCCACACATAACTATATCTTGATATATAAACTCAAACTAATGAATTGGAGTATGATATAGGACCCTAATCTTCATCATCTTTATATATGTGTTCCCCCAAAAAACAATCATCATTTTATCATAATTAAACTAAATTAATAAAATGGTTTGTGTATCATTTTTATAATTAATCACGTAAAGAAAACATTCAAATTCAATCAATAATAAAAACAGGTTATACAATTTTAAAATAAGTTTGTATCCAAATATATTTAGTAAAATTCTAGTAAAATAATAGTAAATAAAGATAATAAATCAAATGGTATTTAAGAAGTATTGATAAGGTTTATAAAGTTACGTTATTAATTTCCCCAATAATTTGATATATGGAATCTATGCGAAGACCCTCAAATCAAAGGATTTGAAAATATGGTATATATAGTGTAAATTCATTGGAAGAAAACAATTTGTAATATAAAAATAACTATATGTCATGAAAAATGAATTTTTGGATTATTTATCTTATAGATGTTTAAGGATTCTCATTTATATATACATAAGTAAATAATTAACTAGTGAATAAAAAAATTCGAAGATTAGTAGAATTTTAATTTGAAAAAAAATAAAATAAACTATTTTACATGAAAATAATTTTAAATAAAATTCACAAATTAATGGTAAAATAATTTAATTTCTAAAAATATGAAACATAGAAAATATTTTTTCAAATACTAGGAAAATAAAATCTTCGGAAAATTTTTTAGAAATAATTTTATTTTTTTATTTTTATAATTAAATTTTAAGATAAAAATTCACTAGTTTATTATGAAAATTAATTTTCAATATAATTGTAATGAAAAACTTTTAGGTATATTAAAATATTAATTTTTACTAAATTTCTAATAATAGACTCCTGAAAAGGATATAATTGATTTGTTGATAAAATATGGAGTGGAAGAAAAATTATATATCCATTATAAATGAAAGGTTTTAATATTTTGAAACACCTTTATTGAAAACTCACCATATAAATAGGGAAATAAAATTTCCATTTGAAAATTTTTAATCTAAAATAAGAATATCACATGAAATAATCCAAATTTTAATTCCCAAAAAGGATTGAAAAAATTATTGAGAATAAGAATATAAAAAAGTTGGGGAATGATATGTTGGGAAGAATGGGAGTTATTCTTACCAATTTAAAACCTATAATTGAGAATGTACTTAATATAATTAGTTTATAATAGTGAGAAAAATTAACTTCCCCAAAGTAAATATAAATAACTATTCGAAAATAAATAAATAGAGGGATAATAGGGGCTTATAATATCATAACTAAGTAAATATATTTCAGTTAGAGTAACATTTAAATACAAACCCATTGAATGATAAATATATTGAAAGTGATCATATAATTCCATGAATTAAAGATAATTTTGTATATAACATAAACAATAAGTATTATATAAATATTATAAAATTATATGGGTTCATAAAAAGAAGCTTGTCTCAAGAAATAGTAATTAAGGCCAAGAAATCACTTTTATGTAACCTAATATTTGATGTAAGAATAATTTGATAATGGGGTTATAAAGAATAATTATATAACCAAATAAATAAATGATTAAATATAAGAAAAAAATATTATTCAGTATAATTATTCAAACATGTAACAATATAGGTCAATAATAAATTTTGAAAATCGATGCAAAAAATGAGTAAGGACAAACCACTAAAATGGTCTGAATTCACCCAAACGGTGAACCTAAATTACATAATTAAAAAATTAACATTATTATTTAACTTATTAAGAACCTTATTCATCTATATTTAATTTAAATATCACCATTTATTGTTACATTATGTTCATTTGTTAGATATTTTTTGTTTATGTTTGATATTTTATGTGGTTTGGTCAATTTATTCATAACACTTTTGGTGTGTTTAACATGGTTAATGGTGTCATAGAAAAAATTCATAATATTCATAATTTTATCGAGGTATGTCCTTTATTATTTAATTATGATATTATTTATATTTTTATGTTTATTTTTATAAAATTAACTCATAGTAGGAAAGGTATTCTAATATGTTTGTTTTACGTGGTTAAGTTTACTGTAACAATTTATTATTAATATAAATTATAGAATGTATAATATTATCCGTATATAATATTAATAGTTTCATAAAAATAATGTGTTTACCATAAAATATATATTTTTAATTTCATCCATGTTACGTGGTGATGGAAAATATAGCACATCACTTTGTGGATGTGGTCATCCGCACAGATTCAGGATTTGTGTTCTTTTGTTCTTCAAAGTAGATGGGAAGGAATAAATAAGTGTTATTACAACATTAAAATGAATCTTAGGTATACTAATGATACTAAGGAAATTATTTTTATATTTTTAGGGTAGTTTTGGAAGATAAGTATTAAGAAGAAAAGCATAAGGATTAAGTGATACTCACTTTGGGACATTGAACATTCTTTTGAAAGTATCCTTATAAATGAAGGGTTTTGAATAAATTGTGGGGATCATTGGATTTTTTAAGTGAAATTTAATTCGTGAATAGAAATATTTTCATATTTTTTGGACGAAAATTTAATTAATAATGGTTTTATAAAGTGGTGTAATGGTTCCCATTTTATAATTGAAGAAAATGGAACTTTTGTGAACACCCATTATTTTTCTATAACGAAATGACATAATCCAAGGGTAAATGGTTAAAAAAGATTGATAAATAATTTATTTTTTGGGTTATTATTTTTTTAAATACTCCACCAATAAATTACTCATTTGTTGTGAATATTTTTTAAGTCATTTACTCTTATATTTTTACTTTTACCAGTTTTTTTACAGGGATAACTAGTTCATAACCAAGTAACATGTGGTTTAATAAAAAATATAAAATAACCCATCATAAAAAATTTGGTTTTTATGAATATAATTTAAATATCCATTTAATCAATTTATAATTCTAAAAAATATAAAATTAACATTTAATTTAAAACATTTTATATATAGAGAAACAATTCTTCTGGGAAAATGATGTTTTGACCATTATCTATTCTTAATCATATATAGCATTGATTATACATTAATTTTTTCATAATATAACATTATATAAGTTTAAATATAATATTAGTTTCATTATTTAAAATATAATAATTTATTTTCTTTGATAAAAAATTCACAATATTAAAAAAACAAATATTTAAAAATATTAGTTTCACCATTATCACTGTAACTAACTTGAATCTTAGTAAAATTATTTTCTTGCCTAAAATTAAATTGAAATAAATAAATAATATGAAATTTATTATAAAAAATATTAAAACCATTTTATATATTTAAATTCTATAAGTTATGAAAACTAATTATTAATATATTTGAATAAAAATAATTTTTTGAGTAAAATATTACTTATATTTCCAAAAAATTAAAAATAGATTTAAAATATTCAATATATTACTTCAAAATTAATTACATTAATTATTAAATATTTTTATATTTAATATAAAAAAAGTTTTCATAAATTTTTAATTCATTTTAATGTTGAGATAATCTCCCTAAAGTGATAGTTTTTTGTAAAATCGGTATTTTTACTATTAACATAAAAATAAATTATTTTAAAAAAACTGAAAAACTCATCCTTATATAATTTTAAAATGATAAACCCCAAAATGATATAAATTTTTCAAATTATAACTATAATATTAATAATTTTTTTTAAATAAAAAATTAAAATATAGAGGAAAATTTTTTTATTGAAAAATTACCTTTTTAAACATTAAGTGTTCGTGATCCTATTTTGTACACATTTATAAGTTATTGATATATTCTAATATAATATTTTTTTATTTTAATAGTTATTTTAACAAATGTGTCATATATTTTTTATTTCTATGTTTCCTGTGAAATAAGCTAGAGAAGATAATATGCATTCAGGGAAAATATATTCCAAAATCTTAGGTCTTTGTAATATTGAAATATCATTATTAATCTAGAATCTCAAATATATCAATTATTAAATTAAATTTATCACATTTAGTACATGTGGACCATATTCTATTCTAGCGTTGAATTTATATGTGTTCAGCGTAATGATAATATCATTTGTGTGTTTCTTTAATTCAAACATGTAAACTTCTTAAAGATGAGACAACATAGTATAACCACCATATCATCATGTCACATGTCCTTATGTTACTATGGAAACTCATTGGGCATTTATGATAACATTATTTTGTGAACATTAAATGTTACATCCATGAGTCTCCTATAAGCTTCATTTTTGCGCTCACATGCTTTTGATATCGCTCAAAAAGTAGTGGTGACTTTAGAATATAAAATTTCATAGAATATCATCGTATTATATCAAATATGTTGTTCTATTTTTATAAATTTTTATCATTTGGGGATGTTCATTATCCAGAATTTATCTTCGATTTTTTGTGGTATTACATTCCATTTTTATAAAAAATAAAACAATAGTATACTGGAACTTTTATCTTGATTACCAGTTGTTTAGACAATATCGGTTTATTAATCATAAATGTCTCCCGATATTTTATACAAAAACTAGTTTCCCTCAACTACTCTATTTGGAATAATCAATTACTTGATTATTCTAGAGAGAAACTATCCTTAAACATCTCTTTAAATATTAATGTATGGTGTCAACACTACTCTAGAAGACAAAGTTAGGCTTTTGGATAGATCACTACATTAACTCATATCTCATTGATCTTCTGAGCGGAATACCTTATCCAATAAATCTTTAAATTGTTTTTTTTAACCTTTACCACTATAATATCACTAATAATGCTAAAAATATTTCATTTATATTAATTTTAGAAAATCAAACCAACAAATATTATTATAACTACCTGATAGGAGGAGACACCCTCAACTATGGCTAATGAGAACCTTGAACTATCATTTCAATCTAACGTATGTGATACTTGGTTTTTGTGACATAATATTTTCATTGATGGTTTTTTAATGTTAATTATTTCCATCATGATTAAAATATTAATCTATTTATCATCCATGTAACTATGTGATCGTGTTCAAAATTTTAACAACCAAAAAATAGAAAACAATCCTTTTATGTTTGTTCATTTTAACTATGAAAACTTGTTAACTATTATATGTGATTATTTATTAACCATACATTTCAAAAATAATTAAACAATCCTGGAAATCAAAATAAATAGGCATGAAAATGAGATATTATCTAATGGATAATCCATCAAGAAAAATATATATTGACTAAGATGCTAAGGGAATTCGTTGGGTCCTGTTATAAATCCAATTAAATCACCCCATCATCCCTCATATATCATATCAATTTTTGGTCTACACCAACTCACAAGTATATTCATGTAAACATGAATACCTAAAATATCTAAAATTTATACTCATGTGTAGGTGGGTGGAACTTGAGATGTAGGAGTTACATTTTATCACTCAAATGTTTACACGTATGACCTTATACATTTAATTAATTATGGATTATATTCATAATATCAAAACTATTACTTAATAACTTAATTACTACAAACCATACACCATTGAAATAATTATGTAAAATAATAACCCAAACATATAAAGGTCACTATCAATTCATAACCATCCAATGTATATCCACAATTAGTATAAAATAATAAATAATAACATATTATATTTATTATTCAATACAGAGTCAAGAAGCTATAATAGTGAACAAATCTGTTTGTGGCAGTACCTCAGTGGGGTTCTTACTTCTTGGTCAATGTGTGGAGACATTGTATCATGCCTTTGTGGTGTTGATGGATTCCACCCCAATAAATTTTCGTTTCCATTAAAAAAATTCAACTTAATGGTATTTTATGAACTAATATATAACAAAAATAATTTTAATCCATAATCAACTTGTCCCATTCCCCATGATTATTTTTTTCAAATATATAGATTCTTTAAAATATTTTTTTTAAAATTTTAATGAATTTTAATTCCCAAATGGTCTTCAACGTGGGTATTATTGTGATTTTGGTTCTAGAATGGACCTTTGTTGTTGAGAAAGTTCAGCAGGGTCTGATCCTATCGAAAACAGGTTGTATAAACCAGGATGTTGGTCAAGTCAATGGTAGTGGAACCTGTGTAATTTTTGGGAGCTAATAGGGAGGGGTAGTTCCACCAACCAAGGTAATGTGTTTTTCAAAAAAAATTATAAAAAAATTGCTAACCAAATTAGTCACAATCCGCACCAGCCCTCTAATTTGGCATGGGATGTGGAGACCATATAGTTTATTGTCCCAAATGGTTTTATTTTTTAATATTTTTTTAACTATGTTATGATGTTTTAGCCTCTCTCTATATCTGTAGCATGTGTAATTGATGGAATCAATTTTTCTCCCCCCCCCTTTTAAGTTTAATATATTTATCCACAAAACTTTTAACGCTAATATTTTAGTATCTCATCCATATATTCTTTGATCAAGGAATTATTTAAGCTATTGAGACTATATTGACACCCAATATATGAATTATAATGAATTTTTTGAAAATTAATACTTCAACAGTGCAGTACCACTTTGATACCAAATGACAAAACCACAACATGAATGAAGTGTTTATGTCCAATAATTTGAACAAAAATTAACTATATAATCATTATAAAACTAAATATGGCATTCCACATTTGGTTTCATCAATAGATTATGTGAAAATAAAGTAAATTAAGAAAATAAGATAAAAAAATTGCCATTGTAGAATGACATAGACTCAGGTTCCTACACTCATATCTGAATCATTTTAGCTCAGAAGAACTAAGAGAGGACCTGAGAGTTCATCTACACATGCACCATATCCCATATATTGTTGTTTTATGTTGTTCATGTATTGGTATGAATGAATTTTGAGCTTTATTAAATCCATTTAATTGTTCAAAGATAACACAATCTATACATGTTCTTGGAATGATTTTTTCATGATCTTCCATTTGGATTCTACCTCTATAACTTGAGAGACAATTTTACTAAGTGAAAATTTTTTACTAGAGTCTCAACATCTTCTAGGATAAAATATGGCGATATAATTTATTTTATGATTAAATAATTTTATTTTATGTGCCAATGTAAACATAACATTCATGAAGAAACTACGCTTATGACTGTATTAATATATCGTAAATGTCATTGAAACATAAAAACTAACATAAAACATTACAAACTATCATTTTTTAATAGATGAGCCATATACATAGCTCTTTTTTCCCAGATACATGCCTTGAATAAATAAAATTTGTTTCAAAAACTAATTTTCTCATATTCAATTATTTAAACATAAATAACTTATGAATATATATATAAATAAATTAAATTATAATTATAATGAACTAAGATAATATATAACTAAATTTATTTATTTATTTCGTGTAATCATTCACATTTAGAAATTAATTCAGGGCCATATAAGGTTATCACTTCATCATAAACACCAGTTCATCAAAATTGGTTAAAAAAATTATACACTATGCATATGACGCTCTAGGACATTATCAATATTATAGTATAGAACAGAAATGATGTATATAAATCATGGTTTATTTTATTCTATAAACATTTAAAAAAAATCTCGTAATGCAAATAGAGGAACTCAGGTCAAATCCATATTGATTACATTAAATTTTATAGAACCAAGTGTTTTTATTTGTCCAAAGAATTGGGGTTATGTGATTATAGATCGTTGATTAAATGAATTTTTGTAGATTATAAATTTATCTAGGGTGTATATTAAGTACATCCAAATAACATATGGATTTCATAGAGCATATGTAACAAATTGTGTTAAAATAGCATTCATCACATTAGTAGGGTAGGATTGGATTTCTAAAAAACTTTTAACCCAATACATCACTCAAGAATCAATTTAAAAACATGGATATAATAAATTGTATAATAATATATAAACCCTTGCATGTTAATTGTTTAATAAATTGATGAATCCCATAGACTCTATAGAATATTTCATTAGTCTATGACATATTCAATAGAAGCACAAAGAAATATTTAACAAACATGGATAATGTTTCCTCTCAATTGATATATCATTAATAATCATAAACACACCCCAAATGGATATATACATATCCATAGATAAGGTCATTAATTGGTTAAGAGTAATTTAAATGGGAAAGAGTATAAAAAATAAATATGGTGAAAGCATAGACTTGTATGATTACTATAAACTCACAAACGAACACACACTAAAAATAAAATTAAAATAGTGAAGGAGGGAAGGGATTTAAATAGAATATAAACTTAATTAAAATCAAAAAACAATATATACTTATTTAGTTATAGATAAATAGATCATAACATAACCTTCATTAACAGAAAAATTGTATTACAATGACCCTTACAAGACAATATATTATATAATTAGAAAATAAGGCTAAGAAGAGTTGATAAATGGCCAATATAGTTTAGAAATGGTGATTTTTGTGTCCTCGTATTCCCTTTATAAAGTTTATATAGTTTCACATTCTCCCCTTATGCTCCCAAAAATTTCATCCCCCTTGAATGGGAATAGAGACACATATTTATAAGTCATGGGTGGTTTTGTTTCTCTCAAAATATATCCATTTATTTTGAACACCTATATGATTAAGTATAAAATCTTATCTAGAAAATTTGTATTCTAAAATATTTTTTTAGCCCTCTTATAGTTTTTCTAAGGAAATTTAAAGGCATTGGACATGTGTAGAAGAATTTTGGATTATTAATTAAGGACACAAGTTGTGGTCTTTAATGATCAATATTTCTCTCATAGACTATCATTAGATGAATTAATGGCCTTGAAGTTGACAAATTATTTATTGGTGATTTTAGAGTAAATTGTTTCACATCAATTAAAATTTCTCTATGTAAAATGTGAGATCCGTTTATGCTTTTTTGGAAGATATTTCCTAATTATTGAGGTATAGTCCAAATGGTGAAAAATATATTTCCAATATTTTGGGATTACATTGGGATTCCTATAACGGAATTGGGAATTGAAAATTTTAACTTAAATATCCTAGAATTTTTCAGGAAAGCCTTTGATGTTTTATGTATTTTCTAATTATAGAATTATCCAAAAAACTAAGACATCAAAAGTTATGAAAATTTATTCATCATACATTTAGTTCTTCTCATGTGATCTAAATATCCCTCCAAATGGATAATTTTTTCAAGGATTTAGTTATGTTAAATGTAGTAATGTGAGTCATGAACCCTGTAAAATAAGAATTACAAAATTTTGATCATTCACTTGGATTATATAATTTAAATATCATAATTCCCTAGAATGGTATTAATTAAACAATGTCGAAAAATATTTTTTAATAAAAAATAAAGTAAGGACTTACATAAAGGGAAAAGCAGAGTTACATGACCTGAAAACATGGAAAATTATATTTATCACATTGAAGTATGGTCATAAACTCGCTGGGTGTTCTGTAGTAGTGAGTACAATTTCCTTCAGAGGCTCCATTGTTAGAAATCTAGTCAACAAGTTGATTCACCTCACGATAAATGTGTTTGATGACGATATTAATTAAAGTAAGTATTCCCAAGAAGTTAATTCATTTT
Source organism: Viscum album (assembly GCA_963277665.1). Classification (NCBI taxonomy): domain Eukaryota; kingdom Viridiplantae; phylum Streptophyta; class Magnoliopsida; order Santalales; family Viscaceae; genus Viscum; species Viscum album. Next base: position 641,441,656 of record OY728123.1, read on the forward strand.
CTAGTGAGATTCCAAGCAAGATGAATTTTACCCATCCAGAATTCTTGCATGATTGCAGTCGAGTCTCTTTCAAACCAGACCATGTTCCAGTTTCTTTGTCGATAAATTTCAACTTCCTTTATCAGAGAAAGAATCTCTACTTCAAGTGCAATGGAGTGGCTGCATCCCATAGCACCAAGTATTCGTACATCAATTTTTTCACATCAATATTATGTATCTAAAGATTTTGAAATATATTTAAGATTATTATCAAAAAATAATGATGTTCCCATTATTATAAAGAAATATTATAACCTTATTATATAATAAATAATCAAAATAAATTAACATTTAATTAATATATAAAGAAGTAATAACACCATTATTATAAGAATAAATAATGAATATATATTTGTATATAAGATATATTAATCAAAATGTAATACTCATGTTGATTCGGGGGAACTTAATATCACGTGATTAAATACACAGAAGTCTAAATTATTTTATTAGTGTAAAATCAAGTCATAGAATTACTAAAATACCATTTTCACATAAATATATCATTCTTTGACCTGATAATAATATTATATTCTATAAAAAATTAAAAACCCTTCACACATAGTAATTCAACATATAAAAAAATATTTATAATGTTAAGTACATGTAAGATACTAAAAATATTCCACTTATTCCTATAATAAAAGTATATTTCCATTATATATTGAGTAATGAAATAGATATTAGTATTATTTCCATTGTTTAATTATTTCACAATAACTCCCTTATCAAATTACTTGATTATTGTATGATATTCATCCTTAATGCATCATATTTATCAAAACTTTTTACTGTCTTCTTTGAAGTAAAATTGACATTCAATTCAAATAAATTTTCTAAAGTCACCCCGTTAGTAATATCCTTGTTCACTTTCTTATAAATTTATAAAAATCTTGTAATATAATGTCCCTAACCTTTAATCATATTATTACATGATTTTAAGTATAACCGACCATCAAATTACCAGCCATGGATCGTAAATTCTAGTTCCCTTGGATGATTAAGTACATAAACTTAAAAACATGGAAATAGAATAAAATATATTTATTTTAGTCATACATAAAGAGATTATAAATTAAATTGGGCTCCTATATTTGTATAAGATAACCTAGGGAATACATAAACAAAAGGAATGATCTAAAAATCCCTTTTATGGATATAAACCTAGGAATAAAGCAAAGCACATGGGTTAGAAGGAATTAAATGATGACATAAAATGCATAGAACCTGAATAAATAAAATGAATCATAAAATGTATAGTATGGGGATATGTAATATTAGAATAATAGGAATGTGGAAACAATACACAACAAGACATAAGAATGAGTAAAGGCTAACTACCAAGACCATTTAACATGGTGGAAAAAGTCCCATAAAGGAATCAGGTTCACTCCTTATCCCAACATGATGTCTCAAGAGATTAAGCATTAACCGATGTATTCAATATATATATAGGTGAACCCATCACAAAATTTTCACGAATATGTGTTCTAGAAATATAATCAATCATGATGTATAAACATAATGGTTACCCAAAGAAAGAATTGGTTATCATAAACATGTCATAAATCATAAAAAAAGAGTATCATATAACTATTTAACAAATAACCTATTTAAATAAAATAAGGAAATTAATAAAGGAAAATAGGCACAAAAAACTATAAATTATGTCCAAATAATGGGAGAACATTTAAAAATATATATTATGAATCATTATAAATGATCCACTTTTGTGCAGTTTAAGGGAAAACATTAAAGAGTATTTTAAATAGAAAATCATAATTGTTTGTATAAAATAAGAAATGATCCAAGATTTTATTTCAAGACAAAATTAGGGATTTTATAAAAACTAGGGTATCTAAAAACTTATTATTGAGTTCACATGAAAATAGGTACAATATTGGGACATTCCCTTTTATTGGGCTTACTTAAGGAAAGAATTTCAAATATATCCTTTGTAAACATGTATTTCCCCATAAAATAAAGATGTAATGATATGGATACATGAGTTTGGAATATATAGAAAAAATTATAATTTTTATGTAAAAATATAATATTTAAATTGGGGTAAAGAGTGAACAATCATAACCCAAAGGAAAAAAATGGAGGTTTAAAAAAATCCCTTACCTTGTGTCTGAAAGTGTTCTGTACTTGATCATAAAGTACCTGATTATAAAATTAAATCCCCATATTAATAAATTCATATCCTTTTATACATGTATTTTTTTATTATTTTATTAAGATCATTTATATACTTTTTTATGAGTTGTAAGATTCAATTTCAATATTCATAAGTGTTCATTTCCATGGTTTTCATGAATGGTTCACTTTTATAAATGTATGAAATATCATGTAAAATGGGAATAGATATAAAAAATTAATGTTATATGTAATTAATGAAAATCTTGAATATTAAATGGTTATATAATTCATTTGGTTATTTGGGGTGGGGATAAATCAATAGATAAGACGTTAGTGATATTTGTTTAGACAGTTTTGGAAGTTTTTCGAACACCACAAACTAGATTGGTTTCATTATTCATTATTTTGTATAAAAGTAATTTTTAGAAAATAAATAAGGTTATAAAATATTTTTTTAAATCTATACAACCATTATAATGGTTTTATATCCATCCTCAAAGGCCAAAAATGAAAATTAAAACATGTTATCCTTGAAGGCGATAAAACAACTCCACTCTGATGATATTTTAATTTTTAGAATAAAATGAAGAGAAAAGGAGAATTGGCTATGGATTTTACATTAATATAATAAAATTAAAGTATATATAAGATACTATATTTATCATGTATATTTGGATAGAGGAGTTGAGGATATTATATGAATATAGAATAAAGTGAAAAAAATAATGAAAGGGAAAGTGGATTTTACCTCTTGAATTCTTCTCCATGAGAACCTCCTTAGGGAAATTGGTTTTGATATTTTTTTTAGAAAATAACCTCCTATAATTGATAAAGATACTTGGGAAAAAGATTTGGTAGAAATTGTAAAGTCTCCAATGCTTAAGTGGTGTAAGGAGATGATGTAGAGAGAGGTGGTATTTATAGTGGAGGAGAGTGTTGTTTTTTCTATTATTTTACTCATTTTTTTATTATTTTGGGCCAAAAATAAAAATAGTGTGGATTCTTATGACTATGTATAGTATATTGTGCATGTTAGTGCTAAAAGAATGTTTTAAAATCAACTATACATCAACCATGAATCAATAATTCATGTATTTATCTTATACTATAAATTATTATATTTCACTATTCAATAAAAAATAATCTATTTTGGAAAAATAAATAAAATTCACCCCTACCATTTTTCAACATGAAATTTAAAAAGTAGACTCAATTTTATTAAAATAATTTTCTGAATATGAGTAATTTAATTTTTAATATAATCATCATTTACTCAGAAAATACTTGTTTTAAAATGATAACTACTTTTATTACACTTTGAAAAATTAATTAAGGTCTCATAAAATTAGATTATAATAATAAGAAAATAAAATATTAATTTATGAATACATCTTCGTAATATAAATTTTCCATTAAATCATTATATTAATTATAAAATTTAAATTAAATATTAATTACTTACAAAAATATCAAAAATCAATTTATCATTTCTATAACATCTATTTACTTATACTATGATCAAATTATATAATATATTACTTTATAAAAATATTAAATTTTATTAATAATTTAATAGGTGATGATACTATTCTATTGTCCAGATTACTATTCCTAATAGTCATGTTACTATTCAAAGGGTAAATTTACTATTCCATTAGTATGGGTTCCTTAACTTCTACAAAGGCCTCTTATTTCAATAATTATTCATTTATAAAGTTTTTATTGTGTTATGTATGTGATTTTATTAGATTTATACTATATGAAATAATTATAAGAAGGAAAACTTCATGGAATAAATTTTGTGTCGTTATATTCTTCCCCCTTATGAAATTTTACTCTAAAATTTTTGTTTTACAAAATAATGGTAAAACATGTGGGGGTACTTATCATTAATTTCTTACTCTGGTTACCATGTTTTCTATTCTTACTTATGGTTATTCTATACTACATTTACTAGGTGAGTGGCCTTGTTTCATAGAACATTATATCTATGATCCAACATCTTCACTACTACTCCCTGTAAGAGAGATCACTTTCCAACTATATAACCTCTAAATTTAGTACATGTGATGGATATGGTATGTACTTATAGAAGAGGGATAGGTGTTATATGTCATATAATTAAGACATGGTTGGTGGAAGTTCTAATAGATAGTCTACTACTCTAATTTAATCAAGAATCTCAAAGGTGTTGATGTACCTCAAACAGAGCATTCTTTTCTTCTAAAATCTCATTATCCTCTTCCATAGAGATATGAAGAGGAATATTGTGTCTCTGACCTTAAACATAAGGTAACGTCAATGATTATTCGAAAAGTACTCCTGATAATTTTGTGCTTTCTTGATGTGATGTAGAATGTTTTTCACCTTTTCCACCATTTCTTCAACCATTTCAGGTCTGATAAAAATATGTTCACCAGCTTCATCCCGACATGTATTTTTTCTTTACTATTTCCCATAATGGGATTCATATGGCCCTATTTAGATTCTCGAGTGGAAATTATTACTATAATATAGCAAGATGAGAGAAATATTTTGGACTCATTATCAACTCTATTGAAAAATATCTCAACATCTCTTCCAGTGTCTGAAGAGTCCACTCATATTGACCATCAGTTTGATAAAGATAGGATATACTAAAGTTTAACTTAGTATTTAGAGTAACTTAGATACTTTCCTAGAACATTGAGACAAATCTAATATCCTGATTAGATAAAATTGATAGTGGTACTTCATGAAGCCTCACCACTTCTTTGATGTGTACCTATGGTTGATCCAGTGATAAGTCCTCCTGAATTGTGATAAATTCTTCTATATTTGTATGAAGACCCACAATAACCCATATAGATTTGTTTCCTTTAGATTTCTTCCGAAGTCCAATGAAAAATTACAGAGTGATGTTTTCCCATTTATATGTTGGTATGGGTAATGGTTTTATCGTACCCTTATAATATTCCCATACATCGTTCACTTTCTGATATACCAGGCACATTAATGTATATTCTGCAATCACCTTTTTGTATTTTCCAAGAAATAGTTCTCTTAGAGATCTCAATACATATTTGTCCTCTATGGGTGAATATAGAAGGTTGAGCAATGTGTTTCACTTAGAAGATCATTTTTATCTCTCGATTGGATGGTACACATAGTCATGAGCCGAATCTTATAATTCCTTCCTCATCAATTTTCAACTCTGTAGATGTCCCTTTCTCATTGATTCCACACTCTTCTTAATTTCCACATCATTTATTTTAGCATCCTTTATTTTCACCATTAGGGATGTTTGAGAAATAATTTTATAGTTATTAATTATGTCACTTAAATAATGATTCGCATGTTCATCCTTTTTCAAATCTAATAAGATTGGATCATTATCAATTCTAATCATTGATAATGTTGCAGGATCCTTTCTACTTAGAGCATCAACCACTTTATTTTCCATAATGGGATGCTTGTGGATTAATCAATCATAATCCTTGATGAGCTCTAACCATCTTCATTGGTGAATATTAATATCTTTATATGTGAATATATATTTTAGGATCTTATGATCATTATATATCTCACACTCCTCCATATAAAGATAATTCCATTTGATTTTGAATGCAAATATCACATCTACCAACTCCAAATCATGTGTGGTGTAGTTTTTCTCATTATTTTCAACTACCATGAGGTATAGGATATAAATACATCACTTTAAATCGGTACACATCGTAATACATTATTTTCTGTATTGTTGTACACCACAAAGAGTTCTCCATTTATCGGTTGTGTGACCACTAGTGTAGTAATAATCCTTTTTTCAACTCATTGATTCAGTCTTCACATTTACTATTCGAGATAAACATTAATCCCTTCCAAGTAAGTATAGTTAGTCGGTTTTACAATCAAGATAAGTTCTTATAAAATTTTCTATAATACTCGGCTAGACCAAGGAAATAACATATTTCAATTACAGATATTGGCATGGGACACTCTTCAATTTCATTTTTCCTATAAGGCTCTATAGATATTTCTTTGTTGGTGAAAACATTCCCAAATAATGATACTTCCTCCATCCATAACTCACATTCACTGTACCTTTCATAAATTTTACCCCTTCAAAAAGACTTCATCATAGTATTAAAATTCTCCTCTTGTTTCTCCTTTATCTTGGAGTATATCAGACTATCATTTGGAAAGGCTACAACAAATTTGTGGAGGTAATCTCTAAATACTCTATTCATCAAATCCAAGAAAATTTTTGGACAATTAGTTAGTGCAAGGGGAATCTTTGTGAACTCATAGTTTCCATAACTCACTTGAGAGGGATTCATGGGAATATCTTCCTTCCTTACTATTAATTGGTGATATCTCGACCAAATTTCATCCTTAGATAAATAACTGGGCCCACCTAGTTTATCGAAAAATACAACCAATTGTGTAAGGGGATACTTTTTCTTTATCATGATCTTGTTGAACTCACGATAATCAACACATATGTTCATTGATCCAACCTTCTTCTTTACAAAGAGGACTATTGCACCCCATGATGAATCACGCAAGCGTATATAACCCCTGTTAAGATTGACAAATATCTTATTCTTCCGTTCATACAACTCAAAGGTGGAAATTATATAAGGATTCATTAATATAAGAATAGATCCATGAATAATATCAATTGATAACTCAACCAATTTATCAATAGGAACACCAAGAAATTTTTCCGGGAATACATCAGTATATTCCCTCACAATGAGCATGTCTTCGAGCATGATTCTACCATTTGTATCAATCCTTTAATCGTGATATGTATTCTCATAAGGAAATAGTTTCCCCAATTGAGTTTATGATTCTAAAGGAGATTAATCATCATACTTAAACTTTTACAAAATTGGTGGATGCTTCGGTATATAGAGAGCGATATCCCTTTCTTGAGAGATGAGGTTGGATTTGAATAAAGATAATCAATCCATGCTCAATTTAGCATAAAAACCCACCATAGTAAGTAAAAGGTTAATTTATGGGAGGATTAATCCACAAGCCTTGACCAGGGAGAATTTATATACTTTGGATGAAATAATTTCTATATTTTATGTTCTCACAGATAACACAACCTCCATATTTTGAGGTGGTGTTTGAAAAGTTCTAATAAACTTATAATATTTTAATAATGCATAGAACTAGAAACAAATTGTATTTTTTATATTCTTGAATGAATAACCAATATACCTATCACTACATCATTGTCGAGATCCACCTCCATAGTAGTAATTGCATATGAAACTCCTTGTTTCCGTAGGGATTATTGTTGTTGATTTTCTCAAATAACCATTGGATTAGGTCAATGGATGAAATAACTATCATGTTCCTTATAGTTGAAAACTGCACAATAGGATGAGGGTTGATCTGAACCTTACCTTATTCTTCCTAATTAGTGGTATTATTCATATCCCTTAGGTATGTTTTAGTCATATACCCCTCAATTATATATTTATAGAATCTATTAGTTCCCCTTAAGTATTTTTAATGATGATTCTTCATATACTTTTGACATGTGTTATGTTGGGTATTCTTTCCATCATTGGATTTATTTTTTGATCCAAACATATTAAACTCTATTTTTCTCTTTTTTTCATCCTACCCATGAGACCACTGAGATTATCAAATCTCCATTTAGACCTTAAGAGCACAATAGAAAATATTCCCATAACTTTCAATGTATTGACACGCCAATGCTTTTTGTATACATGGATTTATTCTGGTAAATAATCAATCCTCCTTTATTTCAGTGTTCAAGAAAATTCTAGTGGTGTGTCGTGGAAGCCTTGTGAATTTTTCCTCATACACACTAATAGAATCAACATTTTTTATTCAGTCTAGGGAACTCCCTTTCCATATTAAGGTGGGGGTGTGGTGAAAATATTTATTAAAAAATATTTTCTTAAAAACATACAACTCCATGGAATTAATTTTCTCCTTGGACTTTGTGTTCTTGATCAGTGTTCACCATTAATTAGATTCCCCATCAAAATCATAGACTTCCAACATAGCATTTTCTTCTTCTAAGAACTTGAGGACAGAGAATATCTTCTCAATAGAGGTAATCCATTATTTAGCGTGGAGGGCGTCTGAATATCTACTAAAAATTGGAGTCCTTTTTCCACATAAAGGATTGAACCACAAATTTCCCTTTCCTAGGATAATGAGGATGTTCTGCATGATTTAAGTAATTATTCTTAACTTGATCCAGCTAAGATATTACTTTCATTAGGTTTTGGGCACCCATTCTTATCATATTTGAAATATCATTAGGGAAATCTTCACATTGACTATCACATTTATTATTTCCACAAGTTCTTCTATTTCTATCCATTTAGTAATAAAAAGAAAGTAAAATTTGTGGGATTGAATACTTAGCTAATAACCATGTGAAAATGTAGACGTGAACATAAAGGGATAAACTTGTAAATGAAAAGTATATCCTAGATTTTGATTCCCAATGTTTTAATCTAGGAAATACATGGTGATATAATTATCCCTATGGATCTTACTAAAGTGATCCAGTATTAATATTTAAAAAACCTAGACCTTTCCCTTGTACCAAATATAGAATTCCTAGCCTTTTACAGACATTATTAAATGACTTTAATCTTAATTAACTATCAAATTAAAGACCAAGGATCGTAAATTCATGTGTCTTTGTAGGATTAGGTACATAAAACTAAAAACCTGGAAATAGAATAAAAAATATTTATTTTAATCATCCCTAAAGAGATCCTAATATCCACTGATCTCCTACATCTACAAATTATAACATAGGGAATAAATTGACAAAAGGTATGTGCTAAATATCCTTATAAGGGTATAAACATAGTAACTAATTAAAGAACATGGGTTAAAAGTTATAACATGATGACATAAAGATTCGTGGATCATGAACAAACAGAAGGAATCATAACATGTAGAGTATGGTGACATGTAAAAATAGAATAATAGTATTGTGGAAACAACACAACCTAACAGATTCATGAGTCAAGGCTAACTTCCAAGACCTTTTCACATGGAGTACAAAGTCCCATAAAAGAAACAGGTTCACTCTCTCTCCCAACATGACATCTCATGATACTAAAAATTTCCCAATGAATTCAACTGATATATAATAACACCCATAATAAAATTTTCATTCATATGTGTGCCATAAGAAGAATCAAACAAGGGGTATAAACATATGGTTTTCCCAAGGAAATAATTTGTTGTCATAAAAATGTCATTAGGAATAACCAAAGGGCATATCAAAAAATATTTCATGAAAGAATGGATTTAAATAATAAATAAAAATTAATAAATGAAAATAGGAATGGTCAATGATCAATTATTTCCAAATGATGTGAAAACATTTAAAAATAGTATTTAAGAAACATTATAAATGAGGAAATTCAGTGCAGTTTTATTGAAAACATTAAACATTATTGAAATTTGAAAATTCATAATTTTCTATAACAACACAATAAATAAACCAAGAATTTATTTCATGATAAAATTAGTGGTTTTATAAAAATAATGGTTTCTTAAAACATATTATGGAGTGAACTAGAAAATGGGTATGAAATTGGGAAGTTCCCTTTTATCAATCTTCATTATCGAGAAGAATTGGGAATGAAACCTTTTTAAAACATGTATTTCCTCGTTGGTGAAGGATGTACTAATCTAGATAAATGACTTTTTAAAATATAAATAGAATTTATTATAAGTATATAAATATAAATAATAGTTGAATTATGGGTAAAGATAGATAAATCATAACCCAAAGGGATAATGGAGGACCGGAAAGAATCTCTTACATTATGTCAAAAATTGTTCGACACTTGTTCTTAAAGTCATGGATAAAAAAACTAAATCTATGAATTAATTAATAAATATCATTTACTATATCTATTTTATTTATTATAATATTATTACATTCATTTACATCCATTTTTATGAGTTATAAAATTCAATTTCATCATCTGAAAGTGTTCATTTCCTTTGTTTTCATAATATTCTCATTCTCATTACTAATTCAACAATTTGTTCATCACATCCATACCATTAATTAATTCCCAAATTAATTAAACAATATAAACAAACTAAATATCAAATAATTAATTCCACAATTCATTATTAAATTCCCAATTCAATATCTCAATAATTAACTCAAAAATTAATTATCACCCCATCCCAATTCAAGATTCAAATAATTAAATCAACAACTAATGGTATCAAAACAAAAAACACAATATATCATAATTTACTCAACAATTCTTTATCTCTAATATACAATATAAATATCCCCAATTTTACATTTCCCACAATTAATTTAATTCATCAAATTAATTAATTTGACTTAGAACTCAATTTATGAACATTAATAAGAAAATATACAATTAAACCCATAATTGAAATCAATAATTTGGCTTTTGAATTATTCACCACCAACCATAATTCATTGATGAACAGTTTCCCAAGGAAAATCCTCAATTGATGTAACATGGTTGAATCAACATTGGTGGAAGAGATCTTGACCAAAACCCAGTATCAAGGTCAACCCCCAAACCAACAATTATCAAGGGTTCCACCACATCATTGCAAGAAAGATGAACATAAGGGAACCAAAAAAAAGTACATAATAGGTATCCAACAACAATCCCTAATATTTAGAGATAAATAAATCACTCCAAAACTGCTAAGAGTTTCCCTAGAGTCATAGGAGAAGAACTGCAGCCAAAAAAATGTGACTTCAGCCGCACTACATGTTTGAAATAGTAGGTTGGGAATTTCCATGGTTTATGATTTGATCACACATCTTGTAAATGTTATTAAGGTAATATTCTGAAAAAACTTTTCTAATCATATTTATTTTATTTAATCTCCCGAACAATTACATTATTTGCAATCCATTTACACAATTCATAAATGTTTTGAGGTTGATTGTTCATCTCATTTTTCTTTATAATCAAACTGCTCCTATTAAAATGTTTCCCATCTCACCAAGAACCCATGAAACACTTAACGATACATACATGGAATAATATGGTATTATATAATCTCCCCCATCTTATAACAACTCATCCTAGAGATGTACTCCCAAAAATATCTAATACTTTGAGGTAGATATATAGGTCCACAAATCCAACATATCTACTTCTCTCTCCCATGTCTCCTTTTTTTAACTCTTCTATGTTTCCATAATACTAAAACTATCATCATTCCCTTTTAACAAAATACTTTATCACTGTGATCCAACACATGTATCGGGCGCTCCTTAAAGGATGCATCTATCTCATTGTCAACATCATCCCCATTGATCACATGAGAAGGGTCAAGGTGATACCACTGAAGGTGTGACACATATAAAATGTCATTCATAACACTATATCTCTATAGAAGATCTAATTGGTATTCCACCAGCCACATTCCCTCCACAATCTCAAACATTACAACAAAGCTAGGCAGTTGCTTTCCCTCTCTCTATATCCTACAATGACCCAATATATCTGAAACCTAAGGGAATACACAATCGCCCCCTCTGAAATTTTGTGTTCACCGATGTCTCTCTATATATGACATATGTATACTCTTAGCCATAGAAATACTCTAGTAAATAAGATAAACCTGCTCTGATGTCTCTTGCACAAGACTCGGTCCCAACAACTCTGACTCGCCTCCCTCCATCCTGCATAGAGGTGATCTGAATGGACTACCATAAAGTGCCATCTATCATGTTGTCTGAATCATTGCCTAATAAATATTTTTATAGGCAAACTACACCAATTCTTGGTGCTTCTACCAAGACCCACCAAAGTCAAGAACACAAGCTCATAGCATATCCTAGAGCACGTGTATAGTACGTTCTCACATCCAATATCCCTATTGGTGGAAGGTCGTACTCAATAGAATATTTGAGCCCAGTTCCTTATATAAACACTTATGGAAGAGCAATTTAAATCTTGAATAATAGTTTAAAACTTTTGTTTTTGTAACTCTGTGTATATGGACTATAGGTAATGGTTGTATAAAACCTCTAGTTATTTGATTCTCGACCTTTACCAACTGACAAGTGTAGCATCGTGTCCTAAGACCTACTATCTCTTTTTCCTTGTATGACCCTCAAAACTATCATCATTGTTCACATTACATTTTGGTTACACATAGATATATCTCCCACTTCGAGGCATGAAAATAATTCATTAGATCCTCTTACATGCTTGTAGGCACAACAACATGTTTCATGTTATAAATGATTTCATCCTTATATATGCTCCAATATAATGGTGACTCCCCACTATCTAAGATTTCCCTCAAGGTCACAAACTCCAGATACTTATCTTTTCTATCTCTGATATGCCTCAAAATTATAGACTCTTTTAAAACTAAAATAATATTTATCTTCTCTTGACAGTCATGGACCACAACATGCATCTCAACTGGTAAAGACATTATCATCCACTCAACTCTAGACTCATTGACTACCTGAGTTTGAGTTTTACTACTCATAGTGTCTTCCATACTATTTACATTCCTGGGTGAATATTATTGGTTAAAATAAAATTAATTAATATAATCACCCCATATCTGCTACTAGAGATTAAAATTTATTTGTGAAAATATATAATTTAAACTCTTGTGATTTGTATACACATTAAATTTCTCACCCAATAGATAGTTCCACCAACAAATCAAGGCATAAGAAATTACTACCACATTAAGGTCGTGCATAGTTTAATTTTGTTCTAGAGGCCTCAGATATTGAGACTCGTACTCTAAAACTCAATCTACATATATTAACACTTCTCTGAGTCTAATCCCAAAAGAGTTACAATACACTATATTCCCTTTAACTGTCTCAGCTAGGATCAAGATTGGTGCTAATGTAATGTGATTCTTTAACTCCTAGAAGAAATATACACAAGCTTCCAACCATTCAAACTTTGTCACCATCTTTTTCAAGCCCAAAATAAAAACTGAAAATGGGAAAGGTTCTAGAATAATCTCTGATAATATCCAACTAACCCTAGAGAGTTAGAGATATTGACCACATTCTTGGGTGGCTCCCAAGACAGAACTTTCTGAACATTCTCGAGGTCCATTGACACACCTTCCTCCAAGATGATGTGACCCAAAAAGCATATATAATCAATCCAAAATTGAAACTTAGATATCTTGGTGTATAGGTTATTCTCTCTTATTTTACTTAGGATGATGTCAAAATGTATGGAATGATCGTCATGATTATTGGAGTATACCAAGATTTATTAAACAAACTGATTGAGACATGGATAAAAGACCATGTTCATTAAGGACAAAAACACTAATGGTGTGTTTTTTCGACCAAAATATCATTACAATGAATTCAATTAGGTCATACCTAATTTTGAAAGAAATTCATAATTAATCAGAAGTCCTAACTCTCAACCGATGATACAAAGATCTCATGTCTATCTAGGAAAAGAAATAACCTCCCCTCAGTAATTCATAATATAATCAATATGTGGAAGATGAAACCTATTATTCTCATTTTTCTAGATCAACTTTCGGAAATCCACAAAAAACTTCCTGTCTACCTTCTTGGAAAACAAAATTGATGAACCCTAAGGTGACATACTCAATCGGATAAACTTCTTAACCTCCAACTCCTCCAGCTAAGTCTTGAGCTCTTGAAAATATGTAGGTGCCATTTTTTATGGTGGAATCGAAACTATCTCATCCCCCAGTATGATCTCAATTATAAATTACACATCTCTCTCAGTTGTACCCTTGAAAAATATTCAAGAAAAACACCGTGAAATTATTCCACTACATGTGAAAGAACATACTTATTCACACATTCATCGTCTAGAAATAGACTAAAAAAATGGGTTGTGAGCTCTCCCTACTGCTAATTAATTGTCCATGCTTGGCCTACCAGGATATCCCTCTACCCACGGTGAATATATATATCACCCTTTGGATAGGTAAAATCCACTCCGCTTGAGTAGCAATCAATGTGGTCATGGTATGATACTATAAAATCCATTCCCAATATTAGTTTAAAACTAGACAAGTATAAGATGTAAAGATACTAGAGAAACTTATACTCTCCACACTCACGAGAAAATACCTTGCATAAATATATGTCCCTAGGCCATGTTCCCATATGTGTTTAAATCGTCAATACCCCACACACAAACACCACCACTAGGATCAAATCATTAACAATTTGTATAGAATTAAGGAATGATATTTACTAGTATCAAATAAGGCATAATCTAATGTAGAAGCTACAAGACCGGTTTCTCTCATTATCAATGGTCCAGCCTCTCTATCAACATGTGTAGGATGAACCATATGAAATTTTCCTACCCCTCTCCCTGTGATATAGTATAAATCCCCATATTTAGTCTCGTGAACTTGACTTCTCTCCCCTACCTCATCATCTCGAGATATAAGTTCTCCAAAAACCTCCTTATGAAGCCCTTCCATAACATATTGTTGTCAAATATAGTCTGAGACTAAATTTCCCACTTTCGATTCACTAATACTCATAGAATATAAGTATCCAACTAGAACCTCCTCCCAGTAGGAGCCTCCAAATGGTCAAGTATAGTATTTATGGACTAAATATAGAACTCGCCTTCCTTAGGTCCACCCCCTCCAGTAAAACTCAGATGTTGCTACAAATGTAACTCCCTCATCTAGTGAAACATTATCTTCAGAACACACTGTGCATATCTTTCTATAAATTTCAGGAAGCAAGTAATGTTCACTTTAAACTTCTCTCTTTCCACCTCACTTGGAACTATCAGTGCTTAAGGTTCCTCTACTGATAGGTCACCTCCAACTATAACCTCTTATCATAATCTCAATAATATTTTTCATTGAGAAACCTATATATAATTCCAAACACATATCTCATGACACATAACACCACTTTATCATATTTACATTAGTGTAAAATCAAAAAAACAGTCACAAAAAGTTGTTTCCACATGCCTCACCATGTGGTCAAAACTAAGGCACTATTAATAAACTTAAACATCCCACAATTAGGTCTTGGTAAACACATTATCATATCATTTTTCTCATTAGAATCCCCTTTACTTTTACCTTTAATCATTTTATAATCTTTTCAATTTCATCTTAGGTACCATTTTCATTTCAATTTCACAAATAGGGTAAAATATTTAAAGTTCAACTGCTTACCAGAAAATTCTTTCCACGTACATGTGTAAAATGATATATTTAATAATAATATTGAGTAACTATAATGATTTGTGTATCTCAACTCTCATTCCATAATGGGCCATAATTCAATTCTCAACAATTTTTATAAAAAAATATTCACATCAAAAAACAAGTGTGTCTCCCATGGTGAAATAATACTCAACTATAACAATGAACATCAATAATAACAATCACACAATGGGTACTTGAGTTTCCCCCCATATATGGTTTTGTAACTCACATGAAAAATATCATAACCATATCCCACCACTTCCTAGTATCCTTACTAACTTTACCCAATTATAAGACAAAAGAAAAAATAAAAGAAACTTAGGCTCTGATACCACATTGTAACATCTCGACATAGGTTCCACACACTGGTTCCTCAATCTGGTCTACTACATGACCTCAGGAGCACCTCCCCATATTCCAGAGGCTTCTTACTTGAAACGAGGGTCTAATATCATTCATGTGTATACTATACCATCTAATCATTAGACTAATACACAAGTAGAAAATAAGAACCACGAAAAGATTAACATATAATCAGTAACCATGAAAAACCAGTATCACAGGATGAACAAAATTGAAAATAAAATATAAAAACTAAATAGTAGATATGTCATAATAAAGTGCATGCTATATTTCAAAATGTAAAATTAAATTTAAAGACACTAAAAACTCCAAGTGGGTCTTAAACCACGTCTGGTTCCCACATTCATGATCCATCCCATATAGACCATCTAACACTAGGTACTTTACCTTAACATATATTGAAATCATGTAATCTATTTGGATACCAATCTGGTAGACCAAGTAGGGTGTGAGAACAACTTAGTAGGCCACTACCAATGGAATCTAAACAATATCCAATCAAATAATAGTGTAATTAGTTGTATAAAGAAAATAATTACATTTCATTAGTAAATTGTTATCATATTTTCAATTAATCTTTATTTAACCACATAAAACCTTAGGTTTCCACAGATACATGCGCTTCATTACTTACTATACTCATGAGGGAGCCTGTCCTATTCACGAGGGATATCCTATCTCCAAATACAATTTTTACCAATATTTATCTCAATCAACACATGAATGTCATTGTTACCATTCATTTTCCTCATTAATGTATAAATTTTATAGTTAGCATTTCATTTTATAAGGTACACTTCCCTGTATGCTAGAGGTTATTGACAACATACACAGTCTAATATTAGCCATGGGGAGACTATACCCTCCTATCGTAATCGTAATACACTAGTGGAAAATAAGAAACAATAACAGAATAACATAAAATCAACGAACATGAAAAAATGTACCTCAAGATGACCAAAACTAGAAATAAAATATAAATACTAAACTTTACATATTCCATGCTAAACTATGTTCCAAGGGTTGAAATGTCAATTCAAAAGTAAGGACATTAAAAACTCTTAGTGTTACCCAAACCATTTCAGGTTCCTTTATCCATGCTTCATCTTTAATCATCCATCTTACCCTAGGCATTTTCCAATGACCTGTCCTGAAATCATGTAATCTATTTGGGTAATAATTATAAAAACTGAGTAGAGTGTGATTACAACTCATTAGGACACCACCAATGATGTCTAAAACAATATATAGTAAAATTTAAGTGTATCAAATTGTATGAAATAAATAATTACAATGCATAAATAAATAGTTATTACATTATCATTTAATCTTAATTTAACCAAATAAACCCCTTGGTTCGCGTAGACAGTCATCCTTCATTACTTGTATAGATCATGCTAAAGCTCGAGCTATTTCCAAAGGATATCTTATCTTAGAATATAATTCTTAGCATTATTTAGCTCGAACAAATGAATTACATTGTAACCATTATTTGTTCTCATTAAAAAACAAATTCCACTATTACCATTCATTATTCTAAGAAGCACATCCCCATATGCTAGAGGCCTTCAACTAACAGTGAGTTCTGATATCATTAATTAAGAGACTATACCATCTTACAATCAGAGTAACACAACAATAGAAAATAAGAAAAAATAAAAGAATAAGATATATACAATAACGATGAAAAACAAGAATCTCTAGATAACCAAAACGAGAAATACAACATCATAACTGAATAGTAGATATTCCATGCTAAATTATGGGCCAAGTGTCAAAAGCTAAACTCATAATTAAAGACAATATTAACTCTTAGATGGTCCAAAACCATGTCAGTTTCCGTCATCCAAGCTACATCCCAAATCATCCATCTAATACTAGGTTGTTTCCCTTGACATGTCTTACAATCATGTAATCTATTTATGTACAAGTCCAGCAGCCAGAGTAGGGTGCGAGTAAAACTCTGAAGGCCACCACAAATGGATTCTAAAATAATATCCAATAAAATCATAGTGTATGAATTTTTATAAAGAAAATAATTATAATGCATAAGTAAACAATTATCACATTATTAAATAATATTTATTCAATAACATATACCACTATGTTCCCATAGACACCCATGCTATGTTACTTTATCAAATTATTCTCAATCTAAAGCTATTACCAAGGGATATAGTTTCTCATATTACCATTGTAACCATTATATATCGTAATCAACACATAAATTCCATTATTACCATTCATTGTTCTCTATAACACATTAATTCCATTATTGTTATTTATTGTTCTTATTAACACATAAATACCATTATTAACTTTTATTGCTCACAATTAACACATAAATTACATTTTTACCATTTATTATTCTCAATTGAAACATAAATTACATTATTACCATTTATTTTACTTAATTAACAAATACATTTCACTGTTTCCAATTATTGTTCTAATTAAAACATAAATTCTATTGTTGCCATTTATTGTTCTGAATTAACACATAAATTCCATTATTACCATTTATTATTCTCAATAAATACAATAATTAAATTAATACCATTTATTGTTATAATATAATCATGAATTCCATTGTTACTATTCACTGATGCAATTTCATTTCCCTAATTAATCAAATAATTAATTAATCTTCTCATTATTATTTCTAATTAAAGAAGTAGTTCATCACATCAACCCTCTTAATTAATTCCCCAATTAGTTAATAAAAATAAACAAACTCAATAACCATAATTTATTCCAAAATTAATTTTTCAATTCACTATTCAATATCCTGATAATTACCCAAGAATTAATTATCCACCAATCCCAATTCAAATTTCAAATAACTAAATCAACAATTAATTATATCAATTAAACTATTTCAATATATCATAATTAACTCAACAATTCATTATCTAAAATCTATAATCCCAATATCCCCAATTTCAAGTTTCTCTAAATTAATTTAATTCAGAGAATTAATTAATCTAGTCAAGTACCTAATTTTTAAAAATCAATAAGAAAATATATAATTACACACTCATAATTTAATTCATGAATTTGGGAGATGAATTATAGACCACCTACCTCAATTCCTTAACAAACGATCACCCAATGAAAACCCCAAAAATTGATGTAACATGGTCGAATCAACAATGGTGGAAGAGACCAAGACTAAAACCTAGGATCAAGATCAGCACCCAAACTCGTAACTATTAAGGATTCCACTGCTTCATCAGAAGGAGTAACAAAGGGGAATAAACATAAAATAGGCCTTACCAAGTATCTATTACTAATACTAAAGGATCATTGATGAAAAAATAACTCTAAATATTCTAAGAGTCTCCCTAGGTTTATAGGAGGGGAGATAAATTCGAAAAAATAATACTTCAACTTTAATAAATGTTTAAAATAGTAGGTCATTATAATGACCCGAAGCTTGACGTACATGGACATTACATTACTTCTGCGGAATACTTAGTACATAACAAAAACACACACACAAGGACCGTAATAGTTTAGTGTCTTTGGAAACTCGGATCATAATCTTCTAATCCTGGTGAAAGATCTTCAATATCTCCCATAAAGATCTTCCATTTTTTTTACCTAAAACCTTTCTTTATATCCTGGGGAAAAGAAAACATAAAAGGGTGAGCTCAAATGCTCAGTAAGGGTATACAAAGGAAATAAAAATCATATCATATCTTTTTGAAAATCATAACCTGCAAAAGAGATCATAATATCTTAACATGGAACAAATCATAGAAGTGAAAATGAGATCACCATAATCATAACATGAAACTTGAAACTTTGTGGCATGCACACATAATCATGGAAAATCATTTCTTGTTAGTCATGACTCATTTCCAAGACTATCTTAGTGGACAAAGTCCCTTTCTGAATCGAGTAACCCTCGTTTCAGTCCTGTTTCACTGAACCGGTATAACCTACCATTCCAGCCATGTCTATCTCATGAGATATAAAATCATTACCCAATTCATTGGAGGGAGATATAGGTCCCACCCATCTTATAATGAATCCTTTCTTATGTGTGCCACATAATCATAAAACATACATCATCGCATAACAAAAATGGGATTCTTGAAACATCATGACATCATAAATCAATTCATATATGATAAAGGAATTCATAAACATAATTCCATCACAACATAGTCAAACCAATGTAAAAATATGGATAGAAACAGAACCCTTTATTATCTTAGATGGAAAATAATTTTGATAAAACACTTGAATTGAATTCTTGAGGAAAATATCCTTTCTTCTTCAAAATCAATTTCTTTTCACAAAACATCATGCAATTTTAAAAGAAAGAGATTTTATTGAAAATAGTCATGAAATATTTTAGAGTAAGCTTCATGAAAATAAGGCTTTATAAAACAGTAGAAATCTGTTCGTGCCGTATAAGTTAAAAAAACATTCTTCGTACTTTTGTCGGAAAAGTCAAAAAGTACCTCGTACGAAAAATGAAAAAAGATTCCTTTCATATCCTTTACTAAAAACTCATAGAAGGGTAAAATTGGATTTAAAAAATTGTAGGTGGATGGAAATAATATTACATATTTAGGGAACATGGATGTGGATGATAAAATACACCCCAGTAAATACTTACGAATAAACAATCTCGGATAAAAATGAGATTGTGATATTTCCCTTACCTTAGGTCCGACTTGCTTTGTAAGTGTCCAAACCTCCTGTATAATGATTTAAATCATGTTATTGACTTATTCCAGAATCATATTCATTGTTATGATATCATATATGGTTCACTTATGACATTATATTACCCGTTCTTTTGTAAATTCAATGTTAAAGAAGTGTTTTGGGTAAAATCGTTTCATTTATCTTAGGTGTTTTGACTTGTTGTTCTTGACATCATTATTACTTATATCATGATTTACTTACTTCCAGAATATAAAATATGATTTATATATCATATATATTCAGTATATATATATATATAATAGATAGATAAATAAAATGAAAAACACCGTTCATGGAGACGGTAGTCCGTACGTACGCATGAACCCTGTTTTACTTTCCTTATTGTCTTGAAATGGAAGTATGTAGATGACATACATATATATATATATACATAAATCCAGTAGCTTAATAATGTCATATATTTCATTATTATTTCTTATATATACTTTATAATCATTCTTAAATGGTTAACATGGAGAATGAATCTCATCGCGTCGTGGAGACGGTAGTCCGTACGTATGCACGAGCGATGATATCATTTCCATAAATATTGAACTGAATTGGAGTGGATTATACAATATATCAGAATAAATATGATGTTGTAATAACTATGTATAGTTATTATTTACACCATTATACCCATCCATGTAAGGTGGTGGTGGAAAATAGATTACACCACGGCGTGGAGACGGTATTCCGTACGTACGCACGCGCGGTGATTTCTTTTTCCGTAGGATGGATAGATGGTGAAATAGGGTTGTTTCATACTTATAATAACATATCAGTATATGAGTGATACTGATGTTATTACTTCATAATGAAACAACCTAAGAAGAAGAAGTGGAAGAAGAAATAAAGATGAAAGAATTGGTAACGGTAATTACCTCTTCTTTGAAGCGCCTCTTTGAGACCTCCTCTTAGGGCACTAAACTTGGTCTTTGAGGAAGACCAGAACCTCTAGGATGTTTCTAGGGAAGTGGAGAAGAGATTTTGGCAGGGGTTGGCCGAGCTTGAGAGCTCAAATTGGTGTGATGAGGAGGGGGAGGAGGTGTCCTTTTATAGGGGAGGAGAGGGGCACCTTAGGAATATCTCAAAATATTATTTTATATTAAAGTCAAAATAGGTTTATAATGGTTCCAAAGGGTCTTATTTAGAAGCTAAAGTGGGGATGGGTCGAAATCCTATCAACCAATAGGATTTAGACAAGTTTAGGGTGTTATGTTTAACCTTATCAATTAGATTTAACTCTAAGTTAAATAATTTAACTTTTACCGTGTCTTTTTGTTTTCTTTCACTATATGGTTAATAAACTTACTATAACATGCCAAACGAACCCCAAATTGTATATTATTAATACATATATCCTTATCTAAGTCATTTGGCCGAACCTTAGATTTTTAGGAATAAAATAACAATTAATAATATAATATTTGATTTAAAAACTATTTTGTGTCAATTTTGACACTATTTGATATATGATTTCTTGTGAAAGTCATAACAGAATTATATGTTCGAACCAAGTTGATTAAATAAACACTAATATATCATAGTAACCTAGAAAATTAGTGGAATTCATAAAAAGTCTCAAATTATATTTATTTTGGTGTTTATAACATCAATTATGTCAATATTTCATTAATAAGATAATTACTTCATCATCACTGTGTCATAAATAAATTAAATTATTTGATGTCTAAAAATTACAAATAAAATACCATCATGTATTAAATCTTTTTAGCTTTCTAATGAATATTTACAATCGAATTTATCTTATGTATAACCCCATATTAAAAATGATTTACTTATTAAACTTTGATTTTAACTATTTTAACCCTTCTTTAAATAAATTAATAATAAATGTCCAAATCTAATCCAAGTGGGCCTAAATGGTCATATTTTATTCCTAAGTTTGTTTTTGGTCGAATTACACTTGTCCAATAGAATTAGGACATGTGTTAGGGTAATATTAATATCATATTTACCCTTAGTTACCCTATTTACTATTAACCGTAGTAACAAAAGTTAAAAGTTACTATTCACCAAAAAATTATTTTCATCTCATTGAACCACATTTTAGTCCTTGATATTAACCGTGTGTCTCGGATTTTCGAAATTCCATTCACAGAAGCAGTAAAATTAAGTTTTATGCAAAATTCAGTTTTTAACCTACCACTTAGTAGTTTCACTATTCATCAAAAATTGATGTTTTTCAGAACAATGCCAAAATTTCATCCCAAGCTATATTTCATATTCCGAATTCAAAAATGAAGTCTATTTTACCAAATTCATAACATAAAAGTTGCATTAATTAATTTTATAATTAAATCCCGCTGTTAAAACAAATAGCATGTTTTTAAGAAACAAGATCTATCAAAAGATTGACACTTGTTTATGTCTAGTTTAAATGTGAAATTACATCTAATGACCAAAATTGTATTAAATTGTAAAAATATATTCTAAATATACTTTAAAACCACTCAAATTAATGATTTATCACTATTAATTATTTCGATTAAAAAAGTTGTTTTTAATTATAATTTAGTAATTTTCACTATTCATCAGAATATGAAAGTTATCTGAAAAGTACCAAAATTTCACCTTAGGCTAAATTCGATACTCCGAATCCATAAATGAAGTCCATTTTGAGAGCTAAAATTTCTAAAATTTAAAAAGTGGTTATTACTATTCATAACGGCTAGTTTTAATAATATTTTAATAGCATATCGCTGTTTAGTGAAACTCGTTATTGCGTACTGCACACGCTATCGAGGAAGGTCGAGATTGCGTGTAATGCAAGGAAAGTCAAGGATGCATGTTGTGCAAGCTCCTTTTGGTGTAGCGTACAACACAAGACATTAATAAAATTAAAAATAATATTTTTTATAAAATCTTGGGCTGTTACATTCTACCCCCCTTAAAATGAATTTCGCCCTCGAAATTCGTCGGGGTTATAAATGGTTTACTATAGAAACCCACGTCGTAAAAGGGAATACCAAAACTTGGATTTTAAAAACTAAAGTATGAAATGTAACGATTACCCAAATAAACTAATCACTGGGTTTCCACATAGGTGAAAATATGGATATGGAAGAGAAATCTAACCATCATGTTCTGATGGAGAGTGGTAGTGAACATGGCTATGGAAAAGCCAGTAATCACAAATCCATAGATTTGTGATGATATAAGGTACCATCTGATTCATCAGGTATAAGATCACTAGGACAACATTTTTGGTTTTCAAGATCATTTCCCTAAAGTTGAAAATTTGCTTAAAATAAATACTTACTTTATTTTGGTACAATCTCACTTTTGTTCGTGCCTTGAACAATTTCTACTTCATCTCTTAAATAAATGAAGTTGAATTTGTTATTTGTGAAGTGTTAGCAGATTATGTGATAGAATGATGGGTCATTCCATCTATCTCAAACAAAAGGTTAGAAAAAGTTATTAAATATACATAAGTCATTCTATAGTGAGATTAATCACATATGGTTCCTAAAATGGACTTATACTTCATATATCATACTGCTTAATATAATAACACTAGTTTCTACTAAACAGGGACTTCCTGTAGGTCAGTGGTAGGCGATAAAGGCCAGTCGCACTTCGGTTGTGGGTTCGATTCCTACAGCCTTGTCCGAAGCGATGGGCTGTCGCCCGTCCTGCAGGTTGTCCTTTTTCTAAAACTACATTACTATAACATCCCATCAATAATATCGAAAATCTTCTATCCTTAAACAATACTAACTTATGTCCAACATAATCCAGTCTAATCTTTAGGCTTATACATAATACTGCAGTCCACTCTCATAATATAGTGACAACGAGTACCAGAGATTTAATACTGTCGTTGATCCCCACATATCATAAGATATGTCTTGTTGGTCACATTCCAAACATTCAAAGTCCTTAATCGTGTATTCTCTTGAATACCTTAGTGAAAACATGAGTGCAGTTAAAAGTTAACACTTTCCACATACCAAAATCCTCAAAATTCTATATACTCAAACCATGATATCACTTAGTCCTTATATCAATCATGAGCTCATGAATACTATTAAACATTTCATTTTCTCGTCTTCATTATGCGCATATCATCTTATTTCCAAAAAAAATATCTCAATCACTTTGAATACCACATCAATAAATATTGCAATACTCAATGATACAACATTATTTTGGAATCCCATTACATAAACACTTAATCATTCCACCACATCGTTGTCATATTCAACATTGCCAATAGTGATCGCATGTGATTTCCCTTTGTCCTTTGCCTTCAGTGGTTGCTCATGTTGATCATCACTAACCCTTGGATTAGGGCAATTATTAGCATAATGCCCCATTTCCTTTCACTTGAAGCATTGAAGTGTTGGCGGTGCGTTCTCTGCAGTGTTTGCTTTATTCACATCATTAGAAACCCTTTTTCCATTACTTCGACACTCAGCTGCTCGATGACCTTATTTTCCACACTTAAAACATTTTCTAGTCCCTTTAAGACAATCTCCACCATGCTTCTTCCCACACTTTGTGCATAAGGAAACATTCATCTTCTTTTCATCATTATTCTGAGATTTCTCCTTGAACTCCATCTTTCGTTTCTTGTCAAAACCATGAGATGGATATGTAACACCAACTTCCATTTCTACCTTGATAGCACAACGCACAATTTCTTCATAGCTACTGAAGTCTCTTATAGCTAATGCCCTTTGAAGACTTGGTTTTAAGCCACAGAAAAATCGATCAACTTTACTTTCAGGTTGGATGATAATTCCAGAAGCATACCTTGCAAGACTTGTAAAATTTTCTTCATAGGTACCAACAGATTCATCGTCCCTTTGCTCCAGTTCAAGAAACTCTTTCTCCATCTTTGTTCGAAGAATACGAGGGAAGTACTTACTGAAAAACAAGTTCTTGAACTCGTCCCATTCCATGGACTCAATTTCATCTCTTGGCCTCGTATTCTTGATAAGATTCCACCATTGATCAGCTTCACCTTCCAAACGATATACTGCTAAGATGACTTTATCATGTTCAGAACATTGAAGAACTGAAAATATCTTTTCAGTAGTACTAATCCATTGTTCAGAAACTAATGGATCAGTAGACCCACTGAAAGAAGGTGGACGTTGCCTCATGAAGGACTCAATAGAATATTGTTCCCTTCTCTGCTCATTTGGAAGTCCAGAATGATTCATAGCTTGTGTAAGTATAGCAATAAGATTTTTCACTCCATCTCCCATAACATTTGTTTGTTCAGGAGGGCAATCATTGCATTGTCCATTGCATTGATCAACACGGTTCCTTCGGGTTCCAGCCATCGTCTAAAACCCAAAAAGAATAGTGTGAGAGGCAAAAATCATGCTAGGGAAAACAACATAATAAAGGGGGAGTACCTTCAATATCCAACATCTTAGGTTTAATTCTATGATCGTTAGCGTAATTCTATTACTATAACCTATACGTATACTTATCCCTAGGGACATCCCTAGACATACCTTAGAAATATCTCTAGGGATCTCACTAAAGTTCTCGCATCCTAGTTTCCAAAGGTTGACTAAACCTTTCCTCTGATACCAACTATAATGACCCGAAGCTTGACGTACATGGACATTACATTACTTCTGCGGAATACTTAGTACATAACAAAAACACACACACAAGGACCGTAATAGTTTAGTGTCTTTGGAAACTCGGATCATAATCTTCTAATCCTGGTGAAAGATCTTCAATATCTCCCATAAAGATCTTCCATTTTTTTTACCTAAAACCTTTCTTTATATCCTGGGGAAAAGAAAACATAAAAGGGTGAGCTCAAATTCTCAGTAAGGGTATACAAAGGAAATAAAAATCATATCATATCTTTTTGAAAATCATAACCTGCAAAAGAGATCATAATATCTTAACATGGAACAAATCATAGAAGTGAAAATGAGATCACCATAATCATAACATGAAACTTGAAACTTTGTGGCATGCACACATAATCATGGAAAATCATTTCTTGTTAGTCATGACTCATTGCCAAGACTATCTTAGTGGACAAAGTCCCTTTCTGAATCGAGTAACCCTCGTTTCAGTCCTGTTTCACTGAACCGGTATAACCTACCATTCCAGCCATGTCTATCTCATGAGATATAAAATCATTACCCAATGCATTAGAGGGAGATATAGGTCCCACCCATCTTATAATGAATCCTTTCTTATGTGTGCCACATAATCATAAAACATACATCATCGCATAACAAAAATGGGATTCTTGAAACATCATGACATCATAAATCAATTCATATATGATAAAGGAATTCATAAACATAATTCCATCACAACATAGTCAAACCAATGTAAAAATATGGATAGAAACATAACCCTTTATTATCTTAGATGGAAAATAATTTTGATAAAACACTTGAATTGAATTCTTGAGGAAAATATCCTTTCTTCTTCAAAATCAATTTCTTTTCACAAAACATTATGCAATTTTAAAAGAAAGATATTTTATTGAAAATAGTCATGAAATATTTTAGAGGAATCTTCATTAAAATAAGGCTTTATAAAACAGTAGAAATCCATTCGTGCCGTATAAGTTAAAAAAACATTCTTCGTACTTTTGTCGGAAAAGTCTAAAAGTACCTCGTACGAAAAATGAAAAAGATTCCTTTCATATCCTTTACTAAAAACTCATAGAAGGGTAAAATTGGATTTAAAAAATTGTAGGTGGATGGAAATAATATTACATATTGAGGGAACATGGATGTGGATGATAAAATACACCCCAGTAAATACTTACGAATAAACAATCTCGGATAAGAATGAGATTGTGATATTTCCCTTACCTTAGGTCCGACTTGCTTTGTAAGTGTCCAAACCTCCTGTATAATGATTTAAATCATGTTATTGACTTATTCCAGAATCATATTCATTGTTATGATATCATATATGGTTCACTTATGACATTATATTACCCGTTCTTTTGTAAATTCCATGTTAAAGAAGTGTTTTGGGTAAAATCGTTTCATTTATCTTAGGTGTTTTGACTTGTTGTTCTTGACATCATTATTACTTATATCATGATTTACTTACTTACAGAATATAAAATATGATTTATATATCATATATATTCAGTATATATATATATATAATAGATAGATAAATAAAATGAAAAACACCGTTCATGGAGACGGTAGTCCGTACGTACGCATGAACCCTGTTTTACTTTCATTATTGTCTTGAAATGGAAGTATGTAGATGACATACATATATATATATATATATATACATAAATCCAGTAGCTTAATAATGTCATATATTTCATTATTATTTCTTATATATACTTTATAATCATTCTTAAATGGTTAACATGGAGAATGAATCTCATCGCGTCGTGGAGACGGTAGTCCGTACGTATGCACGAGCGATGATATCATTTCCATAAATATTGAACTGAATTGGAGTGGATTATACAATATATCAGAATAAATATGATGTTGTAATAACTATGTATAGTTATTCTTTACACCATTATACCCATCCATGTAAGGTGGTGGTGGAAAATAGATTACACCACGGCGTGGAGACGGTATTCCGTACGTACGCACGCGCGGTGATTTCTTTTTCCGTAGGATGGATAGATGGTGAAATAGGGTTGTTTCATACTTATAATAACATATCAGTATATGAGTGATACTGATGTTATTACTTCATAATG
This sequence comes from Viscum album, assembly GCA_963277665.1. Taxonomy (NCBI): domain Eukaryota; kingdom Viridiplantae; phylum Streptophyta; class Magnoliopsida; order Santalales; family Viscaceae; genus Viscum; species Viscum album. The sequence goes on from OY728123.1 coordinate 641,469,866, forward strand.
AAACAACCTAAGAAGAAGAAGTGGAAGAAGAAATAAAGATGAAAGAATTGGTAACGGTAATTACCTCTTCTTTGAAGCGCCTCTTTGAGACCTCCTCTTAGGGCACTAAAATTGGTCTTTGAGGAAGACCAGAACCTCTAGGATGTTGCTAGGGAAGTGGAGAAGAGATTTTGGCAGGGGTTGGCCGAGCTTGAGAGCTCAAATTGGTGTGATGAGGAGGGGGAGGAGGTGTCCTTTTATAGGGGAGGAGAGGGGCACCTTAGGAATATCTCAAAATATTATTTTATATTAAAGTCAAAATCGGTTTATAATGGTTCCAAAGGGTCTTATTTCGAAGCTAAAGTGGGGATGGGTCGAAATCCTATCAACCAATAGGATTTAGACAAGTTTAGGGTATTATGTTTAACCTTATCAATTAGATTTAACTCTAAGTTAAATAATTTAACTTTTACCGTGTCTTTTTGTTTTCTTTCACTATATGGTTAATAAACTTACTATAACATGTCAAACGAACCCCAAATTGTATATTATTAATACATATATCCTTATCTAAGTCATTTGGCCGAACCTTAGATTTTTAGGAATAAAATAACAATTAATAATATAATATTTGATTTAAAAACTATTTTGTGTCAATTTTGACACTATTTGATATATGATTTTTTGTGAAAGTCATAACAGAATTATATGTTCGAACCAAGTTGATTAAATCAACACTAATATATCATAGTAACCTATAAAATTAGTGGAATTCATAAAAAGTCTCAAATTATATTTATTTTGGTGTTTATAACATCAATTATGTCAATATTCCATTAATAAGATAATTACTTCATCATCACTGTGTCATAAATAAATTAAATTATTTGATGTCTAAAAATTACAAATAAAATACCATCATGTAGTAAATCTTTTTAGCTTTCTAATGAATATTTAAAATCGAATTTATCTTATGTGTAACCCCATATTAAAAATGATTTACTTATTAAACTTTGATTTTAACTATTTTAACCCTTCTTTAAATAAATTAATAATAAATGTCCAAATCTAATCCAAGTGGGCCTAAATGGTCATATTTTATTCCTAAGTTTGTTTTTGGTCGAATTACACTTGTCCAATAGAATTAGGACATGTGTTAGGGTAATATTAATATCATATTTACCCTTAGTTACCCTATTTACTATTAACCGTAGTAACAAAAGTTAAAAGTTACTATTCACCAAAAAATTATTTTCATCTCATTGAACCACATTTTAGTCCTTGATATTAACCGTGTCTCTTGGATTTTCGAAATTTCATTCACAGAAGCAGTAAAATTAAGTTTTATGCAAAATTCAGTTTTTAACCTACCACTTAGTAGTTTCACTATTCATCAAAAATTGATGTTTTTCAGAACAATGCCAAAATTTCATCCCAAGCTATATTTCATATTCCGAATTCAAAAATGAAGTCTATTTTACCAAATTCATAACATAAAAGTTTCATTAATTAATTTTATAATTAAATCCCGCTGTTAAAACAAATAGCGTGTTTTTAAGAAACAATATCTGTCAAAAGATTGACACTTGTTTATGTCTAGTTTAAATGTGAAATTACATCCAATGACCAAAATTGTATTAAATTGTAAAAATATATTCTAAATATACTTTAAAACCACTCAAATTAATGATTTATCACTATTAATTATTTCGATTAAAAAAGTTGTTTTTAATTATAATTTAGTAATTTTCACTATTCATCAGAATATGAAAGTTATCCGAAAAGTACCAAAATTTCACCTTAGGCTAAATTCGATACTCCGAATCCATAAATGAAGTCCATTTTGAGAGCTAAAATTTCTAAAATTTAAAAAGTGGTTATTACTATTCATAACGGCTAGTTTTAATAATATTTTAATAGCATATCGCTGTTTAGTGAAACTCGTTATTGCGTACTACACACGCTATCGAGGAAGGTCGAGATTGCGTGTAATGCAAGGAAAGTCAAGGATGCGTGTTGTGCAAGCTCCTTTTGGTGTAGCGTACAACACAAGACATTAATAAAATTAAAAATAATATTTTTTATAAAATCTTGGGCTGTTACAGTCATACATTTACACAATATGTAATGTGATTTCACGTTGTGTAAATGTATTTAATGGAATAATCAAAAAAACATGTTGTGTCATATTTATTTTATTAAAACACTAGAATAATTACATGAGATGTAATCCATTTACACAGCATTTAAATATTATAGATGAGATTTTTGAGCCCTTTTTCCATTTTAAACAACATGAACCTCTTTTAATGTCTCCCATCTCACAATGAACAAATGAAACAATTAACAACACGTACTAGGAAAATTATAGGATCTAACATTTGTATTATTTTCTATAGGTGATTTTATGTGAGTTATTTTATGTGAAATAATTATCACTTAGGGAACATTATTGATTGATTTTTTGTTCATTACAATGGATTTCCACATACAAAGTATTCACATTTATTCTTTAAAGTATTATACTTAATATTGAAATTTTGAATAATTCTTTTGAATGTTAGAAGGGGTTTTAATATGTTATTACCTTGAAAATATTTTCATTGATATAAAATTAGTATTTAATCATCATTTCCCCCACTATATACTCTTATTTAATAAAAAATGGTTATTCTAATGTTACATATTTACTTTTTTGTAAGAGATTTACTAAATAATTTCCGCTTTAGAAGTAACATAGTAATTATTTCCCCCACCTTGAAAATTTATGGAATTTTAGTACATGGATAAAATATTTTTTATGATAACATGTATCTCATGAAATTTTTATAAAACAAGAATTTTATCGACCATTTTAAAATTAAGACAATTTATAATTAGGAATTTATAAGTACATTAATCCTAAGTCAAGTATTTAAACATGAGTTTTAAATATATCTTATGAAAATTTAAAATATTGAAAGTAATCATAAATCCATTGTATAGTCTGGGGAGGATATGATCATAACTTAAGAATTTATAACAATTTTTATTCATCTGCATGGATAGATGTTATTTTCCTATTATCACATTTAAATTTGTCAAATATTTATTTCCAAGGTCTCATCATGATTGGGTGATGGATTATGCATCAATGTCAAATAAATTTTTATAAAAATAAATCAATAAAACATAATATTTCATATCATGGAGAAGATATTATCATTGAAACAATTTGGTTTCACTATTTCTTTATTTATCAACTTTATAACCTCAAAATGTATTTTAAGGTTCTAGGGATTTTAAAACCTTCAGATTATTGATGTTTCTATGTGGAATAATGAAAGAAATGTTTCTTTGAAAATTTATTGATCATTGTCTTATAAGGTCCAATCCACCTATAGTCGTTGTTTTACGGTTTTTTAAGCAAGTCACTCTTAATGATACAAGAAAGAGAAAAATAAAATTTTAAAAAACATTATTAGTATTAACTTCTTATATTACGTGTATGTGTGCATGAACGTTCAAATGTGTGTTTGATTAATCAAGCATGTGTGTATGAGAAATATATATATATATATATATATATATATATATATATATATTGTGTGTGTGTGTTTATGTTCATATATATATATATATATATATCTGTGTGTGTGTAATTTATTTTTTTAATTATTTATATATATATATAACTTGGACTAAATTAAATGAATCTTTGTACGCTAAAAAATATTTTATAAATACTTTTAAAATATATATATATATATATATATATATATTACAAGGAACATAGTTTTAAAGGAGTAATATTGTAAAAGTTTACAAAATATTGAATATAGGATTACTCTCATACTCCTTTTTTATAGTGTTTTTCCTGGTATTATTTTTCTCTCTCTTTTAAAGTGATACCCCACATATTTCTTTAATGATAAAAATTTCCAATACTAAACACATGTGGAAGCTATGTTATTATTACAAATTGTTTATCACATTTTGTGGTTTTATTTCAAAATATAGTGGAATACTCATTATTATAAATATAATTGAAAAAATATAGAAATAATATATATATATATATATAATTTGGTTTATAATTGTTTTTACACAACTAAAGTGGGACACATAGATAAATAGAAAAAAAATCAATTATCAATAAGGACTCAACACTAACAAAGGTTTTATTCTATCATTATAGGTTTTTATCATTGAAAATTCCATTGAAAAAAACATCATACCCTACATTGGGAAATTATATCCAAAAATAATATCAAATCACAATAGTTTCAAATAAGAAAAATTCTTCATTATGTAAATAAAATTTATCTTGAAAAAATTTTATAATTACATAATTACAATAAATTACTATTAGAAAAATAAATTAACTTATTCATTTCAAATGAAAACAAAAAATACATCAAATATATTCCAAAAATCAATCATAAGAGAATAAAATGAAGATTGAAAATCATGGGTGATTATCATATTTAAAAATTATCAACAATTTCGAGATATATTCTAGAGAAATGAAATGTGCATATTAAAAATGATAGTAAGATAATTTTCCACAAAAGTCATAAAATTCAAGTTACCTAATAAATATATAATGGCAGATTGTGTTTTTATATGAATTATATGAAAACTAATGGGACCAATAATATTATAATAATATTATTATAGCCATCACTTATTAATATATATTTCTGAAAAAAACTTTTCAAATATTATAGTCACATAGAAAAAAAATTACATTTATTTATTTTTTTGATGAAACAGATAAATAAATGATCAAAATAAATATTTTAAACAATACTTACATAGAATCACCATAAGAAAACTGCATAACAAGGGGGTAGATCATTTTTTAATAATAAATTATGAAATAGTACAGTAAAATTATTTACCATCAGCCCTAAATACATGTTTGATTTTTAAAAAGTTGTATTTTTTTCAACATCTAGAAGAATAATTTTTTTGTCATTTTATAGTATTGAAATAAGGTGATAAATAACTTTTATTATTATTCCACTCAATATCTTCAATTAATTCATCACAATTTTAATTTTAGTAATTATATTTTTGATTTCTTTTGTAAAATATTTAGGGTTATTATAAATTATTTTATATTGATTCTCCATTAGTAAGAATAATGTAAATATGAACACATAATTTTGGTTGGTTTCAAACTTAATATATTATTTGACCTCATCCTCATGTTCTTTTTACTTGAGATAATAAATTGTTCATTTTATATTTATTTTTATCATATTAGGTTCAATAATATTCATAATTAACTTAATAAAAATATAAAAAAACAAATTATTCAATTAAATAAATAATAATAATTAAATGCAACCAAAAAATTTTAATTAATTTATATATAATATAATTTCCAAGAAATAAAATTTATCTTTTCATAACTAAGAACCAAATAGTAACACATATATTAAAGGGAATATTCCCAAAACCCATATGATATAAAATGGTAAGATATGGTATATCTTAGATAATTTCATACATAAGTAAAATTATTAGTATATGCCTTTGTCTATGTTATATTATATGATATAAAAATATAATTCAAAGGCTTCATGAGAAATTCATACTGTACAAAATAATTGAATCACAGTGTCATGAATAATATGGTATGATTCATTTAGAACTCACATGTTTCTCTTAATGTAGTGGGATATTATTAGGTTAATGTCCAATTCTATCTAACATATTGTATATAATTAATTAAACATAACACATGGAAGAATACATTCATAGGATGAGTGATTGAATGTTTTAGGTTTTATTCATGCAATTCCTGACACATGAGTAAATATTGTGATAACTCAAGAACATAAAATCGAATATATATATATATGAAACTTATCCATGAGTCCTTATATTGTACTCCTCAATCATGTCTTTGTCTGATTCTCTATCCTACTCAAATATCTATTATTTCATCCTCTATTGAAACTAGATATTTTATCATATCATAGAGGATAAGGATGTGCTTCCTGAATTATTTGTCTGATTTAATATATCCCATGGATACACCCTAGAGGGAAAAGTATAAAGGTTGTTCCTTATCAATGTCATCAAGCCCAAAGTGATGGTAATAGTAGTAGAGAACTCTATTGTAAGGTACACACTTTTATTTTCTTGTTCATTCAGTTTTGGTGCATTATGATCATGGGATTTATTGTTTCTAATCATTTATTTTTCCTTAATTAATTTTTTGTTTATTGTTAGAACCCTAATAGTAGTATCAAAGCCATACCTATTATTTTTTCCTAAAATCATGTGAAAAAATGAAGGTTTTTTTATATTTTATTTCCAATTACATAATATATCATTAGATATTATAACACCCCATCCTGAACCATCGGGTTTGATCTAGAAGGGAACATAAACTCATGTGAACCACCACAAATGAAAGAGGCTACCAACTGGAAATGAGGTTTTTAACACTGTCAATGGGGATATTGTACCCTCAATATCATATCCTTTCTTTAATAATATAAATATAATAATATTAATTATAAAAACATGTGAAAAAATATGTAATCACAATATAATAATGTATGTTTCATAAATGATATAAAAAATAGATTAAAACAAACCATGATCCCATTGTTGCAAGGAAAAATAGACTGTAAGTGAAGTAAGGTAAAAAAAATAAGTAAGCATTTGTCAAATCCTCTGGATCTTGTCCCGAACCCACCACTAGATTCATGCTTTGTAAATCAGTTCTCATCCAAGGGTACCTTTCTATTTTTTTATCCATGTACATGAAGTATTCATGTGAATAAATATTCCCATACAAGGTGTGAGTAATGAATCCTAGTAGGACATAACCAAACATGAGTACACAATTAAAATAGTGTATGACATGATAACAAACGAATGTGAAATAAATAAAACAAATAATACTGAGCTTTTCTACTCTAACCAAGTGGGAATGCACCCCACATATTCCTATTTCAACTCCTTACTAGAAACTAATTGAGTGTTTGTAGAAATTTTAGATGAATAGGTGGTTCCTTTGATGCTGCTCAATATTCATATATTCCCTAGGCCTCTATGTTAGTCTAAAATTTTCTATTACCAACTCTTGGGTCTGGCCTCATATACAATCATATCTCTTATTGCATCATACGTCATATCATGCCCCCAATTCTATCTACACTATGATATAATACCCCATCATCCAACTCAGCCTAGTTATCATGTCATATACAACATCAAGAACGGTCCTCCTATCGGGCCACTTATCCATTAGGTGTCCACCTATCATAATGTTATGATGAAAATAATAATAATAAAGCATATTCCAATTGAAAATACTTGGAAATAGGTCCTAATATATCAATCACACAAATCATATCATTAGTTTGAAATAATTGTGAAAACATACACACATGTTATGAAACTCAACATGTTCAATAGAATAAAATACAGAACATCACATCATTCCAATAGTCATATAAAATTACTCTAAGTGGCAGAGGACTTCCAATATTGAGGTTTTTGATGACTAATTCTAAGGTTCATCCAAGATTGAACACTGAGAAACATTTCACACCCAAAAAAGGGTGATCTCACATTTCAAGGATTTCAATTATAGTTTTGTTTTATCAAAAGGAAGTTTATAAATGAAATTCCAGATGTTTCATGTCAATGGGGTGATTTTAGAATCATATATCTGTCACGACCCATCCCCTAGGTCATGTGTCGTGACTACCTCAATCCCTCCTTCTAAAGGCCAGAGGCTGGAGACTAGCATCGCAAAGGCATATCCCTTTAATGGGAAGGCATTTCCTTTCATCCTTTACAAACACACAATCCAAGAACAAAACAAGAAGAAACCACAGAGTAAACTATTGTAGTAAAAATTGTTCTGAAAGTAATGGGTATGGAATACATGCCCAACTGAAAGGCACAAGTCCAACTGAAAAGAGAAAAACACCTCCTGAAACATCCATCAAGGATCCTACCTAAAGGGTATGTACAACTCAAGATTAGTAGTCACTATGTCACATCACGTCAAATGGTCCACCTCTCAGCATTGTCCAGTCTCGGCTCCCTTAGCCTCGAACAACATTTTCTATCATCTGCACAAGACACAACATGGTACAGTCATAGATTGTGCAGGGGTGAGTATAAAAATACTTAGTAGGGACCCCGAGACCCCCGAAGGTCTCCTGGAGTTCCACAAAGTAAAAATACCACAAATAAAGACTTCAATCAGAAAGTAAGAATCATTCATCAAATCTACATATGTATATGCCCATACATACACCTAAGTTATCAAAAGATACTCATATCATTCATGACGAAACATAAGGATTTGACTTTTAATCCATCTACACAACTGATCAACGAAGGAAGAATACCACAAAGGTAACACCCTGAAGGTAAAAGTAACGTAAAGGTAAGACCATGAATGTAAAAAAAATGAAGGTAAAAGTACCACAAAGGTAACACCAAGAATGTAAAATTACCACAAAGGTAACATCGTGAAAGTTAAAATACCACAAATGTAACACCACGAAGGTAAACCCATGAATGAAAAAAGCACCACAATGGTAACACCGTAATGGTAAAGACTCAGCTCACACTAGGTATATAACTTAAGTACCGAAGTACGGATTATTAGTTGTATAACTGGATCATCTTATTCTATTGAGAAGATATGCTGCTGACCCACATAGGATGGGGATGCTCTATCTCACACATAATCATTGTGCTCTGAGCCACATAGGATCAATAGGTACTAACCCACAAAGGATCACTAATCATTCTTCCCGTCACATCCAGCCACAAGATTCCTATACTAAGATCACTTAATTCTGGGATGATCTGCTCCTCAATCCATCATTTTCACCTCAACCACCATGAAGTTCCACAAAGAAGTATCCTAAAGGACTTACATGTCATAAGGGTTCCAACACGATAGATGGCGCGTCAATCAGACGCCCGGTCTGTGACTTATAAGCATTTTAGTACTGAGGGCCCAGTTGGATTTGGGTTCAATCAAACCCTGCCATACTCCAAATTTTCCCAAAACTCTAGTGTAGTATACCAAAATTAATATCTCACTCCAAGGACCCCAGCGTCGCAGACAGTTTGTCAAACAGACTCCTCAGTTTCATATTATGGTTCGTTATGTGAAACTGGGCCTGGAAGGGTCTGGTTCCAGTCCGACCCGGTCGAACAGACCCAGCCTAACAAGGTTTGAGTCGACTCAACCTGGTCTGAGTATGACCCAGTTCGAGTCTGACCCAACCCTACTTGAACCGGCCAGGGCCTGATCGGCCCGCTGGGCCGCGGATTAGCCTGACCCGCCTGAGCGGTGCAGCCCTGGCACTGCCCTGTCCATGGAGAGGTAAGGCTTGCTGGGCTCAAACAGCCTAGCCTGTGAGGGGTGTAGCCAGGCCCACAAAGAATGTGGCCCACGGATCCCAAGTAGACCGGCCCGCAGAGGGCTGCAGCCTGCAAAATGTGTAGCCTGCTGGTGTGGATTCCACCCTAGCTATCATGGGGGGATCGGCCCCCTATTTTCTTGAACTGTTGTGGCCATTTGGTACAAGTGGTGGCCCCACTAGTTGGGTCCCACCCAAGCAGGCATTGGGGGTTTCCCTTATTCGGATGGCAGAGTGGAGGCACCTCTTGGTGCTATCAGGTCACCCACGGGACCCGATGTGAGTCTCAACATTTCGCAGTGGCTTCCGAGTTGTGCCCACCTTCAGCAGTGTGTGACGGCACGCCACTCACCTCTATCCGCAGTCAGTCGATGTCAGTCACCGCTGCCTTCCACGGCTGTATGTCGCATCCCCCTTCCCAAGTAGTGTGCCATAGTGTGCTTCCTCCTCCTTCGTGGCCGGCCAGAGCCGACTGCCTTCTTCACCCACAGTGGCCTTCTATGTCGACGTCTTGTGATGGAATGCTGCTATCTCCTTTGTGGTTGACCATTATTGGCCACCGCTGTCACCCATCGTACTGGGTTTCCCTCAACACAAATAAAATTATCAATAAGTACGTACAAAATTCCAACAAAAGCAGGAGGGTTTGGGCCATGTTTTTTTGGCCCACACCCTCCACGTTATCTTGGTAGCAAGAGGTTAGAATAAGATTCAACAACTCTTGAAACAAAAACCAAATAACACCCTACCTCAAGATTGTTTGAGAACATATGTGTTTTAGGAAGAGTCGTTGTTCTTAATTCCCGCAACAAGCCTCCAACAATTCCACTCAATCGCTGCTCTTTGGTTCGTGATTCCGTGGCTCTCATCACCGCTTGTCAAAACCAGTCCCTTCGTCCAATTGTTTTGCGCCGTGGAATTTTATCATAACTACGTCTCTTGGGGAATTCATTCCAATACTCCACCCCAATCGACATATAAATAGGAGAGGGAAAGGTTGAGTAACATCTATAGAATTAATGGGGTTCAATTAATTAAGGAACCTTTCAAATTCCAATAGTATTGTTAGAAATAATTGAGGATTCAATAAATTAAATGGCTTGACACGTTGTTCATCCCGCCACGCCACTTGTCTATTAGAGTAAAAATAAAAATAAAAATAACATAACATAACAAGTTATTTTTTTAATTTTTTTCAAAAGTCGGTAAAATTATATTTTCCACCTAACCTACTGTAGTCGAAGTGAAGCATTCCTTAAGAAAATCTCGGCACTAAGGATTCAATGGTGCCCTCATATTTTTAATGTGAGAAATGGTTCAAAAGATAGTAAAATCACCCCATGCATTTACTGAACGTGCCTTCAAAGATGTTCAGAAATTTATTCTGGACACACCGTGCCTCGGAATCACACACCGTCAATTTTTACAGACTCGTAATAATTTCATATAATTACAAAAAAATACAAGTAAAATTTGGGTCTTTACATTCTCCCCACCTTAGGGATTTTTGTCTCTGAAATCCACAACCTAGACTAAGGAAAAAAATGGGGGTACTGAGCAAAAATCGGAGCCTCCCACTCCCATGTGATCTCCTTGAGGTTCTCGTGCTACCAGCGAATGTGCACTATAGGTATCGATCATCCAAAAAGGACCCACTCCTTTCAATCCTCAATCTCCACTGTCACCTCCATAAACGTATCCCCATCATTAAAGTCCAGATCTCTGTGGTCAATGATGTGAGATGGGTCATGCACGTATCTCCTCAGCTGGGATACATGGAAGACGATGTGCACCCTCTCCAACTACAGAGTCATTTTCAAGTGGTATACCACCTTTCCAATCCTCTGAAGTATCAAAAATGGTCTGATACACCCCAGTGAGACTTTCCCACCTTGGCCAAATATTTGTAGTCCCCGTCGAGGGGAGACTCACAAGAATATGTGATCCCCCTCTTGGAACTCTAGAGGTCTCCGTCTTCTATTAGCTTAAGACCTTTGTCTTCTCTGTGTAATCTTCATCTACTCTTGGATGATCTGCACCTTCTTAGTGGTTTCACATACCAACTCTAGACCTATAAGTGATGTATCCCCTGGGTTTGTCCTGCAAAAAGGTGATACGCATAGTCGATCGTACAAGGCCTCAAATGGTTCCATACCGATGGTGGAGTGATAATTGTTTTTGTAGGAAAACTCTACCAAGGGAAAGTGATCCACCAAACTGCGGTCAAAATCTAGGACACAAGCATGAAGCATTTCCTTGAGTGTTTGAATAGTCCACTCTGTCTCACCATCCTTCTAAGGATAAAAGGTGGTGCTCAAACATAGCTGAGTCCTGAACTCCTCCTTTAATCCCTTCCAAAACTAGAATGTAAAACATGCATCACAGTCAGATATGATCGCCGATGGAACCCCATGAAGTCGTAAAATCTTCTTTATGTAGAGGTGTCCCAATCCCTCTAGTGATCCCTGATCTCGGATGGGTAGAAAGTGGGCTGACATGGTGATTCATTCAATGATCACCTAGATTGAATCATGTCCCCTAGACATACGTGGAAGCCATGTCATAAAGTCCATGGATATACCATCCCACTTCCACTCTGGTATATCTATTGGTTGAGCTAAGCCTGCTAGAACCTAATGCTCTGCCTTCACTCGTGGACAAGTGAGGCCTTGTGAAACAAACTATGCCACTACCTTCATCATCTCGGGCCACTAAAGTCGATTCTGGAGGTCCAGGTACATCTTCACCACACCATGATGTACATCCATAGGGGACGTTTGGAACTGCCTCAACACCTTATCTTGTAGCACCACAAGTGCCATGGTTCATCCTCTGAGCAGTATGACGTTCTCCCCACCTTCATAAAATCCATCAGTTGCATGTCCTGAGGATATCTAGGCACATCGTGCCTCGCAGTCAATGTCCCCAAGTTGTGCCTCCCGAAATAGCGGAAGAATTGGGGGAGTGATAGTCATAGACTATAGGAAAGCTACAACATCTCTATCTAAAAATTATATCTTCTACACAGCTGGCTGTCTTTGTCGCCTCAATTAGCATCTATAAACTAGACCTCCTGCTAAGTGTGCATGCCACTATGTTTCCCTTCCTAGGGGTGTATACTATCTCAAAGCCATAGTCCTCGAGGAACTCTATCCTATGTGTCTCTCTCAGGTTCAGGTCCTTCTATGAGAAGATATACCTGAATCTCTTGTAATCATATTATACTATAAAATGTTCACCCATAAAGTAATGTCTCCACATCTTCAATGTGAAGACCACTGTTATTAACTCCAGATCATGGGAAGTGTAGTTCTGCTCATGTTTTCACAGCTTTCGAGAACCATATGTGATCACTAATCACTACTGAATTAGGACACATCCATGTCTGGTCCCTGATGTGTCACAGTAGACTACATAACCAATTCCCTCTTCTGGTAGCCTCAAGATGTGCACACTCGTCATTCTCTGCCTCAGTTCCTGAAAAATATACTGACATCTCTCCCTCTATACGAAGAGTTTTCCATTCATTGTTAATGTTTTCAAGGGTGTCGTAGGTCATGAAAAGTTGGGTACGAATCTCCGGTACTACCCAACCAACCCAATGAAAATTTTCACCTAGGTCACACTCCAGGGTCACTCCCAAGCTAAAACAACCTCTATCTACACTAGATCAAATGCAACTCCAGCCTCCGAGAAAACATGTCCCAGGAAGTGGAACTCATGTATCTAGAACTAGAACTTAGAAATCTTACTATAAAGTTAGTGCCCTCGGAGTGTATCCAGAACTATCTGCAAATTATAGGCATGCTCCTCCTCTAACACCAAGTATATCAAGATGTTGTCGATGAAGACCACCACAAATGGATCGAGTTACGGCTGAGTGATCTTGTTTATGAGTCCCATGGACACTACTGGGGTGTTGGTCACACTGAATGGAATAACCAAGAACACGTAGTGGCCATACCGACATCTAATTTTCATCATCTGTACATCCTCATCTCATTCCCTGAGCTAAAGATAAACTAATATGAGGTCTATCTTCAAAAACCATCTATCTCCCTTCAGTTGATCGAAGAGACCATCAATCCTCGGAAGCTGATACTTGTTATTCATGGTCACCTGGTCCAAGCATCGATAGTCCACACAGAGTCTCAAAATCCTATATGCCTTCTTGGTGAAAAAAATATGGTTGACCGTGGAGAAACACTGGGCCTTATAAACCCCTTCCTCATCATGTCCTCGAACCATACATGTAAATCCCAAAGCACTGTGGGATTCATCTGATATGTTGTTGTAGATATCGGTGTCATCCCGGGGTACAGGTCGATGTATAATTCCACCTCTTCATGAGGAGGTAGTCCCAGAATATCATAAGGGAAAACATCATCATATTGTTCCACCACTACAAGATAGCTCGGACTCTCAACCTCAAATTCTATGAGGGTAAGACTGGCCAAAAATTGTGTGATCGGCCACACCCTCATCTGGGTAAGTCCATCTTGTCATGAAAAGGTTTCCTCCTCACTGGTGATGGATAACCTAGTCCAATCCTCACAGACACACCGCACTTTGCACATAACAGAGTCAATATGAGCATGGCATGTGGATATCTAGTCCATACCCAATATGACATCATAAGGCCTCAATGTCACTACTAGAAGATACCAAACAAATCTCTCACCTCCTAGAGTAATCTCATAGTATTATAACCAGTGTGTAATCATCAAATCTTCGCCTTTAGGAGTATCTAATCGCAAGGATTGAGACAATGTCTCCACCAGAATCTCTGAGCTCCAAACGAGAGCCATTTAAATAAAAGAGTGACTTGAACCTCTGTCTATAAGTACTGTAGATAAGGTAGAGTAAACAAAGATCATACCTCTAATCATCTCTGGAGTGTCCTGGTTGTAGGCATCAGCTGCTTGGAGCTGAGCTCGTCTTTGTCCTCCTACTCCATGTGGTCGGGGTGGACCACCTAGAGGATGTGGTGGTAAAACATCAAATCGCCGCCCACCCCCTACTGCATGTCTAACTCCTCTACCACATATACTAACCTACGGACCACCTCTCTCAAACCTATGGCTTTTCCTCAGCAGTCCCTCGACCATTTGATGGTCATCTGTATGGCGGGTCTGGCAATCCTGAGCCATGTGACCCTTCCTGCCGCACGAGTATCATTTTTCGCTCCTCGTCTGTCCTCCTCTATCATGGGATCACCATACCACCGACCATGTACCCTAAGGTCACCCACCAGATGATCTATCCCACTTGGGCCACTGCGCCATCCATCTACTGCCTTCTATGGATGACTCCACTACCTGACGTCTAGTGGTGGCTCTCGTTTTCAGTGCCTGCTCAGCTAAGAATCTCTCCACCAAAAGTGCTCTCTCTAGCACCCCAGCCTACGTTGGAATGTTGAGTGATATCATGGATGCTCTGATCTCCAATCGGAGAACCTTCTCAAAGGTCCAGGACATAAAGAAAGGGTCTCGTACCATGTTTTTGGAGTAGTAGGAGAGATCAGTGAACCTCACCAAGTAATGGACCATGGTCATGATGCCCTACTGTAAGTGTAGTAGTTCCTGTATACGCGTTGAGCATAGGGTTTCTGGGAAGAACTCTACCCTGAAAAGGACCTCGAATTCCACCCAGGTGAGGTCACCTCATTGTGTAATTGGAGTTTTAGAATCCAAAATCTCCCAGATGTTCCATGGAAAAGACTGGTAGCTAGGATCAACATCAGATTAGCCGGTGTCCCAAATAAATGAAAAACTCTCGCCAGAGCCTCCAGCTAGTCCTCAGTCCCTTGCGGATCCATCTCATTTCAGAACCTCAGAGGCCTCTTCCACTGAAAATCGTGCAACATGTTCAGTCGGCGTGTACCATATGTTGGTGGGGCTGGTGGAATGATCTACCCAATGGTTAGTGGTGCTGATGGTACACCACATGATGGTGATAATGTTGTAAGAGTTCTCTTCACTCAGGCTTCATCGCTCGGTGGGCCATCATCATGTACTCTCTCTGGAATCCTAGCTGGCTGTATACGTGGTGGAATCCTAAAATAAAACAATATTTCCATGGACTATAAGTTATACCTAGTGATATGACTCAAAGAAATAAACTGTAAAACACTTCCAAAACAAACACAATTTGTGTTTTCGTACACTGAGTCAAAAATCAGAATTCAGGGTCCTGGTGTGTGGATACTTCAGCCACCACACCAACACGGGATTCCTCATACTGAAAACCACACTCATAAAACATTAAAAAATTTCAACATTGAAAAGATTAGAGTCCTAGATATTTGATAGAACCGACTCCTCTGATACCACTTTGTCACGACCCATCCCCTAGGGCTCGTGTTGTGACAACCCTAAGCTCATCATCCACTAGCCAAGGGCTGGCGACTAGCACCGGAAAGGCTTATCCCTATAATGTGAAGGAATTTCTTTTCAACATATACAAAAACACAATACAAGAACAAACCAGGAAGCAACCATTAAGTAAACATTTTTAGTAAAAAATTTACTAAAAGAAAAGGGGTAGGAATACAAGCCCAAATGAAAGGTACAAGTACAACTGAAAAGTGAAAAATAGCTACTTGAATGTCCACCAAGGGTCCTACCTAAAGGGTAGGTACAGCTCACGATCAGTATTCACTACAGTACGTCATGTCAAATGGTCCACCTAGGAGCACCGTCCATTCTTGGCTCCCTCCGCCTCAATCAACATTGTCTATCGTCTTCACAAAACACAGCAAGGTGCGAGCATAGCCCATGCATGGGTGAGTATAATAATAATCAGTAGGGACCCCAAGACCCGTGAAGGTCTCCCATAGTTCCCCAAAGGAAAAATACCACAAATCAAGACTACAATCACAACGTATGAATCGTTCATCAACTCTACTTATGTATATGCCCATACATACACCTATGTTATAAAAAGTACTCATCTCATTCATGAGGAAACATAAGGCTCCAACATTTAATACATTTTCACAATTGGTACATGAAAGAAGAAAGCATAAAGGTAACACCATGAAGTTAACACCACAAAGGTAAAAGTAACACATAAGTAACACCAAGAAGTTAAAAGTACCACAATGGTCACACTGTGAAGGTAACACCACGAGGGTAAAAGTACCACAAAGGTTACACCACAAAGGTTAATGTACGACAAAGGTAACACAAGAAGGTAAAAGTACCACAATAGTTACACCATGAAGGTAAAGACACAACTCACACTAGGTATATAACAGAAGTACAAGAGTAAAGATTATTAGTCGTATCACTTGATCATCATATTCTGTCAAGAAGCTCTGCTGCTGACCCACATAGGATCGGTATGCATTGAACTATATAGGATGGCTTAGCACTAACTCACATAGGATCTGACCCACAAACGATTTGTATGCGCTGACCCCCATTGGATCATTGAGCACTTACCCACACATGATCGATAGGTACTAACCCACACAGGATCACTAAGCATGATAGATTCCCGGAGAATACACTCCTCAAGCCATAATTCGTAAGTCAACAACCACGAAGTTCCATGAATAAGTATCCCAAATGAACACCATGTCGTAAGGGTTCCAATGTGACAGATGGCGCTTCAATCGGATGCTCGGTCGGTGACTTATAAATGTTTTAGTATCGAGGGCCCGGTTGGATTCTGGTTCGATCCAACCCATCCGTACACCAAATTTATCCAAAACGCAATTTGAGTATACCATAATGACCTTGTCACTCCATGTATCCTAGCTTCACAGATGATTTGTCAAATGGATGCATGGATTTCTTGGTATGGTCCTTTAGATGAAACTGGGCCTCGAAGGGTTCGGGTCCGGTCTAGGCCAACCCGACCCAGATTGGGTCGACCCGAACTCATATAGATCTAACCCGGACCGGCCTGAACTAGCATGGTCCAGCTTGGTTGGGCTGGGTCATGGTGGCTCAACCCGCTGGGCCATGACGGCTCGGTCCGTTGGGCCGCAACGGCTTAGCCCGCTGGGCCGCGAATCTGCCCAGCCCGCCTGGGCAGCATGGTCCACCAAGCTGGCGCGGCCTGGCCTACAGAGAGGCATGGCCAGCTGGACTCGCGTGGCCCATAGGAGGCACTACCTTCTGGTGTGGGATCCGCCCTAACTGGAATAGGGGGAAGCATCCCTCCGGTTTTCCTCAATGGTTGCGGATGTTCGGTACGGGTGGTAGGACCGCTGGATGGGACTTGCCCTAGCTAGCGTGGGGGGTTTCCTCTATTTGAAAGGTGGATCTGTAGCACCTCTTGCTACTGTCAGGTCACCCACAAGACATGATGTGGGTCTCGGGCCTTCCCCACTGGCACATTTAGTGGCGCGTGACGGCAAACCGCTCGCCTCCTTCTGCGGTCGGTCACTATTGTCCATCGTGGTTATATGTTGCTGCACCCTTCTCTGGCGGCACGCAATGGCGCGCCTCCACCACCTTCATGTTCAGTCGGAGTCGGCCACCTTCTTCCCCCTCCAGGGCTATGGATATAACCTTCTCTAGAGGAGGCAGGTGATGACACGCGACTATCTCCTCTGTAGACTACAGTTGTTGGCCACCGCCGTTACCCACCGTACCTGGTTTCGCTCAACCTGAATATAATTCTCATGAAGTATGTACCAAATTATTATAAAAGGCGGAGGTTCCGAGCCTTATTCATTTGACCCATCCATTCTGCATTAGCTTTATATCAAGAGGTTATAATTAGATTCAATAACTCTTGAAACTAAAACCAAATAAAACCCTACCTCAAGAGTTGGTATTCTTTATTCCCTCAACAATCCTCCAACGATGCATCTCAATCATAGTTATTCATTTCATGATTCGGTGGAACTCTTCACCGCTTTCCAGAACTGGACTCGTCCCCCAAGTGGTTGGCATCTCGTCACTTTATCAAAATTTCATCACATTGTGAAGTCGTGCCAATACTCCTCCCCATGATACATATAAGTATGAGAGGGTGAGGGTGAGTAAAGCCCGTGGAATTAATGTGGTTCAATTAATTAAGGAACCTTCCTCATTACAAATATATTGTTACGAATAATTGCGGAGTTAAGACATTTAATGGATTGACACTTCGTTGGTCCCGCCATACTGCTTGTCCGTTGGAGGAAAAAGAAAAAGAAATATAACATAACATAATATGTAATTTTATTGATTTTTTCAAAATTCTGCAAAATTAACATTTTCACCCGATCTACTATGTTCGAAGTGAAGCCTCCCTTAAAAAAATCTTGGAGATGCATATTCAATAATGCCCTCCTATTTTAAATCAAACCACTGGTTCAAAATATTGAAAATGGCACCCACGCGTTTACTGAACGTACCTTAAAAAAGTTCGGATATTTATTATGGGCACACCGGGCCTCAGAATCACGCGCTTTAAATTTTTGCAGACACGTTAATATTTCATATAATTATGAAAATTAAATGGAAAATCCAGGTCCTTATAATATCTTCTGCTATGCATAAAAAGAATCAATTCCAATGTAAGTAAATGGAAATAATACCAATTCACAAGATCCATTATCAATCAAATAACAGATAATTAATTCATCATTGATTCTTGAAGTGTTCTTAGGGACTATCCAATTAACATCAATCCACTAAAAATCCATCAACAAAAAGGATATTCAAGAAGAAGAAGGTCCCATGAGGATTATTTTAAAAACACTTACCAAAAATCATTACCATTTTTTAGAGTTCTATATTCGGTGAAGGGGTTGCAGTCAATGACACATTGAATCCTCCACTAATATACAAAATATTTCCAAAGGATTATTGATTCATCATCAATATACCATTAAGAATATTTTTGGGAAGATGATTCTTAATCATTTTCCCATTGATTGTTCATTGTCGATGGTAGATCAAAATTTGATCAAAGACATTATTCAATATGCTAGATTCAACACAAACCTATAAGCAAATGAACAATATATATTTAGATCATTATAGAAAACATTGATCCAACATTGATCCAATCTCATCTAACAATGATGAAGAATTATTTATCATATATCTAAATAAAAGTTTCCATTTTTGGCTTTGGTGGATTTTTCAAAGTTCTTATTTTGATGGAGAGAGGAAAGATGCATTCTATTGGTTAGAGAAGATACCTTCAATTAGAAATGGGGAGTCTAGGTCCATAATTTGGTATTAATGGAATCAAAATCTATAGAATTAAAAGATTATAGATTGAACTAATGGCACCCACAGACTGGGAGCACTAGCTACCTAGTGGGCCTCGCTTATAAAAACCCTGATTATTCATGCATATAAATAACATGTTATAGATGAATATTCATTACATTACATAACGATCAGTGTGGGAATCATATTGGTCAAGTGCCTTTGAAAAAATAAATAGATAAATAACTGGTTCCTAAAATATCTAAATCATCTCCAACGGATTTCTTCATAAATAGCATCCTTCGTAGACATATCATACATTATACATTTCATTATAACCTTGGGAAGGAAAACATAAGAAAGGGTCAGATCAGATTCTTATTAACAGTAAATAAGGGATATATCAATGATCACTTGAGCATAACATGAAAATAAGGATATAATAACATGAGAATAATACTTAAAAATCATACCTTATATACCATAAATCATAATCTTGAGTCATGACATAAAATAAGGGAGTTTGTAAGACCTGAAATGTAAACGAATCAAATAAAATGGTCCATGAGATATTTACATTTCCATAAGACATAAGTTTCTAGGACAAAAAAATCATAGAAAATAATTTCCCTAGTTATCAAGGCTCATTTTCATGGCTAACATAGTGGAATGGGTTCACTCCCCAAACAATCATAGTAGTCAAGGTTCGCTTCCATGAATATCTTAGTGGACAAATCCCCTAACTGAACTATGTTAACTCTACATTACAATCTAATTTATCTAATGAGATATAAATCTTTACCTAGTTTATTGAAGAGATATATTGGTCCTACCTGTCACATAATAAAAATCACAAGACCATAAAAACATCACCACATAATAACACATTAAAAGAAATGGGTTTCATAAAAATTTCATTATAGCACTACACATAGAAAAGAAAACAATTTCAAAAATGTTTCATAATAGAATAACCCATGGAAAAGAAAAGGGTTTCACAAAAAATTTATCATAGCATAACCCCCATGAAACAATAGGGTTTCATAAACATTTTATCATATCAAAACCCATGGAAAATAAATATGTTTCATAAAAATCACATCAAAGTCCAACCCATGGACAAAGAATGGATTTCATACACATATTTTCATTATAAACATAAAATATCTTGAGAATGAATAAGGAAGGTAACCTTGGATCATATCCCTAGTAAATAATATATTTAATCAAATTTTATTAAATTTAATGAATAGAAATAAGATTAAAATATCAAGTAATATTATTTAAGAAAATAGCAATTCCTTTTTCAAAATCCATACATTAGGATCTAAAAAATTAAAAATATTATGAAAAAAAATTTTCCTTAAAAATAATCATGGATACTTGTAATGGAAGCTTCAAATCATTGATCAGTCCTAAAACCACCATGGTACATAAAAAATAATTTGTTTTCATTCTAGAATTAAATAGTTAAAATCAATATAAATGTATAATGAAATATGTGGCATTCACAAAAAAAAGGAATCTATACAAATAGAATAATAACCTCACCTATGAAATTATAAATAAAATATAAATATCTTATGATTGAAATTATTATATATTTATATCAAGGAATATGTAAAGAAATGTTTTTAAAATGATAAATTAAGTTGTTGTATTTTTGTCAAACATAAATTTTTATTTAAAATTTTATTATTAATATAATTATTTAAAATAAAATTTATTTTCATAAAATAGAATAATAAATTTATATTTTGTTGTATTATGATTATTAGATGATTTTATGGGACATTAATAATTTTTTCAAAGTGTTATAAAATCAGTTATAATTTTAAAATTGGTATTTCTCAAATAAATGATGGTTTCAATATAAAAATAAATTTATCATAATTATAAAATTATTTTCTTAAAGTGGAGGTCATTTTTGAACTATACACATCAAACAAATTGGGTCAATGTTTAATATTTTTCTAAAATAGTTGAATTTTTTATGAATAGTAAAATACGGTAATTTACGATATCATTAAAATACATGAATTATTGAGTCATGGTTGATGTATGGCTGATGTAAGCATCATTGGCTCATAATCACATGCATTGGTTATTCTATTTATTCTTTCCAATCAAAAATATTTATAGACTTTAACCAAAATAATAAACTAATGAATAATATAATCAAAAATCACCTCTCTCCTCTACTATAAATACCACCCCTCACCACCACTTTTCCTAACAACTAAAAGGCTTGTATCTTGTTAAATTTCTTCCCATTTCTTTTCCCAAGCCTCTTCCCATTGTCCAAGAACTCCTCGTCTCACTCGAATTCTAAAGACCTAGAATTCTATCAACATATTTTCCTTACATATAATTATTTCATGTTGTATAAATCACATAAAATCACATATAGAACACAATACAAAATTTATAAATTAATAATAAAGGAAATAAGTGGATTTTTCAAAAACTAAGCAACCTATACTGATGGAATAGTTACTTAACATCGGGAATAGTAATGTGACACTTATGAATAGTAAAATAGCCAATAGAAAAGTAACATTGCCTCTGAAAGTATACATAAAATGTATGTATCTCATAAGTGAAACATATTATAATTATATAAAGGAATAAGTAAATAAATGTTTTGAATATAATAAATTATGTGTACGTATTTTTTCCACACATATTTTTGTTCACAATTTTATAATTAATTTATTGATTTAAAATAAAATTAATCATCATAAAATATATCCATAATTTAATATTTTACCGTCTTATTCTTATAAGATAATTTTATGAGACCTTAATTAATTTTTCTAAATGTTATAAAACCAGTTATATTTTTAGAATATGTATTTATCTAGTGAAAAATTGATTTTAATTAAAAATAAAATTTCCCACATTTAAAGAATTATTTTCACAAAAGGAGTTCATTTTTGAATTCCACGTATTGAAAAATGGTTGGGGTAATTTTTTTTGATTTTTCTAAAATACTTGAAGTTTTACTAACTGTGAAATACAATAATTTCTGATATATATATATATATTATAAGTTAAATACACTCTTTATTGATTCATTGATGATGTAATCATCATAATCTTGAACTCTATTTTATTATTTTAATGTATTTTTTATAATGATAAAACCATTCATTGTCTTGAGCCAAACTAATAAACTAATGAATAAAATTTTCCAAAAACACTACTCTCCTACACTATAGATACCACCCCTCACCACCTATTCCACGCACCTCTCTAGAAACTTTGGATTAACTAGGATCTTCCCAAATAGCTTTTAAATATACCTCCATTTATCCTATAATCCCCCCTAGGTTGAAATCAATCCAATGAAGCCATTTTGTGAAAACCAAAAGTGGTTACCCTGATAAGAGGTAACATTCTTCGTTAAGTCCTTATCTTTAATTTTCATTATCCACTCATTCAACTCTTCCTATACCATTGTCATTTAATAACACCAATTTAATCAATATACTGAGATGTTTTTATGTTTATTTTTTCAACTACATTTACCCATAATTCCATCTAATGGGTTATAAACTTACCATTTATGGGTACGGCAATCTAACACCTCACAAAATAATTGTTTTTCGTTCTTCCTTTATCGCCTATCATGATGGGAATTATGATGGAAAAATTTTTATATATGTTATATATGATTTCTAATATTTCATTATTATTCTTTAATTATTTTATAAAACATACTTTTAAACATTCTATTTTTTATAAATACGATAACATCGTTTTTAGAAGTGTGGACTACTACCTCCTTAAGGTGATGTGATTTGTTCACGCTGTACATGGAATGTATAAAGGATTATTTTAATAAATTTATGTGAAATATATTACAAATATATTATAATATAATTATAATATACATAAGTATCATTTACTTTTCATTCTTTTAATATGGAAAAAATTGAAGTCACGTTCATGTGTTCCTACGACCAATAATCTCCATGAACGGTGCAATTAATTTCTTCTCTACAAATACTATAGATTATTTTAAATACAAAAATACTAAATAT
The DNA here is from genome assembly GCA_963277665.1 of Viscum album. Lineage (NCBI taxonomy): Eukaryota > Viridiplantae > Streptophyta > Magnoliopsida > Santalales > Viscaceae > Viscum > Viscum album. Next base: position 641,493,449 of record OY728123.1, read on the forward strand.
ATATGATAATTAAATCATTTTTTACATTATGGAGTTTATTAAATCATGATCTATTTAATAGAAACAAAAAACAAAAAGTGAAAACATACTTTATAAAACAAAGTAATCAACACCCAAAACAATGAAAATAATAAACAATTATTAATAATTGGGTGGAAAGATGTTATGAGAACATAATATAAGTAATTATAAATATAAATATGGTAATTTAATATATGAATAAAACTATTTACATTATTATATAGGATTATTTAACACATTTTAATTTAGACAAACCTAGAATAAGAGACTTTTCTTTAAAAACCCTCTTTAAAATTTATATTTTAAAAAATCAAAAGAAATTGTTTTGTGATGAAATTATTCATGTTTTTAGAATATGTTATTGGTATTGAGTATTTTTTATGATTAAATTTGGGACTTATATCTCCCTTCAATGCATTGGGTGTGTTTATATTGGAGGTCGATTGTATGGTTAATCCATGTGTAACTCTGTCAGTTTCACCATTAGGTTGTTGTGAGGGTTATATCATAAGGTAGCTATGAGGGTTTCATTTTAAGGTATCTATGATGGTTATAAATCATATGGTATACCTGAGGTTTACAATGTTAATTAATTAATTCCTCAAGTTACATTTATGGATTTATTTATGATTTCTATGTTTTATGGGAATCTCATGTTTTCAAAAAGTTATTATATGATACATAATGTCTGAGAAGAATGATTTTGTCAAAATTGTATCAAATGTTTATAATTATTCATGGGATAATTGTTTATATCCTTATTTTTATGCCCCTTACTAAGATATTGGTACGCATACCAAGTGTTAAAATTTTTAAACAGGGTTTAAGGATGTGTAAGAGAAAATAATAAGCCAAGTTGAATGTTGTGAATATTTTTCATGAATATTCCATGTTTTATTAGAATATTTTGTACTATGAAAGAAATGTATACCATTTTATTATTACCCATTGTTTAGGATTATGGGTTGATATATATGATTTATTTCCAAACTCTCTAAAACTCTAAACAGAAAAGATCTTTATGAATGTAAGAAAGTGTATTCTAGTTTAGTTATCTAGATTATGTAATATTTATGTTCGGGTCCCTATAGTTGGTATCATATCACATTTAGATAACATTAGTGTTTTTTATCATGTTTATGGAATAATATAAATTATTTTTACAGTATTTTTATGTTGAAATTATATCGCATTTAAATATTAATATGTTTTTTCATCTAATATATATCTGTTAAAAATGATTCTCCATTGAAGAAACAGGGAAGATGGAGTTGGATGGCACTAACTGAATGATATCCATCTAAATAAACAACTAAGAATGGTGGGAATTGTAACCAAGTAGTTTTTGAAACTAATTTATCAACTGATGCAGGTGATAACTGGTGGCAATTTCTATTAAAGAGAATAGTCAAAGCTACCACAAAGGAACATGGTGATAGTGGAACATTTTATGGGGAAACACCCTCCTTCTTTCAGTGGACATTCTAACATAGTGTTGGATTAAATGTGGATTAAATACTTTGAAAATATATTTTATTTCATGGTATTCTCATATAATCAAAAGGATAGTCTTCCCATTTATCATTTTTAAGGTGAAGTGGACCAATAGTGTTCAATGGTCATAAATTTCTGGGATATCAATGAGACCGAGGACTTGGAATGGGATGAATTTAAAAAACTCTTCCTTGAAAAATATTTTCCTCAAGTAGTTAAACATACAATGGAATATAAATTCCTTGAATTTTAACAAAACGAGGAATATTTAGTGGTTTTATATAAAGAAACATTCACTCATTTGGAAAGGTATTCTCTAAGTCTTATTCAAGATCTTGATAGAAAAATAAATCAGTTTTACCAAGGATTGAAGCTAATATATTGTAGGTAATTAGTCTCCTAATAACTAAAAATTTATGAGAAGGTTGTTCAATGTGCTAAGAGGGTATATATAGAGATTTATTATGATTATCTATACTTTAAAAACAATTATAATAAAAGTTTTAGATGTTAGGAAATGAGTAAGAATCAATCAAAGATATATGAAGGCAAGAAACTCATTTTTCCAATTTGTGGGAAGTGTGGTAAAAATATCCGTGGGGAATTCATTAACAATTCTTGGAAGTATTTTAGATTTGTAAAGTTTAAACATATGGCCAAATATTTCAATGAAAATGATCTTAAATATATTTTGGATAAGAAATCTATAAAGTGTTTTAAATTTCGTGATATGTGGAATTATTAAAATACATACCCAAATAAATATCTGAATTATGGGAAGCATCCAGATTGTAAGAATAAGGTGTAGGATCATAATATGAATATAGATTCTCAATAAAAAGAGGGGGTGAATTTTAAGTTTAAAAACTTTTGTTTTTAAGATTATGGAAAACTATTCTTTACAAAGTTAAACAAGGAAAATTCACAAGACCTCTTTTAGTTCTAAAACATGCTAGGTTCTAGAAAAATGGTTCTGGAAATGAAACTTAAGAAAAGGTTACAAGGAAAATATTCTACTTTAAATCATATAGAATCTTACTTATTATGGTATACAAAGAAACATGAAAGTATAAGAAGGTTATACTATCTTCTTTTATCAAAATACAGCAAAATAAGAAAGAAAGAAAACAGTAAAAAGTATGAAATATTTTAACCCAAAGAGAAGGGTATACAACAAAATTGGATAAAGGTCTCTTGATATATAATTTCAAGAAATTTTGTCTTACCCACACCAGGGTGAGACCTCGATAGGAATATCAGAATCTATCTTTCTATCCCCCTAATCCATCGATCTTTAAGATAGTCAGAATCTCTATCTTCTTATCCATGTAAATCTCTAAACATTAATGTATTCAGAACCTCTGTCTTCATATCCTTAGAAGTCCTTGATTTTACACAGCAACAATCAGAGTCGTACGAACCAAGATTAACAAGAAAATTAGTACGTACAAGTCATGGGAGTCTCTCTCTCAAGAAATAACTTCAGCATCATGAAACCTCTACAGTGATGGATCGGTAATGGGCTCATTCAAATGAGTTCCTTTTTATAAGAACTTTCCTAACGGTTGTCTCCCTCAACTAATGGTCATATTTTTGTTTGAATTTCGGAGGGACCTGTACACGTGTCACTCAAACAAGAGTTAGTTATAAAGAGAATGTAAGACATCATTTCATATCTATAACAAGTGTATGAAAAATAAGGTTGCTTAACCAAATCTATTTTTCGGTGTCTAGGAAAAAATAAAAGTTCAGAGTCTAGGAAAAATAAAAGTTTGGAGTCTGGGGAAATAAATAGTTGGAGATTATAAATCATGGATATTCAGATTCTGTTTTCAAAGAATTTGGAACCTAAATTCTATATATTTCACAATCTAAATTCAAATGAATTCAGATTCTGAATTATTAAGAATTCAGAATCTAAATTCATAAGAGTTTAGAGTCTAAATTCTAAGGAATTGTTACTCTGAATTCTGAGGGATTTGGAGTCTGAATTATGAGGAATTTAGAGTCTCAATTCCATAGTAGTTGGGGTTTGGCTTAGTGGTAAGCACCATGTAATACTACATGAAAATGGGGGTCCAAAACCCATTGGGCACAGGTACTGTAGCAGTACTGTAGCAGTGGCGGTACAGTTGATCGGCGGGTACTGTAGTGGCGGCATGGCACTTTAGCGGCGGCGGTACTGTGCGGGTACTGTAGCAGACGGGTTACTATTCATAGAATGGGAATTGAGATTAAAATTTGGGCCAACGGGCTATGTAATGGGATACAAGCCCAATGGACCTTCGGGCTATGTAATGGGCTACAAGCCCAATGGGCCTTCAGGCTATGTGATGGGTCTCCCTCTACCCAGTTAAAAGAGGTCTTTGCTTTGCTTTATTAATAAAAATTAGGCTTCGGCCCCAACCTTTAAAAAAAGAGTCTCAATTCCATAGAATTCAGAGTCTGAATTTCAGAGAATTCAGAGTCTAAATTTCAAAGAATTTGGAGGATGAATTTCAGAGAATTCGGAGTCTGAATTTTATAGAATTCAGAGTCTGAATTTTAGAGAATTCTAAGACTTAATTTCAGAAATTTTGGAATCTTAATTTCAGAGAATTTGGAGTCTGAATTTCATAGAATTTAGAATCTGAATTTTAGAGAATTCGGAATCTGAATTTGGAACCTGAAATCAGAACCTGAAAACATAATACTCTAAAACAAAGGATTTATAGGATTTGTAGGTTTAAGATATGAAACCGAATTTTCCATCTATAAATAAAAAGAGTAAGATTTAGAAACAATAAACAGAACTATGAAAACATAGGTAAGGGTAAAATAATCTTGAGGAAGGAAAATTTTCCTTATTAAGATAAAGTTTAGGGAAAATATTATTTTCCCTATGATAGAGCATTTAGGATTATAAAAATATAGAGGAATGGAAAAGTCATAAAGAAACCTTATTGACTCAACAATCTCCCCCTTTTTGGAAAGCTCAAACATCCTTAAAAATGAATATAAGGACCTAAAAAATTATATTATGGACATAAAAGAAACAGTTCTCTCCCTTTACATATGAAACATAGGGAATACGACTAACCCTCCCTTAGGTTTTGAAATCCCTAATTATCGTATTCTTGATTTCTGGAATGATATTTTACAATTTCTTTCATAAAAAAATCTTTTTTGATAAGAACTTCCCTTTATATGAACTACCTTGTACATAGGGAAATATCTTTTTTACTTATAATTCTTTTTATCATTCCTTTTTCCACCATTGTGATTTTCAAAAAGAAATAAATAGAATGGAAAAAAATTGTACCTAAAAAATTGGTACTAAACAACCAAATATATGATGAAAAACAAAAATTCAATAAAGATTTAAAGAAATTTTACAGAGAAGAAAATACAAAAAAAAAGATCGGATTTGTGAGAAATATCATTCTTTATTCTTTGGAATAAACTTCTTCACAATGATTTTGAGCTTATTAATCTCCCTGTTATCTTCTTAATAATGCTTCAGTAGTTGATCATAGTCTTCATTTTTCTTCTCCAAGGCTTTAATTTTTTCTTCCTAAGCCTTAAGACATTTAGCCTGATCGTTCAAGACTTCTTCTTATTTAACAGTCTTTTCTTCAATCTCAATTCTGAGATCCCTTTCTCTCTTCCAATTCATATCTAGTAAATTAATCTTAACATTCAATTCCTTGACTTATTGATTTCAGTTTGACTGTTCAAGAGTCAAATTTTCCTCAAAACTCTTAGAATGATCATTAAGTTTTCAATCTTCATTGTCAAAAGAATCTTTGACATTATCTTAAAATCCACCGATGTCTCTGAGATATTTTACTATCTTTCTTGACCAACTTGTAATCTTATTGCATGATCTTGTATGATCCTCAAAACCAATGAGAAAAGATTTGAAATCCACCACAAGTCTGAAAAATTTATCTATAAGCATTGAAACTTAATCTGATTTTTGATTGAACAAATGTTAAAGAAACTCATATCTTGAATATATACTCGGGAATAATGGAATGGTATCAACCAAAATTTTCAAAGATAGTACCATAAAATCTTTTCCAAGAGAGGATGATTATGAATCAGTGTTTTTGGTTGGTGAGGATTGTTTTTCAATCCCTTCATCTTTCCTCTTTGATGAAGCACCGACTTCTCTATTTTTCACCATAGATTTCTTAGTTATATCAACCAACACTTGTTTTCCCTTATCAGACCTCAGAAAAATATCTTCTACTTTAGGTGATTCATGCTCATTTTCATACAACTAAACAATCTTATCTTCCTCATGATTTTTTTCTCGGAACCTGCTGCAACATTCCCTGGATGAATAAAATCATGATTGATTCTTTCTTTATCAGATAACTTATTCATTTTTTCTTAACCTTTATCTTGTTTTCTAGTTGTAGCAAGTTTTGAAGATTCATCTTCAGAAGTTCATATTGACGGTTTCTCAGAAGGACTCTCATTCTCGTGATAATCCTCTACTTTCCTTATCATCTCTTTGGTATCACCACATCCTTCTACTTATTCTACTTCAACTACTTCTTCTTATACTTCATCTTCTACTTCTTCCTCTTGTAGAATCTCTTCTTCTTGATCTGGTTCTGGAACTACTTCCTTCATTCCCGAAGTCTCAGGGAGTGATTCATTAAAAATAGATTCTGGTACCTGGTATTGTTCAGAGGATTTTTGAGAATCTTTTCAAAGGGATTGAACTATCTCATATTTAAAAAACTTATTCCTTTGCTTCTTTGGTTTTAGGGGTGCTGGTAGAGTTTCCTTGGTCAAAAGGATTTTTTCTTTCTCTTCCAATTTGTAATGGCCCGGACCTCTCCGGCCCTTTCCATTGTCAAAAAGATGGTCAATAAGTGTTCTGGAGGGTAAAATGGACTTTTCCCACACTTTCCAGAATTTTGAAACTACACGCCGTGTAGTTTGAGTACACGCCGTGTACCCCCTTTCCGGGTATACCTCGTGTTGCAGACTGTGTCCTTGCTGTGTAGAATAATGGGTGCACGTCGTGTGCCCAGTTCTACACGCCATGTAGTTTTTCCCCACATACGTGTTACCAATCAAAGGTCGTGTACCTTGTTGGAGTCGTGTCCTTGCTGTATGCAATAATTTATTACACACCATGTGTCTAAATTACATGTCGTGTAGTCCTTCCCCACGTATGAGTTACCCGGAAACCATGTGTTGACCCGTCAACGGTCGTGGAGCTGTGTTGGAAGCTGCGTGGAGACCATGTAAAATAACCGAGTACACATCGTATACCATAAAGTACACGCCGTGTACTTTTCCTTTTCTCACCTATAAAAAGAGGGGTCCCTCCTCCTTTCAATTCACTCCTCTCCTCCCCTTTCCACTGAGCAGAGCTCTCCCAAGAGACTCGAAGACTCCTTTTCTTCCATAACTTCTTCGTCCGAGCTCTGATTTACGATCCGTCAGTGGCCACAGGATCATAACGACAAGACGGAACTTATGAGCTTGGATCCATTGTCTTTCCTTTGGCCTTTCCTTTCCGACTTCCACCCGAGGAGGTTTTTCTGGGACCTGACAGAAGTGACGGATGCCAACAGACGTCTTCTGAGGTTGATCTGGGGGAGCGTTGTGATCAGAACCTGTTGAGGTAGGGATCTTACCTTCGTCTCTCTAGTTTGTGCATCTTGCAGGGTCGGTGTTATCTTGTTTATGTGAAACACTTTTGAACCGGTTTAATAAAGATAATAACTGTCTTATATAACGGGGTTGGGAAGTTTTGATTTATGTTACTTTATATCCTGTGATATTATGATGTGAATTGAATGAGCTTCTACCTACTAAAAATCATGGTCGTTGGGGGCCTTTGCTTATGTAATTAAATGTTTCCCTATACTTCTAGATTTTCTTATGGATGGAAACTTTTTGGAATGTGGAAATTGGTTAATCAGATAAAGTTGGTTGTATATAATCTGTAACTCTTGTGTGATCACCCCGATTAAACAAAGCGGAATAATGAACATGTGGGTGTTGGCTTGGATATGTGGCATGTGATGGGGGTGTTTTGTGGGTTTTGTGGATCGTGTGAGCAGCGGGGATGCGGTTGGCTTGGTTGTGGGTTGGAGTGAATTTTGTGTTGGTGATGGGCAGTGGGGCTGTGATAAGTGGTATTAAAGGGATAATGATGTACGAGTTTCGGTGTGGTTGTGGTTATGGTGGTTGGCGGCGGGGCTGTGAGGATGGGTTGAATGTGAACGGACTTTGGGTTGTGAATGATAAAAGCGGAAGAGTTAATGAATGTTGGGGATATTTGGTTAATAAGGACTTGTTTGTGTTGATTGTGTTTCCTAACTTGATTTGTGGATGGCAGGGATATGATTTACGAACTATCGATGTGGTTAGTTGTGGACAGTTTCCCAGTAGTTAAGGAACTAAATAAACTAATTCTGATGAACATGAAAACCTAAATGGGGTTGGGGTTGTTTGTTGTATGCATGCTTCGTAGTAGTAGTGCTGAGGCACGTGCTCAGTTTCTCTCTTTAGAAGCCATAGGTTGGGCTGTGTGGTTGGTATATATATATCTATCTATATCTTTTGTGTTTTATTGCACCCCACCCATTTTGAGCACTTAGTTCCGAACACTTCCAATTCATGGGAGTGGAATTTTTTCCCTTAGTTACTAGCTCCTTCCTGCTCCTTCTCCCATAGGCTATGATGGCTTGAGGCGACCTTACACCTAAGACTCTTCGAGTAGGTTTCAATTGGGGTGGATTTAGCCCAAGACTCTTCGGGAAGGTTCTACTGTTTCCAAATAATCTTCGGGATGAGGCCTAGGTGTGTGCGGGCGGGATACGTGGTTGTGAGGCCCAGGTGTGTGCGGGTGGGATACGTGGTTGTGAGGGCCAGGTGTGTGCGGGCGGGATACGTGGTTGTGAGGCCCAGGTGTGTGCGTGCGGGATATGTGGATGTGAGGCCCAGGTGTGTGCGGTCGGGGAGAGTGTGGCAGCGTCAGGATGTTCGCCCTTAGGAAGAGCCGCTAATTAAAGGGAACTTTTGTGGGGTACCCAATACTCTTGTTTCTTATATACTACTACTTGTTGTGCTTGTGTTTTGGTGAGTGTGGCTGGTGAGGTTGGGTGGATAGAATTCCTTACTAGGTTTCTTCTGTTGTTCTCACGGGACATTAGGATGTCTCCCACTTGTGCACGAGAGCTTTAGATTTCTCTACTGAGTATACTTGTATGCTCACCCTATGTTTACTTTCAGGTTTCTAGGAGGACTAATAGGGATATGCATGACCCTACTAGTTGGACAGTTGGAGTTGTTGCAGTTGATGTTCTCTTGTTTTCTTTTGGTATTTCACTTTGAGCTTTCTTTCACTTATACATTGTTATAAAATTATTTAAACATGCATGTGGGCTTGGTTTGGGTTTATTTATATACACTTGTTCTTTTCCTTTTGGTGGTTGACTTGTCTTATTTCCCGGTCCTAAATAATGAAAAGGGTAATGCCTCCCATATGTGTAAAAACTCATACCCATGGTGCTAGTCGCCACCCCGAGGCCTACTGGACGCGGGACTCAGGGGCCATTATCTCCCTTTCGCCATTGCTAGCTTAGGAGGGGAATCTTTGGTGGGAGGGGGTCGCGACAGAATGGAATCAGAGTTGATGGTTGAGAGATAGGATGGAGTCTGTAGTTAGGCACAGTGAGGATTGCATGGAATGGTAGGGAAACAGTGTTAGTTAATCTTGGTGCGTGACATAGGCCTGGGAAGACCAGCTAGAACACGGGATTTTAGGTCCCCCCATGATCTGATGCAAGGACTCTGAGCCTACCGAATGATCAAGTGAGACTACATTGATGATAGGGTAGAGACCCTAGGGAAGGTATATGCATCATCATGATTGTGTATTACTTGATTTCGGTGTTCTAGGAAAGAAATTAAAATAAAATGATAAAATAAAACCTTGAGATTTTTCTTACTACTTGGGCTTAGGAAAACCTTCTTTACCATACAGCTATGGCACCTGGACGTCGTCCCCAAGTGGCTCAGATGGCCGAGGCCCAGCAGATTCAGGTGGTCGATCAGCTGAGGATTGACCAAGAGGAGGAAGATATTCAGTGGCAGAATACTCTACATTCTTTCCAGCGGAAAACCCTCAAGAATTACGAGGGTAGTACTTCAGATACGGAGTCAGAGGGGTGTCTTGAGGAGCTAGGGATCTCTTTTACCTTGATATGTTCTCTGAGGGATTACTGGGTTCCCCTAGCAGTCAGTCAGCTGAGAGGTGCGGTACGACAATCGTGGACACTCTGCCTCAGAGAGAGGATAGAGGCAGAGGTTCTATGGGCTGACTTTGAGAAGGAATTCCGAGAGGAATTCCTTTCTTCCATGATCAAGGCAGTCAAAAGCAGGTCTCCTACAATGGGACCTTCCAGGTTCAGGCCAGTGGGGAGCAGGCCCCAGCAGTTCCAGTTCAGATCTTTGGGTCCTCGTCCCTTTTTCACGATCCCAAGACCGAGGTGTTTTTCTTATGGAGGTTTCGGGCACGTTCAGAGTCGGTGCCCGACCCAAGCTCAGTACGGCGGAGGTGGGCAGGTTCAGCGCCCACCTCAGCAACACCAGTTGCCAGTGAGGCCCTTCCAGTAGCAGCAGGACCATGCTCCTCCGAGGGAAGACTTTGAGGGAGGAGTCAGACCTCAGGGTGCCCCTCAGGGACCTCGACCAGGGCGTGGTCGGGGAGGTGGACGAAATTAGAGAGGCAGAGGATCTGGGCGTGGATAGTTGCATGAAACAGAGTTGACAGCTCCACTAGGACCATAGGTAGTGCGAGGTATGATTTGATTGTTCAGCACTTTTGTTTCTTCTTTGTCCGATTTGGGAGCTTCGCACTCCTTTGTTGCACCTGGTCTAGCCCATTCTTTGGGACTAGACGTAGAGAGACTTTCTGTACCACTGGTACTGAGTACACCAGTTGGAGGCCAGACCAGCGTATCTTGTGTTTTTCGGGGATGTGGGCTGACGTTGGGACCACATTTATCTAGTGGGGACTTTATTCTGTTACAGATGCATCCATACGATGTCATCCTAGGCATCGACTGGTTGTTTTCTGTTAGTGTCGTTATCGACTGCTTCCGAAGAATAGTCATGTTCTCTGACGTGGACGGGTAGCATGTGGCTTTTGTTGGTGATAGGAGCTATCAAGTGGGAAGCCGGCGTGTGGAGCCTCTCCTTTCCTTGTTAGGTGGGCTATCAGTTTTTTCATCTGATACAGAGATGATGGATGTCCCGGAGGTTGTTGGGGAGTTCCTCGATGTTTTTCCTGAGGAGGTTCTGACTCTACCCCCCCCCCCCCGATGTGACATTGAGTTCAGGATAGACATAAAACATGTTGCTCATCCGATTTCTATGGCCCCTTATTGGATGGCACCTTCGAAGTTGTGGGAGTTGCGGATTCATATTGACGATATGATGGAGAAGGGTTTTGTTCAACCCAGCGTATCGCCATGGGGTGCTCCAGTTTTGTTTGTGAAGAAAGAAGATGGTGGTCTCAGGCTATGCATATACTATCGAAGGTTGAACCAGGTAACGGTCAAGAACCGCTATCCCCTCCCAAGTATAGATGATCTCTTCAACCAACTGAGGGGAGGAGGTTGGTTTTCCAAGATTGATCTACGATCTCGATATCATCAGCTGAGGGTAAAAGACAATGAAATCTCAAAGACGGCTTTTAGGTGCAGGTATGGGAACTTCGAGTTTGTGGTGATGTCGTTTGGAGTTACGAATGCACTGGCTATGTTCATGGGACTTATGAACTTTGTCTTCTGGGAGTTTCTGGACCGGTTGGTCGTTGTGTTTATCGATGACATCCTGATCTACTCAAGGTCATAAGAGGAGCATGTTGAGCATCTCAGGGCAGTCTTGGGAGTCCTTCGACACCACCAGCTTTACGGGAAACTGTCGAAGTGTAAGTTCTTGACACAAGAAGTACACTTCCTTGGGCATGTTGTGTCTCAACATGGAGTGTCAGTGGAACCGTCGAAGGTGGAGGGATGTTTTTTCTTGGGCAGCACCCAAGAGCATGGCAGAAGTTCGTAGTTTCCTGGGGTTAGAAGGTTACTATCGGAGGTTCGTTTCGGATTTCTCTCGAGTTTCTGCTCCATTGATAGCTTTGATAAGGTAGAAACCGGTCTTACTATGGAGCGAGCAGTGCCATAGAGATTTTGACTACCTGAAAGAGAAGTTGGTCAGTGCTCCCGTACTCAGGTTTCCAGAGGAAGGGTTGTTGTATGAGGTGTTTTGTGATGCTTCTAGCCTTGGTCTGGGGTGCGTACTGATGCAGAAGAAGGGAGTGATCTATTATGGCTCTAGGCAGTTATGCCCTCATGAGCGTAACTATGCCACCCATGACCTAGAGCTTGCAGGAGTAGAGTTCGCACTGAATTTGTGGAGACATTACCACTTTGGGGAGTGCTTTGTGGTCTTCTCAGATCACTAGAGCCTATGCTATATCTTCTCCCAGCGTGACTAGAACTTCCGGAAGCAGATATGGGTCGAGTTTCTCCAAGACTATGACATTGAGATCTCTTACACTGAAGGTAAGGGAAATGTTGTGGCTGCTGCCCTGAGTAGGAAGTCACATCAGGAAGTAGTTCGGGAATCCACTGATTCTTGGAAGGTGATGGGAGAGTTGGCTACCTTGCACTTGGATGCTAGGGTAGAAGGTGTTAGAGGCTATTTGTTTCAGATGACGGTGTTATCCTCTTTGTTGTAGCAGGTGGAAGAATCTTAGTGGGGGGACTCCGAGGTGGAAGTGATGTGTGATCGTGACGATCAGGGGAACACTCCAGAGGGATGGTCAGAGGACAGCCAACATCGGATGCTTTTCCATTGAAGGTTGGTTGTTCTGGAGGAAATGCGTGAGGTAGTTCTCTGTTAGTTCCATAGCTCAGCCTTGGCAGTACATCCAGGAGTTTTGAAAATGTACCAAGTCCTGAGGGAATAGTTTTGGTGGCCCGGAGTGAAACAGGCAGGGGCGGAGTTTGTGGCTAAATGCCTAGTGTGTCAGCAAGTGAAGGCTGAACACCGTGTTCCTAGTGGGTTGTTGAACCCTTTAGATTTCCTTGAATGGAAGTGGGATGACATCTCAATGGACTTCGTCACAAGACTACCCAGAGCTCAGGGTGTTTGTGATGCTATCTGGGTATTGGTGGATCAACTGACGAAATCATCTCACTTCTTAGCAATTAAGGAGTCAGGCCCGGTGAGTACCTTAGCACAGAGGTACGTAGACGAGGTTGTGCGGTTGCATGGATTCCCAATGACTATCGTCTCAGATCGGGATACTCAGTTTACCTCACGAGTCTGGAGGGGGTTACAGCATTCTTTTGGCACCCAGCTACGCCTTAGCACTTCTTTCCACCCCCAGAACGATGGGCAGATGGAGCAGACTATCCAGACGTTGGAGGACATGCTGTGAGCAAGCATTCTGGATTTCGGAGGATCATGGGTACAACACTTGCCTTTAGTAGAGTTTTCCTACAACAACAGCTTCCACTCTACTATTTCCATTGCACCCTATGAGGCTTTGTATAGAAGACCATGTCGTTCACCCATTTTCTGGGAAGAGGTTGGTGAGACAGGTGCTCTTGGGCTAGAGGTAGTGCAGAGCACCACAGAGAAATTCCATATTGTACGTGATAGGATGAAAGCGGCTCAGGACCGACAGAAGTCTTATGTTGATCATCGAAGGAGGCCCTTGGAGTTCTAGGTGGGAGATCATGTGTTCTTTAAGGTTTCCCCTTGACGAGGGAAGCAGAGGTTTGGGAAAGGGAGCAAGCTCTCACCTAGGTTCATCGGACCTTTTGAGGTGCTGAGGCGAGTCGGCAAGGTGGCGTATCAGCTGGCCCTACCCCCTCCATTGGAGAAGGTTCATGACGTCTTCCATGTCTCCCAGCTTCATCGGTACTTACACGACGACTCCCATGTTATCGACTGGGGATAGTTAGATATGGGATATGACACGGCATTTGAGGAACGACCAGTCAGGATCGAGGATCGTAAAGAGAAGGTTCTCCATGGATGAACCATTCCATTGGTTCGTGTGTTGTTGAGGCATGGAGGCCTCGAGGAGAGAAATTGGGAGTGGGAGACCCAGATGAATGCTCAGTACCTAGAGTTTTTTTGACTTGTGTTTTCCCTTGTCCTTCTAAGCTTTGTGTTGATGTTGTACTATGTACCTTTTTCATATGGAATTCCTGGCTTGTCGGTTGTGAGACCTTTTGTTTCCATATTCCCTGGTAATGTGTGACATGTCTGGAAGTGTGGGGAAAGGAAAAAACCTGACCCTTAATCGAGACGCATTAATGAGTATGTGATTGAACTCGTGCAGGCGAGTCAGTGACACCTAAAGCGGATAATATCTCAACATAGGAGAAGGAATTTCCCAAAAACCACATGTTCGGGCATTGTGTTGGTTTTGTGGTGTTGGGGGTAGTACGAGTTGAAAAAAAATCCTAATGTATGAAAGTGGGAAGACCCAATTCTTAATCAAGACGCATTAATAAGGATGTGATTGAACTCATGTAGGAGAGTCAGTGCCGCCTAAAGCGGATAATATCACGACATAGGAGAAGTAATTCCTAACACATATGATTAGGGTTTTTGGTTGGGTTCTTGTTATAATGAGAACCCTAAGAGGTATCATGTTGGGTCCCTATGTGTTGGTTTTTGAATTCTCGGGTACGAGAATGTTTTAAGAGGTATCTGATGTAATGGCCCGGACCTCTCCGGCCCATTCCTTTGTCAAAAAGAAGGTCAAGATGTAATCTGGAGGGTAAAATGGACTTTTCCCACACTTTCCAGAATTTTGAAACTACATGCAATGTAGTTTGAGTACACGTCGTGTACCCCCTTTCCGGGTATACCCCGTGTTGCAGACTGTGTCCTTGCTGTGTGGAATAATGGGTGCACGTCGTGTGCCCAGTTCTACACGCTGTGTAGTCCTTCCCCGCGTAAGTGTTACTAGTCAACGGCTGTGCACCGTGTTGGAGCCGTGTCCTTGTCGTATGCAATAAATGAGTACACGTCGTGTGTCTAAACTACACGCTGCGTAGTCCTTCCTCGCGTATGCGTTACCCTCAAACCATTTGTTGACCAGTCAACGATCGTGGAACCGTGTTGGAAGTCGCGTGGAGACCGTGAAAAATAACCGAGTACATGTCATGTACCATAAAGTACACATCGTGTACTTTTCCTTTTCTCACCTATAAAAAGAGGGGTCCCCTCCTCCTTTCAATTCACTCCTCTCCTCCCCTTTCCTCTGAGCAGAGCTCTCCCAAGAGACTCAAAGGCTCCTTTTCTTCCATAACTTCTTCGTCCGAGCTCTGATTTATGATCTGTCAGCGGCCACGGGATCGTAACGATGAGACGGAACTTCCAAGATTGGATCTGTTGTCTTTCCTTCGGACTCTCCTTTCCGACTTCCACCCGAGGAGGTTTTTCTGGGACCCGACAGAAGTGAGCGACGCCAACGGACGTCTTATAAGGTTGATCCGAGGGAGCGTTATGACCACAACCTGTTGAGGTAGGGATATTACCTTCGTCTCTATAGTTTGTACATCTTGTGGGGTGGGTGTTCTCTTGTTTATGTGAAACACTTTTTAACCGGTTTAATAAAGTTAATAACTGGATTATATAACAGGATTGGGAAGTTGTGATTGCTGTTACTTTATATCTTGTGATATTATGTTGTGAATTGAATGAGCTTCTACCTACTAAAAATCACAGTCATTGGGGGCCTTTTCTTATGCAATTAAATGTTTTCCTCTCCTTATGGATTTTCTTATGGATGGAAAATTTGTGGAATGTGGAAATTGGTTAATCATGTAAAGTTGGATGTTTAAAATCTAGAACACTTGTGTGATCACCCCAGTTAAACAAAATGGAATAATGAACATGTGGGTGTTGGCTTGGATACGTGGCATGTGATGGGGGTGTTTTTGTGGGTTGTTGTGGATCGGGTGAGCAGCGGGGCTGTGGTTGGCTTGGTTGTGGGTTGGTGTGAATGTTGTGTTGGTGATGGGAATCAGGGCTGCGATAAGTGGTATTAAAGGGATGATGATGTACGGGTTTCGGTGCGGTTGTGGTTATGGTGGTTGGAAGCGGGGCTGTGGGGATGGGTTTAATTTGAATGGACTTTGGGTTGTGAATGATAAAAGCGGAAGAGTTAATTAATGTTGGGGCTGTTTGGTTAATAAGAAGGAATTGGTTGTGTTGATTGTGTTTCCTAACTTGATTTGTGGATGGCAGGGATATGTTTTACGAATGATCGATGTGGTTGGTAGTGGATAGTTTCCTAGTAGTAAAGGAACTAAATAAAATAATTCTGTTGAACATGAAAACCTAAATGGGGTTGGGGTTGTTTGTTGTATGCAAGCTTCATAGTAGCAGTGTCGAGGCACGTGCTCAGTTTCTCTGTTTAGAAGCCATAGGTTGGGCTGTGTGGTTGGTATATATATATATCTTTATCTTTTGTGTTTTATCGTACCCCACCCATGTTGAGAACTTAGTGCCGAACACTTCCATTTCATGGGAGTGGGTGTTTTTTCCTTAGTTATTAGCTCCTTCCTGCTCTTTCTCCCCTAGGATGTAATGGCTTGAGGAGACCTTACACCTAAGACTCTTTGGGTAGGTTTCGATTGGGGTGGATTTAGCCTAAGACTCTTCGGAAAGGTTCTACTGTTTCCGAAGAATATTCGGGATGAGGCCCAGGTGTGTGCGGGTGGGATACGTGGTTGTGAGGCCCAGGTGTGTGCGGGCAGGATATGTGGTTGTGAGGCCCAGGTGTGTGTGGGCGGGATACATTGTTGTGAGGCCCAGGTGTGTGCGGGCGGGATACGTGGTTGTGAGGCCCAGGTGTGTGCGGGCGGGAAGAGTGCAGCAGCGTCAGGACGTTCACTATAAGGAAGAGCAGCTAATTAAAGGGAAATGGTGTGGGGTACCCAATACTCTTTTTTCTAATATACTACTACCTGTTGTGCTTGTGTTTTGTTGAGTGTGGCTGGTGGGGTTGGGTTGATATAATTCCTTGCTATGTTTCTTTTGTTGTTCCCACGGGACATTAGGATGTCTCCCCAATTGTGCATGAGATCTTTAGGTTTCCCTACTGAGTATACTTGTATGCTCACCCTACGTTTACTTTCAGGTTTCTAGGAGGACTACCCGGGCCGTGCGGGACCCTACTAGTCAGACAGTTGGAGTTGTTGCGGTTTTTGTTGTCTTGTTTTCTTTTGGTATTGTACTTTGAGCTTCCTTGTACTTGTACCTTGTTATAAAATTACTTAAACATGCATGTGGGCTTGGTTTGGGGTTATTTATATACACTTTTTCTTTTCCTTTTGGTGGTTGACATGTCCTATTTCCCGATCCTAGATAATATAAAGGGTAATGCCTCCCATATTTGTGAAAACTCATACCCTTGGTGCTAGTCGCCACCTCAGGGCCTACTGGAGGTGGGACTCGGGGGGCCATTATCTCCCTTTCACCATTGCCAGCTCAGGAGGGGCATCTTTGGTGGGAGGGGGTCGTGACACAATTCCTTTGCCTTCCTCTTCCTTCCACCCTTTTTGGATGTCTCATCCACTTCTGGTTTCATTGATAGAACTTCTATTTCTGACTCAGACAAATCATACCATTCTCTGGATTTAGAATTTTATCTAACCTATCATCACATAGCAGCATTACCATGTAATTTCTTGGCATATAATTGAAAGTAATTTTGGACAATTGAAGACAAAGAACATTAAGCTTAGAAATAATTTCTGAATACATGATAGTTTGAGACATTAAATTTCCATTCATTATATTCTTAATTGTAACCAATACATTCTGGACCAATTTTATCTTTCTGAGGTCTACCAAGAAATAAAAAATATTTATGTCACTTTTCTTCAGGGAATCCTTATCCCCTTTTTTCAGAAAGATAAAACCTTAAAACCGTAATTCAATAATTCGGAAGTTTGTAGATAGATGTACAATATTCAAATTCATCATGTCTTTTAAAAAATACATTATAAATCCTTTTCCTTGTCAAAATATCATGCTACATCTGGTATCTTGTGGGTACAAAACTCTGATTCTCCTTCATATGAAATTCCAATCATATTTGTAGTCTTGGTGTAGGAAAGGGGGTAGGCCTTTAAATAACACTTGAAGGAAAACTTATCTCTCCCTCCTTCATTGAAGAAGCTTTCTGACTCATAAAATTTAATCAACAACTCCAGATAGACTGGATCATGTGCCTTCAGTTTCAATATACATAGGCTCTTATAGAAAATCATCTTAATATTCTTGAAATGATAGAGTCATACATAACATAGAATTTTGGATCAACCAACCTTTCTCTGTAAATCTTCCACTTAGAGATTTCCTTTACTAAAGAAATATCTTTCTGAGGATAGGCTTCTACAGACTTTCAGAACTGAGGAAAGCCTGATGATTTCGAATGGGCTTAAGTATAGGAATAGAGCTTTAACATGCCAAGTCAAGAAAATCGATGTGGGATAAACATTGGGGGGGTCCTTATATAGGCATTTGAGATGACAGTTCAACTTCCTTGATTGATTCAATGGTTGAAAAAAATATTGATCAAATCTAATGGTTGCGATAAAATCTGAAGAAGATATTTGGTAGGTTTTGATATTTTGTGTCTTTTAAGATAAACATTCGGATTTAAGAAAAAATGAATCTGAAAATGTTTCCTAAAAAGACAAAAATACCAACATTTAGAAACATGATAATGGAAATTTACGAAAGAAAGCAAACCTTCTAGATTTCTAGGACAAATATTCTCAATGAGGAAATTTATTCTTGAAGAACCTTGTATTCCAGAAAATTTAGAGAGCCATTAGACTACAAAAACCTGGATTACTATAGATTTTGATTACAAAATTTTTTATGAAAAATTTTAATTATGAAAATTTGATTATGAAAAAAAAAACTGACTAAAAAGGATATGTACTCCCCCTATGAAAATGAGTTTCTTACTGTAAGGGGATATGTTTCAACAAAAATTTAATATTCAAGATTACCTTATGGTTATCATTCCTAACTTGTGTTTAATGTATTCAAATCTATTATATGGTAATCATTTTTTGAAAATATCAGCATGTTGATCTTGCATTCTAAA
Source organism: Viscum album (assembly GCA_963277665.1). Classification (NCBI taxonomy): domain Eukaryota; kingdom Viridiplantae; phylum Streptophyta; class Magnoliopsida; order Santalales; family Viscaceae; genus Viscum; species Viscum album. Next base: position 641,512,134 of record OY728123.1, read on the forward strand.
AAATTGAAAAATGATATCTCCTTTTTGTTAGCGATCCCTAAGGAAGTGATGTCTAATATCTATGTGTTTTACATTAGAGTGATGTGTAGGGTTTTTACTTATGGAAATGGAACTAGTATTATCACACAATATTTGTGTTTTGGTAAAACTCATACCATATTCTATGAGTGTGTGTTGTATCCACAATGCTTGAGCAAAACAACTTCCAGATGCTACATATTATTCTTCAGTAGTGGAAAGTTATACTAAGTGATTCTTTTTTCATGAACAAGAAACTAGTGAATCTACTAATAAATTCCATGTTCTGGATGTACTTTTTTTATTCATTCTACATCCACCAAAGTCAGCATCTGAAAATAATTTTAAAGAAAAATCATTCTTGGATGTATAAAACAGCCATGAATCCATGGTTCCCTTTAAGTAGAAAAAAATCATTTTCAATGCCTTTAAATGAGATTCATTAGGATTATATTGATAACATGCACATATTTATAATAAAAACATTAATTCTAGATTACTAGATGTCAATTATTGTAAACTACCTATCATACCTCTAAATGATATTGGATCCACTGGTTTCCCAGCTTCTTGAAGATCAAGTGAATTTGTGGTACTAATGGGAGTACATATACTCTTAGTGTTATCATATCCATAATTTTTAATAAGATATTTAATATACTTATGTTGAGATATATAAATTATTTCTGGTTTTTGAGAAATATAAAAACCAAGGAAAAATGTTAACTCACCCATCATACTCATTTCAAACTCATATTTCATTAGATTCATAAACGAATCGATTAAAGATTTCCATGTTGGACCAAAAATAATGTCATTAAAATATATTAGAACAATCAAAAAAATTTATTATCTTTCTTTATAAAGAGTGTTGGATCCAATTTTCTCTTAATGTAATTGTTTGGTAACAAAAATCATGTAAGTATAGCATACTAGGATCTAGGGTCTTGTTTAAGTCCATATAAAGATTTGGTAAGTCTAAAAACTTGTTCAGTATGTTTTGTATCTTCAAAATAGGTATGCTTTTCAAAAAAAACATCCTCTGGAACATATCTATTAAGGAAAGAACATTTAAGATCCATTTGAAAAAGTTTAAAGTTAAATAATGTTGTAAAGGCAAGTAGAATATGGATTGATTAAATTCAAGTTACTGGAGCATAGGTTTCATTATATTCTATTCCTTCTTGTTGATTATAGCCTTTAGAAACTAATCTAGATTTATTTCTTACTCTTTTTCCATTTTTATAACTCTTATTTCTGAAGACCCATTTTACTCCAACAACAGAAGTTTCCTTAGGCTTTCAACTACGGTCCAAACTTTGTTCCATTCGAATTCATTTAGCTCATATTTCATGGAATTAATCGAATCATCATCACCTAAATCTTCATCAGTTCTTTTTTGTTCTAATTGAGAAAAGAATTATAGATGTTCTACTTCATTTCTTAAGGAACTTCTTGTCCGTACAGGTGGATTTACATCAGCATTGATACTATCACTAAGATGATTCTTAAGAAACAACTGACTTGGGTTTTGTAAAACCTGTTCATCAACATATGGAAGGAAATCTTTTGGGGTAAATGTGTCCGAAACATTTTCTTAAACATTTTCCTTATCATAAGGATCTTCTACCAAGGGTTGATTATCATCTTTTGAAAACACATTTTTAGATGTATGTTGAGGGTGTATAAAAAAGGATTAGTTTCATAAAATTTAACATGTATTTTTTCTTCAACTGCACCAGTATTTTTATTAAAACTCTATAAGCCTTAGTTGTTATGGAATAGCCTAAGAAAATTCCTTCATTAGATCTGGGTGTGAATTTATTTAAATTATATTTTGTATTCAAAATGATTACTTTTCATCCAAATACCTTGAAATAGGAATGTCTATTTTTTCTACCATTCCTTAACTCATAAGGGGTTGTATTAAGAAAATGTATAATTAAAGCTCGATTTATAATATATTAAGAAATACTTACAGATTCATCCCAAAAATGTTTAGCTACTGAACATTCACTCAACATGGTTCTTTTTATCTCTAAGAATTCAATTTCTTCTTTTAACAACTCCATTTTGTTGAGGGGTTCTTGGTGCTAAGAAGTTATGGGTAATGCCTTTTCTACTATAAAAAGTTTCAATATCAGAATTTTGAAATTCTCCTCCATGATCACTATGAATAGTTATCAACGGAAGGTTTTTCTCATTTTAAACTTCAGATCTAAATATATTGAAATAAAAAATGCTTCATATTTCTTTTCTAGAAAATAGACCCACGTAAATCTAGTGTAGTCATCAACTAGACCAAACACATAATATTTGCCTCTAATGCTTCCAATTTGTGTTGGACCGAAAAGATCCATATGTACCAATTGCAATTCATTTGAAGTTGAGACTTAACCAATTGATTTAAAACTTGATTTATGTTGGTTTACATATTGACAAGGATCAAAAACTTTTGAATGGTCGTATCTAAGATCCAGTAGATCCTTAACTAGACTTTTCTTAGAGAGTTTACATAAGTTCCTAAGGTTATAATATCCTAACCTTCTTTACCATAACCAAGATTGGTCTTTCATTGAACTAAGACAAGGTATATCTTAGCTCCAAATGTCTCATAGTTTTAGTTTTTATACATTCTTTTTCCTGTGGGTAGAAAGAATATACTCTTCCCTAGAATTGTGTACTAAGCATTTATCATTCCTAAAATTCACAAGGTAACCTTTATCACATAATTTACTTATGATAATGAGGTTGTGCTTAAGACCTTTAACAAATAAAACATTTTAAATAAAAGGTTATCCAAGAAATTTTTTTTACCTATACCAATAAATTATCCCTTAGCATTATCTCTAGAAGTTTCTTTTACTCCTTTCATCTTGATAATATTTTCAAAGATATTTTTTTTATGATTCATGTGCCGGGAAAATCCACTATCCATGTAGCAAGTATATCTATTGGTAGTATTATATTTTCCTGAAAATAAGAGTCTTGGACATTCGGAACCCAAACATTCTTGGATCCAGAAATTTTAGAAAGCTAAATATTAGGTATCCACATTTTCTTAGAAAAAATAAGCTTTATGAAAACCTAAAGACTGTGTTTTTTAGAGAACATTTTTTCCCAATGACCATAATTCTAACATTTATTAGATAATGGAGCAATTCTAGGAAAAAAATAATTATTACAAAAACCATTTTAGAATGAGTATAACCAAATCCATAATTAGTCCTTGGAGGTCAAATTTAGGAATACATTTTATCAATAATATCTTTACAAAAGATAAAGTTTGACAAACACTTCCTCAAAGAAATTATTTCTAATTTTAGTCTAGTAACTAAATTTTTATCATAAAAACATTAGTTTTAACACTAGAGTTAGGCTCTAAGATTTTTTTCTTAGAAATTACATTTTCAAGATCCTTGGAAAGTTTATCCTTATAAGACTTAACTACCTCAAGGTTTTTGGAAATACATTCAAAATCATAAATTTTCATATCAAGATCCTTAGAAAGATCATATAATTCTTTAGTAAGAATAGAAATTACAGAATTTTCCTTATCAAGTTTTTTCTTGGGTTTAGAATTTTCATTCTCAAGAAGTTAAGAAAACCTAGATACTTCTTCATAAGTAGGTAATATATTATCTTCATTAAAAGAAGATTGTTAATCCTAAGATTAATAATATTTATTATCACTAAAATTTTTATTTAAGGATACATTAGTTATGGATTAATCATTGTGTACCTTAGCTATTTGATAGTGATTTTCAATAGGTATCTTGACAATTAGACCAAGATTTTTCTAACCAGAAGATTCATACTCTTAGGATTAATCAGAAGAGTCACCACCACTGGAACTCCAGCTGTCATTGGATTTCAAAAATTTCTTAGCTTTAGTTTTTTATTACTTCTTTTTATTTCTCTTGGAATGATTTTATTTTCAATCATTTTTCTTAAGCATAGGACAGTCCTTCCTTATATGACCTGCTCTTTTTCATTCATAACAAGTAACTTTTGGGTCATTCTTGTCCTTTATTTCATTATTCTTAAATATATAATGAAAGTCTTTCTTCCCAAATATCTTGTTCATTCTTTGAGCAAGATTTACTATCTCATTCTCAGTATGTTCACTTTAGCTTTATTTGGATAATACAGTGAATTTATTTGACTTAGATCTTGTAACCCTTTTAGGAGTCTTGGATTCTGTATTAGTAAAGGGAACACTCCTATTTCAATTATTATTATTATTCAGGTCATAATATCTTCTCATTCTTGTCTAATATTGAAGAGGAGTTACAAAAATCTCATGAGGAGTAATTTTAGATACTTTCCTATTCTCATCAATAGTTTTCTCTTACATTCCCACTCATTAGATATGATATCTATAATCTAGTCCCCAAGTTCCTCATCATCTAAACCATTTTCACTCATTATTATAAAATGTTAACAGTATTCATAATCCTTTTTTGTACCTTGTATACCAGTTCTCTATAAGAAAATATAAATCCATGATATTCTTCTCTAAGCATAGCTCTTTTAGTTTCTATAACCTTGGATGTACCAAAATGAGTAACCTCCAATTTTTTCCAAATAAAATTTGAATCTTCACAAGATGAGATATGAATATATATATTCTTGGTTATGGAATACAACAAAGTATTGTGTAACTTGTAGTTTAGTTGATATTTTGACTTTTCATTATTATTAAAAGTTCTAACTTCTTTATCAAAAAACTTGTAATCTCCAGTAATCATAACGAAGTTGTCCCCTCCAGTATTAATAAAAAAGTCTTCATATGATCTCTCCAATATTTATAATCATTCCAATCAAATATAGGTGGTCTAGTAGGATTTAGATTGTCAATCGAACCAATATTCATTCCATCCATCTAAAAGAAAATAAATTTTCGTAGAAACTTGTTAATAGTAAAAAAAAATTAAACAAGGATTAAAATCTATAGCAAGGATAATATTTAGAACAAATAAAACTTGATCAATAAAGATTATATGTGAATATATGTACTTCTTAGACCTCCTTTGATATACTCGTAGGATCAAAATATTAATGTAGATTCTCAATAAAAAGAGGGGGTGAATTGTAAGTTTAAAAACATTCATTTTTAACCTTATTCAAAACTATGTCTAAAAAAGTTAATCAAGGTAAATTCATAAGACCTATTTTAGTTCTACAAGAATTCTATGTTCTAGAAAAATGATTTCAGAAAAGAAACTTAAAGAAAGATTACAAGGAAATGACTCTACCTTAAAGCATATAAAATCTTACTTATCATAGTATACAAATGAATAAGAATGTATAAGAAGGTTATACTTTCTTCCGTTATCAAAATATAGAGGAAATAAACTTGAAACAAAAACAAGTAACTAGTATGAAATATTTTAACCCAAATATAAGGGTATCTAAAAACCTTGGATAAAGGTCTCTTGATATATACGTTCAAGAAATTTTGTCTTACCCACACCATGGTAATCCCTCGATAAGAATATCAGAATATGTCTTGCTATCCCCGCAAACCCACGAACTTTAGGAAAGTCAAAACCTCTATCTTATGATCCATTTAATTCATAGAACTTTAAGGTAGTCAGCACCTCTTTCTTCCTATCCCCAGAAGTCCTCGATTGTACACAACAACAATCGGAGTCGCTTGAAGAAAGTTGAACAAGATGTTCTGTACACACAAGGAATGAGATTCCCTCTCCCTAGAAATCACTTTAGCAGTATGAAATATCTATAGTGATGGATCAGTAATGATCTCGTTCAAATGAGCTCATATTTATAGGCACTTTTCCAATGGTCCGCACTCTCCTCCAACAGTCATATTTTTCCTTGAATTTTGGAGGGACCTATACATGTGTCACTCAAATAGTATTTAGTTAGATTTAGAATGTACAACATCATTTCATAACTATAACAAGTGTAATAAAAATAAAGTTTCTTAACCAAATTTATTTTTTGGAGTCTAGGAAAAAATAAAAGTTCGGAGTCTATAAAAAATAAAAGGTTGGAGTCTAGGAAAATAAACACTTTGAGACTATAAATCTCCGATTTTCAGATTCTATTTTTCAAAGAATTCAGAACAAAAAATATATAAATTTCATAAACCATATTATAATGAATTCTAAGTCGGAATTCTTAGGAATTCGGAATCTATATTCTTAAGAATTTGGAGTCAAAATTCTGAAGAACTCAGATTCTGAATTTCATAGAATTTGGAGTCAGAATTTTAGAGAATTTAGAGACTAAATTTCAGAGAATTGGGAGTCTGAATTTTAGAGAATTCAGAGTCTGAATTTTAGTGAATTCAGAATCGAAATTTCAGAGAATTCAGAATCTGAATTTTAGAGAATTCAGTATCTGAATTTGGAACCTGAAATTAGAACCTAAAAATAAAATACTCTAAAACTAAGGATTTATAGGATTCCAAGGTTCTAGATATGAAATGGAATTTTACCCTTTAGATATAAAAAGAGATAGATTGAGAAACTATAAAATGAACAATGAAAACATAGGTAAGGGAAAAATAATATTTAGGAAGAAAATTTTTCATTATTAAAATAATTCTTAGGTAAAATATGATTTTCCTTAAGATAGAGCATTTGTTATTTTCAAAACATAGAGGAATGGAAAATTCATATGGAAAACTTATTGACTCAACATAAAGAGGTAGTGAAGTCCTTTATGACTACTTCCGTTGATGTTGGTCCATCCAATGATGTGGAATTAGGTACATTTTCTGTTTAACCATAATTTCCCAATCTCTTGTTTGTTATAAGGTCTACACATTTCTTTATTTCTGATGAATGTTTTGGTAAATATGAAATTTCACATTATGAAATGAAATTAAAACATATGGTTAAAACACCATGGGGAATTATTATAGGAAAATAACATTATAATAATCTTCATGTTGTTTTATGTGGAAATACATTACCTGAAAACATTGATTTTTTAACCCTACTAGAGTTTGATTTCATTATAGGTAATGATTAGTTATCTTTCTACCACGTAAAGATTAATTATAGAGCCAATAAAGTTGTCTCTCAGAGAGATTCTATGTATTTTTACAAGAATGATCCCATACCATTGATAACATTTCAAGAATCTAAAAACAATTAAAATATAGAAATGAAAATTACCTTTCATGTATTTTTGAAAAAAAGAGAATTGTTCATATTAATAATTTTTCAATGGTAAAGGAATACCTGGATGTTTTCCCGGATGATTTGTCCAATGTAATACCTAATCGAGAAGTTGAATGTACTATTGACTTATTTCACGATTCTAAAAAAATTTCTAAACCCCCTTATCAAATAGATCAAGTAGAATTTCTAGAATTGAAAAATCATATGCAAGATTTTATTGATAAAGGTTTCTTTGTCCTAAGGCTTCACCATGGGATGGTCCTTTTTTATTCATTAAAAATCAATATGTTTCCATGATTCCTCGTATTGATTATAGAGCATTAAATAAAATTATTATTTTGAATAATTATCCACTACCTCATATCAATGACTTGTTTTATCAGCTTTAGGGGGCTCAGTATTTTTTCACGATTGACTTGTGATTCAGGTACCAATAGTTGAGGGTGAATAAAGATGGAATACCAAATACCATTTGATACTAGATAGGGGCATTATGAGTTTGTTGTAATTCACATTAGGTTGAAAAAATCTCATGTTGTATTCATAAATCTTATGAATATAATATCTCATGAATATTGGATAATTTTTTTTTGTTTTTTTTTTATGACATTTTAGAATTTTCATAAATTTATAAGGATAATGAAAAACATTTAAGTATTGTCTTGAAAACACTCAGAGAAAAAAAATTATATGGAAAATTTAGCATAAGTGATTTTTTGGTTGAATCAGATGTCTTTTCTAGGTCACATTGTAAATAAGTATGGAATAATAGTTAATCCTACTAAAATAATAGTGGTTGATGTATGTCCAATATCTACAAATGTTACATAAATTTGTTGTTTTATTAGATTGGAAGGCTATTACAAATAGTTTTTTAAAAACCTTTCACAGATATCTATCCCATTGAATAAGTTAACACGAAAAGGGGTTATATTTATTTGTATAGAAGACTGTGATGTTTGTTTTTAGGAACTAAAAAGAATATTTTAGAATGCTCTAGTTGTCTCCCTACCTTCAAAAAATGGTGATTTTTTTATATATAGTTCTTATTTTTTAAGGGAGTATATTGATTTTTGATTCATAATGATTTGGTAATTTCTCATAATTCAAGTAAACTGAAACCATATAAGTCAATATATCTCACACATGATATGGAATTAATAGCTGTGGTTTTTTGCATTAAAACGTTGGAGGCATCATTTATATGGATCCAAATATTAAAAATGTACTGGGAATAAAATTATTAAGCATATATTTACATAAAAGGAATTGAACATGAGGTAGAGAATATGGCTGGGACTAATAAAATAATATAATTACACAATCAATTACTAGGTGGAAAAGAAAAAAAGTGGAAGATGCATTGATATGAAAACATCACTCTACATTAAACATGTTATGTTTAGAATATGATCGTTTAATTAATGATTTAATTAATTTTGTATTGGATGTTTTTGGGGTAGTAAATTCATATTTTTTGTTTTACATTTCATTACAGTCGTCTCCCTCAAACAGAATCAAGAAATCACATTAGGAAGACCATGAGTTATATAAAATGGTAAAATTGGTTAAGAAATGTAAATTATATGAACTTATTATCGATAATAATTGTTTATTGAGATTTGGAATTAGATTTTGTGTTCCTTCTGATTCCTAAATTAAGAAATAATTGTTAAGTAAAGATCATAGTTCTCTATTTTTTATTTCATCTTGGAAGTAATAAGATGTATAGAGACCTTCAAGTGTATTACTAGTGGGGTCAAATAGAAAGATATATTTCTGATTTTACAATGAGATGTTTGATATATCAATAGGTTAAATCAGAGTGACAAAAACTAGAGGGGAGGCTTCATCCATTTTTAGTACCATAGTGAAAGTCTGAAAATATATCCACAGAAATCATGGTGGGACTCCTAAAAACACTTCGAGGTAACAATGTGATTTGTGTTGTTGTTGATCGGCATACTACATCTTAACATTTATTTCCTATTCGAGAATTTTTTTTCTCTTGGTCATTTTCCTCAATAAAACATCAAAGTGATTTTGATGTTGTATGGAGTTCCTCTAGATATTGTATCTAAACGAGATCTCAGGTTCACTGCCAAATTTTGTAAAGGACATTAGAAGTCATTGGAAACTGAATTAAATTTCATCACAGCCTTCCATCCTCAATCAGGCAGATATACTGAGTGAAACATTTAGACAATAAAATAATTGTTATGTGTTTTTCCAATGGATTACAAGTGATGTTCGGATCGACATCTTTATTTAGTTGAGTTTTCTTATAATAAGAGTTTTCATTCCAGTATAAACATAGAAGCTTTTGAGGTATTATATGGAAAGTGGTGTCAAACTCTAGTATTTTGGGTTGAAGTTGGGGAAAGGATGTTTATGGGACCATAATTAATAGTGGATGTGGTAGGAAAAGTGACGATCATCCAACAAAAAATGAGGGAAGATCAGAGAAGATATAAAGGTTATGCAGATAACAAGAGTAAAGACTTTTCCTTCTAGGTAGGTGTTCATGTTTTTTCCATAAATCTATCATTGGAAGAGTTTTATGCATTTTTGTAAGAAATTAATGTTATGTAAAAGTTTCATTAGACCATTTTAAATCCTACAGGATGTTGGACCAAATTTCAACAGAGTAGCTTCGCCTCTGATTTTATCTCAGGTATACAATTTTTTTCATGTTTCGATGTTCAAAATGTATCTACCAGATTCAACTCATCTTTTGAACAGATAAGTAATCCAACTGGATGAGAACCTTTCCTATGAATAGAACCCTCTCAAGATTCTTGATCCTAGAGAGAAAGTATTTTATAGTAAGGTAATTCACCAAGTTAAAGTTTTGTGGAGAAACCACGTGGTTGATGAAAAAATATTGGAATATGAAAATTCTATGATGGTAAGGTATCCTCACTTGTTTAAAGAGTAAAAAAAATTTGAGGAAATAATTTCAGGAAGGTGGGTAGAGTGTAATGATCGAGAATTATATCAATGAATTTTCATTACTTATAACTATTTAATATAGTATAAATCACATAAAATTAAATATATAACACAATACAAACTTTATAAATGGATAATTAATGAAATAAGAGTACTTTTCAAAAATTAAGGAACCTATATCGATGGAATAATAACTAGACATTTGGAATAGTAATGTGGCCTTAAAGAATAGTAAACCAGCCAATAGAATAATAACCACATATATAAAAGTATACATTAAATTTAGGTATCTTATAATTGAAAACATGATATAATTATATCATGGAATAAGTAAATAAATTTTTTGATAATAATAAATTAAGTGTTGGTATTTTTTGGCACATAAATTTTTATATATAATTTTATAATTAATTTAATGATTTAAAAGAAACTTGTATCCATAAAATATATTAATTAATTAATATTTTGTTGTCTTATGATTATAAGATAATTTTACGATAACTTAATTATTTTTTTGACGTGTTATAAAATTAGTTATAGTTTTCAAAAATGTATTTAACGAATTAAAATGATTTAAATTAAAAAGATAAGTTTCTCATATTTAGAAAATTATTTTCAGAAATTGGAGTTCATATTTCAATTATACACATCAAGAAAAATTGGGGTGTATTTTTTTGATCTTTGTAAAATACTTGAATTTTTTATTAATAGTGATATATGATAATTTATGGTATATATACACTATATGTTAAATACACTATTCCATAAGTAACTGCTAATGTGATCACCATAATCTAGAACTACCCTTCATTATTCTAATAAATTTATTGATAATTCTCAAAATATTCATATTCTTTATCCAAAATAATAAAATAAAAAATAAAATATTCAAAACAAATTCCTCTCTTCCACAATAAATATAACCCCTCGCCAGAACTTCCTCAAATCTCTCTAGCCAATTTGGATCAAGAAATATAGTCCCAAATAGATTATAAACATAATTATTCTCAACCTATAACCCTCAACTTAGGTGTAAACCAATCCAAGGAATCCATTGAGTGTAAAACAAAAGGGTTTCCCCAAATAAGAGGTCACATTCTTCCTGAAGTTCATTTATTTTATGTTAATTCGCCATTCCTTTAGTTATTCTGGTATCTTTATTGTATAATAACACCATTATCCTCAATATAATGATATTGTTTTACGAAAAGGGTTAAAAATACACTTACACACACATTCATCTAATTGGTAAAGAGCATACAATTTATGAGTACGGTGAATTATCGCCTCACAAAACAATAATTGTTCATTATTCCACTACCACTTATCATGGTGGGAATTATGATGAACACAATGTTTATATATGATATATATGATATTTTTTAAGTACTAATTATTATTCAACAATTTTACCACACATACCTTGAGGAATTAATTTATTTTTGAATTATATAATATTTTAGTAAATTATTATTACTAAATTACTTTTTATTAAATAAAAATAATCATATAATTTGTTTATGAATACAGTTGTATTTTTTATTATGGTTTGAAAGCTGTTTTTGTCAAAACCCATGAATTTTTTATAAATATCCACTTTTATTTTAAAAGTAAAAATTCACATATTTATAAAATTATTTAGATAAAATGAATATCATTTTTGGATTCAGGATGACAAAATTATCTAACGGTGAATTTTTCATAATTTTCATAGACAGTCGAATTTTTGGGAAAAAATTAAATACTAGTTTAATATATAATGGGTTTTATGACATAATAATGACCCAATTGTGATGTAATAAAATAATATAAAAGATAGTTTCAGATGATATATTTTTTCCATTAAAAATAATGTAATTATAGTTTTATTTGATTAATTTTATGGTTCCTTAGTGGAGTCTCAAAAACATATAATTTTTTTTAACTTTTTAAAAATATTTACTTGAGAGTGAGAATCACCTCCACATAATAAAACCTAATATTTTAATACTTTTGTCCATTGGAATTATAAAATAATATTATCCAATAATCATTGGAAAAAACCATGGGCAAAAACTGTGGGATGGATTGTGGTTTTGATTAGTTTAATGTGTAGTGTCTGAAACCTAAATAATAAAAAATTCCACTTATTTTCCTTTATAAACCCACTAAATATCTCATTACTATTCACTAAAACCCTTTTGAGATCTACCAATATATGCCTTAATCTCTCTAAAATCATCCCAAGGCTCCCCAAGCTCCAAATAAGCCTGTCTCTAGCCTCTCCCAAGCATTTGGGATCACATTTCCATGTAAGAGATCTTCCACCCTCTTCTTTTATAAAGAATTCTTTTCATGTTATGTCATTTAATTTATTTAATTACTATGTTGGGATATGTTTTTAAATATACTCCATAATTTCTATTTGATTTATACGTGATGAAATTCCCTTTCCCTCTCATTTATCCCACTTATGAACCCTTATGTACACCCACTAATATGTAGAATATTTATAAGGGAACCTCACTTTCCTTCCTTCCTAATTTATGTCCAAGTTTCCTTATAATGTTGTGCCCTTTTATTTTCAATTAAAAATGTTGGGTTATAATTTCTCACCTCCCCTATACTTCCGTACTTATGTTTTAATGACAACAGACCCATTTCTCTCTCATTAATGCCTCCCATGTACACCTGTTACTATAACAAAATTGTGTAAGGAATTTCTCTCTCCTTGTTTACATTCAAGAAATTATTTTATTTTATTCATCTAAGTTCCATTACAAATGTTGGGATATTATGTTATATGACCCCCTCTCTATCCATTTCATGTATAAATTCAGACAGACCCCCTTTTTCTCTCTCATCAACCCATTCTACAGTTTATGTTTGACGTTGTTATGTTGCTGAAGTTACAAAACAATTTCAAATACCAAAATCGTCATATAAGTGAATACCATACCCATTTATCTATCAAGGGTATTAAACATTATAAACATGTACTTTTTTATTGATTACTTAAATTTATGAATTCCACAACTCTTATTAATGGGATAAATTTTTATGTTTATTGAATCCATGTTTCATGATCTATGTGGCACACTTATGCATGAAATGAAATGATTAAGAAGGTTACACCTTGATAGCACTCCAATGCATTGGGTAAGGAATACTATCATGGTATGCCAAGTGTAATGAGGGTTTACTCTTTCTAATTCAACTGAAATGATGGTTTAATCATTCTCCAGGTTTAATGATACTTGGCTCATTATAATATCTTGTTAAATGTTGTTTCCAAATTTCCATGTTATGATAATCATTCTATATCATGCATTTATGTTAATTTTTATATTGTTCCCCATTGATATGCATATTTCCTAACATTTTTTGTATTCTTCATCTTATTCCTTTTTTATTATCTTACTGGGATTTATAGCTCACCTCTTTTTTATGCATGTCCCCAGGTTATCCCATGCAATACAATGTACAATGGAATATTGTGGTCATGTAAAATACTTTTTCAATAAAGATGTTGTATTTTATATTCTAAGTTGTTATGTAATGTTCCAAATTTTCCCAAGACACTATACCTATATATTCCTCAAAGTTTTCTTAAGATAAAGTTTATGTAATAAATCATGTTAATGTGACTAATAAAGAGAAGGGTTGTTATATTTAAACACATTTTAAGCAATACAAACCCGAGCTAATGGACTTTTCTAAAAAAACAAACATTTAAATCTATATTGTTAAAAAAATCAAAAGAAATGTTTTTGTGATTCAGGTATTAATGTATTATGATTATGTTATGGTTCTTGGTAATATTTTATGATGAAGGGTGGGACCAATATCATCATCCAATTCATTGGGTATGGTCATATTGATGGTTGACTGTATGGTTACTCCAAGTGTACCTATTATAGTTACACCATAACGTAGTCATAAGGACTACATAATAAGGTCGTTTTGAGGGTTACATTGTAAGGTTTTCAGGAGGGTTAGAAATAATATGGTACTCATTAGTGTTGTAGTCCTAAGTGATTAATTCCTAAGGTTACCTTTATGGTTTTATTTATGTTTTCTACATTTTATTGAAATATTAAGTTTTCACAAAGTTACAATATTATACATAGTGTGTGAGAAGTATGTTTTCCTGAAATTATTTTATATTTTTATAATTATTCATGGAATATATGTTTATCTCCTTATTTTTATATCCCTTACTGAGATTTTTTATTCTCGTCCCAAGTTAAAAATTTATAATCATAGAGTTTAAGGATAGGTAAGATAAAATAAGAAGGAAATCTGAATGTTTTGAAGATTTTTAGAGAGAAGATTTCATGTTTTATTAAAAAAAATTGAATTATGAAAGAAGTGGATATAGTTTTAGTAGTACCCACTTTTTATTAATGTTGGTTAATATTTATGATTTATTTCCTAATTATCTAAAACCATAAACCCAAAATAATATTTGGGGATGTAAGAATGTTAATAATAGTTAAATTTAATTGATTATGTAATTTTTAAGGTAGATTCCTTACAAAAATCCCAGAAGAAACTACATTAAGAAGGTTCTTAATGAGAATAATTCAAGAGGTTAAATCATCTTTCATTATCTCTTATTAACTTTTCAATTTATTCTCTTTTCTTACTCCCTAAAATTCCCTCATTAAAGTGACATGATAACTATGGTATCTTACGTATACTGGAATTTTATCATGTTAATGAAATATCCATCATCAAACCTCTCCTCTTATATTCTTAATCTAAAAAATGAAAACATATTTTGTGATGTGTTGATTCACCGCCTTCATGAATGAGGAATTTTATTTTCCATTAAATAATTCAATTATTGTCATAAAACACATATTATTATTAAATTAGATTGTATTATACATATTATAAGTTTTATAATATTTTGTCAAAAATATATAAATATGTTATTAAAAAATGATATAAGTTTGTGATGGTGGTAAAAACCACCAAAATAAATTAATTCATTTTCATTATTGTTTTATCTAATGAATAATACTCATATAAAATACTAAATTATATATGATATCATTTAAAATTATGGAAACATATTAATTCCATTTCTTTCCTCTTCTAGAATTTTTCTTCCATTTGACAAAAAAATACATAATGAACCAACCATGGAAAACATGAAATAAATACACCCATAACAATAAAATAATAAAAATATTATTAATAATTGGTTGGGAAGTTATTATAAAAAGATATTATAAAGTATTATAGATATTTATATAGTTTTTAACATATTAATAACACTCATTAAACTATTATATAGTAGATTCTAACATGTTTTAAGTAAGATGAACCCGAGGTAACTAACATTTCATTAAAAATCGTCCTTTAAATTTATATCTTTACTAAATTGAAAAGAAATATCTTTATGATGAAAGTATTAATGTTTTATGATTATGTTTTTTTAGGATTTTTCAATGATGAATTGTGGGACATATATATCCCTCTAATTAATTGGGTATGTTTATGTTTTAACTTGACTGTAATAGTTATTACAAGTGTAAATGTGATTGTTACTCCATAAGGTAGCTGTGAGGGTTACAACATAATGTAGCCATGAGGGTTACATTATAAGGTAGTTTTGAGGGTTACAAATCATATGGTATCCTCAAGGGATATAATATTAATTAGGTATTTTCTTAAGTTACCAAAATGATTTATTTATATTTTATATGCCTTGTGTAAATATCATGTTTTCACTAGGTAAGTATATGATACGTTAAGGGAGATAATTATATCTTTGTCGAAACGATTTCATAAGTTTTTAAGTATTAATTGACTAATTGCTTCTTTCCTTATTTTTATGACACTTATGGAGCTTTTGTGCTCATAATAAGTTTTTAAATGTTTTTAAAAGGTTTTAATTATTGGTAACATAAAAGAAGAAGATAAGATGAATGTTGGGAAAAACATTTCCTAAAAAGAACACATGTTTTATTAATAACTTATGTATTATGAAAAAATGGATAATTTTTTATTATTATTCAATTTGTATTCTTGTGGGTTGATACATATGAATTGTGTCCTAATTATCTAAAACCCTAAATTGAAAATTCATTTTGGAATGAAAGAAACAGAATTATATTTGAATTAGCTAGATTATTTAATCTTTGATGTTGGTTCCTTGCATTTCATGATGTCTAGAAATTTTTTTCATAATGTATAAGTTCAAAAAGTTTCTTTTATACTTGTATAAGAATTTAGAAAAAAAGTACCTCACTCAAAAAACATTAGAATGATTCTTTTTAAAAACTATTTGTAAAAATTAATTCATGGGTAAAAATAACTTTGAAAAATAATATTAGAATATTAAAAACCTTATTTAAATTTTTTTAAACATGTACATTAAAGAAAGTGTTCTTTCAATAGAAGATATAAATAAATTCTATTTTCCCTGAAAAAATATTTTCAATATTTCTAGGTACATAAGGTGAGTAAAATGAAAGGTAAAAATGTATTATAATGAAACAAACTAAGGGTAAAAAATTATAGCTTTTTTTATATATAAATAATAATATTTCATTATCATAAACATTTTCATAGAAAATGTCTTTAAACAATTGGATTATAAAATAAAACCCCTACCACTTTGGTAGCTTTTGAATCAAAATAACAATGAAATAAAGAACCTTAAATAGACATGTAAATACCAATAAATTTCATAATATGAATCATAAATGGAATTAATGGGTATTATATATAACAAATAAAATAAAATTGGGGTGCGTATGACATGTGTCCCATGGAAATAAAAGTGAGACAAAACCCCCTTAACATAGATATAACATTATTTGTATGTGTTGGAACCTCTTGTATAATAAATAAATATTTATTATACATATATTATAAAACCATACTGATATATGTAAAAGAATATATGATTTAATTATGGAATTTTATCACTTTTTTGTTAACATTAATTTTTTAAAATCGTTGTTCAGTGTGATATCTCCTTCATTTTTCATGCATATTTTTCTTTGATAGTTTTGGTCCTTATATTTTGATCACGGTATATCATATTTAAGATGTTAATAATCATATAAATATCAAATATATTAATTATATATAGAGATAGGAATTCATAAAATATATTTAAATAAGCGTGAATTACATCGTTTATGGAGATGGTAGACCGTATGTATGCCTAAACGCTACATCAATTTTTTGATGGATGGAATTTAAGAAAGGTAAATAATAAATCATTATTACCTAAATATATATCATATATATTATATCATATAAAAATAAATCACATCACTTCATGAAAGTGGTATTCCACATGTACGTATAATTGGACTTATCATTTTCCAATAGTTTGGAATGTAAGAGGGAATATAGAAACCTGGTTGTTTCTTACATGACCATTACAAAAATTTTAAGATAAAAAATATAAGATAGATACAATCAAGGATCCAAAGGTTTGGTGTCACAGTAAAATTAGGCTCAAACAACACTTTTATATAAAAAACCTTTATATAAATTATTCTTCTTTATACATCTACAAGATCACATTATCCTTAGTAAAGGTAATTCATTGAGGATATACCTCAAATAATGGGGTGAGATAAAATCTCTATGAGATGAGGAATAAAGGACATGAATAAATATTACATGGGTGAGAATAGAAAAAACTACTATATCATAAGAATAAGATCATAATCATAATCATAATGAAAAAACTTGATAAAGGAAATGAATATGGAATATGAATTATAAAAAACATTATAATATTATGGTCAAATACCAAACATTGTTGTGAATAAATCTATCATCATGTTCATGTATAAATTATGTGAATAATTGTAACATAATTATTGTAAAAAAGCAATAGCATCATGTTAATGCATAATAGACATTATCTCATGAGACACATTACATTAACCAATTAATTAGAGGGATATATCATTATGGGCCCACCTGTTACATCTTAAAATTCCCATAATCATTCATGCCACATATAATATAAAATAATCATAGTAAGGAAATAAACCAATGGATGGGAATGGATTTTATAAATTATTTAATATCATGATTAATGGAATGACCTTTGTAATTCCTAATTGAAAAAGGGATATAACAATTTTTCATAAAAGACCATTTTTTATTTTATGATGAAATAACTCATGAGGATTTAGGAGATGTTTTTGAAATTTATGTCTTTTTGAAAAATCATTTTAAATGGATTAGAAAACATTTTTGAAAGGTAGAAACATGTAAATACCTAAAATAATAAATAATGAATATTAGAAGTTAATATTTTGGATATCATAGGAACATTAATACTGAAATAAATGTGAAATTGGAGATAATCCAAAATAAAGAGTTTGGGTTTGAGAATCAACTTACCTTAAATCCAACTTTGTTTCATCATTTTTATACCTCATAAATAACAAATATAGTTTCATTAAAATAGTGAAACTAAAGTTAATTATTAGTATTTTTACCATTATTTATCAATTATTATCATTGGATACTATTTCTAAATTCCCCCCATTAAATGGGAAACATATTAATTTCATATTTTCCTTAAAAAAGTATCATTTTGCATCAATTTAACTATTTTTTTCAAGTTCATTTATACATAAGTAGAATTAATTTCATTAACAATAAAATAAATATATTTATACATTTATATATCATAAATAAATTATTATCTTTTTATATAAGTTTTGTGATAAGAAAATAATTACAAATGACCTCGTTGATTGTTAACCAATAATTAACGAGACATTTTCCAAATACAAGGTGTGGGATGTATAATATTTTTATATTAAATTAAAATTAAAAAAATAATATTTAAATATTTTTATAATTTTCTTAATAAGTTTATATTCATAAAATATAATGAGTGTATGCAATTAGAAAATGAAAATGAAATAAAATGATGAATGGGAAATACGTCTTTATTGAAGTGGTTCCTTTTCTATGACCCTAAAATTGTTGAAATATTGGAGTTCGATTACTCCAAAACTTCTCTAAGGATTTTAACAGGATTAATATAGAGTATTATTGTAGATTTTTGTCTTTTCTAAGTGATGTTGGATTGGTTTCCAATGGTAGGGATATGGGTTATTTATATTTGAGGATATGGGTATTTTTAGAATAAAATAATAATCAAGGTAAACATTGTAATTGTAATATTTTTTACATAAATAATCATATTTAAATATAATGTAATGGTTTTAGGAATTTAAACCCCTTTATAATTTGAATTTAATTTTTTATTAAAAAGAATAGTGGAAATTGTGAAAATTGGTTCTTTTATTCGAATACTTCAGACATTATAATTTGGAAAATATTTTGTAGGTTAGGAAAAACTATATATTGTATTTGTAACACCCTAGGTAAATAAAGAATATGACATTTTCATATTTATCCATATTTTTTAATAAAATATTAATATTACTTTAAAGGGAATGCTATGCTCGAGGGCGTACCCAATACGCAACAACGAGTTTCTTTGAAATATTACGTTGCACTCTAATAATAAAATAATATTTTTTTAAAGGTAGTTAACGCCTAGCCGTTGTAATGGCGGGAATGAACGGAACTATCTACAAAATTATTATATATGTTTGTCACATATTTTTACCTTTATCCAATAAATGTTGGAGGCTTAAAATGCAAATGAATCCAATTTTAAGCATAAATCTTCTAATATTCATTAAAAGGTCGATTAACCACCTTTTCTTGGAGAACCCTTTTTAAATATACTTTTGACAATTTTATATTTTGTATTTGACAAAATAAAATCCTTATTTATAATCTGGACATAAAAATTTACTTTGTGTAAAATTTTGTAATTTTTCCGATAAAGATCATTTTTATTGAAATTGTTGCATTTTAATTCATAACCTCCTTTTAATCTGATTTATTTATATGGATAGATTATATTTTTAATTTATATTAAAGTTTATTTAGAATATATTTTTACCATTTAATATAATGGTGGTCATTGGAATTAATTTCACTTTGAAATTGGACTTAAACTAGTGTCAATCTTTTAATAGATATTGTTTCTTAAAAACATGCTATTTGTTTTGACAGTGGGAATTAAATATTTAATTAATTAATGCAACATTTATGTTTTGAATTTTTCAAAATATAAATCATTTTTTAATTCAGAATATCAAATATAGCTTAGGGTGAATTGTTGGTATTTTTCTAAAAAACTTCAATTTTTTATGAATAGTGAAACCACAAAGTGGTAGTTTAAAAACTGATTTTTCGTTTAAATGAAACTTTACCACTTCTGTGATTTGAATTTCAAAAATCCGACATACATGGTTGTCATTAGGATGTAAAATTTGGTTCAATGGGATTAAAATAATTTTTTGGTGAATAGTAACTTTTAAGTTTTTAATCGCGATTAGATGTAATTAGTGTAATTTCATGTAAAAATAATGTTTTAATAATATGAAATGACCTAGAGACATGTCCTATACTCATTGTATGTGTCATGTCATACCAAGAAAATCCATGGGTCAACTTGGGGACCCCATGGATCCACTTTGGTAGGAAAATGACATAAATAACTTTTTATTTAAAGTTAAAATAAAAATGTCACAAGCATGAGTTGTTTTACTAAAAAACTTTTTAAATGGGGTTATACAAGTCATATTTTTGACTATAAATATTCATTAGAAATATAAAAAGATTTCCTACATCATTATATTTTTTTTATAATTTTTAGACATTAAATAAATTAAATTATTTATGACATCATGATGATGCAGCGATTACCTCATTAATAAAGGATTTAAATAAAATGAAAATATAATGTTAAACCTATAACTTACACTTGTCAAAGACCTATTTGATGAGTATATTTAAAACCCTTACCACCTAATCGTCGAAATACATCAATGTGGGACCTTTAAAATCCGAAACTCATTTTAAAATAAAGTAACATTTTGTAACTTTCCAAGAGTGCCCCTCCTCTCCTCTTATAAAAGGCCCCCACCTCTACCACCTTACCCACACCTCTCATTCCTTTGGCTCGGCCATCATCTGCTCATTTTATCTCACCACATCCCTCTATTACTCTTAGAAGCCTCACTTTGGGCATAATTCTTCCCAAGAAAGCCTTTGAGCTCAAATCAAAGAGAGATACCCAATTTTAAGGTAATGTCTTCACTTGTGTAATTTTCTTTTATTTTTCTTCTCCAACCCCCTAAACTCTTTTTATTCATTTATTTTGTAACAACTACAATATATTAAATATAATAGGATGTTTTTATAATAATAATTCTATCTACACTTACACACACCTACATCTAATGGTTAAAGAACATATTGTTTCTGTGGATGGTGAATTTCTGCCTCACGAAACGATGATTGTTCAATATTCTTTTAACACACTCAAAGGTGGACATTAATATGTCACTATATTTGTATATGATATATAATATGTTTATGTTTTACTTAATCTTCTGTATTTTCCATTTATGTCATACCTTTATGGTTTCCATTATGGTTAAACACGATGTCTACATTTTAGGAAGTGCGGACTACCGCCCCCTCAAAGTGATTTGATTCTTTAATACCATATGTGGTATGATTTAATGATATTGTATATGATACCATACCATAATTATAATACTATTATGTATCATTATTTTTTAATTCCATTAAATAAGAAATAGAAATGGAAGTAGCGTTCATGCGTACGTACGGCTTACCGTCTCCATGAACGGTGCATTTCATTTCTTACCTCTAAATGTTATGTAATATTATAAATGCATGTATATAATGGATATATATTATATATATGATATCTACATAATGAATATAAGTCTGTATATAATATATATTTTACCACATGAACAACTTGTAATTATAAAGAGTTTATTTTTGACTCAAGTAGCAATGATCCACAGAACTACCATTATTAACTTAAATAATTACATAGTGTTAATAGCATGGTAGTAAGTGATATAAAAGGAATAATGAACTTTAAAAAGTTTCTTAAGAAAGTATAAATTAAATCAAGTTTATTATTCATGTGTTTAAATAATGATCGAGTCAAGTCGGACCTGAGGTAATGGATCCAACCTCTCTCTTTCTGTTTAAGTACTCTCTTTTATGTCATTTCTTTTAAGCTCATCTTTATTATGTTTGGGGATGTTACTTTATATTCCTCATACTGTAATTTTTATGTTCATATTATGAGATACCCTATTTGATCTAATAAATCCATTTTTTTAAGTTTTAATTGGCGCCTTTAGGCTGCCGAGTTTTCATAAGGGATTTTTCATCTCACTTTTATTCTCGTGACACTTATGCTACGTTTGCCACCATTTCCATTGAGTGGTGTATGTACTTCGCATTATTATACACTTTGTGTAGTATAATTTCATTTATGGGTATTTACATCTTCATTGTTTGACCCTTATTCCATGGGGTGTACGTTTCCAATGATACCCAACTCGATAAGGGGACCTTTCACTCTCCTCTTTTTAAAAGACTTCTTCTATTATGTCTTTTTATTCACATACTATTATGTTCGGGTATGTTATTATGTATCCTTATTTATGTAAATTTTATGTCCAAGTGATGAGATGCCATTTTATCTCTCATCAACCCACTTTCTGAATTTTTCAAGTGACGTCGTTAGGCTATCGAAATTTTACAAGGGAACATCTTAACCCAATTTCGATTTCTTTGGGTTCAACATGTAGTTATTGAATATGTAATCCTTTGAATATGTGTGAATGACCATTTATTGTTTTACACTTAATATCAACTTATATTGGGTGTATTTATATTTTTCACACAAAACTATGAGATTGATTTATCCTTAACTTAAGGATTCCTTCCTTATAAGGGATTTCATCTCATTTTACATTTCTATTGAGACTTCATTGTTGTTATGCACCAATTAACTCTTGTATGTTGTATATAATGTCCTTTGGAATATTATATCATGAGTCCATTTATTCTCATGATATTATAATGTTCTGATTAAATGTTATTCCTCAATTATTGTATTCAAGTGTCTCTCATTTTGTTAGAACCCCTTTAACTAAAATATCGTTTTAAATATTTTAATGATTTATTCTTATAAATATTTCTCATTAATATACATGTTTTCAAAATGGTTTTAATGATTTATTTATATTGATATTAATTGTTTAAAATGTTAAAAGCTTCAAAGTGGTATGGGACACATTGATTCAAAAATCTCTTTATTAAATGTTTTAAAAAGGTTTTGGAAATGGTTTTTAGAATGGATTCATTATTTCAATATATTAAAATGTTATATTGTTGTTGCAATGTGGGAATGTTATCTTTCCTTTATGCTTAAGTTATGTGCTATGATTATGTTATGGTTCTTGGGCATTTTTTTTATAAAGAGGGGTGGTTCCGTGAAAAACTAATGGCGGGTGAGCCCGATATAGCTCTCCAATGCATTGGGTAACGCAAAGGAGTTAAACGTTAAGGTTTCTCCGAAGAGATTTAGGGGATATACTGTGGCGGGTATTCCAAACCTAACCAAGAGGGTTACTCCCTACTTAAGAATGTTATGAATTCCTCAAGTTACCTTTATGTCTTATGATTTCTATGATTTATTCATGGTTTTATAAGGTATGTTAAAGTGCTTATGTTTTATGGGTAAAGTATGATTTCATTATCATGTATATATGTACTCATGTTTCCTTTCCATACTTTTTATAACCCTTACTGAGCTTTTTATGCTCATCCCAAGTTTTTGAAATGTTTTTCACAGGTTAAGGGAATGGTACATGATATTATGATAGTTTCAAGGAAGTGTCAATAAAGAATCCATGTTTTATTTTAAATATGTTTTCGTTGATGGGAAAAATTAATTCTATCTTTTATGTAACCACTTTGTTTAGATGTGGAATGTAATGCAAGTTTTATGATCTAATTCTCTAAAACTCTAAACATGAAAAGATCCTCAATGTGTAATCTTGTAATAACTCAAGATTAAGTAAGGTTTATGGGCGGGGCCCTATAGTTGGTATCAGAGGTCGGTTTAGATAACTTTAAAGGATAGAGTGTTGTTTAAGAAAAAGTGACAAGTTGTGTATAACCATAATGGTTAGTATATTAGATGGAGTCATCATTTTTTTTAATGTTAGAATGATTTTGAGATAACTTGGATTAGAATTTCTTTGTGTTTATCTTTCTCTTTTTTATTTGATGATTTTACTGATATACTCACACTGACCTTTTTGGTTTTAGTAAATGGCTGGATCTAGTAGGCACCAAATTAACAGTGGATTTGAAGAAATCTGTGACGGTTTTATGAAAGAACTACTGAATGATATGGGGGATGCAATGAGAACTCTTGTGGTTATCCTCAACCAACTATCTGGATTCATGATTGACCACATGAACCTTAATGATTTTTTTAAGGCATCGTATATAGGCGAAACAAATCCCTATAGAAGTTCAAGTAACAATCATAAAGGTAAGTATGTTCAAAAACCTATGTGTCAAATATGTGGAAGGAAACACATAGGAAAATGTTTCAAAGGGACAGAAAGATGCTATAAATGTGGAAATGAAGGCCATAAAGGAAGAACCTTCCATAGAAAAAGGAAGCATCTTGTTGACTCTAAGAAAGGGAAAGAAGTCCTTTCTGAAGGATCAATTGAATGTTTTAAATGTGGTGTTCATGGTCATTATGCAAACACATGTCCTATGAAGAAGTTTTGGGAATGTGGTGACCAAGATCGTACAAATATTCATTTACCAATACCTAATTCCATTCTGATTGAGGATGAAGAAACTGAAAATGAAGAATGAAAGGAAAGAAGTATTTCAGAATAATTTGAAAAGGAATGGCTAATGGATCATGAAGAATGTTGAATGGGTAAGAAGTCATCATATAAGGGATTAAAGAGTTATGGTAGATTTTAGGATAGTGAAATTTTTAGATGTATTAAGTCACTTTTTATGATGGGGTTACATTAGATGACTTTTTATAGTAACCCTGATGTTTGATTTACAAAAATATTATTCAAGGAATAATTATCCTATCTTTTTTGGATATAGTTATAAAGAACCATTTGGGTTTATATGATCCCTGAATTTGAGGCAATTACTGGTTAATGCATTTTGGGTTGCAAAATGGAAGTTATCAGATAACCCTTTCAGTTAAAATATGTTATGGTTATTTTTTGATGAATTTATCTCTTTTGAGGAATGTTATAAAATTATATAGTTTTTGAAAGGGGACAACACGTAGACCGTGTGACAACCCATCCCGTCGGATGAAGCTGCGGGAATCGAACCCACAACCAAAGTGCAACAGGTATTTATCACCTACCACTGGACTATGTGAAGTCCCTGGTTAGTTTGAATGATTATTTTTATTTAGATGATTTTATGAATTAAGAGTAATTTTATTTTTGGATATCAATGGATATGATTATCCTATCATGGAGGATATGTGATTAGGTTAATTTCTTTTCAGTATGAAACTGTAAGAGTAACTGATTTTATTTTGGAGAAAAATGTTAAAATTTATCTTAGGTGACTATGTGATTAAATCCTTCAGTGAATTGGGTTTCAATCTTAGTTTGGTTTACTTTGTATAATTTTATGGATAGATGTTTATTGATTGGTCTTTGTTGAACTTTGGGTTTTGTTTGACAAATTTTGGAGATTAAGAATAGATTTTCTTATCCTTTTTGGGTATTATCTGATCTCATACTAACCTTTTTGGTTTTAGTTTTGGTTAAGGTCTAAAGACATAGGAAGTATATAGTTATATTTTGTGGAATAGGTGACTCTCTAGAAGTTGATTATAGCTCTCTTAATGTGAACAAGTCATCCAAAATACTCGTCTTTTGGAGAAAATATGAGTTTGTGTAAGAAATCTAGTAAAAATTGAAAGTCAACATGACAATTAAGTATTCTTCCTTATGTTTTAGTTAAGCTCATAAATAAATTCCTCAATGAAAAGTAACTTAAAACAAAAATGTTGTCTGTTAATTTTTCCTACTAGGGAATCAAATACCATTTAACCCATCACAGGTTTGTGATTTTCTTGTTGTTAAATTTCTCCTAGACATGATTACTATCAATCTCCATCAGAACATGACCCTTTGTTTTTTCCTCCATATCCATATTTTCATACTTGGAATCCTAGTATGGGTTAACTCGGGTGACATTTGTACTTCTCTCCCATTCATTTAAAGTGATAGTTTTACTGACTCTTGTTCCGATGTGGGATTTTCAATTAAGCTTCCAAGCCCAATTTTAAAATTGTGAGGACGCAATTTCCAAAAGGGGAGAAGGATGTAACACCCCAGGAAAATAAATAATATGACATTTTCATATTTATCCATATTTTTTAATAAAATATAAATATTAATTTAAATGGAATTCTATGGTCGAGGGCGTAGCCAATACGCAACAACGAGTTTCTTTGAAATCTTACGTTGCAATCTAATAATAAAATAATATTATTTTAAAAGGTATTTAACACCTAGATGTTGTAATGGTGGGAATGAACAGAACTAACTAAAAAATGATTATATATGTTTGTCAAATATTTTTACTTTTTCCAATAAATGTTGGAGGCTTAAAATGCAAATGAATCCAATTTTAAGCATAAATCTTCTAATATTCTTGAAAAGGTTGATTAACCGCCTTTTGATGGAGAACCATTTTGAAATATAGTTTTGAAAATTTTATATGTTTTATTTGACAAAATAAAATCCTTCTTTAGAATCTGGACATAAAAATTTGCGTTGTGTAAAATTTTGTTATTTTTCCGATAAAGATCATTTCATTGAAAATGTTGCATTTTAATTCAAAACCACATTTTAATCTGATTTATTTATATGGATAGATTATATTTTTAATTTATATTAAAGTTTATTTAGAATATAATTTTACCATTTAATCTAATGGTGGTCATTTGAATTAATTTCACTTTGAAATTGGACTTAAACTTTTGTCAATCTTTTAATAGATATTGTTTCTTAAAAACACGCTATTTGTTTTGATATCGGGAATTAATTATTAAATTAATTAATGCAACATATATGGTTTTAATTTTTTAAAATAGAAATCATTTTTGAATTCGGAATATCAAATATATCTTAGGGTGATTTTTTTGTATTTTTCTGAAAAACTTCAATTTTTGATAAATAGTGAAACCACTAAGTGGTAGTTTAAAAACTGATTTTTCGTCTAAATGAAACTTTACCACTTCTGTGATTTGAATTTAAAAAATCCGACATACATGGTTTTCATTAGGATGTAAAATGTGGTTCAATGGGATTAAAATAATTTTTTGGTGAATGGTAACTTTTAAGTTTTTAATCGCGATTAGAGGTAATTAGTGTAGTTTAAGGTAAAAATAATGTTTTAATAATATGAAATGACCTAGACACATGTCCTACCCTCATTGGATGTGTCATGGCCGACCAAGAAAATCCATGGGTAAACTTGGGGACCCCATGGAGCCACTTTGGAAGGAAAATGACATAAATAACTTTTTATTTAAAGTTAAAATAAAAATGTCACAAGCATGAGTTGTTTTACTAAAAAAAATTAAATGGGGTTAAACAAGTCATATTTTTTACTATAAATATTCCTTAGAAATATGAAAATATTTCCTACATCATGATATTTTTATTATAATTTTTAGAAATTAAATTAATTAAATTATTTATGACATTATGATGATGCAGCGATTACCTCATTAATAAAGGATTTAAATAAAATGAAAAGATAATGTTAAAACTATAACTTACACTTTTCAAAGACCTATTGTATGAGTATATTTCAAACCCTTACCACCTTATCCTCGAGATACATCAATGTGGGACCTTTAAAATCCAAAACTCATTTGAAAATAAAGTAACATTTTGTAACTTTCCAAGAGTGCCCCTCCTCTCCTCTTATAAAAGGCCCCCAATTCTACCACCTTACCCACACCTCTCAAGCCTTTGGCTCGGCCAACCCCTACTCATTTTATCTCTCCACATCCCTCTATTACTCCTATAAGACTCACTTTGGGCAGAAGTCTTCCCAAGGAAGCCTTTGATCTCAAATCAAAGGGAGATACCCGATTTTAAGGTAATGTCTTCACTTGTGTTCTTTTGTTTTATTTTGCTTCTCCAGCCCCATAAACTATTTTTATTCATTTATTTTGTAACAAATCCAGTATATTAAATATACTAGGATGTTTTTATAAGAATTATTCGAGATACACTTACACACACCTACATCTAATGGTTAAAAAACATACTGTTTTTGTGGATGGTGAATTTCTACCTCACGAAACGATGATTGTTCAATATTATTTTAACACCCTCAAAGGTGGCCATTAAAATGTCACTATATTTATATATGAAATATAATATGTTTATTTTCTACTTAATCTTCTGTATTTTTAATTTATGGCATACCATTATGGTTTCCATTATGGTTAAACGCGATATCTTCATTTTCGGAAGTGCGGACTACCGCCCCCTCAAAGTGATTTGATTCGTTAATACCATATGTGGTACGATTTAATGATATTATATATGATACCATACCAGAATTATAATACTATTTTGTATAATTATGTTTTAATTCTATTATATAAGAAATAGAAATGGAAGTAGCGTTCATGCGTACGTACTGCTTACCGTCTCCATAAAGGTGTATTTCATTTCTTACCTCTAATTGTTATGTAATATTATAAATTCATGTATATAATGGATATATATAATATATATTATATATAAATAATGAATATAATTCTGGATATAATATATATTTTACCACATGAACAACTTGTAATTATAAAGAGTTTATTTTTGACTCAAGTAGCAATGATCTACAAAACGACCATTATTAACATAAATAATTACATAGTGTTAATAGCATGGTAGTAAGTGATATAAAAGGAATAATGAACTTGAAAAAAGTTTCTTAAGCAAGTATAAATTAACTCAAGTTTATTATTCAGGAGGTTAAATAATGATCGAGTCAAGTCGGACCTGAGGTAATGGATCCAACCTCTCTCTTTTTGTTTAAGTACTCTCTTTTTTGTCATTTATTTTAAGCTCGTATTTCTTAGGTTTGGGGATGTTCTTTTATATTCCTCATACTGTACTTTTTATGTTAATATTATGAGAGACCCTATTTGATCTCATAAATCCATTTTTGGAAGTTTTAATTGGCTCCTTTAGGCTGCCGAGTTTTCATAAGGGATTTTTCATCTCACTTTTATTCTCGTGACACTTATGCTATGTTTGCCACCATTTCCTTTGAGTGGTGTATGTACTGCCCATTATTATACACTTTGTGTAGTATAATTTCATTTATGGGTATTTACATCTTCATTGTTTGACCCTTCTTCCATGGGGTGTACGTTTCAAAAGTTACCCAACTCGGTAAGGGGACCTTTCACTCTCCTCTTTTTAAAAGACTTCTTCTGTTATGTATTTTAATTCACATACTATTATGTTGGGATATGTTATTATGTATCCTTATTTATGTAAATTTTATGTCCAATTGATGAGATTCCATTTTATCTCTCATAAACTCACTTTCTGAATTTTCAAGT
Source organism: Viscum album (assembly GCA_963277665.1). Taxonomy (NCBI): domain Eukaryota; kingdom Viridiplantae; phylum Streptophyta; class Magnoliopsida; order Santalales; family Viscaceae; genus Viscum; species Viscum album. The sequence goes on from OY728123.1 coordinate 641,541,825, forward strand.
GACGCCGTTAGGCTATCGAAATTTTACAAGGGAACTTCTTAACCCAATTTCGATTTCTTTGGGTTCAACATGTAGTTATTGAATATGTAATCCTTTGAATATGTGTGAATGAACATTTATTGTTTTACACTAAATATCAACTTATATTGGGTGTATTTATATTTTTCACACAAAACTATGAGATTGATTTATCCTTAACTTAAGGATGCCTTCCTTATAAGGGATTTCATCTCATTTTACATTTCTATTGAGACTTCATTGTTGTTATGCACCAATTAACTCTTGTATGTTGTATATACTGTACTTTGGAATATTATATCATGAGTCCCTTTATTCTCATGATATTATAATGTTCTAATTAAATTTTATTCCTCAATTATTGTATTCAAGTGTCTCCCATTTTGTTAAAAACCCTTTAACTAAAATATCGTTTTAAATGTTTCAATGATTTATTCTTATAAATATTTCTCATTAATATCCATGTTTTCAAAATAGTTTTAAAGATTTATTTATATCGATATTAATGTTTTAAAATGTTAAAAGCTTCAAAGTGGTATGGGACACTTTGATTCAAAAATCTCTTTATTTAATGTTTTAAATAGGTTTTGGAAATGGTTTTTAGAATGGATTCATTATTTCAATATCTTAAAATGTTATATTGTTGTTGCAATGTGGGAATGTTATCTTTCCTTTATTCTTAAGTTATGTGCTATGATTATGTTATGGTTCTTGGATATCTTTTTATGATGATGGGTGGTTCCGTGATAAACTAAGGGCGGGTGAGCCCGATATAGCTCTCCAATGCATTGGGTAATGCAAAGGAGTTAAACGTTAAGGTTTCTCTGAAGAGATTTAGGGGATATACTGTGATGGGTATTCCAAACATAACCAAGAGGGTTACTCCCTACGTAAGAATGTTTGTAATGCCTCAAGTTACCTTTATGTCTTATGATTTCTATGATTTATTCATGATTTTATGAGGTATGTTAAAGTGCTTATGTTTTATGGGTAAAGTATGATTTCATTCTTATGTATATATGTACTCATGTTTACTTTCCATACTTTTTATAACCCTTACTGAGCTTTTTATGCTCATCCCAAGTTTTTGAAAAAATTTTAACAGGTCAAGGGAATGGTACATGATATTATGATAGTTTCAAGGAAGTGTCAAGAAAGAATCCATGTTTTATTTTAAATATGTTTCCGTTGATGGTAAAAATGAATACTATCTTTTATGTAACCACTATATTTAAATGTGGAATGTAATGCAAGTTTTATGATCTAATTCTCTAAAACTTTAAACCTGAAAAGATCCTCAATGTGTAATCTTGTAATAACTCAAGATTAAGTAAGGTTTAAGGCTGGGGCCCTATAGTATTTAAATGACTCATTTATATAATTTAATATGTTCTTGTTCGATCCAAATTTTCTATAATTTAATAAGTAATTATTACATCATAAATGATGTAATTTATAATACACCGATTACGATAGAACTTTATTTTTACTATTCACCTAAAAATTGAAGTCTTTCAAATAATTGCTATAAAATTACTCTTTCATAATTTAAAAGTTATAATTTAAATAATTAAATTTATTTTATTCAACTATTTTTGAAACATTTTTATTATAATTTTCTATAAAAGTTATGTTTTTTTATTCCAAAAAAATATAATATATTAATAAAGTGCTTAGATTTTCTTTTTGTTTTTAATCATGATTTTTATTTTATAATAGTATAATATTTTTATTTACTTAAATTAATCCTGAAAAATATTATTAATATCAAATTGTATTATTTTGAGCTCAAATTACTATTCCAATAGTCAGGTTACTATTCCTAATGGTCATGTAACTATTCAAGTGGTCATATTACTATTTCAACACTCACATTTCCTCCTCTAAATACCTCCTTATTAAGTAATTGATTATTAACCCATATTCCTATCAAGGGTATACATTTTCATATTGTATATTGGTTTATTAATATTGTGTTCATTTTCAATAGGTTTGGTTGTAGGGGAAATAATTCTAAATGATTGAAAGAATATGAATTTTTTCATTCAACTTTTCTTAATTTATATTTTTTATCCCATTATAATTCTTGGAAGTTTCATGGGTTTATTTGATGATTAGTTTAACAATATTAATTAATGAAATAAATCATATTCAAATTATTTACTTGTTTTATGTATGTAATATCATATAATATATTTTAACAAATATTTATTTCAAGAAATAAGTATCATTTATAAAATCAGGTTTGTTGCCTTATTCCCCCCTTTGGAAATTTCATCCTAAAAATTACAACTCATATTCTCTGTTTAGTAAAGGTGGGGCTACTTCTGTTTTATTTTTTACTATGGTTCCCACATCACCTCATCATATTTATTGTTTCACAACAACACTTTGACAAGGTGAATTGTATTGTTTCATAGAAATTTATCACTATGGTCCATGATCTTCCCCATATTATTCTCATATTAGAGGTCATTCTCCAATTTTACCGCCACTAGATACAGTAAATGTGACATATTGGATATGTACTTCCTCATAAGAGATATATGGAACACATCATGAACTAGTTCCATACTTGGTTGAATTTTTTGTTGTAAGGCTGCTACTCTTATGTGATCAAGGATCTCAAAGGGGCCAATGAACCTAGTTATATGCTTAATTTGTTTTCCAAATCACGTGAATATCTTTCATGGCGATATTAAAATGAATGGTTTATCTCCAACATCAAACTCTAAGTCCCTTTGAATGTAGTTATCATAGATCTTCGGCTGAATTTGAGAATATTTTAAATACTATAAGATTGATTGAACATTACCTATAATCTATTATAAAAGATCATATCCATATCTTCCATTCCCCAAATCCTTCCTAACAAGTAACAGTTCTACATTACTTCTCACACAAAGATTCAATAAATCTATTTAGATACTCTACTAGAATATTTTTTTGTATAAAAATTAAACTAATAGGGGATATTTATCCCACAATCTTTTAAATACTATTGAGTAGGACATTAGAATATCCAAGATTGTCTGAATATTACTTTAAAATTGACCATTAGTTTGTGGGTGATAGTTCGTGTTGAAATTTAAATTGGTACTCAAAGAATGTTGATTACTTCTACAAAATTTAGATGTTAGACTTAGATAATGATGATAGATTATTGAAATTATTTTCCCATGAATCATCACCACTTCCATTAATTATATCACAAAAAAAATTTCCAATGAGGAACATTCCTAAATAGTGATGAAGTGGGTAGTCTTGGTTAATTAGTCCACCACAACCCATATCTCATTGTTTCCTTAAAATGTATTCAGGAGACCAGAAAAAAATTTCATGGTCACAGTCTCCCTCTTCTTTGTGGGTATGGGAAATGGTTACATCACCCCCTTATACTTTTTAAATTCCAATTTAACATTATCACATACCAAGACATTTGAAGTGTACAAAACAATATCTTTATTCATCTTTTCCCACTATAAATTCTATTGGATAACATAGTACATCCTGGTGATTCAAGGATGGATGGAGAAGGATAAGTTATGTTCATTATTAAATAGATACCTCTTTATCTCAGATGATGAAGTAATGAAAATTATAGTTCTAAAACAAATCATGATATCATAATAGATATAGAATTCATAAATCTTCCCTCCCTTTACTTATTTCACCCTTTTTGAAAATCAAGATTACTCATTTATATATGCCTGATCATATCCTAGGTGGATATTTGGGAAATCATTTTGGGAAAGTTAGGATTTATTCTCTCTCATTATGATTTCTGGAACCATCCTTTTCATATCCATGAAGATAAGGGCTTTTTTAATCCACATCATGGATAGAGTAGTAAGTTATTTTCTAATGACAGCATTAGATACATTGTTATCATTTCTAGGATGGTGTTAAATAGAGTAACCATTGTCCTTAGTTAGATCTAAATATATTATTTTATTTATGTTGAGATCCCTATATATGAATATATAATTTAGAAACTTGTGATTAGTATATTTGTCTCACTTATCATAATATAGGTAGTGTTTCCAAATCTTTATAGAAAAGATCATTGTTTTTGGGTCCATATCATGAATTTGGAAGTTCTTCTCATAGATCTTCAATTGATATGAGGCATTAGAAATCACATTTTCATTATTCCAAAGTACACAACCCAAAACATTCTTTAAAGAATCATTATATATCACAAAACCATCTCCACTTGATTATAATGTGTGTACCAATTTAGTGATTAGGCTCTACATAAGATCCTTAAATATTTCCTCACATTACTCTATCCAAACATACTTAATCCTTGTCCCAGTTAAATTATCTATCATGTTATAAAATACTGATAAATTTCTCAAAATACATCCAAGGTTCACCAATAACATAAATAAATATGGATTTTGGTGACACAAGTGGGTTTGGTCATTAATTAATTTTCATTGTCTTTGAAAGGTCCATAAAAATTTCTTCACTTGTGATCACCATCCCTAATAAGGTTACTTTCTACATCTAAAAGTCACACTTTCTAAACATAGAATAAATTTTATCCTTCCTTAATTTCACCAACACAATCCTTATATTTTATTCATTTTCTTCCATACTTTTCTAAAAAATCATAATATCATTTATAAAAACTACCCAAAATTTGTCAAGGTAGTATCTAAAGAATATATTCATCAAATACAAGAAAATCGTAGAGGAATTATTAAGCATGAAGGGAATCACTATGAAGTAATGGTTCTTATAACATATATGGAAATAAATTTTCAGAATAAATTCCATCTTCACCTACACCTTATGATATCCAAAATAAATATACACCATTGATAATAACGGATATCCACATAGTTGATCTTGAAAGTCATCAATCATTGGGAGGGGATACTTTTTCTTTATAGTGATCTTATTAAGCTCTTGGAGATCTATACATAGTTTCATTGATCCATATTTCTTTCTGAAAAATATAACTGGTTCACCCCAAGGATATTCACAAGGGCATATGAACCCTTTTACAAATGCTCATTAAATAGATTATTTAACTCTTCAAGTTTGATAGGGGACATCATATAGGGTCAATTGCAGATATGAGTGGCTCTGAGTATAATATATATTGAAAAATCTACCTCATGATATTAAGGAATTCTAGGAATCTCTTTGGGAAATACAACTGTGTATTCCCTCACAATGGGAATTTTATCATGGTTGGTATATTTCTTCAACTCATCCATTTAGGATAGGTTTTATTATTTACATTGTATCAACACTCACACCATTGAGGGGTTTTACAAAGGAGATTCACGATCATCATTTCATTAGTACGGTAGCATGGGATGGTTTAGAATATAGAATGATGTTTATTTTTCCTGAAATTTGATGTGTTATCTATAATCTAAGAGCCAATCCATGCCCATTATTGCATAAAATTCCACCAAGGGAAGTATTATGATGTTAATAGGATGGTTCCTCCCATATACACTAATAGGAGAAGTGTCCAACACACATGTTAAATTGATCACAGTGTTAAGTATTTTTATTTATATATCTATTTAAAGGTATCAGGGCCTTGATTCAATAGTTCTAGAAAACATTTTATATATAAAAAAATGCATATAACTAGAATAAAAAAATATTTTTCATTATTGGGTGAATAGGAAATGTATCTTTTATGACATTATTTTCACACTCCACTTCAGTAATAGTGATGGAATATGATTTTTCTTTCTACTTTGGCCATGGTGGTTGCTGATGTTCACAAACTTCAATGACATGTGGTTTAGCGTAATAGACTGAATAGTGGCCATGCTCCCTATAGTAGAAGCATTGAACCATGCATAGTGCATTTGGAGGTGTCTTACATTTCTATATAACATTGATTGGAAACTTCATGTCTCTTTTATATTAATGATCTTGGTGGCCTCCTGAGCCACACTTTAAAAATTTTCTCACCCCATTGAGGAAATTTCAATTATGTTTCTTTTCACATTTTTGGAAAGTGTGTGGTAGCATCATCTTTCCTCTTTTGTCATTTGACCCACTAACGTGAAAATAAATTCTTCTCTTCTTATCTTCATAAAAATGTGGCAATTATCCAAATTAATATTCACATTGATAGCACATCATACTAATTATTCCAAACTTATAAATTCCATAACATTTATATCTTTCCTAATGTGGGGTTTTAAACCACTAAATAATTTATCTATTTTATTATCACTATTTATAGAAAAGCTTGATCCATATCTTAAAATCCATTTAAATTTTTTCACATAATTCATGACTAGTTATCCATCATTTTTATTACTCTCTAGGAATAATCACTCAATATTTTTTGAGAGTTCAATGGTAATAGTTTTTTAGAAATATTTTCTAAAATTCTCTCTCCTCTATCTCTTCTATTTTATCCTTTATCATGGTATTCTTTATCAATTACCATCATTTATCATCCTCTCTATTAAAATGATGAATGGATAGATTCCATATGTTCTCATAATACTATAGTATATGAAATATATTCTCCATCAACATCACCCACTGTTCTATGACAAGTAGATTTGAAGACACATTGAACATCGATGGTCATTTCCATATAAAATAACTGATATCCAATTACTCTTTATTGTGAACAGGTGAATGCTTCACATGATTCAGGCTATTGTTCATAGCCTAATATAATTAGTTAATAATTTCTATGAAGTTTTATCATATACCTCTCATGGCATTGGGGATGTATTTTGGACAAGTGTTTCTTTCTCCCTCACATAGTTTGTTTTATATGTTTATCCCAGTTCTAACCATTTTCAAAAATTGAAATGTTTTGAACAAAACATATTTCAAAAAAATGAATAAATAATTGATTCTAATGTGAACAATAATTATAAATTCATATCATATGGGATCCTTATGTTTATCCTTTTTTCAAAAATAATTCTTCTAGGATGTTTAACTATGCATAGAATTATACATCTGGTTTTCACTAATGTTTTCTAATCCTAACATCCAAATTAATTAATCAATTATTGGTTTCAAAAAATATAGTCCTAATTAATTATTACATTACTATTACATTATTTTTTAGATAAATAATATAATATAAATACAATCCAGGATCCAAATGTTTAGTGACTTGGGAAAATTAGGCTCATACACTATTTGAACATAATAAAACATAAACATTTACTTAACTTAATCCTCTTTATCCTTATAAAATATAACATTCTCTTTAGTACAAGTAATAAACTGATGATATACATAACAGAAATGGGTAAATTAAATGTATTGTAAAAGGAGGAATAAGGGTCATGGATCAATGGTACATGGGTGAGAATAATCAACATCATCATTTCATAAGAATATGTTAATCTACATAATCTTGGGGGAAACAATTTATTAAGGAATGGAGTGTGTCATATTTATAATAATAAAACATCATAACATTTTATTCAAATACCACACATAGTTATAAAAAAATCTATCACCTTTTTCACAAATAATAGATGTGCGTAATCGTAACATCATATTTTTCAAAAAACATAGCATCATGTTCATGAATAATACACATTATCTCATGATATATATCACAATACCTAATGCAATAGAGGGATATATAATTCTAGGCCCACCTACCACATCATAAGATTCTCAAAATCATGCATGACACATAGAATTTAAAACAATCATAGTAATGAAATAAACCCATGGAAAGGAATGTATTTTATAAAGTATTTCATAACAAAGTTCAAGGAATAAACTTTGGGGTTCCCAAATGAAAAATTCACATCATATTTTATAATAAAAGATCATTTTTTATTTGTAGTATAAATAAATCATGAGGATTCAAGAGATGTTTTAGAAATTTAAGACTTTTAGAAAAAGAATTATAAATGAATTAGAAAAGATTTTAGAAAGGTAAAAACATTTATATCCCTCAAAGAAAAGATAAATAATATTAAAATGAAAAATTCTGGATATTATAGGTACATTCATAAAAAAGAAATGTGAAATATTATACAACCTAAAATAAATTTTTTAGGTTTGAGAATCCCAATACCTTAAATCCTGACTTTTTTCATCGCTTTTTTTCCTCCTGGATAATAATCATATGTTCATTAAAATGTTAAACGAAATGTAAATTTTTTTTATAGTTATAAGTATATATAAATTATAATAATTGGATTATATTTATTAATTCTCGTCATTAAAGGAACAACCTTTTTAAATAAATTTTTCCTTAAAAATTTCTAGTTTTTCTTTGATTTCATTATTTTGTTCATGTTAATTTATACATAAGTTCATTTTCTTTCCATAATATTGAAATAAATTTATATTTAAATTTATATATAATAAATTAATTATTATGACAATAAATAAGTTTGGTAATAATAAAATAATTTAAAGTGTCATCATTAGTGGCTAACCGATAGTTAACAGAACATTTTACAAAAAGGAGGCATGAGATGTATAACATTTCATTATATTAAAAAAAATTAATATATTAACATTATAAGAATCATTTAACCATACTTAATAATTGGTTTATTATGGTTTTAATTAGAAAATATAAGGAGGATATGATATTGGAAAAGGAAAATGAAATGAAAGGATGAAAGGACATTGCATATTTCTTGAAGTGGTTCCTCTTATAAGGCCCGTAAATTTTTGAAATATTAGAGTTTGATTAATCCATAACTTCTATAAAGATTATAAGAGGATTATTATAGGGGATTTGGTTGGAGTTTTGGATTTTTTAAGTGAGGTAGAAGTGGTTTTCCAAGGGTAGGGAGAGTTATTTATAATTAAAGATAGGGGTACTTTTTGAATAAAATATTGACTAAAATACTATATCCAAGGTAAACCTTTTAATAGTTATATTTTTACATAATGAATCATATAAAAATATGATAGAACGGTTTTAGGACTTTAAACCCCCTTTATATTTCTAATTTAATTTTTTCTTAAAAAGCAATTGGAAAAAAAATTAAAAATCCTTATTTTAATGGAAAATTTTGGAATTTAAATTTTCCATACACTTTTTAGGTTCCGAAATATTTTTATATTATTTAAATGGATCAATTATCAAATTTAATATTTTTTGGGTTTATGAAATTTTTTTATAATTAATTAGGTGATTATTACATCAGTAATGTTGTAATTTAAAATACACGATTTATGGAAAAATATATTTCTATTATTCACTAAAAAATTGAGGTATTTTAGAAAATTACCAAAAAATAAATCTAGGAAAATTTATAGACAATTATTTAAATAATAAAATTAATTTTTTCAAAATAATTTTCCATCATTGGTTATTTGAATTTTTAATATAAATTATTTTTCTTTTTCAAATAGCATAAATTATAGTTTATTAAAAATATACTTATATTTTATTTGAGTTTTTAATCATGATATTTATTTTATAAATGTATAATATTTATATTTACATAAATTACTCCTAAAAAATATTATCAACATTGCATTTTTTATTTTGAAATCAAATTTCTTTTCCAACAGTATGTTTACTATTCTTAATGGTCATGTTATTATTCCCAATTGTCATGTTACCATTCCAAAAGTCACAATATAATTCCAACAGTCACATGTACTTAAAATACCACATAATTATTTGATTCAATATTTCCCACAATTAATCTAATTTATATTCATTTCCCTAATTTTAATTGGTTTACTAATATTCTTTTAATTTTTAAAATATTTCGTTGCGGGGGCATTGATTCTAGCAGATTCAAAGTATCTGAATTTTCCCATTCTACTTTTTCTTAATTTATACACACTTTTCCACTATATTTTAATAAAATTTAAAGGTTTTAGATTATAATTATTATAAAAAAAATATTAATGAAAATAATTTATTCACTTTCTTTATGTGTTGTACATGTATAATACTATAAAATAAAATATAACATATATTTATTTCAAGATAAAAATATCATTTATAAAATCTGGGTTTTTACAAGGTAGATGTGATATTATAATAAAATGATTATTATTATTTCATAGGTATCATATATATACATTAAACACTTCATAATACTCAACTATAAAAGTTTTGGATGATAAATGAATTGTATCGCTACATGTAGATGCCAAGTCGTATTTATACACGAGTTATATTTTCACTTCATGTTTGATGCAAATAAGGAAAATAAAGGTGGTTTAATAATCATAATAACATTTTAGTTATTTAGGATACTGGAGTTATTATTTTATTAAAAATATTATATATTTATCAGATGTACAAGAATAATTAAAAAGAAAGTGAGCGATTTAGGTGATTACCTCTTCTCTGAAATAACTCATTTACAACTCCCCTTAGGGCACTATATTTTGTATTCTTGGAAGACAAGATCCTCTTGAATGTGGATACATAATTATTGGAGATGACATGGTAAATCGTTTTATCTATATGACTTAAACTTGTGTGAGGAAGATAAAGTAGTGTTTCCCTTTTATAATTTAAAGGAGGTCACCATTGAAATGTTTTATAATATTATAATATATTAAAGTAATTAACAATAAAAATTATTTCAAATATCATATAAATGGGAATTTAATGAAATTTTCAACCATATACTATCCCCTTTAACACTTTTAATATTTTTATGATTTTTATGTAATTTAGTAAAATATTATGTTTCATAAAATATCATTATTCAAAATTTATACACTATTAATTTAATTTGACTTAAAATAAATAAATACAAAGTGGAATTGTAATATAATTATTTAAAATGAAACTAATATATCATATTCATTTATAAAAATTTATTTCATAACTTAACTCAATAAAATTATAATACTTATAATATTCTTATAATCATTTATTGTTATTTTTTGTTAAGTAGAGAAATACTCTATTAGTGTGGAATAAGCGTTAAAGTTCATTATATAATTATAAAAAACTATAAGAGAAATTATATTATGAAAATAATTTCATTAATCTCAAAATATAAAATTATTCATTAATAAATTTATTTTTAAATTTTGTGGTCACATAAGAGATATTTAAAACAGAGGGAGTGACATTTTGTAACTTTCTTTGCCTTAAACATTATATAGGTAACTTCAATGGACATGTATCCATTAAAAACTCAATTTAAAGCCAATGTGGATAATAGAGGAATTAACTTCACTAAATAATAATTATGATGACAATTTATGGCTGCATAAAATAGTTTTAACTGAGATTATCATGATTTTACCTTTACTAAGGTGATAAATTTTTCCATGGTTACAATTCATATTGAAAAAAAAATGACCTATTTTAAATTTTCAAAAATAATGATTAAAAATATGTAATACATTTTATAAAATTAAATTTCTATAACTTAAATTAATTAATTTTAAAATGAAAAGGAAAAACATGAAAAAAACTAATTTTCTAATAAAAACACATTTTAAAAATAAAACACATTTAATTTTTTCCCATATATAAACCAAAATATTAAATTGATGTAAAAAAATTATTTAAAATATAAAATATAATTTTAATAAAAATTATTCACCAATATCAATTAATTTAATTTATTAATATAAAAATACATTGTGCGCAAAAAATCATTTTTCCAGAAAGATACCTCTTTTACCTTTAAATGATTTTTTTTTTATTTATAAACAATTGATATCCAAAGAATAAGTTTATACATATGTAAACATAATTTTTTTATAACTTATTTAGTCATATTCATACTATTTGATCCAATTGATAGGTGACAATTATAATTTAATAATATATCATGGTTTTTAAACATTGTGTTGCATATAATGCAAGAACTAGAAGAAATTAAATTTGTAATGACCCAGAATTTTATCAATGAAAATTCCTCTTTATCTAATTAAATGTATTATTATGTAAAATGGTTATATAACTTACTAAATTCTTTGGTTTTATGATTTTGGATTTCAAAATACCATTAATAATTTTTACCATTGCTAATATAGGTGTTGAGCAGTGATCAATTGATTAGTATAAATATAGGGCATTAACAAATCCAATTTACTCAAAAAAATTAAGTGATGGTCTCATCCCATAGAATTTCTCTATACGAAGACCATTTCTCAGAGCTCAGAAAGGAGGTAGTTTCACTGGGCTTCGCTCTTGAACAAGCCCAATCCGAGCTTCAACACTTTAAGCTTGAACGGACCCGCATACGGGAGAAGTGGATGTTGAAAAGGATTACCACCTGAATGATGTTATCTGAGCCACCCCAAGAGTCTTTTAACATCTCACACAATAACCTTAGGTCATATTTGAGTTATATAATGGGTTATATAACAATACCCAAGCACTATGATTAGGTGCAATATTTTTTGTATTGAATAAAAAATATACATTCATTTTATTATTGTTACTTTGTAAACAGTTTTTAAGGCATAAATATTATTTTTAGTTAATATTCTATCATGAAATCTATTTTGATGAATTAATGGATTTTTTAATTAAATAATGTTTTAATAAAATATTATTACTAATTTACTTTTTATTAGATATAAATGATCGTATATTTTTTATAAAAACAATTGTAATTTTTATTATGGTTTAAAAGTAGTTTTTGTCCAAACCCATGAATTTTCAATAAATATCAATTTTTATTTTAAAAGTAAAAAATTCAAATATTTAGAAATCTATTCACATAAAATAAATATTATTTTTTTAATCAGGATGTTGAAATAATCCAATAGTGAATTTTACATAATTTTCTTAGATAGTTGAATTTTTGGGTAAAAATTAAATACCATTTAAACATATAATGTGTTTTATGACATAATAATGACCCGATATTGATAAAATAAAATAAAATAAATGATATTTTCGGAAAATATATGTTTTTTATTTAAAATAATTTGATTTTATATTTGTTTTATTAATATTATGGTGCCTTAGTAGACCCTCTAAGACTTATAACACATTTTAACTTTAAAAATTGATTTCCTTGAGAGTGTCACTCAGCTCCACATAAGAAAGCATAATATTTTAATAAGTTAGGCCATTGAACTAATAAAATAATTTCTTCAAATCCCATTTGAATAAAACAATGGGAAAAACCCATGGGATTTTTTGTTGTTTTGATTAGTTTAATGTGTGTTGTCCAAAACCTAAATAATAAACAATTCCCTCCCTTTTCTTATATAATCCCACAAAATATCCCACTTAATATTCACTAAAAGCCTTTGGAGCTCAACCAAACTCTTCCCTACTCTCTATATAATCCTCCCAAGTCTCCCCAAGCTCTCAAGAAGCCTCTCCCAAGCCTCTCCCAAGCCTTTGGGATCACACTTCCAAGTAAGGGATTTCTTCCATTCATATTTTTGTCCAGATTTCATTATAATGTGTTACACTTTTGTTTTCAATTATAAATGTTAGGGTATGATTATGAACCTACCCCATACTTATATAATTATTATTTAATTATTAGATACCAATTTATCTCTCACTAATTCCTCTCATGTACACCTGTTACCATGCTGAAATTCCATAAGGAATCTTTCTCTTCACATTTACATTCCATAAATTCTGTTGTTTTATGAATCTAAATTCCATTACATATGTCAGGACATGTATCTATATGACACCATTACTTTAAATTTAAATTATATATGTTGAGACACCCCTTTCACTCTCATCAACCATTTTTATTGATTCTTATGTCGCGCCATTATGCCGCCAAAATTGCATCTTGATTTTCCAATCCAAAGTCATTGTCTTGTGAATACCATGCTCATTTCTCAATCAATGGTATTCAACATTACAAACATTTACATATTTATTATAGAGTTTAATGTATTAATTACACATTACATTATCTTAGAATAAATGATGACGTCTAAGGAATCCATGTTATATGATCCATGCGGCACACTTATGCATTAAATGAAATTATTAATAATGGTGTGCCCTTATAGCACTCCAATGAATTGGGTAAATATTAGTATCATGATACTTCAAGTTAAATGAGGGTTTAATCGTGATAGTTCAAGTGAAATGAGGTTTTAATCATGATCCATGTGCAATAAACCTTGGATCATGCTAATATCAAGTTAAATGTTGATGCCACATTTCCATGTTATGATAATCATGGTATATCATGCCTTTATATTCATTTTTATCTTATGCTCCATTGATATGCCTATTGCCTAACATGTATTTTATTCTTAATTTTATTCTTTATTTACTCCCTTACTAGGCTATATAGCTCACACTTTTCTTATTCATGTCCTCAGGTTATCCCACGCAATGATAAGTATGAAGGAATGTTGTGGTCATGTAAAATAAGTTTTCAATAAAGATGTTGTGTTTTATGTTCTAAGATGTTGTGTAATTTTCTTAATCCCCAAATACACAAGACCTCTCAATATTCTATCTTGTATCAAGTGAAGATTTTAATTAATAAATTATGTTTAAGTGTTACATAAATAGCAGTGTTGTTATAGTTGGTATCATAGGGAGGTTTAGTTATTTTTTGGATTAGGATTAGAAAACCCTAGTGAAAGACGTAGGGATAATACTAAGTATAATAAAAACCTCCCAAAATTTTGGTGAGTATTGAGTAATTTTTTTATCAAGTATATACATCCCAAACTAGATTTGAGTTGGTAGAGGCAGCTCTAGCACATATGTATCTAGTGTTAAAACCCGAGAACACCGCTTTGAGTTAGACTTGAATGAAAAATGGTTCACCACAAAGGGACTTGATGCACTCTTGGTTACAACACTCCCATGGGATATTATTTGGTAAATTAGTAATATTAGTATGATCTATTATTAAGTGAATAAAAAATTCCCCTAAGAATATATATTGGGAAGTTGATCATGGATAACATAGATTAAATCCAATAAATTCATAAGTTATGGAAATAAAAGTAATTTATAAGTCAACTGTTTTTGTGTTTGGATTAACCTTTTTATGTTATCTCGAACATTAAATTTATTCCATCCAATGTCCAGTAATAGGAGCACTCAAGCTAACAATGGATGTGAAGATCAATGTGATGACTGTTTTAATGAGATGCAGAATCTGTGGGGAGTGGCAGTCTCAAATATTATCAGAAAACACTCTCAGTTAACTTATGATTTGAATAGAAACAAGGGTTAAGTGGAATGTTAAACCCCCACTAAGAATGAATAATTCTGAATATATATCTTAATGAGACAAAGGCCACACACTTTTAATGGATCATTTAATCTCTCAATTTCTGAACAATGGATCAACTCTATTGAAAATATCTTCTCCATCCTTCAATGTTCTGAACTTGAGAAGGTTCTCCATGATGATTATCGTATGGATTGTGAAACATATAAATGGTAGAAATTGATAAAAAAAGGCATGAGGATGAGAATGAAGCATTGTAATAGAAGGATTTCGAGAAAATGTTTTCCGATTAATATTTTCCTCTCACCTTCTGACTTATGATGGAAAGGGACTTCCTTGCCCTCATGAAAAAAGACAAAGAATCCAATGAAGCATACAAGGAAAATATTAAAAGGCTTTCATGATATGCCTACGTATTTTCCATTACCCCTGAATGCAAGTTCGACTGCTACTTTGGTGGGATACAAAATACCCTACGGAAATCCTTAGCGATCCATTACTTCTAGAGCTATGATAAAATTGTCTGATGTTATCTCAAATTAGAAATGGAGATCAGAGAATCTCAGGGGTATCATGGGGTTAATAAGCATAAGGTGGACTTAAATTCTATTACTCTGATGGATAAATCCCGTGGTGCTAAGAAAATTCAGCACCCCACTTGTCGAAGTGCTGAAAGAAGCACCTTAGAAATTTCCTGAAGGGGTGAGGAAATGCTTTAGGTGTGGAATAGAAGGGAACTTGGCCATTAACTACTGACAAGAAAAACTGGTGGCTGTGATAGAGGAGGTAAATGCTCTGTTAGACCCTCAATTCATTGATTATTTCATCAACTGTAAATAACCGGGGCACATTGTAAACTGGTGCCCTAATCCAAGGGTTTTTAGAGGTAACCAAAAACCTCCAAGGTAGTAAGGGTGATAATTTCCCATCACTACTACCGGGAATACCCACGACAATGAAGTGGTGATAGGTACTCTAGTTATTTATTCAAGAATAGAACATGTATCTTTTAATTCCGGTTCTATGCATTATTTTATATCCCAAAAGTTTAATTGAACAATCCCAACACCACCACAAATCATGGAAGTAAATATGTCAGTGAGAATGGAAAATGGGGAAATCATTTCATCCCATTAACATAACTCCTCCCTGGTAATAATATTTGGATTTAACTTCCCAGAAAACCTAATCAAACACCCTATGGTGTAATTTTATTCAATTCTTGGCATGGACTAGATTTCCCTATATAGAGCCATCATAAAGTTTCATGAGGGGGAAATTACTATCCATATGGAGAATCAACCCCCAATTCTGTACAAGTGCAAGGAGGAGGATGAATCTTCTTTAACACCATCATCTCAGGAATGGATATTACAACCCTATGAGAACATGTATCTTGCTCATATGATTGAGTATAAGGAAGAAACCATCCTTTAATATGTTTCTGTTGTGAGGGAATTCGCTTAAGTGTTTCCCGATGAATTTCATGGTCTTACTCCTAGAAGATATGTTTAATTATCAATTGATCTTATACCAAGGGAATTTATAATATCCGTGAATATATATATATATATAATAGCTATTTTATAGATTGAGAAGCTGAAGAAACAATTATAGGATAATTTGGATAAAGGGTTTCTACACCCAAGTGCATCACCATGGGGAGTACCAGTCCTCTTCATCAAGAATAAGGTTGGGTCAATGCACATTGGCATTGATAATCATGAGCTCAAAAAAACCACGATAAATAACAAGTATCCTCTTCACCAGATTGATGACTCTTTCAATCATCTATGTGTATCACAATACTTCTCCAGGGTGGATTTTTAGTTTGGATATTACAAAGTAAGAGTGAAAAAGGAGGATATCCCCAAGACTTCATTTTGTACAAGATACGGGCACTATGAATTCATAGTAATTCCTTTCAGACTCACTAATTCTATATAAATATTCATTACTTGATGAATAGAGTCTTCAGATATTACCTTGACATATTTTCTTTTTCTTTATAGAGGATACTCTAATATACTCCAAAACCAAGAGGTGTATTAGGAGTATCTCAGCACTATACTAGAGACCATGAGAAAGGAGAGCTCTATGAAAAGTACAACAAGTGTGAGTTCTGGTTGAAGGAGATCTCATTCTTGGGTCATATCATCATAAGAAATGGGATATTTGTGGATCCAGCCAAGACAGTTGAAATTGAGGGACGGATGATGCTAACATCAGTAACAGATATCTGTAGCATCCTGGGGTTTGCTGGATAGTATCGTTATGGCCAACATCGGTAACATATATCCCACGCATGATCTGGAGTTAGCGGATGTGATATTCATGTTGAAAATCTGGAGACATTACCTCTATCTAGAGAAGTGTGAGATGTATACTGATCACAAGAGCCTAAAATATATATTCACACAAAAAGAGCTTAATATGCACCAATAAATATGGACAGAACTCTTTAAATATTAATAATACTTGATCCACTACCATCCCGGTAAGGCAAACAAGGTGGCAGATGCTCTAAGTAGAAAGTATCATGCATCATTATCAATGATTATAATTGAAAAGGATCTAATATATTTATACTTTTAGAGGATGTAAATGGGAATAATTAAGGATGGAACATCATCAATCCTTTCTTAAATGATTTCTCAACCATCCCTCATAGATAAAATAAAGGATTCTCAAAGAAAGGATGTGAAGATTATGAAAAGGGTAGAAGCTATCAGATATGGTAAATCCTCAAAGTTCATTGTTGACAAGGATGGGATTATGAGATTTGGGTCACGATTATGTGTACCATACAATAAAGATATAAATATGGATATTATGAATGATTCACATAGATCAACCTTCTCTATTCACTTGGGGAGCACAAAGACAAATTGAGATCTCTGAGGAAACTTTTGGTTGGACAATGTGAAAAGGGAGATTATTGAATATACATCAACGTGCCTAGTATGTAAGTAGGTTATGGCTGAGAGGAAAAAGTATAAGGGGATGATGCAACCACTACCCACAACAACATGGAAGTGGGACAACATTACCAAGGGCTTTGTCACTAGACTTCCAAGGTCATCTAGAGGAAATAATGCTATATGGGTCATTCTGTATCATCTTATGAAGGCAACTCACTTTATTGAAATTTGATAAGATTTCTCATTAGATCAAATTTCATGGATTTAAATCAAAGAATAGGTAAGGCTACATAGAGTACCACTATCTATTGTATCCAATCATGATCCTGGATTCACCTTGATGTTTTGGAAAATTCTCCAACATGCTCTATACACTGAACTGAACTTCAGTACAGCCCATCATCCTCAAAATGATATCAATTCTGAGTGAATAATTTAGACACTGAAAGATATGTTAAGATCAGGTTCTATGGACCTCAATGGAGGATGGGGCCAACATCTTCCACTGGTTGAATTCTCTTACAATAACAATTTCCACTCAAGCATCTAAATGGCACCATATGAAGCCCTTTATTGGAAAATGTGTAGAACACCAATGTGTTGGGATGATGTTTGTGAGCATAATCTACTAGGACCTGAAATGGTCGAATAAATGGTGGAGAAGGTAAAAACCATTCAGTATCATATCAAGGCATCCTGAATTCAACAGAAGAGTTATGCAGACAATCGTCGATGAGACCTTGAATTCAAAGTTGGACACATGGTATTTGAACACATAACTCTTTGGAAGAAGGTCATGATGTTTGGAAAGAAATGGATGTTATGTCCTAGGTACATCGGCCCCTTATAGATTCTGGATCGTGTCGGGGTTATGGCCTATCAACTAGAACTTCCACCCATTATGTAAAAATTACATGATGTCTTTCATGTATCCCTCTTAATGAAGTACATACTAGACCCTTCAGATGTACTCTATCCAGAGGTAATAGTTAGAGGATGATCTTTATTAAGAGGAGAAAACAATTAAGATCTTAGATCATATAGAAAATGTTCTATGAAATAAGACAGTTCTCCTTGTCAAGGTGTTGGGGTGAAACCAAAAGTTTGAAGAAGTGACATGGGAATCGGAGGAAGTGATGAAGCAGAGTTACCCACATCTGTTTCAGTGTGGGAAATGGAAATTTCTAGGGTAAAATTTTGTAAGGTGGGAATATTGTAAAGACCCAAACTCTTATTAATGGAAATTAGTCTTGATCAAATTAAATGTCTTATTCTGTAAAATGGTTATATAACATATTAATTTCATTGGTTTTATGGTTTTATGGTTTTTTTATTTTTAAATACTATTTTTCATTGTGATAATTGCTAATATATTTATTGAACAGTGATCACAATATTACTATAAATATAGGGCTTTAACAAATCCAATTTACATAGACAAAGGAAGTGATGGCCTCATATAGTAGACTTTCCCTGTATGAAGCCCATTTTTCAGAGCTCATAAAGGAGGTAGCGTCATTGGGATTCACTCATGACCAAGCTCAAGCTAATCTTTACATGTTAATATCGAGTGGAACCACCTACGGAAAAAGTGAAAGTTGATAGAGATTACCACCCGAGCGATGTTATCTGAGCCACCCCAAGAGTTTGTCACCATCGAACAACGTACCATTCGGTCGTGTGAGGGTGTTATAAGGGGTTATGTAACAAGACCTTAACACTATGATTATGTGCATTGTTTTTCTATAATACTGAATATACATTCATTATATTTTTTTAAATTTGACAATATTTTTATAAGAAAAAATAGTATTTTTAGTTAATATTCAACTAAGGAATAAATTTTGATAAATTAATGGGTTTTTCAATTGAATAATATTTTAATAAAATATTATTATTAAATTAATTTTTATTAAGTATAAATTGTTGTATACTTTTTATGAATACAATTATAATTTTTATTAATGTTTGAAAGCTGTTTTTGTTGAAACCCGTGAATTTTCAACAAATGTCGATTTATATCTTAAAAGTAAAAAATTAACATATTTAGATAATTATTTCAATAAAATGACTACTATTTTTGGAATCATTACTTCGAAACAATCAAATGGTGAATTTTTCATAATTTTATGAGATTCAAATTTTTGGGTAAAAATTAAATATTGTTTAAATGTATAATGTGTTTTATGACATCACAATGACCCAATAGTGATGTAATAAAATAATATAAACATTATATTCGGCCAATAAATGTTTTAAAATTAAAATAATGTGATTTTAGTATTCTTTTATTTATTTTAAAAATCTTTAGTGGACCCTTCAAGACTTATAAAATATTTTAGCTTCTTAAATTGATTTCCTTGAGAGTGTGACTAACCTCCACATAATCAACCTTATTATTTTAAGATGTTCGTCCATTGGCCTTATAAAATATTTGTTTCCACTCCCCTTTGGAAAAACAACATGGTAAAAACTATGATATGCTTTGTGGTTTTGATTTGTTTAATGTGTGGTGTCCCAAACCTTAATAATAAAGAATTCCCTCTCCTTCCCTATATAAACCCACTCAGGCTCCCACTTCCTCTTCACTCAAAGCCTTTGGAGTTATTCCAACCTATCCCCCCCCCTTCTATATAATCCTTACAAGGTTCCCCAATCTCCTAAGAAGCCTCTATCAAGACTCTCCCAAACCTTTGGGATCACACTTCCGAGTAACGGAATTCTTCCTTTCTAAATTTTGTCTAAGTTTCATTATATTGTTATATAATTTTGATTTAGATTAAAAATATTGGGGTATGATTTAACACATCCCCATACTTCCCTCCTTATGTTTGAATTGAGGATATACCTCTTTCCCTCTCATTAATGCCTTCTATGTACACCTGTTACCATGCTGAAATTCCGTAAGTAATTTCCCTTTCCTCATTTACATTTAAGAAATTATTTTATATTATGAATCCAAAATCCATTACTTATGTTGGGAAATGTATCTATATGACCCAATTACATTCCATTTCATGAAAATATGATGAGACACCCCCTTTATCTCTCATCAACCATTTTTATGAATTCTTATGTCATGGTGTTCTACTGGTGAAATTGCACCGCATTTTTTCAAGCCAAAGTCATTGTGTAGTGAATACCATGCCCATTTCCCTATAAAGGGTATTCAATTTTTTGCACATTTACTTATTTATTATAGAGTTTAATATATGAATTACACATTTCCTTTATCGTGGAATAAGTGATGATGTTTAATGAAACCATGTTTTATGATCCATGTGGCACACTTATTCCTGAAATGAAATGTTTAAGATGGGTGTGCCTTGATAGCGCTCCAACGCATTTGGTATAGATTAGTATCATTATACGTCAAGTGAAATGAGGATTTTCTCATGATAATTCATGTGCAATGAGGATATAATCATGCTAATTCAAGTTCAATGAGGGTTTACATATGATCCATGTGCAATGATCCTTGGCTCATACTAATTCCATGTTAAGTGTTGTTACCACATTTCATTGTTATGATAATCATACTATATTTTGCCTTTATGTTCATGTTTATTTAACACTCAATTAACATACTTATTTCCTAAAATGTTTTGTATTCTTCATGTTATTCCTTATTTACTACCTTACTAGGCTTTATAGATCAGCCTTTTTTTATACATATCCTCAGGTTATCACATGGAATGCTAAGTACGAGGGAATGCAGTGGTCATGTAATGGAATTTTTCAATAAGATGTTGCATTTTAGGTTATAAGTTATGTAATGTTCCTAAGCCCCAAAGACACTAGACCTATTGATCTTATTTGTTCTTTCAAGTTGATTTTTTTATTTAATAATTTATTTTAAGTGTGTAATAAAAACCAGGGTTGTTATAATGTAAGAATACTATCTCATGTACATAATTCTTTCCTAATTTTTCTACCGATTAAGTATCATGAATCAGTACAAAATATGAAACTATCATCAGCTGATCGGAAATCACCTGGATAATGTTAAGCCTCCTCAAGTTCATGTGTCACCCTACCAAAAATTCCATCATGAAATCCTCCCACTTCAACATGGGAATAATAATTGGTTGAAGCAACCCACTATGACATCAGTTATCCTCCTTAATCATTTGGAAGTTAAGGCATTGGAAAAAAAATCCAGCAATATCTTACTTCATTCTGAGCCATCATTACTATTTTCTAGAGACATGGAACATCTTTTTTACCCCATGATGTGATACCCACTTAGACATATGGGTGTATATCATCATCTCCAAAATAATATAATTATGTACTACAAATATTCAATTTATAAGGATCACCTCATCCTAATCTAATGACCGCTTGGGTATCGAGTCACCTCTAGCAAGTTGTTCCAACCCCACAACACACTCTAGATCTGACTAAAAATTAAATTTGTTGTTCTCAAAACACATTTAAGGAAAAAGTTAGAAACTAATAGGTCAGAAACTAATAGAAATTACAAAACCACTAAAGGACAACTTAAACCTACCAAAATCAACCTCCCTAAATAACTTCCAAGTGAGAGTGCTTACCTAATTATATGGAGAATCTTTTTAAAAATATTCAATTTGACACACCAAATTTTCCTAACACTGCATGTACTACTCATAGTAGATATTATCATAATTGAATAATCTAATTAAAATGATATCTTTCTTGTCTATCCATGTGCTTATTTATTTTTAGGAAACAACCTTTAATTTCCTACCCATCATCATGTTAGTGTATTCATTAGAAAACTTAATCACTACAAAGTCTTAAATAATTTTATCTTTTGAGTGAAATAGTAGATCCAAAGATTTATCAGGTGTGTAAACTAATTCCCCTTTCTAAAAATTCAAAACATCTATTGGTAGGACACCCCATGGGACCGCATTCTCTTCTCCAGTAGAAAATTTTTGGAACATTAGCATCACCATCCAATGTATTTTCTTTTGATTTCTTAGTGGATCTTATTTCCATGGGTTGAGGGAAAAAACAATAGTCTTTCCTCCATTAATGATTACCCCTATGTATTTTAAATAGATTTTTTTTTTCAGTATCATATACAACATGCAACACTAAGCCTAAACAAACCCCAAAATATTATTATTTCATTATATCCATTATAACCTACTTATTAAATTGGCGGGTATGAATATTATTAATGAAATCATAAAATATATATAAATTACCAATTCAATGAAAAAACATTTATTATTTCTTAGGAAATAAGTACTCAACCATTGTTAAAGTAATTTTATTCTTCTGAAATATGTTCTCTTCAAAAATGATTTTTATTACTTTTTATGATAAAGTATTATAATTATCTTTTAGAACATATATAAATTTTATTTCATAAAAATAATATCATTTTTCAAATCATCGTATATAAATTACCTTAGGGTATATTTTCGGTAATTTTATAAAAATATTGATTTTCCAGTAAATAGTGAAACATATTGATTTTTATTAAAAAATGTATTTTTTTTAATGAATTTAAAATTTACCAAATTATTTTAAAATGTTTTAAAATAAAATTATATTTATTATATTATTAATAAAAAATTAAGTTCATTTTAGTAAATTTCATTTTTTAATTTGGTATAAAAACATTTTTATACATAATAAGGTATTTTTCAGAAAAACAATATTTTTCAAAAAAAAAGGTTTCATCCCATTTGGTACAATTATTTTAAAATTAATTTTTTCCAATTATAGTTATTAAATTGGAAAAAATGGATTCCATATTTGGAATTAGGATATTCAAATTTTGTAAATATTTCCATTTTATTTTTACACATTATGAATAGTAACTGTGGTAAAACAATTCACCTTAGTAAATGGTAAACCTGGTTAAAATTGGTTGAAACTAAGTTATAAAGTCATAGTTTTTTATCATAGTTATTATTTTATGAACTTAATTTTACCCTTATCATATTAGGCACAAAATATTTTTCTTTGGTGTAGATTTTTCCATAAAATTGACTTGTTTAATAATTAAAGTAATGAATGTTACAAAATGTCCCTCTATTTATTTTAAATATATCTTATATCTCTGCATATAGAAAAAATAATGTTATGAACAAATATAAATTTATATATTTAGATAAAATAAATTATTTTCATGTTAAAATTGTATTTCTAATTTTTTTTAAATTATATAATTACCAAAATTTCTTATACAATTCTAACATGGTATTCAATTAATTAACAGGAAAATAAAATAAATTACTTCAAAAATATTAAATGTTATTTAATTTGAATTAGATAATGTGTCAAAAAAATAGAGATCTATATACCATATTATATATTTTTCAGATCACTATATTCTAATTTACCCATTGTCCTGATTTATGTAAATTCAAATTAATATAATAGTATTATTAATGAAATTAATGATATTTTATAGTAAATAATACTTTATTAAATTATTGGAAATTCAAAAAAATATTATATGTGTCCACATGTATAGGATATGGTTTTAAACATAAAAATGGTTCTATTTATGGGATGTTTTTTATTTTATAGTAACATTATTAACCCTTAATGTGTATAAAACATCAATATAACCATAATTGTCAAAAGGGTTAATTAAGGGTTAAAACAAAACTATTAGAGTAAAAACATTACCCAAACATGTCCAAGTACTATTGTATTCTGATATTAGGACTCATAGTCATGTTATCCTTTAATATGGTTAATTTTTGTTTCATATGTACATCCAAATTAATTTATATTAACTTAATATTTTAAGAAATTCGAAAAGTGTCCCTCCACAGAATTATAAAAGGGAACCCGCTATTCTCTTATTCACCCCACATTTATCCTTCTATATTGAAAATACCCAACTAGATTCCCTTATAAAATTCCTTTTACATAGTATAGAGGTTTTGTTACTCCCAAAATATCTACCCTAGGATCCTTAAGAGGAGATCTAAATGAGTTTTTCAAATACTATATAATTTCCATAACCAATCACTTTATTTTTTATTATTATTTTACCTCCTATAAATCAATTGTATTATTTATGAAATAATAACTTAAATATAATTAATATATTTCAATGATATTATTATTTTTCAACCACATTTATCCATTATCTTTCTCCTTAAATGAGAATTCAAAGTATCACTTGTGTGTACATAAAGCTTACCATCTCCATATTGTCATACAATTTATTTTTTATTACCATATTTTATGGATGGGTATTCCGATGGGTTTAAATTTTATATATGATATTTATGAACTAATTATTCATCTATAATGGTTATATCATATCAAACTTCTTACCTACCAAATGGATGGAAAAGGATAATGTTGATCATGTGTACATGTGGACTACCACCTCCACTAAGGATGTGAATTGTTTCTCATTTACGTTTAACTTGTATGGTAATAATGATTGAATTTATGAATATATATTATGTATATGATATAATAATAAATCTATAATTTTTAATTTTTATTTAACTTTCTTTTGTCATATACATCAAAAAATGGAAACAGTGTTTATACTTACGTTTGGCCTTCTGTCTCCATGAATGGCATGATTTATTATTATAAATCTATCTTAAATTAATGAATATAAATTTGTATGTGATGAATATATATGTTATTAATATCACTATTAAAATAATGTAAATGATTTATCCAAGATAAAAATAGAGTGACCAAAACTATTGTACCAAAACAAACATAGAAAATGAAGTCACTATCACTTGGAACATTGATTTAAACAATTAAGTGTTAACAAATGGGTGATAAAAGGTAGTAAGTAAATAATATACGTTATAATATATATTAAAAGTATAAATTAAAATAATTACACCCTTATTATCTTGTAATTATTATTTGGTCATTGATAACTCCCTTGTTTACCCTTATAGAGCATCTGAGCTCACCCTTTCTTATGTTTCCTTTCACCATGTTATGAATAAATGTTTTTGAAATGATATGTCTAAGAAGGGTGATGGTTATGAAAAACTTAGTTGGATATAATGAATATAATTTATGAACCAATTTTTTATGTGACCATGATTCCAAAGGAAATAGACCTATATGATTCTAGAAAGGATATGTATGTTATGCAATGAATATTAATCTATTAAGATCTGATATCTGTGTTTGAAATTAATGGGTCTCTATAGTTGTATCTGAGAAAATTTTAATTAACATTAGTAAACTAGTTTGGTAAAAAATTATATATTAGACTAGAGATAGTTCTATGTATAGGATAACAACCAAAAGTTTTGATAGTGGATGATCTAGGTTAAACCTAAGGTGTTGCAGATTAAAAATAATGCATCTTGATTTAAATATACAATTATTATTTTCTATTATTATGTGGTTTTACACTATGATTATCATTTCTCACGCTATTCCTTTTTGATTAATTCAATTAATGTAACTTGAAGGAATCATGTGAACAATGAATTTGATGTCCAATGAAATGACCTTTCTCATGAGAAATTGAATGGATTAAGATCTAGGATGAAATATAATGTGACTATTCTCATTCAAATCTCTCAAGATATTGGTGGAAACATAGATCATGATGAACTTAAAAATGGACCAGGGAGGGAGTAACATGATATTGAATCTTTTATGTGATAACAACCACCATACTTTTATGGGTCTTCTGATCTACTAGTTTCTAATAAATGGATCAATGTGATGGAAAAGATATTTTCTATTCTTCAGTTCTTAGACCATGAAAAAAAAAATTATCAGTTTATCATTTTGAAATTGAAGTAGATAAATTGTGGAATCATATTTAGAATATGTGTAAAGATGTGTAAATTGACTTAATATAATAGGATGATTTTTTTAAATATTTTTTAGTAAGTATTGCCCTATTATTCTTTGTATAAAAATGGAGAAGAAATTACTTGAGCTTAAGAAGAAGGATGATAAATCCATTGTAACCTATAATAAAAAAAATTATAATATTTACAAGGCATTATTCAGGTTTAATCATCAACCCTAAATTAAATTTTGATTGATTCCTTAGTGGTTTGAAACCAATTATTTGAATGTCATTATGCACATGAACCTCATCCCAGATGGTGAGTACTCCTTAAGTGCATCCAGACAACCCAGGATCAAATCAAGGTGGAGGAAAAATTTTGATATTGTAGCGGTACTGTTGTAGTACTATAGTAGTACTATATTAGGAAATGTAGCAGTACTATAGTAGGTACTATAGAGGGACTATAGCAGACACTGTCTGGCTCTATAGAAGCTAGGAATATTCCACTGTTTTGGCCTTCGGGCCACTAATTTGGTCCTTGAGTTCTTTAAGGCCTTCGGGCCACCCAGGCCTTTGGGTCAGTAAGGCCTTCGGGCCACCTCAAGGCCTTCGGGCCACCTTAAGTGCAGATGAAAACTAGACAACCTATAAGGAACAAGCTTCAGACGAAGGATGACCAAGGAGCTTTCACCTGTGCAGAAGCTAAACAGATTGCAAGAATGAGAGGGTATGGAACCTACCATCAGGACAAGCCTGTGCATGCATGGGAAATCCTTGCCAAACAACCATGTAAAGGTGGAGATATGATTCCACGATGAAGATGCCAGGGAGGAGCAGTTCCAAGTAGTTAGTATGGCTTTTATGTAATTTTTGAATCCTATGGGCAATGAATTCATCTAAGTCTTATGGTCCAAGTAATACTTATGCCTACGGGCCTTGTAAGGGTTACACCTCACACTTTGAAAGGTAGATTATCAAAAATCAATAAAAAAGGAAGGCCTTTGGGCCATTGGATAAAAGTCATTATCTATAAGGGAATTTAGAATCCAGGAAGAAATAATTTGATGTGAACTAAAAGTGGAAGTAAAAGATGTAAACTCATAAGGTTCTAGTGAGGTTAAAAATAAAGATGCAGCATCATGGTATCTTCAGTGGCTTTTCATTTTGAGGGAATAAAATATTTCTTCCTCTTACTGTACAAAAATGTAGGAAGGAACATGAAAATGTTTCATGTATGGAAATATTGTTCATTGAGTAAAATATTATCATGGTGATTTAAATATTTTAGTCAATTAAGTGAGCGAATAGAAATATCAATAGAATACACAACTCAAACTTTAGTACTATAAATGAAAAAAATGGAATTATTAAATCCAAGTGATAATGAATATAATAATCCACAAAAACCTCTGAAGTCAAAGGAAAAAATGGAAATTTTATGTAATAATAAAAGTTAAAAGTGAATCATGATAGTTAGGACACACTTATCCCCCACTCTAGAATTGGAATTCCATGTTGATTTTTGTATAAATATTTCCTATGATAATCTTATACTTTAGTAAAATTTGATTTCATTGGGAGTATTGATTAGGTCTCCATACATATATTCCATATATATTTCTGGAATAAAAATCATATTTTATATTATGAATAATCTTATGATCATCTATTAGTTCAAGGATGAAACCAAACCTTAAATAGAACAATATTTGGATAAAATAATAATTTATTTAAAGAATAAGGGGTGAATTATCTTTTTTAGTTATACATTGTTTTTCTAGGAACTTTTGGGGAATTATTATTATAAATTTGAGAACATATGATCAAGTTATATAAATTCTATTATGAGACATTTGAGTAATTATAATTTTTGTTATGTTAAACATGGAATGATATGTGATCAAATCATTTTTTGGTTTTGAATATGGTTGGTAATATTTTTTAGGAGTCATAATGTTAACTACTTATGGAATGGATTAAGATGATCCTTGGATGTTATTATTTGAAGATAAATTATGATTTATAATAACTTGTATTATACATTTTTTGGTAAATATTTATAGGCTAAAGGAATAACTTATAGATCTTATGATTCATTAAATGCTCTTCAATCCTGAAAAATTCATCTCAAATATCAATATCATGGCATATGAAATTAATTGGAAATTGATTGAACCATAAACAAAGGATGAGAATATTCTTATTACAAGGAAATAAATCAAGTAAGTTTATTTCCTCAAGATATTTTTCTATATAGTAAAATAATTCCTCAAATTTATTAAGAGGACCTTTGAAATAAAAACATTATTTGTTTAATTTTATTGTTGATAAATAAATAGTCTTTTAACCCATTATAGATTTATAATTTTATGAAGGATAATTTATCATGAGCATGTTCTCTATCACTCTTTATTAATATTTGAGATTAATTTTTCTCTTATATATCTATATTTTCACCTACCACAAATTTTATCATATTTTGAAACCTAGATTTGTGATAACCTTGGTAATAATTTTTCCCTCTTTTTAAGTGGATTTTTTGTTCAACATTTTTATAATTTGGGTTTTCCATAAAGGAATTTTTAAATTCTAGACCCTTTATGACCAAAAATGTATTCAGACTTTTAGCCTTCAATTTATTTAAGGGGTGAGAATTTAACACCCAGGTATTTTAAAAGAACACTATGTTTGAAAGCATATGCGACATGCAACATCGAGCCCTAACAAACCCCCAAAATATTCTTATTTAATTATGGTCATCATAACCTAGCCATTAAATTGGATGGTAGGAATATTATTAAAAAATTTAAGAAATATATATAAATTAACTACTCAATGAAAAATCATAGATTAATTCTTAGTATATAAGTAATCAATTTTATGTAAAGTTATTTTATGATTCAATCTTAAAAAATGATTCTTATTCATTTTAATGTTAAAGTATTAAAATTAATTTATTAAAATTATTTATATTTTATTTTATAAAAATAATATAACTTATTAAATCATTATATAAATATTATTTTAGGGTGAATTCTTTTGATTTTTCTGAAAAGATAGATTTTCTAGTGAATAGTGAAAAATATTGATGTATAACGAAAATTATATTTTTGTTTCTATACTTTACAAAGATATATTTCATCTTAAAATAGTTTAAAAGTAAAAAATTTATATTTTATAATTAATATCCAATTAGGTTCATTATAATCAATTTTATTATTTATTTTGGTATTAAAACATTTTTATACATAAAAATCCATTTTTAGAAAAACTATATATTTCAAAAAAGTACATTCATTGCATTTTTAAAACTTGTTTTAAAATTAATTTATGCCACTTATAGTTATTTAATTGGACAAAAGGTATTATATATTTGGACTTATGAGGTTCTTATTTGGTTAATTGGTCTATTTTATTTTTAGGCATTGTGAATAGTAACTCGGGTAAAAAAATTCTCCTCGACAATGGGTAAATTGAGTTAATATTCTTCAAAACTAAAGGATATAACCATATTTTTTATAATTATTCTTATTATATGAATTTAATCATGCAATTATCATATTATGATAAAAATATATAGTTTTTAAACAGATATTATTTCATGAAAATGACATATTTAATATTTAAAGAAAATAATGATACTAAATGTCACTCTCTTAGTTTTGAATATCTCCTATATGACCACATAAGGAAAAAATTATTAACAAATATAAATGTATGTTTTTAGATTAATGAAATTATTTTCATGATATAAATTATTTATAATTTTTATAAATTATATAACTTTTTAAAATTCTTTTTAAATACTAATACACTATTTATTTAATTAAAAGAAAAATAAAATAAATCAATTAAAAAAAATTTAAAGTGATATAATTTGGATGTATTAATGTGTATAGTTAATATTACAGATCTATGTGACATGTTACAGAGGTTTTAAATCATTATATTCTAATATCCCCTTTGTATAAATGTATTTAATGTCAAATTAAATGAATACTGTTAAAAGAGACATTAATAATGTTTTGTAACAAATAAAAATTTATTAAATTATTTAAAATTCATAAAAATATTATATTTGGACACAAGAACAAGACACGTTTTTAAAGATCAATCGTGGTCCATTTATTTCTTTTTTTGATTTACTGTAAAATTATTAAACCATAAGTGGTAGAAAACATTAATATTTCTGTAATTTTCAATAGGGTTAATAGAATGTTAAATAAAAAATATATGGGAAAAATATGATCCAAAACTGTATAAACATTATTTTGTGATATTATTTATACTCATAATAATGTTATATTTTAATCTTATCAGTTTTTATCCTTTTCAAAAACAATATTAATTTATACTAATTTATGATTTTATGAAATTCCAATGGTGTCCATCCCCTCAATTATAAAAAGGAACCCCTCATTTATTTTATTAAGACCACTTTGAGCCTTATATCATGATAATACCCTAAAAAATATATTTTAAAATTACTTATACACATTCTAGATGTTTTGGTCCCCCCAAAAGATCGACCCTGGGATCTATAATAAGATATCTAAAGTAGGTGGTTCAAAAAAGATGTAATTTACTTAACGAACCACTTTATTTTTAATTATTATTTTAACATATATAAATTTGATATATTATTCATAAAATAATAACTTATGTATCATAATTAAAATTAAATTTTATTATTATTTTGAAACCACCATTATCCCCCATCGTTCTCATCAAATGAGAAGTAAGAGTATTGCTCATGCGTGCATTTGGTTTATCATCTCCACGTAGCAATACAATCAATTTTTCATTACCTTATTTAATAGATGAGTATTATGATGGGTTTAAAGTCTATATATGTTATTTATGAACTTGTTATTCATTTATTATTGTAATATAATATCTGAATTTTTACCTTCTTGGATTTTGGAAAATGAAAATATCAATTGGGCATATATATTGACTACAACCTCTGTAAAGTGATGTGATTTTTTTTGTTTCTATTTTACATGGATTGTAATAAGGATAAAAATTATTAATATATATTATTTATAAGATATAATAATTTTTTTAAAAGTTTAATTATTATTTACATTTCTTTTGTTTCATTTGTCTAAAAATGGAAACAGTGTTCATGCATACATACGACATACCATCTCCATGAATGATATAATTCATTTTTCTATATATATATATATATTATTAATGAATATAAATAAGTATATAATTAATATATATCATATTTATATCATTAATAACATTATTTATATTTTGTAACCATGATCAATATACAATGATCAAAACAACCAAACCAAAACATACATGAAAAAAGTTGCAGATATAACCAGGAACAATGATTTTAATAAATTAGTGTTAAAAAATGAGTGATAAAAGGGTATAATTAAATAATATATGGTATGATATAAATTATTTTGGTTCTATAAAATATTTATAATAAATATATATTTATTATATATGAGGTTCCAATACGTATAAATGATGTGGGACCAAAGGTCTGGGATTTTTGTCTCACTTTTTTTTCATTGGCACACAAGCCTTATACACAATTTATTTATTTTGTGTGGTGTATATAATACCCATTAATGTATTTTATGATTCCTAATATTAAAATTATATAGATTTATATATATATATCTAATTATATTTCCTTCAGGGGACTATTTATTCAAAAGTTACAAAATGGTAAGTGTTTTAGGTTACAATATCATTGTTTATTGGGATTGTTTATGATTAAGATTATAATGGAAAAAATATTATTATTAAATCTAAAGAAACTTATAAACATTATTATAATATGGATATTTCATTAAATTACATGTTTCCATTCTATTTTACTCACCTTAAGTACTCAATATACCAAAAATTTGTATTTAAGAAAAATCGATATTATATCTCTTTTTTGTTGAAAAAATGTTTTTCTTCCATATATATTTATTATTAAAATAAATATAAAAATGGTTTTTATTATTATACTTTGATTTTTTGAATTAATTTTTAAAAATGTTATAATTTTAAAAAATTGTTAAAAGGAATATTCTATTCATTTTCTGAATGATCTTCTTTTTGACTTTTTACAAAAGTATGAAGGAATGTTTTTTTCAACTTATATGACATGAACAGATTTTCCCACCCCCATGACCAATATATTCCTTGATTATTCATTTATATTTTTTAATTTTCATTTTAAAATGAAATATTTCCCATAATATTTTCAAAAAACTGGATTTTAAATCATTTATTACAAAATGGAGAAATTATTTTCCTCAACAAATGTTCTAATGAATCTTCAAATATCATTTTCCATATAAGATGGAATAATTTTATTTTTCATAAGATATAATTGGGATATTATCCAAGGATATAATCCTTATTATATATATATATGGTTTATGGTTATGATTATAATATTTGTATGAAACCCATTCCCTTTTCTACAATATATACTATGAAGAAATGGTTCTGAAATCCATTACTTTTTCTTGGTTATGTGATGATAAATTTTTTATGATCATGTGTCACACATATGTATGAATTTAATTATATGATTTTTGAGACCTATATCTCCCTCTAATACATTGGTTAAATATGGATAACTCATAACGTAAATATTTTACGTGTGAACATGATTTCATGTTCACAATTTTATATGTGGACCAAGATTTCATGTATACAAGTTTATTCATGGATTGAGAATTAATTTCGATTAGATTATTCATGGACCTAATTTTCAAGTCCATAAGTTTATTAATTTAATTGTATTTCATGTCCACAGTATCATTCTTGGAATTTGTTTCATGTCTATAAGTTCATTAAAGTGCATGATTTCATTTCCTTAACTTAATGAGTGAACATGTTTATGTTTATACATGTTAACAAAGTTATAAGTTTATGAGTATACCATAATTACATGTCTTATGATAATTTTATGCTCCCATGGTTTATGTTATTTTATTATTTTAGGATTCATGTCACATTTACTACCATATATTATTTTATGACTCAACATTATGATCAATGATATATATGGTGTGGTTTTTGAATGTTAAAAAAATATTCTCGCACTATTATACTCATATTATGCTTATTTAATCATTGATATCTCTCTTTTTTACCCTTACTGAGCATATAATATCACCATAAATTATGTTTCCTTTACCAAGGATATAAAGAAAGGTTTTAGAAATTATATATCTAAGAATGTTTCTAGTTATAAAAATCTTAGTGGGAGAGGATTTATATCATTTATGAACCTATTTTTTATGTGTCTATGTTTTCAAAGGGACTTGACCTATAATATTTTTAAATTGATCATTATTTTATGTAATGAATATTCATATATTAAGATTTCATCTCTATGTGTGAAATTTCTTGGTCGCTATAGTACCACTATTCCAATAAATATTTTTTATCAAGATCCTAATCTACTCATGTTTTATCTTTATGAGAATCCACAACAATGTTATCTTTACCCGATTCATATTCCATCTCAAATTCAAAATTTATTAATAGTATACCCAGTGCATCTAGGACAATTTGAGGTCCCGTTTTGTAAAGATATATTTAAGGATCTTGTGGTCAGTGTAGAGAATTAATTTATAATTGAGTAAATAGTGTCTCTAACACTTAAATGCGTAGACCATATTTTTTTGATCTAATTCATGAGTAGGATAGTTTCACTCATGGAGTCATAGGTAATGTGGACCATAATATACTAAACAATCTATTTGTAGTAGTACTACTCTAAAATCAATTCAATATGCATCAAAATATACATCTTAACTAATGATAGTTTCAGGAAGTATCAACATTGTAGTTTTCTTTAACCTCTTATTCATCTCAAGAAATACCTCTTCACACTAGCCTGACCAATAAATCTTCTCTCCCTTCTTCGTCAGTATATTCATGGGTGATGATAAATAATATAATTCTAAAATAAAACATCAAAAATATCCCACTAAACCTAGAAATATCCTAATCTCAATCATGTTCCAAGGACATTCCCAAGACATCACAAAATATATTTTTGTTAGGTTCCTAGATTCACCTATCTTAGCCACCACATACCCAAAGAAGATAACCACTTCAATAAAAAATTTACACTTTGATATTTTGTCATAAATTCAATATTTTTGAAATTTACTCATGATTATATCAAGATTTATAGCATTATACTTTAGGTTTGGTGAGATGATATGGATGTTATTAAATACCATGAAGAACGATTCAAAATATGAGTGGAAGGTCTTGTTCAATTGAACCATGAACACTACTGTTTCAATGGTCCTTCCAAAAGGAATCACCAAGTACGCATACATATCATACCTACTCTGAAGAACCATCAATGAGATTTCCTAATATCTAACCCAAAATTGGTGATATCTTGATCAAAGATAAATCTTGGAGAACCATTGAGAACACTGATCCTAGGAAAAGTATATATGTTATTCACCTTCATTTAGTTCATATTTTGGTAATATATATAAATTCAAATATTTTCATCCAAATTCTAAGAAAATAATAAGGGTTCACCCCATGGTGAAGTATAAATCTTGATAAATCCCTTTTACTCCAAGTCCCCAGGCTTCTCCTTGATCTCCTTCAACTTAGTAGGCACCATATTATAATGGGGTATCAAAATTGTCTATGCACCTAGAACAACATATTCCTCAAATTAAAATTATCTATTAGGAGGTAGTCCTATTAATTCATTTAGAAATATGTTTTTATAGAGATACACTACTGGAGGAAAATACAAGGGGGTTACCAATGGTCTAACAGAAAGAGACAATCCCACAATCTACATCATAATCATCCCATGTTGGTTCAAGTCTAGATCAACTCAACCAACTACCAGTTACTAATATTTTTTCATCGGTAACTAATCTCCCTTTAGTGAAGTGAATGACTCCCATATATGATAGAGGAAAATGTGCTCTAAATTGTTTTTCACTCTTTCCATGATTAGCATCAAATATAATCTCACCATCTCCAAAATCATGAAGTTCCATGGATATCAATAACCGGAAATAACTATAGGAAACTTTGGATATTTCTAAAGATGGCCCACTTTCATTCCCAATGTGGTATCAAGGGAATACATCTTATAACAAAACTTGACTACTAATTAATATCTGATAATAACCTCTGAAGATATAAATTAATGGGAAGCACTAGTATCAAACAATGTGTTTCACAAAGAATATGTGATCAAGACCATAAATTAAATAGTAGAAGGAATCTCAAAACCATTTGTTAGAGTCTAAACCAATGTGTACACTCAACAAGTCTAATATCCATCTCTATATCCTTAATAATCATGATTCACTAGTGTCGTCATCATCTACAGGGTCTGAACCTATTATTGGAGACTCTTATCTATACCATGGCTTGATGATTGCATCTAATTCGAACCATTTTAGGGATTAAATTTCAATGGATTTGAAAAAAAACATTGTAGATTCCCCATATATCTGCACTAATGACACTTGATCATAGGTTTAATGTATAATAATCATTCCTCCTATAACCAGTGGAAGTGTCACTCATAATTATAATGATGTCTGGAAAAAGGAATGAAACTCTATACTCCTCAGGACCCTTCTTGATTTTTAGGTCCTTGCAAAGAACCTGAGTATAAGTCATTAGATTAAAGTTACTTACGGGGAATCTTAACTCTTATCAAATCTTGATCTCAGTCTTCCTAGATTTTTTGTGCTTCATCGCCCTGAAGGAGATAATTGAAGTAGAGTAACTCCATTGAATAATATGAGTAACCGAACACCGTCATTATCCCCTAATAAAGCTCCATGAACTCTTGTAATCAGTATAACTTCATCAGAACTAGAAAGAACTCCTCGAATAAAAGGTCTTACAAATTCATCCACATGATACCATCATGTCTTCAAACCTAAATCATAATGACCCACTAATATCCAGAAGTTCCCTGAAGCATAAGTTCACAAGATTACCCTTTGTTCCACTAAGTTCACTACCAATTCTAAGATCCTCTCGTTGATTTGTATCTATTCCTTGGCATCCTGAGGTCATGTAGTGTCCTAAAACGAGAGAGGATGGTAGAGATGGAAGCTTCAACAATAGTTGTCCATAGTCTTAGTAACTCCCCCACTGTAGAC
Organism: Viscum album; assembly: GCA_963277665.1. Lineage (NCBI taxonomy): Eukaryota > Viridiplantae > Streptophyta > Magnoliopsida > Santalales > Viscaceae > Viscum > Viscum album. The sequence continues at coordinate 641,578,774 of OY728123.1, forward strand.
AAGTGATAATAATAATAATCCTAGATATGGTGGTCCTTAAACCTGAACCATTTTTGTGTGTGTAGAAGAATTCGCTTTTATGACTGGTGGTATAACTAGAACGCCCTCCCTCATGGGAGTGTTCTGCCCTTCCCACCAAGTAGTCCAGTCAATCATCTTTGAGATTTCATTTTCTAAAAATTGATTGGAATGTTTAAAACTATTTTATTCATTTTTAATGATCATATTCGGTCTATGGAAACACACAAAGGTTCTACTCAATGTCTACCCATAACTCAAGGAATATCCCTCCTAGTACTAACAAAGTTTTTCATCCCTACACATTAGTCAAAGAAATATATACATATAAAAATAATAGCATAATCTAGTTTAACTAATTAATTCCAGTATAGATATATCAAATCAGAAAGTTAATCAGATATATCACACAAAATATAATAAAAACCCTTCTCAAATAGATAGATTAAGTTAAGGAATTAAATTAAAGAACTAGAATACAATGCACAATAGGTATGTATATGGAATTTGATCCTACATTCTTAATCATGATGAATTAATTCACACAAAAATTCATAAAACTGTAATATTAATGTTTTCAATGGTATCTCAGAGGTCTGTTACACGTGATCTGGCTTGAACATGGAAACCCACCCCCCCCCCCCCCCCACCAGAGTTTCGTACAACATTTATTATTTATACCATTGTCCAGGTTGGTAAAAAATAAAATAAGAAGACTATTCTCAAATACTATTTTGTAACACCCTTGCCCAAACCTCTAGGTTTAGTTTATAAGGTCACAAGACCTTATATATGCCTCCCCAAATGAAAGAGGCTTCCTAAAAGAAATTCAATTCTAAACCCCATCGGTGGGGAGACTATACCCTTAGTATCATATCCTTACACCTATAATATAAAATAATAATCATAGAAATATATGAAAAAACTATGTAATCATAGTTTAAGAATGTATGGCTCACAAATATCATAATAAATATAGACAAACAAAACACGATCCCACTATTGTAATCTAAACTAAGGAATAATTACCAGAAGGTAAATAAGTAAGTAAAACGTTGTGGAATCCTATGAAGTACATACTAGTCCTTCCACCAACTCTATTCTATATGACTCAACTATATTTCATGGCACCCTTTTCCTTTCATGGATCCTTATACATGAATTAAGCACACACATCAAGATTCAGGTGTAGATTCTGAAAAATTAAACCCATTAGGATACGACCAATGTATCCTTAACATGATTTAACATGTATAAGATCATATGACATGATAATAAATAATATTTAATGTAAGAAAAAAAATATACTAGGTGTATGTGTACTAACCAAGCCACTATAATCTGTGGTTGTAACATCTTTGGATCCTTGAAAGATAAAAATTAAGTGGTCATGGAAACCACACTAGTGTAGGAGTGAGTGTTGATATTGGTCAATATTCATATTTTCCTTAGGAATATAGTTAATTCTATAATAGGGAATCATTTATTGTTGTTATCACTCAGGTCAATCCAAATAGACCATCATGCCTTATGTTTCCTCACAAGTCAGATCTCATAGACCATCATGCCCCTAGGTCATGTCACACAAGTCTATCATACCATATCATCCAACCCAGCACATTCATCACATCATATGTAGTGTTAAGAATTTTCTCCCACTAGGTTCACAAATCCATGATGGTTCCACATATCAATTTAGTATTTTACATAGAATAACAATACAACACATACCATGTAAAAAACACATGACAATAGGGCATAACATATCAACTAACACGTGGTATATCATGACTATAAAAAGATAACAAAAAACACACATGTGATCAAACTCAACATGGTCTAAAGAATAACAACACAACTGTGGATGGTCATTAAAACCAGGGAGTCAACCAATCCATCACCTGGTTTCATGAACACCCTATTGATTTTCTTCTCCTTTTTGAAAATGATTATAAAAAACCCATCTTTAAAACTTATGTAACTTTTATTTTAATAAATAAATGTGCCTTGGTTTTAGACAAAGGAACCAACAATTTAAAAATTAATCATACCAATAATCGTAGTCATGGACTCCACATTGTATGGATAATTTTACCTCATCGTTGTTGATAAATAATTCCAATGTTTCTCAAGGATAGAATTCCAAACTATGTTTCACACCATCAAATATTGAGATCACACCTCAAGGATTTCTATTATGTTTTTTTAATCAAGAAAGATATTTATAAATGATATTCAAGGATATTTCATATCAATATGGGGATTATAGAATCAAATACCTTCAGGTGTCCATCAACAGAATCAGTTTCAAGGTACGTTAATGGAAACAATGACAATTTCTCAAATCCATTTTCGATCAAAGAATTTATAATGAATTCACCATCTATTCTATAATACTACCATGGTTCTTTCTAATAAACAAAAATATGTTAAGAATATATAAATATAAATGTGAATCAAGAAGAATAAGGTCTCATAATGATCATTTTATGAATACTTACCAAGAAATTATTCCATTTTTGATAGTTTTATCTCTAGTAAAGGGGGTTTTATAATTTACATGTCAACTCCACCACCAATCCAATAAGGAATCATCAAAAAAAATTTGTATCAACATCAATAAAATATAAAGAAGGGGTTTATGAAGATAATTTGTAATCACTTAATAATTGAACATTTTTATCAAAGGTAGATCTTAATTTGATCATGAACTATTATCAATATGCTAAATCAGTCACATAACTATAAAGAAAGGGAGAATTAATCATCACATTAGTGTATAAAAAAAATATATCATCGATCCATGCTCATCTAAAAAGGGGGGAGAAGGATTTTTCATACATATAAATAAAACATTCTATTTTTTACTTCATTAGATCGGTCAATGCTCGGTTGGAATGGTGGAAGAAGGGTAGAGTATAATGGCTATGTGGGATGCATTTGATTCAAAATGATGTGTCATGTTTTGCAATTGGGTGTTAAAGCGAGTCAGAACATATGGAATTAATAGATCATAGGGTGTATTAATTTCACCCTCAGACTGGGCGAAGTGGAAAATGTTCCTAGTAGAATACTTAGAAGTATGAATTGGCCACCAACTAGTCAGTGGTATTTATTGTATCCATAAAACTCACTAGAACACCAATAACTAGATGGTGGGTTCCACTAGTTATTAGGTGGCTATTTTCCAACCAACCCAAGGCTATGCCCTTCCTTAAGACTTCCGCCTTAAAAAATAAGACACTTATTCACTTAAAACCAACCACAAACACGACAATATAAGAGACAAAACATTAGGGTAAAATAAAATTTGATACACTTAAACATATCATATAATAAAAAAAGTTGAGGATGTTATAGATACAATGGGTTCATTGAACCATAGTTACCCCTACAATATAAGATATTCTAAGTTGTGATTGGGTCATGGATTATGATATGAGATATCGTAAACCATGACATGGTGTAATTAATTGGTTTTTAGTCTATCATAGAATGAAATATTTAGGGAGTATTATTAGGTGAAGTCAAAAAAATATCATAGAAAGTAGATCTTTGTATTGCTAATATGAAACCAATGTGAATCAAATAATGTGATTTCTCTAGCACCTAATATTTTAACCATACAAGGGACCCTATCATAAGAATTTATTACCAAGAACATTCCATGTTATTCCTACAAAAATTCATATATTTAGTTAAAATAGCTAAGTGTAAATTTATAAATCATAAAATATGATTGAAATAGCCTAAAGGATTAGTGTGTCATAGCCTTATTAATCTTAGGCTACGATATAGGCATATCTGATGAGCCCATATTTTTATTCCATTATTTCTAGTATGTATTTATATTAATTAACATATATAATATTTTAGAAAAACTTAAATAAATATATTTTATTTTTTAGGTAAATAATGAGATAACTGAAAATCTTGTCGATATTCTAATTTTTAGTGATTTTATTATTATTATGTGGTATAATGTTGAATGGTAAGTCTTTGAAAACGTATTTTTATTGTTTTTTAGGATAAGAATATCACATTACATAACTATGTAAAAATAAAATTGTAATTATTCTTGTTTTGTGGCATTAAATGAACATTCGAGTCTTGTGACTCATTTACTATTTCCCGCATCAGATTAATGGAGTGATCCAATACTACAAAAGAATGGGAGAGCACCTTGCATCAGAATAAATTATCTAGAACATACCCCTATCCCAAAGGCCATGAATTATTATATAATTTATGGATAATATCCTTTTATATTATGTTAATAAGATACCCTTACTCGGATCAAAATCCCAAATACATGGAATGGAGTCCTAAAAGAACAAAGTCCATCAGATTACAAAGCCTAAAGGTCCATACAATCCCAACACTTCAACTATAATATCCACCCATACTATCAAGTTGTTTTCCTTTCTATTGCATCAAACTCACAACCCTTCCATTTCCATCATCGACCTGATTGTTTCTCTATATAGCCATTTTTTATTATTAGTAATTGATTGCACCAACGTTTCACCATTAATGGAATCCTCACATTTAGACTAACCAAACTACCTCTACCTACAATCCACCTAAGTTAATCTACTACAACCCATGGGATTAACTTGGTGCATTAAATGAATAGATGATATGGAATAATGGCCTAAAGACTTGAATATGTGGCTCACAATTCAAATGAGTAGTATTTTTGTTATAATACCCTGTTATAGTACCTTTGCTGATAAAGTGATAAATAACTTATACAATTCCACTGAAATTCTCCTTCACCCAGATTTGGACCTGGGTATTTGATGTAGATTAACAGGGACCATACCACTCAGGTAACACCACCCCCCCATCATATCAAATTAAATAAACTTGGTTAGAGTAGTGTTAGTTGAACCAAGTGTAATTTAAAAGAATCAACTAGAAGTTTTGTATGAATCATCCCATATTTGAGGATCTTTATAAGATTGAATATTCTGGGAAATCCTCATGTATGAATAAATTAAAATAGCTCATGTAATAATAATCTCCATAGTATAAACCTCCAATAATATTAACCAAAGTCCTTAAATATATATCAATCCTCAAATGTCAAAAAACACACATAAAGGGGAGATGGACCACACCTCAAAAAATCATGTAAGTTGAGATGTTTTGATCTAATACCTCAATATGATTAACCAAACACACCATATCTCACATCAAATTAGATGGTGTTCCTTGTGTACTATATAAGTTGAAATCATGGGGGATTTAACATTCCCAGTGGCCTCCAATAACATATGCTACATGTGTTGTGAACTATTAAAGAACCAAAATCTACTTCTCCCATAATATTAAAATATGGATTCACTAAATAAATAGGGTTCAACCTAGAATCAAAAAACCCACTTATTATTTGCTCCCCCAAATTGTTATATCGTCTTAGATCACTAGATCTGTCGATACCACCTATTCCCACCCATCCTCTATTCATGAAAAATTTATAAAAATCATATTATTATTTTTTTCTAATAGCCAAATCAGTTCAGGGTCGATAGATATTTCCATGTAGTGGTCATAATTTCAAGAATAGATCTAGTGATCATGGGAGAAATTATAGAAGTCGTATAAGAAAAAGATTTATGTTGGAAAATTCTCAAATATTTCATTACAAATATAATCTAAACCAACATGCAGAGATATCTTGTACTTCAAGAGAAAAATATAAGGAGTTTTTGTAAATCGATAAAAAGATAGATTTTTGTGGAAATGGGGGACTGTCTCTTCACTGATAATAGGGTGGATACACTTGTTTTTATCTATTTTATTATATTTTTTACCTAAATTGATATCATGGTAGGCTTTTATGTCAATCATGAGAATAATTTCACCCATCACTAATTTTGAAATTAAATGAGTTTACATTATTGGTTATATTGCTTTGTTTTTGTGATATTTTTGTATTTACCAATAAAAAGTATATATTTTTCACGATTCTTTTTTATTTCTCATGGAAACTTCTATTTATTTTATTTTCACATAATTCTTCATAAATCATGTTTTATTTTTTTACAGTTTATGGGAGGGGTATCGTAACATCTTGGGTTTGGTTCAAAGATAAGTGATCGTTCAATATCACCACATGGACTCAAGTGTAACTATTTGTATGATGGAGGATATTAACTATTAGTGGGGATATATGGTGATAAAGTGGGATACTATACCCTACTGATCAAGGTATATCACAGTGCTAAACTATAAGAACAAACCAACGTAAGAAGTAATAATGGGAACAACAGAAGTGGACCCTCCAGGAAAAATAATTGAAATCGATAATTTCTAGAGTTCTATAAAAATAAATATTTCATTTCATTCCCCAATAAAAAAATTGGATAAATAAAAAAGGAAAATAGAATAGTAGGAACATAAAGTATATTCTCTACAAAATAGAAAAATTGAAAAAAAAACATGTATCTCATGGAATCACGAGAACTATCTTATTAATCTAAAATTATACTTTATCCAAGTATAGTAAATTAGGTATCCATGGTAGGATTATTCAATTTATCCCTAAATTAATCCCTAAAGTATATATGGGTACCAATCAATGGCCTGAATTGGTTGTGAGATAAACTCATTAGGCCACAACAAATGGTGTTTAGAACTAAATAGTCTATTAATATACAATTTTTTGTGTGCATGTAATAATTATTGTAAATCATAAAATAAATAAACCACATAATTCTAGGTTCCTCATGGTAAACCCATTTGATTATACCTCCTTCAACTTAAGTTGGAATGTATCTGGGCACTAGAAATTTTAGCCTTATATTTATAAGGTTGGGACCTATGGTTTTCAACCAAGGAATATTTTTAAAAGACAATCTTGTGAAGTCCCATAATTTTAATGGAATTAAATTTAATAAAATGGTTGACGTCTATAAGGGTGAACCCTTAGTAGTTCACTCTAAGGGGAAGGATACAACCCAGGCCCTAGAAACATGTCTGAGGTATCCTTAGAGATAGACATGAAAGGAGCATATTTTCATAACATATGTAGATTGTAATATCAATTCAAATCCAATGATAATCGTCCAAGGAATTTAATTTATTTAATTTCTATAAATATAGTTGGACCCTCAGTGCTGATCTAGGGAATCCCAATCTATGACAAAGATCAAATCCAAGTATGGTTTAGCACTTATCCAATGAATCAATGAATCAGTAGAATCCCATGAACCCTTACAAGGAAAACTACAATGTGAGTCAAATTATCACATCAGGGATGCCTCACCTTTAATATAATTCAAGGATTGTGACCATAAACAAGAAATATATAATTACTCAAAAAGTATCCACAATGATAGTAATATCCATTATCCCATTTTATAATTAGACAAGGGATAAGTGTCATGACAATTTCATCCACCTTTCATTTGAATCAATTAGACAATTCATTTATATAATCAAGTCAACTCACCTAAAAAGGTAGTTCAATTACATATCTTGGGATTTGAAGAAATAGATGGGTATTAATCTATTTTATTTTATTCCATTAAAACGTTCTATTTCTCAAGTCCTATTCAACTGACCTCACAAGGTGGATTATTTTTATTTTATGGTATATAATTAATGATATTTTAAAGAAACACTATAGCGACCCAATCCTTTTACATAAAACATTTCATTATTTCAAGCATAAATAACCATTAGTGTACAAGCCAAGGATCGTTAAGTCTAGTGTCTTGGAAGACTAGGTTCATATAACATAAATCATGGGGATAAAAAAACACTTTATTATTTAATCTCCATAATGATCTCCTAACTTCCTTTCATCCCTTAAATCTGCATAGGGTACCCTAGGGAACACATGAACAAATGGATGAGCTAAAAATTCCCAGTAAAGTAATGAATATAAGGATACATCTCAAGCACATGAGTTAAGAGGCATGACATAATGATATCCAAATCATGAAACTTATGAAATAATTTAATATAATCATGGGATAATATAAACATGGAATCATATAAATGTGGTAGAATCTTAAATCATATCAATATTATAGGTCAGGGCTAACCGCCAATCCCGTTTCCCATTTTAGTACAGGTCAAGGCTAACTGCCAATCCCATTTCACATCGCATCTCATGAGACTTAACCATACCCAATGCATTGGAGCGCTATCTGGTCACACCCATATTAACATATTCATGCATATTCTTTCCACATAAATAATGATATATAATCAACCATACATAAACATAAGTGTACCCATGGAAAGAATTAGTTACCACAATCATGACATAACATATCCAATGGGTGTATCACGAAGGTGTCCAATAAAGGAAAGGATTAGAACATGCATGGACATTCATAGGGTAAAATAGGCTTATAAAATGTTATGTGGTGTCAAATATATGTTACAACATAAAAAATGTATGTTGGAAACATTAGCATTAAAACATTTTTGTGCGGTTTTAAGGAAACCACTCTAGAGCTTTTCAAATAAAAAAGAGGACATTATTTTACCTAAAACCAGAATTGTGCCAAGAAGGATTTCATAATAAAAATACTTATTTTATAAATAAAATGGTGTTTTAAAACATAGGATAGAGTTCACTTGAAATTTGGGTAAAAATTAGGGAAGTCCCCTTAAAACAGGTTTGCTTATCAGAAAGTTCTAAGGAGGGAATATTTCAAAAACATGTATATCTGTGAAAGAATGTGATGAAAGGGTCTTGATATTAGAATATTTTACAACTATACAGAATTAATATGATTCACATAAATAGATATTATAACACCATTTTATAAATAATGATAACGCAACCCGAAAGAACGAAGAAGGTTTGGGTAGAATTCGTTACGATTTTACCGGCATGGTGTCGGGTGTACCCAAGAGGGCTTGATGAGAGAGATAAGGGGATTATCATACCTTATAAAACATTATGGAAGTATGGGGAAGGTTTATAAACATACCCCATCACTTGTTATTAAACAAAAAAATCATATCATAGAGAACAATCTTGATTAAGAGTGAAAGGGGAGGATCCCTTACATCAAATCTGGAGGTGTTCTCCACTTGTTATTAATGACCCAAATAAACAAATTAGAATTATTAATTCATAAGTCCATAACCTCTTCTATATTTAATTTATTTATTATAACCCTTTTTGGGTCATTAAAATCATTTTTGATTAGTTATAAGGTTCAATTTCATTGTTCGGGCTCGTTTGTTTACTTGGCTTTAAAAGATCGGTTCATTTATATTCACATTTGGATTATATGAAAGATGAAAGTGGTTGTCCAGAATTGAAGTTATATTATTTATTTCATATCCATGGGATTACATGGTTTTATTTTTAATTAATTTACTTAGACTGAAGTCAATTTATTATATATATATAACCACAGTGATAACCGTTTTTGTTGATCGGTGGATTTGATTACAAAGAATGTGTTTTGATTTATAAATTAATTCCATTTGTACCAAAGGATTACAGAACCAAAAATAGGATATATTACATATATAATAATCTGGTTCAACCATAACACAAATGGTTTTATGACCTGAATTAAATATAATAATAGAAATTGATAAACGGTTGTCCTTGAATGTGCTAAATTAGCACATCTCAAACTGTGCTTTCATTGCTTTCAAATAAATGGGTGGGGAAAGGAGAGAAGATAATGAAATATTCCACTAGAATGAATACATTACAGTAAATTTATGTTACTAGATTTATCATACTATTATGGTGAAGGGAGGTGAGGAAAGAAATAAAAAAGAAAATAACTTTAAAGAAAAGAAGAAATTTGGGAAGAGGAATTTACCTCTTGAGACTTCCTCCTTTGAGAACCTCTTAAGGGGAGAGGTTTTCGTATTTTGAGGAGGCTGAGAGCTTTTGGACGTGGGGGGACTTGGGGAGAGATTTGGGAATAATTTAGAGAAGTCTTGGAGCTTGAGAGGAGTGGATAGAGGAGGGACTGAAGGTTGTTTTATAGTGGAGGAGAGGAGGGATTTAATAATATAATAATCATTAATTTATTATTTTTTCACAAGATAAAGAATAGTAAGTATTCCATGAAAAATAATAGTAAATGGTTCATGTGAATTCGAAACAGAGGTGGTAACATCAGCCATGATTCTAGGAATAGTTTATTTAGCTTATAATGTATATATACGGTAAATTACCATATTTTACTATTCATCAAAAATTCAAGTATTTAAGAAAAATCTCAAAAATTTAGCCTAACCATTTTTTCACGTGTAGAATCCAAAGATGAAGTAAATTTTTCAAAAATAAATTTCTAAATATGATTATATTAATATTTAATTAAAATCATATTTTATTATCAAAAACCAGATTTAAAACATGAATTAACTCATTCTAAAACATAGGTATATTGTACTTCCAACATGAATATTATTCTTAAACTATCATAGGTGAGGTTACTATTCATTAGGGTACATCACTATTCATAAGGGTATGTTACTATTCATTAGGGTAGGTTACTATTCACCAAAAAAATTAATTTTTCTTATCAGACTGCAAAAAACATCTTAAACACAACCGTCTATGCCAGATTTTTGAAATTCCAAACACATAAGTGACAAAATTATATTGAAAGGTCACTTATCACTTATTAGTTCATTATGTTTTGTTTTCATGTGATTTTATGACATAAATATAAGAATGAAATTTCCATTGAAAAACTTTGGGTCGTTACATTCTTCCCCCCTTATGAAATTTCTCCCTCGAAATTTCGTTTTATATACTAAGACAAAAACAGGTGTGTTTAATTTTCCTTCATTGCTTCCTCTAATTCCCATGTTGATTCCTCAAACTTATGGTTCCTCCACAAAAATTTGACAAGATGTGTTGTCTTCTTGCGTAGAACCTTATCTCTCCGATCTAGAATCTTTACTGGCAACTCCTTATAGGAGATATCTTCTTCCAACTACACCACCTCGGAGTTTAGTACATTTGAGGTATCAGGTATGTACTTCCTCAAGAGTGATACGTGGAAAACATCATGAACTCGAGCCATATTTGGTGGAAGTGCAGGCTGATAGGCCACGGCTCCTATGCAGTCAAGGATCTCAAAGGGGCCAATATACCTTGGTCTTAGCTTCCCTTTCATCCTGAATCGCATGACTCTCTTCCAAGGAGATATTCGAAGGAAGACTTTATCTCCAACGTCGAACTCCAAGTCCCTTCGACGGTTTTCAGCATAGCTCTTTTGCCGACTTTGAGCATCTTTGATGTGTTTCTGGATGACTTGACCCTTCTATGTCATCTCTTGAACAATATCGGGTCCAAGTATCTTTCTTTCTCCAAATTAATCCCTCCATGTTAGAGTTCTACATCGCTTCCCATATAGAGCTTCATATGGAGCCATCTAAATACTCGAGTGGAAGCTATTGTTGTATGAGAACTCAACCAATGGGAGATGCTGATCACATCCACCTTTGAATTCTAGAGATCAGGCTCTAATCATATCTTCAACCGTATGAATAGTCATTTCTGATTGGCCACTAGTTTGGGGGTGATAGGCCTGCTGAAATTTAATTCAGTACTCAAAGCATGTTGAAGACTCCTCCAGAATTTAGATGTGAACCTTGGATCACGGTCAAATACAATTGAGAGTGCAACATCATGCAGTCTCACCACTTCCTTCACATATAACTTTTCAAGTTGTTTAAGCTATATATCTTCCCGAATAGCGATGAAATGGGATGTCTTGGTGAGTCGGTCAACCACAACCCATATCGCATTATTTCCCTTAGACGTCTTCGGGAGACCCATGACAAATTCCATAGTAACATTTTCCCATTTCCACATGGGTATAGGAAATGGTTGCATCATACATTTGGACTTTTGTCGCTCATCTTTAACTTTCTGACATACCAAGCACCTTGATATATATTCTGAAATCTCCTTCTTCAAGTTATCCCACCAGAAGTGTTCTCAGAGATCACGGTACATTTTGGCACTCCTAGGATGGATAGAGAAGGTCGAGCTATGTGCATCATTCAATAGCTCCTTCTTTATCTCTGGATTAGATGGTACACATAATCGTGTCCCAAATCTTACAACTCCTTCCTCATCAATTTTTAAATCGGAGGATTTCCTATTTTTAACAGCTTCCACCCTTTTTTAAATTTCCACATCCTTTCTTTGAGAAAACTTTATTTTCACTATGAGGGATGGTTGAGAAATCATTTGAGAAAGGATTCATTATTTTCCTCCCTTAATGATTCCAATGTCCATCCTTTTCAATTCCATGAAGATTGGATCATTTTCAATTCTCATCATTGATAAAGATGCAGGATCCTTTCTACATAGAGCATCTGCCACCTTGTTTGCCTTACTGAGATGGTAGTGGATTGATCAGTAATAATCTTTGATGTGGTCTAACTATATTCTCTGGAACATATTAATCTCTTTCTATGTGAATATATATTTGAGTCTCTTGTGGTCAGTATATATATCACATTTTTTCCATAGAGATAATCCGGCCAAATATTCAATGCAAAGATCAAAGCCACCAACTCCAGATCCTGTGTGGGATAGTTTTTCTCATGGATTTCCAGCTGCCTTGAGGCATAGGCTATCACTTTATCATTTTGCATTATCACACAGCCTAATACTTTCTTATAAGCATCACTATACACCACAAAGAGTTCTCCACTTGAAGGGATTTTGAGTACCGGCGTAGTGATAAGACTCTTTTTCAACTCCTTGAAACAGTCTTCACATTCCTGTGTCCAGATAAACTTAACTCCCTCTTGTGTCATCTTGGTCATTGGGTTTGACAATCAGGAAAATTTCTTTACGAATCGTCTATAATACCTATCTAGACGTAAAAACTTGCAGATCTCTATTAAAGAAGTTGTCCTCGACCACTCTTCAATTGCCTTTGTCTTGGAAGGGTCCAGAGATATCCTTTTCCTGATGATAACATGCCCCAATAATGATACTTCCTCCATACAGAACTCGTATTTACTGTACTTTTCATACAACTTCTCCCTTCTAAAAGACTTTAACACTATTTCCAAATTCTCCTCATGTTCCTCCTTGCTCTTCGAGTATATCAGAATATCATCAATAAAGACCACCACAAATTTGTCAAGGTAATCTCTGAACAATCTTTTCATTAATTCCATGAAAATAACTGGATCATTAGTGAGTTTGAAGGGAATCACTATGAACTCATAGTGTCCATACCTCATTCGAAAGGAATTCTTGGGAATATCTTCCTTCCTCACCTTTAGTTAGTGATATCCCGACCGAAGGTCCACCTTAGAGAAATAACTGGCCCCACGAAGCTGATCGAACAGGTCATCTATCCATGGTAGGGGATACTTGTTCTTTATAGTGATTTTATTGAGCTCATGATATTCAATGTAGAGGCACATTGATCCATCCTTCTTCTTGAAGAAGAGGACTAGAGCACCCCGCAGTGAAGCACTCGGGTGTATAAAACCCTTCTCCATGTTCTCCTATAACTTCTTGTTCATCTCTTCTATCCCTATAGTGGCCATTCTGTAAGGTGTCTTTGAGATTGGTAGTGATGCAAGGATAATTTCAATTGATAAATCAACCTCTCGGTTAGGGGGTAAGACTGGGAAACTCTTCGAGGAATACATCAGTGTAATCCCTGATGATGGGAATGTCTTCAAGCATGATTCTCTCTTTTGTCTCATTCATTTGAGCTAGTTATACATGCTCATAAGGAAGCAATATCCAAACTTGAGATGAGGATTCAAAAGGAGAATCATCTTCCTCCTTGCACTTGTAATGAATTGGAGGATGTTTCGGGATGTGAATAGTAATCTCCCTTTCCTGGAAATTGATGTTTCCCTTGTACAAAGATAGCCAATCCATGCCCAAGATAGCATCAAACTCTACTAAAGGAAGTTTGAAAATATTTTCTTAGATGTTCATTCCACAAACATTAACCGGGGAGGATTTATAAACCATGGATGCAATAATTTCGCCATTCGCTGTTCTCATAGATAAATTTTCCTCCAAATTTTGAGGTGGTGTTTGAATAGTCCTACTAATCATACAAGATATGAAAGAATGTGTAGAACCAGAATCAAATAGTTTGTTCTCTATTCATGAATGAATACCTAGAATACCTATCACCACATCGTTTTCCGACTCCACCTCAGCAGTAGTGATAGCATAATCCCTTCCTTGTTTCCTTAGAGGTTGTTGTTGATTGCCTCCGACAACCCTCATCTTAGGGAAATTGTTTGCATAACACCCAAGCTCCTTGCAGTTAAAACACTACATTGTTGGATTAGTGTTGATCTGAACCTTATGTTCTTCATCCACATTAGAAGGATTTTTCATATCCCTTTTGCAGTTCTTGGCCATATGACCAAACATCCCACATTTGAAGAAATTCTCGGTTCCCTTGAGACAATTAAGAAAGATGCTTCTTCCCACAATTCTTGCAAAGGGGAAAGTGAGTATTCTTTCCATCATGGGATTTGTTTGATGAACCACCCATGTTGTTCTCCATTTTCCACTTCATGTCACTAGGCCCATGAGAGCACTGAGAGTCCCCAATCTCCATTTCAAACTTGAGGGTACAATAGACAATCTCCTCATAGCTGTCAAAGTCTAGAATTGCCAAAACTTTTCATAGACTCAGCTTTAGTCTGCTAAAGAAGCGATCCACCTTACTTTCTTTGTTCATGACAAAGCCAGAGGCATACCTTGCAGGCCTTGTAAAGATCGCTTCATATGCCCCGATGGACTCATCTTCCTTCTGCTTGAGTCCAAGGAACTCTCTTTCCATCTTGAGACGGAGGGTTCGAGGAAAATATTTATTGAAAAATATCCTCTTGAATTCCTCCCAATCTATGGAATCAATTTCCTCTTGGGAATTTATATTCTTGATCAGTGTCCACCACTGATCAGCTTCCCCATCAAAACGATAGACTTCCAGTACAACTTTCTCTTCTTCTGAACACTGGAGGACAGAGAAAATATTTTAAATGGAGTTAATCTATTGTTCTTCAAGGAGGGGACTAGAAGACCTGCTAAACATGAGAGGCCCTTGTCGCGTTCTACGGAAACTTTCTCTTTCCTTGGAGGAGGGGGACGTTACACCTGATTCAATTTATTATTCATAACTCGAACCAGATGAGCAGGACCTACCATGATTTTTTGAGAACCCGCTTCCATCACATCAGGTATGTCATTAGGGAAATCATTACATTGCCTCTCACATTGGTTTTTGGAACGTGTTCTTCTATTTCCCGCCATTAACTAAGAAAAATAATGTATAAGTAGAGGTCTTGAATACTTAGCTATTGAGCATAAAAAAGAAATTTTGAACATTAATGGATAAACATATAAAGAATAAGTACATCCTAAATTGTGATTTCTTAGGTTTATATCTAGGTTATCCATGATATATTGCTTATCTTATATTCTTATGGAGTTTTTTTTACTTAAAAATGGTTTGTACTAAGCTCGTGAATCTACCAAAGAATATCCCCCAGGAGTGTCGTAACCAAGAGTGCAGCAAGGCCCGTTGTCGTGCACCAGTTCCCGTTCGAGTCTATCTCAAAATGGTGTTTCCAGGTTTTACCGCTAGATATATATGTTCCAGAGCTGCCTCTACCTGGTCGTTTCCAGATAAGGATGTATTTTCTTGATAAACCAGTAACTCTATACTCACCAAAATTTAGGATAGTTTTCTTATACTTGGTCTCATCCTTAAGGTTATCACTAATGTGCTCTATTCCTAATATTCAAAAATAACTAGACCATCATCTAATACCAACTATAGCAACCCAAGCCTTTAACAAAAAATATTTCATTATTTCAATCATAAATAACCATCAGAGTACAAGCCAAGGATCGTTAAGTCTAGTGTCTTGGAATACTGGGTACATATAACATAAAACATGGGGCTAAAAAAACACTTCGTTATTTAATCTCCATAATGACCTCATAACTTCCTTTGAGCCCTTACATCTGCATAGGGTACCCTGGGGAACACATGAACAAAGGGATGAGCTAAAAATGCGCAGTAAGGGAATGGACATAAGGATACATCTCAAGAACATGAGTTAAGAGGCATGACATAATGATATCCAAATCATGAAACTTATGAAATCATTTAATATAATCATGGGATCATATAAATATGAAATAATATAAATGTGGCATAATCTTAAGTCATATCATTATTACGGGTCAAGGCTAACCGCCAATCATGTTTCCCATTTTAGTACAGGTGAAGCCTAACCACCAATCCCGTTTCACATCGCATCTCATGAGACTTAACCTTACAAAATGCATTGGAGCGCTATCTAGGTGCACCAATCTCAACATATTCATGAATATTCTTTCCACATAAATAATCTTTCCACATAAATAATCATACATAACAAACCATACATAAACATAAGGGTACCCATGGAAATAATTGGGTACCACCATCATAACATAACATATTCAATGGGCGTATCACGAAGGTGTCCAAGAAAGGAAATGATTAGAACAAACATAGAAATTAATAGGGTAAAATAGGCATATAAAATGGTATGTGTTGTCAAATATAAGTGAAAACATAAAAAATTTATTTTAGAAACATTAGCATTAAAACATTTTTGTGCGGTTTTAAGGAAAAGACTCTAGATCTTTTCAAATAGAAAATAGGACATTGTTTTATATAAAACCAAAATTGAACCAAGAAGGTTTTCATAATAAAAATACTGATTTTATAAATATAATGGTGTTTTAAAACATAGGATAGAGTGGACTTGAAATTTGGGTAAAAATTAGGGAAGTCCCCTTAAAACATGTTTGCTTATCGGAAAGTTCTAAGGAAGGAATATTTCAAAAGCATGTATATCTCCAAAATAAAGTGATGAAAAATTCTTGATATTAGAATCTTTTAAAACTGTCCATAATTCATATTATTCACATAAATAGATATGAAAACACCATTTTGAAATAAATATATGGCAACCCTAAAGAACAAAGAAGGTTTGGGTAGAATTCGATACGATTTTACCGGCATGGTGTCGGGTGTACCCAAGAGGGATTGATGAGAGATAGAAGGGGCTTCTCCTCACTTATAAAAAATTAGGTTTGTATGGGAAGGTGTATAAAAATACCCCATCACTTGGTATTATACAAAAAAAACATATCATAGAGAACAATCTTGATTAAGAGTGAAAGGGGAGGATCCTTTACCTCAAATCCGGTGGTGTTATCCACTTATTATTAATGACCTGAATAAAAAAATTAGGATTATTAATTCATAAGTACATAACCTCTTCTATATGTAATCGATTTATTATAACCCTTTTTGGTTCATTCTATTCCTTTTTGATTAGTTATAAGGTTCAATTTCAATGTTTGGGGTCGTTTGTTTACTTGGCTTTAAAAGATCAATTCACTTATATTCAAGTTTGGATTATATGAAAGATGAAAGTGGTTGTCCAGAATTGAAATTATATTCTTTATTTAATATTCAGGGGATTGCATGGTTTTAGTTTTAATTAGTTTATTTAGAGTGAAGTCGAATTATTATATATATAACCATAGTGATAACAGTTTTTGTTGATCGGTGGATTTGATTACAAATAATGTGTTTTGATTTATAACTTAATTCCATTTGTACCAAAGGATTACAGAACCAAAAATAGGATACATTACATATATAATAATATGGTTCAACCATAACACAAATGGTTTCATGACCATAATTAAAGATAATAATATAAATTGATAAACAGTTGTCCTTGAATGTGCTAAATTAGCACATATCAAACAGTGATTTCATTTCTTTCAAATAAAAGGGTGGGGAAAGGAGAGAAGATAATGAAATATACCAATAGCATGAATACATTCTATTACATTTATTTTTCTAGATTTATCATACTATTATGGTGAATAGAGGTGAGGAAAGAAATAAAAAATAAAAGAACTTAAAAGAAAAGAAGAAATTTGGGAAGAGGAATTTACCTCTTGAGACTTCCTCCTTTGATAACCTCTTAAGGGGAGAGGTTTTGGTATTTTGTGGATGTTGAGAGATTTTGGACGTGGGGGAGGACTTTGGGGAGATATTTGGTAAGAATTTAGATAATTCTTGGAGCTTTAGAAGAGTGTAGAGAAGAGGGAGTTTCGGGGGTTTTATAGTGGAAGAGAGGAGGGATTTCATAATATAATAATCATTAAATTATTATTTCTTCCCAAGACAAAGAATAGTAATTATTCCATGACCAAAAATATTAAATGGGTCATGTGAATTCAAACCATGGGTGGTGAAATCAGCCATGATTCTAGGAATAGTTTATTTTTCTTAAAATGTATATATACGGTAAATTACCGTATTTTACTATTCATCAAAAATTCAAGTATTTCCGAAAAATCTCAAAAATTCACCCTAATAATTCTTCGACGTGTATAATCCAAAAATGAAGTCCATTTTTCAAAAATAATTTTCTAAATATCATTATTTTAATATTTAATTAAAATCTTATTTTTTATCAAAAACCAGATTTAAAACATGAATTAACTCATTCTGAAACATAGGTATATTGTACTTCCAACTTGAATCTTATTTTTATACTATCATAGGTGAGGTTACTATTCATTATGGTATATCACTATTCATAATGGTATGTTACTATTCATTAGGGTAGGTTACTATTCACCAAAAAATTAAGTTTTTCTTATCGAACTCCAAAAAACATCTTGAACACAACTGTGTGTACCAGATTTATGAAATTCCAAACACATAAGTGAAAAAATTATGTTTAAAGTTCACTTATAACTTAGTAGTTCATTATGTTGTGTTTTCATGTGATTTTATGACATAAATATAATAAGGTAATTTCCATTGAAAAACTTTGGGTCATTACAAAAACACTCTAAGGGGGTGTCTCATATTGATTTAAAAATCCTATGATGGAGTTGGTTAGTTTTGGGGGAAATCCCATTTTAGGTGGTAATAATTAAATAATTTATTGAAATATTTAAGGACATCACACAGAATGTTTGGTGACCAGCACGATGACGCATAATATAAACATCAATAACTTAATGGAAAAGTAGTTATACCACATACATTATACCCTTAAATGAATCGTTATCTATTATTGGACTCTATTCTTGGATAAAAATGGAAAAATAGAAGAAATAGGAAAACTCCCAAAATATATAGCATAATAATTTGCATGGATTTAAAATTTAGTATAGTGATAGAAGAAAAGGATGAAATAGGATTAAAGAGACTACTGATGGAAATCCAACATGGTAAAAAACATTTGAATTTGATTCTAAATAAAGTATGAGGATACCATCCTAGAGGAGATCCAAGGGATATCTCTCAACATGCATGCTATTTTTTAAATGGGGAAAATAAGGGTAGAAATAGATTTAAAGGATTTATTGGTAAAAGTACAAATGCAACCCCTTTTTTAACAGTCCTTGTGGAGTTTACAGTGTAAATATCGAATTTATGCCACAAATTCCCCATTTATGGAGTCTTATAAGGATGATTTATGCCATAATATATTATACAAATAGTCTCAACATCTGATGTTTCTTCCTCACCTAGCTACCATAACTAGACAAAATAACCATTTAATAAGTTCCAAACAAGACTAAATGAAGTCTAAACCAAATAAAAATGTACCTAATAAATAGATGATTTTACAACCTCCCCTCCTTAAAACAATCATCCATGAGTTTCCATTCTATGTGTCATTGATCATTATCTTCTAATGGTATTGACCACTAAGCATGTATTTTGTCCTTTCACTCGTAGTTATCATCTTGTACATGGTTGCACTGCCATAGAACCTATACTAGAGTAACGTAATTTCATTAAATTGCCTTCATTCTCCAATATAAAATACATATAGGACACTCCCCAATATAAGAATCATCTTCTAACTCAACCTCATCATGTAGAAATAATTGAGATAGGTCTGAGTGAAAATTATTTAAATGAGAAATGTCAAAAAATTCATGGATAACCTATATATTTGTGACGGAGTGATATCCGGTAATCAACTGATCATAAACCACCCCAAAGACTCAAAATTTATAACGAATATCAACATGGGTTTACTTTTCTTCCTAATTGATCAATACCACAACCTAAGAAAAACACATAATAAGACCCAATCACAAACCAAAAATTGTAAAGGTTGTCAACAGTGATCAACATAAGACTTCTACGTACACTAAGTTACATACATGCACTTCCTGATCTGTTGTACTTTCTATGAGGTCTCCTAAATGTTATGAGATCCCAGTATCACTACCTCTTCTACTTATAACAAGCATATGGGTGAACAACACAACCATCGATATAGGTCATCTTAAGGTTTCATCAGTATAGTCACTAGAAATATATTATTATTGTAAATTTGTGAAGTGGTAAAATTTTCTCACAAGAAACACCAAATTCAAGTAGGAAAGCTCAAACAACATCCTATAACACTAGTACATTTTTCCCAAACCACCCACCAGTCAAAGAGTGATAGGTTATACTTAGAAGTACCTATGAACCCAGAACCTTCTACAACCCCTACCAGAATTGTAATGTGAATCAAGTGTACTTATATCATATGATGGAACATTTAATTCCATGATATAATATAATCTCATTGACATGTAACATTCCTATCTCACCCACCAAGAAGGTCTCTCTGATTGGTAATAAGAGGGAGACCTACGTCATTCTATCCATTATAACACATTCTACATCACTAACTCGAGGTAAAATCAGAAAATCCATTTTAGAGTCATCACATTTCCACTATAAGATTGGTAACTGGTGTAAAATCCCCACAGGTCACTAATTTTATACCTTCAACTAACAATAGGTGGAACACTGAGTAACGTGACTCTCTATATCTCATTTTGTACCAAGCCACTAATACTAGTGGTGTAAGTCATGGTATATATTTGTAAGACTTGGTTGTACTTACCAAACATAGGCATGATTCTCTTGAATCAATTCCTATCTTATGTTTTTGGGTACCCAGACACATCCACAAATGCATAAGATCTCATCCTCATCCACAAACTAGCCATTCAGTGAGTCCCCACCTGAAATTCTCTCCCCTAAGACCAAGCCTTCTAGATCATAAAGCTTCATCATCTTCACTTGATCCAAAAGTAAAGATTTTACTAATAATGATGCGATTATAGGCTAAGAAAGGTGATCCTACACCTCCAAATTCATCTTAGAAAACATGTCCATAAATTACCATTCACTATTGGCCTCCTGAACCACTTGTGTCAGATACTTTATTCATAGTGAATTATTGGCTACATTCTATTTTTCAAGTATATAAGTATGCTCAAAATAAAAAACCTATACGTATTTAACCCACATTCAACGTCTAATATTAAATTAATTTTGAGTAAAGATGTATTTGATAGTATTTTGATCTGTGTATACAATTAATTTCTCTACCAAAAAATAATCCATTTAATAATCCAAGGCGTGAACAACTGTAGAAATCTCCAGATCATGTGTTATGTAATTTATCTCAAGTGGCCTCACTTGAAGATACTCGTATTCCACAAATCACTCATCCTGTATTATAATGAATCCCAACCTGGTGCTTGATGAGTTATAAAAAACCATATAACTTCTTCCGGTATCTAGAATAATTAGGATCATCACTAAATTTAACCTTCATTTCAACTCCTAAAATGAATCCTGACATACCTCATACCATTATAATTTTACACCATTCTTGGTTAGGCCGATGAAAGGTTCTTATAGGAATAAAAATTCTCAAATAAATCACATGTAATATCCATCTAACCCAAATAAACTTTTTATGCAACGACATTCTTGGGATGCTCCTAAGAAACTATGGCTCTAACCTTCCTAGGGACAATAGACACCCCTACATCTGAGATAATGTGACCCAATAAGTAAACCTTCTCAATAAAAAATTGTAATTCTATGAGTATCTCATGAAACCTATGGTCTCTCTATGAATTCAATATATTGTCATGTTTTTTATAATGATCATGTAAAGTATGAGAATGCACCAATATATCATCCATGAAAAACATAGTGAAATAATCTAGGTATGGATGGAAAACCCCATTCATCAGAGCCAGGAAACTTCTACCTGGTTTTTGAGACCAAATGACATTACCAAATACTCATACAATCCATATCTACTATAGAATGTTGTACATGGTATATCTAAGGGTATAATCTTAATTTTTGATATCCCAACCAAAAATAAATCTTTGAGATAACTAGAGATATTTATAGATGATAAAAGTGGTTTTCTTTTCAAGGTAATGGATACCAGTTCTCGACCATAAGATTTTTCAACCATTGGTAATCCTTGAAAATCATGACGGTACCATCTTCTTTCCTAGAGAATATAAATGTTCAACCCCTAGGTGTAGTAGTGGGACATATATACCCTTTTAATTCTAAATACTATAATTATCTCGTAAGTTACTGAATCTTAGTGGGATTCATTCTATAACAAGGAACAAATATTGGTGTGTCCCTTTGAATAAGATCTATAGTAATCTATACCTATATCTCTCTCTCATGGTATACAATAAAATCCATCAGGAAAACATCCAAAAAATGATCCACCATAGGATGGAAACAAACATGATGTGATCCCTAATCATCCAGATAAAGGATATCTATCTAGGTTGTAACTCCAAAAATCCAATGATTCCTAGGTCCAGTTCAGGTCACCTGAAATCCCATTCTTATTTGTGAGTATATATTTTCCTTTGTTTTATGTGAAGGACAACCTATGATGATATAAATAAATATGATCATGGTAAATAACCAACCAATATATCCATATAATTAATTTAAAACCAATAATCTTGAGGATGAAGAGGTTCCATATAAAATTATAGTTTCCTATTACAAGGGGGGACTTCATATATTCATATACACATTCTGATTAGATCCCTAGTGGGGTGTCAATCATCATCACTCCATGTAAATACTGAATTTTGAACCCCAAAACTTTCTATAGTTTTCATAGATAAGAAGGAGGGAGAATATACTGTGTAAAATATAACAAAAATTAAAGTCTAGTCCATTAAAATTATACCTCATATTTTAGATGTGTTGGAACCCTTCTCCTTGGG
The DNA here is from genome assembly GCA_963277665.1 of Viscum album. Classification (NCBI taxonomy): domain Eukaryota; kingdom Viridiplantae; phylum Streptophyta; class Magnoliopsida; order Santalales; family Viscaceae; genus Viscum; species Viscum album. The sequence goes on from OY728123.1 coordinate 641,601,920, forward strand.
TATAGGCTGTACAACATGTATCAATCTAGCTCTCTGGCCATGATCTATAACCAGAATACCATATGTAGGTCCACCCTGCTGGGGTTGTATATCAAAATTTTTGTTCCCATATCCTTGACCACGTCCTAGGCCTAATCATCTAGTGGTAACCTAGCTAGTTTCCTAACATGGAACTATTGATCTCACTCTATAACCTAGATTCAGTTAAGATCCCCTCTCACTAGCCACTAGAGGGAAGTCTCTAAAAACTGTTGAAGATCTTTTCATAAGCCTTGCACTCAATTGGGTCATTGATACACTCGGTATTTGTGTGTCTTAAGCTCCCACACTGAATGCATACCACCTATAAACCTAGTCACACACTTTGACTATTATTTAAGCCATGGTAAATCTCAAAAATATTATTCTTATTTCTATAGGAACATATTCATTACTGAGGTATTGAACCAATATTCCCCACACCATTAGCATCTCTAAGGTTATGCATGGTGTTTAGTGCCTGGTTTACTCTCTCATTGATGGTATTCAAATAAAACATGTCCACTTATAATCAAATGGCATATACAAGCCCATACTCAAATCACATATCCATAGATAGATCATCACCAAGGATAGAAATAAAAAAAATTATTCTCTCTCAAACAATTGGAGTAATCCAAAATAGCTAAAGTTCCCTACTCAAGATTCATAAACACTTTGGTTTGGTCATCTATCAGTTTATTAGTAAAGAAATATTTGTAGAAGCACTTCTATAACTCCCTCTAAACCATAACCTAAAACTGATTTGACTTGGTCAAAAAATCTTACAATATCATGGAAACAAATATAATCATGTATGTTTTAAGTTTCATAATATTGTTCATATGTATCTGTGAGTGATCGAAGATAGATAACATGGACCCTATCTATGACTCAGTATCCTGGGGACCACCATTCCTTGAAAATGTAGGATTGTACTACTGCTAGAAATCCATGTTCAACTCTTCCATAGAAGAGGTATACTGTAGAGATCCCAATAAATACTTCACTGTCTATAACAATCCCTATTGAAACCGAGTATCATCACCCAATTTTGTAATATTGGGATATAGTGCATGTGGAAATACATGAGGTAATACTAATGGCTGAAGGACCATCGCATTTGAATCATGGTCATTTCCACCTTCTTAGTGTATGACTAAAGTTCACTATGGTAGAATATTTATGCATTGACCAATTCATGCCTCAAAACAAGATTTAATAGAAAAAAAGATAATGTCTAAAAAAATAGTACATATATAAATCTTTCCTATATAATACTCACACACCAAAACATTTCCTTAAATATTATTCTAGGTGATGTATAAGACCATAAAGGAAGAAAAGAGATACTCCCAATTTCCCACTACTATGGTTTGATCAAGGTAAAGTTATCCATTTCACGAAAAATGTTCCAGTATATAAATTTTCAATTACAAGTTTTAGAGGAAAACACAATTTAACTTTTAATTGGTATCCCCATTTTATAATAACCATTTCAACCAACTTTTATGAATTTAGAAAGTTCATATTTATATACCTCAGTGTCTAGTTAGATGAGTTACCATTACCAAGTTATAAATACCTATGATTTATAAATTATAGTTGGAACATCATGTAATTGAAACCTGGCCCTTACATCTGGTATTAAGATGTAACAAACCATATAAAATTATTTGACTAAATTAATCACAAATCCTAATTTATAGAAGTAAAATCCATATCAATAAATATTACCATTCGTGTAATTAGAATCAACTAATGTTTCATTCTATGTAACCATAGTCACATAGCTCCAATTTATTCTAACGGATTAGTTAAGGAACCACCATAATTTTATATGGTAAAAAACATTTATGTTTATGTAGATACTTTGATTAACAAATTATTTATCTCAGTCATCCTGCAAAAACATTAGTCAAATAATATATATATCACTCAAGTAACATATAATATATTATAGGAAATGGATGTAATAAAATTAATATGGAATGGAATATGAATAACATGTGAATCCTCGAGTGCCTTTAATTATGCATGAGATAATAAATATTTTCCATATCAAGTCAAGGGTAAAAGAAATTTCACTGTGATAATAAATATCACAACTCATGTCTAACACACAATGATTAAATCAACACAACTATAATAGAAAAAAAATCCCATGCTACATGGATTTTCCATGTACATGGGTTAGCTTATTCCAAACATAGATTCATTATCATACCAACCCCAAATAGTAAGAAAAAAGGAAAAAGAATCTATGACACCACTGTGTAACATAAAGATTCTAATTCATAGATAAGTGATTGTTTTGGTTGTGCATATGGCCTCAAGAATTCCTCCTTGTATGCTAGAGGCTATTAACTTTCAGTTAGGGTCTAAGGTGATACAAAATATAGACTATACCATCATGATCAGAGTATATCACAGTGGTGAAATATAAGGATAAATCGATTGAAGTAGTAATAATGGAAACTGTAAAAGAAAACCATACATAAAAAATAATAGGAATGGAAAATACCTAGATTCATATAAAAATAATGATTTCATTTCATTATTCTATACAAAAAATGGGTTAAATACAAAGGGAAGCATAATAGAAGACATATGCACTACGTTCTACATAAATAAACAAAAATTCAAAACACCATATCCAATGGAATCATAAACACTAACCTATTACTATAGTCGTGTACTCTATCCTAGTATAGTAAATCAAGAATCCAGAGTAGGATTATTACCTTTAACCCTACCTACATTTAATAAGTCTATTTGAGTACCAATTGGTGGTCCAAATAGGGTGTGAGATAAACTCAGTAGCCCACCAGTAATGGTGTCTACCCCTATATAGTATTTGAATATACAATGAGGAGTGTATAGGTAATAATCAATGTAATTTTGTGAATAAATTAACTAGATTAGTATAGGTTCCTCATGAGACACCTATTTGATATTACCTTCTTCAAACTATGTTGGAATTTCTCTAGTACCTATAAATTTTAGGTTTATTTTTTTAAGGTCAAGGACAAAGGTGTATAGCTTAGGAATCTATGTAAGAGATAATAATTTGAATTCCCTTAATTTTAATGGAATTTTGTTTTAATAAAATGGGTGATATCCACAGGGGTGTACCCTTTGAAATTAACTTTAAGGGTAAAGGTACTACCTGAGCCCTAAGAACATGTCCTAGGTATCTTTATTGCTATAATTTAAAGGATACCTTGGTCATAACCTTAACGGTCCATAATATCATGTCTAATCCAAGGATAATCAACTAAGGAATTAACTTTATTTAATTTTAATAAATATAGGTGGACACTTGGTGCTATGTTGAGACATCCACGTCTAAGACAAAGATCAAATCCACATTTGTTCTAACACTGTGTTGACACATCAATGAATCGGTGGAATCCTCTAAACCCCACAAAGTAAAAGCATAATGGGATTCCAATTATCACTTAGGTAGAAACTCGCCTTTAAGATAATTAAAGTTATATGGACCTAATAAAACAAGTTATAATTACTAAGAGAGTATCCATAATTATTGGAATATCCATTATCATATTTTATAATTAAACAGGGGCTAGGTAAAATAGTCATTCCATTCACCTTTCATTTAGATCAATTATCCATTTCATTTATATAATAAAATAAAATCAACTCACAAGGTGTCTCAATTACATATCTCTGGATTAGAAGACCTAATATGGTATCAATCGATTTCATTTAATTCCATTAAACCATTAAATGACTCAAAGCCAATTCATCCCACCTCATAAGGATGTTAAATTTCATTTCAAGGCATATAATTAATAGTCCTCTAAACCAACACACCCTATTGTGGTGAATCACATTGAGGTAGACATCCTTAAATGATAATATTTTAAAAATGAAAACCAATTTCAATTTATATAAAATTATTTATTTATTTCAATATTTAATGGTGTCCCATGGAATGTATGGAGTGAATCACGATAGAACATAACATAAAAATTAATAATTTTAGATGAAAATGGATATACCACCTACTTAATACCATTATATGACTCCCCATCTAGTATCTTCCTTTAATATGGTCTATAATGGGAGAAATCAAAGAAATAGACAAATTCCTTGAAAATGGGGCATATTAGCTCGCATGGATTTAGGAGTCAATACGGTGAGAGAAATGAAGGAAGTAAAAGGATTTGATATATTACCAATGGGTATCCAACATGATAGAAAACACTTAAATTGGATTCCAAACAAAATAGGAGGCTCAAATCCTAAAGGATATCTAAGGGATATCTCTAAACATGTGGTCCACTGTGCAAATGAGGAAGAAGAAGTGTGGAAATATAGTTGAAGTCATGAGGAGTAAAATAAAAAATTCACCCCTTTTTTAATAATTCAAAAGGTATTTATAGAATAAATAAGGAATTTAAACTTTAAATTTCCCTTTTTATGTGGTCTTCCGAATATGATTTATGTCATAAATTGTCAATTTATGTCATAAATATATCCCGTGGACGGACTCCACGTCTATTTTTGTTTACTCATAGAGCTACCTAATAAGCCAAAAAATCCATTTACAAGTTTCAAACCAAAAAATGAAGGCTAAACTAAATTATAACATGATGAAAACAAATTCATGATCTTACATGCATTGATCGTGGAGTGATCAAGGGTCTTTGTTCACTAAAGGAAGGTGAATGTAGTGTTAAAGTGGTCATTTTTTGGAATTTCCTAGTTGAATTCACTAGAAGAGGGTGATTGGTTCGATATATTTACACAATAAGTGAGTTAGGTAGGGGGAGAATATTTATAAGGGATCAGCATAGAGTGTATGGGAGAATTATCCAAGGTCCAACAATGATTGTTTCCATTTTTTGTTTTTCACTCTCTATCTTGAATATCTTCCACACATGAAATATTTCTCCATTTCTCCCTTCATTATTTTATTATTTAAAAATAAAATTAATAATAATATTATATATTTCTTATGAACATTAATTAGTAACCCCTTCCTTGATTTAATTACCCATAGTCTGCTTCCCTAGAATAATTTTAGGGTTTTTGAAAAAATTTCATTGACACAGAGGCCTACGATACCAATTATTTTTCACTTGAAACATTTTTTGGGAGGATTAAAGCCTAATTTTTTTACTTATTAAATTATTTTTTATTTTTTTCATTCAATTTATTTTAATTTTTTTTTGACTTCCAGTTCTGGGTTGACAAAAATTGATTGTCCATTTATCTCATAATGGATTACTATTCATATGACAAGTTTGAAGGGGTGATAAGATTAAATAAATGAGAATAAAATTCCTTAAAATCATTATAATATCCAAATATTATATGTATTATATAAGGATGAATATGATATATAGAAGAGAGATATGTAAGTTTTGAGGGGTAGGATGGCAGTGATTGTAAAATACCTTCAAGTGGATATTTGAGAAAATTATGGGTATGAAGCAATGGAATTCCCTTCTATTAATGAAGTGGATATAAAGGTAATTTAAGAACAATTACTAAATCATATATAATCTCTTATCTATGAACTTTTTTAGGATATGTAAACACCAAACCTTTCAATCACTAAATCCTTTGGTGGAGGACAAGAAGATTTAGATGAATACAAGGTAGAATATGCTCCTGAAAAAAATATAAATTGATCCCCATCAATTCAATATTGAAGGCTCGGTACACATATGGAATTACATAGATAAAAATGATGTTATAAAGCTATAGGTTAATGGATTTGAATAAAATATTGAATTCCAACTACCATCCCCCACAAGTTAATTTCTAACATTATTAAATTTCGGAAAGTAGCTCTCATTGATACTTTAGAGGGATATAAGACTAATTTAGAGAATTTTTGTTTTAATACTATATAAATCTAAACTATATATAGATATTAAATTTTTTTATTTTATATATTCATCCTAAGACATTATTATTGAGGTGGTTGATAAGTAAAACATCTCATATGTGATAAACATCAATGAAAAGTTGGAGTTCCCAATTCTCATTCCTGTAAAAAATTTCCTAACTATAGTGCGTAGAGAAAAAACTTTGAGTGTTGATTACAGAGAGGTAGATGATCATTTTTTTAATAAATTTATTTATTTTATAAAATTTAAATTACCTGATCATTTTCATTTATCTTACTATAATGAATTGTACTTACATTAATAGACTTAAGAGGAGTTATATGAGACTCACATATAAGAAAATGTAACTTGACTCTAGGAAAATTTAGTGTTAGAAGTTGAAGAGGAGTAAATCCCAACAGTGTTGTATATTGAAAAATAATATTTGTTTTTGTATGTGAGGGGGTGGATTTTAATCTATTTTCTAAATATTTTTATTCTTTGAAAATTTAATTTCCCACTCACTCTCCATTTTCGGAAAATTATGAAGAAGCCTAAGAAAAGAATACACATGCTAAGAAAACTAAAAAAGTTGTGGACAAGGTAGATCAATACCCCTACATACCCTTATCATATATTGAATCATAATTATTATTGGAAATGGAGTGGAAAAAATAATACTCAACAAAGGGGACTACTCGAGAAGAATATGAAATTAGTGAAAAATAAAGGAATCAGAAAAATGAGGTGGTTCTTATTAAATAAACTCAATTTTCTGTCATATTAGGGATAAATGTATGTTTTTTAACTATAGATAGTAAAAATACAATCCATATTACAAGGGATTACCCACAATTATTTACCCTGTTTTTTCCATTCACATTATTTTTTAAGAAAATTTTCTTGTTTTCTTGTTTATATTGTAGTTATTCAAGTGGATAAGAAGAATTTTTCTTCATATAAGATATTTTTTGAAAACATTATGGTATAAAAAAAGGTTATTTCATCCATTTTAATTTGTTTTTAACACAATGTGTTATTAGTATTATATTCATTGGCATTAGAATTATGGAAATACTAGGGGATGGTATCATTAATAAGTGTGGGGTATGGTACCTATTATGGTTTGTTTTACATATATTTGGTTGTTTTAATGTTTTTGTCATGTTTTCATCACTTTGAACTAAATGAAAAAAAACTAATCATTTCCCTATCCTCGCTAGATAAAAAAGCCTCACTAAAACCATGGAACCCATTTTTGGAAATAGGTAAAAAAAATTGATAATGGAAGATACTTTAATTAAATTGAATTTCAAACATGTGGAAATTTAATATTGAACATAATCCTAGTTAACTTAGATATTGTGAAAAAAACACGTTAGCGAGAAAACTATAAATACATTTATATAAGTCCTTTTAAATTATAGTAAAATATGAAATTGGGATCACACATAAAGTTTTGAGCTAATTATACACTACCTATGTCACAACCCCCTACCCAAAAAGGGTACCCCTCCAAGACTGGCAATGATAGGAGAGACATAGGGACACCTAAGTCCTGCCTCCAGTAGGCCCCGGGAAGGTGACAAGCACCGAGGGTACAGTAAACACACATGTAGGAGGTATTACCCTCTAAGAGAACACATAAAAAAGGGTGAGATAAGATATACACCAACCAAATTCTTCCCAAACTATAATTTAAAAGAAATCCCAATTATACATATGCAATTTCACGCAAGAACTACTAGAACTGGAAGGGAATCTATAAGTACCAAAAGAATATAAAACGACGGAGACCACGAAGCCCGAATAGCTCCAACAACCCCAAGATAATAGTAACCAATATGATATCCAAAGTTCTCTATGTGGCTTGAAAAATAGTTTATATATTCGTAGGGTAAGTATAAAAGTATACTCAGTAGGATCATCCTCGAAACCTCTTGTGAAAAAGTAAAGAAATCATGCTAAAGCACGGTAAACAAAAATTGAAACTAAATCATCACCTAAACTGGTATACATTGTTACCAACATCAACATGGCTACTCTCACTAGTTATCTCATACAATAGTATATAATATAGTAAATAATATCAATGCTACCCCACTACCACTTCTCCACTAGTTTGCTGCTTTCCAAAAATGTTACACGTCCCAAGCATCTCTCTCCAAAAAGGATTTCCTGCTGACTCCTGGGTAAAGCTCCACAATATTCACCTCATGCAACACAACCACTAAGTCCATGTAACTAAAGTAACCATGTATTTTCTGGGAGCCACAACATCTTTCATAACTTTTATCAAATGTCAGGTGATATAACTCAAGACATTACATCCCTTTCACCAAGTAAGGATCCTCAAGACATCACAACCTACACACATTACACCTATAGTATTACATAGAAAAATATATCTATGATATATGTGTGTTAATAACCACAAGCCATTACAGACCTTTATGCACATATATGGGTAAAACTAACCATCATTCCAACCAGCAAAATTAACTACCAAGAGAATAGGGCAGGGCCAGAGGGGGTAGTTGTCTATCCATCCTCCCATTGGGATATTGGGGAAAATACCCCCACCCACCCACTCAGGGATCAGAATCCCCAAAGTGTCAGTATCCCTAACCGATTGGGTGGAGTAGCATATAGAAACACAAAAAGTACAGGATTTAATATATCTCAAAACCACACTGTGGAAAAAACCTATTATTAGACAAAACTGCATCTAATATCTCTCGGACTCCTGGCTGCCATTACTAATACCAGATATCATATAAGCTTGTAATCATTTTAAGAGATACATTAAGTTACTTATCCCTTTTTATCAGTTGAAATTTATGTTAATTAACTTTGTAACAATTAATTAACCATTATCATTTTCCACATTACATTTTATTTTCATCGCAATAGAGTTACATGACCTCCAGGTATAACAAACCAAGTCCACAGTTCCTTTAAATTGTAACCTCAACATTGCAACCCAGAAATCTCTAACCTCATGAGATAACATCATTTATTCAATAATTTATTAATAGCATTTTAACCTTTCCATAATTATCAGGAATTCTAGAAAATAATTCTAAACTACCAAACATGAGGGTATCAATATGGTGAGTATGTATACTACCCTTAAAGTCTTTACCACCTATATAAAGAGCGTACACCCATCTATCATTGAGAATCTAAAAACAGAAATCTTTTGACATACCCCATGCATCTCACCTCTCTTGGAAAGAGGGCAACCAATATCATCTTCCTCAAGAAATGGGTGAAGTAAATAATATAAACAAACAACAAGATTAAAAAAGCATCCAACATTCAGATCCAATTCATTTCATCATCTCGAGTGTCCTCCCTGACACCAACATGCATAAAACAATGCATCTCACCACTCTAGGCATCAACTGCCACCACAACCACTAGGCCTCCCTACCCCCACATATCACAATAGCCATCCAGGATAACATCATATGAAGTAGGAAATAAGAAAATATATCTAATGGGATCTTGGCCCTAAACAAGGCATCAATACTTCCAACATAGTGAGCCCTCACTGCTCTAAGGCACAAGGCACTTGGCCTTCACAAGAATGAGGGTAACTCTAAACCCTATAAAGTAATTATCTTTATCACACAACTGGTTCATTAATCCATCTGGAATTAGATAATTCATTATTAGTTGCTTATAACTATGAGAAACCTAAACATCATGCTATCATATATATCAAAAATTAATTAATCAATTAATTTATATGCCTTTAATGCCTTAGAAACATGCATCAACACGCCTATGGTTTGTTGAATTATTTAATTAAACATGAACATCAGTGTCAATTTTATGGTCAACAGTTTATAATAGCAACAAATGGATTCATTAACATGCTACTTCCTATTTAGCCAATTAATTTCCAATTAATCAAAACTCTGTGTTCTTTTATGATTTCTATTAAGAACAACATTCTAAATAAAAAGGCACATATATCACACAATATATTACATCAAGAGGCAACAACATACGATTGATACCAATTATCTAATCCAGTACAAATTTTTATTATGTCAATCCCATTGTGATCCAGTGGGTTAAATCATGATAACTTTACTATTTCACATAAATAGAATAGGGAATCCATGAATCCACCACCTCAAAAAGGTTTATGATGTTCTTTTCATGAGAATGGTCCAACACAACAGATCATAATCACCTCTCTCAAAATGACTGCATCCATCTATGGATGTCTCAAAACAATTGCATCAACCAACACTCAAGAAATTTCCATTAGAAACATGGAGCTCACATTCCATAAAATGGAATGGAGAATGGTAGGAAACAGAACAAGGACCCCAGAAGAACATAGGTATAACATACCTTATATAGAAGATGGATTGGAACTTTCTATTTGTACCAAAATAGGGGGTGTGCTTGTAATAGGATGAACTCTAGGAAAAACATGATCCATGTACCACACCACAATCGCAGAACTCCTTGGGAAAGAAAGGTCTGGGTCAGACCATATCAAGTAAAATAAGGATGAAGAAAAAGGCAGAATATATCTCATACTTTTACAAATCTAAACGTAGTAGTGGTTTAGATAAGATTTAGATTTCCCATTAATGGAAGATCTCATCAAGACTTTGCAGTTTGATTGGGTAAAGGCATTTGGAAGATTATGAAAATTAAGATAGAAGTTTTGGACATTGAATTAGCCTTAAATCCCTTAAAATGATTATTTGAATATGTTTTACATCAAAGAAAATGTTAAATGGGAGAAACTCTAAGAAGCTAGAATCATTGTACTCTTATCCACTTGTAAACATTGTACACCTACTGACATCTGGAAAAATTGTACACCTACCGAAAGATGGAAATACTATACACCTACCGACAGCTGGAAACACTATACACCTACTGATATATTACTCACTGACATCTAAAAACAATGTTCACAAATGTCTCACTGATTTCACAATTCAAAAAACTGGAAACACTGTTCACAAAACTAGAAATCTAGAAAAGTGTTAGAGATAAGTCACCTTGACCTCCAAAAACACCTCAAACACCATATTTCAGTAATGGAATGGACCAGATATGTCATGGCCCTTACACAAGATACCACTCAAAATATTCTCATCCTAGAGAATCCAAAACAAACCTAGAGAGGAACAAAAAATAAGTCGTCTGAACAGCCACACTGTGAGATACCTCTTAAGGCTCTTACCACCAAAGGAGATTGACCACATCCAAAACAAGCACATGAATCCACACAACAACCACAACCAGCTCATAAACACTCTCTTGGGGGATATACCTATAAAAAGAGATCAATCCACAATAATCAAACAAAGAAAGCCATCTCTTAAAAAAGTGTAATACCACAAAACAAACGTCATTATAAGAAAATCTCTAAATGTCAAATAGATCGGGGTACTGAGCACAAAAATTTGTCACTCATGTTCCCAAGTACTCTCCTCCATGCCATCGTGCCACAACAAGTAACGAACCAAGGGGATAGAACACTCACGCAATACCTTCTCCTTACGATCTTGGATCTCAAAAGGCCACTCCTTGAAGGTCACATAGTCATCAACATTGATCTCTCCCTAATTGATGACATGAGAGTCGTCATGAAGAAAATAACGGTGTTGTGACATGTGAAAAACATCATGCATCATGCTCATTTGTGGGGGAAATGCTACCCAATAGGGTAATGTCTCCACAACTTTAGGGAAAACACCATTTTTGCCAACTCTAGATAATTGGTGGAATATCTACACTCATAGGTATTTAACTACTTATAACGATAAGAAATGACTGATCTCTGCTACCTCAGAACACATCCTAACCCCAGACAAAAAGCATCACAGAAAACCTAAAACTGAACTATATATGTTGGTAGACAAAGAACTGAAGCACTGACTAACTTCTTCTATAGATAAAAAAAATATTCCTCACACTGATCAGTCCACAAGAATGCCTAACCCTTTCTAGTCAACGAAGTTAGAGAAGTCACAACATGAGAGAAATCAGTTAAAAACCACATGTAATATCATGTAAGACCAAGGAAACATTTCACCTCTTCCACTACCTTAGGGGATTCCCAAGATACAACTGATTCTATATTCAACTAATCCATGTCTACTACCTAATGGGATAAAACAAGTCCCATTAAATGTACTTCTCAATCCCAAAACTCACACTTCAACAACTTCTCAAGTTGCTATTGTCAACGAAGAACTCCCAAAACACCATGCAGATGCTCTGCATGATCCTCCTCAGACATAGATTTCATAAGGATGTTATCGATTAAGACCAACATGAACATATTTAGGAACTCATGGAACATAGTTTTCATCAACCCCATGAACACAACTATAGCATCTGTTACACCAAATGAAATCACAATGAACACGTAATTCCCAAGAAGACAACAGAAAGTAGTCTTCAAGATATCCTCATCCTTCACATGCATCTAATGATATCCTAACCATAAATAGATCTCCAAGAACCAACTTTCATCCTTTAGTTTATTGAATAAATCATCATTATGTGGAATAGGATAGTGATTCTTCACTATCACTTTGTTAAAGTGATGATAATCAACACACAACTACAAACTGCCATCAGCCTTTTTCACGAACAAAGTGGTGCTCCCCACTGTGACACACTTGACTAAATAAAACCACACTACAATAAACCATTGATATATATACACATATCTCACAACTTATAATGAATCATCCTATACGAGGACATCAATATAAAAGACACTCCTGGCTGTAGCTCGATCCTGAACTCAATCTCTCGTCATGGGTGTAACACTACAACCTCTTCTGGAATGATATCAGGGTTCTCTTCCATGAACTTAGGAAACACCAACTGTTGAACCTATAAAGAACTCATCATCAACTCATCCATCAAGGATGTCAAGGATGTAACATGCCTCTAACCCATCATAGAGTCTCACTCAACAACAAACACTATTGCTCTCCATCAGCATCAAGGAATACCACTTGCCTCCTGAAACAATCCACAATAGTCTTCACCGAATATGACAAATCTATACTGAGGATGAAATCCTATGGTTGTATTCATAAACATAGGAAATCTCCCCAAGAGTGGTGTTACCCCAACCCTAGCTCACAGTCTCTACATTCTTCAAACCAGCCGGCTTGACTGCCAATCGGTATAGTAAAACCAAGGGCACTGGAATTATCTCTAACTGAAGTCCCAAAACATTGAAAAGGGAATGTGATATGAAGGATTGTGTTTCTATTGAATAAAACAAGGCATACACCCAAGTAGAAAACAATAAAATGGTACCTCGAACAATTTCTGGCTCGCCTGGTGCTAGAAACACTAAAACATGAAGCTAAACATGACCTGCTCTATGGACTCTATAACCATAATGATGACCATCACCCCAAACGCGCTCAGCTCTCTGGGGAAGGGGACCATCCTAGGGTTATCCTATGACTACCCTAGAAGCTCCCTATAGATCCAAATCTAGAGTAACATGTTATTTCTGCCTTGGATGGAAGGGTCTCAACAGAGTAACCTAATGTTGAACACATAATGCATGCTGATAGCTTAGAAATATCAGACACCCTCACTGTTGATGAACTCATCCTCCATAAGAAAAACAAGTTCCTGGTCCCATGGACTAAATTTGAGAGCCACTTCTCCCAAATAACTGATACACTGAGCGCTGGGACCTACCCCTGACCGAATGAAAACTATTATGCCTGGAAAATTGAGAACCCCAAACCACAACTCTTTTTTTAGGAATCCTGATGAATCCCCAACTGTGGTGATCTGGTTTTGGTTAACATCCTCTTGATGAAATTTGCCCTTTCCAGAATCTCAAGTTATGTATTTAGCATAAATGCAGTGACCTAGCATTGGATATCTGGATGTAAATCCTCCTTGAAATTCTTTACCCAGGCCTCTTCATTTGGAAACAAGTTTGAATCATGTCCCAAAAGGTTCCCGAAATGGATTCCAAACTCTTGAAAACTGAATATCCCATATCGAAGGGTAATAATCTCCTGAAAACTTTCCTCCTTTATGGTCAAAGAAAGAAACTCAACTCTATACTTGTCTCGGAACTCCTCCCACAAGACTACTGACTCCCCGCGATCTCTGAGGAACAAGAACAACCACTACCACACTCCTCCATGAAGCATTATAACAAAAAACAACACCCAGTGCTCCTTCTGAACAAATATCCAACTGAATTCTATCTCAACCTCCTCTAACTAGTATTATGTGACTGCAACTGAAACATAACCCTCATACATCTGTAGAATCTGACACTCAAACTCTTAGTTCTTACTCCTCTAAGTGTCATCATCATAAACCTCAACTCTACGATGATCATCTAGCACAGCATGTTGAGCATCTTCTGCGCAAACCTTTTGGGGACATTTACCTGGAGCCATACTTGCAAAATAACAACTAGTTAGAGTTCCAAAACCTATAATATGGAATAATTTAACATTAATTAATTAATTCTTTTCTTTTATTAATTTTAGTTTAACCAATCTCAAGGTCTACCCATTCAAACATAGGTGTAAATAACATGATGAATGATCATTTCCTAGGTCTCTACACTACAAACATTATCACCCTATTTATTAGTCACTATAAGCATAAAGGATCTTGAATCAGATCATAGGGGGGGCCTAAAGACATGTGTCTGAGTCGTTATCCCATGTTTACAGTGCTTTCTAAACTTAGATGATAGTGTTTCCCTCCAAACCCATGAAACCTCACATGTGACTAACTCCAAAGACAATTATATCCCTCAACCTCGCTCTAATACCACTATATCACGACCCCCTCCCCACAAAGGGTACCCCTCCTAGGACAACAATGAGAGGAGAGATATAGTGACACCTAAGTCCCCACTTTAGTAGGTTTTAGGTTGGCGACTAGCACTGAGGGTATAGTAAACCCCGAAATAGGAGGCATTACCCTCTATGAGAACACACGAGAAAGAGAGAGATAAGAAAGACACCAACCAAATCCTTCTCGGACTATAATATAAAATAAATCCTAGGTACGCATATATAATTTCATTAAAGAACTACTAAATCTGGAAGGGAAACTACAAGTACCAAAAGAAAGAAAATGGCAGCGACCGTGAA
Source organism: Viscum album (assembly GCA_963277665.1). Taxonomy (NCBI): domain Eukaryota; kingdom Viridiplantae; phylum Streptophyta; class Magnoliopsida; order Santalales; family Viscaceae; genus Viscum; species Viscum album. Next base: position 641,616,951 of record OY728123.1, read on the forward strand.
GCCCAAAAAAACTCTTGAAATTCCAAGCTAGTAGTGAATAGACTAATCTCCAACCTGATCCAAGTGACCAGAAAGACAATTTATATATACTTAGGGTGAGTATAACAATATACTCAGTAGGATCCTCTTAAGATCCTCTCACACAAAAGAAAGGAAAGTATGCTAAAGCACATTGAACAATAAGTGAAACTAACTCATGGCCTAAATAGGTATACTATGCTCCCAGCCTCACCATGGCTACTCTCACCAGTATCGAATACAATAGTATATAATATAATAATAAATATCAAAGGTACCATGCTACCACTTCCCAATTGGTTTGTCGCTTTAGCCCAGCGTCGCACATCCTAAGCATCTCTCTCTAAATAGACTTGCCTGCAGACACCCAGGAGAAGCTCCACAACATTCACCTCATGCAATACAACCACCGTGTCCACATTACCAAAGTAACTAGGTAGTTTCTTGGGGCTTCAATAACTCTCATAATGTGTATCATACGTTTGGTGTTTTACTTAAAACCATTATATCTCATACACTGAGTAAGGATCCTCAAGAAATCATAGCATATACATGTTACACCTATAGTAGTCCATAAGAAACTATAACTCGAATATATGTGTTTGAGTAACTACAAGTCATTACATCCCTCTAGACACATATATTGGGAAAACTAACCACCATGCCTACTAGCACATGAAACTATCAATAGAAGAGAGCAGAGCCAAAGGGGGTAGTCAGTCATCCATCCTCCCACCGGGATGTTGGGAAAAACATCACACCAGGGCTCAAAATCCCCAGGGTGTCTGTATCCCTAACATAAAGGGTGGGGCAGAAAATAAAAACAAAAAATATATGTGATATAATATAGCTCACAACCACACTATGAGAACAACCTAATATTAGAAACTACTATATCTAACATCTCTCAGACTCTTAGTTTCCAATGGTAAGACTAGATATCCTATAGGAACATAATTATTTTTAGAGCTACATTAAGTTACTTATCCCTTTTTATTAGTTGAAATTTATGTAAATAAAATATTTCACCACTAATTAGAGATTATCATTTTCCACATTACATTTTATTAACATCACAACAGTGGTCCATTCCCTTCAGTAACAACCATCCATGTCCACAATTATTTTAAATTGTAACCTCAACATTGCATCACATCAAGCTCCAACCCCATGGGTTAACATCATTTAATAAATAACTTATTAATATAAATATCACTTTTCCATAATTCACAGTAATTATAGAAAATAATTCAAAGTTAACAAATATAAGGGGATCAACAAGGTGAGTGGGTGAAATACCCATAGAGTCTTTACCACTTCTATCAAGAGTTTAGACCCATCCATCCTTCATAATCTAAACATGGAAAGCATGTGGCATACCCCGTGCATCTTTTACTCTTTTGGAAGGAGGGTAAGTAAGACCATCTTCCTCAAGCAGTGGGGAATGTATGGAAGATAAAAAAACTAAAATATTCAACAAGAATCCAATATTAAAATCCATCCCATTTCATAAACATATGTGTCCTCCCCGACACCCACATGAAAAAACGGATGCATCTCTCCACTCTAGGCATCAATTGTTTCCCCAACCATTAGGCCTTCCTTCCTGCACATATCACAACAGCCATCCAAGCTCACATCAAAAGTAGAAATAAACAAGAAAACATATATACTGGGCTATGGGCCCTAAAAATGAATTATCTTTATCATAGAACCAATTATTTAATCCATCATGAATTAGCTGATTCATTATTAGTAGGTTCCAACTATAGGAAACCTAACATCAAGTTATCATAGCGATCACAAACTAAGTAAGCAGTTAATTAACATAACTTTAATACCTTATCAACAAGAAACAACATACCTCTTGTTTGTCATGTAATTTAATTAAACATTCACATCAGCATCAATTTGTAGATCAATAGTTTAAAAAAAACAACTAGATTCATTGACATGCCTCTTTATCTTTAGCCAAAAAAATAAAAATTAATCTAGGATTTATGTTCTTTATCAATTTCCATTAAGAAAAACATCCTAAATAGTAAGTCATAGATATCACACTATCTACAAAATCAAGAGACAACAACATATGATTGATACCAATTCTTTAATATGGTTCAAATATTTATTATGTTAATTCCATTGTTATCTAGTGGGATAAATCATGCTAACTCTACTATTGTAAAAAAATAGAATAGAGAATCCATGAATCCCATACCCAAAAAAGGTTTCTTACATTATTTTCACAAGAATGACCTAACACAATATATCAGGTTCGCCTCTTCCACAATGACTACATCCATCTGAGGACGTTTAAGCACAACCGCATCAACCAACACCAAAGAACGGTCCATTACAAGAATGGAGATCATATGTTTAACATGGAAAGGATAACATGAGGAAATAGATCTAGGAACCCAAAATAATAGAGGTATAAAATACCTTATATCAAAGATGGGTCAACACTTCCTCGTTTTACCAAAATATGGGATGTGCATGCAATAGGAAGAAATCCATGCAAAACACAATCCAAGGTCCACACCATAAATTCCCAACTCCTTGGGATAAAAATGTTTGGGGTGTCCCAAACAAAGTAACACAGGAAAGAAGAGAAAGGTGGAGTGTATCTCGGCCTTTTGAAAATCTAAACTGGGTAGCAGTTTAGTTACAGTTTATATTTTCCATTAATGGAGGATCTCCTCAAGACTATGTGGTTTGACTGAGTAAAGGCACTCAGACCCTTAGGAAAATTAATATATTATTTATGGGATTTGAAGCAACTATAAACCCTTAAAATGAGGCTTTGATGGCATTTTATGTCAAAGAAAACATATAATTGGTGAAACTATGGGAAGATGGAAGCATTGTACAATTACCAACCTAGAAACATTGTACACCTACCAAAGGCTGGAAACTCTATACACCTACCGATAGTTAGAAATACTGTACACCTATCAATAGATGACTCTCTGACAGCTACAAACATTGTACACCTACCGATAGATGACTCACTGATAGCTGGAAACATTGTACACCTACCAAAATCTAGAAACATTGTACACCTACCAGTAATTAGAAACATTGTACACCTACCAACAGCTGTAAACACTATACACCTACTGATAAATGACTCACCAACAATTGGAAACACTATACACCTATTGAAATCTGGAAACACTATACACCTATTGATAGATGACTCATTGAGAGATAGAAATGCTATTCAAAAATGTCTCGCTGACGGCACAATTCACAAAACTGGAAACACTATTCACAGAACTAGAAATTTGGAAATGTGATGGGGATAAGTTACCTTGAGCTCCCAAAACACCTCAAACACCATATTTCAGTAAATGAATGGACTGGAGAGGTCTGGGAAATTATAATGTGTGTGCGTGATAAACCAATAAATTTATAAATTTAATATGTTTTTAGCACATACCATGGATTGAAATAATATTGAAGTGACTAATTTTCAAAAAGGACAGGATTTTGGTGAGAGGAATATTAAACATAAAAAAGTGCAAATTATCTTATAAGAATACCATTTGGTTTTTCTTGTGGAAATGGGAAATTATGTGGTTGTGCAAGGAGCCCAGGAGAGAGAGATAAGTAATTATGGCTCTTGTTTGGACTGAAATTCCATCAATTTCTATCCCTTTAACATTTATGGAATTAGGACCTTCACTTGGAGAGAACTGAGACCAGTGTGAACTTGAGGAAGGCTTATTGTTCAAGTTTGGAGGAGTGATAAAGCCATATTTTTTCTATAATTTTAGTATATTTATAATAATTAATATAAAAAATATTTTAAAAAAGTGTAAATAAATATATTTGTATTTTTTTATTTTGTGAATAAGGAGCTAAATGAAAAAATATCCAAAATAATTACATTTAGCAGTTTTATTAATATTTTTTGTTTTAATATTGAATTTTTTTACTTTAAAAGTAGGTGTGTAAATTTTTTAAATATAATAAGAAAAGTCTAATTAAACTAAAAGTGTAATTCTTCATAACGTGTGAGATTAACTAAGAAATCTAGGCTTGTGTTTGATTCACAATGGCCCACATGAGATTGAAGTAGAAATCTATAACTATGTAATAATGAGAGATAACCTATAATTAGAAACTCATGTACAAATTAAAGATGTTTTCATTAGATTAAATAGACATGGAAAAATTCACATAAAGTGAAGTAGGTGCATTGTGAGGAGCAGTATAAAAATAAACCTTCATCTACAGCTTTACAGAAGGTAATCCTCATATATGAATAACCCTAACTACATTATGTTATAATAATCACCTATTATATATGAATAAATCCCTTAATTCCTTAAATCATTCCTAAGGAGAGTTGAACCACTCATATATGGTAAGATGTTTTGATCTAATATGTGGATAGTTTAATATCCCGGATTTTGTAATGGTATGTTTTTGTTGTGTTTTGGTTTAATCCCTTATTTCGGGCGTTAGGGGATGTCTTCTGAAAGAATGAGAGGTCTTGGGGGTGTTTCGAGGGCTCGGGGCACGAAAAAAATGAAAACTGGGCAAGACAGGCATGGGCGCACGGCCAGGGCAAACCGCAAAGCCTGCCCAGGTAAACCATGCAACCCTCCTCCTCCAGACAGTAGCATGTGCATGGTTTGCACATTGTTTGTTAAATAGTGCGGACAAACCGTGCGGCCTCTTAAAGTTGGGAAAAACTACAAGTTTTCTACTCTGGGATTTTAAACCCCAAATCCGGATTTTCCTCCATTCATCCCCTCTCAACCCTAGTGACGAAAATGGCCAACCCAATATTCCCAAGGGTGTTTCTCCTTCGATTCTTGGCAGTTTAGAGCACTGTTGGTTGCGGATCGAAGATTCGGGTAAGGCTAATCCCATCCTTGATCCTCTTTTTGGTTTAGAGTTTGTATCTTCTCTCCCTCTCATTCCGAAGCTCTAAAACCCTATCTTTTGGGTGAGTTTTAGTTTGAAGATCCAAAGGTTGGTTGGATTGAGGTCTAAGAACTCGATTGAGAGTGCTTTCAACTGCGGTTTTGAGGTAGGTGGTCTACAAGTGATATCCCATAGGTATTTGGGTATTTGCGCTTGTTTAGTTGTATTCTTGATATCCCTTGGTTATGTTTTGGTTAACCTTGGCATGTTTGGTAATAATGATTTTTAAAATGGCTAATAAGAACCCTCACGATCCCCGTGGGATGTGTTGGGATGGACTTCACCTAATTTGGGGCCATCCATGGGAAGTTCCGGTTTCCCCAGTCTTAGGGATCATTATTAAACCAGTGACCTTGTTGTAATAAATGGTAGAGCCCTTGCCGAATATGTTGGCATGATTGTTTAAACTTGGAATAGAGGTTAGGTGATGCACCTAGACTTGGAAATAACCTAAGGGTTAATCGGAATGGGTTGAATGGTTGATTCATGGGAATGATGAACAGGTTAAATGGGTTAATGTGTAAACTGATTTAAAGACCATAATGGGGTGAATTATGGGTCTAGTGTTGAATTATTAGTGAGATAGTCATAACACATGGGAATTGGTTGAATGGTTAAATGATGTGAAATGGTAATGTGTTAATGGGTTAAGGAATGAAGTGAGTTCCCATGTGTTTTATTGAGAATGGTTTGCCCAAGGGGAAATGGTATGAATGGTTGATGGTTACTTATATATAAGCATGCGCACATGGCTTTGTAGAGTGGGGTATGAATTGAGGATCTATGCCCAGGGTTTGAGCTAAGACTGAGGTTTTAAACTCCACCCTAAATGCATGGGTTAGGAAAGGGGACTGAGGGTCTATTATCCTAACAGTTTCATCCACCTGGACTGAGGCTTCGAGTTGAGGATATAGTTGCTATGAGGGGGTTAGTCCTAGTGAGATAGGATAACGATGTGTTCACCCTCTTGCATGTGATTATTGGCCTTAGACCCATGTAATATAATGTATGTAATTAACCCATGGGAATGTGATGAAATGGTAAGTGATGATAATTGGTGGAAAATGAATGGTAAGGGAAGTGGCAATGGATTTGGCTCTGAACTGGTTAATGGAACCCTAAATTAATTAATTGGAAATTATCATTCATTTTCCTTTTTCATGCACTACTTGTTTATACTGGATATTTTGTAGACGATGTTAGTGGTGGCCTACTAAGTTGTATTCACACCCTGCCCGGGCCGTCGTTGGGTACCCAAGCAGACTTCGTGTTTGCAGGCCAGGATAAGGGCAAGGGCCCTTCTTAGATAGTTGAGTGGACATGGGTAGCACATGGGGGAGGATATAGACTTTGGAGTCGGGACCATTTTGGGGATTTTTCCCCTTGTCTTCATTTTGCGATTTTGTTCACTTTTAAACTTGTAATAGAACATGACATATTTATTGTTGGAAATTGTTGTTATACATGTTCTTTGTTTATTGGTTATTGTTTCGGCTATTTGGTTTATTTCTGTTGTGGCTTACTCGGAAAAAAATGGTTATTGTCTCCCCACTTGACCCCATATACCCCCGCTGCTAGTCACTAGCCTTTGTCATATGGGGAGGCGCACTTAAGGTCATGTAACCACCCAGCTCAGAGCACCAGTTTAGTGGCTTCCAAGTTGGGGAAATTACAAAGTGGTATCATAGGAGGTCTTTCTTCTCTTTCTCTAAGGTCTTGTTATTTGGGATTGGTAGCCAAGGGTTAAGACGTTTCAGGCCTTGGTAATGAGCTTGTGCTTGGGAGTATCTAACCCAGGTACGGGGGAAACCCATGTCACCCTTGGTGGGAAATGTTGTTCTTGGTTGTGAGTTGTTACAATTGATGATATTTCATTGTTGGATGATGCACATGTGGTTTGATGTGACTGTTTTATGATATTTGTCTTGTGGCCTTAAAGGCATGAGTATTTTCATTCGTGCGTCATTGTAGTCACCTAGAGAGATAGGTGACATGCATTGTGTTGGGAATGTGCACGGGGTGGGTGTCTAAGGCAGGTAGGTAGGGTGCATTATACATTCCATGAAATCCAGAAATGATGAGATGAATGAAATAACACAAGTGGTTAAGGATGAATGAACGGTAAATGAAGTTTAATGGAATAAAGGGGTTTGAAACAAATTGGAAAATGTTGTTGGGTTAGTGTATGAAAATTGCGTTGTTGTGGCCAGTAAAGATCCTTTTGATAAGGTCGTGAAAGTTTTAGGGTATACATGCTAAATCTCGTTCTTGGCATTGAAGAGAATTGCCACCAAAATGTCGGTTACTAGTTGGGAAACAGGAGGATATTTCTAAGAACACTCCTCCAGTAGAGGAGCAAGATAATGTGGAGATCCATGATGGTAGATAAGACCATTTCTGGGAGAACTCAACTTGCCTTATGCAGATGATGGATCGGGACCTAGGGCGGGTAGCATCGAGTATGTTTGAGATGACCAGGGGGTTCCAGCTGCAGCACCCTCTGACTTTCACCGGAGAGGGTGGGCTAGAGGCAGTGGAGTTCTTTTTAGAGTTTTCCAGATGATACTGGATCATCTGAAGACACCTGTTGAAAAGCGAGTAAAGTTGGCCGCTTATATGTTGTGGGGTCAGGCTAGGCATTGGTGGGACATTCAGTCTCAGATCGAGCAAGCTGGGGGAATGTTGTGGATGGTTTTTCAGGAAAATTTTATGGAGAATTTTTATCTAGAGAATTTGAGGCAGGAGTGGAATACAAATTTTATAATATTGACTAAGGAATCTCTATCAGTTATGGACTATGCTAGTCTCTTAACTAATTTGTGACGCTTTGTCCCAGTGTTAGTAGGGGATGAGGCAGTGGTAGCAAGGTGTTTCCATGATGGGATGAGACATGAGATCAGGTCTCAAGTAAACATCTTCCGCTTGAAGAGGTTCGCAGAGGTAGTAGATCAGGCATTGATCTCGAAAGGAAACCTGGAGGGAGACTCGGGTAGTGGGCTTGTGGTAGCTGTGGGGCAGACGAGTAGTGCATCTACCGGGGGTCGAAAACGACTCCATGAGAGCTCACAGCATAGAGGAAGTGTGAAACGTGGATAGAAGAGAGGGTGATCCTCTCAGAGTTAAAATCAGGTGTTCTGATATCAGTGCGGTATGTCGGGGCATATTTTTGGTCAGTTTCATCAAACTCCAGTTGAGTGTCGTTCATACGGTAGAATGGGACATGTGCAGAAGTTCTATAGGAAACCTCAGCAGGTGGGTGAGTATGATGGTGGAAGGCTGGTATCGGATACGAGAAGGGGATCAGTTTCCTCGTATTAGGCAGGCAGTTAGAGCTCCACGGGTCATACTAGTAGGGGTCATGGATGTGGGACTCCAGGACAAGATCTCTCACGCTAGTAGGGTAGTGCGGCGTAGGGTACTCATGTTGGAGCCCAGGGTAGAGGGGAAAGTCATCTTGAGGTAGTTCAGTTTGCACCTGGTGATGGCAAAGCTGGACCATTGACTTTTCAAGGTACGATCCATGTAGCTTCTACATTTTCTAGTGCGTTGTTTGACATAGGTTCCACAAACTCTTTTGTTTCTTCTTAGCTTGTGGTAGTTCTAGGTTTACCAGTGGAAAGAGTGTGTGGAGTTATGTCAATTGAAACCCAGTTAGGAGTGCGGGTTGAGGATATCAAGCAATGCAAGGTATGTTCCTTGGAAGTTGGTGGGTATCATTTTCTGTGGGACTTGTTCATTCTTGAGATGTTAGGGTTTGACATAATCTTGGGAATGGAATGGTTGGTGTTGTATCAGGCACACATAGACTGTTATCGTCACTGAGTATCGTTCAGGTCACTTAAGGGTGACGCTTATGTCCACCGTGGTGAATGTGATGTTCAAGTAGGGTGTGCGGGGCCGTTTTGTCAACATATGAGTGGACTCACGGCTCAAGTGTCTTGTCTCATGGTTGATGATGATGAGGGAGGGGAGCAATCTAATTTCCCTCATGTGTTGGATCGGTTTCAGGATGTGTTTCCTGAGGATTTCTCGGGGTTACCACCCAAGAGGGATGTCGAGTTCACGATCGAGTTGCTACCGGGAGGGGAGCCAGTTTCTATTCCACCATACTAAATAGCACCGGAAGAACTACAGGAACTCAAGGTTCATCTTGAGGAGTTAGAGCGTAAGGGGTTTATCTGTCCTAGTATGTCACCTTGCGGATCTCTCGTGCTTTTTGCAAAGAAGGTCGATGGGTCGTTGAGGCTATGTCTTGACTATCGAAAGTTGAATAAGATGATGGTGAAAAATCGGTACCCTCTTCCTAGAATTTATGAAATTTTTGATCAGTTGAGGGGTTCATCAGTGTTTTCTAAGATTGATCTAAGGTTAGGGTATCACCAGATGAGGGTGAGGCCTTCTGACATACCGCAGATAGCTTTCTGGAGTCTGTACGGGTTGTTTGCATTTGTGGTAATGCCTTTCGGCTTGACCAATGCACCGAAAATGTTTATGTCTTTGATAAACTGAATATTTCATCTCTATCTAGATCGGTTTGTGGTTGTCTTTGTTTAAAATATCTTAGTGTACTCGAAAACTCACGACGATCATTCCCAACATCTTGACATCGTCTTGGGTACGCTTAGAGAGCATCGGCTATACACCAAGCTATCAAAATTCCAATTATGGATTGGTGAGGTGCATTTTATAGGTCACATCATCTCGGAGGTAGGTGTGTTAGTGGATCCAGAGAAGGTGCAGGCAGTTGTATATTGGGAGCAGCCCAAGAGTGTTTCAGATGATTGAAGTTTTCTGGGTTTGGTCGAGTATTAGTGAAGGTTCATTCAAGATTTATCTCACTTGGAAACACCAATCTCGGGCTTGAACAAGAAAGGAATCAGGTTCGAGTGGTCTAAGGCATGTGAGAAATCTTTTCAAGAGTTGAAGAAGCGGTTGACGGCCGCACCAATCTTGATCTTACCTGAGCCAGGTAAGAAGTACAGCGTGTTTTGTGATGCATCTGGAAATGGACTTGGGGTTCTGTTGATGCAAGATGAGAGGGTTGTGGCTTATGGGTCAAGGAATTTGATACCCCATGAGCGGAACTATCCCACTCATGATCTTGAGTTGGTTGTAGTAGTGTACACCTTGAAGTGCTGGAGGCACTATCTGTTTGGAGAACAGTTTATCGTGTTTACTGACCATAAGATCCTAAATTACTTCTTCTCGCAATGGGATCTAAATCTTTGGCATTGAATATGGGTTTAATATATCTATTATTTTGACTTGAGTTAGTTTACATTCCAGGAAAGGGAAATAGTGTTGTTGATGCTTTGAGCAGGAAGGTTCCAAATCAGGCAGTTCAGGAGTCTAGACCTGAGTGGAAGGTGATCTCTTTGTTTTTAGAGATGCACCTGGAGGTGCAGGAGGAGATTTTTCAGGTATCTCTTGCTTCCTTAACGATGGATTCGATGATTTTGAGTCGAGTTAAGGATGGTCAACTTGATGATCATGAGTGCTTGTCCATGAAGGAAAAACATAGAGGTGGGGAGCTACCTTCTGGTTGGGTCGTCGGTGTGGATGGTGTTGTTCATGTTCATGATCGTGTGGTTGTTCCAAAGTGTTTGCATGAAGATTTGATGTGTGAGTTCCATGCATCAAAGTGGGTAGTGCATCCTGGTTTGGACAAGATGTACCATGATCTCCGAAGGTAGTTTTGGTGGCCTGGAATGAAGAAGGAAGTTGCGGGCTTTGTGGAACGGTGCCTTACCTACCTGTAGGTGAAGGTGGATCATCAATGCCTAGGTGGTTTGTTTCACCCATTTCCCATTCTATAATGGAAGTGGGATGATGTGACAATGGATTTTGTCATGGGTTTTCCGAGGAAGCCTTGGAAGAATGAGGAAATTTGGGTGGTTGTGGATCGGTTAACGAATGTGGCCCATTTCTTACCGATTCAGGAGACCTTTACAGTCGACCAATTGGGTGAGTTGTATTGTTCGAGAAATAGTGTGGTTGCATGGTTTTCCACAGACCATATTTTTAGACCATGATATGCGTTTTACATCACGTTTCTGTAAAGGGTTATAGAAGGCTCTCAGTACGCAGGTGTTTTTGAGTACGGATTTCCACCCGCAGACGGACGGGCAGTCGGATTGTACAATCCAAGTGTTGGAATACATGTTAAGAGCTTATGTCTTAAACCTTGGTGGTTCTTGGGATAGGCACCTATCATTAGTTGATTTTTCCTACAACAACAGTTTTCAGGCTATGATTCAGATGGCACCGTTTGAGGCACTCTACGAGAGGCCATGTAGATCTTCGTTGTGTTGGCTAGAGGACAGTGAATCTGAGTTGTTGGGGCCAAGTCTCATGCAGGAGACTTCAGAGAGAGTTAAGTTGATCAGGAAGCAATTGGATAAGGTTCATAGTATGCATAAGTCGTATACATATCGGAGGCATAGTCCTCTTGAGTTTGCGATGGGTGATAAAGAGTTCCTTTGGGTGTCGCCAAGGTTGGGTCACCGTCGGATTCGAAATCAGGGTAAGTTGGCACCCAGGTATGTGGGACCTATTGAGACTATGGAGAGGATCAGACAAGTGGATTGCCGATTGGCTCTTCCACAGTGGTATGGTGGGATGCATGATGTGTTTCATGTTTCGCAGCTTCGATGGTATCACCCGAACCCATCTCACGTGGTTGATGTGGAGGATGTGGAGCTTGAGGTTGATGCGTCCTTTGAGGAGCATCTGGTTCGTGTGGTGGATAGTAGTGAAATATTTTTGTGAGGCAAGGTTGTGCCATTAGTATGAGTACTATGGCATCATGGGAAAGTTCAGGAAGAAACTTGGGATCAGGAATGGGATATGTGGGCTCAATGGCCCAAACTCTTCTCTTCTGTAGACCAATGAGGCTTGGGAACTCGGCTCGAGGACGAGCTGTCATAAGGTGGGGAGGTTGTAAGATCCCAGTTTTTGGAAAGGTATGTTTTCATTATGTTTTGTTTGAATCCCTTGTTTCCGGATTTAAGGGATGTCTTCTAAAAGTATGAGAGGTCTTGGGGGTGTTTCGAGGGATCGGGGCACGAAAGAAAGGAAAACTGGGCAAGAGAGGCCTGGACGCATGGCATGCGCACGACCAGGCCAAACCGTGCGGCCTGCCCAGGTAAACCATGAAACCCTCCTCCTCTATACATTAGCATGTGCACAGTTTGCGCATGGTTTTTTAAACTATGCAGAAAAACCATACGGCCTCTTAAAGTTGGGAAAAATTACAAGTTTTCCACTCCATGCCTTTAAACTCCAACTCAGGATTTTCCTCCATTCATCCCCTCTCAACCCTAGTGATGAACTTGGCCGACCCAAGCTTCCCAATGGTGGTTCTAATTCGATTCTTGGACGTTTAGAGTGTCATTGGATGCGGATTAAAGCTCCGGGTAAGGCTAATCCCATCCTTGATTCTCTTCTTGGTTTAGGGTTTGTATCTTCTCTCCCTCTCGTTCTGAAGCTCTAAAACCCTATCTTTTGGGTGATTTTTAGGTTGCATATCCAAAGGATGGTTAGATCAAGGTCTAAGGACTCTATTGAGAGTTCGTTCAACCGTGGTTTCAAGGTAGGTGGTCTACAAGTGATATCCCATAGTTATTTGGGTATTTGTGCATGTTTAGTTGTATTCTTGATTTCCCTTGGTTATGTTTTGATTAACCTTAGCATGTTTAGTAATAATGATGTTTAAAATGCCTAATGGGAACCCTCATTCTCCCTTTGGGATGTGTTGGGATGGACATGACCTAATTTGGGGCCATCCATGGGATGTGCTGGTTTCCCTGGACATAGGGATCGTTATTAAAAAAGTGACCTTGTTGTAATAAATGGTAGAGCCCTTAATGAATATGTTGGCATGATTGTTTGAACTTGGAATAGAAGTTAGGTGATCCACCAAGACTTGGAAATAACCTAAGGGTTAATTGGAATGGGTTGAATGGTAGATTCATTGGATTGATGAACGGGTTAAATGGGTTAATGTGTAAACTGATTTAAAGACCATAATGAGGTGAATTATGGGTCTAGTGTTGAATGCTTAGTGAGATAGGCATAACACATGGAAATTGGTGAATGTTTAAATGATGTGAAATGGTAATGTGTTAAACGGTTAAGGCATGATGTTAGTTCTCATGTGGTTTTTTGAGAATTTTTTGCCCAAGGGGTAATGGTATGAATGGTTGATGGTTACTTATATATAAGCATGTGCACATGGCTTCGTAGAGTGGGGTATGATTTGAGGATATATGCCCATGGGTTGAGCTTAGACTGAGGTTCTAAACTCCACCCTAAATGCATGGGTTAGAAAAGGGTACTGGGGGTCCATTCTCCTAATGGTTGCATCCACCCGGACTCAGGCTTCGAGGTGAGGATATTGTTGCAATGAGGGGGTTAGTCCTAGTGAGATAGGATAAAGATGTGTTCACCCTCTTGAATGTGATTATTGGCCTTAGACCCATGTAACATAATGTATGTAATTAACCAATGGGATTGTGATGAAATGGTAAGTGATGATAATTGGTGGAAAATGAATGGTAAGGGAAGTGGCAATGGATTTGGCTCTGAACTGGTTATTGGCACCCTAAATTAATTAATTGGCAATTATCATTCATTTTCCTTTTTTATGTACTACTTGTTTATACTGGATATTTTTTAGACACTGTTGGTGGTGGCCTACTAAGTTGTACTCACACCTTGCTCGGTTCGTCGTTGGGTACCCGAGAAGACTTCATGTTTGCAGGTCAGGAGAAGGGAAAGGGCCCTTACTAGATAGTTGAGTGGGCATGGGTAGCACATGGTGGAGGATCTAGACTTTGGAGTCGGGACCATTTTGGGGATTTTTCTCATTGTCTTCATTTTGGGCTTTTGTGCACTTTTACACTTGTAGTATAACATGACATATTTATTATTGGAAATGGTTGTTATACATGTTCCATGTTTATTGGTTATTGTTTCCGCTATTTGGTTTATTTATATTATGGATTACTCAGATAAAAAGGGGGTATAGTCTCCCCACCTGACTCCATAGACCCCCGCTGCTAGTCGGCAGCCTTTGGCATACGGGGAGGTACGTTTAAGGTCTTGTAACCACCCAGCTCGGAGCACCGGTTTAGTGGATTCCGGGTCAGGGACATTACAGATAGGGTTAATAATCCTCCCCTATATCTCACATAGGATTTTATGGAATTCCCCATTCACAATGTTAGATGAACACAAGTGTGATTTTTCAAACCCAACCTAAAGCTAATTTGTAATATTAAATAACCCAAATCTACTACTCTTGTAATATTAAAATTAGAACATATGGAAGAATTGGTTCTCTAACATGAATAAAAATGACACATATCCTTGGATATCCCAAATGGATACTAGATCAACTATACTAAATGTGTTGATATTTCCTCTTTCTATGTAGTATCTATGCATGAAAACTTCATATAAATATCATATATGTTGATTTTTTATGAAAACATCCATTGAATCATGGTCAGAGGCTATCGAAGAATATTGTTGGTATAGAAGTGGATCGACCTGAGGATAAAATCTTTGTTGGAAAAAATTATTTGAATAATAAATGTAAACAAAGTGAAAACCCCAATATTAATAAAAAAATGGGGGTGCATAATTTTAATGTCGAAAACCCCACCAATAGATAGGATTAGAAAACCATGGGATAACTTCGAGACAATCTGCTATGAATCTGAGTGTACAAATAATCAAAATAAATTCTAGGAATTGAATTGAAAATATAGTATATAAAAACGTTTTTGAAAATACACACAACTCAGAATCCCCTCTAATAATAGTCTTATAAAAATATATCACTCTTTGGAAATCAAAACTGAACAATCAACATTGTTGTAACACCTCATTGTACAACCCGATTCTCTACTGCTCGTTACTACATCTTCCCTAAAAATCCTCACCCACATATCTACTACAAACCACAAGTTGTGAGATTATGATTATTACCCTCCTTAAATTGGGTCACTGACTATCACCATTATTTTATAGGCCCCCTTAAACCTATTCTCTCTGCCAAATTTAAAAAAGAGTCATAAGATATAAAACATCTCCATGGAAATTATGTTCGAACTCAGTTGAAAAGAAAACCAGTTGGTATCTCACCAATTTCCATCCTCTGTAGAAAATATGATATCTCTATTTTTAATCTCTAATAGAAACTTGAAAGCTACCATACAAAATAAATTGAAATGAAGAATTATTTTTCATAATTTTTCATGCACCACCCTTCTGAACAAGACTGGAACAAATAGATGGCTCAATCATAACTGTGATTTCCATATATTCTTGGGCACCTACAAGAATTAATTTCCTCCTCTTCTCAACATCATCCTAGTAGTCTAAAACATTCAATTCATCGCCCTATTCTTTGATTTTAATTATTTCTTCAATAGTGGCACTCTCGTAAGAATAAATAATTAGGTGTAAGACTTCAAACTCCCGACCTGACATGCTTCAGCTTCCAAACTTTCTTATTCTTAGTTGATGGTTTTTGTGACATGTGTGAAAATCACTTGTGCGAAAAATATAATAAATTACTCTTTGAAACTTCATTAGTCACTCTATTGTTAGCCTTTAAATCTATATTGTAAATCATATCATCCAATCTTCCTTGTGAATAAACCATCAATCCTATGGAAAATGTTCATATTCCATTTTGAAAATAACTCTTAAATCCATCAGTATCGAGAGTAAAGGAAGATAAAAAATTATGAATTATTCCTAGAACATATCACACATCCCATAATGACAGAGTAAAACCAACATTCATAGTGATATGAATACCACTAACCCCAATGACATCAGAAAAATATCCATTTCCCTTATTCAATATACCAAATTCTCCTTCTTTTTATGAGGAAAATAGTTCTCTATTTTTTTATATGGATTGATGATGTTAATTAAACCACTCATTCGGTGTATGGATCTGATCTATGAAAATAATTGCCAACTAAAAGTAAATCATGGTCACCCTAAATAAGACTTACATAGGTATACTTGTAATTATTGTCTCTTTAAGTTCATTTCCTTCTTAATATTTTTCAAATCATTGCAATTTCTTTTCCCATTACCCTACATGCCTTAAAATAACCACGTGTACTTTTTTCTTATCTTCGATCAACCTCTCTAATTATAGTGTCCATATTCCAAGGCCAGAATACCACTATTACCAAAATATTCACCATTATTAGTCTTTCTCCAATGCTCATTCCTAAAAAAAGTTGAAATCACATCATCCAACTTCAGTATTTCTTTCTCGAATACAAGTTTGGTGATGAGACTATCATATGAATTAGGAAACAAACCCAAAATAATTAAATCCTTATCTTATTCTTCAATTTCAATAAGTACCACATTACTTTTATAATCAACCTTGATGACCAATGAAGATATATCTATTGGAAGTTTGGTGAACTCATCCAAATGGTTACCAAAATAAAAATTCTTTGGAATTCACAAATGATTTAATCATTTTTTCAAATATAAACAATTTTTATGGATTTATATTTAGACCAGATTTCAATCACCAGTTTCATCTCTTATGGGTCCTCTGTATTCATCACTACCCATAGATTATTATCCTTAAAATACATATTAATTATTCTTCTCACTAACACTCTCATATATAGACAATCACAAAAACTCATCATCTCTGGTTTATCTGTTTTTTTCTCCAACTCCTTCATGTAATTCTAACAAACAATAATATTTTTAACTCTCTACTGCCCAATTATAAAATCATTTTTCCCGTAACACAATTCAATATGAATAGAAATTACTTGGTTTTATTAACCCTTATTTAATCATCAAGAAACATGGATAACCTCCTTTAATACTGGTTTTTGGGTCTGAAATAGATTTTTCAAAGGATAAAATATTATTTGTGATAAAATAATTGATAGAATCATCAATGTTAATGAAGTGTGAAAAAAATAGCATGAAATAAATGGGGATACATAATTTTAATGTGTAAAAAACCCTCCACACCCGGAAATTCCTCCACCGCCTCTCTGATAATAGTCTTGTGACAACACATCACTCTTCGGAGATCAAAACTAAACATGAAGTGTTGTTACAGCACTTCTCTGAACAACTCGATTTTCCACTACTCGTTGCTACCTCCGCCCTAAAAACTGTCACCCATGTATCTGGTGCACACCACCTATTGTTCAAATCTAATTATACTCCATATTAATTTCGGTATCTACCTTTTAACTTTGTTTTATAGACCCTCATGAACATTTTATCTTAGCCTCATTCAAAAAGGAGTCAAAATGATATAAAAAACTATATGGAAATCATGTTCTGATAAGAAGATAAATTCAACCTTTTAAATTTAGGAAAAAAATTATCTTCAAAATTCAAAACATGGGATAAAATATATCAAATCCTCTAATAGGGATTTGTTCAATAGAAGAAAAATTAGTTTCTATGGAGCGTGGATTTTGATGATTTTCATTTAGCGGTCTCAATTGACCTTATTAGAGGAAACTAAATGGTGTCACTATAATTTTTCACCTTCCACTCTCATTTTATTCCCCTTCCCTCATTCACTACAATCTTTCTACATCACACTCGCTCCCCCCATCCCCCACCTCCTTGATGCGCTCCCCATCATTGATCCCTCAAACCCTCATTGATCCCTCTATCATGCCCCGTCGTTGATCCCTCCCACCCCCATCATCGAGCCCCACGTTGAGCCCTGTAATTGATCCCCTAGTATACCACCCTTATTTACCAACTGTTGAGCCCCCCCCCCCATAATTTAGATCCCCCCACCTCTCTGCAATCATCAATCCCCCATTCTCCCTCACTATTGATCCCTAATCCTCCCTCCCCACCAAGGATCTCCCCCTATGGGATATCTGTCATGGTTACATTAGTTGTCAACCCCCTGTTCATGGACCCTCTCCTATGAGGTGAAACTGGAGCCACATACTTCCCGGCCCATGATTCTTTTCTGCACAATAACCCCTACCACTTTTTTACTACAAAGGTACCCCCACCTTGGGATTTCTCTTATGCATAGAGACCCCCTTCCCCTTCATTCAAATTCTATGCAAAAAAATTATGACCCCTTATCAAGGAATGTTATTCAAATTGATTATTAGCATTAAATTACTTTATCTAGTACGAAAATCTATTGTTTGATTACTTTTCTCTTCCTCTTATAAATATTTTTTTACCGTAAATTTTCTTTTAATAATTTCTTTTGATGTTGTATTTCACTAATTACATTTTCATGAACCAAGATAAAATTTAATTCTACTCAACATAATTTTTTGGAGAAATTATCATAACTATTGAATAATTATAGTTTTGTATTTAATGATCAATATTATTGTTAATTGTGTCTTCATATATTATTTATGTCAGATTTAATAATTTCCCTAACTGTTTTAGTATCACTAAGAATTTTTTTCATCACCTTGTAGATTTTTCTAAGCATGTGGATTCATTGGTTTGAATGTTTTAATAATATGAGTTTCATTGGATTTTAAATAGTAAATTTAAATTATTTCATTTCAATTAAATAAATATATGGATAAGATGTATATTGATATTCTAGATAGGTTTTACAATAAACATTATGAGGTAATTATTCAATTTATTAATTTCACCAGTAGATTTCAAGGCCATTTTATTAGTTGTCCATGAAAAAAATGTGCAAGCACATATCTCTTCAAACGAGATAATTTTAGGGAACATCTTTTTTATAATGGTTTTTTGAAAAAATATAGGACATATACAGGTCATGGAGAAGAGTCTCTTTTATTTCACATATCAAAAATTATTAATTTTAATTATTATTCAATAATAGTTGATATGATGAACATAATTCTTAATGATATGATGCATCAGTTTCAACCTGAAGAAAATAATGTTGTAAATGATGATGTTCGAGGGAGTAATCCATATTCTTCTAAAAATGGATAATCATTGAAATTATTTTCACTAAATATAGTTGATATGATATGCATACTAAATTATATTATAGATGCACTAAATTTAGTAAATTTTCATTCATTATTGAGTTGAACCACCTGAAATCCTATAATCAGGGTACAGACACCACATTCGACAAGTTTTTTGATTGATTGAAGATGGTACTCCATGGTAGAGTAAAGAAGCCAGAGTAATACTATCAATCAATCAAGTTAAAAGACAACCTTAGTTTAGAATATATGATCATTGATACATTCTACAATAACTATATGTTGTTTAGAAAATATAATTCACAATTCAATACTTTTACTATTTTCTATTCATCAATGTGTAAGGACAATGATATTAATTTTGGTAGTCAAATTCTTCCCATAAAGGTCTTTAAGAAAGGTAAAAAAGTTTCTGCTAAGAATATGAATAATTTACAATTGAAACTGAGGGTAAAGATACTCTCCATGTCAGTTAAATTTCTAAAATGATGACATTGAATTTATAGGTAAACAAAGAGGTTGATAAATTAACAGACCCAACTGATTTTCTAGCATGGAATTAGTTTCATCAATGAAACCCATACATTTACCAATATGGTTGTAATGTTTTAAAAGTTTTGGAAGTATATGGTTTTAGCCCATTTAGTTCCATGGTTGGTGAGACACATAGCAAGTTTCCAGTGGTGTTAGTTCTATAAAACCTTCCCCCATGGGTATCTATGAAGAAACCATTTTTGTTACTTTTGACTCTAATTGATGGATCTAGAGGATTGGGAAATAAAATATATATTTATATGAAATAGTTAATCGATGAGATATAATAATTTTCTATTTATTTTGTAATTAATTTTGACTCAAAAACTAAAGAAATGTTTAGTCTTTGGACCACTTTGTTATGGACAATTAATGATTTCTCCGAAAATGCGAACTTTTCATTTTGGAGTACAAAAGGATAATTTTTCCACCCTTATTGTAATAAAAGTAAGAAATCTATGTAGATTTTGTAACACCCCAAGCTTCCATAGTACGTTTCCCTTTGAATAATGTAATGGTGTGCATTGTACGCAACTTCGAGATTTTAACACACCACAACCAATCAAACTAGCCGTTATGAATAGTAATACCAACTTTTTAAAATTTTATAAATTCTATCTCTCAAAATGGACTTCATTTTTGGATTTGTAATATCGAAATTAGCCTAGGGTGAAATTTTGGTACTTTTTGGATAACTTTCATATTTTGATGAATACTGAAAATTACTAAATTTTAATTAAAAACAACTTTTTTAATCAAAATAATTAATATTGATAAATTATGAATTTGAGTATTTTTAAAGTATATTTAGAATATATTTTTACCATTTAATTCAATTTTTGTCATTGGACATAATTTCACAATTAAACCAGACATAAACAAGTGTTAATTTTTTGATAGTTATTATCTCTTAAAAACACGCTTTTTGTTTTAACAACGGGAATTAATTTTAAATTAATTTCTGCCACTTCTGTGTTTTTAATTTGGAAAAATCGATTCCATATTTGGAATCAGGATTTTCAAATTTTGTAAATAGGTAACTTTTATTTTTAGACATCTTGGATAATTACTTCGGTAAATATTTTATTTACCATGGATAAAGGGTAAATCCGGTAAACAAGGGTTAAAAAAATAATATTATAATAATACTAAATTACCCTAAAACGTGTCTTAACCCTATTGGTTGATACATGGTCGACCATGGGCATCTTTGGGTCGATTTCGGGACCCCATGGATCCACTTGTAAGTGATAGGGACACTTTATTTTAATTAATTTAAACTGAATACAAAAATGACACAAGCATATATCTTTTAGAAAAACAATTGTTACATAGGGTTATATATGTTGGATTTTAGACTATAAATGTTACATAGAAAGATAAAAATATTTCCTACATAATTATAGTTTATTTATAATTTTTAGACATTAAATAGTTTAATTTATTTATGACACAATGGTGATGCAGTAATTACCATAATAGTGAAAAATTAGAATAATTGATATTATAAATACCCAAATAAATATAATTTGAGACTTTTATTAAATTAAACTAATTTTATAAGTTAATATGACATATTAGGAATGATTTAATTAACTTTGTTCTAAGTAATCATTCTGTTATGTGTTTCACAAAAATCAACTATTGAATAGTGTCAAAATTGACATAAAAGAGTTTTGAAAACAATATTATATTATTAATTGATATTAAATTCCTAAAAATCTAAGGTTCAGCCAAGAGACTTATATCATGATATGTGTATCATTAATGAACCACTTGGGGGTCTCTTGGATGTATATGGTATGTTTAGTAACCATATAATATAAAAATACAAAGAGACATTGTAAAAGTGAAACTAATTAACTCAGAGTTAATACTTAAAGATAAGGTTAATATAATGACCCAAACCTTTATAAATTCTATTGGTTGAGTGGTTTTCGACCCATACCCACCTTAGCCTTTAAATAATAAACTTTGGATCTATTAGAAACCGAATATGAATTTATTATAAATTAATATTTCTAGATTTTCCAAAGGTTCCCCTCACCCCTCTTATAAAAGGGTACTCCTTCTTCTCATTTCTTCACACCTTCAAAGCCTTTTGGTTCAGAAACACTCTGCCCAAATACTCTCTCAACTTACCTCACTACAACCTATAGGCCTTATTTTGATCAGAAAGCCATCCTAAGGAGCCCTTTTGATCAAATCAAAAGGAAGAACCCGATGAAGAGGTAATGTTTTCACCACCCCTTTTCAAGTTCCATTCTTCTTCCACTTCTTATTTATTTGTTATTACCATTAAAAAATAATAACTCCAGTATATTATATATACTGTGATGTTATTATAAATATGGTACAACCATATTCAGTATTCTATCCACCCTTTGAATAACATGTCACCATACGTGCGTACGTACGGCTTACCGTCTCCACGTCGTGGTGTAATTGTTATTCAATATATTATTGTTTGGATGGGTATAATAATGATGTTTAATTCATGTAAATAATAAATATAACATTATAATGATTCTGTATATATGATATACTATCCAATTATATAATATTTTAATATCAAAATAATGATATTGTCGCTCGTGCGTACGTACGGACTACTGTCTCCACGAACGCGATGAGATTCATTCTACATCATATCCATTCAAGTATAATTATCATTTGATGATTTAAAAATAATGTTTAAGAACTTTATATAATTATGGATATAAATAATATACAACCTATCCATGAAAAACATGGCTTACATAACAAAACATATAAAATAAAACGAGTAAGTTAACACCTAAAACGACGATAATTCTAAGATATTATTAACAAAAAAATGTTAAAAGATCATATATGATATCATATTAATGTATATGATTAATGAATAATTTGATAACAATTATTTCAACATTATACAGGAGGTTAACCTACCCCCAACCAAGGAAAAGTACAAGGTAAGGGGTTTCTTATCTCACTTTTAATTCCGTGAGAATTCCATTGTTCCCCACTTATTTATTGCATGTGGTGTGTGTACTGCCCATGATTGTATCCATTGTGTAATATAATTTAATTTATGGATATTGAAATCATCATGGTATGATCCTTCTTTCATGGGTGTATGTTTTGTAAGTTACCTAATTGATAAGGTAATTTGAAATTTCAATTTCCACTCATTTGGCTTTACACATATTTCAATGATTATATTACCCCAAGATTATGTGTCGAATCACTATTCATTTGATTATGTCATAATTTCTACTCCCCTTCCTGTGGATATACTTTTGATACACATAATCACTCCATTTATAATTTCTCAAGTCATTGATATGAATTTGATAAGATTAATTTTAACTCATTCTCCGTTTGATGAGTTAGACATCCAATTCGTTGGTGTTGTTTTTACAAGAATATGTGTGAATGTTCTTTGATTGTTTTACACTGAATATCCAAACATATTTAGTGTATTTGTATTTTTCACACATAATTATGTCGTTGAACTGTCCCTAACCTAAGGATACGGCCTTTATGAGAGATTTCATCTCAATTTACATTCCATTGAGACTTCTTTGTTGTTATACACCAAATCACTTTTATGTGGTGTATAAAATGTACTTTGACATAGTATATCATTAATTATTTTATTCTCATGATAATAAAATGTTTTGATTACCTCAATAATTTGTATTCAAGTGTCTCTCTTTTGGTTAGAAACTCTAACTAAAATACCATTTTTAAATGTTTTAAAGACTTATTCTTCTAAATCTTTCTCATTAATGTCCATGTTTTAAAAAATGGTTTTAAGGATTTATTTATATGGACGTTAAAGTTTTAAAATTAAAACTCCTTTTAAAATTTTCAAAGTGGTATGGGACACTTTGATTCAAAAATCCATTTTTAAATATCTCCTTGACAAATAGTTTGACTTTAAATGATTTCATGCAAAAGGGGGATATTTCTCTCAAATAGTTTTGATGATTATTTTCATCTATGTCAATATCCTTCATTATTCTCGATTGAGGTTAATATGATACAATACAATCTTCCATATTGTATCGAATGAGTTATGTTTGATTGTGGATTTTCTATTTTTATACCATTCATTGTTTGTGGATAAAGTATTGACATTTCGTATGCTAGTTTTAATACGAATGTTTATGTTATGTTTCAAACTTTTCATATGAGGAATGCATTGGACTTATTAAGTGATGGGTGGAGCCCTATATAGCTCCTCGATTCATCGGTAGGTCTCATGAGACAAACTATTTTCTTGGCACAAGGCCTTGGAAAAATATTATTTGTAGTCTTGGCACGAGGCCTTGGCTATGTGGTTATGATAGTCTGGAATTATGCATTCCATCATTATGAAAGTGGTTATTGATATTGCATGTGATCATTTGACTAGTAGAATATCCATGTGAGTAAGTAAATGGTATTATTTTATTTTATATTTTCCATTTTATACTGAAGTTCAAGTTTAAAAGGCTTTCGTTTTAGTTATAAACTGCCTTAAGGGTTTATGCTTATCTATGAAAGCTTCTGCTATAATGTTATCCTTACTGAGCATTGAGCTCACCCCTTTCAATGTTTTATTTTCCCAGGATTATGAATTAGTAATTTATGAATGACCTGCATGGATAGTATGAGGGGATATGAAGACAATATGTTGTTTTAGTTTTTTTACCTTATGATGTAATGTATGACTTATGAATATATCTAGTGTTTCCAGGACTACTAAACTAATCTGTCTTTCGAGACTTGATCCTTTTTTATCATGCCAATGTTATGTAATAATGCACCGACTCTGGGTATCTAGGGTCGGGGCGTTACAGTTGGTATCAGAGGAAGTTTAGTACAAACCTTGGAAGCTAGATTTAGATAAACTCTGATTATATCACGTAGACCTAAGATGAACTTTGAGGATTAGTATAGAAGAACTTCCTAGAATTTTGGTATTGCTGATATTTTGTGAGTTTTCTGAGCAATACATCCCCGTCTGGATACGAGAAGGTAGAGGCGGCTCTGGCACAGATGTACCTAGGGGTAAAACCCGAAAACACCGCTTTGAGCTAGACTCGAACGGGAACTGGTGCATGACAACGGGCCTTGCTTCACTTTTGGTTACAACACTCCCGGGGGATATGCTTAGGATAATTTACATTTTCTTTACAAACCGATTTGAAGTATTATATATATAAGATGAGGGTAAATGACCTTGGTTAATCCTAATTTGTTTCAAATTGAGAATATGGTGACATGTTAATCTCTAAATTATTTTATGACTACTATTACTCAAACAATGATTTCTGGTTTTAGTCAATGGGTAGATTCCAAGGAAGTCATAGTGACTTTGAGAATGATGTCCAAGGTGGGAACGGTGGTGGAAATGGGAAACAAAATTGATTGTTGATAGGCGTAAAAGATATCGTCTTTATGCCCAATCTGTTTTCCAAAAATATGATCAACAACATATATATAAACCAACTCTCGGACTCAACAAGGGAGAGAAAGGTGATGAATGATAAGAGCTCTGGAAATGGAGACCATGGAGAAAAGACCCCTCAATTTCCATCATGCAAGAAATGTGGAAGGAGACACCCAGGAAAGTGTCTCAGTGGGACAAAGAAATGATTTACATTCCAGAAGTAAGGACATAAAGTGAAGAATTGCCGAAGAAAAATGAAGAGTACTATGGAAGAAGATAAAAATGGTCCCAAGAGTCCATTTACAGTCATTTGCCGTAAATGTAGGGGACCTGGCCATTAACCGAGTGAATGCCCTATTCTATAGGATATTTTCTTGGTCAAAGAAGAAGCTCTGTGGAAATAAATGGTTGGAGAAATGTTTAAAAACTATTAGTGCTCCTTCTTTATGGGTTTAATTTGGAATAATTTTCTCTTGTATTTGTAACCCCGTAGTTTTCCATGTGAGAATGATATTTGAGGAATAATTATCTCTCCTCTTGTGGATATAGTTATAAATAATCATTTGGTTTTATATGATCATTGGGTTTGAGGAAATTATAAGTCATCATAATTTGGGATGAAAATGCAAGGTATGAGATAAGATTTGTGGTCAAATTATGTTATGGTTATTTTGAGGAATTTATTTCATTTTGGTAATATTATAAAATATAGTTTTTGAAAAAGGACAACACACAGACCGTGTGACAACCCGTCGCGTCGGACAAAGCTATGGGAATCGAACCCAAAACCAAAGTGTGATTGGGATTTATCGCCTACCACTGGACTACGTGAAGTCCCTCGTTAGTGTGACTATTATTTTTAGTTAAATGATTTTATTGATCAGTAATAATTTGATTTGGGATCTTCTGTCTTATCAAATGAATACCCTTAGTATAGGAAAATGATTTGGTGATTAAGTGATAAATGTTATTTTGGAAGTTGTTCACTTTGTTGAGAACAATATATGCCAAAGGAAAATAGAGTAGTATGGGGTTTCATTTGAGGAGTAATGGGGATTTTTATCTATGTTTTTATTTTGGATTTATAATGATTTGGGTTATTTATGGAAATGATTAGGTTAATTACTTTTAAGAATGTGACTTTAAGAGTAATTAATGTCATTTGGAGATACAATTTAACGTGGAAGACTAAATTCTTAATAAGTTTTGGTTTTCAATATTAGTTTTGATTATATTAAAGGATTCTAAGGACAATTGATTATTGAATGGTATTTATTTAACTTTGGGGTATTGTTGGTTTAATTTTGGAAATTAAGATTAGTGTTTATTTCTCTCAAGGAATATCCTTTTGGGGGATCATTAGATATTGTACTAACCATTTTGGTTTTGATTAATCTCTAAAGAAAATGTAAATATATAGTTCATCCTGCATGGATCATGTGATTCTATAAAAGTTTATTGTAGCTCTTCCAGTGTGACCAAGTCTTCTTGAATACTCATTGTTTAAAAAAAATGAGTTAGTGGTGGAAATTAATTAAAGAATGAAACTCTACTTAAAAGTAAGTTTATATCTTTATATTCTTAGTCAATATCATAAATTAATTCCTCATCCTTATGTAATTTAACTTAAAACCAAAAAAATGTTGTCCGTTTACTTTTCCTACTGGGAGACTAAGGATCGTTTGTCCCAACACAAGTTTGTGATTTTCTTATTGTTAAATTTCTCCTGATCATGTTTTCTATCCCTCTTCATCAGAACTGAACACTTAGTTTATCATACATATCCATGTTTTCTTACATGGAATCCTAGTATGGGTTATCTTGGGTGACCTTTATACCTCTCTTCCTTTCCTTTAAAGTGATAGTTTTATTGACTCTCTTTCCGATGTGGGACTTTCCAATATATTCTCATGCCCAATTTTAAAAAAATTGCGAGGATGAAATTTGTTGAAGGAGGGTAGAATGTAACACCCCAAGCTTTCATAGTATGTTTCCCTTTGAATAATGTAATGGCGTGCATTGTACGCAACTTCGAGATTTTAACACACCACAACCAATCAAACTAGCCGTTATGAATATTAATACCTACTTTTTAAAATTTTATAAATTCTATCTTTCAAAATGGACTTCATTTTTGGATTCGGAATATCGAAATTAGCCTAGGGTAAAATTTTGGTACTTTTCGGATAACTTTCATATTTTGATGAATAGTGAAAATTACTAAATTTTAATTAAAAACAACTTTTTTGATCAAAATAATTAATATTGATAAAATATAAATTTGAGTAGTTTTAAAGTATATTTAGAATATATTTTTACCATTTAATTCAATGTTTGTCATTGGAAATAATTTCACTATTAAACCAGACATAAACAAGTGCCAATCTTTTGATAGTTATTATCTCTTAAAAACACGCTTTTTGTTTTAACAACGGGAATTAATTTTAAATTAATTTCTGCCACTTATGTGTTTTGAATTTGGAAAAATGGATTCCATATTTGGAATCAGGATTTTCAAATTGTGTAAATAGGTAACTTTTATTTTTAGACATTTTGGATAATTACTTCGGTAAATATTTTCTTTACCATGGTTAAAGGGTAAATCCGGTAAACAAGGGTTAAAAAAATAATATTATAATAATACTAAATTACCCTAAAACGTGTCTTAATCCTATTGGTTGATACATGGTCGACCATGGGCATCTTTGTGTCGATTTTGGGACCCCATGGATCCACTTGTAAGTGATAGGGACACTTTATTTTAATTAAGTTAAAATGAATACAAAAATGACACAAGCATATATCTTTTAGAAAAACAATTGTTACATAGGGTTATATATGTTTGATTTTAGACTATAAATATTCAATAGAAAGATAAAAAGATTTCCTACATAATTATAGTTTATTTATAATTTTTAGGCCTTAAATAATTTAATTTATTTATGACACAATGGTGATGCAGTAATTACCATAATAGTGGAAAATTAGAATAATTGATATTATAAATACCCAAATAAATATAATTTGAGACTTTTATGAATTACACTAATTTTATAAGTTACTATGACATATTAGGATTTATTTAATTAACTTTTCTCGAAGTAATAATTCTGTTATGTGTTTCACAAAAATCAACTATTGAATAGTGTCAAAATTGACATAAAAGAGTTTTTAAAACAAATATTATATTATTAATTGATATTAAATTCCTAAAAAACTAACATTAGCCCAAGAGACTTATATAATGATTGGTGTATCATTAATTAACCACTTGGAAGTCTATTGGATGTATATGGTAAGTTTATTAACCATATAATATAAAAATACAAAGAGAAATTGTAAAAGTCAAACTAATTAACTAAGAGTTAATACTTAAAGATAAGGTTAATATAATGACCCAAAACTGTCTAAATTCTATTGGTTGAGTGTTTTTGCGACCCATACCCACCTTAAACTTTAAATAATCAACTTTTGAGCTATTAGAAGCTGAATATTAATTTATTATAAATTAATATTTCTATATTTTCCAAAGGTGCCCCTCACCCCTCTTATAAAAGGGCACTCCTTCTCATTTTTTCACACCTTCAAAGCCTTTTGGTTCGTCCAAAATCTTCCCAAATACTCTCTGAACTTCCCTCAATACAACCTTGAGGCCTTAGTTTGATCAGAAAGACATCCTAAGGAGCCCTTTTGATCAAATCAAAAGGAAGAACCCGAAGAAGAGGTAATGTTTTCACCACCCCTTTTCAAGTTCCTTTCTTCTTCCACTTCTTATTTCTTTGTTATTACCATTCAGAAATAATAACTCCAGTATATTATTTATACTATGATGTTATTATAAATATGTTACAACCATATTCAGTATTATATCCACTCTTTTAATAACATGTCACCATACGTGCGTACGTACGGCTTACCGTCTCCACGTCGTGGTGTAATTGTAATTCAATATATTATTGTTTGGATGGGTATAATAATTACGTGTAATTCATGTAAATAATAAATATAACATGATAATGATTCTGTATATATGATATACCATCCAATTATATATTATTTTAATATCAAAATAATGATATTGTCGCTCGTGCGTACGTACGGACTACCGTCTCCACGAACGCGATGAGATTCATTCTACATCATATCCATTCAAGTATAATTATCATTTGATGATTTAAAAATAATGTTTAAGAGATTTATATCATTATGGATATAAATAAGATACAACCTATCCATGAAAAACATAGCTTACATAACAAAACATATAAAATAAAACGAGTAAGTTAACACCTGAAACGACGATAATTCTAAGATATTATTAACAAAGCAATGTTAAAAGGTAATATATGATATCATATTAATGTATATGATTCATGAATAATTTAATAACAATTATTTCAACATTATACATGAGGTTAACCTACCCCCAACCAAGGAAAAGTACAAGGTAAGGGGCTTCTTATCTCACTTTTAATTCTGTGAGAATTCCATTGTTCACCACTTATTTATTGCATGTGGTGTGTGTACTGCCAATGATTGTATCAATTGTGTAATATAATTTAATTTATGGATATTGAAATCACCATGGTATGATCCTTATTTCATGGGTCTATGTTTCGTAAGTTACATAATCGATAAGGGAATTTTAAATTTCAATTTCCACTCATTTGGCTTTACGCATATTTCATTGATTACATTACCCCAAGATTATGTGTGGAATCACTATTCATTTGATTATGTCATAATTTCCACTCCCCTTCCTATGGATATACTTTTGATACACATAATCACTCCATTGATAATTTCTCAAGTCATTGATTTGAATTTGATAAGAGTAAGTTTAACTCATTCTCCGTTTGTTGAGTTAAACATCCAATTCGTTGGTGTTGTTTTTACAAGAATATGTGTGAATGTTATTTCATTGTTTTACACTAAATATCGAATCATATTTAGTGTATTTATATTTTTCACACATAATTATGTCGTTGATCTGTCCTTAACCTAAGGATACGGCCTTTATGAGAGATTTCATCTCAATTTACATTCCATTAAGACTTATTTGTTGTTATACACCAAATCACTTTTATGTGGTGTATATAATTTACTTTGACATAATGTATCATGAATTACTTTATTCTCATGATATTACAATGTTTTGATTACCTCAATCATTTGTATTCAAGTGTCTCTCTTTTGGTTATAAACTCTAACTAAAATACAATTTTTAAATGTTTTAAAGACTTATTCTTCTAAATCTTTCTCATTAATGTCCATGTTTTAAAAATTGGTTTTAAGGATTTATTTATATGGACGTTAAAGTTTTAAAATTAAAACACATTTTAAAAGTTTCAAAGTGGTATGGGACACTTTGATTCAAAAATCTATTTTTAAATAGCTTCTTGACAAATAGTTTGAATTTAAATGATTTCAAGGAAATGTGGGATATTTCTCTCAAATAGTTTTGATGATTATTTTCATCTATGTAGATATCCTTCATTATTCTCAATTGAGGTTAATATGATACAATACAATCTTCCATATTGTATAGAATGAGTTTTGTTTGACTGTGGATGTTCTATTTTTATTCCATTCATGGTTTGTGGATAAATTATTGACATTTCGTATGCTAGTTTTAATACGAATGTTTATGTTATGTTTAAAACTTTTCATATGAGGAATGCATTGGACTTAGTAAGTGACGGGTGGATCCCGCTATAGCTCCTCGATGCATCGGTAGGTCTCATGAGACAAAATAGTGTCTTGGCACAAGGCCTTGGCAAAATCTTATTTGTAGTCTTGGCACGAGTCCTTGGCTATGTGGTTATGATAGTCTGGAATTATGCATTCAATCATTATGAAAGTGGTTATTGATATTTCATGTGATCATTCGACTAGTAGAATATCCATGTGAGTAAGTAAATGGTATTATTTTATTTTATATTTTCCATTTTATGCTGAATTTCAAGTTTAAAAGGCTTTCGTTTTAGTTATAAACTGCCTTAAGGGTTTATGCTTATCTATGAAAGCTTCTGCTATAATGTTATCCTTACTGAACATCTGAGCTCACCCCTTTCAGTGTTTTATTTTTCCCAAGATTATGAAGAATTAATTTATGAATGACCTGCATGGATAGTATGAGGGGATATGAAGACAATATGTTTTTGTAGTTTTTTTACCTTATGATGTAATGTAAGACTTATGAATATATCTAGTGTTTCCAAGACTACTAAACTAATCGGTCTTTCAAGACTTGATCCTTTGTGATCATGCCAATGTTAGGTAATAATGCACTGACTCTGGGTATCCAGGGTCGAGGCATTACAGTTGGTATCAGAGGAAGTTTAGTACAAACCTTGGAATCTAGATTTAGATAAACTCTTATTAGAGCATGTAGACCTAAGATGAACTTTGAGGATTAGTATAGAAGAACTTCCTAGAATTTTGGTATTGTAGAGATTTTGTGAGTTTTCCGAGCAATACATCCATGTCTGGATACGAGCAGATAGAGGTGGCTCTGGAATAGATGTACCTAGGGGTAAAACCCGAAAACACCGCTTTGAGCTAGACTCGAACAGGAACTGGAGCACGACAATGGGCCTTGTTGCACTCTTGGTTACGACACTCCCAGGGGATATTCTTAGGATAATTTACATTTTCTTTACAAACTGATTTGAAGTATTATATATATAAGATGAGAGTAAATGACCTTGGTTAATCCTAATGTGTTTCAAATTGAGAATATGGTGACATGTTAATCTCTAAATGATTTTATGACTACTATTACACACACAATGCTTTCTGGTTTTAGTCAATGGCTAGATTTGAAAGAAGTCATAGTGACTTTGAGAATGATTTACATGGTGGGAAAAGTGGTGGAAGTGGGAAACAAAATGGAAAGTTGATAGGTGTAAAATATATCATCTTTATACCAAATCAGTTTTCCAAAAATATTATCAACAACATATATATTAACCAACTCCCGAACTCAAAAAGGAAGTGAAAGGTGATGAATGATAAGAGCTCTGGAAATGGAGACCATAGAGAAAAGAACCCTCAATTTCCATCATGCAAGAAATGTGGAAGGAGACACCCATGAAAGTGTCTCAATGGAACAAAGAAATGCTTTACATGCGGTAAGGAAGGACATAAAGTGAAGAATTGCCAAAGAAAAATGAAGAGTACTATGGAAGAATATAAAAATGGTCCCAAGAGTCCATTTATAGTCATTTGTCGTAAATGTAGGGGACTTGGCCATTACCCGAGTGAATTCCCTATTCTATAGCATATTTTCGTGGTCAAAGAAGAAGCTATGTGGAAATAAATGGTTGGAGAAATGTTTAAAAAGTATTAGTTCTCCTTGTTGATGGGTTTACTTTGGAATAATTTTCTCTTGTAATTGTAACCCCACAGTTTTCCATGTGAGAATGATATTTGAGGAATAATTATCTCTTCTCTTGTGGATATAGGTATAAATAATCATTTGGTTTTATATGATCATTGGGTTTGAGGAAATTATAAGTCATCATAATTTGGGATGAAAATGCAAGGTATGAGTTAAGATTTGTGGTCAAATTATGTTATGGTTATTTTGAGGAATTTATTTCATTTTGGTAATATTATAAAATATAGTTTTTGAAAAAGGACAACACGCAGACCGTGTGACAACCCGTCACGTCGGACAAAGCTGTGGGAATCGAACCCACAGCCAAAGTGCGATTGGGATTTATCGCCTACCACTGGACTACGTGAAGTCCCTGGATAGTGTGACTATTATTTTTGGTTAAATGATTTTATTGATCAACAATAATTTGATTTGGGATCTTATGTTTTATCAAATGAATACCCTTAGTATAGGAAAATGATTTAGTGATTAAGTGATAAATGTTATTCTGGAAGTTGTTCGCTTTGTTGAGTACACTATATGCCAAAGGAAAATAGAGTAGTATGGGGTTTCATTTGAGGAGTAATGGTGGATTTTTATCTATGTTTTTATTTTGGATTTATAATGATTTGGGTTATTTATGGAAATGATTAGGTTAATTACTTTTAAGAATGTGACTTTAAGAGTAACTAATGTCATTTGGAGATAAAATTTAACGTGGAAGACTATATTCTTAATAAGTTTTGGTTTTCAATATTAGTTTTGATTATATTAAAGGATTCTAAGGACAATTGATTATTGAATGGTATTTATTTAACTTTGGGGTATTGTTGGTTTTATTTTGGAAATTAAGATTAGTGTTTATTTCCCTCAAGGAATATCCTTTTGGGGGATCATTAGATCTTGTACTAACCATTTTGGTTTTGATTAATCTCTAAAGACAATGTAAATATATAGTTCATCCTGCATGGATCATGTGATTCTATAGAAGTTTATTGTAGCTCTTCCAGTGTGACCAAGTCTTCTTGAATACTCATCGTTTAAAAAAAATGAGTTAGTGGTGTAAATTTATTAAAGAATGAAACTCTACTTAAAAGTAAGTATATATCTTTATATTCTTAGACAATATCATAAATTAATTCCTCATCCTTATGTAATGTAACTTAAAACAAAAAAAATGTTGTCCGTTTACTTTTCCTACTGGGAGACTAAGGACCGTTTGTCCCAACACAAGTTTGTGATTTTCTTATTGTTAACTTTCTACTGATCATGTTTTCTATCCCTCTTCATCAGAACTAAACACTTAGTTTATCGTCCATATCCATGTTTTCCTACATGGAATCCTAGTATGGGTTATCTTGGGTGACCTTTATACCTCTCTTCCTTTCTTTTAAAGTGATAGTTTTATTGACTCTCTTTCCGATGTGGGACTTTCCAATATATTCTCGAGACCAATTTTAAAAAAATTGCGAAGATGCAATTTATTGAAGGAGGGGAGAATGTAACACCCCAAGCTTCCATAGTACGTTTCCCTTTGGATAATGTAGTGGCGTGCATTGTACGCAACTTCGAGATTTTAACACACCACAACCAATCAAACTAGCCGTTATGAATAATAATACCTAATTTTTAAAATTTTATAAATTCTATCTCTCAAAATTCACTTCATTTTTGGATTCATAATATCAAAATTATCCTAGGGTGAAATTTTGGTACTTTTCGGATAACTTTCATATTTTGATGAATAGTGAAAATTACTAAATTTTAATTAAAAACAACTTTTTTATTCAAAATAATTAATATTGATAAATTATGAATTTGAGTAGTTTTAAAGTATATTTAGAATATATTTTTACCATTTAATTCAATTTCTGTCATTGGACATAATTTCTCAATTAAACCAGACATAAACAAGTGTCAATCTTTTGATAGTTATTATCTCTTAAAAACACGCTTTTTGTTTTAACAACAGGAATTAATTTCAAATAATTTTCTGCCACTTCTCTGTTTTGAATTAGGAAAAATGGATTCCATATTTGGAATCTAGATTTTCAAAATTTGTAAATAGGTAACTTTTATTTTTAGACATTTTGGATAATTACTTCGGTAAATATTTTATTTACCATGGTTAAAGGGTAAATCCGGTAAACAAGGGTTAAAAAAATAATATTATAATAATACAAAATTACCCTAAAATGTGTCTTAACCCTATTGGTTGATACATGGTCGACCATGGACATATTTGGGTCGATTTTGGGACCCCATGGATCCACTTGTAAGTGATAGGACACTTTATTTTAATTAAGTTAAAATGAATACAAAAATGACACAAGCATATATCTTTTAGAAAAACAATTGTTACATAGGGTTATATATATTGGATTTTAGACTATAAATATTCAATAGAAATATAAAAAGATTTAATACATAATGATAGTTTATTTATAATTTTTAGACATTAAATAATTTAATTTATTTATGACACAATGGTGATGCAGTAATTACCATAATAGTGAAAAATAAGAATAATTGATATTATAAATACCCAAATAAATATAATTTGAGACTTTTATTGAATTAAACTAATTTTATAAGTTAATATGACATATTATGATTGATTTAATTAACTTTTTTCGAAGTAATAATTCTGTTATGTGTTTCACAAAAATCAACTATTGAATAGTGTCAAAATTGACATAAAAGAGTTTTTAAAACAAATATTATATTATTAATTGATATTAAATTCCTAAAAATCTAATGTTCGGCCAAGAGACTTATATCATGATATTTGTATCATTATTGAACCACTTGGGGGCCTCTTGGATGTATATGGTAAGTTTATTAACCATATAATATAAAAATACAAAGAGACATTGTAAAAGTGAAACTAATTAACTAAGAGTTAATACTTAAAGATAAGGTTAATATAATGACCCAAAACTGTCTAAATTCTATTGGTTGAGTGTTTTGAGACCCATACCCACCTTAAAATTTAAATAATCAACTTTTGAGCTATTATAAACCGAATATGAATTTATTATAAATTAATATTTCTAGATTTTCCAAAGGTGCCCCTCACCCCTCTTATAAAAGGGCACTCCTTCTTCTCATTTCTTCACACCTTCAAAGCCTTTTGGTTCATCAAAACTCTTCCCAAATACTCTCTAAACGTCCCTCACTACAACCTAGATGCCTTAGCTTGATCATAAATCCATCCTAAGGAGCCCTTTTTATCAAATCAAAAGGAAGAACCCAAAGAAGAGATAATGTTTTCACCACCCCTTTTCAAGTTACTTTCTTCTTCCACTTCTTCTTTCTTTGTTATTACCATTCAAAAATAATAACTCCAGTATCTTATATATACTGTGATGTTATTATAAATATGTTACAACCATATTAAGTATTCTATCCACCCTTTGAATAACATGTCACCATACGTGCGTACGTACGGCTTACCGTCTCCACGTCGTGGTGTAATTGTTATTCAATATATTATTGTTTGGATGGGTATAATAATGATGTGTAATTAATGTAAATAATAAATATAAAATGATAATGATTATGTATATATGATATACCATCCAATTATATATTATTTTAATATCAAAATAATGATATTGGCACTCGTGTGTACGTACGGACTACCGTCTCCACGAACGCGATGAGATTCATTCTCCATCATATCCATTCAAGTATAATTATCATTTGATGATTTAGAAAAAAATTTAAGAAATTTATATCATTATGGATATAAATAAGATACAACCTATCCATGACAAACATTTCTTACATAACAAAACATATAAAAGAAAACGAGTAAGTTAACACCCGAAACGACGATAATTCTAAGATATTATTAACAAAGCAATGTTAAAAGATCATATATAATATCATATTAATGTATATGATTCATGAATAATTTAATAACAATTATTTAAACATTATACAGGAGGTTAACCTACCCCCAACCAAGGAAAAGTACAAGGTAAGGGGTTTCTTATCTCACTTTTAATTCCGTGAGAATTCCATTGTTCACCACTTATTTATTGCATGTGGTGTGTGTAATACCCATGATTGTATCCATTGTGTAATATAATTTAATTTATGGATATTGAAATCATCATGGTATGATCCTTCTTTCATGGGTGTATGTTTCGTAAGTTACCTAATCGATAAGGGAATTTGAAATTTCAATTTCCACTCATTTGGCTTTATGCATATTTCATTGATTATATTACCCCAAGATTATGTGTGGAATCACTATTCATTTGATTATGTCATAATTTCCACTCCCCTTCCTGTGGATATACTTTTGATACACATAATCACTCCATTGATAATTTCTCAAGTCATTGATATGAATTTGATAAGATTAATTTTAACTCATTCTCCATTTATTGAGATAAACATCCAATTCGTTTGTGTTGTTTTTACAAGAATATGTGTGAATATCCTTTATTATTCTCTATTGAGGTTAATATGATACAATAAAATCTTCCATATTGTATCGAATGAGTTATGTTTGATTGTGGATTTTCTATTTTTATACCATTCATGGTTTGTGGATAAAGTATTGACATTTCGTATGCTAGTTTTAATACGAATGTTTATGTTATGTTTCAAACTTTTCATATGAGGAATGCATTGGACTTAGTAAGTGACGGGTGGATCCCGCTATAGCTCCTCGATGCATCGGTAGGTCTGATG
Organism: Viscum album; assembly: GCA_963277665.1. Classification (NCBI taxonomy): domain Eukaryota; kingdom Viridiplantae; phylum Streptophyta; class Magnoliopsida; order Santalales; family Viscaceae; genus Viscum; species Viscum album. The sequence goes on from OY728123.1 coordinate 641,653,933, forward strand.
AGACAAACTAGTGTCTTGGCACAAGGCCTTGGAAAAATCTTATTTGTAGTCTTGGCACGAGGCCTTGGCTATGTGGTTATGATAGTCTGGCATTATGCATTCCATCATTATGAAAGCGGTTATTGATATTGCATGTGATCATTCAACTAGTAGAATATCCATGTGAGTAAGTAAATGGTATTATTTTATTTTATATTTGCCATTTTATGCTGAAGTTCAAGTTTAAAAGGCTTTCATTTTAGTTATAAATTGCCTTAAGTGTTTATGCTTATCTATGAAAGCTTCTGCTATAATTTTATCCTTACTGAGTATCTGAGCTCACCCCTTTCAATGTTTTATTTTTTCCAGTATTATGAAGAAGTAATTTATGAATAACCTGCAGGGATAGTATGAGGGGATATAAAGACAAGATGTTGTTGTATTTTTTTTACCTTATGATGTAATGTAAGACTTATGAATATATCTGTTGTTTCCAAGACTACTAAACTAGTCAGTCTTTCGAGACTTGATCCTTTGTGATCATGCCAATGTTATGTAATAATGCACTGACTCTTGGTATCTAGGGTCGGGGCGTTACAGATTCGGCACTATAGAAAGTGGGAATACCTTGGTCACATAAGCTTTATTCATCCATTGCATAGATTCAGAATAGTAAGTGTGTCATTTTATAAGAATAAATATCATGTCCCATCACCACATTTAATGAATAGTATTCAAAATCTTTCACAACTTGATCTAGAAAACATTTATTAAATTTATGAAAATTAGGATTTATTCACTCCTACATTTTCTTCTACTCTTATTGAAAATATAGAGCACAGTCATAATCATAATAAGAATAGTATTTTCTTATAATTTCCTTATTGGAAATATAATATGTTAATACATAATTTAGATGTGATTTACATTGAAAACATTATGTGTGATGATATCTTATGCAGTATATTAGGATTGAAGAAGAAATCTAAGGACAATGACAATGGTAGACATGATTTGAAATAAATTAAATTGAGAAAACATTTAAATTTACAACTAGGTGATAGTAATTTGTAATACAATCATTTCTCACAATAAAAAATGATTAAAAAAGTGAATGAAACATTTCTTTGAATTTTAAATACCAAAAAGGTGCATGATGGTTATTGATCAAATTTTTCCAACCATCTCAATATGATGATAATGACATTACGAGGGTTGAAAATTCATGATTATTATATTCTACTTCAATAGTTAATCCCAATTTCAATTATTGATTGTTTACCTACAATTTTGTTGATCCATTGATTGAATTTTTTTAAAAAAAATAGATAGCTCTATTCAAGGAATCATCACATGAGTGATTTGAAAAAGTAGTAGGCTAAGATTTTTATTTCACTATGTCACCAAGATAAACAATTTTTGTTATCTTTCTTTGATTCCATGGTCCACTTGAATGTGTATTTAATGGGTGAATTCCTAGTCAAAAATCAAGTGAAATTTAGGTGGATGTATCTAATAGAGAAATACTTAAATACATTGAAATATTATGTGTCAAAATAATTCCATCTATAATCTTCAATTTCCAAGGGATAATTGATGGATGATTGCTAAAAAAAAGTTATATAAACCATCCTGGATTGATGGGGTCCAATTGAAAAAGGGATGAATTATGATATTCACAATGACGATTGGTTTCAAGATTATTGATATGTTTTATTAAACACTCAATTAGTCATTCCATTGATATAGTAAGTTGTATAGTTTCTCTATTATTTATTATGTTTCTATATTTAATTTATTACTTACCTTTGTTGTGTTGTAATTTAGGATGCATATCACTACGTTGAAATAGGAAAGGCCATGTGTAATTGACCATCAAATTCAAAAACATCATTTGAAAAAATTTCATGGGTGGTTAAAAACTCACGTATGTATAAATAATTAATTTAAAACTCTTATAATACAACTAATTTTTATTTTCAAAACCCTTTATCCATTGAATTATGTAAAATTTAAATATTCAAAATATGTGTGATTCAAAAGATCATATTATGAGTGAAGAACACAACCAACTAGCTAATGGATCATTTATTACATCTTTTTTCTATAAGTATTTGGATTCTAATGGATTTTAATTCTCTATTAGTGTTGTTAACATTAACTTAGAAACCGACAATAGAGATATTGGTTGTTCATATATTGACGCAGGTTATTATTATGGATTGTTGAGAGAAATTATTGCGGCAATTTATGGTCATGTATTGAGGCATATATCATTAAGGTGTGATTTGGTCTATCTGATTTGTGGAAAAAAAGTTGGTCACTACCAATTTAATTAGTTAAACTTTAATAATTTTATTTATAAATATTACCAAGTAAACAATATCCCCTTCGTACTAACATTGCAACCAAAGAGAGTTTACTTTTTTTAAATTTATTCTTATTAAAAAGTTCTGGTGAAAATGTCTAGAAGATTAGTTTTTCTGATAGACCGATAGGAATTAGATTTTGTTGACTTTTCTAATCAAACACTTGGACAAACAAATCTAGATATATGAGAAGAATATATACAGTGTGATAGATAAATATTTGAAGGAGATTTGATAGACATTAAATATTAGTGAAATATTGGAATCTTTTTCTAGATAAAGTTCATAAAAAATATAAATTATAGGTATAATCATTAATTTATTTAATTGTACATGTTTTTATTAATGTAGTATTTCATAGGGCGTCTAGATAGGGTCACCAAATGTTGATAATACGTATGTATTCAATTTTTTTATATTAATATATTATAATTTTTTAAGTATATTCCCCTAATTATTTATAATTTATAATTACAAATTCAGTTTCTTATAATTGTATTATGAATTTATGTTTATTAGGATATGGTGTATCTTCTAGCAAACTCAGGGGTCCTGGTAGAGAGTTTTGATCCTAGAACTTCATATTCCAATTCGATGGGTTTTTTATGACACCTTTCATCTAGTTGGGGAAGGTGCGAGTGTATTGACTCGTCATTTGTGGCATATGATATGAGACCCACACATATTCCTTTTGAAAAATTAGGATTGGACTTCATTCCCCCAGGATATGATTGAAATATTATAGAGGGAATATTAAGTAAACTCAATCTGTATTTTTTCATGATATTATTTTTATTATTATCAAAGTTACTAAATATTTTTTTAACAGGGTAATTTTACATCTTGTCCAGATGATTTTTAGGTATTAAGCATCATGAAATGATGAAAATTATGAAATTATTACAAGTAAAGGATGAATAGAGATCACTATATTCCATTTTCAGGTGTTCCATACATTTTACAATGAGTCCCTCTAAGCATTCTTCCAGTGCAGTGGAAGTATTTCGTTCTGTTTTTTTCGATTGAGGTGATGATAGTAAAATGTATTTATTTTCATCTATATGACTCTAATTTTTCATATTACTATTAACTAAATACAATGAATATATATAGATTCTACACATAATTCATGTTATTGAGCAATGAAAGACATGCCTTCTAGACTTGGTACTCAACATGTGCCATATCTCGGACATGATGTAAGATTAGAATTCACAATTCATTCATATATTAAAAATATTATATTATAATAAATATATATATATATATATATATATATTATGTACACCTTTATTATAGTTAGAATAGTGAGTTGAGAAGACCGATCTGATTTAGATTTTGGGAAGAACCTTTTGGTAGGGTTACCCAATGTTTCCAGTGTTATTGTAAAAAAATTATTTAGTAATAATTTTTTTTATTTCATGGAAATTATTCACATATGATCCTTGAATCATTTTGTATATTATATAGGATTCGTACAAAGTTGAGTTAACAGATAAGCCAGAGGAGAAACACTGTATTATTTTTCACATAGATGAGATAATTCATCATTTCTTAGGGCATGACTATCATGGTTATTCATTAACTTATAGAACCGGTTCCCCACAATGCTTAGTTGTTAGATAAGAGGCAGTGGGTGAATACAAGGATGTAGGGATGTGAACACAAACTAAGGTTGATGCATTCATGCCGGCTATGACTCACAATATAGATTAGTGTTTTCAGCAGTTATGTATAGATAATGAGGATATATTATCATATATGTCATCATGTATCAATGTTGTTATGACACAGCATCCTATTGATGGTAAAAAAGTGGTTCCATAAGTATAAAATAAAATAAAACAAACTCATATTGACTTTTATTAATATTATTAAGATACATAATATTTATATATAATGTTTCCTTTAGATACATCTTGTGGATATAATCGTGAGTTCATTGGCGAACCAGATGAAGATGATCCTCATTCATGAGGTGATTTACATTTCCATTATAATATTTAATGTTTCATTTTAGATGAATGATTTAAATGAGTTTATTTTGTTTCCAAGAATACCCCACATAATATTCTAATCATTGTCATATAAATATATCAGATTGTATACACAATATATCCTATATGAATTTTTACCACTTATTCTTTAATAAAATAGATGTGGTAATGACACTCGATTTTCTACACAATTTTATTATTGGATTATCCACTCCAAATAAGTTTATGTGTTCTTCCTTGCAAAAATAGATATAAAAAATTTCACTCTACATCCTTGATCCTTCTTTAATAAAATAGATCTAACAGTGAACTTATGTCCTTGAATTGACTTCTCCTTTTTTAGAATTCTAGAACTTATTTTCCAAAAAATAATAACTCAACCATCATAGACACCAAATGTTGAACAAAATTCTATTCTAATGTTCTAGTCAGCTGACTCAATAAAGTCCATATTTTTTTTTAATAAATATTTCCCATAAGGAATGGCCATAGAATTCCTCCCACAAAAGTTTATCTTGAATTCACTGCATGGACTCCTTAATATCTTTTATATTAATTCCACCCTCCTCACATAACTTATCCAGTCTATACCAACTACCATAGTGATATATACCCTCCTGATTTGTGTCCCAAATGAAACTATTTAGAATTTCTTCAGTTTTTCTAATGACATATTTTGATATTCTAATTACTATAATTACATTCATTGGGATAGATTATATGAAACTTTTGAAATTTTTTTATTCCTTAATCCTCCTAGTTTTATCATAGCTTCTCTGGTCACCAACAGTGTAATTGAAAATATTTTCTCCATTATGGTTTTTTTTGGTAACTGTTATTTCTACTATATTTTTTCTTCAATGGAAATTTTCTTTAATCCTTATTTATATATTTGAGACCAAACTAATATTTCCATATCAATATCACTTTCTTCCTTAGCCACATCACTATTTTATAGTAAAATATGCTCATTTTGGGATATTCAACTAGTTCACAAAAACCTTTTCATCCTGTATTTCTATAATTTTTTCAAATAATTTGTTATATAATTTCTATTCATTTAAAATTAATGAATACACATGTAAAATACCTTCCTCTATGTATTATTTAAAAAATTTATGACTCTCTTTTTTGATAATAACACATTTACTTTAAGAAACTTAAATCTACTTGATGGTTGGATTATTTTTTTAAAACACCAAATATGGTGTATTCAATTTATTAGTACATTATGAAGATATATTAGATATAAAAAATAATTTAATAAATAAATCCTACCTATATGTCTCTGTTTTATTCATTTCAACGAGCATTGTTTGTGCCATAATATAGATGATAAAATTGTTTTATACGATAAATCTATTTTTATGAAGTTCATATGGAAAGAAAAGATTTCATATCCCATTATTCTCAAAGATATATTTTACTCAATTATTGGTTAACTTCATGCCATTTTGGGTGGGTAATATATTAATATTTATCCCAAACATTTTTTACATTAATATTTTTTAAAGGGTGATTCACCTGAACAAATCAGATTTGTAAGAAACAGCCATCAACACTTCAATCCTAATGTATTCATCAATAAATAAGAAAAAATTGATTTTCCCATACATGTATTTTGGTGTCATTAGAAAACACACATCCAGATGAACTAATGTGATAAATAATTTTGAATTATTCTCTTTTCTCTTGTATGTTTTTAAATCAATCTTTCTTTTTTTGACTAGTATAGAATATATGTGTCATCATGTCTAAGCATAGGGATATCTAAATAATGTCATTATATACCAAGTTCTCTAAATATATTAGGATTATATAGATAATCCTCTTTTGCAACATTTTGGTTTCCTCTTCCTTGAGAAACATACACCGATCATATTCCCCATCAATATGATTATGTTTCCCCTTTATTCACCACCCTTAAAAAAACTAAGGAATCACTTCTTTTTATTTTGTAACTTTTCATGTTAAATTTCAATTTATGCATCAATAAAAAAGCCAAATTGTCACTAAGTAAGTTTTTAATGAGGCCATACAATCACATATCATATAGGCACCTTATTTTTTTTCAACTAATCCCTTACTTCTGGATGAAAATAATTTTTTCCCCTATTCATTTTCAGACTGAACTACACTATATTTATTTTATTTGATATTGGTGATAATGAAATTATTCCCTATCATGTGAAGTGTAAAAATAATATCTAGAATTTAGGTTTTATACCTTCCCAGTTCAGTTAAGGATATTTTTGTAATATTGGATTTCTCAACTTTTCTCTTCTTAATCGAAGACAATGGGTTGAAATATTTTGATGATGGATATGGCCATTTTTCCTATTGATCTATCGATCCTTATTTAAATTTAGAAATTAAAAATATGTTTTAAATTTTATATTTTTTATGAAGTCTAATATTACCATTTACTCCATTTTTGAGTCTCCTTTTGAACACTTCTTTTTTAATTTCGATGGATAAACAAACACATTGTGATAAAACCATCTCAACAAAAAAATATAAGATAGTAAAAGAATATTTAGTAAATAAAATTCATCTCATATAGTATTTAATCTATTAATCATTAAAATATCACTTATTAATGAATCAAAATATTTTAATTAATAATCATCACACAATAATAAAACCAATGTTTTGGTGTCTTTATTTACTATTTGAAGTAATAATAGCTGGCTTCTGAGTGTTGTGTATCTCAATCATTAAGGTGGATATTAATTTTTTTGGTTTTTCATAAACCACTAATTTTATTTTCTTTTAAATAGGATTGAAAATTAGTTTACCTTTTCTTTTATAATATTACACATGTTGTTAATGAATTACAAATTTAGTATAAACTTTGGAATCTTATGTATCCTTTTATGGGTTAAAGAAATTGAACATCCTAATTCCATAAAAGGAGTATGAAGTCATTATTGATCACAAAACTATAACCAAAACCTCATGGATTAATATTATAATACTTATATTCTTTTTACATAATATTTCACTATGTTTTTCAGACATCAATAATCTAAACATTTTCTTTAACATTGAAAAAGAGTTAAAATTTATTAATTAAATTTTCTTACTTTCCATATTTGTGTTTCTCAATATCTACTTTCAATTATAAATTTTACAATTATTTTTTCTGAATATAGATTTTATAATCCAACATTAACACATTAGATATATTTTTTAGCTCTACACAGGTAAATTCTTTCATGTGATATATCTCGATCAGCATCAATATCACCTCTACCCCCAATTGTGGAGGCTTTATAATTGATATCATCTACTTATTTCATCGATAAAACAACCATAAGGGGTTATTCACAAAGGTATATACAATCATAAACAACTTATAATTTTATTTTTTCAATAATATAATCATATTTTTAATTTATTCACTTTATCATGAAGAATTTAACCTATGGTTTCTTCTATTGTCCACACCTTCTAATGATTTCATCATTGATTATTTTATCTCATCATTATCTGAAACATTTTAGGACACTAATGTATAATATAACTAAATTTACAAAACAAAAATAATCCTGATGAAACTTACCAGTGAATTATACTTTTCTATTTTTTTCTTAGAATAGTAAAAAATATACAATCTCATCAATTATCCACCTACAGATTTATTTTAGTTTGAATGTTTCTTCATATAAATGAATTTTATCTCCTAATATTTTAGTTGAATTACGGAATCATTATAATTACTACTCATTTAATTTCCCATAAGTGTGATAAATATTATTTCAAATGTTTCCTCCTTAATATTAAAATCATCAAGAAGTGAAAAAATAATAATGAGCTAAGATGGTAGTATTTTTCATATCAACGTTCATATTTTGTATCATTAATTATCTGCCTAATATGGAACATTACTTCCAAAGTATAATTTAATTAATAAAATAATTCATTAAATGATTCATTATTATTGATTCTTAAATAATTAAACTTATTATATAATAATTCATCAATTCTCAAAATTTTGAATCACCCTCATAAGTATTCAGAATATTCTAGCACATTCCATACAAGGTCTTGCATGAAATCACTATTGAATAGTTGTGGTTAGATAAATTTTTCCATAAAGCACTATTTAACTTTATATCCACATACAATTATTTATTTTTTCTATTTTAATGATATCCACTCACTATAAAATTTATTATCCCATTTATTTCTTCTATGTAAATGTCCATACCCAATGACCAAAAAAATTGCTTCATTTTTTTCTAGTCATGAAAATTTCTATCTTAAAAATATGTATTATATTATAGTCGATAATAGTTTAAATGAGTTTTAAATAAAGATAACTACACAGTATAACACTTGGTATGATAAAGTTTTTCCCTAAAATGGTATATACCCAATGATGGGATGTATGAATTAAGTTATTCTAATTTTAATTTTATTATTATTGATTGTTCCCCACCTTTATTGGGGAATAATATTTTTTATTTTATTTTTATTTTAAAAAACATTAGGTTTAAATTCCATCTTAAATTTTAGATCTTGTATGTGGCATTGAATTTTAGTTTCTATTTCCTTTTTCTCTATTTTAATACTTAAATGCAACTTATACCAAGTGTATGACTTTAGTGTATTCTTTTGGTTATTCTTCTCTAATGGAAGTGTATCCCCATTATGTAATTTTAATACATTCTTTGTTGAGTCAATAAGGTTTTCCTTATGACTTTTCTATTCCTTCTTGTTTTGAAAATCACAAACACCTTATCTTTAAGGAAAATTTCTTTTATAAGGAAAATTGCTTTTATAAGGAAAATCGCTTTTATAAGGAAAATCTCTTTTATAAGGAAAATTATCCTTATCATATTTTCATTATCTATATCCATATATTTCTTAAGTATAAGAATCGGATTCATTTCTATATTCTCGGAATCATTTAAAACTTTGATATGAAGCATTCTGTTTTAGGCTCCGAATTCTGGATGAGAATTGTAAAGAAGTTCCACTCCAAATTCTAGATACGAACCCTAATAAAGTTCTACTCTAAATTCTGGATACGAACTCTCTTGAAGTTTGACACCGAAATCTAATGAAGAATACTGATTACGAATTCTCATTACGAATTATGATGATGAATTCTCATTCTGAATTCTCATTCTAAATTCACCTATTAAATAGAATCTGATCATCTTTGCTTTATACACTCCGAATTTATTTAGACTCCAATTAATATTTTTGGTTAGACTCCGAACTTTCATTTTTCTTACTCTTTTATAATTTGTCTACTCTTTAACATTTTTCTTACACTCCGAATCTTCACTCCGAAATTTTTAACTAATCTTGAAATGATGTCGTACTTTATGTTACACTTGTTTTGTTATAAAACGATGTCGTCTATTCCATTATAAACTAACTGTTGGTTAAGTGACACCTGTATAGGTCCCTATAATTTTTAAGGAAAATATGACCGTTGGAAAGGAGGCTGATCGAGCCTATAAATAGAAGCTCATTTGAAAGAGCTTCAAACACAATGAAGTTGATCGATCTAGAGACCACACGCTAATAAGGTGATTTCTAGGGAGAGAAAGCTTTTCATGCTTTGTGCATACTGAACCGCTCGTTCAGTTTTTTCTTCGTGAGACTCCGAATGTTGGTGATTACATTCGAGGACTTCTGAGGATAGGAAGACAGAGGTGCTGACTACCTTAAAGTTCGAGGGATTCCTTACTGAGGAAGATAGAGGTTCCAACTACCTTGAAGTTGAGGGCTTGAGGGGATAGAAAGACAGATATTCTGATCTTCGTATCGAGGGCTTAACCTGATTTGGGTAAGACAGAATTTCTTGAAAGTATAAATCAGGGGACCTTTATCCAAGGTTGTTGGATACCCTTCTCTTTGGGTTAAAAGACTTATATTTTGTTATTTGTAGTTTTACTACCTATTTGTTTCCGCTGCATATTGTATTGTAAGGAAATTATACATTTATTATACCTCTCTACTTATACTCTATTTCATTTAGATTCTATACGCTTTAAGGTAGAATCTCATATTGTTATCTTTAGTTTTGTTTCAATTTCCGGATCCATATTTATGTAACCTACTTTCGGAATCTCTTTCTAGTTTTAAGCAAGTACATAGAACTTTAAGTTTATAACTTCATTCATTATTCCAATTTTTAAATTGGTATTAGAGGTTTTGTGAATTTTCTTAGTTTTACTATGTTAAACTTAGAACTTTCCTTATCTAAGGAAAACAAAGTTATTCGTAACTAACTTTAAAGGTTCCAGAGGAATTTTTTTAAAGTGTATAATTCACCCCCCTCCCCTCTTTTATATTGAGCATCTACATCATTATTTCGATCCTACATTCTTACACATTAATTAAAACATACATACCTTGAAATGGGTTTATTTACTATATATTGTTTATATTTCTTAAATATACTTCCATGACATACTCAATTAGAATGAAATCATCATTGGTTGGCATAATTTCTTACTCACTTTCCAAATTTTTTATTATGAGAAGTTACACTTGGGAATTAAAAAATTTAATCCATGCCTTTGTATTTTTAGAGATTAATAAAACCTTGTATCTATCCTTGAGATATTTAATTCAGTATATTTTATGTGTTATTTATTTGTTTTGATAAAATTCTCCACCCTCTATTTATTAAAATTTTATATTTAATATTCTTTAAATATTCGAAAATGGTCTTAGTTCTTTTATCCCAATCAATTGAAGTTATTTTTTTATAAGTAAATTAATTGAAAATTTGTTCATGAATTCCTTTATAAACTCAAATTTTTAGTTAGAGTGACACTTTCTTGATCACCTTAATGTATGTCATATTGGTCCCTAAAATATCAATAGTATGGTTTAGGAAATATATCATCCTACTAATGATTCAAAAAATGTAAAGCTTTAAATTTCCCTTGAATATTTGAAATTATAACATTAATAGTATTCTATTAACACCTCTATGGGGTTTCCATTTCATTCCTCTAATTTTGTTGGATATATTTTAAAAATAGATCATTTCTTACTAGCCTTTCTGTGTTTCCATCCTACTGTATTTGGAGTTTTTCCTATGAACACATCTCTGAATTTACCTTATAATCTTGATTTTTGAACCATTTTTTAAGAACCTTTTAATTGATTTGATTATACCATTAATAAATATAACCATGTAATACACAAAAAATAAGTGATATATGGTGTGATTCCAGATGAAATATTTCTAATGGAGAACCCATAAGATGTGATCTGGAAAATGAATCCTGATAATGCATTATAGAGGGTGGAAAATATTATATTAGTTAGATGGATATGTAAATATAATAGGGGGTAGAATTGTAGTCTAAAATATGGAAACTTATTTTTATCCCTCACAAATGTTATGTTGATCAAAAAGTATAATTATTGATCAATTTAAAATATATCAAATTAACATAGTAAAAATAAAGTTAAAAATAGAAATAAAACTATAGGTTGTCATACTATTATTGAATAAATTTAATAAGTGTCACATAAATAAAAAGAACAACAATAACTATAGATTGAATTGTGAAATGGTTTAGCATACGGTACATCAATCGAAGGTGTCATTCTTTTGTGATGACAAAAAACACATTTTTAGTGTCATAGAGCCCCAAAACATGTGTGTAATGATCATATATATAGAAAAAGACCTCATAATGACTTGAAAACAAAGGAAAATAATTTTATTATTACTATTGATTTTTATGACAAGATAAATAATCCATCAGGCATTCGGTCTGCCCAGAGTGACTGAATATGCTATTTTTTGAGTTTTGACTCCATTTAAAAAGGTTATTCTATGGGTCAAAACCAATTGAAAGGCATCTGAATGTCATTGAATAAGTTGAAAAAAAAACATAAAGTGAATTTTTTAAAAATTGAGTGCATGGAATTTCAATCTGAGCTAGCGTTTCTTTGAGAGGACCGAAAAAGCACTTTTATTGTCCTAAAACACCAAAATTCATGATTAATAGTCATATCTATAGAAAAAACCTATAAATGACTTGAATTAAAATTAAATTCATATTATTATTGTTTTTTATGCGTTTAAGGATACAGAATGTCAATCGGATGTGATTTTTTCCTGGAACGAATGAATATGGGGTTATTATTGTTTTGATGCCCTTTAAAAACATGTGAGGAGTAAAAACTAGCTGATGAGATTTGAATGTTGTGAAATAAGAAGAAAAAAACTAATGGTCGAAACCAAATAAATGGAATGACTTGAAATCATAGTAAAATCATCCTATTTTTATTTGTAATTTTTATGAGTTAACGGAACATCAATCGGTGATGTGTTCTGTAACAGCCCGAGATTTTATGAAAAATATTCTTTTTAATTTTATTATTGTCTTGTGTTGTACGCTACACCAAAAGGAGCTTGCACAACACGCATCTTTTACTTTCCTTGCATTACAAGCAATCGCAACCTTCCTCGATAGCGTGTGTAGTACGCAATACTGAGTTTCACGAAACAACGATATGCTATTAAAATATTATTAAAACTAGCCATTATGAATAGTAATAACCACTTTTTAAAATTTTTAGCTCTCAAAATGGACTTCATTTTTGGATTCGGAGTATCGAATTTAGCCTAAGGTGAAATTTTGGTACTTTTCGGATAACTTTCATATTCTGATGAATAGTGAAAATTACTAAATTATAATTAAAAACAACCCTTTTAATCGAAATAATTAATAGTGATAAATTATTAATTTGAGTGGTTTTAAAGTATATTTATAATATATTTTTACAATTTAATACAATGTTGGTCATTGAATGTAATTTCACATTTAAACCAGACATAATCAAGTGTCAATCTTTTGATAGATATTGTTTCTTAAAAACCCGCTATTTGTTTTAACAGCGGGATTTATTTATAAAATTAATTAATTCAACTTATATGTTATGAATTTGGTAAAATAGACTTCATTTTTTAATTTGGAATATGAAATATAGCTTAGGATGAAATTTTGGCATTGTTCTGAAAAACATCAATTTTTGATGAATAGTGAAACTACTAAGTGGTAGTTAAAAAAACTGAATTTTTCATAAAACTTAATTTTACCGCTTCTGTGAATAGAATTTCAAAAATCCGAGAGACACGGTTGATGTCAGTAAGTAAAATGTGGTTCAATGAGATGAAAATAATTTTTGGTGAATAGTAACTTTTTACTTTTATTTACCACGGTTAAAAGTAAATAGGCTAATTAAGGATAAGAATGATATTAATATTACCCTAACACATGTCCTAATTCTATTGGACAAGTGTATCTCGACCAAAAACAACCTTAAGTGTAAAATATAATCATTTAGGCCCACTTGGATTAGATTAGGACATTTATTATTATTTAATTCAAAGAAGAGTTAAAAGAGTTAAAATCAAAGTATATTTACTAAAACATTTTTACTATAGGGTTGTAAATAAGATAAATTAGATTGTAAATATTCATTAGAAAGCTAAAAAGATTTACTACATGATGATATTTTATTTGTAATTTTTAGACATCAAATAATTTAATTTATTTATGACACAAATATGATGAAGTAATTATCTTATTAATGAAATATTGACATAATTGATATTATAAATACCAAAATAAATGTAATATAAGACTTTTTATTAATTCAACTAATTTTATAGGTTACTATGATATATTAGTGTTGATTTAATCAACTTGGTTCGAACATATAATTCTGTTATGACTTTCAAAAAAATCATATATCAAATAGTGTCAAAATTGACAAAAAATAGTTTTTAAATCAAATATTATATTATTAATTGTTATTTCATTCCTAAAAATCTAAGGTTCGGCAAAATGACTTAGATAAGGATATATGTATTAATAATATACAATTTGGGGTTCGTTTGGCATGTTATAGTAAGTGTATTAACCATATAGTGAAAGAAAACAAAAAGACACGGTAAAAGTTAAATTATTTAACTTAGAGTTAAATCTAATTGATAAGGTTAAAATAATACCCTAAACTTGTCTAAATCCTATTGGATGATAGGATTTCGACCCATCACCACTTTAGCTTCCAAATAAGACCCTTTGTAACCATTATAAACCGATTTTGACTTTAATATAAAATAATATTTTGAGATATTCCTAAGGTGCCCCTCTCCTCCCTTATAAAAGGGCACCTCCTCCCCCTCCTCCTCACACCAATTTGAGCACTCAAGCTCGGCCAACCCCTGCCATTTTCTCCTCTACACTTTCCTAGAATAATCCTAGAGGTCCTGGTTTTCTTCAAACACCAATCTTAGTTCCCTAAGTGGAGGATTCAAAGAGGTGTTCCAAAGAAGAGGTAATATCGGTTACCGATCTTTTCAATTTCTTTCTTCTTCAACTTCTTCTTCTTTAGTTGTTTCATTATAAATTAATAACATCAGTATTTATTATATACTTATATGTTATTATAAATATTAAACAAATCTAATTAACCTTCTATCCATCCTACGGAAAAAGGAAATCACCGCGCGTGCGTACGTACGGAATACCGTCTCCACGCCGTGGTGTAATCTATTTTCCGCCACCACCTTAATTGGATGGGTATAAAGGTGTAATGAGTAACTACATATTATTATTATAAATTGATATTGATACTTAAATAGTATACATACACTTCAACACAATTCCACGACCATGGGAACGATATCATCGCTCGTGCGTACGTACGGACTACCGTCTCCACGACGCGTTGAGATTCATTCTCAATGATTAACCATTCATGAATGATTATAAAGTATATATAATAAGTACTAATGAAATATATGACCTAATAATGATACTGTAATTATTTATATTTATATATACGTCATCTACTTAATTCCATTCAATTCAATAAGGAAACGAAAACAGCGTTCATGCGTACGTACGGACTACCGTCTCCATGAACGGTGTATTTCTTTCCATTTACTGATTTATTATATATGTGTATTATGAATATATATATATAAATCATGTTTTATATTATGGAATTAATTAATCATGATCTAAGTAATCATATGAATAATTACAAGTTAAAAACACGAACGACAAATGAGACGATTTTACCCAAAACGCTACTTTAACATGAATTTACAAAAGAACGGGTAATATAAAGTCATAAGTGGGCCATATATGATATAATAACAATGAATATGATTCTGGAATAAGTCAATAACATGATTTAAATCATTATACAGTAGGTTCGGACACTTACAAAGAAAGTCGGACCTAAGGTAAGGGAAATATCACAATCTCATTTTTATCCGAGATTGTTTATACGTTGGTATTTACAGGGGTGTATTTTATCATCCACATCCATGTTTCATCAATATGTAATATTATTTCCATCCACCTACAATTTTTTAAATCCATTTTTACCCTTCGGTGAGTTTTTAGTAATATGTATGAAAGGAATCTTTTGTCGTTTTTCGTATGAGGTACTTTTTGACTTTTCCAACAAAAGTACGAAGAATGTTTTTTTTAACTTATACGGCATGAATGGATTTTTAAAACATTATTTCCAAGAAACTTCCTTTACAAGTTTTCAAGTTTATTTTTAATCAACTTCTTTTATTTTAATGTCGTATGACATGTTATGAAAGGAAAAATGTTTTTGAAGTAGAAAGGTTATTTTCCTCAAGAATGGAGTTCAAGTATTTTATCAAAATTATTTTCCATCTAAGATAATAAAAGGGTTCTGTTTTTATCCCTATTATTACATTGATTTGATTATGTTGTGAGGGAATTATTTTTATGAAGTCATTTACCTTATATGATTTGTTTTATGATGTCATGGTGTTTCAAGAATCCCATTTTTATTACATGTGTTATGCGATGATGTATGATTTATGATTTATGTGGCACACATAAGAAAGGATTCATTATAAGATGGGTGAGACCTATATCTCCCTCCAATGCATTGGGTAACGATTTTATATCTCATGAGATAGACATGGATGGAACGGTAGGTTATACCGGTTCAGTGAAACAGGACTGGAATGAGGGTGACTCGGTTCAGAAAGGGACTTTTTACACTAAGATAGTCTTGGCAATGAGTCATGACTAACAAGAAATGATTTTCCATGATTATGTGTGAATGACACAAAGTTTCAAGTTTCATGTTATGATTATGGGGATCTCATTTTCACTTCTATGATTTATTCCATGTTAAGATATTATGATCTCTTTTTCAGGTTATGATTTTCAAAAAGATATGATATGATTTTTATTTCCTTTATTTGCCCTTGCTGAGCATTTGAGCTCACCCTTTTATGTTTTCTTTTCCCCAGGATATAAAGAAAGGTTTTAGGTAAAAAAAGGGAAGATCTTTATGGGAGATATTGAAGATCTTTCACCAGGATTAGAAGATTACGTTCCGAGTTTCCAAAGACACTAAACTATTACAATCCTTGTGTGTGTGTTTTTGTTATGTACCAAGTATTCCGCAAAAGTAATGTAATGTCCATGTACGTCAAGCTTCGGGTCTCTACAGTTGGTATCAGAGGAAAGGTTTAGTCAACCTTTGGAAACTAGGATGCGAGAACTTTAGTGAGATCCCTAGATATATTTCTAAGGTATGTCAAGGGATGTCCCTAAGGTTAAGTATACGTATAGGTTATAGTACTAGAATTACGCTAACGATCATAGAATTAAACCTAAGATGTTAGATAATGAAGGTACTCCCCCTTTATTATGTGGTTTTCCCTAGCATGATTTTTTCCTCTCACACTATTCTTTTTGGGTTTTAGACGATGGATGGAACCCGAAGGAACCGTGTTGATCAATGCAATGGAAAATGAAATGATTGCCCTCCTGAGAAAACAAATGTTATGGGAGATGGAGTGAAAAATCTTATTGCTATACTTACACAAGGTATGAATCATTCTGGACTTCCAAATGAGCAGAGAAGGGAACAATATTCTATTGAGTCCTTCATGAGGCAACGTCCACCTTCTTTCAGTGGGTCTTCTGATCCACTTGTTGCTGAACAATGGATCAGTACCACTGAAAATATATTTTCAGTTCTTCAATGTTCTGAGAATGATAAAGTCATCTTAGCAGTATATCGTTTGGAAGGTGAAGCTGGTCAATGGTGTAATCTTATCAAGAATACGAGGCAAAGAGATGAAATTGAGTCCATGGAATGGGACGAGTTCAAGAACTTGTTTTTCAGTAAGTACTTCCCTCGTATTCTTCGAACAAAGATGGAAAAGGAGTTTCTTGAGCTGAAGCAGAAGGATGATGAATCTGTTGGTATATACGAAGAAAATTTTACAAGACTTGCAAGGTATGCATCTGGCATTATCATCCAACCTGAGAGTAAAGTTGATTGATTTTTCAGTGGATTAAAACCAAGTCTTCGAAGGGCATTAGCTATAAGAGACTTTAGTAGCTATGAAGAAATTGTGCATTGTGCTATCAAGGTAGAAATGGAAGTTGGTGTTACATATCCATCTCATGGTTTTGACAAGAAACGAAAGATGGAGTTCAAGGAGAAATCTCAGAATAATGGTGAAAAGAAGATGGATGTTTCCAAATGCACAAAGTGTGGAAAGAAGCATGGTGGAGATTGTCTTAAAGGGACTAGAAAATGTTTTAAGTGTGGAAAAGAAGGTCATCGAGCAGCTGAGTGTCGAAGTAATGGAAAAAGGGTTTCTAATGATGTGAATAAAGCAAACACTGCATAGAACGCACCACCAACACTTAAATGCTTCAAGTGCAAGGAAATGGGGCATTATGATAATAAATGCCATAATCCAAGGGTTAGTGATGATCGACATGAGCAACCGCTTAAGGCAAAGGAAAAAGTGAAGTCACATGCGATCACTATTGGAGATGTTGAATATGACAACTATGTGGTGGAATGATTAAGTGTTTATGTAATGGGATTCCAAAATAATGTTGTATCATGGAGTATTGGAATATTTATGTATTGGTCTAATGTGGTATTCAATGTGATTGAGATATTTTTTGAAATAAAATGATATGCGCATAATGAAGGGAAAACAAGAAAATGAAATGTTTAACAGTATTCATGGGCTCATGATTGATATAAGGACTAAGTGATATCATGGTTTGAGTATATAGAATTTTGAGGATTTTGGTATGTGGAAGGTATTAAATTTTAACTGCATTCATGTTTTCACTAAGGTATTCAAAAGAATACATGATTAAGGACTTTGAATGTTTGGAATGTGACCAACAAAACATATCTTATGATATATGGGGATTGACAATGGTGTTAAATCTCTGGTAATCGTTTTCACTATGTTATGAGAGTGGACTGCAGTATTATGGATAAGCCTAAAGATTGGAATGGATTATGTTGGAAATAAGTTAGTATTGTTTAAGGATAGAAGTTTTCTCGATATTATTGATGGGATGTTATAGTAATATAGTTTTAGAAAAAGGACAACCTGCAGGACGGGCGATAGCCCATCGCGTCGGACAAGGCTGTGGAAATCGAACCCACAACCGAAGTGCAACTGGCCTTTATCACCTACCACTGGCCTACAGGAAGTCCCTGTTTAGTAGAAACTAGTTTTATTATATTAAGATATATGACATATGATGTATAAGTCCATTTTAGGAACCATATATGATTAATCTCACTATAGATAGACTTATGTATATAATGTTTTTGCTAACCTTTTCTTTGAGACAGATGGAATGACCTGTCATTCTATCACATGATCTGCTAACACTTCACGAATAACAAATTCAACTTAATTTATTTAAGAGATGAAGTGGAAATTGTTAAAGGCATGAACAAAAGTGAGATTGTACCAAAATAAAGTAAGTATTTATTCTAATTCAAATTCTTTAACTTTAGGGAAACGATCTTGAAGACCAAAAATGTTGTCCTAATGATCTTATATCTGATGAATCAGATGGTACCTTGGATCGTCACAAATTTATGGCTTTGTGATTCCTGGCTTTTCCATAGCCATGTTCTCTACCACTCTCCATCAGAACATGATGGTTAGATTTCTCTTCAATATCCATATTTTCACCTATGTGGAAACCCAGTGATTAGTTTATTTGGGTAACCATTACGTTTCATACTTTTGTTTTTAAAGATTGGTTTTGATATTCCTTTTTATGATGTGGGTTTCTATTAAATAAACTTTCGAATAGTAAACCATTTATAACCCCGATGAATTTTGAGGGTGAAATTCATTTTAAGGGGGGTAGAATGTAACAGCCCGAGATTTTATGAAAAATATTATTTTTAATTTTATTAATGTCTTGTGTTGTACGCTACACCAAAAGGATCTTGCACAACATGCATCTTTGACTTTCCTTTCATTACACGCAATCGCAACCTTCCTCGATAGCGTGTGTAGTACGCAATACTGAGTTTCACGAAACAATGATATGCTATTAAAATATTATTAAAACTAGCCGTTATGAATAGTAATAACCACTTTTAAAAAATTTTAGCTCTCAAAATGGACTTCATTTTTGGATTTGGAGTATCGAATTTAGCCTAAGGTGAAATTTTGGTACTTTTCGGATAACTTTCATATTCTGATGAATAGTGAAAATTACTAAATTATAATTAAAAACAACCCTTTTAATCGAAATAATTAATAGTGATAAATTATTTATTTGAGTGGTTTTAAAATATATTTAGAATATATTTTTATAATTTAATACAATGTTGGTCATTGAATGTAATTTCACATTTAAACCAGACATAATCAAGTGTCAATCTTTTGATAGATTTTGTTTCTTAAAAACACGCTATTTGTTTTAACAGCGGGATTTAATTATAAAATTAATTAATGCAGCTTCTATGTTATTAATTTGGTAAAATAGACTTCATTTTTGAATTCGGAATATGAAATATAGCTTAGGATGAAATTTTGGCATTGTTCTGAAAAACATCAATTTTTGATGAATAGTGAAACTACTAAGTGGTTGTTAAAAAAACTGAATTTTTCATAAAACGTAATTTTACCGCTTCTGTGAATGGAATTTCAAAAATTTGAGAGACGCGGTTGATGTCAGTAAGTAAAATGTGGTTCAATGAGATGAAAATAATTTTTGGTGAATAGTAACTTTTTACTTTTATTTACCACGGTTAAAAGTAAATAGGGTAATTAAGGGTAAGAATGATATTAATATTACCCTAACACATGTCCTAATTCTATTGGACAAGTGTATCTCGACCACAAACAACCTTAAGTGTAAAATATTATCATTTAGGCCCACTTGGATTAGATTAGGATATTTATTATTATTTAATTCAAAGAAGAGTTAAAAGAGTTAAAATCAAAGTATATTTACTAAAAGATTTTTAATATAGGGTTGTACATAAGATAAATTCGATTGTAAATATTAATTAGAAATATAAAAAGATTTCCTACATTATGGTATTTTATTTGTAATTTTTAGACATCAAATAATTTAATTTATTTATGACACAAAGATGTTGCAGTAATTATCTTATTAATGCAATATTGACATAATTGATATTATAAATACCAAAATAAATGTAATTTAATAATTTTTATGAATTCAACTAATTTTATAGGATACTATGATATATTAGTGTTGATTTAATCAACTTGGTTTGAACATATAATTCTGTTATGACTTTCACAAAAATCATATATCAAATAGTGTCAAAATTGACACAAAATAGTTTTTAAATCAAATATTATATTATTAATTTTTATTTTATTCCTAAAAATCTTAGGCTTGGACAAATGACTTAGATAAGGATATATGTATTAATAATATACAATTTGGGGTTCGTTTTGCATGTTATAGTAAGTGTATTAACCATATAGTGAAAGAAAACAAAAAGACACGGTAAAAGTTAAATTATTTAACTTAGAGTTAAATCTAATTGATAAGGTTAAAATAATACCCTAAACTTGTCTAAATCCTATTGGATGATAGGATTTAGACCCATACCCACTTTAGCTTCGAAATAAGACCCTTTGGAACCATTATAAACCGATTTTGACTTTAATATAAAATAATATTTTGAGATATTCCTAAGGTGCCCCTCTCCTCCCTTATAAAAGGGCACCTCCTCCCCCTCCTCCTCACACCAATTTGATCACTAAATCTCGGCCAACCCCTGCCATTTTCTCCTCTCCACTTCCCTAGAATAATCCTAGAGTTCCTGGTCTTCTTCAAAGACCAATCTTAGTTCCCTAAGTGGAGGATTCAAAGAGGCGTTCCAAAGAAGAGGTAATATCCATTACCGATCTTTTCAATTTCTTTCTTCTTCAACTTCTTATTCTTTAGTTTTTTCATTATAAATTAATAACATCAGTATTTCTTATATACTTATATTTTATTATAAATATGAAACAACTCTAATTAACCTTCTATCCATCCTACGGAAAAAGGAAATCACCGCGCGTGCGTACGTACGGAATACCGTCTCCACGCCGTGGTGTAATCTATTTTCCGCCACCACCTTAATTGGATGGGTATAAAGGTGTAATGAGTAACTATATATGATTATTATAAAGTTATATTGATACTGAAATATTATACATACACTTCAACCCAATTCCACGACCATGGGAATGATATCATCGCTCGTGCGTACGTACGGACTACCGTCTCCACGACGCGATGAGATTCATTCTCAATGATTAACCATTCATGAATGATTATAAAGTATATATAATAAGTAATAATGAAATATATGACCTAATAATGATACTGTAATTATTTATATTTATATATATGTCATCTACTTAATTCCATTCAATTCAATAAGGAAACGAAAATAGCGTTCATGCGTACGTACGGACTACCGTCTCCATGAACGGTGTATTTCTTTCCATTTACTGATTTATTATATATGTGTATTATGAATATATATATATAAATCATGTTTTATATTCTGTAATTATGTAATCATGATCTAAGTAATCATATTAATAATTACAAGTTAAAAACACGAACGACAAATGAGACGATTTTACCCAAAACACTACTTTAACATGAATTTACAAAAGAACGGGTAATATAAAGTCATAAGTGGACCATATATGATATAATAACAATGAATATGATTCTGGAATAAGTCAATAACATGATTTAAATCATTATACGGGAGGTTCGGACACTTACAAAGCAAGTCGGACCTAAGGTAAGGGAAATATCACAATCTCATTTTTATCCGAGATTGTTTATACGTTGGTATTTAATGGGGTGTATTTTATCATCCACATCCATGTTTCATCAATATGTAATATTATTTCCATCCACCTAAAATTTTTTAAATCCATTTTTACCCTTCGGTGAGTTTTTAGTAATATGTATGAAAGGAATCTTTTGTCGTTTTTCGTATGAGGTATTTTTTACTTTTCCGACAAAAGTACGAAGAATGTTTTTTTAACTTATACGGCATGAATGGATTTTTAAAACATTATTTCCAAGAAACATCCTTTACAAGTTTTCAAGTATATTTTTAATCAACTTCTTTTATTTTAATGTCGTATGACATGTTGTGAAAGGAAAAATGTTTTTAAAGTAGAAAGGATATTTTCCTCAAGAATGGGGATCAAGTATTTTATCAAAATTATTTTCCATCTAAGATAATAAAAGGGTTCTGTTTTTATCCCTATTATTACCTTGATTTTATTATGTTGTGAGGGAATTATTTTTATGAAGTCATTTACCTTATATGACTTGTTTTATGATGTCATGATGTTTCAAGAATCCCATTTTTATTACATGTGTTATGCGATGATGTATGATTTATGATTTATGTGGCACACATAAGAAAGGATTCATTATAAGATGGGTGGTACCTATATCTCCCTCCAATGCATTGGGTAAAGATTTTATATCTCATGAGATAGACATGGCTGGAATGGTAGGTTATACCTGTTCAGTGAAACAGGACTGGAACGAGGGTGACTCGGTTCAGAAAGGGACTTTGTCCACTAAGATAGTATTGGCAATGAGTCATGACTAACAAGAAATGATTTTCCATGATTATGTGTGCATGCCACAAAGTTTCAAGTTTCATGTTATGATTATGGGGATCTCATTTTCACTTCTATGATTTGTTCCATGTTAAGATATTATGATCTCTTTTGTAGGTTATGATTTTCAAAAAGATATGATATGATTTTTATTTCCTTTATTTGCCCTTGCTGAGCATTTGAGCTCACCCTTTTATGTTTTCTTTTCCCCAGGATATAAAAAAAGGTTTTAGGTAAAAAAAAGGAATATCTTTATGGGAGATATTAAAGATCTTTCACCACGATTAGAAGATTACGTTCCGAGTTTCCAAAGACACTAAACTATTACGATCCTTGTGTGTGTGTTTTTGTTATGTACCAAGTATTCCGCAAAAGTAATGTAATGTCCATGTACGTCAAGCTTCGGGTCTCTACATGTTCTTCCCCGAACAACTGGATATGTGATTCTTAAAGGTTTGACAACCTTTAAAAAGGTGTTTCTAAGGTCAAAACCAACTAAATAGTATTTTAATGATGTGAAATTAGATAATTACAATAGTATACTAAATTGTAAAATGTTTGAGTAGATGGAATGTTAATATGAGGGGGTGTTTTACTGGGAGGACCAAAAATGCACTTTTAATGTCAAAAAACACCAAAAAAAATGTTTAACGGTCAAATATATATAAAAATATGTCATAATGAATTGAAATCATTGTAAAACAATATTATTGTCATTTTATATTTTCATGAGGAGATTGCATGTCAATCAGATGTTTGGTCTTCTTAAAAAGACCGAATATGATGTTATTAAAGGTTTGACACTCTTGAAAAACCTGATGGCGGTCAAAACCAATATGAAGAAATTTTCATGCTGTTAAATTAGATAACAGAAACATTAGAGTGAATTTTAAAATGTTTGAGTAGATGGTGTATCAATTGGAGGTGTTTTTTTCCAGGATGACAGAAAACGTACATTTAGTGTCATAGAACACCAAAACATGTGTATAATAGCCAGATCTATAGAAAAAACATCTAAATGAATTTAAATCAAATAAAATTTTCCTTATTAATATTTTTTATGTGTACGAGAAGATGGAACATCAATCAGACATACGGTTATCCCAGAACTACTGAATATGAGGCATTTAAAGTTTCGATTACCTTTAAAAAGGTGTGTATGGGGGTAAAATGTGACACCCCAAACCTTATTCATGTAATAATAAAACATTTTGGATTTACTTTACTAAATTTTCATGTTATCCAAGCAATGCTTTCAAAAAGTAACAAATCAATCAATGTTTTATTCAAAAAAACTTTGAATGGTTACATTACAACAAGATCAATGGACCCTGACTAACCTAGAATTCCTAAAAGTAGACCAATCACGATCATCGTAAAACCCCAAAGAACCATGAACATGCCAAAAATAAATTGGATTACTTAGAATCTACCATGACTAAGAACATTATAACCAGAACCGTAGTAATTGTACTGAGCGTTATAGGGATAAAGAGCACCATCTTCTTTATTTCAGTGTTTGAGGTTGGAACACCGTAATATCATTTTTATAAGGCCTTAATTTAGATGTTAACCCTTGGATGAATCTCTAATGGTTATAATTATATCTATTGGGAATTCCAGTTTTTCCATTTCAATGTATTTAGTAAAATTTAGATTTTCGAGTATTTTATGTTAAAGTAATATCTTTTAAAAATATTTAAAATTAAAGTCTCCTTTAGACTTTGAGAGAAGAATGTATTAAGGTTTAACATGGATTTGGAATTGAAAGCCTTTAATTTTAAAGAAAATACAAAGGGAGGTATGCATTTTGTTTTTGAATTTGGAAATAAGTTTATGAATACTTTTAGTAATTAAAAGTTATACTTTTGGTTATGACAAAATATAATTTGATTTGTGTACTTTAATGTTTTAAAGTTTAAGATAAAAATAATGGTTTATAAAATTTATGATATTCATTATATAATAAAAATAAATATATTTATTTCCTATTATTTTATGGTTTATTTTTAAAGTTTATTTATAAAAAAACATACCCTAAGGGCTATCCCTATAGCCGGGTCAAAGGAGGCAGCACACGCTATGTGGTGAAGCCAAATAATTCAGCCTCATCACAGTCCATCCTATGGGAATGTATTCACGCCTAAATCATGCACGGAAGAACCAGGTAATGTGCCACTATGTGGGCCAACACAGTGGCAGGGGTTGGTGCAGAGCGCACCCACAAAACACCGGTACGGGCCGGTACCAAGAGGGAGGGAAGAATAATTCTGAGGTTAGGTTGGGAGATCCATCCTTGTAATCTAGCAGAAAAATACATCCTATTTCGATTTGGGATGTAAATTTTTAGGTGAAACGCGATTTAGGACGTCCGGTCACATCGAGTGCAATTTGTACTGTCTGATCGGCCTGATCTTCGAAACTCCATCGTTGTGGCTTTATCTCCACATTTTCCTCCGCCACCCGATCAAACCAAGTTTTTATCTCAGTCGTCTGACCCATTTAAGAATATGTGTCACTCCATTGCCATTTGTTCATGTCTATGATCTTATCCTTGTAGTTCATCCTTTCTTTTAAACCATGGACTCACCCTGATTGTCCAATCAAATTCCACTTAATCAGAGCCATCCGTTTCTTTTCCAGATTTCCCTTTCACATACTCTTCTTCTCTGTGCCAAACCAGTGTCCGCCCACTTCTTCTTATTTCTTATTCTTCTTTCTTTTCTTCTCTCTCGATAATCCCCCTTTGTTTTATGGTCTTACATCCCTTGACTTCTACCCGTAAGTCACTCCCTGGTCTCCTTTATTTTTATTTTATTTTATCATTTTATTTTATTTGGTTTTTGTTTTATTTTTTCACAATATTTATATATTTATATTTATATATATATATATTAAAAACACTAACTTACTTTGGGTTTTTATTAAGCAATATATTGTATTTGTTTTTTTTAAGTCATGTCTTGAGTCTTTTTTTATAATAAATGTATGAGATGTTTATATAAAATATATATAGAGATAGATAGAGCCTATTTAAACCCCGTTGAAAAAATAATTTCACCGATTTTCTTCTCCTCAACGTACGAATATCCCCTGCCCAACCTAGTTTCACTCTTGAAGTCAGGTAAGGGATCAACTGGTTATGTTTTCATAGTTATAAAACTCTTATATCCTTGTGTATATATGGTTCCATATATATATATATATATATATATATATATATATATATGTATGTATATATATACAGTTTCATATTACTTTCAAACCATAACTGACATTAGATTTTATAAATGTATTTTTGAGTATATAATACATGCAAGGGATTTCATGCTTCAACTCCTACATGAAAATCCTTCCTATTTGTTTTCAATTTTCACAAATTATATAAGTTCATCCTAACCCATTTTGAAATTTTTAAATTATATTTATACTTACATATGTGATTTCCTTATATAATTAACCATTTCAGGTTATGATCTTCAAAGGGTGATCCTTTGTTTTTTAGTGTTGTTTCTTGAAACATAAAACACATGCAAGGTGTCTAGTTAAACATGTTTTTTTATATACCCTTATTTATAATTTGTAAATGTTAGGCGATGTGTAAAATTATATATATATAATATTTTTCCCTGATTTTCAAATCCACATGAATACATACATTTTGAGCTTGATTTCTCAAGTAATTTTTATAATGGTTTTTATGTTTAAGTGTAAAAATTCATTCATTCATGAGAACACAAGTTTAATTATTTGTTTTGGGCATGAACACTTAAAAGGAAATAATCCATACCTTTAATTCCATTTTTTCACAAGAAATGCCTTTGATTATTTAAGGATATGTTTTAATCTTTTATATATAAATTAACATTGAATGGATTAAATTAGTATCTCAAAGTCAAAATATGGTTTTGTAAAAGGTCAAATTCTTAAGGGTTTAATGCAAGTGTTGTTGTTTCATGTGACAACCCATTATTTTATGTGTACTAGTTCTTACTAGTGCAAGAGTATTTTGTTTTAGTTATCACTGTTAAATCTGAAACTAATAAATCTAGTTATTTTACACTTAATGCATGATTCAATTAAAGTATGATTATATAAACAAATGAATATGGATTAAGAATGTAAGTTTATATGTTGTATGGACACTATGGAAATGAGACTATACTAAAACATATGAGGAATGTATTGAACTTAAATGATGTGATGGGTGCACCCAAAATT
The DNA here is from genome assembly GCA_963277665.1 of Viscum album. Classification (NCBI taxonomy): domain Eukaryota; kingdom Viridiplantae; phylum Streptophyta; class Magnoliopsida; order Santalales; family Viscaceae; genus Viscum; species Viscum album. Next base: position 641,681,478 of record OY728123.1, read on the forward strand.
ATACAGCGCTCAAATGCATTGGGTAATTTGATGAATCTGATGAGTTATTTTAAATTAATTGTGAACATCATGCTATATTTTTTCAAAACTATGTGTGGTAGTTAACAAGAATTATTTTGGGTTTTTACCCGTACGGTCTTGGCGAAAGGCCTCAATAATGTGTGGAATTATGGATTCTCTCATTATGTAATGGTAAATGATCAACCATTGTATTTTTCAACTAAAAAAATATCCCTTGGCTATGAATCTTCTTTGATAATGGTAATTAAGGCCTAATTCATAACCAAGTATGCAAATGACAAGTTATAAAAGGAAAGGGAATCTAACGTTAAAGTTATATGAATTTCATTTTAAGTGCTAATGAATCAGGATATGAATGATAATGTTTACAACTATGATTTTATAGTTGGATTGATCAATTTATGAATTATTCACATTTCATGCATTTTTTGTATATGTATGACCACTCTAATTCATGTTTTAGTAGAATTTTTTAAGTGAACACATATATCTGATGTGAATGGTCTTTCTGAAATATGTTTTCAAGTAACCTTTGAAAATATTAATGATGTGCCTTATGAAAGAAATGTTTTCCTCTTAAGAAAAACGTTTTATGGTTTCTTTTATTTTCATAGGTGGTTGTTTTAAAAGGGGAATTTCTTCAATTGTTTTAAAACCCCTTACTTGGCATTCTTATGCTCACCCTAAATTTTAATTTATGATTTAAAGGGATTATTATATTATTGCAAGATTTGTGTACTCTTATGTGTCAAAATTAATATGAAGCTTAACATTGTCTTGTTTTGGAAGAAGTGTTTCAGCAGCATCTAGTTTTCCATAACCTAAACCGAATTGATCCTCTATATTGGGACAAGATGTGTAATTTTTGTATACATGTATTTATGAAAAAAAATTCACACCATGTTTCAGGATCCTATTCCAGACTTATGGGGTCATGATAGTTAGTATCAGAGGATCTGTTTAGGAAACCCTGGAACATTTTAACAACAATAAATTACTTTATTATGTCATACTAAGTAGAATGCTTCTTAATATTTTCATATGGCTGGTGAATCATGCCTTCTGTCTCTTCCAACGGATGTGTTAGAGACTATAAAGGGAAAATCATGTGTAGAAAACTACAAGACTTTTGAAAATATTAGTTTATCATGAAAACACCTCTATCGTGTATCCAATTCTCCTCGTGTACTCAAACTTCACTAAGGAGCAGGCCTTGATAATATTTTTATGATGAATGCTCAATACCCATTCTATTCATGACAAGGAAATTATTTTGAGGGTTTATTTTAGTGTTTTACCTTAGCCGATAATTTTTCATATCAGGAGGACTTCCAAGAGGCTTCACAGAAGGTTGGCCTTTGAGCGACATAACTTTTTCAACTCTTGACCTATGGTCTTCATGGTTAATTTATGGACTTTTAACTTCACAAGAAATAATCTGAACCTTGTATTCCATTTTTTCACAAGAAAAGCCTTTTATTATTTAATGATATGTTTTAATATTTCATATAACAATTAACATCGCATAGATTAAATGAGTATCTCAAAGTAAAAAAACATGGTTTTGGAAAAGGTCACATTCTTAAGGGTTTAATTCAACTGTTTTCATTTCCTATGACAACCCATAATTTTATGTGTACTAGTTCTTACTACCTGTGGAATAGTACGTTGTTTTAGTAGTCACTGTTAAATCTGAAACTAAAAAATCTAGTTCTTTTACACATAATGCACGATTCAATTATAGTATGAGTATGTATAAAAATGATTATGGATTAAGAATTTAAGTTTCTACATAGTATGTAAACTATGGAAATGAGACTATACTAAGACATATGAGGAATTTATTGGACTAAAATGATGTGACGGGTGCACTTGGAGTTATACAGTGATCCAATGAATTGGGTAAAGTGATTAATATCATGAGTTAAGTGAAATGAAGTGTGAACATGATGCTATCATTGTTAAAAACTATGTGTGGTAGTTAACTACAATTATATTGGTTTTTTACCTGTACGGTCTTGGAGAAATGCCTCGACAAAGTCTAGCATTCTAAATTCCCTAATTATATAATGGTAAATGATTAACCAAGGGATTGTTCGACTAACAGAATATCCATTGGCTAAGAATCTTCAGTGATAATGGTAATAAAGGCATAAGGCATAACCAAGTATGAAAATGGAAGTTATAAAAGGAAAGGGCATCTAATGTTAAGGTTATATGAATTTCATTTTACATTCTAATGAATCATGTTATGAATGCTTATGTTTACAACTATTCTTTTAGAGTTGGATTGATCAATTTATGGATTATTCACATTTCATGCACTTCTTGTATACGTATGTGAAATCTGATTCATGTTTTAGTTGAAATTATTAAGTGAACACATATATCGTATGTGAATGGTCTTTCTAAAAGATATTTTCAAGTAATCTTTGAAAATATTGATGACGTGCCTCAAGAAAGAAATTTTCTCATCTTAAGAAAAACATTTTATTATTTCTTTTATTTTCAAAGGTGGTTGTTTTAAAAATGAAATTTATTCAATTGTTTTGAAACACATTACTGGGAATTATTATTCTCACCCTAAGTTTTAATTTATGTTTTATATAGATTAGTAGATTATTCCAAACTTTGAGTACTCTTATGTGTCAACATCAATATGAAGCTTAACTTTGTCAAGTTTTAGAAGAAGTGTTTCTGCAATATATGGTTTTCCATAACCTAAACTAAATATATCATCTATATTTGGACAAGATGTGTAATTTTTGTATGCATGTATTTATTAAATAACTTGCACACCATGTTTCAAGCTCTGATTCCAGACATCAAGGGTTAGGGTTGTGACATAAAAAACCAACCAAACAACATCTAAATGCCAAAAAATGAGAAGAAAAATACCATAGAGTGAGTAGTGAAATTTTCAAGTAGAATAAATATTAAACCAATAGAGTTTTAATGAGAGAATTTAAAATGCACTTTTAGTGTCATAAAACACCAAAACGCACGTTGAATTGTCAAATCCATAAAAAACCTCAGAATGACTTTAAATCCGAGAAAACTCATATTATTAATATTTTATATGTTTATGAGGATATGTTAATTCAATCAGATGTGTGGACGTACTAGAATAATTGGACATGAACTTTTTTAAGGATTTATGCCCTTTAAAAACACACGGGGAGTCAAAAACCAACCAAAAGACCTCCAATTGTTGTGAAATCAGAAGAAAAAAAACAATTGTAATTTTAATTTTGAAATGATCAAGATGACGGTACATAAATAAAAGGTTTTGTTTTCCTATGATGATGGAAAATTCACTTTTAGTGTCATAATACACCAAAACGTGTGTTTAACAACCATATTTATAAAAAAATGGCCTTTTAATGACTCAAAATAATAGAAAACCCATATTATTGTTTCTTTCTATGTGTATGAGTAAACAACACATCAATCAGACATGTAGTCTATCCAGAATGACTGAGTATGCAGTTTTTAGAGGTTACTCCATTTAAGGAGGTGTGTCTGGGGGTCAAAACCAAATGAACGACATCCAAATGTAGTGAAATTAGAGGAGAAAAACCAAAGAGTGATTTTTGAAATGGTTTAGTAGACATAATGTTAATCAGAGGTGGTGTTTTTCTAGGATGAATTAAAATAAAATTTTAGTGTCATAAAAAAACAAGTAAAACTTTTAATGGTCATATCCATTTAAAATAACCCAATAATGACTTGAAATCATAGTAAAATCATCTAATTTTTATTTTTGATGTTTACAAGTAGACGGTTTGAAAATTAAATGCCCGGTCTGTCAGAAATAACTTAATATATTGCTTTAAAAGTGTTTTATGCCCTTTAAAAATATTCATGGGGTAAAAACTAACTAAACAACATCCAAATGACTTAAAATTAGACAAAAGAAACTATAGTGTGAATTTTGAAATGGTTGAGTTAACAGTATGTCAATTATAGGTGTTCTTTTCCCAGGATGAAATAAAACACACTTTTAGTGTCATAAAACACCAAAACTTTCATTTAACAGTTAGGTATATATCAAAAAACCTAGAAATGACATGAAATAATAGAAAACCCATATTATTGTTCTTTTTGACATGTATGAGAAGATGCCATGTCTATTAGACATGTGGTCATCCCAAAAAGACTGAATATGTGGTTTTCAAAGGTCTGATGCCCTTTAAAGGGGTGTGTTCTAAGACAAAACTAATCAAATGGAATCCTAATGCCATTAAATTAGAAAAAATAACCATATATTGAATTTTGAAATGGTAGAGTATACAGAATGTCAATTGGAGTTGGTGTTTTCCCAGGAGTTATAAAACACATTTTTAGTGTCATAAAACACCAAAACATGTGTTTAATGATATGATCCATGAAAAATAAACTCCAATGACTTGAAATCCTATTAAAAACATCTAATTGTTATTTTCTATGTGTTTAGGGAGAAAAAATTTCAAACGGATGTGTGGTCTTCTCGGAATAAACGAATATGTAGTTTTCCATGGTTTGACACCCATTAAAAACATGTGGTAGGTCAAAACCAAATGAAAAGACTCCAAAATCCACGAAATAAAAATAAAATAACAATTGATTGAATAATGAAACAGTATAGTATACAATATGTCAATGGGAGGTTTCATTTACCATAGATGATGGAAAATGAACATTCAGTGTCATAAATCACCAAAATATGCTTTTCACTGTCAGATATATATAAACTTACCTATAAATGATTAGAAATTGTAATAAAAAAATATTATTATTATTATTGATGTGTATTATTAGATGACACTTCAATTGGACCAGCGGTTTTCTCGGAACAACCCAATATATAATTTCTAAAGCTTTGACACGCTTTAAAAAGGTGCATTTGGGGGTGAAAACCAACTAAATGACATCTGAATGAATTGAAATAAGAAAAAAACAACTATATAAATATTTCTGAAACATTAAGGTATATGTAACATCAATCTGAGCTAGAGTTTTCTCAGGGTGACTAAAAACGAACTTTTAGTGTCATAAAACATTGAAACTCATGTCTAACAGTCATATCCATAGAGAAAATCCTCATGAAGATTTTAAATCATATAAAAAATATTTTATTATCATACATGATGTGTATGAGTACATAGAATGTTAATCACACATTCGGTAAGCTTGGAACGATATAATATGTAGTTTTTAAAGTTTTGACACCCTTTAAAAACATGTGGGGGTAAAAACCGACCAAACGATATCCAAATGTCATGAAATTAGGGAAAAAACCATGGAATAAATTTTAAAATATTCGAGCATATGATATGTAAATTAGAGGTGTAATTTTTTCAGGATGATGAAAAATGCGCTTCTAGTGTCACAAAATGAAAAAAAACATTTTTTTAATGGTATGATATCTATCAAACAACATCAGAATGACTTGAAATCATTGGAAACTTTTATTATTATTATTATTCACGGCTTGTAAAAGTATACGGGACATCAATCCAATATGTGGTATATTCATAACAACAAAATAAGTGATTTAAAATTAATTAAAATTGATTATAAATTATTAATATATTTTCAAAATAAAATAACATCGGTCTGTTGTGATAAGTTTTAATTGAATTATTTTGTTTCCTTTAAAATATTATTTTTCATGTTTTTTAATTCACTAATAAATTTATTAAATTTTTTCATATAGTTTTATTAGATAAAAGGTGTGGAACTAGGAATATGATTTGGAAAAGATATTTATGAGCCTATGGTTAAACATATTTTGAAAATATTTATTGTATTTTTGAAATATGGTGGTTTTTGAAATCCTAAAATGAATTTTTTTTTAAATAAAATTAATTATAAAATCTGTAATATATTGATCTATATAGGATAACCCAAGTGAACCTATTAAAACAACTATATGGTGGCCGCTATTGTCCTGGATGAGTTGGAATATACTGACTGTCATTTGGTGGTTTCTAAATGTGATCCAAAGTTGGTCTATAACAACTTCCAAATGGTGGTCATCATAGGTGACCCAGACCTAGTCTATAGTATCTTCTAAATAGAGGATTATATAGGAAATAGAAACATTCCTAAATAATCATCTATTTGGAAGACAATGGGATGCTGTTATAGGCATTTATAGATTTCTTTTGGTTATCACTATGGTGTCACCCAACGAACAGTATGATATGGTGACTACCTAAAAAATTTATTATGATGGCCATTTGACTATTTTCCTCTTAATTGCAAAAAATATTAGTGATCCTTATGAAAAAAATATTATAATCAGTTATCCTGTTTTGATAATAAGAATATTTATTCCTTCCCCCATGGACATATATCACCCCAACCAAACAATGTAAATATTTTTATCCAATTTTTATTTCTTTGATTTTGTGTGTTAGAGTTTGAGTGATTGAGAGGGTTTCCCCCAAAAAACTTGTATTAGGGGAATATTAAATTCCTATATAGATAAATTATTGTAGTTGTTTGATGTTCTCTCTGATTAACCCATGCTCCTGATGCGAACATGCATCTATTATGAAAACCAATAGTGATATTGATGTCCTCACATCCTCTTGAGGCTATTGTCAATTAATCAAGACTAAATAACTCTCGGTAGTGGTTTCAATGAACCCAACCTCCTTTTTAACCTTTTTTATCTATATAGTATCTATTTGGTTTTCTTCTTCTAAACCTATAAAACTAGAAAGTGAATAAAAATAAGGTATAGGGAGGTATTAATTATATAAGACAAAAAATAGTGAGGGGAGAGATGAATAGTGGAAGGGGAATGTGATATGGGTGAAAGTCAAAAAGGGAGAGGCAACTTTTTTTTAGAAAGAGGTCACTTTTTCTCCTATGCTTAAGTTTAAAAAAAGTAGATTTTTTTAAAAAAATAATGGGTTACAGGTTTTGAAAGGTAAAAGAAAAAAATTGAACAAAAAAAATTTATTCATTTTTGGTCCAACTAAAGTTTTCAAATAATAGATTTCATCATTTTCAATTGTATAGAATTCACTGGTGATATCTATTTTTTGGAAATTATGATCTTTTTTATAGAGAATAATCAAACCAAAAAATAGTAAAATACAACCCAATTAGTTTGTTCCAGATATACTGAGACTGTCACTACTTTTGGGTGTATAAGTATAGAAACCAACACAAACTTTAATGTGGATAAATTTGATGGGATAAATAATTTTATCATGTGTAAATGTAAAGTTCTCAAAGTACTACCTTGATAGGAGTTAGACATGTCCCTGGACAAAATAATTTCTCATATCTATGATGGTGATTGGGGGAGACTCAACTGCCAAGATTTTGGTATGATCCATCTTTTTTTTATTAAATATAAAAAATATAGTGTGATGTATGAGACCTCAGTAAAGAATTTATGGAAAATTATTTTATTCCAGTACAATAATGGTATAACCATGATCGAGCACCTTGGTAGTTTTAGAAAAATTATGGCTGATTTGAAAATTTATGATATAAATATCGATGATAATGATAAAGCCCTCTTATTTATAAACTCTCTACCAAGAGTTATGATCATGTAAATATTATGTTTTTTTTCTAAGGATGAGGTAAAATTTATTAATTCCTCAAATTCTCTAATTTACAATGAGTACATGAAGAAGGAAAAGCACCACCATATATATTTTTAATATGAGGAATTGAAAAAAACTATAGGAAGACATTCTAAAAATATTTTGGGAGGATTCCAAAAAGGAAAATCAAAATCAAAGTCAAGAGGCGAGTCCACCTATAGGAGACCAGGAAGAGATGTTTGTACATATTTTCATTAGAATGGGAACTAGAAAAATTATTTTCTTAATGTTGGGAAACAAAACAAATGCACAAAATACCAAGGATATTGATGATTCATCTTTCCTTGATTCTTCAATAGTGAACCGTTCAAAAGGTTTGATTCTTGATTTGTGTTGCTCATTCCACATGTGCAGGAATCAAGATTTGTTTTCAAGTATGAAGGTGTGGGATATCGGTGAGGTTGATATGAGAAATAATTATCCCTACCATATGAGTGTTATTTGAACAATATGGTTGAAGATTCATGATGGTACAATTTTATGCTTTTCACATGTGATATATTTACCAAAAATGGATAAGATTATTATATCATTAGGCATTTTTTATATGTTTGGTTATAGGATAACCATAGAAGATGAATTAATGAAAGTAATATGTAGTGAATCCCTTATTGTGGAAGGTAAACATATAGGTGTTTTGAATTATTTGAATATTGAAACTATTATAGGTGGATCATAAGTATCAGAGGGGAGTGATCCAGACACTTATAAGTTGTGGAATATGATATTTTGGCGTTTTGGAGATAAGTATTTACATATTATAGTAAAGAAAGGTGTTTTGAAGAGTGTAAATATGGTAAAACTCTACATATGTGATCATTTTGTATTATTTAGAAAAACTAGAGTCAGTTTCGGAACTGAAACCCATTATAATAATGGAATACTTGACTAAAACTATATTAATGTTTGGGGACCATTGAAGAATTATTCATTGGGAGGTAATAATTATTTATTCACATTTATTGATAATTACATATGATGTGTTTGGGTGTATTCCATGAACCATAAGAATAGATTTTTTGATTTCTTCCTTAAATGGAATAAGATGATTGAGAATTGGAAAAGAAATAAAATCTAGAAATTGAGATCATATAACAGTAGAGAATACATGACAAACCCATTAAAAAGGGTTTATCAAGATAAAAATATTGTGAGATAGTTTACAGTTACTAGAATATCATAACTGAATGGCATAGTAGAATGGATGAACTATACGCTAATGGAAAAGGTGTGGTGTATGTTGTTTTAGTTATGTTTTAATAAATTATTTTAGTCAGAAGAAATGATGTTTGAAATGAACATTTTCAAAAAATTACATACTTATACGATTAATGGTAAAATTATATAGAGTTCTGGTCTATTAAGGATTTTTATGATTATGAAAGAATGCATTTCATTCATTATGATTCTTACTTTCATGTCATAGACTCAAAGTTGGATCTGAGAGAAAAGAAGGATATTTTTTGGTGGATTTTGTAATGGTGAGGAAGATTTCCAATTATGGGATCTAGAAGTTAAGAAGATCATTCAATGTCATGACATTGCATTTGATGAATAAATGATAGAAAATTAAAATATTTTTTAAAATAAAATGGTTGGATATGATAATTTTTAAATTAAAGTGCATAAAATTACATTTTTAACTAATCAAGAGAAATAACAAACAAAGTGAGATGATAATATTGATATCCCAACTGAAGAGTAAGTTCTATTATTGTAGGATAATCAACATCATTACAGTATCTCCACTTGTAGACAGTGACAAACCATACTAATAAAATCCATGTCTAATAATAGGTTTTGTTATATTTTTTGGTAATAAATGATTATGTTATAGAAAATTACTGAGATTTTTTGGATATCAAAGAGATAAACAAGTGGAATTATACTATGGAAGAAGTGAGTTCACTTAATCTGAATTTATCAAGGGATCTTTTTCTTCCTCTGAAAGATAAGAAACAAGTAGGGTGAAATGGGTGTTTATGAAGAAGCAATATAAAACCGATATTAATGGTATAAGTTAAAATTATAGAAGTCTTTCTAAGGTATGTTCTTAGAATTTAGGGACAGACTACAATAAGATATTTTCTACTATTATCAAGAATGTTTATGTCCATGTTTTATTATCATTGGTTGCACAGTAAGATCTAAATTTATCTAAAATTCATTACAAGATATATTTTCATCAAGTATCATTAGATGAAGATATATATATATTACACAAACTGATCTGTTTCATGTACCAAGAAATGATAATTTGGTTTTCTAGTTAAAGAAATCATTTTTTTCATGAAGTAGTCACTGATATAGTAGTTGAAAAGGATTTACAATTTTATGCTAAATCAGAAATATGAGTGTAGTCAGTTTGGTCATTGTGTTTTCTTTAAGAAGCTTCGTGATGATACATTTATCAACCTTCTTTAATAAGTTTATAATATGTTGATTGCATGTAAAATTTAGGTGGAGTTTGATAGGGTAAAATATCAGCTCAACTTAGAATATGAGATGAAGGATATAGGTGAGGAAAAGAATATTCTAAGGATAATGATTATATCAGACAAATATGAGGGTGTTGTTAGCCTCATCAAATTGAATATTTGGATAAATTTTAAAAAACATAGCATTAATGATAAATCCAAACCAGTCAACACCCCATTAAAACTGCATTTCAAACTTAATGCATTACTAACTCTAAAGATAAATGAAGATATGAAAGTGATGGATTATATTCCATATTCAATCATAATAGGAGATTTCATGTATTCGATGATGTGTACGAGACATGATATTTAACATGTAGTAAGAATGGTATGTAGGTACATGTATAAACCAGGTAAATTTAATTGTCATGAAGGAATATGAATTCATTGGTATATCAAAAGTAATGTAGGTGTTGGTTTTATGTTTATGAGTGATATAAATATTGGTAGATCTATTGTTGGATATATTGATTCTTATTTTCAAGAGACCGAGACAAGAGACAATCCAATACTGGTTGTTATTTCACTATGTCAAGAGTACCAGTAAGTTAGAGATATATTCTATAGTTAATAGTGTATTTTTATACAACATAAGTAGCTTATATAGAAGTTATCGAATATTTCAAGGAATTTATCTAGTTACATGGTCTAATAAAATACCTTGTAGTCATCAAATAGAATGTCACGGTATTTTATGATAATCATGGTGTTATTTGTCTTTTCCAGAATAAGGTATATCACAGTCAAACCAAATATATTGATGTTTTGTTCCATTCCATATAATATATTATAATTGATAAATGTATATCTCTTAAAAATATCATGATAATTGATAACCCAATAGATATTTTGATGAAGTTGGTCATGGGGATCATATTCCAACATTTGTTGAACTTGACCAACATCTCTCATGCTTGGGATATCGATGGGCATTGGGAATTTATTTGGGAGAACTGTTTGATCAGAAAATTTTTGTTATGTCTCATCATGGTGGATCTTATTGAATGTTGAAGAAACAAATCCACCACCTCATGGTGGGTGTCCATTAGATAAAACCACAACTAGGGGTTGGTGCAGCTTGAAGAACTATAGGATTCAGTGATCGCCTGATAAATTTCTTACAGTATCCATTTGAGTCGGATCTTCTTAAATACTCTAAATTTCCAATCTTATTATGCACAAAATATTGTAATAAATTCTACTATTATAATAATTATAATATCTATGTCTTCCCACATGGGCTTAGGTCACCCCAACAGAACCTTGTATATATTCATATTCTATTTTTTCTATTATTTTATGTGTGTGCGTTTTAGAAATTGAGAGGGCCTCCAAAAAACAATATTATCCTTCATTATTCCTAGAAAAATATATTATGGTTTAATGGATATTTATATACGGAACTCATCCATCCAAAATTGGGATCAGGGATAGTGGGAGTTGTTCTATATTCAGTAGAAGAAAATACTCAATGTTGAAACTCCTAGAAGATAGAAATGTGGATAAAATTTTTACCCATACAAGGATAGATCCTTAAATTCTAGAGAGAAATACCAAGAGTTGATATAAATAATTAAAATATAGAATAATGTAACTAAAATGGGTTTTGACTCCTCACTAAGAGTAGTGTAGATTTACTAGTTATTGCCTTATTTTTGTTCCTGTTTGAAGATCCATTGATGGAATTATAGGCTATTGTATCTAGGTCAAGGATAATTTCCCCTACCCCCACTTTTTATCTTCAATGAGTTTATATTTAAATTTTTATGTTTTATTTTCTTCAGAATCATGTGTTTTCATATTATTAATAGATGACTATCACTATGATTTTGTATTTCTCTAAGCCACTTCACTTTCTTTGGTTTCACATAATTAAACCTCTGTATTATTTTATTTTTCATGTGGTCGAGGGCATTGAGAATTCATTGTGGAGTGATAAAGGGTCCTTGGACACTGAGTGAAGGTAAAATGAGTGTTTCAATGACCATTTATTGTAACACCTAGTTGAACACATGAGAAGAGGTTTGGTGCATCAAGATCAAGATCTACTTAGTGTGTTAGGAAGGGGTGGTGTATATTTTTGAGGAATATTGATAGATTTTATGATTAAATTATCCACTATCTATAAATGATTATTTTCATTTTTTCATTCTCTCTCTTTAATATCTTCCAAAAATTCATTATTTATACTATTTTCCCTTAATTATTATATTTTTTTAAAAATAAAATGATGATTATGATAGGATCATTGTGAAAAAAATGAATTAGTAAACCCTTTTTTATTAGAACAAAACCTAGATAGATCTATTTAATTATTAATTTTTTAAAAAAATTAATTAATTATAAATTTTTTATAATTAATTATTTTAATTTTTATAAACCTATTTATTAAATAAATATTCCATGATATGAATAAGTTAATATTAAAATAATTTTTCAAGTAGTAAAGAATGGTTATAATTTATATACAAAATGTTCATATGAAATTATATGGCTGAATTATGAAGTGCTCACAAATTAAAAAGTAAAGCTAAATATAAAAGATTTTATATTTAAATTTATGAATTCTACATAATAGTTAATTTGAATTGTTCAAAGTAAAAGGGAATTTAGTGAAATTATTTTAACCACATCAGAATGAGTTTTGATAATTGTTTTGATCAAAGGTTTAAATGATATTAAATTAGTGATATTATGATTATGTAAAATATTTAAAAAATTTAAAAAGGAATATAAATATTTATAGTTTATAAAATAACATTTATTTATAGTAAATGTAATATAATAAATAATAGATGTAGTTAATAATGATAATATATATAAGTTTTTTGTATTTATTAGTTATAAAATTTTCATAAAGAATTTATAAATTAAAAAGTGTTTATATGTAAATTTATTTATTATTTTTTTACCAACAGTTCACCTGTTATTTAAATACTTGACTTTTTAATTTGTTTAAATTTATTCCTTTTTTTCATTATTCAATGATATAAATTATTTATATCTTCAATACTTATTTTATGCCTTAGTTTAGAAATTTTAGGTCCACAAGGGTCCTTAGTGAGAGATACCCAGAGAGTGGGGTGAATCTGGGTATGAAACTCAATTTAATATGAACAAATTTCCATTCAAACTCTAATGATCTGAACTGGTCATTAACTCATAATTAATAGGTACACACTTAAGTTCTTATTTCAGTAATTGTCAAATTTTTATTTATTATGTCATAGCATTAACCAAATTTTAACTATTATTACTTAACCTACACACAAAAATTTATGGATATTATAATATAAATAAATCATTCTCACAAGACACGTGAATTTTACATCGTTTAACTAAACTAGGATAATCCAAGAAACATACTATAGTCATGTGTCAATGTATAAGAATCCACTAAAATTACTATTTAGTGGTGGGTTCAGTATTGCACACTCTAATCCTAGGGTCATTCCCCTTAAAAATCTCACTCCATTAGTCCTCTCTCTTTATCATTGTTTCAAGAAAGGATAGAAGCTTTGGATGGAAATATAATACAAAACAATATCACTATTATTTGTTGATTCAGTGAGTATATATAGGTTCCCCTTGATCTTTATGTATTACTCCTTGATATACCAACTGTGAACTTCACCATAGTGGTATTAGCACCATATATGTGTCATTATAGAAACTCCACCTTCCTTATTTAGAAAGATCAACAAAGAGTGCCAATTATTTCACCAGTATCTTATCCATTTATGCTTGAATGCCTCTTTCATAGTATTAGATATATAAAAGACTATCTATGCTACAAAAAAAATCTATTACTTATAAATATATATATCTATGTAATTATCCTTTCCATAATTTTCTTTCCTCAGTTCCTAGAAAAATTCTACATGTTTCCTTCATTAATGATCTATAATTCAGAATGGCTATATTGATAAAAAACCATAAAATAATTTCCTTCAAATCTTAGTCAAATCTATCCATTTAATTCTCATATTTCCATCTTGAAAGATAGTATATTTGAAAAACAGAAATCTATTGAATCGGATTTTTCATGGCATGATTAATATAATCATGGTGTGATACTCATCTCCCTCTAAATCTCAAACTCAAAATCATACCTCTATAAGCACCTCTATGGAATGACTTCATTCATCATAGTGTAATATATTTTAAAATAAATAATGAAATTTTTACACTATATTATATTTAACTCCTCAAATATCATAGTGTGATTACTCTAAATCTTCTCTAGTTACAAACTCTGTTGTGTCATGATCTTCCTCCACTTTGTGGACACCTATAAATAATATTAGAAACTAAAATCTTCCTAATCTTCTTCAGAAAATGGTTAACCTTACCATTTTGTGACATATTTTTATACACTGATTTTTTTACAAAAAAATAAAGTGTCTTATGCACCCTATTACCTTTAAAAAATATATATACGACCAAAACATGACATGGAATTTACCAACTAATCATGACATGACCTTACTTCCCATGGTGTGATACCATTCTTATCTTCACATGTTATCAATCGTATCCTATAGAATAGTGTATATCATAAACCCAATATTATCAACATTATAAATCATATTTTATGATTGATAAATATTTATGTATCAGCTTATCTAGATAATTTCACATACGCATGCTCAAATATACTCTTACATGATCCAACATTGTTCAATGCTTTTCTATTTTTTCATCTGGACAACCCTAACATATCAGATTTTTTTTCATTTATGTATGGGACCCTCTATATACTTTTACAAATTTATTCACTTCTCAAAATAACTATTACATATGGAGCAGAGACCTTTATCTATGGACTGTTAACTACATAGAAGTTTTCCATTTACTTTTATTTCCACACTCCACTAGAGGATATTATGTATCACTATAAATATTTTCATAGACATATCTACTTATACCCCCTACCAAAATAAATTACATATATAGGTAAAATATATTCCATATACAAGGATATTTATTACATTATCATTTTTCTAAGAAATTCACTCACCACCTGATCTTTGTGCTTGTATTTTGACCTTTTCCTACAACTTTTATCTCGACTCCACTTATTATTTTCTTCTAGAGCATTCATCCCTAAACACTTTCAAAATTATGATTCTATAATAACTTCAACTCATTTTCCTTTATAACTTCAAAAAAATATTCAATTATTCTAATGGAATAACATGAGAAATACCAAAACTTCTAGAACATTATAATTTCTAAAACACCAGATTCATATTTATATTATAGCAGATTCGTCTTTATATTATAGCAGATTCGTCTTTATATTATAGGAGTTTTCAACAAGGTTTAATACCACTATTTTTATGGAAGTATTATCAGTTATTTTTTATAAAAATAGGATATTTATTAGAAATATTATTCACCTTTATTAGTATAGCACTGGAATAAAATCTAGAGATTCTAGGATCACCCTTTACAAATACACATCAAGGATCTATTTATTTTTAGCACGTTCTTCACTTGTTATCCACTTTTTAACCAAACTTTAATATATGAATTTAAATTTCAAGAAACTCTTTAATTTGTGGCTACATCCTTAAAATATATTCAGTTATTTATCTTACCACTTATAAGTGAGTTGTAAAAAAATTTATAATCCTACTCAATCTAAAATCAGTGTTGAAAACAAGAGATTAAGTAAATTAAACAAATCTATTATACTCACCTACTTTTTAAATTTTTAATAAATCACAACATTAATATTTCACCATAGAACTACCCCTCTGATCACAATAACACTTCCACAAAACCAAATATAAATAATCCATTAATTTAAAATTATATGAATCATACTTTATTTTTTATTGAAATATCATCCCTAAATAAAAAAAGTTCAAAATATTTATTTTCACATGTCCATCATATGTCTTTCCTTGGTTGATGGGGATTTTATATTTTATATCATTATATGAAAACTTTCCCTAAATTTATCATCTTCATTACTGGATATAGAGTTTATATTCAATATAAAATACATTCTTCTATAGTAGATTTTGATATATTGAGTATAATAAAATGGTATTTTTGGTTATATTAAAAAAACCATTAAAACTATTTTTTGTTATTTATCCATCAATTTTTCTTCTTAAATCATCAAGATATGATTCTAGTTGGTTATTATGTGCTCTTTACATCAACAATTCAACTAACCCTTGATACTAATTTATGATTACCCGAAAACCTCTTGTTGAACTCGTTTATTTGAAATTATTGATTCAATAAGATAACAATTAAAATACTCCAACATCAATTAGATCTTTGAATCATATCATAATATCAATTACATATTTTGAAAAAATATTACCATGGATTTTATCTCTCACAAAACTCAAAACACTTTATCTTTAAAATTGGAATCCATCTTAATATCTCAAATTATTTTGATATAATCCATCTTCTCTTAATTTTCCATGGGATTTTTCTTTTCTTCATGGTCAAAATCACAAAATTTTCTTCCTTGTGTTTTATTTCTAATAAGGATATCTCAACATGTCACTCATTAGAATTTTCTTTTCCAATAATTCCTACTACCTTTTATATCCCAGAAATAATCATAAGGTTTCTCAATAAATATCTTTCATCGGGATACTCCTTTCACTTTATATTTATCAGTTTTATATTCATGTAAACTTATTTCTCTTTTTCTAATATTCTTCTTTCCTTTTTAAGAAACCTTTTTTAAATATTATATTTGGAACTCCTCTTCATACCACTTTCATCACGGTGACCTTCTTAAACCCCATGAAATCTATTTCTCCAAATAATAGATTTGTTATTGCATATGAGTGATCACTATTCAGTCTAGCTATAGTTCTCTTTATATCCCTACTAGAGACATGGTTATTATGGTAGTAATTATTAAAATAAAATCCATAGATTTATTTTTATGGTTTTTAACTCCATTTTTTAAAACTTTTATCAACTTTATAGAAATAAATATATTTCAATTCTTCAGAGAACAAAATATTCAAATATTTCTTGGCATTAAATAGTAAAAGAACATGTCTCCATAACTTTTTCTATAACTCATCAATCTATCGTCACCTCTTATAGAAAAATTCTTGAGTGCGGTTTCATTAAATCCATTATTTCCCCTTTTCTTGGTACTTCCCATGGTTCTATTCATCATAGGCTTCAAAGGGGTTCCATCTTGGTTATTTTCAGGTTTTTCTGTAGAATAAAACAATTGTGACATAACAATTATTTCATATTTCTCTAATAATATAAAATATTTTCCCTCTATCTCACTATATTTTAGTTATTGATAATCAAAAAAATATTTAAAGAATATTTTATAATAGGATTAACCTTTGTATTTGATCCTTATACTTACTTTTGGACTAATATCAATTTATCTTCACGTTGCTAGGCTATTTTTATTCTTTTCTAATGTTGAACATTATTTTATTCTATGAAAACCATCCCTTGAGAAATTTTATCCTCAAATACATGGTAAATATCATCCAATTTGTCACTTTGTTCTTCAATATTGGGGTTCATCTAGGAAATGGAATCCTAAAGTCTTATGATATCTTATTTTGGAATTTTTTTCTCATCAACTGATTCTACCATATGTGCATCAATTTCATCCCTCTTAAAATTTATGTTTTGAACTTATTTTGAAATAAGGCCCTTATCCTTGGAAATATCATTAAGATTCTCAATTTTTGATGATATATTATTTAAATTATTGGTTTGGGAATCATTATTTTCCCTTATACCATTATCTATTTTAATGAGTCCTTTGTTTAGGCTTTTCCACATTTCAATCTCAATATTTAGTCATCCAAAATGAAAATTTTGATACTTAATCTACTCTATTAACATAATTTTTTATTCTTGTAGTATATGGTCTATCTCCTTCAAAAATTGAACATCTTACACCATTTAATTTCATGATATATCATCATCATAAATATATCCAATATCACTTACGATATATGACTCCTTATCTAATACAACAACATCATTGAATGAATTAGTATATTCTTTATCAGAATCATTCGTACCTTTCAAATGTTGTTGAATATTTCATATTAATCACACTTTTGTCAAAAACTATTCCACTATATAAAATTACCTTTGAGTTACATATTTTATTTCAATTCTACCCCTAACCATGTCTCTAAAAGAATATATGAAAAGAATAAAATCTAACACCAAGAACTGATGAGGTCAATTAAAAAAAATAACTCTAATGAAAAGAACATATGATATGATACCACTAGTTAAGAAAAAAAAAGGTCTTTAGTGAGAGACACCCTGAGAGGGGTGTGAGTTGGGTTATGATACTAGTTGAAATATGAATAACTTACCCCTCAAAATATGACCACCCAAACTGATCTTGAAATTATAATTAGTGGGGTCACACATAACTTCTTCTTTCAATTATGAAATAATAGATATTTCTATTGTATTGTCCTAAACTATATTTTATCAATGATTAAATACCCTCACTCACTAATCAATTACTTAAAAAATATAAATATTTCTTACACATGTGACATAATAATTTTATATGATTCACTAGAATCATGATAATCCAAGGATCATACAATAGTAATGTTCTCAAGTTCTATAATCCTTTAAAATTCTCATTTTGTGGTGTATTTATTCCAGATCAATCCAATCTTGGGGTCAATCCACTTATAATGGTCACTCCCTTACTCCTATTTCTTTTTGAGTGCTTTTAGAAAGTAAAACAACATTGGAATTCTAGCCAATAAAAAATAATATCACTATTATTGTTGATTCACTAAGTCTAGATATGTGATTCTTGATCTCTAAATGTTACTCCTCCATAAACCAACTTTTAGCATCCCCATAATAGTAGCATCACCATCTATGAGTCATCATGGAAGATCCACCTTCATTCTCTGGAATGATCTTTAAAGAGTTTCAATTCATTCTTTAATCATCTCTGCCTCCTTAATGAAATGCCTCTCACATAATAGGAAATATACAATAGATACTCTACTCCTTATTGAAGAAATTCTTGTTACATATAGTGATATATACCTCCATAATTCTACTTTCCATAATTTTCATTTCTCTATTTCTAGAGAAATTCTCTTAGTTTAAATCATCAAAGATCTATAATAAATAACATGTATTATGGAAAAATAATTCCAAAATATTCCTACAAATCTGATTCAAAACCATTAATTAAATTCCCATATTACTCTCCTAAAAAATACGATATTGAAAATATATAAACATTATAACTCATATTCTTCATGGAATTATTAGTTTCAATACAGTGTAATTCTCAAATATTGAAAAATCAAACTTGAATTTTTGATTATCTGATAATCTCCATGAAATGACTTACTTTATCATAGTGTGATTAAAGTTAACACCCTAACAAAAAAAATAAACACACCATATAATATTTAACTTCTTGAATATTATTTCATGATTTCTATTAATCTTCTCGATCTCTAAACCTTGTTGTAGCATGATCTTTATCCATGACATGGACCCCTCTAAATAGGTAAAGATTCTAGAATATGTCCAATACTATTCATAGAATAGACATCCTTCTCACATATTGGATTATTCTTATACATTTATTTTACATATGTGGTGAAAAATGTTTCTTACAAACCCTAAAACCCTTAAATATTATATAGATGATCATTGTGTAGAATTCCTCTTTCTAAACAGACATGATGTGACCATACTTCCCATAGCATGACACTATTCTTTACTAGAAACATTTTTGATCATATCTCATGATATATTGTATATCATAAACCAACATTTGGACACTTTATCAATCATATTTTATGATTTTTAAATATTTTTTTATCATATTCTCTGACTATTTACTCATATAAATGATCAAATATACTCTTATATATTCTAGTGTCATTCAATAATTTCAAATTTCACATCTATAAAACCCTTATATATTAACTTGGTAACATTTATATATGGTCTTTAATGTATACATTTCCAAATTTCTCTTATACCTAAAAAACCTTATTTTATGGATTCTAGACCCTTGCATATGGATTATCCCGTATGTGGTGATTTTCCCTTTTCATTCATTTTATCACTCTGTTGAAGGATATTTTGTATCACTATAAATATTTTCTTGGAATTAACCACTTATTTCGCTTCCCAGAATATATTATGTATACATCTATAAAATATTATATATACACTGAGCTTCATGTCTTTGTTATTTTTCTAAGAACATCACTCAGGACATGATCCTTGTTCTTGAATTATGGCATATTCTTTCAACATCCATCTTAACTCCATTTATTATTTTCTCTTAGAACATTTATCCTTAACTACTTCCATAATTCTTCTTCTAGACTAAAATTAGCCCCTCGTCCTACATAACTCCTGAACTATATTCAAATATTCCTTAGAAATAATTTCCATAACATTCGTCGTTAACCACTTCCAGAATTATTCTTCTAAAATAACTTTAAATCTGCCTCCCATATAACTCATGAACCATCTTCAGTTCTACTTTTGAAATAACTTATAAAACAAAAAAACTTCTAGAACAACTTTTGAAACATCAGAATTTCTAGAACACTATATTCCCCACTTCTTTGAAAAACAATATCCAACATGTGTTCTTGATAAATATACCACTAATAAATCTACATGTGTTGGGAAAAAATCTAACACCAACACCAACACTCAATTGGAAGTTAACAAAGAATTTAAACTTCTTTGTTCAATTATCATTCATGCATCTAGAAACTTATATTCTATGTTTAATAACTAATTTAATTTTCATCTTCCATGTATTTGGATAGTATTTGATTATAATTTTGAATTGAAAATTTATTTATAGTTTATACATATTTTTTTATAGTTATAATGTAACTACGATCTATCTTTAGGGAAGTATCACTGATTAGAGATATTTTAGGTTAAACTACTCATTTTCTGAGAGGATTATATGCCTTGTTTTGAAAAGTAACCATTATTTATTTTTGGATCCAGGATTACTCTTGAGTAATTTTTAATTTCATATAATTTTCAACCTTTTCATGAAATATTTTTATATACCTTATTCATAAGATACATGTGGGTTTGTATAAATATAGATAGCTTTTATTTTTGGTTAATATCTCAAGCCATGAGTTGGGGAAAGAGTTTTTTACAAAAATTGGTAGAATAAATTGATCTAGTGGAAATAATATAATTCCAAAGAAAATCATTAGAAGAATGAACACAATTAAAATAAATAACATAATATTAGATAGTGAGAATAAATCCATTTTAAAAATACTTAGTGTAAGATTCCTTCTAAAGTAAACACATGTCAAGACCTCTATTATTTTCATGGGTAGGTTCTGCCAATGTTGGGTGTCCATGGATTATCATGTGTAAGGAATGGTGAAAATGAATAACCTTGAATGTTAGGTAAAAATCCAACTATAATCATTGAGTTACACTTAGCTATGAAACACTTAATAAGGACAACAAAGGAATGGTTTTCAGTTTTTTCATATGATGGATTAGTCAAAGAGTCTGCTTCTCAACAATCCAAGAGTCATATATGATACGATTGAGATGATTCCTTACTAAAATAACTAATTGGTGAGAGGAAATCTAAAATAGACTCATTTAATAATTAAATATTTATATTGGACAACTAATGTATATTATGAGATTAAAATGGGTCATCATTTCAGTGGGATGACATTTAGTAAAATTACTTATTAAAAAAATGTAAAACATGATTTTCATCTGAAAAAAGATTCATTTATAGATAACTAAATCGTAACTATCTTTATTCTTGACCTTTATATTTATCTTTTATAAAAAATACTTAATGGTAGAAATTTCATTAACTAGTACCAAAAATTAAGAATAATTCTTAAGAAAAAAAGTTATGTTCTATGTATTGGAGGGACCCCTTCATGAGCAACTGGCCATTATAGTCATTCAAAAAATTGATAAAAATACGTATGAAAATTATTTAAAGGATTCAATATATGTTTTTACTCTCATTATTGTGAACATGGAATATATGTTTCAAAATAAACATGAGAATACAGATGCAAACAAGATGATAGACATCCTGAAAAGGATCAAACTATTACAAGAAAGAAAAGAGTGGTATGAGGTGTCAAAGGATCTCTTTTAATGAAATATGGAAGAAGTTACAATAGCCTCTACACATGTACTCAATATAATTGGGTATGTTAATGAATTAAAGAGAATTATATCACATATAAGTATTAATCAATTAATGGACTTCATTCTATAGTCACTAAATGAAAGATTCTAATAGTTCATTGTAAACTATTACATGAATGAGTTCAATAGAAGTTTACCTAATCTCCTAAATATATTAAGGATTACTAAGAAATATAAAAGATTTATAGAATCTAGTTCTATGATGATTTTATAAAAGTAAAATTGTAATGGTTTTTTATAGAAAGATAAGATTCAATAATAGAAACTAAACAAATAAAAATAAAGAAAGTACAATGCTTTAAATATAGAAAAGAAAACCATTGGGGATTTAACAGTCCATAGTACCTAAACAGTTGTAATAAAATCTTCAAAGATCCCATGGTAGGTGTTAATTGAATTCTTATATTTTTATGGGTATATAATACTAACTATATGTTTCAAAAAAAATAAATAAATGGGAGTTTTTAATTTATAAAATATTGATGATGGGAGCTTAAAGTATACATTCAACTAGTATAGAAAGGGGTTTCTACATAATGGTGTTGAGTTAAATGGATTAATTAATTCTCAATTGTAATAGAAAAAATATTAGGTTATCTTTTATTTTTTAAGTGATAAGAATTATTGTTTTGGACAAAAAAATTTATCAATAAAATGATATGGTTTTTTTCTATACAAATTGTTGTAAAAGATCCAAATTTTAAAAAATATTTGAAATGAATAAGTTATTTATTTTAAAATTATGATACAAACACATAAAAAAATATATGATATTGAAATAAATAGTTTATTTTTTAATAATCCTGATAAAGAAAAAAAGTTTCCCACTAAAAAAGAAGTTTTATTTTAGAAACAACCTAAGGAATGAATTGGTCACTCAACTCATTCCCAAAAGAAATTTATTAAATAAAATCAATGTTACAATGACTAAATGTGGAATAAAGGGCAATAAACATAAGGAAATTGTGAGAGATACATGAAAAAATGACATAAAATAACATATAGAAGCACACATTTCATTATATCTATCTAAATATAGCCTTCCATCAGCCCATAAATCACTATATCTAGTGAAGTAATACACTATATAGGGATAAAAAGCCCCCATAATAATGAATCTACAACCTAAAAGACATGAAACAACTTAAGATATAAGATGCATGAACTGGCTTGTATACAACAGTCAAGAAAAATAATTGTTCCATCACCCAAGCTCAAAAAAACCGTTGGGATGAGAATATAGTATCAACTCTATGGATGAAACATAAAAGAAAATAAGTATCTCACATTCCATAATATCATCCACTCAATGAAGTATTCCATCACAACTAGTTTAATTTTTGTAGTTCCCTTAGGTTCAACTGCTTATCAATAAAACACAGATAACATCACTAATTAGGACAAGAGCAGTAAAAAAAGTGATCAATTTAGGTTAGAAAAATAGAAAACATATATTACCCATATATAGCTGATTTTTTGATATCACCACAGACCTTATGAATTTTAGAAACATAAAAAATGAAATATCTAATGTGAATACTAATTAAAATATTTTCAAAGAGGAAAAATAAAAACATGAAAGATAGAAGTCATAAAAAATTATCCAAACAAAGTTAAGAACTAGAATGTGTATCAATAACTCATGCTTTAAAATTCAATAAAAATAATCCCCCATATAGAACAAAAAAATCCAAAGTGAAATTTGGAAGAATAAAAACTATCTTAGAGAGGTACAAAAAACATCAAACCAACATTGACACTCATCCAATAAAATCATAACTCACCATTGATAAGCGTTAATAAAAAACTCCAAAAGTGTATGAACAAATATCATCAAAACCATATCAAATAAAACCTGAGCTTATTCAAATTCCCTAGAACATACTAAATACAATTCCAATGAAGATAAATTTAAGTATAAGATAACATGAATAGAAAAATAGCCATGTAATGTCCCTAAATTTAAAATCATGATTTAATTTAAATTCATCCTCTATATTGTAGAATATATATTATTTTAATTGAATTGAAGATTATGTAGTGATTTCTCTATCATTGTATTTTCTAACATAGTTACATATTGTTCCTCCGTAAAATTGTTTAGTTATTTTCCCAATTAATTCGTAACCTAGTATGAATTCTTCACCTTAGGGTCAGAATCCTCACTATCATCACTGATGGGATTGGTAGATGATTCTCACTTAACCATAATATATAAATTGAATCATTCCAATTCCTTCAAGGGGTTGACCTTATAGATTTATAATTTTTCCCCACTTAGAGTGGAAAAGTATATTATACTACTTAAGATGTATTATTAAGGATCTTGTGATAATAGATTTTTTTTCCAATTTAGAGTAATCATTATTCTTCAGAGTCTCTTTCAGATGAGGAGTGATAAACTCTTTTGATTCAACAACTGGTATCTTATATTTTGTTACAATAACATTGTGAAATATTTCATAATCCTGTTGGGATTTATCAAGAAGTGTAACATGGGAATCATCAACATCAACAAAAATGTCCTTATCATAGTTCTTCTCATCCTATTCAAGGTATACTTCAACAAAATGATAAATTTAGTATAGATCAAAAACCAAAAAATGGTCCTACAATATCCTTTAGTTTCACCTTTTAAACACACATCTCTTTACTCTAGATCAGAGGATTTCTAGAAGGGTAATAAGAATTTAGAAAATAAGAGCCATGTGATTTAAAAGGATGAAAATACCTGAAACATGAATAGAAATAATTGGGGAGAATTTCAAATTCAATATATTAACAAAAACCAGAGTCCCCATTCTAAATCTAGATGCACTGTTGGAGAATTTTTGAAAAATAAACTTCAACACATAATATTTCCATCAATGGTCTGAAAATATTTACATTTTTGCGCCCGATTTAATTGTCCACTTGATGAGGCTTGTGATGTAATTTAGTGTAGCTGGATTGAAGAGGTCAATTAGAAGACCATATAATAACAACCAAACAGGGGGGAAACGGGGTTCAAAACAACAACAAAAATATGTAGACACTCCTACAAAATAGGTCTTTAACAGCACTGGCATTTATCAGTGCTGGAAAAAAGGGTAGATAAAGGGTAACCTTTATCACCGTCTTTCTTTAGTGTTAGTACCATTTATCAGAACTTTATTTTTTTCATTGATAAAGGTCACAAATAAAATAAAATAATCAAATAAATAAAAATTATAAATGATTTTATTAAAAAAATTTATAATTAAATAACTATTGATAAAAATGATTAAATTTAATATAACATATATAAATTATAAATATTAATAAATATTATATATTAAATATATAGATATAAAATAATTAAACAAATTAAAATTAAAAATATTTAAATTAAAAATATATATAACATTTTATTAATTAAATAATTATTGATGAAAATAATATATATATATATATATATTATAATTATTAATAAATATTATATATTAAATATTCATATATATGAATTTATATAATATTTCCAAAAAATATTTATATAATATGAATTAAAAATACTAACTATCTGCATCGAGTAATGGACATAATTAAATGTCGTCTGATTATTCAATTTAACAAATACCAAATGTGTGTTATATTTGTTTCACATACATATATGTAAATAATATGGTGGTGCATGTGTGTTAAACCTTGTAATCCTATATCCAAAAGACAATGATTTGAATTCTAGCAGGCCACTTGGGGGATTTACAACGTTGGTGGTAATGCGGTCATGATACATGAAGGTGGTGATGTGGTCATGATGTAGGTAGGTGGTGATGTAGACATGATGTATGACTAATGATGTAGGTAGTAAGATTAAGGCATGACATTGTATTATGCCTACAGGCCATATTTTTGTCCCACTTGGCCTTGGGCCTACAGACTATCTAATGGGTTTCCCTCTACCCAGATAGAAAGAGATCTTTGAAATCATAATAAAAAGTGGCTTGAGCCTGAAATTTATAAAAAAATATATAACACACACATACAAATATTTATGTAATAAATGCAATCTAATATAGAAATACATACACCTAATATTTATGCAATTTATTCAAATATAAGTATTCATTTTAGAATTTCATTATAACGTGGGACATTTAATATATTATGTATTTAATTAATAAATTTTATTTATTTATTTTTAATTTTATTACCTATAGTTATTAATTAATTTTTAAAAAAATTATTTTTTATTTTTTATTTTTTATTTTTTATTTTGTATTTTTTGGGGAATTTAATCATTTTATATTATTTATTTATTTTTATTCATTTACTATGTTTTAAAATTTTCAATGTGTATTCATATTTATTTTAATATATATCCATATTTGGTTAATAATTTATATTTAATTATTAAAACATATCCATTTTTTCAATATTGTTAATGTATACTCATTGTTAATTATTCAATTTTAGTCAATTTTAACATGAATGCACTCAGAATTAAATATTCATTAATAATTTTAAAAAATTATTTGATAATACATATTTATAAATAAATATTTTGATAAATGTATATTTACTATATTTACACATTAATATATTTATAATTATAAATTAATAAATATTTTTTTAAGTATTTACATAATCATAAATATATAATTATATATATTTAAATAACTTTAAAATTATAATAAATTTATTTAAATAATTAATATATTTACTACATTTGTATTTATATATATTTATTATATATATATATTTATATGAATATATATAATGATATAAATATTTAAATATAATTTTTTTTTAAAGTACTTATATAATTATAAATAAATAATTGTATATTTAAATAATTATTAAATTATAATAAATATATTTAAATAATGAATCTGTTTACTATATTTTTATTTATTTATATTTATTAAATATAAATAATTATATAAATCTAGTTACAGAAAATTTTATCTGTAATTAAAATTATAAATCAATTATCAGTGCTAATGTTTTAGAAGTGATAAAGATGTATTTTATCACTGCTTATTAATTTAGCGGAAATAAGAGAGATCTTTATCTGCACTTTTTTGAAGTACTGAAAAAAGTTTCCCTGATATATTTAAATAAACCTAACTAGTCACAAACCAGTCACGATATATAAAACTTTATATGGAAGCCACCTTCTGTCGGTGCTCCACCTCGTCGAATCCAATCTTGAATTAAAACTAAAAAACTTCAATGGTTCAAATAAAAGTCTTGAAATATTTAATGGTAGAATGAATCTAAAGATCGAATGAATCCAAGTTTAAGAGATATCATTAATTTCTAATGGACGAATCAATGCATCAATCCAATGTATGTTATTTTCTCCTTCTCCCCGCTTGTTGATTTCTTGTTTAGAGAAATCTATTCGCATTTTTTCGTTATCTCTTATTATTCATTATCCATTGATTATTTCACTTCTAGAAGGAATTTATATTTGGGGGTTTCTATAAATTTGGGTTTGTATTGACCCATTAAGGGAATTTATTATTGCTTTGTAGCATATTTATAATTCCACACATCGTTTTCATCCTTGTAGCGTATTAAGTTTAAATATTTGAACTTCCTTCCATTTAAATAGCACACACAAAGTGTTTGATATAATTCCACTGATTGTTTTTATTTAATAACTTAAAATAGATTTCATGTAACGATTTCTTGAAGTTGAGGTGCATTTTGTTCTAGTTTTGTATGTTCTTAGGACTCAGTGGTATTACATTGACATTTTCATTTTACGTTATGTGTCCTCAATTTTATCTATTTGTTTTTTCTTGATATCCTATATGAACATCCAGATATATATATATTATTTTTTAAATATACATATATATTTATAAACACATTATTTCATTTATATATGTAATTATGTATTTATATGAAATATAAATAGGATTCATTCAATAAAGAAGACAATTATTTCATATATTATGTTTTCATTTGTTTAGGAGTTTAACAAAAAATAACTGATGGCTCATATTAATAAAGTTAGTACTAGCCTTAGTTAGAGTATTAAAAGTATTAAAAGTGGGAATTCTCATATAAATATAGAATTCAAAGAGCCCCAAGGATTCATATTTCATAACATGTCCCCGCTGAGACCCCATGAATCAAAGACAAGAATGTGTAAGCCCCCAAAATCACACCTTTAATTGGAAATTAGTTAATAACTATTTACCATGTTTTCATTCTCATAAAATATATGTGTTACACCATTTAGGGAACACAATGGAGTACAACTCTCATCCCCAACAACTTCATCACGCGAACAGTTATTATTACAATTTTTTCTTTAGACTCATCACCTATGAATTTTCTATTTCTTGAACAACTCTGAGCAATAGTCACCCCATGTATAACTACTTCTTATATTAGTTCAAACAACATAGGTTCATTTCTACATGATATGGAAGATGAGTCTTAAATAACAAAATTCAATAATAACTTTTTAGGAGATGAATTTGATGAAGACAGCTCTCTATAACTTTCACCATTGAATGAATTCATAGGAAAATACCTACCATATTAGAGTAATTATTTTATTAAATTAAATTTCCCTTTTCCTACAAATAATACTAAAATTAGTTGAATCAACAAAATTTGGGGATTCCCTTATTAGAATAATTTGTAACTTTCACCTTTGATAATGAATATCTTATGTGTATTTATTTATTTATTGTAAAAAATGAATATTTTATGAAGCTAATAGGAGGGATATGAATCAAAAATGGATTCATGGTAATTTTTTGACAAAAGAGTATGAATACTGAGTTAAATAGTTCATAAATGTTTCAATATAACATGCATATAGAACTTCTAAAATCCATTGTATGTGTTTAAATTGTTGTTATTCAATACAAATTAGTCTGAAAAAGATGGAAGAAAATTTGATTTTTAACGAAATAGATCAAATATATAGAAGTTTTACTAAACATGAGGGAAACATGAACATGCACACCAATTGGGATGATAGTTCGGTTTATGGGTCATTTTATATGAATACTAGTTTAAATAATGATGGAGATCGCATAGAAGAAATGAAAATGAAAATTAAAGATGAACTTTATGATTGTGTCTAGTTTTTTGAGAAGTTAAATAGATTTGGTAAGAGAAAATTATATTTCAGTTGTATTTAATACATAACTCTTTCAGTTGTATTGAAGTTATTTAATTTTAAATATAGTAGCAGATGGAGTGACACCAGCTTTATAGAACTACTTGGTCTCCTAGATGATATACAACCTGAGGAAAATGATCTATCATGTCAAACATATGACACTAAAAGAATGATACATTCAAATAGAATGATATATAAAAATATACATTCTTATCCAAATTATTTCATATTTTTTCTCAAGTACCATGAAATACTCAAAAAATCCCTAAGTGTGTTGGGGATCAATACAAGAAAAATGAATCAATTTCAACGCAAGTTGTATGTGTAACATCCTAATATTTTATGAAATATATGCTTTCAAATTTATTTAGATTCTTTGATATCTTGAGTTAAATGGAATTAAAATATTATATTTTTTATATTAAACACCAATTTCATCTTTCATTTCACATAACATCAAATTTGGTTCAGAACATGTGTTATACGCATCGTCGAGTCTTATAGAACAATAATATAATGTTGATATTGTTATTTAATATAGAATTAATCACCTATACATTATATTTGTGGGTGTCAATATGAATAACTATATTATGTTTACACAATTTTATAAAAAAATTACATTTATCCACAAGATTTTTTATCCATAAGATAAGAATAAATCCATTTTTATGATTAAAAACTATATTTTTCTTAAAATAATTTTTAACACCTTTTAATATGAACCTATATTAAAATTAAATTTTGAAAATATAATAATTATTATATTAAAAAATAAATTTCATTTTTTAAATCATAATATCAAAATTTACTTTGGGTTAATTTTTGTTATTTTATGAAAAATTTCATGTTTTGATGAATAGTGAAAAATGCTGAATTTTAATTGAAAACTGTTTTTTATTATAATTTATTTATATAGTAAAATTATGTTTTTAATTTGTTTTAATTTATAATTAGTTCCAATGTACATAATTCAATCCAATTTATTTCATTTCAATCAACTTCACCTTGATGTTGGATATAAAAAATTTGTCAAACTTTTCAAATTTTCTCTTTAAAAACATGTTATTTCATCATGTCTACTAGATTAATTTTAAATTAATTACTACCAATATTGTGATTATAATATGTAAAAATTTATTACATATTTTTAATCATTGTAATTAATAATTTATAATAAGGTCAGAT
Source organism: Viscum album (assembly GCA_963277665.1). Classification (NCBI taxonomy): domain Eukaryota; kingdom Viridiplantae; phylum Streptophyta; class Magnoliopsida; order Santalales; family Viscaceae; genus Viscum; species Viscum album. The sequence continues at coordinate 641,712,104 of OY728123.1, forward strand.
TACTTTTTTACAAAAACGTTTAATTAAATTAATTACAGTGATAAAGGTAAAAATGTGTTTACTTAATGGTTAAAAGTTTATCTGAAGAGGGAAAATGACCTAGAAACACATCCAAAAACCAGTTTTTGGACATATATATAACATGAAAACATTAATATATGTTTTTATGTTTTCTGGGAATACTATTCCCTAAGAGTGACCAATATAATAAGTTATGTAATGAAAAAGACAAAAAAGGAACCTTTCATGCCTTTAACACTTATAAAGATTTGGAGTGGGAAAGAAGCTACATAAGTTTAGTTTTAAATATTACTTTGGAAAATAAATGATATATTTTTATCATTATAATTTATATTTAATTTTTATATATGATATAATTGCATTAAATTCTTAAGAAACGTCAAGGCATAGATTATTTAGTTAATAATTAAATAATATTAAACATATTTTATTAAATAATTTAAATTTTCTATAAATATTATATTCTTCTAAGTTATTTTTATGTGTTAATAAATTTAAAATATGTTCCATTAATGGTAAAATTTATCTTTTATAATTAACATATTGCCAATAAGAGTAAAAACTTTGTTAGTTCAGTTATGAATAAAGTAGTTTTTTTTGCGTGTTAAGGGTCTTTTTGTTAAAATTTATTTCTATCTGTAAGAACCTGGATTTTAAACCTATAATACTTTGCGTATTTCTTTATGTTATTCCAAAGCAGGAAGTTCAGACGGTGTGAGATTCTGAGCCCCGGTGTGGCCAGAATTAAATTTGACGTGCGTTCAGACTGGACGTGCTAAATAAATAGAATAACTCATAAATGGTAGCTTATATGGGAAAACCAAAGGCCCCATTGTGTTTGCGTCATGCCGTTTAACCTAGGAGAGGTGAAATTTTTGTGGGCACGGGCCAACTGTGAAAACCGCCCCGTGGGGCATTTTCGTAATTTAGCGGCCTCGGGCGTTTAATTTATAACTATTGAATGGAGGATCAGATTAAAATTCTGAGACAGCAATTGTGCTTAATTCATGGATTTTACCCTAGGGTAGGCTTAATCTCGACCCTGCAAAGGGTTCGGGAACGGGCCTACCGTTGGAGGATTAAAATGAATTAATTAAAAATTTCACTTAATTATCTACTTAAGTCTAAACCAAGGACACCGCCCCTGTTTTCTCATTCCTCTGGTAGAAGGAATCTCCTCTCAACACCAAGCTCTCCATCTCCTCCCCCTCCAAGTTTGCGGCTCTGGCGGATCGCTGCGAAGCGACGGGCTAAGCCCTGAGGTAGGATCATCTCATTTCTATTTTTATTTCCCGCATCATCTTCTATCTAAATTAATGGTGTAAAAACGCTGTTTAAATTTAAAGAGAATCCCATATTTGCGTAGATTATATCTTGAGCATTCTGCTTCACTTTTCAGATTTGAAATCTGAGTTCTGAGGCGACCGCAATCATTTGGCGATGTTTCAGGAGTTTTGGGTGTTTTTCTGGCGGTCCAGCGAGGCTCAGCGGTGGCGCGGCGAGGCCTAGTGGTGGTGTGGCGGGGGTCCAGGCGGAGGCGCGGTCGGCCGGGCGGTCTTAGGAGGCTCATAAGCATGGAGGCCGGGTGAGGCAGGGTCGGCGTGGCGGGCGAGTGGGAGCCGGATCGGGCAGTAGGGGGCGCCGGCAGAGGGGGGCGCCAGCGAGGCGTGGAGACCCAGGCCGACCGGCTTTTGCCTGTCGGTGCGCACGCGGGAGACCAGTGTATTAGGTCCCCAACTGGTGGGACATCGACCAGAAATATGCAGGTCCAATGGAGATAAAGTCAGACTGGCTTAAGCCTGTCTGGGCGAGGTTGGGCGGGCCCGCGTTTTGAACCGTGGGCCGGTCCAGACGCATGGTGGGACGGTCGAACCGGCCCGGCCCACCTTTTTTCTCATCCATTAAAATTTAAAACACCTATAAAATCCAGTCCAGGCATCAGATTCACCTGTCATCTTTGGAAACGCATTCCTAGAATCAAGAAGAACATTTTTAGATGGTTTCAGGGTTTTAATTCCCAAGACGGGGGCCTTGGTGGCACGACATGCGCATTAAATGGATTGGTGTTTTTCTAGGGGTTCTTGTTTTAGATGGCGCGGACACATCCGATTTCCGATTTGAGAACCGTCAGTGGATTTGTGACCCTGGAGTCGAGGCGGAAATTTACAATATAGTTTCGTGCATTGAAGTCGGAGTTGAGACGTGGGCCCTGCGTGCTGTCTTTTAAGTGACGTGTAGAGTTTTGCGATGTTTTCATCAGGAATCCATTCGGAGCATATGAATAGTTTATTTGACATGTTTTCCTGATTCCATCGCAATGGCGCAGTCCGGTCAACCTCTTTTGGGACCGATAGTGGGCCCCATGAGACATGGTGCATGCCTAAAGCAGTGGAGAACAACTTTTCTGTCGGGGGTCTGTTCCAGGCGAATGAGTAGTCTATCTCATGTGGGTTTCCACGAGGACTATAGTGGTGTGATCTTTTGGGGCGTGTGGAGACTCATTCAAGATCTTATTAAATGTAGAAGCATGGAAGGGCGTTGGATGGAGGTTTCCTCGACGCACTCCAAACCATCGCGTAGTAGCGATGTTGGTGACCCCCCAGTGATAGCACGGGTAGTGTAGAACTATCGGACCAGTTTCGGGTTTACCCTCTAGCTGGGCAGGGCAGTGGGTTACCCAATGACGTATTAGGGTTTACCCTCTAGCGGGGCTAGGCAGTGGGTTACCTGTTGAACTATCAGGGTTTACCCTCCAGCCGGGCTAGGTAGTGGGTTACCCATTCACTTACTAGGGTTTACCTTCCAGCAGGGCTGGGTAGCGGGTTACCCGAAGACTTTTAGGGTTTACCTTCCAGTGGAGCTGGGAAGTGGGTTACCTGTTGACCTATCAGGGGTCTACCCTATAGCGGAGCTGGGTAGTGGGTTACCCATTGACCTATCAGGGTTTACCCTCCAGCGGGGCTGGGTAGTGGGTTACCCGATGACCTCTAGGGGTTTACCCTCTAGCTGGGCTGGGCAGTGGGTTACCTGGTGACTTCTTTTAAACTCAGACCTTTTTACGGGGCTAGTCATTGGATTTTTCTCCCTGAATATTGAAGCAGGATCCTTGGTTGTACGGATCAGTGATGTGACGGCTTTTATGTGACCTTTGGACATACGAGGATGAGGGGCCCTTTTCCCACCAAGATGTGTCCTTGCGACGCCACCTAAAATTCGTGCGGGCGAGTCAGTTCCTCCCAAAGCTGATAGTATCGAGCTGCGGTGATTGATCCCCTTTGACTTGTACCTCCTATGTTGACATGCGGGATGTTTGGGTTCAGTATTGGATATACCTAGAACTATTGGTGACTCTTCCTAGGCTGAGCTTGGAGATGGAGATTCTCTTACACACTCGTTCAGGTTTCTTGTTGAGCATATATACATATAAAACTGACTTCGGTTCCCACTCCTTGGGTTCAGTTACTCTCCTTCTAGGAGGGGAAAAGACATTTAGGATATTCCACATTCTTTCTGTGTTTATCTCCTCTTGGTTGGATGAGTCTACTCTCCTACTATAGGTATCAAAGACTCGGTGAGAAGTTCATCTTCTCACTGTTTCTATCTCCTTGTGTTTTGACGAGTTTACTTCCTTCCTCTTGTTAGGTTGAGCTCCACTCTCTTCACTATACTCTTTTATTGTTCTGGTTCTGTCTACTAATCCCCTCTTTAGTTCCTCCTTTCTTCCTCCCTCGAGAGTCTGGGGAATCCTACTGATTATCTTTATACTCAACCCAGCTTGGGCTTTTCCCACACCTGGTGTGCCCTTGCAGATGACGGAAAGGTCGATCGTGACAATGGAGGAGCGTAGAGGTCACAGGTGCTTAGACAGTGTGTTGTGGTCGTGCCAGAGTTTTTAGGCGGGGATATATCCAGTTGTTTCCTTTTTTTAACCTGTTGCCGGGTTGTGGCACCTTTTTGGTTGGGTGTGTGTTTTAACCTTTTTACTGTTTAGGTTACTTATCAGTACTTTCACCACTTTAATTTCTCTATTTAATGGTTGATGCATGACTGTGGTTGGGTTATATATGTTTATCCTATGGTTTTATTTTTTACACTGCACTTCTGCATTGAGTGGCTTGTGTGTGCGTGTGTACAGGTACTTAGTCAAAGGCCTCTCTGATATTGTTACGCCTTCGGTGCTGGTCGCCAGCCACTGTCCTATGGAGGCGTGCTTGAGGTAGTTGCGGCTCGGGACCGGTAGAGTTGTGTCATGACAAAGTGGTATCAAAGGTGGTTTGTTCCTTGTGACGTTGTTCGGATGTCCCTAAAAAGTAATTGGTTGGGATTTAGGGCAATGATGTCGACGTGTCTCGAGAGCAGCTCTCAGGCCAGGGAGTCTAGTGATGGTATGGGCGGCTGACATATCCATTCATCAGGACCCTAATAACCTACTTGTTGACTCGACATGCTAAGACACTTATTGTGGGGAACTTTGTAACATGAATCTTGTATGACTGAGACTTTGATTGTCTTTTTTTGAGTCAGATCCCCTTTTTTATGACTGTTATATATATATATATGTGCTAATCTGATCGCAGTATCCCTTGATAATTTTCAGGATGCCTCCACAATAGCAACCATCCAGGATACCCTCTCTAGTTCATGATGACCACCGGGCGAGCGATGAGGCGTCAGTTCAGGGATCCTCATGTGATCCCATTCCACCCAGTGCTTCAATAGTAGCCCCTCCATCTGGAGAGAGGTAGTTAGTACCGGCAGCTCAGGACGAGGTTACGCACAGACTGAGCGCGCTACGAGACTTCCAGCGTCAGAGGATGCTGAGGTTCTACGGGGACCCAGATCTCCAGGTGTTAGAGGACTAGCTTGAGTCAGTGGTACATCTCTTCAGGCTAGTACAGACCCTAGCAGACCAGATGGTGGCCCTAGCCGCTAGTCTTTTCCTTGGGATAGTCGGTCATTGGTGGGGTTTGGTGACGCAGACCCATGACGAGTCATCCCTCACATGGCATGGTTTCCAGCTGCTTTTCCAGGAGGGGTACTCCCCCACATTTTTATGCTCTGTTCGGATCCAGGAGCTTCTAGAGCTAAAGTAGGGGGATGTTCGTGTCCCATTACTCGGTTTGGTTCACTGATCATACATGCTACTCACAGGAAATGATCTGCGACAGCTACTTCCTGGCATGGAAGTTCGAGCAGGGTCCTCACAGAGAGATCTGTGCTAGCGTGGTACCCTTGGGCATCCCCACTTACTCCAGGGTGTTGGATCGGGCACTTTTGATCGAGATATTCTTGGCCGATGGGTGCCAGATGGAAGGACCTAGCAGTGGCCGCTTAAGAGAGGTGTCTTTAGCAAGCAGACGACCGAGAGTTGGGCCTCTTCCGAGGAGGCCCTTCCGTGAGCAAACCCAGGGCCAGAGTTGTAAACCTCAGTGGCATCGTAGGGAACCATTCAAGATGGGAGAGATCTGGTGTTATGCTTGTGACGGTCAGGTCCATCTAGAACGGGATTTCCCAACCAAGCATACAGATCAGCCATGGAAAGCAGCGGGCGCACCACAGAGGCAGAGGCAGCACTGTGACCGGGGGTCACCTAGGTGGGGACCGAATGGTCCTCAGGGAGGTGGCACAGGCAAAGTGACATGACCAGGAGGTGGAGGATGATGTTTTGAGATCCTTCCACCGCCACCACCAAGCATCCCACGCCAGGCTCAGGGATCTGGCGGTAGGGGTCGTGGGCAGCTTCAGGCCATGGGTGTTCTAGACCCTCTAGTGCATGAGATGGTCTGAGGTATTCTTTGTGTTTACTCCACACTTTCTTCTGTACAAGTATACACAGGATCCATCCATTCCTTTATATCACTGATTTTGGTATGGGAATTGGAGCTCCAAGTAGAGGTACTTGCGCATCCACTTAGTCTCAAGGTTCCTATGGGAAGTGCCTCAACGGTGACCTTTATTTGTAGATAGTGTGAACTGTATTTAGGGGGAGAGAGTTTCACTTGGGACCTACTGGTCATCACGATGGAACCATACGATGTTATTTTGGCCATGTATTGGCTTTCCATGGTTCACGCATAGATCAACTGTCGTCATAGACAAGTCAGATGTGTGCATTCTGACAGGACGAGGTTCACCATCCTTGGTGAACGAGACCTCGTGGTAGAGAATACAGGTGCTCTGAGTAGGAGACCACGACCTTTTTCTAATCAGCTGGCGAGCATGGCACTTGGAGGAGCAGACACTACAGGCAGTTGTATCCCAACCATTGTAAAGGACTACATGGACGTTTTTCCCGAGGATGTTCTGGGACTACCTCCGAGTCAAGATATAGAGTTTTGTATTGACTTTCTGTTGGGTACTGCTCTGATATCTTGTGCATCATATCGGATGGCAACCATAGAGATTTGGGAGCTATGACTTCAGTTGGATGACCTTCGTGAGAAGGGATTTATCCGGCCCAGTCTGTCCCCCTTGGAAGCTCTGGTCTTGTTTGTGAAGAAGGCAGATGGGAGCCTACGACTTTGCGTAGGTTATCATCACCTGAATCAGTCCATGATAAAGAAAAAGTACCCTTTTCCAAGTATTGATGGCCTCTTTGACCAGTTGCGAGGTGTGAAGTGGTTCTCGAAGATCGATCTTCGATCTGGCTACCACCAGTTGTGGGTTTGTGAGGCTGATATCATGAATCTGGCCTTCCGTTGTCGATATGGGCACTACGAGTTTCTAGTGATGCCCTTTGGCATGACGAATGCCCTTGTCATCTTCATGGCTTTGATGAACTAGATTTTCCAGCCGTACTTGGACCGGTTTGTGGTTGTCTTTATTAACAACATACTAATTTACTCTGCGATAGAGGAGGAGCATGTAGAGCATTTGAGGATGGTCCTAGACTTACATCAAGAGAACCATCTGTATGGGAAGCTCTCGAAGTGACAATTCTGGATTCATGAGGTTCAATTTTTGGGTCACGTCATTATGGAACATGGATTGGCTGTGGATCCCAAAACGTTAGAGGCAGTGCTTGCTTGGGAGCCACCCAAGAATGCGTCTGAGGTGTGGAGCTTCCTTAGTTTGGCAGCGTACTACAGGAGGTTCGTGGAGGAATTCTCTAGGATTGCTTCCCCTTTGACCGCATTGACACGGAAGGGACGACCGTTTAATTGGACTGATCAGTGCCAAAAGGCCATCGAGGATTTGAGGTAGAGGATGGCTAGTGCTCTGGTGTTGAGGATGCCAGAGGAGGGCGTTGAGTTCGTCGTATATTGCAACGCCTCAGGAGTAGGGCTCAGGTGCGTGCTGATGCAGCAACGCACATTGATTGCATATGGGTCGAGGCAGTTGAGGCCCCACGAATAAAATTATGTGACTCACGACTTGGAGCTGGTAGTAGTCATCTTCGCTTCGAGGTTATGGAGACACTACCTCCTAGGTGAGCGTTTCATGGTCCACTCAGACCATCAGAGCCTCAAGTACATCTTTACTCAGAGGGATCTGAATCTGAGGCAGAGGTTCTAGATGGAGTTTCTGCAAGACTATGATTTCTAGATATTCTACACTCCAAGGAAGGGCAACGTAGTAGCAGATTCCCTTAGCAGGAAGTCCCAGGCTCGTCTCGTGCGGGAAGCTTTGGAGCAGTTGGCTTCCCTGCAGCTAACCTTTGTGGAACAGGAGGGTATGGCTTTTCTACAATTAATGACGTTGATTGCTTCACTCTTTGAGCATGTGAGAGAGTCGCATTTGGGGGATGTCGACAGCGAGATAATACGTGATCAGATATCCATGGGTGATGCACCCAAAAGGTATTCTGAAGGAGGGAATCACGAGATCCTATTCTAGGGATGTGTTGTATTACTGATGGAGATGCGGGAGGAGTTAATGTGTTAATTACACACTTCTCCCATGGTTTTACATCTCGGTGTGGGTAATATGTACAGAGACCTTCAGCGGCAGTTTTGGTGGTCCAGTATGAAGCAGATTGTAGTCGAGTTCGTTTCTCGGAGTCTTACCTGTCAGCAGGTGAAGGCAGAGCACCAGGTTATGGTAGGGTTGTTGCAGCCCCTTGATGTACCAGAGTGGAGGCGGGATGGAATATCTATGGACTTCGTCACAGGGATTCTGCACACAGCAAAGGGCCACAACTCCATTTAGGTGATAGTGGACCGACTCATGAAGTGGGCACACTTCCTTGCTATCAGGGAGCAGAGCTCAGTGGAGAGTCGGGTGTAGGTATATGTTTGGGAGATCATACACCTTCATGGATTACCCTTGACGATCGTCTCTGACCGTAACGCGCGGTTTACGTCATGATTATGGTGAGGCCTACAGGAGGAATTCGGGACTCAGTTGCAGATGAGTACAGCTTTCCACCACCAAACTGACAGGCAGACCGAGCGCACTATCCAGGTGTTGGAGGATATGTTCAGGGCGTGCGTGTTAGACTTTGGTCGGAGTTGGGAGGATCACCTTCCCTTGGTAGATTTTTTGTATAACCACATTTACCACTCTACTATTGGCAGGGAACCTTTTGACTCCCTCTACAGGAGACCCTGTAGGTCACCGTTGTGCTGGACGGAGGTTGGGGAGACCACCCTTGTGGGCCCAGATTTGGTGCAGGCGACGACGGAGAAGGTGCAGGTCATTCGTGATCAGATGAGGATGGCTTAGAGTAGACAAAAGTCATATTCAGACTAACGTCATAGGCCTTTGGAGTTTGATCAGGGAGACCATGTCTTTTTTAGATTCTCCCCACGGAGTGGAACGAGGAGGTTCGGCCGGAGAGGAAAGTTGTCCCCGTGGTTTATCGGTCCCTTTGAGATCATGTGCAGGGTTGGTGAGGTCTCCTACCATCTAGCTCTACCCCCACAGCTGGAGAGAGTGCAGGACGTCTTCTACATGTCACAGCTGAGGAAATACGTTCACGACCCCACACATGTTATCAACTGGGGAGAGCTGGACATTGAGGATGGACCCACCTTTGTGGATAATGTAGTGGGGATTGAGGACCGACAGGAGAGGACTCTGTGCGGATGGGCCATTTTTCTGGTTCGTGTGCTATGGCAGCACGGGAGGGTGCAGGAGAGCACCTGGGAGTGGGAGAGCAAGATGCGGGCTTAGTATCCCGAGTTGTTTTTGTAGTTTTGTTTTTCCGGGATGAAAACGTGATAGAGGGAATGATGTAAGAACCAGTATTTTGAACCTATAAGACATTGCGTATTTCTTGATGTTATTCCAAAGAAGGACGTTCAGACGGTGTGCGATTCTGAGCCCCGCTGTGGCTGGAATTAAATTTGACGTGCGTTCACACTAGACGAACAAAATAAATAGAATAACTCCTAAACAGTAGCTCAGACAAGAAAGCTAAGGGTACCATTGAGTCCAGAGAATTCTGTTTACCCTAGGAGAGGTGAAATTTTTGCGGGCACGGGCCAACTTTGAAAAACGCCCTCAGGGCATTTTCGTAATTTAGCAGCCTCGGACATTGAATTTATAACTTTTTAACGGAGGATCAAATTAAAATTCTGAGACCTCCATTGCGCTTAGGGCAGCGATTTTACCCTAGTGGAGGCTTAATCTCGGCCCCGCTGAGGGTTCGGGAATGGGCCTACCGTTGGAGGATTAAAATGAATTAATTAAAAATTTCACTTAATTATCTACTTTAGTCTAATCCAAGGTCACCTCTCCCATTTTCTCATTCCTCTGGTGGAAGGAAGCTTCTATCAACACCAATCTCTCCATCTCCTCCCCCTCCATGGTTGCAACTCGGGCGGATCATTGCGAAGCGACGGGCTAAGCCCCCGAGGTAGGATCTTCTCATTTCCATTTCAATTTCCCGCATCATCTTTGATCTAAATTAATGATTTCAAAACACTGTTTAAATTTCAATCGAATCCCATAATTCGGTATTTTATATCATGGTCTTTGTTCTACACTTTTCAGATTTGAAATCCGAGTTCTGAGGCGACCGCAATCGTCCAGCGAAGTTTCGGGAGTTTTTCAGTGTTTTTTCGGCGGTCCGACGAGGCTTAGTGGCGGTGCAGCGAGGCCCAGCGGCAGTACTGCGGGGGTCCAAGCAGAGGAGAGGTCAGCCGAGTGGTCTTCTGCGGGTCGGAAGTAGGGTGGCCAGGCGAGGCGGCCTCGGCATGGCGGGTGAGCAGGAGCCGGACCTGGTAGTAAGTGTGCCAGCGGAGGGGGGCGCCAGTGAGGCGTAGAGACCCGGGCCGACCGGCTTTGGTCGGTCAGTGCGCATGTGGGAGACTAGGTTCATCGGACCCCGACTGGTGATCCAAGGACCCGCAATATGCACGTCCCATTTAGATAAAGCTGGACCAGCTTATAATGGTTCGGGCGAGGCTGGGCCGGCCCGCGCGGTGAACCACGGGCCGGTCCAGGCACATGGTGGGTCGGCCGAACCAGCCCGGCCCACCTTTTTTTCACCCATTAAAAATGTAAAACGCCTATAAAATTAATTTCAGGAATCGAATTCACGTGAAATCTATGGAAACGCGTTCCTAGAACCGAGATGAACATTTTGAGATGGTTTTGGGGGTTTTAATTCCAGATATGGGGGCCTCGGTGGTGCGACACGCCCATTAAGGGGATTGGCGTTTTCCAAGGGTTCTTGTTTTGGATGGCGTAGATACATCTGATGTCTTATTTGAGCGTCGTCAGTGGCGTTGCAACCCTGGAATAGAGGCGGATATTTCCATTACAGTTTCAGGTGTTGAAGTTGGAGTTGAGATGTGGGCCCTATGGGCCGCCTATTAAGCGACGTGTAGCGTTTTGCGACGTTTTTGTCAGGCATCCATTCGGGGTGGATGAATAGTCAATTTGACATGTTTTTCCGAGGCCATCGCAATGGCACAGTCCACCCAACCTCTTTTGGGACCGATAGTGGGGCCCAAGAGACACCGTGCGGGACTAAAGCAGTGGCGAACAACTTTTCCGTCGGGGGTCCGTTCGAGGAGAATGAGTAGTCTATCTCGCATGGTTTTCTAAGAGGATTGAAGTGGTGTGATCTGTTGGGTAATGCATAGCCTCATTCGAGATCTTATTAAATGATGAAGCATGGAAGGTCAGTGGACGGAGGTTTCCTCAACGCACTCTGAACCATCACGCAGTAGAGATGTTGGTGACCCCCTAGTGATAGCACGGGCAGTGCAGAGCTATCGGACTAGTTCTGAGTTTACCCTCCAGCAGAGCTGGGCAGTGAGTTACCCAATGACGTATTAGGGTTTACCCTCCAGTAGGGCTGGGCAGTGGTTTAACCATCGAACTATCAGGGTTTACCCTCCAGCCAGGCTGGGCAGTGGGTTACCCATTCACTTACTAGGGTTTACCCTCCAGCGGGGCTGGGTAGTGGGTTACCCGATGACTTTTAGGGTGTACACTCCAGAGGATCTAGGTACTGGGTTACCTATTGATCTATCAGTAGTTTACCATCCAGTAAAGTTGGGCAGTGGGTTACCCATTGACCTATTAGGGTTTACCCACCAGTGGAGTTGGGCAGTGGGTTACCCGATGACCTCTAGGGGTTTACCCTCCAGCTGGGCTGGGCAGTGGGTTACCCAGCGACTTCTTTTAGACTCAGACCTTTCTACGGGGCTAGTCATTGACTTTTTCTCCGTGAATACCAGAGCGGTATCCTTGGTTTTACGGATCAGTTATGTGACAGATTTTACATGGCCTTTGGACATACGAAGACAAGGGGTGCTTTTCCCACCAATATGTGTCCTTGTGACGTGACCTAAAAGTTGTGCGGGAAAGTCAGTGCTGCCCAAATCGGATAGTATCGAGGTGCAGTGATTAGTCCCCTTTGACTTTTACCTCCTAGGTTGACATGCAGGATGTTTGGGTTCAATTTTGGATATCCCTAGAACGGTTGGCGACTCTTCCTAGGCTGAGCTTGGATATGGAGATCCCCTTACACACTCGTTCATGTTCATTTTTTAGCATATATACATATACACCTGAATTCGGTTCCCACTCCTTGGGTTCAGTTACTCTCCTTCTAGGAGGGCCGAAGATGCACGGGGTATGCCACGTGATTTTCGAGTTTATCTCCTCTTGGTTGGACGATTCCACTCTCCTACTATAGGTAGCGAAGACTCAACGAAAATTTCATCTTCTCACCATTCCTAGCTCTTTGCATTTGGATAAGTTTACTTCCTTCCTCTTGTTGGGTTGAGCTGCACTCTCTTTACTATACTCTTTTACTATTCCGGTTTTGTCTACTGCTCACCTCTTTAGTGCCTCCTTTGTTTCTCCCATGAGCTTTCAGGGAATCCTACTGAGTATCTTTATACTCACCCTTGCTTGGGATTTTCCCTCTCCTGGTTTTCCCTTGCAGACGACAGACGGGTTGATCGTGACTACGGAGGAGTGTAGAGGTCACAGGAGCTCAGATAGCGCGTTGTGGTCAGGCCAGAGTTTTCAGGTGGGGATCTATCTAGTTGTTTCCTTTTGTTTACCTGTTGCTGGGTTGTGGCACCTTTGTGGTTGGGCACGTGTTTTGGCCTTTTTACTATTCAGTTTACTTGTCAGTTCTTTCAGCACTTTACTTGCTCTATTTAGTGGTTGATGCATGATTGTGGTTGGGTTATAGTTGTCTGTCCTCTAGTTTTCTTTTTACTCTACACTTCTTCATCGAGTGGTTTGTGTGTGCATATGTATCGGTACTTAGGCAAAGGCCTCCCCGAGATTGTTACGCCTTCGGCGCTGGTCGCCAGCCTCTGGCCTATGGAGGCCAGCTTGAGGTAGTTGCGGCTCGGGACCGGTAGGGTCAGTTCGTGACACTAACACATATGAAATTTTTATTTTATAAATTAGATTTAATATTTTTTAATAATTTGTTCTAAATTTTTCAATAATTATCACTTTAATTTTCTCTTAATGGATGAATTACATAGGTTATAAAACTGGATAACTTGATTAAAAACCAAAATGAAAAAAATAAGGAAACATAAAGACTAAGGATCAAATGATAAAAATTATTTTATTGTCTATGTGGGGTCTGTTCGGATAAACCATAAATTAAAATTAATCTATTATCAATAATTTTTTAATCACATTAGGTAAGGTAGACTTGCCAATAGTGTTTACTTTTTCTATTTACAAGAATGTGACTCCTCCACCACTATAGAAAGTCATTCAATATTATCTTCTATTAAAACCTATGAATACTTTATTATCATTAGAAACCTACCCAAATTAACTCAAAACATCTCTCATGTTATCATATAATCATCACTTTTGAGATAAATCCAACCAATGAATCTCTTTGGTGAAAACTAAGAGGAGTTACCTGAAAAAGAGATAATGTTATTCAACCAGCATTTCTTTTTTATTTATTTCTCAAACCTGTTAAATTATTATTATTACATGTATATATAATATACTTTTTATCCTAAATATATTGATATGCTTTTATGTTTTACCTAAACCTACAGATGCATCCATAAAATTGGTAACAAAATTGTTGTTAGTGTGTAAGACGGACTAGCGCCTGGCAAAATAACATCGTTCGTTTTTTCTTTACCACTAATGATGGTTGGGAATTATTATGTACATACTATTTTATATGATATATATTATATTTATGTTTTCATAATACTTACTAAATTTTTATATAACACATACCATCATGCTATCCATTTTTTGGGAATACAATAACATCATTTATAGATGTGTGGACTATCAGATCCTCAAAGCAATGTGATATGTTCATAGGTCACATGGAATGAATTAAGGATAATTTTAATTAAAATATTTAAAACAAATTACATATATATTATATTCATTACATAATTAAAATTTTTGAAATATAATATATCATTTTCTTTATTAACTTTTCACACATTGAAAAAGTGATAATGTTGTTCCTAGACGTGTGGACTACAGCCACCTCAACTCTATATGATTCCTTTTACATCACAATAATTATATATGTAAGTGTATATGATTAAAAAACATGGTATTTATTATATAATTATCATTATATAAAGTTAAATTTTACTTACCTTCTTTATATAGTGATTATTAAAAAAATAGGAATGTTACTCATGCGTACGTGCGGCCTACCATCTCCATGATTGTAACATCGATTCATTTTTCATAAACACATTTCATGATTGATTTTAAAAATATAATTTATGTATAAAAATTATAATTATTTCATGATTATTATTCTTTATATATTTATATAATGACCCCTTTGACCATAGTTTACCTACAAAAGTCATTTTTGACACATAAATAAAATATTGTCAAATCACCCAATGTAAACTTAATTGTTTAAGTAGTTGTATACAACATTGTAATATATGATATTAAAGTAATAATAAACTTGAAAAATGTTGTGAAGAAATTAAATAATTAATATAATTTTATTATTTAAGAAGATAAAGACACAGTGGCAAGTCAGACTCAAGGTAAGGGATTTCATCTCAATCTTCTTTCATTGAGGCATATTTTGATGTTATACACCCACCTTATTTTATAAGGTATATATACAACCACTTTTACATATAATATCATTAATTAATTTATTCTCAAATTTTTTAATTTTAAAAAAAAATAATCTTTCATGGTTCTTATGATTTAAACGTTCAAAGTGATATGGGACACTTTGAATGTTTAAGGATTTAATTTTAAAATCTTTTTATCCATGTCAATATTATTGATATTATTTTCTATATTTATTTATATGGATATAAAAGGATTATAAACAACATTTTATGACTATTTTTAATTTCATTCGAATTGTTTCAAAAGGAATATTTGTAAGTTTCTTAAAATAAATTTTTTGACAAATGACAATTGAAATGTCTTATTATAAAAGTACAGTGATAGTGAACTTACATATCATCATGAATTTTATTTCGTTAATAGTTTCATTTTAAATCTTAAATTTTCTCTAAAATGGAATCCCCTATTTCCTTTTATTTGGTTATTTTGGTATTGAAAGTGGGTTTTCAAAGAAATGTGTGTTTTTTTATTGAAAATGGGTTCTCAAAATAAAAGGGTATTTTTATGTAAATGTATTTTCATATGGATTTAAAAAGAGTTGTTAAAGGGTGTTATTATGAGAGTGTTTTTCTCATGATATTCTACTTGAGAATTATGTGAAATTGGTGATCCCAATACAACTTATATGAAGGTTTGATCCCAATTACAGCTCACAGATGATCCCGATATAGATTATAAAAATAATTGAGCCCCGTTATAGCTCATAAGAAATAGGTTAGACCAATATAGCTTATATGAAGGTTTGAGACCCATTATTTATCATGGGTGAGCCTGATATAGCTTATGTAAATGGTGATCCTCATTATATATCTTCAATTCATTGGATAATGATAATGTTGGAAGTCACCTTTATGGTTATTCCAATTTAAAGGGTTTTGAAAGGGTTTATGTATATGATTCTATATGTCACAAAAAGAGGTTTAGTTACTTGCTATGGGTATTAATGATTTAATTTCAGAAAAATGTGTGATTTTTATTCATGTGAAATTTTTTATTTCATATTATAAATTAACATTGATGATAAAGGTGAAGGTTATATGATTTTTCATGTTTTAACTTAAATAACAGTTTCCTTTCTTTATATATACCTTATTAATCTTTTTTCCTCATCCTAATTTTCTAAATTTATTTCACAAGGTTTAATGATTGTTAAGGGAAAAGAATAATTCAATTTGGAATTCATAGAAATTTTTCATGAAAATTTTCAGGACCTGTCCCCCGGGGCCCATGTCGTGACTACCCCAAGCCCGCCTTCCATAGGCCAGGGGAAGGAGACTAGCACAAAAGGCATAATTCCCTAAATATGGGAAGGCGTTTCCTTTATAACTATAAACACACACAGCAGAGTACAAGTTGAAAAAAAAACACTAATTAAAACCGTATACCAAAGAAGTGCTGAGAAGTAAAAAGTGGGATGGAAATACCAGCCCAACTATAAAGTACAAGTAAAATGAAAGTGAAAGTACTGGAAAAAGGGAAAAAGGATCCTAGATTGTCCACCGGAAAATCCTACTTGAAGGGTAGGTACAGATAGCCTCCTCAGCACTCCACGTCCATCTGTCTCCTCCGTGTACTATCACCCTGTGTGGTCCACCTCCGGGTACCGTCCAGTCGTGGTACACTCAACCTCAGTCTGCGTTGTCTGTCATCTACATCCATCAAAATGAGTTTCGAGCATAGCCCATGAAGGGGTGATTATAACGATACACAGTAGGGACCTCGAGACCCTCAAGGTCTCACAAATCCAACAAGGATAAACCACAAAGTACGAAATCAACAGATAACCCTACTTTGTTCTATGCCCATACATATACCTAAGTTATCAAGTAATCCATCTCAATCATGTGGTAAACAAAAAAAATTGACTCAACTCAAAATAGGATTTTATTCTAGGGGTAGTATCAAGTAACATCCCCAGTCACACTGTCGAAACCTCGTCTGCTGAAGAATTCCTCCTCTATCGAGTACAGTGGGTCTGCCGCCTCACCAAGGCACTTCCCACTAACCTTAGACTGTTGAGGTACTCCTCCTTTCGAGTGTTGTGGGTCCGCTACATCACCAAGGCACTCCCCACCATGGGTCTGTCGCGTCACCAAGGCACTCCCCCTTATAGCCTGCTGAAGTACTCCTCCTGTCGAGTACCGTGTGTCTACCGTGACACCAAGGAACTCCTCCCTGTGGGTCTGTCGTGACACCAAGGCACTCCCCAATAGGCTAGTCTAATCACTCTGAGTCAAATCGGTCAACAGTATTCAGGTTTCATCCAGCTAAAAGGTCTCTGCACTATGTTTGCTCGTCTCCAGAAGGATCCTCTCCATGAGCTATAGATTGATACTCCAACTATCAAGAAGTCTCATGTAGAATTATCTCAAAGGTCGGCCACATGATATGGGTCTTAACGCAATAGATGGCTCATCAATCGGACACCCGGTCTGGGAGTTATTAGATTTTTAGTCTTGGGGGCCCGGTTGGATTCATGCACAATCCAACCTGACTGTATCTCAACTTTACCCTGAACACCAGTGGGGAATACTCAAAGGGACCATCGTAATCTAAGAAAACAATCACCGCTAACAGTTCTTCAAATGGTCGTTCGGTTCCAAATATATGGCCAAAGAAAGTAAAGGGTCAGTAGTGGGCCTAGGGCCGGTCTGACCTAGTCCGACCCTGTCAGAGCCGACCCGGGCTGAGTCGACTTGGTCAGACCTGTTGGGTCTGGCCCAACCCATTGGGAGGGCCATCCTGTTAGGTTCATCTGGGCCCGCTGGGCCTACCCCAGTGGGCGTCGTGGGCGGTTCATCCCGGAGAGCCGCCAGGGTGCAGCTAGACCTGGAGGGCGCGGTCGAGCCGGTTCATCTAGGGTGCCACGAGGGGGGACATGGGACGGCTCGAGAGGTATCCGGCCTGGCCGAAAGGTATTTGGGAAAGTGGTCAGGTGGTCGAAATGTGGTTGGGCGGGCCGGCAGGTTGGCCATCGGGTGGACGGGTAGGCCGACAGGCAGGCCGGCGGGTGGCCAGGCAGGCTGGAAGGCGGGCCAGCAGGTGGGCAGGGCAGGCCTGCAGGTGGGACGGTGAGCGGTCGGGTTGGCCGGAAGGCGTGCGGTCGGGGGATCGTTCAAGGCCTCTTCGGCCGGCAGTGGTGTTGTACACTGCAGGGGAAATTCCGGTCACTAATTCTGCAGGTAGCGCGGGCTTTATCTTCGCCACCTTCATTGCCTTATTGCTTCATAGCCATGTCGAATATCATCAAAAAAGATATCGATGGAAGGAGTCGAGCTATGTTAATTTGCCTCCCACCCTCCATGATTAGGATGATATCAATCAATTCATCATGGTATTAGAACGATTAAAAAAAACTCACCCATAAAAGGAAACATATCCTCATTCTTCATTTTGAATGAAAAGAAGAACATGGAACATAAAAGAAGACAACCCCTACCTTTGTTCATTGTTCGTCGATGAAGTTGCGGGAAGAATGAGGAGGAGATCATCGTTCATCGTGTCCACCGCACACTTTCAATCCTGAGATCCAGGGTCAGTTCATTGATGAAGATGAGGTGGGAAGTCAGTCTTCGAATACATCCCATGTCGGTTTCCTCCGAGGAAGAAGTTGAAGCTCCTTTCCGACATTCTTCGTTGGAAGAACGCGTTTTTTGTTCTTCGTTGGGAGATGGGGTTCTTCGTTGGAGAATTATAATTCTCCCAAGCTCTCATCTCCCAAATATTCTACCCAAATTCCAAAATTGAATAGATAGACCCTCCAAATAATAGATTTTCTATTATTTTATATTGTTGGGTTTAAAATTCAAATTGTAGCATTTAATTAAAATAGATGGCTCAATTAATTAATAGGTAGTATTTGGCATAATAAATTATGTGATAGCTCAAGCAATTAAAGGGGAGGTGGTGGCATCATAAATTGTAGGGGAGGTCAAGGGGCTCCCCCTCATTAATGAGGGGAGTTGAGAGATTCTTCTCTCCTCTCATTAATTGGGTTCAGGTGGTCACCTCCCCTATTATTCAAATTGGGAGGTTATGTGGTCTCGGGTGGTCCCCACCACATTAACCCCTCAGGGGAGGTTGAGTCGTGGTGGTCCCCACCACCATAACCTCTCATGGGAGGTTATGGTCTAGTGGTCCCCACTTCCAACCTCCACAAGGAGGTTATAGATCATGTGGGACCTACCACCAAACACCCACATGGCGGCTCAAATAAAAATAAAGTGATGCACACTTTATTTTATTATTTTCCACGAAAACCCAAAAACTAACATTTATTCTCAACCCACTGTCATCGAAGTGAATGTCTCCTTAAGTGAATACCGGGGATATGAGTTCAACGGTGTCTTCGGATTTCAATTCCAAGCACCGGTTCAAAAGTTATAAAAACCCTCTAGTACGTTTACTAATCGTACCCAAGCAAAATTTTAGAAATTTATTCTGGGTGCACCAGGCCTCAGAATCATGCACCGTCAATTTTCACGGACTCGTAAAATTCCCATGTATTTAAGAAAAAAAATTTAAGGAATTTCCAGGTCTTTACATTCTCCCCACCTCAGGGCATTATGACCTCGTAAGCTACAACTAGAACTAAGGGAACAAGTGGGGGTACTGAGTATGCATCTGAGCCTATCGCTCAGATGTTCTCTCATTAAGGTTCTAATGCTGCCAGTGAACGCACACCAGAGGTATCGACCATCCACGTAGGACCTGATCCTGTTGATCCCCAATCTCAACTGGAACCTCCATGAATGTCACCCCATCGTCGACGTCCAGCTCTCCATAGTCAATGATGTGATAAGGGTCGTGCGCGTATCTCCCCAACTGAGATATGTGGAAGACATCGTGCACCTGGTGCAACTGATGTGGAAGAGCTAAGTGGTAAGCCACCTCACCAACCCTGCTGAAGACCTGAAATTTTTTGATGAATCTCAGAGATAACTTGTCACCTCGGCCAAATCTCCATAGTCCTCGTCGAGGTGAGACCCATAGAAAGACGTGGTCTCCATCCTCTAATTCCAGAGGTCTTCGTCTCCTATTAGAATATGACTTCTGTCTACTCTATGTAGTCTTCACCTACTCCTGGATGATTTGCACCTTCTCTGTGGTAGCCCATACCATCTCTGGTCCCACTAGTGTTGACTCCCCAGGGTCATTCCAACACAAAGGTGATCAGCAAGGTCATCTATATAATGACTCAAAAGGTGTCATCCCTGTGGTGGAGTGATAGCTGTTGTTGTATGAAAAATACACTAAAGGTATGTGATCCTCATAGGTATGACCGAAGTCGAGGACACAACCATCCAACATGTCCTTGAGGGTCTGAATGGTTTCCTCAATCTAGCCATCTGGCTGAAGATGTAAGGTGGTGCTCAGATGAGGCTGCATCCCGAAATCCTCCTCCAACCCCTTACATAACCGGGAAGTAAACTGTACATCATGATCGGAGACAATAGATTAAGGTAATCCATGTATCCGCACAATCTCCTACATATAGAGGCGTCCAAAGCTCTCTACTGAACCCTACTCTCTGATTGGTAGGATGTGAGCTGACTTAGTGAGTCGATCAACGATCACCCAAATTGAGTCATGACCCCTAGATGTACATGTAAGTCCTATCATGAAGTCCATGGATATCCCATCCCAATTCTACTCTGGGACCTCTAAAGCTTGAACCAAGCCTGCTGGTACCTGGTGCTCTGCCTTCACTTGCTGGAAAGTGAGGCATCGAGATAAAAACTATGCTACTACTTTCTTTATACCTGTCCACTAGTGCTGTCGTCGAAGGTCCTGGTACATCTTCACCACTCCTGGATGTACCGCTAAAGGGGATGTGTGGAACTCCCTCAAAACTTCCTCCAGAAGTGACACTGGTACCATAGTACATCCTCTGAAAAGGATGATGTGCTCCCCACCTTTAGAAAATCCATCAGGTGCCTTCCCTATAGATATCTGAGCATGTCGTGTCTCGTAGTCAGAATCCCCATGTTGTGCCTCCCTGACTCACAGAAGAAGTGGGGGAGTGACTGTAAGGGACTGAAAGAAATCTGCTCCATCTCTATCCACAAAGGATATCTACAAAACGGCTAGCTACTCTGTCGCCTCACCTAGCAGTTGTATACCAGATCTCCTACTGATTGAATCTACTACAATGTTCCTCGTTCTAGGAATATATACTATCTCGAAGTCATAGTCCTAGAGAAACTCAAGCCATCACTTTTTTCTCAGGTTCATTTCCTTCTCAGAGAAGATATACCTGAGACTCTTGTGATCAAAGTACACAGTAAAACGTTCACCCATCAGATAGTGTCACCACATCTTCAAGGAGAATACCACTTATACTAACTCTCGGTCATGGGTAGAATAGTTCTTCTTGTGTTATCTCAGCTATTGAGAACCATACGTGATAACAGATCACTCCTGCATCAGGACACACCCGAGTCTGGTCCCTAATGTGTCACAGTAAACTACGTACCCTACGTCTTCCTCTGGAAGCCTCAAGATGGGGGCACTAGTCAGCCTCTGTATTAGCTCCAGAAATCTCTGATGGAATCTCTCTGACCACACGAATGGTTCCCCTTTATTTTTCAAGGCTGATAGTGGTGTTGTAACTTTGTAGAAGTCTGGAACGAACCTTCGGTAGTAACTAGCCAAAGCCAAGAAACTCCATACCTCCATCACACTCATGGGTGGCTCCCAAGAAAGTATCGCCTAAATCTTCTCTGGATCCACTACAAATATAGCCTCCGATATGACGTGTCCCAAGAAGTGAACCTCTCAAATCCAAAACTAGCACTTCGAGAGCTTACCATAAATCTGGTGCTCTCAAAGTGTGTCTAGTACTACCTACAAATGGTAGGCATGCTCCTCCTCAGTAGTCGAGTAGATCAGAATGTCGTCGATGAATACTATGACAAAGATATCGAGGTAAGGCTGTAAAATCATGTTCATGAGTCCTATGGACACTACTAGAGCATTGGTTATGCTTAAAGAAATAACCAATAACTCATAGTGGTCGTACCAACATCTGAAAGTCGTCTTTTACACATCCTTGTCTTGAACTCTGAGATGGTGATATCATATTCTGAGTTCTATATTTGAGAACCACTGTGCTCCCTTCAGATGATCAAATAGGTCCTAAATCCTCATGAGTGGGTATTTTTTCTTCAAAGTCACCTGGTTTAGGCGACGGTAGTCAACAAAAATCCTCAAGATCCCATCCACTTTCTTGGAAAACAGAATCGGGGTCTCCCTGGAAGAAACACTGGGTTGGATGAATCCCTTCTCTTGAAAGTCCTCAAGTTGTTCCTGTAGCTCGCGAAGCTCTGCAGGAGCCGTCCGATATGATGGTGTAGATATTGGTATCATCCCAGGGTACAAGTCAATGTAGAAGGGCACCTCTCTGTGAGGAGGTAGTCCTGGAACATCGTCAGGGAAAACATCTGCGTACTGGTCCACCACTACAGGATAGCTCGGACTCTCCACATAAACTACATTGAGGGTAAGGCAGGCCAACTGATGAGTGATCAGCTGCACCCTCCTCCGAGAAAGTCTTTCGAGTGCTGCAAAGGCTCCCTTCTTGCTAGTGAAGGTCAACTTGGTCCCATCCATGCGGACACACCGCACTTTGTGCCTAATACAGTCGATTTGAGAATGGACTGTAGATAACCATTTCATACCCAAGATGAAATCTTAAGGACTTGACGTTGCTACTAGGAAATTCTAGTCGAAGCTTTCACCTCCTAGAGTAAGCTCACACTGCCAGAACCAATTCTTCATCATCAAGTCTGCTCACGTAGGAGTCTCTAGCCGTAAGGATCGAGCTAACATCTCCGTCGGAATCTCCGATCTCTGAATGAGGGCAGTGGCAGTGAAAGAGTGACTGGGACCTAGGTATATAAGAACTGCAGCTAAGGTGGAGTAGACACAGACTATACCTCGAATCATCTCTAAAGCACCATGATCGTAAGCCTCGACTGCCTGGAGCTGAGATCTCGCTTGTCCACCTGCTCCCTGTGGTCGTGGTGGACCTCCTGGTGGTGTTGGCGGTAACACCTCGAAACATCATCCATCACTAGCTGCATGGTCAGCTCCTCTGCCACATCCGCCTGCTCCCTACGGACTGCCTTGATCGAATCTATGTATCTTCCAGGGCGGTCCTTCAACAATTTTCTGATCATATGAATGGAATTGTGGACAGTAATGAGCCATGTGACTCTGCCCGCCGCAAGTGAAACACTTCCCACTCATGGCATGTATTTCTCTGCCCCAGGTGCCCCGCACAACTGATCTCGAGTCATGCGTTCATCCACCCGTGGGTCTGGTCCTCTTGGACCTTTGTGAAATCTATCTATTGATAGCTGTAGAAGACTCTGATGCATGTCGACTAGTGGTTGGTCTTGCAGCTAGAGACTTCTCAGCAAAGAAACTCTCTACTTAAAGGGCTCTCTCCAACACCCCTACCTGCATTGAGATACTGAGGGAGATCATCGAAGCCTTGATCTCTCGCCTGAGCCCCTGCTCAAAGATACGAGCCTTGAAGAATGGGTCACATACCATATATGTGGAGTAGGGCGATAGGTCGGTGAACCTCGCTCAGTATTGTGCCACCGTCATGTTGCCCTACTGCAGGTGAAGTAGCTCCTGTATCTGCACTAAACGTAGGGTGTCCGGGACAAACTCCGCCTGAAACAGGCTCTCAAAGTCTGTCTAGAGTAGTGTCGCCTCATCATGCACCTAGAGCATCAGGATCCACCATATTCCTGTAGCTACATGAACGATACTCGCGGCAAGGATCACCATAAGGTTGGCTTGTGTCCCTACTAGTCTGAAGACTCTCACCACAGCCTCTAGTCAATCATTTGCTGCTGCAGGTCTATCTCTCCCCTAAACCTGGGTAGCCTCTGGCGTTGGAACTCATGCAACGCGCTCAAGTGTCATGCATCGTCTTTTGCTGGGGCTGGTGGCATTGGTGTCCAAACAAGTAGTGGAACCACTAGTTCCTCCTCTGGAAGAGGTCCCTGCACTGAGGCCTAATTACTCGGTGTGCTATATGTGCATACAACTCTCGGGGCTCTAGCTGGTCATCCACTGGGAGGTATCCTGAAAAAAATAGATGTGAAACGGTCAAAGATTATACCTAGTGATCTGACCTGGTTGAGCTGACTTAAAGAATACTTTTGAAAACACACATGCAATCAGTGTTTTTGTGAAATGGTTCAGAAATCAGTAGTTAGGTTCCTGGTGTATGGATACTTTAATTGCTGCACCAACACTGGACTCCCTGAACTGAAAACCACACTCAGTACCCATAACACTATTTCTTCATAAAAAAGATCAGAGTCCTATGTTCTGCGGTAGAACTGACTCCTCTGATACCAATTTTTCATGAGCCGTCCCCCGGGGCTCATGTCGTGACTACCCCAATCCCACCTTCCATAGGTCAGGGGCTGGCGGCTAGCACGAAAGGAATAATTCCCTAAATCTGGGAAGTCATTTCCTTTATAACTTTAAACACACAAAATAGTGTACAAGATTGAAGAAAAACACTAAGTAAAACTATATACAAAAGAAGTACTGAAAAGTAAAAAGGGGTCTAGAAATACAAGCCCAACTATAAAGTAGAAGGAAAATGAAAGTTCAAGTACTGGAAAAAGGTAAAATGGATCTTTGATCATCCACCAGGAAATCCTACCTGAAGGGTAGGTACAGATAGCCTCCACATCACTCCATTTCTATCTGTCTCCTCCGTGTACCGTCACACCATGTGGTCCACCTCTAAGTACCATCCAGTCCCAGTACACACAGCCTCAGTCAGCATTTTCTGTCATCTACATCCAACACAATGAGGTGCTGGCATAGCCCGTACATGGGTGAGTATAACGATACTCAATAGAGACCCCAAGACCCTCAAGGTCTCAAAAATACAACAAGGATAAACCACAAAGTATTAAATCAGTAGATAACCCTACTTAGGTATATTCCCATACATATACCTAAGTTATTAAGTAATCCTTCTCAATCATGAGGTAAACACAAAAGTTACTGACTCATCTCAAACCAGAATTTTATTCAAGGGGTAGTATCAAGTAACATCCCCAGTCACACTGTCAAAACCTCGGCTGCTGGAGAACTCCTCCTCTATTGAGTACAGTGGGCCTACCACATCACCAAGGAACTTCCCACTAACCTTGGACTAATTAGTTACTCCTCCTATCGAGTATCGTGGGTCTACTGGGTCACCAAAGCGCTCCCCATCATGGGTCTGCCGCATCACCAAGTTGCTCCCCCTCGTAGACTGCTAAGGTACTCCTCCTATGGAGTATCGTGTGTCTACCACGACACCAAGGCTCTCCCCACTATGGGTCTTCCGTGACAGCAAGGCGCTCCCCACTGGGCTAGTTGAATCACTCTAAGTCGAATCGGTCAGCAGTCGTCAGGTCTTAGCCAGCTACTAGGTCTCTACACTATGCTCGCTCATCTCTAGGAGGATCCGCTCCATGAGCTATAGGTAGATACTCCAACCATCACTAAGTCCCATGTATAAGTATCTCAATGGTCCGCCAAATCATAGGGGTCTCAATGCAACAGATGGTGCATCAATCAGATGATCGGTCTGTGAGTTATTAGCCTTTTAGTCCTTAGGGCCCAGTTGGATTCATGCATGATCCAACCTGACTGTATCTCAACTTTACCACAAACTCTAGTGGGGTTTACTCAAAGGTAACTTCACGCTTGAAGAAAATCAGCGCTGCTTAAGGTTCATCAAACGGTTATCCGGTGCCAAAGATATGGCCAAAGAAAGTAAAGGTTCGGTAGTGGGCCCGGGTCAAGTCCGACTCGGTCAGACCGACCTGGTCCGACCCCGTCTGGGCCGACCCAGTATGGGTTGACCCGGTCATACCTATTGGTTCTAACCAAGCCCATTGGGTGGGCCAGCCTATTAGGTTCGGCCCGGCCCACTGGGGATCGCCGAGCAGGCCGCGTTGGCAGTTCGGCCCAGTTCGGCCCAGAGCACTACGAGGATGCGGCCTGGAACTGCTCGGCCCAGAGGGCATGGTTGGTCCGGTTCGGCTAGGGTGCTATAAGGGGGGGTCGTGGGCCATCTCGGGAGGTAGCCAGGTAGGCCGGAAAGTATACCTGTGGGTGGCCGGGCAGGCGGGCCGGCGGGCGGCCGGGCAGGCCCGCAGGCGGGCCGGCTTGGGGCTCGGTCAGGGTAGGAACGGCTGGCAGTGGTACAGGACACAACAGGGGCGGTGCGGGTCACAAAGGCCGCAGGTAGCACATCCTTTGTCTTTGCCACATTCTTCACCCCGTTGCTTCATCACCATGTCAAAGATCATCACAAAAGAGATTGATAGTGGGAGTCAGGCCATCTTAGTTTGGCCCACACCCTGCGCGATTAGGATGATATCAATCGGTTCATCAATGTAGGATAATAATGAACAACAACTCACTCATTGATGGAAACATATCATCTTTCTCCATTTTAAAAGAAATGAAGAACATGGCACATAAAATTAGACAACCCCTACCTTTGTTCATTTTCCGTCGATGAAGTTGCGGGAAGAAGATGGAGGAGATCATCATTCATCGCTTCCACCGCACACTTTCAATCTCAAGCTCATGTGTCGGTTCATTTAAGACGATGAGGAGGGAATTAGGTCGTCGAATACATCCCACGTCAGTTGCCTCCGAGGAAAGAAATCGAAGACACTCCTTTCCAGTGTTCTTCATTGGAAGAATTCATTCTTCTTTCTTTGTTGGGAGATGGGGTTCTTCATTGGAGAATTCTAATTCTCCCAAGCTCTCATCTCCCCAATATTCCACCCAAATGCCAAAAGTGATTAGATAGCCCCTCCAAATAATAGATTGTCTATTATTTTAGATTGCTGGGTTTAAAATTCAAATGGTAGCGTTTAATTAAAAGAGATGGCTCAATTAATTAATGGGTATGACTTGGAATAATAAATTATGTGTTGGCTCAAGCAATTAAAGGGGAGGTGGTGGCATCATAAATGGTAGAGGAGGTCAAGGGACTCCCTCTCATTAATGAGGGGAGTTTATAGATCTTCCTCTCCTCCCATTAATAGGGGTCGGGTGGTCCCCCCCTAATATTCAAATTGGGAGGTTATGTTTCTTGGGTTGTCCCCACAATATTAACCCTTCATGGGAGGTTGAGGTGTGGTGGTCCCCACCACCATAACCTCTCATGGGAGGTTATGGCCTGGTGGTCCCCACTTCCAACCTCCACAAGGAGGTTATAGATCAAGTGGGACCCACCTCCAAACACCCACATGGTGGATCAAATAAAAATAAAGTGAATCTCACTTTATTTTATTATTTTCCACGATAACCCAAAAACTGGATTTTTTTCTCGACCCACTTCCATCAAAGTGAAAAGTCTCCTTAAGTGAATATTGGTGGTATGAGTTCAACGGTGTCCTTGGATTTCAATTTCGAGCACTGGTTCAAAAGTTATAAAAACCTGCTCGTACGTTTACTAATTGTACCTGAACAAAACTTCAAAAATTTATTCCGGGTGCACTGGGCCTCGGAATCATGCGCCATCAATTTTCGCAGAATCGTAAAATTCCCATGTATTTAAGAAAAAAATCCACAGAATTTCCGGGTCTTTAAAAAAATAATTCATGCATTATTTTAAAAAAAATATTATGGGAAAATAGCTACTAGTAAGATTTTTTAACTTTTTATTTTATGGTTTTTTATATATGATTTATGGACTAATTCTCTAAAATCTAAACCTAAAAAGGTCCTCACTATGAAAGAGTGTAATTTTTTTAATAAAACTAATTATTATATAATTTTTAAGGTTGGGTCCTTATAGTATGGTACTTTACTATCATTACATGGTTTAGAAGACTATATGGCTGTTAGGAAACTACGAGACAAATGACATGGCATGATGATACAAGAATTAAAGATGGGAACCTATGTCATATAGTAGATTCTACTAAGTGGAATAAAATTGATTACGAGTATCCTGAATTTGGAAATGATCTCAGAATCTTTCAATTTTTGTTATCTACGGATGCAAAAAAAATCCTTTTGGTGTAAAGAGTAATACTCTTAGTACATCACCTTTCATGTTGGTAATTTATAACTTCTCTCCAAGGTTATGACTGAAGAGAAAATACAGTATGTTGACTTTTCTTATATCTATCCCAATGCAACCTAGTAAAGATATTGATTTCTATTTGGTTCCATTGATTGAATATTTGAAATTGATGTGGGATATAGGTGTTATAATGTACGATTCTTGTAGAAGTGAATAATTTTCATAGAGGTCTATGTTATATGGGACAACAAATGACTTTCTTGTATATGAAAATTTAATAGGCTATAGCATTAAAGGAATTATGGGGGTCCATTTCTGAAGAATGCACACAATTATTTTAGTTAAATCATTCCTTGAAGACTGTGTTTTTAGGACATCATACATTTTTACATCAATTCCATAAATACTAATCCTAGAAAACAACATTCGATGGGAATACCAAACAAGGTAAAACACTGTCCCCAATAATGTGTGATCAACTGTTTGATAAAGTAAATTATATTGACACTATTTTTGGTAAACCATTTCTAAAAATCCTTATGAAATCAGGATTGAAGAAGTGATCAATTTTCATTTAATTACTATTTTGGAATTGTTTGTATTCCATACAATTAAGTTCATGCATGTAGAAAAAAATGAATTTTGTATTGTTATTCGAATGATAATAAATGTACCTGAAAAAATGAATGAAGGAAAAATTCTAGGTTTAATATGATTGAAAATGGGATAAAGGAAGAGTTAAAACAGGTGAAGGTTAATGGGTGGACTTTTATTCCTCCATCACATTTCACTCTATAAATAGAGGAAAATTATAATTTTTCCTTTTCCTTAATAGTGGAAAAGTTCAACAGGAGTACATAAAATATCATGAATTTTGTGTTAATGAATAATTTGAAGTTATATGGACTAAAATCACATGACTAACATATTTTCATGGAAGATTTTATGAATATTACTTTCTGTTTCATTAATACTAAAAATATAGGACATACATTAACCGAAATTTTCTTATTTTTCAAATCCATAAGTAGTAAGGCTATAGACCCGATGAAGTTTCTAATCACGAATAAAGATTTTGTGGTCATATTAGTTGATTTAGAGATGTTATTCTCACAATCATTATTTGATATAATGGTATGCATGATGGTTCACTTGTTTATTGAGGTTAAACTATGTGGTAAAATCTATTATAGATATATGTACCCCATTTAATGGTATATAATTATTTTTAAAGGGTATTTCAAGAATTGAAGTTGGCCATAATGTTGTATTGCAGAATTATATATTATTGAAGAAGTTGTTGAATTTTGAACTAATTACCTTTCAGATGTTGACAACATTATTATCCCAAATTCTTATCATAGTGGATGCCTTATGCGTGAAAATATTTTTGGAATAGATGTTGTTACAATTACCTTCACAAAGTGGGAGAAAGTGAACAATTAAATTTTACATAATAGGGAAGATTTTGATCCATAAGTTGAAGACCAAAAACCAATTTTTAGGGATTTTAATCCATTAGGGGTTCAAGGATGGATATAAAATAAAAATAATCAATAGTTTATAGGATGGTTCTTATATCAAATTTATAAGTAGTTATCTGAAAATATGAATTCAATTCCTAAACAACTTTGATGGCTAGCTTGGGGACTGAATGAAAATGGTATATATCATATTGGTTTTCTAATCAATGGTTATATGTTCTATACAAAATAACTTGATGACTTCAATATAATGAGAAATAGTGGATTAATTCTTGGGGTGGAAGTTATTAACATATCTTCTTCAAGGGACAAAAATCCAATTTATGAAAATATTTCATATTGTTTCATTATGAAACGGATATACGAGTTGGATTATACAACATTTTAAGTGTTGATTTTCCATTGCAAATGGGTTTACAATAGGAGTGTCGTAAAAGTTGATGAAATGGGATTTATGATGGTGATTTTAGTATGGAAGGGGAAAATGATCAGTTCAAAATGGAATCATAAGAATTACAAGTATTTTTTGTCTTAGATTTATAAAACATGAATTGATAAATTTTCCAACTAGGGATAAAAACTACTATCAGGTCAGATGAAAATTCAATCAAGGATGACCCTTTAATTGGGAGATCACAATCATTTCATGTTGATTATAATGTATATAATTTATTGTAAATTCAAAGGGACCATAAATAGGGGATTTGGATTCTATATATATGATCCAAATCCCTAAAACTGTTTGAAAAATATGGTGAGTTCAATGAGAAGGTAAAAAAAATTAATATACTATGTTTTTTCTAATAATATAATCTGAACACTATTATTTTAACATAATCTTAATTAAATGTTTTTTTACTCATGAAGAAATTGTGTCCTACACATGATAATTTTACTAATCCCCTAGAATAATAGACTATAATGATGTAATCCCTTTAGGAATATGTAAAGGTAATCTTATGATATACATTCCCAATTTTACCAAAACATTATATAATGAAAGGTTCATTTAATTTCATTATTACTTGTATATTTAATTTATTTTAGGATAACTTTTTTCTATATTTTATTCCTTTCTACATAAAAACTTTTATATACTTATTCACCCTCAAACACTTTTCACCCTTTTAGTGTAATAATTTATCAATTTCTTTCTGGTTCCCACCACTACCATTGTAGGAAGACTAATGATGCTACTTATGCTCAATCATAGATGTAATATTTATGTTTTTACAGTAAAATAAATATCTATAGAATTAATTTATTATTTAATATTTATGATTAATTTATTTAATTTTAGTATTACTCACATTATAATTGTTTTCTTATATAGGTGGATTTTTATTTTCAAGTTGGTGTGATTTTTGTGATGTGGCTCTTTCTAGTGATAGATTAGACTTCGAGTATGAAAATAAGACAATAAAAATACGGAAATGGTCCAACAATGTATATAAACATCATGAAAAGGTGGATTCTTTCTAGTTATTTAATTAATTTTTCCCCATTTTATCTAATATTTGTAAGTTAATTTCATTATCATTCCTATCTAACCCTAACATATTTTAATTCAAATATATTTTTAGAAGTAATATTTTTCTTTCAAAAATCTACAATAAGAAAAAAAAAGATAACATTTTCCTTCTTCCAATTTTACTATGTTTTCCATTTCCTTTATTTTTTAACTTCCAAAATAGAATATTGAGATGATTTTCTTAGTCAAAAAACATTTTTAGGTAAGAACATAAACTAATTATGATGTGTCGGTAGTTCCACATAAAAGGAAATTGAAATCATGGTAACATTGGAATTTGGGATTTTTTTTTGAAACTTTGGTATGTGTAGGAATCATTTTCACCTCATTAAGACGCACAGTGTGAACGATATGACTCCAAGTGCATCCTTTTATTTTAAATTGATATTAATTAAACTAAAAAAGACAACTGACATATTGAAAACCAATAAAAATTATTTTCATTATTTTTATAGTTTTTATATAATGATCCATAAGTCATTTTTTATGTTTAAGAATCATTTACATCTCAATCTGATACAAGATAGGACCGGTATAAATCAAAGTGTTTGTTATCAGTTTAAAATTAAAATTTTATTTCAAAAAGTATCACTAGCTTAAATACAAGAAAACAAACTAACATTGTATTGATAATTTATTAAAAGGATTAATAATTCATTCTGATGTATAGGAATGAGTCTCACATCAAACTGATACATGATGTGACCAGTATAACTCAAAGTGATTGTTTCAAGTTTAAAATGACACTTTAGTAAAAAAGACAAGTGACATACTCAAAATTAGGAAAAATCATTCTAATTATATTAATAATTTCATAAAAATGATGCAGAAGTCATTTGAGATGTGTTGGAATCATCCTCACCTCAATCTGACGCACGGTGTGACCGGTATGTCTCCAAGTGCTTAATTTTATTTAAAATTGGCATTAATTTTAATAAAAATGAAAACTTACATACTGAATACTGAGAAACCACTTTATAATTATTTGTATGCCTTATTAAAATGATCCATAAGTCATTTCTGACATGTAGGAATTATATTTACCTCAATATGATACATGATGTGCCTGGTAGGAATCAAAGTATTTGTTATTTGTTTAAAATTGACATCTTAGATAAAAAAAGTGTCACTCACCGAAAACCAAGAAAAAATTATTTTATTATTTTAATAATTTATTAAAATGATTCATAATTTATTTGGGATGTGTAAGAATCACTATCATATCAAACTGACACATGATGTGACCAGTATGACTCAAAGTGCATGTTTCCTATTTAAAATGACATGTTAGTAAAAAGAAAATTGATGTACTCAAAATTGAGAAGAAGCATTTGGATTGTTTTTATACTATATAAAAATGATATATAATTCATTTGGAATGTTAATAAATATGCTACACCTCAATCTAATGAACGGTGTGACCAGTATGACTCCAAGTGCATCTTTTTATTTAAAATTAACTTTAATTTTAGTAAAACATATAATTTACAAACTAAAAAATGATCAAACACATTTATATTCTTTTGATACATTAGAAACATTATCTATATATAATTTTTGATGTGTATTAATTACTCTCACCTCATTTTGAAACATATTGTGACTGGTTTGACTCAAAGTTTCTGTTACTAGTTTAAAATTAACATTTTAGTTCAAAAAGTGTCACTACAAACCAAGAAAATGTTCTTGGATTATCTTTATAATTTAAAAAACAATTAATAAGTCATTTTTTATGCGTAGGAATCTATCTCATATCAAACTTACACACTATGTGGCTAGTATGACTCCAAGTAAATGTTTCCAGTTTAAAATGATATTTTAGTAAAAAAGATAAGTGATGTACTCAAAACCGAATGCATTTGGATCGTTTTGATACTTTAGGAAAATGATCCATAAGTCATTTTAGTAATGAAGGAATCAAACACTCCTCAATATGATTCATGATGTGACTTGGATTAATCCAAGTGCATCTTTTTATTTAAAATTGATATTAATTTTATTTTAAAAGACAACTTACATACTCAAAACTGATAAAATGAATTCATAGTGTTTTTATAATTTAGGAAATCTATCCATAAGTCATTTATGTTTTGAATGAATTATCATCACCTCAATCTGATGAATGGTGTTAATGATATGACTCAAAGTATTCATTATATGTTTAAAGAGTAAATTTTAGTTCAAAAGTGTCACTCAGTAAAAATTGAGGAAACACACTCGGATTGTATTGATAATTTAGGAAAACAATTTATAATTCATTTTTGATGTGTATGAATCAGTCTCACATCAAACCAACCCATTTTTTTACTGGTATAACTCAAAGTTCATGTTTCGAGTTTAAAATTACATATTAGTAAAAAAGACAACTGATGTACTCAAAATTGAGAAAATGCATTCATATTGTTTTGATACTTTAGGAAAACAATTAATAATTCATTTGGGACACTGAGTAATTATCATCACCTCAACATGACACATGGTGTTACTGGTGTGACTCCAAGTGTGTCTTTTCAATATATAATTTTAGTTTTAGTTAAAAATGCATATCACATTAGAAAAACTTAGAAAATGAGCCTATATTTTTTTCTTATCCTTCTATCTGCTATTACTTAATTAATTTCCTTACCATTTTTGTCTTATACTTATTTAGTTAATTTTCAAAAATATAATTCTTGAAGATGAATAAGAAATGGTGTGATGTGAAAGAATCAACTACAATTCAATCCAATACACAGTGTTCATGGTGTGACTCAAAGTTTTGTTTAAAATTATCACTTTTTATTTAATTTATTTCATTATATTTTTACTAACATAATAATTGTTTTCTTATAACAATTTGATCCTTTTCTTGAACA
This sequence comes from Viscum album, assembly GCA_963277665.1. NCBI lineage: Eukaryota > Viridiplantae > Streptophyta > Magnoliopsida > Santalales > Viscaceae > Viscum > Viscum album. The sequence goes on from OY728123.1 coordinate 641,745,596, forward strand.
GGGGTTGTTTTTTTTTTGAAAATATCATGAATCGAGGTCAGGATCAAAATACAAAAGAACATTAATGTTTTTGAATGTATGTAATAATTTTTACTTACTCGTGTAATTGTATAAATAAATGTTTGAAACGCCTGTAATATATTATTTTTTATTGTATTTTTGTTTTAAATTTTATTTCATTTAAATTTTTTATTGGTACTTTATTTTTCTTATTTCTGGAGGTGCTTTAAGTTCATTATTGTGCTATTATAGTACACTGCATTGGTGTGGTAGTGTGATTTAATAGTAAAATGTAGTATTCCCCATTATCAGTGCTGAATTAAAGAACTGATAAATGTTTTCCTTTATCAGTGCTTCTAAAATTTCTCATAAAGGACACCTTTATAAATTATTTTTATCACTCATAAAGAACCCCTTTATCAGCCCTTTTTAGTGCTAATAAAGGCCTTGTTCTTTTAATATTTATATGGTATTTAGTATAAGTCTCCATCCTTAAACATTAAATAATCTTGAATTAAGTTAATAATTCACATTGAGGTTCTTTTCAGGTTTAGAGCTTTAGAGAATTAGTTCATAACTTATACACAACAACTTGAATATTAAAATTAGACACTTCTACTCACTATCCATTTTTTTCATTAAAAAACTCTTTTAAAAAATACATGTTTAGTTTCATGATTTAAACAGCATAACTTTTCCATGATCACATCCTTGACCATATTCGTATTTAAGTCCTATGAAAAACATTTCAAAACTTGGGATGAGCATAAAAAGTTCAGTAAAGGATACATAAAGAAGGAAAATGGTTATTTTTTTCAAAACAATAAGTAAACCATTAATACTTTATTGTAAAGTAATACCTTTACCCTTTAAGAAGTAGCAAAAACACTTCCCTAAATATAATCTCATTACTTACCCTTTTTTGTAACCAAAAGATTATCATAAAATCCATAGAAAGATACATATAGCATATAAAGGTAAACATGGGACATAATCATACTTAAATGCAATAACCATACAGTCAAATTTCACAAATCATTATTACAAATGGAATAGCCATACGGCCTAATTCCATACCCAAGGTATTGGATGTTATAATGTTACCACCCATCATTGATTTATCATGGAACAACCTATCATTCGGTTTGTCACATAACCACCCATAAAATTTCTGAGTACCATTAAATAATCATCACACTTAAAAGATTGAAAATATCAACATTTCAATCACAAATTTTTTTTAGAAATCACAATAAATAATTTCAAGATATTGAAATAGTAAATCCAAATTAAAAACAATTTTCAATACAAAAATATTTAAAAGGGGTATATGGTATTTATTTTCCATTTAAAACATTATGGATTCTTAAATAATCCATATATAAAATAATGTTCATGGCGGTGGAAAGGTCGTTGTCACTGCGTACATTAAAACGAAACATTCCCTTTATAATTTAGTAAAATTCTGTGTAAAAAAAGATTCCCTTTGAATGAAATTAAAAATAAAAAAGGTTTATACACTGTATAAAATCAAGTCATGTATAAATCAAAATATTCCTCAAAGAAAGAAGATTGAGACAAATACCCTTACCTCATGTCCGACTGGACTTATTTATTATTTAATTTCCTAAAAAATAAACTTAAGTTAATTTCTACTTGATTCAAAACCTTCTTCAATTTTATTATTCCTCTTATATAACTTATTACCTTTTTATAATAATTAGTTAATTACTTGAGTTCATATCAGACATTTTGTCGATGTTCGGAACTTTAGTAAAAAATGAACTTGTTATAACTATAAATTGTCTATGTGGGAAAAATTTCATTATCTCCAGAATTATATTCATGATTAAGGTATCATATATATTATATATATCCAGTATATATGTATTTATAATAGTCCATATCATTTTGATATAAGAAATGAAATGCACCGTTCATTGAGACAGTAAGTCGTATGTATGCATGAACGCTACTTTCCTTTTGTTTTTATATTTAAAGGAATGAAAACTAAATGATACATAGGTATATTATAATTTTAGTATAATATCTATGTTATATATGTTATATAAGTTCATTAATTCCATCCTTTATATGTTCCATGTATATCATGAATGAGTCATATCACTTTGAGTGGGCGGTAGTCCGCACTTCCTCAAATGAAATTATCATATTTATACAACATGAAAAGCATAAAGGTATGATATAAATGAGAATTAAAGAAGCATAGAGATAAAATAAATATCATATATATCATATATAATTACATTTCCATGATAATTTCCTCCATAAGATGTGGTAGGAGAATATGGAACAATTATCGTTTCATGAGGTAGTAGTTCACCGTCCACCAAAACAGTATGTTCTATACCCATTAGTCAGAGGTGTGTCTAAGTGTAGTTTGAATCCTCCTCATAAAAACAACCTAGTATATTGAGGATAATGGGTTTGTTATGTAAACAAATAATAAGAAGATCCTAGGGAGTGGAGCACATGAGCCTCATCTCGGTTGGTGAGGACTCTATGGGTGCATCCAAGAGACCCGAGATCAAATCCGAGTGGAGGTGTGTTTTGGGGTACTATATCATTATTGTAGAAGTACTGTATAGCACTATAGCAGTACTGTAGTAGGAACTATATAAGGCACTGTAGCATGTATTGTTCGGTACTGTAGCAGCTGGAACTATTTATGCATTTGGGCCTTTAGGCCACCGGTTTGGGCCTCGGGTCCTGCAAGGCTTTCAGGACACCCAAGGCATTCAGGCTAGTTGATTCTCAAAGACTTCGGGCCACTTTAAGTCCTTTGTTCTACCCAAAGTCCTTCGGTCCACTTGAATTTACATGTACTAGTTTGACTACAAGTAATAAGGCTTCATATGAGGATTTAGGGTAGGCGCAATCACTAGAGCAGAGCTAACCAGATTTAAGAGAATGAGAGGGTATGGATTTGAAATCATTACTAGGAATGTGCAGCTTTCATAGGATAGATATCCGACCAGCCCTACGAAGGTGTAGTGCTAATATCATGACATATATTGGGGAGGAGTAGTTCCAAGTTGTCTTTTCTGGGTGATTCCCTCTTAGACCTATGGGTCATGTAATTGTCTCTAAGCCTTCGGGCCTTGTAAGGGATCCACCTCCCCCCTTCAAAGGTGTATTATCAAAAACTAATAAAAAATTAAGTCCTTTGGGACATTCTAACTGAGCATAGGGAGTGGAGAAGGAAAAATAATGGAAATGAACTTGAGAAAAGACGTTACCTAAAATCTAGTAACTTCTTTTGATTTGAGCTAAAGGGATCTCTTGAATTGCCTCCTGCCTAGGGTAAGGCTTATAAGAGGAAGGGAGGGATGTTTTGAGCTTATTTTGGAAGATTTTGGATGATTTAAGGGAGGTTGAGTGGTGTTAGTAAGGGTTGGAGGTGGTGTCCTTTTATAAGAGAGAGGAGGGGCACTTTAGGAAATTTTGAAGGGGTTATTTTATTATTAATTTATTTTCTAGTTATAATAACATCAAAGTGATATATTTCAAAGATAATATGCATATGGGTCGCAATACTATCATCAAATGGGTTTTAGACAAGTTTAGGTCAGAAAATTAACCGTATCTTTTAGATTTAACCCTTCGTAAACATATTTAACTTTTTCCATGTCTTCTTGTATTTTCATAGTATACGGTTACCATAGTTTCTATAAAATGACAATTAACCCAAAAATGGATTATTAATTAAATTTTTAACATAATATATATAATTTGGTGGAATCTTATATTTTTAGAACTATAATATCATTTAATAAAATATTAATTTATTTAAAAACTCATTTATGTCAATTTTTGTACTATTCATATCATGACTTTTTAAAAATCCATAAAAACATTATTGAATTAAAAAAACTTAATTAATTCAAATATAAAAAGTAATAATAATCCATAAAATTATTTTATAGCACAAAAAGTTTCAAAATAAATTTATTTTAATATTTATAATCTCATTTATTTAAATCTTTCAATAATAAGGTAATCTCTACATCACCATTGTGTCATAAATTAATTTATTTGTTTGATGTCTGTAAATTAAAAATAAAATACCACAATGTATGAAATAATTTTATATTTATAATTACAATATATATTCTAAGATATCACTTATATAACCACATATAAAAATTGTTTTAGTAAAAGATACATGTTTAGGTTATATTTTCTTTAACTTTAAATTAAAAGTAATTAAATGTCACTTTCACACAGAAGTGGCTCCATGGGGTCCTAGAATAGAACCAAGGAAGCCCATGTTCGAACATATCTTATCCAATAGGGTTAGTACATGTTTTAGGGTAATTTAATATTATTATAATATTATTTTTTACCTTTATTTACCAGATTTACCCTTTAACCATGGTGAATAAAATATTTACTGAAATTACTATTCCTAATGTCTAAAAATAAAAGTAACCTATTTACACAATTTGGACATCCTGATTCCAAATACGGAATCCATTTTACCAAATTCTAAACCCATAATTTTCATAAGTTAATTTAAAATTAATTCTCGTTTTCAAAACCAAAAGGCGTGTTTTTAAGAAGTAAAAACTGCCAAAAGATTGACATGTTTCTATGACCAATTTCAAAGTGAAATTACTTCCAACGACCAAAATTGGATTACATAATAAAAATATAATCCAATTAAACTTTAAAATAAATTAAAATTACAATATAACTATATAAATAAATTATATTAAAAGGTAGTTTTGACTTAAAATGCAGTATTTTTCACAATTCATTAAAAAAAATTGACATTATCAGAAAATACCAACATTTCATACAAAGTAAATTTTTATTTACATATTATATATAAGAAGTTTATTTTTTTCAAATCTTATATATAAAAGTGGGAAAACTATATTTAAAAATGGTTCTCCATCAAAAGACAGTAAAATGGCATTTTAAAAATGTTATAGTATTTCATGCTTAAAATTAGATTGGTTCTTATTTTAATCCTCTAAAATTTATCAGATAAATGTAAAGATATTTAAAAAAAATATTTTATTTATTTATTTCTATTCCCTCCAATACAATTACTAGGCACTAACTACCATTTAAAATAATAAAATTGTTATATTATTTTTAGTATTACTCAAAGTGGTGTGCAATGTAAGATTTCAATGAAACTCGTTGTTTCATGTTGAGTAAGCTATCGAATAGACAATCCCCTTTAATTTAAATATCTTATTAATAAATATTAATGAAAATAAAAAATTATTATTCTCTAAATACCTGGGTTGTTACAGTTACCACTTCTCTAGCACTGATAAAGGCTATTTTTAGCAATGTTACAGGCCTATTTTGTAGTATCGATATCACATTGTCACTTTCAACAGAAAATAAAAAAATTATGAGGTACCCCTAAGTAAAAATATATATAATAATTATCTGATAAAAAGTGGATAATCACATTGTAGGAATCAAGGAGTCATAAATTTAATTTATAGAATCCATTAGATTCTAGAGATCGTATAAGAAATAACTATGACTAGAAATATTTTTTAAACTTACTGATTAGGGAGAATAGAAAGTAGGAATAGATAGTCTCCACATCCTTCCTCAAAAAAAATATTTTTCTCCAAACTCTGTGAGAATAAATATAGGGAGGATTGGTTCTCTCCCAGCCATGACAATTATGATTAGCAAAGGTAGAACTTACACAATGTAATGCCCCGACCCGAGTTACCCAGAGTCAGTGCATTATTACATAACATTGGCATGATCCCAAGAAATATCAAGTCTCGGAAGACCGATTGGTTTAGCATCCTTGAAATAACTAGATACATTAATAAAGTTTACATTACATCATAAAATGAAAACTACAACAATATAGTCTCCATAGTCCACACTCTTATCCCCTCATACTATCCCTGCAGGTCATTCATAAATTACTTCTTCACATCCTGGGAAAAATAAAACATAGAAAAGGGGTGAGCTCAAATGCCCAGTAAGGATAACAATATAGCGGAAACTTTCATAGATAAGAATAAACATTCATGGCAATGTATAACTAAAACAAAATCCTTTTAAACTTGAACTTCAACATAGTATGGAAAAAATAAAATGAAATTATTCCATTTACTTATTCACAAGGATATTCTACTAATCGAATAATCACATGCAATATCAATAACCACATTCACAATGATGGAATGCATTATGCCAGACTATCATAACCACATAGCCAAGGCCTCGTTCCAAGACTACAATAAGATTTTGTCAAGGCCTTGTGCCAAGACACTAGTTTGTCTCATGAGACCTACCGATGCATCGAGGAGCTATAGCGGGCTCCACCTGTCACTTATTAAGTCCAATGCATTCCTCATATGAATAGGTTTAAACATAACATAAACATTCGTATTAAAACTAGCATACGAAATGTCAACACTTTCTCCATAAACCATGAATGGTATAAAAATAACACATCCACAGTCAAACAAATCACAAAACCTTCAATACAATATGGAAGTTTTGTATCATAATAAATCAACTTCAAATAATCTTAAAATCCATCAAAGGATGTTGACATATATGAAATCAAAACTATTTGAGAGAAATATCCCTTTTTTTGAAATCATTTAAAAGTCACATAATTATAAAATAAAACATTTACTTTGAAAATTTTCTTATAAGCTTGTAAGTTAAGCTTCAAAGATTTTATAACGGCGGAAAATAGCCACACCCTCCGTATAAGTTAAAAAGAAACATTCTTACCTTAATTCTTTCAAAAAGGTTAAAAAGGACCTTGTTTGGAAAATGACATAAATATTACCTTATAAACATCTTATAAAAAGTCAACAAGGGTATAAATGACTTTATCCAACAGTCTTTAAAATAGTAATAATGATTTGAAATACATTTTTAAGAAACATGGATGTGGATGATAAAGAGGTCCCAGTAGATAATTACATATAAACAACCTCAGATAATGAAGAGATTGTGAAATAACCCTTACCTTGTACTTTTCCTTGGTTGGGGTTGGTAAACCTCCTGTATAATGGTGAAATAATTGTTATTAAATTATACAAGATTCATATATATTAATATGATATCATATATGATCTTTTAACATTTCTTTGTTAATAATATTTTAGAATTATCGTTGTTTCGGGTGTTAACTTAATCGTTTTATTTTATATGTTTTGTTACGTAAGTCATTTTTGTCATGGATAAGTTGTATCTTATTTATATCCAGAATTATATCAAGTCCTTAAACATTATTTTTAAATCATAAAATTATAATTATACTTGAATGGATACGATGGAGAATGAATCTCATCGCGTTCGTGGAGACGGTAGTCCTTACGTACGTAAGAGCGATAATACCATTCTTTTGATATTAAAATAATATATAATTGGATGTTATATCATATATAAATAATAATTATCATGTTATATTTATTATTTACATGAATTACAAATCTTTATTATACCCATCCAAATAATAATATATTGAATAACAATTACACCACGACGTGGAGACGGTAAGCCGTACGTACGCACGTATGGTGACATGTCATTAAAAGGATGGATAGAATACTGAATATGGTTCTACAATATTTATAATAATATTACAGTATATAGGAGATACTGGATTCATTATTTTAGAATGGGAATAACAAAGAAAGAATAAGTGGAAGAAGAAAGGAACTTGAAAAGGGGTGGTGAAATCATTACCTCTTCTTCGGGTTCTTCCTTTCGATTTGATCAAAAGGGATCCTTAGGTTGGCTTTCTGACTAAAGTAATGACTCTAGGATGAATTTAGGGAAGTTTAGAGAGTATTTGGGCCGAGTTTGTCTAAGCCAAATGGCTTTGAAGGTGTTAATTAATGAGAAGGGGGGGTTCCCTTTTATAAGAGGGGTGAGGGGCACCTTTGGAAAAGCAAGAAATATTATTTTATAATAATTCATATTCGGTTTCTAATGGCTCCAAAGTGGATTATTTAAAGGTTAAGGTGGGGATGGGTCGAAAACCACTCAACCAATAGAATTTAAACAGGTTTGGGTCATTATATTTACCTTATCTTTTAGTTTTAACTCTTAGTTAACTAGTTTGACACTTACCATGTCACTTTGTATTTTTATATTATATAGTTAATAAACTTACTATATACCTCCAAGAGACCCCCAAGTGGTCCATTAATGATACACCTGTCATGATATAAGTCTCTTGGCCGAACCTTATATTTTTAGGAATTGAATATCAATTAATAATATAATATGTTTTTTAAAAACTCTTTTTTGTCAATTTTGACACTATTTGGAAAATTGATTTTTGTGAAAATCATAATAGAATGATTACTTCAAAAAAAAGTTAATTAACTCATTCCTAACATGTCATATTAATCTATAAAATTAGTTTAATTCATAAAAAGTCTAAAATTATATTTATTTGGGTATTTATAATATCAATTATTTTTATTTTTCACTATTATGGTAATTACTGCATCACCATTGTGTCATAAATAAATGAATTTATTTAATGTCTAAAATTTATAAATAAATTACCATTATGTAGGAAATATTTTTATATTTCTAGTGAATATTTACAGTTTAATTTATCTTATGTGTAACCCTATATTAAAAAAATTTTAGTAAATAAACTTTGATTTTAACTCTTTTAACTCTTATTTGAATTAAATAATAATAAATGTTCTAATCTAATCCAACTGGACCTAAATGATAACATTTTATTCATAAGGTTTTTTTTGGTCGAGATACACTTGTCCAATAGAATTAGGACATGTGTTAGGGTAATATTAATATCATTTTTACCCTTAATTACCCTATTTACTTTTAACCGTGGTAAATAAAATTAAAAAGTTACTATTCACCAAAAATTATTTTCATCTCATTGAACCACATTTTACTCCTTGATATTAACTGTGTCTCTCGGATTTTCAAAATTCCACTCACAGAAGCGGTAAAATTAAGTTTTATTAAAAATTCAGTTTTTTTAACTACCACTTAGTGGTTTCACTATTCATCAAAAAAATGAAGTTTTTCAGAAAAACACCAAAAATTCACCCTAGGCTAATTTCAATATTCCGAATCCAAAAATGAAGTCCATTTCGAAAAATAAAATTTATAAATTTCAAAAAGTAGGTATTATTCATAATGGCTAGTTTGATTGGTTGTGGTGTGTTAGAACTCAATGTTGCGTACAACACACGCTATAGCATTATTCAAAGAGAAGTGTACCGTAGAAGATTGGGGTGTTACACACAAGAACCTTTTAGTGGATCTACTTAATATGGAAGAATACAATAAATTACTTTCATCTATTAACATGATATTTTATAAATAATATAGTTTCTAAGAGACTAATGGGAGTATTTTTAGACATAGATAATTATAGTATTCTCAAATAAAATAATATTCCATCTAAAGTTAAATGTGAATTTCACTTGATATCCTAAACAATTTTAGGGTTTGACAGAAAATAGGAATCTAAAGAGTGATCTTTAGTTATTAAAAAAATATTACTTTATGTCCTAAAGGATTTTAAGCTTTATTTTTAATGATATAACGTAGAAAGATTCATTTGTTTCCATAAGAGTTCAAAGAAAACTTTTGATGGAAAGGATTTCAAGAATAATGATGATGATACAATTAAAAGAGTTTCCAAGTAGAAGAAATAATTCATTAACATTGTAACATTAAATATTATGAAATTAAGTGTTTTTGAATACCTTTTCAAATATTTTTACATTTAGAATATCATTCTTATGTCCCACCATTATTCAAAATTGAGTTCTTTATAGATGTTACTCACTAAAGAGTTTAGTGGGAGGGATTTATTATGGTTTCAAATAAAGATGTGGAGGAAATTACATATATATGAAATGATTAAAAAACCCCAAAAAATTATTCTAAACATAATTTGGGTGTAGAAATATATCTTATATGATATGATAATATAGCTTCTTTTGTATGGTTTAGTTATACATTCTTAAAATATTTCAAGAATCTAAAATTTATCATGTTATAATAAATAAAATATCCACTTTTTCATTCTTTGAGATTGGTCACATATATAGATATAGATATAGATATACGTATCATGAAGTGAAATGATAATTGATGTCTCAAAGTACAAATTTATGTTACCCCTAACTAATCATCATCATGGAGTATTATAGGTTGTGATGAAATGTCAAGATTAGTGTGAGCAGGATTCTCGTATTGAGATACAAAATATGATCATAGGGCGCAAAACAGGTATTGTGTGATGGATGGCCTACCATGTACTTACTACATGGAGTTTCATGTACTATTTATTTGGTATAAAAAGGGGTCATATTTCATATTATATCTCCATACCTGATTTTACTGAGATACTTAGCCTGAAAACCTTTATACTTTTATACCTTTCTTACTCAAGTCTCTAGTATTATCTAATCAAGGGATATTTGGGTTTTTTTGTCGTGTAGATGGTTTGAGCTTAAAATAAGATGGGATGGGTCCTATCATATGACTAGAATAAAATCTAGGAACTCATTTGAGATATAATGGGGAAATGTGTGGCTACACATAGTGCATATGATGTGTGTATCTACATGGGCGAGGGTCATCAGATGTACTTATCCACTAAGATGAATGACATGTTATATGTTCATCGATATAGTCAGTATATACTCGGAGGATCAAGAATTTATTAGGAGGATATATGGTATTGACATACTTTGTGACCCATGGTCACTAAAATTCTTGGACAAAGGGAGTGTATGATTATACATACTTTAATATGATGTACATGGTAACCATAGGAATGGAGATACATGTGTTTTATAGAGATAATTCTGTTTGTTTTTTGTAGCTTTAGTATTATTGATTCCTTGCTAAAGGCCTATCTTTAATTATATTTATGAATTTGAGAATTCATATTTTCTTTCAACTCTATAAAGGCCCATGGTTTCACACTTCGATATTGACCGAATAGGTATTTAGTTTACAAAACTCATAGAGCTTCTCCAAAAGTGTTTTAGAGTTTATCCAATATTTTTATGGATGGTTATTCACAATTCATTAAATATTACATGATAAATCATAAATATTATGATAGTTTTAAAAAATTAATTAGAATATATATTAAAGGATATTTTTCTATGGTTTTACAAGTTTTCATTTATGATATGCGAGGGAGATATAACCAAATTCCTTAAACTCGTATAATGAGTTTTAGACATATCATTTGGCATGATATAGATGTATAGTTGTCTATGATATGTCACAATCATTTCCTTTTCATTATGGGCTCATATATGTGAATATGAATCGTATATGATAACATTAAAAACACTTATACTAATAAGCTATCATCGTGAAATTTTTCATTAATATGAATCACATGGGATATGGTTTATCCATGGGGTTATAAATAGTTTATAACCACATGCATAACTCATACGTTAATGTATGAGTTAATACATTGATGGATCAAGACCATATTAAGATGAAATAAAAGGATCCCACTACAATATGAATTGGATGAATGAGATTTCCCAAGACTTCACTAAATCCATCTTAATCCCAGAGCTCGTTTCCTCCTCCTTTACCAATTGAGTCACTAGCATGTCATAGAGATACGATAAAACCTTCTTGAGAATTTATTGATTTATATAACTCACAGATACACTACGGATGAGTCAAATTATTTTCATACCTTTTTATCTTCATTAATGATGTATGATTTAATATGGGACAGCAACAGATCAACTAGTGTAAGGTGTGTTCAATTCGACATTTTATAGTTTATGTAAGGTTTTGGTTATCTTTCATAGTAATCCTATTTTTGTTTTATTTACTACTTCCACTAATTATCAGTATTAAACTACCCTAAGAAACCTGAAAATTCTATTATTGAAACCCATGATATTAGATTCTTAAAAGAATGTTATTAAAATAAAGAGTTCATACTTTCTGTTAAAACAAAGCATCATAGTTTTTATAATATTTTTGATATTATAAGGTGTTATAGGATTTATTTTACATAGGTTTCCATGTGAACTAAATCACTCTACAAGGTTTTATCATGTGGGTTTATGAATTTTTTATCTCATTTAGGTACCTCCATCATTATATTAATATTATATGGGAATTGAGTTATTCTTATATAGTTCTCTATTAATATGATACAATTAAAGTCGTTTATTATGATAAGTGAAACATGATATTAACTTATATTATTCATATATAGAACCTTTATAATACAATGAAACCCTTAGCATGCCATTTTTATTCTTATGTGAACACCTAACACATGTAAGAATAAATATGGTGATAGTGTCACGTAAGGAATAGGTTTTGTGATGTTAATCCTATGCGAGCATCGAGACTCAAATGTTGCAGGCTCTAAGTTAATGTCATATTAACCAAACTACATAGGTTTATTCTTACATAGGAACTTGATGAAATTAGTTATTCCAAAATAGGTCTATATTGGTTAATCTTAATCTTGTTGAGGAATTCATTAAATATGAATTAAAAGGAATAAATGGACAAAAACATCTGAATATTCAATTTTAAATTGAATTTTACAATTTATAAAATGCTTATAAATTGTGTAAAAGGATATAATGGGATATTTTTTTATTTATGAATTTTTATTGTTAATTAATTCATTATTAAATGGTTATAACTATTTATTTAAAAAATTTGAAATGTTTATTAAATATCACATAATATTAACTATTAGTAATGAAAAATACATTTTTTCAAATTATATGGAATGTGTTACAACTGGGCCTATGCAGGCACCCCAGTTAGCCCACAGACACATGTAGTCCCCTCCATGGGGCCCACCCTTGTGTTTGAATGGGTCAAAAAACTAATGAGTATCCCCATATGTCAGCACATGTTCTTTTACTAAGTTTTTTCCTCACTCACACACACCCCAAGAATCTTCCAATGAGGTCACCCATCTTTATCACTACTTCATGAGAAACATCTTTAACTGTGAAGTTATAATCAGGTCATCCATGGAAAATAAAGTTGGACCTTATTGACATGGGTAGAAACATTTAGCCTTTAACCCTTTAAAATTATAGGGTGTTACATTCACCCCCCCCCCCCCCCAAGCACATCGTCATTATTGTGGACCCTACATATCAACCCAAATAGTTTCACTAAACAATCAGTTGGGTTTCTCCTCTGATTCCAATGAAACCACAAGGCCCAATAGATACCCCAGTTACACTATTGATAGGTGTTTTTCCTCCCAAGGTTCCACTCACATTCTCTAAATGGAAATCATACAATGACTATCCCCACAATCCAACACGTGTACTTTCAGCATCTTTTTTCCTCACTTTCTCACACCCTAGAAAACATCCCAAGAGTTCACCCATCATGATCACTACTCGAGGATATACCTCTTTAAATATGGAGTTCTAATTTGGTTGGATATTTAAAATAAAGGTGCACCTTATTGAAATGGGATGTAACATTTATCCTCTTAATCTTATAACATTATTGGGTGTTATCGAGTGATTTAAAATTTATAAATAAATAATTTATATGGAAATTATATGTGTAATTTAAAAATTGTTTATAAATTAAAAAATAAGGATTAATAATATAAAATAGATAAATATAAATTTATGAGTTGTTCAAAATATTAATTTGAAATGTTTAAATTAAAGGCCTTATTTGAGAAATTATTTAAACCACATCAAAATGAATTTTAATTATTAATTTTATCAAGTTTTAAATAATACTAAATATGTTATATCTGTAACACCCCAAGCTTCCATAGTACGTTTCCCTTTGAATAAGGTAATGGCGTGCATTGTACGCAACTTCGAGATTTTAACAAACCACAACCAATCAAACTAGCCGTTATGAATAGTAATACCTACTTTTTGAAATTTTATAAATTCTATCTATCAAAATGGACTTCATTTTTGGATTCGGAATATCGAAATTATCCTAGGGTGAAATTTTGGTACTTTTCGGATAACTTTCATATTTTGATGAATAGTGAAAATTACTAAATTTTAATTAAAAACAACTTTTTTAATCAAAATAATTAATATTGATAAATTATGAATTTGAGTAGTTTTAAAGTATATTTAGAATATATTTTTACCATTTAATTCAATTTTTGTCATTGGACATAATTTCACAATTAAACCAGACATAAACAAGTGTCAATCTTTTGATAATTATTATCTCTTAAAAACACGCTTTTTGTCTTAAAAACGGGAATTAATTTTAAATTAATTTCTGCCACTTCTGTATTTTGAATTTGGAAAAATTGATTCCATATTTGGAATCAGGATTTTCAAATTTTGTAAATAGGTAACTTTTATTTTTAGACATTTTGGATAATTACTTCGGTAAATATTTTATTTACCATGGTTAAAGGGTAAATCCGGTAAACAAGGGTTAAAAAAATAATATTATAATAATACTAAATTACCCTAAAACGTGTCTTAACCCAATTGGTTGATACATGGTCGACCAAGGGCATCTTTGGGTCGATTTTGGGACCCCATGGATCCACTTGTAAGTGATAGGGACACTTTATTTTAATTAAGTTAAAATGAATACAAAAATGACACAAGCATATATATTTTAGAAAAACAATTGTTACATAGGTTCATATATGTTGGATTTTAGACTATAAATATTCAATAGAAAGATAAAATGATTTAATACATAATGATATTTTATTTATAATTTTTAGACATTAAATAATTTAATTTATTTATGACACAATGGTGATGTAGTAATTACCATAATAGTGAAAAATTAGAATAATTGATATTATAAATACCCAAATAAATATAATTTGAGACTTTTATTGAATTAAACTAATTTTATAAGTTAATATGACATATTAGTATTGATTTAATTAACTTTTTTCGAAGTAATAATTCTGTTATGTGTTTCACAAAAATCAACTATTGAATAGTGTCAAAATTGACATAAAAGAGTTTTTAAAACAAATATTATATTATTAATTGATATTAAATTCCTAAAAATCTACGGTTCTGCCAAGAGACTTGTATCATGATATTTGTATCCTTAATGAACCACTTGGGGGTCTCTTGGATATATATGGTAAGTTTATTAACCATATAATATAAAAATACAAAGAGACATTGTAAAAGTGAAACTAATTAACTAAGAGTTAATACTTAAAGATAAGGTTAATATAATTACTGAAACCTGTCTAAATTCTATTGGTTGAGTGGTTTTAGACCCATACCCACCTTAAACTTTAAATGATAAACTTTGGAGCTATTAGAAACCGAATATGAATTTATTATAAATTAATATTTCTAGATTTTCCAAAGGTGCCCCTCACCCCTCTTATAAAAGGGCACTCCTTCTTCTCATTTCTTCACACCTTCAAAGCCTTTTGGTTCGGCCAAACTCTGCCCAAATACTCTATGAACTTCCCTAACTACAACCTAGAGGCCTTAGTTTGATCATAAATCCATCCTAAGGAGCCCTTTTGATCAAATCAAAAGGAAGCACCCGAAGAAGAGGTAATGTTTTCACCACCCCTTTTCAAGTTCCTTTCATCTTCCACTTCTTCTTTATTTGTTATTACCATTCAAAAATAATAAATCCAGTATCTTATATATACTGTTATGTTATTATAAATATGTTACAACCATATTTAGTATTATATCCACCCTTTTAATAACACGTCACCATACGTGCGTAAATACGGCTTACCGTCTCCACGTCGTGGTGTAATTGTTATTCAATATATTATTTTTTGGATGGGTATAATAATGATGTGTAATTCATGTAAATAATAAATATAACATGATAATGATTCTGTATATATTATATACCATCCAATTATATATTATTTTAATATCAAAAGAATGATATTGTCGCTCGTGCGTACGTACGGACTACCGTCTCCACGAACGCGATGAGATTCATTCTACATCATATCCATTCAAGTATAATTATCATTTGATGATTTAAAAATAATGTTTAAGAACTTTATATCATTATGGATATAAATAAGATACAACCTATCCATGAAAAACATGTCTTACATAACAAAACATATAAAAGAAAACGAGTAAGTTAACACCCGAAACGACGATAATTCTAAGATATTATTAACAAAGCAATGTTAAAAGATCATATATGATATAATATTAATGTATATGATTCATGAATAATTTAAAAACAATTATTTCAACATTATACAGGAGTTTAACCTACCCCAAACCAAGGAAAAGTACAAGGCAAGTGGTTTCTTATCTCACTTTTAATTCCGTGAGAATTCCATTGTTCACCACTTATTTATTGCATGTGGTGTATGTACTTCCCATGATTGTATCCATTGTGTAATATAATTTAATTTATTTATATTGAAATAATAATGGTATGATCCTTATTTCATGGGTGTATGTTTCGTAAGTTACCTAATCGATAAGGGAATTTGAAATTTCAATTTCCACTCATTTGGCTTTACGCATATTTCGTTGATTATATTACCCCAAGATTATGTGTGGAATCACGATTCATTTGATTATGTCATAATTTCCACTCCCCTTCCTGTGGATATACTTTTTATACACATAATAACTCCACTGATAATTTCTCAAGTCATTGATATGAATTTGATTAGAGTAATTTTAACTCATTCTCCATTTGTTGAGTTAAACATCCAATTTGTTGTTGTTGTTTTTACAAGAATATGTGTGAATGTTATTTGATTGTTTTACACTGAATATCCAATAATATTTAGTGTATTTATATTTTTCACACATAATTATGTCGTTGATCTGTCCTTAACCTAAGGATATGTCCTTTATGAGAGATTTCATCTCAATTTACATTCCATTGAGACTTCTTTGTTGTTATACACCAAATCACATTTATGTGGTGTATATAATGTACTTTGACATAGTATATCATGAATTTCTTTATTCTCATGATATTACAATGTTTTGATTACCTCAATCATTTGTATTCAAGTGTCTCTCTTTTGGTTATAAACTCTAACTAAAATACCATTTTTAAATGTTTTGAAGACTTATTCTTCTAAATATTGCTCATTAATGTCCATGTTTTAAAAAATGGTTTTAAGGATTTATTTATATGGACATTAAAGTTTTAAAATTAAAACTCCTTTTAAAATTTTCAAAGTGTTATGGGACACTTTGATTCAAAAATCTATTTTTAAATAGCTTCTTGACAAATAGTTTGACTTTAAATGATTTCAAGGAAAAGGGGGATATTTCTCTCAAATAGTTTTGATGATTATTTTCATCTATGTCAATATCCTTCATTATTCTCTATTGAGGTTAATATGATACAATACAATCTTCCATATTGTATCAAATGAGTTATGTTTGACTGTGGATGTTCTATTTTTATACCATTCATGGTTTGTGGATAAAGTATTGACATTTCGTATGCTAGTTTTAATACGAATGTTTATGTTATGTTTCAAACTTTTCATATGAGGAATGCATTGGACTTAGTATGTGACGGGTGGAGCCCGCTATAGCTCCTCGATGCATCGGTAGGTATCATGATACAAACTAGTGTCTTGGCACAAGGCCTTGGCAAAATCTTATTTGTAGTATTGGCACGAGGCCTTGGATATGTGGTTATGATAGTCTGGCATTATGCATTCCATCATTATGAAAGTGGTTATTGATATTGCATGTGATCATTCGACTAGTAGAATATCCATGTGAGTAATTAAATGGTATTATTTTATTTTATATTTTCCATTTTATGTTGAAGTTCAAGTTTAAAAGGCTTTCGTTTTAGTTATAAACTACCTTAAGTGTTTATGATTATCTATGAAAGCTTCTGCTATAATGTTATCCTTACTGAGCATCTGAGCTCACCCCTTTCAATGTTTTTTTTTTCCCAGGATTATGAAGAAGTAATTTATGAATGACCTTCATGGATAGTATGAGGGGATATGAAGACAAGATTTTGTTGTAGTTTTTTTACCTTATGATGTAATGTAAGACTTATGAATATATCTAGTGTTTCCAAGACTACTAAACTAATCGGTCTTTCGAGACTTGATCCTTTGTGATCAAGCCAATGTTATGTAATAATGCACCGACTCAGGGTATCTAGGGTCGGGGCATTACAGTTGGTATCAGAGGAAGTTTAGTACAAACCTTGGAAGCTAGATTTAGATAAACTCTGATTAGAGCACATAGACCTATGATGAACTTTGAGGATTAGTATAGAAGAACTTCCTAGAATTTTGGTATTGTAGATATTTTGTGAGTTTTCCGAGCAATACATCCCTGTCTGGATACGAGCAGGTAGAGGCGGCTCTGGAACAGATGTACCTAGGGGTAAAACCAGAAAACATCGCTTTGAGCTAGACTTGAATGGGAACTGGTGCACGAAAATGGGCATTGCTGCACTCTTAGTTACGACACTCTCGGGGGATATGCTTAGGATAATTTACATTTTCTTTACAAACTGATTTGAAGTATTATATATATAAGATGAGAGTAAATGACCTTGGTTAATCCTAATGTGTTTCAAATTGTGAATATGGTGACATGTTAATCTCTAAATGATTTTATTACTACTATTACTTACACAATGCTTTCTAGTTTTAGTCAATGGCTAGATTACAAGGAAGTCATAGTGACTTTGAGAATGATGTACAAGGTGGGAATGGTGGTGGAAATGGGCAAAAAAATGGAATGTTGATAGGCGTAAAAGATATCGTCTTTATGACAAATCAGTTTTCCAAAAATATGATCAACAACATATATATTAACCAACTCCCGGACTCAACAAGGAAGAGAAAGGTGATGAATGATAAGAGCTCTGGCAATGGATACCATGGATAAAAGAACCCTCAATTTCCATCATGCAAGAAATGTGGAAGGAGACACCCAGGAAAGTGTCTCAATAGGACAAAGAAATTCTTTACATGCGGGAAGGAAGGACATAAAGTGAAGAATTGCCGAAGAAAAATGAAGAGTACTATGGAAGAAGATAAAAATGGTCCCAAGAGTCCATTTACAGTCATTTTCCGTAAATGTAGTGGACCTGGACATTACCCGAGTGAATGCCCTATTCTATAGGATATTTTCTTGGTCAAAGAAGAAGCTATGTGGAAATAAATGGTTGGAGAAATGTTTAATAAGTATTAGTGCTCCTAGTTGATGGGTTTACTTTGGAATAATTTTCTCTTGTATTTGTAACCCCGCAGTTTTCCATGTGAGAATGATATTTGAGGAAGAATTATCTCTTCTCTTGTGGATATAGTTATAAATAATCATTTGGTTTTATATGATCATTGGGTTTGAGGAAATTATAAGTCATCATAATTTGGGATGAAAATGCAAGGTATGAGATAAGATTTGTGGTCAAATTATGTTATGGCTATTTTGAGGAATTTATTTCATTTTGGTAATATTATAAAATATAGTTTTTGAAAAAGGACAACACAGAGACCGTGTGACAACCTGTCGCGTCGGACAAAGCTGTGGGAATCGAACCAACAACCAAAGTGTGATTGGGATTTATCGCCTACCACTAGACTACCTGAATTCCCTGGTTAGTGTGACTATTATTTTTAGTTAAATGATTTTATTGATCAATAATAATTTGATTTTGGATCTTATGTCTTATCAAATGAATACCCTTAGTATAGGAAAATGATTTGGTGATTAAGTGATAAATGTTATTTTGGAAGTTGTTCGCTTTGTTGAGAACACTATATGCCAAAGGAAAATAGAGTAGTATGGGGTTTCATTTGAGGAGTAATGGTGGATTTTTATCTATGTTTTTATTTTGGATTTATAATGATTTGGGTTATTTATGGAAATTATTAGGTTAATTACTTTTAAGAATGTGACTTTAAGAGTAATTAATGTCATTTGGAGATACAATTTAACGTGGAAGAATACATTCTTAATAAGTTTTGGTTTTCAATATTAGTTTTGATTATATTAAAGGATTCTAAGGAAAACTGATTATTGAATGATATTTATTTAACTTTGGGTTATTGTTGGTTTAATTTTAAAAATTAAGATTAGTGTTTATTTCTCTCAAGGAATATCCTTTTGGGGGATCATTATATCTTGTACTAACCATTTTGGTTTTCATTAATCTCTAAATAAAATGTAAATATATAGCTCATCCTGCATGGATCATGTGATTCTATAGAAGTTCATTATATCTCTTCTAGTGTGACTAAGTCTTCTTGAATACTCATCATTTAAAAAAAATGAGTTAGTGGTGGAAATTTATTAAAGAATGAAAATCTACTTAAAAGTAAGTATATATCTTTATATTATTAGTCAATATCAAAAATTAATTCATAATAATTATGTAATGTAACTTAAAACAAAAAAAAATGTTGTCCGTTTACTTTTCCTACTGGGAGACTAAGGACCGTTTGTCCCAACACAAGTTTGTGATTTTCTTATTGTTAACTTTTTCCTGATCATGTTTTCTATCCCTCTTCATCAGAACTGAACACTTAGTTTATCATCCATATCCATGTTTTCCTACATGGAATCCTAGTATGGGTTATCTTGGGTGACCTTTATACCTCTCTTCCTTTCTTTTAAAGTGATAGTTTTATTGACTCTCTGTCCGATGTGGGGCTTTCCAATATATTCTCAAGCCCAATTTTAAAAAAATTTCGAGGACGCAATTTACTGAAGGAGGGGAGAATGTAACACCCCAAGCTTCAATAGTACGTTTCCCTTTGAATAATGTAATGGCGTGCATTGTACGCAACTTTGAGATTTTAACACACCACAACCAATCAAACTAGCCATTATGAATAGTAATACCTAATTTTTGAAATTTTATAAATTCTATCTCTCAAAATGGACTTCATTTTTGGATTCTGAATACCGAAATTATCCTAGGGTGAAATTTTGGTACTTTTCGGATAACTTTCATATTTTGATGAATAGTGAAAATTACTAAATTTTAATTAAAAACAACTTTTTTAATCAAAATAATTAATACTGATAAATTATGAATTTGAGTAGTTTTAAAGTATATTTAGAATATATTTTTACTATTTAATTCAATTTTTTTCATTGGACATAATTTCACAATTAAACCAGACATAAACAAGTGTCAATCTTTTGATAGTTATTATCTCTTAAAAACATGCTTTTTGTCTTAACAACGGGAATTAATTTTAAATTATTTTCTGCCACTTCTGTGTTTTGAATTTGGAAAAATGTATTCCATATTTGTAATCAGGATTTTCAAATTGTGTAAATAGGTAACTTTTATTTTTAGACATTTTGGATAATTACTTCGGTAAATATTTTATTTACCATGGTTAAAGGGTAAATCCGGTAAACAAGGGTTAAAAAAATAATAATATAATAATAATAAATTACCATAAAACGTGTATTAACCCTATTGGTTGATACATGGTCGACCATGGGCATCTTTGGTTCGATTTTGGAACCCCATGGATCCACTTGTAAGTGATAGGGACACTTTATTTTAATTAAGTTAAAATGAATACAAAAATGACGCAAGCATATATCTTTTAGAAAAACAATTATTACATAGGGTTATATATGTTGGATTTTAGACTATAAATATTAAATAGATATCTAAAAAGATTTCCTACATAATTATAGTTTATTTATAATTTTTAGACATTAAATAATTTAATTTATTTATGACACAATGGTGATGTAGTAATTACCATAATAGTGAAAAATTAGAATAATTGATATTATAAATACCCAAATAAATATAATTTTAGACTTTTATTTAATTACACTAATTTTATAAGTTAATATAACATATTATTATTGATTTAATTAACTTTTTTCAAAGTAATCATTCTGTTATGTGTTTCACAAAAATCAACTATTGAATAGTGTCAAAATTGACATAAAAGTGTTTTTAAAACAAATATTATATTATTAATTGATATTAAATTCCTAAAAATCTAAGGTTCGGCCAAGAGACTTATATCATGATAGGTGTATCATTAATTAACCACTTGGGGGTCTCTTGGATGTATATAGTAAGTTTATTAACCATATAATATAAAAATACAAAGAGACATTGTAAAAGTGAAACTAATTAACTAAGAGTTAATACTTAAAGATAAGGTTAATATAATGACCCAAACCTGTCTAAATTATATTGGTGGAGTTTTTTTAGACCCATACCCACCTTAAACTTTAAATAATCAACTTTTTATCTATTATAAACCGAATATGAATTTATTATAAATTAATATTTCTAGATTTTCCAAAGGTGCCCCTCTCCCCTCTTATAAAAGGGCACTCCTTCTTCTCATTTCTTCACACATTCAAAGCCTTTTGGTTCGGCCAAAATCTACCCAAATACTATCTAAACTTCCCTCACTACAACCTAGAGGCCTTATTTTGATCATAAAGCCATCCTAAGGAGCCCTTTTGATCAAATCAAAAGGAAGAACTCGAAGAAGAGGTAATGTTTTCACCAACCCTTTTCAAGTTCCTTTCTTATTCCACTTCTTCTTTCTTTGTTATTACCATTAAAAAATAATAACTCCATTATATTATATATACTGTGATGTTATTATAAATATGGTACAACCATATTCAGTATTCTATCCACCCTTTGAATAACATGTCACCATACGTGTGTACGTACGGCTTACCGTCTCCACGTCGTGGTGTAATTGTTATTCAATATATTATTGTTTAGATGGGTATAATAATGATGTGTAATTCATGTAAATAATAAATATAACATGATAATGATTCTGTATATATGATATAACATCCAATTATATATTATTTTAATATCAAAAGAATGATATTGTCACTCCTGCGTACGTACGGACTACCGTCTCCACGAACGCGATGAGATTCATTCTCCATCATATCCATTCAAGTATAATTATCATTTTATGATTTAAAAATAATTTTTAATAACATTATATCATTATGGATATAAATAAGATACAACCTATCCATGACAAACATGGCTTACATAAAAAAACATATAAAAGAAAACGAGTAAGTTAACACCCGAAACGACGATAATTCTAAGATATTATTAACAAACCAATGTTAAAAGATCATATATGATATCATATGAATGTATATGATTCATTAATAATTTAATAACAATTATTTCAACATTATATAGGAGGTTAACCTACCCCCAACCAAGGAAAAGTACAAGGTAAGGGGTTTCTTATCTCACTTTTAATTCCATGAGAATTCCATTGTTCACCACTTATTTATTGCATGTGGTGTGTGTACTGCCCATGATTGTATCCATTGTGTAATATAATTTAATTTATGGATATTGAAATCATCATGGTACGATCCTTCTTTCATGTGTGTATGTTTCGTAAGTTACCTAATCGATAAGGGAATTTGAAATTTCAATTTCCACTCATTTGGCTTTACGCATATTTCATTGATTATATTACCCCAAGATTATGTGTGGAATAACTATTAATTTGATTATGTCATAATTTCCACTCCCCTTCCTGTGGATATACTTTTGATACACATAATCACTCCATTGATAATTTCTCAAGTCATTGATATGAATTTGATAAGAGTAATTTTAACTCATTCTCCGTTTGTTGAGTTAAACATCCAATTCGTTGGTGTTGTTTTTACAAGAATATGTGTGAATGTTATTTGATTGTTTTACACTAAATATCCAATAATATTTAGTTTATTTATATTTTTCACACATAATTATGTCATTGATCTGTCCTTAACCTAAGGATACGACCTTTATGAGAGATTTCATCTCAATTTACATTCCCTTGAGACTTCTTTGTTGTTATACACCAAATCACTTTTATGTGGTGTATATAATGTACTTTGACATAGTATATAATGAATTCCTTTATTCTCATGATATTACAATGTTTTTATTACCTCAATCATTTGTATTCAAGTGTCTCTCTTTTGGTTAGAAACTCTAACTAAAATACCATTTTTAAATGTTTTAAAGACTTATTCTTCTAAATCTTGCTCATTAATGTCCATGTTTTAAAAAATGGTTTTAAGGATTTATTTATATGGAAATTAAAGTTTTAAAATTAAAACTCCTTTTAAAAGTTTAAAAGTGGTATGGGACACTTTGATTCAAAAATCTATTTTTAAATATCTTCTTGACAAATAGTTTGACTTTAAATGATTTCAAGGAAAAGGGGGATATTTCTCTCAAATAGTTATGATGATTATTTTCATCTATGTCAATATCCTTTATTATTCTCTATTGAGGTTAATATGATACAATAAAATCTTCCATATTGTATCGAATGAGTTATGTTTGATTGTGGATGTTCGATTTTTATACCATTCATGGTTTGTGGATAAAGTATTGACATTTCGTATGCTAGTTTTAATACGAATGTTTATGTTATGTTTCAAACTTTTCATATGAAGAATGAATTGGACTTAGTAAGTGACGGGTGGAGCCCGCTATAGCTCCTCAATGCATCGGTAGGTCTCATGAGACAAACTAGTGTCTTGGCATAAGGCCTTGGAAAAATCTTATTTGTAGTCTTGGCACGAGGCCTTGGCTGTGTGGTTATGATAGTCTGGAATTATGAATTCCATCATTATGAAAGTGGTTATTGATATTGCATGTGATCATTCGACTAGTTGAATATCCATGTGAGTAAGTAAATGGTATTATTTTATTTTATATTTTCCATTTTATGCTGAAGTTCAAGTTTAAAAGGCTTTCATTTTAGCTATAAACTGCCTTAAGTGTTTTTGCTTATCTATGAAATCTTCTGCTATAATGTTATCCTTACTGAGCATCTGAGCTCACCCCTTTCAATGTTTTATTTTTTCCTGGATTATGAAGAATTAATTTATTAATGACCTGCAGGGATAGTATGAGGGGATATGAAGACAAGATGTTGTTGTAGTTTTTTTACCTTATGATGTAATATAAGACTTATGAATATATCTAGTGTTTCCAAGACTACTAAACTAATCTGTATTTCGAGACTTGATCCTTTGTGATCATGCCAATGTTATGTAATAATGCACCGACTCTGGGTATCTAGGGTCGGGGCATTACAATATCTGTATTATATAAATTTTTTACATGATAGATATTTGATTATAAAATTTTTATAATTCATTTAATGACATATTTTTTAAGTAAAATATGATATAATAATTTTGTAATAGATTATATTAGAAGTAAATATAAAGAGTTTATATTTATTTAATTATTTATTTTTAATAATTAATAGGTAAGTTATAAAGTATTTATTTTTAGCTTTATTTATGATTTTTTCAAAAACAATTATCTCGTATTTAAATTTATGAATAGTTCATTTATTTAATTTATACTCATATTTATTATTCACAAATATAAATTTATTATATTATGAATATGTGTGAATAATTTAGTTTAAATTTTCTTAAATTTCTCCTGTAGATTATCATACATTCATCTAAGGAGTTACAAGCTAGGTATGATAATGGGTTTATTTTTCTTATACCTTGACTTTGGATTATACTAGGTAATCAGCTCGAATTAAGTAATTAATTATGATTTATACATATTAGGTGTTAGAATTATGAAAGAATTAATATGTTTATTGGTAAAGTATATCTAGGTAGAGGGACTTTATGTTAGACTGCTCACTACCCTGGAGGCTTATTCCATGTCTAGAAAAGTGAGGGTTGACTAGTTGTGGTTTTATGATTACTCTTGTGGAATTTTTTTTATTTCATATAATTCTGATCATTTATATGAAAGGGTTTCATATACCTTATGCATGAGACATATTTAGATGTATATAAATATATATGGCTACTAATTTTTCTTAGTAACAAAATATATAAGTTTTATACAGGGTTATACATCATTTTAAATGGATAATTTTGATTTAGTGTAAGGAATGGGATTCAAAACTAAATTGTTAGAAACATTCACATAAAAAGGGAATGAATGAGATAATATTCTGATATTAATTCCACTTTAAAATATTAAATGTCATGTTCCTTACAAATAAAAAAATTGTTAATACCTCAATCATCATACTAGGTAGGTCCATGCTAAAGTTGAATACCCAAAAATTATCTTGTGTAAGGAATAGTGAAAATGGATAACCTTAAGAGTTAGGTAACAAAATTTAACTATGTTCATTGGGTTACACATTTCTAGGACACCCTATGAGAGAGGATAAAAGTGTAAAAGTGTTGAGATTATATCCATATGAATGATTTGGGAAAAGGTTTTTCCACTCATTTATCCAATAATCATATCTAATATGATTGGCATAATATTATCCCTAAAATATCTATGTAGTGAGTTGAACAATAAAGTGAATTAATTGATTAGTAAAAATGGATCATGCACCACTAATGAATAAGATGAATTTAAAATCAAAATTCATTCAAGTGGGAAAAAATTTATCATAATTCATTATTAAGTGTTTTTAAAATAAAATACTAATCTGATAAAATAATTGTTTATAGATTAAATAGTATCGCCATTATTAAACATAACTTTTACCTCAATATTTTTAAAGGAAAATTTTATTGTAAGAATCTTCTTGTACTGCTACATAATATAATAAAATTTCTTAAGTAAGAGAATAAAAGTATAAGTGTTAATCCAATCTCTTCCCAAGTAAAAATGATGATTTTTTAAACAAATAAATCTATATTCTTATGGGATATTAAAAGATTCACCAAAAGTTTCAAAGGAATTAATTAAAAATGGAATAATGGAATTTATCTTCGACTCATATACTCAATATAATTGAGTATATCAATTACTAAGAGAGACTAAAGGTTTATTCTAAGGATTTTTCTTATAATGAAATTCATTTTTTTTCATTGATGGAAATTTTATAACAATACAAAGGAATTCAAGAAATTTTTACCCTATTTTTTCTCAATGTGTGAGGAAAGATAAACTAGGAATGATATGTCATAGTTTAGGTACTATATCGATAGTACAAGTAGTTAAAATTATAAACTAGAAGAATAAAAAAAATGGAATGTCCAATAATGTTTCTTCTAGTGTCCGGTCAAGTTATATTGAAACCCAGAGTTATCATCTTAATTTATTTATTCAATAGGATCATGAGAACAGAAACAATATAAAAATTTACAAAACTTGGTACTATGGATTCCAAACCAAGAGTTATCACGAACGAGAAAAAAATATTTTTTGTAATGGAATTTTTTGAAATACCTAAAGAAATATAAGAAACTCTATGGAATTTATATATCAGGTATCTATGTTATAGAAATTTATTATTTGGTTTTAAGGGTTATATAATACCAAATGTATAATCTATAAATGTTATAAGAATAAAAGAGTTCAAAATAAATGGGATAATTGATAAATATTATATATTACATTCAATTGAGGAATAAAATATTTACTAAAAAATAATTTGAAATAAAATGAATATATCAATCTTAGATGGTTCTAAGTAAATTATTTTCATATTGTTCTCATTTATCTTATGTGATAATACAAGTTTTTTATTAATAAAGAGTTCTTAAGAACAATATGGTATGTTAAACATGGTTTATGATTCATTGGGTTCTACAAAATTTTTAAGAAAAATATATGGGTATAAATGTTTTATTTGGGATAAAATTGTGTATCTAGATGTTTGTTAAAATATATGGAATTGAGATTACACCACTCATCAATGGAATATTTAAAGAAATGGTATTTTTTCAATAAAATTTTCCAAACAAATATAATTCCTTATATATTATGGATGTGATAGTTTATTTGATAAATATTCAAAATAAAAGTAAATTAGTGTTCTTCTCTAAAATAATGGAGTTTTTTAATCTTAGTATGATATTTTAAAGAAAATGTAGTGTATTATCCCACCCATCCTCATTAAATTGAGAAGGAAGGAAGATGTAACTTGGCCTTAAGTGAAATCCCCAAGGTTATTAAGGCTTTAAATAAATTCTTAGGGCTTCATGAACATGTGGGGGAAGATTTTACATTTGAAAATAAAACAACAAACCAAACATGCCATAACTAGAAAAACCACTGCATGATGAATGATATGAATGAATGAAAACTCAATGAAAAATCATTTATATCAATACCAACTAACAAGATTACCACAGTGGAAGAAAATCATCAAAATAAATAGTAGATTACAAAACCAACAAATCAAAGACGACCATATAACTCTAAAGCTCCAACAAGATCCATGCTCCAATCTCTAGAAAACATCCCAAGTATCACTAAGAACCAGTAGAGAAGTGTGATACTTTACCATTGTTTGTATCTTGAAAAATAATATCTAAAAAAGAACCAAATTTACAGATCATGAGTGAGTAAATAAACTTACAATGATTTCCCAAAATTACTTCCCTACTCATGCCACTAGGATGGAAAAAGTTATAAAATTTATATAATGAAATTTATATAAGACAAATAGAAATAGTTCTACAATATATCATCAAGAAAAAAATTCCATACCAAATATGTTTTCTAAAATAAACCAATTTTCATAGAAAAAAAAACCAAACATGTCATTCCAACCATTTTATTAATTCATTATGCATTACCCATTCTATATTACATAGCCACACACAACCACACACACCCACACACAATCTTTGGGTTACCCTTGATAGTGGAACTTTCAAATCCAAACCCATCCCATTGATGGTGTTACTTTCAAAACCAATATACATCCCCCTCTATATAGACTTGACCATTTAATCCAACTCATTCCAATACAAATATTTCCAAAATAATTCAATAAATTCAATAAAACATCACTTTTATTAAAAACCATAATAAAAACCTAATTCAACAAAACCATAATTTTATTGAAAACCATTTTTCCAAAAATCCATTTGAATATAACAAAATTTTTATTGAAAACCATTTTCCAGGCATGAAACCCAAGTTACTACTTTAAAATAAAAATTTTAAAAAACATTTTACCAAATTCACCTTCTCCAAAGCACCAAATTTATCATAATTCCATACCCCATCACCAAAGAAGGTTTCCAAAAATCATTGCACAACATTTTCACAATCAATTTAATACAAAAAAACTAATTTTAAATCACTACATCAAGTTATAAATAGAGTAGTTGATATTGAATCCTCCTACCTTGGTTTTTATGGAGAAAACGAAAAACGACACTCAAACACCCAAGAAAATAGGTTAAATATCAAAAAAATCACCTTTGATATATTCCCCTAACATCAAAAAAGCCAAAAATAATCATATTGGGTTTCAAATACCTTATATATATATAGAATATATAGATCTAAGAAACTTAGAGGGAGGGAGAAGTGTATCTATGGAGAAGCAATAAAAAACTACTAAGATTGAAGACTTACCATAAGAATCCAGCTTCAGCATACCCATAGAATCCTTCAGATCACCTTCAGATAAATGGCAGAAAACAATAATACCATTGGGAAGAGAAAATATTGAGTTAGGGTCCTTTTGGGGTAAAAACGAGGGGTTAAAATGAAAAACAGACCTAGATCCACTTTTTAGGGATCAAGTTTTTAACTCGTGCACTATTAGTCACGTGGTTTGGAAAACTATTCCCTAAACATGTTCCAACCACTACCTCAAGGATGAACCTGAAATAGTTGGATCACATAGTTAGAAAACTATATGATAACTAAGAAAAAGACCATTGTCTCAAAAATAATAGTTTCTCTTAGGTAGTCTCAGGTTTTGGAAAAATCGTGTGCCACCAGTGCACCTTCCCCTTACCCTTGTATCACTATAAACAGTTTCCTGTAAGACTCTCATGGTTTTTACTAACTATTATCCAACCATGAACCTTAATAAAATCCCTAAAAACATAACAATGGGCTTCCAAACCCTCCCAAACTTCACCCATATACTTTAAATACATAAAAATCATAAAATAAGGGTTTCCTACTTGAAACCATAGGTGCTACATTCTCCCCACCGTTAGCCCTTCCATCCTCAGAAAGCAGAAACCCACCATTTCCCTAAAAGAGTTTTTACCATTTCTCTTTCACTTCCTTCTCATGTTCTGAACTCTCTTCTTGAATCTAACCATGATTCCACAGAACTAGCAGTAGACCAATGCTGTTTTCACACCAGACATTCTCTTCACTATCCACTATCCACATTGGTATGGGCACAAATTAATCATTCAGATATAGGTCAATGTAATCCCATCGAATCACATGGTTAGGATCCGGATGATACTTTTTCAACTAAGATACATGGAACATATTATGCACAGTATTGAATCGTGGTGGAAATGAAAACTGATATTTCACCTCTCTAACCCTCTTCTGTATCAAAAAATAGTCTATATGATGAGGATATAACTTTCCCAAATTCCTAAAGTGATGATTTCCAATAATTGGAGAGATCCTCAAGAACACATGATCACTCACCTCAAATGACAATGGTTATCGATGATGATCTTCATATGATTTATGAAGACTCTCTATCATCTCTATCCATTTACTGATCAAGTGAATCTTATTTATTGTTTATTGGACAGAGCTCGGACCAACCAGTGAAGTATCTTCTATTTACACACCAATAAAGTGGATAACAATAAGCAAGCCCATGCAATACTTCAAAAGGATCTATATGTATCGAGGCCTAATTGTTGTTGTTATATGATAACTCCACAAATTGTATGTGTTACTCCCATGAGCCACCAAAATCCATTATTCGCACTCGAAACGTGTCTTCCAACATTTGTATCATACTTAAGGATTTTCCATCCATCTAGGGATAATACATTTTACTCAAAGTCAATTGATTCCAAAGGTATTTATTTAAGGATTTCTCGAAACAAGCCGTAAACCTTGAGTCTCTGTCTGACACTATCAACACGGGTATGCCATGCCATTTACCACTTCTTGAATATATATTTTTTCCAATTCCTACACTATATGAGATTCATGAATTGGGATGAAATGATCTGAATTTATGAGACAATTCACTATCCCCCATATGGAATTGTGTTTCTGAACCATTCAAGGGAGACTTGTTACAAAATCCATAGCTATCTACTCCAATTTTCAAAATAGAGTAGGTAAATACTACAACATACATTCTGGTCACTGATGCTTTTCCTTAACTTGATGACAAGTTAAGCATATCAATACAAACTCAAACACTTTATTTTTCATACTAAATTACAAAAACTATGCTTTAAAAGCCTTATACATATTCTATATTCCAGGATGAATAGCCCATCATGAGTTATGGTAAGCATGAAAAATTTGTTCCTCACAAGTCGTAGGTACGACCATTTGATTTCTGAACCATAACACTGAACTCCCATCCATCCACCTTTCCTCAATAGGCTCACAACCATTGAGTTTTGACATCATATCCATGCATTATGAGTCATATGTTTGTACCTCTTTAACCATCATCACCAAATCAAAAACAAAAAAATTGGAAATAAGGCTGAAACTTCACCTCGGCCTTCACATTCAAAGTGCATGTTAGCTAGGACAAACATCAACTGCCACACATCTGAAGCTTCTTTTTTCAACTGAGTATTTATCTTTCTTCTTAATGAATATGTCATAGTGTTTCATTTACTTGATGTATACATTATGTAAAATTCAAATAATAAGATATAATTAATCCATATTATTTGTACTAGGTTCAAATTTAATTGTGATAAAATATATTTGAAGCCCTTATGTTTCATGAACATAGTAAATTTCTCACCAAAGAGATAATGACGCCAGGTTTTCAAAGCATAGACTACGGTAGTTAACTCTAAATCATGTTTTGAGTAGTTATTCTCGTGAAACCTTAACTACCTTGAGATATAAGAAAAAACTTGATCTCCCTATATGAAAACACATCCCATCCCAGATCCCTAATTATCACAATACACCACGTACCATTGTCCAAATTTCTTAAATATCAAGATAGGTGTTAATGTACGGTGAACTTTTAACTCTTAAAAATAATTTTCGACATTCCTCAACTCATTGGAATGGAACATTATTCTTTTTTAAAGTTGTCATAGAAAAATATAGTCATGAGGATTCATGAACAAATTATCAATAAAAATCATCTAGACTAAAGAAACTATGTATCTCAAAGAAATTATTTGGTGGTTTCCAAGAGATAACAGCCTCTATATTTTTTTGATCTATAGAAACACTTTTTTATAGATTAAATGTCCAAGGAAATGTACCTCTTATATCAAAAATCACACGTTGATAGTTTTTCATACAAATGATGATCCCTAAACATTCTCAAAACTATTTCCAAGTATTTCTCATGTTCATCCTTTTCCTTGAATACACTAGTTTTATGTCCACAAAAAACATCACAAAATATCCAAATATCTCTAAAATATATGATTCATCAATTCTATAAAAACTATAAGTTCATTAGTAATACATAAAGGACTTACAACATATTCATAATGGCCATATTTACTCCTGAAATCTATCTTAAGAATATCCTGTTTCCGAACACAGAATTAGTGATGTCCTGAGTGAAATTCAATCTTAGAGAACCACTGAGCTACCCAAAATAGATATAAACGGTCATCTATGTGTGTAATTAGATACTGATTCTTTATCATAACTTTTTTGATCTTATGATAATCCACAAACAACCTTAGAGTTCCTTCCACCTTTTTCACAAATAGAACTGGTGTTTCACATAGAGACACGCTCGGTCAAATAAACTGTTTTATTTTCAACTCTTCCAACAAAAATTCCCATTTACTTAATTATATTGGTTACATATATAAATATAGAGTTAAAATAGGAATAGTTCACGAAAATATATTAATTTTAAAGTCCACTTCTCTCATGGGTGTAAACTCTTATAAATTTTCAGGAAAAACATCCAAAAACTGATCAGAAACTACTGGTAAACTGTTATTCTTGATCTCTTCCATTGATGCTAGATTCGAGGCCACAAAATGGAATGATATTTTTATAAATATTGGTTATAACAAGCCTACTTCACCTACCTTTTCATTCTTCTCTCCTATAAAAAAATTCTCAATGTCTTCCTCGGTTATAAAACTAACAATTTATGTATAACAGTCGATTTGAGCCTTGAATTTTTTCAACCATTCCATACTCGAGATTATATCACAGATATCCATATCAAGCATAGAGAATTACCATATCAAATAAAATCTATAAAAAGATATATAATATTCTCTACAAAAAATGTCTCGACACTACCTTTGACCCAGAGGTGTTTTAAGTTTTAACACAGAACCAAACATCTAAACTTTTAAACCCATCAAAATAATAGCACCAGAAGAAATAAAGGAATGGGATGCACCCATATCAAAAAAATGATGGATAAGGGTACAATTAAAAATAATCATACCTCTCACATGTGATGTTCTAGACTGATCATCCACTATAACATACTCATCACCATATAATTTCTTACTCATCTCACTTTGTTCTTTATTACACTGTTGTGATTTCACTACCTGAAGAGTCGTGGTTTTCAAATAATCACAATG
Source organism: Viscum album (assembly GCA_963277665.1). Taxonomy (NCBI): domain Eukaryota; kingdom Viridiplantae; phylum Streptophyta; class Magnoliopsida; order Santalales; family Viscaceae; genus Viscum; species Viscum album. The sequence goes on from OY728123.1 coordinate 641,779,072, forward strand.
GATAGCTCTATTTTTCTGATAAGTGGTATTTTTCCCTCATCTCATCAAATAATATGATTCTTGTGACATCTAAGTAGTGTCTCAAACACCTAACCTCAGAGTAATGCGATAATAGCACTGATGATTCCCCATCTGATTGCAATTATGGAATGATCTAGGTTGTTTCATACAAACTATCTTTATGTGGGTAATAGAACCACACTGGAAACATCTTGGAATTCACTTGAGTCTTAGAGGAAGATTTACCAATCTACATATCTGATTATGAGTCATGCTCCCACCTTGGAAATAGTTATCCCTCTTCCGTTTGCTCGCACCATTAGAGTTACCACTATTTCTCGTAGGCATTAGCATACTCCATCTATCTTCCACTCATGAGATTACCCATTTAGCCACTATCTCTCTATTGACCATCTCTATATAATCTATAATACAGAGCACAATAATATTTGATAAAATCTCTTATCTCGTCCCCGATTAAAAGATGCATTCCTTCAAGGAGTCACTAGCAACAACTTCGGTTTAAAAGGGAACTAAATTCATGAAGTTTTTCAAGTAATCAATGATATAAAGATTTTTATTCTTCAATATGAATAATTATTTCATTTTTTGAATTACAAATTTTTTAGGGTAGGATTTTTTGTTGTACAAGTCTTCAAAATACTCCCATGCTAGACTTTGGTCCAATTTAGTCAGAACTGCTAAATCCCAACACTGGCATGCAAGATCTTCCAGCATATATGCCTCCATCATGAATTTCAACTTTGGTCGTGTGACAATGAAATAAATTATTTGATTAATCCTATTTAGTCAAACCTCTTCCTTCTATGGTTCTAAATCACCTTGAAAATGGGTGGATTCTACTTCTGGAATTGAATAGAATGATCCACTTTCCTTTGTTTATCATTCATGTTCCCCTTATTCATAGCTTAAAAAGCTAGGAATATACTTTGAACCAGTTTTCGGATCACCTATGGCATATCTACAACCACATTCTCATCATCTTTCTCCTGTTGGTTCCTACAACACCTACTTGGTGACATTTTCTATAAAAACAACAATTGACATAATTCTAACTCTCTATCAACTAAAGTCTTATCATTTAAAATTATACCACATAATAATATCACAAAAATTATTTACAAAATAAATATTTACCATGTTCTTCCATTTTTCAAAAATTCAGCTTACTTTTGAAAATCAAACCATTTTGAAAATACTACAACCATGCTCTTTTTAAAAGTGTTTATTTGAAGAAAAGAAATATTTTTAAGAAATCAACATATTGCACCAAATCATATATCATTCCAAAAAATGAAATATCCACTACTGGTGTAAAGTCATTCTTATACAATGCATGTCATGATCATCTCACTAGCTAAACCCATGACAATGAGATTTCAAATCCTATAAGTGTCTCCAAAACATTTATATACCCAACTCCCAGTTAACTTGATGTTCATCAGAAAAATTTTGGTTGTCTTTTTATTCTCTACATTTCAAGTCCCAACAATCCTACTCCTTTCTACCATATCTACATAAGAAATAAACAAAAATGAATATCAACTCTAAGATAGATATAACAAAAGAGCACTTTTTAGGTAAGGACTGAACAAGATGATACTACATGTTCCAACAACCTATTCAGAAGTACTGAGACTGAAACCACTTGTAACATCCCAACCCTCCCCATTGTCTTTAGAAGGTGGGAGGAAGTTACTTTGTTTTAAGAGACATCCCCAAGGAGATAATGTTTTGAAATAAATTTCAAGGGCTTCATGAAAATTTGGGGGATGATTTTCCCTTTGAAAATAAAACAACCAAAAAAACATGCCATAACCAGAAAAAACACTACATGATGCAGGATATAAATGAAATAAAACTCAAAGAAAAACCATTTATATCAATACCAACTACTAAGAGTACCATAGAAGAATAAAATCATCAATGTTCATAGAACAAGACAAAACCAACAACTCAAAGATGACCACGTAAATCCAAATCTCCAATAACATCCATGCTCTATTATCCAAAAAACAAACCAAAATACAAACATCAAAAAACTCGATAAACGAGTCTCCTCGATTCCTATGTCACCTCGAGCCTCACACCCTACCTCTATTCACACACCTTACGTGACGTCAACCCTGAATCACTAAGAACCACTATAGAATTTTGATACTTTACCTTTTCCTATATATCAATAATTAATATCAAAAAAATCACAAAGGTTCCAAAAACGGTGTGAGTAATGAAACTTAGTAATCTTTACCCAAATTACTTCCCTACTCATTCCACTATAATGGATCAAGTTAACACATTTATATAAGACAATTTATATAAAACAAATTGAAATAGTTCAACAATTTATCATGAATCCAAAAAATTTCCTACCGAAGTATTTTTCTCAAATAAACCAATTTTCAAGGAAAACAACCAAACATGTAATTCCAACCATTTTATGAATTCAATTGGAATTACCCATTTCATATTACTTAGCCACACACAATTTCACACACTCACGCACAAACTTGGTGATATCATTGATGGTTTAACTTTCACATCCAAACTCATCCCTTTGAGGGTGGTAGTTTCATGACCAATATTCATACCCTTCTACCAATGCTTAACCATTTAATATAACATACTCTAATAAAACTATTTCCAAACCAACTCAATAAATTCAATAAAACTAAAATATTATTGAAATCAATAATAACAACCCAGTTCAACAAAGCCACTCTTTTATTGAAACCTATTTTTCCAACAAAAATTTTCAATAAAACTAAACTTTTACTAAAAACCATTTTCCATGCATTAAAATCAAGTCACTATTTTAAATTCATCATTTTAAAATCATGTTACGAAATTCACCTTTTCCATAACACCCAATTTTTCACAATTCCCTAAATTGCCACTAAATAATGTTTCCAAAAAATCATTTCAAAAAAAACTAACAAAAAAATTAACACAAAACAACCAATTTTAAATAAAGTCTTTAAGTTATTAATATAGAAGCCAAGAGTGAATCCACCTACCTCGAGTCTTATGGAAAACATGAAGAAAGAAACTCAAACGCCCAAGAAACTATGTTAAATATCCAAAAAATCACCTAAGATCACCTCCCATAACATAAAAAACCAAAACTAATCATATTTGGAATAAAATACCTTAAATGTATCCATATCATACATATATATAATAACTCGGGAGAGAGGGAGAAGTAGATCTAAGGATAAATAAGAAAAACTACCAATATAAAAGACTTGCCACAATAATTTGACTTCAATGTACTAAGTTAAGACTTCAGATCACCTATGAATTGATAGTATAATCCTACACTAAATTAGGGAGTATAAAACATCTAGTTAGGGATATTTTAGAGGAAAAATGACTTGTTAAAACACAAAACCAACCTATATCCACTTTTTGTGGATCTTTTTTTTAACATGTTCGTGGTTAGTCACATGGTTAGGCAAACCGTGCACTAATTGTGTGCCATCCACTTCATCAAGGATGAACCTCACATGGTTGGATCACACAGTTAACAAATTGTGTGCCAACCATGCACAATCCCACTATATCAAAAATAATGGTTTCTCCTAGGTTGTTGTATAGTTTGGACAAAATGTGTGTTTCCCATGTGCCTTACCCTTAGCCCATGTCTCATTTTTCACAGTGTCCTATAAGAGTTTAATAGTTTTCACTAATAGTGTACCAGTCATTCATCTTTATAAAATTTCCAAAAACATACCAAAAGGATTTAAAACCCTGCTAAACTTCACCCATATACTTTACATACTTAATAATCATAAAATAAGGTTTACTTACATAAAATAGGGGGTGGTAAATATAGTTTCTAAGTGGATAATGGTAGTATGTTTGGAATAATTGAAGTTCAAAGTTAAAAAATAAAATATTGTGTTGGTTAAATTTAATGGCACTTAATATTTTAAAGGATTTTATGATGTTCTGGTAAAGCTATAATGTAATTAGATATATTAGTTAAAAAAATATTTACAGAATTTTTTTGATGTAAATGGTTCTAAGAATGATGATGATGTACTTATAAAGAGTTCAACATAGACAATATAATTTATTAACATCATAACATTGGATGTTGTAAAGTGAAGGAGTTTGAACATGTTAAAAGAATTGAACATTTAGAATATGATTATTAAATCTCACCATTAGTAAAACTAGATTTCATTAAATATGTTACTCACTAAAGGGTTTATTGGTAGGGTTTTATCATATGGTCACATAGATATGTGGTAGAAATTTCATAGAGATGTGATGAGTTCAACAAAACCCATGAAAGTGTAGTAATCATAGGTCTGATTTGTAATTATATCATATATTTTATAGTAGAGAGGTCAATATTTTTGGTTTTATTAAGTATTCATAATATAATGTAAGAATATAAAATGTATCATGTTATAAAACATTAAATATCTACTTTATCACTCTTTCACGTTGGGTGCATATATATATTCTAATATATGTATTATGAAGTGAAATGAAAGTTGACCTCTCAAAGTATTAATTAGAGTTATCCCTAACTAATTTTAATCATGGATTATTATATGTTATGTTGATATGTTAAGGTTCATGTTATTAGGATTCTTGTTTTGAGATACGAAATATTCTCATGAGGCCCAAATGGGTTTTGTGCACTAGATGAATCACAAAGTATATATCATGGAGTGTAATATTCTATATATTAGGTATGATAAGAGTGCATGGTTTATATTTGGTGCTATAAATTCCTAATGTTGGTGAGATATCTTGTCTGAGAACCTTTATATATTGATAGCTTTCTTATTTAATCCTTGATTATTAGCTAATAAAGGGGTGGTTGGGTATGATGTTGATCATTTTGTCAGTAGGTTCTTAACCAAGATAGGATTATTATTTTCCTATCCTATGAAGATAATTTCATCTATACTATCAATTTATATTGAAACAACCATTACAATAAAACATATATGATGTGATTATTTATTGTAGTGAGGGGAAAGTGATGTGATCATTCATAAAGAGAATTGACATGTGAAATATTAATAAACTTTTTCAGTATATACTTAAATAATTGATAACATATGAGTAGGTTATATGGGAATGACATAGTTCATGTAACATGGACACTAGATGTCCTAGACAAAGGGATAATATGAAAATATATTACTGTATATAATTCAGTTGGTGGATATAGGTATATAGATGCATGTGTTTAATGGAGATCAAGCCTAATTCTTTTATAGATTGAGTAGAATTGATGTTTTTATAGAGACTATTTTTTCCTTAAATTTATGGATCTATTGATTCATATTTTTTATAATACTTAGAAGATCGTGGGGTCACAATTTATAGTTTATAGAATGGGTTTTGTTTTTGACTTAGAGATCTACTCTATTAAAAATTATATTTTATCTAAAAAAATCATTGTTAATCACAAGGTGATACATATGATTTAATAAATAGTGAATTTTATGAAATATTTACAAAAACATTTTATAAGATATACAAAATGAGTTCTGGATATTATTTTACATATTATTGTATTTAATACACTGTAAGGTGATATGGCATAAATTCTATAATGATTTAGTATAAGTGGGAGAATAAAGGAGATATGCCCAACATACTTATACTCATATGATGAGTTTTTTTCATCTTTTTGGGTATGATATAGATATATTATTGTAAATGATATGTTGTGGATATTACCTTTTCATGCTTTGCTCATACATGGGCAGCTGAACAAATTACGATTATATTCAGAAATATATTTATAATATGATATCATTATTAAAGTGTTTCATTAATCTAAATCACATGGGAGATAGTTTTTTTATGGGTTTATAAATATTTTATAACTATACTGATAACTCTTACATTTTATAAATTATGTTTAAGACCTTGTTCCATGATGTGTTAGTAAATTAAAATGGAATTTTAATTTTTGATCTCAAAGTAAGGGTTATTTAAAGAACTATAATTCAAATTATAATTCTACAAGTTGGAATACTCTATGAATATGGTTTTGGATATAGATCAAGGCATGGGAGAGGTATTATGTGTTTGGTGAGGATTTAAAGCTTCATGTTATATTTTGGAATTTTTATAAGGGTTTTACCCCTTTGCATGATCATCACACGGTTAGGGAAAACAATGTAGGTGACCATGGGAGACCATATGGGGTGGATTAGTCCTTGAGGTGTTAAAAACCGATTATGCATGATCATAGAGAACTATGTTGGAAAAATGTGTGCAGTAATGATATGTATCAGAGGGTGATGCACTGTTTGGAAAACTATGTAGAAAAACCCTATGAGTGGGTGTGGATCAAGGCCGTAATATCCACATATATGGAATGAAATTTGATAAAATGTTCAATTACTCTACTTATATTCAAATTGGTTAAATGGATGGTTTTTACCACTGATCATTGAATCCCTCAACCCCCTTTTCCTCTCTCATTCAAGGAAAAACTTTAGAGGTTCTATCTCTCTATTTCTCCATTAGTCACCCTTGATATGTGATATTTTTTATAGTTATTTTCACAGTGTTTAGTGGTATAGTTATTTCTCCTTACAACTTTTTGCACTTCCCCTTGTACCTCTCCATGATTTTGGTTCTCTATATTATATGTTTATTTATTATTCCTCTAAAAATGTGGAATCATCCCAATAATATGGTCCATTCATTCAGCACGGATAGAGGATATATTATGAGGATGGTTGCACACTATTTATCACCATTTTCTTGGAGTTATCTGGACTGATTAATTTCTATAGGGTTTTAAATTAAATTGGATAAAATTGATGAGTATATTTATGGTGGGTTTTGAGTATTTTTCTTAGGTTGGTGTTGGGAGAATGTCATGGGAGGTTTTCATGTTTTTAATCATGATTTTCGAATCATTGTTATATTTATTGAGTTTTAGGAAATTATTTCTATTTGGTTTAAATTGATTAATTAATCATAATTTATTAAAATTTATCATTTGGGTATTGTTTCTTGAGTTAGGAGCTAGGTTATTGATATATGCAAGAATGATTTTGGGACAAGATTAGGTGGTGGCCCAAATTCCTTAAAGGAAATAAATTTATATATGGGATGAATTTTACTACCTAACATGTGATATGATTTTAAGATATGTATAAGTGATTGACCATTAATAAAATAAATTTTTTATTAAATTAAACATTTTTAGATAAAACGGGAGTGTCATGGGACATAATAGACCCTTCATAACTAAGTTGATTCCTCAACCACCGATGGTCCATGGATTGATTAAAAATATGAGCCATGAGATACATGGACCTGGGAGGGGTATAAATGAAATTAAACAAAATAAACATGGTGGAAAGAGATAAGAACCCTTAGTAACATTAGGTTAGATTGAATGATGTACATAGAATGGTTGGAATATAGATAGTTCATAAGAGAATTTTAAGACACATTAGCTTATGTGATACTTGATTATAGAGTGGTGTGAGTGTCACTCTCCCATGTATATATGAGTAACCAGGTTGGTATACCCCGGGAAAGAATGGTGAATAGGTTAGGTGAGAGGACCAAAATAGATTGGTTTTATAGGTAAATATGCACTTTTCTAACTCTCTAGTGTGATTCCAATATTTATTTTCCTATACGGTCGATGAGTACATGATATTATTATGGAAATGATGAGGAATGTTATTCCATCTGAGTAGTAGTTTTTTTCTAAGAGAGAAAACAAGATAGAGGATCCCATGTAGTGTGTTCAAGACTTTGTGGGACCTAGGGGACCTTGGGGGATTACCTAGTGTTATATTAAACCTAGAGAGGGTTAATTTTGAGAGAATGTATCATTAATATCAAATATCACCATAGAACCCAATGATCTATGCTTTCATGGCTATAGTGATAAGTATAGGTCAGGAGGACCCAAGGGAATTCCCATGAAAGCTAGATAAGGATAATAATGGGTATGGCATGAAGTGATTTCATGACTGATATGGTCTTGGAAGATTATTCAAATGTCTATATAGACACTGAGGCATGCCTTAATTTGTAGGGATAGGTCTGAGTGACTAGATCCCTAGTAACTAGTTATATATTTTATGGGTAGGCTATGATTACCTTCATCATGAATTACGTGTATCTAACCTAGGGTAGGGTATTCCCTATGTATAAATGATATGTGATAAGATGTTACTTGGTGGATTGTGGACCTTGATGATTATATGAAGTATTATCAAGTGGACTTTGGATGATATCCCCCATTGATGATGTGATTTTTTTCTATGTGGGGTGTGGGTATGCCCCTGAGTTTCTTGATAATTTAACATGTATTTTCTCAGTGGGTAGAGTCTTAACCTAAGTTTTGAATGATCAAAAGAGATATGTTTACATGCATGGGGAGTCTTCACCTAAGTTCTTAATGTTGTGTTACATGATTCCATGTGAGGAGAGTTTAACCCCTAGTTCCATATGCTTAAGTCTATGTTTCTAAGTAGGGAGAGTCTTCATGCAGGTTCCTGATGCCAATATCTATATTCTAGGTGGGGTGTAATTAGTCTCTTAGGTTGTTAATAATTATATATTTTTCCTAGAGAAACTTTGAGACTAATCTAATAATGTATAGTAAATCACGACGGTCTCCTTAGAACTTCATGATCAGCTGTGATTATTTCATTACGCATCAAAACAATTTCATTTATTCTAATCATATCACATGTGTATACAGGACTTATCTGGTTTTGTTAGGGAAAATGTTGGTGGTGGCTTGTTGAATTGTACTCACACACTAATCTAGTGTCCATGGAACTTTGGAACTTTATTAGACCTTATTCATCATAGGTTCAGGTATCACAGAGGCCAACTATTACATGATCGAGTAGGATAGCTCATATGAAGTCCAAATATTGGGATGAGGTGAGGCTCAATAGTGGTAGTAGAACCTCTTCTATATTTTTTGGTTCTTTTTTCATTTTCCATGTGATATCATCATAGTGGGAAGTCAATAAATATGTATGACTATATGCTTCAAAATTACACTTATTATAGAATTGTTTTTTATTGATTATGTGTACTCTAATTAAATTTATAAATGTTATTTGGTTATTTTAATTGTTGTTTCACTCTAATATAAGGGTATAGTCACCCCATGGTAAAACCTCATACCCATAATATTAGTTAGAATCATATAGAATATAGGGAGGAATTTCTGATATCCAAGTAGCATATCGGTCAGGGAACTATTGAGTGGCCTCTGACTAGGTTATTATAAAGTGGTATCATAAAATAGTTTCTTTATATTACTATTTTGGGTATGGTAGATAGGGAATAGGGATGTGTTGGAGTTTTTGATGGAAATCAAAATAGTGAATCATGAACAACTTTTTCAATGGTAAATTCAGGTTACCAGAGATATAGGATTGATATTCTTGGTTATTTTTATTACATCTATGATATTTATTCGAATGTGATGTGTGTATTTAAGATTTTATTATGGATTTTTCTCTTAATAATTAAAAATTGTCTTGTGTACATGAATCATTTTTAGTATATAGGGCTCACATGATATATGCATGTTTGTGTGTGATTGATTCATTAATTATGAGGTTTTATTTTTTTTATAGTTTTAACAATAACTTATACGGTGTTTTTTCATATAACTTGTTGGAGGAATTCTACTCAACTAAACCATAGTATTTTCTTCTGATAAAAAAACATGTAGATTTAAAAATGGTTTCTCTTTTACAATGACTATGTGGAACCTTTGTTAAAGGTATTTATAGTGGACTTTGGTGGGTTGGTAGAGGCATTGGATTCCTTATAACATGTTCCAAAAATGAAAATAGTTTCAGTTCCTTAAAGTGTAAAAAATAACCTATATGGCATTTTCCAATATATCATATTAATGGAATTATACTAAACTAAACCATGATACTATAGTTTTTCTCAACATAAATTATCTTATGTTGATGTAGTTATATGAACATTACTATTGAAAAAAACAATACCTAGTTGAAGTTTTTTTGAATTTTGAGGTGGTTCTAACTTCTTCCAATTGTTTTCCTGGAAATTTTTTTAAACCACCGTGAAAAAGAGAGTCGTTAAATATGCAATGATGGTTTATTATTTTTCATGAAAGATTATTTTTATGATGCTGGATTAGTTTTTTAGAGTCTGTCTTAAAAAAAATTATAAGCTGTTTTTATTAGTGAGAGATTTGGAAGTGAATTTATAAATTAATGGTTGTTTTTCTATAGTATAATTATTTAGCTGTAGTTAAAACTACCCCTAAATTTGAAAAAATACCATATGTTTTGGTGGTTTTATGCATCTCTATTTTATTCATCATTTTTTAAACCAACTCTAAACAATTAGAGGTAATTAAAACCACCGTTGGTTATATGATTTAAAAAAACAAAAATTATTGCTCGTTCCACCAAAAAACTAATATAAAAAGAATATAGGCAAAAAATATTAAATTATTACAATATAAAAATAATAATAACATCCATTAATTAATAAAAATTCTCATAAATATAATAAAAAATAAATTATCTCATAGTTTACAAAATGTAATGTTTTATAAAATGACCTTAGAAACATGAGTCCTAGAAACTCTACTAAGATGTATTTCCCTCACCCTCTATTACTTGGTCATGTTGCTACCTATGACATCCTTCCCCACTTCCTACTTATGGGGCCTTCATTTAAAGTAATTAAATTCACATCATTAATGATAATATTCAATGACTAATAAATAAAATATAATTCAACCCATATAATATTTGATCTAAATTCAATTTAAGTAATGGTATAATAATGAAATGAATAATTGGTAGTCTTTCACATTCTTAGAATATCTTAACATAGGATATCCTTGATTTATTTAGAAGATATATTACATGGTATGGTATGAGAAAACAATATTTTTTTATCATACAATATAAAATTTTTGTAAACATCTATAATTCATTAATTCTAATATCATACTTTAGGATTAGAACACGAAAATCCTCAAACACTAACTCAATCTTTCCACATCAATTTCAAGTTATGGTAACCATATCAACTGATAATTATATCCATAATGATAATTATTTTAATGAATAAATTCTATTCAGACACTAGACATTTTTATACTTGGAATAACATTTGATTATAATTAATTAATTTTAATTTTCAATGAGAAAAATTCCTTCAATTTTATTAAAATTAAACACACTTCACATCACAAACATAATATTCATCACAATCATTCTCTCATATGTGATTTAAATAATAAATTTCAACTCACTAGTGGATTTTAATCCTATAAATATTTTTCTCCACATTTTATAATTTAATAAACTATAAAAATAATCCTAAATATAAATTTTGATATCAATAATAAAGCATAAATTTTTAACAAAATTAATCACACTTCTAATAATAGAAATCGTGCTCAAGATAAATTATTATCTTTAGAACCCCTATCTCATGTACCAAATTTTTTTATCACAAAATTGATTTATAATCTAGAATTTAAATAATTATCAAAAGATTAAAATGTAGATTATTAATATAATTGAAGACCAGTTTTTATAAGATATAATAAAGAAATATTTAATTTCATTCAAATTATAAAATTTTCTGAACAAAAAATAACTATTAAATTGAAAAATATAAGTGTAAATTTATGAAATTTACAGATCGTTCTGTGTATTGTTTTATTCCTTAACATCATCAGTAAAATTAAAACCAGTGGATGTACTCATATTAAGATAATATTAAATGTTATCCTAAAAAGAGTGAAATGTATGAGACTAATTATATATTTTTTTAGAATAATAATGAAAACCATGTGATGTAGAGAGGGTAATAACAAAAATTCTATTCCAGCGTGGAATACCTATAAAAAATATTCCTTTATTTATTAATATAAATATAAAATCCTTTCATTTATTAATATCAAAAAAATCATTGTATTTATTAATATAAAAAACATCCTTCAAATTCTATTCCTGGTAGGTCATGTTTTCATCGGGTTCCATTGTTAAAATTATTTATTCTTCTTCTATTTGTTCTTCTTCTTATTCTTTATAACTCTCTCACACAAGAATGAAATTTTCAATTTCATCAGGTATAGAAAATTTTATGGGGATCATTTTAACAAATTAATTCACCTTTATTAACCATGTCATACATGTCTCTCGATTTCATGTGGATAATAGTACTCCAACCATCATCCTATATATTAACAAAATAATATACCATTTTTCCTTGGGAATCCATAATATATGGATTGTGTCCTTCCAAATCACCTTTATCAATCTATCGAGATAAATTAACATAAGAAAATTTTAATGAATATTTCTTTATAATCCTATTAATATTGACCCAGTTACATTTAAATAACACAACTGTAAATTTGTCATGATAATTTAACTTGATAATATCAACTAACATTTTATAGTGGCCTTGATCTGAAATTGTAAATATACTACTATTTTGTTTTTTCAAACCTTCCTCATAATCAACAGTACAAAACTTGAAACCACCAATGTTGTAAGTACTGAATCACCTAGCATGCTTTAAGGGACCTTTAACTAAAAACATCACATATTTGGATAGTTCAGTTTGACTATCATCATTAATTACCTATATAAGTTGATATAAAAATGTTGCATATGTCACGACCTGCCTTCGGGGCCTGTGTCGTGACTACCCCAAGCCTGCCTTCCATAGGCCAGGGGCTGGTGACTAGCACCAAGGCGTAATTCCCAGCAAAAAGGGAAGGCATTGCCTTTGTAAAGTAAACAAACACCACAGAGCAAGAAACCAGTAGAAGTAAGCACTAAGTAAAAACTGGGTACAACAGTAAGTGCGGAAAAGTAAGTGGGCCAGTATACAAACCCAAACTGAAAGTAAAGTACAACTGGAAGGGAAAACAGCAGCTAAAAAGTAAAGCCTGTAACATCGAGCTGTCCACTGGAAATCCCACCTGAAGGGTGAGTACAGATAGTCTCCACATCTCCTCGGTCCAGCCGTCCACTCCGAGAACGTCCCGCCCAGTGGTCTACCTCCAGGTTCCATCCTGCTCTGCAAGCCTCAACCACGATCAGCATTGTCCGTCGTCTGCAACCAACACAACGTAGTGCGGGCATAGCCCATGCAGGGGTGAGTATAAGCTACTCAGTAGGGACCCCAAGACCCCCGAAGGTCTCCTAGAATCCACAAAGGAAAATCCACAAAGGAAAGATACAATCACGAAGTAACATCCGACATTTCTTAGGTATATGCCCATACATATACCTAAGTCATCAATTCCAGTACGATCCAACTTCCGAGCCCAAGAACAACCCAGTCCACACATGAAAGAAAAACGTAAATCCTCAAAGGATAGAACAACACAATCCACATAGGAAAGCAAAACAAGTTTCAGCTCACACAGGTATACTTCTTCGTATGATGATAGAGATGATCAGATATTGCCACTGATTCATCTAATCCGTTGGACCCACAAAGGATAGATAGGTACTAACCCCCGCAATGACACACAAAGGATCTGACCCATAAAGGATCGATATATAACTAACCCCCGCAAAGACCCACACAGGATCGGACCCACACAGGATCTGTAGGCGCTGGCTCACACAGAACCGCTGAGCGCTGACCCACACAGGATCAGACCCACACAGGATCGGACCCACACAGGATCGGTAGCACTGATCCACGTAGGATTGCTAAGAGTTGTAGTTGTCGCCGTCGAATCCATTGAGGATCTCTGTACAGTCGTCGTCGTCGTCACAGTCGCAAACGCAGCCAGCTCTAGGGTTCCCGCACATAGCAAGCTCGTTCGGGAGGGTCCGCTCCACGAGCCGAGAGGCTGATACATCAACTAACACAAAGTCTGGAGTTTATGTATCCAAAAGTTCCATATCGTCAACAGGAACTCAGCGTTACAGACGGCACGTCAATCGGACGCCCGGTCTGGAAGTTATTGGTTTTTTCGTCCAAGGGGCCCGGTTGGTTTTTAAGTCAAAACCAACCCGACCGTACTCCACCTGCGTCCAAACCCCATGCGGAGTAAGCCAAAAGATCCGTCTCACTAATATAAATCCATCAAAGTCGACGGCACGTCAATCAGACGTCCGGAGCTCAAGTTAGGAGTGTTTCCGCTCCGAGGGCCCGGTTGGTTTCGGGTACGAACCAACTCGGCCGAACATAAAGTATTATGAAACCTTGAGTGCGATATACCGAACGACCATCTCGATCCAAGGATCGCATATCAACTGACGGTGCGTCGATCAGAGGCCCGTAGCTCAAGTTATGGGCGACCGACCGGAAGAGGTTCGGTACTAAGGGGTTCGGGCCCGGTCCGACCCGGCCCGATACCCCCAGGGTCGACCCGAACCGGGTCGCCCGAACAGGGTCTGGGTCCAGCCTGCTTGGGTGCGGCCTGGCCCTACAGGCGCGGCCCGGCCAGGCAGCCGTCCCGTCCTGGGCGCGCTGGCCAGGTGCTCGGCCAAACGGTCGAGCCGTTGAGGGGGGGGGTGCCTGCCCCCCTATCTTTGTAACCGCGACCCCCCATTATGGGGGCCACTTGAGCTGTCCGCCGGGGGTTCGTAACCCCCGACTTCTCCATGACCGGTCGGCCCGCTCTGGCCGGCCGGCTTCTGCCGCCACGGACCGGCGACGGCCGGTCCTCCCTTGCTCTAACGCCGGTAGCCCGAAACCGGCCGCCGGTCTCCATGCGCTGCCGCAGCCTGGAATCGGCCGCGTCCTTGGTTTGTCTGGCACGGCGCGACGGCGTCGTGCCCCTTCTCCGCGGCCCCGCTCTGGCCGCGGTGTCTTAGGGTTTCTCAGATGCAGCGTGACGGCATCGCGACCCTGTTTGATTTCACGGCGCGGCGCGACGGCGTCGCGCATTCCTTGCCGCATGATCCCGCAGGGTGCAACGGTACCCTGTCATTCCCGTTCCAATCCACATTAGAATCAACAACATAGATAAGGGAGGAGGGTCGGCCGTGTTTGTGCGGTCTGGCCCCCTCTCGTTAATCGATAGAAAATGGTCATAATTCACGAAGAACATCAAGGTAGTAATCACGAAAAAAAAAACCCTACCTCGTCGAACAAGTTGAGCGAGGATTCATCGTAGAGATAACTGTCATGGAGGGAGACTTCACGGAAGGAGACGTCGACCTCTGAGGATTCCGGCGTTCTTCGCGTTCTTCACGTTCTTCGTGTTCTTCGACGAAGAAGATGAAGATATTCAATCCTTCCTTAGCTTTTCTCCCAAAGCTCTCAAGCAACAAGCCTCCAACCCAAAATAAAATAAGTCCCTTACGTATTTTATTAACCAAACTTGAGTTTTAAATTTAAAAGTTTGAATTAATCCACATAATTATTTAACATAACTTAAACTTTTGAAATTCAAACATTCACATTTAACTCACTTAATTAAATAACTTAAGTTATCAAATTAATGGTGAGTTGAGGGAGTTAGAGAATATGAAGGGGTGGGGTTCGTGTGGGCCCCACCACCCTCATAACCTCCCATGGGAAGTTGGGTGGTTTTCCCCAACTTCCACCCAAAGGTTTTAACAACATAGAAAAAATAAAAATTGTAGTTAAATTTTTATTTTAACTTCCACAATTTTTATCAACTTCTCTTGTGAAAACGCAACTCCGGAAGAGGTGTTCCTAAGAAAATACCGGCACTGAGATTCCATCGGTGCCCTCAGAATTCTATTTCAAGCACCGGTTCAAGAGTTAGAAATTCCCGCTCGTTCGTTCACTGAACGTACCTGAGCTAAACTTCGGATAGGAATTCCGGGCACACCGGGCCTCGGAATCAAGTACCGTCAGAAACTATGTTCTTGTAAAATCCCAAAGAAAATTAAGAAAAAAAATCCCTTGAATTTTACGGGTCTTTACATTACTCCCACCACAGGGCTTTACATCCCCATAAAGATACATCATAAGCTAGGGAAACAAAAGTGGGTACTAAGAACGCATTTGAGCCTCCCGCTCCCAAGTGCTCTCCTGGAGATTCCCGTGTTGCCATCTAATGTGCACTAGAGGAATCGACCTTCCACGTAGGACCCGCTCCTGTCGATCCTCGATCTCCACTAGAATCTCTGTAAAATTTTCCCCATCATCAACGTCCATCTCCCCATGGTCAATGATATGCATCAGGTCATGCACGTATCTCCTCAACTGAGACACGTGGAAGACATCGTGAACCTGGTGCAACTGAGGTGGTAGATCCAGGAGATAGGCCACCTTGCCAATCCTTATGAGGACCTGGAATGGTCTGATGAAGCATGGAGACAACTTTCCACCTCAGCCAAATCTCTGTAATCCACGTTGAGGTGAGACACGCAAGAAGACTTGGTCGCCATCCTCTAACTCTAGTGACCTCCACCTCCTGTCAGCATAAGACTTCTGTCGGCTCTGAGCTATCCTCATCTGCTCCTGGATGACCTAGACCTTCTCTGTCGTGGCTTGGACCATCTCTGGTCCCATAAGTGCTGACTCCCCAGGGTCTGTCCAGCACAAAAGAGATCTGCAAGGTCGGTCGTACAACGCCTCGTATGGTGTCATCCCGATGGTGGAGTGGTATCTGTTGTTGTACGCAAACTCCACCAAGGTTAGGTGGTCCTCCCAGCTGCGACCAAAGTCGAGGACACAAGCGCGGAGCATGTCCTCAAGAGTTTGAATGGTCCTCTCCGTCTGACCATCCGTCTGAGGCTGAAAGGCAGTGCTCAGACATAGCTGCATCCCGAATGCCTCCTCCAACCCCTTCCAAAGCCGGGAAGTAAAGCGAGTATCTTGATCGGAGATGATAGATGATGGCACACCGTGAAGATGTACAATATCCTGAATGTAGAGACATCCCAAGCTCTCCATTGAGCCCTTCTCTCTGATGGGTAAGAATTGTGTCAACTTGGTGAGTCGGTCGACAATTACCCAAATGGAGTCGTGACCTCTGGAAGTGCGTGGAAGTCCAGTCACGAAGTCCATAGATATCTCGTCCCAATTCCACTTCGGGACCTCCAAGGGTTTTACTAAGCCTGCTGGTACCTGGTGCTCTGCCTTCACCTACTGGCAGGTGAGGCATCGAGAAACGAACTCTGCCACAACCTTCTTCATTCATGGCCACCAGTGCTGTCGTCTGAGATCATGGTACATCTTCACCACTCCAGGATGTACCGCCAAAGGAGAAGTGTGAAACTCTCTCAACACTTCCTCTCGTAAAGCAACTGGTACCAAGGTACTTCCTCTGAAAAGGATGTCGTGCTCTGATCCAAAGGAGAGACCATCTGTTGCCTGTCCTGAGGATATCTGTGCACGCCGCATCTCACAGTCAGCATCCCCACGCTCTGCCTCTCTGACCTACTACAGTAGTGGAGGGGTGACTGTGAGAGACTGAAAGAAGGCTGCTCCATCTCTATCCACGAAGGATATCCGCAAAGCGGCTAGCTGCTCTGTCGCCTCCTCAAGTATCTGAATGCTCGTCCTCCTGCTGAGAGCATCGGCTACTATGTTCCCCTTCCCAGAAGTATAGACTATCTCAAAGTCATAGTCCTGGAGGAACTCAATCCATCGCCGTTGTCTCAGGTTTTGGTTCTTCTGAGAGAAGATGCACCTGAGACTCTGATGTTCAGAAAAGACTGTAAAGCGCTCGCCCATCAGGTAGTGTCGCCATGTCTTCAGAGCGAACACCACTGCTACTAACTCCAGGTCATGGGTAGCGTAGTTTTTCTCATGCGGCCTCAAATGACGTGATCCATAGGTGATCACTGCCCACTCCTGCATCAGGACACATCCGAGTCCGCTCCCTGATGCATCGCAGTAGACTACGTACCCTACTCCCTCCTCCGGCAACCTCAAGATAGGGGCGCTGGTCAATATCTGTCTCAGCTCCTGGAAGCTCTGCAGACATCTGTCTGACCACACAAAGTGTTTCCCCTTCTTCGTCAAAGCTGAGAGTGGTTCCGTAACTCTGGAGAAGTCTGGAACAAATCTCTGATAGTATCCAGCTAGTCCCATGAAACTCTGCACCTCCATCACGCTCCTGGGTGGCACCCAAGCTAGCACTGCCCTGATATTTGCAGGATCCACCGCAACTCCCACCTCAGAGATGATGTGTCCCAAGAAGTGGACCTCGTGTATCTAGAACTAACACTTCGAGAGCTTACCATAAAGCTAGTGCTCTTGGAGTGTGTCCAGTACAACCCGCAAGTGGTAGGCATGCTCCACCTCAGTCGTCGAGTAAATCAAAATTTCGTCGATGAAGACCACAAAAAATCGATCGAGGTATGGATTAAAGATCCTGTTCATGAGTTCCATGAACACTTCTGGATCATTGGTTACGCCGAATGGCATAACCAAGAACTCATAGTGGCCATACCGACACCTGAAGTCCATCTTCTGCACGTCCTCGTCCCAAACTCTGAGCTGATGATAGTCTGACCTGAGGTCTATCTTTGAGAACCACCGTGCTCCCTTGAGATGATCGAAGAGGTCATCAAACCTCGGTAGTGGATACTTGTTCCTCACTGTCACTTGTTTCAGGTGACGATAGTCGACACAAATTCGCAAGCTCTCGTCCGCCTTCTTGGCGAATAAAATCGGGGAAGCCCAGGGTGAAACACTGGGTCGGATGAATCCCTTGCCCTGCAAGTCCTCCAACTGTACTCGTAGCTCTCGAAGCTCAGCGGGGGCCATTCAATACACTAGAGTCGATATCGGGGTTGTCCTGGGGTATAGGTCAATATAAAAGTCTACCTCTCTGCGAGGAGGTAGACCTGGGAAGTCGTCGGGGAAAACGTCTGCATACTGATCCACCACTGCAGGAAAACCAGGACTCCGCACGTCAACTGCTCCTAGGATGAGGCTAGCCAACTGATGAGTGATGGGTTGTCCTCTCCTCTGTGAGAGTCCATCCTGTGCTGCATAGGCTCCCTTCTCGACGGTGAAGGTGAACCTGCTTCCGTCGGTGCGTACACATCGCACCTTGCGCCTAATACAGTCAATCTGAGCATGGACTGTAGATAACCAATCCATGCCCAAGATGACTTCGTAAGGCCTCGATGCCGCTACAAGAAGATCCTAGCTGAAGCTCTCGCCTCCTAGAGTAAGATCACACTGCCGGCACCAGTGCGTAATTGTCGGGTCTTCTCCCGTAAGAGTATATAGCCGTAAGGATCGAGCCAACGGCTCTGTCGGAATCTCCGAGCTCTGAAAAAGGGCAGCGGCTATGAAAGAATGACTCACTCCTATGTCTATAAGAACTGCAGAAAGGGTGGAATAGACACAGATAGTACCTCAAATCATCTCGGGCGTGCTGTGGTCGTAGGCCTCTGCTGCCTGAAGTTGTGT
Source organism: Viscum album (assembly GCA_963277665.1). Taxonomy (NCBI): domain Eukaryota; kingdom Viridiplantae; phylum Streptophyta; class Magnoliopsida; order Santalales; family Viscaceae; genus Viscum; species Viscum album. Next base: position 641,798,446 of record OY728123.1, read on the forward strand.
TTGTCTCTTCCTTTCAGCTCCCTGTGGTCGGGGTGGACCTTCTAGTGGTGGTGGTGGTAGAGCCTCAAAGCATCTCCCACCAGCTGCTGCTCGACCAGATCCTCTGCCTCATCCGCCTTTTCCCTGTGGACCTCCATGTTCGACCCTCTGCCTCTGCCTGGGTGGTCCCTCAATCATCTGCTACTCCTCGGCACGGCGGGTCAGGCAGTCACGAGCCATGTGGCCATGCCCGACGCATGTGTAGCACTGTCTGCCTCTCAAAAGACTAGCCCTGCATTGTGTGACCCGCACAGATGTGCCGGTGTCTTGAGGTCGTCTGCCTGAGGGTCCGGTCTTCTTGTACCCATGAGTCATCCGACGACTTCCTGCTGCATAAGACTCTGCTACATGCCGCCCTGCGGTAGGTCTCGCTGCTGAAGAAGGCTCAGCAAGAAAGCTCTCCATCAAAAGGGCTCGCTCCAGTACTCCTACCTGAGTCGGAATGCTGAGGGAGATCAGCGATGCCCTGATCTCATGCCTCAATCCCTGCTTAAAGGTCCGGGCCCAGAAAAATGGGTCCCATACCATGTCTGTCGAGTAGGGCGAGAGATCAGTAAATCTCGCCGAGTACTGGGCGACTGTCAAGCTGCCCTGCCGCAGCTGAAGAAGCTCCGGGATGTGCACCGCACGGAGGGTGGCCGGGACGAACTCTGAGCGGAAGAGGCTCTCAAAGTCTGTCCATAGAAGAGATGCCTCATCGTGCACCTGGAGCATCAAGCTCCCCCATCGGCTCGTTGCCGTGTGCAGTAGGCTCGCTGCGAGGATCACCATGAGGTATTCTGGTGTCCTCACTAACCGGAAAACTCTCACCACTGCCTCCAGCCAGTCCTCGACTGCCTGGGGGTCCGTCTCCCTGTGGAACCTGGGCAGTCATTGGCGCTGGAACTCGTGCAGTGCACTAAGGCGACGTGCATCGTCAGTGGCTGGGGCTGGAAGCATTGGTGGCTCGGCGGGTAAAGGTACCACCGGTGCCTGAGCTGTCAAAGGGCCTTGTACCGAGGCCTCGTCGCTCGGTGGGCTGTCATCACACACAACTCTCGAAACCCTATCTGGAAGCAATCGTGGGGCCAACCTGAAAAGAAACAGGTGCGCCACGGTCAAACAGTTTACCTGGTGAGCTAACATAAAGTAATCACAAAGAAAACTTGAAACACACATGCAATCAATGTTTTCGTGCATTAAGTCGGAAATCAGAAGTCAGGGTCCTGGTGTACGGATACGTCATCCGCCGCACCAGCACTAGACTCCTTGGACTGATAACCACACTCAATATGCTTAACAATATTGCTTCTCATAGAAAAGATCAGAGTCCTGAGTTCTGCGGTAGAACCGAACTCCTCTGATACCAATTTGTCACGACCCGTCTTCGGGGCCCGTGTCGTGACTACCCCAAGCCTGCCTTCTATAGGATAAGGGCTGGCGACTATCACCAAGGTGTAATTCCCGGCAAAAAGGGAAGGAATTTCCTTTGTAAAGTAAACAAACACCACAGAGCAAGCAAGCAGTAGAAGTAAACACTAAGTAAAAACTGGGTAAAAAAGTAAGTGCGGAAAAGTAAGTGGGCCAGTATACAAACCCAAACTAAAAGTAAAGTACAACTGGAAGGGAAAAAAGTATCTGAAAAGTAAAGCCTGCAACATCGATTTGTCCACTGTAAATCCCACCTGAAGGGTGAGTACAGATAGTCTCCACAGCTCCTCGGTCCAGCCGTCCGCTCCGAGAACGTCCCGCCCAGTGGTCTACATCCAGGTTCTGTCCTGCTCCGTAAGCCTCAACCACGATCAGCGTTGTCCGTCGTCTGCAACCAACACAACTTAGTGCGGGCATATCCCGTGTAGGGGTGAGTATAAGATACTCAGTAGGGACCCCGAGACCCCCGAAGGTCTCCCAGAATCCACAAAGGATAATCCACAAAGGAAAGATACAATCACGAAGTAACATCCGACATTGCTTAGGTATATACCCATACATATACCTAAGTCATCAATTCCAATACGCTCCAACTTCCGAGCCCAAGAACAACCCAGTCCACACAGGAAAACAAAACGTAAATCCACACAGGATAGCACAACACAATTCACATAGAGGTTTCAGCTCACACAGGTATACTTCTTCGTATGACGATAGAGATGATCAGATATTGCCATTGATTCATCTAAGTCGTCGGTCCCACAAAGGATAGATAGGTACTAACCCCCGCAATGACCCACCAAGGATCTGACCCACAAAGGATCGATAGGTAACTAACCCCCGTAAAGACCCACACAAGATCTGTAGGTGCTGGCTCACACAGAACCGCTGAGCGCTGACCCACACAGGATCGGTAGCACTGATCCACGTAGGATCACTGAGTGCTGTAGTCGTCACCGTCGAATCCACTGAGGATCTCTGTACAGCCTTCGTCGTCGTCACAGTCGCAAACACAGCCAGCTCTAGGGTTCCCGCACACAGCAAGCTCGTTCGAGAGGGTCCCCTCCACGAGCCGAGAGGCTGATACATCAACTGACACAAAGTCCGGATTTGATGTATCCAAAAGTTCCGTATCGTCAACAGGAACTCAGCGTCACAGATGGCGCGTCAATCGGACGCCCGATCTGTAAGTTATTGGAATTTCATCCCAGGGGGCCGGTTAGTTTTTAAGTCAAAACCAACTCGACCGTACTCCAACTGCATCCAAACCCTGGGCGGAGTAATCCAAAAGATCTGTCTCACTAAGAGTAATCTATCAAAGTCGACGGCATGTCAATCGGACGCCCGAGCTCAAGTTATGAGTGTTTCTGCTCCGAGGGCCCGGTTGATTTCGTGTACGAACCAACTCGGCCGAACCCAAAGTATTTAGAAACCTTGAGTGTGATATACCGAAATGACCGTCTCGATCCAAGGATCGCATCTCAACTGACAGTGCGTCGATCGTAGTACCGTAGCTCAAGTTATGGGCGACCGACCAGAAGAGGTTCGGTACTAAGGGGTTCTGGCCTGGTCCAACCCGGCCCGATACCCCCAGGGTCGGCCCGAACCGGGTCTGGGTCCGGCCCGCTTGGGCGCGGCCCGGCCCGGCCTGGCGGACTGGCCAGGCAGCCGGCCCGGCCTGGGCGCGCTGGCCAGGTGCTAGGCCAAACAGCCGAGCCGTTGAGGGGGGGGGCGCCTGCCCCCTGTCTTTGTAACAGCGGCCCCCCATTATGGGGGCCGCTTGAGCTGGCCGTCGGGGGTTCGTAACCCCCGACTTCTCCATGACCGGTCGGCCCGCTCTGGCCGGCCGGCTTCTGCTGCCACGGACCGGCGACGGCCGGTCCTCCCTTGCTCCGACGTCGGTGGCTCAGAATCGACCGCCGGTCTCCCTGCTCCGCTACGGCCTTGGTTCGTCTGGCGCGGCGCAACAGCGCCGCGCCCCTCCGTCGTGGCCCCGCTCCGGCCGCGATGTCTTCCGGTTTCTCCGATGTGGCGTGACGGCGTCGCGACCCTGTTTGATTTCACGGCGCGGCGCCACGGCGCCGTGCATTCCTTGTCGCATGATCCCGCATGGTGCGATGGCACCACGCCATTCCCATTCCATTCCACATTAGAATCAACAACATTGATAAGGGTGGAGGGCCGGTCGTGTTTGTGCGGTCTGGCCCCCTCTCGTTAATCGATAGCAAATGGTCATAATTCACGAAGAACGTCAAGGTAGTAATCACGAACAAAAATAAACCCCTACCTCGTCGAACAAGTTGAGCGAGGATTCATCGCGCAGATAACCGTCACGGAGGGGGACATTGCGGAAGGAGACGTCGCGGAAGGAGACGTCAACCTCCAAGGATTCTGGCGTTCTTCGCGTTCTTCGCGTTCTTCGTGTTCTTCAACGAAGAAGATGAAGATGTTCAATCCTTCCTTAGCTTTTCTCCCAAAGCTCTCAAGAAACAAGCCTCCAACCAAAAATAAAAAAAGTCCCTTACTTATTTTATTAACACAAATTGAGTTTGAAATTTAAAAGTTTGAATTAATCCACATAATTACTTAACATAACTTAAACTTTTGAAATTCAAACATTCACATTTAACTCGCTTAATTAAATAACTTAAGTTATCAAATTAATGGTGAGTTGAGGGAGTTAGAGAATATGAAGGGGTGGGGTTTGTGTGGGCCCCACCACCCTCATAACCTCCCATGGGAAGTTGGGTGGTTTTCCCCAACTTCCACCCAAAGGTTTTAACCACTTAGAAAAAATAAAAATTGTAGTTAAATTTTTATTTTAACTTCCAAAATTTTTATCAACTTCTCTCGTAAAAACGCAACTTCGGAAGAGGTGTTCCTAAGAAAATACCGGCACTGCGATTCCATCGGTGCCCTCGGAATTTGATTTTGAGCACCGGTTCAAGAGTTAGAAATTCCCACTCGTTCATTCACGGAATGTACCTGAGCTAAACTTCAGATAGGAATTCCAGGCACACCGGGCCTCAGAATCAAGTGCTGTCAGAAACTGCGTTCTTGTAAAATCCCAAAGAAAATTAAGAAAAAATTTTCCTTGAATTTTACGGGTCTTTGCAAAATAATTTAGATAAATGGAAACATATTCCAACTACATGTTAGATTATTAACTTAAATGACATGAAAACTAGTAAATAATTTCATTGGTAAAAAATTTTGTTGTCTCTATCTCATTACGAGTTCATATACTAAGTTGTATTATTCTTTATGACCTTAATTATTTGATATAGGGAACAAAAATATCAGTATTGAGTAGACCATATTTATTATCTTGACATCACTAAATATTTTTAAATTAAAATGAAGGTATTTTTCCAACTTTTCAACCTTTATTTGGAAATATTGATGACTCATTATTATCTTACAATTGACTTAGATTATCATCAACACGGACCACTCGATTTAATGTTGTATATATAGAATCCAAATACCTTGAAGAAAATTTTAAACACTATTCAACAATGTAACCTTTTTCAGTATATCCATCGGGATGAGCTTTATTTTTCACATAACACTTCAAATTACCAAGATACCTAATGATCAATTGTAATAAATTAATTAACAATGTTTTAAAATTATAACTAAAAAAATTAGATTTTTTTAATGAAAAAAGTATTAAAATATAATTCCTATAAATGGGATACATCCATATATAATTTATGGGTCCTCCAATTTTAGATTCTCCAAACAAATGCACCATTAGATGAATCATCAGAGTGAAAATTTTCAAAGGGTAGAACATCTCCAAATTACATATCATGTAACATCTTGGATTTTTTAAGAGGTATAAACCCTTGTGTTACTATTAAAACCCTCTTTTTTATGTTAATAATGTACTATAAATGATAAGGAGTGGTTTGGGGTAGTTTGAGGCTCATTCAGAGCCCAGAGAACTTGTATTTTTGGAGACAGACTAAGGTGGACGAGTAGTGCACTATTAGTGCTAACAGTGCTACTCCACCTTGTGGGAACTAGGTGATCATAAAGAGGTTGTAAAGTTTTTCTAAAATCATGAGAAATTGGGAACATTCCCATTTACATTTGAATACATTCTTAATATATCCATTTCACATGATATTCACATGGTTAGTCAAACCGTTCACCTAACCCATGTGATCGGCGTCCTTGGGCAGTACCATGAGCATGGTGGGCACATGGTTTGGCCAATCGTGCAGCCAAATTGTTAGACCCCTTGTTTGAGGGATGAATTAACCTTTTACCATTATGTTTTATAATTATTAAACCTTTATTCCTCAATTTTGTTTCTAGTGGATCACATGTCATGGAATCCCTCATCTCTTCCAAGGTTATTTTTTGAAGCCTTTCACTCATTTGGACTATGTTTGCTTCTCTATTAGGTGTGTTGGATCCGCAATGGTAAGATCTCTAATCCTATTTCTTCTTTTATTAGTTTCTATTCCCATATCCTTTGATATTTTGAGGCAATATCATTATCCGTATTTTTAGTTCATTGATTTATTCTTCATTTTTCTCTCGTTCTAGCTTGATTCAAGCGACTACACTGGACAAGGAAAGTGTTACAGGACTAAGGTAGGTGGTCTAGTTCCTTTCCATCAAGTCTTATGGAATTCATACTATGTTTAATTATAATGCATGCCTAAACTTCTGATGTCACCTATATAATGTTAAATTAATTAATTTAAAGGTTGTTTTCATGCATAATAGGACCCTAGAAAAATTTAAATCAATCTTTTTGGGTTTCTTCTTTAACACAATCCAACCCTATGGGTGTGACCTTCCTTATGTGACAAAGTGAACTTACCTTAAATTGTTAAACCACCTTTAGGTGTCTTTTTTCCATTTATTAAATGATACTATTGGAAATAAATTTTCACTATAGAATATGAGTGGTCATGTGTTAGGACCTTGTGTTATATTCTATATCTTGAATTACATGAATTACATGAATTAAATGAATTAACCAACTTGATTTAAGTATCATAATTATAAATCCTTATTGAACTAATATGAGATGTTGATGGCTAAACCCTTCTTCATTCTATGTTGATAGTGATACTTGGGATTCAATTTATGGATCTCCATGGATGGGCTCATCATTCTTTATAATTAGAATTTGTTGACAAATAGTAAATATGCAAGGAGAGATACTTGGTATTCCTTGGAAGGGATCACCATGTGGATTCTCTAACTCCTTATGAGTGGTAAAGATTCCCATGGGGACTCAACATGGATATGATCCATGGAAATATAGTTATATCATGACACGAGTGATAATAGGTCCCCTATGTGAGACACTGATCGCACCACGATTCACTATTTTATTTCACCCTTACAACACTGTATTAAACTGGTTTTGAATTGAAAATTTCAAATATAATTAAAAATTTCACTTCAGGTTTGATTCAATAATTTAATTTCTATCATTGATATAAATGTTAATATTTCTTATTTTGATTATTACATTATAGGTTGATGTAATTAGAAGGGCCCAGGTTGAAGTTGAAGAAAAATGGGCCTAACTGTGCAGGAATATAAGAAAACATGTCAACTTTACCACACATTGAAGATAATTAGTGCATCTAATTTGGCTATAATTTTGTTCAATGGTACAAAATTCAGTGGTATAAAACTTTTCTAAAGAAACTCAATCCCAATTCGTTGATTAAGGGTTCCAATCAAACCAATCTATCCAGGAAAAAGAATTTTCATGAATTTAAGAGTTTGCTTATATATTTTGAAAATATCTCCCATTTTATACATTATATGGAATCAAAATGTAAAATGAAGATATATAGGAGGTCCTAAAATAATATTTTTCTTTTTTCCAAGTTGTAATAAGGCATTTTACTATTTAAAACCCATGGGAAAATTGGTATAATGAAATCTGTGTGCCCAAAACCACCTCCCATTTTGGCCATAAAAAGGCAACTTTGTCCCCTCATCTGGTAGTTCGACCAAGAAGAAAATATCTTCCAATTCGGAGAAACAAAGTATCACTCATCTCATTCCTATAATTTATGGAGGCTATAGGAAGTTCTAAAACAACATATATTCCTTCCTCCATTTCCATGGAGTTCTAAACTCCTTGTGATCACCTGGGGGGAACGTGATGTAATCTTGAGCATCTTGTTTGTAATATTTGAATGATCTTTTTAATTCCTGGTTGTATGTTGTTTTTATTCATACTCCCTTATTATTTTATTGATTTCTGTATAGTTATTTCATTACCAAACTCATATGATCATGTTTGGGGGTACCCATTCATGTGATGGTTCACACACTATTCACAACTTCTTCTTTCCCCTTTCAATTGTAGTGTTAGTGTGGTTCATATTGGAAAATTGAAATCTTGTAAAAACTAAAATTTCCATTTACATTTATTTCATGGTATCACAATGAAATAACATACAAACCTAGACAAAAATTATAGTTCTTCATGTTTTTCCTTGGTGATTTTTGGTTATAAAGTCAGAAACACATCCCCCTATGATTGGTTGTAGTCGTTGAATGAGTTTGTGTTTCCAACCAAACCATAAAAGGTATACTAGTATAAACATAGTAAAATTATAGTTCTATATGTTAAAAACCATGGATTAAAAGATATATAACCTATATATTTATGTTATTAAGGATTCACGTCGTGTGATTTCCTCAGGTTGATCGCGCTTAATTAAATTTTTTAATTTCCTCTTTGTTTTATCCCCTTCTTTTTCTATTGGCTTCTTAAATCATCACAACCCAATTTTTCCAATATCCCATTCTCAATTTATTTTCAGAATCAAAACCTTATTTTTGAATTAATTATCTAAGGATCCATTTAGAGATAACCTAGGTTTCTATCTATATTGTATAAATTTTAGGAAAACTAAAAAACTAATTTGGTGTGCTCGAAAATGCAATAAGATACTTGGGATGGGCTTGGAGGTTTTTTTTATTCACACTATGCGAGGAGTGATACTTAGGATTTTATTTATGGATCAACTTGGTTGGAATATTATGTAATTGAGTATTTTATTTCACTCCTGGTGCGATACTTGGGTTCCTTGCTATGTTTTTCCTTGGACATTCCTAGGATGTCGTGTATTTTTATTCTAGAGATTCCTTATATGAATTTATATTTTCCATACCAATTAAATTAAATTATTCATCCACCAATCCAAAACACATTATTAGGAGAAGTCCAATTTTATATTATATTCATAATTAACCACTACTACACCATATCATACTTATACATGTCACCTTGATTCAGATACATTCGGCATAGGAAGAAACCGGTAGTATCGGTCAAGTATCCCATAAGGAACCCAATCAGATGTATTCATTTATTTATTTCATTGAATTTAATGTTATTGGAACAATGATCATTTAATATGCACTGACTATATTGTTCTAGACACCGTTGGTGGTGACCAACTATGTTTGTCTCATACCCTGCCCAAGTTTCCCTTGGTACCTGAGAAAACATTATGATTATAGGATTAGATGAAGTGAATATCATAGCTTTTTATGCTTTATTTTTCAGACCTAGGATGGAATATGGGAGTAGAGGACCGAGCATATGCTCATGATTCTATTAGAGGAAACTTTTTGTCTTTTGTATAATAGCATGTGGTATGTTCTTTCTCCCCTATATCCCATGGACCCCATTTTTTATAGCTACATGTCATGATAATCATCATTATTTTTGTATCTATTTATTATTTCGCTTCTACCTTGTTATTTATCTAGATGTGTATTATTATTTTGTAGTTAAACTATTTATTATTGCTTCCATTTCTTCCTATTTATTGTTTATTATTTTTCCTTACTTTAACTCATGTGGTCATAGTCTCCCCATGGACACACCCTAAGTCCTTGTTTCTAGTTGAAAGAATATGGTGTATGGGGAAGCATGCTTAAGGTAATGTGGACAACCATCTCAAGGCACCCCTTAGTGTATTTTGAGGTGGGATGATATAAAGTGGAAAACCCTCCTTTTTCTAACTATTATAGTGAGTGTATTGATTATTGTATTTTGAAATGTGATAACTTCTCTAGTAGGGATAAAATAATTGGATTAATTAAAGTTACTACATTAATATAAATGGTTTTTTCAACATATATTTATGATAACACCTTAATTAACCAATTATTCCACCTTTGAGCCAGGAACCCCTGTTTCTATGGGATGAAATATTAGTTTATTTTATTTATGAATTCCATTTGTAATTTATGAATCTTGTACTTAGATAAATTGGGATTGGAAGTTCATTAAATCAAATCAATATACATGACGTGTTACAGCCTGGTGCCAAATGTAAAGGTTAGTTCGTAGTTACTTGACATACCAATTGCAATTTATAAATAGTATGGGCCTTAATAAATTGAGAATGGTGATGTATTTAATTGGATTGTGATTTCTATATGAATATAAATAACAATAAAGTCCAATAAATTAAAATTTTAAAATAAAACGATTACCACTAGATGGGGGTGTCAATTTAAAAGTAAAGGGTGTTTTATCCTAGACATTGCAATTGGAACTCCATATAATGGAACCTTTTATGTGTTCTATAAGACTATGAACCCGGTCTAAACTTAGTAGTGGGAAGTAATAAGTTCCTCTTGTAGTCCTTTTTGATATTCCTTATCACCTAGACCTACCTTTAGAAGCCGGTAGATAGGTTTGGATTATTTATATGAAGGATTTGTACCCATTCCTTAATATCATCTTATTTCTTATCTTATATTAAATCTTATCTGAGGTTTGAATTTGGAAATTTTAGAGTTATACCACCATGACATCGTAGAGTTATATTCAAGGAGGGTGGCGAAGACCATGCCTTAGAGGTGGTGGGCCCTAAGAAACCTATATTAACTCATGTAGTTCCACATAACACACATCCTTTTGATCTTCCATTGGGCACTGATTCTTAGTTTTGAGATAGTTTCCTTTGTTTCATGTAGTCTATATAGGGTTCACCCCGACCTTCCCCAACTATGGAACAGCTGACATGGGAATCCCAGCAGCATCATCCTCCCACATTCTCAATGGATGGTGGTCCTTAGGATGTTGATTCATGGATAGAGGCCATGTTTTCAATATTTGATCATTTAGATATGCCTCAAGAGTGTAGGGTTAATATCTCCATCTATATGCTTCATGATTTTTTTAAATATTGGTGGGATGTCATCACCCAATAAGGATTTCATCAGGGTAAGGTATGCGTAGACTTTCAAATAGAATTTTATGATTACTTATTCCCATATGAATTATGACTAAACCTTACTCAAGAGTTTATGCACCTACAATATAGTGTTATGTCAGTGATGGATTATTCAGCTCATTTTACTAAGCTTCATCATTTTGGGTCGATGATGAACGGTAATGAGTTGACAATTGTGAGATGTTTTAAGGATGGCCTTTTATATTTCATCCAATCATAGGAGATTTTTTTCTGGTAGAAAATCATTTTAGAAATAGTGAACCAAGAACTCATCATTGAATGGATCTCGAGGGAAGCTGAAGGTGCTATATAGGGAGTTTCAGGTTCCAGGAAGGAAGATGGTTTCTCAAATAGTAGAAAATGTCATTTTGAGGGTTCATGTGAGGATAGTACCAGCCAGATGACATGAAATGATAGTTATTTGGTGTGTAACTATTGTGGTAGGGCATGTCATAAGAATCCCTAGTGAACGAGGAACCTAGTTGTGTTTTGATCATGTAGCAGGATGGGTCTCCTATATAGGATTATTAACACCATTTCATTCTGGGAGCTAGTATAATACCATCTAATTAGGTTGAGGTGTAGGTCGTGGATGAGGTAGTCAGACCTCAGAGGTTCGGCTCTAGTAGAGTGGACATGCCTAGGTTAGTCATGTTTCATCGCAGGGCTGCATTTCAGGCCATGTATTTGTAGTGCATCCTACTCCCATAAATTATTGTCTGGGTCATTCTACAATATGAGTTACCTTTTATGTATCCTCTAATTTAGTTTCATTTTTATTTTATATAGGCTCTTCACACTCTTTTATATTTGTTAAAATTGTGGGAAGCATGAGCTTGGAGATAGAGTATTTTAGTGGAGTGATGACTCTTGATACACTGTTATGTGTTATATTAGAGAGTGTGAGGAAATTAAAGTAGTTAACCCTTGAGATATAATGGTATTTTTTCTTATGGAGTTTATTTATTCTTGAGATGACTGACTTTGATGTCATTATCAGGATATACTTTCTAGTGAATTGTTATGAGCATGTTGATTTTTATCATCGAATGGTATAGTTTACCTCACCTGAGAGTAGAAATTATATTCATATGGTATAATGGGATTTCAAGGAGATTAAATCTAGACCCAAGATTCATGGGTTAGAAAAGGAGATAGGCCAAATGGATAGTCTCTTTATGAGCGATTGGGGAATGTGGATTTTGGAATTCATTCCAATGGGGGAACAGTTTTAGGATGTATTCCCATATGATTTATCTAGGTTACCTCCTATGAGAGTGGTGTACTTCACCATTAAGATGGTGTTAGGAGTGGTACTAATGTCCATCCCTCATTATAGGATTCCACCAACTGAGCTCCAGGAACTCATGAACCGGTTTGAAGATCTATAATGAAGGGTTTTATATGACCCAGTACTTCACCATGGGGTTCACGTGTCCTTTTAACCAAGAAAGAGGATGGTACCCTCATGTTGTGCATGGATTACCAATGTTTGAAACTATTTATGGTTAAGAAATATTATCCATTGTCTCATAAAGAAGACCACTTTGACCAAATCTGAGGAGGGAAAGTTTTATCTAAGATCGATGTGAGGTCAGGATACCATCTAGTGCATGTTAGACCATCATACATACCACATACATTATTTAAGACTAGAGACAGCTTATATGAGTACTTGGTTATGTAGTTCAGACTAAAAAATGTTCCCTCCAATTTCATGGCCTTGATGAATCAGTTTTTTCACCCATAACTAGATTCATTCGTGGTAGTCTTTATAAAGGATGTCATGGTGTATTCTATCACTAGAAATAAAGATGATAACTACCCTGATATCAGGTTAAATATGATTATATATCACTATCTATATAAGAATATTTTAAAATTAAACTTTTATATCAATAATGTTCACTTTATGGGTCACATCATTTTAGATTAATTAGTATATATTGACCTATAGAGGGTGAGCACTGTGGTTTCTTAGGAGTATCCCAAGAATGTATTTGGCATATGTGGTTCCTTGGGGATATATGGATATTATAGGCATTTCATTCAGGACTTCACATACCTAGAAACACCTCTCTAGGGATTGAAAAAGAAGAGTGTGATGTCATTTTGGTCAGAATATTGTGAGACAGCCTTTCTAGAGTTGAAATAGAGACTAACATCATCATTGATCCCGATTCTTCCAAAGTTGAGAAGAATATATAATATTTACTTTGATTCGTCAAGGAGGAGTTATAATTTATGGATAACATGTTATAAAATATAGTTCTTGTTATCTGAGACCTTAGAAGTGGAATTACCCTATGTAAAATCTTGAGCTAGCTGTCATGGTTTATGTACATTTTTGGACACATTATCATTTGGGTGTGTGGTTCCTTATTTATATGGATCACAAAAGTCTCAAATACATCCCTGTATTAAGAATTGAATCTTAGGAAGCTCATGTGGGTAGAGTACTTATATTACTTTTCCTTTGAGCTTTCTCATACACCTGGAATGTGGAATACAGTAGCTGAAACTCTTATCCAGAAGACTTGGATACAAGACACCCAAGAGGCCTGTAGTGAGTGGAAATTAATGGATTTGTTTTCTGAGATGCACCTGGAGGTTATAGAATATAATGGGTATCTTGTTTTAGAAACACTAGATGTGAAATTATCATTTTTTTTAATGGGCGATAATGAGATAGCTATCTGATCCTAAGGGCCTTACACTCAGGTAGAGTGTCTAGGGTGAGAACACATTGCCTAGTTGGGTTATCAATGAGAATGAGATCCTTAACTTCTACAGGATTGTGTGGGTTCCTTCTGGCATCTGATAAGAGTTGATGTGGGAATATCATTCCTCTATTTGGTATATTAAACTTTGGATTACCAAGATGTACCCAGATATGTGACATCAATATAGGTACCGAGGTATGAAGATATAGATTGTAGGTTTCATCACAAGGTGTTCTACCTATAATTAGGTGAATGTAGAGAAACAACTACCTGTTTGACTTTTATAGAATTTATCTATTCCTAAGTGAATATGGAATGACTTAACCATTGATTTTTTGATAGGATTACCAAGACCCCATCAAGGTAGTGATGTAGTGTGGGTTATCATCATTAGTTTGACTAAGTCACACACTTCCTACCAATCTGAGATACCTTCTTAGTTGATGACATTAGGAGGCTTTATATTTCATAAATTGTGCACCTCTAAGGTGTTACCAATTCTATCATGTTGTATTTATATTCCCAATTTATATCATGGTTCTAACAAGGGTTGTATTTGGAATTGTTTTCATAGGTTCTATTGAGTATTGTTTATAACCTTCAGACCAATGGTCAGTCTAAGCACACAATACGGGTGCCAAAGGATATGATCTAGGAATTTTTCCTTGATTTTTCCTATAATAACATCTTTCAGGAAACAATTCAAATGGATCTGTATGAGTCCCTTTATGGTAGATCATGTCGTTCCCCTCTATTCTAGTGAGATTTTGTTGAGGCAGCACTATTGGGTCCTCATATCATTCAGAAAACATCAAAACAAGTATATATTATTTAGAAATGTATGGATATAGCTCAATATATGAATAAATATTATACTAATCATCATCATAATCATCTAGAGATCAAGGTGGGACATTAGGTCTTTCTGTGAGTTTATCCTAGATTGTTTCATAGACAAATTCATAGACAATACAAGATATTACCATGTTATGTCGAGCCATTCGAGATCATGGAGAGAGTCAGTCAATTTGCCTATCGATTGCAGTAACCTCAAAGGTATTGTTTCATGTATGACATATTCCATGTATCGCAGCTTCACCGGTATCATTCTAGCCCATCTCATTTATTTTATCCTAATTATATTGATCTGAACATGGATGTTTCCATTGAGGATCATCTAATATGTATCATTGATCATAGCATGAAATATATATGAGGTAGGTTGCTTCCACTATTCTAGGTTCTATGGAAACATGTCCATGTATAGGATGAGACCTTGGAGTAGTAAGTCGACATATGTGCTCAGTGGATGGAACTTTTCTTAGATGATTCTTTACCACCCTCAGAAGGGAAACATAGGAACAAGTTGTTTTAACAAAGTGATGTTGTAAGGTACAGGATTTTCATATGGATATGGACCCTTATGTTTCTATTAAAACTCTATCATTTTATATTAATTGTGTACTCTAAAGGATTAGGAGTATTTTAGGAGAGTATGGGCATGTTCAAAGCCTAAATATCTAGTACTTGAGGAGGCAAATTGAGCCACATAGTTAGTGCATGGTCAGTTCTAATCATGTGACTTAATTGTGCGAGAACTCATTACTCATTAGGAGTCCTCATAGTTTTTCTAAAACCATACAATAATGGATTCATTCCTCTACATTGTTGTAGAAATTATTCAAAGAGCCATTTCATATCGGTTGCACATAGTTTGACTAACCCTTTGGCCAAACCATGCGACCCCTTAATTAAGGATAGAATTACCCTTTTACCCTAATTTTCTTTTAATTATTAAACCCTTCTTTCTCCATTTTGTTTTTAGTGGACCACATGTCAGGGAATACCTCATCTCTTCCAAGTTTAGGCTTTAAATCCTTTCACTCAACCGGACTCCATTTTCATCATTTTTGGGTGTGTTGGATCTAAAATGGTAATCTCTCTAATACTATTACTTATTTTATTAGTTTCTATTCCAATATCATATGAAATTTTTATTCGATCTCATTTTCCCTATTTTTAGGTTATTAATATGTTCCTCTATTTTCTCCTATTCTAGCTCGATTCAAGGTCTAACACGAGATGAGAAGAGTGTTACGGGTCTAAGGTAAGTGGTATGGTGAATTTCCATCTAGTCTTGTGGCACTAAAATTATGTTCCACTATATCGCATGATGTACCTTTTGGTTTCACCTCCAAAATGTTAAATTTATTAAATTAAATATTGTTTACATGCATAATAGGACCCTATATTACTTTGAATAAATTTCGTTGGGTGTTTACCTTGACACAATCCACTCATATGGATGTTCCCTTCCTTAAGGAACAATGTTATTTTACCTTAAATATTTAAACTACATTGAGGTGTCTATGTCCATGTAATAAATGATACTCTTGAAATGTAATTTTAACTAAGGAAAATGAGTGGCCATGGATCAGGCCCTTGTGATATATCCCATATCTTGAATTAAATGAATTAAATGAATTCTCCAACTTTATTTAAGTATCATAATTATAATGAATTATTGAACTAATATGATCTACTAATGGATAAACCCTTATTCATACAAATAAAATATAAATACTTAGGATTCCATTTATGGATCTTCATGGATGGGATATACATGCTTTATAATATAAATTTGTTAAAGATTGGAAAATAAATTGGGAGTGATATATTGTATTCATTGGATGCGATCATAATGTAAATTATCTACCTCCTGGTGAGTGATACTGGTTCCCTAGGGGGGTCACCCTGGATGGGCTCAGTTTCAATATAGTTATACCATTCCACAAGTGATACTCGGTCCCCTGTGTGAGATACCAGGGATAGGCTTAAAGGTTTATTGCCTTTACACCATGTCATGAGGGATTATTGGGATTCCATTTATGGATATCCTTTGATGTAATCTTATTTCATTGAATATTTTATTATGATCATGTTGTGATTATTAGGTTCCTTGATATGGTTCACCTTGTACAGGCCAAGAATGCGGTGTATTTAAATTCAAGAGATTCCTTATATAAAATTCTAATTTTCCTACCAATTTAATTAAAGGAAAGATCCACCAATACAAATCACATTCATGGTCTTAGTCCAATCATGATACTTTATTTATGATGACCCACTATTACACCATATCATACTTTTATATGTCACCTTGTTTTAGAGACATCTAACTTTGGCCGAAGTAGGTAGTATCGGTTGGGTATCCCATGAGGATACCGGTCTAATATATATATTTATTTATTTCCTTTAATTTAGTATTATTGTCACAAATCTCATTTTATATGAACATACTATATTTTTATAGTCACCATTTGTGGTGGCCTATTGAGTATATCTCACATCATGATAATGCCACCCTTGGTACCCATGCAGATTTTCTAATTGCAATAGTATATAAAGGAAAACACCCATCTTCTAATGATTTATATTTCAGTACTAGGATAGAATAAAGGAGTATAGGACCAAGCCTATGATCATGATTCTATTATATATAGTTTTAGTCTTTTTTTTATTTTTTATAGCATGTGGTATATTTATGCTCCCCTGTATATTGTGTACTCCATTTTTTATAGCTACATGTTAGGATCATCATCATAATTTTTGTAACTATTTATGATTTAGAATTCACCATTATATTTATCTAATTTTTTATTATTATTATAAAACTAATCTCTTTACTAATTATTTCACTATTTCTTATATATTATTTACCATTGTGATTCACTTTGACTCATAAGGGCATAGTCTCCCCACAGACACACTCTAGGCCCTTGCTTCTAGTTGAGAGCCTCTGGCCTATAGGGTGGCATGCTTACGGTCATGTGTCCATCCATCTTAGGGAAATGTATATTCTCTTACAGGGTGCAATGATGCACAGTATATATACATTTTTTCCTTGAAGTTTATCTAATTCATTTGGGTTTAATGTCTTCTCAAAAAGTTTTCTAAATATTGTGTAAAAATGTTTTAGAATTCAGTTTATTTTATCAAGCAAACAAATTATGCATTACCACAGGTAAAAACATCACCATCAATACAGACAAGACAATAAATTCTAATCCATATATCCTATAGTGATTAAAATCAACACATATTGAAATATTACTAGAATAGTCACTGTGTACTTTCAAAAAATTTAATCTTATAAGGAAAATATATTTCTGGTGGTTTCTCATTTCAAAGATAGCTACTAAATACTTCCCATTCTCATTTAGTCATAGATCATATTTGATATTTATTTATTCTAAATATTTACAATAATTTAAATTATTCTTTGATTTTCACTAGTCATTAAGCAATGTAAACAACACATTATCACAAACATTCTTCTCAATTTTGATAACTACAAGATTATAATGTAAAAAATTAAATTACAAATATGAAAATTCAAAAAATATTTTCTTTTTCTTATATTTTTGTACTCTAATTGAAACTGATGGTTTTCTAACTCTTTTTCGACTTTCATTCTACTGAAAAAAAATTCTAAACTCTATTCCAACATTTGATAATGTTTTCAAGATCTATGATCCTATTAAAAAAATTGGTGGATCATTAAATCATTTTTTCCATTGAAATGTCACTTGTTAAACCAAAATCTGTAATATGTATCTTGGAAGTGAATATGACACATTAAAACCACTTTTTGGTAAATGGTATACATTAAGACTCAAAATCGAAGTTACAGACTAGACAAGACAAACTAGTGTGTATATTCCCACTAGAAAAATTTCCTAGTTTGGGAATGTCTTTAATAGTCAACATTTGGGTAGCATTCATTTTGAATATTTTCACATTAGATGCATCATATGTTTCTAAACCATCATTACATTTCTCTTTTAATTATTTATTAAGAGGATGAAAGTATAATTCTATTTCATTTACAGGCATTTGAATTCCAGGTTTAATCATCAATATGATGAATTATTTCCATTGTATACACATCGAGGGAGGTAGTTTATAAGGGATCAAAAAATGGCCAAATTATATAACTACAAATTAAAGTCCCAAAAAGATTGGATCCATCATATGCCAATCCCAAATGTACATTTCAAGTATTAGAATATAAATATGGATGTAATGAATCGAAGTTCGTCCATGCTTTTGAATCTCTTAGATGTCACATTAGCTCATCTTTTTTATTATGCAAATAATTCCACTTCATATGATTTATGGTTTTAGATGATATAAAAAATATTTGAAACCATTGTTTTAATGGGAATTAATGTAAAAGCTTCAAAACAATATTCTTTTTTTGTTTCTTAATGGTAGTATTCATTTTCAAACCGACATCATTATTTTTTAATTTCTATCCATAAGTATGACATCTTTTTCACTTTTATTTATTCAAATTTCGTATCCAATAAAGCATAAAATCATTGTGAAATGAATGTATCTTCAAATAATTGATTCTAATATTCTTAATAATCATCTTCATCTCTTAAAATGATATGGGGATCCTAGATTTAGAAAATTAATCACATAATAATTCTAATATCATCGAAATTGATTTATTTGTAATTCCATATAAATATTTGATATTGTACAACTAAAACAGAAAACAAAATTGAATATTTGACACATCCTTCATACAATTACTGATTTCCATCTTCAATTAATTTAAAAGACTCTACTTTTTTCTTAATTGAGTTTTTTCTTGTATTGGTTCCTCACCATCATCCATTAATATGTTATTATTTTTATCAATCTATCCTACAGTTTTGAAAACATTATTAATATCTATAACATCAATAACTAAATCAATTAATGTGTTGAATTTTTATGACAGTTCCCTACTTTTCTAAAAACATCATTTATAAATATATTTATTTCATTATGCACTATTAGATCTTTTTCTTTTTCTTTTTTACTGTATACAAAACTTGTCTATTTTTTTATAATATACGATTATTCATGCCAAATAAAACAAATATAATAAGGAGGAAACTATTTCAATATCAAGTTCTCAAATACTTCATCTATTTTCAATCGTTACTTTAATTTGAAATTAAGACATGTATATTTTATTCTTTCATCCCCTGATCAATTTTTAAATTAAAAAACTAAAAACATGTTCAAACCCATAACATATTGAGATGTGTTACCAGATAAGGTAATTATAATTTTATCCATATGTTTTGGGCTACCTAAACTATGAAATATATAATATAATTATATTATTAAACATATAAAAAATATATTAAATTTCAAAAATAAATAATTGATGTTAAACTACACTTAAAACAAAAATATTTCAAAAATATACTAAACTACAGGGATGTTCAGAATAGTTAAATCTTGAAACATAAATCAAGTGTAGAATTATTCCCTAAAATAGAGAATATAATCAACAACCTATGATTATATAAGTCCCCTACCATAAACGTTACAACATCCTGAGTTAATTCAAGAATTAACATTGAGTATATTTTCAGGTTAAGAGTTTTTGAGAATTAGACCATAACTCATATATAACAAAATCATAGAAACACAAATTAGACACATACAAGAGTGTCTATTTCTTCCATAAAATAGAAACTTTTAAAATGAAACATGGCTTATTTTCCTTTTTAATCATAATAACTTTTCCTTGATCCCATCCTTGATACTATTCTCCCTTATATCATATGAAAAACATTTCTGAAACATTATATTATCACAAAAATCTCAGTAAGGGATATAAAATAAGGAATAAAACCATTAGCCCGTGAATATTTTAAAATCATGAAAACAATTTCAAAAAATCATAATTTTCACCAATAACACTTAAACACATTATCTTACCTCATGAAATCATAATATTCCAAAAAACATCATTGAAATAGTAAAACATAAATGTAACTTATGGAATACATATCATACTTATATTGTAGGTCTCACGTCAAAATAGGGAGTAACCTTCATGGTTACGTTTAGAATACCCATAGTAGTATATTCCCTATATATATTAAGAGAAACCCAACCATTTAACTATGTATCGGTGCCTAATGCATTAGGTAGATATCACGGGCTCACCCACTGTAACACCCGAGACTTTTATGAGAAATATTTTGTTTTTATGTTATATAAATCATGAAAGGAATCTTTCAATACACACAACACTAGCTTGGCTTGCTTTACACGCAACTGCGGCCTTCCTCGATAGCTTGTGTCGTACGCAATACCGAGTTTCACTAAACAACGATATGCTATTAAAATATTATTAAAACTAGCCGTTATGAATAGTAATAACCACTTTTTGAAATTTTGTAAATTTTATTTTTCAAAATGGAATTTATTTTTTGGATTTGGAATATCGAAATTAGCCTAGGGTGAAATTTTGGTATTTCTCTGAAAACTTTCAATTTTTGATGAATAGTGAAAACACTGGGTTACTATTTAAAAACCGACTTTTTATTTAAATAATTATTTATTTTAATTAAATTTATTTTAGGGCAAAATTGATACATAATACATATATAAGTTCAATGCAATTCATTGGAGTCATTTTATAATAATTTTAGATATATAAAAATATTATTGAACTTTTCACCATCTTTTACCCACCTCCTAGGAGAATTTTCAAATTTACATAAAACATAATTTTATCGCTTCTGTGAGTGGAATTTCAAAAATCATAGAGACACGGTTGATGTCAGTAAGTAAAATGTTGTTCAATGAGATGAAAATAGTTTTTGGTGAATAGTAACTTTTTACTTTTATTTACTACGGTTAAAAGTAAATAGGGTAATTAAAGGTAAAAATGATAATATTATTACCCTAACACATGTACTAATTCTATTGGATAAGTGTAATTCGACCAAAAACAACCTTAGGAATAAAATATGACCACTTAGGACAACTTGGATTAGATTAGGACATTTATTATTAATTTATTTAAAGAAGGGTTTAAATAGTTAAAATCAATGTTTATAAAGTAAATAATTTTTAATATAGGTTTATACATAGGATATATTCGACTATAAATATTAATTAGAAATCTAAAATGATTTCCTACATAATGGTATTTTATTTGTAATTTTTAGACATTAAATAATGTAATTTATTTATGACACAAATATGATGCAGTAATTATCTTCTTAATGAAATATTGACATAATTGATGTTATAAATACACAAATAAATATAATTTGAGCCTTTTTATGAATTACACAAATTTTATAGGTTACTATGACATGTTAGTATTGATTTATTTAAATTTTTTCGAACTAATAATTCTGTTATGATTTTCACAAAAATCAATTACTAAATAGTGTCAAAATTGACATCAAATAGTTCTTAAAAAAAATATTATATTATTAATTGTTATTTTATTCCTAAAAATCTAATTTTTTGCCAAATGACTTATATAAGGTTATATATATTAATAATAAACAACTTTGAGTTCGTTTGGCTTGTTATAGTAAGTTTATTAACCTTATAGAGTAAGAACACAAAAAGACACGGTAAAAGTAAAATTATCTAACTTAAAGTTAAATATAAATGATAAGGTTAAAATAAGAACCTAAACTTGTCTAAATTATATTGTATGAGAGTATTTCGACCCATCCCCACCTTAGCTTCGAAATAAATCAATTTGGAGCTATTTAAAACCGAATTTGGCTTTATAATAAAATAATATTTTTAGTTTTCCCAAAGGAGCCCCTCTCCTCCCTTATAAAAGGGCACCTCCTCCCCCTCTTCCTCACACCACTTTGAGCCTTCAATCTCGGCCAACCCCTGACACTTTCTCCTCTACACTTCCATAGAGACATCCTATTGGTCCTGGTCTTCTTAAAAGACCAATTTTAGTGCCCTAAAAGGAGGTCTCAAAGAAGCGCTTCAAAGAAGAGGTAATGTCTGTTACCGATTCTTTCAACATTATTTATTCTTCCACTTCTTCTTCTTTAGTTGTTTTATTATGAAGTAATAACATCAGTATCACTAATATACTAATATTTTATTATAATTATGAAACAACCCTATTTCACCATCTATCCATCCTATGGAAAATGAAATCACCGCGCGTGCGTACGTATGGAATACCGTCTCCACGCCATAGTGTAATCTATTTTCCCCCACCACCATACTTGGATGGGTATAATTGTGTAAATAATAACTATATATGATTATTTTAAATTGATATTGATTCTTAAATAGTATACATACACTCCAATATAATTCCACGATCATGGGAATGATATCATCGCCCGTGCGTACGTACGGAATACCATCTCCACAATGTGATGCGACTCATTCTACATGATCTTCATTTCATAATGATTATATAAATGAATTGAATGAATAAATATTACATATAGTACACTAATACCATTCTGTAAATGAGGTATCTATAACCTAAAGAGAAGAATAAGAATTTATTCGACAAAACACGCATAAGAACAAAAAGTAATAAACACCCGAATAACAAGTAATAATGAAATATTACTAATAAGAAGCTAAGAATATGACCATATATGATATCATAACAATAATTATGATTCTGGAATAAGTTAATAACATTATTTAAATCATTATACAGGAGTTTTGGACACTTATGAAGCAAATCGGACCTAAGGTAGGGGGAAATATCACAATCTCATTTTTATCCGAGATTGTTTATACTTTGGTATTTACTAGGGTGTATTTTATCATCCACATCCATGTTTCCTCAATATGTATTATTATTTCCATCCACCTACAATTTTTTAAATCCAATTTTACCCTTCTGTGAGTTTTTAGTAAAAGATATTAAAGGAATCTTTTTTCATTTTTCGTACGAGGTACTTTTTGACTTTTCTGAAAAAAGTACAAGAAGAATGTTTTTTTAACTTATACAGCATGAATGGATTTTTAAAACATTATTTCCAAGAATATTCCTTTACAAGTTTTCAAGTTTATTTTTAATCAACTTCTTTTAGTTTAGAATTGTATGACATGTTAAGAAAGGAAAAGTGTTTTTTAAGTAGAAAGGATATTTTCCTCAAGAATGGAGTTCAAGGGTTTTATCAAAATTATTTTACATCTAAGATAATAAAGGGTTCTGTTTATATCCCTATTATTACATTTATTTGATTATGTTGTGATGAAATTATTTTTATGAATTCCTTTATCTTATATGAATTGTTTTATGATGTCACGATGTTTAAGAATCCCATTTTTATTACATGGGTTATGCTATGATGTATGGTTTATGATTTTGTGGCACACATAAGAATGGTATCATTATGAGTTGGGTGGGACCTATATCTCCCTCCAATGCATTGGGTAAATATTTTATATCTCATGAGATAAACATGGCTGGAATGGCAGGTTAAACCGGTTCAGTGAAACAGGACTGAAACGAGGAATGAACTCGGTTCAAAAATAGACTTTTTCCACTAAGATAGTCTTGGAAATGAGTCTTGACTAATAAGAAATGATTCTCTATGATTATGTGTGTATTCCACAAAGCATCATGTTTTAAGTTGTGATTATTGTGATTACATTTCACTACCATGAATTATCCCACGTTATGAAATTATGATCTCTTTTGGCAAGGTAAGATTTCCAAAATGTTATGTTCTTATGAATATGATGTGATTGATATTTCTTTTGTTTATCCTTACTGAGAATTTGAGCTCACCCTTTTTTATGTTTTCTTTCCCCAGGTAAGGAAGAAGGTTATTAAGTAAGATATGCCAAAAGGGACTATAGATATGATGAAATAAATGGGAGACAGTGTAGACGCTTTATGAACCAGTTGGTTATGTTTCCCAGTTTCTAAAGAAACTATACCTATACGGTCCTTTCATGTTTTTGTTATATGTTTTAATAAGTGTACTTCAATTTTGAAGTACTAACAATCTATGTAAAGTATGGGTCGTTATAGTTGGTATCAGAGGAAAGGTATAGTCAACCTTTGGAAACTAGGATGTGAAAGCCTTAGTAAGAACCCTAAGGATAAGTCTAAGAATAGAACACAATATTAGTGTTTTATAAATGACCATGAATAACCTAGGATAATACCTTAAGTGTGAAATTTTATTCTTGATTATGTGGTTTTCCTATTATAATTAGTGTTCCTCACACTATTCTTCTTGGTTTTAGTCAATGGATGGAACACAAAGGAACCGTGTTAATGCGGAATGCGACGGGAAATGAAATGATTGTCCCCCTGAGCAACCAAATGTTATGGGAGCTGGGATGAAAAATCTTGTAGCCATGCTCACACAACTTTCTCAAGCTATGAATCATGAAGAACTTCCAAACGAGCAAAGGAAGGAGCAACATTCTGTTCAATCCTTCATGAGGCAGCATCCACCTTCATTCAGTGGGTATACTGATCCATTAGTTGCCGAACAATGGATTAGTACTACAAAAAAGATATTTTCAGTTATTCAATGTTCTGAACATGATAAAGTCATCCTAGCAGTGTATCGTTTTGAAGGAGATGATGATCAACGGTGGAATCTTATCAAGAATACGAGGCCAAGAGATGAAATTGAGTCCATGGAATGGGATGAGTTCAAGAACTTATTTTTCAATAAGTACTTCCGTCGTATTCTCCGAACAAAGATGGAGAAGGAGTTTCTTGAACTAAATCAAAAGGATGATGAATCTGTTGGTACCTATGAAGCAAATTTTATAAGACTTGCAAGGTACGCTTCTGGGATTATTATCCAACCTGAGAGTAAGATCGATCGATTCTTTAGTGTCTTAAAACCAATTCTTAGAAGGGCGTTAGCCATAAGGGACTTCAATAGCTACGAGGAAATCGTTCGATGTGCTCTCAAAGTTGAGATGGAGATTGGTGTAACCCATCAGTCACATTGGTTTCATAAGAAGAGGAAAATGGAATTCAAAGGAAAATCTAAAGAGCACACTGAAAAGAAGGTGAGCTTTACCTTATGCTCAAAGTATGGAAAGAAACATGGAGGGAGTTGTCTTAAAGGGACAAGTAAATGTTTCAAATGTGGAAAGGAAGGTCATCGGGAATTTGAATGCCGCAATGATGGGAAGAAGATGTCTAATGATGCAAACAAAGGAAGGGATACACAGAATGAACCTACTACACTTCAATGTTTCAAGTGCAAGGATATGGGACATTATGACAATCAATGCCCAAATCCAAGGGTTGATGATGATGGTCGACGTCAAAAAACTCTTAAGGCTGAAGACAAAGGAAAGTCACATGCAATTTCTATCAGTGATGTGGAGTAAGATAACGATGTGTTGAAAGGTACACTTACCATCCACTCTAAAGTAGAAAATGTTTTATTTGATTCTGGATCCACCCACTCTTTTATTTCTGAAGAATTTTCTAAGAGTATCACTATATTACCTCAACAATTAGATGTTGAGTTAGCTGTGACAACCTCTAATGGCACAACAGTCACATCAAAAGTTTATAATTCTTCCCTGATTGAAGTTTGTGGGAAAGTGCTTCCTGAAAATCTTGTTATCCTTCCTATAGTGGAATTTGATGTGATTCTTGGCATGGATTGGATTTCTTTATATGGAGCTCATATCAATTTCCAAGGAAGGGAATTCACATTTCATATTCTAGATCAATATATGATCGTCTATCGATGAAAAAATGAACATAACCTTCCAGTGGAAATTTCTTCCATCTTATGGGTCTTGATTCCACTAAATGAGGGTTATTTATCTCAAATGGATGGAGAGAAACTCACGATTAAGAATATGTCCATTGTACGGGAGTTTTATGATGTCTTTCCAAAGGAATTGTCGGGTATTCCACCAAATCGTAAAGTTGAGTTTTCAATAGAACTCATACCGGGTGCTTTGCCTATTTCAAAG
The DNA here is from genome assembly GCA_963277665.1 of Viscum album. Taxonomy (NCBI): domain Eukaryota; kingdom Viridiplantae; phylum Streptophyta; class Magnoliopsida; order Santalales; family Viscaceae; genus Viscum; species Viscum album. The sequence goes on from OY728123.1 coordinate 641,824,652, forward strand.
ACACCTTATAGAATGGCCCCAATTGAGTTGCAGGAATTGAAGAAGAAACTCCAAGATAATCTTGATAAAGGATTCATACACCCTAGTGTGTCACCTTGGGGAGCACCTGTTCTGTTTGTTAAGAAGAAAGATGGATCAATGAGACTCTGCATTGATTATCGAGAACTTAACAAGATCACTATCAAGAAAAAATATCCTATCCCACGTATTGATGACCTATTTGACCAACTACGCGGAGGTCAATACTTTTCCAAGATTGATCTTCGTTCAGGGTATCATCAATTAAGGGTCAAAAGGGAGGATACACCAAAGACGTCTTTCCGTACAAGGTATGGACACTATGAATTTATAGTGATTCCATTTGGTCTTACTAATTCCCCTGCTATCTTCATGGATCTGATGAATAGAGTCTTTAGAGACTATCTTGATCAGTTTGTGGTAGTCTTTATAGATGATATTCTTGTCTATTAAAAGAGTAAGGAAGAACATGAAGATCACTTGAGAATTTTATTAAAGACACTAAGAAAGGAGAAGATTTCTGTCAAATTTACCAAGTGTGAATTTTGACTTCAAAAAGTTGCATTTTTGGGTCACATAATCTCAAAAGAGGGGATATCTGTGGATCCAGCAAAAATAGAGGTTATAAAAAGATGGTCGAGACCAACAACAGTAACAAATATCCTAAGTTTTCTTGGTTTGGCTAGATATTACCGATGTTTTGTGAAATATTTTTCAAGGTTATCTAACCCACTCACCAAGTTGACTCTAAAAGGAGTTAAGTTTGTTTGGACGGAGGAATGTGAAGATAATTTCAAGGAGTTGAAAAGAAGGTTATCCAGTGCACCTGTGCTCACACTTCCTTGTAGTGGAGAAAGGTTTGTGATCTACAGTGATGCATCCAAGAAGGGATTGTGGTGTGTTCTCAAAAAAAATGATAAGGTGATAGCTTATTCCTCACGACAGTTGAAAATAAATGAGAAAAATTACCCAACTCATGATTTGGAGTTAGCTGCGGTAATATTTGCATTAAAGATTTGGAGGCATTACCTTTATGGTGAAAGGTGTGATATTTATACTGATCATAAAATTTTAAAGTATATTTTCACACAAAAGGATCTGAATATGCACCAAAGAAGATGGTTGGTGCAGATTAAGGATTACGACTGATCAATTCATTACCACCCTAGGAAAGAAAACAAGGTAGCAGATGCATTAAGTCGACAAGACCATGCTAGCTTATCCATGATAATGATCACAAAAGATCCTATATTTATGGATTTACAAAGTATGGATCTTGGAATTATAATGAAAGGGGAAAATCGTATCTTTCTCAAATTAATTTTCAACCATCTATACATGTGAAGATTAAAGAGGCACAGAAATAATATGTAGAGTTACAAAATAAGGTGAGAAATGTTCCTAAATTAAACCTTGATTGTGATGGGATAATAAAGTTCAGAAATTGGGTTTGTGTTCCTCCCATCCCATAATTAAAGAAGGAGCTTCTAGATGAGGCTCATAGTTCTTCATTCTCTATTCATCCTGGAAGCACGAAGATGTATAGGGACCTGAAAAAGTACTTCTGGTGGGATGGCATGAAAAGAGATGTTGCTGAATATGTCTCTCGATGCTTGGTTTGTCATCAAGTTAAAGCTGAGAGACATAAGTCTAAAGGTATGTTACAACCATTACCCATACCCGAATGTAAATGGGAAAACATCACTATGGACTTTGTCACAGAACTTCCTAAAACATCCAAAGGCAATAATGCTATCTGGGTAATAGTTGATCGTCTTACAAAGTCCGCACACTTCATTTCTGTTAGAGAGGATTTCTCTCTGGATCATCTTTCTAGGATATATGTAAAGGAAGTGGTAAGATTTCATGGAGTACCACTTTCTATTATATCTGATCGGGATCCGAGGTTTACCTCAAAGTTCTAGCGAAGTCTTCAGCATAATCTGGATACAGAGTTGAGTTTCAGCACTGCTTATCATCCTCAGACAGACGGTCAGTCTGAGAGAACAATTCAAACTCTAGAAGATATGTTGAGAGCTTTCTCTATGGATTTAAAAGGTGTTTGGGATCGACACCTACCTTTGGTGGAATTTTCTTATAATAATATCTTCCACTCCAGTATTCAGATGTCTCCTTATGAAGATCTCTATGGAAAGAAATTCAGGACTCCAACTTGCTGGGATGAAGTTGGGGAAAGAAAGCTATTAGGACCTAATCTCTTTGATGAAATGGCAGAAAAGGTCAGATCTATTCAACAACACATAAGAGCAGCTCAGAGTCGACAGAAAAGTTATGCCGACAACCGAAGAAAAGACCTAGAGTTTGAAGTGGGTGATAAAGTGTTCTTACGAATATCTCCCTGGAAGAGGGTCATGAGATTTTGAAAGAAGGGGAAGTTGAGCCCTAGATATATCGGTCCTTTCGAAATACTGGATCGTGTTGGAAAGGTAGATTACTGATTGGCACTTCCACCAAATCTCTCTCAAGTTCACGATGTGTTCCATGTATCTCTCCTGAGAAAGTACATACCTGATCCTTCACATGTACTCAGCTCAAAAGTTGTACCGCTGGAGCAAGATCTTTCTTATGAAGACCAGCCAATAGAGATTCTAGATCATAGCGAAAAAGTCCTACGAAACAAGACCACTCGATTGGTCAAATTTTTATGGAGGAACCACCAATTAGAAGAAGCTACATGGGAGCTTGATGATATGATGGGGGAGATGTATCCTCATCTTTTTGTTACAAAGTGACGAATTTCAAGGGTGAAATTCATTTTAAGGGGGGTAGAATGTAACACCCGAGACTTTTATGATAAATATTTTGTTTTTATTTTATATAAATCATCAAAAGAATCTTTCACTACACACAACACTAGCTTGGCTTTCTTTACACGCAATCGCGGCCTTCCTCGATAGCTTGCGTCGTACGCAATACCGAGTTTCACTAAACAACGATATGCTATTAAAATATTATTAAAAATAGCCGTTATGAATAGTAATAACCACTTTTTGAAATTTTTTAAATTTTATTTTTCAAAATGGACTTCATTTTTGGATTCGGAATATTGAAATTATCCTAGGGTGAAATTTTGATATTTCTCTAAAAACTTTCAATTTTTGATGAATAGTGAAAACACTAGGTTACTATTTAAAAACTGACTTTTTATTTAAATAATTATTTATTTTAATTAAATTTATTTTAGGGAAAAATTGATAAATAATACCTATATAAGTTCAATTCAATTCATTGGAGTCATTTTATAATAATTTTAGATATATAAAAATATTATTGAACTTTTCACCGTCTTTTACCCACCTCCTAAGAGAATTTGAAAATTTATGTAAAACTTAATTTTACCACTTCTGTGAGTGGAATTTCAAAACTCTGAGAGACATGGTTGATGTCAGTAAGTAAAATGTGGTTCAATGAGATGAAAATAATTTTTGGTGAATAGTAACATTTTACTTTTATTTACCACGGTTAAAAGTAAATAGGGAAATTAAGGGTAAAAATGATATTATTATTACCCTAAAACATGTCCTAATTTTATTGGATAAGTGTAATTAGACCCAAAACAACCTTAGGAAAAACATATGACCATTTATGCCCACTTGGACTAGGTTAGGACATTTATTTTTAATTTATTTAAAGAAGGGTTAAAATAGTTAAAATCAATGTTTAATAAGTAAATAATTTTTAATATAGGGTTATACATACTATAAATTCGACTATAAATATTAATTATAAAGCTAAGAATATTTACTACATAATTGTATTTTAATTGTAATTTTTAGACATTAAATAATTTAATTTATTTATGACACAAAGATGATGCAGTAATTATCTTATCAATGAAATATTGACATAATTGATGTTATAAATACCTAAATAAATGTAATTTGAGACTTTTTATGAATTACACTAATTTTCTAGGTTAATATGACATGTTATTATTGATTTAATTAACGTTTTTCGAACTAATCATTCTTTAATGATTTTCACAAAAATCAATTACTAAATAGTGTCAAAATTGACATAAAATAATTTTTAAAAAAAATATTATATTATTAATTGTTATTTTATTCCTAAAAATCTAATTTTTGTCCAAATGACTTATATAAGGTTATATATATTAATAATGAACAACTTGGGGTTATTTTGGCTTGTTATAGTAAGTTTATTAACCTTATAGTCTAAGAACACAAAAAGACACGGCAAAAGTAAAATTATCTAACTTAAAGTTAAATATAAATGATAAGGTTAAAATAGGAACCTAAACTTGTCTAAATTCTATTGTATGAGATTATTGCGACCCATACCCAACTTAGATTCGAAATAAATCAATTTGGAGCTATTTAAAACCGAATGTGGCTTTATAATAAAATAATATTTTTAGTTTTTCCAGAGGAGCCCCTCTCCTCCCTTATAAAAGGGCACCTCCTCCCCCTCTTCCTCGCACCACTTTGAGCCTTAAAACTCGTCCAAACCCTGAAAATTTCTCCTCTCCAATTCCCTAGAGACATCCTAGAGGTCCTGGTATTCTTCAAATACCAATTTTAGTGCCCTAAAAGGAGGTCTCAAAGAAGCGCTTCAAAGAAGAGGTCATGTCCGTTATTGATTCTTTCAAATTTATTTCTTCTTCCACTTCTTCTTATTTAGTTGTTTCATTATGAAGTAATAACATAAGTATCACTCAAATACTGATATGTTATTATAAGTATTAAACAACCCTATTTCACCATCTATCCATCCTACGGAAAACGAAATCACTGCGCGTGCGTACGTACGGAATACCGTCTCCATGCCGTGGTGTAATCTATTTTCCCCCACCACCTTACTTGGATGGGTATAATGGTGTAAATAATAACTATATATGATTATTGTAAAGTTATATTGATTCTGAAATATTATACATACACTCCAATAAAATTCCACGATCATGGGAACGATATCATCGCTCGTGCGTACGTACGGAATGTTGTCTCCAAGATGTGATGCGACTCATTCTACATGATCTTCATTTCATAACGATTATATAAATGAATTGAATGAATAAATATGAAATATAGTACACTAATACCATTCTGGAAATGATGTATCTATAACCTAAAGAGCATAATAAGAATTTATTCGACAAAACACGCATAAGAACAAAAAGTAATAAACACCCGAATAACAAGTAATAATGAAGTATTACTAATAAGAAGCTAAGAATATGACCATATATGATATCATAACAACAATTATTATTCTATAATAAGTCAATAACATTATTTAAATCATTATACAGGAGGTTCGGACACTTATGAAGCAAATCGGACCTAAGGTAAGGGAAAATATCACAATCTCATTTTTATCCGAGATTGTTTATACTTTGGTATTTACTGGGGTGTATTTTATCATCCACATCCATGTTTCCTCAATATGTAATATTATTTCTATCCACCTACAATTTTTTAAATCCAATTTTACCCTTCGGTGAGTTTTTAGTAAAAGATATGAAAGGAATCCTTTGTCGTTTTTCGTACGAGGTACTTTTTGACTTTTCCGACAAAAGTAAGAGAAGAATGTTTTTTTAACTTATACGGCATGAATGTATTTTTAAAACATTATTTCCAAGAATATTCCTTTACAAGTTTTCAAGTTTATTTTTAATCAACTTCTTTTAGTTTATAATTGTATGACATGTTAAGAAAGGAAATGTGTTTTTGAAGTAGAAAGGATATTTTTCTCAAGAATGGAGTTCAAGTGTTTTATCAAAATTATTTTCCATCTAAGATAATAAAGGGTTCTGTTTCTATCCCTATTATTACATTGATTTGATTATGTTGTGATGAAATTATTTTTATTAATTCCTTTATCTTATATGAATTGTTTTATGATGTCACGATGTTTAAGAATCTCATTTTTATTACATGGGTTATGCTATGATGTATGGTTTATGATTTTGTGGCACACATAATAATGTTATCATTATGATATGGGTGGGACCTATATCTCCCTTTAATGCATTGGGTAAAGATTTTATATCTCATGAGATAGACATGGCTGGAATGGCAGGTTAAACCGGTTCAGTGAAACAGGACTGAAACGAGGAATGAACTCAGTTCAGAAATGGACTTTGTCCACTAAGATAGTCTTGGAAATGAGTCTTGACTAATAATAAATTATTCTATATTATTATGTGTGTATTCCAAAAAGATTCATGTTTTAAGTTATGATTATTGTGATTACATTTCACTACCATGATTTATCCCACGTTATGAAATTATGATCTCTTTTGGCAGGGTAAGATTTCCAAAATGTTATGTTCTTATGAATATGATGTGATTGATATTTCTTTTGTTTACCCTTACTGAGCATTTGATCTCACCCTTTTGTATGTTTTATTTCCCCATGTCAGGTTGAAGGTTATTAAGTAAGATATGCCAAAAGGGACTATAGATATGATGAAATAAATGGGAGACATTGTAGACGCTTTATGAACCAGTTGTTTATGTTTCCCAGTTTCTAAAGACACTATACCTATACGGTCCTTTCATTATTTTGTTATATGTTGTAATAAGTGTACTTCAATTTTGAAGTACTAACAATGTATGTAATGTATGGTTCGTTATACCCACCCATAGTTTATCATGGAACCACCCATATACATAAACAATTCCCAAGAACCATAACATAATCATAACACATAAAACAATTATAAAGGAAAAATAACATTTCCACATTAAAATCATAAGATATAATTTAAAGAAATTAATATAATAAATACATTATAAAAACCATTTTCACCACCAAAATACCTAAAAATTGAATATGGTATTTTTTTTAAATATTATGTCTTGTAGAGGAATCCAAATACCAAATAATGGTCATAGTGGTGGAAAGTTCATTATTGTCATATAAGTTAAAAAACATTCCTTTTGTCATTTTGTAATGATATTAAAATGATTCATATAAAAATATTCCTTTTGAAAAACTTTAAATTAATTAAAAGTCAAATGGTTTGATTATAAACCTTATAATATAAGGTGGTGTATAACATCGAAATATGTCTCAGTGAAAGGAGATTGAGACAAAGTCCCTTATCGTGAGTCCAACTCATCACGTACAATATTTATATTCAAAAAATAATAAACATAGGTTTATTTCTACTTTATTGATAAAAATTTTGAATTATATTATTCTTTTTAAATCACTTATTACTAATTTATTAAAATTAAATAATTATTTAAGTTCATATCAGATGTTTTGTTGATATTCGGTACTTGAGTTAAAAATGAACTTGGTACAATGTCAATAGTCCATGTAGTCATAATTACATAATTATTTAGAAAAATATTCATGAAATTATTATCATTTTTAAACATAAATTATACCTTTAAATAAAACCATGAATTGTGTTTCTTAAAAATAAAAAATGTTAAAATCAGGGAGACGGTAAGACGTACGTACGCATGAGTAGAGTTTTACATTTTTTATTAAATATTATGGATTAAAGTTAAGGATTATTATATATTTACATATTTATAATAAGATCATTAATATCATATTAATCATTTAAATATACTTATATATATCATAAAAGTGATATAATGAATAAAAATCAGTCACATCGCTTCATGGAAGTGATAGTTCAAAAGTATGCATGAACGACGTTATCAATTTTATATGCATGGAAGTAAGAAAGTAATTGATATATTATTATATTATAATTATTAATATTTATTTAATATAATATAGTAATATTAATTCCATTGTTATAACCTATCATTATATATGGCTATAGAAAACGAATTAGATCGGTTCTTGGAGGTGATAGTTCACACGTACGCACGAATGATTAATTAATTTCCCATTTAATGGAATTAGAGATTTATTTAGGTGATGGTATTAAAATAATAAAATATAAGTATATTTAGGATACTATATCTATTATTTCATCTTGGAAGAAGAACATTTTAAGTAAGTGGAAGAAGAAATAAAATAGAAATTCCTAAAGAAAATGATACCTCTTCTTCGGTTGATCGCCTTTGAAGAACACCTTGACACCTATATGGACGGTTTTATGCATAACATTAGTCTTAATGAAATTGGGTAGGTATTATATTAAAGCATTAGGGTAGATATTGGATGAACCAAAAGGTTTTGTATGTGTGATTAATAGAGAGGAATGAATGCCTTTTTATAGGAGAGGAGAGGGGGCCCTTGGAAGTATAAAAAGTATTAAATTAATATAAATTCAATTTCAATTAAAAATGGTCCCAAACTAATTTATGTCTAATATAATTTGATTTTGGGTTGAATACTTATCATACAATTAAAATTATACATGTTTTGAATATTTTTTAATCCTTATATTTTTGTTGTAACCCATATTTTACCATTTTTAATCTTACCGTGATATCATATTATTTACACTTTGTGGGTTAATGTAATTAAAATAACATGTAAAATATAAAAATAAAATTAATTTATGGAATAAATTATTTCAGAAAATATTTATTTTAATATTTATAATATCATTTATTTTATTCATTCATTAATTAAGATATTACTACATCATCTTTGTGTCATAATTAAATTTAATTATTTGATTTTTAAAAATTATAAATAAATTACCATGATGTAGGTAATACATTTATATTTACAAGGAATATTTATATTCTAATATATCACTTATATAACTCCATATTAAAATACTTTACTTTTTAAAAACAAAAGTGTAACAAAAATGACTATTCACTGAATATAATATTATAAATGCATTAAAGGCATACAAGTGGCTCCATGTGGTCCTAAAATCGATCCAAGGATACTAATTGTTGTTATATACTCACAAAATTAAATTATTACATGTTTTATGGTAGTTTTATATTATTATCATATTATTTTTACCATTAATTAGCTGATTTACCTTAAACCATGGTAATAAAATTTATTTCTAAAGTTAATGTTCATAATGTCAAAAAATAAAAGGGACCTATTTAAATAATTTGGACCCTATGATTAAAATTATTGAATCCATTTATATAAATTCAAAATTCATAATTTTCATTAATTAAATTAAAAGTGATCCTTGTTTTCAAAATGAGAAAATGGTTTTTTAGTAAAAACCACCAAAAGATTGACTTGCCTTTATATCTGATTTCAATTTGAAATTTATTCCAATGACCAAAAATATATAATATGATAAAAAATTAATCTAATTATACATTAAAACCAATTAAAAATATAATATAACAATATAAATAAATTATATGAAAAGATAGTTTTGAATTAAAATGCAGTATTTTTCACTTTTCATTAAAATATGAATTTTATCCGAAAAATACCAAAATTTCAACCAAAGTATATTTTTATGTCACAATTCCAAATAATAAGTTTATTTTTTCAAATATAATGTATAAAAATTTCAAAAACTAGATTTAAAATGAGATCCCCATCAAAAGGCGGTAAAACTTTATTTTTAGAAAAATACTCATTTTATCCGTAAAAATGTATTTGTTCTTATATAATTTCAAAAAAATACATAGTCTTAATTTTAAACATTATATTGAATTAATATTTCACTAATATAATCCAAAATTAGTGATTTCATAAATTTATAAACACAATTATTCATATTTAAAGAGTTTTTCATAAAAATACATACTTTATATTCAATTGGTTTTTAGTTTTATTTAAAGTAAATTTGGTAACCAATGAATCATTATATAAACATGTGTAAACCATATTTTAATAATTCAATTAACATTGTTCATTTTCTCTATTCTAATGGCTGGGTGATCGCTTCCATATTAAATAATAATATTTAGTTGTTTGTTTCCACTCGATGCAGTATATCATGTATAATAATGACCATTATGTTTCCTTTTAAAAACTAAGGATGTTACATTATCCCCCCTTTTGGAAATTACATCCTTGTAATTTGAATTTGTGGTTGGTAACTAAGGTATGACTCTTCAAAATACCATTATTTCATTCCCACATCAGAAAAAAGATCGATAAAACATCCCCATTAAAAGAAGAAAAAGATAACATGAGGGTCGCTTGAGATAACACATATTAGGATTCCATTTAGAAAAACATGGAAGTGGAAGAAAAAATAAGCATCATGTTCAGATGGATACTAATATAAAATATTTTCAGGAAAAATATAACAATCACAAAGCTATAAATTTGTGATGGGTTAAATGGTATTTGACTTCATATTAGTTAAACTAAACAAAAAACTTTTTTGTTTTAAGACCCTCTTCATAAATTTGAGGAATTGTTTTACTTCCTTGACAATGAAAAAAAGGAAACATACATACTGGAAAAGTATAGTTTTAATCCTTTAATCAATTTCCACCACAAATTAATCTTTTTCTCTAAATTATGAGTATTCAAGATGAATAAACCTCTATAAAATCACATAATACACTAAAGATTAACTATCTATTCATCCTGTCTTGAAACATTAACCAAAACCAAAAATTCAGTATAAAATAAGATGATTCCTCAAAAAGAATAATCCTTTATAAGAAGAAAGACTACTTTTAATCTCCAAAATTCAACAGTAATACCCAAAATTACAAATAGACCATTCAACAAATAACTATCCTTAAAATTCCTCAAAATAATCCAAACTAAAATTTAAACCCATTAATTATAAGGCTTTTATCACATAATCTTCTAGGATAAATTTTAACATTTGTCTCCAAATAATATAAATCACTATTAGTGTCTCATACCAAAAAGTAATTAACCTAATCACAAATTATCTAAGATAGGTTAATAATTTCCATAAATAACCAAATTCATTAAAAGTCCATAGATGAAATCATATATTATTCCAAAATAATACTCGTCAATTAAAATTTCATAGCATTCTATTTACCTTAATCATATAAAGTTCACAAATTAGTGAACATATTTTAAAATAAAATTTATCACTTAATTTTTAAATCAATTTCTAATACCAAGGATATCCATTTGATAAAATATAATTTCCCCAAATAAAATTATTATTATTCCACCAACTCATTTAACTAAAATGAAAAATTCATACTAACGAAAGGACTTTATATAAACATATGGTAGGCGATGCACCCTTTTCATCCTTCGGTTATGGGTTCGATTCCTATAGCCTTGTCTGATGCAATAGGTTGTCACGCTTCCTATGGGTTGTCCTTTTTATAATACTATATAATTCTTATAATATTCCCAAAATGAGATAAAATCATTAAAAATAATCATAACATATTTTAACCTCAAGTTTTATCTCACGCCTTTCATTTTTCATCCCAAAATGTAATAACCCAAAATTATTTCAAAAATAAATGTCTAAAAAATAATGATAATCACCTTAAAATTTTGGAACATAAATCCTCAAAATGAATTTCTAATATAATGAACTTCTAATAGACCTTAAAATTATAAACTCATTATGATGTACCTAACTCTTTAGAAACATCCTAATCTCCAAAGTTGTTTAAATCATCCTTTGATACCAACTACAAGTCCCCAGCCTTAAACATTATATAATATAAAGTTAAGTAAATAATTCAAATTCAAGATATTTTTAGGTTTATAGTTTAAGATAATTAGTCCATAACTCATAAATAACAAAACCATATAAATACAAAGTGAAAATTCAAACAGTATCCATTTTTTTCATAAAAATGAAACTTTTAAAATGAAACGTGGTTTCTTTCCATGTTTAATAATCATAAATTTTCCTTTATCCTAAACTTGAATCTATTCTCCCTTAAATACTTTGAAAAACATTTCAAAAACTTTGTATGAGAATAAAATCACAATAAGCGATATAAAATAAGGAATGAAACCATTAGTCCATCAATATTTTAAAATCATGAAAACATTTCAACAAAATCATAATTTTTTCTATAAAACATAAACTCTTTAGCTAACCTCATGAAATCATAATATTCCTATAAAACTTCATAGAAATGATAAAACATAATGGTAACTTGTGCCATCTATATCATACTTACATTGTAGCATTCACAACTACATAGGAAGTAACCTTCATGATTACGTTTGGAATACCCATCACAGTATATTCCCTAAATATCTTAGTTGAAACCCAATCGTTTAACTCTGTATCATTAACCAATTAATTGGAGAGATATAATGGTCACACCCACCCTTGTTTTATCATGTAACCACCCATATACATAAACAATTCCCAAGAACCTTAACATGATCAAAACACATAAAACAAGCATAATGGAAAAAATACCATTTCCACATTGAAATCACAGGATATATTTTCAATATATTGTTGTAATAAATCCATTCTCATAAAAATTTTGAATACCAAAATACATTAAAATGGAATATGGAATTTTTTTAAACATTATGTCTTGTAGAGGAAGTTAACTACCAAATAATGTTCACAATGGCGGTAAGGTCATTGTCTCTGTATACGTTAAAAAGACATGCATTTTTTTTAAAGAAAGTAAAATGATTTGTATAAAAGGATTCATTTTAAAAACCTTAAAATATATTAAAAGTCCAAGGGCTTTTTTGTACACCTTTTAAAATAAGTTGGTGTATAACATCAAAATATACATCAATAAAAGGAGATTGAGACGAAGTCCCTTACCGTGAGTCTGAATCGTCACATATAATATTTATATTCTAAAATAATAAACATAGGTTAATTTATACTTTATTGAGAACGTTTTTTATTCCTATTATTTTTCTTATATAACTTATTACCATGTCATAAAAATTATATTATTATTTAAGTTCATATCAGATTTTTTGTTGATATTCGGTACATGAGTCAAAAATGAACTTAGTATGATTTCAATAGTCGATGTGGTCATAATTCCATATTTATCTAGAATAAAATTCATGACATTATTATTATTTTTATACATAAATAATACCTTTAAATAAAACCATTAAGTGTAGTTATGAAAAATGAACAGCTTTATAATCACGGAGACGGTAAGTCGTACATACGCATGAGTAACATTTTCAATTTTTCATTCATCGTTATAGAAAAAAGTTAAGTATTATTATATCTTTAAAAATGATAATAAAATCATTAATATAATATTAATCATTTAAATATAATTATATATATCATAAAAGTGATATAATGAATAAAAATAAGTCACATCGCTTTGTGGAGGTGATAGTTCATACATATGCACGAATGATGTTATCATTTTTATGTGCATGGAAGTAAGAACATAATTGATATATTATTATCTTATAATGATTAATATGTCATGAAAATAATATATTAACATTAATTCTAATATTTTAACCATCCATGAGAGGTGGATATGTAAAACGAATTAGATTGGTACGTAAAGGTGATAGTTCACACATACGCACGACTGAATAATTATTTTCCCATTTCATGGAAGTGGAGATGGATTTAGATGATTATATTAACATAATATAATATCAGTATATTTAGGATACTCTATTTATTATTTCATCTTAGAAGAAGAATATTTGAAGGAAGTGTGAGAAGAAATAAAATAGAAATTCTTAAAGAAAGTGATACCACTTCTTCGGTTGATCACCTTTGAATAACACCTTAAGACCTATAAGGAAGGTTTTATACCTAAACTAAGGCATCAAAAATGTGTGTAGGGGTTATATTAAGGGTTTTGGGTAGAGATTGTTTGAACCAAATTATTTTGGAAGAGTGATTCATAGAGAGGAATGGGGTCCTTTTTATAGGTGAGGGGAGGGGCACCCTTGGAATTATTAAAAGAATTAAATTAATATAAATTAAATTTTAATTTAAAATGGTCAAAAACTAATTTATTTCAAATATAATATGATTTTGGTTCGAATACCCTTCATCAAATTAAAATTATATAGGTTTTCAATATTTTTTAGTCCTTATCTTTTTTTTAACCCTTATTTTACCCTTTTAATCTTACTGTGATGTCATCTAATTTACTCTTTTTGAGTTAATTAATCACCATAACATGTAACATATATCCATAAAATTAGTTTATGGAATAAATTAGGTCAAATAATATTTATTTTAATATTTATAATATCATTTATTTGATTCTTTCATTAATTAAAAATTTAATATATCAACATTGTTTCATAATTAAATTTAATTATTTAATTTCTAAAAATTATAAATAAATTTCCATGATGTAGTTAATATATTTATATTTTCAATGAATATTTATAGTCAAATATACCTCCTTCATAAATCCATATTAAAATACTTTACTTTTTTAAAACAAAAGTGTAACAAAAATGACTCTTCATAGAATATAATATTATAAAAGCATTAAAGTTATTCAAGTGGTTCTAAGTGGTCCTAAAATCGACCCAAGTATACTCATGGTTGGGATACACTCATAAAATTAAATTAGGACAATTTTTATGTTGTTCTATATTATTATAATATTATTTTTACCTTTAATTACTTGATTTACCATCAACACAAGTATGCTTGATTTACCTCCAATGACCAAAATTAGATTAAATGATAAAAACATAATCTAATTAAAATTTAAAACTAATTAAAAATATAATCTAAAAATATAAATAAATTAGATGAAAAATCACTTTTGAATTAAAATGAATTATTTTTTACTATTCATTAAAATATGAATTTTATCAGAAAAAATACCAAAATTTAAACCAAAGTAAATTTTGATGTCCCAATTCTAAATAATAAGTTTATTTTGTCAAATATAACATATAAAAATGTTTGAAAATATATTTAAAATTATTTCTCCATTAAAAGGCGGTAAAACTGCATTTTTAGAAAAACACTCATTTTATCCATAAAATTGTATTTTTTTCTTATATAATGTCTATAAAACACATAATATTAATTTTAAGAATTATATTGAATTAATATTTCAATAATATAATCCAACAAGAGTGATTTTATTATTTTATAAACACAATTATTCATATTTAAATAGTTTTTCATAAAAATAAATCCTTTATATTCAATTGGTTTATAGTTTCATTTAAAGTGAATTTGGTGACTAATGAATCATTATATAAACATTTGTAAACCATATGTTCATAATTAAGTTAACACTTTTCATTCCCTTCATTCTAACAACTAGGTGATAACTACCATACTAAATAATAATATTTAGTTTTATGTTTAAGCTTTATGTGGTGTATCATGTCTACTATTGAACATTTTGTTTCATTTTAAAAACTCAGGATGTTACATCTTAAGGAAAAAATATAATAAATATATCCCCAAATCATGGACAGGGACAAATGGTGTTGAGGAATAGAGGGAATCAGTGAAGGAGATCTAACTTTGAGCCTGAGTGGGAAGCCGGTATGGCTTCGAGTGATGCTAGGGGGTGTGTGTTTGATAAGGGGTCTCGCATTGAGAACCTATGAGGGGAAAACTGAGATGAGTCTAATGTTCATTAGTGATGATGGGGAGTCCAAGGTAGAGGATAATTGGAAACATTGAGCAGTGGGTGGGGAGGCTAAGAGGGAGCAGGTGGGGTTTCAAATATGTAGGGCAGTTTAAAAAAACACTAAAAATTCATTTTAAATTTATTTAGAAATGGTTTTTTTAAACTACCACTAAATACTGATGGGTTTTCAAAGTGTCTCTAAAAAAGGATGAAGATTATTTAGCGGTGGTTTTATAAAACACCTTTATTTACAAAATTTATTGTAGTCTGTGGATGAGACCTAATCCTTCTGAGGGTTTATCTTGTATATGGATTCTTGGTGAGGATGAGTGCTCAAGTAGGGTGGGGAGTTGTCATGTGATACTTTATCTCTATATTTAGAGAATCTAGAGTGGGTATATTGGCATAGATAAAACCCAAAACCCAAAGAGGATATTTTCACATTAATTAATAATTAATTTAATTATATCTAAAAAAATAATTACCTCATATTAGGATCTTTATTCGATGAATATATTGATACTCTGAATATCCTTTTCATATTAACTTTGTTATATATGGAGGATCTAACAATAGAATCCCTCTAATAGTGATCCACACATTCTCCTTTGATCTTTGACAAACACCAATGGAACTTTAGGTTCTAGCACATCAGATTGATCATGTTGCATTATTTTTCGTGATCAGTCAAGATCCTTTGAGCTTGAAGGAGTCTATCTAGATCTTATCATTCTTGAGAAGAGGATAGAATAAGGCATCTGAGAGAGAAATCCATTGTGCATAACAATTCTATGTTCTTAATTGACCCTAAAAATAGACATAAACATCTTTTTATAGAGATTATGTTTAAATTATAGTATTTTATAATTACGTATCAGACCTTAAATATTATAATAATTATTAAAAAACATTTCGAAATATAATAATATTATTATTATTATTAATTTATAGCATTCACTAACAGTCCCAATGATAAATATTATTTTTCTGGCTTGAAATTTAATATTCTTTGTGAGACACGATCTTAGTCCACTCAAACTCCTCATCATTTATTGAATAAATAATTTATCCACAAACAAGAGAATAAATATTTATTAAATATTCAACAAATAAAATAAATAATTTTTTACAATCTAATGAAATAATATTTATTTAATTTATGCAATCAATAAAACTTGAATAAAATTATACTTTGGTCTTAGGAATAATATATATTCCATTAATTAAATTCAAATAAAATTTTTTAAATATCGACATAAACACTTAGTGTGTGACCCTATATGATTCAAACTTTTTGTAATTAGTTGGTATGGCCTAAATTATCAAATTAATGTCTAGAAATGGTTCAAGGAACACAAGAAATATAACTTAATATCACAAAGTAAATAACCACATATGAATAATAACTGTGTAATATAATCTCTTTGTCATAATATGTCATCAATCAAGTTACACATCTATGTCCCCAACCTATATTATTGATATTATTCTTTGACTATTTAAAACAAACACATCATTACACCATGTCTATGGAATTTAATTTGATAGTTCTATTCCAGTCAAATGGATGGGACATTAACTACCATAAAAATATAAGGTGCAATTCCTTCCTAAAATTATTTATCAATAACATGTGATTCATGACACACTTAATGAACCCTACTTCCCATGAATATATGGAATCACGGTTTTGGTCAAAAAAATATAAGTGTGTGAGTTACGACATGCATTAATAATAATCTTAATGTTAAAAGATTATTACAAATACTAACAGATAGGAATATATAATGACACCAAAACATACAGAATTCATACTAGGAGTTTTCTTCTCATAATCTCTCATCTTAGAGATTTCTAAGTGTGAATTACATGAGAAGAAACCTCACTGATTTATAAGTACTCCCACTATGCAGTGTGTATACTATGTGCCCTATCATAGTATGTTAACCAACCATTGAATTGTATTTAATAATATCATAATGTAACTTCAAGGTTCTCATCATAGCGGGGAATGGTTATGACCTTATTAATAAGACAGAAACCCAAGGAAATTATTACATCAAATTCATGTAGAAAAATGAAAAATATGTATTAAGATGTTTTTATTAATATTAAAATATTTTAATATACATGTAATAAAATTATAAACATTTTATTATAGAACACCAACTATAACAAACTCCCACTTGGATGAGATCAAATTTTTTATGACTTTTAGTCCACTAGACCTCGCATGATGATCATGTTTTGGCTGATGCAATGATTTTTTCAAGGGGTCCACTGCATTTCCTTCAATGAATATTCTGGTCATATAAACTTCACCTCTCTAAGAAAAATCCCTCAGGATATTATACTTCTAAAGTATATGTTTCATCTACTAATGTGACCATGGATCCTTTGCAAGGTCTACCACTATAGTACTAATACAATAGTGTATGATCGTATCTTTACTTCTTGAAAACACATAAAGAACTTAAATGAATTTTTTTATCCAAACTACTTCTTTATCTATCTAATAATCTACAATATACTTGGAATATATTGTATAATCTATGAACACAACCTTCGTTGTGCTCCTCAAACTCACAACACCTTCATTCATAGTAACGATGTATCTCGTTTCTAATTTTATATCATAATGATCTCTTTGGAAACTAGCATATTCATATCCTATAATGACTAGTTCTTCATCTCCTCTATAGACTAAGAAAATATCTTTAGTACACCTTAGATACTTAAGGATATTCTTGACTACCATCCAATGGTAGTCACCTTGGTCATCTTTATATCTTCCTACCGCACTCAAGGTGTGATATCTAGCCTAGTATATAGAATAACATACATGATAAACCCAATCATTAACACTTTTTAAATCCTTGACATCCTTTTTCTTTCCTCATGTGTCTGAGGAAACATTTTATTAAAAATATTAATTCCATGTGACATTGGAAAACATCCCCTCATGGATTATTTCATAATAAATCTCTTCAGTATCTTTTCAATGTATTTACATTGACTTAGGCTGAGTAGCCTCTTGAATCTATAATAATAGATCTTGATCCAAACAATATATATATATTCACCTAATTCCTTCATGGTGAATCATTTATTCCACCACGCTTTAACAGATTGTAAGACTATTATTTCATTTCCAATAAGTAATATGTCATTGTTATATACTATTAAGTAAAAAACTCCACTCCCACTAAACCATTTATAGACACAAGACACACATTCATTATTTATGAAACCAAATTCTATAATGGATTTATCAAATCGAATGTTTCATGACATAGATGCTTTATTTAATTCATAAATGTATCTTTTCAATTTTCATACCTTGTTGGAATCCTTTGAGGTCACAAACCCTTTAGTTAGTTTCATTTATACATCATCCTAAAGGTTCCTGTAATGTCCTGGACCTCTCCGGTCCATTACTTTGTGAAAATATGGTGTTTGAGGTGTTCTGGGAGGTCAATCTGACTTATCCCCAACACTGCCAAATTTCCAATTATGTTAATGGTTCTATCGGTGAACAGTTCTGTCGGTAAACTATAATGGTAGGTGAATAGTATTCTATTGGTGAGGTTTAGTGAACAGTATTCTATCGGTGAGGTTTAGTGAACAGTGTTCTATCGATGAGGTTCAGTGAATAGTGTTTTACCAGTGAGGTTCAGTGAACGGTGTTCCATCGGTTAGGTTCATTGAACAGTGTTCTAACGGTGAGATCTATCGGTAACCTCTAAAAGTAGGTGTACAGTAATGGTAGGTGTACAGTAATGATATGTGTACAGTGTTTCCAGAATGGTGAGGTCTATCGGTAACCTCTAACGGTAGGTGTACAGTAACGGTAGGTGTACAGTAATGGTAGGTGTACAGTGTTTCCATAACAGTGAGGTCTATCAGTAACCTCTATCGGGAACCTCTAATGGTAGGTGTACAGTAATGATAGGTGTACAGTAATGGTAGGTGTACAGTGTTTCCAGAATGGTGAGGTCTATCGATAACCTCTAACGGTGGGGGTACAATAATGGTAGGTGTGCAGTAATAGTAGGTGTACAGTGTTTCTAGTTTCCTAAATTTTCACCCCTTTGACATTTCTTTTGATGTAAAATACATTTAAAGCCTTAGTTTAAGAACTCATAAGGCAGATTCAAAGGCCATAAATCCTATATTAATTATTCTTAAGACCTGGGATGTTTTTACTTGGTCAAACCACGTGGTTTAATGCGATCCTATTTTAATGGGGAATTAAGCGTATCTTAAACTATCGCCCCATTAAATCTTCAAAAGGGAAAAGATATATTCCTCCCTTCTTCTTCCTCTTTGTTCTTGGTTATGAGACACTAGAACCTTTCAATCCTTCCCATAGGAGTGGCACAATCAAACATTACTCCTCGAATTGGTTATGCTCTATTTTGATGCAACCAAGTTGTATCGATCAATATTCGATATAAGGTACGTTTCATTGTCATTCCTTTGGGGACCATCTTCTCATGTTTCTCCTTTCCATATTATAGCATGTAATATCCATGATTCTAATGGGGTTTTACTTGGGGTTTGGTTGGTGCGGTTGTACCGTGGCATCCTCGGATAGATGCAGTTGTCACGAGAGGAGGATTGTGACCTGTTGTGTGGATAAAGAATGTGAGGAACTATTTGAGGTAGGGGATTCGTTTCTTCTCTTTTCTTTTACACACAACTGTATTGTTAGCATGTTTAATCCCACTATATTATAAGGGAATTGACATAATAAATATTTTATCCGGATAAATAAATTGATATCGATCGTATATTATTGACTCTTGTTTTACTAGATAGTGTGATATCTATGCTTGTTTCATATAGTTGTTCATTCCTGATAAAAATTGGTAAAAAACGTAAACCAGGATTAATTGATAATTTTTTGGCTAAAGATTAAGAGGCATTTAAATGAATCTGGTTCTTCTTGTTGTAATTTTGATGTTAAACAAAATAGTGCAGTAAGCATGTCTAATTTTATTTCTGATAGCTTACTGTTTAGGTTTCCCGAATGTGGAACCCACGTATAATAAATCGGTTAATTCAAGATGGATTAAAGAACTGATTGTTTGATAATTCCTTTAAGGGTTCTGAGTTACCCTCTTGATTGTTAAAGGGCCAATAGCCCAATTGATGTGATGTTTGCTTTTCCTACTACTTGTGTTGTGATGTGATCCTGGACAGTCTTTGTGATATGTGGGAGCATGGAGGATTTTGTTTGTGGCATAATATGATGCCTGGAGTGGAAAGATGCATCGGTTTATGCATTTCGGTGTCGGGGAGGACACTAGGGATGATGGAATGGGATGGATCTGATTGTTGGATGCTTGCTGATTCTTTGGTTGTTTATCTGCTTTATTTTTCCCCACTTCTCATGGCAGCTGGTCTTACTTACCCTTCTTCCAAAAGAGGCAAAGACACGCGGGGTATGCCATGTTCTTTTTTTTTGTTTAGGTTCTCAAGGAAGGATGGGTATATGCTCTTTCTATAAGCGGCAAAGACTCAACGGGTTGTACATCTTCTCACCGTGTCGATCCCCCTTGTGTTTACTAGCATAGAATGTATTTCTAGAATGCCTGGGAATATGGGAAAGTAATTATATAATGAATAATTGAATAAATGGTGTTAACCCATGGGGATGGAGTTGCTGGAACATAATGATGAGGTTTTAATTTTGAAGGAATAGTGGACTTTGGGTGTGATGCTAATGAAAATTAATGTGGAATTTGTTCATGGTTAATTAATGTTTAAAAAATTAATTAACATAAAGTGGAACTGGTAAAAAGGAAATGAAGTAATCTAATAAATCTCTTTAAATGGTTGTGTGCTTATAGGATACCTAGTCTTAGAAGTAGCATCCCGGAGTCTGAGAGACGTTAGCTGTAGTTGTGTCTAAGACTAGGTTATGCCCATAGTGTGGTTTTGAGTAATAGTATATTCTCTAATTTTTGTGTTTCTATACGCTACTCCACCCTGTCAGTAATGGAAACTGACACCCTGGGGATTTTGAGCCCTAGGGTGGTGTTTTTCCCATCATTCTAGTGGGAGGATGGATGGCCGACTACCCCCTTTAGCCCCGCTCTCTTCTCATGGTAGTTACTTGTGCTGGTAGGCACATTGGTTATTTTTTCCCATATATGTCTGTAGAGGGCTGTAATAGCTTGGGGTTATTCACACACATATTTTCTGTATAGATTTTTCTATGCACTACTATAGGTGTAACGTGTATAGGTTGTGATGGCTTGAAGATCCTTACTCGGTGTATGGGTTGTAATGTCTTGAGGTATAATACCTTATGTATGATACATGTTATGCGAGCTATGGGGGCTCCCGGAAACTACCTGGTTACTTTGGTGTGTGGACATGGTGGTTTTGTTGCATGAGGTGCATATTGTGGTGCTTCGCCCAGGTGTCTGTGGGCAAGCCTTTTTGGAGAGAGATGATCAGGACGTGTGACGTTGGGGAAAAGCATCAAACTAGTGGGGAAGTAGTAGCAGGGTACCCGTGATATTCTTTATTATATGATATTTTCTTGTATGTGTTACTTGGTGAGAATATCCATGGTGATGTTGGGAACTTAGTATATCTATTTAGGTGACGAGTTAGTTTCACTTGTTGTTCACTGTGCTTTAGCATACTTTCTTTATTTTTTCATGAGAGGCTTTGGGGAGGATTCTACTGAGTGTATTTTTATACTCACTCTATGTATATATAAAGTATTTTTCAGGTCACTTGGAGAAGGTTGGAGATCAAGTTGTTTTATACTAGCTTGGGGTTGCAGGAGCAGTTCGGGCCTGTGGTTGCTGCAGTTTTTACTTTATTTTGGGTACTTGAAATTTTTCCCCTTTCAGTTGAAGTACTTCTTCATGAAATTTCATGTGTACTTGGGTTTTCATTTATATTGCTATATGATTTGAAGTTGGTTGGTCTCTATCTTATCTCTCTCTTCATCATGTATTCTCTTATAGGGTAATGCCTCCCATTTTTATGTTATTATACCCTCGATTCTACTCGCCAACATGGGGCCTACTGGAGGCGGGACTCGAGGGTCATTATCTCTCTTCTCACATTGTCGACCCAGGAGGGGTACACTTTGTGGGGTGGGGGTTGTGACAGAGTTGTATCAGAGGGAGGTTGAGGGATATGATGGAGTTTGGAGTTTGGCACAGGTGAGGTTTCATGGGTTGGTAGAGAAACGGTGTCATTCATATTTAACAAGTAAGGTAAACACCGAATACTAGCTAAGACATAGGCGTTTTGGTCCCCCTATGATATGATGTACGGACCTTTAAGTTTAAAATGGATACTAAACAAGGGGATACTAGTTGCGGGGTAGAGACCTTGGAAAAGATCATGCATCATTCTTCTTTGTTCATGTGTTTTAATGGTTAGACCTTGGAAAAGGTTAACCTAAAATGATTAAAATAAAATAATTAATTAATTAATGTTGAGTCTTCCACATTCCAGGTTTAGGAACTATAACGGTTTGTTATTTTATAGGTGTGGATCCAGGTCAACGTCCTCATCAGGATTGCGCAGAAAATTTCCATCCGGATTTTCCAGCAGATCCCCACAGGGTAGAGGTTGACGACAACAACCCTTGGAGGAAGACACTCCGAGAGTTTCAGCGCCAGAGTCTGCAGAAGTACGAGGGATCCATTTTTGATGCAGTCACGGAAGACTGTTTAGAGGAGGTCGAGATCGGCTTCAGTTCAATTCGTGCTAGGAAGGAGAACTGGGTGTCCTTGGTTGTGATGAAGCTATGTGAAGCAGCGAGGTAGTAGTGGTTCTTGTTCCTCGGGGGTTGTGAGGAATCATCGATCTCATGGGAGGAGTTCTGAGACAGGTTTAGAGTCAAGTTTCTTTCTTCGACTGCGAAGGCGTCCAGTCACCAGGAGCTTCTTATCCTTAGACAGGGGATCTCTAGTGTTCAAGATTTTGGAATCCATTTCAGTAAGCTTTTACGATATGCTTCAGACCTACTGCCAGATGAGGAGGCTAGGTCGAGGCATTTCGAGGAGGCTTTGCGTCCAGAGATCCAGTGCCAGGTCAACCCATTTATGATGAAAACATATTTTGAGGTGCTGGTGAGGGAAGAGGTTGTCGAGGGGACTTTGGCCAGGACGGGATCATCATGAGAGGGGAATAGGCATGATTTCTCATGAAGAAGAGTTGTGGTCTGGGGTTCTCAGTTTTCGGGGCAGAAGAGTTTTCGTTCAGCTGGGGGTAGGTCCCAGCCATTCACATCTCATTTATCTAGAGGCAGAAACTCTTAGGCATATGCCAAGGGATTAGGTGCTTGTTTTTCTTGTGGTGGTCATGGTCATCAGTAGTGGGAGTGCCCGACATTTCAAAGCGGTCATCCTGCACCAGGTGATACGCTCCAAGATCCTCTGTTGAGGTAGTTCCAGTCGAGGCAGCAGCAGCTAGTTACACCAGCTTTAGATCAGTAGAGGGTAGATGGGGCAGGTAGAGGACATCCTCGTGATGCTCCCTGTCCTCAGAGAGTAGAGTGCGGCTATGGTGGTGGTCGTCATCAGGGTCAAAGAGGTCATGGAGGAGGTCGTGGCCAGCTTCATGCTCTAGCGTTTCCAGCTCCATGTGAGCCAGATGTCGTTTGAGGTACCCTTTGCTTGTTTTCTACCTTTGTTTATTCCTTGTTTGATTTAGGAGCGACACACTCCTTCATATCACCTACCATTTTCCATGCTTTGGGACTTGAGGTAGAGAGGCTTCTAGTGCCCTTGGAATTGACTACACCAGTTGGAGGTTGATCTGACTTGTTTGAAGTATGTAGAGATTGTGAGCTAGTGTTGGGGAAACACTGCTCTTGGGGAGATTTCCTATGTTTACGAATACAACCATATGATGTCATCCTTGGCATGGATTGGTTGTATTTGGTGTAGGCTCTTGCATATTGATTCAGGAAGAAGGTCATTTTCATTGGTGCAGATGGAGATCCAGTGGTGTTAGTTGGAGAGAAAGATCCTCAGATGGGTCATAGGTGTGTTTCGTCCTTATCAACCATGATGGATGAGATGATGATGTGTTCTTTAAAGTTTCAGCAGTTGGCATTTCCTAGGGTCGTAGAATAGTACACTGATGTCTTCCCAGAAGAGGTTGTAGCATTACCCCCTTGACGAGAGATCGAGTTTGGGATCGAGATACAACCAGGATAATCTCTTATTTCTATGTTTCCATATAGGATGACCCCTTCTGAGTTACGAGAGATACGTATATATCTTAATGTTTTGTTATAGTGTGGTTTTGTTCTTCCAAGTGTGTCACTGTGGGGTGCACCAGTTTTGTTCGTGAAGAAGGCTGACGTCAGTTTGTAGTTGTGTGTCGATTATATTCTCTTAAACAAAGTGAAAATAAAGAATCACTACCATATTCCGTGGATTGATAATTTATTCATTCAACTGAAGGGAGAAAGTTCATTCTCAAAGATTTACTTACGGTCAGGATATCATCAGATGCGTGTGAAGGAAGAGGATATCCCAAAGACTGATTTCTGTTGTCATCATGGGCATTATGAGTTCATTGTAATGTCTTTTGGTGTGATGAATGCTCCAGTTGTATTCAAGGGATTGATGAATGTTGTGTTCCGTGAGTTTCGGGACAAGTTTGTGGTAGTTTTCATCAATGACATCCTTGTGTACTCTACATCTGAGGAGGATCATGCAGATCATTTACAAGATATTTTGGGAGTTCTTCGTTGACATCAGTTGTTTGGGAAGTTGTTGAAGTGTGAGTTTTGGGATCAAGAAGTCTATTTCTTTTGGAATTTTGTGTCCCAACAGTGAGTAGATATAGATCCATTGAAGATATAATTAGTTGTGTCTTGGGAATCCCCCAAGACAATTTCAGAGGCGTGAAGTTTCCTTGGTCTCGCAGGCTACTACAGGAGGTTCGTAGCCAATTTATCATGAGTTGTGACTCCTCTAATAGCTTTGACTAGGAAGGATCATGAATTCATATGGACTGATCAGTGTCAGGCAGCTTTCGAGTATCTAAAGGAGAAGTTAGTAAGTGATCCAGTTATTTGTCTTCCAGCTGAGGGAGTTCAGTTTGATGTTTTCTGTTATGCTTCACATCTGGGGTTAGGATGTGTTCTCATGCAGTAGAGGTCAGTTGTTTCTTATGGGTCTCGGTAGATGAGTTCTCATGAACACAACTATGCCACCCATGATCTTTAGTTGTCATCCATGGTGTTTTCCCTGAAGTTGTGGAGACATTACCTAATTAGTGACCAATTTGTGGTTTTCACTGATCATAAGAGTTTGATGTATGTTTTCTCTAAGCGTCACTTGAAATTGTTATAGCGTCAGTGGATTGAGTTCTTATAGGAATGCGACTTCGAAATATCATATACACCTGGAAAAGGGAATGTTGTAGCTGATGCACTGAGCCGAAAGTCACGTAGTGATGCTATGCATGAATCTGGTGATTTCTGGAGAGTAATGGAAGAACTGTTATAATTACATCTTGATATGGGAGAAGTTGGGGGTAGAGGTTGTCTTTTTCAGATGATGGTACAGTCATCCCTGATGTAGAAGGTGGAAGAGTCCCGGTTGGGAGATCATGAGGTGGAGGTCTAGAAAGACTGAGTTGTTTGTGGTGAGGCCCCTAATGGTTGGACTAGTGATGAATAACATCGATTGTCTTATCATGGAAGGATTTTTGTTCCTTTTATGATGCACGATATGGTTCTTAGAGAGTTTCATAGTTCTCCTTTATTGGTGCATACTGGTGTGAAAAAGATGTACCGAGCCTTGAGGAGCCAGTTTTGGTGGTCGGGGATGAAGCATAGAGTTGTGGAGTTTGTGTCTCGATGTTTGGAATACCAAAAGGATAAGGCCAAACACTTTGTTCCTGGTGGTCTGCTCCAGCCATTAGATATTCCTCAGTGGAAGTGGTAGGACATCTCAATGGACTTTGTTACTGGTTTACCTCGAGCTCCAGGAGGACATGATTCTATTTGGGTCATAGTGGATCATTTAAAAAAATCGGCCTACTTTATAGCAGTCAAGGAGTCAAGCTCAGTGGAAGTTTTGTCTAGGAAGTATCTAGAGGAGGTGGTGAGACTTCATGGATTCCCTAGGACGATCATTTCTGATCGAGATCCTCATTTTACCTCCAGGGTGTGGAGAGGTCTCCAATATGCTTTTGGTTCTCAACTATGCCTTAGAAGTTCTTTTCATCCTCAAACGAACAGTTAAATAGAGCGAACCATCCAGACTCTTGAAGACATGTTACACTCTTGCGTTCTTGATTTTGTGGGTTTGTGGATGAAACACTTACCCTTGGTGGAGTTCTCATACAATAATATTTTTCACTCCACCATCATTATGGTGCCGTTTGAATCCATGTATGTCCAGCCTTTCTATTCTCCATTGTGCTGGACTGGGGTCGGAGAGTCAGAAATTATCAGACCGAAACTAGTGTAGAATACAAAAGAGATGGTCCAGGTGATTTGTGAGAGGATGAAGATAGGTCAAGATTATCATAAATCATATGTTGATCAAATAAGGATACCCTTATAGTTTAATTTTGTGGATCATGTGTTTCTAAAGGTGACTCCCCATCATGGGCAGTGAAGGTTTGGTCGTGGAAGTAAGATTTATCCCAACTTTGTTGGGCCTTTCAAGGTGTTATCTCATGTGGGAGTTGTGGCATATCGAGTAGCACTTCCCCCATAGATGAGTCGGATACATTATTTTTTCCATGTATCACAGCTCCATCATAATCTTCATGATGACTCTCACATTATCGATTGGGGAGAGATCGATGTTGATGATCATGCAACCTTTGAGGAGCGACCTATGGAGATCTAAGACCGCAAGGATAATGTGTTGTGTGGGCGTTCTATCCCCTAAGTTTGTATCTTGTGGTGACATTGTGGCATGGAGTAGAGTACCTGGGAACGTGAGTCACATATACGTTCTCAGTACCCAGAGTTTTTTGATGTTTATCTCTTTTCATGTAATTATGATTCCTTTGTGCTTAGACCTTTCATGATTTATTTATGATTTTCTTTGGTTGCTATAGTGTCTTTCTCTCTTTTGAGAGGTATCTTGATAGATGTTTTTTCGGTCCTCATTTCTTTTGGTGGGTTTTAAATTCTCGAGGATGAGAATGTTTTGAGTGGTATCTGATGTAATGGAATGGACCTCTTCGGTCCATCACTTTGTGAAAATATGGTGTTTGAGGTGTTATAGTAGGTCAAGGTGACTTATCCCCAATACTTTTCCAAATTTCCAATTCTATGAAAATTTCCATCAGGGAAACGTTCTATCGGTAACCTATAATGGTAGGTGAACAGTGTTCTATTGGGGAGGTTCAGGGAATAGTGTTCTATTGGTGAGGTTTAGTGTACAGTGTTCTATCGATGAGGTTCAGTGAATAGTGTTCTATCGATGAGGTTCAGTAAACAGTGTTCTATCAGTGAGATTCATTGAATAGTGTTCTATTGGTGAGGTTCAGTGAACAATGTTCTATCAGTGAGGTTCAGTGAACAGTGTTCTATCGGTGAGGTTCAGTGAACAGTGTTCTATTAGTGAGGTTCAGTGAACAGTGTTCTAATGGTGAGGTCTATTGGTAACCTCTAACAGTAGGTGTACAGTAATGGTAGGTGTACAGTAATGGTAGGTGTACAGTGTTTCCATAATGGTGAGGTCTATCGGTAACCTCTAATGGTAGGTGTACAGTAACGGTAGGTGTACAATAACGGTAGGTGTACAGTGTTTCTAGAACGGTGAGGTCTATTGGTAACCTCTATTGGTAACCTCTAACGGTAGGTGCACAGTAAATATAGGTGTACAGTAATGGTAGGTGTACAGTGTTTCTGGAACTGTGAGGTCTATCGGTAACCTCTAACGATAGGTGTACAGTAACGGTAGGTGTATAATGTTTCCAGATTTCTACAGTTTCGCCACTTTGACATTTCATTTGACGTAAAATACATTTAAAGACTTATTTTAAGGACTCTTAAGGCCGATTCAAAGTCCATAAATCTTATATTAATTATTCCTAAGGCCCATGATTTTTTTACTTGGTCAAACCATGTGGTTTAATGCGATCCTCTTTTAATGGGTAATTAAGTGTATCTTAAATTGTCACCCCATTAAATCTTCAAAAGGGATAAGATATCTTCTTCCCTTGCTCTTCCTCTTTGTTCTCAGCTATGAGATGCTAGAACCTTTCAATCCTTCCCATAGGAGTTGAAAAATCGAACTTTAATCCTTGGATTGGTTCCACTCTGTTTTGATGCAACCAAGTTGCATCGATCAATCTTCAGTATAAGGTGTGTTTTATCATCACTCCTTTAGGGATAATATTCTCTTGTTTATCCTTTCCATATTATAGCATGTAATCTCCATGATTCTAATGGGGTTTGATTGGTGCGGTCGTACCGTGGCATCCTTGGGGGGATGCAGTTGTCACGACAGGAGGATCGTGACCCGTTGTGTGGATAAAGAACGTGAGGAACTATTTGAGGTAGGGGATTCATTGCTTCTATTTTCTTTTATGTGAAACTATATTGTTATAATGTTTAATCCCACTGGATGACAAGGGAATTTACATAATAAATATTTAAACCATATAAATAAATTAATATCGATCATACGTTATTTCCCCTTATTTTGCTAGATAGTGTGATATCTATGCTTGTTTCGTATATCTGTTCATTATTGATAGAAATTGGTAAATAACATAAACTGGTATTAATTGATAATTGTTTGTCTAAAGATTAAGAGGCATGTAAATGAATCTGGTTCTTCTTGTTGTAATTTTAATGTTAACCAAAATGGTGCAGTAATAATGTTTAATTTTATTTTTGATAGCTTACTATTTAGGTTTCCCAAATGTGGAATCAACGTATAATAAATCAGTTAATTCAAGATGGATTAAAGAAATGATTGTTTGATAATTCTTTGAAGGGTTTTGAGTTACCCTCTTGATTGTTAAAGGGCCAATAGCCCAATTGATGTGATGTTTGTTTTTTCTATTGCTTGTGTTTTGATGTGATCCTAGATGGTCGTTGTGATATGTGGGGGCATGAAGGCTTTTAGTTGTGGTAGCAGATGATTCCTAGAGTGGAAAGATGCATCAGTTTATGCAGGTTGGTGTCTGGGAGGACACTAGGGATGATGGAATGGGATGGATGTGATTTTTGGATGATTGCTGATTCTCTGGTTGTTTATCTACTTTACATTTCCCCACTGCTCAAGGTAGTTGGTCTTACTTACCCTTATTCTGAAAGAGGTGAAGACACATGGGGTATGCCACGTGATTTCTGTGTTTAGGTTATCAAGGAAGGATGGGTATATGCTCTTGCTATAAGAGGAAAAGACTCGATGGGTAGTACATCTACTCACCGTGTTGATCCCCCTTGTGTTTAGTAGCATAGAATGTTTTTATATAATTCCTAGGAATGTGGGAAAGTAATTCTAAAATGAATAATTGAATTAATGGTGTTATCCCATGGGGATGGAGTTGCTGGAACATAATTATGAGGTTGTAATTTTGAAGAAACAATGGACTTTGGGTGTGATGCTAATGAAATTTAATGTGTAATTTGTTCATGGTTAATTAATGTTTAAAGAATTAATTAATGTAAAGTGGAACTAGTAAAAAGGGAATGAAGTAATCTAATAAATCTCTTTAAATGGTTGTGTGCTTATAGGATACCTAGTCTTAGAAGTAGCAGCCTGGAGTCTGAGAGACGTTAGCTACAGTTGTGTCTAAGACTAGGTTATGCCCATAGTGTGGTTGTGAATTATAGTATATTCTGTACTTTATGTGTTTCTATACGCTACTCCACCCTGTCAGTAAGGGAAACTGACACCCTCGGGATTTTGATCCCTAGGGGGTGTTTTCCCCAACATTATGGTGGGAGGATGGATGGTTGACTACCCCCTTTGGCCCCGCTCTCTTCTCTTGGTAGTGACTTGTGTTGGTAGGAAAATTGGTTAGTTTTCCCCAAATATGTGTGTAGAGGGCTGTAATGGCTTGTGGTTATTCACAGACATATATTCTGGATATAGTTTTCTATGGACTATTACAGGTGTAACATGTATAGGTTGTGATGGCTTGAGGATCCTTACTCGGTGTATGGGATGTAAAGTCTTGATTTATAATACCCGATGTATGATACACGTTATGCGAGCTATGGTGGCTCCCGAAAACTACCTGGTTACTTTGGTGTGTGGACGTGGTGGTTTTGTTTCACGAGGTGCATATTGTGGTGCTTTGCCCAGGTGTCTACGGGCAAGACTTTTTGGAGAGAGATGCTCAGGACGTGCGATGTTGGGGAAAAGCGGCAAACCAGTGTGAAAGTAGTAGCGGGGTACCCTTGATATTCTTTATTATATGATATTTTCCTGTATGTGTTACTTGGTGAGAGTATCCATGGTGAGGTTGGGAACATAGTATACCTCTTTTGGTGACGAGTTAGTTTCACTTATTGTTCACTGTGCTTTAGCATAATTTCTTTACTTTTTCACAAGAGGCTTCGGGGAGGATCCTACTAAGTTTACTAGTATACTCACCCTATGTATATATAAACTGTTTTTTAGGTCACTTAGAGCAGGTTGGAGATCAAGATGATTTCTACTATCTTGGGGTTTTAAGAGTAGTTCGGGCTTGTGGTTGATTCTTTTTTGACTTTATTTTGGGTACTTGTAGTTGTTCCCCTTTCATTTGAAGTACTTCTGCATGACATTTCATATGTGTACTTTGGTTTTCATTTATATTGCTATCTGAGTTGGAGTTGGTTGGTTTCTATCTTATATCTCTCTTCCAAATGTGTTCTCTTAGAGTTTAATTCCTCCCATTTGTGTGTTACTATACCCTCGGTGCTAGTCACTAACCCGGGGCCTACTGGAGGTGGGACTCGGGGGTCATTATCTCCCTTCTCACATTGCTAGCCCGGGAGGGATACACTTTGCGGGGAGGGGGTCATGACAGTTCTTGTTAAGGAAGACTATTTTTATATTTATTTCCAAATCTCATAGTAATGGAAATCCATAATGGAAAGTAGAACTTTTATGGACTTCATCAATGAAACTGAAAAAAAAAATCATAGTCTCTTACTTCGTGATCTATGAACTGTTTTTCTACCAGTCGTGCCTTATAAGTATTGACTTGTCTATCCAAGTCTAGTTTCCCTTGAATACCCATTTTCAACTAATGGGATCTACATCCACTAGAGGATATACCAAAATCCATAATTGGTTTTCATATATAGAATCCATTTCAGAATTCATAGCTCATTCTCATTTGGAAAAATATATGCCACTTACTATTTCCTTATAGGATATGAGATCATTATTATCACCTAATATTGATTCACTATCCTTGGTGTCTATATAACCATACAATTCTAGTTCTCTAACCTATATTGTAATTATTTTCAGTACTTGTGTCTCTGAAACTTTTTCTTATATAGGGAAATGTGGAATTTTTTCTAGTAAAAACCCTTATGTACTTTGAGTCTGGAAGTCATCTAAGTTTATCCCTCTCCTCCTATCTCTTTTATATATGTATTCTATCTCAAGTAATATTGTGTGTCTTTCCATTATTACATTTTTTTTATTAGTGTTTTTATTGGTAATATCCCATTATCCTTAGGTTATCCTATAAAAGTACACTTTATGCCTCTGGGTGAAAATTTTATGCTTAAAGAGTCTATAACATCTCCTTTACAACCCCACACATGTATGTACAACAATGTAGGTTTCTTTTCATACCATGATTGGTATGTTATACTGTATTCTACTTTAGTTTGTACTTGGTTTACCATTTTTACTATTTTTTGTAATGCATATCCCAAAAATGATAATGGATGACTCACATGACTCATCATTGATCTCACCATGTCGAAAAGGGTGTAGTTCCTCCTTTGAAATACACCATTCCAATGAGGTGTACATAGAGGAGTGAGTCGAGATAGAATCTTAAAACACATAAATAATCAATTAAGATTTCATTAATATATTCTCCACCACATTCTGAGAAAAAATTCTTCATATTCTTGATAAGATATCCATAAACTTTATTCTTATATTCCTTGAACATCTCAAAGAAATCTGACTTATACCTCATCATCTATACATATCTGTATCTACTAAAATCATCCATAAAATTTATGAAGTATGGTTACCCACCACTTTCTTAAACTTGAAATAGACCATACACATTGGTAAGAACTAACTCAAGAAGTTATTTGGACCTTTCACATTTTTAACTAAATTGGGATTTTTACATTTTACTATTTAAGCACACATGACATACACCAAGTGGTTTTAGTTCCAAGGAATATAAATATCCATATTTTTTCAATTCAGTCAAAAAATTGTTTAAATAAACCTTCCAATGATTCAATAGGTGGGTGTGGTATGATTCATGTGAAGTAGTTTCATTATCGATTTCCATTAATTATATCATTTAATCCAACACATAAAGACTATTATTTAAATGTGTCTTACAATAACATATGTTATATTTATAAAAGAAACAGAATTTATTCCAAAATTTGAACAAAAATCCATCCATATCATGTATGGATACAAAAATAATGTTCTTGGTAATATATGGAACATAAAATAAATCTCTCAAAACCAAAATCATTCATTATGGAAATGTAAGGTGGTATGCACTAAAAGCCATGGGAAAAATTTCAGTCATGTTGGCTACACATAGATCTATCTCCCCTCATTCAATATTTATTAATCTACTTGATTCATATATTTTAATACCTATGTTATAACCACAAGATGGATCTAAGACCTAGTTTATATAAAAAAATATATTACACTTGATAAAAATGCACCTGAAGGATCCCCTTTATTATTTGGATAGATTTAGTTTTTCTTCCAGTGGACCTTCTTACCACATGTGAAACTGATAGCATCATTCTCCCTTTCTTTCCCATTGATATTTCTTTTCTGGTATGGTTATTATAAATAATATTTTTTATTATATCTCTCCCCTTGTGATTTTTCTTTATTCACCATAATTACATAAGTATTTTAATGTTTCATCTCTTTATCAAAATCTAAATGAATATTGATCAGATCTGGGAGAGACTTATCAATGTTTTTTATGTTAAAATTTATTACAAATTTGGAGATTCTCTGATAGAGTGATGCAAGAATGAGATGGGTGTGTAGTTATTTAGGTATTTTAAACCCTATAACCTCTATGTACAAAGTGTATCCAATGATTTTTACTATGTGAGGCCCAGATGGCACACCCCCTCTAAGATTATTCTGAATGAGAACCTTGGATATCTCAAACTATTCATTTCGTTCCCTCTCTTAGTGAATACCATGGAGATGCCTAAGCATGATATAAGAATCCATGTGTTCATGAGAATTCATGTGTTCACTAGATATAGATAAAATCATTAAACATTGAATGTATACCATGTCATTTAAGTGTTTTTCATAGACAATAAACTCTTCATCACTCACCTCCATAGCTGGAAGATCAAAAGGTGAGGATTATTGAATATAATACTTTTTTATGGAACAAAATAGGCCAAATTTGTTGGTATTGTTCTTAGAGGATACTACTAGTGAGGGGATGATATTTCTCTAATATTTATCTCAAGGATAAAGGGCATAACGAACTTTCATTTTTTCAACAATTTAAAATAACATATATTTAGTAATTTTCTTGATTACAATTGATGTTAGGTGTAATGAATTTAATTTTATTAAGTCTCTAACTATATTATCAATCCCCAAGAGCTCTAACCATTTAACTCATAATGCCTAGTTTCTTATATATTCTTGTTTAAAAGAAACATATTCCCCTTCACATAACCCCAAAGAGGGGTGTTCATGATACTTGAAGGTATTTATTTAGTAAAGTGTTTTCCAACTATAGGCTAGCGACTCCTTGATCTATTGAGTGGTATTTCCAATCCTAAAATCCTGACATGGATTTCCTCAATACTTACCTCTAAATTACTTCAATTCTAGTGAGGGATACTTGTCTTGATGAAATATGGTTATTTCAACCTATAACTTTAAAAATAATCCATAATAAAAGTAAATTTCCCAATGAGGGTTGTTCAAACACTAAGTTCTATGGACTTAATTCCTAATCAAGTAATGGAAGTTCAAGTATGACATAATATTTATTTGAGAGATTTTATTTTATTATGCACAAAGTTATCTTGTTTTTTATTTTATGTGTATTTTTAATATTAAGTGGATTGTACTTAAGTTGTAAACCATTTTTTTATAAAACATTTACGAAATTTAGTGGATTTATATTCCATATTTTCATATTAGTTCATTTATTTATGTGATCTCAATCTTGCATCCATAAAATAAATATTTCATAAGACAAAAATAAATAAATAAATAAATAACATGATCATGAGATTATATAATGGTTGATTTATTAAGAAGAAAATAAATCAAACTATAAGCTAGGATAAAACTCCTTATGCTAATATTAGCATGCATTGTAGCACTCCACTTATCCACCTATGTATCACCTAGGTTGGTATTGTCTCTAATTTATCTTGAATTTCCTTTAAATTCCTTGGGATTCTCTATTTAGTACATGTATATATAAATCACATGAAGTTAAGGGAAGCGAAAGGATTGGTTGGGGGGATTTACATAAATTACATTGGACACATAGGCCCTATATAATAAAGGAGGTATGGTTTATTCATAGGTTATCATATCTAATTTAATAACTAATAAATGAAAAATCCTGAAATAAATTAAATTAAATAATGCCAATACATACATGGGTCTTGGTAAAGCTCATGATCAGTCATACACATGAAAAGGTTATGAAAAATTATATAAGCTAACATTCATTTATATTCATTTTTTATTATTAAGATAAACATTCTTGCATTAATTAATTGATTAATTAATTAATTCACTTTTATTTTAATGACTATATGAATTCTATTATACATATTCATTATAAATGAATTTATTGAAAATAAACGGAAAAACCAATAATTATAGATAATTACAAAGAACTAATTGAGCATTAAACAATTCTTTAAAACCCTTATTAAATTTTCAAACACATCTGGTGTCTATAAATATGATAAGGTTTAAATTCTACAATTAGTAATTTAATATAATTTAATTCTGCCCCTTATTGGGATACAACAAGGCGTCTACTTACAAGCTACACACCATGTATCTCAATTAATATGTTCCCAGGATAAACACTTGGGGATTCCTTGTGAACCTCAATTGGAATACACAACATGTAAAAACTAGCTACATACCATGTATTGTTCTTTCTTTGTTTCAACACATCCCACTAAAAGAATCAGTATGTTATTTAGACATAGAACCACAGGATGTCTACTCTAGCAACATGATTTGTGTTCTAATTTCTATGTGTCCTCTAGATTCACAGAATGGATCAGCATATACTTTGAATGCAATAAATAATAAACTACATGATGTGTAGGTTTTCAATATCACATGGTTTTGACCATGTATTTTCCTACCTGATTAGCTTGAATTTCTCTGTTAAACCATGTATACTACACAATGTGTATGGTAGATGCACGTCATTTAATCCAACAAGTCATGTTCTAGGTTGGATCAGTCTAGAGGTGGAGTTAAATAAATATGAATTATATAATTACTACTCATCATGTTGTGTATCCCACTACACAGTTTGGTACAGTTCACTTGGGTACACAGCGTGTACTCTGGCAACGTGTTGTGTAATCCCATGTTATCCAATCAAAATCCTTATCACTTCCCAATGGAATATTATATATTTTTTCATCTATTATTCATTATTTGAGAAAATTAAAACATAAATGATGATAATTAAAATGTTGAAATCATGTTAATTAAAATCATATTAATGAATAAATAATTGTTTAAATTAAAATCTAACCATTATTAATGATATAGATCAATGATCAAATAAGTAATTATACATTTAAAATATAACCACACTATGATACCACCTGTAGGATTCAGGCATAGTAGAAGCAGCTGAATGGGTAAATTAACTAAGACAGTTTTTTCTATTTGACATATCATTCAAAAAAAATCATACTATAAACTCTATGACAAATGAAAATTTTCCACCAAATATTGACATAGAGAAAACCCAGAACCTGGAGAGGACTATTTAATGTTAAATTTATAATTAATTAAATTATATTTGAAGAAATAAATACCTCATCTAAGGATATTTCATCAATGTAGATGGTGATCATCTAAAAAATACTTTTTGGATTACCTTCATTGTGTATAGAGGACCCCAAGTGTGGAATCCCTCTAGAGATGATCAAGACTTTCTCCTCTGATCTCAAAGAAATACCGATGGAGTGTTCGGTGATAGGGAAGTGAATTGATCATATTGTGTGGTTTTTCTTGATTTCTCAAGATCCTTTAGAATTTAAGGAGTCTCTCAAGATCTTATCCTTATTGATAGAGGGATAGAAAAAAGATTTTGAGGGAGAAATCAATTATGTGTAATGATTCTGAATTATCAATTAACCCTACATAATAGACATATCAATCTATTTATAGTACTAGTTTTTAAATTATAATATTATTAAATTATGTATTTGTCCATAAATAATTTGATAATTATTAAAAACCCTCATTCCATAAAATAATATTATTACTATTATTTTATGATGTGCGCTAACTAGCGCAATGATAAATGTTATTTTATTGTCTTACAAATTAATATTCATTGTCAGAAATGATCTTGGTCCACTTTATCTCCTCATCATTTATTGAATAAATAAATTATCCAGAAAGAAAAGAATAAATATTTATTAAATATTAAATAATTAAAATAAATATATTTTATTCATAATTTGGTAGGTAAATATTTATTTAATTTATACGATTAATAAAACATGAATAAAATTAATCATTAGTCTTGGGAATAATATTTATTCCATTAATTAAAATAAAATAAAATTTAATCGATATCAATGGAAACACTTAGTTTGTGACCCTCTATGATTATTTCTTATTGGTATTAGGTGGGGTACCTTAAAGTTTAGTATTATTTTCTAGTAATGGGTCAAGTCACCCAAGATAAATAACTTAATATTGCAACATCGACAACCACAAATGAATGCTCACTAATTAGTTAAATCCTTTTTTCAAAATATCTCATCTATAATGTTTCACATCTATTTTATCAACCTATTTGATTGATATGTCTTTATTTGATTATCTAAAATAAACACATCATTACACTATGTTTATGGAATTTAATTTGATGGTTATATTCAAATAAAGGGGTTACGACACTAACTTCCATAAATATGTAAGGGAAAAATCCTTCCTTGACCTATCCTTTAATAAAATATCATTCATGATGCACCAAACATACCCTACTTCCCATGAACATATAGAACTGTGATTTTGTTCAATAAATTTAAATTTGTGAGTCATGACATGAATTAATAATAACGTAAAAATTTAAGGATCGCTACATACGCTCACATATGAGAATATCTGATGACACCAAAACATATAGAATTTAAAATGGAAGGTCCTTCTACATAATATATTATCTGTAAGATTACCAAGTGTGAAAATAATTAGAATAAACATTATCTTCTTATGGTTACTCACTCTAGACAATCTACATATTACATTCCTTATCATAGTATGTTATCTAACCATAGAACTATAATTAAGAATATCATCTTGGACTTCAAGGTTCTCTTAATATATGGGAACTTCTATGGCCATATCAATATTATGGATACCTTTGTACATAATTACATCAAAGTCATGTAGAACAATGAAAAATATGTAATAAGATGTTTTTATTAATATTCAAATCTTTAAATATACATGTAATCACTATACAAAAAATTGTTTTCAGAACACAAACTCTGAAATCCATATGGCAGATCGTAGTGCCCTCGAGATAAGGCTTGGGATATTGGTGAGTCAAGTTTTATTAGGAGTAGTGGGAGTTTTTTCCTATTTTTATTGAGATGAGTGGAGATATAAAAGGGTGACCTAATATAGGGATTAGCCTGGGCTTGAGGGTGTCATTAAATATGGGAAGCATGGATTTATACTTTCCATTTGAGATTGATTCATGTAAAGGGTTATCAAATATGTAGTCTAGGAATAGAGATGCCTTTGGATTTCATGATTTAAATAACTTAGAGTGATTTTTGTATTCACATTTGTATTTAGAAAACATAATTGATTAGATTCCTAGCCTAAATTATTTCTGGTGTGGCTCTCGATTAGGTGTAGGATAGTGATCCTAGATAGTTGGATATAGGATTAATAGAGAATAGGTGTATGATTCTAATTTTGATAAATACACCTGAGTGGTGGGTGACCATTCGGTTATCCTAGACATGAGTTGATGTCAAAATTGTTGGAAGAGTGGATAAAAGATTCTTCTAGATAGATAATATTGACATGTTGTAGAGAATGGTCAGTCATTTGGGTGTGTGATCCAAGGTTCTAAGAGATGTGACTCACAGGAGCGTGAGTTGGGTTGTAGGAGTCAGTGGTATGGGAGCATACACCTATTAGGTTTCAATTATATAAGTTTGAATAGTGGGTAAGAACCACTGATATAATTATTTAACATTCATTATTCCTTGGAATGAGGAGAGTTAGTGTTAGATTAGATTTTGGAAAAATCCTTGATGTGTGAGGTCAAGTGTGCACTGGGTGTGCATAGTTTCATTTTATTTCAGATTCGTAAGCAGCCATGTATGGTTCTTGGACTGGTGGATTTGATGAGAGAATTATGGGAATAATGTCCCAAGGTGTTTTATGATAATTTTAATTGTTACTGCTATAGTGGATGGTGATATCATGGATGGATGGAATCAGGGGTTGATGGGATTGTGAGCATGGATTGGGAAGAGTGATTCACATGTGATATTTGAACCTTTTGAGAATTGTAATTGATAATCAGTATGAGGTAATCTATATGTTGGGGATTTCATTATTGGATTTTGAGGGCATGACCCTTGTTTCATGTGAAAATTTTATAGACCACATGAATTACCTCCTTCATTGATGTTTTTTTTTGACACTCGAGTACGAGTGGGGTAAATACATCAAGCAATTACATACATTAATGGAAATAAAGAATTCCATGTATGCTCTCTATTTTGTTTAGTAAATATATGATGAGGATGTTTTTATAGTAGGGTTCATCTCATTGATAATAGTGGCATGACCCTCAAGTTGGTAGTATCATGGTTGTAGTGAGATCGACCGATGGATAGTCAAGATAGCACCCGTATTGTCATTGTGTAGAAAATATTTTATGTGATTTAGTTCCTTAGTGAATACCATATTCAATGTTCATAGAAGTAGTGTGATGGAATCTGAGTATTGGTATTTGGATCATGATGGAATTAGTTGGAATTTGAGGTTGATTTGGATCAGAGTTATACCAATTTATAGGGGTGATATCATCATGATCTGTGTAGGAATTTGGTGATCCAACCATGGAATTACATTGATTTTTGGGTTTAGACATTTTTTTGGGTGTTAGAAGAAATTTTCATGCCTCTTAAAATTTAGGCACTGTGATCGAGCCACGTGATAGTGTGTTAGTGGGTACAGCTGGTCATTTTTAAGAAAGGTCATCCATAAGAGGACCGACTAGTGGTTATTCATGATATTGGGTGCAGTGAGATAAAAATTGCACCAAGAATTTCAATAGACCATTGAGAATGTGTTTTTGGTAAGTGATTCCTATGGTGGGGAGTATCCTTGATTGGAATAATCATTTGTAAGAAAATTATTTGGGGGTAGATCTATATACTTATCTATAAATTGGTCGATGATTCTTTGGTGACTCAAGATAGATGGGTATGTTTGAGTTCTACATCAGTGTTACTAGTCATGAAAATATAGTGACTCAAGACTTAGATAATAATACACCTTGAAATTTGGACTTGTGTGGTGGATGCTCATTGAGCATTAAGTACGAAACATGGATAATTGTGCATGAATTTATGACCATGGTAGGTCAATATTGATGGATGGTGTACCATAAAGACTTCTTTAGGATGAGAAGTGTTATCTTGGGAATATTGTAAAACATGGTTCCATGATGGGTTGGGAAACATGGTTCCATGGTTTCATCCCAAAGAATGGGTTTTTTTTTAGAACTAGGATTTGGATTGGAATTATGAGAGTTAGAACAACTTGAGAAGATGTTATCAGATATAGATTCTGACCTAAGTGAGATTTTAGGTTCTTGGGAGAAAATCAAGAGCTTTGGGATAACAGTTGAAAATTTTGGAATGGATCCACCATTGTGCACAGTCACTGCATTGTTAAGGAAAAACATGCAGGTGACCTGGGGAAATCATATGGGGTGTATTAAGCCTTGAGGTAATAGTGAAATTATTACACATAGTTACATAGAACTATGTATGGTGATTATATATTTCATAAGGTGTTACACTATTGGTCTACAACCGTGTGGAAAACCCGTTCAAGGGGGTGTAGCTCAAGACAACACGGGATGCACGATTGGCACACAATTTGGTAAAATTTGTGACCAAAACATGTGGTTGTCCTCATTATATTAAAATATATTAATTGACTGATTTTCCCCATCAATATTTTAATACCTCACCCCCTCTTTTCACCCCTCATGAATAGACAAACACGATGGGTTATCCCTCTATATTCCTCCTTCAATTCCCCAAATTGGATGATTTTTTTGTGGTGATTTTTATGCAATTTGGAGGTATGGTACCCTCTCTGTACTCCTCCTTATTACTTACCTTATATATCTACCTGATTTTAGTTCTATTGCTTAATGTTTTTTCAAATATTCCATCAAAACATGGTGGAATTTTCCCAAGATGATTGAGATATTTCTCAGCATGGATAGAGGATATCCTGGGAGGATAATTATATTCCATTTCTCACCATTTGGTTCAAGATACATTGAAATATGAATTTATCTAGGGTTCTAAATTAAATTGGATGAAATTTATGGATGATT
The DNA here is from genome assembly GCA_963277665.1 of Viscum album. Lineage (NCBI taxonomy): Eukaryota > Viridiplantae > Streptophyta > Magnoliopsida > Santalales > Viscaceae > Viscum > Viscum album. Next base: position 641,866,090 of record OY728123.1, read on the forward strand.
TGATAGTGGTTGTTATATATTTTGCTCGATATGGTTTCAGGATCATGTCACGGGATGATTTCCTATTGTTTCTCATGGTTTTAGAATTTTTTTACCACTGGGTGAGTTTTTAGGTAATAGTTCTAGTTTGATTTAAATTGAATAATTAATCATAAATTATTTACATTAATTATTAGGTTATTATGTATTGAGTTAAGAGCTCAGCTATTTATATGAATGTGGATGATTCTGGGACAAGCTTAGGTAGTGGTTGAACGTACTTAAAGGAAATGGATTTCTATAAGGTTAGTGGTCCCCAACTATACCCATATGGTTTATTGTTTTTTATGTGTGTCATGTTATATGTGGTAATGGTATGTATGAATGATTTAACTTTGATTAAATAAATTTTTTTATTGAGGTGAAACACTTATGGATAAAACAATAGTGTTAAGGGATATAATGGACCCTTGATCATTAGGATGATACCTTGGACATCGATGGTTAGGGATTGATTATAAATATGATCCTTGAGATATATTAACCAATAGGGTAACAAAGGAAATAAAAAATGAAATATAGTGGGTTGAGATAAGTTCTCTTTCCTCTCTTGAGTTGGGGTGAGTGATGCATTGAGAATGGTTGGCATAGGGATATTCCATTAGGGAACCTTGAGATACCTTGTTTCCTATAGGATGGTTGATTAGATAGTGAGGATAGTTTCCCACCCCCATGAATATGTGGGTAACTATGTGGGTATACCCTAGGCAATAATTATGGATAGTTTGGGTGAGAGTAATGAAATATATTAGTATTAAAGGTAGATGTGCATTTTTCAATCTCTCTAGTGTGACATCAATATGGATTTCCTGATGAGGTCGTTGATTCCATGATAAAATTATTGTTATGTTATGGGATGTTTTTCCCTCAAAGTGATGGGATTAACCCAAGAGACAATAACATGATCGAGGGGCCTATGTAGGGTACCCATACCTTTGTGTGACCTAGGGGACCTCAGTGGGTGCCTCATCCTTACATTGACTATGAATAGGGTTATTATGGATAGAAAGTATCATTGATCTCAGGCATCACCTTTGAACATGAGGATTGATGGTGTAGTCTTACATGAATATATTGGGTGGGATGTATTAGAAGGACCGAGAGGGATGCCTATGTGGGTGATATGATGATATTAATTGGTCTAATATAAAGTGATTAAATGAATGAGATGGTATTAAGAGATTATTTGAATAGAAAGATCAATGTTGAGTTGTTCCTTGAGATGTGGAACTAGGTTTGAGATACTAGTTCCCTAGTAATGATCTGGTGATCCTGTGGGTGGTCTTTGATGCCCTTCTTCATGAATGCAATGTGAGAAATTATATAAGGGTGTTCCTTGATCGTGTATGATATGTGATAAGATATTATGAAGAGGAAGCTATACCCCTATGATTATATAAGATATTAATGGGTTGATTTTGGCTCTCATTGATTATGTGAATATGTTTACAGGTGATGTTATTAATAGGATTAGTTTCCTCCATTGAAAAGGGGGTTAAATCAGTGAAGAGATGTTTTTCTAATTTATTTTCAATAAAAATAAACATTTGTGACTTGTTGGAGTAAGATCCACTAAAAATAAAAAATATATTAGCCTCATAAGAACATGTAGGGTATAAATTAACAAGGAACACATGATTTTTATATGTTTTAGAACCAATGTTAAATCGTACTCCTTCTCGTGGTTTCTTTCCATCCCAAACTATGATTCTCTTATCTATAAGCACAAGTGAAAACCAATTACAAGAATTCATGAGTCATCACACCACACATGTCAAGAGTCACACCCAACATCATATCTTTATGATAAAGTAAAAAAAATATAAATATAAGATCGATAACATCACCAAATAAACTCAAACACTTTGGTAAAAAAAAGATATTGATATTATTCCATGAGCCTCTGGAATATACATGGGAAAATATCCCAAAGCGATGACTTTATTTTTCTGAAAAAATAATATCATACTCAAATTAGATCTCTTAAAACCATGATATTAATCAGATGTTGATCACTAAAAAAATACCTTAGCTTCAAACTCTTCTTTTATTTCTTTTCTCATCAAGTATAAAAACTCGTGTATGATCATAAACAAGAACTACTATACATCCATATCTCTAATTTACTATAGAAAAGAATGCATGTATTCATAATAACCCATGATATCTATAACTACAGTCCAAAACCATAACTACATTGTGGATTATATTTTCCCTTTTATAGTATAAATTAAATCAATATTTAATTCACTTAAACAACTATTTTGAACTACTTTGAAAAATTATAGAATCATGGCTTAAAAAATCATATGATTATGCAAGAATTAAAAATCATCAAATCATTATCATAAAATTTCCTCCTCAAAATTATTGAATTTTTGAAATATAAAAAAAAATAAGTATGTACATAGCCAAAAAATTCAAATTAGAAATGTGATTTCCCAAATCACATACACCATTTAATTATTTACATCGAATAGAAAAAAATTCCTATGTAGAGAATTTGGTTATGTGAATCATAATTATTCTATGTGGTTTCAGAAGCATATATGTATTAGTGAAATAAATCATTTGGATATGTCATTGTATTCCCTTGTCATTGGATCGGCTATATGATTTACCTGCATCACTAGAATCACTTATATAGGAATAAGCTATGTTGGAAGTTCAATTATGTGATACTGTCCAAAACTCCTACATAGTATATTTAGCTATGTGATTCCTCTATGTGTAATATTTTTATATTTGGACCAAATATGTTCTTAAAATGCTTACATGAATCTATAAAATTCCACATTTTACTCAAAATCACTTAAAGCGCCTTCATTTGTCTTCAAACCAACCTTAATAACACATTATAGCATCATGAAATTCTCTTCAATGATATATATTCTTTAAAAACAAGATCAATCATCATCAGAATTAATGAGTCCCTCAATAATGGTTGTCAAAAATAAAATAACCCAATCTCACCTTTAAACTAATGGATCTTCAAGCTTCTTCAAACCAAGTTGCAAAACTATGTGGTACATCAATCTTACCCTATGGATTTTTTGAAAAAAAAAATCAAACACCTTGAATTACCATGCCTCAATAGAAAAATCATAGACAATATCATTTAGATGTATCCTAACACCACCCTATAGAATTGTCACTACCCATTATAGTGGTACCTATGTTCTGACACCCCAAACCCACCTTCAATAGGCCAAGGGCTGGTAACTAGCACCAAGTAGGCATGTCACTAACATGGGAGGAATTGCCTAAGTACCTATTACACACGCACATCTCCAATTAAACAAAATGATGAAATGTAAAAATAACTAAAAAACCAACACATCCATACATCTATATCCCAAAACCATAGTACAACATGAAGTAAATGAAAGTAAACAAGTCCAAATACAATCCCACCAAAAATAAGTATGTAACAAAATTTCAACCTAATGTTAAAGGTACTGGGACTATTTTCTGAAATCCGTAAGAAAATACCTTGGTATTCTGGTCTCACAAATCATTGTCTGGTCCTATTCCACCTTGAACTCCATCAAAATGTCGGTCATTGGCACAAGACATGACACATCTGAGAAAAGCATGTGTAGGGGTGAGTATAACAATACTCATTAGGACACCTCAAAACTACAAATCATATAACAAAGGAAATACAGTTAGCTCTACAAAATTATATTTTAACAATAAATATAAAAGGAATATCCAGATATACTCAATAGAGACACAAATTCTAGGAGTAAGACACAACCATAGTAAAACAAGCCTAAGATTATAACTCAAAGATTAAACAAAGCACTCATTCGAGAGAACACACTCTTGAGTATAATAGAACTAATGACGTCTATCCGAGAGGTAATTCTTTTTGGGTATCGTCATATGAGAGATAATGCACTGAAAGATCTGAAGATAATACGATACAACATATGAGGATCACAACCAAGCCCATGGGATGATACCAACAACTCCATACGGATTAACCTGATAAGTATAGGATCAATTCTTGGTATGATGGGTCACATCAATACCCAGAACTCTACCTAGGGCACGAAGATGAATATATGATCCCACATCAGGCCTCTTGGGGGGGATTTCAAAAACTCTATCCAGGAAGTCCTGCTGAAGGGATCATTGTCCTAGGTGTAGGAAATGATTTATACCAACGTTCAGGTAAAGGATATGGGGAATGAACCCTAAAAAATGTGTATAAGATATGGAGGATATGAGATCTAATCCATGTAATAAATAGTACATAGTGTGTATAGAGGTTAGAAATTGTGTCCCTTGACCCCGAGTTCTGGCCATGTAAATAGATCATGTCATTAAAATTGTGTCCATGAAGAAGGATAGTACACGTAATGTAGAGGGTTTACATGTCATGTACCTTTATCTGAGATCCCTCCCATATACCCCAATCGTGTTCTAGTACACGGAATCATCTTGTGTATCCATTCACAAGTACCAGTACATGGGGTATCCTATGTACATGTTCTCGTTCATGTTGTGTGGGGGAGTACATGTCGTTTAGCCAACCCGTGTACTCCACCCCATGTATATTTATTGTCTGGAGTACATTCCTAGTTCATTTAAAGGAGGATAAATGTCATGTAGTTAAAAACTACACACCCTGTTTAATGTATTTTTTCTGAAACCCTTATTCTTACCCCCGCTCGATCCCACACCAATGCCGCCTTGAAATCCTATTCTGATCATGAAAAAACTCATGGATTTACTTCATCCAAACTCCTATAAAATCATTAACTATAATTTGGGGTTAAAATCTATTTTGAAAATTTATTCTTTTCATCTTTTTATCATTCGTCTATCTCACTTAAAATTTGGGGGTTTCCAAACCGATCAGATTTGTTCCCCTCTCCCACTACCGCACCTCTGTTGCATCATACTGAGTCTAGATCAATAATATCAGATCATTTCACCAAGAAACATGTGTGAAATTATTGATTCATCATTAAAACATTGAACCACAGACCAAGGGGTCGCCCACAATGAACGAGAAAGGAGGGAGAAAAGAACAAAGAACATCAATGAGGAATGAACCTGGAAAATGTTTGTGTTGGCCTCGATTCATTCTTGTTAGAATGATAAAGGAAGAGGAATTTAAAAAACATTAGAAATAAACCCATAAACCAAGAAAATATAATCATGTCCCACAATATGCATGATCTTTGAATCAATTCATTCATCGATTGATTAACATTCATCGTAGAAATAAATAACGGGGAATAAAAAATTTAAATCACACACCATACTTCAATTTGGATAGATCACTAGTAAAGAATGAATTTGTGTCATGTTCATTTGAAAGATCCTTCAAATATAAGGTGTTTCAATCGCTGATCCATGATCTCATTATTTTCCACTTGAGAGAATTCCACCATCATTCTCTCAATGGATCTCCAATGGATCTAGGGTTGTGTGGGAAACCCTAGTATATTTTCATAGCAGTCTATATAATGACATAACTATCATTGCATCAACAAAATGAATTAAAATAATTTATTCTTAATTATTTTATTCATTTTTGGGCCCACAAAGACTCTTCCACAAATGACCTATGCCAACAAATGTTAAGTCACACCTAGGTTAAACCGCTTGTTCTAAGTTCAACGATGCTCTTAGATTTCTGATCTGAGAACCCATTTAGAAGTTATTTCACTTTTTTTTAAACTACATGCACAAGATATTTAATATATTTAATATATTTCAAACATTTATTCTTGGCACATCAAAACTTGGAATCACATGTCCTCTCAGCACCTGGTCTTGAAAATAATCTATATAATATTTAAAAAATAATACATCGAAAATTAGAGTCATTGCATTCTCTCAACCATGGGGATATACGTCCTAAAAATCCAAAACATGGGCTACTCAAAAAGATAATGGTACTGATCAGGAATCTGATCCTCCTACTCCCATGTTCTCTCCTGAAGATTCATGTTCTGCCAACGAACATGCACCAAAGGAATCAATCACCCACAAAGGATCCTCTCCTACCAATCCTAAATATCCACTGGGTACTCAGAAAAGGTATCTCTATCCTTGATGTCTACCTCTCCCAAGTTGATAACGTGTGATGGGTCATTCACATACCTTATCAGCTACAACATGTAGAAGATTTCATGCACCTCATATAACTGTGGAGGTAGACCTAAGAGGTACGACACCTCTTTAACTATACACAGTATCTGGAAAGGTCCAATGAATCTCTGATATAGATTTTCACCATGGATAAATCTCTATTATCCACATTGAGTTGAAACCCATAGGAACACATGGTATCATTCCTTAAACTCCAAAGGCCTCTTTTTCTGTCAGAATAAGACTTTTGATGGATCTAGGTAGTTTTCATCCACTCTATGATGATTTTCACCTTCTCTATTGTAGCTCATTCCAAATCCAGGCCCATGAGTGCTGACTCTCTTGGGTCAGTCTAGTAAAGTGGTGAATTCCAGGGTCTCTCATAAAAATCCTTGAATGGTTCCATACTGATGGTGGAATGTTAGATGTTTTTGGACACAAAATCCACTAGTGTAAGGTGATCCTCTCAATTATGACCAAAGTCAAACATGAAAGATCGCAGTATATCCTCCATAATCTGAATGGTTTGTTCAGTTTTCTCATCAATTTTTGGGTGAAATGCTATGATCAATAATAATTGGATCCCAAACACCTCCTATAATCCATTCCACAATCAGGATATAAATAGAACATCATTATTAGAAACAATCATCAATGGAACTAAATGGATTCAACTATCTTCTGAATGTTTAGGCATCCTAATCCCTCTACTGAACTCTGATCTCATATAGCTAGGATGTGGGATGACTTGGTGAGTTGGTATATGATCACCTAGATAGAATCGTGTCCCCTAGACGTACGTGGTAATCCCATCATGAATTATATATATATCTCATCCCTATTCTATTTTAGCACATCAATGTGTTGATCTAAACCCACTGGAACTTAGGTTATTAGCCTTCACTTTCTGATAAGTAAGGCATCAAGAGACAAACTCTAAAACTCCTCTCTTTATCCCTATCCACCAAAACTGACATCATAGGTCATATTATATCTTTCCACACCTAGATATACCACCAAGGGAGATATATGAAACTCTATTAGAACCTCTTCTCACAATTTCACAGGTATAATCATGTGTCCTCTAAAAATAATGACATGCTCCCCACCATTTGAATATAAATTAGGAGCATACCCTGTGGATATATGACCATGTAGGGTCTCACAATTGACATCCCCAAGATGTGCCTCCCTGAATCACTATAAGAGAGGAGGGGTGACAACTATCGATTGGAGGTAAGATGCTCTATCTCCATCCATAAAGGATAACTACAATGAGGAAAACTTCTACAATGCCTCACTCAATAACTGTAAACAAGATCTCTTGCTGAGAGAATATTCTACCACATTCCACTTCCTAAGAGTGTTCCACTTGATAGGTTATCCCTTACGAGTAAAATCTATCATGGGTGATAATATCTGAGAGAAATTGGGTATGAATCTCTGGTAATATAATTCCAACCCATGGAATCTTCATACCTCTTTCGCACCCTTAGGTGGATCCCAAGATAACACCACCTCAACCTTCTTCAGGTCCACTTATGCTCCATCTGCTAAGATAACATGTCCCAAAAAGTGGATTTCTTGAATCCTGAACTGAAACATTGAGAGATTTCTATAAATCTGGTGCTCTTTAAGTACGTCAAGAACAATCCTTAATTATCTCACATGGTCCTCCTCAAACTCCAAGTGAACAATGATATTATCGATGAAGACTTCCAAGAACCAATCTAAAAAGGGCTAGAAGATTCGATTCACGAGTCCCATAAACACTATTGGGGTGTTCTTAATTCCAAAGGGCATCACCATGTACTTATAGGGACAGTAGAGACTTCTAAATTTTGTCTTCAATATATCCTCATCCTGTACTCACAGCTGGTGATAGCCTGATCTAAGGTAAATATTTGAGAACCATTGTTCCCCTCTCAATTAATCAAATAGGTCATAGATCCTCAATAGTGGATGCATGTTCTTCACAGTCACCTAATTTAAGCTCCAATAGTCCACACACAGCCTGAAGTTCCCATATTCCTTCTTGGAAAACAAAATTGGGGCTGCCCATGGTGAAACATTGGGTCTCATGAAGCCCTTCCTCTGAAAGTCCTCTAATTTCACTCTCACATCACAATGCTATGCAGGATCCATCTAATATGATGGAAAATATATCGATGTCATCTTGGGGTGTAGATCAATGTATAAATCTATCTCTTTGTAGGGAGGTAAAGCTAGAACATATTTGAGGAACACATCCTTATACTCCACCGCCGCTGTAGGAAATTGGAAACTCATAACATACATTTCACCAAGGTTCATGCTATCCAATTAATGAGTAATCGGTTGAACCATCCTATGCACGAGTCCATCCTTCCCTTCCCATGTTTCCTTTTCACCAAAAAAGGAGAACATGTTTCCACCACTATGGACACACAACACCCTTCACCTAAAATAGTCAATCTATGCATGAATTATAGATAATCAATCCATACCAAGAATGATGTCATAAGGATTTGACTCTATGACCAAGATATCCCAACTAAAACTCTCACCTCCAATATTTAGGTCATAATTTCTTCATAAGTGAATGATCACTGAGTCTTCTCTAGTATGTGTCTCCAAATGTAACGGTCAATTCAATGGTTCAACCATAATCTCTAAGTCTCAAAAAAGATATGTGGAAAAAAATAATGACTAGAACTTGTGTATATTAGTACGACATCTAAATTAGAAAATACATATATCATACCAAAAATCATTCCTTGATCCCCTGGGATATAAGCCTCAACTGTCTGTAGCTATCCTCACCCCTATCCTCCAACTCCCTAAGTCTGATGTGGACCACCTGGAGGTGGTGGTGGTAACTTTTCAAAGCATCGACCACCTTTTTCTGCTCTCCCATCTCCTCTTCCACATCCTTCGTCCTATGGACCTGCCTGATCCTACCGTTATCTCTACTAATATGGCCCATCCACTATGTCTCTATTAGTTTTATGGTGGGTTGGAAAATCTCAGGTGAGATGTCTCCTTTCATCACATGTGTAGCACTGCCTCTCTATGGGATTACGGGACCCACCTTGTGAGCCTTGAACTATAGATCATATGTACTAATACCTTCTTCTAAAACATCTCCCATTTACAAGTCTTTGAGACTGACGCCAGCTCCCTTTTGCTGAGGTCTTCGCTCCTCCTTTCCCACTACTAATAACTATCGATTGTAACTTCTCATCCAATTAAAAATCAACCACTAAAGATCTCTCTATAACACCATCATAGGTAGGAATGCATGGAGGAAATTTTTTTTTCTCGGATATCTCTACATATACCCCACTCGAAGGTCTGGTCCATGAAGAAATGATCTCAAACAATATCCATCAATTACCAAGAATGGTTGGTAAACCTCGATGAAAATGTATCCATTATCATACTACCATGTTGGAGTTTCATAAGCTCATGGATATGCACAACTCTCAGTGTATCTATTAAGAACTCCTCTCTAAAAAGACACTTGAACTCAGTATAAGAAAGAGTTGTCTCATCGTAACACATGGTAAATAAACCCCATTATCACCATGTTGATCCATAAAGAAGGTTCACTACCAAAAACACCATCTGATCTATTATTATCCTGACAAGATAGAAAACTCTAGTCACCACATCAATCCAGATCCCAATCACTTATGGTTTGGTCTCACCTTAGAACTTGATGTTTCCTTATCACAGATACTCATGAAATGTGCTCAACCTTCGCTTCTCATATGTAGGAACTATGGGTACCATGTACTACTCTATAGGTGGTGGTATGGCCGGTGCACTGTCTAGAAGAAACATATTAGGAACTGGTCCATGTATTGATTCTTCACCACTGAGGGGATTATCCTCATGATCTTCATGTTGAATCCTAGCTGGTATACATCATAGAGGAATCATGAAAAAAACAAGGTGTACCACGGTCAATGAGTATATATAGAGAACTAACTCAAGAAGGACATGAAAACCACAAACCATTCCTATATGATGAATGTACCATTTTTTCCTATAACAAGTGTTCTCATTTACAGAGTTGAAAAGTAGGTTATCAGAGTCATGGTGTATGGATACGTCGGTTGTCGCAGCAACACTGGATTCCCTAACCTGAAATTCCAACTCAAAACACTTAATATTGTTTCCCCAAACCAATATCATAGACTCCCAGTCCTAAAGTAGAACCAATCACTCTGATACCACTCTTTTATGACCCCTACAAGTGGGCCCATGCCACGAATCCCTAAGGCCTCCTCTAATAGGCCAGGGACTGGTGACTAGCATGGAGTAGGCATATCATTAACATGGATGGCATTTCCTAAGTACCTATACACCCACATACACATTTATAATCCCATAAAATGTTGAAATGTCAAAACAAATAAACAACCAATGCATTCATACATCTATATCCCACAACCAAAGTACAACCGGGTGTAAAGGAAATTAAATAGGGAAAAATACAAGCCCACCACAAAGAACTTTGTAGAACAAGTCAAACCTGAAAGTAAAGGTATTGGGAGTACTGTATAAAAGCCGCAGGAACAAACCGCAGTCTGTTTGGTCTCAATAAGAACCATCTAGTCCTAGTCTTCTAAGGACTCTGTCAAAAGTTCAATCATATTCACAATACATGACACATGCGGGAAAATCCTGTGTAGGGGTGAGCAAAAAATACTTAGTAGGACACCATGAAACCACAATGAATATAACAAAGTAAATATAGTCATCTATACATAGGTATATTTCTATAATACATATAATAAGAATATCCATATATACTCAATAAAGATGCACAGTCTAGGAGTAATCCACAACCATAGTATACCAATCCTAGGATTCTAGCTCAAAGATTATATGAAGCACTCATCCAGGAGAATACACTCCTGAGTCCAATAGCACTGATGACATCAGTTTGAGAGGTACTAATTTTTGGGTCTCATCATGAGAGATATAATACACTAAAATGTCCAAAATGAATATGATACAACAGATTAGGATCATATCTAGGGCCATGGAGTGATACCGATAAATCCATCTGGATTAACCTACTATGTAGAGGATCGGCACCCAGTAGGATTGGTCACATTGATACCTAGAACTCTAACTAGGTCATTAAGATCAATATAGGATCCCACTCTAGGCCTCTCATGGGGGATTTTAAAAGCTCTATCTGTGATGTCCTGCTGAAGGGATCATTGTCCTAGTGGTGGGAAATAATTCGTACCAAACTTCATGGAAACTATAAGGGGAACAAACCCTAACGAAACTTTTACAAGATATGTAGGATAATAGATCTAAGCCATGTAATAAATAGTTCATGGTGTGTAGAGGGGTTACAATGTTGTGTCCCTTTACCCTAGTTCCTACCCATGTAAGCAGTCTATGTCATTCAAACTGTGTCCATGTAAAAGGAGATTACACGACATGTAGATTGGTTACAAATTGTGTCCATGTATCAGGGGTCCCGCCCATCTACCCCAGAAATGTTCTAGTACACTCCATCATCACGTGTATCCATGCTCATGTAACAGTACATAGGGTATCCCATGTTCATGGTCTAGGTAATTCCATGTGGGGGAGTACATGTCATGTTGGCAACATGTGTACTCCACCCTATGTTTGTGTACTATTTGAAGTACATTCCCAGTTCATCGAAAGGAGGCTACACACCATGTAGTCAAGGAAAACATTCCATGTGTGTTGGGTTTTTTAAGAAACCCATATTCTTCTTCCCATTCATGCCTGCACCATCGTTGCCCTGAAATTTTATTCCAATCACACTGAAACTCATGGATCTACACTGGATGAACTCATCTACAACCATTCTCTAGAATTTGGGGTTTGAATCCACTAGTAAAATATATTTTTTACATCTCATTTATCGTTCTTCTGTCTCACTTGAAATTTGAGGTTTTCCAAATAGATCTTATTTTTTCACCACTACCACCATAGCACCTCTGTTGCATCGTACCAAGTCTAGATCTACAGTCTTGAATATTTTCACCAATAAATGTGTGTGTAATGATCGATTCATCAGTAAAGAGTTAAATAGTAGACCACAGGGTTTCCAACAATAAATGAGAAAGGGGGATAAAATCACAAAAAACATCCATCATTAACACACCAAGTCAATGTTCATGTCAGCCAAAATTAATTTTAGTTAGAATGAAAAACAAATAGGAATCAAACAAATGTCATAAATATTCTAATAAACAGTGAAAATATAATACCATCCCATAATACTTACCATCCATGAATAAATCTGTCTGTTGATTGATTTAAGTTCTTTATAGAAATAAAGAATGGGGAATAAACCAAATTAATATCACATGCCCTACCTCAATTTGTATTGATCACTAGTGAAGAATGAATCTATGTCGCATTCATTGGTGAGATCCTTTGAATCTAAGGTGTGTCGATTGTTGATCCATGATCTCATCATCATCCTCCTAGGATAATTCCTCCAAAATTTTCTCAACAAGTCTCGAATGGATCTAGGGTTATGTGGCTAACCCTGGGATTTTTCCATAGAAGTTTATTTAAATACATAATTGTTGTCATGTTAACAAAATGAATTAAAATAATTTATTCTTAATTACTTTATTCATTTCTATGCTCGTGATGAATTTTCCACAAACAACCCACACCAAAAAAAATTTAGTCATAATGAGGGTAATCCTCACATTATGAGTTTAACAATGCCCTAGTATTTTTTATCTGATCATCCATTTATATGTTTTTTCACTTATTTAGGAAAACCATGGGCAGATGCTATTTAATATATTTCAAAAATTTATTTTAGGAACACTGAACCTAAGAATTTCATGATGTCTCAGTTCCTGGTCTCAAAAATAATCCATAAAATATTTAAAAAATAATACATGAAAAATATGAGCCATTACAGGGATAATCTAATGTTTTTGAGATATTTTTATCTCTTCATGATAACCATGTTTAAGATGGGTGACTCAAATGAAATTTATTATTCTCAAACTCTTACCCCTATCACTTACACTCTCCCTCCATCATGGACTTCTATCCCCCATTGGAAACATAATCTTAAGGACTATAGAGGTTCTTAAAAAACTGATCAATTTTTTGGGGAAGGATAAACATGTAGTTTCAGCCTCAACTCTAAAAAAATCTCATGTGGCATAACTGTTGTAAAGATATCTGCAGGCTCCTCTTTTTTCCAATAAAAAGAAGTATAATTTCAACTTAATCCACATTCTATTTTAAAAAATGATATCAAATGTCAACATTTTTAGATCAAGATTGTAGAACTATATATTTAAAATATCAATAGCACTTTTATTGTCATAAAAAATCTTCAACAGTATCTAAACATCAACCCACAAATCTACTAGTTGAACCTATATCTATAGATACTATGTAAATACATGAGTAACTACCATATACTCTAATTAATTTTATTTGGGTCCCTTAAATCTACTTCTTAATATATTATCTAACACATCCATCATCAATAAGAAAAACTTCAACTAATATGGATCTATGATCTATACAGTCACATGTCCAATCTACATCAATGTAAAAAAGAAAGTCTATATATGTACTACATTTATAGAGAAATCAATAATTCAAGGTGAATTTTACATATCTTAAAATTATTTTAAATCCAAGCATATGTGAATCCTTTGTTTAAATTTTATACCTAGGACATAGAGTCACCACATAGATAATGTTTTCTCTAGACTTTGCAAGATACAATAGGCTATCAATCATACTTCTAAATTTCTTTTGATCATTCACATTAACTTGTTTATCTTTGCACAAATTTTTTCAACTGATATAGGTGTAGATAACTCTTTGAAATTATCCATTATAAACTTTCTCAATAACTCTCTCGCATATTTTCCTTGTGAAATAAAGATATAATCTGAGTTATGCACAATTTGTAAGCCTAGAAAATAGTTTAGTTACCCCAGTATTGACGTCTCAAATTGATTCTATATCTTCATAGTGAGTTCCCCACAAAAGAAAATATTATTACTCATAAAAATTATGTCATCTACATATATAATGAACATCAATGTGACTATGAAATCCTTTTTAAAGTATAATATGTTTTCAACAGTGCCTTTGGAAAACCCAATTTTTCCCAAATAATCATCAAGTTTAGAATATCAGGCTATTGGGGCATATTTCAAGAATTACAACACTTTATTCAATATATATACTATTTTACCATCATTTTCAAAAATTAAACCCTCTAATTTTTTTAATAAATACTTATTATTCAAGGTCACCATTCATAAAAATATACTTTACATCCATTTGATGTTCCATTTTATGCTTATGACATGACACTTCCAAGAACATTATTATTGTTTTGAGTCTTGAAACTAGATAAAATGTATCTTAAAATTCTATTCCTTACATTTAAGATAATTATTTTCAAACAAGTATAGTTTTTTTGCGTTACTTCACCTTTCTTCTTCATTATTTTCCTCAAAACCCATTTTATACCAATAACATTTTCAGTTTTAGATCTATGATAACTAATTACCATGTAAAATTATTCTCAATTTTTTTGAGTTACACATTAATATATTATACCCATTCATCATGTTCAATAGCCTAATCCACTATTATAGGATCAACCTATGACACAAGCCTTGTTTGGTTATCAAATCTTATCCTTCATCTGGCCTGAACTGGAGCATTTTGATTCCCATTAATATTCTTAATTTATACATGTTTCTTTATACCATGAAAATAATTTATTTCATCACCATCACCTTTTTCATCATCATTGAAACAATATTAATTATCATCATCTATTTTTAGGTTTATTTCAGAATTTTTTCAACCATTTTTTTAGAAATCTATTCTTTGTTTTATGTAAGATATTCAAAATCATCTTGAATATTCTAACTTTTTTCCCTATATTTTCATCAATTTTTACATAAAAACACAAAATAATTTTATACAATCACTAGTTCCATCACAAGTATATATTAACAATATATAAATAGCCCATAAATACTCCATCATCATCCTTTTCTTCAAAATTCCCCATCCTTTATCCTTTGATTTTAATATAACAAGGGATTATAAAGTCCTTGAAATGTTTCACTATATTCTTATTTTGGGACCACATCTCATAGGGTGTATCATGTGTCTCGGGTCTCAAAACACATATATTTTGAATAGTCATTGTTTTACACAATACTTTTCTCCAGAAATATTTTTAAACTTTATTATCATCTAATATTTATTTACTATTTAAATAATGATTCTATTTGTACTCTCTATAGTACTATACTATTTTGGTGTATAATTTGTGCTTAAATTTTAATGAATCGAACCATGTATCTAGTTAATTTGTGAGAAATATTCTAATTGAGGTGTTCGAGTAAATTCTATAGGTGTTTAGTGGAGGAAGGGAGGAGTTATTAGGTTTTTTTATGAAAAGGGGTGTTTAGAGGATGACGGTAGATCCTAGAAATAGATCACTGGTGGTAGATCTATGGTGGTAGATATCTGGTGTTATATCTATGGAAGTAGATCTCTAGTAGTATATCTCAGGTCATAAATATCTAGAAGTATATCTCTGGCAGTAGATCTCTTCCGGTAGATCACTAGAGGTAGATCTTTGGTAGAAGATCTCTGGAGGAAAATCTTTAACAGTAGATCACTAGTGGTAAATCACTGGTGATAGATCTCTGGTGGTAGATCTATAGTGAATCTGTTTTTTCTAGAATTTCCAATTTTCCCCTTTGATGATTTTTTTGATGAAAAATGGTTTTAAAGACTTAATTACTGTAATTTAAATTTGTTTTAATATAGGATAATTATATCCTCTATTTAAGAAAATTCTAAATACATTTTAATGGTTATACCGCATGGATTTGATGATATCATCCTTTAATAGTCAATTAAATCCATATCAAATCCCACAAGTTTTTGATCTATTCAGTCTAAAGGAAATATCATTCATCCATTCATTACAGCTTGATTTCTCTCGAGACGATAGGTCCCAAATCCTTTTCCCTCAGATTCATGTAACTCTATAGTCTGAGTTCCTTATAGGTGGTTTCCTCCTATGCATGCACCACCGGTTTTTGGTGTGGAATATTTCTGTAAATATTATTTCTTCTAGGTAGGGAATTCCTTTGTTTCTCCTTTATGCATATCATACGAGGAGGGGTGATTATATTTATCTATAATAAAATGGTTTCATGAATATTAAAAAATATAAATTAATTGGTTAAATTAATTTTATAAGGGAAGGGGGAAACAATCATTTTTTACCATTTTGATATGGTTTTTGTTATTGAAATTGTATAGAATAAATACCTGCTGAAAATCATGGTTATTGGAAGTCCTTTATTATGTTTTTTATAGATGTTGTGGAATCTTCTTTGTTGAATTATTGTCATCACATTTAATTTTAATTTTTTAATTTATTATATCTAGATAAGAAAATAGTATCCTTGGGATTATATGGATTGTGTGAGAGCACCCCTAAATAAGGAAGTGGAACTAGAGAAATCCCCTATGCCTAATCCAAAAAACGATATGTGTGTGGTGTGGAATTTGTTTGTGGAAACGGATTTGTGTTGTGTCTTGGTTGCATTGATGATATGCTTTGAAAATGGTTATATTGTGATGTGTGCGTAGTACGACTATGATGGTGGTTTTGATGAGGTTGTGCAATGGGGCTGCGAATGTGGAGGTCGACTTATTGGTATGTGTAAGTT
The DNA here is from genome assembly GCA_963277665.1 of Viscum album. NCBI lineage: Eukaryota > Viridiplantae > Streptophyta > Magnoliopsida > Santalales > Viscaceae > Viscum > Viscum album. The sequence goes on from OY728123.1 coordinate 641,882,988, forward strand.
GGGATTTTTTTTCTATTATATGATGTGTTATGCTAGTTGACCAATTGGAGATGGTATTAAATACATGATAACAATTTAAAATAGAAATTTTTGACATATAAATTGATAAATGATTGTCTAGTTTAAATGATTAATTTTTATATATGAATAAGGGGGTCGGAAATACAAATAAAGGTGCATGTATAAATGAAATGGGATGCTAAATAATGTTGAAATAATGAATGAAAGAGGTTGTTAAATTGGAATCAATTATTATTGTGGAATATTGATATTATATAAATGTAGATTTAAAAGTGGAAATGTAATTGTGGCTTGTGTCTTTTTATACAGGGTTGTGTATTTAGTTTTGGTAGTGGAAGTGGAGGATCCTGTGAGATGGATTATTCCTTTTTTTAACCTTTAGAATGGGGATTGTTTTAAGTTACTCTATATGTATATATATTATATATTCTTGTGATTTTGTATATTCACCCCACACACATCGAGCACCTAGTACTGACAACCAAATGTTTTGGGGGTGTTTTTTCCAACATCCTGGTGGTGAGGATGGATGGTTGGATACCCGCTATTCCATGCTCCCTCTTTTAGGAGATGATGGCATGAACGAGCTGTGATGGATAGAAGTAAAAAAGAACCACTTTATATAGGTTTCAATATGTGATATTATGGCCCAGGTGTCTTTGTACGAGGTGATATGTGTTGACCCGAGTGTTTTCATGTGAGATGATGAGATGGTTTATAGTGGGGGTCATTCATGGTAGGAAGAGGACATGTGGTTAATTTCATACATGTTCATGATACCCTACCACTCTGGTTATGTTATGTTATGTGATGGACTAGGTGTCTTTGGAAATATTTGATGTGATATTTAGTTGCATGTGAGGTTCTTGGAATGACGTCATATATGAAAGAGGTGGGAGCAGCAAGACGTGCGACATTGGGGGTGAGAGTAGAAAATTAGTGGTAAAGTGGTTTGGGTTACCATATCATCAAAATACTTCATATTATGTTATCATACATGGATGCATTAATTGTTGAGTGATCTATGGTGAGTATAGGTTTGGTTAGTAAACCCATATAGGTTCTGTTAGGTTGAACTATTTTCTAACGGGTGCATTAGTATACTCTTTTCACAAGTTCATGAGTGACTTTGGTTTTTCTACTAAGTATACTTATATTCTTGCACTGTGTATATATATATATTGTTTTTTAGGTTTTTAGGAGGACTTTATAAACTTTTATGGACATTACAATCTTTAACCTTAGGACATTTTTTGTGTCTCTACTTTATTTTTTTTCTTTTGGGTATTTACTTTAGAGAATTTTACCTATATCACTTTTATTTATAAATGCATTAGGGGGTGGTTTTTTTATTTCATTCTTATTATTTATTGGATTTTCTTGGAGTTTATTCATCTTTTATCCTGATACTATTTATATTATAGAGGCTAATGCCTCCCATATATGATATTTTTATACCCTCATTGCAAGTCGCTAACCTGGGGCCTAGTGGAGGCGGGACTCATGGGTCATTATCTCTCTCACCTCAATGAGGTATCTTTAGAGGGAGGGGTTTTAATATATTGTTATCAAAGGATTATGTTTGATAAATAATAAATAGTTTATATTTAACAATAGTGAGTATTTCGTGGGTCGGTAGGAAAATAGTTCCAGTGCACCTTGGTGTGTGACATGGGCCAGGGAGACCGGCTAGGACAAGGGATTTTACAGCCCCCCATGATCTAAAGAGAGAACTATAATCCTAAAAAAACCAATTGAGGTGGAACCACTTGTATTATAGTGTTCTATGAGAGGCACATTCATCATGATTTATTGTTCTTATGATTTAATGAGGTGGTTTTGGGAATTTAAGGAATTTAATTACATAAATCATAAAATTTTATGTGTGTTTATCATAATTTTATCTTATAATAATTGCTGATGAACCATTATTATTTGATGAATTATTCTTATAACCTGAAAGGAAAGAGTAAAATGGTGATTAAATTTCCTAGTCTATTTTTCTGAAACCTTTTTAATGCTTAAATGTGTTGTTTCCTTTCCTTTTATGTCCTTATTCTTAATGAATTGATTTCTTTCCTTTGTTAAAATAAATAACATTCCATCATGATTTTATAATGTGTTTGTTAAGGAATAAATATTAGTTTATTTTTTTAAATAACAGATAAATTTTTAAAACCCTTATAAATCATGCCTTCTCAAGTAGATTTCATATTGTCATGATAAAATGAATTATTTTGAAACCATGCTTAGTATTATTATGGTTCCCATGTTAATTAATATGTTATGTGTTACTTTCCATTCATAATTTATCATGATCATGTGTTATGTACTTGTTGTAAAACTTTGTTTTAGACATTTAAAATCTATAATTTTTGAAAAAAACAATAAACATCCTCATTATTGAAAATTAGTTTAAATTTGGAAACCATGACAATAATAACCTGCTCCTTAATGTTGGAATGATTTAACTTTTGAAGTATTGATATAAACATATGTTGTAAGGATGTGTTAGGATATAAATTCTTGTGACATTTGTTTCTAAATTTTGAAAAATGATCGACATGATTTTTGGTAACCTATTAAGTCTTGAAAGAGTTTAAAATATTAAACTTATTCTTTTAAGACTGCTGATAATTTTTAGTACTGAAATAACTTTGTCGTGCATGTTAAGTCATGAGTGGACTATTATAGGAATACTATCTAAAGCCGCTTCGGTGGTGGAATAGCGGTGCAGGGTCGAGGGCCAAAGCAACGGTGTTCGGTGAGGTCTGGGGTTTGATCCACACTTTAGGAGGAATTTCCGCCTCCCATGTACCACTCTTCTTGCCGGGTCACTCGGTGTCTCACCGAGTGGGCAGAATGGGTGCACTTCACCTGGCTGACGGCTCGCTGTGACGAACCATCGTTGATCGAGGTGTTACCCCGCGGGATGCAATGTCATCTCAGCTGACAACGGCTCCTCCCCGGCAGGGGCATCCCCGGATGACCCCTTCATGGGGAGGGGGATTCTTGAGTGTGGAGGGTTCTAAAAGGACACTCTCAGGAATTCCCTTTTACTAATGTTAATGTTACTATCTAAAGTTAAAAAAAATTAGTGACTATGTAATTTAAATTATATGATACTTGATCATGTAGCATGTTTAATATGTTTTATTTAAATATGTAATTAAAATGATGTTACAAATATTTCAATATATAAGCATGTTTTATTGAGAAATTAAATGATTAAATAATGTTTAGTTAAAGCAAGATAAATCATGAAACATAGTAATAAAACATGTGTAGTTTTAATTTTGTGATTAGGGAGCGTGTTTTATTTTGAGAATTATAAAATCAAGTTTTGTATTTAATGGGTTATTTAAATTGTACACAAGAACCTAGAATGTGAAGTTTTTAAAAAGAATTTGGAATTGTGTTTCCTCTATAACAAGATGAACCAAGAATGTCTTGTTTAAGAATATTAAAAATGACGTGTGAGATGAAATATGTTCCTTTTTATCTTTAACTTATTTTTATGTTAGAACTATTTAAATACAAGGTATGGTGTTTTGCCAAAAATTAATTGAGAATGTTGAGTGTTGTTTGTGGTTTCATTGGTATTGTTTCATTGAAGTGTTGATATATCTTTTTAAAAATAATAGTTTTTAGAAACCTTTCTTTCACTATGATTATTTTAGATTATGAGAGCCTGGATGTTACTAGTTAATTAATCTCACCATTCACTAAAAGGATAATCACTTATATATGGTTAATTAACTAGTCCCCTTGGAAATTTTAAAATTATGTGATAATACTCATTATAAATATTGAGGTTAAGTAATACAATCCCCTAAATAATTGTGGAATCCATAATGTTTTGATTCTATGTATGGTCATTATTGTTTTTTTAACTTAAGCAATGCGCGATAAAAAAACATCAAGAATATGAAGAGGGGGAACCTGATCTCTGATCAAGACGTGTTATAATTTTATGTGACTAAAACTGTGTGGGAGAGTTAGTGTCTCCAAAATTAGATAATATCTTGACATGGGAGAGATAATTACTTAATTTGTGTGCTTAGGGATTTGATGTGTTATGATAGTGGTCATCATTGGTTGGGGAAATGAGGGGGATGATATGGATCAGGTGATTATATGAAAAGGTAGTTTCTTTTGGATGGTAAATTGGTGTGGTGATGAGGTTGTGTGAAATATATGGTGTATTTTTATGTTGGTTGGTGATTTTTTCTATTGGTTTTTTTGTACAATAGTGGTTATTTCTGGTGAACAAAATGTGTGGTTTTCATGGTGATATGGCTTATGTTGTGTTATGATGTGATTGTATTGATGGAATACCACATGTAAGATCATGTCTACTTCTAGGTACGTCTCTCTCTTATTTTTTCTTTAATCATTCCTTTTGGTTGTGTTTTAGTCATGAAATAATTTTTTTTAATAAACACAATCTTGGGTTACAAGGAAACTTGAGAAGGGCCCTAGAGTATCCATAAGGAGAGATTTATTGGTGAAACTGACCTAAAGTTGGGGGATGTATTATTGTTTTAATTAATTGAGTCCAGGAATAACTAGGTTATGTGTTTCATGGTTTCTTATTGAGTTGATAAACTTTAGAAGAGGTCCAAGTTGTTTAAGAGGAAAATGGGATGAAAAATAAACTACAAAATAATTACACACCTTGTAAAGGGATAACATGTCGTGTACTTTTTTATGGGTTTTAATAAAATAAATCTAATGTGATGGGTTTTTTGGTGAATTACATTAAAACGATTTACACAATGTGTAACTACATTACACATTGTGTAAATGTCCGGCCTCCTATTTTGAACATTCTATACAATTGATTTTCATTCGAATCTATTGAATCTCCCCTCCTCTCGACCCTAAGGATTTCTCCAAGTGGTTTTGGGGTTCTAACTTCCCTTATGGATGTCCCATTTTTGTGAGTGATCCCTAGTAGGTGGTTTTGGTCTAGTTTTTTCCTTATCTTCCATCTTCTCCAACTGTTGTGGTTAAATACATTGACCAATTTCATTGTTGGTTTTTATCTTAATCAGTTTTAATCAAGAAACCTCATTGAAATCATCCACACCTTATTCCTCATGGGCATTGTCCATTGGAAGCATTATTTGATTGTCAGTTAAAGGTAGGGGTCTAAATCTTAACCCTATGTTTTGATAAATGTCAAGTTTATGAAATATTAGGATAGAACCACTATATTGTGAACCCAAATCAATTAAATAAATGTATAATATTATTCCTTGAATACCTTTTTTTCAATTGGATTCTGACATGTCTTATGGATACCCATTGGGTGAGAAAAACATTGAATATAATTGAATTGATGTGACCTAGGGTTATTTCTTGTTAGAGAATCCATAAATTTTGGCTTATTGATTATTTATATATATATTAATAAATTTTGATATAAATTAAATAGATATTTTAAATATAACTGGTAATTATCATAATTAACCATTGAGATATATGAAGTGATATTGTGATATCCATGTCGTATGATAGAGATTGTGTTCCATACTGTAATGCTTATATTTTTGGCTTAGCCCTGACACTTTCACACTTATATATTGTAATGTTGATATTGAGTGGGATCAGCATAGTCCCATGCTAAAATACTTATAGAGATTTGGCTATGCCTATTCCTATGCAGCATTGATTAAAGGGATTTGTCCCGGATGTTATAATGCTTATAGGTCCTTGAACCGGATTTTTGTGGTTATACCATGGTTATATGGTTGTGGTTTCCATGGTCTTAAGAAATGTCCAAATATATTATAGTATGGTGTTGAATTAGGTTATTCTATATTGGTTATATGGTTATGGTTTGCATGGTCATAAGACATGCTCAGAGATATTTGACATGGAGACGAAGCAGGTTGTTTTTGTATTTTATTAATTGTTGAATTAATTAATACACTTATTTATCACTTTATTGAATTCACTTATTATTATACTAGTTTAGTTTAAAAATAGTGGTGTCAACCTACTGATTTATACTCACACCCTATTTGGGTGATCATTTGGTACCTGAGCAAATTATGTGGATTCAGGTTTGGACAAGGGAAAAAGAACTTGTTGTTGATTTCTTGTTTACAGATGGGCTGGAGTTTGGAGATGGGACTGACATGGAGTTTGGGACTCGAGAATTTGAGCCTTTTATTTGTGTATTCTAGTATTTTTCTTATCTTGTACTATCATTAATTTTAGTTACATTATAGCATATCATTCCATTATTCCTTTTTTATTTATTGGGTTATTCTATTAGATTTTATTGTTTCCTTCCTCTATGTATTTACTTTGATTATTTTCCATTATATTATGATTTTTTCTACTACTTTGACACTTCATACTGGGGGGGTATAGTCTCCCAACTATAGATTTCACACCCTTTATACTAGTCGAAAGCCTCTTGAATATGGGGAGGTGTTCTTGAGGTCTCATTAACAACCCTTTTGTCCACATGAGAGAGTTTCAAATTGGGGGATGTTACAAAGTGGTATCAAAGGAGAAGGTTTTCTTTTCTTTTTCCATAGAGTTTGGGAAAGTTAAAAAGGAAACAAATATGTTTCGAGACTTGGTAATAATCTTGTGTGTGTGATTATCTAACACATGTATGGGGGAAAATATGAGTACCTAGGGATGGGGTTATTGTTGTATTGTGTTCTTGTAATAGTTGATGTTATTTAATGTTATTAGGTGATTCACATGTTGTGTGTGGTTATTATTATATGATCTTACTTGTGGACTGTTGTGTCATGAGATAAGGATACATGCCTTATAATAGATACATAGGGATATATTAACATGATTTTTTCATAATAGGGGAATATCTATTTTCTCATGTGATATATAATTGTTTGTAGAACTATTATATGAGATATCTGTTTCACTGGATAAATAAAATCAGTTGTTGTGTCATGAAAAAATACTTATAATGCATGTCTAAAGAGACCAAAAGTTAGTGGTTCTTATTTGTAGTCACATGTTGGGGTTAAACTTATTACTAACCAGTTATCTAAGGTGTGTGTTTTCTTGTAGAGAAAATTCCTCCTCATCATATTCGACTCAAGAATTAGAAGAGTGGAAATAAAAACACTCTTAATTAATTCTAATCGAAGATTCCTATAGTTCCTGAGAATAATATGGATATTAAGCTTCATTAATGATTCATAATGGTTATGTGGTCTATGGAAAGGGACATTGTTTGAACCGTTCCGTTGAAGTCTAAGCTGACAAGAGAGTTTTAGCTACAAAATCTTCCTATGTTTACTAGAGAAGGGGAGCCCCAAATATTAGAGTTCTAGATTGAGTCGGTCCAGAAAATCTTCAAGCATCTTGAGACACCCATGGATATGAGGGTGACTCTTTCTGTGTATATGCTTTTTGGAACTTTTAAGTGTTGTTGGGGTATTCTAGAGGAAGCTGGGAAGTAGGATGAGCTATCTTGGAAAGATTTTGAGATGAATTTCCTAATCCATTACTATCCTAAAACCATAAGGGGTGAAAAATCTCATGAATACATATATCTGACATGGGTGGGTTTGTTAGTGTTGTACTATGCTGGATGTTTTGCTAATCTACAGCAATTTGTGACATATTTGGAATCTTATGAGACCTCTAGGGAATGATGTTTCTAGGATAATATTCAATATAAGATCATGTCGTACGTAAAAAAAATTCAATCATCTTTGAAGTTTTGAAGAATTTGGAACTCATCATGGAAGGGAATCTAAAATAGGCATCGAATATTGGACAGGATGTTTCAGTAAGGCGTTCTAGGAGTTCTTCTTTGAGTGGTAAGAAGCGCCATTATGAAAGTATTTTCCAAAGGAGTAGTGGACAGTGCATTTCTGGAAATGGAAAACCATCTCAAGATCGTGTTTCGTTGCTGTAACACCCCAAGATTTCATAGTACGTTATTTCTTCAAAGTAATTCAATAACTTGCACTACACGCAACACCGAGTTCAAGCGCACCATGACTTAACAAACTAGCCGTTCAAAAGCGGTTAAGAATAATATTAAATGAATTTTGAACTATATAAAATCCTTATAATTTTAGAATCCATATTATGAGTTTCTTAGACATAATGTAAGAACTAATTCATTTTTTCAGATAAAAGAAGTATTTTTTTAAAAATGCACTTTTACCGCCTTTTAATGGTGAACATTTTTTAAATCCAATATTTGAAACTTTTATATATTCAATTTGACAAAATAAACTTTTTCATTAGAATCGGGACATAAGAATTTAGTTTCAATAAATTTTTGGTGTTTTTCTTATAACTTTCATATTTGGGTGAATAGTGAAAAATACTATATTTTAACAGAAAACAACTTTTTTAATCAAAATAAATTATAGTGTTAAATTATACATTTTAATGTTTTGGAAGTATAGATAGATTATATTTTTACCATTTAATCCAATTCTGGCTATTTTAAGTAATTTCACTTTGAAATAGGACATAATCAAGTGTCAATCTTTTGATAGTTATTGTTTCTAAAAAATACGCCTTTCGGTTTTGACAACAGGAATTAATTTTAAATTAATAAATGAAACTTATATGTTTTTAATTTGGTAAAATGTACATCATTTTTGGATTCATAATATCAAAATTATCCTAGGGTTAATTTTTGGTATTTTTCTGAAAACGTTAAATTTTTGATGAATAGTGAAAAACACTAAGTTATTGTTTAAAACCGGATTTTTATTTAAATAATAATTTATTTTATTTAAATTTATTTTTAGGTCAAAATAGATACATAATACCTATATAAATTCAATGTAATTCATTGGAGTCAGTTAATAATAATTTTAGATATATATAAAATTTATTGAACTTTTTTACCGTCTTTTACCCACCTCCTAGGAGAATTTGTAAATTTACATAAAACATAATTTTACCTCTTCTGTGAGTTGAATTCCAAAAATCCGAGAGACACAATTAATATCAATGAGTAAAATGTGGTTCAATAAGATAAAAATAATTTTTGGTGAATAGTGACTTTTTACTTTTATTTACAACGGTTAAAAGTAAATAGGGTAATTAAAGGTAAAAATGATATTATTATTACCCTAACACATATCCTAATTCTATTTAATAAGTTTAATTCGACGAAAAACAACCTTAGGAATAAAATATGACCCTTTAGGCCCACTTGGATTACATTAAGACATTTATTATTATTTTATTTAAATAAGAATTAAAAGAGATAAAATCAATGTTTAATAACTAAACAATTTTTAATATAGGGTTATACATAAGATAAATTCGACTATAAATATTCATTAGAAATCTAAAAAGATTTAATACATAGTGGTATTTTATTTATAATTTTTAGATATTAAATAATTAAATTTATTAAGGACACAATGATGATGCAGTAATTACCTTATTAATGAAAGAATCAAATAAATGGTATTATAAAAATTAAAATAAATATAATTTAAACATTTTTATCACATACACGAATTTTATAGGTGAATATGACATGTTATTATTGATTCAATGTATTTTTTTTTGAATTAATCATGTTGTTATTATTTTACCAAAAAAAATAAATACCAAATAGTGTCAAAATTGGCATAAAATAGTTTTTAAAACAAATATTATATTATTAATTGATATAATGGTTCTAAAAATATAATGATCATCCAAACGACTTATATAATAATATATATGACATTAATGAACCAATTGGGGTTTTATTGGAAGTATATAGTAAGTTTATTAACCATATCGTGTAAGAATACAAGAAGACACGGTAATAGTTAAATTATTTAACTTAGAGTTAAATATAAATGATAAGGTAACAATGGTAACATAAACTTGTATAAAACCTATTGGTTGAGTATATTTAGACCCATACCCACCCTAGACTCGAAATAAGTCACTTTGGAGCCATTATAAACCAAATATTAATTTATTATAAAATAATATTTTTTAAGTTTTTTCAAAGGTGCCCCTCACCCCTCTTATAAAACGGCACTTCCCCTTCTCTCAAATTCACATCTCCAAATCCATTTGGCTCAGCCAACCCCTGCCCAAATACTCTCTCAACGATCCTCCCTTAATCCTAGAGGCCTTAGTTTGATCATAAAGTCAACCTAAGGATCCCTTTTGATCAAATCAAAAGGAAGAACCCAAAGAAGAGGTAATGATTTCACCACCCTCTTTCAAGTTACTTTCTTCTTCCACTTACTTTTTCTTTGTTGTTTCCATTCTAAAATAATAAATCCATTATATTATATATACTATGATGTTATTATAATTATGGTACAACCAAATTCATTATTCTATCCACCCTTTGAATGACATTTCACCATACGTGCGTACGTACGGCTTACCGTCTCCCAGTCGTGGTGTAATTGTTATTCAATACATTATTATTTGGATGGGTATAATAATTATGTGTATTTGATGTAAATAATAAATATAAAATTATAAGGATTATTTATATATGATATACCATCCAATTATATATTATTTTAATATCAAAAGAATGATATTTTCGCTCGTACGTACGTACGGATTACCGTCTCCACGACGCGATGAGATTCATTTCCAAGTTCACCATTCATCGACGATTATAAAAATATATATTACTAATAAGTATGTAATATATGACATAATAATGCTACTGGAGATATATATATTTATATATATAAGAATTTATGTATTTACATATATATTATTCACTTACTTCTGTTCAATACTATATAAAAACGGAAACAGAGTTTATGCGTACATACGGACTACCGTCTCCATAAATGGTGTTTTCCATTTCATATATACGTATATTATAAATATTTATATTCTAAATATATATAATATATAAATCATGTTTTATATTCTTGAATTATTTAATTCATGATCTAAGTGATACAATCAAGAGTAACAAGTTAAAACATGTACGATAAAGAAAGCGATTATTACCCGAAATATGAATATAACATGGAAATTATTATTAAATGGGTAGTATAAAGTCATAAATGAAAAATGTATGATATCATAAATATTAATTTTGTTCTTGTATAATTTAATAACATACTATAGTCTTCATACATGAGGTTAAACGTACCCTCGACTAAATGAAAGTGCAAGGTAAGGGGTTTTCATCTCACTCCTTACTCCCGTAAGATTCATGCCATATTGCCACTATTACCTTTTGTGTGGTGTATGTACTTCCCATACTTGTATTCATTGTGTAATACACTTTAATTTATGTGTATTTACATATTCATTGACTGATACTTCTTTTATGGGGTTTATGTTTCATAAGATACCAAATTGGTAAGGGTTTTTTTCACAATTTCATTATTATCCGAGATTGTTTATGTGTAAGTATTTACTGGAACATTTTTATCATCCATGTCCATTTTTTATAAAAATTATTTCAAAATGAATATTTTAAGGATTTGTGAAAGTTACACTTTATCAATATCATAATTTTAAATGTTTTAAAGATTTATCTTTATAAATATTTTTAATTAATGTCCATGTTTTCAAAATGATTTTAAGGATTTATTTATATAGACATGAATGTTTTGAAATGATAATTCTTTTCAAAAGTTTCAAAGTGGTATGGGACACTTTGATTCAAAAATATCTTTTAAATTACCTCCTTTATAAATGTGTGAATTTTAAATTATTTTATGAAAAGGATATTTATCTCAAAATGTTTTACTCATCATTTTCAACTATGTGAGCATCCTTTACTGGATAATATTTTTGATTAAGGTTGATTTATTATAATACAATCTTCTATATTGTATTGAATGATTAATGATATGTTTGACTTTGGATGTTCTATTTTTATACCATTCATGGTTTATGGTTAATTTATTAACATTTCATATGCTAGTTTTAATATGAATGTTTATGTTATGTTTCAACTTTTTCATATGAGGAATGCAGTGGACTTAGTAAGTGATGGGTGGAGCCTGCTATAGCTCCTCGATGCATCGGTAGGTCTCATGTGAAAAACTAGTGTCTTGGCACAAGGCCTTGACAAAAAATTTATTTGTAGTCTTGGCAAGAGGCCTTGACTATGTGGTAATGATGTCCGGTATTAGGCATTCCCTCATTATGAAATTAGTTATTACATGTGATTATTCGACTATTAGAATATCCATGTGAATATTTATTTGGTAATGTTTCATTTATTTTTACCATATTATGTTCAAGTTTATATTTAAAAGGCTTTTATTTTTATTACACATCTTGCCTTAAAAGTTTATAGCTTCTGCTAAATTATTTACACTTACTGAGCATCTGAGCTCACCCCTTATATTTTATTTTCCCAGGATTCCAAGAAGTATATTATGATAGATATGCAGGGTTAAGCTAAAGGGAAAAATGTAATTATCAAAGAACTATCTATGTTGTGTTTTATGCTTCAAATTTTAATGTAACATTCATGTATGTAATCTATTTTCCAAGACTGCTAAACTGATCAGTCCTTTGGGACTTGATTCCTTGCAATTGTGCCAATGTATTAAAATAATGCACCCGCTCTGGGTAACTGGGGTCAGGGCGTTACAGTTGGTATCAGAGGAAGTTTAGCAATAACCTTGGAAACTAGATTTAGATAAACTCTGATTAGAGAACATTACCCTAAGATAGACTTTAAGGATTAGTATAGAATAACTTCCTAGAATTTTGGTAATGTAGAGATTTTGTGAGTTTTCCAAACAAATACATCCATGTCTGGATACAATAAGGTAGAGGAGGATTTGGCACAGATGTACCTTGGGGTAAATCCCAAAAACAACGCTTTGATCTAGACTCGAACGGGAACTGGTGCACAATAATGGGCCTTGCATCACTCTTGGTTACGACACTCCCGGAGGATATGCTTTGGATAATTCTCATTTTCTTTACAAATCATTATGAAATATTTAAGAGTATATATCTCCTCAAAGAAAATATTTTTATTGATTATATCCATAAACTGTTCAATTTATGTTAGGTATTTTACAAGTTTGGAATTATTCATTGCATTTCATAAACTGACCTAGTGTATGTCATTGTATAGAAATGGTGCCCAGTAGAAGGAATGTGTACTCCAGCAATACGTATGATCCAAGGAGTAAGAAGGGTCATATATTTCATAGTATTAATCCAACATTTAGAAGGAAAATAGTCTACCATGTATTCTCAACATATGAAGAAATAGTATCTTGTGTTAATAAGATAAGTAAAGAATTCTCTGAGTCCTATGGATTTGAAGGGAAGCAAGAGAAGAAAAGGATGGAATAGAGAAAGTTGGATAAAGGGAAGAGGGAAAAGAAGGATTTTACAATATGCGATAAATGTGTAATGAATCGCCTTGGTAAATGATTGAAGGGAATGGGAGTCTGTTATAAGTGTGGAGAAAAAGGACACCAAGTATGTGATTGAAAGGTTAAGAAAAAGTTTTCATATGAAAAATGTTTCATCTTCAAGGCATTGAGACACTACGTGAATCAATGTCCCATTCATAAGAGTATACCGCAAATGATGTTATTGGAAAATAATCAAGTTATGATACTACCTCAAATGAAGAGGAATGACTATTGTTCTTATGTTGTTATTATAGACTTATTTCATTTGAGTGTTTTATCAATAGTATACTGGTTACATGTATTATAGAGATAAATAAGTATTGTACTGTAGTACTATTTTATTGAGAATTTGAGATTATATGGTTCTAAGAAAAGTGACTTAATAGTAAGCTACACTTTTTGGAAAATACATGGTTGAAGGAAAGGTAATCCTTAATATGGTCCTGATAATGATGTAGTGATTTTGTAATAAGAGATAGTTGATTTTGGTAATTTATGATGTTTCGGTGTTGTAAAAGAATACATGATGAAGGCGTTCACATGTTATTACCTGCAAAAAAAGGATCCTCGTTATGTTTAACTTCCTTATATATTTTGGACTGAGAGTTTGGATATAAGTATTTTAGATAATTCTAAAGTCTGGAATGGATTAAGTATGAAATTGGATACTATTGTTAAGGTTATTTTTGGATTTCCATAAAAAGGACAACACAGAGGTCGGGCGGCAACATGTCGCGTCCGACAAAGCCGCAAGACTTGAACCCGAAACCGAAGGGCGACAAGGGTGTATCACCTACCACTGACCCACGTGATGTCCTGGATTGAATAATGTAGTTTTTTTTAAAAGGTCAGGTAGATGAATTATAAATTCATTTTTTGGAACCCTATACGAATAGGATAAATAGAATTTTTTTCAAGTTATATTATCTTTTAGAGTGAAAGATGAGTTTGTGGTAGAAATTAGTTAAAGGATGAACTCTACTTGACAAGTATACATTTTTTTTCTTCTCTTATTCTATGAATAAATAATTTCTTAAAATTTAGGTAAGGCTTCTTAAAACAAAAAATGTGTTATCCTAATACCTTACATTTTGTTGAACCGATGGTATTTAAATCATCATAGATTGGTGGCTTTTTGGCCAACAATTCTACAATTGTTTATGACTGATGACCTCAATCACTCCCTATAAATATTTACATTTTTCCTCTAATTATGTGTCTCTAATTTCCACCAATGTTCTCCTAATAGATATCATAATTTGGTGGTGAAATTTTCATTCCCCTTTACCTATTATTAAGACTAAATTTTATTAACCCAATTTCGGAAGTGGGTTTTCCCACAAAGGTATTTTATATTTTCAACCTTTTATTTTCGAAGAAAAATTTCAAATTGCAAGGACACAATTTATTGAAGGAGGGAAGAATGTAACACCCCAAGATTTCATAGTACGTTATTTACTCAAAATAATTCAATAACTTTCACTACACGCAACACCGAGTTCAAGCGCACAACGACTTACCAAACTAGTCATTCAAAAGAGGTTATGAATAATATTAACTGAATTTTGAACTATATACAATCATTATAATTTTATAATCCATATTATGAGTTTCTTAGACATAATGTAAGAACTAATTCATTTTTTTCAGATAAAAGAAGTATTTTTCAAAAAATGCACTTTTACCGCCTTTTAATGGTGAACCCTTTTTAAATCCAATATTTGAAAATTTTATATATTCAATTTGACAAAATAAACTTTTTCATTAGAATCGGGACATAAGAATTTAGTTTCAATAAATTTTTGGGGTTTTTCTCATAACTTTCATATTTTGGTGAATAGTGAAAAATAATATATTTTAACTGAAAACAAATTTTTTAATCAAAATAATTTATAGTATTAAATTCTACATTTTAATGGTTTGGAAGTATAAATAGATTATATTTTTACCATTTAATCCAATTCTGGTTATTTTAAGTAATTTCACTTTGAAATTGGACATAAACAAGTGTCAATCTTTTGATATTTATTGTTTCTAAAAAATACGCCTTTTGGTTTTGACAACAGGAATTAATTTTAAATTAATAAATTCAAATTCTATGTTTTGAATTTGGTAAAATATACATCATTTTTAGATTCATAATATCAAAATTAACCTAGGGTAAATTTTTGGTATTTTTCTGAAAACATTCAATTTTTGATGAATAGTGAAAACACTAAGTTATTGTTTAAAACTGAATTTTTATTTAAATAATAATTTATTTAATTTATTTTTATTTTTATGTAAAAATAGATACATAATACATATATAAATTAAATTTAATTCATAGGATTCAGTTAATAATAATTTTAGTTATATAAAAATTTTATTGGACTTTTTTACCGTCTTTTACCCACCTCCTAGGAGAATTTGTAAATTTACATAAAACATAATTTTACCACTTCTGTGAGTTGAATTTTAAAAATCTGAGAGACATGGTTAATATCAAGGAGTAAAATTTGGTTTAATAAGATAAAAAAAATTGGTGAATAGTAGCTTTTTACTTTTATTTACCACGGTTAAAAGTAAATAGGGTAATTAAGGGAAAAAATGATATTATTATTAACCTAACACATTTCCTAATTCTATTGGATAAGTTTAATTCGACCAAAAACATCCTTAGGAATAAAATATGATCTTTTAGACCCACTTGGATTAGATTAAGACATTTATTATTATTTTATTTAAATAAGAGTTAAAAGAGTTAAAATCAAAGTTTAATAACTAAACCGTTTTTTAATATAAGGTTATACATAAGATAAATTTGACTATAAATATTCATTATAAATATAAAAATATTTCCTACATAATGGTATTTTATTTATAATTTTTAGAGATTAAATAATTAAATTTATTAATGACACAATGATAATGCAATAATTACCTTATTAATGAAAGAATCAAATAAATGGTATTATAAATATTAGAATAAATATAATTTCAACGTTTTTATAACATAAACGAATTTTATAGGTGAATATGAAATGTTAGGATTGATTAAATGTATTTTTTTTGAAGTAATCATGCTGTTATTATTTTACCAAAAACACAAATACCAAATAGTGTCAAAATTGACATAAAATAGTTTTTAACACAAATATTATATTATTAATTGATATAATGGTCCTAAAAATCTAAGGATCACCCAAAAGACTTATATAATAATATATATGACATTAACGAACCAATTGGGGTTTTATTAGCAGTATATATTAATTTTATTAACTATATATTGTAAGAATACAAGAAGACACGGTAAAAGTCAAATTATTTAACTTAGAGTTAAATCTAAATGATAAGGTTAAAATGGTAACCTAAACTTCTATAAAAACTATTGGTTGAGTATGTTTAGACCCCTCTCCACCCTATCCTCTAAATAATTCACCTTTGATCCATTATAAATAGAATATGAATTTATTATAAAATAATATTTTAAGTTTTTTCAAAGGTGCCCCTCACCCCTCTTATAAAAGGGCACTTCCCCTTATCTCAAATTCACACCTCCAAAGCCATTTGGATTGGCCAAAACCTGCCCAAATACTCTCTCAAAAATCCTCCCTTCATCCTAGAGGCCTTATTTGGATCAGAAAGCCAACCTAAGGAGCCCTTTTGATCAAATCAAAAGGAAGAACCCGAAGAAGAGGTAATGATTTCACCACCCTCTTTCAAGTTCCTTTCTTCTTCCACTTCCTTTTTCTTTGTGGTTTCAATTCTAAAATAATAACTCCAGTATCTTCTATATACTATGATTTTATTATAATTATGGTACAACCAAATTAATTATTTTATCCACCCTTTGAATGACATGTCACCATACGTGCGTACGTACGTCTTACCGTCTCCATGTCATGGTGTAATTGTTATTCAATACATTATTATTTGGATGGGTATAATACTGATGTGTATTTGATGTAAATAATAAATATAAAATGATAATTATTCTGTATATATGATATACCATCCAATTATATATTATTTTAATATCAAAAGAATGATATTTTCACTCGTGTGTACGTACGGATTACCGTCTCCACGACACAATGAGATTCATTTCCAAGTTCACCATTCATCGACGATTATAAAAATATATATTACTAATAAGTATGTAATATATGAAATAATAATTCCAATGGATATATATATATATTTATATATATAAGTATTTATGTATTTACATATATCTTATTCACTTACTTCCGTTCAATACTATATGAAAACTGAAACAGCGTTTATACGTACGTACGGACTACCGTCTCCATAAATGGTGTTTTCCATTTCATATATAAGTCTATTATAAATATTTATATTCTAAATATATATGATATATAAATCATGTTTTATATTATTTAAGTATTTAAATCATGATCTAAGTTATACAATCAAGAGTAACAAGTTAAAACACGTACGATAAAGAAAGTGATTATTACCCAAAATATGAATATAACGTGGAAATTATTATTAAATGGGTATTATAAAGTCATAAATGAATAATTTATGATTTCATAAATATTAATATGGTTCTAGTATAATTTAATAACATACTATAGTCTTCATACAGGAGGTTAGACGTACCCTCAACTAAAGGAAAGTGCAAGGTAAGGGGTTTTCATCTCACTCCTTATTCCCATGAGATTCATGCCATATTGCCACTATTACCTTTTGCGTGGTGTATTTACTTCCCATAATTGTATTAATTGTGTAATACACTTTAATTTATGTGTATTTACATATTAATTGAATGATACTTCTTTCATGGGGTGTATGTTTCATAAGATACCAAATTGGTAAGGGTTTATTTCACAATCTCATTATTATCCGAGATTGTTTATGTGTAAGTATTTACTGGGACATTTTTATCATCCATGTTCATTTTTCATAAAAATTATTTCAAAATGAATATTTTAAGTATTTGTGAAAGTTAATCGTTATCAAGATCATAATTTTAAATGTTTTAAAGATTTATCTTTCTAAATCTTTTTAATTAATGTCCATGTTTTCAAAATGATTTTAAGGATTTATTTATATTGACATGAATGTTTTGAAATGATAATTATTTTCAAAAGTTTCAAAGTGGTATGAGACACTTTGATTCAAAAATATCTTTTAAATTACTTCCTTAATAAATGTGTGACTTTTAAATGATTTTATAAAAAGGGTATTTCTCTCAAAATGTTTTACTCATCATTTTCAACTATGTCAGCATCCTTTACTAGATATTATTTTTGATTGAGGTTAATTTATTATAATAAAATCTTCCATATTGTATTGAATGAGTTATGATATGTTTGACTGTGGATGTTCTATTTTTATAACTTTCATGGTTTATGGTTAATGTATCGACATTTCATATGCTAGTTTTAATACGAATGTTTATGTTATGTTTTAACTTTTTCATATGAGGAATGCAGTGGACTTAGTAAGTGACGAGTGGAGCCCGCTATAGGTCCTCGATGAATCAGTAGGTCTCATGTAAAAAACTAGTGTCTTGACACAATCCCTTGAAAAAAAATTATTTTTAGTCTTGGCACGAGGCCTTGACTATTTGGTAATGATGTCCGGTATTAGGTATTCCCTCATTATCAAATTAGTCATTACATGTGATTATTCGACTAGTGGAATATCCATGTGCATGTTTATATGGTAATGTTTCATTTATTTTTACCATATTATGTTCAAGTTTATGTTTAAAAGGCTGTTGTTTTGTTACATATCTTTCCTTAAAAGTTTATATCTTCTGCTAAATTATTTACCCTTACTGAGCATCTGAGCTCACCCCTTTCTTATGTTTTATTTTCCAAAGATTCCAAGAAGTATATTATGATTGATATGCGGGGTTAAGATAAATGGAAAATGGAATTCTCAAAGAACTATTTATGTTGTGTTTTCTACTTCAAATTGTAATGTAACGTTCATGTATGTAATCTATTTTCCAAGACTGATAAACTGATCGGTCCTTCGGGACATGATTCCTTGTAATCGTGCCAATGTGTTAAAATAATGCACCGGATCTAGGTAATTGGGGTCAGGGCATTAAAATTGCAATGTTATCTATGTGGAAATTTTGGCCACAAGCACAATAAGTGTCCTTATCCCATATTCAAGTGTTATATCTATGTTAGGTTGGGTAATATTTAGAGGTTCTGTCTAAATATTCCATAGTACACTAGTGTAATAGGATCAGGACAGGAACAAGAATTGAGAAGGGGCTCAGCTACCCCTTATTAGGCTTGTAGTTGGAATTCCATAGGACATTTAGGTTGGGATAGGGGATGTTTTACCCCAGTGCATGACCAATAGTAAAATGAAAGGGAAATAGCTCAGGGTAGTCAAAATAAATCCTAGGGTAGAGGGACAAGTCGGTTACATGTTATGAAAACTACTCCAGCTAACGTGGATGTAGGATTATCGACCATCAGAGGTTTCATTCTTGTAACATATACCTTATCTTGTGTTTTGTTTCATACTGGAGCGTCACAATATTTTTTAACTTCTACTTTTGAAAACATTTTGGGCTTGTATTTCAAAATCTTGTATGGAGATTTAAAAATTTGACACACCATTGGGAGTGCGTTCAGAAAATATCAAATGTTTCTAGTCATGTTCTCTAGATATTCATGGTTACCGTTTATTTTGGGAACTATTCATGTTGTAAATGACTTGATTCAACTTGATTCAGGGTATGTATTGGTTAGTTCTACACCTATCTCATGTCGATTATTATAGGATAATATTTACTTTCCTATCTCTAGAAGGATGCAGTTATTCTCACCATGGTGAGTGGGATCTTCAGGCTGGTCGTACAGGACCAGTTTAGTGAAGATTAGATAGTCTCATAGCTCAAATCACCAGACTTTCTCTAGATAATGGTGGAATGTAGTAGGATTATTTTACTCTAGTGGTAGACCATTTTCAGGATGTTTTCCCAAACGATTTCTATGGATTAACATATGAGCGAGAGATCCAGTTCATCGTTAACTTGGTGTCTAGAGTAGAACTAGTTTATATACTACCTTACTAAATGGTATTAGCAGAGATTCAAGATTTTAATGTTTATTTGGAAGATATATATAGCATACCGCCTTTTTATCACATAAACTTTCATTACATTATACTAAACTGAGGATCTTTAAGGTTAAGTGTCTTGGAAACCAGGAACTTAAAACATTAAAACATAAAACATTATTCTAAAAGACTTGAAAGGCTTCTCCTCATGTTCATCCTAGGTTCATTACAGCATCACATAACCTGGTATCATACATCAAAAGAAAGGGTGAGCAGAAGGCCCACTAAGGGAAACAAGGGAAACATTTAACATGTGAACTTGAGATACATCAACTATGTCATGAACAAGAACTTTAAGGCATGATAAAAACAAATCATGTGGCATATCATAATAAAAATAACATTTTCATAACTTGAAGATGTGGCTACATCATTTAACATAGACAATCATGAACATATCACCAAGGTCCATCCCCAAGGTGTCATTTGAAAATTACCAAGGTTATTCACCAAGGTATCGTGAAAATTGTAATCTCTAGTGGTTACATCATTACCCAATGCATTGGAGCGCTATCAGGGCGCACCCTTAAATTTGCCTTTATTATCATGTGAGCCACATATATCATCATCAAACATTTCATAAATAACCCACATAGCATAAAATAAATGGGTTTCATTTCATAATCATAACGTTTTAAAAACTGCTTTAAAGACATGATCTTTACGTCACTTTAAACCCACGGAAAGGGAAAGCGGGTCTCATGTATGTAAATCCCAGAATTGAAAATAGAACATTTTTATGTATATGTGAATACCCTTGTAGAAATAAGAGCTTTGAGTATTCACTTTATAACATAAAAATAATTTTGAGAAAAGAGAGAGGCATTTTGAGACGAAAATTCTGCAGCATAACGGCTATGTTTCGGGGTTTTAGAAAACATTGAAAAGAGAGGGGACATGGGTCACCCACTCAAAATTGATCCATAAAACAGTAGGGGAACAGAATAATAAGGATATATGGACATGGTAATGAAGTTTTCAGGACATACCATTTGAAATGAAAAACATGGAAGGAAGACAAAAAAATTAGATTTCTCTTATGAAAGTTCGGCAGCCTAACGGCGTTACTTAAACATCAACAAAAATGATTTGAAAAGATCAAATAGGGTCTCTCATCATGTGAACATAAGAGTTAATTATGATAGATATATAGATAATTCCCCAACATAACAAAAAGTACCTTGAAAGAATTGACATGAAAGTAGAACTTCAAAACGAGAAGGGTGAAGAACCACTTAAAAATTCGGCAGCCTAACGGCGCCACTTAAAACATCAAAATACTGAATTGAAGAGATCAAATGGGGTCTCTCATCATATTAACATAAGAGTACAGTATGATATATATAGATATCATACCCCAATATTACAAAAAGGAACTTGAAATAATTGACATGAAAGTAGAACTTCAAAACGAGAAGGGTGGAGAACCACTTAAAAAATTCGGCAGCCTAACGGCGCCACTTAAAACATCAAAATACTGAATTGAAGCGATCAAATGGGGTATCTCATCATATGATCATAAAAGATCAGTATGATAATTTAGAGATCATACCCCAACATAATAAAAAGGAACATGAAAGACTTGAATGATAATAGAACTTGAAAACGAGGAAGGTGAAAGAATCCCTTAAAAATTCGGCAGCCTAACGGCGCCACTTAAACATTCTTAAAACGAATTGATGAGAGCAAGGGGGGGTCTCTCATCATATGAACATGAAATAGGAAGTAGTATTAATATAAAATAACATCCTCCAACATAATAACATGGAGTACAAAAGAAATGACATAGAAGAGATTACTTGAAAAGAAAGAGAGAGGTTGGATCCCTTACCTTAAAATGTAACTCTTAAACCTCAAAGGTTGGGACCTTGAGGACTTTGGGGCACCTTGTGAGGGCTCCTTGGGAGGTAATGAGACCAAAACTTCGTTGGGGAAGAGTGGGGAGTCGAATTTATGAGAGGAGGGCTTGGTATTTATAGGGAAAGTGAGGGGACAAGGCATTAATGACCAAGGGACACCTCACATGTGCTTTTCTCAAACCCATGTGCTCTCCCTTGGCATTTATCATGGAGTTAGGCCACATGGGGCCCCCAAAACAATAATTCATCACACTTGGCCGGCCAACCCTTAAAAAAACTCATGACATCATCATGACACAGTTATGATGTCATTAAACATACCGAAACCCTAAAACTGTATTTTTACTATTCACCGAAAATTCAACTTTCTCTGAATAATCCCAAAATTTCACCTTAACCAAATATCAAAGCTCTGATTTCAAAAATGAAATCCATTTTATAAAAATAATTTTTCAAATATTTTTAATTTAATTTTTAAATAAAAACACTATTCATCGAAAATTCATTTTTTTCAGAAAAATCCCCAAAAATTACCATAACATAATATCGATGCTCTGAGTTCAAAAATAAAGTCCTTTTTATAAAAATAATTTTCTAATTATTTTTAATTAAATTTTTAATTAAAAAACACTATTCACCCGAAAAAACTAATACTTGAATAATAATTTATGAAACCGTTATTTAACCATTTTATTGAATCACATTACTTAATCAAGGTGCTTAGATTATTTTAAAACTTTCTTTAAGTGATATTACTAATCCATTTGGTCATATTACTAATCCTAATCATAAAATCACTATTCATAATTTACTATTCATCAAAAAATCATGTTGATCTTATTAGACTCTAAATTTCGTAGTGAACATAATTGTAGAAGACCATTTTTTGAGAATCATTACACATTTTAAATTATTTAAGGTTTACACAAACATTTTTTTAAAATATCCTTTGGAAAATTAATCAAAAATATGCATACTATTTTTATCCAGTCATTTGAAAATTCATAAACTTCATCATAAGAAGAAATCCCAATTTTCATTTAAAACAAGGATTACACAAGGCAATTACGGTCTCGTTACATAGCCCCTTATAATACCAGCATAGGACCTAAGAGTAAGGTGTGCTAGGGTGATAGAATCTTGGGGCGGCTCGGTCAACATTGCCCGAGTAGTAATTTCTATCAGTTTGAACTTCTCGCGAAGGCGATTCCGTTCTAGCTTGACATGATGAAGTTCGGCTTGGGTTTGGTCCAGAGCAAAGGCCAATGGTGCTACCTCCTTCCCAAGCTCTGTTAGATGGGCTTCGATCGGTCCATGACTACTAGGTGAGGCCATCAAATCTTCTTTCTATAATAATTAACCAAGATTACTTATATTTAGAGACAATAATCAAAACATTTTGTTCACAGCTGTCATATTGACCGATGGTTATATAATAGTCAAAACCCACTGATCTCATTTTAATTATAATCATGTTTATCAAATAAAACATTTTTGTTGAGTATAAAAAATAAAATAAAATAACACATTAAATTAGTAAACAAGATTTATTCAAAATTTCGGGTCGTTACAATCTTCCCCCCTTAAGAAATTGCGTCCTCGCAATTTTAAAAAAAAAATGGGTTTTGAAATTTCATTGAAAGTCCCACATCAGAAAAGGAGTCAGTAAAACTATTAATTTAAAATAAAGAAAGGGAAGTACAAAGGTCACCCGAGTTAACCCACACTAGGGTTCCATGTAGGAAAACATGGACATGGAGGAGAAAACAAAGGGTCAAGTTCTGAGGGAGAGTGATAGAGAACATGATTAGGAGAAAGTTAACCATGAGAAAATCCCAAACTTATGATGTGTGTAAACGGTCTTTGGTTACCTAGTAGGAAACGTAAACCAACAACATTTTTGTTTTACGTTTCTTTTCATAATTTTGAGGATTTCATTTACTACATAGAACAAAAACATAAGAAAATACACCTACCTTCCAGTAGAGTTTCATCCTTTAACAAGTCCCTACCAACACTAATCTTTTCTACAAATGATGAGAATTCAAAAACACTTGGTCTCATAAAAGCACAAGAATCATATTCTATAGAATCACATAATCTACAAAAGATTAACTATCTATTTCTTCTATCTTTAAACATTATCCCAAAAACAGAAAGGTTAAGGTAAAACAACTCTTCAAAAAGAAAGAATCCCATAGGAATGGAAACTACTTTTAAATCATCAAATTCCATGGTACTACCCAAAGTTCATCATAGTCCATTCCGTAAATAATGGTCCTTAAGATTCCTCAAAATAAACCAAACTAAGATTGAAACCCAAATACAAGAAAGATTTGATAACATAGTCTTCCAAAATAAACTTCATTGTTCATCTCCAAACAACATCAACCACTCCTAACATCTTATAACAAAAGTAGATAACCTAAACATATTTTACCCAAGATAGGTTAATCATCCCCGTAAGTAACATAAATTACTATAAGTCCACCTTAAATTTATCGACTCTTCAAATTATAAGTCAACCTTACTCCTCAATGAAAATACCGTTGTAATCTATTTACCTCGATCATATAGGGTCCCCAAAATAGTGAACGTCTTCCAAAATAAAAATCATATTTTAATCCCCTAATCATCTCTGTCATCTTAATACGGCAATCGTAGCATTTCCTATCACATTGGTTGTTGAGACATGTTCTTCTATTTCCCACCATTAACTATGAAAAGAAACTATAATTAGGGGCTTAAGTACTTAGCTAATAATCATGAAAAGGAACTGAAAGCATATAAGGATAACTTGTATATGAAAGGTATACCCTAACTTGTGATCTCCTAGGTTCCCATCTAGGTTATGAATGATCATATATTCTTATGTGAACCTTTATTTTATTTTATCTTTGTTCCTTTAACAATGGTTCATACCAAGCTTATGAATTTACCAAAGCATATCCCCCGGGAGTGTCGTAACCAAGAGTGCAGAAAGGCCCGTTGTCGTGTACCAGTTCCCGTTCGAGTCTAGATCAAAGCAGTGTTTTCGGTATTTACCCCTATGTACATCTGTGCCAGAGCCACCTCTACCTGCTCGTATCCAGACAGGGATGTATTTGCTTGGCAACCCCTTACTCAATACTCACCAAAATACCAGGAAGATTTCCTATATTAAACTTTTTTATAGGGTTCTTCCTAGAGTTTTCATATCCTAATTTCCACAAATAACTAAACCATCCTTTGATACCAACTATAGCATCCCGCCTTTTTATCACATAAACTTTCTTTACATTATACTAAACTGAGGATCTTTAAGGTTTAGTGTCTTGGAAACCAGGAACTTAAAACATGAAAACATAAAACATTCTTCTAAAAGACTTGAAAGGATTCTCCTCATGTTCATCCTAGGTTCATTACGGCATCACATAACCTGGGATCATACATCAAAAGAAAGGGTGAGCAGAAGGCCCAGTAAGGGAAACAAGGGAAACATTTAACATGTGAACTTGAGATACATCAACTATGTCATGAACAAGAACTTTAAGGCATGATAAAAACAAATCATGTGGCATATCATAATAAAAATAACATTTTCATAACTTGAAGATGTGGCTACATAATTTAACATAGACAATCATGAACATATCACCAAGGTCCATCCCCAAGGTGTCATTTGAAAATTACCAAGGTTATTCACCAAGGTATCGTGAAAATTGTAATCTCTAGTGGTTACATCATTACCCAATGCATTGGAGCGCTATCAGGGAGCACCCTTAAATTTGCCTTTATTATCATGTGATCCACATATATAATCATCAAACATTTCATAAATAACCCACATAGCATAAAATAAATGGGTTTCATTTCATAATCATAACGTTTTAAAAACTGCTTTAAAGACATGATCTTTACGTCACTTTAAACCCACGGAAAGGGAAAGTGGGGCTCATGTATGTAAATCCCAGAATTGAAAATAGAACATTTTGATGTATATGTGAATACCCTTGTAGAAATAAGAGCTTTGAGTATTCACTTTATAACATAAAAATAATTTTGAGAAAAGAGAGAGGCATTTTGAGACGAAAATTCTGCATCATAACGGCTATGTTTCGGGGTTTTAGAAAACATTGAAAAGAGAGGGGACATGGGTCACCCACTCAAAATTGATCCATAAAACAGTAGGGGAACAGAATAAGAAGGATATATGGACATGGTAATGAAGTTTTCAGGACATACCATTTGAAATGAAAAACATGGAAGGAAGACAAAAAAATTAGATTTCTCTTATGAAAGTTCGGCAGCCTAACGGCGTTACTTAAACATCAACAAAAATGATTTGAAAAGATAAAATAGGGTCTCTCATCATGTGAACATAAGATTTAAGTATGATAGATATATAGATAATTCCCCAACATAACAAAAAGTACCTTGAAAGAGTTGACATGAAAGTAGAACTTCAAAACGAGAAGGGTGAAGAACCACTTAAAAATTCGGCAGCCTAACGGCGCCACTTAAAACATCAAAATACTGAATTGAAGAGATCAAATGGGGTCTCTCATCATATGAACATAAGAGTCCAGTATGATATATATAGAGATCATACCCCAATATGACAAAAAGGAACTTGAAATAATTGACATGAAAGTAGAACTTCAAAACGAGAAGGGTGAAGAACCACTTAAAAAAAATCGGCAGCCTAACGGCGCCACTTAAAACTTCAAAATACTGAATTGAAGTGATCAAATGGGGTCTCTCATCATATGATCATAAAAGATCAGTATGATAATTTAGAGATCATACCCCAACATAATAAAAAGGAACATGAAAGACTTGAATGATAATAGAACTTGAAAACGAGGAAGGTGAAAGAATCCCTTAAAAAATCGGCAGCCTAACGACGCCACTTAAACATTCTTAAAACGAATTGATGAGAGAAAGGGGGGGTCTCTAATCATATGACCATGAAATAGGCAGTAGGATTAATATAAAAGAACATCCTCCAACATAATAAAATGGAGTACAAAAGAAATGACATAGAAGAGATTACTTGAAAAGAAAGAGAGAGGTTGGATCCCTTACCTTAAAATGTAACTCTTAAACCTCAAAGGTTGGGACCTTGAGGGCTTGGGGGCACCTTGGGAGGGCTCCTTGGGAGGCAATGAAACCAGAACTTCGTTGGGGAAGAGTGGGGAGTCGAATTTATGAGAGGAGGTCTTGGTATTTATAGGGAAAGTGAGGGGACAAGGCATTAATGACCAAGGGACACCTCACATGTTCTTTTCTCAAACCCATGTGCTCTCCCTTGGCATTTATCATGGAGTTAGGCCACATGGGGCCCCCAAAACAATAATTCATCACCCTTGGCCGGCCAACCCTTAAAAAAACTCATGACATCATCATGACACAGTTATGATGTCATTAAACATACCGAAACCCTAAAACTGTATTTTTACTATTCACCGAAAATTCAACTTTCTCCGAATAATCCCAAAATTTCACCTTAACCAAATATCAAAGCTCTGATTTCAAAAATGAAATCCATTTTATAAAAATAATTTTTTAAATATTTTTAATTTAATTTTTAAATAAAAACACTATTCATCGAAAATTCATTTTTTTCAGAAAAATCCCCAAAAATTACCATAACATAATATCGATGCTCTGAGTTCAAAAATAAAGTCCTTTTTATAAAAATAATTTTCTAATTATTTTTAATTAAATTTTTAATTAAAAAACACTATTCACCCGAAAAAACTAATACTTGAATAATAATTTATGAAACCGTTATTTAACCATTTTATTGAATCACATTACTTAATCAAGGTGCTTAGATTATTTTAAAACTTTCTTTAAGTGAGATTACTAATCCATTTGGTCATATTACTAATCCTAATAATAAAATCACTATTCATAATTTACTATTCATCAAAAATCATGTTGATCTTATTAGACTCTAAATTTCGTAGTGAACATAATTGTAGAAGACCATTTTTTGAGAATCATTACACATTTTAAATTATTTAAGGTTTACACAAACATTTTTTTAAAATATCCTTTTGAAAATTAATCAAAAATATGCATACTATTTTTATCCAGTCATTTGAAAATTCATAAACTTCATCATAAGAAGAAATCCCAATTTTTATTTAAAACAAGGATTACACAAGGCAATTACGGTCTCGTTACATAGCCCCTTATAATACCAGCATAGGACCTAAGAGTAAGGTGTGCTAGGGTGATAGAATCTTGGGGCGGCTCGGTCAACATTGCCCGAGTAGTAATTTCTATCAGTTTGAACTTCTCGCGAAGGCGATTCCGTTCTAGCTTCACATGATGAAGTTCGGCTTGGGTTTGGTCCAGAGAAAAGGCCAATGGTGCTACCTCCTTCCCAAGCTCTGTTAGATGGGCTTCGATCGGTCCATGAATACTAGGTGAGGCCATCAAATCTTCTTTCTATAATAATTAACCAAGATTACTTATATTTAGAGACAATAATCAAAACATTTTGTTCACAGCGGTCATATTGACCGATGGTTATATAATAGTAAAAACTCACTGATCTCATTTTAATTATAATCATGTTTATCAAATAAAACATTTTTGTTGAGTATAAAAAATAAAATAAAATAACACATGAAATTAGTAAACAAAATTTATTCAAAATTTCAGGTCGTTACAATCTTCCCCCCTTAAGAAATTGCGTCCTCGCAATTTTAAAAAAAAAATTGGGTTTTGAAATTTCATTGAAAGTCCCACATCGGAAAAGGAGTCAGTAAAACTATTAATTTAAAATAAAGAAAGGGAAGTACAAAGGTCACCCGAGTTAACCCACACTAGGGTTCCATGTAGGAAAACATGGACATGGAGGAGAAAACAAAGGGTCAAGTTCTGAGGGAGAGTGATAGAGAACATGATTAGGAGAAAGTTAACCATGAGAAAATCCCAAACTTATGATGTGTGTAAACGGTCTTTGATTACCTAGTAGGAAACGTAAACCAACAACATTTTTGTTTTACGTTTCTTTTCATAATTTTGAGGATTTCATTTACTACATAGAACAAAAACATAAGAAAATATACCTACCTTCCAGTAGAGTTTCATCCTTTAACAAGTCCCTACCAACACTAATCTTTTCTCCAAATGATGAGAATTCAAAAACACTTGGTCTCATAAAAGCACAAGAATCATCTTCTATAGAATCACATAATCTACAAAAGATTAACTATCTATTTCTTCTATCATTAAACATTATCCCAAAAACAGAAAGGTTAAGGTAAAACAACTCTTCAAAAAGAAAGAATCCCATAGGAATGGAAACTACTTTTAAATCATCAAATTCCATGGTACTACCCAAAGTTCATCATAGTCCATTCCGTAAATAATGGTCCTTAAGATTCCTCAAAATAAACCAAACTAAGATTGAAACCCAAATACAAGAAAGATTTGATAACATAGTCTTCCAAAATAAACTTCATTGTTCATCTCCAAACAACATCAACCACTCCTAACATCTTATAACAAAAGTAGCTAACCTAAACATATTTTACCCAAGATAGGTTAATCATTCCCGTAAGTAACCTAAATTACTATAAGTCCACCTTAAATTTATCGACTCTTTAAATTATAAGTCAACCTTACTCCTCAATGAAAATACCGTTGTAATCTATTTACCTCGATCATATAGGGTCCCCAAAATAGTGAACGTCTTCCAAAATAAAAATCATATTTTAATCACATAATCATCTCTGTCATCATAATACGGAAATCGTAGCATTTCCAATCACATTGGTTGTTGAGACATGTTCTTCTATTTCCCGCCATTAACTATGAAAAGAAACTATAATTAGGGGATTAAGTACTTAGCTAATAATCATGAAAAGGAACTGAAAGCATATAAGGATAACTTGTATATGAAAGGTATACCCTAACTTGTGATCTCCTAGGTTCCCATCTAGGTTATGAATGATCATATATTCTTATGTGAACCTTTATTTTATTTTATCTTTGTTCCTTTATCAATGGTTCATACCAAGCTTATGAATTTACCAAAGCATATCCCCCGGGAGTGTCGTAACCAAGACTACAGCAAGGCCCGTTGTCGTGTACCAGTTCCCGTTCGAGTCTAGCTCAAAGCGGTGTTTTCGGGTTTTACCCCTATGTACATCTGTGCCAGAGCCACCTCTACCTGCTCGTATCCAGACAGGGATGTATTTGCTTGGCAACCCCTTACTCAATACTCACCACAATACCAGGAAGATTTCCTATATTAAACTTTTTTATAGGGTTCTTCCTAGAGTTTTCATATCCTAATTTCCACAAATAACTAAACCATCCCTTGATACCAACTATAGCATCCCGCCTTTTTATCACATAAACTTTCTTTACATTATACTAAACTGAGGATCTTTAAGGTTTAGTGTCTTGGAAACCAGGAACTTAAAACATGAAAAAATAAAACATTCTTCTAAAAGACTTGAAAGGATTCTCCTCATGTTCATCCTAGGTTCATTACGGCATCACATAACCTGGGATCATACATCAAAAGAAAGGGTGAGCAGAAGGCCCAGTAAGGGAAACAAGGGAAACATTTAACATGTGAACTTGAGATACATCAACTATGTCATGAACAAGAACTTTAAGGCATGATAAAAACAAATCATGTGGCATATCATAATAAAAATAACATTTTCATAACTTGAAGATGTGGCTACATAATTTAACATAGAAAATCATGAACATATCACCAAGGTCCATCCCCAAGGTGTCATTTGAAAATTACCAAGGTTATTCACCAAGGTATCGTTAAAATTGTAATCTCTAGTGGTTACATCATTACCCAGTGCATTGGAGCGCTATCAGGGAGCACCCTTAAATTTCCCTTTATTATCATGTGAGCCACATATATCATCATCAAACATTTCATAAATAACCCACATAGCATAAAATAAAAGGGTTTCATTTCATAATCATAACGTTTTAAAAACTGCTTTAAAGATATGATCTTTACGTCACTTTAAACCCACGGAAAGGGAAAGCGGGTCTCATGTATGTAAATAACAGAATTGAAAATAGAAAATTTTGATGTATATGTGAATACCCTTGTAGAAATAAGAGCTTTGAGTATTCACTTTATAACATAAAAATAATTTTGTGAAAAGAGAGAGGCATTTTGAGACGAAAATTCTGCAGCATAACGGCTATGTTTCGGGGTTTTAGAAAACATTGAAAAGAGAGGGGACATGGGTCACCCACTCAAAATTGATCCATAAAACAGTAGGGGAACAGAATAAGAAGGATATATGGAAATGGTAATGAAGTTTTCAGGACATACCATTTGAAATGAAAAACATGGAAGGAAGACAAAAAAATTAGATTTCTCTTATGAAAGTTCGGCAGCCTAACGGCGTTACTTAAACATCAAAAAAAATGATTTGAAAAGATAAAATAGGGTCTCTCATCATGTGAACATAAGAGTTAAGTATGATAGATATATATATAATTCCCCAACATAACAAAAAGTACCTTGAAAGAATTGACATGAAAGTAGAACTTCAAAACGAGAAGGGTGAAGAACCACTTAAAAATTCGGCAGCCTAACGGCGCCACTTAAAACATCAAAATACTGAATTGAAGAGATCAAATGGGGTCTCTCATCATATGAACATAAGAGTCCAGTATGATATATATAGAGATCATACCCCAATATGACAAAAAGGAACTTGAAATAATTGACATGAAAGTAGAACTTCAAAACGAGAAGGGTGAAGAACCACTTAAAAAATTCGGCAGCCTAACGACGCCA
The DNA here is from genome assembly GCA_963277665.1 of Viscum album. NCBI lineage: Eukaryota > Viridiplantae > Streptophyta > Magnoliopsida > Santalales > Viscaceae > Viscum > Viscum album. Next base: position 641,915,105 of record OY728123.1, read on the forward strand.
CTTAAAACTTCAAAATACTGAATTGAAGCGATCAAATGGGGTCTCTCATAATATGATCATAAAAGATCAGTATGATAATTTGGATATCATACCCCAACATAATAAAAAGGAACATGAAAGACTTGAATGATAATAGAACTTGAAAACGAGGAAGGTGAAAGAATCCCTTAAAAATTCGGCAGCCTAAGGGCGCCACTTAAACATTCTTAAAACGAATTGATGAGAGCAAGGGGGGGTATCTCATCATATGAACATGAAATAGGCAGTAGTATTAATATAAAAGAACATCCTCCAACATAATAACATGGAGTACAAAAGAAATGACATAGAAGAGATTACTTGAAAAGAAAGAGAGAGGTTGGATCCCTTACCTTAAAATGTAACTCTTAAACCTCAAAGGTTGGGACCTTGAGGGCTTGGGGGAACCTTGGGAGGGCTCCTTGGGAGGTAATGAGACCAGAACTTCGTTGGGGAAGAGTGGGGAGTCTAATTGATGAGAGGAGGGCTTGGTATTTATAGGGAAAGTGAGGGGACAAGGCATTAATGACCAAGGGACACCTCACATGTGCTTTTCTCAAACCCATGTGCTCTCCCTTGGCATTTATCATGGAGTTAGGCCACATGGGGCCCCCAAAACAATAATTCATCACCCTTGGCCGGCCAACCCTTAAAAAAACTCATGACATCATCATGACACAGTTATGATGTCATTAAACATACCGAAACCCTAAAACTGTATTTTTACTATTCACCGAAAATTCAACTTTCTCCGAATAATCCCAAAATTTCACCTTAACCAAATATCAAAGCTCTGATTTCAAAAATTAAATCCATTTTATAAAAATAATTTTTTAAATATTTTTAATTTAATTTTTAAATAAAAACACTATTCATCGAAAATTCACTTTTTTCAGAAAAATCCCCAAAAATTACCATAACATAATATCGATGCTCTGAGTTAAAAAATAAAGTCCTTTTTATAAAAATAATTTTCTAATTATTTTTAATTAAATTTTTAATTAAAAAACACTATTCACCCGAAAAAACTAATACTTGAATAATAATTTATGAAACCGTTATTTAACCATTTTATTGAATCACATTACTTAATCAAGGTGCTTAGATTATTTTAAAACTTTCTTTAAGTGATATTACTAATCCATTTGGTCATATTACTAATCCTAATCATAAAATCACTATTCATAATTTACTATTCATCAAAAATCATGTTGATCTTATTAGACTCTAAATTTCGTAGTGAACATAATTGTAGAAGACCATTTTTTGAGAATCATTACACATTTTAAATTATTTAAGGTTTACACAAACATTTTTTTAAAATATCCTTTTGAAAATTAATCAAAAATATGCATACTATTTTTATCCAGTCATTTGAAAATTCATAAACTTCATCATAAGAAGAAATCCCAATTTTTATTTAAAACAAGGATTACACAAGGCAATTACGGTCTCGTTACATAGCCCCTTATAATACCAGCATAGGACCTAAGAGTAAGGTGTGCTAGGGTGATAGAATCTTGGGGCGGCTCGGTCAACATTGCCCGAGTAGTAATTTCTATCAGTTTGAACTTCTCGCGAAGGCGATTCCGTTCTAGCTTCACATGATGAAGTTCGGCTTGGGTTTGGTCCAGAGCAAAGGCCAATAGTGCTACCTCCTTCCCAAGCTCTGTTAGATGGGCTTCGATCGGTCCATGACTACTAGGTGAGGCCATCAAATCTTCTTTCTATAATAATTAACCAATATTACTTATATTTAGAGACATTAATCAAAACATTTTGTTCACAACGGTCATATTGACCGATGGTTATATAATAGTCAAAACCCACTGATCTCATTTTAATTATAATCATGTTTATCAAATAAAACATTTTTGTTGAGTATAAAAAATAAAATAAAATAACACATTAAATTAGTAAACAAGATTTATTCAAAATTTCGGGTCGTTACAATATAGAATATAAAGGCTCTATATATCCTAGTACATAATTTTGGTGTTCTCTGATTCTCTTCACCAAATAGGATGATGGATCTTTGTGCTTATCTGTGGATTATCGGAGGTTGAACTAGACGATCGTCAAGAACCGGTATCCTCTTCCATGTATTGATGATATTTTTGATTAGTTGAGAGGTTCTAATATCTTCTCTATTATTTAGTTGAGATCAGGATATCATTAGTTAAGGGTGAGGACATCATACATAACTCAAAATTATTTTATGATTAGGTATGGGTTATATCAATTCATGGTGATTCCTTTTGGGATTTATAATACACCTGTGGTATTCATGTACTTAATGCATAGGATATTTAATCCTTTTTTGGATCCTTTTGTGGCAGTTTTCATCGAAGATATCTTAGTGCACTCCCAATCAACAGATGATCGTTCCAAACATCTTGACATCATCCTGAGTACATTGAAAGAGAATTATATTTACACCAATCTAATCATATGTGGTTTATATATTAATGAAGTTCACTTCTTGGTCCATGCATCTCAGAGGAATGAGTGTTATTGGACCCAAAGAAAGTCATAGCCTTGATATCTTGGGAATAGCTCAAGAACATCTTTGAAATTCAGATATTTCGAGGATTAAAAGGTTATTACTGGTGCTTCATCCATGATTTCTCTTATTTGGAAGAACCAATGTTTGGGATGACCAAGAAAGGGAACAAGTTTTCTTATATTGATGCTTGTGAGATAGATTTTTAGGATCTGAAAGGAAATATAACCTCAGCACCTATCCTCGATTTACCTATACTGGGTAAAGAATATACCATGTACTATAACACATCTGGAGTTAGACACAGAGCAGTCTTGTTGAAGGAGTATCGAGTTGTTGATTATGGATCTAGGCAGTTGATACCACATGAGTATAATTAACCTACTCATGATCTGTAGTTAGCAGATGTTGTACATGCCTTGAGATATTGGAGACACAATCTCAAGGGTGAGCGGTTTGTGGTATACATGGATTAAAAGATCCTCAAGTACAAATTTTCTCAGCGAGACCTGAACCTTCGATAGAGGATGTGGGTTGAGTATCTATAGTATTTCGACTTTGAATTGGAATATACACAAGGAAAAGGCAAAATAATTGCTGAAACTTTAATCTAAAAGATAAATACAGAGACGGTATGGGAGTCTTGTGATGATTGGAGGATAATGGAACTCTTTAAAGATATGCATCCGGATGTTCAGGAATCTTAGGGGTGAGTAGCTCTAACTTCAACATCAGTTATACTCATGAATTTGGACCAGATTAAGGTTGAGTAGCCATCTAATCTTAAGGGATCATTTTTGAGAGAAAATTTATGTGGTGGGGAGATGCTATCAAGATGGTCTCTTAGCTATGATAATTCTCTTATTTTCTTTGGATAATTATGGGTTCCTACAGGATTGTGTGAGGATATAATGAGGTATTTTTATTCTTTTAAATGGGCAGTGAATCCTAGTTTAACAAATATTTATCATGATATTCTTAGATAGTACTGGTGGTCATAAATTAAGAAGGAGTTGAAAAGATTTGTGCATAGATGCTTCACTTTTTACTAGGGTAAAGTCGAATGTCAAAGGCTAGATGGGATTTTCCTACCTTTACCCATTTTTGAGTTGAAATGAGATGATGTCATGATGGATTATCTGACAGTTCTACCGATTACAACCCATAAGAATGATGTTTTATGGGTTGTTGTGGATTTACTGACTAAGGTGGACAACTTCTTACCTATTGAGGATACCTTCATAGTTGAAGATCTTGGAAATATTTACATGCATGAGGTTTCTTGGTTGCATGGTATTCTAAGGATTATCATTTCCTAAAGATATCCACATTTCATGTCATGTTTCTATAATGGTATTTATTAAGCCCTAGGATAGAGAGTTCTTCTATCCATAGCCTATTATCCACATATTGATGGTCAATATGAGCGGACTATTAAAGTTATGGAGGATATGTTATGAGCCTTTTTTTGGATTTTAGTGGTTCATGGGAGAAATATATGGTACTTTTGGTGTTTTCATATAATAATAAATTCTAGGAATCTATCCAAATGATGAATTTTGAGTACTTGTATGGTATGTTGTGTTATTTTCCTCTTTGTTGGCTGGAGGCAGGTGAGTCAACTCTTGTTGGGACTAGTCTAATGCAATCAACATCTTAATAGGTTTAGCTAATTAGGTAATGGTTGGTGACCACACAAAATAGGAAAAAATCATATGCTGAGAATCGGATATGACTTCTAGAATTCAAGGATGGTAAACATATTTTCCTTTGGGTATCTCCTAGGTTAGGGAAATGTTGTATCAGGAAATAGGGAGAACTAGAACCTATGTTTGTTAGACCATTTTAAATAGTGTAAAGGTTTGTTCCACTGGCATATCATTTATCCATTCTATAGTACTATAGTGACATGCGCATTGGTTTCCATATGTATCATCTACAGAGATATCATCCAGACCCTTCCCATGTGATAGATGTAGCATACATCGATATTTGTATTGATTCATCCTTTGAGGATCGTCTAATACGGGTTATGGATGGTAGTGAGAAATATCTTCAGTGTAGGACTATATCGTTGGTTCGGTTTCAGTGGAATCCTGGGAAATTTTAGGAGGAGACCAAGTAGAGGGAGTCTGATATGTGAGAAAAATGTCCAAACTTGTTCACTGAGACATCATAGTGACACTTGGAGTAGCTCTGGGACAGGAAATTATAAGGTGGGTGGTTGTAGGATCCTATATTTTTTTAGATACGTCTATCTATAAGTTTTTTTTTAATCATTACTTTTAATTGTTATTTTTTGACATGAAATTATGTCTTTTGAATAAGCATAGTATTGAGTTTCAATGAAACTTGAGAAATACTGGAGAGTATCCATGAGGAGAGATTTGTTGGAGAAAATGACATAAAATTTAGTGATATATGCTTGTTTGAATTAATGGAGTCTGAGAATAAATGATTTAAGTGTTTCATGGATTCTTGGTGAGTTGAGAAACTTTAAAATAGGTTCATCTTGTACAAAAGGAAAATGGGATGAAAAATAAACTAAAAAACATTTATATTCCTTGTAAATGGATTACACATCATGTAATTGTTCATGGGTTTTAATGAAATAAATCAAAGGTAATGAGTTTTTTGGAAAATTCCATTAAAAACATTCACCCGATCTGTAACCACATTATACACCATGTAAATACCTGAACTGCTATTTTAAAAATGTTTTGAAACAAATTATCATTCTAATAAACATCATCTCCTCTTCTCTTGACCATGGGGATTTCTCTAGGTGATTTTGGGGTGCCAAATTCTCTTCTACACATCATGTTTGTGTGATAAATACCTAGTAGGTGGTTTTGGTCTGGTTTCATCCTTCTCATCCTTCTTCTCCAACTATTGTGGTGAAATCCCTTTACCAATTGCATTGTTGGTTTTGATCTTGATCATTTTTTATCTAGGAACCTCTTTTCAATCTTGTTTACCTTCTTCCTCGGGGTCGTTAGTCATTCGAATAATTTTTGGATTTTTGGTTAAATGTAGGGGTCTAAATATTAACCCTACATTTTGATAAATTTCAATTTTATGCAATATTTTTATAGAACCAATGTAGTGTGTAACCAAAAAAATTAAATAAATGAATCAGATTATTCCTTGAATTCCTTTGTTTTCAATTGGCTTGCAACCTAGATTATGGATACCCATTGGGTGAGAAAAACTTTGAATATAATTGAATTAGCTAATACCTTAAGTATATTTAGAATGACATGTGGCCTAGGCTAATTTCTTATTATAAGATCTCTAAATTGTGTCTTATTGCTTATTGATATAACTGTTAATCAATTATGATATAAATTCAAGTGGTATTTTAAAGATAAATGGTAATTCACATAATTAACCATTGAGATATATGATATGCTATTGTGATATCCATGTTATATGATAGGGATAGTGTTCCATGTAGTAATGCATCAGCCCTGGAACTTTCACACTTATATGTTGTAATGATGATATCGAATGGGCTTAGCACAGTCCTATTTTGTAATGCTTATAGAGAGTAGGATATTCCCAATCACATGTCGTAATGCTTATAGGGATTTATCCTAGATGTTTTAAAGATTATAGGGCTTTGAACCACATTATTGTGGTTATACAATAGTTATATAGTTGTGGTTGGAATGGTAGTAACACATGCTCAGAGATATTCTAGAATGGATCCAAAGAAAGTTATTCTACTGTGGTTATATGCTTATGGTTGGCATGGTCGTAAGACATGCTTAGAGATATTCCATCACAGATCATAAGTAAGTTTTTGTTTTATTTTATTAATTATATAATTAATTAATACACATATTTATAGATTTATTGCATACACTTATTATCATACTAGTTTATTTTAAACATGGTGGTTCAAAACTACTGATTTATACTCATATCCTATTAGGACTATAATTTGGTACCCGAGCAAGTTATTTGGATGTAGGTTTGGATAAGGGAAAATTACCTTTTTTTTGATTTCTTGTTTACAAATGGGATAGAGTTTGGAGATGGTACTGACATGGGGTTCAGTACCTAGGACTTTGAGACTTTTATTTGAGTCTTGTAGTCCTTTTCATATCTTTCTCTAGCATGAAATTTAGTTACATTTCACCACTTAATTCAATTATTCCTTATTATTTATTGTATTATTAATTTTGATTTTATTTTTGTCTTATGATATGTCTTTAATTTGGTTATTTTCCATTCTATTATGATTTATTCTACTGCTATGACACTTGGTATCAAGTGGTAGAGTCTCCCCACTATACATTTAAAACCCCCACTACTAGTCGACAGCCTCTGGCATATAGGGAGGCATGCTTGAGGTATCTTAACCGACCCTTTCTTTTCACGTGAGAGAGTTCCATATTGGGGGATGTTACAAAGTGGTAACAAAGGATCGGGTTTTATATTATTTACTTATAATTTTGGAAAGTTATAAAGGATACAACAATGTTTTGGAATTTTTTTAATGAGCCTATGCATGGTAGTAGCTACCCCATGTATGGGGGAAAATCCGAGTCTCAGGGATGGGATTGTTGTTGTGTTGTGTGATTGTTACAATAGATGTTATTTCAACTTGGGTGACTCACATGTTGTGTGAGGTTATTGTTTTATGATTTTACTATTTCTTTATATTTGTATTCATGGACTAGTATGGCATTAGATAAGGATAATTTCATCATAATAAGAACATAGGGATATACTAACATGCATTGTTCATGAAAGGGGAATATCTATTTTTGCAGGTGATATATGTTTTTCTGTAAAACTGTGATATGAGATATCTATTTCACTGGATAAATAAAATAAGATGTTGTGTCATTCTAAAATACTTTTAATCCATGTCTAGATTGACTAATAGTTATTTGTTCTCAATTATAGTCACCTATTGGGGTTGACTTGTTTCTAGGTAGTTTTTTAATGTGTGCATTGTTTTGTAAAGAAAATTCCCCCTCATTGTCTTTGACTTAAGTGTCAAGAGACTGGAAATCAGTGTTGGGGTCAGTTCCCTAGAACCAACTTCTATGTACTTTATAAGAACTTGTATTCATGGTTTTTAATATTAATAAACTCTTTATCACATCATTATTTTTCTTCTGTGTAACATAGTATGTGACAATGTCCTAAGATTAAATGTCGCACTAAAAGGCCATAGCAGTTCCCTGATATGATGAGAACCCAGAAGTGAAACAACACAATTCTTGAATATATGTTATATAGGCAGATGATTTCATTTTAGGGATGCAAATGATATAGGATATCAGGTGTGGATACCCATAGGAATTTGAGGCACCTTCTCATGGTGTACGCCCTTGGTAATAACAAGTAGGATATTATGAGAATGAGACCTACCAGTAGGAAATCAAAATTTACATGTGTCATTGGATTTTTTATCTAGGGATGTGGGTATTAGTCTTTAGACTTTAAGATTATTCATAATGAGTATTATTAGTAGGGTACTTTGATGTATTGATGAAATCCATGATGACATATGTTTGTGGTGAGGTAGAATATTTTGGGTGTGTCACATGTAATATTGCATTAATGAATAATGTAAGAATTAATTTTTCCCTTCAACCTTTATAGAATTTGATATATCAGGATCTTTTATGGAAATGATATAGACTAAATAAATCCATGGTTATGGTTTTCTATAGGTAAGTTCAATTTCTAGGAAGTCCAAGAAAGAGACATCAAGAACATAGGTTGATGGCACCAGCATGCAACTTGGTTGATTTGAGATATTGTGATGAAGGGATTATATTACACAGTAAGTGTCTGTATGAGGTAACATGATGTTTCATCATTAACTTATTTCTATATGGGTTCCTTGGCATATTTCTATATGTTAACCTTGGAATTTAGGCTATTTCGCCTAATTCCAAAGAGAAAGAGGCCTAGAGGGTCACACACTATGTGTATCCAGAATTTCAATTATATAATATATTATTATTTATTATTTAAATTTTGAATAAATATTATTCTCAGGTGTGTTTTGATAATTAATCATGTATTTTTTATCACAATTATTCTGTCACAAGTTATTCAAGAGAATATAATGTGATGGAAATATTTCATAAATATTTATTTGGTATTTAGTGAATATAATATTTATTTATTTATTAGAGAATATTGTAGTGATATTTATTTAATAAATAAATATTCATTTTCCATGGCCCAATAAATATGAAGGAATGGAGGACTGAGTTTTTTGTATGGTGAGAAATAATAAATAATAAATATTATTTAATTAAATAATATTTAAAATAATTCTCAAGTTAAGCACATGTCGATAAATAATATTATTAATATTATTATTCGACATGGGGTTCTGCAGGGATTAAATAAATAATAAAGGGAACTTGTGTTATTATTTTATTTTAACCCTGGTAATATATAAACCCATTTATATTATTTTCTCAATAATCCAATTCATTTTTTTGGTTATGGACAATAATCTTGGAGAATCTTATCAAGCCCTAGAGATCTCTCTTCTCCAAGAACTCTCCAAAGAATAAAGAGAAATCTTCCTCCACAAGATCAAGGATAATTATTTGGAATTGATTCCTATAGTAATCAACGGTGGATAATGCAGGCATAAGGATCTTTCAGGCTAGCACCAGGATATTCCTTTGTCGATGTCTGTAGATTCATGGAACACATGTGGATCACCGCTAGAGGGAATCTTCACTTGATTCCTACAGTGCAATGATAGTGTAGTGAAGATATACCACCATATTCATTGATGAATAAATAAGTCCAACAAAGGTAATTCATCAATTAATTAAATTAATTATAAATAATATGTGATGATCCTCCCTCTAGTTCTATTGTGATTTATATTTTCTTATCCTTTGATCTAATTCTGTTGATCATTACGTTCAATGTTGTGTAAAATCTCGGATTAATCATTCATCAAGGTAAAAAGAAAATTTGGGCACCACCCATTGTAAGATTCCACTATGCCTAGAACCTACAAGTGGTATCAGAGTGGGTCATATAATTATTTATAATTATTTAAATATCATTTATTATTTATGTATTTTTAATTTAGTTTTTCAATTAAATTTTAATCATTCTTTTAATCTAAATTATGAGATCTACTTCTTGCTCCTTTGTTTATCATAGATCTAATTAAAATGGTTAATTTTATGATTAAAATAAAATCGAGGAACTCATCTAGAGGTGCTAATAATTCTGGTCCAACAACACAGGAGTACACACCGTGTAACTGGAGTTACACATCGTGTACTTGTGTTCAATGCACCTGGAGTTAATTCATAAATTACTCAATCTATGATCATTGATGATATGTGGTGTATTTAATTCTTACACCATGTGCTAACTAGGATATACTAGCACATGGTCAGCCAGAGTACACACCGTTTAGCCCATGTACTTGTGTGTAGTCCCTTAGAGTCAAAGACGGGTCATGTATTTTAATACACGTCCTACCTGACTGGTGACCATGTAATTCAGAGATCACACACCATGTGGACCATTAGACACACCATGTACTCTAGTTTATGAGGTAGTATTTATACACAAAGTCTCTAGGCATGTACCTTAGATAGATTGTGAGGGATTTTCATGCCATATAGCTCACTTGTACATGTTCTGTACTGATACCAAATTACATAGATTTAAAACACATGCACTTCTATTGATTTATTATATACAATTGGATTTTAATAATTGTTTATTATGTTACCATTAAAAATGTAGTATTTTAATAGTGATCACATGACTAATATAAATATAGGGTCTTAAAAATCCATTTGACACAGACAAAGGTAGTGATGGCCTCAACCAGTACGATCATACTCTATGAATCCCATTCATCAGATATTTTGGGGGAGATATAATTTCTAGCATATACCCTAGACCAATATCAATACTATATCTAATAACTTAATCATGAGTAGAACCATTTATAAGAGAAGTTCAATATCATCGAGATCACGGCCCAAACCAGGTTCACCGAACAACCCCATTAAATACCCACCATTACACACCATACTTTTAGGGCGTATACTGGTTTATTAAATATATATATATATATATATATCAAGACCCTATAAATAGGATTATATACATTATTTTTTATAAAACAATGTATATATTTTCATTCTATTATTGTTATGTTGTAAATAATTTTTAAAGTACAAATAATATTTTTGGTTAATATTCAAATTCAATTAAGAAATATATTTTTATGAATTAATACATTTTTTAAATAAATAATATTTTCATAAAATATTATTATTAAATAATTTTTTTAAAATATAAATGATCATATAATTTTTATTAATTAAAATGTAATTTTTATAAGGGTTTAAAAAAATATTATTGTCAAAAACCCATCATTTTCAATAAATGTCGGTTTTTAGTGTAAAAGTGAAAATTCACATATTTAGGAAATTATTTAGATAAAATTAATATTATTTTTGAAATCATGATATCAAAATTATCCAACGGTTATTTTTTTCATAATTTTATGTGACAGTCAAATTTTCAGGTAAAAATTAAATACCGTATAAATATACTTCGTGTTTTATGACATCATAATGACTCAAATGTGATGTAATAAGTACTATAAAACATATCCTTGGAAAAACATATGTTTTACATTTAAAATACTATGTTTTTTATTTTATTTTATATATTTTTTAAATCTATTATGAATCCTCCAAGAATTAAAATATATTTTGAGATTTTAAAATCATTTCTTTAAGAGTGTGACTCACCTCCCCATCACCAAGGGTAATATTTTAAAAATTCTGGCATATATACTTATAAAATAATTTAAACTGCTCCCATTAAGAATAAACCATGGGAAACACCATGGTATGGTTTGTGGTTTTGAATATTTTATTATATAGAGTCCAAAACCTAAATAATAAAGAAATCCCCCTCATTTCCTATATAAACCCACCCAAGATCTGATTTACATTAACTAAAACTCCTTGTAGCATGAAAAAATATTCCCTCTACTTCATAGATTCCTCCCATAGTGCCTCAAATATTTCAATAATCCCCTCCCAAAACTTTGGAGTCACGCACTCAAGTAAGGGATTCCTCTCCTCTCCTTTCAATTCAACCACTTCCTTTGAAATTAATCCTTTTAATTTTAATTGATTATATTTCCATTCATTTATTAACATTCCCTTAATATCCAATTGTTTTTATTTTCATAATATATCATTTATCCTCTCTCATTTTTACCATTTCCTAAGTTGTTACTATACTGAAATTCTGTAATGGAACCTCATCTTCCACTCTCCACTTTTATCAAACACTCCTTTTATGTTATGTCTTTTACTTTTAATTTTATTATGATGGGATAAGTTATTCCATATTTCCCTTACTTAAAATTTGATGTATAAATTATGACATCTTCCTTTCATTATCATTAATACCCCCATGATCCTTTATGTACGCCCATTACCATACCAAAATTTCATAAGGATTCTTTTCTCTATTCATGTTTCTTCATTATCATATTCCTTCAATTTCCAAATTTATAATGTTGAAATATGACTTTCCATGTCCCTATTACTTCTCAATTTATTTACAAACAATTATATACCACTTTATCTCTCATTAACTATTTTTATTAATTTTTATGTAATGTCATTATGCTGCTGAAATTTCACCACAATTTTCTATTCCAAAATAACTATATAGTGAATACCATACCCATTTTTATATCAAGGGTACTCACCTTTATGCACATATAATTATTTATTGGGGAATTACATGTGTTTATTTCACATTTCTTGATCATGGAATAAATTATGATGAGGAATTAATTGAGGTTGTATGATCTATATGGATCACTTAAGCATGAGAACGAAATGATTATGATGGGTGTTCCTAGTTAGCACTCCAATGCATTGGGTAATGTTTAGTATCATGATAATTCATGTTCAATGGTCTTGGTAGATAGACTTAAATCATTCTCCCCCATGTGAAATTAGCCTTAACTCGTGCTCTGCCATGTTCAATGATCCGTGACTCATTCTCCTCCATGTGCAATGAGACTTGACTCATGCTTATGTCATGTTGTATGTTGTTTCCACATTGTCCATGTTATGATTATCATGATATATCATGCCTTATTTTTCATGTTTCTTTTATGATCCATTTTTATTCCTATTGTCTAACATGTATTATCACCCTCATGTTATGCCTTATTTATTACCTTATTGGGCTTTATAGCTCACCCCTTGCTTATGTTTGTCCCCATGATATCCCATGTAGTTTTAAGTTCAAATGAGTACTTTGAAAATGTTAAAGAATTTTTAAATAAATCATGTTAAATAATTTTTTAAAAAAATTTTTGTATCCCATGTTCAGGATTTTATGTTTTGTAATTAATTCCCAAATACACTAGAATTATCGATCTTTTTGGTTGTATTAACTATACTTTAATGTAATAAAACATGTATTAATGTGTAATAAAGAGTGGATTTATTATAGTCGGTATTGGAACAAGTGTTTAGTTATTTTGGGATTAGGGTTAGAAAACTATAGCGAAGAACTTATGGATAATAAAAAGTATATGAAAATATCAATAAATTTTGGTTAGTATAGAGTAATTGGTTTATCAATAAAATACATCTCTATATGAATACTACAAGTAGATGTGGTTCTGGTAAAGATGTACCTAGGAGTAACAACTTTGACAAAATGTTTCGGGCCTGACTTGAGGTAATCTGGTACATAAAAATGGGACTTAATGTGAACCTAGTCTGACACTCCTGGGGGATATGATTTGATAAATTCATAAGCTCAATAAAAACCATTGTTAAGGGAACAAAATTTCCATAATAATATATGTTAGGAAAAAGATCATGGATATCATATATTGAAGCCTAGAAACTCTCATGTTAAGTAGATAAATGTAATTTATAAGTTATACCTTTAATTTAATTGGATTCCCATTTATGTGTTTAATTGTTTAAGATACTCATCCCTTACTCTATATTGGATAGATTAGAACCAAAATAAAAAATAAAGAGGTAGGCTTATTTTCCATAGTTATACACATTTATTTATATCATCAAAGTTTATTAGAACTATCTAAACACCACCACAAATTATATAAGTAGAGATGTCAGTGAAAATGGAAAATGGGGTAATTATTGCATACTTAGTTTATGACTCCTCCCTTATCACAATTTATGGGATGAACTTCCCATAAAAACTTATCATACTCTCTTTGGTGGAATTTGATACAATTCTAAGCATGGATTGGATTTCCCTATATCCAAATCCAAAAAAATTATTTTATTAAAAATCCTCTTTTAATGAAAAGTAGAAACCATATAGAACATACATCGCAGCAACATAGGCCATAGGCAGACCCTCCAAAAACACAGTAGATTTCAAAATTAAAAAATTCAATATCCCCGCGCCTCGCACTCTACCCGGGTACTGATCCCAAAGCACGCACATGATCACAAATATTAAAAATTAAGAATTCAAAAGTATTCATCATCACCATTATCAAACTACGAGCCGCCCGCATCAGCCTTCACTATCAAATGTGTCACTCATCGCTGGAGTCGAACACCGTCCTTCCTAGATGCGTCGATTCAACAACACATCTGTCATCATCGTCCCATCCCCACAAACCAATCCGAATCATGAACACAGCATCACCAACAACACCATTGTCGTCACCGAAGAAAACCATCACTATTTCCAAACAGGGAACACACGAACCAGGGATTCGTGAGAAACAGAACAAAGACCCAATCAAATCAAACCTCAGAAAAAACCTCCTCGAACAGCCAGCTGATGCAACCGTTGGCACCAGAACCAAGCCACAAACCCGTAGGTGAACTCCAGTCGGAATCCTCTAAAACCTGCCAATGTCATGAGATGAACTCCCGAAACAATAGGAAGAACACATTCCACAAAAGCAGATCCATCGTAGAAGTCAGATCGAGGAAGATACTGACCAGGTTCCATCCTATCGTCGCCTCACCATCTCCATTGTTATCCTCATAATTGTTTTTTTTCCTCTACCCATTTATATCATCCTCCGACTGCTATTATATTCTCTGGCCTCGATCTCCATCGTTCCTCTCCAGGTCAGATCTGGAAGGATGGACACACTGAAGCTCTGAGATTGTGATTTGGCGGGTGAGAATCGACCCTTGATTCTCTAAAAGTTAAAGGAGGAGGATAAATCTTCTTTAGTTCCATAATCTCAAGCATATATATGATTTCCCTATGAGAAAATGTATCTAGCTCAAATGATTGAGTCTAAGGAAAGGATAATCCTTGAATACATGCCTATTGTGAGAGAATTTGCTGATATGTTTCCCTTTCAATTGCATGGTCTTCCTCCTATTAGGGAGGTTGAATTTTCCCTTGAGCTGATACCTGGGGAATTATCTATATCCAAGACTTCATATAGGATGTATGTTGTGGAACTTGAGGAGATAATGAATCAACTATTGGGGAGTATTAATAAAGGTTTTATATGCCCATGTGATTCAACATAGGGTGCAACATTCCTCTTCATCAAGAAGAAGGATGGGTCAATACACCTCTGCATTGATTATCATGAACTTAATAAGATCATGATAATGAACAAGTATCTTTTTCCATGGATTGATGATTTTTTTGACCAACTACATGGATCATAATACTTCTCCAAGTTGGATCTATGGTCAGGATATTGCCAAGTTAAGATGAAGAAGGAGGATATCCCCAAGACTACATTTCGTACAAGGTATGGGCACTAAGAGTTTATAGTAATATCATTTTGACACACTAATTCTCCATAAATATTCTTGTACTTTATGAATAGGTTATTTAGTGATTATCTTGACAAATATATGGTAGTCTTTATAGTATATATTCTAATATAATAAAAAAACAAGGAGAACCATTAAGACCATCTGACCATTGTGTTAAAGACCTTGTGAAAGGAGAAGCTCTATCAAAAGTATATAAAGTGTTATTTCTAGTTTAAGGAAGTCGCATTCATGGGGAATATCAAAAGAATCAATAGTATATTTATGGATCCTTCAAAGAGAAAATAAAGTGAAGGATGAATGAGTCCAAAATCCATGACAGATATTCATAGCTTACTTGGGTTAGCTGGATATTATCGCTGATTTGTGAGAAATTTCTCATGATTTTCAAAACCTCTTATCAAGATAACTAGGAAGGGAGTCAAGTTTTCTTGGAATGATATATGTGAATAAAGAATCATGGAGTCAAAAATGATCCCTATCACTACCCATGTGCTCACACTACCCACATGTGGGGAACTTTTCATAATTTTCAGCGATAACTCAAAGAAGAAATTAGGTTGTGTGCTAATGAAAAATGAAAAATACATTGCCTATACCTCAAGGTATTTGAAAATTCATGATAAAAACTCTCCCACGCATGATCTGGAGATGGATGTTGTGATCTTTGCATTGAAAATCTAGAGGAATTGTCTATATGGGGAGAAGTGTTAGATATATAATGATCACAAGAGCCTAAAATATATTTCCCAACATAAATAGTATAATATGTTCCAGGGAATATGGTTAGAGATCATCAATTGTTACAAATTATCAATCCACTACCATCCTGGTAAAGAAAATAATGTAGTGGATGCTCTAAGTAGAAAGGAACCAACAATTCTATCATTGATGAGAATTGAAAAGGATCTGATTCTATTAAATTTAAAGAGTATGGACATCAGAATCATTGAAAAATGAACATCATAAATTCTTTCTCAAATGATTTCCCAACCATATCTATTGAAAAGGTTAAAGGATGATAAAAAATATGATGTGGGAATTCAGAAGATATTGGAAACTATAAGAAAAGGTAAATTCTTATAGTTTAATGTTAATGAATAATGAATTGTGATATTTTATCCAAGGCTATGTGTTCTATCAAATCCTAAGTTAAAGGAGAAACTATTGGATGATTCACATAGTTCATCTTTCTCTATTAACCCAGGAAACACAAAGATGAATCAAGATCTTTAAGAGCTCTATTGGTGGGGCTACATGAAGAAGAATATTTCTTAATATACATCAAAGTTCCCGGTATGTTAGGAAATTATGGCTGAAAGGTAAAAGAATAAGGGAATGATTCAACCATTACCCATACCAACATGGAAATGGGAAAACATCAGAGTGGAATTTTTCACTGAACTTATGAAGACATCCAAAGGAAACAATTCTATATGAGTTATTGTGGATAATTTTATAAATATTGTACACTTCATTGTGATTATAGAGGATTTATCACTAGATCAACTGGTATGGATATATATCAGATAAGTGGTAAGATTGCATGGATTATCATCATCGATTGTGACCGATAAAGATCCAAGATTCACCTCCAAATTCTAGAAAATTATCTAACATGATCTAAAAACTAAGATGAATTTTAGTACATCCTATCATCCTTAAACTGATTACGAATATGAGAAAACTACTCAGATGCTGGAATATATGTTGTGATTATGTTCTATAGACTTCAAAGGAGGATGGGACCAACATCTACCCCTGGTTGAGTTCTCATAAAATAACAGTTTCCACTTGAGCATCAAAATGGATCCTTATAAAGAACATTATGGGAAGAGGTGAAAAACACTAGCATGTTGGGATGAAGTTGGGGAATGAAAGCTTGTAGTTCCTAAAATGGTTAAGTAAATAGTAGAGAAGGTTAATACCATTCAGCAGCACATCAAAGCTACTCAGAGTTGAAAAAAGATCTATATTAAAAATCATCGACGAGACCTAGAGTTTGATGTTACAGACATGGTATTCCTCCACATATCTACATGAAATAATGTTATGAGATTTGGGAAGAAGGTAAATCTTATTCCAAGGTACATCAGCCCTTTTAAGGTCCTTTATCGCATCAGAGTAGTGGCATATTGACTAGAATTCTTGTCGAACCTATCTCAAGTACATGATGTATTCCATGTATCCTGCTTGAGAAAGTACATACCATACCCCTCATATGTACTAAATCCATAGGTGGTTTTAGTGGAGAATGATCTTTCCTATGAAAATCATTCAATGGAGATCTTAGATCATAGATAAAAATTTCTAAAAAATAAGGCAATTCCCCTAGTCAAAGTGTTATGGAGAAACCAAAAGTTTGAAGAAGAAATGTGGGAATTGAAGGAGGTGATGAAGTATAATTACCCTCATCTATTATTGTGTGGGAAAAGAAAATTTCTAGGGAGAAATTTATTAAAGGGGAATATTGTAATAACTCAAAATGTTATAAATAAAATTTTCATTTTTATTAAATTAAATTTCTTATTATATAATATGGTTATAGAAAAAAGATGCACATATTTTGATTTATTACATCCAATTGGATTTTAATGACTGTTAAGTATCTTTATCACTGATAACATAGTTGTTGAATAGTGATCACATGACTACTATAAATAAAGGGTTTTAACAAATCCATTGGACATAGAAAAAGGAAGTGATGGCCTCAACTAGTAGGATCGTACCCTATGAAGCCCATTTCTCAGATCTTATAAGGAAGATAACATTTCTTGACATTTCCCTAGACCAATCCCAAGTTGATATCCAAGAACTTAAGCATGATTGGAATCATTTATGGGAGAAGTTCATGTTAATCGAGATCATGGCCCAAACCATGTTCACCGAGAAGCCCCACGAAAGCCCCACGATCACGCACATTACACTTAGGGAGTATGCTGGTGTATTAAAGGGATATGTATAGACTCTGAAAATAGGATTATTTACATTTTTTTTATAAAATAATGAATATATTTTCATCCTATTATTTTTACTTTGTAAATAATTTTTAAAATGAAAATAGTATTTTTGGATAATATTAAAATTCAATTAAGAAATATTTTTTAATGAATTAATATATTTTTTAAATATATAATATTTTAATAAAATATTATTATTGAAAAACTTTTTTTAAATTTAAATGATCATATAATTTTGATGAAGTGAAATGTAATTTTTATAAGGGTTCAAAAAAAATGTTATTGTCAAAAACCTTCCATTTTCAATAAATGTTGATTTATATTTTACAAGTAAAAACTCAAATATTTAGAAAATTATTTTGATAAAATTAATATTATTTTTGGAATCAGGACATTTAAATTATCCAACAGTTATTCTTTTCATAATTTTCTGAGACAGTCGAATTTTTGAGTAAAAATTAAATACCGTATAAATATACTTTGTTTTTATGAAATCATAGTGACCCAAACATGATGTAATAAGTACTATAAAATGTATCCTCTGCCAAATGTATCTTTTCCCTTTAAAATAATTCGATTTTAAGTTTATTTTATTTATTTTTTAAATACATTATGAATCCTCCAAGACTTGTAACAAATTTTAAGATTTTAAAATCATTTCTTTAAGAGTGTGACTCACCTCCACATCACCAAGGGTAATATTTTAACAATTTAAACCCATTTCATTGTAAAAATTTTTAAACCACTCCCATTTGGTAGAAAAATTGGCAAACCCCATGGGATGGTTTGTGGTTTTGAATATTTTATTACGTGGAGTCTAAAACCTAAATAATAAAGAAATTCATCTCCTTTCCTATATAAACCCACACATTATTCCATTTCTCTTCACTAAAACTCCTTTAAGCATAACCTTGCTTTTTTCCTATACTCCATAGAGTGCTTTCAAAGCACCCCCAACCTTTCAAGAATCCTCTACCAAGCCTTTGGAGTCACAGACTCAAGTAATGGATTCCTCTCCTCTCCTGTCAAATCAAGCACTTACTTTAAAATTAGTCCATTTAATTTCAATAGATTATATTTACATTAATTTATTAATATTTCATTACTATCCAATGGTTTTTATTTTAATTAGATATCATTTATCCTCTCTTAATTTTACTATTTCCTAATTCGTTACTATACCGAAATTTTGTAAGGGAACCTCATCTTCCACTCTCCTCTTTTATCAAGCACTCCTTTTATGTTATGTCTTTTACTTTTCATTTTATTATGATGGGATATTTTATTCCATATTTCCCTTAATTTTAATTTGATTTATAAATTATTAGATCTTCCTTTCCCTCTCATTAATCCCCCCATGATCCTTTATGTACACGCATTATCATGCCAAAATTTCATAAGGATTCATTTCTCTATTCATGTTTCTTCATTATCTTATGCCTTCTATTTAAAAATTTATAATGTTGAGATATGATTTTCCATGTCCCTATTACTTCCCATTTTATTTAAAAATGATTAGATACCCCTTTCTCTCCCATAAACTATTTTTATCAATTTTTATGTAACGTCGTTATGATGCTGAAATTTTACCGCAATTTTCAATTCCAAAATATTTATATAGTGAATACCATACATATTTTTATATCTAGGGTACTCACCTTTATGCACATATACTTATTTATTGGTAACTTACATGTATGTATTCCACATTTCTTGATCGTGGAATAAATTATTATGATGAATGAATTCATGTTGTATGATCTATGTTGCGCACTAAAGCATGAGGATGAAATTATTATGATGGGTGTGCCCAGATAGCACCCCAATGCATTTGGTAATGTTTAGTACCGTGATACGTCATGTGAAATGGTATTGTAAGCTATCCTTGACTCATGATCCTTCATGCGGAATGAGCCTTGACTCATGCTATTCCATATTCAATGATCTTTGACTCATGCTCCCCCATGTGCAATGATCCTTAACTCATGCTAATGTCATGTTGTATGTTGTTTCCACATTTCCCATGTTATGATTATCATGCTAAATCATTCCTTATTATTCATGTTCCTTTTATTCTCCATTTATATTTCTATTTTCTAACATGTATTATCTTCCTCTTATTATGCCTTATTTATTCCATTATTGGGATTTTTAGCTCACCCCTTGCTTATGCTTGTCCCTAGGATATCCCATGCAGTTTTAAGTTTGAAGGAGTATTTTGATAATGTTAAAGGACTTTTCAGTAAAGCATCTTAATAAATTTTCTAATAATATTGTTGTATCCCATGTTCAAGAGGTTATGTTTTGTACCTAATTCTCAAAGACACAAGAATTATCTATCTTTTAGGTTGTATTAAGTGTACTTTTAGTTGATAAAACATGTATTAATTTTTAATAAAAATAATGGTTGTTATATGTATGCCATATGTCATAAAAGTAAAACTATATATGAGTATAATATATGTTGGGTATATTCATATGGGTATTCACCATGTTTCATCCAAGGTACATTTATGTACACAGTTAATTTTAAATGAATTTATTTTATTTGTTTAAAATTATAATGGATGAAAATATCAAGGAAATTTGATTATAAATTAAGATAAAATAATTGATTAATTAAAGATAATAATTAATTGATTCAAGCGCGATTTATCTTAAATAATAACGGTTATAAATTGAATGATTGTTTCATTAAATTCATAATTCATTGCATACATGTGGATGATCATGAGATAGACTAGGACTTTATATGTCATTGGTTTCATTTAATTTAATTTATTATTCAATTAAATTGTTAGCCTATATGCCTTCTCTCATCTTATTATGTAGGGCCTATGTGTCCATTGTTTCTTTTATGTAAACCCATTTTCCCATCACCCATGTGTGATTAAAAGGAATATGTAAAGGATGGATCTCCCAAGCTAGTGGAGGCAGTTCAAGTTTGGATCTGACGTAAAACCAATCCAATGAGATACATCATTGGATATGTGGAAAGCTTTAGCATCAACCTTAATCAATTCAAGGTGTTTTCCCCTAGGTTAGTGGTTAGTTTATCAACCACTAGATAAACTAATAATTAGAATAATCTCATGAACATGCAACTTTATTATTTTATTTTTTTCAAGTTTCATCGTTATTTAATTATGGATGTTTTTCACTATCACATAATTTAATGAAATTAATGAGTATGCAAGATAGACCTAAAATAAATTGTCTTATACGTAAATATTATATAATACAGGGTTAATCACTGAAGTAAATCCACTTAATATTAATAAGAATGTGATAAATATAACAATTGGAAATTTAAGCATAAAAGGATAAAATACCTCAATAAAATATTAAGTCGGTATAGCCTTCCACTACTTTAGTTAAAATCAAACCATATTTCAAAGTGCTTGAACAGTCAAATTTGGGGATATTTTAATTATCGAGTAATTATAACATGAAGTTTTGGGTTGACTTGACTTTTTCACATTAAGGGTTTAATGCTAAAGTAGGACTTGTTGTAATTGAGAGGCTAAGGTTAAGGAAATCCAATTTAAGGATTTCAAGATTGGGGAGTCTACTCAGTGGATCAAGGAATAATGATTTAATGCAGTTGGAATTTGGAATGCCTACCTAAAACCATTCAAGTTTCTTTACCAAACAAATTTGGGGTAATGAGAAGTAGAATCTGGATCCTTTCCACTAGGATGTCCAAGAAATAGGATATTTTAAATCCAATGGTGAGGGTTATTGGGTTTCAATAAAATATTTGGAGACTAATAAATATAATATTTGTTTATTTGTCTAAATTAATTAGATAAAGTACTAAAATATGTGCTCATATTATTTTTAGAAACAAAAATAAAAAATTACATCAAACATATCATTGTGATCCATACATGATAATGATAACCTTCTCACTGGAACAAATTTCCAATAATGGAAAAGGAACCTACATTTCATCCTTCTACATTAAAGGAAATTATATGTGAAATAATAACCTTTTATAGTTGTTCTTAGTATTAAGGAAGGTGATAAAGAGCTATATCTATATGAGAAACATCTTAATGATGCTAAATATGTTCAATGTTTCATAATATCATCCATTTCCAATGATATTTTGAAGCAACATGAGGATATGGATTCCTATAGCATGATGTCTCACCTTCGGGGCCTCTATCAAGAAAAGGTGAGATAGGAGAAGTTTGAGATCTCCAATGATTTGTTTAAAATTGAGCTTGGAGATTTTTTGCTAGTTGGGACTCATGTATTCAATATTATTGGATTCATTGAATGTTTGGACATCTTGGGAATTAAATTCCCAGATGAGTTTCATATATATATATCATACTTTCATCACTACGTAAGACCTTATCTAGATTTTTTGTTAATTACAATATGATAAATAGTGAGAAGAGTCTTTCAAAATTTATTACTTTGATACGCTAAGTGGATAAGGGCATGGGGTGTGATAAAACTTCAGTCCTTATGGTGAATAAGAAAAGGAAGAACAAGGAAAAGGGTAAAATACCTATAAATAATTAAAATATGTTAAGCACCATCCTTCCAAGAAGAGGATGATCTAAAGGCAAGGCAAGGAAAAGTAGCCAATATGTTTTGCATGTGGAAAGTCATTTCACTAATAGGGGAATTGCACCTAGAATCAAGGGGAAGCTAAAGGTTTGTTCATTATCAATTCTAATCTTTTAATATCTACATATTGGGTATTAGATATATCTTTTGGGTCTAACATATGTATACAAATACAGTAACCAAGTAGATTTCAAAAGATTTCTAGAGGAGAGGTGGATATAAGAGCTGATAATAGTGCGAGGCTGGCTACCCTAGCCATTGGTGACTACCACATTTCATTTCCAACAGTAATTATTTTAGTTTTAAAATATTATTATTATGTACCTATGGTTACTAAGAACAGAATTTTTGTATCATTATTAGATATAGATGGGTTTATTTTCAAATTTGGAAATAAAAAGTTATTTATTTTATAAGGATAACATATGTTATGGTGTGAAAGATTTAAATAATGATCTTTATGTATTAAATTACAAAAACCAAGTGATTGAAGTTGATAATGAATCAATTTCGCATGACTCATATAACACCCAACTTTGGCATCACCGTCATGGTCATGTAAATGACAAGAATTTGAAAAAGCTCTATCAAGATGGTTATTTAGACTCTTTTGATCTAAAACCACTAAAAAGATGTCATGCTTGTTTAGAAGGAAAATAACTAAACCTCCATTTTGTGGAAAGGGTGAAAGGGCCATAGAGATTATTGGTTTAGTACACATTGATCTGTGTAGACCATTTTTAGTAGAAGCTATAGGTGGATATTCTTACTTCATTACTTTTACCGATCACTTGATTAGATATAGATATATTTACTTGATGAGGTATAATAAGTCCCTTGAGAAATTCAAGGAATTGAATAATGAAGTAGAGAATAAACTTGGTAAGAAGATAAAGAATCTTTGATCAGATTGAGGTGGTGAATATCTTAACCAAGTGTTCGTCGACTTTCTATAAGAGTTTTGGATTCTATCTCTACTCACTCCACCTTATACACTATAGTGTAATGGTGTTAGTCAAAGGAGGAACCATACCTTATTAGACATGGAAGGTTTGATTATCAGTCATGTAGATCTTCCATTATCCTTTTGGGGATATTCAATATAAATGGTGGCATACATATTAAAATAAGTTCAAACTAAAGTGTAAAATATAATTTCCTTCTAGTTATGGAGGGGAAAGAAACCAATTTTGTTTCATACATGTGTATGGGGTTTCGAGGAATCTGTTAAGGCCTTATCAAGAAACAAACTAAAACCCTAAGGCAAAAAGTGTATCTTTATAGGATATCTCATGGAATCAAAGGGATTGTACCTGTAAAATCCCTTGTACAAAAAAGTGATTGTTGAAAAACAATCTATTTTTTCTTGATAGGGAGAACATCCTTAGAAAGGATAGTGGGATAAAGATTGAATTTGATGAATTTGATGCTCAAGAAACACTAGAGTTGGAGTAGGAATATATTACATAGGGCCCCATAGAAAAATTAGTTCCTCAAACACAAGTACTATGTATGAGAATAATAGAGGTAATATAACCATAGAGATATGGTTTTCTAGTCACCAAATATGGTGAATCATTATTGGTTAAAAATAATGAACCTATATATTAAAAAGAGTTAGTATAGAGATCAGAAGCGGCAATATGGAAAGAATCCATAAATTCTAAAATGGATTCCATGTATCTTAACTATGTTTGGGTTATGGTCGATGTGCTAGTTGATGTAAATCTCATTGGGTGAAAATTTGTGAAAACTTTAAATGTAAGGTAAATTAAATACTTATAAATAAAGGATATTGGGTAAAGGGTTTAAGCAACATCAAGGAATTGACTATGGTGAAACCTTTTCACCATTTTCCATGTTTAAATCCATAAGAGTTCTACTTTCCATTATAGCTTAACATGACTATGATCCTTGGAAGATGGATTTCAAAACTACATTCCTTAATGGGAACCTTAAGGAATATGTCTATATGAAGCAACCAAAAGGTTTTGTGACTCTGGGTGATGCCAAAAGGATTTTAAAGTTTCAAAGATATATTTATGGATTGAATCAACCATCCAGGTCATGGAACATTCGATTCAATAAATTCATAAAAGAATTTAGTTTCATTAAGAATGAATGTGAGTCATGTGTTTACAATAGGTTTAGTGGAAATGCGGTTATTATCTTATTAGTATATTTTGATGAAATATTACTTATTGGAAATGACATACCAGTCTTATAGTCTGTTAAGGACTGGTTAAAAAAATGTTACTCCATGAAAGACTTTGGTGAAGCATCCTATGTTCTAGGGATCAAGATTATTCATGAAAGATCTAAGAGGCTACTTGGACTAAGTAAAAGTATATGTATTGACTAGATACTAAAGAGAATTAGTATGGAACAATTCAACATGGGATTGGTTCTAGTGTCACATGGTTTAAATATTTCTACGAAAATTTGTCCTGAGACACAACAAGTGAAATAGATAATGAGTAAGATCTCATACACTTTAGAAATAGGATCAATCATGTATGTTGTGTAATGTATTATACTTGATGTTGCCTTTGTATTGATAATGGAAAGAATATATTAATAAGATCTTGGTGAACAACATTGTACTACTATTAAGGTTATCCTTAAGTATCTGAGAATAACTAAGGATATTTTCTTGGTGTATGGAGGAGACGAGGATCTGGTCATTAGAGGTTATACTGATGCTATTTTTCAGATAGATCATAATGATCTGAATTTACAATCAGGATATTTTTTCTATATCAAAGGAGGAGTTGTGAGCTATAAGAGTTCAAAGAAGCCAGTTTTCACTAATTCTATAGTGGATTCTGAGTATATAGTAGCATCTAATGTATCCAAGGATGTTTTTTAGATTTAGAACTTTTCTTTAGAGCTTGATGTGGTAGCTAAAAGTAAATAACCTATCACATTGTATTGTGATAATACTACAACAGTGGATCTTGAAAAATATTCAAGGTCGCACCAACGTACAAAGCACACAATCCATAAGTATCAACTCTTGAGGGATTTTCATCATAGGGGTGAAGTTGTAGTAGGAAGATTATCCATGGAAGAGAATGTGGAATACCCCTTGACTAAAGGCTTATCTTAGTAGAAGCATTAGTATCATGAAATAGATAGCGAACTGAAGGTTGTTAGTAGTTGAATATAGTGAAATTTGGTGCCCTAGAACCAACTTCGGTGTACTTTATGATAACTTTTACTAATGGTTTGGAATATTAATAAACTTCTTATCACGTCCTGATTATTCTTCTTCATAACATAGTATGTGATATTTTCCTAATATTGGTTGTTTCAATAAAATTCAAAGTAGTTTCCCACTATGATGGGAACCCGAAAGTGCTAAGAAACTATTCTTGAATATATGTTCAATATCTTGATGATATTATTTGAGGTACACAAATGATATAGGCTATCATAGGTGGAGACTCATATGACTTTGAGGCACCTTCTCATGGTGTACACCCTTAGTAATATCTAGTAAGATATTATGAGAATGATACCCTCCAATAGTAAATCCACACTTATATGTTTCATTGGATGTCCCTATACTTGGATGTGTATATTAGTCCTTAGACTTTAAAATTATTTTTAATGAGTACTATGAGTCACATACATTGATGTATTGATTAAAACCATGATGACATATGTTTGTGGTGTTGTAGGATACGTTGGGTGCATCATGATTAATATTTCATTAATGAATAATATGAGAAATGATTTTCCCCTTATATTTTAATAGAATTTAATATCATCGGACCTTTGAAAAAAATGATATAGCCCAAATAAATCCATGGCCATGGTGTTCTATAGGTAAGATCAATTTATTATAATTCAAAGAAATATACATAAAATACATAGGTTGTGGGCACCATCATGCAACCTTCTTGATTTGATATGTCATGATAAAGGTATTATATTACACAGTAAGTATCTGTATGAGGTAATATGTTGTTTTGAAATAAACTTCTTTATCTATGGGTATCTTGGTGTGTTTTTGGATGCTAACCTTGTACTTAAGGCCGCTTTAACAAATGCCACTGAGAAAGTGACCAAGAGGGTCACACACTAAGTGTATCTAGAGTCTCTGTTAAATAATATATTATTATTTATTATTTAACAAGTTGAATAAATATTATTCTCGAACATGGTTTAATAATTATTCAAGTATGCTTCATCACATTTAGTCCATCACTAGTTATTCGAGATAATATAATGTGAGTGGAATATTTAATAAATATTTATTTTCTATTTAGTGAATATAATATTTATTTTTTTATTGGTGAATAATGTTGTGATATGTATCTAATAAATAAATAGTCATTAGTAAAGGCTTGATAAATATAGAGTAATGGTTGACTGAGTTTTTTGGTCTAGTGAGAAATAAAAAATATTGAATATTATTTAATTAAATAATATTTTATATAATTCACAAGTTAAGAGCACGTTGAAAAATAATAATATTATTATTATTATTATTTTACATGGGGTTATGTGGGGATTAAATAAATAATGAAGGGAAATTGTTCTATTATTTTATTTAGACCCTAAAAATATATAAACCCACTTATATAATTTTCTAAATAAGTTGATTAATTTTGTTGGTTGTGCACAAAAAACTTGTAGAATACTCTCAAGACCTAGAGAGATCTCTTCTCAAAGAACGCTCCCAAGAACGTAGAGCAATCTTCATTCACTAGATCAAGGAGAATACATTGGAAGTGATTATCATAGTGATCACAGGTGGACAATGAAAATGCAAGTATTTTTCATGCTAGGACCTGTAGATTCCTTTGGCAATTTCTGGAGATTCACAGAACACATGTGGATCACCAGTAGATGGAATCTTCACTTGATTCCTACAACGCAACAATGGTGAAGCGCAGATCAGTCACCAGATTCATCAATGAAGAAGGAATTCCAACAAAGGTAATTCTATAATTAATTAAATTAATTATAAATAATATGTGATGATCCTCCCATTGGTTCCATAATGACTTCTATTATATGATTCTTTGATTTAATTCCATTGATCACTATGTTAAATGTAGTGAAAAATCTCAGATTAATCATCAATCATGGAAAAAAGAAAAGTTGGGCACATCCCATAGAACATTTCCACCATACTTGTAACCTAAAATCAGTAATCTCCTAATACATATGAACTAGAGCTTCATGTAGTTATTAAGGAGCATATGGATGTTCAACTTCGCGACAGCTTCCTGAGGGTCATGTGATCCATGGAAAGGGAGGTAGTTCATACCGTTCCTTTGATGTCTAAGATGTCAAGAGAGTTTCATTTTCAGGATCCGCCTATGTTTACTGGGGAAGGGGGAAACTAGGAAGCCAAGTTTTGGATTGATTTAATCATGAAAATCTTTAAGCATCTTGAGAAACCCATATATAGGAGGGTGAATCTTACTGCATATATGCTTTTTGAACCTTCCGTGCATTGGTGGGATATTCTGGTGGAATTTGGGTAGCAAGATGAGCTATCATGGAAGGACTTCAAGATGAATTTCCAAATTCATTTCTATCTCGAGACCTTGAGGGTTGAAATAGCTCATGATTTCATACATCTAGCATAGGATAGTTTGTCATTACAAGACTATGATGGATATTTTACCAACCTATAGTGATTTTCATCATATTTGGTAGCTGATGAGATCTCCAAGGTGAGAGTTTTACAGGACAGTCTTTGTTATGAGATTAGATCATAGGTAAAGATTTTCTTTTTAAGCAGCTTTGAAGATGTGATGAATTAGGCACTAATCGCGGAAGGTAATTTTAAAGAGGCCCCGAGAAATGGCTAGGATATTTTAATCGGGAGATATAGGAGTTCTTCTCCGAGTGATAAGAAGCATTTTTATGACAATTTCTACAAAAGTAGTGGTGGGCAGATCAATCAGGGTAGTAGACAACCATCTCAAGATTTTGTTCTATTCCAGTGTTATCAGTGTGGAAAGTTTGTCCACAAGCGCCTACAGTGTCCTTACTCTGCAATAGAGTGTCGTATATATGGTTGTTTGGGTCATCATTAGAGGTTCTATGTTAATTTTTTTTAGCAAACCAATGGAATATGATTGGTCAGGCATCGGATTTAGGAAGGGGCTCAACTACCCCTCAGCAGGCTAGTATCTAGAGTTCCATAGGCCATTCAGGCCGAGACATGGGATGTGTTACCACATTGCCTGAGAAATATTACCAAGAAAGGTAAATAGTTCAGGGTAGTCTGACTGGATCACAGAGCATAGGGACAAGTCAGTTACATGTTATGCAGACTAGTCCGGCTAACGTTGATATGGGACCATCTACCATCAGAGGTATGATTCTTATATCATCTACCTAAGCATGTGTTTTTTTATAAAATATAACTTCATTCTTTTCTATCTCCTCTTTTAGAAAATGTTTTGGGCTTGGATGTGGAAATATTGGATGGTGCTTTAACCATTGACACACCATTGGTAGTGTGGTCAGAAAATATAAAACATTGAAAGGCATGTTCTCTAGAGATTGGTGGTTATCGTTTATTCTTGGAACCATTCATGCTTTAAATGAATGGATTCTACTTGATTCTTTGTATGGATTGGTTAGTTCTATATCAGGATTAGATCAATTTTTATAGTATGAGGGTTACTTTCATATCTCTATAAGGGAGTAGCTATTCTTTCTAGGGTGAGTGGGATCTTTAGGTCGGTCATGCAATACCAATTTTGTGTAGATTGGATAGTCTCTCTACTTAGATTACTGATATTTCTCTAGATAATGGTGGAATGTAGCAAGATTACTTTCCTCTATTGTTAGACCATTTTTAGGATGTTTTCCATGATGATTTATATGGATTATCACCGAAGCGATAGATCTATTTCATGATCGATTTGGTGTTGGGAGAAGATCTAGTTTGTATTCCACCTTATTAAATAGAACCATCAGAACTTCATGAGTTGAAATTTTAGTTAGAAGATATATAATCTAAAGTATTCATACACCCTAGTAAATATCATTGGGTTTCTTTAGTTCTCTTTTCCAAAAATAATAATGGATCTTTACAGTTATCTGCATATTATCACAGGTTGAATCAGATGATGGTCAAGAACCAGTATCCTCTTCTATGCATTAATGGTATTTTAAATTATTTAATAGGTGATAATATCTTCTCCAAGATTGGATTGATATAAGGATGTAATCAGTTAATTTTTATTCTATCAGACATACATCAGACTGCTTTTAAGATTAGGTATGTCTTGTATGAATTTGTGGTGATGTCATTTGGGTTAACTAATTCACCTGAGGTATTCATATCCTTAATTAATTGGATATTTCATCTTTTTTGGATTATTTTGTGGTTGTTTTTGTCGATGATATCTTAGTATATTCTTAGTCAATATAATATCATGAAAACATCTTAACATCATCCAGAGTACATTGAGAGAGCATTGTCTTTACACTAAGAAAACCAAATGTAGTTTTTGGATTGATGTATTTCACTTATTGGGCCATGTCATCATAGATGAAGTATTTTCAGTGGACCTAGATAAATTCATATTCATGATATCTTGGGAACATCCCAAGAACGTATTTGAAATTCAAAGCTTTCTAGGATTAGCAAGTTATTACTAGAATTTCATCCAGGATTTCTCTTGTTTGCTAGAACTAATATTTGGGCTGACCAAGAAAGGTTGAAGTTTGTTTGGATTGATGCTTATGAGATATATTTTTAGGAGATGAAAGGAATTTTGACCTCATCACCTATATTCACTTTACCTATGCTGAGTAAATCATATACCCTGTACTGTGAAACATTCAGAGTTGGACTTAGAGAAGTTCTTATTTTGAAGTATTAAGTGTTTGATTATAGCTCTAGTAAACTGAGACTACATGAGAGGAATTACCCAACTCATGATTTGGAGTTATCATTAGTGGTAAAATACTTGATATGTTAGAAAACCTATCTCATGGGTGAGTTTTTTTTGGTATACATAGATCATAAGAGCCTCAAGTAAATACTTTCTCAATGAAACTTAAACCTTTGATATAGGAGGTGGTTTGATTATCTGTAGTATTTAAACATTGAATTTGCATATACACCAAGAAAAGGAAATGTAATTGCTAATGATTTGAGCTGAAATAAATAGATAAATGCAATACTGGAGTCTTGTGATGAGTTTTGAATAATGGCCCTCTTTACAGACATGCATCTGGATGTTGATGAATCTCAAGGAAAAGTACCTCTGACTTCGATGTCTATTATACTAGTGCGTTTGGACTAGATTAAGGATGATCAGTTGCCTAATATGTAGGGATCAATACTGAGAGACAAATTATATGGTGGGGATATTCTATTAGGATGGTCTCTTGGCTATGAAAATTCTCTTTATTCTATGAATGAGTATGGGTTCCTACTGGATTTTGTGAGGAGATGATGAGGGATTTTCATGCCTCTAGATGAAAGGTGCATCCTGTTTTAAAAAAAGAAATATCTTGATCTCTATATATAGTAATGGTGGTCAGGAATAAATAAGTATGTGGCAAGATTCTTGGCTGGATGCTTCACTTTTCAGTAGGTGAAAGCCGAGAATCAGAGGATAACTAGTATTTTTTGACCTTTACCCATTCCTTGGTGGAAATGGGATGATTTAATGGAAAATTTTGTGACAGGTATACCTAGGAAGACTATTAAGAATGACATTTTTTGGGTTTTTTTGTATTGACTAACTAAGGTCTCCCACTTCTTACTTATTAGGGAAACCTTCACAGTTGATGATCTGGGAAATCTTTACATGTGAGAGGTGTTTTGGTTGAATGGTGTTTTGAGGAGTATCATTTCAAATAGAGATCCTCATTTCACATTGTGATTCTAGTAGGGTATTAAAAAATCCTTGGGATCATGAGTTCTTCTAAGAAAATCCTATCATCTGTAGACTAATGGTCAGTCTAAGTGGACTATTCAGGTTCTGGAGGATATGCTATGAGCCTTTATTTTGTATTTTGATAGTTTATGGGAAAAATATATGTAACTAATGGAGTTTTAATATAATAATATATTCTATACATCGATTCAAATAAAACCATTTGAGGCCTTGTATGGAAGTCAATATCATTCACCTATTAGTTGGATGAAGGCAGGTGAGTGAGAACTAGTTGGTCCTAGTCTTATGAAGGATACATTTGAATAGGTTCAGTTGATCGATTAGTAGTTGGTGACCATGTAGAATAGGAATAAATCATATACTGACAATCATATATTACCTTTGTAATTTGAGTTTGGTCAACAAGTTTTCCTTCAGGTGTTACCTAGGTTGGGGCAACGTTGTATTAGGAAAAAGGGAAAGCTAGTGCCTTGGTTTGTTGGGTTGTTTGAAATAAACGTGTCATAGAAAGGAAGATATCATCAAAAACCTTTCCATATGATAGACATAGTAGTCTTTGATCTTTGGTTTGAATCATTGTTTGATGAGAATTTGATACAGGTTGTGTATCGAAGTGAGAAATATATTCAGGGTAGGACTATACTATTTGTTTGAGTGTAGTGATAGCATGGGAGAGTTCAGGAGGAGACATGGGGGATGGAGTTTGATATCTGAGCATAGTGGCTGGACTTGTTCACTGATACCTCATAGTGATTCTTGTAGAAGCTCAGGGATGAGCTGTTATATGTTGGGGAGGTTGTAAGATCCCATCTGTTTTCAGGTACGTCTCTCTCTAATATTTTCATTAATATTTTATTTTGGTTGTGCTTTCGTCGTTAAACTATGTCATTTGAATATACATGGTATTTTGTTGTAAGGAAACTTGAGAAGGAATAGAGAGTATTCATGAGGAGATATTTGTTGTAGAAAATGACCTAATGTTCAGGGATGTATTCTTTTTTGAATTAATGGAGTCCAATAATAAATGGATTAAGTGTTTTATGGGTTCTTGGCGGGTTGAGAAACATTAAAATTGGTTCTTCTTTTTTAAAAGGAAAATGGGATGAAAATTAATTTTAAAACATTTACATGCCATATAAAGGGATTAAACATTTTATAATTGTTCCCTGGTTTTAATAAAATAAATATGAGGTGATGGGTTTTTCAACGAATTACATTCAAAACATTTAAACAACATGTAATCACAATACACATCATGTAAATTCCCAAGTTTTAGTTTCAAAAATGTTATACAGATTATTTTCAATCTAATTCATCTCATATCCTCTCTTCTAAACCCTAGGGATTTCTCTTTGTGATTTTAGGGTGCCAACTTACCTTCTAGATGTCCTATTTGTGTGAGAAATCCCTAGTAGGTTGTTTGATCTTGTTTCTTCTTTCTCTTCCTTCTTCTCCAACCATTGCGGTGAAATCCTTTGACCAATTGCATTTTTGATTTTGATCTTGATCAGTTTTGATCTAGGAACCTCTTGGAAATCATCTCCACCTTCTTCTTCAATGTCGTTGTTAGTTGGAAGCATTATTGGATCATCGGTTAAAGTTTGGGGGTCTAAATCTTAACCCTATGGTTTGATAAATGTAAATTTTATGAAATATTATGATAGATCCAACATATTTTCTACCCAAATAAATTAAATAAATGAATGATATTATTCCTTGAAGTCTCTTATTTTAAATTGGATTCTGACCTAGCTTATGGCAACCCATTGGGTGAGAAAATCTTGAATATAATTGAATTGGCTAATGGATTAAGTATTTTTATCATGAAATTTGGCCTAGGGTTATTTCTTATTATAGAATCCCTAAATTGTGGATTATTACTTATTGATATAACTTTTAAACAATTATGATATAAATTTAAGTTTTATTTTAAATATAAATGGTAATTCACATAATTAACCATTAAGATATATGATGTGATATTATGATATCCATGTTGTATGATAGGGATTGTGTTCCATGTTGAAATGCTTATATATCAGGCTCGACTCTGAAACTCTCACACTTATATGTTGTAATGCTAATATTGAGCGGGCTCGGCCTAGACCCATACTGTAATTCTTATAAAGAGCGGGCTATGCCTAGTCCCATGTTATAATGCTTATAGGGATTTATCCCAAATTCTATAATTCTTATAGGGATTTGAACTGTATTGTTGTGGTTATACCATTGTTACATGTTTTGGTAGGCATGGTCGTAATACATACTCAGAGATATTCTGGAATTGCATTGAAGCAGGTTATTCTACCATGGTTATATGGTTCTGGTTGGCATGGTCATAGAACATGTTTAGAGATATTCTGGCACGGAGCCAAAGAGGGTCGTTGTTGTATTTTATTATTTGTTAAATTAATTAATACAACTATTTATCACATTATTTAATACACTTATTATCATATTAATTTAGTTTAGACATGGTGGTTTAGACCTACTGAGTTATACTCACACCTTATTTGGGTCTCCGTTTGGTACCCAAGAAGATTATGTGGATGTAGGTTTGGACAAGAGAAAAGGACCTTACTATTGATTTCTTGTTTGTGGATGGTATGGAGTTTGGATATGGTACCGACATGGGATTTGGGACCCAGGACTTTGAGTATTTTATTTTATTATACAAATATTTTTATTCTATTTTTCTAGAATTAAATTTAGTTACATTATATAATGCAATTCTATTATTCCTTTATTATTTATTGGATTATTCTATTAGATTTTATTGTTATCTTCTACTATGTTTTTACTTTTATTATTTTCCATTCTTTTATGATTTTTTCTACTACTATGACACTTCATATCAGGGGGCATGGTCTCCCTACTATATATTTCAGAGCCCCTCTTCTTGTCTGCAGCCTCTCACATATGAGGAGGCGCACTTGAGGTCTCATAACCAACCCTTTCTGTCCATGTGAGAGAGTGTCATATTGTGGTGTGTTGCACCTCACCTTCTATAAAATGGTTAATAACTTAAAGTTGATAATAAAAGAAAATGTTTTTTTTTTGAAAATAATGAAATCGATGACGATGGGATTACCTCCCTCACCTAAATCTTTGTATAAAGGAATTGATGTAAATGTTTGACTAATATCTTTTTGTTTGGGATTTTTGTAATTAATATTATATTTATGGAACATGTTATAGACTCAAACATATGAATATTGTGAAACTCTTTCTCACATAAAGATTAATTATATTAAAATGCATTGTAAACTATGTAGGAGAGCCATTGCTTCCCAAATTAGACAATATCATGGTATGGTGGATGAGTTCCTTTAATTTTTATGCTTACAGAAACACTATCTATTTTGACCTTGGTGCATGTGATGGTTGGTGAATTTTATGTGATGTTGATATAGAACTCTTAAATGTAATAACATAAACCTATAGTAAATGGAAATTGGGACTCTTTTAATCTTTTATAGCTTTTTCATGAGTGTGCTCTTGATAAGTAATTTTGTTAATGAACTTGGAAAAGTTTAAAATATTGATAAAATATATTTTTTCAACATTATGCTTTGTTTTTTTTTACATTTCATATCATATGCCTAATTTGATAATCTTGAACAATGATTTCAAATGTCTTCGTGTGTGTGATGAGAACCCTTGATAGTGAATTTAAAAAAAATTATTGATTTCCTATAAAATGTAATTGATTTGAAATAATTATTTGAATAAAAAATTTGATGTAATAAAAAGGGTGTGAAATGTTTTATGATTATAGTTAGGAGGATTTCAAAAGAGCAGAATGAGTTTTAAAAAATCCCATTTAATTTTTTTTTAAATAAAAGGCATGGAATTGTGAAACAAAACATTATTTTAAAGGATTTAAAAATATTAGGTGGATAAAAAAATAAATAATTATTATTATTAGATAACATGAAAATAGATTTTTTGTATTGTTTTTATTTTAGAAAACAAATTTTTCTAAATAAAGGGTTATTTTTAAGGAATGTCCATATTTAAACTATAATAATGAATTGAGTTGAAGAGAATTTTCTTATCATAATTGATTGATATTTATTTATTTCTAATTTATTTTGGGTTATTTGTGTGACCTTACTTGGGAATGAGAATCATGGATGAGTGATTAATATTCAAAGTTATTTAAGTCTTGTTTTATTGGGATAAATTACTCGATATTATGTTGATATATGATATGGATTTCCTCACATTATGTGATGATTTATTAATTTCCTTACCCCTATTTGATAGTTATATCACCTAGGAGATTATGTTTAAGTATTTTTTTGATTTACACTTTTTTTTGTAGTGGTTATTTAATTCCAAATATATCAAGAACCTTGAGAGGTATCTCATGGGTTGCTTGTTCATACCACCATTCTCTTTTAATTCTGGTTTTGTTTTAAATTATAAAGGAAGAGAATAGTTTAAAAGGTATCTGATGTAATGGACTATATATTCTAGTCTATTACATTGTGAGAAATATAGTGATTGAGGTTTTTGGGAAATTTCAAAGGTGTTTGGTGGAGGAATGGGGAGTTTTGAGGGGTTTTGGAGGAAAAATGGGTGTTCTAGAGAATGGAAGTAGATCTTGGAAGTAGATAATTAGTGGTAGATATTTGGTGGTAGATATTTGATGGTAGATCTCTGGAGGAAGATCTATGATGGTAAATCTCTGGAAGTAGATCATTGGTGGTAGATATCTGGTGATATATATATGGAGTTATCTCTGGAAGTAAATCTATGATGGTATATCTTTCGCGGTTGATAGCTGGTGGTAAATATATAGAGGTAGATATATAGAGTTATATCTCTTGAAGTATATCATTGGTGGTATAACTATAGTAGTAGATCATTCGTAATAGAACTCTGGTGGTAAATCTATAATAAATCTAGTTTTTCTAGAATTTCAAATTTTTCCCTTTTGATGTTTTTTCAATGAAAAATGGTTTTAAAGCCATAATTATTGTAATTTAAATTCATTTTAAAGGATGATAATTATATCCTCTATTTATAAAATTTGTGTATCCCATTTAATGGTTAAAACACATGGATTTGATGAGATCCACCTTTAATGGTCAATTGAAACCATATTAAATCCCATTGGTTTTGGATATATTCATTCTAAAGAAAGGATCCTTCATTCAATCCTTATGGTATTATTTCCCTTGAGATGAGTGGTTACATATATTTTTCCCTCAAATTCATGGAATTCTTTGGTTTGAGTTCCATGTAGTTGGTTTTATCCAGTGCATGTGCTCCTTATTTTTAGTGCAATAAATTGGTGTAAAGATTCTTTCTTACAGGTAGGGAATTCCTTCATTTCTCCTTTATATGTATTATGTGGGGAGTGGTGCTTATCTTTTTCTATAAATAAATGTTTGTATTTAAATTAACATATATAAATTAATTGTTTAAATTAATTTAATAAGGGTCATGTGAACACAATTATGTTTTTACTATTTTGATATGGTTTTTGTTATTTAAATTGAATGGGCTAAATGCCTGCTGAAAATCATGTCTATTTGGGATTCCTTTCTTTCATTATTTTTATAGATGTTTAGGAATCTTATTTAGTGAATTTTTGGAATCAAATATAAATTTAATTGGTTAATTACTTATATCTGGATAATAAAACGGTGGCCCTGATATTATATGGCTTGTGTGAGAACACCCCTAAATAATGAAGTGGAAATAATGAAAGCCATTATAAAAAATATAGAAAATGATATATGTGTGGTGTGTGATGTGTTTATTTAAGTGAATATGTATCATTTCTTGGTTTTTTTATGCAATACTTGTAAATTGGATATGTTGTGATGTGTGTGCAGTGGGGTTGTGGTGGTGGTTGTGGTGTGGTTATGCAACAGGGCTGTGAATGTGGAGGTTGACATGTGTGTATGTGGAATTTGGGTTGCATGTTGGTATGATATGATGTGTTATTCTAGTTTCCTAGTTATTATTTGAATTAAATACATGATAATGATTTATAATGGGTATCTTTAATGAATTAATTGATGAAGGGTTGTGTAGTTTAAACAATTAATTTTTATATATGAACAAAGGGGATGGAAATATGAAGTAAGGTGCCTATATAAATGTAATGGGATGCTAATAAATGTTAAAATCATGAATAAAAGGGGTTGTTAAAGTGTAATTAATTTTTAGTGAGAAATATATAAATTAAATAAATGTTGATTTAAAAGTGTAAAGGGAATTTTGGATTTTTTTTCTTGTGTGGGGTTGTGCATTTAGTTTTGGCAGTATAATTGGAGGATCCTATGAGATATATTATTCCTTGGTTGTGAACCCTTATGATGGGGATTATTTTTTCCTTGAAAAAAAGGATGGGGCTTATGTTTTGTGACTCTATATATATACATTTTACATTCTTTTGAATTTTTATACACACCCCAACCACGTCAATCACCCAGTACTGACACTAAATGTTTTGGGGTGTCTTTCCCAACATCCTGGTGGTGAGGATGGATGGTCGGCTACCCACTCTTCCCTTCTCCCTCTTCCAAGTGAGAAGATATTCATGGGATATGTTGGCTAGAAGTCAAAATTCATGTTTTCAAGATGTGTCAATATGTGATGTGATAGCCTAGGTGTCTTTGGGTGATGTGATATATATAACATCCTAGACTTTTCATACATATATGTTACATATAAATATATGAATATTCATTACATAACATAAAAACCTATGACAGTACCATATGCATTTAGTATCTCTAGAAACTTGGAGAAAAAATTGGTTCATGAAAGATCTACATTGTATCTTGCTTATTCCTTCATAACTAGAACCCTTTTTGACATGTCATACTTAACACCATCCCTCAAATCCTGGGGAAAATAAGAATAAGAAATGGGTGAGATAAAAATCATAGTAAGGTTAAAAAATGGAGATGTCAATCATAACATAATCATAAGGGAATAATAATGTAAACATATCTTTTGAAAATTATAGCCTGCATATCAAGGATTGTAGTCATGAGTTGTGAAAAAAATCATATACTTTTATAAGACATGAATCATAAAATAATCAGAGAACAAAATCCATAAAATTATAACATTGACATGAAACATGTAATTGTAGAATACCCATAAATTGAAAACATTTTTAACATGTATAAATAGAAATAGGTTATCTCATTAAGTTAAGTAAATGAAACTAGAGCCTTGCATAAACTTATAGACATGAATTCCAGGTCCACACATAAAATTACGGACATGAAAGTTAGGTCCATGTATAAACTTATATACATGAAAACTTGGTACGTGCATAGAATCTTTTATATGAAATAAAATTCACTAATAACATATTTACCTCATGAGCTATTCATCTTCACCCAGTTCATTTGAGGAATATGTAGGTCCCACCCATAACATAATGAAACCCATACATATTTGTGCCACAAGAACATAAATCATTCCTCATATCAGAACCCATGAAAAGAAATGGGTTTCATAAATATCATGTCATTATAAAAATAAACCAATCATAAAAATAATAAGGATAGTATCCTTGAATTATATCCCCAACAAAGTATAAGTAACATCAACTAATGTTATTTAGATAGAAAATAATTTTGAAATATCACTTGAAATAATTATTCAGGAATTCCTTTTCCCATTTTTATATGCCAAATGCGGTGCCAGAAAAAGAGAATCCCTATGGGGGGAGCTATATAGTTTGGATCAAATGAACTTATCATGGTTTTTCAGGGGGACTTTAATATCATTCTCAATGAATTCGATAAGAAAGGAGGATGAGTGGTTCCTAGCAGTGATCGCCAATCTTTTGGCTCTTGCGCTTCTCATAATGGGATCTTGGAATTGGGTTTTTCATAAAATAAATATACTTTTTGCAATAACCAAAGATTTAGTTATCACACCTGGTGTAGATTGGATTGATGCTTTGGTAATTTTTATTCAATTTCCTCCTTCCAGAATGCAAGGGTTAAGAATTTGGTGTGGGCTCTTTTGGACCATTTTCCTCTCTGCATTCAACTGGAGCAAGGATCAATGACTAATAGGTGATTTTATTACTATAATCAATGGCTAAGGGATAATATCTTTCATTTTGTGGTTATAGAGTCTTGGATGGATTCAATGTAGGAAGAAATATGGATGGGTCTACACAACAAGTCATGAGTCTCAAAGGTAACCTACAGGAGTGGTTCGCCAAAATACCCAATGGTTCTATTAACCTAGAGGGGATGAAAGATGAAATTGATCAATTAGAGAAGAGACTATAAGGATTATAGGATGAATAAAAAATTTACACATTGGTGGAAAAGAAAATGAATATAGCTAAAACTCTTATAGAATAAGAGTGGACAGCCTTGGAAAGGTCCTGAGAAACTTGGATAAGGGAGGGGGTAGAATTATGACCTTCATTCAGTACTGCATAAAGGAAATGAGGAATTAAAATTTTCCTACCATTCATTTGGAATATGGGTCTTTCATGTAGGATATTTAAATCAAGGGAGGTATGGCTAATGACTAATTTAAATTGTTACTAGCTGATCTTAACCCTACTATGTGGGGAGGCAATCCGAATGGGAAAAAATAATTTTTAGACATTATAACAAGGGTCGTGTCTAATGATATTATCATGTCCTTTGAAAATATACTATAGGGATCAGAGGTCTGGGAGGTAGTTAGGGCTCTTAATGGAGAAAGTTATCTGGGTCATGATGGCTTCACAGGTTCCTTTTACATATCCTTATGGGAACTGGTGAGATATGAGATAGTCGGGGACATTCAATACAACTTTAGAGATGGGAGTATTTCACGGGTCACTTGTGTGTCAATGTTGATCCTGATACCGAAAGTAAAAAACACTTCCTCACTCAATCATTATAAAACAATCTATATGTTTAACTTCCCATAAAAAGTGCTTATTAATATTATCAACATGATACTTATGGGACATATTATATAATAGGTCTTAGAGAACCAAAATGGGTTTATCAAAAGAATATCTACTCACTTTTCCATATCCACGTTGCAAGAAATGGTAGGAGATATAAATAAAAAAATCACCTAACTCAAATGCAGTGATTAAGGTTGACATGAAAAAAGAATAAGATAAAATGGAGTGGAGCTTCATTATCAAAGTGTT
The DNA here is from genome assembly GCA_963277665.1 of Viscum album. Classification (NCBI taxonomy): domain Eukaryota; kingdom Viridiplantae; phylum Streptophyta; class Magnoliopsida; order Santalales; family Viscaceae; genus Viscum; species Viscum album. The sequence goes on from OY728123.1 coordinate 641,956,018, forward strand.
GAAGAGCATGATCTTCTCCATAGGTGTGGTTGATCTTCTGTTTAGATATTTCAGTTCTCAGTGGCCGGTGATATGCTTCATGGATAAGAAGTGTATATTCTTTAAAATCACCTATGGATTGTGGTAGGGAGACCCCCTTTCCCCCAGCCTATTTAGGGAGTCATGTACTATGCTAAAAAAATCATGGAACCAAAATTAATATCATTTTCTCAAATAAATTTTCTAAAAGTTTTAAAAATAAATTATATTTATTTACTCATAGAAAGCAATAAAAATAAATTTTTGAAGAAAACATATATTTAAAGAAAAAATGATTTTACTAAAAAATATGTGTTTTTTACTAAACATAAATTAATATATTAAAAATGAGTTAGACAATTATATATTTCATATTTTTTTAATGTCATTAATTCCCTCCAATTTATTTTTTATGTTATAATAGTCGTGTTAAAATAATAATAGTTTAGAGTTCTCTTAATCTCGGTGTTCTATGCAATATATGCTATCGAAGTGATTAATTTTTTTTTAAAAAGATAGACATAAAATCTTGGGGTATTAAATTCTAACTCCCTTAAAATTAATTTATCCCTTGAAATTTATTACTCGAATATAAACAGATGAGGGTACCTTTGCCTCATCACATCCTTGAGTTTCCCCATAGCTTCCTTGGATTGATGGTTTCACCACAAAACTTTAACTAGGCGAGTGGTATTGTTTCATAGAACTTTATCTCTATAATATATAAACTCTATTGGTTTGTATTTATAATAAATATATTACTCCAGTGGTACTTCCTCTAAGTTTAGTACATGTGAAGGATTAGGTATGTACTTCCTGAGGAGAGATACATAGAACAAATCATAAACTTGAGAGAGATTTGGTGGAATCTCTAATCAGTAAGCTACCATCATGATATAATCCATAATTTCAAAAAAAAATATGACCTCACAATTTGAAATTTCATATAAAAAATATAAGGTATATATTTTAAAATTCCTTTGTGTGAAACCCATAGCATAAAAAGGATCAATAAAACTTCCTCTTAAAAAGAGGGAAAGAAAAAGGAGAAGATAATCACAACTAGGATTCTGATTAGGAGAATATTAGTCTAAAGTGAAAACATGGACATGGAATAGAATTATAACTATCATGTTCCAATGAAGAATTATAGATAACGTAGTCATTATAAGGTTAATGACCACAAAAACATAGACCAAGTTGGTCTAAAAAAGATCGTTGATATCATCATAAATGATGGTAGTAAGATAAAATTTTATTTCCCAAATAATTTTATAATATATAATTATTTTATTTCATCTCATAACTACAATATCAGTGTTTGGTTATGACTTTATCAATATTTTCTTCATTTATTACTCCAAGAAATGAAGTTGAAATTGTAATTCCTATAGAACTAGTGGATCATAAGATCCATAATTGAATTAAAATCCATTTCTACTATCTCTAGTTATCACAAAAAATGGTTATCATAGGTTATAAAATATGAATAAATATTCAAATGGTTAAGTAATACATTAATCTCTAAAACCTCATCCAAATTTGGATGTAAACAATTTCATAAATGGTTACCCTTATGAACCTTCCAAAAAATGAAAATCCAAAACTTCTGAATGAAGTTCAATAAATTTTTAAAATCAACTTATCATTAATCCCCCCAAACAACTTTATGTATCTCTTAATTTTCAAACACCAAACATGTAAAGAACATTATAATGTATTCTCTTGAAACATGGTAATAACCTGACTTACCATAAAACCTTATTGAAGGTATGAATGCTTTCAAAAATTACTCTTTAATCATATCATAAATCCAAAAAATCTATAAACTCAATCCATAAAACAAATTTTAATCATATTACTAATCAGTACCAAGTAAATAAATACTATCCCATTTATTTTATCACAAAAAACCATCTATTTATATCATTATTATCCCATCATCATGTACATAATAAGGGTTATCTTTCCCTTAATCATGTGTTCTTCAAAAATATCACCTCATTTACATTTCATCGTTACCAGTACCTTTCAACAAATACCTTCAAATACTTAAGGAAAAACTACAGTGGAATAATACTTAGATATTTCATTATTCTATAATTCGTGTACAGGGAGATAATCATACGAAATTTCAATAATATTTTCATAGGTCTCAATCATAAAAATTAGACATGAAATTACCAACTAAGGAGGGGAGGAAAAATATTTCCTAATTAGAATGGTTTAGTTCATCCATTGTGATTGCATAATCTCTCCATTTTTTCTATTTATTTCAGAGCTTGTTATGGATTATCATCCATATTATCCCATGGATTAGGGCATTGATTATATAGTTTCTAAACTCTTTGTGTTTATAGAATTTTAGTGTGAGTGGTGAATTTTTTTGATATATCTCTCCATTCATTTGATTTAATATCCTATTTTCATTAATCCAACATTTTTTTGATCAATGTCTAGTCTTCCCACACTTGAAACATTTTCTTATTCATTTTAGACATTCAACTGATTTCTCCTTCCCAAATTTTTAGAATGTAGGAGGATGAAAATTTTTATTCACTCCATGTGTAAAACCAATAGAGATTTTATGAAACTCTATCTTCATTTTCTTATCACTAGAACCTTGATGGTTTCCAGCTTATATTTCCACATTCAGTGCATATTAAACAATTTCATCATAGATTCAAAATTACCTTATGTATAACAACTTTTAAATAATTTGTTTAAATCCACTAAATAATTTATCAACCTTACTTTTATATTGGATGATAATTCCATAAGCATACTTAATGAGACTTGTAAAATTTTCTACATATGTTCATATAGATTTATCATCCTTTTACATTAAATTAAGTAATTCTTTATTTATTTTCATATAAAGAATACCAGGAAATTAATTATTGAAAAATAATTTCTTCAACTCATCCCAATCCATGGATTCAATTTTATCCTATTTCCTCATATTTTTTATAAGATTCCACCATTGATTTGTATTAATTTCTAGATGATATATTTCCAAAATTAATTTCTCTTGTTCTGAACATTAGAGAACATAAAATATATTTTCAGTGGTACTAATCCACTGATCACCCACTAGTGGATCAGAAGACCCTCTTAAAGAATGTGGATGTTGGATCATGAAGGAATCAATAGAATTTTTTTCCCACTTTTTCCTATTTATAAGTCTAACATGTTTCATAGATTTTGTGATCATAGTAATAAGATTTTTCATTCCCACACCCATGAAATTTGATTTTTCAAGAGGATAATTATTTCATTTCCCATCACATTCCCCATAGAAATAGATCTTTTGGGTTCCAATCATTCACTAAAACCAAAAATCATGGTGTGAATACTAATCATAATGGGAAAACCACATAATCAATGGGAATTACTTATAAAATTTCAATATATAACACCTTAGGTTTAACTTAGGTTATTCATTATTGTTGCCAAAACTCTAGGATTTTAACATAGAATTGCACTTAGGGTTCTTACTATGATTTTCTCACCTTATTTTACAAAGGTTAACTAAACCTTTTCTCTGGTACCAATTATAATGACCCATACTTTTCATACATAGATATTACATCTAAATAGATGAATATTAATTACATAACCACTAGTAGAAAATGTTCTTTAACGTTGGGGTTTTAACATCTGTTTTATTAAAACTGACTTTAAAAATATTTTCGCATCGGTTTTATATAAAACTGATGCCAAAACCCATCCTAAGGGGGTTTCCACATTAGTTTTATTTAAAACCAACATGAAAACATTTTTGTAGGTGGTTTTCCATGTCGGTTTATTTGTAAACCAATACAGAAACCCCTCAAGGATGGGTTTTTGAGCCGGTTTTGTATAAAACTGACATGAAAATTTTTCCACGTGGAAGGTTTATATGTCGGTTTAAAAATAAATCGACATAAAAAATTTGTTTTAATGTCAGTTTTAAAAAAACTGACATTAAAACCCCAATATTATAAGCATGAAATAAAATTTTAAAATTTTTGACAATGCAGTTTTAAATTTTCAAAGCTCACCCACTTTTATTATCTCATTACCAAAAAAAATTCACATCTATTATTTAGCTTCTCACACTCTCTATTTCAATATTTTTTATATATTTCTCTTTTATTCACATAAAATTATCATCAATTCTTTGTTTGATTATTTTAGTATGGTATTTTTTTCATCATATCCTTTCATTATTATTGGGTTAATTCATTGAGAAAATTTTTGATAATTTATTTTTTAGGATGATGTAGATTTCTTGCAACCGGTTCAAGTAAATAAATATTACATATAAGATTCATGATCCAAAGTTATAAATATATAATCAACCACCATTGTGGTTTCCACATGAGTTATTCCTAAAAAATAAGAGGTATATGAACAAACATATCGATTTGAAGGATTCTATAATAGGAAATGAAATTAAGTTGATGCTTTGAGTTTATTTTTTCTGTCATTTAGTTTCTGTAATATTTAGTTCATATTTCTCATGTTTTTTTAAGAATGTAGGTTGCATCAAGATTTTATGAAAACAAAAATTATGCATTCCACATCGGTTATCCAAATAAACAATTTTGAAAGATGTTTCAACATCATCCTTTATATATAACTAGTGTTGAAAGTTTGTTTCTTTCACTTTTAGACGCCAGTTATCCAAAACAAAATTGATGTACAATGTTTACTTTTTTAACATTTTGAGGTTAGTTATAAAAATAATTGACTCTAAAACACCTAAAAACAAATTTTTTAACATCGGTTAAATAAACCAATGTTAATATAAAAAACCATGTTAAGATAATATGGGTTTAGTGACTTTGGAAAATTTGAGAGAAAAACAACTGGTTCATAAAACATCTACATTGTCTCCCTCCTATTCCTTCATAACTACAACCCTTTTACTCATTCCATATTTAATACCATCCATCATATCCTTGGGAAAATAATAATAAGAAAAGGGTAAACTCATAAGCTTAGTAAGGGTAAACAAGGGAGATATCAATCATAACATAAGTATAAGGGTGTAAGAACATGAATATAATATTTTAAAATTATACCATTTATATAAAGGATCATTATATTGATTCATGGAATAAATCCTTGAAGTTAATAAGACATGACTCATAAAATAATCAAAGAACAAAATCTATAAGAGCATTACATTGACATAAAACATGAAATTGTGGAATACACATAAACTTATAAAATTTTAAACATGTAAAAATAGAAATCAGTTCACTCATTAAGTTAAGGATGTGAAACCAGGCCCTTGTATAAACTTATGGGCATGAAATCTAGGTCCATGCATAAACTTATGGGCATAAAAACTAGGTCCACACATAAACTTATAGACATTAAAACTAGGTCCATGTATAGAATTGTGAACATGAAATCAGGTTCACACAAAACATATTTATGTCATGAGTTATTAATTTTTACCCAATTCATCAGAGGTATATATAGGTCTCACCCATCATATAATGAAAACCATATATATTTGTGACATAACATCATAAATCATTCCTCATAACAGAACCCATGAAAAGAAATGGGTTTATAAAATATCAAGACATATTAAACATAAAACAACCATAAAAATAATAAGGATACAATACATGAATAATATCGCCATAAAATCATAAATAACATCAAATAATTTTATCTTATATGGAAAATAATTTAAAAAGATTACTTGAAATAATTCTTGAGGAAAATATCCTTTCTGTTTTGAAAATATTTTTTAAAATATCATGAAATTATAAAATAAAAAAACTTTATTTGAAAATAAACTAGTAATCTTGTAAAGGAAGCTTAAATTAATTAAGTAATCATAATATTGGTAAAAAACTCTCATTCTGTATAAGTTAAAAAAATTCCTTTTATAGTTTTTTGAAAAAATCATAAAGAACCCTGTTAAGAAGATGATAAAATGAATCCTTTCAAACCATTTTGTAAAAATTAAAACATGAATAAAAATGAATTTAAAAAATAATATGAGAACAGTAAAAACATTTTCAGAATAAAAAATATAAAACATGGACATGGAAGAAAAATAGAGTTTGAAGTGAAATTACAAAAAGGATAATTTTTTAAAATAAATTCCCTTATAAATATCATCTCATTGAAGTGAGTAATAATAAAATTAATCAATTATGTGTATTAACTATAAATACACATAAAAAAGTTCAAATACAATTATGATATAATAAAAAGTCATTAGACACATAATCATAACATGACATAATCAGTGACTTAGAATTTTAACTCAAAGAATGGAAAATGGGTTAATAATTCTCTTACCAAATTGCAATCAATCGAATCGTATTCCCCATAAAATTAATAATTATAAAATTAAACATTGAATAAAATTAAGATAATTATATTCATGATATGATATATAAAATTTCATTATACACACCACACACAAGAAATAAGTGGTGAATAAGTCATGTATGTCACATAACTAAATGTGAGACACGAAACCCTTACCTCACTCTTCCCTTTAGTTTTGTGTTCTTTAACCTCATGTATAAAGGTTTCAAAAGTGTTATTAATTCATTAAAAAATATAATACTATTTATAATACCTTATGTGGTACTTTTTTAATATCTTACTATTCATTAATTAATAATATTTCATTATTTTCATTTTTTGGGTGCGTCTATTTCATTGTTTTCATGCCTGGTTCATTTGTGTATAATTATGGATTTTCTTATAAAATGGATATAAAATTATATAATAAAAATTAAATGGTATTCATAGACTTAAATAAGTTTAATTTTTCCTATATATCATTTTCATTTCTTATATTAGGATGATTTATTTCATAAAATGTTAATGATAAATGTTTAGTTTAATTTGGAATTTTTTCCCACCATCACAAACTAGTTTCATTTTATCTAATATTATTGATATATATATTAGTTATAGAACATAAAATAGGTTATAATATACCTAATATAGTCTGATTTAACCAAAATAATACTTTTATAACCATCCATGAAGGCAATAATGGAAAACAAAAAATCATTATCCACAAATATGATTCACCTCCATATTTTTAACAATGGTTTCATTTCTTTGAATAAGAGAATGTAATAAAAAGGGAATGGAGATAATATTTTCCATTTAAAAAATAATATTCTAGTATATAAATTACAAAAGAGTTATTATTAATTGATTGATGAAGTATTTTAAGATAATGTAGAAAAATAAAAGAAAATAAGAGAGGTGGTTTGATAAAATTACCTATTGAATATCATCTCCTTAAAAAGATCCCTTAAAGACCTTGGAATTGGTATTTTGATGAGACCAGAAGCACTTGGACTTGGTGAGAGTGGGTAGGATATGTTTTTTTAGATATTTTATGAGATTTATTGATTTTTATGAGAAATGGGGTGGTGAGGACTGGTATTTATACTTGAGGATGGGTGGTTTTAAGTGATTAAATAGTGACTATTTTATATTTAAATCCAACCGCATTTGGGTGGCATTAATTTCAATAGATTATACAAATAATTAATTTTTTAAAGTATTTTTATGGTATATAAACACATAAAATACCCATTTTATGTTTTAGTTTTTATTTATTTTAAGCTTTTACCTTTAAACTTCGAACTCGTTTCATTATTTTACCTATAAAGCGTTAAATCATATTTTTACCATGGTAAATTTTTTATTTCCAAAAATGAAAATGAACTTAAAATATAATTTTAAATTTATTATTTCAATTATGGAATCCATTTTACCCAATTAAATTTATGTAATTTTTTAAATTATATTTAAAAAAACCCACAGACGTGAAAAAGTGGGTTTCCAAGAAGTGTATTGTTTAAGAAAAATGATTTTATATTAACTCGGTTTCTAATAATTATCATTATATGAAAATAAATTAATTTTTAAGTATATATAATAGATATATTTTATTTAAAACATTCCATATTATGTATTATTTTAATTAATTAAAAAGTAAAATCATTATGAACTTTAAAACAATTTTTAGAAAAATCATATTTTTAAAACCAAAAAATAAACTTATTCTAAAATACAATATAAAGTTGATTGAAAATAATTATAGTGGATTAAATATAACTAAATAATAATTATGTTACTTTAAACCATATTAAAACCATATTGGTACTTTAAAATTTCCTAATTTATTGAAATGAAATGACATTTTTACAAAAATCAGTATTTTTCACTATTCACTAAAAAATTAATCTTTTTAGAAGATTCTAAAAAATTGATCCTAAGATAATTTTTTAATTATGAATCTAAAAATTATGTTTATTATATCAAATAAATTTTCTAAAATTTTCAAAAATCAATTATATTTATTTTCTCATAAAAAGCAATAAAAATCTCTTTTTGAAGAAAACATATATTTGAAGAAAAAAATGATTTTACTAAAAAATATTTGTATATTTACTATAAATAAATTAATATATTAACAATGAGTTAAAAAATTATATATTTTATAATGTGTTTTTAATACTATTCAATCTCACTAATTTAATGTCTGGGGTTATAACAGTTGTGTTAAAATAATAATATTTTGGAGTTTGCTTAAACTCAGTGTTATGTGAAATGTAAACTATCAAAGAGATTAAGTTTATTTAAAAAAATAGACATACTGTAAAATCTTTGGATGTTACAAGATGTTTTCACCCAAGTTTTTTTGGGTGATATGATGATATGGTTTATGGTGGGGGTTTTGAATTGTAGGAGGAGGACATAAGGTTGATGTCTTACGTATTCATGATACCATATCTCTCTAGTTATGTTATGTTATGTGATGGGGTGTCTACAGGAAATATGTGATTTGATAGTTAGTTTCATGTGGGGTGATTATCATGATGTGATATATGGAAGAGGTGTCAGCTCCAAGATGTACAACATTGGGGTATGAGAGTGTAAAATCAGTGAGAAAGTGGTGTGGGGTGCCCTATCATCGATATAATTCATATTATGTTATTATAAATGGATGAATTATTTTATAAGTGAGATATGGTGAGGATGGATTTGGTTAGTATGTCTATATAGGTGTTGTTTGGTTCTTCTATTTTCTCACAGGTTCATTAGTATGTACTTTTGACATGTGCACAAGAGACTTTGGTTTTCCTACTGTGTATTCTTGTATACTCACCTTGTGTATATAAAAACTAATTTTAATGTTTCTTATAGAACTTCATGGACCATGTTGGACATTACTAGCTCAGACCTTTTGACAGTTTTTGTGTCGCTGCTTTAGCTTTTCTATTGGGTATTTACTTTGGAGACTTTTATCTATATCAGTTTTATTTATACATGCATTGTGGGATGGTTTTTGGATTTATTTTATATTATGTCTTGGATTTTCTCATAGTCGATTCATCGTATCCCCTAGTATTATTTATTTTATAGTGGGTAATTCCTCTCATACATGAGATTTGTATACCCTTGGTACTAGTCACAAACCTGAGGCCTACTAGAGGTAGGACTCGGAGGGGTCATTATCTATCTCCCCTCATTAAGGTATCTTTGGAGGGAGGGGTTTATGACAATAATAATTCTTGATTCCATGTTTTATAAGATAGATTTAAAATTCATTACTTGTGTGTTATTTCCCATTATAATATCTCATTTTCTTGATACAAAAAATAAAATCCTTTTCAACTGGTCTTTTATACATTTGAAACATCTTAAAAAACTAATACCTATGATTGATGAAAATAATATTGCTCATCCAAGTAAATTAATAAATGAAATTAATTAAATAAAGATCACCTTGAGTTTATTTTTATCTCATAGGACAACACAAATCTATGTAAACTAATTCCAATGGTCTTGTGGAAATAATATCAACCTTCTTGTGAGTAATTTCCCTTCTGGAATGTTCCACTAATTCCAACTTGATCTATTTTCAACTTGGGAAAATCTATTACCACTTAATATTTTAAAATATTTCTAAGTATTATTTGGCCAAGATGACCAAGTCTCTAGTTCCTTAATATGTTCACATCTTTCATACTTATGTAAAAAGTATTATAAGGATCACTAATCAAGAATAAATTTCCATTTGTTCTACTACCTTGAGAATTATATCTTCCATCACTTGTGTTTTTGATGATTAATGTTTTTATCTTGAATATTACCACATGTATATTATCACAAAGTTGTATAAAACTCAACAAGGTATGTTTTATCCCTTAAAAATAAATAACATCATCAAATTTCAAATTATCATTCTCAATTTGAGTTGTGTAAATAAATTTTATTTTAAAGTTAGAGTCGTTACAAAATGTCACTCCAAATCCATCATGTTTCTATATGTTCTTCATAATTTTAGCTTCACTGTTCATGTGGGAGGAACACCCATTATCAAGTATCTATACATATATCTTCTTGTATGCTTTAAAATCCACTTCTGTTAAACTTGGTTTTATTCATTGTGAACTTGAACTTGTTTCCCTTTATCTTTAATAGGAAACTAACCAAGTAAAATTTTCATGAATTTATCTTCAATATGTCCCTTTTGATCACACCTTCCAAAAATCTCTTTAAGACATTCAAACCCTTTTTGTTTCTTCACCTTGTAACAAGTCTTCATCTCAACATACTTCCTTCGAAAATTTGTATCTTTCTCATTTGAACTACTCCCCTTAGAATCTTTCCTTCAACTAGATAAATACATGTTATACCAACATGTGTATTATTTATGTAAAAAAATCCCAAAACACCAAAAAACCCCTAAAATATTAATTTTATTAAAAATCCAAAGTTTTATCTAGAAATTTTAGGTCCATAATTTAATATTCATTAAACTATTTGGGTTTGATTTCATATCTGATTAGAAATATAAGTGAAATTCAAGATTCTAATTTCCTCGATTACTCTTGTAAGTAATTTATCACCACTTTTATTTTTATATAATTGACCAAAATTAAGATTTAATCCTTCATTATTAGTGAAAATAGTTTTAGAAACAAATTTTTTAGATGGGGATTTTTCCTAAATTTTTTTAGCATCTCTAGAGGATTCTCCCAAGACTTAAATATATCTTTTGAATTTATTTTTAATCTTTATCAATTCTTTCTCAAATTAAATACATTTTGATTATTTCATTGATAATTATTCATCCTTAAAATATAGTTTTTATTCAAGATCTTTTATCATCTTCTCATATTCGTTATTTTTTAACCTGTGATTTGTTTGAAATATTTTTCTTCATTTTAGCTTGCTTACATTTTTCATCAACTAGTTTCATGTTCTCTTTTATAAACTTTTTCTTATCTTTATTGAGCAATTTGTTTTTATAAATACATACTATAAGTTCATATTTAAGAATATATTCATATTATGTTGGTTCTAAATCATCTTTATCACCACATGATGTGTCAATGGTTTTCTGAACATGAGTCATAAAATTTGTAAATTTCTCATGTGTTTCTTTGCCAAAATTTCTACATGAGATATAATCAGCTTCATCTTCTTTTCTCATAAAATTTATTCTTTTGGTTCTTTGATATCTCTTCTTCCTTCAACCTACCTTTTAATATTTTTTATAATTTTTCTACCACCTTCTTCCTTTATTCTTTTCATCATTTTCATATTCATAATCTTCTCCTTTCTTATTTGGTAATTAATAGTATAGTGTCCAAGACCAATACATTTATAACATATACCAAAGAACATACCTTTTTTATTTATTTTTATCTTCTAAAATATTTTATAAAAGAATGAAAAAGAACCTTGATATTCTTTTTCATTGTTAGAATCACTTGATTCTACAGTATCTTTGTCATTATAAATTTTATATCCCTCATGGATTCAAAATCCATTTTATCTTTCACTTTATTTTTTAATTCCAAAAGCTTTCTCATTTCATAATCAATGAGAATATTATGTAACTCATTAAGTTCTAAATCTTATATATCAAAAAGATCTTAAATTTTGTGATCAAATCTATATAGAAAATTTCCCATCAACTTCTTCATAATTGTGGAATCATCAAGTTTCCCACCAAATCCTTGAATATTACTCAAAAATTAATTTATCCTAGTAAATAAATCATCAAATCATTCATCCTGTTTAATTTTTATGTATTCAAATTTTCTTGTTTTAATCTATAGATTTTCCTCTTTAAATTTTACATTACCTTCATAATTTCTCTCTAGGTTGTCTCGGATTTATTTTGTGGGTTTTGGTCCCACAACTTTAGTGTATACCTTCTCTAATAAAGACATAGAATAAAAAATTTTGCATTTTCATCCACTTCCATATTCATCTTATTAGAAAACATCATCTAAACATCATATATAAAGGGTGGAAATACCATTGTAGGTGCATTAAGAACTTCTAATATAAGAGATAAAAATATAGAAACATTATATTCTTCCAACTATAGTAATTTTTTCCATAAAATGTTGGTACATCCCAACTTTTTACTAAATTAATATTATCCATTATAAAAAGTGAAATACTTGGATCATATAGAGGTAACTATCTATAATTATAAATAAAGTTCATAATGGTACCAATATCTTATACTAAGAATGGGGGTTTGAATCAGTAGAGAGTAGTTTTTATAATTTATTTTCAACATAAATAATCTTATGAAACTTGTTATAGTACGATCCACTCAAAATAGAAAGTATATTAGCCTCAAATGTTCACATAGGAAATAAAATAACATGGAACACAAAATTTTTACAAGTTTCAGATCCAATGTTGAATCATAATCCTTTTCATGGATGGTTTCCCTCCCCAACCATGGATTCTCTTCACTATAATCACTAATGAATCCCAAATACAAGCATTTTTTCAGCATCACACCACACATGTTAGGAGTCACACCCAACATAATTGCTTCGGGTTGTAGTATAAAAATATGAATTCAAGATAACCAATTTTATTTGGAAATAAAAGATATATATTTGCTTCCATGAGCCTCTGGAATATGCAATAAAAATCATCCATAGTGAAAACATGAATTTTTCTTCAAAAATAATATCAAAATCAAATAATATATAAAAAACCATGTGATTAATCATATGTTGATTACTAAATAAATAACATCATCTTCAAACTCTTTTACTTATTTCATTTATCACATAGTAAAAAACTCATGGAATATCATAGACACACACTATTACACACCCATCTATCTCATCTGATACAAAAAAGAAAACATGTCTTTATAATAACCCATGATCTCCATAACTATAGTCCAAACCCATTAAATTCATCGGGGATCATATTTTTCCTTTTACAGTTTAAATTAAATCAACATTTAATTAACTTAAATAACCACTAAAAACTTTTTTGAATCGTGTTAGAATAATGGATTAAAATTGAAGCCTATAATTATGGAAGCATTAAAAACCGCCAAAAAATCTTCATAAAACTTTTTCCTCATAATTTTTAAATTCTATAAACTTATAGAAAATCAATCTATACATATCCAAAAATACAAAGTGGCTATGTGATTTCCCAAATCACAAAAATTATTCAATTTTCTATGTCGAGTTTTAGAAATTGCATATGTGAATCATTCAACTACATGGATCATTTAGATGTGTGAAATCCCATATTTTCCTATGTATATGAATTTAGATATGTGGTTTTCAATACATAAATAAATTGTATATGTGAATCCTTTTGGGAGTGTTTTTCCATTCCCCTGCATCATTAGATCATCTATGTGATTTTCCTATATTACTAGAATCACCTACATAGTATTCACCTACATGGGAAGTTCAGCTATATGGTGTTATCCAAAATTACTACATAGAATATTGGGCTATGTGATTTTATTAAAAGACATATTTGGATACATGTATTGCCTACATACTCAAAACACTTATATTAATTTTGAAAATTACATATTTCACTCAAACTCACTCAGAACCTCTTCATTTATCTACCAACAAACCTAAAAAACACTTTCTAGTATAATGAAACCCTCTTGCATGATATATATTCCATATAAACCATATTAATCACCATTATAATTAGTGAGTTCCTCAAGTATGGTTTTTAACAAATAAAACAACCCAAACTCACCAACAAACCAAGGTATCTTCAAGATTCCTCAAACCAAGACAAAAATCTATGAGGTTATTTAATAATAAGGGTGTGGGTACATTCATGAGTTTCTTGATGATGTGAAACATGATTTATTAGTGGAGAGATCCTACCCACCAAGTTCAAGATGATATAAAGAAATATTTTTCTAGGTATGGAGATTCTTCAACTTAGTTTTGGATGTTGTGTTACCTTATTCTAGGTGGAGAGAGTCTCCCCCCAAGTTACTGATGATGAGATCTATATATCGAGGTACGCAGAGTCTACCCCCAAGTCCCTAATGTTGTGTTACATGGTTATGGATAATTAGAGTCATACCTAAGGTTCCTGATGAAGAGATATATGTTTCTAAGCAGGGAGAGTCTACCCGCCAAGTTCTTGATGTTTTGTTACCCAATTCTAAGTATATATATTCTTCCCCTTGGTTCCCGATGATGAAATAAATATTCATAGTGGTTTGTATTTATTCCTTCAGGTTTAGGATGATTATGTGACATTCTTAGAGACACTGGCACTAGTCTAAGTTGGTGTGGTCGATCTCAGTTTTAACCTTAAAACTCAAGGTCAGATGATGATTATTTTATTACACATCTATATTATTTTATTTATTTTTATCATATCATATACGCATAAACAACTTCACTGGTTATGTTAGGGACACCAATGTTGGAGGGAAAATTAGTTTTACTCGCACCATTCTTGAGTGGTCATAGAACTCTGGTATATGAACAGGCCTCATTTATTATAGGTTCAGGTAAGGAAGAGGCTTGTTGTTGCATGATTGAGAAGGATAGTTTGGATGGAGTCCATATATTTGGATGAGGTGAGTCTTGGGGATTAAAATAGATACACTTATGTATTCATTTTTCTTTTTATCATTTTTTATATGATATCTTCTCAGTGGGTGGTCTACTGAGATGTATTATTGTATGCTTCTACAATATATTTTTTGTAGAATTATTATTTTATTAATTATGTCTAATGTGATTATTGTTATGAATTTTTTTTGGTTATTTTCATTATGTGTTCAATATTATTTTAGGGTATAGTCTCCCCATAGTAACACCTTAGACCTTCATTATTAGTTGGTATACTCTTTCATATGGTGAGGCTCACCTTATTCCCTAATTAGAGGCCTACTAGAGAACTATCGAGTGTCCTCCAGCTAGGGAGTTATAATATGATTTAATGCATGGATGGAACTAGGATATCATTAAAGGATATTAAAGGTTCCAATGACTATAAGGGGGGGTGTGATCTTTCCAAATAATAATATCAAACTCTCTAATCCATGTACCTCTTTTTCTCTTTCTCTTATACCTAGCAAGGTACTATTATTTCTTGAATGTATGAGTAGTACCACTCAAGAATTGAGTGATTTAGACAGACTATGGATACACCATAGGAGAGTTATTTCATTCTCCTACCTCTTATAATACTCAACAAGTGCATACAATTTAAGATATAGTAACAACAACTCAATTGGTGTAAGGTGCATGTAGTTATTCATTTTATAGCTTATGCATGGTTTAGATTATCTTGTATGGTGATCATGATTTTGATTTACTTACTTCTTATAATAATTAATTTAAGTGTAAAACTGCCCTAATAAATATAAAAATATGATATAAGTTTCAATGGCACAAAATTCTATTCAGCTTTAGTGAAAGTGAGAGATTAAAGGGAATATGCTCGAAAGTCATATGATATCATATGGTATGATATGATATGTCATAGAGTAAAACATATATATGGAAAAAGGATCATCCTATGACTTTGGGTGTATCATATTAAATGGTATACAGATATCACATAAATGTTTCTTGGGCAAGTCGTATTGTGTGATTTTGGTGAATCTTAGTTCTATAAATCATATGGTATGATTTATTTAGCACTAATTTGATTCACTTAAGGTAGTGGAATGGTATAAGGTTAACATATTAATATACAAAAATTATTTTTTATCATTTATTAAACATAATTTACATGATAATTAATTCATAGGATGAATTCGTGAATGGTTAAAGCATTATTTATGAAATTCATAACAAATAAGTAAATATTGTGATAACTCGGGAACAACATGAGGGATATATAAAGGATGATTATTTAGGGGTATTGGTGGTGTACTCCTTGAGAAAGTATCTTATCGGTACTCTCTACCTCTAAAAGATATTTTTTAATGCTTTGATATTTTAAAAGAACATTTTGTTTGATAACATATATGATACACAACATCAATCATAAAAAAACCACAAAATATAATTATTTAAATGTTATAGTTATAACCTAGTCATTGAATTAGAGGGTATGAATAGGATTAACCACATTATAAAATATATATAAGAGCCCTACTCAATAAAAAATTATTTATTAATTCTTAGGAACTGAGCACTCAATTTTTTTTTGAAGTCTTTTTATACTTCAAAAATACATTTTTTTTAAAAAATTATTGATTTTTATGAGAGAATAATATAATTAATTCCAAGAAATTTTAGAAATTATATTTAATAATGATAATATTATTTTTTAAATCATAATATCAAAATTATAATTTTTAGGATAATTCAAAAAAATTGATTTTACAATGAATAGTGAAAATATTACTTTTTATAGAAAATTGTATTTTTTCAAGAATTTAAAATATTAAATTTTGTTTTAAAATGGTTTCAAAGTAAAATTAATTCTCTCATATTATTAATAATCCAATTAAGTTCATTGTAATCAATTTTATTATTGAATTTGGTAGAAAAAAATTATATTTAAAATTATATTTTTCTGAAAACTATTTTTCATTACATTTTTCATTTTAATTATAAATTAATTTCTTCTACTTATAGAAATTTAATATTTAAAAATATATTACATATTTGGAATTAATAGTTCAAAATTTATTAAATAAGTCCCTTTTTTATAATTATAAATAGTAACCATGATAAACAATTATCACCATAATAAGGGTAAATTGGGCAATTAATGTTAAAAATAATATAGTACGGATTAAAAAATGACCCTAAGAATTTACTTTATACTATTTTGTGAGTATTTTTCATCAATTTCCATAATTTTTTCCTAAAATATGGCTATTTGGTTCCATATTTCTTTTATATTTACATTTATAATATTTAAGTAAAAGTTAAAGTCAAAAATGTCACTTTCTTGCTTTTAAAATCTATAATATTTTATGATATATATAAAAATAAATTATTTTTATTTATAAATATTTATTTTAAGGATAAATTATTATTTTTATCATGGAAATTTATTTCTAATTTTTATTGATGATATAATTACCTTAAATGCTTACACAACATCAATACAGTATTTATTCAATTAATAGAAAAATAAAATAAATGATTCTAAAAAAATTTAAAGTAATATAATTTGAATTAATTATAATATTATATGAATTTTTTAGATAAATATAAAATTTTTTGGATGTGTTAAAGTATTATATTCAAATTTCTTTTTTTTCATGTTGGTTTCTAAGTCAAATTAAATGAATAGTTCTGAAAATTACATTAAGGGTATTTTATAATAAATAATTTTTTATTAAATGATTTAAAATCCTTAAAAATTATATATTTGGAAATTGGATTGGGATATGGTTAAAAATATCAAATATGATCCATTTAATGGATATTTATCCTTTTATAGTAACTATATTAACCCCTAAAGAATAAACAACATTGTTATAACTGTAATCATTAAAAGGGTTAACATGTGGTTAAAACCAAAAGATAAGGATGAAAAAATAACCCAAACTTATCAAATTTTTATTTTATAATATTATTTCGACTTATAATCATATTATTTTTTAATTCTATAAATTTGGATCCATTTTAACATGAACATTAATTTATATTAATTTAATACTTTAAGAAAATTCAAGAATGTCCCTCTCCTCATTATAAAAGGATACCCCCTCTCATATTATATCATCAATTTAGGATACTTTTTTCATCCAATACATACCCAAATACCTTTATAAAATACCTTTACACATTATATAGGTCTTATTTTGGGAATAATAGCAACTTTAGAGGGCTTAAGGTATAAAGAAAAGAAGGTTGTTCAAAGAAGATGTATAGTTTTTATCCGAATGTTTTAGTTTTATTTCTACTTATAACTCCTTAATGTATTATTAAAATGTGATGAAATAATAACACTATTATATTCCATATACTGATATGTTTTTATGTTAATTTTATACCCTATATCCATCTCATCTCCCATCAAATGGGAAACAAAATCGTTGTTCGTGTGTCTGGTGGACTACCACCTCACGAATGGATGTAATTAATTTTTCATCACTTCCTCTCATGGATGGTTATAATTATGGATTTAATGTTTATATATTATATTAATTACATATTTATCACTCTAAAATATAATATATAATATAATTTCTTACCATTTCATCCATTAAAAAATGATAATTTTGTTCGTGCGTACATGTGGACTACCACCTCTACGAAGCAATGTGATTAATTTTCCATCATCACATCAGATGGATGGTATATATAAGTTTATTTTAAGAAATAATATTTTAACAATGATATAATTATAATTATTAAAATATAAAATAATACTTACATTATTTATATTATAATCGTTGAAAAATGGAAACATTACTCAGGCGTATATACGGCTTATCATCTCTATGATTATAACACAGTAAATTTTTCATAACCATATTTCATTGTTCATTTTAAAGTTATAATTTATTTATAAAAATTATAATTATATAATTATAATTATTATATAGATGATAAAATAATGACCAATTTTATCATAGTCAACCTATCGAAGTCGTTTTGGACATATAAACCTAATATCATCAAAACATCTGACATGAACTAAATTGATTAAGTAATTGAATATAACAAGGTAATAAATAAAATAAAAGGAACGATAAACTTGAAAATTTTTATTAATAAAGTAAATAATTAATATCAGTTTATTATTCAGTAAGATAAAGAACATATGTGACGAGTCACACCTAACATAAGGGTTTCTTATCTCACTTTTTTTTATGTGATACATATATCATATTCACCACTTACTTATTTCATCTAGTGTATATAATAACCCTTTAATATGATATATAATTATTATATTTATATTAATTTTATTTAAAGATTAATTTGAAGTTATTTCTTTCATGGGTATTACAATTCAAAAGTTACCAAAGCAGTAAGGGTTTATTTCAAAATCTCATCATTATTCGAGATTGTTTTTGTTTAAGTATCCACTAGGAGAATTATATGATATTTATATCTAAAACCCAATATATTTTATTTTATTTTGGTTATTTTTAAAAATTATTAGTTTTTATTTCATTTTCCTCTTTTAAGTACCCAAGATATTGAAATAATTTTTTTAAGGAAAACTGACATTATTTTTTATTAGGTCGGGAATTCTTTTCTTCCATGTCCATTTTTTACATAAAATGTTTAAATATAATAATATTCTAAAATAATTTATTAAAAATATTTTTACCCATGATTGAATATTTAATAAATAGTTTAAATATAATCTTTTTATCTTTTTTCAAATGAGTTATTATTTGTATTTTTACCAAAAATGTTAAAAGAATTTTTCTTTAAAACACTCGGTATAAACAGAATTTCCCACCATCATGGCCACTTAATGATTTTAATATTCCTTAAAGGTTTCTAGGATTATTTTCAAAGAAGATATTTTCCCTAATATTCTATAATTTTTTATTTTTTAAAAGTGAATTTCAAATTAAATTGGGTATTTTCCACAATAATTTTTTAATGATATTTTTATGGTAATTCTATTCATAAATGAAAACAACCCTTTATTTTAATTATGATCCATTGGGAATATATTGTAATGATATCATCCTTATTCTTTCTCTGGATAGTTTATAATCAATTTTATTGGTTAAAATATTACCATTTTATATGCTAGTTTCTCAATATGAATGTTAATGTTGATTATGTATTGAATTTTTATTCACCCCATTCATATGATGAATTCATTGGAATTGTTAAGTGATTTTTTAGGCCCGTTGTAGCCCCTTGATACATATCTATGTCTCATGAGATAAACTAATTTTGGTATTTGGATAAACCCTTACCCATTTATATAATATTTCATTGTGCGAGGCCTTGACGGTTAGTTTATGATGTATGGAACTATGCATTCCATCATTATGAAATCAATTAATGATTTCCATGTGGTTATTTTAATAGTTATGATTTCAAGGATAAGTTTTAATCTCATTTGATTATTTATAAGGAATTATTTGATCATAATTTCTTTATTCCATATTATTCTGCATGCTCAATTTGTTGATTAAATGGAATGTGTTTTCAGTTATTCAATTTTCTATATTGATTGTACAGTATTAATTTTATGATATCTTCCACTATTTTCATTATCTTACTGATTATTTGATCTCACTCTAATTTTTTTCCCTTTATCTATGATATGAAGAATGAATCTTCGAATGAGTTCAAGGATGTAGAATATTGACTTTGACTTTATTGTATTTTATGTTTTAAAATGAAATGTATGATTCAAGTATGTAACTAGTTTACCAATTATACTAAACTATTCAGTCTTTTGGGATTAAATCTATTGTATCTGATTCCAATGTAATAAAGTGACCATCATATCTAGGATACTAGATTTGGGGGCTTTACAATTGGTATTAGAGGAATTTTATTAGAAATATTGGGAACTATATTTAAGAAAAAATAGATTAAATAACTTATCCCTATGAAAAATTTGAGGATATGTCTAATTATTGGATAAAATCATAAAGTTTTAGTAATGTAAATATTATGTTATTTTCCTAGAAATACATCTCTATCAAGATACTATAAGTGGATGTGGTTTTTACACAGATGCATATAGGGGTAATTACCCTAAAACGATTTAGTCAAGTATATCTTTTCCATCATTCTGGTGAACTATGAGTGTACCCTTACTACACACCTAGTTTTAAAATCCTAATATATATTCTTATGTTAATTCATATTTTCTTTATAAACCATTTTGAAGGATTTTAAAACATATGTTGAAAGGTACTAATAACCAATAAAATTGATTTAGTGATAATTTGATAATATTTATTTGGGATAGATAGTTGATTGAAATCGATGATGTAAATGGGATATTATTGGTGACCTTGAAATTTTTTTAGTGATTTCATAAAAATATTATTTAATTAATCTTTGATGAAGTTTATTTCATTTTGAATTTATAGAAGTAGTTTATGATTTTATTTGAGGAATAAGGATTTTGTTAATTTTTAGAATCATATATGTTTATATATAAGGTTAAATTAAGTGTCATGGATTCCATGATGGGTTTATAAGTTTAAGTTCAATCATAAGTTCAAAATCATAGATACCTCTTTTATGGTTTAAAGTTATTCAAATTTGAGGTGATTTGAAACTTTTATTGAGTTTTTTGAAGAACACTCTATTAAGGTTTGAATAACCCTTTGTTCTAGTATATGATTTGATATTAAGGTAATTATGGCCTATTAGATAAAGGGATATAAATATTCTTGATGGCTAAAAAGTGATTAATTAATAAAGTGATATTTTCAGATATATTTCTGTTCAAGATAAGGATTACCTTTCAAGTCAGTAACCAAAATTGGTTCATGATATTTTTGTATGATGTTCACTATATTATAAGATTTTCATGATAATTAATGATATTTTGTGGATATAATTTAAAAGGTATTGTATCACCTTTGAGGTTAAAAAGTTATTTAATATTGAGTTTATTGACGTTATTGTGGTTATTGAGGTTTATTAGTATGTAGGGTTATTTATTTTTGGAATAATCTTAATTGAACCTCTGTTTTTGTTATGGAAATTTTGAAGTAAAATTTATTATTTATTAAAATGAAGGTTCATAAAATTTGAATATTATCTTAACTTGTGGGAACCATTTCAATTCTAATTAATATTTAAAAGACATAAGGAATATCTTGTTATCCTTTTTGGATTATGTGATCCATTAGAAGTTTATTTTATTGCTTCATGCATGAAAAAATAATCTTGAATGCTTGTCATTTAGAGAAAATATGAGATTGTGATAGAAATTGATTAAAAGTGAAATTATAATTTTAAAGTAATTATATTTCCTTATTTTTGTAGTTTAGATGGTAAAGGGATTCATAAACTCTATGAAAGTGATCTTGAAACAAAATTGTTATCTTATTATGATCATTTCTGGTGAATTGATGGTCTTTTCACCCATCACAGATTTATGGTTTTGTGGTGGTTAACATTCTCCTAACCATATTCTCTATCACTCTCTATTAGAATTTAGGTGTTATTTTTCTCATCCATGTCTATATTTTTACTTCCCACTAATGTTATCATATTTTGAAACTAGTTTTGTGTCATTCTATATGAACTTTATATTTTTATTTCCCTCTTTTTAAAAAGAAGTTTTATTAATCCTTTTTATGATGTTAGTTTTAAACAAAGGTATTTTAAAATTCCAAACACTTGATTACCGAGATCAATTTCAAATTTTAATTATGCAATTTATTATAGGGGTAATGTAATAGTATCATATTTTAAAAGAACTTTATGTTCGATATTGAATATGACATGCAACGTCAAGCCTAAAAGAACCAAAAAATATAATTATTTATATGTTATAGTTATAACCTAGACATGGAATTATAGGGTATGAAAATTATTAACCACATTATGAAAAATATATAAAGGTGTTACTCAATACAAATGTTTTGATTAATTATTAGTAAATAAGCACTTGATTTTTATCAAAGTCATTTTATTCTTCAAAAATACATTTTCTTCCTCCAATGGCCCGAAGGCCTTCATTTTTTATTGATTTTTTATAATCCACGTTTCAAGGGGTGAGGTGTAACCCTTACAAGTCTCGTATGCGAAAGTATTACATGGACCATAGGCTTTAGAGGAATTCATTGCCTGTAGGCTTTAAACATTACATACAACCCAGAATAACTACTTGGAACTGCTCCTCCCCAGCATCTTCATCATGAAATCATCTCTCCACTTTCGCATGGCTATTCGTCTAGGCTTTCTTATGCATGCACAGGCTTCTTAAAAAATGGTTTTTATTACTTTTCATGATAAAAATTTATAATTAATTTATAGAACTTTTAGAAATTTTATTTAATAAAAATAATATAATTTTTTAAATCATGATATCAAAACTATCTTAGGGTTAATTTTTAGGATTTTTCTAGAAAATATTTATTTTCTAGTGAGTGGTGAAAAATATTTCTTTTTATAGAAAACTATATTTTTATATGAATTTACAAGGTTACATTTTGTTTTAAAATGGTTTAAAAGTAAAAAATAGTTCACTTATATTATGAATAATTCAATTGATTTCATAGGAATCAATTTTATGGTCGAATTTGGTATAAAAATATTTTTATACTTAAAATACATTTTATGGAAAAAATCATTGTATTTTATGTTATAATATTAAATTAATTTCTACCAATTATAAAAATTTAATGTTAAAAAATGGATTTCATATTTGGAATCATGAGTTCCAAATTTAGTAAATAGTACCCTTTTATTTTTTGTCATCATAAATAGGAACCATAGTAAATAATTGTTATCTCGGTAAGGGTAAATCAAGTAATTATGGTTAAAAATAATATAATAAGGGAAAAATGACCCTAACACTTGAATTCATCCTATTTAATGATTTTATTTTGTTCATATCCATCAAAGTTTCAATTGGTTCCATATTTCTTTGATTTTGATCCTTATAATATTTAAGTAAAAGATAAAGTCATAAATGTCACTTTATTGGTTTTAATATATATAATATTTTGTGACAGAGATAAAAAAACTTATGTTCGGTTATAATTTTTTATTTCAAATAATATTAATTTTTTATAATTTAATTTATTTGTAATTTTTAGTGATGATATAATTACCATAAATTCTTACACAACACCCATGAAGTATTTATTCAATTAATTGAAAAATTAAATAAATGATTCTAAAAATATTAAAATTTATATAATTTGAATGAATTATTATGTTCCATGGATTTTTTTGATAAATATAACATGTTTGGGAGGTTTTAAAAGATTATATTCTCAATAATGTTATGTATTGTTGTTTTCAAAGTCAAATTAAATTAATAGTTCCAAAAATGACATTAATGATATTTTATAATAAATAATATTTTATGAAATTATTTAAAATAATTAAAAATATTATATTCATCAAATTTATTATAATATTATTTAAAATATAAACCATGTTCCATTTATGGTCTAATTTTCCTTTTATAGTAACTATCTTGACCCCTAAATAATAATAAAAAATCTTATCGTTGTAATCATCTAAAGGGTTAACGAATGGTTAAAAAAAAGATAAGCATGAAATCATAACCTGAAATTGTACGATTTTTATTGGATGAGAGTATTTTAAATCATCTTAATTTTAACTTTAAATTATATCAATTTGGATCTATTTCAGCATGAAAATAAATTTAAATTAATTTAATACTTTATGAAATTCCAAGAATTCCCCCTCACCGTATTATAAAAGGACACCTCATCTCGCCTTATATCCACACTTTAGGATCATTTTTCTTAATCCAAGACCTAACCAAATCCATTACCATGTTATATAGGTATTATTTTTTGTATAATATAAACCTTAGAGAGCTTATGGAGTAAAGAAAAGGAGTTTGTACGAAGAAGAGGTATAGATTTCAACTGAATGTTTTAGTTTTATTTGTTCTTCTACCTCCTTAAAATTTTATTCAAACATGATGAAATAATAACACCAGTATATTCAATATACTAATATGTTCTTATTTTAAAGGAATACCTTATATCCAAATTTTCTTCCATCAAATGGTAAATTAAACCTTCGTTTGTGTGTATGAAGGACTACCGCCTTGCAAACCGATGTAATTCATTTTCCATCACTACCACTGAGGATGGTTATAATGATGGATTTAATGTTTATGTATTATATTCATGACATTTTTATCTTTATAAAAGGATAGTATATCATCTACTTTCTAACCTTTCCATCTATTGAAAAATGATAACATCATTCGTGCGTATATGTGGGTCACCACCTCCACAAAGTGATGTGTTTCATTTTCCATAATCACATCACAAGGATTATATATATAAGTTTGTTTAAAGAAATAATATTTTATTTATGATATAATTATAATTCTTTAAATATAAAATAATACTTATGTTCTTCTTATCATGATTATTGGAAAATGGAAACGTTATTCATGTGTATGTATGACTTATCATCTCCCTGATTGCAACATAGTTCATTTTTCATAATCATAATTCATGGTTTATTTTAAAATCATAATTTATGTATAAAAATTATAATTAGTTCATGATTTTTATTTTTAAAATAATGGAACAATGGTCACTTTTACCATAGTCAACCTACTGAAGTCATTTTGGACATATGAAATGAATATCGTCAAAACATTTGATGTGAACTTAATTGATTAAGTAATTAAATATGAAATAGTGATAAATGAAATAAAAGTATTAATAAACTTGAAAAAAATTCTTAAGAAATTAAATAATTAACATAAGTTTATTATTTGGGAAGATAAATAATGTATGTGACAAGTCAGACCTAGGGTAAGGGTTTCTCATCTCACTTTTGTTTCTGTGAGACATATTTTATATCTGTAACTTGATTCTTTAATTTGGTGTATATACTACCCCTTTGATAATAAATTTCATGGTTCCATTTATATTCATTCTATTTAAAAATTTATTTTAAGTTATTTCATTCATGGGGTTTATGATTCAAAAGTTACCACAACGTTAAGGGTTTATTTCACAATCTCAACATTATTTGAAATTGAATATGCAAAGTCTTTGTTGGGGGAATTATATGATATTTATATATTAAAACTAATATATTTTATTTTACGTGGATTATTTTTGTAAATTTTATGTTTTTATTTCATTTTTCTCTACCCAAGAGATCAAAAGAATGTTTTGATGGAAAACCAACTTAGTTTTATATTCGATTGGGAATATTTTTATTCTATGTCCTTATTTTCCTTAAAATGATTTTAAATTTTATTTTTAATATTATCCAATAATTTATTAAAGACATTTTTACCCACATTTTACATTTTATAAAATGGTTTAAATTAATTATTCTTGTCATTTTCCAAATGAGGTTCTTTTTATCTTTTTACCAAAAATGTGAATAGAAACTTTGTTTTAAAATACTCATCATGAATTGAATTTCCTAAAATCATGACCTATAAATTATTTAAGTATTTATTTATAATTTTCTATGATTATTTTCAAAGAAACTATTTTTCCTAATATTTTGGAAATGTTTAGTGTGTAAAGATGAATTTCAAAGTGAAAATGGTATTTTAATCAAGAATGTTTTAATGATATTTTTATGGTATTTCTATTAATTAACTAAAATAACCCATTATTTTAATTATAATACACTATGGATATGTTGTAATCATACCATCCTTATTATTCCTATGGATAGTTTATGTTTAGTTTGATTTGGAGAAATATTAACATTTTGAATGCCAGTTTTTCAATATAAATGTCAATGTTGATTATGTATTGAATTTTTATTCATATCATTCATATGATTAATAAATTGGACTTAGTGAGTGATATAAAAGTCCCTTTATAGTCTCTCAATTCATTGGTAGGCCTCATGAGACAAATTAGTTTGGGTATTTATCCAGGACCATACGCATTTATGTAAGATGTCTTGGCACGAGGCCTTGACGGTTAGTTTATGATGTTTAGCATTATACATTCCATAATTATAAAATTAGTTGATGATGTACATGTGATTATTTAAATAGTTATGATATACATGGATAAGTTTTAAGATCATGTGATTATGTATAGGGTGTTATTGAATCATCATTAATTTTTATTATATTATTCTTCATGATCATGTTATTGATCAAATGGAATGAGTTTTCAGTTACTCGCTTTTTGGTATTTATTATTAATTATTTATTCTATGATATATTACACTATTTTTATTCCTTCAAATATAATTTTATTTCACCTTTATTTTATTTCATTTCCTCGGGATATGAATAATGAATCTTTGAATGAGTTCAAGGATGCAGAATATTTACTTTCACTATGTTTTATTTCTTGTTTTCAAGTGAAATGTGAGATTCATGTATGTATCTAGTTTATAAAAACTACTATACTATTTGATCTTTTAAACATGATCTCTTTTATCCTATGTTGATGTAATAAATTAACCACTGGCTCTCGATTATTAGATTTAGGGGCTTTACACTTTTCTTTCAACCTCTTTAATTACTTAAGATAATAGCATATCATGGAGGATTGGGTTGTCCTTACCAAACTTTTTCAGTGATTTGGTATAGATCGTGGATAAACCATGGAGTTAAGAGTCTGAAGGATTATCCTTGTGATCCTCATCTTACATAGATCTAAGGTAACAATATCAGTGAACTCTGTTGTAAGGTGTACATTCTTTATTTCCAATTTATTTGGTTTTGGTTTCAAATGCATATTGATCATTGTATTTATGGTTTCTAATAATTTTTTATACCTTTATTAATCTCCAATATATACTTAGAAACCTAAAATTTATTTCATAAAAAACTAACAACACTACCACATAATCAACTTAATCCAGCACTACCCTTTATTAGTGCTAAAAAAAGCAAAGATAAAGGAGGTACTTTTATCAGCGCTGAAAAAAGCAGTGATAAAATGTATATTTCATAAAAAAATTTGTTTTTAATTAAAAAACATATATTAATATATATATTTATATTTATATTTATGTTAATATTAATAAAATATATTTTATAAAATATGATTAATATACGCCTAAATAGGCATTTACACTTATTATATAATATATATAGTGAAAATGGATTATAAAATAATTAATAATATAATATTAATTAATAATTTTCTAATTATTATTGAGGAATAGTCATTTAATAACAATTTGAAGATATAAAAAAATTAAAAAACTAATAAACAATCAAAAATATGTTGAAAATGTGACTTAAACTTTAAATAGCAATAACTTCTAATTTAGGTGTCCAATTGAGCTCTACCACATGTAAAATCAAAACTCTCGAAAAGATCAACACCACGGTGATCAGAGAGATCCAGATAATCATTTTTTTGGGGTTAAAAAAGGTTTATAATATAGAGACTCGTTTTTTCCTTTGTAATACTTTAAAATATTTCTATATATATTTCTAGAGCTCAGCGTTGAGACGATGTGCGATTTCGAGGCCTAGTGTGTCCATAATTAATTTTTTAAAAATATAAAATATATTTTATATCATGGGTGCTCATGTACTTAAATAAAATGGGATAAATCTTAAATAGAAGCTCATGTCACAAATATGAGACCACGGTTGAGTCTGAAACACGGTGTTTACCCTAGGTGCGACCTAAAATGGGTCGGCGTAGGGCATTCAGACATCGCGCTCATTGGCGGTACATTCAGTGGATTAATAAATTATGTAATTAATTTATTAATTCATTTCAACCTAAATGAAATATTTATAAATATACTTCAATGGAAATTCAACCAGTGTTAGCCTCATAATTTGGGGATCTGTCAAGAGCTTCTCCTTCCTCCTTCCATTGGTAGGTCAAATCAAATGATGAAAAAACTCTGGATCAGAGAAGATCGAGATGCAAGGAACACAATGACTTCATTATATCATTGGTGATCGCATTATTTGATGAAGAACAATACAATATCTAGGTAGGACTTTTCAATTTGTGGTTTACACCCTTGTTTATTAAACTAATTGTGCAGATCAAACTCATCAATTGATCTGCGCCAATTGAAGCCTTAGTATGCTCCAATATAACATGTTAATTTCATTATTTCAATTTTTTCTAACCTAAAAATCATTGTTATTGATCTTCAGCTAAGAAAACATGTCCAAGGATACTTAAACATTTTTTATTGTACTTTTCTCCCCTAATTTCTTTGCATTCTTCACTGGTAGGACCCTGTGGTCCTGGTTCGAAATTGTCAGGTGATACTGAGACTGATCAAACCCACAGAATCATGAAAAAACAATGAATGAGGCACATATCCACAAAATGGGGATAGATCTGGGATCATTGGGAGTTTTGAATGAGAGTTTCAATGATTGAAGGCTAGATCTTTGAAGGCAGAATGATCCATGTGGAGTGGTTCATACGACGCAACCCTACAATAAGACAGGATCCATTTTATAGAAAAATATGGTTGAAAACTACATTCCATGGCTAGATACACTAATCTATAGTGAAATTTGAAGCCATATATAAAGGCGGAAGACCAAATTCAAGGTGTGGATCATGGATCTAGAATTCTAATGAAAACCTGACTACACGCCATGTACAAGGATGGAAACATAGCATATAGCCCCAAAGATATGGTGGATATGGTTTCATAGTTTTATATGGATGGAAAGGCATGTATTTCTCCCACATTCCATCTATCCCCTTCTCTATGTGGGTGTTCTATGTGATGGAGTACACATCCAGACATAGGCCATGTACCAAAGTACACTAACATAGCCAGAACACATGGGTGGTACCCTATGTGAAGCCACACATCATGTACCAAAGTATATAGACATGGGTTCATGTACATGGACATAACCATAAGGACACGGTCCAGTCCTGGTTAGTCTATACATGGCACGTAATTCACCTACATGGCATGTACTACTATATGGGTTGGGATCCGTGTGTCATATAAGGACACGACCAGGTGGTGGAGCAGGATCACGCATCGTGTGGGTCCCCTCACACATCATGTAACCCTTTTTTTCTTTTTAGTAAACTTCAAGGCTCTATATATCTTTCATTTGAACTCATCTCCCCCCCCCCCCGAGTAGCCTATCCTAAGTTTTTTTCAACGTAGAACATGATGGTTCCTTCCATTGTTGATTTTGAGATCTGATTTGTAATTTAATGAGACATACTTTTGGTTCGGTGATGCTCGATGATGGTATTGATCGCACAGGATCACTAGAGGCATTCTGAGTGGTACCCTCTAGTAGATTTGGGAAATGGGTTCTCGATGACTATTGATTGGTATCCTTCAGTAGATCTAAGTAGTGGGTCATCAACAACTACTGAGTGGTAACCTCTAGTAGAGCTGGGAATTTTGTCCTCAATGACTTATGTATAGAACCCTTGATTAGATCTGGGAAATGGGTCCTCCATAGAATATTAGATTGGACCCCCCCCCCCACACACACACACACACTATACTAGGTAATGGTTCCTCTACATAGAGATTGGGTCCCCTAGACTATATGGAACAATGACAACATGTGGCTTAATTTGGATAGTTAATTATGGGAAAACATGTGAGATGTTGGGTATCATTGATGTACTTTTAGGAGTATTGTTAACTCTTCTTCTTGGGCTAAGTTGTGAGATGGAGATCCTATTACTCTTCTATTTGGGATTATTTTGACTGAGCATATATATATACTTTTGTATCCATACCTTTGGTTTTGTTTAATCTCTTTCCATGAGATATGAAGATGCACGGGGTATGTCACTTGTTTTCCATGTTTATCTTCTCATGGTTTGATGAGTCTACTCTCCTACTATGGGTGGAAAAGACTCAATGTGTTTTTCATATATACGCCATGTTAATCCCCATGTGTTTTGATGATGTTACTTTCCTTATTGTTTTGGGTTGAGATATTCTATTTCAATGTATCTTTTATCCTATGTACTATTCTACTATCTTTCTACTTCCAGTTATATATCTTTCTTCTCCCCCATTGGCTTTTGGGTTGTCCTAATAGGTATGAATATACTCACCCCTACATGGGATTTTCTCAAACGTGTCATGTCTTATGCAGACAATGGACAAGTTGGTTGTGTATTTAGAGGAGTTTAGGGATACCTAGTACTTTAGACCATGTATGGTGGTCACGTCATGGAGATTAAGAGTTGGGATATCTCAGTTGTTTACTTTTTTAGTTTTTAGTTTGGGACATATTTATGGTTGGGCATGTATTTTTTTTCCTTTTTTTCAATTTACACTACCGTACTCGTGTACTATCTAAAGGTTTCGCATGCATGGTTATTCTCTTTGGTTTTTTTTCTTTTACTTTTACTTCCTATGAACTTAAACTTCAAGATGGTTGTGTGCATGCATATAGGTATATATTAAAAGGCATCCCTGTGTTAGTTATGAATTCAATGCTGGTCTTTAGCCCCTATCCCATCGAGGCGAGCTTGGTTTTTTTGCAGCTTAAGCCTCATCTTGCATCGATTCATGAAATATTAGTGTCATGGGTGGTTCATCCTTGTAATGGTGTTTGGAGTAGTCCCCTTATGTGGATTTGGTTGGGATTAGGGAAATAGTTTCAGAGTGTCTTGAGTGCATCTCTCCAGTCAGGGAATCTAGTGATGGTGCGAGTGGCTGATGTATCCATTCACTAGGACCATGAATACTAACTTATCGACTTGTCATACCGATACATTAGTTGTAGGAAATAATGGTACATGTATCATATATGATTGAGTCTTTGACTTTCCTTCTTGAGTCAAATCCCCATTTTATATATATATATATATGCTCATTTGACAGAGGAACATCTTGATAAATCTTAGGATACCTCTACGATGACAGCCTTCTAGGATACCATTTCTGAACTGTGATAACGGTCTGATGAGTGATGAGGCCTCGGTTCAGGGTCTATCTCGTGATCTTCTTCCTCCAAGTGGGAAGGTAGTAGCACCTCCACCTATCGAGTAGCATATCATCATAATAGAGTAGGTTGAGGATGCATGAAAGATTAGCATGCTCTATGATTTCTAGTGCCAGAGGACACTGAGGTTCTGAAGTGATGAAACGCACGGCCGATTGTCACCTATCGACCAGTCAAAGTTCTGGTGCTCTGCTAATGTGTATAGTAGCACTTGGGTCGAATCCTCGGTGATGATACTTTGTAATAGTCGTTTGTTTTTAGTTGATTATATTTTGATTAGGGGGGTTTGTTTGCAGAGATTAATTGAAATGATTGATTGACTATAATTGATTTAAGAATTTTATAAATATTAGGGTGAGTTCATTATTAGGGAGTTAATCTTGTGATATCCTTGATCTTTGCTTTATATTGCATTTAAATTAACACCCACTTCACAAGTTAACGTCGATTAAAATTCCTAATTGTTAAAGCTTTAATCCAAGCCTTAAATTAACTAGGATTCTAAACTCAATCAGTACTTGTTTATGTTAGTGTATTTATGGTTCCAATAATCCATGGAAACCACATTCTAAACAAAATATATCATTAATCCATGATATATTAAGTCCAACATACACAATGTTAAATTAATGAATACTCATCGAGCAAATACTCTCAATCACTTAACATCCCTAAATTTTGACTCACCCCAATGAGATATTTACTCATCCATTTAAATTATTAGTAATCTGGTCTATTATGTTTGAGGTGATGAATTACAAAGAGAAGAAAGAGAAAGGGATAAGAAAAGAGTTGTGCGCCGAACACACACACGAATGATGATGAGAGTAAAAAAAAACCGGACTTTTTATTGAATAATAAAGTAAAAGAAGATTATGGATTTCAGATTGATTTAATATTCAATAAGAACATTGATATTGAACTACAGAAGGTGGATGAGAATAAGAAATTAAGAAGAAGAAAATTGCATTAAAACAGAATTACAAAGACAAACACTTGCAAAATTACAACGAAGAAAAATGCAAAAGTAAATGACAACAAAGAGAGGAGGAAGGGATTATCAAGTGAAAACTTGAGTTTTTCAGATCCTCCAAAGCCTTTTTCAGGGCCTTGGTACTGCCAATAAATCCCCCTTTGCTCTTAAATTCCAACCCTTTTGAAAGGAGAGGAGGGGATGTATTTATAGCCCAAGGTGGTGGACTGTTTACATTCCAGAAATACCCCTCCACTTGGCTCGCCAATATGGACATCAAGACAGAAACATCTCGATAAATATCCTTCTTCAAAGTTGTAGATAATAAATTTGGCCGACTACTCTAAATATTTGGAGTCATTTGGACTTAAGTATCAAAATTTATGGTCGGTTGATTAAACAAAGTAAAACTGTCCATTTCAATCCAGTCTTTTTGAAGTCCAGAATGTGAAAGGGTTTTTGAATATGAAGATGCCTTCAAATACGAATGGGTTCTTCAACCACGTCGGCCACCTATATCTCCTATTTCACACTGAAAAATCTCAGCTCTATTTGATGCTTACATCATGATATATGTCATGCATTCTATACTGATTTTAATTCTCGGCCAGAATGGTGGTATGGACTTCAAAGCTTCATTTGGGCCCCTTATTCTTATATTGGGGCCCTGAAAGTTTTTTCCAAGATGACATGTAGTGTCCCCTGAATTATGGTGGAGATTTAATGTTTTTGGACTTTTGGATTGAGCCCAGTAAATCAATCTTCAATGCTGGTCCAGTTTGTTCACAGATTATTTGGTCTTGTTTGTGAGGACCATATGACCCTTAAAATGGAAGAATTGGATCATGGTACCTTCTAATGAAATGTTTTATATTGAAAGGAGAATCCTACAAAACAAGAACCACACAATTTGGATCATTATAGTGATATTTATTATTAAATCATTAAAATGACTTAATTGGACTACTTCTAACAATGCTCAAAAATTATACTTAATATTAAAACATTAATATTTCACACAAATTATGAACATTTCATATAAAATAAGTAAAGGGAGTATATAATAAGTCATGAAAATATTAATAACATCAACTCCCCCACACTTAGTTTTTTTCATGTCCTCATGTGCAAAAAATATAAAAACATGACAAAATCATTTTTACTCACCAACTGATATTAAAATTTTGTTTTCTCCAATCAGGGGAGGTTTAGACTATTTCACTCATCCATTTTGAAATCCCCCACATGTTTTTACAGAAACAATGTTCCAAAACTAATTCATTTTTTCATTCTCAAATTTAGAAATGGAAGATGTGGACACTCAAAACTCACACCTCTCAAGATGATAAAATTTATTTGTGGAGGTTCACTCTTTCACCAACCAAAAGTGAAAATATTAGAGTTTGAAAAGAGCTCTCAGCTTAAAATCCCTATCCCAAGTGAACAATAATCAAGAGTTATTTTTAATGGGTTTTTTTGTGGCTATGGGATGGTAGGAATATAATGTCCAAGAGAGAGAATAATAGGGTTAAAATACCAACATAGAAAAAGCAATGCACATTTTTTTTTGAAATAAAACATGGAAGGAAATGAAAACGCATATTTATAAGGGAATGATTGTGTGAAGAAATAAACAATAGAGGATGAAAATATGAAGGTAATGAGAAGATTAAATATTTACAAAACACATAACTTCTTTCAATAAGAATATAATTCAAGTGTTCTTTCTTTTTTTTCTTCTCCTTTTTTTTCTTTGTTTTTTAAAAAGTTGAACTTGGAAAAAATCTCACACTCATAACCCAACCCATGATTAATCTCCTCAAGACACTAATTTTAATAGTTATAACAAGATCAAAGGTTGAGGAAGAGTGATTTTTGACCTACCCAAGACACAACCCTTTTTTTCATTTTTTTTTTTTGATTTTTTTTTTTGATTTTTTTTTCATCATTTTTTTTTGAACACCTGTCAATAACATTTACAAAATTACATAAATGGAAGTTCATTACATTCCCCAAAAAACACTTAATGACAACCTCTCCCCCACACTGAAATGGATGCTTGTCCTCAAGCAGATGATAACTCGTTGAAAATCAATAATAGGGTACCCAAACAATGAAATCCATTCCCCCCCCCCACACTTAAATTTCAAAAAAAAATTATACAATGAAAATCCATGTTGATATTGGGTGGTAAAAGGTATTGGTCTTGTAATGTGGCTATCAAAGAAAAGGTTTTCATAGGCTCGAAGGGGATTTCAAAAGGAGGATTAATGTAATGGAAATGGGAGGCTATTTTTCTATTGTGATTCTCATGTGGTTCAGAAAATGCCTCTATCATATTAATACACACTAAGGTTGTAAATTCAGCTCGAAGGTCCACAAACTCAAGACTCACAAATGGGGGCAAAAACACACATTTTGAAAAGATGGTCATAGGTGGCCTTGTAATGAAAGCAAATGTTGTTCCTCACAGTTCGGGAAAAGCATTTTCCAAATCAAAAATTGAGCATTCAAAATGTGTTGGTGTTGGCACAAAATTCTTTATCCAAAGTCATAACGAAAATACAAAATTTTTGAGATGAAAACATGTCTGTTAACTCCCCAAAATGGTTGGACAAAATTTCAAAACTCGATGGTGAGTAAGCATGACTCTTTTTTTGTATTTTTTTAAGTAATTGTGTTTTTTTTGTGGTTTTCTTTTAGTTTTTATGATTTTTTTTTAAATACACACCCACACAAGAAAGAGAAAAAGAAATGGTTTGATGAAGAAAGTGGTAAAAAATAAAAGAGAGAGGAAGAAGAAGAAATAGAGAGAGAGGGATAGAGGGAGAAGAAGAGTCAAAGGGAAAGAGGTGCCCCCTGGTTTAGATTTGGTGGGTCGTCGTCTCCATTCGGTGGTGGGTTGACTGGAGAAGTTGGATATCCAATGGAAGTAGATGATGATCCAAGATTGTGTGTCCTCTCATAGTGATGCTTTAACTGATGTCCATTAACTGTGAATGTTCTTTTGGAAGAGGGGTCTTGGACTTGCACTGCACCAAATGGGTAAACATTAGTAATAACAAAAGGACCTTCCCAATAAGAATTAAGCTTACCTGGGTG
Source organism: Viscum album (assembly GCA_963277665.1). NCBI lineage: Eukaryota > Viridiplantae > Streptophyta > Magnoliopsida > Santalales > Viscaceae > Viscum > Viscum album. The sequence continues at coordinate 641,991,941 of OY728123.1, forward strand.
AAGTCGGAATCGAGAATTGAAGAGTATTACCTTTTCACCTTCATGAAATACCTTTCTCAGGATGTTTCTATCATGGAGTACTTTAGCCTTCTCTTTGTACAGATTGGAATTCTCATAGGATTCAAGTCGTAGCTCCTCCAGTTCAGCCAATTGCAACAATCTTTCTTCACCAGATTCTTCACAATCAAAATTACAGGTTTTCCCATCCCAAAAAGACTTATGTTGGATTTCAACTGGTAAGTGACACGCTTTACCAAAAACTAGCCTAAAAGGAGACGTCCCAATGGGCGTTTTATAGGAATTTCGATAAGCCCAAAGGGCTTCACCAAGTCTCTTAGGATAGTCCTTTCTGGTGGGCTTAACAATTCTCTCAAGTACCCTTTTCACTTCTCTATTAGAAAGTTCAGCCATGCCATTTGTTTGAGGGTGATATGCAGTTGAAGTTTTATGTACAACCCCATTTTTTCAGAAGAGCTTCCATGGTTCTATTACAAAAATGGGTTCCTAAGTCACTGATCAAGGCACGTGGTGTGCCAAATCTTTGGAAGATGTGGGTCTTTTGGAAATCACTAACAGTATGAGCATCATCCTTCCTAGTGGGTTTGGCCTCAACCCACCTTGAAACATAATCGACCGCAAGAAGAATGTATGAAAATCTATTGGAAGTGGGAAATGGTCCCATGAAATCGATGCCCCAAACATCAAAGATTTCACAAAAGATTAAAGGATTTTGGGGCATTTCATTTCTTTTGGAGATTGTGCCGAACTTTTGGAAAGGGGGACATGATTGACAGAACTCATGTGAGTCCTTGAAGAGTGAAGGCCAGAATAATCCAGAGTCTAGGACCTTTTGGGAGGTCCTTTGTGGTCCAAAATGGCCACCTTCGGGAAGTGAGTGACAGAATTCTAAGATGGAAGAATGCTCATTTTCTTCAACACATCTCCTAATTACCATGTCAGCCCTAGTTTTCCAAAGTTTATTTTCTTCCCAAAAATAGTATTTTGAGTCACTTTTCAACTTTATTTTTTGTTCTTTTGAAAAAATTTCAAGAAAAACACCAGAAACCAAATAATTTACAATTGGGGAATACCATGGTAACTTTGGAGTGAGAAACGAAAGGTTCTCAATGGGTAATTCAGGATCAATGATTTCTGAATGAGAAGAATTAGAAATTCTACTCAAGTGATCAGCCATAGGATTTTCTTTTCCTGGTCTATCTTTTATTTCAAGGTCAAATTCTTGGAGCATTAGGATCCATCTTATTAGCCTCGGTTTGGAATCACTTTTCTTGAGTGGGAACTTTATAGTAGAATGGTCTATAAAGATGATGATTTTGGCACCTAAGAGATAGGACCATAATTTATCTAAGGCAAAAAACCACTACTATAAGTTCCTTTTCAGTGAAAGTGTAGTGAGATTGAGTTTCATCCAATGTTTTTGAGGCATAATATATGACATGAGGAATCCTTTCTCTTCTTTGACCAAGAACATCCCCAACAGCTCTATCAAAAGCATCACACGTCAACTCAAAGGGTAATGACCAATCTGGAGGTTGGATTATCGGGGCAGATGTAAGATCAGTTTTGAGTTCAATGATGGCTCTCTTTCAAACCTCATCAAAATGGAAAGAGACGTCATTTTGGAGCAAATGAGTGAGTGGGAGAGAAATTTTACTAAAGTTATGGATGAATCGCCAATAGAAACCAGCATGACCGAGGAATGAATGGATGTCTTGAACAGAAGTGGGTTCAGTTAGTGATTGGATCACTTCAATTTTGGCTGGATCAACTTCAATACCATCTTTTGAAACTATGTGCCCTAGAACAATCCCATTTTCAACCATGAAGTGACATTTTTAAAAATTTAACACAAGGTTACACTGGACACACTTTTGAAGGACTAGAGAGAGTTAATTCAAGCATGAATCAAATGACTCACCATAAATGGTGAAGTCATCCATGAAGACTTCCATGCAGTGTTCAATGAATTCTGAAAAGATACTCATCATACACCTTTGGAATGTTGTAGAAGCATTGAAAAGTCCAAAAGGCATTCTTCTATATGCATATGTTCCAAAGGGTCATGTTAAAGTAGTCTTTTATTGATCTTGAGGTGCGATTGGGATTTGAAAATAGTCGGTGTATCCATCAAGAAAGCAATAGTGTGACTTTCCGGCCAATCTTTCTAGAATTTGATCAAGGAATGGAAGAGGATAGTGATATTTTCGGGTTTCAACATTCAATTTCCTATAGTCGATGAACACACGCCATTTGTTCTTCACTCGAGTTGTGACTACCTCTCCATGTTCATTTGTGACAACAGTTATCCCACCCTTCTTAGGTACAACTTGAATTGGACTAACCCATTCACTATCAGAAATTGGGTAGATAATACCAGCTTGAAGAATCTTGGTGATCTCTTCCCTAACTACCTCAAGGATGAGTGGATTGAGTCTTCTTTGTGGTTGTCTAATTGGTTTGGATGATTCCTCAAGATGGATGTGATGCATGCAAAGGTCAGGGTTGATTCCTGGTATGTCATCTAGGGTCCACCCTAAGGCCTTTTTGTTTTCCTCTAACACTTGAACAAGTTTGGACTCCTCAGTTTTGGTAAGTGAAGAAGAGATAATGACAAGATAAGAGTGATCATGGAAAAGGAATACATATTTCAGGTGTGTAGGAAGGGGTTTCAGATTAGTCTCATCATTAATTTTTGGGTTAGGAAACTCAGAAATGAAGGATGGGACTTCAGTTGCTTCAGATTCATTTTTCCCAATACTGTCCAAGGTGGAGCAGTTTTGATCAGAGTTGAGATGGGATTAAAGAGAGTTTTCAAGATCCTATAAATTGATGGAGTCTATGAATGAAAGGTCCACATCAACTTCACCATTTATGACTTGGTTAATCCTAGTGCAGATTTCACAAGATCCTATCTCTTCATAACAGGATGAACATGATGGAATGGGGTTCAATTGACTCTTAGAAGTGTCCTCAGAAGCATGGATTGAGAAAGCAGAGTGATCCTCAGATGGGTATTGCATGGCTTGGAAAATGTTGAACTTGACCAGTTGGTCACCGAATTCCATGGATAAGATGCCTGAATGGACATCAATCTTGGTTCTCGCAGTCATGAGGAATGGTCTTCCTAGAATTAGGGGAGATCGATAAGAGTTTGTATCACCTTCGATGTCAAGGACATAGAAATCAGCAGGGAAGATAAGATCATTGACTCGGAAAAGGACATCCTCAATTATTCCCTCAGTACTAGTTGTGCTTCGATTGGCTAACTGAATGACAACACCTGTTGGATGTAATGGACCTAGACCAAGGTTGGAGAATAAGGATTTGAGCATGAAATTAATTGAGGCTCCTAGTTCTATGAGTGCATCATCAAAGTTGGAACTTCCAATTTGGCATGGAACCGTAAAGGTACCTGGATCTTTGAACTTAATGGGTATGGACTGCTGGGTGGAAACATTTTCAAAGGTCCTAAGTTGCCTCTTGTGGGTACACAACTCCTTGAGAAACTTGGCATACTTAGAAATTTGTTTATGGAATCTAAGATGGGAATGTTGACTTCAACACGTCTAAACATGTCAAGCATTTCAGGATCAGGTTCAAAGGACTTCCTTGGTTTAGAGACAGCTTGAGGAAAAGGAATTGGGTTCCTAAGTGGAATGGAAGGAGGTGATGGAATGGATTCAGATTCCTTTTCAATTTTCTTTTTCTTTTCATTTTCTAGGTCAACATTCAAAGGAGGGTTTGAGGATTTATCTTGAGGCATAGCAAGTTGTTTTCCTGATCTAAGTGAAATTGCACTTACATTACCCTTGGGGTTGGGTAATGTTTGAGCTGGGAGTTAGGAAGAATTTGATTATTGTTGCTGGCTCAGGTGGGATGCAAGTTGACCTATTTGAGTTTCAATGTTTTTAAGGCTAGAACGGGTGAAGGAGGCAAGATCTTCCACTGCACTTTCCCTTGGTTGCTTGGAAGAAGAGGCTTGTCCCTGGTTGGTATTGCCTTGATTTTGGTTCTTGGGAAATCGATTGTATTGGTTTTGTAATTGGGAAGGCTCACTATGATAATGGAATTCAGGAGGAGGATTGTTCCTTTGAGGTTGAGGAACAAAAGGATAAGGTTGATGGAAGTTACCAACACCTTGACCATATAGAAACTGGTTTGGGTTTTGAGGAGGGAATTGAGGGGGATGAGATATGGGATTACCATACCTAAGGCCTTGGTTATAGGAAGAAGAGAATGGCTCAGAGTGAGGTTGGTTGAATTTTCTAATAAACTGACCTGATAGTTGAGGGTTGGTGTTCCGTTGAGCATATGCTGCATTGAGCTCCATTGGTCCAGATGAATCGGATTGATCCTCTTGAAGTTGTGGACATTTTTCAGTTGGATGAGATGGAGAGTTGCAGATTCCACAGTTTTTGACAGGTCCAGGAAACATTGATTGTGGAGAAGACAAGGTTGGGGATTTGGTGGCCATAGATAGTTGTCGCACAAGACCTGTAAGTTCACTCATCCACTCGGTCATCTTTTTTGGCTCAATTGTTTGATTATCTTGGGCTTGTTTGACTTGATCATGTGCTCAAGTATGGAATTGTTGTGTGTTTGTAGCCATGTTAATTATGAGATCTCTTGCAGCTGCAGAAGTTTTATCAACAAGAGCACCACCACTTGTGGCATCAATGAGAGTTATCTCCATAGCCAATAACCCCTCGTAGAAGTATTGGATCAAGAGTTGGTCAGGGATTTGATGATGTGGGCAGGTTGCAACAAGCTTTTTGAACCTCTCCCAGTACTCATGGAGTGATTCACTTAGGAACTGACGAATACCACTTATTTCCTTTCGGATAGAAGCAGTACGAGAAGCAGGAAAGAATTTTTCTAAGAAAAGCCACTTCATGTCATTCCATGTGGTTATGGAACCAGGAGGTAGGTAGTAGAGTCGTGACTTAGCAGTGTCAGCTAGGGAAAAAGGGAATTCTCAAAGTTTGATTTGTTCTTCATAAACCCCTTGAGGCTTCATGGTAGAGCACACCACTTGGAACTCTTTAAGGTGGAGATGTGGATCCTCACCGGCTAGCCCGTGAAAATGAGGTAGAAGATGAATCAAACCTAATTTGAGTGCGAAGTCAGCTTCTATGTTTGGATATTGAATACCAAGAGGTTGTTAATTCATATCAGGGGCAGCAAGTTCATTAAGTGTTTGTTCCCTAGGATTGGCCATATCTAATTCAATTGGTTGGACAAGGACTGGTTCTTGAATTATTTGAGTATCTCTGATGTTACTCCTAAGTTGGTGAAGTGTTCGCTCAATTTTAGGGTCAAACAAATTGGAGGGATTGTTTGGAAGACTATGGGGCATTTAGAGAGATTTTTGGAAGAAAGTGGAAGACGGGTTTTTCTTTGTGTTTTTTTTCAATTTCTTTTTAAAATTTTGTTTTTTTTTGTTTTTTATTACAATAACCAGAAACTAACGAATAATTAAAGCACCATCCCCAGAAACGGCGCCATTTGAAATGCACAGCCGATTGTCGCCTATCGACCAGTCAAAGTTCTGGTGCTCTGCTAATGTGTATAGCAGCACTCGGGTCGAATCCTCGGCGATGATACTTTGTAATAGTCGTTTGTTTTTAGTTGATTGTATTTTGATTAGGGGGGTTTGTTTGCAGAGCTTAATTGAAATGATTGATTGACTATAATTGATTTAAGAATTTTATAAATATTGGGGTGAGTTCATTATTAGGTAGTTAAGCTTGTGATATCCTTGAGCTTTGCTTTATATTGCATTTAAATTAACACCCACTTCACAAGTTGACGTCGATTAGAATTCCTAAGTGTTAAAGCTTTAATCCAAGCCTTAACTTAACTAGGATTCTAAAGTCAATCAGTACTTGTTTATGGTAGTGTATTTATGGTTCCAATAATCCATGGAAACCACATGCAAAACAAAATATATCATTAATCCATGACATATTAAGTCCAACATACACAATGTTAAATTAATGAATACGCATCGAGCAAATACTCTCAATCACTTAACATCCCTAAATTTTGACTCACCCCAATGAGATATTTACACACCCATTTAAATTATTAGTAATCTATTCTATTATGTTTGAGGTGATGAATTACAAAGAGAAGAAAAAGAAAGGGATAAGAAAAGAGTTGTGCGCCGAACACACACACGAACGATGACGAGAGTAAAAAAAACCAGACTTTTTATTGAATAATAAAGTAAAATAAGATGATGAATTTCAGATTGATTTAATATTAAATAAGAACATTAATATTTAACTACATAATGTGGATGAGAATAAGAAATTAAGAAGAAGACAATTGCATTAAAACAGAATTACAAAGACAAACACTTGCAAAATTACAACGAAGAAAAATGCAAAAGTAAGTGAAAACAAAGAGAGGAGGAAGGGATTATCAAGTGAAAACATGAGTTTTTCAGATCCTCCCAAGCCTTTGGCAGGGCCTTGGTACTGCCAATCAATCCTTTTTTTCTCTGAAATGCCGACCCTTTTGAAAGGAGAGGAGGGGATGTATTTATAGCCCAAGGTGGTAGACTGTTTACATTCCAGAAATACCCCTCCACTTGGATCGCAGATATGGACATCAAGACAGACAAATATAGAGAAATATCCTTCTTAAAAGTTGTAGATAATAACGTTGGACGACTAATCTCAAAATTTGGAGTCATTTTGACTTAAGTATAAAAAGTTATGTCCGGTTTATTAAACAAAGTAAAACTGTCCATTTCAATCCAGTCTTTTTGAAGTCCAGAATGTGAAAGGGTTTTTGAATATGAAGATTCCTTCAAATCCGAATGGGTTATTCAACAACATAGGCCACCTATATCTTCTCTTTCAGACTGAAAAATCTCATCTCGATTTGATACTTACATCATGAGATATGTCATGCGGGCTATACTGATTTTATTTCTCGGCCAGAATGGTGGGTTGGACTTAAAAGCTTCATTTGGGCCCCTTGTTCTTCTATTGGGGACCTGAAATTTTTACCCAATATTACATGTAGTTTCCCCCGAATTATGGTGGAGATTTAATGTTTTTGGACTTCTGGATTGAGCCCAGTAAATCAATATTCAATGATGGTCCAGTTTTTTCACAGATTCTTTGGTCTTGTTTGTGAGGACCATATGACCCTTCAAATGGCATAATTGGATCATGGTACCTTCTAATGAAATATTTTATATGGAAATTAGAATCCTAAAAAACAATAACCACACAATTTGGATCAGTATAGGGATAGTTATTATTAAAACATTAAACTGACTTAATTGGACTACTTCTAAAAATGCTCAAAAATTATACTTAATATTAAAACATTAATATTTCACACAAATTATGCACATTTCATATAAAATAAGTAAATGGAGTATATAATAAGTCATTAAAATATTAATAACATCAAGTGAGCCAGATCCTTAGGCAGTAGAGGATTGGCTAGAGTCGATGTTCCATATCTTCAGGCTTGTATGGACCTCGAAGGATCAGGTGGTTTCACTGACAGCTAACATTTTTCCAAAAATTAGTTGGGTGTTGTTGGAGCCTTGTTATGTATATGTGTGATGAGTCGACACTCTTATGGAAAAATTCCAACAACTATTGTGTGAGGATTACTACACCTCCTGCTTGAAATTGATTCAAATTCAGGATATTCTAGAGCTACAATAGGGAGGGATGCTGGTGACTAAGTATGTATTGAGGTTTAAATACCATATACGGTACTCCCTTAACATGATATGAGATGGTTACTTCTACGCATGGATGTTTGAGTAGGTAATATATAGAGAGATATGTGATGGTGTAGTGCCCATGGGAATACCCACCTATGTCGGGGTGATAGATCGGGAAATAGTGACATAGATATTTCTGTCAGAGGGATATCAGAAAATTGGAGATGGTAGTGGGCATCACAGATCTAGGTCATATGTAGAAGCTAGTAGGTGCCAATCGGTAGGTTCTCGGTATAGTAGGACCTTTCATGATTAGACTCAGGCATGTGGTCATGTGGTATAGGGAAAACACAGAGCATCGGGGTATCCCATAGAGGGTCAGTGCAATTCTTGTGAAGGGAAAGGTCAAAAAGCATGTGACTACCTGACTAGATGTGCTAAGGATCACAGAAAGGTAGTTGATGGACCACCATGACAGAGTCAGTGTCGTGATCAAGGATCTCCTAGGAAAGGATAGGGTGGTTCCCATAGAGGCAGAGCTGGAAGACGTGCTTGAGGAGGTATGGGTAGCGGATGAAATTATGTGATCCTTACACCACTACCACTAAGCATCCCGCGTTAGGATCAAGGATCTAGAAATCGAGGGCACAGACAGCTGTAGGCTATGGAGTATTATGACCTCGTAGCACATTATATGATTAGAGGTATGATCTATGTTTATTCTACCCTTTCTCAATATTAGTGGACACAAGTGTTAGTCATTCATTTATCTATATACTCCTAGTGCGAGATCTCAAGTTCCCATTTGAGGTTCTAGCTCAGCATATTCATCTTGATGTTTCTATAGGGAACACTTCTTCAATATATTTTATTTGTCGCTGGTGCGAGTTATCACTTAGTGGAGAGAGGTTCACATGGAACCTTTTGTTCATCATGATGAAACCCTATGATGTCATCTTGGGTATGGATTGGTTTTCTATGGTTTGATCCCAGATTGACTATCACCGTAGATGAGTCAGATTCCTTTGCACTAATGAGATGAGATTCAACTTTATGGTAGAGAGATATATCAAGGTGGGATGAGTGGCTTCTACAAGTAGGAGGTTGTAGCTTACCACCCATTAGTTGGTGAGTATATCCCTTGGTGTAGCTATTTCTTTTGGCATCTGGTTTACTTCAATCGTGGAGGATTATATGGAAGTCTTCCCTGAGGAAGTTTTTGGACTACCTCTGAGGCTGGAGATGGAGTTTTGTATCGACTTGCATCTCAGGACCGCTCTAATATCTTCTAAGGCATATCAGATAGCCCCTATCAAGATTTGGGAGATATGGTTGTAGTTAGAGGACCTTTGAGTGAAGGGTTTCATCGGGACTAGTGTGTCCCCCTGGGAGGCTCTAGTGTTGTTCATAAAAAAGGCAGATGAGATCTTTTGGTTTTGTGTGGATTATCATCACCTGAACCAGGCTACGATAAAGGAAAATTACCCCTTTCTGAGGATTGACAACCTCTTTGACCAATTGTGAGGTGTGATATGGATCACAAAGATTGATATCAGGTCTAGCTACCACTAATTTAGAGTTTTTTAGGATGATATTCCCAAGATAGACTTCCAATTTTTCTACAGACAATATGAGTTCCTAGTGATTCCCTTTGGTGTGACAAAAACCCCTGTTGTTTTTATGGATTTAATAAACCAGGTTTTCTAGCCATACTTGGACTAGTTTTTGGTCATATTAATTGATCACATACTCATCTAATATACATTAGATGATGATCATTCATATCACTTGAGGTTGGTTCTGGATTTCCTTCGAGAGCACCAACTTTATGGGAAACTCTCGAAGTACCAGTTTTGGACACATGATATTTGCTTTCTAGGGCATGTCATTCCTAAGTATGGTTTATCCATGGACCCAGTGAAGATTGATGTAGTGCTTTATTTGGATCCACCCAAGAGTTTTTCATATTTTTTGATCTTTCTTGGCTTGGTGGGGTATTATAGGAGGTTTTTGGAAGACTTCTCTAGAATTACAGCCCCTTTGGCCGCCCTAATGCGGAAAGGGCATCAGTTTACCTAGTCTGACCAGTTCCATAATTCCTTCAAAGTTTTGAGGTTGAGTTTGATGAGTGATTCAGTGTTTATAATACCAGAGGAAGTCATGGAGTACATTTTATATTGTGATTCCTCAAGAGCTAAGCTCTACTATGTGTTGATGCAGCGACAAGAAATTATCGCATATGGGTCTAGGTAGTTGAGAAGCCATAATAAAAACTACCCAACTCATGACCTAGAGTTTTAAATAGTAATATTAGGCCTGAGGATGTGGAGGTACTACTTTATGGAAGATTTCTTTGGGGTTTTCTCATACCATCAGAGTCTCAGGTACATCTTCATGTGGAGAGACTTGATCTTGAGACAATAACGCTAGTTGGAGTTCCTCTAGTACTATGACTTTAAGATAGTCTATACTCTGGGGAAGGGAAATTCCATAGAATATTCCCTTAGAAGGAAGTCCTAGGATTTCTTAGTGTAGGAGGATTTGGAGCAATTGGCATCTCTACATCTGACCCTGGTGGAGTAGGAGGGTATAGATTATATACTGTCGATGGTGTTAACCCCTATTCTTCTCAAGCATGTGAGAGAGTTCCAACTAGGATACATATACTATGAGGTATTGTGTGACTATATATCTATGGGGGATTTACCAAATGGATATTATAAATGAGATAATCATTTCATCTTTTTTTAGGGATGGACGGTGGTTTTTTTCATGATTAAGGAGGAGTTGATGTGATAGTTCCACACTTCTCCCCTAATTGTAAATCTTGGTGTAGGGAAGATGTACAGAGACCTTCAGTGGTAGTTTTGGTGGTCCGTCATGAGACGAAGCATAGTTGACTTAATATCTCGGTGCCTCACTTTTCAGCAGGTGAAGACTAGGCACCAAGTTCTGGTAGGTTTATTACAAGCCCTTGATATCCCAAAATGGAAGTGGGATTGCATATATATATATATATATATATATGGACATTATGATAGGGATTCTACACATATTGTAGGGATATGAAACCATCTGGGTGATAGTTGAATGAATCATGAAGTCGGAACACTTCCTTGTCATCAGGGAGTAGAGTTCGTTGGAGAGTTTGAGCTAGTTGTATGTATGGGAGATCGTTCGCCTTTATGGTGCCCTCGACGATTGTCTGCGTTCATAACATGCAGTTTATGACATGATTGTGGGGAGGCCTGCAAGAGGCTTTCGAGACCCAAATGAGGATGAATGCATCCTTTCACCCCCAAATCGATGGGCATACTAAGAATAATATCTAGGTGTTGGAGTATATGATGAGGGTGTGCATTTTAGACTTTGGTTGGAGCTGGGAGGATCAAATGACCTTGGTAGAGTTTGTGTACAACAATAGCTACCACTCTACTATAGAAATGAAACATTTTGATGCCCTGTATAGAAAGACCTACAGGTCACCCTTGTTCTAGATAGAGATCAGTGAGACTTCTCTTTCGGGCCCATAGATGGTTCAGGTGATGATGGATAAGGTCCATGTCATTTGAGATTGGATGAGGACGACCCAGAGCAGATAGAAATCTTACACAGATCGTCGTCATAGTCCCTTGGTGTTAAAGTAGGGAGACCATGTTTTCCTAAGAGTATCCCCATGATGATAATTTTGGAGGTTTGGCTAGAGAGAAAATCTATCCCTAAGTTTTATTAGGCTGTTTGAGATCATTCAGAGGGTTGTTTATGTTACCTACCGCCTTGTACTACCCCCATAGCTAGAACGGGTGCATGACATCTTCCACGTGGTGTAGCTAAGGAGATACGTGCATGACCCCATGCACATCATTGATTGGGGTGATATTGACATTGAGGATGGATCCACATTTTCATAGCACCCGGTGATGATCTAGGATTAGGAGGAGAGGACCCTGTGTGGACGGATCATCCCCTTGGTTCATGTGTTATGGCAGTATAGGAATGTGTAGGAGAGTTCATGGGAAAAGAGAGCTAGATGAGGACTCAGTATCCCAAGTTGTTTGTTAAGTTTTTCTTTTCATGAATGAAAATATTGAAGGTGGTAATGAGGTAGAGACCTGGTTTTTTCTTTGTAAGACTTTGAAATATTTCTATATAGATTTAGGTGCTGAGATGGAATACGATTATGAGGCCCGGTGTTCCTAGAATTAATTTTATAAAAATATTAAATATATTTTATATCACGCACATGAAAGTTATTAAAGAAAACGAGATAAATCTTAAACAAAAACATGGATAGGAAATTTGATACCAGGATTGAGTCTGTAAATTGGTGTTTATCCTAAGCACGACCTAAAATGGGTAAGCATGGGGTGTTCAAACATCATGATCATTGATGGTACATTTAGTGGATTAATTAATTATTTAATTCATTCATTAATTTTAACCTAAATGAAATGTTTATAAATATACTGTCAGGGAAATTCATCTAGGGCTATCCTCATGATCTTGGGATCTACTGAGAGCTTCTCTATCCTCCTTCTATTGACGGGTCAAATCGAATGATGAAGAAACTCTGGATCAGAGCAGATCGGGACACGGAAAACGCAAAAAATTCCTTCAATCATTGGTGAGAATGTTCTTCAATGATGAATGATCAAATATCCATGTAGGAATAATCAATTTTTGATTTATGCTCTTTTTTATTAAACTGATTGAGAATATCAATCTCTTCTATTGATCTACACCAACTATAGTCTTGGCATACTCCTACATACCAAGTTAATTTTATTATTTCAATTATTTCTAATCCAAAAATCCCCATTATTGATCATCAGCCAATATCGTTTATCCAACGATGCTTAAACATTTGTTCTTATTCTCTTCTCCCTCAATTTCTTAAAGTTCTTCAATAGTAGGACCCCGCGGTCATGGTTCGACATTTTTTGGCGGTAACGAGCCCAATCAAACCCCCAAAAATCATAATGAAATGATGAACAAGGCATGAATCGATGAAATTGTGATAGATTTGGGGTCATTGTGAGTTGTGGATGAGTGTTTCAATGATAGGAGTCTGGATCCTCAAAGTCATAAGGATCCATGGTGAGTGGTTCATGAGACACAACCTTGTGGCATGGAAGGATCCATTTTTTGGCAAACGGCAATCAGAAACTACATTCCACTACCATATCTGATAATCTCAGCTGAATTTGAGGCCGGATCTAAAGGCGAAAGACTAGAATCAAGTCATGGATCGTAGATCTGGAATTCTGAGAAAAACCCAGCTATACATTGTGTATAAGGATGAACACACGGCGTGTAGCCCCTAGCTGTGGTGGCTAGGGTTTCGAAGTTTTATAAGGATGGCATGGCGTGTAGTTCTCCCACACACCGTGTACCCCCTACTCCATGTGAGTGAGTCGTGTGACGGAGTACACGGCCAGACACATGTCATGTTCCTGAGTACACATACACAACCATAGCACACGGTCGGTACCCCATGTGAAGTCACATGTCATGTACCAAAGTACATAGACATGGGTTCATGTACACAGACACAACCAGAAGGACACGACCCAATCCCAGTTTTTCTAGACACGCCATGTAGTCCACCTGCACAGTGTGAATTACTGCAAGGGTTGGGATCCATGTGTTTTCTAGGGACACGACCAGGAAGTGTAGTGGGACCACTTGTTGTGTGGGTCCCCTCACCTTCCATGTACCCATTGGTTCATTTTTAGGAAACTTCAAGGCTCTATATCTCCTTCATTTGAAATCAAATTTTGACCTGCGAGTTGCCTATCCTAAGTATTTTTTTCATGTAGAACGTGAGGGTTCCCTCTATTTTTTCTTTCGAGATACGATGTGTAATGTTTTGGTCATCACATTTGGTTTTGTGATGATCGACGATGGCAGTGATCATGCAGGATCACCAAAGGCATTTCGAGTGGTACCCTCTAGTAGAGTCAGGCATTGGGTCCTCAACGACTATCGAGAGGTAACCTCCAGTAGAGCTGGGTAGTAGGTTTTTGAGTGGACCCATACAATAGATTTGGGTAGTGGTTTCTCCATCGACTATCAGAGTGGAACCCCCCCCCCCCACACCCACACCCACCCACCCACCCACCCCTGTTGTACTAGATCATGGGTCATATACTTAGAGATGGTGGTCCCTCGACTATGCGGCGTAGAGATGAGGTGTGGATTGACTTGGATGGTTACTTTTGGGAAGACGCATGTGATTCTCGGCATCGTTGATGGAATTTTGGAACTATTGAAGACTCTTCTTCTTGGGCTAAGTCGTGAGATGGAGATCAACTTACTCTCATGTCTGGGATTCTTTTAACTGAGCATATATATATACTTCTATATCCATAACTTTGGTTTTGGTTACTCTCTTTCCATGAGATGTGAAGACACATGGGGTATGTCACGTGATTTTCGTGTTTAACTTCTCATATTTGGATGAATCTACTCTCCTGCTATAGGTGGCAATGACTCGACATATAGTTCATCTACACACTATGTTGAGCCCCTTGTGTTTGGACTAGCTTACTTTCCTTCTTGATTTGGGTTAAGATATTCTCTTTCACTATATCTTGCATATTGTGTACTATTCTATTTTATTTCAACTTCCTGTTGTATCTCTCTTTTCTCACCCTTCATCTTTTGGGGCATCCTATTAGGTATGTATATACTCACCTCTATATGGGCTTTACCCGCATGTGTTGTGTCTTATGCTGACGAAAGGGTCGGCCTAGACAATATCAATGCCTAAGACTAGAATCTAAAATGTTTCCCCTTTTGCATTATAATATGTATATTAAGACTAAAAAACAAAAATTGAAAATCATATTTTTATATAATCATGATACCAAAAAAAATAACTTCACTTATTTAGAAAAATGTAACATTAAAAGTAAAAGAAAAAAACTGAAAATCATATGTTTGAACTGAGAGATCAAATTATATGTGAATAAAAATATAGTGAAATGAAAAATTCATCAATTTTTCTCATAAATAGTTCACAAATCCGATAATTATGAAATTAAATTAAAAGGATTATAAGCATTATGTATACTTATAGGAAGATGCAAACAACAAGCCCAAAAATCAAACATTTTGTGAAAAGAGATTAATCTACAATTACACCATCCACAAAGAGTTCTATATGTTAATATAGTTCATTTTAGTTATATAATCATTAAACAACAATCACCTTGAATAAAAAAACTACCTCAAATTAAACCATTCACTCATGTTTCAATTGAATCAGGCAGAGGGAGGGGGTACTCTAATTGTTACTATCGAACATTGCAAAGGGGGAGGGTAGGCACCGGAGTAGCTAGGGAAACCATCGGCATGGATATGAAGATGGGAGGGATATGGGGAGGGAGATAAGTGTCATACTAGTCAGGTGAGTGGCAATTTAGAAACACATAGATGGGGGAAGAGGTAAAGGAGGGATGTGTCAGCGTTGGCATTTACACTGACACATATGGGGAGGCAGAGCAACATCATGGAGAGAGGGAGGTGAGTCAAGGCGAGGCTACAAGATGGAGAGCTCATAGGAGTGGGTAATATGCGCCAATGAGGAGACACAATGATCCTTCCAACACCTAGGGTTTCCAATATGATGGATCTACTAGATTGGGAGTGTGTGGTGTGTCATGACCCGTCCCCCGGGGCCCGTGTTGTGACTGTAAGGACCCGACCCCAGTTTCCCGGAGTCGGTCCCTTATTTGATTACATTGGCCTACATACAAGGAATATGAATCCCAAAAGACCGAGTAGTTTAGTATTATTGGAAACAATTTAAATACATAAGTTCAACTTTACATAAGGAAAGGAAAAAAACAACACTAATTTATTCCACTAGAAACATCACTTCTCCTAGATTATGCTTGCAAGTCATTCATAAATTACTTCTTCATGTCCTAAGAAAATGAAACATAAGAATGGTGTGATCTCAAATGCTTAGTAATACTAGGAAATATAGTGGAAGATAATATAAACATTAGATATTGTGAATAAATGAAAACACATGCCTTTAATAATAAACTTGAAACACATTATGGCAGGAATATGAGCTGAGTAAATAATGCCATAATAAAACATCATCATGGGTATTCTAATAGTTGAATAACCACATGAACTTTAAATTAATAGCTTCATAATGAGGGAAGTTCATATGTCGGGCATCATAACCATATCGTCCAAGCCTCGTGCTAGGACTATAAAATAATCATTTTGTCAAGGCCTCGTGCCAAGACCATAGTTTGTCTCATGAGACCTACCGATGCATCAAGGGGATATAGAGGGCCCCACCCATCACATAATAAGTCCAATTCATTCCTCATATCAGCTTGGATCAATATAAACAACATATACATTCATATTGAAACTATCATATGAAATGTAACTAACTTTCCCCAATCAGTAAACATAAAACACTAACCATTCGGAATAATATAGTGAATGGTTTTAGGATAGGTCATCCAAAATAGAGTTAGTAATAAACCATTAAATAAAATATGGTAGATGAATTCATAAATTATTAAACCCAATAATACCATGGAATCAACAAGAGTGTTGAATTAGATGAAAACACTCTTATAAAATCATTAAGAAATTCTGGAGATAAATACTGTTTTATTTCGAAAAGAAGATTTATTTTGGAAAAATATTTGTATAAAACTAGAATTTAAGTAAGATAGTACTTTCATAATAAAATTAGTGATTTTATAAAGATAATGGTTTCCAAAAACAGATTATAGATTGCCCTTGAAAATAGGTAAGAATTTGAAAATTTCCCTTGAATCGGGCTTGTATTTTTTAAACAATTTTGAAAGTTCCTTTTAAAACGTGTAACTATCAATAAAATAAGGAAATGTTCTAGTTTTTAAACATATATATAATACTCACACAGAATATATTATGAGTACATAACAATACATAAGAATTTCATTGAGTTAATTGGACAATGAAAGTAACCCGAATGAAAATGGAAGTTCGGGTGGAAAAACCCTTACCTTAACTCCAAACGTGTTCCGCTCTTGTACTTAAGCTCCTGGAATATGAAATTATACTTGTTAATAAATTATTTCAGAACTTATTAGACATTTATTTAGTTTACCATAATTCTGGTTAGTTCATTTATGTCTTTATTGATAAGTTATTGTATTGAATTTCGTCGTTCTGGAGTGTTTGTTTCCTTTATTTTCATATTCGATTCAATTGTTTTTAAGTAATGAAGTTCATGTGGAATGGTTATAAATCTACAATATTGGAATTATATATTATTAATGAACATAAATAATTGATATTGGTCATTTATATCATTTGGTTACTTGGAATTAGGATGAATCATTAGATGCAACCACTTCGATTATTCGGCGGTATTTGGAATATTATGAACTAGTTTTGTCATATAATGTAATTATATGTACATATTCTGGTTACTGAATATTAATTAGGTTATAACACATATATTATAGTCTGGATCAACCATGAATATGGTTTCATGACAAGTAATGTCACGACCCGTCCTCAGGGCCCGTGCCGTGACTACCCTAAGCCCGCCTTCCATAGGCCAGGGGCTGGCGACTAGCACCAAGGCGTAAATCCCGGAAAAAGGGAAGGCATTGCCTTTGAAAAGTAAACAAGCACCACAGAGTAAGCAAGTGGAAAAGTAAACACTAATTAAAAACTGTAACAAGTTGTGCTGAAAGTAAAAGGGGCCTGAAATACAAGCCCAATTGTAAAGTACAACTGAAAGGGGAAAATAGAAACTGAAAAGAAAAGCCACAGCGTCGAGTCGTCCTCTGGAAGTCCCACCTGAAGGGTGGGTACAGATAGCCTCCACTGCTCCTCGGGTCCACCTGACCGCTCCGAGTACATCCCGCCCAGTGGTCCACCTCGAGGTACCGTCCTGCTCTGCAAGTCTCCACCACGATCAGCGTTGTCCGTCGTCTGCAACCAACACAACGTAGTGCGGACATAGCCCGTGCAGGGGTGAGTATAAGCTACTCAGTAGGGACCCCTAGACCCCCGAAGGTCTCCCAGAATCCACAAATGATAATCCACAAAGGAAAGATACAATCATGAAATAACATCTGAAACTACTTAGGTATATGGCCATACATATACATAAGTCATCAATTCCCGTTCGGCTCCAACATCCGAGCCCAAGCACAACCCAGTCCACACAGGAAAGCAAAACGTAATCCACACAGGATAGCACAACTCAATCTACACAGGAAAGTAACACAGGATTCAGCTCACACAGGTATACTTCTTCAAATGACGATAGATATGATCAGATGTAGCCACTGATTCATCTATCTGTTGGGCCCACAAGGGATCGGAAGGTACTAACCCCCGCAATGACCCACATAGGATCGATCATGAAGTTGGTCTCAAAGATATTGGGAAACTCCTTCTCCATCAAGTACAGTGGTTATGCCGCTACAACCAAGCGCTTCCCTCTTACCTTGGACTACTGTAGTACTCCACCTATCGGGTGTCGTGGGCCTGCTGCTACAACCAAGCGCTCCCCCGTGCCGCTACAACCAAGCGCTCCTCCGTCGTGGGTCTGCCGCTACAACCAAGTGCTCTCATGTGCCGCTACAACCAAGCGCACCTCTGTCGTGGGTCTGCCACTACAACCAAGCGCTCCCCTGTGCCGCTACAACCAAGCGCACCTCCGCTATGGGTCTGCCGCTACAACCAAGCGCTCCCCTGTGCCGCTACAACCAAGCGCACCTCCGCTGTGGGTCTGCCGCTACAACCAAGCGCTCCCCTGTGCCGCTACAACCAAGCGCACCTCCGCCGTGGATCTGCCGCTACAACCAAGCGCTCCCCACTGGGCTATCCGTAACACACCGAGTCGTTCGATCAGCAGTCGTCAAATCTCAACCGGCTCTAGGGTTTCCGCACACAGCATGCTCGTTCCGAGAGGGTCCACTCCACGAGCTAAGAGGCTGATACATCAACTGCCACCTAGTCCAGAGTTGATGTATCCAAAAGTTCCGTATTGCCAACAGGAACTCAACGTCGCAGATGGCACATCAATCGGACGCCCGGTCTGAGAGTTATTGGCTTTTTCATCCCAGGGGCCCGGTTGGTTTTTAAGGCAAAACCAACCCGACTGTACTCCACCTACGTCCAAAACTCGTGCGGAGTATGCCAAAAGATCTGTCTCACTAAGAGGAATCCAACCAAGTCGACGGCACGTCAATCGGACGTCCGTAGCTCAAGATATGAGTGTTTCCGCTCCGAGGGCCCGGTTGGTTTCGTGTACGAACCAACACAGCCGAACTCAAAGTATTCCAAAACCTTGAGTGCGATATACCGAAACGACCGTCTTGATCCAAGGATCGCATCTCCACTGACGGACCGTCGTTTGGAGGTCTATAGCCTGAGTTATGGGCATTTGAACCCAATTAGTTTGATAACGGGGGTTTCGGGCCCGGACCGACCCGGCCCGAGACCCCCCGGTCGGCCCGAACCGGGTCGACCCGCCCCGGGTCCGGGTCAGTCCGGCCCGGCCCGGCTGGGGACAGCGTGCCCAGCGCGCTGTCTGGCTCGGCTTTGGCCGAGCCGTTCGGCAAAGGGGGGGGGCGCCTGCCCCCCCTGTGTAACCCCCCCCCCCCAAATTATGGGGGGCCGTTTGAACCGGCCGGGGGAATTTAATTCCCCCGGACCCTTCCCTTTCCGGACGGCCCGACCTGGTCGGCCGGCTCCTTCTCAATTGGACCGGCGGTGGCCGGTCCCCTTCCAGCTCCGTCAGCGGCGGCCCGGTCCGGTCGCCGGTCACCTTGCTCCGCCGCGGCCTGAAACCGGCTGCGGCCCTTGTCGTCCGGCGCGGTGCGACGGCACCGCGCCTCTTCGCCGCGGCCCCACTCCGGCAGTGGCGCCTTCGATTTCCTTCGACGCGGCGTGACGGCGCCGTGCAATACTTGCCGTGTGATTCCCGCGTGGTGTGACGGCACCACGCCATCCCGTTCCATCCGCAAAGAAATCAAACATGAACATAGGAGGGGGGTTCGGCTGTGTTTGTGCGGTACAGCCCCTCTCTCGTTAATGGATATCATCTAGTCGAAAATCCATGATAATCGATAAACTAGAATCATGAACGGAAATAATTAAATAAAATAATCCCCTACCTCGGTTCAGGAACGGTGTTCGTCAACGAGTCGCGGAAGACGAGCGTCGCGGAGGTCGGGCGTCGCGGGAGAACGTCGACGTCGCGAAGCGAGGATTCAAAGTTGTTGACGGCGATTCCATCATGGAAAATACGACGCGGAAGAAGAACGTCGCGTCGCGGATACGGCGTCGCGGAAGAACCGTGTTCTTCGGCGGAGAAGTTCTTCGTTGAAGAATGGTGTTCTTCGCGTTCTTCGTCAAGGTAGAAGAAGAAGAAGATGCTTCCCCAATCCTCTCAAGGTTGCAAAACTCTAACATAATAAAATAAGACTAAGTCTTATTTTATTAACACAACCTACCATTTGAATTTCAAAAGTTTGAAATTCAATAAACACACACAACTCACCACATTAAACTTATTACATTTAAGTCATAAGTTATAACTTAAGTTAAAAAAAATTAAAGTGGGAGTTGAGGGGGGTTTTAGAGGATATGAAGGGGTGGGGTTCTTGTGGGCCCCACCACCCTCATAACCTCCCAAGGGAAGTTGGGTGGTTACCCAACTTCCATCAAGAACTAACACTTAGAGTAAAAGAATAAAAATTGTAGTGTAATTATAAAATAAACTTCCACTATTTTTATTATCAACACTCGTGTAAAAGCAACTCCGGAACAGGAGTTCCTAAGCAATTACCGGTGTTGCGGTTCCATCGGTGCCCTTAGAATTTGATTCTGGGCACCGGTTCAAAAGTTAGAAATTCCCACTCGTTCATTCACTAAACGTACCCGAGCCAAACTTCGGAAATTAATTCCGGGCACACCGGGCCTCGGAATGAGGTGCCGTCAGAAACCGCGCTCTTGTAAAATTCCAAAGAAAATTAAGAAAAAAAATTCCCCTGAATTTTACGGGTCTTTACATTACTCCCACCTCAGGGATTTATGTCCTCGTAAAGATACATCAAAACTAGGGAAACAAAAGAGGTTACTGAGCACGCATATGAGCCTCCCGCTCCCAAGTGCTCTCTTGGAGGTTCCCGTGCTGCCATCTAATGTGCACTAGAGGAATCGACCGTCCACGTAGGACCCGCTCCTATCGATCCTTGATCTCCATCGGGACCTCCGTAAAAGTCGCCCCATCATCAACGTCAAGCTGCCCATGGTCAAAGATGTGTGTCAGGTCGTGCACGTATCTCCTCAGATGAGATACGTGGAAGACGTCGTGCACCCGGTGAAACTGAGGTGGTAGAGCCAGATGTTAAGCCACCTCGCCAATACTACTGAGGACCTAGAATGGTCCGATGAAGCGCGGAGATTACTTGTCGCCTCGGCCAAATCTCTATAATCCACGTCGAGGTGAGACACGCAAGAAGACGTGATCGCTATCCTCGAACTCAAGTGGCCTCCGCCTCCTGTCAGCAAAAGACTTCTGCCGGCTCTGAGCTGTCCTCATCCGCTCCTGGATGACCTGGACCTTCTCTGTCATGGCCTGGACCATCTCTGGTCCCACAAGAGCTGCTAAGATTTCTTCTTTGCCGATAAGAGAAATCTGGTCTCATCCCCTGGATGAACCACTTCCTTTGCCTAATACAGTCAATTCCGACATGGATGTTACTAATCCATACCAAGGATGATGTCGTAAGGCCTCGACGCTACTACCAAGAGATCCAACCGTTACTCTCGCCTCCAAGGTTGAGTCACACTGTCGGCATCAGTGTGTGGTAACTGGGTCTCCTCCAGTAGATGTCTCACAAGTGAAGGTCAAGTCAACAGTCTAAACCGGAACCTCTTAGTAACAACACAAAAGAGGACAGGAATAAAAAAATCACAAGGGTATTCGTCTTTTATTATAGCAGCTCATAATACAAAGACACTACACCATAGCAACAAGGAACTAGAAGTACAAAAGACGTATCCACTAGTTCCGCTCCTGTCCATCTTCTCCCGGAGCTCCATGATCGTAGGCCTCAGCTGCCTGAAGCTGAGCTCTCTCATGTCCTCCTGTCCCCTGCGGTCAGGGTGGACCTCCTGGTGGTGGTGGTGGTAACACCCCGAAGCGTCTTCCACCTCCAACTGCACGGCCAGCTCCCCTGCCATGGCTGCCCGCTCCTTGCGGCCCGCCCTGATCGAACCTCTGCCTCTGCCTGGGGGGTCCTTCGTTCATCTGCTGGTCATCCGTATGGCGGGTCGGACAGTCACGAGCCATGTGACCAATCTCGCCGCAGGAGTAACACTTCCCTCTCATGGAAAGTCGTTGTCCACCCCGAGTGCCTCGCACAAACGATCTGGAGTCATGCTGTCGACCACCTATAGGTCTAGTCCTCTTGTACCCCTACGTCATCTGTCTACCGCCCGCTGCAGAAGACTCTGCCGCATGCCGGCAAGTGGTGGGTCCTGCTGCTGGAGACTGCTCAGCAAGGAAACTCTCCACTAAGAGGGCTCGCTCCAATACTCTCGTCTGAGTCGGAATGTTGAGGGAGATCATCGAAGCCCATATCTCGTGCCTCAGTCCCTGCTCGAAGGTCCAGGCCCGAAAGAACGGGTCCCGTACCATATCTGTGGAGTAGCGTGAGAGATCAGTAAATCTCACCGAGTACTGGGCCACTATCATGCTGCCCTGCCGCAGCTGTAGTAGCTCCTGGATGCGCACCGCTCGGAGGGTGGCTGGGACAAACTCGGAGCAGAAGATGCTCTCAAAGTCCGTCCAGAGGAGAGATGTCTCGTCGTGCACCCGGAGCATCAAGCTCCACCATCTGCCTGCTGCCGCGTTCAGGAGGCTCGCTGCGAGGATCACCATGAGGTCTGCTGGTGTCCTCACTAATCTGAAAACCCGTACAACTACCTCCATCCAGTCCTCGGCGGCCTGAGGGTTCATCTCCCCGCGGAACCTGGGCGGTCGCTGGTGCTGGAACTCATGCAGTGCACTAAGGAGACGTGCATCATCAGCAGCTGGGGCCAGTAGCATCGGTGGCTCGGCAGGTATAGGTACTGCCGGTGCCTCAGCTGTCAAAGGGACATGTACCGAGTCCTCGTCGCTCGGTGGGCTCTCACCACGCACAATGCTCGAAACCCTAGCTGGCTACCATCGTGGGGCCATCCTGAAAAGTAAACAGGTGTTCCACGGTCAGAACAGTATACCTGGTGAGCTGACACAAGTAATCATAAAGAAAACTTGAAACACACACGCAATCAATATTTCCGTGCATTAAGTCGGAAATCAGAAGTCATGGTCCTGGTGTACGGATACGTCGGCCGCCGCACCAACACTGGACTCCCTGGATTGATAACCACACCCAATACGCTAAACACTATTGCTTCACATAGAAGAAAGATCAGATTCTGCGGTAGAACCGACCACCTCTGATACCAATTTGTCACGATCCATCCTCGGGGCCTGTGCCATGACTACCCCAAGCCCGCCTTCCATAGGCCAGGGGCTGGCGACTAGCACCAAGGCGTAAATCCCGGAAAAAGGGAAGGCATTGCCTTTGAAAAGTAAACAAGCACCACAGAGTAAGAAAGCAGAAAAGTAAACACTAAGTAAAAACTGTAACAAGCTATGCTGAAAGTAAAAGGGGCTGGAAATACAAGCCCAACTGTAAAGTACAACTGAAAGGGGAAAACAGAAACTGAAAAGAAAATTCGCAGCGTCGAGCCGTCCTCTGGAAGTCCCACCTGAAGGGTGGGTACAGATAGCCTCCACTGCTCCTCGGTTCCACCTGACCGCTCTGAGTACGTCCCACCCAGTGGTCCACCTCGAGGTACCGTCCTGCTCCGCAAGTCTCCACCACAATCAGCGTTGTCCGTTGTCTGTAACCAACACAACGTAGTGCGGGCATAGCTCGTGCAGGGGTGAGTATAAGCTACTCAGTAGGGACCCCGAGACCCCCGAAGGTCTCCCAGAATCCACAAAGGATAATCCACAAAGGAAAGATACAATCACGAAGTAACATCCGACACTGCTTAGGTATATGCCCATACATATACCTAAGTCATCAATTCCCGTTCGGCTCCAACATCCGAGCCCAAGCACAACCCAGTCCACACAGGAAAGCAAAACGTAATCCACACAGGATAGCACAACTCAATCCACACAGGAAAGTAACACAGGATTCATCTCACACGGGTATACTTCTTCAAATGACGATAGAGATGATCAGATGTAGCCACTGATTCATCTATCCGTCGGGCCCACAAGGGATCGGAAGGTACTAACCCCCGCAATGACCCACATAGGATCGATCATGAAGTTGGTCTCAAAGCTATTGGGAAACTCCTTCTCCATCAAGTACAGTGGTTATGCTGCTATAACCAAGTGCTCCCCTCTTTCCTTGGACTATTTTAGTACTCCACCTATCGGTTGTCGTGGGCCTGCTGCTACAACCAAGCGCTCCCTCGTGCCGCTACAACCAAGCGCTCCTCCGTCGTGGGTCTGCCGCTACGACCAAGCGCTCCCATATGCCGCTACAACCAAGCGCACCTCTTTCGTGGGTCTGCCGCTATAACCAAGCGCTCTCATGTGCCGCTACAACCAAGCGCACCTCCGATGTGGGTCTGCCGCTACAACCAAGCGCTCCCCTGTGCCGCTACAACCAAGCGCACCTCCGTTGTGGGTCTGCCGCTACAACCAAGCGCTCCCATGTGCCGCTACAACCAAGCGCACCTCCGCTGTGGGTCTTCCGCTACAACCAAGCGCTCCCCTGTGCCGCTACAACCAAGTGCACATTCGCCATGGATCTTCCGCTACAACCAAGCGCTCCCCACTGGGCTATCCGTAACACACCGAGTCGTTCGATCAGCAGTCTTCAAATCTCAACCGGCTCTAGGGTTTCCACACACAGCATGCTCGTTCCGGGAGGGTCCACTCCACGAGCTAAGAGGCTGATACATCAACTTCCACCTAGTCCAGAGTTGATGTATCCAAAAGTTCTGTATCGCCAACAGGAACTCAACGTCGCAGACGGCACGTCAATCGGACGCCCGGTCTGAGAGTTATTGGCTTTTTCATCCCAGGGGCCCGGTTGGTTTTTAAGGAAAAACCAACCCAATCGTACTCCACCTGCGTCCAAACCTCGGGCGGAGTATGAAAAAAGATCCGTCTCACTAAGAGGAATCCAACCAAGTCGACGGCATGTCAATCGGACGTCCGTAGCTCAAGATATGAGCGTTTCAGCTCCGAGGGCCCGGTTGGTTTCGTGTACGAACCAACCCGGCCGAACTCAAAGTATTCTGAAACCTTGAGTGCGATATACCGAAACGACCGTCTCGATCCAAGGATCGCATCGCCACTGATAGCGCATCGTTTGGAGGTCTGTAGCCCGAGTTATGGGCATTTGAACCCAATCAGTCCGATAACGGGGGTTTCGGGCTCGGACCGACCCGGCCCGAGACCCCCCGGTCGGCCCGAACCGGGTCGACCCGCCCCGGGTTTGGGTCGGTCCAGCCCGGAACGGCCCGGCCTGGCGCCAGTCCGGCTGGGGACAGCGCGCCCAGCGCGCTGTCTAGCTCGGCTTTGGCTGAGTCGTTCGGCAAAGGGGGGGGCGTCTGCCCCCCTGTGTAACCCCCCCCCCCCCCTCCCAAATTATGGGGGGACGTTTGAATCAGCCGGGGGAATTTAATTCCCCCGGCCCCTTCCCTTTCCGGCCGGCCCGTCCTGGCCGGCAGGCTCCTTCTCAACGGGACCGGCGGTGGTCGGTCCCCTTCCAGCTCTGTCGCCGGCGGCCCGGTCCGGCCGCCGGTCACCTTGCTCTACCGCGGCCCGGAACCGGCCGCGGCCCTTGTCGTCCGGCGCGGTGCGACGGCACCGCGCCCCTTCGCCGCGGCCCCACTCCTGTCGCGGCGCCTCCGATTTCCTTCGACGTGGCGCGACGGCGTCGCGTTCTTAAATTTCTTTCCACGGTGCGGTGCGACGGCGCCGCGCAATACTTGCCGTGTGATTCCCGCGTGGTGCGACGGCACCACGCCATCCTGTTCCATCCGCAAAGAAATCAAACATGAACATAGGAGGGGGGTTCGGCCGTGTTTTTCAGGTCCGGACCCCCTCTCGTTAATGGATATCATCTAGTCGAAAATCCACGATAATCGATAAACTAGAATCATGAACGGAAATAAGTAAATAAAATAATCCCCTACCTCGGTTCAGGAACGGTGTTCGTCAACGAGCCGCGGAAGACGAGCGTCACGGAGGTTGGGCGTCACAGGAGAACATCGAC
Organism: Viscum album; assembly: GCA_963277665.1. Lineage (NCBI taxonomy): Eukaryota > Viridiplantae > Streptophyta > Magnoliopsida > Santalales > Viscaceae > Viscum > Viscum album. The sequence continues at coordinate 642,018,008 of OY728123.1, forward strand.
GTCGCGAAGTGAGGATTCGAAGTCGTTGACGGCGATTCCGTCGCGGAAAAGACGACGCGGAAGAAGAACGTCTTGTCGCGGATACGGCGTCGCGGAAGAACCGTGTTCTTCGGCGGAGAAGTTCTTCGTTGAAGAATGGTGTTCTTCGCGTTCTTCGTCAAGTTAGAAGAAGAAGAAGATGCTTCCCCAATCCTTTCAAGGTTGCAAAACTCTAACATAATAAAATAAGACTAAGTCTTATTTTATTAACACAACCTACCATTTGAATTTCAAAATTTTGAAATTCAATAAACACACACAACTCACCTCATTAAACTTATTACATTTAAGTCATAAGTTATAACTTAAGTTAACAAAAATTAAAGTGGGAGTTGAGGGGGGTTTTAGAGGATATGAAGGGGTGGGGTTTGTGTGGGCCCCACCAACCTCATAACCTCCCAAGGTAGGTTGGGTGGTTACCCAAATTCCATCAAGAACTAACACTTAGAGTAAAATAATAAAAATTGTAGTGTAATTATAAAATAAACTTCCACAATTTTTATTATCAACACTCGTGTAAACGCAACTTCGGAACAGGAGTTCCTAAGAAATTACCGGTGTTGTGGTTCCATCGGTGCCCTCGGAATTCGATTCCGGGCACCGGTTCAAAAGTTAGAAATTCCCGCTCGTTCATTCACTGAACGTACCCGATCCAAACTTCGGAAATTAATTTTGGGCACACCGGGCCTGAGAATCAGCTTCCGTCAAAAACCGCGCTCTTTTAATATTCCAAAGAAAATTAAGAAAAAAATTTCCTTTGAATTTTATGGGTATTTACAAGTAATGAAGAATAAATTGAAGAATGAAACTTTGTCGTCCATGAAGGTTATAAATCGGAACCTCATGGACGTCGATTTCGTTTATAAAAAATAAAAGGGAGGGAGTAAGAATATTTATGATGGTTATTCCATTAACATGATATAAATTCATTATATACATGTTACTGGAGTTATCATGTTCATTTATACAAATAAGGTGAGGTGAGGATAGAAAAGGAAGATAAATTGAAATGAAACCAAATGAAAAAGAAGGATGATTTACCTCTTGAAATAACCTCCTTGAGAATCTCTTTAAGGGAAGGGATTTTGGTCTTTTGGCAAGACTAAGAGCTTCCTGGTCGTGGGGAGTGACTAGGGAAGGTTAATTGGGTAGAACTTTGAGGAGATTCAAGGCTTAGAGGAGTTAAGAGAAGAGGTAGTGGTGGGGGGTTTTTATAGTGGAGAGGCGTAAATTTTGAATATTTAATTTCATTATTTTATTATTTCCATCAAGACAACCAATAGTATTGTTTAATGTGACCCCTAATAGTAATAAGATCATTTGAGTTCAAATCAAGTGTCCTTACATTACCTATGATGTCATAAATAGTTTATTTAACTGATAAATTGAATATATGGTATTTTACCGTATTTCACTATTCGTCAAAAATTCAAGAATTTCAGAAAAATCCCAAAAAATTCACCCATACCATTTTTCGATGTGTAGAATTCAAAAGTGAAATACATTTTTCAAAAATAATTTTCTAAATATTATTAATTTAATTTTTAAATAAGGTCATAGTTAATTTGAAAAATAACAATCTTGAAGTGCAGTTAGTTTTATGTGACATTGAAAAATTAATTAAGATACCATTATCATATTTCCTTAAGAAAATAAAATAATATCATTATTTACTATTCAAGGGTCATATTAATTTTCATATTACTATTCATAAGGGTATGTTACTATTCACCAAAAATCAAGTTTGTTTTATCAGACTCCAAATGACTTATTGAACACAACTCTAGATGACCATTTCTTGAAATTCAAAACATAGAAGAGGCAAAATTACATTCTATATTTATTTTCAAAACCTTGGGGAGTTACATTCTCCCCTCCTTGCAAAAATTTCATCCTCGAAATTTAGATAATATTACCTAAAAAGATTCGGGTATGTCTTTAACATAAGCTCCTCAGGCTTCCATGTTGCTTCCTCCATCTTATGGTTCCTCCATAGAACCTTCACCAGACGATTCATCCGATTTCTCAATACTTGTTCTCTAGTATCAAGAATCTTGATAGGCTCTTCACAGTAAGATAGATCGGGCTCAAGTTCCACTTCTTTATAAGTGAGTACATGTGTTGGGTCTGGCATGTACTTTCTTAACATTGACACGTGGAACACATTGTGAACCTTGGAGAGACTTGGCGGCATTTCCAAACGATAAGCTAAGGATCCAATTTTGTCTAGAATTTCAAAAGGTCCGATGTACCTGGGACTTAATTTTCCCTTCTTACCGAATCATATAATACCCTTCCATGGAGATACCTTTAAGAAAATGTGATCGCCTTCTTGAAATTCCAAATCCTTCCTTCGGTTATCTACATAGCTCTTTTTCCTACTTTGAGCTATTTTGATATGGTTTTGGATAATTTTCACCTTTTCCATTGTTTCTTCAAAAAGTTATGGGACCACAAGCTTTCTTTCACCAATATCATCACAGCAAGTTGGTGTACGACATCGCCTCCCATATAATTCTTCATAGGGTTCTATCTGTATACTTGAATGGAAGCTATTATTGTAGGAAAATTCAATGAGAGGTAAATACTGATCCCACATGCCTTGAAAATCAAGTTAACAAGACCTCAACATGTCTTCCAATGTTTGAATAGTCCGTTCTGATTGTCCATCAGTTTGTGGGTGGTAGGCAGTGCTCAAACAAAGATCAGTATCTAGGGCCTTTTGAAGAATTTTCCATAATCTTGATGTAAAACGTGGATCACGATCAGAAACAATCGATAGGGGTACTCCATGAAGTCTCACAACTTCATTAACATATAGTCTTTCTAGACGTTCATGTGGTAGATCTTCTCTTATAGCAAGAAAATGTGCTTACTTGGTAAGACGATCAACAATTACCCATATTGCATCGTTCCTTCTAGGAGTCTTTGGTAGTCCCATGACAAAGTCCATCGTGATATTATCCCATTTCCACTCAGGTATGGGAAGAGTTTGCAATACTCCTCCAGGCTGTTGTCTTCTAGCATTCACTTATTGAAAAAACATACATCTTCACACAAAATCAGCAATCTCCCTCTTCATGTTGTCCCATCAAAAATTTTCTTTCAAATCTTTATACATCTTAGTGCTACCAGGGTGTGTAGAGAAATTGTAACTATGAGCTTCATCTAACAATTCCCCTTTCAGATCAGGTATATCGGGAATACAAAGTCTCTTCCCAAATTTTAAAATTCCATATTTATATACAAATTTACTCAATCTCCCATCATTCGCAGCTTTAATCTTCTTTTGAAACTCCTCATCATTAGCCTAAGAACTTTTTATCCTTTCTAGTAAATATGTTTTGGCAACCATTTGAAAAAGAATTGATGTTTCACCTTCCATGGTTATTCCCATATACATCTTTACTAGATCCCTGAAAATAGGATCCCTTTCAACTCTCATCTTGTTCAAAACTTCATGATCCTTTATGCTCAGATCATTTTCCACCTTATTTTCCTTCCCCGGGTGGTAGTGTATTGTGCAATCATTATCCTTGAGTAGTTCAAGCCATCTCCTTTACCTCATGTTGAGTTCTTTCTGTGATAAAATATACTTCAAACTCTTATGATCTGTATAAATCTCACATTTTTCACCATAGAGAAAATGTATCCATATATTCAAAAAAAATATTACAGCAGCTAACTCAAGATCATGAGTATGATAGTTTTGCTCATGAATTTTTAGCTGTCGTGATGCATAAGCAATAACCCTATCATTTTTCATAAGTACACAACCAAGCCCTTTCATTGAAGAATCACTATAAATAACAAACCCTTCATTCCCCGATGGTAGAGTCAATATAGGAGAATTGACTAATCTTCTCTTCAGTTCTTAGAAACATTATTCACAATATTTTTTCCAAACAAATTTAACCCCTTTATGTGTGAGCTTCGTTGGCGGGTTAGCCAGTCGAGCAAAATTCTGCACGAAACGCCGATAATAACCTGTTAAGCCAATAAAATTGCGTACCTCAGTTATATTTGTTGGCATGGGACAATCTTGGATTGCCTTTGTATTCACAATATCAAATAGGATTCCATCCTTAGAGAAAATATGTCCAAGAAACGAAATCTCCTGAAGCCAGAATTCACACTTTCTAAACTTCCCATATAATTCATGTCTTCTAAGAGTCTCCAGGATAATGCGCAAGTTATTTTCATGATCTTCATAGATTTTGGAGTATACCAAGATATCAACAATAAATACCACTAAAAAATCATCAATATATTCCTTGAAAACTCTGTTTTTTAGATCTATGAAGACAGAGGGTGCATTAGTCAATCCAAAAGGCGTCACTGTAAACTCGTAATGCACGTACCTAGTTCGAAATGCTTTTTTCGGATGTCTTGTTTCTTTACACTCAACTGATGATATCCAGATCTAAGGTCAATATTTGAAAATTATTGATCTCCATGAAGTTGGTAAAATAAATCATCAATGTGAGGTAGTGGATACTTGTTCTTTATTGTTATAGCATTGATCTCCCTGTAGTCAACACATAACCTCATAGATCCATCTTTCTTCTTAACAAAAAGGATAGGGGCTCCCCATGGGGAAACACTAGGGTGAATAAATCCCTTGTTACTCAATTAATCTAGTTGTTTATTTAGTTCCACTAATTCCATGGTGGCCATTCTATAAGGAGACTTCGATATGGGCCTTGAACTAGGAATTAAATCAATGGAAAACTCAATTTCTTGTTCTGGAGGATGTCTAGGTAATTCTTCTGGAAACACATCAACATATTCTCTCACAATAGGTACATCCTCTATTTGAATATTCCTTTCCTCACCCACAGTTATTTCATTCTCTTCCTCCACAATAATTGAATTTAGTTGAGATACTGGGGGTGGATCTAGATAAGAATCAGGTGATGACGATTCTGCTCTAAAGATAAGGTGTTCTTTATCATCATCATCAAAAATCGTAACCTCCTTCTTCTTACAATAAATTTTTGCATCATGGTCTGAAATCCAATCCATACCGAGGATTGTATCAAATTTAATCATGGGTATGATGATGATATCAGCAGATAAAGAAAATTTATATGCTCTAATGGGAACTAATTCACAGAACTTTGTAGCAATGATACTTCCCTTAGGAGTTTTGACTGGTAACTCCCTTGTTAAATAAAATTGGAAATATATAATTTTCTTAGCAAACTGGGAAGATATGAAACAATTTGATGATCCAGAATCAAATAAAGCATTTGCTAAACTTGAGGAAACAATTAAAGTACCTGCCACTACGTCATTAGAAACTTCAACCTCTGCAGTTGTGATTGCATATTCTTATCCCTGATCCCTTGGCCTTCTCTGTTGCATATTTTCTTGACGTTTTGGACAATAATTATCATAGTGTCCCATCTCCCGAAAACTATAGCATTGAACATCATTGGATTCCTTCTTCCCTTTGAAATCACCAACAAGATGGCCTTTCTGACCACATTTGTAGAATACTCTTTTTCCTTTTAAGCATGCACCAGGGTGTTTCTTTCCACAATTGTCACATGGTGGAAATTCAACTCTTCCCTTCTTCCCCGTCTCCTTATTTCCTTTCCCAGGGTTTTCAGCAGCCCTCTTCTTTTCTTGATTTCCCTTAAAGTCATAAGACTTAGAGAATTGTTTTTCTTTCTTGATGGCACATGAAACTATATCCTCATATGATGAAAAACTTTTGGAGACTAGTGCCCGCCAGAGGAATGGATTTAGGCCATCAAATAATCGATCAATTTTGATCCTTGGATTTCATATGTAGTCTACAGCATGTCTTGCTAATCTTGTGAAGTTAGATTCGTACCTTGCAACATTATCATCTTCCTTCTTCCTCAGATTCAAGAATTATCTCTCCATATTTGCTCGCTGCTCATGAGGGAAATATTTTTCTAAGAAGATTTCTTTAAAATCCCTTCATTCCATCTCTTCTATCACGTCCTCCTCCTTTGTGTTTTGGATTAAGTACCACCACTGATCTACATCTCTCGATAGATGATAGACTGCCATGACAACCTTCTCTCTTTCATTACATCCCAAAGCAAGAAATATCTTCTCAAGGGAACATATCCACTGCTCTGCTACAAATAGGTTTGTAGTACCATTGAATGATGGAGGTTGTTTTCGCATAAAGTGATCTAGCATATCTCCTCCACGTGGTGGATTCAGATGCTCCATATGGGTAAGGTTATTATTCATAACCTGAGTAAGTTGTCCCAGTATAGTTATGAGTTTCTCAGCACCAGTTACAGTACCAGAGCCAACATCATTATCTTGTGTCGGAGGAAAATCCCTACAGAGGACACGTGCATTCGTGTGATTTCCATTCCGTCCACTAGGCGCCATATCTAGATAATGGCATACACTATATTAGTTTATGAATCATAATGTATAATCTTAACTTAAAAAAACTCAGAAAAATTGAGATCTTACTCATGGCTAATCCCATATTCACAAAAATGGTTTCTTTGAGAAATATTTACATTAAAATTATTCATAATGGCTTGTAAAGAAAATGTGAATTATCCTAAGCTTATCCCATGGGAGTTTCATAACCAAGAGTGTAGCAAGGCCCGTTGTCGTGAACCATTTCCCGTGCGAGTCTATCTCAAAGCGGTGTTTTTGGATTTTACCCCTAGATACATTTGTGCCAGAGCCGCCTCTACTTGCTCGTATCCAGACAGGGATGTATTGCTTGAATGATCCACATAATCTATTCCTTACCAAAATACCAGGACATTCTTGTATATTTATCCTCAAAGACTAACTTAGGGATTCTTCCCTAATTCTACATTTTCTAAATCTAGTTTCCAAGTATTCTACTAAACTTCCTCTGATACCAACTGTAAGGACCCGACCCCAATTGCCCGGAGTCGGTGCATTATTTGATTACATTGGCATACATACAAGGAATATGAATCCCGAAAGACCTAGTAGTTTAGTATTATTGGAAACAAGTTACATACATAAGTTCAACTTTACATAAGGAAAGGAAAAAAACAACACTAATTTATTCCACTAGAAACATCACTTCTCCTAGATTATGCTTGCAAGTCATTCATAAATTACTTCTTCATGTCCTGATAAAATGAAACATAAGAAAGGGGTGATCTCAAATGATCAATAATAGTAAGCAATACAGCGGAAGATAATATAAACATTATACATGGTGAATAAATGAAAACATGTGCCTTTAATAATAAACTTGAAACACATTATGGCAGGAATATGAGATGAGTAAATAATTCCATTATAAAACATAATCATGGGTATTATACTAGTAGAATAACCACATGAACTTTAAATTAGTATCTTCATAATGAGGTAAATTCATATGCTGGACATTATAATCATATCATCCAAGCCTCGTGCTAGGACCATAAAATAATCATTTTGTCAAGGCCTTGTACCAAGACCATAGTTTGTCTCATGAGACCTACCGATTCATAGAGGGTCTATAGATGGATCCACCCATCACATAATAAGTCCAATGCATTCCTTATATGAGTGGGGATCAATATAAACAACATATACATTCATATTGAAACTATCATATGAAATGTAACTAACTTTCCCCAATCATTAAACATAAAACACTAACCATTTGGAATAATATGGTGAGTGGTTTTAGGATAGATCATCCACAATATATTTAGTCATAAACCATTAAATAAAATATGGTAGATGAATTCATAAATCATTAAACCCAATAATACCATGGAATCAACAAGAGTGTTGAATTAGATGAAAACACTCTTATAAAATCATTAAGAAATTCTGGAGATAAATACTCTTTTATTTCAAAAAGAATAGTTCTTTAGGAAAAATCTTTATATAAAACCAGAAGTGAAGTAATATAGTACTTTATTAATAAAATGAGTGATTTTATAAATATAATGTTTTTAAAAAACAGATTATAGAGTGCCCTTGAAAATAGGTAAGAATTTGAGAAATTCCCTTGAATCGGGCTTGTATTTTTTAAACAATTTTGAAAGTTCCTTTTAAAATGTGTAAATATCCATAAAATAAGGAAATGTTATGGTTTTTAAACATATATATAATACTCACACAGAATATATGAGGAGTACATAAAAAATACATAAGAATTTCATTGAGGTAATTGGACAATGAAAGTAACCCGAATGAAAATGGAAGTTCGGGTGGAAAAACCCTTACCTTAACTCCAAACATGTTCTGCTCTTGTACTTAAGATCCTGGAATATGAAATTATACTTGTTAATAACTTGTTTCAAAACCTATTAGACTTTTATTTAGTTTTCCATAATTATAGTTAGTTCATTTATGTCTTTATTGATAAGTTATTGTATTGAATTTCGTCATTCTGGAGTGTTCGTTTCCTTTATTTTCATGTCTGATTCACTTGTTTTTAAGTAATGAAGTTCATGTGGAATGGTTATAAATCTCTAGGATTGGAATTATATATTATTAATGAACATAAAGAATTGATATTGGTCATTTATATCATTTTGTTACATGGAATGAGAATGAATCATTAGATGACAACCACTTCGATTATTCGGCGGTATTTGGAATATTATGAACTAGTTTTGTCATAAAAATTAATTATATGTATATATTCTGGTTACTGAATATTAATTAGGTTATGACACATATATTATAGTCTGGTTAAACCATGAATATGGTTTCATGACCAGTAATGAATAATAATTTGAAGAACGACACTTCGTCGTCCACAAAGTTTATAAATCGGAACCTCATGGACGTCGATTTCGTTTATAAAAAATAAAAGGGAGGGAGTAAGAATATTTATGATGGTTCTTACATTCACATGATATGAATCCATTATATACATGTTACTAGAGTTATCATGGTCATTTGGACATAGGAGGTGAGGTGAGGATATAAAAGGAAGATAAATTGAAATGAAACCAAATGAAAAAGAAAGATGCTTTACCTCTTGAAATAACCTCCTTGAGAATCTCCTTAAGGGAAGGGATTTTGGTCTTTTGGAAAGACTAAGAGCTTCCTGGTCATGGGGAGTGACTAGGGAAGGGTAATTGGGTAGAACATTGAGGAGATTCAAGGCTTAGAGTTGTTAATAGAAGAGGTAGTGGTGGGGGTTTTATAGTGGAGGAGAGGAGTAAATTTTGAATATTTAATTTCATTATTTTATTATTTCCATCAAGGCAACCAATAGTATTGTTTCATGTGACACCTAATAGTAATAAGATTGTGTGAGTTCGAATCAAGTGGCCTTACATCACCTATGATGTCATAAATAGTGTATTTAATTGATAAATTGAATATACGATATTTTACTGTATTTCACTGTTCATCAAAAATTCAAGAATTTCAGAAAAATCCCAAAAATTCACCCCTACCATTTTTCGACGTGTATAATTCAAAAGTGAAATCAATTTTTTAAAAATAATTTTCTAAATATTATTAATTTAATTTTTAAATAAGGTCATAGTTAATTCAAAAAATAACAATCTTGAAGTGCAGTTAGTTTTATGTGACATTGAAAAATTAATTAAGATCCCATTATCATATTTCCTTAAGAAAATAAAATAATATCATTATTTACTATTCAAGGGTCATATTACTATTCATATTACTATTCACATTACTATTCATAAGGGTATGTTACTATTCACCAAAAATCAAGTTTGTTCTATCAGACTCCAAATGACTTATTGAACACAACTCTAGATGACCATTTCTTGAAATTCAAAACATAAAAGAGGAAAAATTGCATTCTATATTTATTTTCAAAACCTTGGGGTGTTACAGTGACTACCCCAAGCCCGCCTTCCATAGGCCAGGGGATGGAGACTAGCACTGAAAGGCATACTCACTAAAAAGGAAAGGCATTGCCTTTAATCCTGGACAAACACACGGTCCAAGAACACAACAAAAAGCAACTGTGAAGTAAACTGTTGTAGTAAAAGAGTACTGAAAGTAAAAGGGGCTGGAATACAAGACCAACTGTAAAGGTACAAGTACAAATAATTATACAATACAACTAAAAGAAAAAAAACATCCACTGGGTCATCCTCCGAGTTTCCTACTTGAAGGGTAGGTACAGATCACCTCTTAAGAAATCCACGTACGTCTGTCTCCTCCGTGTCACGTTATGTCGAATGGTCCACCTCTGTGCACCATCCAGTCTTGGCTCCCTCAACCTCGATCAATTTTGTACGCCATCTGTACAAGACACAACAAGGTGTGGGCGAAGCCCGTGTAGGGGTGAGTATAAAAGATACTCAGTAGGGACCTCGAGACCCCATAGGTCTCCTAAAGTTCAACAAAGGAAAACCACAAAGAAAGACATCAACTCTACTTAGGTATATTCCCATACATACACCTAACTTATCAGGATATAAACATCTCATACATGAGGGAAGAATACCACAAAGGTAACACCACGAAGGTAACACCGCGAAGGTAAAAGTACCACACAGGTAACACCATGAAAATTATATCACGAAGGTAAAATTACCACACAGATATCACCACAATCACAAGCATAAGTTAAAGACAGCTCACACCAGGATATATTCTAGGGGTAGTAACAAGTAGCATCCTCAGTCACAACGTCAAACACCTCGGCTACTGGAGAACTCCTCTATCAAGTACCGTGGTCCTGACGCATCATACAGAGGTGCTTCCCACTAACCTTGGAATTCTAAGGTACTCTTCCTGTCGAGTATCGTGGGTCTGTCACGTCACACAGAGGTGCTCCCCACCATGGGTCTGGTGCATCACATAGAGGTGCTCCCTCTAGTGGCCAGCTGAGGCACTCCTCCTGTCAAGTACCATGGGTCTGCCACATCACACAAAGGTTCTCCCCACCATGGGTCTACCAAGTCACACAGAGGCGCTCCCCACTGGGCTTTTCAAGTCACTCTGAGTCGTAATGGTTAGCAGTTCTCAAGTCTCAGTCAGTCATAGGGTTTCGTATGTAATGTGCTTGGGAGAACCTCTCCCCAATCCATTGTTTATACCTCCACCACCCCAAAGTTCCACTAAAAAGTATCCCAAAGGTCTATCATGTCAAAAGGTACCCAACGCAACAGATCGCGCATCAATCAGACGCCCAGTCTGTAAGTTATTAGCATTTCCGCTCTGAGGGCCCGGTGGGATTCGGGGTCCAATCCAACCCGTCCATACTCCAACATTATCCAAAACTCAAGTGGATTATACAAAAAATACCATCTCGATCCAAGGATTATGTCACCGCTGATGGTTCATCAGACGTACGCTCGGATCACATGTTATGGCCAAAAAGGAGAAACTGGGTCCAGATGGGCCCGGGTCTGGTCCGGTTGGCCTGGTCCTCGGCGGGCCTGGCCCACTGGGCCCTGGTTCGGCACGACCTGTGAAGAGGTGGCCCAGCCTACTAGTGTGGCCTACTAGGGGTGGCGTGCTGCGTTGCAGCCCACTACGGTGTGACCCGCTGCAGTGCGGCCTGCTGGGTGTGCGGTTCACCCGAGCTGGCACCGAAGGGGTAGCGACCCCCTTCTGGTTTTCCCAAATGGTCCATCGAACCGTTTGGCTGGGTGGCACACAGGACCCGCTAGAGGGGTCTCGCCTGGTTTGGTGTGGCTGGTCGGAAGGCCATCCGGTCTTCCTCCTAGTGGCACGGTTGCGCGCCCCTGCTCCATCACGGCCGGCCGAAAGGTCGGCCGCCCTTCGGCCTCCGCTGCGGCCAAGCGACTGTAGCCCCCCCTGCTCCACCGTTGGTGAGGACGTGCGTCGTCACTCTGCCATGAAGTTGTCCAGTTGTCGAATTCCACCCTACCCTACCGCGGCCGACGGGCCGCGGCCTCCTCATCAACCGGCGGCGCAGACACACGCAGCCCTACATTCCTCGCGGTCGGCTGGTTGTTGGCCGCCGCCTTCTTCCATGAGCCGTTTTAGCTTTGTTCCATTCCCAATAAATTAAACAATCACATATTCTCGATCCTTTCATCGAGTGATCTATGTCCATATATTGCGCTCAGCAAAACTCTGTGTTTCCAGCATCAATAAATATTAGGCATTGAAGAACACACTAAGAATGTGCGAAAAATAAAAAGAAAGAGGAGCAGTGTTTATGTGCGGGACGATGGCCATGTTCATTTTGCCATCATCGTCATGAATTTAGGATATGAAGAATAAATAATGTAAATTCAAACATAAATAAAACCCCTACCTTAATAACGATGGTGAGTGCGCATTTGTGGAAGAGGGTCGGTGTTCGTCATCCCCCCAACTAGCCTCCAACAACGTCACTCGTTCGTCGATATCCAATTCGGGGTTTTGGTGTCTCTCATCACCTCCCGATGGTACCAGATCCATCCTCCAAGGGTTTTCCATCACTGCACTTCGTTTCTTGGCGAAGTAGTGTCAGCACCTCTCCCCAAGCTCCATATTAATAGGAGAGGGGTAGGGTGTGCAATGTTCGTGGGATTAATAGAGGCCCATTAATTTGGAACCTTCTTAATTAACAAATGGTTCAGTTAATTATAATTGAAAGTTCAATTCATTTATTGTCTTGACATGTCGTTGGCCCCATGTTGCTGCTTGTCCATTGGAGGAAAGGAATGAAAATAAAATAGTGAGATTATTTTATTTCATTTCCTTTTAAAAGTCCCAAAAAAAACTTTTTCTCTAGACCAACTGTGGTCAAAGTAAAGCCTCCCATAAGTGAATCCTGGTGTTGTGGATTCAACAGTGCCCTCGGATTTTTAATCCGAGCAGCGGTTCAATAGTTAGAAAACGCCGCTCGTGTGTTTACTGAACGTACCTGAAAAAAAGTTCCAAAAATTAATAACAGTCACCCTCGACCCGCGCCGGTCGAGGTTAGGCTTTGACTAAGTGAAAAACACCCCAACGAACCCAATGGTACTCTCAGATTTCCAATCCAAGTTATTTTTTAAAGGTTATGGATTTTACAATAAAATAATTTCCACTTAATTATTTTATTTACGACCAAAAACTAACATTCATTGGTGGCCCACGTCGGTCAATGTTAGTATCTGCCTAAAGAAATCATACCCTCACGAGTTCATTAGTAGTATCAAATTTTTAATCCAAGTTACAGTTTTTGAGTTATAATCATTTGAAAAATAAAATAACTTTATTTAATTATTTTATTTATGGTTATGCCATTTTTGGGTTTTCTCACAGGAGGCCTTTGCCGACTAAATTTAAGTTGTGCCTAGGGTAAACCCGCCATCCTGAGCACAACGGTGCCCTCAAATTTCTGATCTGAGTAACTGTTTAATAGTTATTCCACTTTTTCATGAAAACTTCTTAAGGGTGCTAATTAAACCTTAACAAAACTTCGACAGATCATTCCAGGCACTCCGGGCCTTGGAATCGTGCGCCGTCAGATTTCAAGATCTTGAAATAATTACATATAATTAAAAAAAATATACAGAATTTTTGAGACATTATATTCTCCCCACCTTAGGTCTTCACGTCCCCGAAAGCCACAACAATGTCAAAACAACCAAAAGAGGGTACTGAGCACGAATTTGAGTCTCCTGCTCCAATGTGATCTCCTGGAGGTTCTTGTGCTTCTAGCGTATGTGCACCAGAGGTATTGACCACCCACAAAGGACCCACTCTGGTCAATCCTCAATCTCCACTGGAACCTCCGAAAACGTCACCCCATCGTCGATGTCTAGCTCTCCCCAATAAATGATGTGCGAATGATCATGTACGTATCTCATCAGCTGGGATATGTGGAAAACGTCATGCACCCTCTCTAACTACGGTGGAAGGGCCAAGTGGTATGCTACCTCGCTTATCCTCCGATGTATCAGAAAAGGACTAATAAACCTCAGTGATAACTTATCGCCTCGGCCAAATCTCTGTAGTCCCCGTCGAGGAGAGACTCACAAGAATACGTGGTCCCCCTCCTGGAACTCCAAGGGTCTCCGTATCCTTTCGGCATAAGACTTCTTCCAACTCTGTGCAGTCTTCACTTGCTGAAAAGTGAGACATCGTGATACAAACTTTGTCACTCCTTCCTTCATCCCAGGCCATCAGTACTGACGTCAGAGGTCCTGTTACATCTTCACCACTCCAGGATGTACCGCCAAAGGGGACGTATGAAACTCCCTCAATACCTCCTCCTGTAGCACTACTGGTACCATGGTACATCCTCTAAAGAGGATGACATGCTCCCCACCTTTAGAAAATCCATTAGGTTTCTGCCATGAGGATATCTGAGCACGTCGAGTCTCGCAATCAGTGTCCCCAAGTTGCTCCTCCCTGAATCATTGAAGGAGTGGGGGTGTGACTATCATAGACTGAAGGTATGATGCTTTATCTCTATCCATGAAGGATATCTACAACACGGCTAGATGCTTTATCACTTCACTCAGCAACTGCAGACCAGACCTCCTACTGAGTGCATCTGCTACCCTATTCACCTTCCCAGGAGTATAGACTATCTCAAATTCATATTCCTGGAGGAACTCTAGCCATCGCCGTTGTCTCAGGTTTAAGTCCTTCTGAGATAAGATATACCTGATACTCTTGTGATCATATTAGACTGTAAAATGTTCACCCATAAAGTAGTGTCGCCACATCTTTAGCACAAAGACCACTGCTACTAACTCCAGTTCATGGTTATCATAGTTTTACTTTACAATCTCTGTCTTATATCTTGAAAGATCTGATGACACTTCTCCGTCCACAGGAAAGGATCCCCATTTTTCGTCAAAGCTGACAAGGGTGCCGCTACCCTGGAAAGGTTGGGTACAAATCTCTGGTAGTACCTAGCCAAACAAACGTACCTCTCCCCTTGGGGAGGTATTCCTAGAAACATATTTTTTAAATATGTCCCCATGCTCTGCCACTCATATTTGGAACTGAAAACTCAAAACTCTTACTGCCATGAGGGTAAGTTTGGCCGACTCAAGAGTGATCAGCTGCACCCTCCTATGCATGAGTTTATCCTGTGCTGCCTGAGTTTCCTTTTTTGTCGACCAAGGAAAATATCATTCCAACGTTGTAGGTAAACCACAACCCTTTTTCCTAATACAGTCAATCAGAGTATGAACTGTGGATGTACAGTCCATACCCAAACTAACGTCATAAGGCCTCGACACTACCACCAAGAGGTTCTAACCGAAACTCTCACCTCAAGGGTCATATCACACCATCAGTGTAAGTGTGATTATCGATTCTCCCCACAAATGTATCTCCAGACGTAAGGGTCAAGTCAATAGTTTAACTGGAAACTCTAGGTATTTGACAAGATTCGTGGAAGGAATGAATGATTGGTACCTATGTCTATTAATACAGCAGCTAGTATTAGACACAGATCATTCATCGAATCATTCCTAGAGACCTTGGGTCGCACTCCTTGACTGTATGCAGCTACTACCTTCCCCTATCCTCCAGCTCAATGAGCCTGGTGGGGACCAAAAAGGGGGTGGTTGTAACATGTTGAAATGTACACCACCTCATGCTGCTCTCCTAGCTCTACTTCCACGTCTGTAGCCCTGCAGATTCATCTGTCCCTAACACTTATTCCCAAAACATTTTTACACGCCCAAGTCTCTGAGACTAGCACAAGTTTCCTACTTTCCCACTTCTAACATTCACTGGTTGTATCCGCTCATCCAAAGGACATTCAATCAAAATGGTTCTCTCTAGCACCCTAACATAGGTAGAAATTCATAGAGGAATAGTGTTGGATCGAATGTCCCTAAAGACACCTCGCTCAGAATTCTGAGCCTTGAAGCACTGATTGTATCGAATTCATCGAGTACCAGGAATGGTCGGTACACCTTGATTAATACTCAGCTACCGACATGCCATCTTGTCGCAGCTATAGAAGGTCTAGAGAACTCTCAACCACCTCTTCAAGTCATTCCTTAGTCGCCTGTGAGTCGGGCTCGCCTCAGAACCTGAGGGGTGTCTGATGCTGAAACTCATGTAAGGCACTAAGCCTAAATGTGTCCTCTACCTGTACCATCGGTTGTAACTGCTGACTAATAGGCAATGAAATTGTTGGAACACTAACGAAAAGTACCATCTCAGGCAATGGTCCAAGTATCGAAGCCTCATTATCCAGTGGACCATCCTCATGGTAATGTATTGGAAAATACCAACATCTAGAATCACCATATTCTCTACTGGTGTCTCAACTAGGTGGAAAACTCTAGACATAGTCTCCAGCCATTCCTCGGCTACCTGGGAATATGTCTCGCCTTGAAACCTCAAAGGCCTCTATTATGACATCCCGCCATTTTATAACATAAACTTTCATTACATTACACACAACGGAGGATCTTTAAGGTTTAGTGTCTTGGAAACCAGGAACATAATACATGAAAACAACATAAAGCATTCTTATTAAACACTTGGAAGGCTTCTCCTTAAGTTAATCCTAGGTTCATTACTGCATCTCATAACCTGGGGACATACATCAAAAGAAAGGGTGAGCAGAAGGCCCAGTAAGGGAAACAAGAGGAACATTTTACATGTGAACTTGATAAACTTCAATAAGGACATGAAAAGAACTTTAAGGCATGAGAAAGAAAATCATGAGGCATTTCATAATAAAAATAACATTTTCCATAACTTGAAGATGTGGCTACATCATTTAACATAGACAATCATGAACATATCACCAAGGTCCATTCCCAAGGTGTCATTTGAAAATTACCAAGGTTATTCACCAAGGTATCATGAAAATTGTAATCTCTAGTGGTTACATAATTACCCAATGCATTGGAGCGCTATCAGGGAGCACCCTTAAATTTGCCTTTATTATCATGTGAGCCACATATATCATCATCAAACATTTCATAAATAACCCACATAGCATAAAATAAATGGGTTTCATTTCATAATCATAACGTTTTAAAAACTGCTTTAAAGACATGATCTTTACGTCACTTTAAACCCACGGAAAGGGAGAGCGGGTCTCATGTATGTAAATCCCAGAATTTAAAATGGAACATTTTGATATATATGTGAATACCCTTGTAGAAATAATAGCTTTGAGTATTCACTTTATAACATAAAATAATTTTTGAGAAAAGAGAGAGGCATTTTGAGGGGAAAATTCTGCAGCATAACGGCTAAGTTTCGGGGTTTTAGAAGACATTGAAATGAGAGGGGACATGGGTCACCAACTCATAAATGATCCATAAAACAGTAGGGTGAAAGAATATGAAGGACATGTGGACATGGTAATGAAATTTTAGGTACATACCATTTGAAATGAAAAACATGGAAGGAAAAAAGATTAGATTTCTCTTATGAAAATTCGGCAGCCTTACGGCGTCACTTAACTTCAAAAGAAAATGATTTGAAAAGATCAAATAGGGTCCCTAATCATATGATCATAAGAGATCAGTATGATAGATATAGAGATCATACCCCAACATAATAAAAAGGAACTTGAAAGACTTGACATGAAAATCGAACTTGAAAAATGAGAAGGGTGAAAGAATCCCTTAAAAATTCGGCAGCCTAACAGCGTCACTTAAACTTTCATAAAACGAAATGATGAGAGTAAGAGGGGATCTCTCATCATATAAACATGAAAGGGCAGTAAGAGGAATATAAAAGAACATCCTCTCACATAAAATCATGGAGCAGAAAAGGAATGACATAAAAGAGATTACATGAAAAGAAAGAGAGGGGTCGGATCCCTTACCTTAAAACGTGACTCTTGAAACTCAAAGGATTGGACCTTGAGGGCTTGGGGGCACCTTGGGAGGACTCCTTGGAAGGTAAGAAGACCATAACTTCGTTGGGGGAGAGTTGGGAGTGAAAACTAAAGGAGGAAAGGGTGGGTATTTATAGGGAAAGTGAGGGGACAAGGCATTAATGGCCAAGGGACACCTCACTAGTGGTTTTGGCAAAACCATGGGCTTGCCCATGGTATTTGCCCATGGTATTGGCCACTTGGGACACCTCACACCTTATCTTACTATTCATAATTCGACCATATTGAATATATACTTAATACATCATTTAATGATGTCATTAAACACCCGTAACTTAAAAACTATACTTTCACTATTCACCGAAAATTCAACTTTCTCAGAGTAATCCCAAAATTTCACCTTAACCAAATATCAATGCTATGATTTCAAAAATGAACTCCATTTTATAAAAATAATTTTCTAAATATTTTTAATTTTATTTTTAAATAAATACACTATTCATCGAAAATTCATTTTTTCAGAAAAATCCCCAAAAATTACCATAACATAATATCGATGCTCTGAGTTCAAAAATAAAGTCATTTTTATAAAAATAATTTTCTAATTATTTTTAATTAAATTTTTAATTAAAACACTATTCATCCGAAAAAACTAATACTTGAATAATAATTTATGAAACTGTTATTTACCCATTTTATTGAATCACATTACTTAATCTAGGTGTCTAAATTATATTAAAACTTTCTTTGAGTGAAATTACTAATCCATTTGGTCATATTACTAATCCTAAGCGTAAAATCACTATTCATAATTTACTATTCATCAAAAATTAAGTTGATCTTATTAGACTCCAAATTTCTTACTGAACACTTTTGTAGAAGACCATTTTTTGAAAATCATTACACATCATTAGTTATTTAGAGTTTACATAAATATTTCAAAATATCCCTTTTTCAAAATTCATCAATAAAATACATTCTAAAATTATCCGGACATTTGAAATTTCACAAACATCACTAAAGGAAGAAATCTCAACTTATTCACCCGAAAGGACTACACAAGGAAGCTAGGGTCTTGTCACATAGCCCCTTATAACACCGGCATAAGACCTGAGTGTAAGGTGTGCTATGGTGAGAGAATCTGAGGGAGGCTCAGATAACATTGCCCTAGTAGTAATCTCTACTAACTTGAACTTCTCCCGTAGGCGTTTCCGTTCAAGCTTGACATGATGGAGCTCGGCTTGGGCTTGGTCCAAAGTGAAGCCCACAGATGCTACCTCCTTCCCAAGCTCTGATAAGTGGGCTTCATAAGGGTCGAGACTACTGGATGAAGCCATCGACTCCTCTTTCTGCATTAATCATTAACATCTTATTAAATCAATAAGAGTAAGTTAATATACTACTCAAAAAGATTGGGTCGTTACATTCTTCCCCCCTTAAGAAATTTCGTCCCCGAAATTTATACTTGAGGCCTAGTCGAAAAGGTGAGGGTACTTTTGCTTCATCGTTTCCTCAGGCTCCCAAGTCGCTTCTTCATATTTATGATTCCTCCACAACACTTTCACAAGGTGGGTAGTCTTTTTTTGTGGGACCTTGTCTCTACGGTCCAAGATCTCCACTGGCTGCTCCTCATAAGAGAGGTCATGTTCCAGTTGTACCACCTCTGGGTTCAGTACATGCGAAGGGTCGGGTATGTACTTCCTCAAGAGAGATACATGGAAGACATTGTGAACTTGAGCTAGGTTCGGTGGAAGTGCTAGACGATAGGCCACTGCTCCTATGTGATCAAGGATTTCATAGGGGCCAATGTACCTAGGGCTGAGCTTCCCTTTCTTCCCAAACCGCATGACTCTCTTCCATGGAGAAATTCGAAGGAAGACTTTGTCACCAACACCAAACTCCAAGTCCCTTCGACGATTGTCAGCATAGCTCTTCTGCCGACTTTGAGCAGCCTTTATGTGTTTTTGGATGGCATGAACCTGTTCCGTCATCTCTTGCACGAGATCAGGCCCAAGAAGCTTCCTCTCACCAGTTTCATCCCAACAAGTAGGAGTTCTACACCGCTTTCCATACAGAGCTTCATAGGGTGCCATCTGAATACTCGAATGGAAGCTATTGTTATAGGAGAACTCCACTAATGGGAGGTTTTGATCCCATCCACCCTTAAATTCCATTGAGCATAATCTCAACATGTCTTCGAGTGTCTGAATAGTCCTTTCAGATTGGCCATCAGTTTGAGGATGATAGGCCGTACTAAAATTCAATTCAGTATTCAGAGCATGTTGAAGACTTCTCCAGAATTTTGATGTGAATCTTGGGTCACGATCAGATACGATGGATAGTGGTACCCCATGCAGCCTTACCACTTCCTTCACGTATATCTTGGCAAGCTGATCCAGAGAGAAATCTTCCCGAATAGAGATAAAATGGGCTGTCTTGGTGAGACGGTCCACAATAACCCATATCACATTGTTTCCTTTGGATGTTTTTGGGAGACCAGTTACAAAGTCCATGGTGATATTATCCCACTTCCATACTGGTATGGGTAGCGGTTGTAATACCCCCTTAGGAAGTTGTCGTTCTGACTTTACTTGCTGACACACCAGGCACCTTGTAGTGTAATCGGCAATCTCCCTCTTCATGTTATCCCACCAATAATGATCACGAAGGTCTCTATACATCTTAGTGCTTCCCGGATGTATAGAGAAAGTAGAGCTATGAGCTTCATCCATCAGTTCTTTCTTTATCTCCGGAATAGATGGAACACATAGTCTTGTACGAAATTTCAATACACCTTCTTGATCAATATTGAAATCAGGGAACTTCCCATCCTTTACAGCCTCGAACTTCTCCTGCAGCAAAGGATCTTCTTTTTGAGCCTTCTTGATCTTCTCTAGTAATGAAGGTTGAGAAATCATTTGGGATAGGGTTGATGATGTCCCTTTCCTTATAATTCCCATGTCCAGTTTTACTAGATCTTTAATCAAGGGATCTCCCAGGATCCTCATTGTTGCCAGAACAACAGGATCTTTCCTGCTTAACGCATCCGCAACTTTGTTTGCTCTTCCAGGGTGATAATGTATTGAACAATCATAGTCTTTAATAAGCTCCAACCATCTCCTTTGTCTCATGTTCAATTATTTCTGTGTGAAAATATACTTTAGACTTTGGTGGTCAGTGTATATATCACATTTCTCCCCATAAAGATAGTGCCTCCATATCTTTAGAGCAAAAACAACTGCCGCCAGCTCTAGATCATGCGTAGGATAATTCTTCTCATGAATCTTCAACTGTCGAGATGCATAAGCAATTACTTTGTCATTTTGCATGAGGACGCACCCAAGCCCTTTCAGAGATGCATCGCTAAAAATAACGAATCCTTCTCCGATAGAGGGTAGTGTTAACATAGGTGCAGTAACCAATCTCTTCTTCAGCTCTTGGAAACTTTCCTCGCATTCATTTGTCCATATGAACTTAACCCCTTTTCGAGTCAACTTGGTTAGTGGATTAGAAAGTCGTGAAAAGTTTTTCACAAACTTCCTATAATATCCCGCTAAACCAAGGAAACTACGAATCTCAGTTACTGTTGTGGGTTGAGGCCACTCCTCCACAACCATTGTCTTTGAAGGGTCAACCGAGATTCCTTCATTGGTTACGATGTGCCCCAAGAAAGCCACTTGTTGTAACCAAAACTCACACTTGCTGAACTTCCCAAAGAGCCTCTCCTTCCGTAGAGTTTTCAAAATAACCCTCAGATGATCTTCATGCTCCTCGTTACTTTTTGAATATATCAAAATATCATCAATAAAAACTACCACAAAGTTATCAAGGTAGTCCTTAAAGACTCTATTCATCAAATCCATGAAAATAGCAGGAGCATTAGTCAAGCCGAATGGCATAACAGTAAACTCATAATGCCCATATCTTGATCGGAAGGCAGTCTTTGGAATATCTTCCTTCTTCACCCTCAGTTGATGATAACCAGATCGAAGGTCAATCTTAGAGAAGAATTGAGCCCCACGAAGTTGGTCAAATAAATCATCAATTCTTGGAAGAGGGTATCTATTCTTCACTGTGATCCCGTTCAGTTCTCTATAATCAATGCATAGCCGCATTGATCCATCCTTCTTCTTCACAAAGAGAACTGGTGCTCCCCAAGGAGACACACTCGGTCGGATAAACCCCTTCTCCAACAAGTCTTGGAGTTGTTTCTTTAGCTCCTCTAGCTCCACATTTGCCATTCTATACGGAGTCTTTGATATCGGTTGATACCCAGGTATGAGTTCAATGGAGAACTCTACCTCTCTTTCTGGGGGAGGTCCAGGTAACTCCTCAGGAAATACATCCATGTATTCCTGAACAATCGGAACATCTTCAATTTGTATGCTCCCTTTCCCTTCTTCCTCATCACCGATTAACTCCATAAAGAAAGCTATAGGAGGTGCTTCTAGATAGGGATCAGTTCAGGATATCTCTCCTTGGAAGATATCTGTAGGTTGTTCATTCAAGACTACTGAGATTTCCTTAGTTCTGCATTTGATCTTAGCATTATACTTTGAGAGCCAGTCCATCCCTAGTATAATGTCAAATTCCATCAGGGGAATGACTACTAGATTTGCGATAAGATTTATCTCACCAAAGTAAACACTAGAGTCTCTAAATACTTTTGATGCAAGGATAATCCCACTTGGAGTCTTGACTGACAACTCTACCTCTAGCAGTTCAGGGATTGATTCTATATTCCTTGCAAACTTGGAGGAAATAAAGGAATGCGTAGAACCAGAATCAAATAAAGCACTTGCTAGTTTTGAGAGGAAAACAAGAGTACCTGCTACCACATTGTTCGGAACTTCAACTTCAGTTGTTGTGATAGAGAAAGCACGACCTTGCTCCCTTGTCCTCTGCTGAGGTTGATGGTGATTCCCCTCCACCACCCTCGGATTTGGACATTGATTAGCAAAGTGCCCAAGCTGTCCACACTTGAAGCATGTGACTTCAGGTAGGGCCAGAACCATCTTTCCTCTGTCGTTAGTGTTGGGAAGTTGAGGCTTCACATCACCACGACAATTCTGAGAAATATGGCCTTCTTTTCCACACCTATAGCACTTGCCACTTCCGATCAAGCAGTTCCCCGGATGCTTCTTCCCACATTTATTGCATGTGGAATGTTGCATATGCTTTCTACCTCTTTCCTGATCAAAACTTCTTCCCAGGCTTGGTTCTAGAGTTCTCTTCTTCTCATTAGATTTGTGAGACCATTGTGTCTCCCCAAACTCTAGTTCAACTTTCATAGCACTTCGAACTATTTCTTCATAGCTATCGTAGTCCCTGTTGGCTAGATTCTTCCACATATGTGGTCGTAGTCCGCCAAAGAATCTATCAACCTTCCCATTAGGGTCCATGACAAAGCTTGAGGTATAACGGGAAATCCTTGTGAAGTTTATCTCATAGCTTCCGACAGATTCGTTCTCCTTCTGCTTCAGCTCGAGAAATTCTTTCTCCATTCTCGTTCTCATCGAACGAGGGAAATACTTATTAAAGAATATTCCCCGAAACTCTTCCCACTCCATAGCTTCCATATCTCCTCGTGGATTCGTGTTTTTGATCAGTGACCACCACTGATCAGCTTCTCCCTCAAGGCGGTAAACAGCAAGGGTGACTTTTTCTTGTTCCGAACAATGAAGTACAGAAAAGATCTTTTCAATGGAGCTTATCCATTGTTCCGCAACCAATGGGTCAGTAGATCCACTGAATGTTGGCGGTCGTTGACGCATGAAGGACTCAACAGAAAGTTGTTCCTTTCGTGGTGAGGTCGTCCTCTCAGCTTGATTCAAGTTATTACTCATAACTTGAGTCAGTTGGTTCATCATTCTCATGAATGTTTCCATTCCGGCTTCCATCGGAGGTCCATCAGCACATGGTGCATTGCGGTCACCATCGGCACGGTTCCTCCTATTGCCCGCCATCTTCTAAAAGAATAAAACCTTAGTGAGAAACTTATTTCATTTATGAATCTTTTAACTAAGACTTCATGCTTAAACAATTATACTTCTCTATAATTCCTTCATAATGATTCAAAAAAAGCTTGTGATTAACCAAACATATCCCCCGGGAGTGTCGTAACCAAGAGTGCAGCAAGGCCCGTTATCGTGCACCAGTTCCCATTCGAGTCTAGCTCAAAGCGGTGTTTTCGGATTTTACCCCTATGTACATCTGTGCCAGAGCTGCCTCTACCTGCTCGTATCCAGACAGGGATGTATTTGTTTGGTAAACCACTTACTCAATATTTACCAAAATACCAGGAAGTTTTCCTATATTTAAACTTTTCTATAGGGTTCTTACTAAAGTTTTTTTTATATCCTAATTTCCACAAATAACTAAACCATCCTTTGATACCAACTATGACATCCTGCCATTTTATAACATAAACTTTCATTACATGACACACAACTGAGGATCTTTAAGGTTTAGTGTCTTGGAAACCAGGAACATAATACATGAAAACAACATAAAGCATTCTTCTTAAACACTTGGAAGGCTTATCCTTAAGTTCATCCTAGGTTCATTACTGCATCTCATAACCTAGGGACATACATCAAAAGAAAGGGTGAGCAGAAGGCCCAGTAAGGGAAACAAGAGGAACATTTTACATGTGAACTTGATATACTTCAATAAGGACATGAAAAGAACTTTAAGGCATGAGAAAGAAAATCATGAGGCATTTCATAATAAAAATAACATTTTCCATAACTTGAAGATGTGGCTACATCATTTAACATAGACAATCATGAACATATCACCAAGGTCCATCTCCAAGGTGTCATTTGAAAATTACCAAGGTTATTCACCAAGGTATCATGAAAATTGTAATCTCTAGTGGTTACGTCATTACCCAATGCAATGGAGTGCTATCAGGGCGCACCCTTAAATTTGCCTTTATTATCATGTGATCCACATATATCATCATCAAACATTTCATAAATAACCCACATAGCATAAAATAAATGGGTTTCATTTCATAATCATAACGTTTTAAAAACTTCTTTAAAGACATGATCTTTACGTCACTTTAAACCCACGGAAAGGGAGAGCGGGTCTCATGTATGTAAATCCCAGAATATAAAATGGAACATTTTGATATATATGTGAATACCCTTGTAGAAATAAGAGCTTTCAGTATTCACTTTATAACATAAAATAATTTTTGAGAAAAGAGAGAGGCATTTTGAGGGGAATATTCTGCAGCATAACGGCTAAGTTTCGGGGTTTTAGAAGACATTGAAATGAGAGGGGACATGGGTCACCAACTCATAAATGATCCATAAAACAGTAGGGTGAAAGAATATGAAGTACATATGGACATGGTAATGAAATTTTAGGGACATACCATTTGAAATGAAAAACATGGAAGGAAAAAAGATTAGATTTCTCTTATGAAAATTCGGCAGCCTTACGGCGTCACTTAACTTCAAAAGAAAATGATTTGACAAGATCAAATAGGGTCCCTCATCATATGATCATAAGAGATCAGTATGATAGATATAGAGATCATAACCCAACATAATAAAAAGGAACTTGAAAGACTTGACATGAAAATCGAACTTGAAAAATGAGAAGGGTGAAAGAATCCCTTAAAAATTTGGCAGCCTAACGACGTCACTTAAACTTTCATAAAACGAAATGATGAGAGTAAGAGGGGATCTCTAATCATATAAACATGAAAGGGAAGTAAGAGGAATATAAAAGAACATCCTCTCACATAAAATCATGGAGCAGAAAAGGAATGACATAAAAGAGATTACATGAAAAGAAAGAGAGGGGTCGGATCCCTTACCTTAAAACGTGACTCTTGAAACTCAAAGGATTGGACCTTGAGGGCTTGGGGGAACCTTGGGAGGACTCCTTGGAAGGTAAGAAGACCAGAACTTCGTTGGGGGAGAGTTGGGAGTGAAAACTAAAGGAGGAAAGGGTGGGTATTTATAGGGAAAGTGAGGGGACAAGGCATTAATGGCCAAGGGACACCTCACTAGTGGTTTTGGCAAAACCATGGGCTTGCCCATGGTATTGGCCACTTGGGACACCTCACACCTTATCTTACTATTCATAATTCGACCATATTGAATATATACTTAATACATCATTTAATGATGTCATTAAACACCCGTAACTTAAAAACTATACTTTCACTATTCACCGAAAATTCAACTTTCTCAGAGTAATCCCAAAATTTCACCTTAACCAAATATCAATGCTATGATTTCAAAAATGAACTCCATTTTATAAAAATAATTTTCTAAATATTTTTAATTTTATTTTTAAATAAATACACTATTCATCGAAAATTCATTTTTTCAGAAAAATCCCCAAAAATTACCATAACATAATATCGATGCTCTGAGTTCAAAAATAAAGTCATTTTTATAAAAATAATTTTCTAATTATTTTTAATTAAATTTTTAATTAAAACACTATTCATCCGAAAAAACTAATACTTGAATAATAATTTATGAAACTGTTATTTACCCATTTTATTGAATCACATTACTTAATCTAGGTGTCTAAATTATATTAAAACTTTCTTTGAGTGAAATTACTAATCCATTTAGTCATATTACTAATCCTAAGCGTAAAATCACTATTCATAATTTACTATTCATCAAAAATTAAGTTGATCTTATTAGACTCCAAATTCCTTACTGAACACTTTTGTAGAAGACCATTTTTTGAAAATCATTACACATCATTAGTTATTTAGGGTTTACATAAATATTTCAAAATATCCCTTTTTCAAAATTCATCAATAAAATACATTCTAAAATTATCCGGACATTTGAAATTTCACAAACATCACTAAAGGAAGAAATCTCAATTTATTCACCCGAAAGGACTACACAAGGAAGCTAGGGTCTCGTCACATAGCCCCTTATAACACCGGCATAAGACCTGAGTGTAAGGTGTGCTATGGTGAGAGAATCTGAGGGAGGCTCAGATAACATTGCCCTAGTAGTAATCTCTACTAACTTGAACTTCTCCCGTAGGCGTTTTTGTTCAAGCTTGACATGCTGGAGCTCGGCTTGGGCTTGGTCCAAAGCGAAGCCCACAGATTCTACCTCCTTCCCAAGCTCTGATAAGTGGGCTTCATAAGGGTCGAGTCTACTGGATGAAGCCATCGACTCCTCTTTCTGCATTAACCATTAACATCTTATTAAATCAATAAGAGTAAGTTAATATACTACTCAAAAAGATTGGGTCGTTACATCTATCACTTGAACTCATACAATGCACTCAGTCGGCGTGCATCCTCTATTGGTGGGGCTGGTGGCAATGCTCGTCCAACGGGTAGTGGTGCTGCTGGTACACTACTCGAAGGTGTTAATGTTGTAAGAGGGCCTTGTACTGAGGCCTCATCACTTGGTGGGCCATCATCGCGTACTCCCTCAGGAAAACTGGGTGGCTGTATAAGAGGCGACATCCTAATAAGGAACAGGTGGTCCAAGGTCTATAAGTTATACCTGGTGAGATGTCTCCAAAGAATTCAAAAGAAAAACTTTTCAAAAACACACGCAATCAATGTTTTTGTGCGCTAAGTCGGAAATCAGAATTCAGGTTCCTGGTGTATGGATATGTTGGCCGCCGCACCAACACTGGACTCCCTGAACTGAAAACCAAACTCAAAACACTTAACACTATTGCTCCACACATAAAATATCAGAGTCCTAGTTCTTTAGTAGAACTGAACTCCTATGATACCACTTTGTCATGACCCGTCCCCGGGGTCGGTGCCGTGACCACCCAAGCCCACCTTCCATAGGCCTGGGGCTGGCGACTAGCACCGAAATGCATACTCGCTAAAACAGTAATGCATTGCCTTTAATCCTGAACAAACACACGGTCCAAGAATACAAAAAGAAACAATTGTGAAGTAAACCGAGGAGTAAAATAGTGCTGAAAGTAAAAGGGGATAGAATACAAGTCCAACTATAAAGGTACAATTACAAATGATTATACAATACAACTGAAAGAAAAAGTAAAACAGCCACTGGGTCATCCTCAGAGGTTCCTACCTGAAGGGTAGGTAAAAATCGCCTCCTTAGCACTCCATGTTCGTTCGTCTCCTCTGCATCACATTATGCCGAATGGTCCACCCTTGTGCACCATCCATTCCTGGCTCTCTCAACCTCAATCAATGTTATACATCATCTGCACAAGACACAACAAGGTATGGGCAAAGCCTGTGTAGGGGTGAGTATAAAATATACTCAGTAGGGACCCCAAGACCCTGTAGGTCTCCTAAAGTTCCACAAAGGAAAACTACAAAGTAAGACATCAACTCTACTTAGGTATATTCCCATACATACACCTAACTTATCAAGATATGCATATCTCATACATGAGTGAAAAATACCACAAAGGTAACACCACAAAAGTAGCACCACAAAGGTAACACCACGAAGGTAAAAGTACCACACGGGTAACACCATGAAGGTAAAAGTTCCACACAGATATCACCACAATCACAAGCACAAGTTAAAGACATCTCACATCAGGATTTATTCTAGGGGTAGTAACAAGTAACATCCTCAGTCTCAATGTCGAACACCTCGGCTTCTAGATAACTCCTCCTCTATCGAGTATAGTGGGAATGACACATCACACAGAGGCACTTCCCACTAACCTTGGATTACTGAGGTACTCCTCCTATCAAGTATTGTGGGTTTGTCGCGTTACATAGAGGCGCTCTCCACCATGGGTCTGTTGTGTCACATAGAGGTGCTCCACCTCGTGGTCTGCTGAGGCACTCCTCCTATCGAGTACCGTGGGTCTGCCGCATTACACATAGGCCCTACCCACTGGGCTTGTCGAGTCACTCAGAGTCGTAATGATCAGCAGTCGTCAAGTCTTAGCCAGTCGTAGGGTTCCGTACGTAGCGTACTTGGGAAAACCGCTTCCCCAGCCATCGGTCATACCTCAACCGCCCCATAGTTCCATGAAAAAAGTATCCCAAAGTTCTGTCATGTCAAAAGGGACCCAACGCAACAGACGACACGTCAATCAGATGCCCGGTCTGTAAGTTATTAGTGTTTCTGATCCGAGGGCATGATTGGATTTGGGGTCCGATCCAACATGGCCATACACCAACCTTATCCAAAACTAAATTTGAGTATACCAAAAGGACCATCTTGATCCAAGGATTCTGGCGCTACTGACAGTTCGTCAGACGGACGCTCGGATCCCAAGTTATGGCCAAAAAGCCGAAACTGGGTCCAGATGGGCCTGGGTCGGTTCCGGTTGGCCTGGGCCCCGGCATGCCCGGCCCGCTAGGCCGTGTTTCGGCCTGGCCCGTTTAGGGGATACCCAGACCAGTTCTCTGGTGTGGCCCGCTGGGTGCGGCCCGCTGCGGTGTGGCCCGCTGGGTGCGCGGTTCTCCCAAGCCGGTGCCGAAGGGGGAGGGCCCCCCTTCCGATTTTCCTGAATGGTCCATCGGACCGTTCGGATGGGTGGCACGCAGGACCCACCGTAGGGGTCCCTCATGGTCTAGTGTGACCAGTAAGAAGGTTGTCTGGTTTTCCTCCCAGCGGCGCGGTCACGCACCGCTGCTCCACCACGGCCGGTAGGAAGGTCGGCCGCCCTTCGGGCTCCGTCGCGGCCACCCCAGCTCCACCGGAAGCGCAGACGTGCACCGTCACTCCGCCACGTGGTCAGACACTTTTCAGCTGCCACACTACCCTACTGTGGTCGACGGTCTGCAGACTCCTCATCAACTAGCGGCGCGGACGCGCGCCGCCCTCCCTTCCTCGTGGTCGGCCGGTTTTCAGTCATCACCTTCTTTTGTGAGCCACATTGGCTTCATTCCAAGCCCAAAAAAATTAAACAATCACATATTTTCGATCCTTGCGTCGAGGGCTTCGTGTCCAATATTGCGCTCAGAAAAACTCCATGTTTCCAGCGTCAATAAATATTAGGCATTGAAGAACGCACGAAGAACGCGCAGAGAATAAAAAGAAAGAGGAGCAATGTTTATGTGTGGGACGATGACCATGTTTGTTTGGCCATCGTTGTCGTGAATTTGGAATATGTAGAATCAATAATTTAAATTCAAACATAAATAAAACCCCTACCTCAAGAACGATGGTGAGAACGTGTTTGTGGAGGCGGGTCGGTGTTTGTCGTCCCCCGCAACTAGCCTCCAACGACGCCACTCATTCATTGATCTCCGGTTTGGGGTTTCGGTGTCGCTCGTCACCTCCTGCTGGTACCGGCTCCATCCTCCAAGGGTTTGGTGTCACTGCACTTTGTCACCACTTCATTACTTGGTGAAGTAGTGCCGACACATCTCCCCAAGCTCCATATAAATAGGAGAGAGGGAGGGTGTTCAATGTTCGTGGGATTAATGAAGGCCCATTAATTAGGAACCTTGATAATTCCTCAACAGTGTAGTTACTTATAATTGAAAGGTAAATCCATTTATTGTATTAACACGTCGTTGGCCCCACGTTTCCACTTGTCTGTTGGAGGAAAGGAATGAAAATAAAATAGTGATATTATTTTATTTCATTTCCTTTTAAAAGTCCCAAAAATAACTTTTTTTCCGAACCTACTACGGTTAAATTAAATCCTCCCTTAAGCGAATACTGGCGCTATGGATTCAACGGTGCCCTCTTATTTTTAATCTGAGCACCGGTTCAATAGTTAGAAAGCGTCGCTCGCGTGTTTACTGAACGTACCCAAAAAAAAGTTCAGAAAATTAATAACAGTCAACCTTTACCCGCGCCGGTCGAGGTTAGGCTCTACCTAAGTGAAACACGTCCCAAAAAACCCAACAGTACTCTCATATTTCCAATCCTAGTTACCGTTTAAAGGTTATGGATTTTACAATAAAATAATTTTCACTCAATTATTTTATTTATGACGAAAAACTAACTTTCACTAGTGGCCCGCACCGGCCAATGTTAGTATCTCCCTAAAGAAAGCATACCCTCACAAGTTTAGTGATGGTCTCATATTTTTAATCTGAGTTACCATTTGTGAGTTATAATCATTTGAAAAATAAAATAACTTTATTTAATTATTTTATTTATGGTTATGTCATTTTCGGGTTTTCTCACAGGAGGCCTGTGCCGACTAAAATTAAGTCATACCTAGCGTAAACCCGCCATCCTGAGCACAATGGTGCCCTCAAATTTCTGATCCGAGTAACTTTTTAAGAGTTATTCCACTTTTTTAGGAAAAATTCTTACGCGCGCTAATTAAACCTTAAAAAACTTCGATGGATCATTTCGGGCACTCCGAGCCTCGGAATCGCGCGCTGTCAGATTTAGTAGTATTTAAATAATTCCATATAATTAAAAAATATATATACATAATTTCTAAGACATTACATGGTGGGTTGTGTTGGCCCTGCCCATGTGTTGCCCAAGCCCAAGGGCTCGCTGAGCTTGCCCTTTGGTCGACCCTGGCAAATGGTGGACAGGTCAACAGTGACTTTAGAGGAGGTTAGGTGTACCTTGTACTTTGGACCGCGTGTTGAATTTGGTGGCCTAAAACCAACTAATTTGTACTTTATTTATTAATAAATACATTATCACATCTTTATTGTTCTTTTGTGTGACAATGCATGTCATAATGTCCTAAGGATAGTTGTTGCACTAAAGGGTCATAGCGGATCCCTACTATGATGAGAACCCGGAAGTTCCATAACACTATTCTTGAATATATTTTCTATGTTCAGATGATGTTATTTGAGGGACTCAAATAATATAGGCCATTGGGGGTGAGGACTCATAAAACATTAAGGCGCCTTCTCATGGTGTGTGCCCTTGGTAATATTGTAACACCCCGAAATTTTATGAGAAAGATTCTTTTTAATTTTATTGATTTCTTGTGTTGTATGATACACCAAGATTAGATTGCGCTATACGCAACACTATATTAGCTTTTAGTATACACAACACTATTCGTGTCTTGGTTTTCATGCAAGAGCGACCTTCCTCAATAGTGTGTGTTGTACGCAATTCCGAGTTTCACTAAACAATTATATATTGTTATAATATTATTATGAACTAGCCGTTATGGATAGTATTAACCAAATTTTAAATTTTATAACATTATCACTCATCTTACACATATTCTAGATCATGGTATGAGAACAAAATTAATTTTTCGGATAAAAGAAGTATTTTTCAAAATATGCAGTTTTGTCGCCTTTTGATGGCACACCCATTTTAAATCTAATTTTTGACAAGTTTATAAGTTAAATTTGATAAAGTAAACTTCTTCTTTTGAATCAGGATATAAAAATTTACGTTGGATAAATTTTTGACATTGTTCTGATAACCTTCATATTTTGATGAATAGTAAAAATATGCTAAATTTTAATTAAAAACAACTTTTTTCATCAAGATAATTTATATGGTTAAATTATAATACTTAACGGTTTTAAAGTATAAATAGAATATATTTTTAACATTTAATATAATTTATGTAATTATCATTAATTTTACATTGAATTCATAGGTAAAAACATTTAAATCTTTTGCAATGTTTTAAATAAAAACCCATTTTTTCAGCAACGAGATTGATTTTAAATTAATTATTGCAACTTCTGTGTTTTTAATTTGGAAAAATGGATTCCATATTTGGAATCAGTAGGTCCAAACTATGTTAATAGACTACTTTTTTATTTTTAGGCATTATGAATAGTAACTACGGTAAATTTTATTTACCACAGTTAAAGGTAAATCAGGTAATTAAGGGTAAAAATAATTTTATAAAATTACCCTAACACTTGTCGTAATATAATTGGATGATTATATATCTCTCTAAAACATAATTGGGTTGAAATGTAATGTTTTTTAACCCACTTGGATGAGATTAAGACCTTTAATTTATTTTATTTAAAGGAAAGTGAAATATGTCTCACTCAAACTCTAATAATTAAATTATTTTTAATATAAGGTAATACAGAATATAAATTAAATTATAAATACTAATTTGAAAGATATTTTTTTTCTTTATCATGGTAATTTATTTTTAATTTTTAAGAAATATATAATTACCTTAATAGCTTATACATTAATGATGCAGAAATTATTTATTTGGTGAAAATTCAATAATATAGTTTTTATTAAAATAATAATACCCATCAAAAGACCCAAAAACTTGACCAAAACTTATTGGTAGAGTATATCTACACAATAATCATCCAAGTGTCAACTTGTGGACCATTTGGAGCCTTATAAAATATATTAGGACATTTATATTATTTTATTTTAAATGAGGTCAAAGTTGTCACCTTCATAATTTAATGAATATAATAATTTAAATGTTGTGGTTTTAAGATGATAAATTAGATTAAAACCATTATTATGAAATATATTATATTTAAATTCATCATAGTATTTTATTTTTAATTTTTATGCAAAAAATAATTATATTAAATAATTATACAAAAAATGTTGTAGTAATTATTTTATTAAGAGAAATATCAAATAAATGATTTTAAAAGTATTAAAATAAATATTATATGAACTAATTAATTTTCTACACAAATTTTATATATGAATATGACTTGTTAGGAATCTATCAAATAGTTTTTTTTAAATATATTCTGTGTGTATTTTATTTAAATTCAAATAAATGATTGTGTCAAAATTAACACTATTGATATTTTATGAAAATAACATATTATCAAATTGTTTAAAAATCACAAAAATATTTTAAAATTGAAAATTGAAAATTATATGGTCTAAAATTTACTAATGTATCTAATTATGGACAATTCACTAATTAAGTATTTGTAACAATTTAAAATTTAGAATATTATTACCACAAATAAAATCAAATATATTAAATAAGGATAAATCAAAATGATAAGGTTTAAAAGAAAATAAAAACATGTATAAATTTGATTGGTTTATGAGATTACAAACCTATCTTATCTCATCTTCTAATTTTAGTCACATTGGAAGTTTTAATTTCGGATTTGAGTTTATTATAAATTAATATTTTTGAGGTTTCCAAAAGTGACCCTCTCCTCTCCTATATAAGGGAACCTTCTTCCCTCTCCTCTTCACTCAATTTTGAGCCTTCAAACTCGCCCAATCCCTAAAAATTCCTCTTCTGAACCTCTATAGTTAAATTATAGAGGTACTTTTCTTCTTAAAAGACCAACTCTAGTGCCCTAAGAGGAAGTTTAAATGAGGCACTTCGAGGAAGAGGTAATATCTTCTACTGATTATTTCAAATTTATTTCTTCTTATACTTCCTATTATTTAGTTGTTTTATTATAAAGTAATAAAATAATTATCACTAATATACTGATATGTTATTATAAATATGAAACAACCCTATTTAACCTTCTATACATCCTTCAAAAAATGAAATCATCGCCCGTGCGTACGTACGGAATATCGTCTCCATGCTGTGGTGTAATCTGTTTTTCCACCACCACCTTACTTGGATGGGAATAATGGTAAAAATAATAAATATATATTATTATTATAACATGATACTAATTACGAGATATTATATCATCCACTCCAATTCCATTCAATAATTATGATAATGATATCATCGCTCGTGCGAACGTACGGATTATCGTCTCCACGACGCGATGAGATTCATTCTCCATGTAAACCATTCAAGAATGATTATAAAGTATATATAATGAATAATACTAAGATATATGAAATAATAATGCTACTGGATTTATGTTTATATATATATATATATATATATATATGTGTGTCATCTACTTACTTCCATTCAAGTCAATAAGGAAAGGAAAATATCGTTCATGCGTACATATGGCCTAATGTATCCATTAATGATGTATTTCATTTCATTTATATATCTATTATATATATATATACACTGAATATATATATATTATATATAAATATTTTTTTACATTTTAGATGTAATTAAATCATGATATAAGTAATAATATCATGAACAACAAATCCAAACACGTACGATAAATGAAACGATTATTACCCAAAACGTTGCTTCAACATGGGATTGACAAATGAACGGGTAATATAAAGTCATAAGTGAATCATATATGATATCATAAAAATAACTATGATTATTAAATAAGTCAATGACATTATTTAAATCATTATACAGGAGGTTCAGACATTAATGGAAGAAATTGGACCTAAGGTAAGGGATAATTATTCTAATCTCGTTCTTATCCAAGATTGTTTATACATAAGTATTTACTGGGGTTATAATTATCATCCATGTCCATATTTTCTAAAAATGTTTTCATAAATTTTTTACTATTATTCCATGTATTTTTAAAGTAATTTTTACCTGTTGTTGACTTTTACCACATTGTATGGAAGAAATATTTCTTCTGTTTACCATACAAGGTACTTTTTGACTTTTCCAACAAAAGTACGAGGAGAATGTTTTTTTTAACTTATACGGCGTGAACGGATTTTTACGTTTTTATAACACCTTATTTACATGAAGCCTATTCTATAATATTTCATGATTATTTTCAACAAAATTCTTTTCTTTTAAAATTTCATGACATTTGGAGAAAAGAAAATGATTTTGAAGAAGAAAGGATATTTTCCTCAATAATTCATTTCACGTGTTTATTCAAAACTATTTTCCATATAAGATTAAATTATTTAATATGATTATGTTTCAAATATAATGTTCCTATTATTTACATGGTTTGATTTTTTTTATGATGAAATGATATCCATTGTTTTATATGGATTATGTTATGATGGGATGATGTTTATGAAACCCATTTTATTTGTTGGGTTATGATGAATGATTTATGTTTATTTTTTGGCACATGTAAGAATGATTTCATTATGAGACAAGTGGGACTTATATCTCCCTCCAATTCATTGGGTAAATATTTATATCTCATGAGATAAACATGGATGGAACGAAAAGTAAATCTGGGTCAGTAATACAGGGCTGGAACGGCAAGTAAACCCGGTTCAGTAATGGAATTTTTCCACTACGATGGTCTTGGCAGCAATGTCTTGGCTGCTATGGAAATCATATCATGTGATTAATTGTTTTCCACAATTACATGTTTTATTCCCATGCTATTTTATCATGATTGATGTTCCTTTATGATCTATTCCTTATGTACTACCAATATTTATTTCATAACTCAAGATTTTGATGTTTAAACTTTATATTCATGTTTTTAAGTTCAAATGTATATGGTTTGTTTTATTTTCTCCATGCTTACCCTTACTGAGAATTTGACCTCACCCTTTATATATTTTATTTTCCCTATGAAATAAATAAAGGTTTTAGGTAAGAAAACAAAAGCGGAATATCTTATTGGGATATGTTGAAGATCTTTCACTGTGATTAGAAGATTATGTTTCAAGTTTCCAAAGACACTAAACTATTATGGTCCTTGGGTGTCTATGTTTGTTATGTATTAAGTATTCTGCAAAAATAATTTAAAATCCATGTATTTCAAGCTTGGGTCTCTACAAATATCCAGGAGGATATTATGAGAATGATACCCACCAGTAGGAAATCCACATTTCATAGTGTCATTGGATGTTCCTATCTGCGTACGTGTGTATTGGTCCTTAGAATTTAAGATTATTATTAATGGG
This sequence comes from Viscum album, assembly GCA_963277665.1. Taxonomy (NCBI): domain Eukaryota; kingdom Viridiplantae; phylum Streptophyta; class Magnoliopsida; order Santalales; family Viscaceae; genus Viscum; species Viscum album. Next base: position 642,054,356 of record OY728123.1, read on the forward strand.
TATTACAACTCGTGCACTTAGATATATTGATGAAAACTATGATGACGCACTATTCGCAATGAGGTAGGATATGTTGGGTGTGTCATGAGTAATACGCCATTAAAAGATAATGAGAGAAAGGATTTGTCCCTTTTGTTCTATAACAGAAGTAGATATCTCAGGCCCTTTGATGGAATTGATATTGCCTAAATAAACCCATGGTCATGGTAAAGAATGGAAAATTTCAATTCTGGGAAGTTAAAGAAAGAATTATTGAGCACATGGGTTGATGGCACTAGCATACAGCCTGCTTGATTCGAGATATCGAGACAAAGGGATTACATTACATGGTAAGCGTTTGTAGGAGGTGACACATCATTGCGGCATTAACTTCTTTCTCTATGGGTGTCTTAGCATGTTGTTAGATTCTAACCTTGTACTTTAGGCAGGCTCTGCCTAATGCTACTAAGAAAGAGACCTAGAGGGTCACACACTAAGTGTGTCCAAGTATCTCAGTTAAATATTAATTTAACAAGTTGAATAAAGATTATTCCCGATTGTAGTTTAATAATTATTCAAGGATGTTTGGTCGCATTTGTTTCAACACTAGTTATTCAAGAGAATATATTGTGGGTGAAATTATATATTTATTAGCGAGTAATGTAGTGATATTTATTTGAGAAATAAATATCCATTATTTAAGGTCTAATAAATGTGGCGTAGGAAATAAAGAAAATGGAAAAATAAAAGTAGACGCTATTTATATTAATATATACATGCCATGTATTTTTTCTGGGAATTTTTTGAGAGATAATATTATTTATTTAATTAAATAATATTAGGTGTAATTTGTTGGGCACATGTCAAGTAATAATAATAGTCAATCGTTATTATTAGACATGGGGTATTACTAAGAATTAAATGAAATGAATAAATGCTTTTGAGTAATTAATTCATTTTATTATTCTATCTAATTAAAATCCAAATTATATATTTCTCATTATCCTAGCCATTTTTTGGGTGGGTGTGTACAATGTATTTGGAAAAACTCTCGAGCCAAGAGAGAATTCCTTTTCCACCAAGAATGCTCTCAAGCTACTAGAGAGAGAGAGAGAAATCCACCTCCACTAGATCAAGGCAATCGAAAGGCAGACATCCCAAGTGAAGGATCTTCCATACTAGCACCCGGAGATCCCTTCGGCGATGTCTAGAGATACATGGAGTAGGTGTGGATCACCGCTAGAGGAATCCAACACTTGGATTCTACGACGCAATGATGGATTATATCAGATAGTGACTGAAAACATCAATGAAGAGATAATTCCATCAAGGTAATTCTTGTCAATTAATTAAATTAATTATAACCAACATATGATGATCTTATCTATGGTTCCAGGACTCCCCTCTTTCTTTTTCGTTCTTCGTTCTATTCCAAAGATCCGGTGTTTTATTATCGTGACAGATCTCGGTTTGATCATTGTTAATGTTAAAATTAAAGTTAGGCAATCCCACCAACACACTTCCGCTGTTCCTAGAACCTATAAGTGGTATTAGAGGGGTTATCTTGTTGATTATAATTATTTAGTTTTTCGTTGGTGATTTACGCATTCAATAATTTAGTTGTTTCAATTCAAGTTAATCGTTCTTTAAAAACTGAATCTTGAGATTTGTTCCTCCTCTCTCGTTTCTCGTTCACCATACAAAAACATCTTTTTCTTTTAATTTTTATTAAAATAAAATATAGGATCTCATCCGGAGGTTCCAAATGTTCCTGGCCGTACAACACCAGAATACACAGTGTGTATTCGGAAGTACACGTCGTGTAGTCTAGGTTCAATGCATTGGACTGGTCCGCCAAATCAGGTCGTGTAAGTGGATCCTATATAAGTATTTAAGACTCCATGTGTTGACCAGAAATAGGTGGCACACAGTTTCCGAAGTACACGCCATGTGGCCCATGGTACACGGTGTGTAGTCCCTTCAGGTTAGGGTTGGACCGTGTACCCCGTACATGGCTTGCCCGGCTGGAAACCGTGTAATGTGGATACTACACGGCGTGTGTCCCACAGAACATGCCATATACTCTGAAGATTTTTGAAGTACATTTACACGCCATGTCCCTGAGCATGTACTTCAGATGGACGGTGAATAAAAGTACACGTCGTGTAGTGAGAACCACACACCGTGTACTCATCCAAATTACGTAGATTTATTAAAATTTATTATTATATTATATAAACCCTTGAGATGTGTACCATAGTGCAGGAGTAAAGCTAAGTCACAACACATGATAGGTGTTTTATATATGTGTGTTTAATTTAACATCTGTGTAATGTTCATTTCTTCTCATTGGGTAGTTATGAATGGGAATTCACTGGGTTGCCTCCAAGGTACAAGTTATGTACAAAGATAATTTTAAATGAATTTATTTCTTTAAAATTGTGATGGATGAGAATCTCAAAGAAATTCATATAAGGTTTTAAGATAAAAAGGATTGATTAATTAAAGATAGTTAATTGATTTGAGCGTGATTTATCTTAAATAAGAACGATTGAAGAATTTAATGCTAGTTTTATTTATTCGTAAATATCATTGCATGTATGGATGATCATGAGCTAGACCAAGACCTTTGTATGTGAATGGTTTCTTTTAATTTTTTTATTTAAATTAAATTTGTTGGCTTGCGAGCCTTCTCCTCATTAATATGTAGGATCTGTTCACCCAAGGTTTATTTTATGTAAAACCCTATTTTACCCCTCACCTGCATGTGAGATAAAAGCATATGTAATTGATGGAGCTCCCAAGCTGGTGGAGGTGGCTCAAGTTAGGATCTAAGGTGAAACCAATCCAAGGAGATACAAAGGTAGACAAGTGGAAAGTTGTAAACACGAACCCAAAAGGTTCAAGGTGTTCCTCCCCTAGGTCTTGGGTTAGTTTATCAACCACTAGATAAACTAACCAATAGAATAATCTCACGATCATAACATTTATTTTATTTATGTCAGTTTCATGGTTTATTTATTGTAGGTGTGTTGTCACGATCACATAATTAATGAATTAAACAAACATGCAAGATGAAACTAAAATAAAACCGGCTTATGCATAAATATTATCTTAGACATGGTTAATCACTTAAGTATATCCCACTTAATATTAAACATCATGTAATCAAAAACAATAAATTTGAAATTTACGTATAAGGATAAAGTCCCTCAAATAAATATTATGTCGGTATAGCCTTCCATAATCTTGGTTAGAATCGAACTATAGTTCAAAGTGCTTGACCAACCCTAGTTGGGGTGCTTTCAATTATTGGGGAATTCTAATTCAAGGTTTTGGGTTGAATTTACTTGGTTTGAATCAAGGGTTGACTACTACAGTAGGACTTGGTGTGACCAAGAGGCAAAGGATGAGGAAATCCAAAATAAAAGGATTTCAGGATTGGGGAGTCCACTCAGTGGATCAAGGAGTTGTGAGTTAATGCAGGTGGCATTTGGAATGCCTACCTAAAACCCTTCAAGTTGCTTGACCAACCCTAGTTGGGGTAATGAAAAGGGAAATATGGATCATTTCCACTAGAATATTCAGGAAACAGAATATTCTGAAGTCAATGGTGAGGGATATTGGATTTTGATAAAATAGTGGGAGATTAATAAGTATCAATTTATTTATTTGTATCAGTTTTATCATAATAAAGTACTAAAGATTTTATCATCTTAATTTTTAGAAACAGAAAGAAAAATGACTTCAAACATATCATTTCGAACCATACTCGATAAGGAAAACCTTCTCACCAGCACCAATTTCCAGGAATGGCAGAGGCGTTTACGCGTCATCCTTCTCCACGAGAGAAAATTGTATGTGTTGGAAGAGCCTATTCCAGTTGTGCCTGAAAAATAGGCCAGTTATGAGGAACTATCTATCTATATAAAAAATATGGATGATGCCATAGAGGTCCAATGTTTCATGCTATCGTCCATGTCTAATGAGATCTTGGAGAAACATGAAAACATGGATGCGTATAGCATGATGTCTCACCTTAAGGATCTCTATCAAGAGAATGAGAGACAAGAGAGATATTAGATACCCAATGATTTGTTTACAACTAAGCTTGGAGAGTCTGTGCCAGTTGGGCCTCATGTAGTCAAGCTTATTGGCTACATTGAACGCTTTTACATCTTAGGGATTAAGTTCCCGGATGAGTTGCGTACAGATCTCATCCTATCATCACTTCCCAAGACCTTCTATAGATTTATTGTCAATTATAACATGAGAAATAATGAGAAGAGTCTATCGGAACTTCTGACCTTAATTTTCCAGGTAGATAAGGACATGGGGCATGAAAAACCCGCAATCCTTATGGTGAATAAGAAAAGGAAGGACAAGGAAAAGGGTCCAAAGACTTATAAATGGTATGAATCCCCTGAGCACTATCCCTCCAAGAAGGGGAAGATCCAGAGGTAGGGCAAGGAATGGGAGGCGGTATGTTTTGCATGTAGCATGCAAGGCCACTGTAAGAGGAATTCCACCCAGAAGCATGGGGACACTAAAGGTGTGTTCATTATTTAGTGTAATCTTTCCATTTCTACACATTAGTTATTAGATACAGCTTGTAGGGATCACATCTATATTCAAATGCAGAATCCAAGTATATTTAGAAAGATTTCCAGAGTTTAGGTGTATCTTTAAGCTGCCAATGGCGTGAGGCTGGCTGCATTAGCCATTGGTGATTACCACCTCTCATTACCGAATGGGATGATTTTGGTTTTACAAAACTGTTATTATGTGTCGAGTGTTACCAAGAACATAATTTCTGTATCTTGTTTGGATATGGATGGATTTATTTTCATGTTTGGAAATAAGGGTTGTCTCTTTTATAAGAACAATGTATGTTATGGTATGGAGAATTTAAATAATGGTTTGTATGTATTAAATTACAAAAACCAAGTGTTGGAAATCGATAACGAAACAGACTCACATGACTCATACATCACCCAGTTGTGGCATCACTGTCTAGGTCATGTAAATGAGAAGCGCTTGAAAAAGATCTACCAAGATGGATATTTAGACTCTACTGAGCTAAAATCACTTGATAGATGTCATGCTTGTTTACAAGGAAAAATTACCAAGCCTCCTTTTGGTGGACAAGGTGAAAGATCCACAGAGCTTCTACGATTGGTGCACATGGATATGTGTGGACCATTTCCAATAGAAGCTAGAGGTGGATATTCTTGCTTTATTACTTTTACTGGTGATTTGATTAGATATGGCTATGTCTACTTAATGAGGTATAAGTCATAAGCCTTAGAGAAATTTAAGGAATTCAAGAATTAAGTAGATAATAAACTTGGTAAGAAGATAAAGAAGCTTTGATCGGATTGAGGTAGAGAATATCTGAACCAAGAGGTCATCGATCTTCTACGGGAGTCTGGGAATCTATCTCAGCTCACCCCTCCTTATACACCACAGTGGAATGGTATTAGTGAAAGGAGGAACCACACCTTTTTGGACATGGTGAGGTCGATGATGAGTCATACAGATCTTCCATTATCCTTTTGGGGATATGCATTATAAACTGCAGTATACACATTAAACTGAGTACCAACTAAGGCGGAAAATGGAATTCCCTCCGAGTTATGGAATGGAAAGAAACTCATTTTGTCTCACACACATGTATGGGGATGTGAGGCATTTTTTAAGACCTTATCAGACAACAAACTAGCACCCTGGGGCACAAGGTGTATCTTTATAGGATATCCCAAGGAAACGAAAGGATATTTCCTATATAACCTTTCAGACAAGAAAGTGACTGTTGCCAGACAATAGGTCTTTCTTGAGAGGGAGCACATCCTCAAAAAGGATAGTGGGATCAAGAATGACTTTGATGAAGTTAATGCTCAAGATACACAGGAGTTGGTATAGGAACAAGTTCCGCAGGTCCCCGTGGAAGAGGTTCCAGAAACATAAGTACTTCGTAGGAGCTCAAGAGAGGTAAGGGAACCAGAGAGATTTGGTTTCTTAGTCGTCAAGGATGGTGAATCATTATTGTTGGACAATGATGAACCTATCTCCTATAAGGAAGCATTAGAAAGATCAGAAGCTGAAAGATGGCTAGAAGCTATGAATTCTGAGATGGATTCCATGTATCAGAACCAAGTCTGGGTTATGGTCGATGATCCAGTTGATGTAAATCCTGTTGGATGAAAATGGGTATTCAAGAGAAAAATAGACATGGAATGTCAATTTAGCACCTATAAAGCAAGGCTAGTGGCTAAAATATTCAGATAGCTTCAAGGAATTGACTATGATGAAACCTTCTCACCAGTTTCCATGTTTAAATCAATAAGAATCATACTTTCCATAGCAACTTACTATGACTATGAGATTTGGTAGATGGATGTCAAAACAGCGTTCCTTAATGGGAACCTTCAGGAAGTTGTCTATATGAAACAACCAGAAGGGTTTGTGACACCAGGTGAAGCCAAACGGGTTTGCAAGTTGTAGAAATACGTTTATGGATTAAATCAAGCATCAATGTGGTGGAACATTTGATTTGATGAAGCTATAAAGGAATTTGGTTTCATTAAGAACGAATGTGAGCCATGTGTTTATAAGCGGTTTAATGGGAATGTTATCTTTATCCTAGTAGTATATTTTGATGACATATTGCTTATTGGAAACGATGTACCAGTTTTACAGTCAATTAAGGACTGGTTGAACAAATGCTTCTCCATGAAGGACATAGGTAAAGAAGCCTATATTCTAGGGATCAAGATCATTCATGATAGATCCAAGAGGATTCTTGGACTAAGTCAGGGTACATATATTGACCAAATAATAAAGATATTTAGTATGGAATAATCCAAGAGGGGATTGGTTCTTGTGTCACATGGCCTACATCTTTCTAAGAAAATGTGTCCTCAGACACAACAAGAGAAAGATAGAATGAGTAGGATCACATACGATTCGGCTATAGGATCCATCATGTATTCCATGTTATGTACTAGGCTTGATGTTTCCTATGCACTAAGCATGGTAGGAAGATATCAAGCAGATCCAGAAGAACAGCATTGGACTGCTGTGAAGACTATCCTTAAGTATCTGAGAAGAACTAAGGATATGTTCCTGGTGTATGGAGGAGATGTAACGACCCAAAGTTTCATTAATGGAAAATACCTCTTAATCCAGTTAAATGCATCTTTATGAAAAAAGTTTTTATAAGATGTCAACTTCTTTGTTTTTATATTAAGAATTTTGACCGTTGTTAATATAGTCGTTGAACAGTGATCACATGATTAGTATAAATATAGGACTTTAACAAATCCAATTTACTCAGACAAAAGAAGCGATGGCCTCATCCAGTAGAATTGCCCCATACGAAGCCCATTTTTTGGAGCTCAGAAAAGAGGTGGCATCCTTGGGCTTCGCCCTTGACCAAGCCCAAGTTGAGATTCACCATGTCAAGCTCGAACGGGACCGTCTACGGGAAAAGTGGAAGTTGATAGAGATTACCACTCGAGTGATGTTATCCGAGCCGCCCCAAGAGTCTGTCACCATCGCACACCTTACCCTTAGGTCTTATGCGGCTGTTTTAAGGGGTTATGTAACAAATAAGTAGTACTATGTTCAAGTACATTATTTTTATATATAATAATGAATATAATTTCTAATCATTTTTGATACATTTTAAATAGTTTTTAAAAGTACAAATGGTGTTTTTAGTTATTATTTAATTAAGAAATATATTTTATTAAATTAAGGGATTTTTGAATTAAATAATATTTTAATAAAATAATATTATTATTATTAAATTAATTTTTTATTAAATATAAATGATCTTATAATTTTATGAATGCAATTAAAAAAATTTATTAAGGTTTGAAAGTCATTTTTGTCAAAACCCGTGAATTTTCGATAAATGTCGGTTTTTATTTTAAAAGTGAAAATTAACATATTTAGAAATTTTTTTAGATAAAATAAATTTCATTTCTGGAATCAGGACGTCGAAATTATCCAACGGTGAATTTTTCATAATTTTCTGAGACAGTCAAATTTTTGGGTAAAAATTAAATACCGTTTAAATATATAATGTGTTTTATGACATCATAATGATCCAATGGTGATGTAATCAAATACCATAATCCTTATGTTCAGACAATATATTTTTTATCATTAAAATAATGTGATTTTGGGTTTTTTTGACTTACTTTTCAAAGCATTAATGGACCCCTCAAGACATATTCAACACTTTGCCTTTTTAAATTAATTTCCATGGGAGTGTGACTCACCTCCACATAAGAAACCTTATTATTTTAAGAAGTTCGGACTTGGTCCTTATAAAATATTTTTTCCTCTTCCATTTTCCAAAAACCATGGTCAAAAACCATTGGATGGTTTGTGGTTTGGATTAATTTAATGTAAGGGGACCCAAACCTAAATAATAAAGAATCCCCTCACCTTTCCTATATAAACTCACCCAAGCTCCCACTTCCTCCTCACTATAATCCCTTTGAGTTCGTCCAACCTCTTCCTTACTCTCTCTATAATCCTCCCAAGGTTCCCCAAGATCCCAAGAAGCCTCTCACAAGCCTCTCTCTAGCCTTTGGAAGCACACTTCCAAGTAAGGGTTTTTTCTTCCTTTCTCATTTTTGTCAATTTTCTTTAAGTTGTATTTCCATTTTAATTTCAATTATGAATGTTGGGGTATGGTTTCTCACCTACCACATACTTCCCTCTTATTTTTTGAATGATGGGATACCCCTTTCTCTCTCATTAAATGCCTCCCATGTACACCCGTTACTATGCCGAAATTCCGAAAGGAACTTCTCTCTCTTCTTTTAAATTCAAGCAATACTCTTGTATCATGAACCTCAATTCCATTAAAATTGATGGGACATGTATCTATATGACCTCATTACTATCCATTAAATGTAAATATTATGAGAAACCCCTTTATCTATCATCAACCTTTTTTTATTAATTCTTACGTCACGCTGTTACGCTGCCAAAATCGCACCGATTTTCTAAGCCAATGTCATTGTGTAGTGAATACCATGCCCATTTCTCCATAAAGGGTATTCACCTTTATGGACATTTAATTATTTGTTGTAAAGTTTCATATATGAATTCCACATTCCTTTATCGTGGAATAAATTATTATGTTTTATGAATCCATGTTTTATGATCCATGTGGCACACTTATGTATGAAATGAAATGTTTAAGAAGGGTGTGCCCTTATAGTGCTCCAATGCATTGGGTAAAGTATAGTATCATGATACGTCATGTGCAATGAGTGTTGACTCATGATAATTCAAGTGCAAATAGTGTTTACTCATGCTTCATGTGCAATGAGGGTTTACTCATGCTTTATGTGCAACGAGCCTTGGCTCATGCTAATTCCATGTTAAGTGTTGTTGCCACATTTCCATGTTATGATTATCATGCTTTATCATGCATTTATGTTCATGTTTCTTTTATGCTCTATTGATATTCCTATTGTCTAACATGTATTGTACTCCTCATGGTATTCCATGTGTACTCCCTTACTGGGCTTTATAGCTCACCCTTTTCTTATGCATGTCCTCAGGTTATCCCATGCAATGCTAAGTACGAGGGGATGTAGTGGTCATGTAAAGGAAGTTTTCAATAAAGATGTTTTATTTCATGTTTTAAGTTTTTATGTAATGATCCTAAGCCCCAAAGACACTAAACCTATCGATCTTATTTGTTGTATCAAGTGAATTTTTATGTAATGAATCATGTTTAAGTTGTAATAAAAAGCAGGGTTGTCATAGTTGGTATCAGAGGATAGGTTTAGTTATTTTTGGGATTAGGAAACCCTAGTAAAGCCTTAGATACAAGACTAAGTATAATAAAAACAACCCTAAGTTTTGGTAAATACTAAGTAAGTGGTTTATCAAACAAATACATCCCTGTCTGGATACGAGCAGGTAGAGGTGGCTCTGGCACAGATGTATCCTAGGGGTAAAACCCGAAAACACTGCTTTGAGCTAGACTCGAACGGGAACTAGTGCACGACAACGGGCCTTGCTGCACTCTTGGTTACGACACTCCCGAGGGATATGTTTTGATAAATTCACAATCTTATTATGAACCCTTATTAAGGGAAAAATACCCCTAAGAATATATGTTAGAAAGTAGATCATGAAAATCCTAGATTGAAGCCTATAGACTCATGAGTTAAGGAAATAAAAGTTTATTTATGAGTCATCAACTTTTGTCTTTGGATTACCCTTTATGTGTTACCCCTAACTTTCCTTTTCTTCTATCCAATGGCCGGTAATAGGAGGGCTCGGGCTAACAACCGTTGTGAAGATCAGTGTGATGACTATACTAATGAGATGCCAAATCCAATGGGAGCGGGAATCGCGAACTTTGTCACGCTTCTCTCTCAGCTAACTCAAGTTTTGAATAGAAACACGGGTCAAGACGAATGTTCAACCCCCCCTAAGAAATAACAAGTCGCTATCGACAGCTTCATGATACAAATGCCTCCTACTTTTAGTGGATCATCCGATCCCACGATCGCTCAACAATGGATCAACTCCATTGAAAAGATTTTTTCCATCCTCCAATGTTATGAACAAGAGAAGGTTCTACTGGTAGCTTATCGTATGGAGGGTGAAGCTAATCAATGGTGGACGTTGATCAAAAATACGAAGCCTGAGGAGGAGATCGAGGCATTGGAATGGATGGATTTCCGGAAGATGTTTTTTGATAAATATTTTCAGCGCACCCTCCTTCTTAAGATGGAAAGAGACTTCCTTTCCCTCAAGAAAAAAGATGAAGAATCTGTTGGAGCGTACGAGGAAAACTTCACAAGGATTGCACGATACGCTTACGACTTTTTCATTACCCCCGAATGCAAGGTTTACCGCTTCTTTGGTGGGTTGAAGCCTAGCTTGCAGAAAGCATTAGCGATCCGTGACTTCAACAGCTATGAGGAAATTGTCTGATGTGCCCTCAAGGTTGAAATAGAGATTGAGGAATCACAGGGGTATCATGGGGACAAGAAGCGTAAGGTGGACTTCAATGCTGGTGGTCTGATGGATAAATCCAATGGTGCTAAGAAGATCCAGCACCCCACTTGCCAAAAGTGTGGGAAGAAGAACCCTGGAAATTGACTTAAGGGGACGAGAAAATGCTTTAAGTGTGGAATAGAAGGGAACCTAGCTGTTAGCTGTTGGAAAGAAGGACCCACGGCTGCGACAGAGGATAGGAACGCTCCGTTCGAACCTCAACGCGTTGTTTAATGCTAAAAATACAAAAAACTGGGCCATTTTTCAAATCAGTTCCCTAATCCAAGGGTTATCGGAGGCAACCAACAACCTCCAAGACAGCAAGGAATAGATTTTGTCATCACTTCTGCCGAAGTGAACCCCGACAATGAATTGGTGACAGGTACGCTAGTTATTCATTCAAGAATAGCGAACGTACTTTTTGATTCAGGTTCTACACATTCTTTTATATCTTGAAAGTTTAGTAGAACAATCCTAGCACCACCACAAATCATGGAAGTAAAGATGTCGGTGAGTACGGAAAATGGGGAAATCATTGCATCCCATGAATATAAGTCCTCCCCTATTATAATCTATGGATTGAATTTCCCAGCGAAGCTCGTCATACTCCCTCTGGTGGAATTTGATTCAATTATTGGCATGGATTGGCTTTCCTTATATATAGCCAACATAAATTGTCGGGAGAGGGAAATCACACTCCATATGGAGAATTGATCCCCGATTCTTTACAAGTGTCAAGAGGAAGATGAATCTCCTTTATCTCCATCATCTCAAGCATGGATATTACTGCCCTATGATCACGCGTATCTGGCTCAGATGATTGAGTCCAAAGAAGAAACCATCCTTGAAGAAATGCCTATTGTGAGGGAATTCGCGGAAGTTTTCCCGAGGAACTGCCTGGTATTCCTCCTAGAAGAGATGTTGAGTTCTCAATTGAACTTATACCTGGGGCGCTACCAATATCCAAGAATCTGTATAGAATGGATATTGTAGAGCTTGAAGAGCTGAAGAAATAACTACAGGAGAATCTAGATAAAGGGTTTATACGCCCAAGTGCTTCACCATGGGGTGCACCAGTCCTATTCATCAAGAAGAAGGATGGGTCAATGCGGCTTTGCATCGATTATCGTGAACTTAACAAAATAATGATAAAGAACAAGTATCCTCTCCCAAGAATCGATGACTTGTTTGATCAGCTGCATGGAGCACAATACTTCTCAAAGGTGGATTTGCGTTCGGGATATTATCAAGTAAGGGTGAAGAAGGAAGATGTCACTAAGACTGCTTTTCGTACAAGATACGGGCACTATGAATTCATAGTAATGCCTTTCGGACTCACCAATGCTCCAGCAATATTCATGGACTTGACGAATAGAGTCTTTAGAGATTACCTTGACAAGTTTTTGGTAGTCTTTATATATGATATTCTAATATACTCCAAAACCAAGGAGGATCATGAGGTGCATTTAAAAATTGTACTAGAGACTTTGCGCAAGGAGAAGCTCTATGCAAAGTATAGAAAGTGTGAGTTCTGGTTGAAGGAGGTATCATTCTTGGGCCATATCATCACAAGCAATGGGATATCTGTGGACCCCTCCAAAACAGATGCAATTGAGGGATGGTCGAGGCCAACATTGGTAACGGATATCCGTAGCTTCTTGGGGTTAGCTGGATATTATCGACGATTTGTGAGAAATTTCTCACGATTGTCCAACCCTCTTACTAAGCTAACTCAAAAGGGAGTAAAGTTTTCTTGGAGTGATGAATGCGAAGAAAGATTCAAGGAGATGAAAAGGAGGATTATCATTGCACCCGTGCTCACTTTACCCACAAGTGGGGAACTTTTTGTGGTATTTAGTGATGCTTCAAAGAAGGGCTTAGGTTGTGTGCTGATGCAGAATGATAAAGTGATATCATATGCCTCAAGGCAGTTGAAAATCCATGAGCGAAACTATCCAACGCATGATTTGGAGTTGGCGTCTGTGATCTTTGCCTTGAAAATCTGGTGGCATTATCTCTATGGAGAGAAATGTGAGATATATACTGACCACAAGAGTCTTAAATATATATTCACACAGAAAGAGCTTAATATGCGCCAGAGAAGATGGATAGAGCTCATCAAGGATTATAACTGTTCAATACATTACCACCCTGGGAAAGCGAACAAGGTGGCAGATTCCCTAAGTAGAAAGGACCCAGCAATTCTATCAATGATGAGAATTGAGAAGGATCCAATCTTCTTAGACTTGATGAAGATGGACATGGGAATTATAGAGAAGGGAACATCATCAATCCTTTCACAAATGATTGCTCAACTATCTCTTTTGGAAAGGTTAAAGGATGCTCAAAAGGATGATGTGGGAATTCAAGAAAAAGTGGAAGCTATCAAAAAGGGGAAATCCTCAGAGTTTAATGTTAATGAAGAAGGAATTTTTCGGTTTGGGAAAAGACTATGTGTTCCATCAAGTCCGGAGCTGAAGAAGGAACTTTTGGATGATGCACATAGTTCAAATTTCTCTATTCACCCAGGGAGCACAAAGATGTATCGAGATCTCTGAGAAAACTTTTGGTGGGATAATATGAAGAAGGAGATCGCTGAATATACATCAAAGTGTCTGGTGTGTCAGCAAGTGAAGGCAGAGAGGCAGAAGTCTAAGGGGATGATGCAACCATTGCCCATACCAGAATGGAAATGGGAGAACATCATCATGGACTTTGTCACCGGAATTCCAAGGACATCCAAAGGCAACAATGCAATCTGGGTTGTTGTGGATTGTCTTACAAAGATTGCACACTTCATTTCTATTTAGGAGGATTTCTCTTTGGATCAACTGGAATGGATATATATCAGGTAAGTGGTATGGTTGCATGTAGTACCACTATCTATTGTGTCTAACCAAGATCCAAGATTCACCTCTATGTTTTGGAAGAGTCTTCAACATGCTCTGAATACTGAACTGAACTTTAGTACGGCCTATCATCCTCAAAACGATGGACAATCCGAGCGGACTATCCAAACACTTGAGGATGTGTTGAGAGCATGCTCAATGGACTTTAAAGGAGAATGGGATCAACATCTTCCTCTGGTTGAGTTATATTATAATAACAGTTTCCACTCGAGCATCCAAATGGCACCATATGAAGCCCTGTATGGGAAAAGGTGCAGAACACCAGCATGTTGGGATGAGGTCGGTGAACGTAAGCTGCTTGGACCAGAAATGGTCGAAGAAATGGTGGAGAAGGTGAAAACCATTCAGCAACATATCAAGGCAGCCCAGAGTCGACAGAAGAGTTATGCAGATAGTCGTCGATGAGACCTTGAGTTTAAATTTGGAGACATGGTGTTTCTATTCATATCTCTGTGGAAGAAGGTCGTGAGGTTTGGAAGGAAAGGGGAGTTAAGTCCAAGGTACATCGGCCCCTTCGAGATTCTTGATCGTGTCGGGGTTGTGGCCTATCGACTAGCACTTCCACCTACAATGGCCAAAGTACATGATGTATTTCATGTATCCCTCTTAAGGAAGTACATATCGGACCCTTCACATGTACTCTCTTCTGAGGTGGTACAATAGGAAGATGATCTTTCTTATGAGGAGAAACCAGTGAAGATCTTAGATCATAGAGAAAAAGTTCTACGAAATAAGACAATGCCCCTCGTCAAGGTGTTGTGGAGAAACCACAAGTTTGAAGAAGAAACTTGGGAATCGGAGGATATGATGAAGCTGAGTTACCCACATTTGTTTTAGTGTGGGAAAAGGAAAATTTCAAGGGCGAAATTTCTTAAGGGGGGAATATTGTAATGACCCAAAGTTTCATTAATGGAAAATCCCTCTTGATCCAGTTAAATGTCTCTTTATGAAAAATGTTTTTATAAGATGTCAACTTCTTTGGTTTTATGTTAAGAATTTTGACCATTGTTAATATAGCCATTGAACAGTGATCACATGATTAGTATAAATATAGGACCTTAACAAATCCAATTTACTCAGACAAAAGAAGCGATGTCCTCATCCAGTAGAATTGCCCCATACGAAGCCCATTTTTCGGAGCTCGGAAAAGAGGTGGCATCCTTGGGCTACGCCCTTGACCAAGCTCAAGATGAGCTTCACTATGTCAAGCTCGAACGGGACCGTCTACGGGAAAAGTGGAAGTTGATAGAGATTACCACTTGAGCGGTGTTATCTGAGCCGCCCCAAGAGTCGTTCACCATCGCACACCTTACCCTTAGGTCTTATGCGGCTGTTTTAAGAGGTTACGTAACAAATAAGTAGTACTATGTTCATGTACATTATTTTTATATATAATAATTAATATAATTTCTAGTCATTTTTGATACATTGTAAATAGTTTTTAAAGGTACAAATGGTGTTTTTAGTTATTATTTAATTAAGAAATCTATTTTATTAAATTAAGGGATTTTTGAATTAAATAATATTTTAATAAAATAATATTATTATTATTAAATTAATTTTTTATTAAATATAAATGATCTTATAATTTTTTGAATGCAATTAAAAAAATTTATTAAGGTTTGAAAGCCATTTTTGTCAAAACCCGTGAATTTTCGATAAATGTCGGTTTTTATTTTAAAAGTGAAAATTAACATATTTAGAAAAAAATTTAGATAAAATAAATGTCATTTATGGAATCAGGACTTCGAAATTATCCAACGGTGAATTTTTCATAATTTTCTGAGACAGTCAAATTTTTGGGTAAAAATTAAATACCGTTTAAATATATAATGTGTTTTATGACATCATAATGACCCAATGGTGATGTAATAAAATAACATAATCCTTATGTTCGTCCAATATATGTTTTATCATTAAAATAATGTGATTTTGGGTTTGTTTGACTTACTTTTAAAAGCATTAATGGACCCCTCAAGACATATTCAACACTTTGCCTTTTTAAATTAATTTCCATGGGAGTGTGACTCACCTCCACATAAGCAACCTTATTATTTTAAGAAGTTAGGACTTTAGACTTATAAAATATTCTTTTCCTCTTCCCTTTTCCAAAAACCATGTGCAAAAACCATGGGATGGTTTGTGGTTTGGATTAATTTAATGTAAGGGGACCCAAACCTAAATAATAAAGAATTCCCTCACCTTTCCTATATAAACCCACCCAAGATCCCACTTCCTCCTCACTATAATCCCTTTTAGTTCGTCCAAACTCTTCCCTACTCTCTCTAGAATCCTCCCAAGGTGCCCCAAGCTCCCAAGAAGCCTCTCTCTAGCCTTTGGAAGCACACTTTCAAGTAAGGGTTTTTTCTTCCTTTCTCATTTTTGTCAATTTTCTTTAAGTTGTATTGCCCTTTTAATTTCAATTATGAATGTTGGGGTATGGTTTCACACCTCCCCCATACTTCCCTCTTATTGTTTTAATGATGTGAGACCCCTTTCTCTCTCATTAAATGCCTCCCATGTACACCCGTTACTATGCCGAAATTTTGAAGGGAACTTCTCTCTCTTCTTTTACATTAAAGCAATACTCTTGTATCATGAACCTAAATTCCATTACAATTTATGGTACATGTATCTATATGACTTCCTTACTTTCCATTACATGTAAATATGATGAGAAACCCCTTTATCTCTCATCAACCTTTTTTTTATTAATTCTTACGTCACACTGTTACGCTGCCGAAATCGCACCGATTTTCTAAGCCAATGTCATTGTGTCGTAAATACCATGCCCATTTCTCCATCAAGGGTATTCACCTTTATGAACATTTACTTATTGATTGTAAAGTTTCATGTATTAATTCTACATTCCTTTATCGTGGAATAAATTATTATGTTTTATGAATCCATGTTTTATGATCCATGTGGCACACTTATGCATGAAATGAAATGTTTAAGAAGGGTGCGCCCTTATAGCGCTCCAATGCATTGGGTAAAGTATAGTATCATGATATGTCATGTGAAATGAGTGTTGACTCATGCTAATTCAAGTGCAACGAGGGTTTACTCGTACTTCATGTGCAATGAGGGTTTACTCATGCTTTATGTGCAATGATCCTTGGCTCATGCTAATTCCATGTTAAGTGTTGTTGCCACATTTCCATGTTATGATTATCATGATTTATCATGCATTTATGTTCATGTTTCTTTTATTCTCTATTGATATGCCTATTGTCTAACATGTATTGTACTCCTCATGTTATTCCATGTGTACTCCCTTACTGGGCTTTATAGCTCACCCTTTTCTTATGCATGTCCTCAGGTTATCCCATGCAATGCTAAGTACGAGGGAATGTAGTGGTAAGTTTTCAATAAAGATGTTGTATTTGATGTTTTAAGTTTTTATTTAATGATCCTAATCCCCAAAGACACTAAAACTATCGATCTTCTTTGTTGTATCAAGTGAATTTTTATGTAATGAATCATGTTTAAGTTGTAATAAAAAGCAGGGTTGTCATATGAGATGAGGAGTTTTTCATCAGAGGGTATGCTGATGCTGGTTTTCAGACAGATTAGAACGATCTGAAGTCGCAACATGGGTATGTTTTCTATCTTAATGGAGGAGCTGTGAGCTGGAAGAGTTCAAAGCAGCCAGCTATCGCCGATTCTACCGTGGAGTTCGAATATATAGCGGCTTATGATGCATCCAAGGAATCCGTCTAGATTCGGAACTTTGTCCAGGAGCTTGATGCGGTGCCTAGCAGTAAAGATCCTATCATGTTGTATTGTGATAATACTGCAGTGGTGGCTCTTGTAAAAGAAGTAAGGTCACATCAACGGACGAAGCACATACTCCGAAAGTATCACCTCTTAAGGGATTTCTATCAAAGGGGTGAAGTTGCAGTGAGCAAAGTGTCTAGAGAAGAGAACGTGGCAGACCCCATGACTAAAGGCTTATCTCAGAAGAAGTATGAATATCATGTGAGAGCTAGCGAATTAAAAGTTGTTAGCAGTTGGCTCTAGTCCAAGTGGGAGTCTGTTGGAGTTGGTGGCCTAGAACCAACTACTTTGTACTTTATTCATTAATAAATACCTTATCACATCTTGATTGTTCTTCTGTGTGACAATGCATGTGATAATGTCCTAAGGATAGTTGTTGCACTAAAGGGTCATAGAAGATCTCTACTGTGATGAGAACCCGAAAGTTCCATAACACTATTCTTGAATATATGTTCTATGGCCAGATGATGTTATTTGAGGGACATAAATAATACAGTCCATTATGGGTGAGGACTCATAAAACTTTGAGGCACCTTCTCATGGTGTGCGCCCTTGGTAATGTAAAGGAGGATATTATGAGAACGAGACCAACCAGTAGGAAATCCACATTTCATAGTGTCATTGGATGTTCCTATCTATGGACATGTGTATTGGTCCTTAGACTTTAAGATTATTATTAATGGGTATTACAACTCGCGCACTTAGATGTATTGACGAAAACTGTGATGACACACTGTTCACAGCAAGGTAGGATATGTTGGGTGCATCACGAGTAATACAACATTAATAGATAATGCGAGAAAGGATTTGTCTCTTATGTTCCATAATGGAAGTAGATATCTCAGACCCTTTGATGGAATTGATATAGCCTAAATAAATCCATGGCCATGGTAAAGAATGGGCAAGTTCAATTCTGGGATTTCAAAGAAAGAATTATTGAGCACATGAGTTAATGGCACTAGAAAGCAACCTGCTTGATTCGAGATATCGAGACAAAAGGATTACATTACACGGTAAGCATTCATAGGAGGTGACACGTCATTGCGGCGTTAACTTCTTTCTCTATGGGTGCCTTGGCGTGTTGCTAGACGTTAACCTTAGACTTTAGGCAGGCTCTTCCTAATGCCACTGAGAAAGAGGCCTAGAGGTTCACACACTAAGTGTGTCCAAGTATCTCAGTTAAATATTAATTTAACAAGTTGAATAAAGATTATTCCCGATTGTGGTTTAATAATTATTCAAGGATGCCTGATCGCATTTGTTTCAACACTAGTTATTCGAGAGAATATATTGTGGGTGAAATAATATATTTATTAGTGAGTAATGCAGTGATATTTATTTGAGAAATAAATAGCCATTATTCAAGGTCTAATAAATGTGGTGGTGGAAATAAAGAAAATGGAAAAATAAAAGTACACGCCGTGTATATTAATATATACACATTGTGTATTTTTTCTAGGAATTTTTTGAGGGATAATATTATTTATTTAATTAAATGATATTAGATGTAATTCGCTGAGCGCATGTCAAGTAATAATAATAGTCAACTGTTATTATTAGGCATGAGGTATTACTAAGAATTAAATGAAATGAATAAATGCTTTTGGGTAATTAATTCATTTTATTAATCTATGTAATTAAAATCCCAATTATATATTTCTCATTAGCCTGGCCATTTTTTAGGTGGGTGTGCACAACGGATTTGGAAAAACTCTTAAGCCAAGAGAGAATTTTTTTTTTCCACCAAGAACACTCTCAAGCTACGAGAGAGAGAGAGAGATCCACCTCCACCGGATCAAGGTGATCGAAAGGCGGACATCGCAAGTGAAGGCTCTTCCGTGCTAGCACTCGGAGATCCCTTCGGTGACGTCCAGAGATACGTGGAGCACGTGTGGATCACCGTTAGAGGAGTCCTACACTTGGATTCTATGACGCAACGACGGATCACATCGGATCGTGACTGGAAACACCAACGAAGAGAGAATTCCATCAAGGTAATTCTTTTCGGTTAATTAAATTAATTATAACCAACATATGATGATCCTATATATGGTTCTGGGACTCCCCTCTTTCTTTTTCGTTCTTCGTTCTATTCTGAAGATCAGGCATTTTGTTATCGTGACGGATCTCGGATTGATCGTTGTTAACGTTAAAATTAAAGTTGGGCAATCCCACCAATGCGTTTCCGCTGCGCCCGGAACCTACACCGCGTACGGTGGTCGTAGCTTGGAGATTAGGAGTTGGGCTCTCTCAGCAGTTTACTTTTTCAGTTTTGTCAGGTTGGGACATATTTGTAGTTGGATGTGTATTTTATCCCTTTTATTTTCAGATTACACTATCGTACTCATGTAGTGTCTAGAGGTTTTGCATGCATGGTTGTTATCATAGTTTTTTGCTTCTTTTACTTTTACTTCATCTGCACTTCTGTGTCGAGATGGTTGTGTGTGTGCGTATAGGTATTTAGGAAAAGGTCTCTCTGTGTTAGTTATGACTTCGGCGTTGGTCGCCAGCGCCTGACCTATAGAGGCAGGTTTGGAGTAGTTGCGATTCAAGTCCCGACTTGGGTTGGGTCGTGACACAGAAGACCTCTAAAATTGAGTTTTTTATCGGGGTACCTCCATTTTTTAACATTTCATAGAATTTCATCATCATTTAAGGGAGTGTTCTTATCTTTTTTTTGTGGAGACTCAATTTATTCTTAAGTCTTACACTCATGTGAATATTATGATGTTCAAATTTGGTCATTTTTCATATTGCACTGTTATCTATAGTTAAATATATACATATATATATACATATTTGTATATATTCACACATAAAAATTTAATTTTATAAATAAATATGTAAACATATTTACATATAAAATATCTTTCTAAATATATAAACCATATCTAAATAAAAAATAATATCTATTTTTTAAAAATAAAAATATATGAATATTTATATACCTATACAATTAATATTTGTATAATGTTTATATTTATATAAATATATTTGTGTGTGTTTTAACAAATAGATATATATTTATCTATATATTCTAGTATATGTATATAAATATTAATATATAATATATGTAAATAAATATAAATATGTATAATTATATTTATAGACACACATGATATATATGTGTGTGTATATTTATAAACAAACACACAGACACAAAACATATTTTATAAATCTATTTAAAAATAACTATATCAATATATATATGTGTGGATAAAAAGTGACTAAATATATATAAATAAATAGATATATCATAAAAAGTAGAAAAAGGCGATATAAGCTAGTGGTAATAGCATGGATCAATGAAGGGGGGGTCTTAGGTTCGAAACCAGGTATCGGCGTGGGGGGTACTAAGGTGGTCTAGCACTGATAAAGGTTGGAGGTTCGAAACCAAGTAGCGGCGTGGGGGCACTAAGGTGGTCTAGCACTGGTAAAGGTTGGGGGGGTTGAGCCCTGATAAGTCCACCTTTTAAGGGCGTTATTAAAATTTTATTTTCTGACTTTTATATGTGCTTTTTTTAGCGTTGATAAAAGGGACCCATTTTAAAGGTGCTTAGGACAACATTGTCTTTTTAGCGTTGTTAAAGCTCTTTTTGTGCGCTGTTAAAGACCGCTTTTGCAGTAGTGTGAATAGTATTTGTATTTAACTTGCAATTAGATTCAATCCACAAAAATCTAACAATAATCAGCATTTTTTTAGCGCTGATAAATGAGACCCCCTTTAAGGGCACTTAGGACAACAACGTTTTTTTAGCATTGTTAAGACTTTTCACTACTGGAAAATGTACCTATCCCCACGGTTTTCCCCAAAATCATGGGTATAGGTACCCATATACCCACGGTTTTGGAAAACCGTGGGAATAGGTGAGTTTTCAAGACCTATACCCACGGTTTTCCAAAACTGTGGGTATAGGGGGGTCTATCCCCACGTTTTTCTAAACCCGTGGGGATTGGTCCTAAAAAGTGACCTATACCCACGGTTTCCCAAAACCGTGGGTATAGGGGTACTTATCCCCACTTTTTGGGGGAAAACCGTGGGGATAGGTTTGGTCTAAAATACGTATACCCACGGTTATGAAAAACTGTGGGTATAGGTCACTTTTGTGTCGGCGGGAAAAAAAAATTCCCACGGGAATGAAATTTTTTTTGGCGGAAACCCTATACCCACGATTCTTCCCTCTATACCCACGGTTTTTATAACTATATTTAACTAAATAAATATATATATACATATAGGTGATGTTAGGGTAGTGGTTAGACGCGGTGTTTGCAACGAAGAGGTTGCAGGATCGAAACTCGGTGTCTGCATTATTTTAGGACCTATACCCATGATTTCGAAACCGTGGGTAAAATCCGTTGACACCGTGGAAATTGGCTATGTTTCGGTGACAAGGTGGCAGGACACCTATACCCACGGTTTTGGAAAACCGTGGGTATAGGCTGGGGACCTATACCGACGTCGTTCCAGCCCACGGTTCCCAAAACCGTGGGTATAGGCTATACCCACGGTTTTGAACCGTGGGCATAGGTCGTTTTTTCAGTAGTATTTTTTACGTGTTGTTAAAGGCCACTTTTGTTGTAGTGCAAATATTAATTGTATTTAACTTGCAATTAAATTCAACCCCACAAAAATCTAACAAACAATAATCATGGTCACTGCTACAAGAAAACCAAGTTTATTGCAAAGTACAATTAAAAAGAATATATTTTCTCAAAAATGGGAAAATATGAATCTATAACAAACATGTTTTTTTTTCATTTTTATCCAAAGATTTTTTATGTCATTTTTTAAAATAAAAAACAAAAATTAGTTTTCTAAGACCACATTTATCACAGGCTTTTAACAATTTATAAATTGTTATTGGATACTTTAATATTTTTAAGCATTTTCTCTACAACTATATATGATATGAACAAAAAGGTGCAACAAGAATAATCTAGTGCACGAACCATCATAAATATATTCACTTGGATTTGTTAAGTAGATACTGTGAATATGGTGAGGGTAGTTGGAGAAGGGGAAATGATGGTGAGAGGAAGATCGATGATAGATAATGCTATGAGGTTGTATTAGAAAAAAAATATCGCATTTCTCAACTCTAGAAACAAAAACATTGAGAAAAACATTTTTATCAATGCTAAAAAATATAGCACTAAGAAAAAAAATAAAATGACCCCCCCGAGAGACCGGGCGGTTAAGTCGAGGAGTAACGTGCTGCCACCCAATGCGCTCATCAGATCATATATTTATAATGACTATAAAATATATATATATATATATATATCTGTGTGTGTGTGTGCATTTTTGTGTTTGTGTGTTTGGATGTATGTATGGATGTATACATGTATGTATTTATGTATATGAATTATGTGTAAATATATGCACATAAAAATATATTTGTATGCATGTATACATGTATGTTTGTTTTTCAATTTAGTTTTTTTTTCAATTTCAATTTTAGTTTTAATTTCAACTTTAATTTTGATTTATCATTTTCAATTTAATTTTATTTTTTTATTATAAATAGCTATATAAATTTGAATTTAAATTTAAAAATTTTCAATTTGAATCAGAGTTTTAATTTTACTTCAGATTCAAATTTGTTTTTAAACATTCATTTTTATTTTGAGTTTTTTTTTAATTTTGATTGTAATTTTTAATTCCACTTTAAATTTTAATATCGATTAAATTTTTTTAATCCCAATCTCACATTACATTTAAAATTTTAAAATTTATTTTTTTGTTTTCAATTTATATTTAAGTTTGGATTTCAACACCAAATTCTTTTTTGAATTTATTATTTTATTTTCAAACACTTTTAATTTTAAATTCAAAATTTTAACTTCAATTGCATTTTCGTTTCAATTTCAATTTAAAAGTTTCATTTTCTATTTTAATTTAAAATTGAAATTTTCGATTCCCTTTTCACTTTTACTTCAAATTCTATTTTGATTTTAAATTTTTATTTTCACTATAGGTTTTTTTAAAAAAAAAATCTTTTTATATTTTTTTCAATTTAAAAATTTTAGTTTGATGTTTTTATTTTCCATTGCTATTTAGATTTTATCAAACTCAATTAATAGATTTGAATTTATTTTTCTTTTTTTCGATTATAATTTCATTTTTAATTAAAATTTGATTCTGTGTTTCATTTATATATCCATACATAAAAAATATATTTCATTTAATTTTATATATATATACAAACCACCCTAGAGTTTTTCAATTTTGGCAGAAACACACAAAAATCACGACAAAGAGATTGATCACAGATAAAATATTTTAGTTAATAAATTTATGTTTGTGTTAAATAATTTGTTTTTTTATAAAATTGAAGGGATTATTTATTAGGGATGTAAATAAAGGATAGGGTTAGGTGATGTGAAGATGATGATGGTGTTCCCATAATGGACACCATGAATCGGCCACAGAATCCCCAGTTTCTGAGCAAAGTACAGAGGATTTGGTGGCTTTAATACATTGCACTTGTAAACCAGTTGGTCCGGTCATCCATCACCTGCAACTTTCGGCTCTTTTCCGACACAAATTTGAAAATTCTCACACCCCTTCCCAATCACGTGTTTAATGTGATGCTGCCGTTTCCGCCTCCTTTTCAAACCGCATTAATACATTTTCAGAGAGCACAGAATTCAAGTAAAGCATCGACGGGGATGAAGATGGACGCACTTGGGGGAGTGAGGATCTGCGGAGGATCTGAAACCGAATCCCCGAGATACGTCCCTGCACCACAAACTAGGGCAAACCAGGAACAAACAAATTTGTCCCGCCACCCTCGCAGTGTGGTGCTTCATTCTAAAAGGGATTTCAAAAATACTTCGATGGTTTTATAGTTGATCAAAATTCATTTGAATGGGTTGTAAAAGTTTTTTTTTAATAAAAATAAGGTCAGGTTTGGCTTAAAATTAATTAATTTTATCAGTGCTACTAACCACACACCCGACCATGCAAAAAAGGAGAAGATGCATTTTGATGGTCTATGCATGGTTTGACTAACTATGCAAAATGAAAACAATGACTTAATTTTGTTAAGGGGGGTGACTTGCACATTGAACACATGGTTTGTTAAACCGTACAATATGTCAGATTTATTAAAAAAATTGACCACTTTTCCCTTCACGATTTAAACTCGCATTCCCCTCTTCTTCCCGTCATGCCCCTTCCTTGCCATGGAATCTTTTGTCCCCTTACCTCCTCGGTGTTCTCCCTTGATCAAAGGTAAATTTCATGGTTTGGATGCAAGGTGGATCTGAATCCAGTCAGACATGTTCGGGAGGAGATAGATGCTGGTCTCACTACCACAAAAACTATTTTACGCAACGTTACCTTTTATCATCACGAGTAAAAAAGTTCGAATAAAGGAAGTGTTTTTATCAGTACTAACAAAAAACACTGATAAAATATACTTTTAACAGCGCTAAAAAAACGTTGTTAAAGTACTCATTTATCTTTGGTTTTTTAACACTGATAAATGTACCTTTTTATCATCGCTTTTTTTAGCGCTGTTAAATGGACTCTCTTTATGAGTGTTTTTTTAAAAACAATGATACAGACCTCTTTTATCAGTGTTTTTTTACTAGCGCTGATAAAAGATATATTTCAAAAAAAATATTTTATTAAAAATAATATATTAATATATAAATATAAAATATGTTTTTTAAATATGTTTTAGATAAGGATAAATGGAAATTTAAACTTAATATATAAAATATTTAGCAAAAAATGCTTATGAAATAATTTAAAAAATATTTTTAATTAATAATTTTGTAATTTTTATCGAGTAATAATCATTTAATAACAATTTTAATATAAATAAATAAATAAATAAAAGTTCTAAAATAAGTTGAAAATACAACTCGAACTTTAAACGACCATAACTTTTGATTCAGATGTTTGTTTGGAATCTACCACATATCAAATCAAACCCTGCAACGAGTTCTACACCATAATTATTTTGGATAAATCCTCCATCACACTTTTGAAGGTCAAAAAAGGCTTAGAAGTCCACTAAAACTTAGTTTTTAGTCACGATATCCCAATCTTTTAAGAATCGATGGATTTTTTGGCACGTTTAAGGGGTCTTTTTGCCCTTTTTAGTGGAGGAATATTGATATTATGGATTTAAAATGTTATCATTTTTTACAATGTACTGTTATTTATAATCAAATATATGACAATATTTACATATTTTTTATATATTCACACATAAAAATTTATAAATAAATAATTAAACACATTTACATATAAAATATACTTCTCAATATATAAACCTTATCTAAATGAAAACTAATATCAATTTTATTTAAAATACAAATGTATGAATATTTATAGAGCTATACAATTATTATATATATAATGTTTATATATATGTATATATATATATATATTTGTGTGAGTATTGAAAATCAAATATATATTTTTCTGTATATTCTAATATATGTGTTTATAAGCACACACATACCCACACACATACATACACACACAAAACGCATTTTATAAATGTATTTAATATATATATATATATATATATATATATATATATATATATATCATAAAATACAAAAAAATAATACAGGTAAGTGGAAAAGACACTGGAGCATGAGGGGGAGGTCTGAGATTCGAAACTCAGGAGACACTACTAGAAATTCGGTCATTTGCTACAAGTCATTTGCGACGGGCCAATGACATGTCAAAAATAGTGTCTTTCCTACTATTATTTACTACGGAATATTAATTCCGTCGCAAATGATGATTTATTGCAACAAAATAAATAATCAGTCGCAAATAGTTTTGGCAGAAATTCTCGCCACCCAGCGCCAAAAGTAATCACGACGAGCATTTGCGGCGGATAATGAAATCCATCGCAAATGCTCGTCGTCTCGAGATTATTTGGGATGGAAATTAATGTCAATCGCAAATAATTTTGATGAAAAACTTTTGCGCTGACATTAATTTCGTCGCAAAAAACCCTATCGATTTAACACCCACACAACTCTCATTTCTTCCTCCTCTCCCTTCTCCTCCCTCTCCTAAACGCCTCTGCAAACCCTACCCGACCGCCCAATTCGTTGCAGCTCTGTGCAGCTCCGTTCTTCGCGATTTTTTTATATATTTCAGCTCAAATCTGCAAGGTACAGACTCCGCTTATGTTCTCCGTCAATTATTTTTTTCGTATTTTGGTTCAATGTTAAACATAGTGGTTTGGTAAAACCATATGTTTAGAATTTTATTTAATTTGCTTGATTTATTTGATATTTAAGATTGATGCAACGGTATTAATCTATTTTGATTTTAATATGGTTCGTTTTTTGCGTATTTTGATACAATGTTAAATATAATGGTTTGGTAAAACCCTAGGTTTAGAAATTTATCTGATTTGCATGCTTTACTTGATATTTAGAATTGACGCAACTGTATTAATCTCTATATTGATTTTAATTTGATTTGTTTTTTGCGTATTTTAGTTCAATGTTAAATATACTGGTTTGGTCAAACCCTAGGTTTAGAATTTTATTTGATTTGTATGCTTTATTTGATATTTCGGATTGACACAATTGTATTAATCTCCATTTTGATTTTAATCTGGTTCGTGTAATTTATTTTAATTGTTTTTTAGGTATTCAGCTAATTTTTTTAATTTTGATATTTATATGTATTTTGTATTTATATTTGTGTGTATATATATATAAGTATGTTTGTTTACCATGTTAACTTTGATATATGTTTGTGTATATATATATATACATATATGTATGTCTGTATGTATATTTGTATATATGTATATATAAATTTGAGATGTATATCTGTTTTAAAAAAATTGTCAAAATATATTTGATATATTTATATTAATTAATAAATCTTTTAATGTAAATACATATAAATAATACATTCTGATTAATTAAGATTTTTTTAATATAAATATATGTAAACAATACATTCTGAGTATACATCTATAAACGTTTTAAAAAACATGTAATTTGTTTAATATATATATATATATATATATAATTGTGTAATGTTTTTAATAGATACATACATACATACATACATACATACACACATACATACACACATACAGACACACATACATACACACATACATACACACACACACACACACACACACACACACACACACACACACACACACACACACACACATACATACACACATACATACACACATACATACACACATACACACACACATACATACATACATACATACATACATACATACATACATACATACATACATACATACATACATACATACATACATACATACATACATACATACATACATACATACATACATACATACATACATACATACATACATACATACATACATACATACATACATACATACATACATACATACATACATATATATCTATCTATATATATATTCACATGTTAATATACATAAATGTATATATCTGTATATATTAAAAACCTTGCAAATTTTTTAAAACGTTTATATACGTCTGCGTGTGTGTGTGTGTGTGTGTGTATCATAAACTTTACGCGTTTTTTTAAAAAATTTGCAAGGTTTTTAATATATACAGATATATACATTTATGTATATTAACATGTGAATATATATATATATATATATATATGTATATAAGTTGTAAAAAAACGTGTAATTTTTTTGATATATATATACAGACATAAACATATATAAACATTAAAAAAACATATAAGATTTTTGATAAATATATATATATATGTATATATGTATGTAGGTATGTATATATTTATTTGATATATATATTTGTTTAAAAAAACATGTAAACATATATTTGATTATGAAATCGTGTCATATATATATATATATATATATATATATATTAACATCTGAATATGTATATATAAACATTTTTAAAATACATGTAATATATATATATATATATATAGAGAGAGAGATTTGATATGTATATTTATTTAAAAAAGTGTGAGTATATATTTTATGTATTTATATTAATTATGAAACCGTGATATACATATATATAATAGTTATTAAAAATTTAATAATAATTTAAATAATTAATAATAATCGTTACATAATTTATAATAATTACTAATTAATTAGTCAATATCATTAATAAATATTAAATATTTATGTATGTTTATATCTATGTATATATAAATTTAATATGTATATTGGTTTAAAAAAATTATCAGATTTTTTTGGGTATATTTATATTAATTAAGAAATATTTTAATATAAATATATATAAATAATTATTTACTTAATATTAATAATAAATATTAAATAATAGTGTTAATTACAAAATATTATTAATAATTTGAAAAATTGACGAAATATATGAAAAGTTGTGGGTGTGTGTGCGTGTATGTATGTATATAGATTTGATATGTTAATTTGTTTGAAAAAACATGTAAAAATTAATTTGATGTAAATAGATTTGATTATGTGTTATATATATATATATAATGTATGAAATAAATAGAAATGAGTATTTTTTAAGAATGATGAGAAAATTAATTTAAAGAAAACATTTTAACTACACGTTGTTTATAAGAATTTTTATATTAAAAAACGTTAAAAAATTGGTTTAATGAAAAAATAATAAAAATTTAAAATATGTAATATTTATTAAAAACATAGTTAATAATAATTATGATAATTTTCCGTAATACTTTTTTAAAAAATATAAAAATTATAAGACTTATTAAAAATTCATAAAAAATATTAATTATTAAAAATATAGTATTAATTTAAATAATTTATAATATTTAATAATCAATGAGTCATTATTATTAATAAATTGTTAATATTACAGATTATTATAAAATCATAATAATAATTTGTAAAAAAATATAAATAAATAAATAAATAAATATATATATATATAAGTAAAAAAATCTATAAATAAATAAAAAATTACAGTAATAATAATCATTACATAATTTATAATAACTAATAATTAATTTTTTAATATTATTAATACATAGTAAATATTAGTGTTAAGGACAAAATATTGTTAATAATTTGAAAATATGAGGAAATTACGATTTTTTTTCAAAATTTATTAAAGAAATAATACGAGTCATTGTTAAATATTACTAATATTTATTATAAATTCAAATGTTATGACACACCTAAGGTACACCCCACATCCCGGGCCCAACGATGGTCTCCAATTTTTCATACGATACATAGTTTGAAAGATATTTAAATTCTTTATAAGAAATTATAATAAAAATATTAAATGAATTACTCTCGCGTGCAATGTAATTAAACACCCTACACACACATATGTAATGTCACATCTAGGATAAACCTCACATCTTAGACCTAACGGTGGTATCAGATTTCTCATGAGACAATGTTCGAGAGATATTCTATTATTTTCAAAAAATAGTGCATGTCTTATATAATATATTTAATATTGTTATTTTATTTACGCCGAGCCTCTATGGGCCCCGTAATCCAGTGCTAACCCAGTGCTGCATTCTGATCATATTTCATAGAATATTTCAAAGTGTTAAAATATAATAATAATTTGTAATTAGTCAAAATGATCTATAATAATTGTTTTTATTTTGTTGTTTTTAGATAACTACGGAATCGAGAAGTAGACACCAGTATCTATTACGTGCTCGTGATTGGATAAATAATCACAAAAAATCCAAATGGATCTAGTTTAAATCATGTATACATTGAAGGTGTTAAAGCCTTTATATAATTTACATTGTCAAATTCAGATTTTGTTTCTAAAGGAACAATTAAATGCCTGTGTCAGAAATGTGATCTTAGGACATTCGAAACATTTGATAGTGTTGGACTTCATCTACTGCATTTCGTTTTTTTGAAAGATTGTATTTTTTGGTATCAACATGGTGAAAAGAGTTCAGTAGAAAATACAAATTTTTTGGTTCCAGATCCATCATTTTAGAATTTAATACATGAGGCAGCTTGTTCTTCTATTCCTAAAATATCAACTTAGAATGATATTCCAAATCCTGAATCAGAAGCTTCTCAGTTTTACAATTTTTTGAAATCTGCTGAGAAGACCTTATTTCTAGGAATCTAGATGAGCAAACTTGAAGTTGTTACAAAATTTATGACTATTAAATCAGATTTTGGAATGTATAATAGTTGTTTTGATCATATTTTATCTTTGGTTAAGTCTTTGTTGCCTGACAGAAATACATTATCTGCAAGTTTCTATGAAAGTAAAAGGTTGGTTCATAATTTGGGTCTAAGTTATCATAAGATCCATGCATGTTCAAATGACTACATCTTATATTATGGTGACTATGAATCTTTGGTTAATTATCCAACATGTGGAGAATCGAGGTATAAAGAGGCACAACAAGGAAAGTCCAGAGTTCTCGTGAAACTATTGATATATTTTCTAATTAAACATCATTTATAGCATTTATTTATGTCTCACAACATAGATGGATTAATGATATGACATAAATCAAATATTTTTATCAAAAAACCTTAAATCATCCATGTGATGGTGATTCATGAAAACATTTTGATCAGACGCATCCTTTTTTTTGCTTTAGAACCTCATAATATACGATTGGGCCTTTCTACTGATGGTTTTTGTCTATTTGGTGCTTACAAAAGTCAATATTCTTGTTGAACTATTTTCATTACTCCTTACAACTTGCCTCCTTGGATGATGATGAAGGAACCATATATATATTTGACGTTGTTAATTCCAGGACATCCAAAGAAGAATATTGATGTTTATTTGAAACTACTAATTGATGAGTTAATTTCACTATGGAACAACGGAGTGACTACATTTGATATAACTGCAGATTAGAATTTTATATTGAATGTTGCATTAATATGGATGATCAATGAATTTCCGACATATGGTATGTTATCTGGATGAAGCACACATGGTCTAAAATCATGTATGTACCGCATGATTGAGAACAAAGTGTTTATGCTTTGTAATGAGATAAATGTTAGTTATTTTAACTGTCATTTGAGATTTCTTCTTGTGGATCACCCTTTTCGAAGGAATAAAATTAATTTTATAAAAGGTAGAATTGAAATAGATGAACCTCTAGTAGTTCTCTCAGGTAATCAGGTAAAATATATTATCTCTGCATTATCTCATGTTACTTTTGGACCAACCACAAATGGGAAAAAGATAAATGGTTTTGGGAGAGATCATAATTGGATAAAACATTGTATTTTTTGGGACCTTCCATATTGGTCTGATTCGTTGGTTCATCACATGTTAGATGTAATGCATATTGAGAAGAATGTTTTTGATAACATGTTTTATACCATGTTGGACACACCTAGTAAGACCAAAGATAATGTAAAGGCACAATTAGATCTTATGCAGACTTGCAGACGTCCTAAACTTGAATTATTTGAAGATGAAAGATCACAAATATTAAGGAAGCCAAGAAAAGCTTACTCACTTAGTAAAAAAACTGTTTATTATTCAGTTAATGGATTAGATATTTGAGATTACTAGATGATCACTACTAGAAAAATAACACATACCAACAGTTTGGAACCGTTGGTATAGGCCTCCAAACTGTTGGTATAGCCTATACCAACGGTTTGGAGAACCGTTGCCAAGTAAGCCGTTGGGATAGGTCTATACCAACGGTTTTGCGAAAACCGTTGGTATAGACCTATACCAAAGGTTTTGGAAACCGTTGGTATAAGTAATATGAAAATCTATACCAACGGTTCCGTTGGTATATGTATTTCAAAAAAAAAACATTCGCTGGGATTTGATCCCAGGACCCCTAGTTTATCATTGAACGACTTAACCACTAACCTAACATGACTTTTGTGAACATAATTACAAAAATATATATATGTATTGTCATAATTATTTTAAATTTTGATTTATATAATGTTCTCGGTAAGAAGATATGATAAAAATTCTCAGGACCTATACCAACGGTTTTGATAACCGTTGGTATAGTTCTTGATTCTGGAATTCATTCTGGGTTGGTGGTTGATTTCTAGGGGACCTTTCCCAATGGTTTTGGCAAACCGTTGGGATAATTATACCCTTTCCCAACGGTTTGGACAAACTGTTGGGAAAGGTTTCCACAAAGTGGACTTTTCCCAACGGTTTTCCAAAACTATTGGGAAAGGGTATACCTATCCCAACGGTTTGGACCGTTGGGAAAGGTGGCCACAAAGTGGACATTTCCCAACGATTTACCAAACCGTTGGGAAAGCCATACCCTTTCCCAATGGTTTTCCAAAACTGTTGGGAAAAGTGGCCACAAAGTGGGATTTCCCAATGGTTTGGCCAAACCGTTGGGAAAAAGGACGTATACCAACGGTTTTTACAAACCGTTGGTATAGAAGCGTTGGGAAAAGTCAGATTTCCAGTAGTGGATTATTCTTTTAATTTGTCTCGTTGCGTCAAAAATATGAATATTACTAGGTTAAAAAGTCATGACTGTCATGTCATAATTGAAATATTACTGCCTGCTGGTCTTAGAGGGTTTTTGAATTCTTCAATCTGGGATGCGTTGACCAAAATATCATATTTTTTCCAAGATATTTGTGCAGCAACATAAGATTATAATGCATTGAGTTTTCTATAAAAAGTTGTTTTAATTTTATGTAAATCGAAGAAAATATTCCAACCGAGCTTCTTTGATTTCATGGAACATTTAATATTGCATTTTCTATATGAAGCTAAATATGGAGGGATAGTACAATTTTGGTGGATGTATCTATTTGAGAGTTGTATGAAAAAATTAAATAAGAAAGTACATAATAAAACATCAGTTGAAGGGTCGATTGTAGAATCATACTTGCAGGAGGAAATTTCAAATTTATGCGCTTATTATTTTCAGTCGGAATATCCTTCAAAACATAATCACATGGGTCACAATGAGACAAAAGTTGATGATACCACAGACCATCAGTTGTCAGTTTTTAATCAGCCCAGACATGGTTTTAATGGTTATCATGAGCAATGACTTATAGATGAATAACCGTACATAGCTCATACTTATGTTTTACTGAATTGTGAAGAAATGACACAATTTGTGCAGTAAGTACTACTTTTTTATTATTTTGTTAAATATTTATAAAATATCTCTTTATTTAAATTAACTTTTTTGTTGACTATATGATGACGATATTAAAAAACAATTTACACAAATTACATCTGCTGCTCCTGAAGAATGTTAGAAACAAAATTTTTCATATTGGTTTCAAATACTGGTAAGTTAAGTTTATTTCAATGGAATAATAAATCAAATTTTCAATTATATCTATTATTAATAATTTTTATTATTTACAGGTAACATAACATGAAAATAAAATTGACAATCAATTATGTGTGCTCAAAAACCCTCCATCAAAATTGGAAAAATCTTACAATGGGTATGTGGTTAATGGATTTAGATTCTGTACATGCATATATGGTGAATCAAAGAAATAAATGAATAGTGGGGTTAGTTTAAAAGGATACCATCATAAGGAAAGTGAAGTTGGATTTTATGGTATATTATATTAAATAACTAAGTTATGTTATCTGAGACCAAATTATGTTATAATGTTTAAATTTCACTGGTTTGATACTGATCAGGGGTTGTGAGTTCATCCACAACATAGAGTCGTTGAAATTAAATATAACAGTCTTCTTGCATCAAATAAACCATTTATGTTGTCATATCAAACACATCAAGTTTACTATGAAAATTATTCTGATGTTTCGAGAGATTTGAAGGATTGGTGGAGTGTGATAAAAGTGAAATCACATGATAATCAGTTTATTGAAAATGAAAATGTGTTTTTAGAAGTGCAACATATTGAAAATTTTAAAGATACATCCCAAAATATATCTCTTACCCGACGGGATATAAATATCGATGATGAAACCCCATAGTTAGGGGCCGATGATATAGATAATTTTGATTAAGTAATAAGAGATGATGAAACTAAAAGTCATATGAAAGTTGACAATGTTGAAGATGAGTAAAAAGACATTGATGTTGACGAAAATGGTGATATAGATGATAATTGATGTATTATATTCAGGTCTTTAATTACAGGTAATGATCATATTATGATATTTATTAGTTTTTTAAATTTCATATTTGTATTAACAATATGTTATAATTAACATTATTTTATTCTGACATTTATCAGTTTTTTATATTTCATATCTATATTAATAATCTCTTACCGGTAAGAATATTTATTTCATATGGATGGAGATGATCCTGAAGATCTATTACGTTCTCTCACTGATGCTAGAATTCCTGATGATAATCATGATTCAGCTCTACCTCCTCAGGCTGGTGCACCCACTAGGAGGGGGCACGATCTTGATCGATTACTGATTCCAGATCCTATTCCAGAGAGATGAACATCAGTTTATTTTGATCCTAATTTATAGAGGTATGTTTAATTGTTTATAATATTTATTTTATATTAACTAAATGTATTAATTTTTATAATAATTTTATAATTATATATTTGTTTCAATTTGCATAGTTTTTTTTTGCATTTAGCCATTAGACATGCTGGTGTGATTATGAGAAATTATTTTTTCGAGCCATGTGTGTCATGGGACCTAGTACCCATCACCGTGCATGACCAGATGTTCGACCATAATATTGTACATTATTAAATAATATATACTTTTTAAAAATTTATTGAATTACTAACATATTTTTTTAATTTTCTTGCTGAATTTAATTTCTTCTATTTATATCCAGATAGGTCCTATCCGAAAGGAATGGTATAATTGTATTTGTGAACGTTTTCTTCAGTTTCAACACAATATTAGAAAGCGAGCTATAAATAAATCTTATGCTACCATTTTTGATCATTCTTGCATCTCCCATCAGCCTAACTATATATCAGCTTAGGTATGGGATGAGTTGTGCTCCTTCTGGCTAGGAGAGAATTTCAGAATGAGATCATCAGCTGGACGTTAGAGCTGGGAGAGGAAAGAGGTCACCCATAGGGATGAGAGTCATACATTTGGCATACATCGATGACATATGGTAAGTGATATTATTTATTAATATATATATATATATATTTTAACTATAATATGTTTGTTATATTATACAGGCCACTAATGACCCATATATTACAGAGTTTGATGTTTATAAAAAGATGTATACTGATCCCCATACAAGAGAAGTTGTAGCTGAACAACAACACCATATTGTGTTTAGTGATTTTGTATAAAAATGTCATGAATATTAATATTATTATTATTTTAATTTGTCATTATATTTAAAGGAAACATATGAGGTTGTGACTTCTCATTCATATGAGAGTCAAGCTAATACTGAACAAGATTTCACTGCTGATTTGGGTTTCGATGAGGGGGCTTGGATACAGGTGACTTCGAAGAGTGTCGAGAAAGGTTGATTGATTGGTATTGGTTCTTGACTAACACCTATGAGTTATTATGGTACTTCTGTGATGACATCAGTGAGTGCGAAGAGAGCCCGTGGAGAGTCATCATTGACATCGTCGTCCGCTGCATAGTATGAGGAGAGGTTGAGAACTCAGGATGAGATGATATATTATATGTAGAAGGAGAGGGAGGAGGAGCATGGGTAGTAGTGTCTGAGAGATGATCAGATGATGGAGTATATGCGGCGACTTGTGCATGGCATTGGTATGAAGTTTCTTCCCCCTAGTACTTCGAGTGATCCTCCTCCACCTGATGCGAGTTGATGACTTATAAAGATTTTATGACTATTTTATAATTTGGTATGATAGGCATATTATATTTGAAATGATGTATTACTTTTATGTGTGTTTTAATTTTTTAATTTTTTAATTTTTTTTAATGATTTTTAAATATTTGTAAATTTATCAATTATTTTTTATATTTTTAACTTTTTTTAATTAATTTTAAATTTTTTAATTATTCCTAAATATATTCAATTGTCTAATTATTTATATTATTTTTCAATATATTTAATTTTTTAATTAATTTAAATAATTTTAATTATGTTTAAGTATATTTATTTTATAATTTTTGTAAATTAATTTTATTTTATTTAATATTTTAATTATATATATATATTTAATTCATTTTATTTTATTTTTTATTTTAAATTAATTTTAATTATTTCTAATTTTATTTTTTTTGAAAAAATTAATATTTGCGATGGATTATTCATTCGTCGAAAATAACTTTTTGTGACGGATCACCGTAAAAGAATTTTAAATAATATTTCGAGAATGTTTTGCGATGGATTGCATATCCATCGCAAAAAAGGATTTCTGTGATAGACCATAAAAAAAAATCACATTTGTGATGCCCTTTTCCGGGATGAGTTATTTGCGACGAACACCCATCACAAATGACTTTTTGCAATGATAATCTGTCACAATTATCTAAAATTACTATTATGAGAGGTAGATGTGCACGGGCGGTTGAAGGATGACATAATGCTGTTAAAGGGGGGGGGGGGGTAGTGCTATTAAAGGGTAGGGGGGTGTGGTAGTGCTGTTAAAGGGTGGAGGTGGGAGGCTAGAGAAGTGCTATCGGGGGGGGGGGGGGGGGTCAGGTGCTGATAAAAGGGAGTTGTTCCACCCTATACAAATTTCTTTTAAAAAATACCATTTTTTGACTTTTATCATCTCTTTTTTTAGCGCTGATAAAATGGGTATTTATCAATGCTTTTTTAGCGATGATAAAAGGGACACCCTTTTTAATAGCTCTTCGATTATCAGTGCTTTTTTAGCACTAATAAAAAAATATATTTCTAGCGCTTTTAAAATCCATATATGTAGTAGTGTCTGACCATTAATAGAAAAAAACCCCAAATGAAAGGGGTAAAAAAATATGGGAAAATAGAAGGATATAACTATGGTAAAATTCTAGTACAAATTCTCTCTCAATTACAAGAAGAAAACACTCAAGAAATTCTCTCTTGAATACGTGGAGAAACACTAGGAAAAATACACTCTATATCTAGAGTAGCTAGATGTAAAAAAAACTTTTCTCCATGATGACCTTGATGAGGAAATCTATATGCTCCAACTAGAAGGTTTTGCTGAAGAAGGTAAATAAAACCTGGTTTATAAGTTGAAAAAATCTATTTATGATCTCAAACATGCATCGAGGTGTTGGTACAAAAGTTTGATTCATATATCATGAGATTTGGATACAACAGAATTAATTTAGATCCTTGTGTATATTTCAAGGGTCTAGATGGTAATGATTTTATCATTCTATTGTTTTATGTGGATGACTTGTTGGTTGTAGGCTCCAATAATGATAAAATCCAATAGATGAAGGAACAGTTGGATAGGGAGTTTGATATGAAGGACTTGAGACCCATAAAAAACATTATTGGGATGCAGATTTACCAAGAAAGGAATAATGTAAAGATTTGTCTTTCACAAAAGAATTACTTGAGGAAATTCTTGAAATGTTTCAACATGAAAGACTGTAATCCAATTTCAACCCCTCTTCCTATTAATTTCAAGTTGTCCTCAATGATGAGTCATATTAGTGAAGTAGAGAGGATGAAAATGTATTGAGTGTCATATGCATCAGTAGTGGGGAGTCTAATGTTCGTTATGATTTGTATTAGACCTAATATTTAACTTGTTGTGAGATCAGTTAGTTGGTACATGGAGAATCCATGAAGGTAGCATCGGAACATGATGAAGAGGATCCTAATATACATCAAGGAGACCTCAAATGTTTATTTATGTTATGGATGATTAAATTTTATAATCATAGGCTATATTGATTTAGATTTTGTAGGAGATTCTGACCGGAGGAAATCCACTACTAGTTATGTACTTACTCTTATAGGGGGACCTATGAGTTGGATTTCTAAATTACAGTCTATTGTGGACTTATCCCTGACCGATGTGGAGTATATAGAAGCTACATGATCTTTCAAAGAGGAGATTTGGATAAAAAGGTTGTCATAGGATGTCAATAAAAAATAGGAGAATATCTCATTGTTTTGTAACAGTCCGATCACCTTACACATTGCAAGGAATCCATATTTTTATTCTAGGAAAAAACACAATGGTGTAAAATATCATTTTGTTTGAGATGTGGTGGAGGAAGGAAGTGTGGATATGGATAAAATCTAAACTAAAGAAAATCTGATAGATTTCATGATGAAGAAGATTGGTTCCGATAAGTTTATATGGTGTATATCCTCGAGCGGCCTTGCAGAGACATAAGAAGCATGTTTGGAAGATAGAAAGGATGTGTAGAGATGTGATTGGTACTTAATCAAATATTCAAGTGAGAGATATGTTGGAATACTTTTGGAGAGAGAAAATAATACTAATGGTCATCGCATTCAATTCATTCAAAGAGGGTGGCACCCTACCTTTATTTCTCTATTTAATTTTATTAAAGGAATTTAATTGAGGGGAGACAAAAGGAGGGTGAGGGAAGGCTATAAAATGGGATCTCCCCCAATGGTCTTCATCATCGGATTCTCAAGCAACAAATATTTTTCTTCAAGTGTAGTATTCTACGAGGTGTTTCTTCACATATTCAAGCAAGAATTTCTTGAGTGTTTTCTCCTTGTAATTGAGAGAGTCAACTCTAAAAAAGAAGACAGTTCTCTATCCTCTTTCAATAAGAAATGATAAACATTGCACTCAGTGACATAATCTGAGTGCCATATTAGTGCTCTTTTCTCTTGATTTGACTATCATAGTCTAGGATCATATAGTATATGATCATTGTACTTTAGTAATGCCTCAAAGGAAGCTGGTTATTCCTTTGTTTCATCCTCCACCTTGACAATTATAGTTTTTGTAATTTTTTTCTTAGTGTTTTTATCAATCCTCATTTTCACCTTGTCTTCTGCAAAAATGACATATTTTCTGAATATAAGTTTGTGGGTAGTGGGATACCACAAATGATACCCCTTCACACCACTAGCATATCCCAAGAAGATACATTCCCTGGATCTTGAGTCCAACTTTGATCTTTTTTTGTCATTAAATAGTGAACATACAGGACTTTAAAAAGTATGAAATTGAGAATAGTCAATAGTTTTACCAGTCCACATCTTCATCAGTGTCTTCAGATCAATTGCCACTAAAGGGGGTAAATTGATCGCATAGCAGGTGGTATTTAATGCTTCTGCCTAGAATGTATTGGTAACTCCTACAGTCTTTAGCATCACCCTTGTTCTATCCAACATGGTTTTATTCATCTACTCTGCCACTCCATTCTGTTGAGGAGTGTATGCCACTGTGAACTATCTCTTGATGCCTTCCTATTGAAGAAAATAATCAAACTTCTTACTTATATATTCCCCACCATTTTCAGTCCTAAAAAACTTGATCTTATTTTTAGATTCAATCTCCTTCTGTGCTTTGAATGTTTTGAAGACTTCAAAGACATCCACTTTCCTCTTGATTGAAAACACCCAAAATCTCTTGGAATAGTCATCAATGAAAGATACAAAGTACCTTGATCCTCCCAAGGACATAATCAGTGATTTCCAAACATCAAAATGCATCAAATACAAGATCTCTTTGCTCCTTGTCAGTGACGTTCCAAACATCAACTTGTGATTACTCAAAACACAATAATTTTAAAATGGTAAGGATACCTTCATAATCTTGGATAGAAACTTATGATAAAAAAGAATCTTTAGGACTTGTTTGGACATATGACTAAGATTTTAATTCCATAACATCATAAATACTTCGGTCTAGGTAGTTGATGCGACAACCATCTCTGCTTCCTTGTATGTTTCACCCATAAGCACATATATGTTCTTTGAGACCTTCTCCGCCTTCATCACCACAAGAGCTCCCTTCAAAATCCTAATAATCCCTTTCCCGGTGCATGTATTGCATCTAATATCATCAAATTGTCATAAGGACAAAATGTTCTTCTTGAGGCTCTGCACATGGCATACTCCTTGAATGGTTCAAACTATGTTATCATGCATCTTCAGTATGATGTCTCCGAATCTAATGATATTCAATGTATAATCATTCCCCATGTGCAAAAGTCCTTCTTGGATAGTTTCATATTGATAAAACCATTCCCGTAGAGATGTAATGTGCGATATTTCTCCATAGTCAATAATCCATGTAACATCAAGATGCTATCTACCTTTAGTATGTAGGTTCTAAGCACATCAGAAGTGTGCGATGGGTCATGCCCAACTTTGATTTTTTACATGATTGATGATTAATTTGAGATATTACACAACATTAAACATCATGATCAACGAAATTAAATCAAATAAATATAAAAGGGATAAAATTCTAAAACCAGAGAGAGGATCATCACATATTATTTATAATTAATTTAATTAATTAAAGAATTACCTTGATGGAATTATTTATTTTTTGATGAATCTGACAATAGATATGAATTTTATTGTAGTTACATTTTAGGAATCAAAGCATATTCCCTCTAGCAGTGATCCACATGTGTTCAAAAAATATCTGAATGCCGCCATAGGATTCTCTGAGTGCTAGCACGATAGATTCTATCGCTTGCGTCGTCTACCTTTGATCTCCTCAAGAATCACTTCCAAAGCGTTCTTATGAATCTCTCTTAGATTGAGAGTAGGAGGAAGAGGATGGTCACTCTCCGTTCTTGGGAGCATTCTTGGATAAGAAATCTCTCTAAGGCTTGAGATAATTATCTAAATTCATTGTGCACAACCAAAACCAAATGAATTGTCTCTCAGATAAAATAATATAATTGGATTTATATATAGCTAGGGTTAGAAGTAAATAATTATAAATTTCCCCCTTATTATTCATTTAATCCCCACATAATCCCATGTCAAATAATAATAATAATAATATTATTTTTTGATATTATCTTAACATGAAAATTAAATTAAATATTATTTAATTAAATAATATTCAATATTTATTATCACTCATGAGACCATTAAACTCAGTCCGCCATTTCTCCAAAATATTTATCAGGCATCAAATAATGACTATTTATTTATTAAATAAACATC
Organism: Viscum album; assembly: GCA_963277665.1. Lineage (NCBI taxonomy): Eukaryota > Viridiplantae > Streptophyta > Magnoliopsida > Santalales > Viscaceae > Viscum > Viscum album. Next base: position 642,096,044 of record OY728123.1, read on the forward strand.
ACTGCATTATTATCTAATGAATAAATGAATATTATATTCACTAAATAGAAAATAAAAATTTATTAAATATTCCACTCACATTATATTCTCTTGAATAACTGGTGATATAATATATGAGATCTAGAAAACATGAATAATTATTAAACCACATGCATGAATAATATTTATTTAACTTGTTAAATAATAAATAATAATAATATTATTTAATTGAGATTCTGGATACACTTAGTGTGTGACCTTCTTGGTGTCTTTCTCAGTGGCATTAGGTGAAGCAGCCTAAAGTCCAAGGTTAGCATCTAGCAACACGCCAAGGCACCCATAGAGAAATAAGTTAATGCTAAAATTTCATAATACCTCATACAGATGCTTACTATGTAATATAATCCCTTTATCATAATATTTCTAATCAAGAAGGTTGTATGCCAGTGCCATCAATCTATGTGCTCAATGTCTCTTTCTTTGAATTCTTGGAAATTGAACTTGGATATAGAACACCATGCCCATGGATTTGTTTAGGCTATATTAATTCCATCAAAGGGATTGGGATATCAACTTTTGTTAAAGAATAGAAGGGAAAAATCCTTTCTCACGTTATTCATTAATGCAATATTACTCATGATTCACCCAATGTATCATACCTCACCGTGAACATATTTCATCATGGTTTTCATCAATACATAAAAGTACACAACTCATAATACTCATTAATAATAATCTTAAAGTCTAAATACCAATATATATTTCCATAGACCGGAACATCCAATGACACATATAAATGTGGATTTCCTACTGGCGAGTCTCGTTCTCATAATATCTTACTGGATATTACCAAGGACGTACACCATAAGAAGGTGCCTCAAAGTCCTATGAGTCTACACCAATGATAGTTTGTATCATTTTCCCCTCAAATGACATCATATATCTATAGAACATATATTTAAGAATAGTTTCGTAGCACTTTTAGGTTCTCATCATAGTGGGTAACTATTATGACCATTTATTGCGTCAGCTACTTTTAGGACATTATCAAACACTATGTTACGTATAAGAACAATAATGATGTGATAATAATTTTATTAATATTCAAAACTATGAATACAAGTTATCATAAAGTACACAGAAGTTATTTCTAGGGCACCAACTCCAACAGAATTATACTTGTACTAGATCCTACTGCTAAAAACCTTCAATACGCTAGCTCTAAAATGATACTCATGCTTCTTATGAGATATTCCTTTAGTATAGGGGTCCACTACGTTCTCTTTTGTGGATAATCTACTCACTATAACTTCAACCCTTTGAGAAAAATCTGTTAAGAGGTGATACTTATAGAGTATGTTCTTTGTCCATTGGTGTGACCTTGGATCTTTTACAAGAGCCACCACTGCTGTATTATCACAATATAATATGATATGGTATTTAATTTTAGGTACCACATCAAGCTCCTAGAAAAAATTCCAAATTTGAACAGCTTCCTTGGTTGCATCAGAAGCCGTTATATACTCAGAACCCACTGTAGAATCAATGACAACTGTCTGATTTGAAATATCCCAGCTCAAAACTCCTCTATTTAGGTAGAAAACATATCATGACTGTGAATTCAGATCATTTTTATCTATCTAAAAACTATCATCAATATAACCCTTGATGAACAAATCCTCTTATCCTTCATACACCAGGAACATATCCTTAGTTATTCTCAGATACTTAACGATAACCTTAACAAAAAACCAATGTTATTGTCCTAAATATTCATGATATATTCCTACCATGATCAGTGCATAGGAAACATTAAGTCTAGTACATAACATGACATACATGATTGATCCTATCATAGAAGATTATAGGATCTTACTCATTCTCTATTTCTAATGCTATGTATGAGGACACATTTTATTAGAAAGATGAAAACCATGTGATACTAGAACCAATAACCTCTTGGATTCTTCTATACTAAAAATATTTAGTATTTGTTAAACATATTTACTTTTAATTATTCCAATAAACCTCTTGGATCTATCAGGAATGATCTTTATCACTAGAATATAGCCCACTTCACCTAAGTCCTTCATGGAGAAACGTTTGTTTAAATAGTCCTTAATATACTTTAAGATTGGTATGTTGTTTCCAATAAGTAATATTTCATCAACATATACTACTAGGATAATTACCACATTCCCACTAAACCTTTTGTAAACACACAACACTCATTCATTATTAATAAAACCAAATTATTTTATGGATTCATAGAATCGAATGTTCCATGACCTAGATGATTACTTAAATCAATAAATGGATCTATGCAACATAAAAATACTTTTGGAATAACCTAGAGTCACAAACCTTTATAGTCTTGTCATATATACATTTTCCTGAAGGTTCCCATTCAGAAATGCAGTTTTAACATCCATATGAAAAATCTCATAGTCATGGTAAGATTCTATAGCAAGTAGAGTTTTGATGTATTTAAACATGGAAAACAGTGAAAAGGTTTCATAATAGTCAATTAATTTATGTTTTTAAACCCCTTATCCACTATAATTTCTTTATAGGTACTTAATTTACCTTCCATGTCCAGTTTCCTCTTGAATACCCATTTACATTCAATGGGTTTACATCAATTGGCATATCAACCAGAACCCAAATTTGGTTATGATACATGGAATCCATTTCATAATTGATGTATTATTTCCATCTTGTATCTTTTGAGCTCTATAATGCCTCCTTGTTGGGTAGAGGTTCATCATTGTCAACCAATAATGAGTCAACCTCTTCAGTGACTAGAAAACCATATATATCTACTTATCTTACCTCTCTTATACTTCTACACAGTACTTGTGTTTCAGAAACTTCTTCTTCTATGGAGACCTATGGAATCTGTTCCTATACCAACTCTTATGTATCTTGAGCATCAAATTCATCAAATTCAATATTTTTCCCACTATCCCTTTTGAGGATTTTATTTCTATTAAGAAAGACAACTTTTCTAGTGACAATCAATTTCTTTTCTGAGGGGTTGTATAGGTAGTATCTCTTTGTTTCCTAGGGATACCCTATAAATATACACTTTGTGCCTCAGGGTGCTAGTTTGTTTCCTGAAAATACCTTAACAAATTCCTCGCAATCCCATACACGTGTGTCTAAAAAAATGGGTTTCTTTCCACTCCATATCTTGAAGGGAATTCCATTTTCCTCTTTATTTGGTACTTGGTTTAATGTGTATACAAAATTTTGTAATTCATATGCCCAAAAGGATAATATAAGATCTGAATGGCTTATTATCGACCTAACCATGTCTAACAAGGTACATTTCCTCCTTTCACTAACACCATTCCACTATGGTGTGTAAGGTGGAGTGAGTTGAGATAGAATACCAAACTCTCATATAAAGTTGATAAAATATTTGTTAATATATTCAACACCTCGATCTGATCAAATATTATTTATCTTCTTTCCAAACTAATTCTATACTTCATGCTTGAATTCCTTGAATTTCTTAAAGGACTTGGACTTATACCTCATCAAGTAGACATAGTCATATCTACTCAAGTCATTATTAAAAGTTATAAAGTAAGAATATCCACCTCTAGCTTCTACTGGAAATGGTCCACACACATTAGTGTGTTACAATCCTAAAATATTTATGTCCCTTTCGCCCTATCTGAAAAATGGTGGTTTAGTCATTTTTCCTTGTAAACAATCATGGAATATTTCAAATGGTTTTATATTAGAATAGTCAAAATAACCACCTTGACAGAGCTTTATCCAATGCTTCTCATTTACAAAATGAAGACGGTGATTCCATAATTGGGTGTTATATGAGTCATGTGAACATGATTTATTTTCAATTTCCAACACTTGTTTTTTTAAAATTTAATACATAAAGACCATTATTTAAATATTACATACCATAGCATATGTTTTACTTATAGAAGAAACAACTTTTATTTCCAAACTTAAAAATAAACCCATCTTCATCTAGGAATGATACAGAAATTATGTTCTTGGTAACTGTCAGTACATAATAATAATATTTTTAAAACCAAAATCATTCACATTGGTAATGAAATATGGTAGTCACCAATGGCTAGGACAACCATCACCACACCATTAGAAGCTCATAGATCCACCTCTACTATAACAATATTTCAAAATTTACTTGGTTCCTATATTTGGATACAGATGTGATCACCACAAGCTGTATCTAATACCCAATGTGTAGATATTGAAAGATTACACTCAATAATGAACACATCTTTAGGTTCCCCTTTCTTCTGGATGCGGTTCCTCTTCCAGTGGCCTAGCTTTCCACATGCCAAACATATATCCTACTTTTCCTTTCCTTGTCTTTGGATCTTTTTATTCTTGGAAGGATGGTGCTTGGTAGCTTTAGACTTGTTATGATTCTTAGACCCCTTTTCCTTGTTCTTTATTTAATTATTCACCATAAGGATCCCAAATTTATCATGCCCCATTTCCTTATCCATTTGGAAAATCCAAGTAAGAATTTTTGAAAGACTCCTCTCATTATTACTCATATTGTAATTAATAATGAAACTAGATAAGGTCTTAGGTAGTGATGAAAGTATGAGATTTTTATGTAAATCATCCAAGAATTTAATTCCTAAAATGTCTAAGCATTAAATGTAGCCAATAAGATTGAATAAATGAGGCCCAACTGGCATAGACTCTCCAAGTTTATTTGTAAACAAAGAAATGAATATCTCATACCTCTCTTATCTTATCTTCCCTTGATAGATATCCTGAAGGAAAGACATCATGATATATGAATTCATGTCCTCATGTTGCTTCAAAATATCATTGGACATGGATGATAACATGAAACACTGAACATACATAGAGTCATTCAGATGTTTCTCAAAGAGAGATAGATCTTAATCACTTGCCTCTTTACTAGGCACATTAGGAATAAGTTCTTCTTGCACATATAATTTCCTTTCACGGTGAACGATAACACATAAGTGACTTTTCCACTCTTTCAAATTTGTATCGTTGAGAAGATAATTCTTCTCTAGTATGGATCACATTGATATGTTTGAATTTGTTTTAATGTTTTTTCTAAAAATAAGATAAGTATAATTTTAGTACTTTATCTGATAAAATTTCAATAAATAAATAAATATTATATTTATTAGTCTCCCACTATTTTATCAAAACCCAATAGCCCTCACTATTGGATTTAGAATATCCTATTTCTTAGAAATTATAGTGAAAAAGATTCATATTACCTTTATCATTACCCCAACTTTGGTTGGTCAAGAAATTTGAATGGTTTTATGTAGGAATTCCAAATTCCAGTTGCATTAACTTACAGTTTCTTGATCTGTTGAGTGGAATCCCCAATCTTGAAATCCTTAAATTGGATTTCCTCAACCCTTTACTCTTAGTAACACTAATTCCTTCTTTAGAATTCAACCCTTGATGTGAAATAAGTTAAGTCAACTCAAAACCTCAAGTTAAAATTTTTCGATAATTGAAAGCACCCCAACTTTTTCTGGTCAATCACTTTGAACTATGGTTCGATTTTAACTAAAGTAGTGTAAGGCTATACCAAATTAATATATATTATTAAGAGATTTTATCCTTTATGTGTAAATTTATAATTATTATCTTTATCAAATTCTTATTAATATTAAGTGGACTTACTTAAGTGATTAACCATGTCTTTAGATAATATTTACATATAAACCAATTTATTTTAGTTCTATCTTACATGATTGTTAATTTAATTAATTCATGTGATCATTATAAAACATCCATAATGAAACAACCATGAAAATTGACAGAAATAAAATAATAAAGCGGTATGATTTTGATCTTTTACTAATGGCCAGTTTATCTAGTGGTTGATAAAATAACCATTGACCTAGGGAAAAAACACCTTAAACTAATTAAGGTTCATGTTACAGATTTCCACCTTTCCACCTATGTATCTCTCTTGGATTGGTTTCACCTCGACTCTAAACTTGAACCACCTCCACTAGCTTGGGAGCTCCATCCATTACATATGCTTTTACTCACACACAAGTGAGGAGAAAATGGTTTACATTATCAAAACTATGGGCACACATGACCTTACATAATAAGAGGAGTGAAGGCATGTGGGTCAACAATTTAATTTAATAATAAATTAAATGAAACCAATCACATAAAAAGGTCTAGTCTATGCTCATGATCATCTGCATACATGAAAGAAATTATGTATTTAATAAAAATAGCATTCAATTATTAATTGTTATTATTTTAGATAAATAATGCACGAATAAATTAAGTATAATATTTAATTAATCAATTATTTTATCTTAATTCTCATATGAATTTCCTTGAGATTCTCATCCATTATAAATTCAAAAAAAAAAAAAAAATTTAAAATTAACTATTACCAACATGTATTTTACTGATATACTATTTACTCTTGTGACATATGGCATACACTAATTATCACATACTTTCATGATGTGTAATATCAACTTAATGACTATAAAAATTATATGATTTTTTTGTAACATTTCATGATTTAATTCACATTGAGTAACAATTGTAATACGACTCATACATGATATGCATATCTGAACATTATTAAAATGTTAATAAAACATTTATATATATAAATATTAAAACCCATCACATGGTGTGTCCTATCAACTTAATGACCACACAAAAGCACATGTCGATAAGGTTTACATAATATAATAAATAAATTTTAAATGTACATAATTTGGTATAATTATATAGTGTGTACAAGAGAGACACATGGTGTGTACGTCTCTCACCATCTTCCAAGTCACACGCCTATGGACTCAGTACAAAAATTGTGCCTTGAAAATATGGAGTACACAATATGTACAATGGGATACACGGCGCGTGGTATCCAAATTACATGGTCAACAGTCATGTAGGTCGTGTATGGTAATACATGACCCATCTATGACTCAAAGGGACTACATAACTTGTACGTGGGCTATATGGTGTGTACTCCAGCTGAGCATGTGCCACCCTGGCCTAGTCAACATGCAATGTAAGTAATAAATGAACTACGTGTCATCATGGCACACAGTTTGAATTAATTTCTGAATTAATTCCTCATGAATTGAACACAAGTACACGAAATGTAACTCCGGTTACACGGTGTGTACTCCTGTATTATCCGCCTAGAATCCTTGTCACTTTTGGATAATATCTTCTATTTTATTTCATTCATAAAATTAATCTTATTGATTAGATCTATGAGAAACAAAGGAGGAAGAAGAAAATATATGAATTCATATTTAAAATAACGATTAAACTTGAATTGAAAACTAAATCACAAATGTTTAAATAAATCAATTATATTTAAATAATTATAAATAATTATGTAACCTCTATGATACCACTTTTAGGTTCTGGGCGTAGTGGAGGCGTGTGATGGATCATACCCAACTTTTATTTTTTCCATTATTGATGATTAATTAAAGATATTACACAATGTTGAATGTCATGCTTAACATAATTAAATTAAATAAATAGACAAGGGATAGAATTCCAGAACCAAATATAGGATCATCACATATTATTTATAATTAATTTAATTTATTAAAGAATCACCTTAATGAAATTCTTTCTTTTTTGATGAATCTGACAACAAATCTGCTTTTTATGGTCATTGTGTTATAGGAATCAAATAATATTCCTTCTAGTGGTGATATACACATGTTCCAAAAATCTTTGAATGTCGCTTTAGGATTCTCTATATGCTTGCGTGTAAGATCCTATCTCTTGCATCGTCTTCCTTTGATCACCTCGAGAACCGCTTCCAAATCTTTCTCCTAGATATCTATTTCCATGAGAGTGGGAGGTGGAGTAAGGTCACTCTCTATTCTTTGGAGTTTTCTTGGAGAAGGGATCTCGGTAAGGCTTGAGATAATTCTCCAAATACATTGTGCACAACCAAAAAAAATGAATTGGCTCTCAGAGAAAATAATATAACCGGGTTTATATATCATTAGGGTTAAAAATAAATAATTTCACAAGTGCCCCTTATTATGTATTTAATCCCCACGGAACCCCATGTCAAATAATAATAATAATAATAATAATAATTCTCGACATTCAGTTAATTAGTGAATTAAACTAATTATTATTAAATTAAATACTATTCAATATTTATTATTTCTTACTGGACCATTAAACTCAGTCTACCATTTATCTGAAATATTTATCAAGCCTTGAATAATGATAATTTTTTTATTAAATAAATATTAATTCATTATTATCTAAAAAATAAATGAATATTATATTCACTAAATAGAAAATAGATATATATTAAATATTCTGCTCACATTATATTATCTCAAATAACTGTTGATGGAATATATGTGATCCATAAAACATGAATAATTATTAAACCACATGTGGAAATAATATTTATTCAACTTGTTAAATAATAAATAAAAATAATATTATTTAACTGTGATTTTAGATACAATTAGTGTGTGACCTTTTAGACCTCTTTCTCAGTGGAATTAGGCAAAGTGGACTAAAGTCCACAGTTAGTGTCTATTAACATGCCTAGGTACCCATAGAGAAAGAAGTTAATGTTGCAATGACATAATACCTCATACAGATTCTTACTATATAATATAATCCCTTTATCATAATATCTCTGATCAACCAGGTTGCATACCAGTGCCATCAACCTATGTGATCGATGTATCTTTCTTTGAATTCCTAGAAATTGAAATTTCCTCTAGAACACCATGACCATGGATTTGTTTTGGCTATATCATTTCCATCAAATAGCTTGAGATATCAACTTATATTAAATAATAGAAGATAAAAATACTTTATCACATTATTTAATAATGAAAAATTACTAATGACACACCCAATGTATCCTAAATCATTACGAACATATATCATCATATTTTTCATCAATACATCAAAGTACATGACTCATAATACTCATTAATAATAATATTAAAGTATAAGGACCAATACACACATCCACAGATAAGAACATACAATGACACATATACATGTGGATTTCCTACTGGCGGGTCTCATTCTCATAATATACCAATGGATATTACCAAGGGAATACACCATGATAAGGTGACTAAAATTCCTATGAGTCTTCACCCATGATATCCCGCCTCATTTGTGTCCCTTAAATGATATCATATGGCTATAAAACATATATTTAATAAGAGTTTTGTAGAACTTTTGGGTTCTCATCATAGAAGGGAACTACTATGACCTTTTAGTGTGACAAATACTTTTAGGAAATTATCAAATAATATGTTACACATAATAATAATCATTATGTGATAATAAGTTTATTAATATTCTAAACCATGAATACAATTTATCGTAAAGTACATAGAATTTGGTTCTAGGGCACTAACTCCAACACAGTAGTCATCACCGCTTCTCCAACTAGTACATCTCCATTTCCAGATATAATCACCACATTTCATTGAGAGTTTTTATCCTTGTAATTGAGAGAGTTTTTACTCACATTTTAACATAGAAAGATCCTTCTATTTTCCCATGGTTTTTACCCCTTTAATTTGGGGTTTTTTTCCATGTTACATCCAATGATCATTTTATTTATTCATTTTTTCACTTTATTTTTATCTTTCATTTATCGTTGTACCAAAGGGATAATTATTTATGATCCTAACAGGTCGATTTCTCCAAGTTAAATTTCATGTTTTGGATGTAGGGTGGATATGAATCTATCCAGTCATGTTTTGGAGAAGACATATATTGTTTTGGATATCATTAGAGGTACAATGTTTATTACCTCTACCATAGCTTTGGAATTATTTAATAAAGGTGTGTCCCATTATTTTATCTCTTCTGACATGATTTATGCTTTGGTATTATGGTTATATTTGATTTTATTTGTGTTGGATCTTTCCACTCTATCGGGAAATAAGGATCAAAGCTTTAAATTTCCAGAATTCCATGTGGTGATTGCTACTCATGAGATTGTATAGGATTTCATGGTTCTTAACTTGGATGTTTTTATCTTATTATAGGAATGTATATAATCAGTTTCAATGAACAGATTGATTTCTATCATCATTGGGTTCAATTCCTCTCTCCCAATAGGAACACCCATGTCTTTCAAGGTGACTGAGACTCTAAATTAAGGAGAGAAATACTTGTTGTTCCAATATCGGGTATATCTCATGCCAATTGTGAATGTTTTGGTAACAACAGAAGTGCTGGGTGGGTTGTAGCCAACTCAAATTTTTTTCATAATCCATGGATAATATTTGGTATATACAAGATGAAGAATCATCATAACCAATGGAATTAATACAAAAATCAATTAACAGGAAATCAGAACCAAGAAGAGATCAAATTTCCACATATAATTTATAATTATTTTATTTAATTAAAGAACTATATTTCATTGAATTATTTTTTCAATATTGATGAATCAATATACCACTCTTATTTCACCTTTTTTGTATCAAAATAATCAATGGTATATTCCCTTTAGTATCCATCCACACGTACTTTACAAACCTCTGGTCATTGCTGTAGAATTCTCCAGATATTAGTGAGAATGAATCTATCACTTGTGATGATCAATGTTGATCACAATCAAATACTTCAAGGGAGATAAGATTATATTTGGTGGGGGAGGATAAAATCTCTATGCTATTCATAGTATTTTAGGGGATTACTTTTTAAGGATTTAGAGAATCCTCTCAATATTTTATTATGCACAATGAAGGAATGAAGTTGGGTCTTTCATATAATTTCATAACCGTGTTTATATAGTTCCAGGGTTAAAATATATATATTTGCATAAGATCCTTGATTATTTTATTAATTCTAAGATAGCCTCATGTTTAAATAATAATAATAATAATATTATTTACTTGACATACACTAAACTCATCAATAAAATAAATATTATTTCCTTAAACTAATTAATTAAAATTTATTTAAACAATACTTATATAATCCCCCACAGGGGTGGACCAGTGGTTAGGGTTGAGGGTTATGATCATCAAGTCTAGTGTTTGATTCCCATTGGTTGCAAGTTTCGACCAAGGTAATTTCACCACCATGCGATTTAACTCCTTGATAGTGCAGGGTAGTGTGGGGAGGCCAGTTTTACCTATTCAGGTTGTAGTTATCATTCGAGACCTGGGGCCTAATACACCCGTAGGGGAATAGGCTACTCTAGGAAGAGAATTAATTGTATAGTTCTTCTAGGGTTTCTATAAAAAATATTTATATGAAATGTCCCTTTGAACCATAAATATCGGTTCTCCAATCCTCCTCAATATTTATCAGTCCTTAAATAATGATTATTTATTTAATTAAATAAATACCACTGAATTATTCACCAATAAATATATAAATACTATATTCACCTAATTAGTGAATAAATGTTTATTAAATATTCACGTAACTAAATAAATAAATATTTTTTCACCGTTTGAATAAATCATAATAAATAAATATTTTTATTCTTGTAATTAAATAAATAATTACCTGATGAATAAATATTTAATAAATATTCAACTCACATATATATTATCTAAAATAAATTGAAACTGAATATTTTTTATCAAACAAACATGAATAATTATTAAACTATTTACAAGAATAATATTGATCTAATATGTTAAATTCATATTGAATTTAAAAAAGTTTCTCAATACACTTAATGTGTGATCCTATTATCCCCTTTCTCAATGGAATTAGGATAAACTTCCTAAAGTCAAAGGTTAACGTATAGAAACACACCAAATGTCTCATAAAGAAATAATTTAATGTCACAATGACATGTAACCTCCTACAAACATACACTATGTAATATAATACATTTATATTGATATCTATAATCATACATGTTTCATGCTAGTGTCATAAACCTGTGTGCTCGATGTTCCTTTCTTTGATATTCTTGAAACTAACTTTTTTTACAAAACCTCCATGGATATGGACTTAATCAAGAAATTAAATTCTCATTAAAGGGCATGAGATATCTAATTTTATTAAAGAATAGAAATGATAAATTCTTTATCACATTATTCATCAACACAATGTCAGTCATGATGTACCCAACATATCCTACTTCATCGTGAGTACATGTCATCATGATTTTCATCAATTCATCAAACTATATGACTCATGACATGTAATAATAATAATAATGTTTAAGGATCATTACACACATCCACAGATAGTAATATCCAATGAAAAATACAAATATGGATTTCTTATTGGCATGTTATGTTCTCATAATCTTATTTATTGAAGATTACCAAGGGAATACACCATGTGAAAGCGTCTCAAAGTCATATGAGTCTCCAAACCTAATATAATTTATCATTTTTATCCTATCAAATGATATCATAAGACTATAGAACTTATATTTAATAATGATGTTGTGGAACTTTTAGGTTCTCATTTTATAGGGAAACTAATATGACCATTTTGTATGAAAGGTACCTTCAAGACATTATCATATAAAATTTCACCCATAAGAACAATCATTATGTGATACGAATATTTATTAATATTCAAATACATTACTATAAGTAATCATAAAGTACTTAGAAGTTGTTTATATGGAACCAAATCTAAATAACTCTCACCTACACTAGAGCCAACTACCAATAACCTTTAGTCCACTAGCTATCACATGATATTCATTCTTCAACTGAGATAAATCCTTAGTCACAGGGTATACCATGTTTTACTCAATGGAAAATCTACTCACTATGACTTCACCCCTTTTAGAAAAAACCCCCAAGAGGTGATATTTTTAGAGTATATACTTCATCTGTTGATGTGAACATGAATTCTTTGTGAGATCCACCGTTTCATTATCATCATAATGAAATGAGATATGATATCTATTATTAGGAACCACATCAAAATATTATACAAAGTTATGAATCCAAACAGATTCTTTGGATGTATTAAAAGCCCTTATATACTCAAACTCCACTGTAGAATCAATGACAACTGGATTCTTTGAACTCTTCCATCTCACAACTCCTCCGTTGACACTAAAGACATATCCTGATTGAAACTTCAAATCATTCTAATCTTTTTGAAAACTATCATCAATATATCCTATGATGACTAGTTCCTTATCTCATCTATATACTAGGATCATATCTTTAATATGCCTTAGATACTTAAGGATGACCTTAACAATAGACCAGTATTGTTCTCTTGGATCATCTTGATATCTACCCACCATTATTAAAGCATAGGAAACATAAAGCCTGTATATGACATGGTATACATGATAGATCTCATCATATATACATATGGGATCCTACTCATTCTCTCTCTCTCTCCTATTGTTTTTAATGGAAAATTTTCATAGAGATATGTATACTAGTGAAACTAGAACCAATAACCTCTTAGATTGTTCCAAATGAAATATATTTAGTATCTAGTGAATATACACACTTTGATTTAGTCCAAGTATAATTTTAGATATTTCATGAATGATCTTGATTCCTAGAATATATGGTTCTTCCCCTAAGTCCTTCATAGAGAATCATTTGTTTAACTAGTCCTTAACTAACTGTAATACCAATATGTCATTCCAATTAGTAACATAGAATCATTATATATTACATGGAATATAATTAAACTTCCACTAAACAAATTATAAAAACATTTATCAAATTCATTCTTTATGAAACAAAAAATGCTTACGAATTCATTGAACTAAATATTCCATGACCTAGAGGCCTTCTTTAACCCATAAATGGATCTTTGCAACTTGGATATCTATTTTTTATTTCTTGGAGTAAAAAACCCTTCAGGTTGTGTCATATAGATGTATTATTAAAGGTTTCCATCACAAAAATCTTTTTTGACATCCATCTACCAAATCTCATAGTCATGGAAAGCTGTTATGACTAGTACAATTCTAATGGATTTAAACATGGAAACTAGAGAATAGGTTTCATCATAGTTAATTCCTTGTTTCTTCTTAAACCCTTTATCCACTTGCCATGATTTATTAGTATTAACTTTACTTTCCATTTGTAGTTTTCTCTTGAATACTCAATTGAACCTAATGGGATTTACAAAAACTGGTGGATTAACCAGAACCCATACTTGGTTCTGATACATGGAATCTATCTCAACATTCATGTCCTATATCCACATTATAACTTCTGATCTCTCTAATACCCCTTTTAGGAAATAGTTTCATTATTATAAATCAATAACGAGTCACTATATTTAGATACAAGAAAACCACAATTTTATGATTCTCTAACCTATCTGGTGCTCCTATATAGTACTTGTGTTTCAGGAATAACATTTCCCATAGGGAATTATGGAATTTATTCCTGCACCAACTCTTGTGTATCTTGAGCATCGACATAATTTTTCTCCTACTATCCTTCTTAAGGATGTTCTCCCTCTTAAAAAAATGGCTTGTCACACGACAATCACCTTCTTGTTTGAGGGGTTGTATAGATAGTTTCCTCTTGTTTCCTTGGGATAGACAATTAAGATACACTTCATGCCTCAAGATTCTAGTTTGTTTCTAGAGTTTCCCTTAAAAAATTAATCATAACCCCATGCATGATTATATTAAAAAACTATTCTTTTTACACTCCATAAATCAAAAGGAATAGTTTTTTCTAATTTAGTTGGTGCATGGTTTAGTGTGTGTTATTCAATGTGTAATGCATATCCCTAAAAGGATAATCGAAGAGTTTCATTACTCATGATTGAACTTACCTTGTCAAGTAAGGTATGGTTTCTCCTTTCACTAACACCTTTACACTATAGTGTATAATAAGGACTGAGTTGTGATAAGATCTCACACTCTCATATAAAGTATATGAATTCTTTCTTAATATACTCACCACAATGATAAGATTGAAGCATATTTATCTTATTACCAAGTTGATTCTCTACTTTATTCTTGAATTATTTAAATTTATAAAATGATTCTTAATTATACTTCATTAATTATACATATCTGTATCTAATTGAATCATCAGTAAAAGTAATGAAGTAAAAATACCCACCTATAACTTATATTAGAAATGGTCTACACAAATAAGTGTACATCAATTATAGAATCTCTATATCTCTTTCATCTTATCCACAAAAATATGTCTTCATAAAATTTCCTTATAAAAAAGAGTGAAATTTGTTAAGTGGTTTTAGATCAAAAGAGTCTAAGTAACCATCTTGATAGATATTTTTCAAATTATTCTCATTTAAATGACCAAGAAGGTGATGCCAAAACTAGGTGTGAAATGAGTCATGTGAACTTAATTCATTATTAATTGAAAATAATTTTTTTCATAATTTAATATATAAAGTTCATTATTTAAATGTGTCATACCATAATATATGATGTCTTTATAAAAGAAACAACTTTTATTTCTGAACTTGAAAATAAAACCATCTATATTTAAGCAGGATACTAAAATTATATTTATAGTAATAGTTGGTAAATAATGACAATATTTTAAAACCAAGACCATCCTAGTTAGAAACAAAAGGAAAAAGTCTCCAATGGATAGAGAAGCCTTCCTCACACCATAGACATCCTAGAAATCCATATATCCTCTAAAAATCATTCAAAATATACTTGGTTCCTACATTTGAATACATATATGATCACCAAAAGCTATATTTAATACCCAATGTATAAATATAAAAATATTTCACCTGACAATGAATTCACCTGAAGCTTCCCCTTTCTTATTTAACTAAGTGTATTTCTTCTTATAGTGGCCCAAATTGCCACTTTCAAAACATAATGCATCCTTTTACATTTCCTTTCTTTGGATTAGACTTTTCTTGGAAGGTCAGTGCTTGAGATCCTTATACTTGGAATGAGTTTTGGTGCTCTTCATCTTGTTCTTCTTCTTATTCACCATATGGACTATAGGGTTTTCACACCTCATGTCATTGTGAACTTAATGAATTAATGTAAGGATTTTGAAGATATAATTATCACTATTTCTCATAATATAATTAATAATAAAACTAGATAATCTCTTAGGAAGTAAGGAAATAATGAGAACTGTGAATAGATCATTAGGGATCTTAAATCCCAAGATGTACAAGCGCTCAATGCATCTAATCATCTTGACTACATGAGCCCCATATGGTTCCAAATCTCTAATATTTCATGTAAAAATGCATTAGATATATCATATCTCTCTTTTATCACCTTCTATTTATAAATATCTTGAAGGTGAGACATGATGTTATATGCATCTATATCCTTGTGTTACTTTAAAATCTTAATAGACATGGAAGATAACATGAAACATTGGACATCTATGACATTATAAAAAAATTTCATATAAATAGATAGCTCTTCCTCACTGTCCTCTTTGTCATGCATCTCAGGAATAAGGTTTTACAACACATATAATTTCTATTCATGGTGTAGTATAATGTATAAAATCCTATACTGTTTCTAAAAATTTGATCCGGTGAGAATGTTATTCATCTCTATAATGGATCATAATGATATTTTTGAAGTTTTATTAGCCCTAATGGCCCTAAGACCTTCATTTTTATTGATTTTTGATAACCCCCCTTTCAAGAGATAAATGGGAACCCTTACAAGGACCATAGGCTGAAAGATTACATGGCCCGTAGGCTTAGGAGATTACATGACCTGAAAGTCTTAGGGAATTCAACTAGACTATCTACAAGGAACTGCCCCTCCCCAGCATCTGCAACATGATAGTAGCTCTCCACCTTTGCATGACCATTTGGCTAGGCTTCCCGTGTAAGAACAGGCTAGTCTTGATGGAATAACCATACCCTCTCATTCTGAAAAATCTATTTGGATATACTCTGGTGAGTGAACCTACTTTGAATCCTCTTCTGGGGCTGCTCCTTTTTTGTAGAGTATTTCTGGGGAAAATACATGTGGCCCGAAGGCCTTGAGGTGGCCTGAAGGCCTTAAAGGTGGCCCAAAAGACCTACTAACTCGAAGTCCTGGGTGTCCTGAAAGCCTTAAAGACTCCAAGCCTAAACCGGTGGCCCAAGGTGAATAGTTCCAACTGTTATAGTACCGAACAATACCTGCTACATTAACTGGTACAATGCCTACTACAGTACCCGCACAATGTACAGTTCTGCTACAGTACTTTCACAGTGTACAATCTCTGCTACAGTACCCGTACAATGTACAGTTCTACTACAGTACCACACAGTGTACATTCTGCTACATTACCCACTACAGTACTGCTACAGTACCCATCACATAGATATTTGAGGGGAAATGATCAATATTCCCATTCTCATAACCTATAATTGGGATTGAAAAATTATTTTAAGGGTTTTTGGATAGTGTAACTTGATAACTATATTAACTCATAGTTCCTTGATCTATTGAGTGGAATCCTCAATCCTAAAACCTTAGATTGGAATTTCCTTAATGCTTTGCCTCTTAGTTACACAAAGTCCTACTTGGTAAGTCAACCCTTTATGTGAAATAAGTTATTTTAACCCAAGAGATCAAGTTTAATTCACTGATAATTGAAAGAACCCTGACATGGGCTAGTCAAGTACTTTGAACTATGAGTTTATCTTAACTTAGTTAGTGTAAGTCTACATCGACTTAATATTTAATTTTAAGGATTTTATCTTTATATGTAAACTACCCATTTTATATTGTTAAATTATTGTAAATATTAAGTGTATTTTACTTAAGTTATTGAACATGTCTAGATAAAGTTTATAAATAATATAATATTTATTTTTATTATATCTTTCATTTTGGTTAATTAATTTGTTTAATGATTTTAACACCCATAAATAATTAACCATGGAATCGAAAAAAACAATATAAACAACATGAACTAACCACGAGCTTATCTAATGGTTGTTTGATCTAGTGGATGATAAACTAACCCTTGAACTTAGGGAATTAACTCTTGGAACCATTCTGGGTTCGAGTTTTAACATTCCACCTATGCACCTATGTACCTCTTGGACCGATTTCAACTTGGCTCAAAATGTGATCCACCTCCCCTCACCTATGATCTCTATCCATTACATAATTTTACTCACACATAGGCGAGGGGGACCAAAGGATTGGTTTAGTGGGTTTTCATAAAAGAAACAGTGGGCACCCAGGTTCTTACATAATGATAGGAGAAGAATTAATCACATTCCATTTTTTAATTTAATAAATTATTAAAAAATCATGAAATAATAAATTAAATAAACCAATCATATACGTGGGATGATCTAAAACCGTGGTAATAAACTTATCATAAAATGAATATGAAAATGTATACTATCTAACATTCAATTCAATTTGATCTTTATTATTAAGATAAATTCACTTGAATTAATTCAATTAATTAATTAATTAATTAATTCCCTTTATCTTAATGACCATCTGAAGTCTATTGGAGATACCCATCATAAATTCAATATGATAAATAAATGTGTTGACCCATAATTACATATAATTACATATAATTAATTGATCATTTATTAATTCTATAAATCTTTATTACATAATCAACAAATCATATGTCAAAGTGTAATTAGGTTTTTAATGCTGTAATTAATTATTATTTATGAAATTGAATTATTTTCTTTACTATGTGACTAAACTATATGTACTAATGATCCAAATTTAAGGTTTTATGATTTATGTATATATAGTATAAACACCTAGGGACACTATGTGTATCTCATTCGGGTTACATGATATGTACTAACGAGCTACATGTTGTGTGTCCGCATAACCCACAGGTTGACTTGAAATGTTCTTTAGATGTGTAGAATAATGTGTCACATGATGTGTACACCATTTATATGCAATGAATATCATTAATAATATAAGTTTTCATTCTTAGGTGATGTGATGTTGTGTATTTGACCACATAGTTAATGTGAATTTGGGATCTAAACTATATAGATGACATAGCGTGTATGCCAGCTACACAGCATGTGGTCTGACAGATTGTGTACCAAGATAGCCCAATAAACATATGATTTAAATTAAATTAATCTTGTGTTATTATTTCTTGGTGCATCATGTATCCCAAAACATGATTAGGTTCAATAAACTTGGGTACATGATGTGTACTTTCATCTATAATCCGTATATCCATGTCTACCAGACAAAATCCTTAGCACTTACCGATGACATATTCATCTGTTCTTAACCTATTTAATATGATATAAAACTTGAAAAAATAGAATTAATATATTGAAAACATTTTAATTAAACTATGGATTAATTAATGGGTAAACTAGAAGTAAAAAACTAACAAAAATTGTGTATAATCAATAAATAGTAAATAATTATAAATTATTATGTAACCTCCCTTTGATACCAGTTAAAGGTTTTAGATTTAATAGAAGTACCAAGTAGGACATAGATAACTTGGATTCTTTTCATAATACATGAATAATATATGATGTACATGGTGAATAATCATCATGAATAACATAATTAATATGAAGATTAATTAACATGAACCCAGAACCAAGAAGAGAGAATATTTTCACATATAATTTATATTTAATTTATTTAATTAAGGAATTACATTTCATTGAATAATTTATTTGGTGACGATGAATTAGTAGACCACTGTTGTCATACAGTTGTCATATAAAAATAATCAATGGTATATTATCTCTAGTGGTGATCCAAACGCACTTCCTAAACCTCAGATCATCACCATATAACTCTCTCGGTGCTAGTGCGGATGAATCTATTACTTGTGATGATCGATGCTGATTGGAACTGAATCCTTCTAGGGAGAAGGGGTTCACTCTAGTAGAGGAGAAAATATCTTCTTTATTTATAGAATTATATGGAAGAGATATCTAGGGCTTTAGAGAATCATCTCTAGATTTCATCATGAACAATAAAGGAATGAAGCCAGGGCTTTCAAAAAATTTCATAACCGGGTTCATATAGTTCTAGAACTATTTATCGGTCCTTGAATCATAACTATTTATTTAATTAAATAAATACCACTACATTATTCATAAATATATATATATATATATAAATATTATATTTACTGAATTAGTGAATAAATATTTATTAAATATTCACATAACTAAATAAATAAATATTTTGTTACCTTATGAATAAATCGAAATAAAGAAATATTTAATATTCACATAATTAAATAAATAATTACATGGTGAACAAATATTTATTAAATATTCAACTAACATATATATTCTATCAAATAATTAGTGATTGAATATTTGTGATCAATGTAATATGAATAATTATTTAACTGTGTATGAGATTCACATTTATCCAACATGTTAAATTCATATGGAATTTAACTGAGATTTCAAATATACTTAGTGTAGTACCATTTAGGCATATTTATCAATGGCATTGGGATACACTGCCTAAAGTACAAGGTTAACATCTAACAACATTCCAAGGACCCCATAGAGAAAAAAGTTAATTTTGTAATGACATATAACCTCCCATGAATGCACATTGTATAATATAATCATTTTATCTTACTATCTATAATCAAATAGGTTTCATGTTAGTGTCATCAACCAATGTGCATGATGTTTATTTCTTTGAATTTCTAGAAATAAAATTTCTGAAAACACTACCATGGTCATGGGATTAATTAATTAGTTCATTCTAATAAAAGTCCTGAGATATCTTCTTTCATTACATAATATAAGGGATAAATCCTTTTTCACATTATTCATTATCACAATGTTAGTTGTGACATACCCAACATATCATACTTCACTGTGAGCATATGTCATCATAGTTTTTTTCAATACATCAAAGTACATGGCTCATGAAATGTATTAATAATAATATTAAAGTATAAGGATCATTACACACGTCTTCATATAGGAACATCCAATGACACATATAAATGTGAATTTTTTATTAGTGGGTTATGTTCTCATAATCTCTTATTCCAAAGATTACCAAAGGTGTACATCATAAGAAAGTGTCTCAAAGTATTTTGAGTCGCTACCCATGAAAGCCTATATCAATTGTGTCCCTTTTAATGATATCATTAGACTATAGAACTTATATTTAAGAATATTCTCATGGAAATTCTAGGTTCTCATCATAGTGGGGAGCTACTATGACCTTTTTTTATGACAAGTACCCTTAGGAAATTATCACATATAATGTTATGTAGAAAACAAATCATGTTGTGATAATAAATTTTATTAATATTAAAATAAATGAATATAATTAATCATAATATACTTAGAATATAGTTATAAGAAACGAAATCCAATAAGTTTTCCAGTTTACTCTTAGATTTTATTGATCAAAGTTCATCCAATCAACTTCCAGTAGTGGTGGATATATATCTTGAGGCATTTATAGAATATTTTAAAGCTTTCTGCCTTAGAGGGAGGTGGAGTTCTCAATGAAATTATTTACCAAGATGAGATTTATTTCCTTATTATAATAATAAATGTCTCTCACTGAGTTGTAGGAGTTGAAAATTCAGTTATATGATCTTTAGGGCAAGGGATTTATTTGTCTGGGTGTGTCACTATGAGCATCACCAATCATATTTGCAAAGAAGGTGGATGAGAGCCTCCAACCTTTCATTGATTATTGAAAACTAAACTAGTTAATAATAAAGAATAAATACTCATTTCCTAGAATTGATGATATCTTTGATCAACTTAGGGAAGCCTAGTAGGTTTCAAATATTGATTTGAGATCACCGCACCATCAGTTCATAGATCAAGAAGCGGTCACTCCTAATATTTCTTTTAAGAGTAGGTATAGCCACTATAAATATTTACTTATACTATTTATACCTACTAACTCTCCTATAGTTCTAAATTATTTTATAAATTAGATATTTCTCCAATATCTAGATGGATTCATGGTTGTTTTTGTGGATGAAATCATTGTGTACTCAAAGTTGAGGGAGGAACACAAGGTCCATCTAGATATTGTATTTGAGACCTTAAAAGAGAATAACATGTATGTTAAGCTATGTAATTTTCATTAATATATTCAAGAAGTAATATTCTTGGGTCATGTCATATCTAAAAAGGGAATATTGGTAGATACTGAGAAGATATAGGCAGTGATATCATATGAGCAAACCAATTTTTTTTTGAGATTATGAGATTCCAAAGTTTATACAAATACTATAAGAAGTTTATTTAGGACTTCTACAGGTTGTATTCACCCTTGATAACCTTGAGTTGGAAAGGGGTTAAGTTCGATTTGGATAAGAAGTTCCAGAGGTATTTTGAGGAGCTAAAAGTGAGGTTGACTACAGTTCTAGTCCTAATTCTCCCAGATCTAGGTATAGGTTATGTAGTGTATTGTGATACTTTGAGATTTAGATTAGTGTGAGTTTTGATATATCTTGACCATGTGGTAGTATATAGATCTCATAAATTATGCTCACATGAGAAGAATTACCCCATTCATGAACTTGAGTTATAATCCATGATATATGAATTTAAGATGGGGAACCACTCTATTTTTAGGGAGTGATTTATGATGTAATCATATAATAAGAGTTTTAATTATATGCCCCTAGAGGTATTTGAATCTTCTGTGGATATGTTGGTTGGAGTGTCTCTTGACCTTTAACTTCAGTATATATTATACCATCAAAATGGGGAATGTGATGGACCATGATTTGAGTGGGAAACTAACAACCCAAGAAGTGTAAGAATAAAATAATAAATGGTGCATGATGGTCTTGTCCAATGAGATGAATTTGGATGTAAGAGGAGTGAGAGAAAGTGATTTTGGCTTGTGTGCAAATTGTTCATTCCTTATATGATCAGATTCATCTTGGTCAGGAAGGGGATTATATTTTTCGACGTATTATTGATATTTTAAATGGTGGGGGATACATCAATTGACTATTCTTGGCATCCATAGGGTGTAATTAAATTTTTAAAGAGGTTTTTTATTTCTGTGGCCTTGAAGTAGAAGTTAGTGGAAGGTGGGAACTAGTCTAGTTGGTTCGTCCACCCTAAAGCTACCAAGTTGTTCTATGATTTGATACATTGGAATTGGTGTCCAAGTATGATATGTTTTTTTCCTATTTTTTATCTTGGTTGCACACTTGTTAGATGATCGAAGCTGAGCATCAATTCTTAGTAGTATTATTGCATCCCCTTGACATTTAAATGTGAAAATGGGATGATATTTCTATGGATTTCATGATCTGATTACCTCAAAATATTATTGGGATGGATTATATACGGGTGATTATTTTCTGATTAACTCAATCATCCCATTTAATTTCTATTATGGATTTTATGGAGGTATAGGAGCTCATACACCTTTATGTTTGAAAGATATTGAGACTCCATGATATGCCTTTAACTATCATTTCTGATCGATATCCTCACTCCACTTTATGGTTTTAGGAGAATCTTTGGGAGGATATAAAATAATAGCTAAATTTGGGAATAGAATACCACCCTCATACATATGGACATACATAGCGGTCTATCTATATCCTTGAGGAAATGCTTTGATCATGCATGATTGAATTTGGTGGTTCTTGGGAGAAACATCTTCCATTGGTTTAATTTTATTATAACAAAAAATATCAAGCTTCAATAAAGATGAATCCCTTTTAATATCTACATAAAATACCATATCTATCTTCTGCCTATTGTATAGACTTGGGTGAGCACTCCTTAATGGGACCAGACACTATTTAGGAAATGACAAAGAAGGTATAGTTGATTCAGAAGTGGTCGATGATAGATCAAAGTCATCAAAAATATTATGTTGATCATCAGTTCCATCCATTTTAGTTTTTTTAGTTTTCATGTATCTTGAAGTTTTTCTCATTAATTGGTGCATCATCAGTTTGGGAGATAAGGAAAGAAAGCGTCATGATATGTTAGTTCATATGAGATCACGTAGTGTCTTGGGAAGGTGGAATATTTATTGAATTTACCTCCATAGTTGATGTACATTAATGATGTGTTCTATGAATCCCAGATGAATAAATATCATCAATACCCATCCCATGTGATTAAATGATAAAATTTAAAGATATCACCTGATACCTCAATTATTGAGCAGTCTGTCCATGCCATGGATTGTCATAAAAAGGTGTTGTGTGGTAAGTTAATTCCATTGGTTTGTGTACTATGGAAGCATGGATGGAATATTCATGAGACATGAGAGTGTAAAGAATTGGTAATGGAGTATTATTCTCACATTTTTGTGGATTTATAACCTTAAGGACTTCCTGAAGAATATTATGGCATGGTGGGGAGAATTGTGACACTCACCAAGTCACTAGAATATAATTATTTGAGTTTTATTCTTATTTAATTTATCCTTGGGATTTCTAAGAGTAAAAGGTCTAAAAATAGTATTTTTTTGAAAAAAAATTATGGAGCACACTTAGTTCATGATTAATTCCAATCATGCACCCAACCACATGGGGGTGGGGGGGGGGGGTAGAGGGGAGAGATACATTTTCCCTATCTTCATATAGTTTTACTAATCATTAGGAATATCTAGGAAAATTGTGTGTACAAACCATGTGGTATTCCATATTTCCTAAAAAAGTGGAATTTACCACTTTTACCTTTATTATTTTAACCCACCTCGAATCCTCTTACTCCTAGTAAAGTGCCTTGGCCCCTTATTATCATTGATGATTTTATCCACTTTACATGTTGGTGTTATCCCTTGCTTCTTGGTCGATTTCTACAAGGTAAGGTGTGGTTTATGTGATATTTCACTTCTATTATTACCTTATTATTTCATTTCTATGGAGTTATAAAACCCTACATTTCTACGGGGGTCGAAGTTAGGGATAATGTTGAAGTTTTAATGAAATTTATTTATGGTTTAGGATGGTGAGGTTCCCATATTCCCTTTCCTTGAAATTTATAATGAAGGATACACACTTTCTTTGGTGCATTGCATGACTTTCTAAGTTCATGATGTTTTTTGGTGTAATTTGTTTATACAGTTGTTATTTATCATGATTAATACCTTTATGTTCTATCCTTTTTTATATAAAACGTGAGATAAATTTTTATTGTTTTATTATCATGTGTGGGAAGTATTTTGGGGATTTAATACCAGGTTTATATACTCACCCCTATATATGCATCTTGGTGTATATATAGATGTTGTTCAATGTAATTTTGGTAATGGTAATAAATCTTACTTCTCTAAAAGATCACCATTATTTTATGGTTCTTGGTGATGTAGGAGGGATCTTGGTGGTAGTTGTGGTGTGAATATTGATGTGTTGACACATTTGGAACCTTAGTTTATATTTGGATTCTTTGGGTCTTATAGAATTATTGGATGATGTTATTAGTTGTTGAAACTATGATTATTTTTATATTATATGATTGGAGTTTATTTTGTTTTTTTATTACACAATATTTATATATTTTCATTTGAGTTTTTATATTAAAGGTTTGGTCACATGAAAGGGTAAATAATCCCCAAATGTTATTGTGAAACACTAGGAATCTATTTACATCCTTTTATGTTTTGGGGATGCACCTAAGGCTCATGTATTTCTGATCCAATCCAAAGAGGGACATCCATCCATATATTGGAAAGGCACGCAAGGTAATGAATGACCACTTTTTATGGATGTTTATAAAATGGAAAGTGGAAGAGAATGGGGTTTATATACCTTACCTATCAACAAGTGAAGACTAATCACCAATGATCAATGGACATGTTGTAACAATTACACACCTCTTTATGTAAGTGGGATTAAAATTTTCACACCCATCATGTCATTTTTAGGTATTATATGTTTTATTCAATTACTTTTATCCTTATCAATAATTTTTAGGTATTTTCATTTAAAATATGAAATTTTATAAGTATAGAACTATTTTATGGTTATCAATTTGTTATGGAAAGCCATGTGGAAACCATTTAGAATGTATTTAGTTTTTATCAGATGAATTTTCACAGTTGGAACATGGTTTGGAAAACCATGAATCAAAACCATACAATATTACCATAAATTAAAAATAATGAAATGAATACTTTTACCTCACCCAAATTAAAATATCAAACCCTCCTTTGTAACCCCACACAACTCCATACCTCTACCACATGCTATCCACACCTAAATTTTCCTCTAGACATGATTTTATGTGTGTTTATTCAAGGATCACCAAGGGAAACACCCAGGTAAGTGGTCCTCTTCTATCCTTTGGGTTACTAATCCTATTTTTGAAAGTTTTCCTCTTACCCTATAGTCATGTAGACCTAGGTCTCCCTTTAATCAAATCTAATGGTATGGGTTTTTTGTATTTAAGTTTTTTATTTCCTTTGGGGATCCCAATCTCATACTTTAACTGGATATAAGCTCATTAACAAGTGATTTGGTTTGATTCTGGCATGTGGTTCCATATTATTTCCTTTTTTATTTTGATTATTGATGCTTTCCTCTATAAAAATTGTCTCTAAAAGTCTATAATAATATTATATATTAATTTAAAAATGAATTTAATAGACCTATTTTGTTATAAGTTCTTCTTTTATGACTTTATAATGAAAAATATTTTTTTTACGAAAATTATAATTTCTTATCAAAATATCGATTCAAAGGAATTTTTTATGATTTAATTAGTATTGAATGATCCTAATGTTAAGAATTTGGTACTTGGGTATCATAACCTAGTCGAGATGAGTTCCCCCCACCACTAGCTATGCTAGTTACGTAGCTATGTGGTGCACCCACTGGTCAGTGATGTAGAACTAGACCTATCACACTAATTTAGGGCATGAACCTAGTTAGTGATGTATAATTATTAGGTTCCATAGCCTTGGAAACCATAGGTTGTAGGCCCATGAAAATTTTAGGACAGAATAGAAAGAGAAAATACACAATATGGGTATATTTTTTTCCTTTAAAGGCTTGAAAAATCTGACATGCCCCTCTTGAAATTAAAGTAATTCTTTTATTATCTATTAAAGAGGAGAGAGAAGAAAAAAATAAATAAATAAAAGAATATAACAAGAGATGTATAGTGGTTTAGGGAACAAGAATCCCCCTTTTCACTCCACCAATGCTCTTCTCCATGAGCTTGGTGATTTTCACTAGCAGGTCCACTTATTCCAAGACCTTTACAACTGAGTGTAGGTAGTTGACACCTTTAAAATAAGGATTTTACAAGGACTTCTTGTTCTTTTTAAAGGAACTTAAATAGCCAAAAGTTATTATGATAAACTAACACTCCACTATAAATGAGTCTGAGTAGTTTACACTTTAATAGTAAATAGATTAAGATGAAGAGTTTGGATACTATTTTAACTCACAACTACAACAAAAACTAGAAGATGTAAATGATATTCAATAAAACAAAGAAGCAAAATATTATTTAATGTAAAATAGGATTCCTTTAAATAATAGTATATAAAACATCATACAGATGATCAAACATGTATATCTCTAAAGTGTAGCTCTAATAAGTTCTTTGTCAAACTATAGTGAAAGATTAACAGAGAAATACAACAACAGTAATAGTCAAGTTTATAAAACAAATAAGGATCAAAACATGTATGTCTCCAAAGTGTATCTCTATAGACAAATACAAGTAATTATTTATGAATAAAAATCAATCTATTTATAAGAAGAAACTCTCAGTAGTTAACACGATAGTCAAATTGCTTTAGGTAAAACATCTCTAGAAATATATCTTGGTAAATTAAGATTATATGAATTTAAAACATTCAAATAAAGTCATAAATTCCCTTATAAATGATAATGATTTAATATTTTGAATACGAGCCTTTGAATCAGTATTTAAATAGATTTAAAGAGACATTTAATTCTAGAAAGATCGTTGTAGAAAACATGAAAATAATCCATAATTCCAAGCTCTATATTTGACCAAGTAAAACATTGGGTTTCTCTATGTAGTAATAAACATCAAAAGTATGGTGAAAAAATATATGGTTGATTAAAAAATAAGGGATGATAAATCATATGTTTATTCCTCAAACGTAGTATTTCTTTCAAAATTATGGTTTCTGATCTATATGTTCATTCCAAACATAGGGTATGAAAGTATTATTCCTTACCAAAAGTAGGGTTCACAAGCCATGCATTTTACTTAAAACATAGGATAAAAATAACATCTCTAGACTTTTTATAAACACATCAAGAATATTTTATACTTTGAGAAATCAAATAACCTTCAATGGGTTTAATGTCTGAAAAATGCTTCCGGATTAAAATAATTATTCCAGTAATTATTATCCTAAAACTCACTTAAAGTAACTTCATTAGTAACATGGATGTGAGTGTTTGTGCACATAAAAATCAAAAATAAATTAAAAAAATAAAAAATAAAATAATAAATATATTAGATAAACAAATTTCTAATAATATCTCCCTTTTTATGATCATAAAACCCATACAACCAATATTAATATAAACATGAATAATAAATTAAATTTCACAAATACAATAATAAATTTCAATTAAATTTTCCCCTTATATATTTTAATTTTCTAATATATTTCTCATATTCATTCCTCAAAATTTACGTATTTTTACATATCCCTATAAATTTATCCCCATAAATTTCTCCCCCTTTTTGACATCAAAAAGAAATTAGTAAATATAGTAATTCACATTTTACGTAGAAAAATATACAATAAATGATACTTATACCGAGACAAATAATAAAAAAAATTATATTAAAACATTCAGATTTTTTTAAAAATATTTTGGCTTTGATTTTTGATAGGATATGGTGGAGTAAAATAATAGATACTTTTGTAAAGGTTAAATGGTTTATCTTAACTCTCTAAACTTTTAACTCTTTTACTCACAATAGCTATAACTCTCAACAAACGTTCTATTTTTCATTGAACATCTTCCGATCTTTGATCTATCGAATAAGATGAGAAATATTTAACTAAAAAATTCTTTAGATCATTAGGATCCAACTTAGTAATAGATTCATGTTTAATTTTCTCCATTGTAATCACTAGTTACACTTTAAATAAAATCAATATATTCTTTATAAATTGAGCTTTCTTGTAAACTTTGATACTTCCTTTGAAGAGTAACAAAAACTTCTTTTTAAATAAAACATTTTTCCATATCTTCATAATATTTTATATACCTTTTTAGATGTTTATAAATATTCACTACTTATTCATTCATAAGATTAAACTTATATAAAAAATCTATAGATGTTATTACATCTTTATCTATTTTATAAGATTAAACATATAGTTCTTCAAAACCATATATTTCTAAACCTTTTCTAAAATATTTTTCAAAGGAATCATCAACAAAATAAACCGATTATTCTCTAAAAATATCATTAATAGATTTATAAAATTATTTACCTTGCTTATTGAATTATTTGAACACATTTTCTAGGAAACATAAAATAAATCAAACAATTCAAACCTTGAACGCTTATCTTTTGAGGACAAAATTTCTATAAGATGAAGTCCTAGGTATATTTATGACACTCAGACCGGATTATTTAGAATTATTTGAGTTTTAAATTTTAAATAAGGAAGACAAAAGGTTGGAGAGGGTTAAAGAAGAAGTTAGGGTTCGAAACAGGAAGAAGAAAGGTTTTATTCTGACATTTTTCAAGTGAAGTTTAAGATTATCAAGCCAAAATATTGAGTAATCATTTTAGATTTTTTAGTAGAAAGGATAGTTTATGTAAGAAAATAATTTTTAGGAATAAATTTGTGTAACTGAATAACATTTATGAGAAAAATAAATTTTCAAATCAAAAATGTTTTACGAAATAAAAGAGTAATTAAGAACATAGTTTTTAATTAAATAAACCTATCTTTATTTATATGATTTAAATTAATAAAATAAAGTACTACACACTTTTTCTAAATAAAAAATTCTCCCAGAATTTTAGTCTTAAGAATATATATATATATATATATATATAAATGTTTAATGAAGCAACAAAATAATAAAATTTTACAAATATTAGAATAATTTAGAAATTTTGTAACATATAATAATATGAAATTAAATAATTATTAAGAAGTA
The DNA here is from genome assembly GCA_963277665.1 of Viscum album. Classification (NCBI taxonomy): domain Eukaryota; kingdom Viridiplantae; phylum Streptophyta; class Magnoliopsida; order Santalales; family Viscaceae; genus Viscum; species Viscum album. Next base: position 642,126,055 of record OY728123.1, read on the forward strand.
TACATGTTGTAATAAAAAATGGTTCAACAAATTGATTCATCATATAAAATAACAGAGTGAGGACATATTTAATAGTTTAATCATAAACTAAATACTTCCTGAACATTAATATCTCCAACTTTAAGGATATTTTCTTTTAGATAATTAAATACTTTGGATTTAATAAAAAAATAAAAGAAATAATTCATAAATGTAACAATGGAGTTTAGTAAAATATATCTAAAAAAACCAAACAATGGTTCCTTTCATTACCCATATACTATTGGGACCAACCGTGTTAGTAACTAATGACTTAGGTAATCAAATATATTTTCTTTGAGTAGAGACTCCATAATTAAGGCTAGATAATTCATTTGAATAATTAACATGTTTGACACCACAAAATTTAGGTTTTCTAAAATAACATTAATTATCATAATATCCATTTATTCCACAGTGAAAACATTTAATAGTAGATATGATCTTACTTTTTCAACCAGGGACAAAATAAGTTTGATATAATTTGGGGTTTTATCCTTTACATTCAATCCCAGGTTTAACTTTATTATTAGATTTATTTTTACCAAGAATATGATTCAAATAGTTTTGTCCTTTAATAAGCATACTAGAGGCTTGTTTTAAATTATTAACTTTATCCAATAATTCTTTAATTTTAGTTTCATTCACAATAAAATAACCTTTATAATAATTAGATATTAAATATGAAATATTCTTTGAAAATTGTTCTTTATTAGTAGAAATAACATCATAATATTTTATATGTTTTTCATTCTCTTTATTTAAGGATTAATTTTTTTATTAAAGCATAAAACAACATTTATCAATTTCATTATAAGAAAAATATTATGAATCAGAATTTTGAGAGTAAGAATATTATACCTCATCAACATGAGTCATACGAAATAGATTTACCATTTTATTTTCATGCACAACTTTAGAGTTTGTAGTGGATTTATCAATTAAATTAGAAGAAGTATTCTATGTACCCTTAATGATTTTCTTACAATTTCTTTTATAATTAGCTTTCCTTTGAGATTTAATCACAGAACAATTATACTTTGTGTGAATTTTATACTTTAATTCATAACATCTATCTTCTTTATTTAATTTCCTATTTATCTTATTGTAAAGGTTTCCAAATATTTTAGAAAGATATGATATCTCTTTACTTGAATCTAAATAACTTTAATTGGATGATTTTTCCATAGTAGTTTTGAGTGCAACATCTTCCTTTTTTATAGAGATATGATTTTCAGCTTTAACTTTCATCTTAGATTTATACATCATTAAGGTGCCAATCAGATCTTTAATTTTCAATTCTTTAAAAGGTGTTTATTGAATAATAACATAAGATATTCTATTCTACTTAGAGGGTATGACTATGAGTACCTTTAAAACATGATCTGTTTGTTTAACTAGATCTACCAAGGTAGCAATATCGTTGACAACTTTTGTTAATCTTCTATTCATCTGAGTGATGCTTTCTTATTCATGCATCCAGAATGTATCAATTTTTAATTTTGTAGTGTTGTAACTTGGTTTTATGATATTATAATTTCCTTAATAAAAAATTAAAATGGTATTCCATATCTCATATGTGGTATCATAATGAGAAACTTGATTAGATTCATTACTTCCTAATCCAAATACAATAACATTCATAGATCTCAAATTAAGATCATATTCTTGATCATCATTCCATTTTCAATATTTTTTCATGAATTTTATAGGGAATGACTACCTTTAAATATACTTTTACTAAAAGATTATTCATATAAATAATCATGCATGCTTTCTAACATATATTATCATAACTATTAAAATAAGGTGCACAGATCATCGACATAACTTCTCTAAGATCAACCATTGAGATTTATCTTTGACTGGTTCTTTAACTCTAAATTATTAGATCCAAAAGAAATATAACCACTTGATCCTAGAAATTGATACCACTTGTTGGAATTGGATATAAATAAAATAATATTCAAGGATTTACAAAAAGTGAAATATAACAATAGATCCTTTTCATCGATGCTAATTGTTGGTTTCACTACCACAAAACAGGGCAAGGGAAGCGCTACCTTTTATCAGCATTAAGAAAAAAGTATTGATAAAGGGGTGGGCCTTTATCAGCGCTAGCTAAAAGTGCTAATAAATATTCCCTTTATCAGTTCTATTATTTGTGCTGATAAAAGTTTTTAATAAAAAATATTATTAATTTATATAAAATTATTATATTTATATTAAAAAATAATGTTTATTTGTATACATTAAACAAAAAACAAATGTTTATAATTAATATATATTTTTTAATAATTAAAAAAATATATATAATGTTTTAATTGAAAAAATTATTTCTAAGATTATAATTATATATATATATATATATAATTAAATAATTATAAGATTATAATAAATTACATTAAATAATAAATATATTTATTAGAGATTTATTAGATTTATATTTATTAGATTTATTAGATTAATTTATTATATTTATTAGATTAATTCATTATATTTATTATATTTGTTATATTTAATATATTTATTATATTTATTGGATGAATTTCCTTGCTTCACTCATGGAAATCAACTATATTGCCACTCATGCCTTTCGTGAAGTGAACATGGTTGTTGATAATCTTGCCAACAAGGGGGTCAATCAGGATATTACCTAGCTGGATGATTTCCCTGGTTATTTTCTCTCGTTTTATGATAAGGATTGTAATAAGATTTCATCTTTCAGACTCTTATAACCCCTTTTTTCTATGTTCAATAAATTGTGTCTTGGTCTTTGACTGAGGTGCCACCTTTAAAAAAAATTATACATCACATCATGTTGTCCATTGATGTGGTATATTGATTAATTCATAATGTTACCCATATGAACTATATATGTTATAAAAAATGTACTTATAAAATTACATTAAATATATTTAAATAATAAATATATTTTATTATATTTTTAATGATATATATGAATACTTTTCAAATACATTTATAATTAAAATTATAACTATATATATATAAATAATTATAAAATTATTCATATAATATTATAATTTTATTAATATATATATATTGACAATTATATAAAAATATTTATAAATATATACTATTTATAGTTATTTTTTTAAAGATATAGGGTCAAAGCCCCTTAAAATTATAAAAAAAGCAGGACAAAAAAAAAGTGAGGATGGGGTCAAACAGGACATTACTGCCCTCATCAAAGCACTTAAAGACCAAGTTTTTTCCTGATTTTAGTTCCAATATTTATCTCTTCTTCTCTAACTTCATTCCAATTTATACGTTGTCCACATCCATGACCCCAACCCCGACCTGTATAATAGCTCTCTTCTAATCTTCTTGCCTGTTGCAGGAGGCTTTCAATGTCAGTATCATCAGATTCAAACTTATTCAATGGTTTCAATTCTTCATTTTGAGCAGTCCAATCCACACATCCATGTCCCCGACCACGACTTCGTGGATGATGATCTCGCTTCGATGTTTTAGGTTTGCTACCAGAGCCCTTCCAACTCCACCTTTCTCGATTCAACGACATCATTCATAGAGAGAATTTTCATATTATAATCATGTACCTCTTTGTCCCTTAGATCGACCTCTCCTTGATCATGACCATCCATTTCAGCAGATACATGAAGTGTGTTGAGTACACCACAATGAGGTAGAACCTTCACCAGTGTAGCCTTCTTCTGTTGGTCTTCATAGGAAGGTGAAGCATAGTGCAAAATGGAAAGTGGGGGCAGATCCTTGCAAGGTGATCAAACAAAAGACAAGATCTAAACAGGAGATACCACTTCTGAATTATTCTCACCAGTGTCACTGTGTTAGCATGAGGGAGAGCCACCAACATTCATAGGTTCACCTTGGTCATCACTGAAAGTTTAAGCATTGTGAAAATTGGAAAGTGAGGGCAGTTCCTTGCAAGGTTCTTGAACAGTGGGCATGACCTGTTTGGTAGTTGCCACTTCAACATTCTACTTAGAGCCACAAACATTAGAAGAATCACCTTGAAAACTAGAGGAGTGACCAGTAGAAAAATGTTTGATAACTTTGGATTTTTTTTCAAAAACCATATGAAAAACATCATTGTTAATCACCTTGGTCTTACCTTTTCTCTTGACCAAAATCTCCTGCCTGATGTCATAATCCACAACATCTTTCAATTTGTCTTTTAAATCATATCGAATCTTTTCCTCGACCAGTGATGTGACAGATGATGTAGTAGGATCAGGGATTGAGGAAACTTCTATTCCTTTGTTCGGTTCTGCAACCTGTTGTCCAGGGAGAGTGGTGACCACTCCCTTCCCATGCATTCCATGTGAATCAACATCAAAATGAATCCCATTTGTGTTAGTATGCATACCATGGATAACTGATCCTATTCCTAGTTTGACAATATCTACAAAGGAGATATTTCCAGCATTTTGCAACACATTAGTAGTTTTTTTACATTGGTACACTTGCTTTAACTTCATAGTATCATGCCATTTCTTATGGTTTGTATCAGCCGATCTGAAAACATCAGAAATATGGCCAAATTTTCTGAAGATGGAACACTGTAAATTCTTGTGACAGTGTGCAAAGGAGTGACCAACACGAAAATAGCAAGAACAAAAATTTGGTATCCATTCAAACTAAATTTTTAGCTCAAGCCTGAAATCACCAGCAGATAAAAAAAATGTTTCAATGAGTTCCTGTGAGAGATCAATTTTGACCAATGCTCTGGCATAGTGTCCATACCGCACCCTCTCGATTTCTTTGTCAGGCTTGATCAGTCTCCCCACTATGGAAACAACATCACACAATATTGAAGGGTTCCATAAGAACTAATTCAGACCATATATGTGAATCCATGCTTGAAAAAATGTGTTCTTGGATGAGTGTGGATTAGTGAGAGGATCCCATTATTATAGGGAGATATAGCCAGGCTTCAAGTGGATTAGGCCAAAACCCAAAGCCAGGATTTTTTTTCATCTGAAGAAAAAATAGGATGGAACATGCCCTTACCAATTGATATGAGGTGCTAATCATAAAAACCCCAGTGTTGATGAAGTCGAATCTTTAAGTCTTCTAGATTCCATGGAGAATTTTTTCACGTAGACAAGATTATGACCAGTAGAGTGTTCCGACGTATCTTTATTCTTTCTTAAAGTAAAGTAGGATCAGCTTCCACAAAGGCAATGGAACCATTGAGAGTGATTCTTTTACCCAGAGAATATGAATTATCTGTTGATTCCATGAAAAATCGATTAATCAAGCCCTGAGGTTTAGGATTGGGGGAACTCAAAGTAATCAGTTCAGTCACCACTACTTTCCCAGGATATAATCACATCTTTTCTTCATTGATGACATCGGTCATCTTCTTCACAAATATGATCAAAGAAATTGAGGGTTTCCATGTTCAGAGATTCACCCAGATTCGTCTTCGTGTCGCTAGGAAGCGCACCCCCATCCCTTTTATACTATGTATAGTTATAATTATAAATAAATAAATATATATTTATCCTATATATCATTTTAAATAAATATTTAATAATATAAATAAATTATTAAAATTATACCTTTATCAGTGCTTTTTTATCACTCATAAAATATGTCTTTATCAATGATAAAATTATAGCACTGATAAAGAATTATTTTATCAGTTATTTTTTAGCTCTGGTAAAGGTATGTTTTATCAGTGTTTTTTTATTTTAGCGCTGATAAAACACACCTTTATCAGTGCTTTTAACTAGCACTGATAAAGGTTCCAGTGGGGTTTTTAAAAGAACCCTAACAGGATCCTCCTCCATCGCACCCTTTCAAGACTTCGTGGAAGATTACCCCTACACCATCGAGCCCTCCTCTACCGTGACCCATACTCCTCCTCCTCCTCCACCTCCACGACTGCTAACTCATCCTCCTCCTCCATCACCGCTGTCTCCTCCTCCTCCTCCTCCACGGCTACCACCGACTCATCCTCCTTCGCAGCTGCTGCTACCTCCTCCTCCTCCTCCTCTGCCACCACCGCTTCCTCCTCCTACTCCTCCGCCCAGATTCATCAGTAATTTCTCATTATTCTTCATTCTTCATAGATCCATAGTTCTTCCCTCTCTTGGAATAAAAGACTTAGTCTATTGGGGATAGTTCTTTGGTCTGTGTTGTTGATCTTGATGTAATTTTATTGGATACAGTTAGGTTAACATGGTTTGTGATCATATATTGAAGTTTTCTTATTTCATTCTTCAATTTTGAAAACCGTTACAATGTATGTTGCTTCCCTCTAAACTCTAATTCTATTTTAACATAAATAATATGTTTTGATTAAATATTTTCATTGAAATTTTTGTGAAAAAACATGTATGATTCTTGAAGGAAATACCTTGTTATACGGTTTTGGAAAAATTGTTTGGCATTTGGAAAACCATCTTATTATATAATTTTTCATTATTATTTTAAAATTATGGTTTTCTTTTGACACATGTAAAGTATTTGATGAAATAATTTAAATAATGATTTTTTTGATTAATTTTAATGGTATTTATTAAATATTGTTGGCATGAGTTCATGGGTTGGTCTTGACCATAAATAAGGGGAGTACACCATTGGGGAACCTGGATATTTTTCACCTTGTGATGACTTGGTGGATCAATGAGGGATCTCGCATGAGTATGGAAATTTAAAATGAGCATGCATGGTGAGTGGGTAGATACATAAATGTGGATATTCTTAATAATGGAATTTTTTTGGTAAATACAAAGGTTTTACTTGGAGATTATTTTTGATTTTGGGATAAGAAGTTTAAATGATTTAAAATTGTTTTATATAAAACTTTCAAACATTTTTTTCCAAGTGGATTGAGTTTAGAAGTCATTGGGAAAATAATACTGAGTTAGTATTACCCCCTTTATTCAGAACTATTTCCTATTTGAAATTATCATCTATCAAGACACATAGAAGGGAAAGGTAACGTAGTTATTTAGTAATGTGTCATGATACCATTGAGTGGGGGTTGGTGTCATGTTTTTTTTAGAATCATTCATATGTGATGGATAAATATGGAAAAAGGATCAAAAGGTGTGTGGGACATTCCTTAGAAGAAGATTTTCTGGAAGTAGAGGATTTTGTTGAAGGGTGTGGGAGTTTCACATGGGGGGGGGGTTTAGGGTTATGGTAAGTGTGGACAGTTTCAAGCTCCAGAAGTAGGATTATTGGAATATAAGGGATCAGATGACTAGAAGAATGAATCTGATGCATCTGTGTCATGAATTAACTGTAGTGAGAGGGAATGAAGGATGAGAAATATTAGTTGTGTGAATTATTGATAAAAATAGGTGGTAGATAGTGCAATATTCAGTGATCATAATAGAATTATAGGTTTCAATGGATTCTCTCATGAAGACCATTGTACTTCAAAGTAACTTTCACATTGACTTCGGTTTCTTATAACATTTTTTATACTTTGTTTGGCCAGTTTTTTTTTCATAAACTGGTTATCTTGTTATAAATTTTTTTATAAAATGGTTGAGTTTTTTTATATAATTTTTTATAATTTTTTTGTTTTGTTAGTACAATTGTTGATAATTTTTTTGTTTTGTTTTATTAAGGCTTCATAATTTTAAATTTTTCTTGTATTTTTTATGGAAATGATTTGGTGTGTGTTTGGAAAGGATAAGGGCCCTTTTTGCAATTGTGAAATGTTTGTGTGTGTGTGTGTGTGTTTGAAACTCAAGGGCCCATTTGGAACTTTCATATGCTTTGTGTGTTTTATATTCCCAACCTCTAGTTTTAGTTATGATGCACATACCTAGATGCTTGATGCACCTCTTATTATTGAACCTCATGATGGAATAACACAACAAACCTAAATATAATTACTTAAACCAACCTCATTCTAATGAAAAATATACAATGAATATTTAAACACACTGCCACATCATCATTTCAATCAACATCTCCACATCATTCAGCCCCCAAGATTATCATTTACACATTCCACATCACTTGTAACTATATGATGAATGAAACCAAACCTATTAATATTCAATGAGGTTTTTAAGATATTTCATATATATTTGTCCATACGTTATGAATTCATCACATAAGTTTAAATCACTTATTAGTTTCTGATGTCAACTTTACACACTAGGTTCAATAAACATTATTACCATAAAAATGAGGACATCCTTAGCAGTGACTACTTTAATGTACAATCTATAAAAGATTTATCAGATATGATACTATCAAGACCCAAACCCATTGAAACTTTAGTGGATTTGGGAATATATTAGTGTATGTCCTCCATCCTATATTTAAATGGACATGGGTCAGTTACAATTTAAAATTTAATTATATGGCCCTGGCTGGTATCATAACCAACAACTGACCTGAATTTCAACTAACCTAAGAGGCCTTCATGATCCCTATGGGATAACAATGATTCCATGAAAAAAAGATACAATTAATGTGGAATATTTTATCCCTAAATTAGAGTAAATAAAAAATGGTCTTTCTCCTAAAAACCAGACATGTCCCATTCATAAGTTGAACATCTAGGAAAATAGTAGATACACAAAAAATGAATAAACAGGAAGAAGATATCATAGATGGAAAATAAAATCACACTATTGACAAATAAAAATATTTATCAAGAAATTTCCCATTAATAAATCTCATTGGACCTATTTTGGATAGGTATAACATATGAGTTGTCATTTCATGTTTTCTTTTTCATTTTGAAATCTCCTCTGTCGTGCGTCTCTCCTCCGCCACGAACACACCCCCACCGTACGCTGAATGACACCTTTGTGGTTATTTTTATACTCTTAATCCCTAGTTTCCTCTTGTTCTCATGTTATTACCATTTGATATTGATGGTTATTTTTTGAATTTTACAGGATAAATGCCCCGCTGAAAATCTTGGCCGTTGGTGGTCCTTATTTGTACACTAAATGAATTGCATGTTGGTTGGTTCCTGTTGAACATTTGAATATAGAAATTGGTAATTTATGTATACTTGGATAATTAATTAATTCCACAGGATGAAAAAACTTTTGTGATAACCCCTGAATTAACAAGTGAAATTGAATAAGGTATGCTTTTTAAAATCTGAAATTGTGTTTGTTTGGTTTGTATGGTGTTGCGATTTTGAGCACGATTGTGTGTTTTTATGGTGTTGTGGTTGTTTTCATGATTGGTATGCCATTTTTTTCCATGTTGAAGTTCCTCCACTATTTAATATCAATCCAAACCTTACCCATTTCAATGGAACCACCACTTTGTTACATGTGAAATTCCACTGAATCTTAGAAAACCACTTCACTAGAGGACTCTATGGGACACTTTATGGACACCCTAGTCAAATAACCATAACAACACATGTAATGAATCCTTCAACCCATAATAAATCTATGGAAAATCATACCATCTATTAGTTTAGTACCATAGTTCTTGACTCGATACATAATGTTTCTAGAGAAACACTAAAAAACCGATTTACAACAATGCATATATATCACATGTGGGATACTAAAACATTCTAGTGAAATGGATTATTGTAGCTAGTTCCATCGATCAGGTGGTTGGGAAGATGGGTGTGATCTACTTTGGTCCTGAGTAATTCATGGAGAGGTAAGGGTATTGTTTTCCATAACTAGTTATATTAATTATAATTGTATGATGGCCCTAGTTGAATATATTTTGTGCAATTATTTTGTTAAATATTAATATTACTGAATCAAATAGGATGAATATTAATAATTAATGGATGAATTCCAATCGGTTGACAAAAGAGTATGAATATGGCGTGAAAGAGTTTATCAATTTTTCAAAAGATCATGAATATGACCCTTCTCAAATACTTTTTCCATGTTTACACTATTTTTATTCAAGACAAACTAGTCCAGAGAAGTTGGAAGAACACTTGATTTGTCATGGAATAAATTAAAGTTATACATGTTGTAAAACAAAGGGAAAAAAGAATGTAGGTAGTGGATGGGATAACACTGTGTTTTATGGATCATCTGATATGATTACAAGCATGAACAATGAAGATGACTGTATGGAGGATGTGATTACAGATGTGAATGATGATAAAGAGTGAGGAAATGATAAGGATAGTTGAAGATGAACTTTGGGATTTCCCAAAATTGTTTGAGAAGTTAAAGAGTTGTGAAAAGACTCCATTGTATGTTGGTTTCACTAAATATAAAACATTCTTATCCATACTGAAGCTGTGTAATTTGAAAGCAGGAAATGGGTGGAGTGACATCAGTTTTACGGAACTACTTTCTCTCCTGAATGACATGCTCCCAGAAGATAATGAGCTCCCGTTCCAAACATACGACACCAAAATAATGCTACGCTCGATGGGTATGATCTCTGAAAGAATACACACCTTACCAAATGACTATATATTATTTTTCAAGGACCACAAATCACTTAAATAATTCCCAAATTATGGTTCTTATCGATACAAGAAAGATGAATTCATTCCTACGAAAGATGTATGGAAATTTCCAATCATTATAAGGTTTAGGCGCCTATATGGAAGTGAGGAGATTATAAGACAATTGACATGGCATGAAAATACAATAATTAAAGATGTAAAACTACATCACATGGAATAAAATTTAAGGGATTTACCCATAAACAAAAATTTTGACTCGTTAGTCCTTATATCACCTCTTCAAAAGAATAAATAAATTCTGATAAAGAGGCTGAAATAATTTCATCCCTGCTCAAATCGTTTGAAAAAAAATTATGGATGACATACTATTTTTAATACCAATGATGCAGGGGTAAAAATATAAAATTTAATCATATCAACTATATTTTCATTTATTTCATTAATTATTCCTTTTTGTGTTTTTAGGAATCATTGGATGCTCATTGCGGTCAATTTGGATACTCCAAAAATTTATTTTTTGGATTCAATTCATGGATATCCAACAAACCGACTCCGCATGATGGAGTTTTTCAATTTCTAATACACCAGATCCAAAATTTTAGAACTAAACATCCATTTAAATAATTTATATTATCTTTTAATGAGGATTCTGTTATGATAGGGTGGTGCATCAATATCGTCTACTTCATGGAATGAATCCAGGGCCTAAGGATAAGAATGACCACGAGATCTAAAACTGTAAAAGTATCACGGTATATATAATAATATTGCACTATACAAACACATATCAAAACAAATTACTTATTTTTATCGATGTTTCTGGAGTGTCCAAAAAAAACAAACAGAAAGGACTGTGGTTATTATGTTTGTAAATTTATGAAAGAGATCATATTTCATCAACAAACTAGCATCCCTGAAGATGTATTTTCTAAAATAATTACTAGTTCATTTAAAATATTTATTAATACTTTGTGTATTTATATTTTTTCAGTACTACCATGAATGTCACAAAAACTCATATTCACAAGATGATATAGATGTGTTTAGAAAAAAATGGGCAGCATACCTGATGGAAGATTGTACAAAAATAGGATGAAGGTTAATTCCTACTACTTATGTTATACTTATATGATCATTGATATCTCCCTTGTTTACACATATTGAGAATATCTGATCACCCTTTATTATGTTTCATATCTTTAGGTTATGAAGAATGGTTTTAGAAAATATTTTTCTTTCTAGTAAAGAATAACTTAACAAGAGACTGTTATGAACTATTTATTTATGTTTCCATGTTTCCAAAATCACTAGACCTAAACTATTATGTCTTGGATCATTTATATTATGTATTTTGTACATTTATGATGTTGTTTATACTAATGTAGTGTGTTGGAAGAATAGTGGTTGTGCATCACTCACAAATTTAATAACAAAACTAAGGATTCTTCAATACTATTGGTTAACCACCACTTTGTATAGAAAATCATCCGAACTTCCGATTCGGCATCCCCTTGATGCTCTCATCCCACACCATCTCTATGATATCATCATTCACCTTTCACTTTTCCTTCTCTTCTTGTACCCATTTACTAGGTAAATGGGTGAAGGAAAAGAACCAAAAGTGAACACTGAATGATGATATCATAGAGATGGTGTCCGATGAGAGCATCACGAGGACACCAGATCGAAAGTTCAGATTAGATACTATTCTAAGAGGTAGTTAACCAACAATAGTAAAGTGCATAAAGAATCATTAGTTTTGTTATTAGCTTATATCTGGACCAAAGAAACCCTTCGGAAAGATGTAAAGGTAATTTTATGATATAATATCTCTATTATAAAGAAAAATTATATAATGAAATGTTGATTTTATTTTAATTATTCCTTGTAGGGTTCGTTTATTTTAGAAGATTTTTGTCCATGTGACATGCCTTTGTAGGAAGAGCAATGATGCTGTGTCTGCTCAATCATAGAGGCAATCTTGATGTTTACACAGTAGAATCATTTTCCATAGAATTAATGCATTTTTTCATATTTATGTTTAATTTATTTCTTTTATGTAAGTAATATTAATATACTCATATGTGGTATCAATGTATGAAATGTTTAGGTCATTATAGTTGGTATCAAAGTAACGGACCTATTCAAAATTGAGAAAAAACATTCAGTTGTTTTGATATTTTAGAGATATGATCCATAAGTAATTTAAAATGTGTAGGAATCAACCCCACCTCAATACGACACATGATACGACTGGTATGACTAAAAGTGTCTCTTTTTATTTAAAATCGACATTATTTTTATTAAAAAGAACAAGTGACATACTGAAAACTGAGTAAATGCATTCCGATTATTTTGATACTTTAGAGAAATGATCCATAAGTCATTTTTTGACCTATAGGAATCGACCAAACTTCAATTCAATGCATAATGCGATTGGTATGACTCAAAGTGTCTCTTTTTATTTAAAATTGATATTAATTTTAGAAAAAAACACAAGTGACATACTGAAAACTGAGAAAAAAAAATTGTATTGTTTTTATATTTTAGGAAAATGATCCATGAGTCATTTGTGACATGTACGAATCAACCCCACCTCAATCTGATGAACAGTGTGACAAGTATGGATAAATGTATCTGTTATCAGTTAAAATTGACATTTTAGCTCAAAATATGCCACTCATTGAAAACTAAGAGAAAACTCTCCAAATGTCTTCATAATTTAGGATAACAATTTATAAGTTCTTTGTGATTTTTATGAAGTATTATCATATCAAACCAACCCACGATGCGACCAGTATGACTCAAAATGCGTGTTTCCAGTTTGAAATGAAATTTTAGTAAAAAAACACAACTGACATAATAAAAACTAATAAAACACATTCATATTGTTTTTATAATTTAGTAAAATTATCCATAAGTCATTTTCACATTTAATAATCGACCACACCTCAATTCAATGGACAATGCAACTGGTATGACTCAAAGTGTCTCTTTTTATTTAAAATTGACATTAATTTTAGAAAAAAAAACTAGTGACATACTGAAAACTAAGAAAACATATTCGGATTGTATTGATACTTTATTAAAACAATCCAGGATTCATTTTTGATTTCTACGAATCAACCGCACCTCAATATGATGTACAATGTGACTGGTATGGCTAAAGTGTATGTTATCAGTTTAAAATTGACATTTTTGCTCAAAATGTGTCACTCACTAAAAAAAAAGAAAAACTACTCCAATTTTATTCATAATTTAGGATAATAATACATAAGTTATTTTTGATGTGTATAAATCAGTCTCATATCAAACCAATGCACCATGTGACCGGTATGACTCAAAATGCATGTTTCTAGTTTGAAATGACATTTTAGTAAAAACACAATTAGCATACTAAAAAATAATAAAAAACATTCATATTGTTTTTATACTTTATTAAAACAATCCATAATTCATTTGTGATATTTATAAATTGACCTCACCTCAATTTAACACACAATGTGACTGGTATGACTTAAAGTGTCTCTTTTTATTTAAAATTGACATTAATTTTAGAAAAAAGTACAAGTGACATACTAAAAACTTAGAAAATTCATTATTATTATTTTTATACTTTATTAAAATGATTCATGATTCATTTGGGATGTGTAAGAATCAACCCCACCTCAATCCGATACACGGTGTGACTGGTATGGATAAAAGTGTCTGTTATCAGTTTAAAATTGACATTTTAGCTCAAAATGCGTCACTCACTGAAAACCAAGAAAACCCACTCCAATTTTCTTCATAATTTAGGATAATAGTTCATAAGTTCTTTGTGATGTGTATGATGCATTCTCATATCAAACCAATGCATGATGCGACCGATATGACTCAAAATGCGTGTTACCAGTTTGAAATGACATTTTAGTAAAAAAACACAACTGACATACTACAAAATTATCAAACACATTCATATTGTTTTGGTACTTTAGTAAAATGATCCATAATTCATTTATGACATGTAGGAATCAACCAAACCTCAATTCAATGCACAATTCAACTGGTATGACTCAAAGTGTCTCTTTTTATTTAAAATTGACATTAATTTTAGAAAAAAACACAAGTGACATACTGAAAACTGAGAAAAAACATTAGTATTATTTTTATACTTTAGGAAAATGATCCATCAGTCATTTTTGATGTGTAAGAATCAACTATACATCAATCCAATGCACGGTGTGACCGGTATAGAAAAAAGTGTCAATTATCTATTTAAAATTGACATTTTAGCTTAAACAATGTCACTCATTGAAACCAAGAGAACCCACTCCAATTATCTTCATAATTTAGGATAATTATTCATAAGTTCTTTGTGATGTTTATGAAGCAGTCACATATCAAACCAACATACGATGCGACTGGTATGACTCAAAATGCGTGTTTCCATTTTGAAATGACATTTTAGTAAAAAACAAAATTAACATACTAAAAATTGATAAAACAGATTCATATTGTTTTGATACTTTAGAAAAAATATACATAAGTCATTTTTGACATGTAGGAATCAATTTTACCTCAATTCAATGCATAATGCAACTGGTATGACTCAAAGTGTCTTTTTTATTTAAAATTTAGATTAATTTTAGAATAAAACACAAGTGACATACTGAAAATAGATAAAACACATTCATATTGTTTTGATACTTTAGGAATATGATATATGAGTCATTTTTTATGTGTACGAATCAAACCCATATCAATTCGATGCACAGTGTGACCGGTATGGCTAAAAGTGTCTGTTATCAATTTAAAATTAACATTTTAGCTCAAAATGTGTCACTCAATGAAAACCAAGAAAACCCACTTTAATTTTCTTCATAATTTAGGATAACAATTCATAAGTTCTTTGTGATGTGTACGAAGCAGTCTCATATCAAACCAATGCTCAATGTGATCGATATGACTTAAAATGCGTGTTTCCAATTTTAAATGACATTTTATTAAAAAAACACAACTGACATACTACAAACTGAGAAAACACATTTTGATAGTTTTTATACTTTATTAAAATGATCTATAAGTCATTTTTTACATGTATTAATTGACCTCACCTCAATTCAATGCACAATATGACTGTTATGACTCAAAGTGTCTTTTTTTAATGTAAAATTGACATTAATTTTAGAAAAAAAACACAAGTGACATACTGAAAATTGAGAAAACACATTAATATTGTTTTTATACTTTAGTAAAATGATACATGAGTCACTTGTGATGTGTATGAATCAACCATACCTCAATCTAACGCACGGTGTGGCTAGTATGGCTAAAAGTGTTTGTTATCAATTTAAAATTGACATTTTAGCTCAAAATGTGTCACTCCCTGAAAACCAAGAAAAAATACACCAATTGTCTTAATAATTTAGGATAACTATTCATAAGTTCTTTGTGATTTTTATGAAGTAGTCTCACATCAAAACAATTCATGATGTGACCGGTACGACTCAAAATGCTTGTTTCCAGTTTGAAATGACATTTTAGTAAAAAAACAAAACTAACATACTACAAACTGAGAAAACACATTCGGATTGTTTTGATACTTTATGAAAACAATAAATAATTCATTTGTTACATGTAGGAATCAACTTAACCTCAATTAAACACACAATGCGACTGATATGACTCAAAGTGTATCTTTTTATTTGAAATTGACATTAATTTTAGAAAAAAACACAAGTGACATACTACAAACTGAGAAAAAACATTTATCTTGTTTTTATACTTTAGGAAAATTATCCATAAGTCATTTGTGACATGTAGGAATCAAAAAAACCTTAATATAACACACAGTGTGATTGATATGGCTAAAAATGTCTGTTATCAGTTTAAAATTGACATTTTAGCTCAAAACGTGTCACTCATTGAAAATCAAGTAAACCCACTCCAATTGTATTCATAATTTAGGATAATGATTCATACGTTCTTTGTAGAATTTATTAAGGAGTTTCATATCAAACTAATGCACGATGTGACCAGTATGACTAAAAATGTGTGTTTCTACTTTGAAATGACATTTTAGTAAAAAAACACAACTCACATACTACAAACTGAGAAAACACAGTTGGATTGTTTTGATACTATTTAACAATAATCCATAAGTAATTTGAGACATGTATAAATACAAATCACCTCAATTAAATTTACAATGCGACTAGTATGACTCAAAGCATCTCTTTTTATTTAAAATTGACATTAATTTTTGAAAAAAATACAAGTGACATACTAAAAACCAAGAAAAAACATTTATATTGTTTTGATAATTTAGGAAAATAATCCATCAATCATTTCTGATGTGTAGGAATCAACCTCACCTCAATATTACGAACTATGTTACTAATATAAATCCAAATGCGTCCTTTAAATTTGATATTAATTTCAGTAAAAGAACAAGTGACATACTCAAAACTGAGAAAACCCATTCAGGTTGATTTTATATTTTAAAACAACAATCTATGACTCATTTTTGACATGTAAGAATCAAACCCATCTCAATACTATGCATGGTGTGACCAGTATAACTCCAAAGGTGTCATTTTTATTAAAAATTGACATTTTATTAATTTATTATTTCATATTAATGTTTAATTTATTTCATTATTGTATTTCTAAAATAATATATTTTTTTCTTATATAGGTGGATTTTTTTATTGAGTTCAGATACTTTGTTCGACAACTAATACCATGGAAAACAATATTTTAGAGGGGATCACAAATGCCAAAGGATGAAACATTAATGTTTTTAACTGTTTGACTGATAATTGTAATGGTAACCATATAAAACATTGTTTAAAATGTATATAGTAGTGTGATTTTTTGTATTCATGAAGTCAAGTAAATGTATATAGTATTGTCTGCGAAACACTTGTGTGTGTTATTTCATTCTTATATGCTTTGTTCGTGTGTAGGTACTATTTTGTGCAGGTGTGCAGGTGCTAGGCGTGCTATTAAATAAAAAGCACATCACAGGAAACTAGGCCTTTATCAGCGCTCAAAATAGTGATGATAAAGGTGGACCTTTATCGGTGCTAAAAAAGCACTGATAAGGGGGGACCTTTATTAGTGTTTTTTAGCACGGATAAAGGGACACCTTTATCAGAAATTTTTTTTCTTTGTTAAAGGGGACCCAATTTATCTTCACCGAGATTAACAACGCTTTTCTAGCGCTGTTAAAAGTGGTTTCTAGCACTTTTAAAATCCTTATTTGTAGTAGTGTATTGGGTCTTCATAGATTTTAAAAAAGTAAATATATCCAATGGATCCCTTAACATGATACCAATTGTGAGGCTGAAATAGAAAGGATAAAGAAACACTGGTGGGGGGGGGGTGAATTTTGTTCCTTTAAAGACTTGACAAATTCAAAATTCCCCTCTTGAAAATAAAGCAATTCTTTCACTCTCTCTTAAAGATGAGTGAACAGAAGAAAATAAATAAATAAAAGAATATAAAAAGATATTTTTTGTGGTTTGGGGAATAATAATCCTCTATTCCACTCCAAAAATTATATACTCCCTGATCTTAGTGTTTTTTACTAGCAGGTCCTCTTATCCAAATACATCTATAATTGAGTGTACGCAGTCGACATCTTTATAATAAGGCTTTTACAGGGCCTTATGGTTCTTTTTTAAGGAACTAAAATATCCAAATCTTCATATGATAAGATAAAACTCTACCATAAATAATTACAAGAATTCTACACTTCAATAGTAAATAGATTAAGATGACGAGGTTGAATACTGGTTCATCTCATAGTTTCAGAAGCAACTGACAAATGAAAATGATCTTCAATAAAACATAGTAACAAAATATTATTTAACATTAAATTGGATTCCTTTAAAAAGTTTTAGATAAAACACTAGGTATATGATTAAACATGTTTGTCTCAAAAGTTCATCTCTATAGGAGATGAAAAATTATTATTTTTTCACACGTATCTATCTCTTCATAATAATAAACTCATGGTTTTTAATATGATAGTTGAATTTATTCAGGTCAAACAACTCCATAAATATCACATGATAAATCAATATTATTTTCATTTAAAACTTTTAAATAAATTTGTAAATTACCCTAAAAATAGGAAAAATTTAATCTCTTGAATATGAGCCTTTTAATCGGCCTTTAAACATATTTAAAGTTATATTTAATTCTAGTGAGACCATTACAAAAAAGGTGTAAATAATCCATAATTAAAAAAACTATACTTAACCAAGTAAAACATAGGGTTTATCTATATTATGATAAACTTCAAAAGTACAGTTGAAAATGTATGGTTGATTACAAAATTAGGGATGATGAACCATACATTTTTCCATAATTTTTGGGTTACTTACAAAAGTAGGGTTTCTGATCTATATGTTCATTCCAAATGTAGGGTATGAAAGTATGGTTCCTTATTAAAATTAGGGTTTACAAAACATACATTTTTCTTAAAATTTAGGGTAAAAATAGTGTTTCTAGAACTATTATAAACACATTCAGAATAATTTATAATTTGATAAATCAAGTTATGTTCCATGTGTCTAAATTTTGAAAAATTATTATAGAATAAAATAATTATTTGAGTAATTATTATCCTCAAATTAACATAAAGAAACTTCATTGGTAACATAGATGTGATTTTTTTAGCATAAAAATAAAAAAGAAATTAACAAAAAATATTGGATCAACACATTCCCAATATACATTTCTTAGAAGAAAACTTTTAGAATATGTTTCATTCACTCTTTACTTCATTAGTATCATTCCTTCTAGTTTCTTGTTTTTATTAGAAAACCCAAGATTAATTTTATTTTTCATTTTCAAAATATCATGTTTGTTTTTTTAAAAAGTTTTGTTATATAAAAATTGGTGGGATCCAACTGGGCTTGTTATTCACACACTACATACACCCTTGGGTGTATGCAAAACTTATTTTATCTAATTTAAGAAAGGGAAAGTCACCACTTGTTAGTGTTAGTTACTCTTCTTATACTTATAAGGGAATATAGTGGTGACATGAAGATTGAATGATACTTCATGATACATGAAGATGGGTTTCATGATATTTTGTTTATTTTGGTATATTTTTTTAAATATTTTCCATGTATCTTATATTTCTAACTCAGCCTCCCACCTTATTGATTTGTTTTTAGTTAATGGTTGTTCTTATATCCAACTAGTTATTTTTTTATTATATGGTGTTATGTATTTTTTTTTCATTTTTTATGCTATGAATTGATGTTTCTTACCACCTATTGAGGGAATTAATCACCAATATATGGTGAGATCATGTTGGGTTCTTGGTTTGAACCAATTTTTTGATTTATCCTTTAGAAAATACTATTCCCAATTGTGTTTCCTAGATGACCATAAAATTATTTCCAGATCATGGGGATTAGGAATGATATTTAATCCTTGTCACAAACTAACTTGAGTACTCTTTTAAGGGTAATCTTGGGTTGGTTTGTAAAAAATAGAACTAGAGCAAGGTTTTGGATCTATATTACTTGGGATATCCTAGTAGATAAGATCTAGGATTATCAAGACTCAAGGATAGTCAGTGTGAAGGGATATTTGGAAAACACTCATAGTTCCCCACCTTGAGTTACCAAGGGATTTTGGGGATGATATTTTAACATTGTATTTGATTCACTCTTCTAATTGTGAAAAATTCATGGGTTATAAACTATTCACATGGGCCATGTTTATGGAAGAATGTATATTGTTATATCCCCATATTTACACTTTATATATTTATTTAATAATTTTTATAGGTTTGATTTATGATTTAGTTATCTATTTTTATGATTTATTTTTTATTTTATGTTTTTTGTACCATGCCTCTATAGAGATCACTAGCTAACCCTTAGGAGGGAGCGTTAGATAAATTTATGTGAGTGGACACACCTGTTGACCAGAGTTTAATAGTGGTAGTTTTGAGAATAGTTCAATCCATAAACCAGAGAAAAGGTTATGGCCCACTCAAGTTAGGGAGGAAGGATTATGTTGGAATTAGTTTAAATCTCAAGAGTTACTTCAACATAATCCTTCCTCCTTTCTATGAAGAAACAATCCTTAGGAAGAAAAATATTAGTCAGAAAGGATCAAAATAATATTTTTATTCCAAAATACTCCTAACCCTATAAAGGTGAAGTGTGTTGCTTTTATGTTTGAAAGACCTAGTAGGATATAGTGAGATTTGATTATTCAGGACAAGTAACATAAAGGTTTAGAGTGGAAAGAATTAAATGGGTTATTTTCCCAACAATTTTATCTCAAAATGATGGCTTTAAAAAAATATAGAGAGTTTATAAGCCTTGAACAAGGTGATCATACTATTATGAAATATTCCAATATCTTTGTCAAACTTGTACATTTATATCCTATTATAGTTTCAAATGAAAATTCAAAATTTTTGAGGTTTGAAATGATCCTTCATCCTGATATTTGGTCATAGGTCTTACTACTCAAGCTCCTAACTTATGAAATAGTGGTGGACCAAGCCCCCATGATTCAAATTGATCAAGCTATTATATTAGGCTAAGTAGGGACTTATTATCCTACCAAGTGAGTGTAAATCTATCCTTTTCAATAGTAATATGAAGAAGGATAAGTCATATAGGGGAAATAGAAGAGGTTATAAACCTCCATCTTAGTCAACTTATTCTTCTCCCACTGAGAGAAGGACCCCCATTTGTCATCTATATGAAAAGGTAATACATATTAAGCCTTAATGGAAAAATAATATGAAGGTTTTTCATTGATGTGATCAGGTAGGTAATCTATATAGACTTTGTGGAATTAGTCCCTCAAAAAAGAGTTGTGTGGGGTCCTTAGATTTAGAGGATCCCAGACTCAGTCCAATACTCTAAGGGAATCTGAATCTGAATCTTAGGTTCATGGAAGCATGGGTGTGTCATATGATGGGAATATATAGTTAATATAGGAGGATAAAGTTAGTGGATGGACTTAGACTCAGGTGGAGAACATAATTCTACATACGGTTGAGTATTCCCTCACAAAATCTAAGGTAAGGCCAGCTATAGTGAAATATATGGTTCTTATAGCATCAACCATGGTATTTTGTTTATTTAACATTGATGCCTCTTTATCATTTATCTATACATAAAATATGGATATGTTAATCCTTCCTTAGGAACTCATACCTTACGCCATATAAATTTTAAATCCTCTTAGGAAGAATGTGGATCATGGTTTCTAGTTCCTTCTTGTGTTATCTTTCCATTTTAGGTGAAAGTGTCTTGGAATTTATTTGTTTTTTACATAGATCTCTTTTACATTATCTTTGGGATGGATTGGATAATCAATTTAAAGGTGTATGTGGATTGATATCATAGAAGGGAGTACTTTATTACCTTAGATGGGAAGTTTCATATATTTCAAGGGGAATGGGACCTACGATCCAACAGAGTGGGGCCTCAACTTCTTAAAGTGGGCAGACTTATTTTCCAGGTCTCTTCATTTTTATTAGAAATAGAAGAGGGGAATATTGTAAGTATGTTACCTATAATGGTGTGTGTTTATAGGATTTCTCAGGGTTTAATCTCAAGTATGATATTAAGTTATCTATCAACCTGGTTTAAAGGATGAAACCGACATCCTTTCCATAATACTACATGGATCCGGTCGAAACAATAAAGTTTAAAATTCAGCTATAAGATTTAGATGCCAAAGGTTTTATTCACCTGAGTGTGTCCCCATGAGTGTCACTTGGGCTGTTTTCTAAAAAGGATGATGGTTTTATCTTACTGTATATGGATTGTGAAAATTAAAAAAAGATAAGATCATGAATAAATATAGAATACCTTGTATTGATGCCGTATTTTACCAATTGAAGGGAAAAAATGGATTTCTAAGATCGACCTTTGATTAGGGTATCACCATCTTAGGGTAAGAGAGGCTGAAATTCCTAATATGGAATTCCAAATAAGGCATGGACACTATAAGTACCTTTTAATGTCATTCAGTTTGATCAATTCCCCCATATTCTTTATGTCTATTATAAACATGATTTTTTATCATCTTTTTTTTTTCATAGTAATGTATGTCGAAGACATCCGGGTCACTTATAAGACTGAATAGGAGAATGGGAAACACTTGATGATCATTTTGGGTATTTTTTAAGGCCATCAACTCTATTATAAGATATCTAAGTGTAACATCTTGATCTATGAAGTGAAATTATCAGGGAATGTGGTATCCAAACAAGGATTATTGATCAATTCTAATAAGTTGAAGGTTGTTATGTATTGGTAAGATCAAAATAATGTGTTTGAGATTCAAAGATTCATAGGATTAATAGGGTATTACCTAATATTCATTAGGTATTTATCTAGATAAAGTATCCTTTGATAGTTCTCACTCAGAAGGAAGTGGAATTTGTATGGTCTCTAGAGTTCCAATCCTCGTTTGATGAGCTGAATTAGTAGTTTAACTCAACCCTAATAATAATTATTCTTTAGTCTAGTTAGGTCTATATGGTTTATTATGACAAATTAGGTGTGTTTTTTTTGATTTTTTCTAATTTTGGGAAACCATAGAGTGGCTTGCGTTTATCGATAACCCTATCTACATGGGAGGAAATACCCTACCCACATCCTAGAGCTATATTCAATTATAAATTTTCTCAAATGGTGGATAAAATTACCTATTTTTTGAGAAATTAATAGTGTTCACTTATCAAAAATGTTTTAGCTACATTTTCTCTCAAAAATACATAAACCTGAGAGAAAGATTATGGGTATAATAACTTCATGCTTTCAACTTCGATCTTACTTATATGTTAGCTAAAGGTAATGTGGTTGTTGATGAATTGAGCATAAAATTTACATCACAAGCTATTAAGGAATACAATGAGGAGTGGGATATCATGTGCCTCATGGATAAGTTTCACTTGGAGTTGAGAGAGGAGAAGAATACTCTATTTCTAGGTAATATCAAGTTGAATCCCACCATATTTAAGGTTTTTTATGAGTGTAGGTAGGGGATAATGAGTGACAATGTTTTATAGGTTATTCATATGGTGGGGAGACTATAAGTAACTAATATCTATCTCTCATAGGTTCCATTTGTTTTTTTGGGTAAGATTGTTGTTCCTTCTTCATTGAGGAATGCAGTTATGGAGGGATGTCATTGGTCATAGTGGGATATCGATCCTAGTGAAACCAATATGTATTATGATATGAAATGAAATTATTTATGGATAAATATGATAAGATATATAGAATAATTTGTGTCTTAGTGTTACAATTGTTATCAGGTAAAGGATGAACACCAATGAACCACCATCTTGTTCCATCCTTTACCCATTCTGATCTGGAAGTTGGATGAGGTGTCAATGGACTTTGTTATTGGACTATCTCATACCCCTTGAGGATGGAATACTATTTGGTTATTGATTTATCTTTTTAATAAATCCAACCACTTTATATAAATCAACTAAAAGATAAAAATTTAGGACTTACAAAGTTATATGTGAAGGAGGTGGTGAGATTACACTGTGTTCCCTCCTCCATCATATATGATAGGGACCCTTGTTTTACATATTGATTTTGGAAGTGCCACCAAGTGGTTATGGGAACCCAGGCGAATCTGATTATAGAAAACTACCCCTAGCAAGGTAGTAAAATTGAGTGAGATAACCAAATTCTTGAACATATGCTCCAAGAATTCTTCATTGACTTAGGTGGTTCATGATATATTCATCAAAGACCAGTCGATTTTGGTTATAAAAATAACTACCAATATTCAATTCGGATGTCCCCATTCAAATCTCTTTATGTGTGACCATGTCATTATACTCAATGACATACATAGTTAGGTGAGGTCTCTCTAGTAGGACTTAGTATTATTCAAGAGATAACCGGTAATTTCTAGTTGATCTATTAATGCTTATAATTGGCTTAAAATTTCCATAAATAATAGGACAAACATAATTTTCATCCCTTGTATTTTTTTTGTAGGAGACCATATGTTTCTAATGGTTTCAACTTGTTTAGGTCATTAGATATCGGGGAAGTAAGAAAATATCTCATTGAGATACATTGGTCCCTTTGAGGTCACTGAGTAGAATGTGATGGTTGGTTATAGATTAGATCATCCACCTCAATTAACAATAATCCATAATTATTTACATGTTTCTCAACTAAAGAAGTATCAGTCTGACCCATCCAAAGTGATTAGTTGGTAAGATCTTTAATTAGAGCCAAACATTTCAATTATCGAGCAACTGATTCATATCATTGAATCCCAAGATATTGTACTCCACAAAAAGTCCATATGGTTAGTATGTGTATTTTGGTAACATGGATCAAGGTCACATGAGATATGGGATTATGAAGCTAATATGAGGGAGAAGTAGCCTCATTCATTCATGGATCAAGTGTTGGGTTTAATTTCTAGGGGAATAAATTGGTATGTTGGGGAGAATTTTCACACCCATGATGTCATTTTAAGGCATTATATATGATATTTTATTATTATTAAATATATCTATCATTTTTTTGTCATTTTATTTTAATGATATAAAATTTCATAAATCCAGATCTACCACACAGTTGGGGTATGGTTAGGGAAAACTATTCAAAAACCATGAAGAAAGTCTATAGTTTTTAATATAGGCATTCATATAGTTGGCGTGTGATTTATCAAACAATGTGGTCTAGTCATTCAATTGCTGAGATGAATTTATTATCACCCACATGGTCAGAGAATAGTTTAGAAAACCATGATACCTACCCAAAAAATAAAAATAATGAAATGAAAAATTTTCCCTCACCCAAATTAAAATACCTAACCCTCCATTGGAATCATCACTCGACTCTAGGTCCCCCTCATGAATGAGCCATACCTCCATCCTCTAGGCTTGATTTCTTACATGTTTCATAAATTATCTTTAAGGTAAACACCTAGGTAAGTGTTCCTCTTCCATATTTTGGGCTTAAAATCCTCCTTTTCAAGGTTTCCCTCCCACCCTGTGGTTATAAATACCTAGGGACCCCTTTTCTCGAATCTAATGATATGTATTTTTGATATTTAGGATTTTTATTACCTTTGGACATCCTAATATCATACTTTAAGTAAATATAAACCCATTTACATGTGATTTGGATTTATTACGATAGGTGGTTCCATATTATTTTTTTAGATTGACTATTATTTATTGAATCTTTTGAAATAGTTTATAAAAGTTTATGCTAATATTATGTGTTGATTTTTAAATTAATTTAATAGAGACCCTTTGATAGAAGCACCACTTTTATGCTTTTATAATGAAAAAAATGTTATTTTAGATGAAAAATGGGATCATTTACAAAAATATTGATGAAATGGAATGTTTTCTAATTTAAAAAGTATTAAATTATCCTCATGGGAAGTCCTGAGTACTTATGTAGTTTAACATAGGTGGGAATAAGTTCCACCACCACTATCCATCCTTGTTAAGTGGTGCCCCAAAGGTCCTGTGATATAGTACTAGACCTATATAACTAATTAATTGCATGAACTTAGTTAGTGATGTATCATTCCTAGGTTCCCTATCCTTGATAACCACATGGCGTAGTCCTATGAAATTTCATAGAAGTAAACTTTTAAAATATTTTCCTTGTACTATTTAATTCATCAGTATCATTTATTTTGGATAATTTTTATTATAAAACTCAAGGATATTTTCATTTATTACATTCAAACTAGCATGTTTTGTTTTTCAAACAAATTATTGATATGTGGAACTTAGTGGGATCCTACTAGGATTGTTTCTCACACCTTGCATACACCCTCAAGTGGATATAGACTTTGTTTTATCTAATGTAGGAAAGGGAAGTAAACCACTTAGAGGAGGTGTGTACTTTTCATAGTCTTATCTAGGAATATGCTGGTGACATTTAAATGGGATGATAATATATTTTTTAAATAGTTGTCATGTATCCAGTATTGCTAACTCGACCACCCATACTATTTCTTTATTTTTGGATGATAGTTGTTATTGTATCCTACTAGTTATTTTGTTATTCCATGGTGTTATGTCTATGTTTTTCCATTTTCTATGCTATGCGTTAGTGTTTCTTACCACCTATTAAGGGTATGAATCACCAAGATATGAAAAAATCATGCTAGGTTCTTGGTTTGAACATGATTCATGATTTATCCTATAGTAAAACAATTCCTAATGGTGTTTCCTAGATTCTTAGGAACTTGTTACCAGTATTTGGGGATAGGGAAATCCCATTGGGCCATATCACAGACCAACTTGAGTGCCTAGTTTTGGGGCATCCTGAGTTTGTTTGAGAAAAAATTCCTAAGGATTTTATCACCATATTTTCTAGTATAATTTGAAAGTATGATTCCATTTCAGTAATTATTGATTGACTCACTAAGTCAGAATGATTTATTACAATATGGAAGTATAATTATAAGGCCCCAGCCTTAAACATTACTTAATCTTGAGTTACTTCAAGATTACACATTGAGGATCTTTTCAAGTTTAGAGTTTTAGAGAATTAGATCATAAAACATGCATTACATTCCACATTTAAACAAAGTGGTTACATAAAAGATAGTACTAATTTTTCCCATCAAAGGAAACAAATTTAAAATAAAACATGGATTCTTTCTTGACACTTCCTTGACACTATCATCACATCATGTACCTTTCCCTTGACCTGTGAAAAACATTTCAAAACTTGGGATGAGCATAAAAAGCTCAGTAAGGGATATAAAAATATGGAAAGGAAACATGAGTACATGTATACGTAAGAATCGATGAAATCATACTTTAATCATAAAACATAAGCACTTTAACCTACCTCATCAAATCACAAATAAAACATAGGAATCATAAGACATAAAGGTAACTTGAGGCATTCGTAACATTCTTACGTAGGGAGTAACCCTCTTGGTTACATTTGGAATACCCATCACAGTATATTCCCTAAATATCTTCAGAGAAAACTTAACGTTTAACCCCTCCGCATTACCCAATGCATTGGAGAGCTATATCGGGCTCACCCGCCCTTAGTTTATCACGGAACCACCCATCTTCAAAACAATTCCCAAGAACCATAACATAATCGTATCACATAGAACATGCATAAAGGAAACATAACATTTCCACATTTCAATCACAAGATATCAATACAACACATTTTTATAATAAAAACATTATGAAAACCATTTTCAATACCAAAATAAAAAAAATTAAAACATGGTATTTATTTTTCATTCAAAAAAAATTATGGCTTTTAGAGGAATCCGAAACTCAAATAATGGTCACGGCGGCGGAGAAGTCATTGTCTCCGTATACATAGGACAAAAAAAAACATTCCCTTTTTTCATTTAGTAAATGCTTCGTATAAAAATATTCCTTTTGAATAAACATAAAATTCAAAGGGGTTTATACACCATATAAAATAAGGTTGTGTATAAAACAAAATATGCGTTAATGAAAGGAGATTGAGACGAAGTCCCATACCTCGGGTCCGACTTAACTCGATCGTTCTTTAATGTCCTGAATAATAAACTTGACTTAATTTATACTAGATTAAGAACCTTTTTCAAGTTCATTATTCCTTTTATATCACTTATTACCATGTTATGAACATTATTTAACCATTTAAGTTAATAACGGTCGTTTTGTCGATATTTGGTACTTGAGTCAAAAGTGAACTTCTTATATTTATAAGTTGTTCATGTAGTCAAATATCCATTATCACAAGAATGATATTCATGATTTAGATGCCATATATATCATATATATCCAGAATATACATGCATTTATAATATTACATAATCATTTAGAGGTAAGAAATGAAATGCACCGTTCATGGAGATAGTAAGCCGTACGTACGCATGAACGCTACTTTCATTTCTATGTCATATTAATGGAATTAAAACTAAATGAGAGATATGTATATTTGAATTCCAGAATTATATTCATCATTTAGATGTAACATACATCATATATATCCATTATATATATGTACTTATAATAGTACATTACATTTGGGGATGAGAAATGAAATGCACCGTTCATGGAGACGATAAGCCGTACGTACGCATGAACGCTACTTTCATTTCTATCTAATACTTTAATGGAAATAAATAATAATTATATAAAGGTATATTATAATTCCAGTATAATATCATATATAATATCATTAAATATATCCTTTATACGTACCACATATGGTATTAACGAATCAAATCACTTTGAGGGGTGGTAGTCCGCACTTCTTAAAATGAAGATATTGCGTTTACCCATAATGGAAACCATAAAGGTATGACATAAATGAAAAATACAGAAGATTAAGTAAAACATAAAAATATTATATATCATATATAAATATATTGACATCTTAATGGCCACCTTTGAAGGTGTTATATGAGTGTTGAACAATCATCATTTCGTGAGGCAGAAATTCGCCATCCACAGAAACAATATGTTCTTTAACAATTAGATGTAGGTGTGTGTAAGTGTAGCTCGAATAATTATTATAACAATATACTAGTATATTTATGATACTAGTTTTGTTACAAAAGAAATGAAAAAAAGAGTTTAGGGGGGTTGGAGAAGCAAAATAGAACATAAGAACACAAGAGAAAACATTACCTTTAAAATGGGCAACTCTTTTTGATTTGAGCTCAAAGGCTTCCTTGCGAAGACTTCTGCACAAAGTGAGGCTTTTAGGAGTAAGAGAGGGATGTGGAGAGACAAAATGGGCAAGGTTTGGCCAAGACAAAGGCTTGAGAGGTGTGGGTAAGGTGTTAGAGGTGGGGGCCTTTTATAAGAGGAGAGGAGGGACACTCTTGGGAAGTTATAAAAGGTTACTTTATTATAAAATTATTTTCGGATTTAAAAGGTCCCAAAATTTTATATTTAAAGGATAATGTGATAAGAGTTCGAAATACACCCATCCAATTGGTTTTTTACATGTGTAGGTCTTAGATTTTACATTATCTTTTCATTTTATTTAAATCGTTAAATAATGACATAATCGCTGCATCATCATGGTGTCATAAATAATTTAATTTATTTAATGTCTAAAAATTATAAAAAAATATCATGAGGTAGAAATTCGTTTTAAATTTATAATTAATATTTATAGTCAAAAATATGACTTGTATAACCCCATTTAAAATTGTTTTAGTAAAACAACTCATGTTTGTGACATTTTAATTTTTACTTTAAATAAAAAGGTATTAATGTCATTTTCCTACCAAAGTGGCTCCATGGGGTCCCCAAGTTGACCCATGGATTTTCTTGGTTGCCCATGACACATCCAATAAGGGTAGGACATGTGTCTAGGTCATTTAATATTATTAAAACATTATTTTTACCTTAAATTACACTAATTACCTCTAATCACGATTAAAAACTTAAAAGTTACTATTCAACAAAAAATTATTTTAATCCCATTGAACCAAATTTTACTTCCTAATGACAACCATGTATGTAGGATTTTTGAAATTCAAAACACAGAGGTGGTAAAATTTCATTTAAACGAAAAATCAGTTTTTTTTAAGTACCACTTAGTGGTTTAACTATTCATCAAAAATTGAAGTTTTTCAGAAAAAAACCAAAACATCACCCTAAGATATATTTGATATTTCAGATTCAAAAATGATTTCTATTTTACAAAATTCAAAACATATAATTTACATTAATTAATTTAATAATTAATTCCCGATGTCAGAGCAAATAACGTGTTTTTATGAAACAATACGTATCAAAATATTGACACTAGTTTAAGTCAAATTTCAAGGTGAAATTAATTCCAACGACAACTATTGGATTAAATGGTAAAAATATATTCTAATTGAACTTTAAAACCAATTAAAAAGATAATCTAATCATATAAATAAATTAGATTAAAAAGTGGTTTTGAATTAAAATACAACATTTTTCACTATTCATTAAAAAATGAACTTTATCAGAAAAATACCAAAAATTTACACAAAGTAAATTTTGATGTCTCGATTCTAAAGAAGAATTTTATTTGGTCCAATAGAATTTATAAGAGTGACCAAAACTATATTTATAGACAGTTCTCCATCAAAAGGTGATAGGTCTACTTTTAGTGAATGTTAGAGTATATATGCCTAAAATTGAATTCTTTTCGTATTTTAAGCATTTATCTTTTATTGGATAAATGTAAAAACATTTAAAGAACATATATAATCATATTTTAGTTATTTCTATTCATTCCCGCCAATACAATGACTACGTGTTAACTATCATTTAAAATAATATTGTTTTATTACTAGTGTGCAACATAAGATTTCAAAGAAACTCTTTGTTGCGTATCAGGTACGCTATCGAACATAGAAACCCCTTTAAAGTAAAATTAATATTTAATTCGTAAATATTAATAAATATGAAAATGCTTTATTCTTTATTTACCTGGGATGTTACATCCTTCCCCCCTTTTGGGAATTGTGTCCTCGAAATTTTATTCACTTATCAAAATAAGTGGGGGTATTTATCCCTCATAGCATTTTCAGATTCCCATGTTTCCTCTTCACTAATGTGGTTTTTCCAAAAAACCTTTACTTGATTAATCACCTTATTCCATAACACTTGCTCCCTATGGTCAATAATCTGGACCGGTTGTTCCTCATAAGATAGATTCTCTTCCAGCTGAACCACCTCTGGACTCAAAACATGAGATGGATCTGGCATGTACTTCCTTAACATTGAAACCTGAAAAACATTGTGTACCTGAGATAAAATCGGAGGTAAAGCCACTCGGTAAGCAACTGATCCAACTCTCTCCAGAATTTCATATGGTCCAATGAACCTTGGACTCAGCTTTCCTTTCTTACCAAATCGCATCACACTTTTCCATGGTGAAACTTTGAGAAAAACATGATCACCTATCTCGAAAGATAGATCCTTCCTCCGGTTATCCGCATAACTCTTCTACCTACTCTGAACTGTTCTCATGTGTTTCTGAATCAACTGAACTTTTTTTGCCATCTCTTCTTCCAATTCTGGTCCCATCAGCTTCCTTTCACCCACTTCATCCCAAAAAGCTGGAGTTCGACACCACTTCCCATATAATGTCTCAAATGGTGCCATCTGTATACTGGAATGAAAACTGTTGTTATATGAAAATTCAACCAAAGAAAGATGTTGGTCCCAACTTCCCTGATAATCCATCAAACAAGCACGTAGCATATCCTCCAAAATCTGAATCGTTCTTTCTGACTGCCCATCTGATTGAGGATGAAAAGCTGTACTAAAATTTAATTCAGTACCCAATGACTTTTGATGGCCTTTCTAAAAGTTAGAAGTAAACCTGAGATCACGATCAGATACAATGGAGAGGGGAAATCCATGCAACCTAACTATCTCTTTAAGGTACAATCGAGAAAGTTGATGTAGAGAGAAAGTATCTCGAATAGGAAGGAAATGAGCAGTTTTAGTTAATCGATCAACAATTACCCAGATTTCATTATTACCTCAAGATGTCCTCGGTAATCCCACTACAAAGTCCATGGATAAATTTTCCCATTTCCACTCTGGCACTGGTAAAGGCTGAAGCATCCCTTTCGGTAACTGCCACTCTACTTTAACCTACTGACAAGTCAAACACTTTACAGTAAAATCAGCAATATCTCTTTTCATTCCATCCCACCAGTAATACTCCCATATATCTCTGTACATATTAGTACTGCCAGGATGAACTGAAAACGGGGAACTATGAGCCCCACATAACAACTCATTCTTCAACTGTGAATCACCAGGCACACATAATCTATTCCCAAACCTCAAAACACAATCATTATCAATATTAAATTCAGGCAACTTACCCTTCTGAACCAGCTCTACCTTTTTCTGTAACTCACTGTCTTGCTTCTGTGCTTGCCTGATTCTGTCTAATGGAGAATATTTCACTGATACCTGAAACAAAACAGAAGGAAATCCTACACCAACAACTTTTATGCCAAAGTTCATCAAATCCTTAACCAAAGGATCACGTTCCAAATGCAACATTGTTAATGAAGCATTAATTTTTTGACTCAAAGCATCAGCCACTTTATTTGCTTTTCCCGGATGGTAATGAATTGTACAATAATAATCCTTGATTAATTCCAGCCATCTCCTCTGTCTCATGTTCAATTATTTCTGAGTGAATATATACTTTAAACTTTTGTGGTCAGTATATATTTCACACTTTACTCCATACAAATTATACCTCCAAATTTTTAAAGCAAAAACAACAGCAGCTAATTCCAAATCATGTGTAGTGTAATTTACCTCATGAATTTTCATCTAACGTGAAGCATAGGAAATTACCTGATCATTCTTAATTAGGATGAAACCAAGTCCTTTAAATGAATCATCACTATAGATAACAAACTCACCATTCCTGGAAGGAAGTGCCAAAACTGGAGCATTCACCAATCTTCTTTTCAAATCCTGAAAACAATCATCACATTCTTTTGTCTAGATAAACTTAACACCCTTCTGAGTTATCTTAGTCATTGGACTAGATAACCGTGAATTTTTTTAAAAAAACCTTCAGTATTAACCTGCCAAACCAAGAAAACTATGGATATCGGTTATATTTGTGGGTCTTGGCCATTCTTCAACAACTCTTGTTTTTGCAGGATCCACAGTTATTCCATATTTAGAAACAATATGACCAAGGAAAGAAATTTGTTGCAACCAAAACTCACACATTCTGAATTTCCCATACAATTTATTTTCTTTTAAGGTTTGAAAAATAACCCTTAAATGTCTTTCATGCTCCTCTTTACTTTTAGAAAACACCAAAATATCATCAATGAAAACAACCACAAACTTATCCAAGAACTCATGGAAAATTCTATTCATTAAGTACATGAATACAGCAGGTGCATTTGTTAGCCCAAAAGGCATTAATACAAATTCATAATGTCCATATCTTGTACGAAACACAGTCTTCGGAATATCTTCTTCCTTTACCTTCAACTGATGGTACCCCGATCTCAGGTCAATCTTTGAAAAAAACTGAGCTCCCTGGAGCTGATCAAACAAATCATCGATATGAGGCAAAGGATATTTGTTCTTAATAGTGATGTTATTCAAGGCTCTATAATCAATGAAAAGTATCATTGAACCATATTTCTTTTTAACAAATAAAACTGGAGCACCCCATGGTGATGTGCTAGGTCGAATGAAACCTTTCTCTAATAAATCTTGCAATTGCTCCTTCAACTCTAAAAGTTCAGTTTGAGCCATTCGATAAGGGGTTTTTGAAATTGGCTTAGCATCAGGAAATAATTCAATAGTAAATTAAACTTCTCGATCTGGTATTATTCCATGAAACTCATCAGGAAAAACATTAGGATACTCATTTACCACTGGCACATCATTAATCTGAACAGTTCCCTTGTTTTCAACGATATGTGCAAGGTAACATTCATTTCCATCTTTTACAAGTTTCTCGGCCTCTTGATATGTTATCAACAGTAAGGGTTCATTCTTGTAAGAAAACTGAAAGTCTTTCTGAAAAGAAACTTCTTTATCTCTACATTCAATCTTAACATGGTAAATAGAGAGCCAATCCATACCCAGGATAAAATCAAACTCTACTAGAGGTAAAACAATAAGGTTCGCAAGTAGGTTCTTTCCACGGATAAGGATAGGAAGATTCTTATAAATTCTTTTTGCCTCAACATTTCCCCCCAAGTGTTTTTACCACAAGTTCAGGAGTCATTTATTGATATGGTATTCCCATTTTACTTGAAAAGTTTTCAGAGATGAAAGAATGTGTAGACCCCGAATCAAACAACACACTGTCATAATCTAAAAAAATAAACAAAGTACCTAATACAACTTCATTTGATGGCCCGAAATCTACTGAAGTAGTTTCAAAGGATTTCACCACCCCTTTCTTCTTGTAGTATAACTGCTTCCCATCACTCAAGCTCTTTGTCGGACACTCGTTTGCATAGTGACCCATCTCATTGCACTTAAAACATTTCACTAACTGTAAATAAAATTTGGACTTACCATCACCTTGATCTTTTTCAGTGCAATCAAGATCCTTATGTCCCATCTTACCACATCGGTAGCACTTTCCAGAATTCATAAGACATTCCCCAGCATGCCTTTTACCACATTTATCACAAACTGGAAACTTAGTTTTCTTACCGTCAGACCTTCTTGAAGAATTCTTTCCTTTCTCCTGCCACCTCGGTCTCTTCTTCTGCTAGTTGTTATAGAACACTTGATCATCAGAAAACTGCATTTCCACATTCTCAGCACATCGAACAAGATTTTTATAACTTTTGAACTCACGAGAAGCTAAATCCCTTCGATATTTTGGCTTTAATCCTGAGTAAAAACGATTGATTTTACTATCAAGGTCTCGGATAAAATTTGGAGCATGCCTTGCCAATCGAGTGAACCTTTCTTCATAGGCAGCCACTGAGCCTTCCTCTTGCCTCAATTCCAGGAATTGTTTTTCTATCCTAAGTCGAACAACCTTAGGAAAATACTTCTCAAGAAACATACCTTTGAATTCATCCCAGTCGAGAGAATCAATCTCATCAGCGTCCCTGATATTTTTAACCATAAACCACCACTGATTTGCTTCACCCTCCAAATGGTAAATAGCAAGACTAACCTTTTGATTGTCTAAACACCCCATGACATCGAAAATCATCTCCAGTACTTTAATCCACCCTTCAGCTAGCACAGGGTTAGATGATCCTCTGAATGATGGGGGATGTTGCCTCATGAAATGTTCCACCACTAACATGTTCCTCTGTGGTTGATCTGGATGATCTCGTGCATGGATACCGCCACCATTTATTGCTTGATTCAACTGCGCCATTACAAAAACAAACTATTCAGTTCCAATTCTGACCATCTCAGGATGATGATTCAGAAGGTTATTTCCTTCTGTATTCCTTCCTAACACTGCTTCCCTGTTTCCTCTGCGGAAAACCATTCTGAACAAACATGTCTTAGATGAAGCAACATGGTAATCTTCAAATGCTATATAATTTTAAATTTGACCAAAAAAAATATTTTCAGATAATCATTTAATAGAATTCTAACTCCTAAAGTTATCTAAACTGACCTATGATACCAACTATAAGGCCCCAACCTTAAACATTACTTAATCTTGAGTTACTTCAAGATTACACGTTGAGGATCTTTTCAGGTATAGAGTTTTATAGAATTAGATCATAAAACATGCATTACATTCCACATTTAAACAAAGTGGTTACATAAAAGATAGTACTCATTTTTCCCATCAACGGAAAAATATTTAAAATAATACATGGATTCTTTCTTGACACTTCCTTGACACTATCATCACATCATGTACCTTTCCCTTGACCTGTGAAAAACATTTCAAAACTTGGGATGAGCATAAAAAGCTCAGTAAGGGATATAAAAATATGGAAAGGAAACATGAGTACATGTACACATAAGAATCAATGAAATCACAATTTAATCATAAAACATAAGCACTTTAACATACCTCATAAAATCACAAATAAAACATAGGAATCATAAAACATAAAGGTAACTTGAGGCATTCATAACATTCTTACGTAGGGAGTAACCCTCTTGGTTACGTTTGGAATACCCATCACAGTATATTCCCTAAATATCTTCAGAGAAACCTTAACGTTTAACCCCTTAACGTTACCCAATGCATTGGAGAGCTATATCGGGCTCACCTTCCCTTAGTTTATCACGGAACCACCGGTCTTCATAACAATGCCCAAGAACCATAACATAATCGTATTACATATAACATGCATAAAGGAAACATAACATTTCCACATTTCAATCACAAGATATCAATACAACACATTGATATAATAAAAAAATTATGAAAACAATTTTCAATACCAAAATAAAATAAAAGTAAAACATGGTATTTATTTTTCATTCAAAAAAAGTTATGGCTTGTAGAGGAAGCCAAAACTCAAATAATGGTCACGACAGCGGATAAGTCGTTGTCGCCGCATACGTACGAAAAAAAAACATTCCCTTTTGTCATTTAGTAAACGATTTGTATAAAAATATTCCTTTTGAATAAACGTAAAAGTCAAAGGGATTTATACACCGTATAAAATAAGGTTGTGTATAAAACAAAATATGCCTCAATGAAAGGAGATTGAGACGAAGTCCCATACCTCGGGTACGACTTGACTCGATCGTTATTTAATGTCCTGAATAATAAACTTGAGTTAATTTCTACTTGGTTAAGAACATTTTTAAAGTTCATTATTCCTTTTATATCACTTATTACCATGTTATGAACATTATGTAATCATTTAAGTTAATAACGGTCGTTTTGTCGATATTTGGTACTTGAGTCAAAAGTGAACTTCTTATATTTACAAGT
Source organism: Viscum album (assembly GCA_963277665.1). NCBI lineage: Eukaryota > Viridiplantae > Streptophyta > Magnoliopsida > Santalales > Viscaceae > Viscum > Viscum album. The sequence continues at coordinate 642,162,865 of OY728123.1, forward strand.
TGTTCATGTAGTCAAATATCCATTATCTAAAGAATGATATTAATGATTTAGATGCCATATATATAATATATATCCATTATATACATGTATTTATAATATTAAAAAATCATTTATAGGTAAGAAATGAAATGCACCGTTCATGGAGACGGTAAGTCGTACGCACGCATGAATGCTACTTTCATTTCTATGTCATATTAATGGAATTAAAACTAAATGATAGATATGTATATTTTAATTCCAGAATTATATTCATCATTTAGATGTAACATAAATCATATATATCCATTATATATATGTACTTATAATAGTACATTATATTTGTGGATAAGAAATGAAATGCACCGTTCATGGAGACGGTAAGCCATACGTACGCATGAACACTACTTTCATTTCTATATCATACTTTAATGGAAATAAATAATAATTATATAAAAGTATATTATAATTCCAGTATAATATAATATATAATATCATTAAATCTATCCTTTATACGTACCACATATGGTATTAATGAATCAAATCACTTTGAGGGGGCGGTAGTCCGCACTTCCTAAAATGAAGATATCACGTTTACCCATAATGGAAACCATAAAGGTATGCCATAAATGAAAAATACAGAAGCTTAAGTAAAACATAAACATATTATATATCATATATAAATATAGTGACATCTTAATGGCCACATTTGAATGTGTTATATGAGTGTTGAACAATCATCGTTTCGTGAGGCAGAAATTCGCCATCCACAGAAACAGTATGTTCTTTAACCATTAGATGTAGGTGTGTGTAAGTGTATCTCTAATAATTCTTATAAAAACATCCTAGTATATTTATTATACTGTTTTTGTTACAAAAGAAATGAAAAAAAGAGTTTAGGGGGGTTGGAGAAGCAAAATAGAACATAAGAACACAAGAGAAAACACTACCTTTAAAACGGGTAACTCTTTTTGATTTGAGCTCAAAGGCTTCCTTGGGAATACTTCTGCCCAAAGTGAGGCTTATAGGAGTAATAGAGGGATGTTTAGAGACAAAATGGGTAGGGGTTGGCCGAACCAAAGGCTTGATAGGTGTGGGTAAGGTGGTAGAGGTGGAGGCCTTTTATAAGAGGAGAGCAGGGGCACTCTTGGGAAGTTATAAAAGGTTACTTTATTATAAAATGATTTTCGGATTTAAAAGGTCCCAAAATTATATATTTATAGGATAAGGTGATAAGAGTTCTAAATCCACCCATAAAATAGGTTTTTTACATGTGTAGGTCTTATATTTTACGTTATATTTTCATTTTATTTAAATCGTTAAATAATGAGGTAATCGCTGCATCATCATGGTGTCATAAATAATTTAATTTATTTAATGTATAAAAATTATAAAAAAATATCATTATGTATTAAATATTTTTAGCTTTCTAATGAATATTTATAGTCAAAAATATGACTTGTATAACCCCATTTAAAAATTGTTTTAGTAAAACAACTCATGTTTATGACATTTTAATTTTAACTTTAAATAAAAAGTTTTTAATGCCATTTTCCTACCAAAGTGGCTCCATGGGGTCCCCAAGTTGACCCATGGATTTTCTTTGTTGGCCATGACACATCCAATAATGGTAGGAAATGTGTCTAGGTCATTTCATATTATTAAAACATTATTTTTACCTTAAATTACACTAATTACCTCTAATCGCGATTAAAAACTTAAAAGTTACTATTCACAAAAAAATTATTTTAATCCCATTGAACCACATTTTACTTCATAATGAAAACCATGTATGTCAGATTTTTTAAATTCAAAACACAGATGTGGTAAAATTTCATTTAAATGAAAAATCAGTTTTTTTTAAGTACCACTTAGTGGTTTCACTATTTATCAAAAATTGAAGTTTTTCAGAAAAAAACCAAAACATCACCTTAAGATATATTTGATATTATGGATTAAAAAATGATGTCTATTTTAAAGAATTCAAAAAATATAAGTTACATTAATTAATTTAATAATTAATTTCCGGTGTCAGAGCAAATAGCGTGTTTTTATGAAACAATAAGTATCAAAATATTGACACTAGTTTAAGTCCAATTTCAAGGTGAAATTAATTCCAATGACCACTATTGGATTAAATGGTAAAAATATATTCTAATTAAACTTTAAAACCAATTAAAAAGATAATCTAATCATATAAGTAAATTATATTAAAAATATTTTTTGAATTAAAATACAACATTTTTCACTATTCATTAAAAAAATGAACTTTATCAGAAAAACACCAAAAATTTACACAAAGTAAATTTTGATGTCCCGATTATAAGGAAGAATTTTATTTGGTCCAATAGAATGTATAAGAGTGACCAAAACTATATTTATAGACGGTTCTCCATCAAAAGGCGATAAGTCCACCTTTAGTGAATGTTAGAGTACATACGCCTAAAATTGAATTCTTTTCGTATTTTAAGCCTTTTTCTTTTATTGGATAAATGTAAAAACATTTAAAAAACATATATAATCATATTTTAGTTATTTATATTCATTCCCGCCAATACAACGACTAGGTGTTAACTACCATTTAAAATAATATTTTTTTATTACTAGTGTGCAATGTAAGATTTCAAAGAAACTCTTTGTTGAGTATCGGGTACACTGTCGAACATAGAAACCCCTTTAAAGTAAAATTACTATTTAATTCATAAATATTAATAAATATGAAAATGATTTATTCCTTATTTACCTGGGATGTTACAATAATACTATATAATATTTGGAAATTTTTTCTATCTATGAAGTTTTAAAGTTTCATGGTGCACCGGTTTCTATCATCTATGATAGAGACCCAAGATTTCCTTTATGGTTTTTCATTCATTGGAATAACCCTTGGGAACCCGGTTATCTATTAGTAAGACATAACTTCCTCAAATATATGAGAAATCAGAGCTATCAATTTAAATTTGAGGTCATTCTTAGAGCATTTTTGATGAAATTCATTGGTTATTAGGAGGATCATTTGAATTTTATAGAGTTTTCATATATTTATAATCATTTAGAAATGATTTATATAGATCTATTTGAAGTATTATAAGATTATCCATGTTTTTCTCCACTTTTATGGGTGAAGGTTAGTGAAACACACTTTATTGGACCAAGCCTTGTGTGAGAGACTACCAAAAAGATTTGAATAACAAGGAAAAGGATGATACTGTATCAGATCCTTTAGTTATATTATTTGAATCATCATTGTTTTCCATTGTATTTAGAGGTGAGAAATAACATATTCTTGTAGGTATCTCCTAGATTAGGGAGTTTTATCTAAGGCGATAAAGGTAAATGAGAACCATGGTATGTTATGAAATTTTATATTATTGATTATATCAGTGATTTATTTTATCTTTTAGCATTATATCCCTGATTCAATGCAATTCATGATGTTTTCTTACATTTTACAACAACAAAGTATGAGCCTGAACTATTTAAGTTATTATTTAGGATCATGTTACCCTAAAGCATGATACAAAATTTGTTCAACATGATTCATATTTTGGATATGCAAGAAAAAATCTTGTCATGTTGAAACTTGTTTCTGGTACGTGTGTTATAATAGCATGGTCAGGTCCATAAAGGGACTAAGGAAGTGGGGAAACTTTATGTTGGGGAAATAGACCTAAATTTTTCAAGACACTACCAACCTAAATTTTTTTGATTAAGTAAATCACTCTAGTGAGTATAATATAACACCCTAATTTTAAGTTTTTTACTTATTTTATTATGTATTTTTAATCTATGAAGAGTTTGAGGTTGGTTTTGGGTAGTTCCTGATGGTTTTTGGTGGTTTTGAAGAGATTTTTTAGGGTGAACGGTTGGTAAAAAATAAATAAAACCATGAATGATTCTTAGGTAACTTTATATAATAAAATGGTAATATCTAATAAGGTACATGGTTGGAACATAGTTTGGGTAAACCATTCATCCAAACCATGTGGATCTAGAAAATTTCAAGCAGTGGGTTTCTCACAGTTGGCACATGGTTTACCAAATTGTGCATCCCTAATTTTCACTCAATAGCACCCATACAGTTGATGCATGGTTTAAAAAATCATAAATGACATTAAAAAAACTAAACATGAGATTTATATTCTAATACTTTCCCAAAAACACTCATTTATCTCTTACATTCCAGGGAACTCAAACCTTGTTGTTTCCTTAGGAAATTTTGGTTTTCCTCTTCATTTTATAACCCCCTTAAAATATTGGAGATTTTAACCAAGTAATTAAAGGTAAGACACCCATATACCATTATATTCTATTCGATCCTCTCTTTTCTTAGGAATAAACCCTATTCTATGGGTTTCATGCTCGGATATTATGGTTAGGGTGTGTTTTGATGTGGCTTTTGTTTTGATTTTTCACATGCCTTAGGATTAGTTGAGCCTAATAACTTTGACTATTAGATGGAGATATTTTTAAGGCCTAATTTATATTTCTCAAATGGATATAGAGGAATTGGAAATTATTAGTGTTCAGGTGTCCACATGTAGGATGACCAAAAGCTTATAGACTGACAACAGGACAATCAAAATCCATATTATCATAAGATAAAACTCTGAAGGAGGTAGTGCAGAGATGAAAAAAGATTTCATGAAAGTAACTCTGGGAAATATAATAGTGTTTATGGTGGATATGTTAGGGTCATTAATCAATAGTTTTATATTAAAGGATATGTGTAAGGGTGATCAAAGGATGATGTGTAAGAGTCACTTCATAGAGTTTCTAGATACGACCATTATTTATCGGAAGGAGGAGTTTAGGTAGTGGGAGAATTTGAAAAGGTGGACCGTTTTCCATGTATATTAGAATATATAGAACCTTCCTTATGAATATAAGATGTTAGTGATGATTGGTTTTAATGGCTAGGTTAGACTATTAATATCGGGATGGATTATTTGATCATATTATGCAATTGTAACTATCCACCAATTCCTTAATAAAATTTTTACAGCATCCCCTCATGGATTAGGACTCATGTATATACCATATAAACTTACTATTTTTTTATTTCAATCATTGTATTCCATAAATCTTTTTTTTTTATTAATAGGTTAGAGATTCAAAGTAATGACTTTGGTGTGGTTGTCTTCCAAGTTCTAGTATGCTGAATTTATGATTTCACATTTTAGTGCTTCATTACATCCAGTAATTTCTGATGTACATATTATGTGTAATTGGAAGAAGATAGTTGTGAGATCAACAAGTGTCATCAAATATTTTTTTTGTATAATTATGGATGTTCATACCCTAGTGAATGTGATTTAGAGCTTGATTTAGTAATGTCATTCGTCCCATTTCCATATAGGAGGTTTCCAATAAGTATTTTTTGATCCCTATTACTTGTTCTAAAATTTAGTGTGTTTTCACTATCTACCAAAATTTATGGAATTATATGAATGTAATTTCCAGGTGGAGAAGTTCTATGACACATATTTTGGGTTTTAGAGAATACATATGGAGGATTGTCTACTTCAAAAGGACCTTTATTTTTTGTTAATGGTTACCAAGAAGGAAATGATAACAGAAGAATGGGAGAGTATGGATTAGAAAGAACTGGGGTTCATAAATATATCATTATCCTATAATTCTTTTTATAATATATGGGAAGGAAAAACTATTTCATAACTTATGAAGACTCTCATTTATAGTTATGATAAGAGGACTAGGATAAATAAGGTATTCCTTTTATGAAGGCTGTTTAACATGAGCATGTTAGAAGGTAAAATGGTGGTAGATCATATCAATGAATTTAACATGATAATAAGATATTTTGATCTTGTGAAATTAAACTTCAGAAATATATAGAGGGAATTTTTGTTACTTTTTTCACTCCTTTGGTCTTAGGAAATGATGGTCACCATGGTGAGTACTTAAAGCGAAAAAAATAACTTGGTGTTTGATAATGTTAGTGTATTAATCTTGAATGAATAATGTCATCATAAGGATATCTAAGAATCCTAAATAAACTCCTATAATGTATAATTAAGGGAGAAATCCATAGTTCAAAAGATCCAAAGAGAAGGAAAAATGAAGGAGAAGTCGCAGCAGAAGTGTCACGACCCGACTGCTCCTCCGCATACCGCCTGGTCCTGGCTCCCTCTAGCCTCAGCCCAACTGCTCGTCTTCCGCACAAGACACAATAAGGTGCGGGAGAAACCTGTGTAGGGGTGAGTATAAATATACTTAGTAGGGACCCCGAGACCTCCGAAAGTCTCAAATAATTCCACAAAGTCAAACCACAAAGTAGAAAGAAATAGACACAACTCAAATAGAGTCTCAGCTCAAACCAGGTATTAGTGAATTATAGAAGTAAAAATGACCAGTCGCGAAGCTAGATCATCTTATTCTATCAAGAGGCACTCCTGATAACCATACGGAGTCTGACCCACATAGGATCGATAGGTACTAACCCCCGAAAAGACCGACACAGGATCCGACCCACCCGATGTCGATAGGTACTAACCCCAACAATGAACCACACAAGATCTGTCTCACACAGGATCAGTAAGCGCTGACCTACAAAGGATCACTAAGCGTTGACCCACATAGGATCTAACCCGCATAGGATCGGTATGTAGTGACCCACACAGAATTACTGAGTGCTGACCCACATAGGATCTGAACTACACAAGATCAGTAAGTGCGGACCCATACAGGATCACTTAGTACAAACCTCTGTATGATATGTCTCCAACTTCGGCCTCACTACCAACCACTGGATTCCCGCTCATAGCATGGTTGATTCTGGGAGAACCAATTCTCAAGAAATCGTTCATTTTTCAACTAGCACTAAGTCCCACAAAGAAGTAATATTATGATTCTTCACATCATAAGGGTCCCAACGCAAAATATGGTGCATCAACCGGACGCCCGGTCTGTAAGTTATTGGAATTTTAGTGTTGAGGGCCCGGTAGGATTTGGAGCTAATCCAACCCGGTCATACTCCAACTTTCTCCAAAACTATCATGGAATATTTCAAAAGGGCCGCCTCATCCCAAGGGTTCCTACACAATAGATGGTGCGTCAACTGGACACCCGGTCTGTTAGTTGCATCCCTTTCAATGAAACGGGGGTGATCGCACCTCGGTTTGGCCCGATTTGGTCGGGCCTGCTAGAAAATTCTAAAAGGACCGCTTCCCAAAAGGGGTCCCAACACCACTGACGACTTGTCAGTCGGACACCCGGTTTGTCAGTTATGAGAGTTTATTTATTCGGGGACTGGTTGGATCTGGGCCCGGTCCAACTCGGTCAGACCAGCCCAACGCAATGGGTCCCGGGGTTTACATGACCCCACCCTGGCCCGACCCATTAAGGGTCATCTCAGTTCATGGGGTCCGGCCCGTCGGGGTCAGACAGGTTCGGTTCGCGGGCCCGGGCCGCTGTTGGCCTGGCCTGCCGGGTGGGGATATTCCCACCCATGTTGTCCCATTGGGCCGCGGGTCCAGCCTGCTGGGCAGGTCCGACCTGCTTGGCCGACTCACACCGGCTCGGTCTTCCCAGAATTGGATTGTTGCGTCTCTCGCTGGCCCACGCTTGCAGGGCCATTCACCAGCTGGTGCGACGCTGCCCCACCGTAATTAACGGTCGGCCGTTTAGCCGACTAGGGTTTCTCCAACAAGACACAACGTGGGCCGCGCTTCACCTTCCTACCATGGACTTTGGGCCGTGGCCTCTTCCGCCATTGTCCCACACGGTTGACTTGGGCTAGACGCCTTCGGCCACCGCTGCGCGCCGTTGCACGCCACCTTCCACCGCTCGCGGTCGGTGGCCGCGGGTCTTCTCTAGCCATCGCCGACCGCCGTTGACATGGTGGGATGATGATTTCTTCCGTGGGTCACCAGATGTGCTTCAGTGTCTATTCTTGGTGCCGCCCACACCTACGACTCTTCCGCGCTGCTGTCTTCATAGCGTGACTCGCTATTTCGTGTTTCCGTCAAGTTGGAAATTGTTTCCTGAAGTTCACATCAAGAACGAAGAAGCGAAGGGTCTGAGCCTTGTTCATTTGGCCCATGCCCTCCGCGTTACATGATATCAAGTGGGAGAGAAATTTAATTCATCCAAGACAACTTTAAAAATAAACCCCCTACCTGGAAGATACGTTTACTAACGTCGATCAACGGAACTCCTTCATTGTTGTCGTCGGTTCGTGATTTGGTGGCACTCTTCATCGCTCACTAGAACCAGTCTCGTCCTCCAAGTGGTTGGCGTTGTGGTACTTTTCTAGAGTTTCGTCTCTTGGTGAAGTTGTGCCAATACTCCACCCCGATCTTCATATAAATAGGAGAGGGGGAAGGTGAGTAATGCACATGGAATTAACGAGGTTCATTTAATTAAGGAACATTCCAAATTCCAACGGTACAGCTACAAGAATAAAGAATAGTCAATCCATTTAACGGCTTGACTTGTCATTGGTCCTGCCACCACCGCTCGTCTGTTGGAGGAAAGGAGAAAGAAAAATAAAATAACTTTGTTATTTTATTATTCTCTTAAATGTTCAAAAACTATCTTTTTATACCGACCTTCTATGGTCAAAGTGAAGCCTCCCTTAAGAGAATCCCGGTGTTGCAGATTCAATGGTGCCCTCAGATTTTTAATCCGAGCACCGATTCAAAAGATAGAAAATGTCGCCCACACATTTACTGAACGTACCTTAAAAAAAGTTTATAAATTAATTTTGGGCACACCAGGCCTCAGAATCACGTGCTGTCAAGTTTTACAGACTCATAATAATTCCATATAATAATAAAAATAATTTTCATGGAAAATCAGGGTCTTTACATTCTCCCCACCTTAGTGATTTTTGTCCGAGAAATCCACAACATAGACTAAGGAAAAAATGGGGGTACTGAGCACGAATCTAAGCCTCCCACTCCCATGTGCTCTCCTGGAGGTCCCCATGCTACCAGCGGACACGTACTAGAGGTATTGATTGTCCATGAAGGACCCGCTTCTATTGATCCTCAATCTCCATTGGACCCTCTGTAAAAGTCATCCCATCATCAATCTCCATCTCTCCCCAGTCAATAATGTGTGATGGATCATGCATGTACTTCCTCAACTGCGACATGTGGAAAACTTCATTCACCCAATGCATCTGTGGGAGAAGAGATAGGGGATACGCCACCTCAACAACTCTATTGAGAACCTAAAAGGGTCCGATGAACCTCATAGATAGGTTTCCGCCCTGGCCAAATCTTTGCAAACCTTGTCGAGGTGAGACCCTTAAAAACACATGGTCTCCCTCCTCAAACTCCAAAGGTCTCAGTCTCCTGTCAGCATAAGACATCTGTCTGCTCTGTATAGTCTTCATCTGCTCCTGGATGATCTGCACCTTCTCAGTGGTAGCCTGTATCAACTTTGGACCCATAAGTGCTGACTCCCCTAGGTTTTTCTAGCATAGAGATGATCTGCAGGGTCGACCGTACAAGTCCTCAAACGGTGCCATACCAATAGTGGAATGATAGTTTTTGTTGTATGCAAACTCCACTAAGGGAAAGTGATCCTCCCAACTGCGGCCAAAATCTCGGACGCAAGAACGAAGCATGCCCTCCAGTGTCTGAATGGTCTGCTCCGTTTTACCATCCATCTGTGGATGAAAGGCGGTGCTCAAACGTAGCTGGGTCCTGAATGATTCTTGTAACCCCTTACACAACCGGGATGTAAAACGTGTGTCATGGTTAGATAAGATCATCGATGACACCCCATGAATCCATACAATATCATATACGTAGAGGCATCCTAAACACTCTACTGATCCCTACTCTCAGATGGGTAGAAAGTGGGCTGACTTGGTGAGTCAGTCAATGATCGCCTAGATGGAACCATGTACCCTAGACATACGTGGTAGCCTTGTCACGAAGTCCATGGAGATACCATCACACTTCCACTTTGGTACCTCAAGTGGCTGAGCTAAGCCCACTGGTACCTGATGCTTGACCTTCACTTTCTGACAAGTGAGGCATCAAGATACAAACTCTGCCACTAATTTCTTCATCCAGAGACACTAGTGCTGACACCAGAGGTCTTGGTACATCTTCACCACACCAAGGTGTACCGCTAGAGGGGATGAATGGAACTCCCTCATCACCTCCTCCCGTAGCACCACCAGGACCATGGTGCATCCTCTGAAGAGGATGATGTGCTCCCCACCTTTAGAAAATCCATCAGGTGCATATCCTGTGGATATCTGAGCACGTCAAGCCTCATAGTCAATGTACCCAAGATGTGCCTTCTGAAATCACTGAAGAAGTGGGGGAGTGATAGTCATAGACTGGAGGTAAGCTACTCCATCTCTATCCACAAAGGATAATTGCAATGCGACTAGCTGCTCTGTCGCCTCACTCAGAAATTGTAGACTGGACCTCCTACTGAGTGCGTCTACTACTACATTCCCCTTCCCAGGAGTGTAGACTATCTCAAAGTCATAGTCCAGGAGGAACTCTAGCCAACATCTTTGTCTCAGGTTTAGGTCCTTCTATGAGAAGATATACCTGGGACTCTTATGATTAGAGTAGACTACAAAACATTTTCCCATCAAGTAGTGCCCCCACATCTTCATCAAAAATACCACTACTACTAACTCCAGGTCATGGGTAGAGTAGTTCTGCTCATGCTGTCTCAACTGCCGTGAGCCATAGGCTATCACTGCTCACTCCTGCATTAAGAAACAACCTAGTTCGGTCTGTGATCCGTCACAGTAAACTATGTACCCAACACCCTCTTCTAGTAGCCTTAATATGAGAGAACTCTTTAGTCTCTACCTCAGCTCTTGAAAAATATACTAGCATCTCTCCGTCCATATGAAGGGTTGTCCATTCTTCATCAACACTAAAAAGGGTTCCGTAACTATAGAAAATTCAGGTACGAATCCTGTAGTACCTAGCCAACCCTATGAAACTCCACACCTCGGTCAAACGTCTGGGTGGCTCCCAAGCAAGCATAACCTCTATCTTCTCTGGATCCACTGCAACTCCAGCCTCTGAGATAACGTGTCTCAGAAAGTGGACCTCCCGTATCCAAAACTGGCACTTTGAGAGCTTACTATAAAGATGATTCCCTCAGAGTTTATCTAGTACTATCTGCAGATGATAGGAATGATCCTCCTCCGATGCCGAGTACACCAAGATGTCATAAATGAAGGCCACCACGAAGCGATCGAGGTATGGCTGAAATATCCTGTTCATGAGTCCCATGAAAAATGAATGGGCGTTGGTCACGCCGAATGGCATAAACAAGAACTCATAGTGGACATACCAACATCTGAATGTCGTCTTCTACACATCCTTATCTCGCACCTTGAGCTAATAATAGCCTGATATGAGGTCTATCTTCGAAAACCAATGAGATCCCTTCAGCTGATCGAAGAGATCATCAATCCTTGTAAGTGAATACTTGTTCTTCATGGTCACCTGGTTCAGGCGCCGATAATCCACAAAGAGTCTCAAACCCCCATCTGCCTTCTTGGCGAAAAAAATTGGGGATACCCATAGAGAGACACTAGGCCTTATAAACCCTTTCCTCTACAATTCCTCTAGTTATACCTGTAACTCAAGAAGCTCCATGGGATCCATCTGATATGCTGGAGTAGATATCAGTTCCATCTTGGGGTATAGGTCGATGTAGAAGTCCACCTCTCTACGAGGAGGTAGTCCTGGAACATCATTAGGGAAGACATTGGAACACTAGTCCACCACTATAGGACAACTCAGACTCTCAACATCAACTGATCCGAGGGTATGGCTACCCAACTGATGTGTGATCAGCTACAACCTCCTCCAGGTAAGTACATCCTATGCTGCAAAGGTTCCCTTATCATCGGTGAAGGAAAACCTGGTCTGATCCCCGCGGACACACCACACTTTGGTCCTAATATAGTCAATATGATCATAGACTATGGATAACCAGTCCATACCCAAGATGATGTCATAAGGCCTTGATACCACTACTAGAAGATCCCAGCCAAAGCTCTCACCTCCTAGAGTAAGCTCACACTACTGGAACCAATGTTTAATCATCTAATCTTCTCTCGTAGGAGTCTCTAATCATAAGGATTGAGCCAACAGATCCACCAGAATCTCTGAGCTCTGAACGAGTGTCATGGTAATGAAAGAGTGACTGGAACCTATGTCTATAATTAATGCAGCTAGGGTGGAATAGACACAGATCGTACCTCTAATCATCTCCGGAGTGCCGTGGTCGTAGACCTCTGATGCCTGTAGTTGTGCTCGTCCTTGTCTACCTACTCCCTGTGGTTGGGGTGGACCACCTGGTGGTGGTAGCGGTAGAACCTCAAATCAACACCCACCACCTACTGCACGACCCGCTTCTCTACCACATCCACTACCCTGCAGACCTCCTTGCTCAAATCTCTGCCTCTGTCTCGGTGGTCCCTCAACTGTCTGCTGATCGTCAGTATGGTGGTTTGGGCAGTCACAATCCATGTGGCCCTACCTGCCACACATGAAGCACACCCAACCTCCTAGCTGACCTCCTCTGCTTCGTGAGATTTTCACCTCCGACCCTTCATCCTGTGGTCATCCACCAGAAGGTCTGGTCTGCTTGGACCTCTGTGTCATCTGCCTACTACCATCCTCAAATGACTCTACTACATATCGCTCGGTTGTGGGTCTCGCCATCGATGTCATCTCAACAAGGAATCTCTCCACCAAGAGTGCTCTCTCTAGTACTCCAGCATGCGTCGGGCTGGTTAGAGATACCATCAAAGTTCTGATCTCCCATTGGAGTCCCTGCTCGAAGGTCCGAGCCCTAAAGAAATGGTCACACCCCATGTGGGTAGAGTAGCATAAGAGGTCGGTGAACCTCATCGAGTACTGGGCCACAGTCAGGCTGCCATGCTGTAAGTATAGGAGCTCTTGAATATGCATAGATCATAGAGTCGATGGGATGAACTCTTCCATGAAGAGGCCCTCAAAATCATCCCAGGTGAGGGTCACCTTGTCTTGTATTTGGAGAGTCAGGTTCCACCATCTCCCTACTTATCCCTAGAAAAAACTAGCATCTAGGACCACCATCAGGTCAGTTAGTGTCCCAACTGGGCAAAAAACTCTGGCCATAGCCTCCAGCCAGTCCTCAGCCGCCTACGGATCTGTCTCACCTCAAAACCTCAGAGGACTCTATCGCTGAAACTCATACAATGCGCTCAATTGGCATGCACCATCTACTGGTTGGGCTGGTGGCAATGACTTCCCAATGGGTTGTGGTGCTGCTGGTACACCACCCGAAGGTGCTAACGCTGTAAAAGGTCCCTACACCAAGGCCTCATCACCTGATGAGACGTCATCATGTACTCTCTTAGGAATCCTGGTTGGCTATCTACATGGTGGCATCCTGAAAGAAAACAGGTGCACCATAGTCAAAAGGTTATACCTGGTGAGCTGACTCAAAGTGATCAAAAGTAATACACTTCAAAAATACATGCAATCAGTGTTTTCGTGCACTGAGTCAGAAATCAGAATTCAGGGTCCTTGTGTATGGATACGTCGGCTGCCGCACCAACACTAGATTCCCCAAAAGGAAGACCACACTCAAAACACTTAACACTATTGCTGCATTAAAAAAAATCAGAGTCCTAGTTGTTTGGTAGAACTGACTCCTCTGATACCACTTTTTCACGACCCAACCCCTAGGGCCCGTGTTATGACTATCCCAAGCCCACCTTTCACAGGCCATGGGTTAGAGACTAGCACCAAAAAAGCATATCCCTCTATCAGGAATGCATTTCCTTTAAACCTGTACAAACACACAATCCAAGAACATAACAAGAAGAAACTACAAAGTAAAATATTGTAGAAAAAGGTTTACTAAATGTAAAGGGGCCAGAATACAAGCCCAACTAAAAAGTACAAGTACAACTGAAAAGTTGAAATAGCTCTTGGATCGTCCACTGAGGATCCTACCTAAAGGGTAGGTAAATATCATCTCCACAACATTCCACGTTAGCCCGTCTCCTCCGTGTACCGCCTGGTCCTTGCTCCCTCTAGCCTCAACCCAACTTCCCATCGTTTGCATAAGAGACAATAAGGTGTGGGTGAAAACCATGTAGGTGTGAGTATAAATATACTCAGTAGGGACCCGATACCCCCGAAGGTCTCATAGAATTCCACAAAGTCAAATCACAAAGAATGATCTCAATAAAAAATCACAGAGCAATATACATAGATCAAACATAGTCTCAGCTCAAACCAGGTATTAGTGAAGTATAGAAGTACAAATTATCAGTTGCAAAGATAGATCATCTTATTCTGTCAAGAGGCACTACTACTAACCATACAGAGTCTGACCCACATAGGATCAATAGGTACTAACCCCCAAAATTACCCACATAGGATCTGAGTTTCCCTAAGTCGATAGGTACTAACCCCCACAAAGACCCACACAGGATCTGACCCACACAGGATCGGTATGCACTGACCCACATAGGATCGTTGATCACTGACCCACATAGGATCTGACCCATATAGGATTGGTATGCACTGACCCACACATGATTGCTAAGCGCTGACCCACAAAGGATCTAACCAACATAGGATTGGTAAGTGCTGACCCACACAGGATCACTCGGTAAAAACCTTCGTATGATCTATCTCCAACCTCCACCTCACTACCAGCCACTGGATTCTCTCTCATAGCATGCTTGATTTTGGGAGAACCTCTACTAAAGCCATCAGTTCTATTTCAACCGGAACGAATCCCCATGAAGAAGTAACCCGATGATCCGTCACATCATAAGGGTCCCAATGAAAAAGACGACACGACAACTAGACGCCTGATCTATAATTTATTACCATTTTAGTGCTGAGGGCACAGTTGGATTTGGAGTCCATCCAACCCAGCCATACTCCAACTTTCTACAAAACTCTAGTGAAGTATTTTAAAAGGACTGAATCTTTCTAAGGGTTCCCACATAATAGACGACGCGTCAACCGGACGCCTGGTCTGTTAGTTGCATTCCTTTCCGTGAAACGGTGGTGATCACACCTCGGTATGGCCTGACTTGGTCAGGCCCGCCAAAAAATGCCAAAGGGGCCTCTTCCCAAAAGGGGTCCCAACGCCACTGATGAAGTGTCAGTCAGACACCCGGTTCTTCAATTACGAGCATTTATTTATTCGGGGACCGGTTGGGTGTGGGATCGGTTCAACTCGGTCAGACCGGCCCGATGCAATGAGTCTCGTGGTCTACCTGACCCTGCCTGGGTCTATCCCGTTAAGAGTCAGCTCGATTTACTGGGTTCGGCTCATCAGGGTTGACCCGGTTCGGTTCACGGGCCGGGTGGGGCTTGTCCCATCCGCGCTAGCCTACCGAGCCGTGGGTCCAGCCCCCTTGGCCGGCTCAGTCCACCCGGAGGCGGACCATTGAGTCCCGCTGGCCCCACGCTTGTGGGGCCGTTCTCTAGCCAGTGTAGTGGTGACCCACCACAATTAACAGTTGACTGTTTGGCCGACTGAGGATTCGCCAACGCGGCGCGGCGCGGGCCTTGCCGCACCTTCCTGCCGCGTCTGCTTCTGCCAGTGGCACCTACAGGTTCCACCATTTCCCCACGTGGACGGTTCGGGCTTACCACCTTCATCCACTACGGTGTGCCGTCACACGCTGCCTTCCACCACCCGCGGCCAGTTTCCGTAGGTCTTCTCCTTCCACCACTGGCTGCTACCGACATGGTTTTCCAGCGGTTACTTCTACGGGTCACCGGACATGCTATGGTGTCCATTCTTGGTGTCATATACACCTATGGCTCTTCCACACTGCCATCATCATAGCGTGACCCACTATTTCATGTTTCCATCGAGTTGAAAATTATTCCCCAAAGTTCACATAAAGAACGAAGCGGTGGAGGGTCTAGGCCTTGTTCGTTTGACTCGCACCCTCCACATTACATGATATCAAGTGGGAGAGAAATATAATTCATCAAATACAACTTAAAAATAAACCCCATACCTGGAAGATACGTTCGCTGACGTCGATCTGTGGAACTCCTTCATCGTTGTCGTCAGTTCGTGATTTGGTGGCGCTCGTCACCGCTCACTGGAAACGGTCCCGTCCTCCAAGTGGTTAGCATCACAGTAATTTTCCAGAGATTTGTCACTTGGTGAAGCCATGCCAACACTCTACCCCGATATCCATATAAATAGGAGAGGGGGAGGGTGAGTAATGCATGTGGAATTAATGGGGATCATTTAATTAAGTAACCATCCTAATTCCAATGGTGCAGTTACAGGAATAAAGAGGAGTCAATCCATTTAATGGATTGACTTCTCATTGGTCCCGCCACCGCCGCTCGTCTGTTGGAGGAAATGAGAAAGAAAAATAAAATAACTTTGTTATTTTATTATTATATTAAATGTCGAAAAACTATCTTTTTCTCCAGACCTTCTATGGTCAAAGTAAAGCCTCCCTTAAGAAAATCCTAGTGCTGCAGATTCAACAGTGCCCTAAAATTTTTAATCCGAGCACCAGTTCAAATGATAGAAAATGTCGCCCGCACATTTATTGAATGTACCTTAAAAAAAGGTCATAAATTAATTCCGGGCACACTGGGAATCATAATCATGCTCCATCAATTTTCACAGACTTGTAATAATTCTATATAAAAAATATTTACATGGAAAATCTAGGTATTTACAAGAAGTATCTTGGTGAAAGGTGGTCCCATGTGTGGGAATTATGGGAAGAAAAACCACCTTAAAAAATATTAAAATTAGCGGAGAGTGGATTTTGGATGATATGATTTTGGAATTGGATCTTTGAATCGTATATTAAAAGATAATGTTAGTCTACTTCTAAGCACCTCTGACTCACTTGGGTCTTGGATTATAGATCATGGAGCTTTATTTCACGCAACATCAAAGAGGGGAGGTATGGGGAACTATCTTACAAATTTTTTGGAAAGGTTTATCTTTTAGATAATGAGGATATTAATATTTTAGGGAAGGATGATGGTTCTATATGAATAAGTAATGAAAGTTTACTGGAGTTCCAAGTAAAGTGACACATATTGGGGTTAAGTTGAAACTTAATTTCCATTAGATAGTTTGGCGATGTGAGGTTCTGTACAAAATTCACATATGGAGTGTGTAAAATATCATGTGGTTCCATGGTTATGTACAAATGAGTTATGGATATAAATTTGTACCTAATGGGAGTATTTTAAGGTGCAATGCATTCTAGGAATATAAATTTCAAAAAGTTATGGCATGATCATATGGGTCACTTAAGTGAGAGAGTGATTAATATCCTTGGTGCTAAATGTATGATAAATATCGTAAGCATGGAGTATGAGACATGTGAATATTTTATCTTTGTAAAGTAGTAGAAGGTTTCCTCCTAAATGGAAGGTAATACATAAAAGAGTTGGAAGTTAGAGATTTTTCATATAGACATATGGGGGATAACTATAGTTCCTTAAAATAGCGGGTCACAAAAATTTTGTTGGTCTAGAATGGAGGTTAATTTAATCCATCTCAAAGTATTTTGTGCACTCACCTACATCCAAATTGATACTGAATAAAGATTAAATCTTGATGGTAATTCCTAATCATGATACTTTTTTGGGTATGGTGATGAAAATTTTGGATTTTTATATTGGGATAACAACCTTTGAAGAAGTTGAAATTTCATCTTCAAGGAAGAGATCCTGTATAAGGATCAGAACTCATTTGAGGTTGTAGATGAGGGGAAAGTATCATCGTAAGATGAAATTAAAATGAATATATGTCTATAAGTTACATATATTATAGAGGATTGAGTAAGTACTTCAATTCTAAAAAAAAAACAGATTATTTGGAAGATAGAGGTCATGCTATGAGGATGTTTCTAGGCGAAAAGTACTAGAGAGTCCAAGTATAGTGGAAGCTTGAGTAATAACTTTTGAAGGTGATTTTTTTAATTTGTATTATAAAAAGGAGTTGATCCAAAAGTAAAGTTGTGAAGGTATACCAAAGTGAGGCACCAAGTTTAGGGGTACGAGAGTGATCTTAATTACTCACTACTCATGGATGATGGATATCCTGAGAGCATAGAAGTGTCTAAAATTCTAAATACTTGAATAAATGGGAGTTGGACATGAGGGATGAGATTATTTCCCTCCATATATCTAAAACATGGGAGCTAACAGAAATAATTTTTGATAAGAAATTCCTTTAAAATAAATGTGTATATTTTTTCAAGGAGGAAGTATATGGTAGATTGAATTATAAGGCACAAATAGTCATAAAAGGGATTCAATAAATGAAATGTGCAGATTTTATGAGATTTCCTCTAGTATTAAAACATATTACTATTTATAAAATCCATAGTTTGGTTTCTATAGAGGGATTGTATCATGATCAATTGGATGTGAAGAAATCATTTCTTCACAGGGACATAGATTAGGAGATCTAAATCGAGTAGTTAGCTAGTTTTAAGGAGCATTATAACCAAGTTATTGTGAGAAAGTTGAAGTGGATCCTTTAAAATTTAAAGTAGGCACCAAGGTAGTGGATCTATAAGTTAAATTCCATTAAGTATTAGTGTAAGTTCATCTAAAGAAATAATTTTCACTGTTGTTAATGAAATGTGGTTGATGATGTGAATTTCATCATCTTTATTCTCTACGTGGATGATATGATTATTATTGGTCCAATGAACGAAAGGATCAATGAGATGAAGGGTGAATTATCTATAAGTTTTAAGATAAAGGATCTCATTACAGAAAAATAGATCCTAGGGATTCATATTTTGAAAGTTCTATTACTTTGTACATGACTTAGTCAGATACATCCTAAAGGTTGTGGAGTTCTTTGGTATGAGTAATAAAAAACCAGTGACTACTCCCCTAGAAGGACATTTCAATTTGATAAAAGATAAGGCACCATAAATGAAAGCTGTAGTGGAGTAAATAGAAAAGTTTCTCAATGCATCGATAGTTTGAATAATGAAGCATGTCATGGTTTTCACTTAATCAAACATTTCACAAGTAGTGGGAGTAGTTAGTGTTAGATTTATGTAAGATGATATTTGGATAGAGTTGAGATAATAACTGGCATCCCATACTGTACAATAGGAAAAAACTCCCAAAGTTCAAACTTCTCAGTGAGGTTTCTAGGGGTTTTAGGGGGTAGCGAACCCATGCTTAGGGGTCCAGGGTTTTAAGGCCCCCAACCTAAATTTTAGGAACTATATATAATCTAACCAAACTATAGCACAACTGACCAGAGACACCGACTAATCACTATAATAGTCCATAATTACTATAGAAGCATGTGACAGTGGTACTATATCTCTATGGAATTTCTACCACTAATACTATAGCATCTTGGACTTAGTTTTCTACAGAACTATAGTATAGTGGGCCTATTATATAGGCATTGTAGCAACATGGGTTACTATTCACTACCTTTATTTAAGGGCTCATTTGTGATAAGGTTTTATGAAATATAAAAATTTCTATGTAATTCTACTCCTAAATTAGTGAGATCATTTTTCTTCTCAGTGGAGATATGGATTATTCCCGAACCACATAATTGTTCTGTGTCATGTAAATCTTGTTTTTGTTCTTCTATTACTTTTTCTCTATTTTACTCTTATTTCACAAATATTTTATTGATTATTTCTCCCAATATTTCTATAATGGTGCGTAGGTGAATATCTAATTATGGAAGAGAACATTTGGATTTTTTGAAGTGGATTATTCAATACTTAAAGGGTTCTAAAATATTTTCACTTTTCTTCAGAATTAATGACTCATTACAAGTATTTTTTGACTCTAACATTGATCGATATTCAGACACTCAGAACAGAACCACCAGATATGTGTTCACTTTTGAAGGTATGACTATGAGTTGGATATCAAAGCTTAAACTGGTAGTTTCACTCTCGATAATGGAATCTGAGTACATTATTTTAACATAATTTGAGAAGTTTTTGATTTGGATGAAGGTGTTTTTGGATGATATCAAAAAAGGCATTGTAATGACCCAGAATTTTTAAATGATATTTTTTTCCTGAATAAATGTTGTTACATATTATATAATATTATACACCTACAAAATTAATAAAAATCAAAAAAAATTATATTATTAATATATATCATAATATTATTCAGCTATGAAACCAATTAAAATTCCAAAAATTACAACTAGACAAATAATATAAAATATAATAGCTAAAATTGGAAAATAAAGATCACCCCAATCTACTAGAATCATAAAACCCACTACAAATAATATAGAAATGAAATGAAATATTAGTAAACCAATCAACATCTTAAGAAATGAAAATATAACCTTAGGTAGATATTTTAGTGAATTTTTAGTGAAACAATGAAGTGGTATTTATAGGGTATAAAGGTAAATGTGATAGTTGGATTTGATAGTTATAATTACATTGGTCAATATGACCATTAGTCAGTATGACCATTGGTCAATATAACCGTTGTTCAATAAGACCATTGGAAACTATACCCTTGGTTGATAATTTTACAATTATATTTAGTGTTTATAAGTAGCAATGATAAAAAACAATTGGTACGAAAATGAGAATCAATGGACTCAACCAGTAGAGTCGATCCATTTGAAGCCCATTTTTTCGAACATGGGAGGGAGGTAGTATCACTGGGGTTCTCCCTTGACCAAGAGAAGCTGATATTTAACTAGTGAAACTTGAAAAAAAATCACAAATGGGAAAATTTCAATTTAGTGTAGATTACCACTTAGTCGATGTTAGCTGAGCCACCCCATGAAACTACAACCATCACACACCTCATCCGTAGGGTGTATGTGGGTGTAATAAGTGGTTACATGTCTAGTACTAAGTTAATTAAAGTATATTTTTCATTGTATAAATAAAATATTTATTCTATCAATTCCTTTTAGGAATATTTTAACTTAATATATTATAAGTTTAATTGAAATAAATTTGATAAATTGATTTTTCGGCACAAATAAAACATAATTATATTTTTCTAGAAAATATATACAATTTTATATTAAAATCAATTATTCTGAATAATATTTTCTTAATTAAATAGTCTTTTAAAACACTCTCACCTAAATATAAATGATAAAATATTTTTATAATGGCATAAGAAATTTTTTATAAGTATTAGAAATTTGATTGTGCCTTAAACGATGCTATTTTTAAATAAATAAGGATTTTTAAATTTAAAAGATAAATTTATCATATTTAGTGAATTATTCTGGAAAAATAAACATTATATTTCAAATCAACATGTCAAAACTAGGTTTGGAAAAATTTATGAGAATGTTCTAAAATACTTTATTTTTTTTGAATAGTAAAAATATTGTTTTGGGTCTTCAGTATATTTTATGAATTTATATTTATGTAATAATAATTTAATAATTAATTGAACACAATAAACAACCTAAAATATTTTATTTTATTAATATTTTTTATTTTAATTGATTTTAAATTTTTTTCTAAAACTATAAGTGACTTTCTAAAGTCTAAAAAGGGAAATTTTATTTTTAAAAACATTACTTTGTGGAATCTTTACTTTTACATGCCAAAATAAGTGTTAACAAATGTTTTTCGGTTATAGTGGATTAAAATACCATAAAATGTGATCAAAATTTCAAAACCATGATAAAAAACCATGGGTAATCCAATGGTTTTTCATTTTCCAGAACCTATATTTCTAAGACCTATATTTGAAAATTATTAAACAATTCCTCTAATTTTTCTATAAATATCCATCCATTTGGCCATTACCATTAACTTAAAATATATACTACATGAATTTCTAGTGATTTTTACTGCCAAGGAGTCCCAATAAGGCGTCTTCAATCCACCAAGGTTCCATCCTCATGTTTTAGGAACAACTCTTCAATATAAGGGAAATATCCACTCCTCTTTTCCATTCAAGTTCCCTTTTCATGTGGTATGTCTTCTAATTTCAAAACTAAGTTATTTTTTACACTTTATATTATAATATTACTTTAATAAGATAATTTTATGAATTTTATACCCTTCTACCCTCTCATATTACCATTTTCTAGAACCATGTTTTATACGCGTCATAATGCTGAATTTAATTCTAAAATTTCCCTCTTTTACATGAGAAATTCTCTTTTTTATTTTTATTTGAATACCAAAAACTATTTTATTTTTAATGGGTATTAAAATATATTAAAAAATTACCTTTTTATTTAAGTATTTATATATATGAATCCCATATTTCCTTTCGTGGGTTAAAAATGAGGTAATAATCATGTCTTTAAGCTCTTTTGTATGCCAAGATTTTGAGAAGAAACCCATTATTTATTATCCACATGTTATTAATTAAATAATTTATTATGATCTATTTGGGTAAAATGAAATTAATAGATATTAAGGGTGTAAACTCATATTTATCCAATGGATTGGGTAAAGAATTTAATTTATAGAGATGACATGTTTTTTGATACCTTGGTGAATAACTTGGTAATTTTTATTTATGACACCATGGTGATAAAACTTGGTGATATTATTATGAATTTATTTTTAAATATTATAGCCACATTTCCATGTATGATTCTTGTTATTATTATTTATCTGGTTAATGACTTATTTTTCCACCACATGTTCTTATTTATATGTCTCGTGATTATATGACTTTGTCTCCCTTGCTTATTCCTTTACTAGGATTCATGTTCACCCATTTCCTTTTATGTATGTCCCCAGGATATGATATGAAATAAAAGTAACTCATGGTTAACTCATGATTATGTCTTTAAAGTCTATTTTAGAAGAATGTTTTATGTATTCATGTATTATGTACCTTATTTCCAAGAAACTAAACTTTAAAAGATCCACTATTTGTACTATGTAATGAAAAGTTATGTAATAAAAAAGGAAATATTCCATAGTTAGTATAAAAGGAAGGTTTAGTTATTTTTGGAAATTAGGACTTGAAAACTTTAAAGAGAACCCTAGGGACAAGTATAAATATTGGAAAACATCCTGGTATTTTGGTAAGTATTAAGTAAGTGGTTTCCAAAACAATATATCACTTTCTAGATACTACATATGGATGTGGATCTGGCCCATATATACCTAGGGGTTACACCCAAAAACACCACATTGAGATAGACTCGGTTAAGAACTAGTGCATGAAAATGGGCCTTGATGTACACCTAGTTTGACACTCCTAGAGGGTATTTTTGGTTAATAATAATCTTTTTATGAACCATTATTAAGGATATATAGAAATTATAATTTTTATTAGAAGAGATTAATATCATATTTAAGAATTAAGTTTTAAGATATAAGTACCTTTAGAATTATAACATTCCTAAAATTAACACATTTCTCACTAAGGTTTTCTTCTTTCAGAAATAATTGTGGGAAATAGGAGGAATTGTGTAAATGATGAGTGCAATAGATGATGCACTAATGAGATCCCAATGAGATATGTAATTGAAAACTTCATTAGGATGAGGAATAAACTGACATGATTTATGAACAATAACTTAAATCAAGATAAGAGACCAAATTCACCTTTAAGAAAACAACTTTCCATAAAGTACTTTATGAATAATCGACCACCTTTTTTAGTGGATCTACTGACCCATTGATTGATGATAAATAGATAAGATCTATAGAAAATATCTTTTTTGTACTCTGTTGTCCAAAATAATAAAATGTCACCCTGTAAGTATACTGCTTAGAAGGTGAAGCTGATTAGTGGTGGAAAATGATTAAAAACATAAAACCAAGAAGGGAGATTGTTTCTATGGAGTATGAAGAGTTTATGAGAATCTTTTTCAACAAATATTTCCTTAGTTTGATGCAAAAAAAAATGGAGAAGGAATTTCCTGAACTGAAGCGGAAGGAAAATGAATTGGTGGGAAGATATGAGATGAACTTTACAATACTTGATCAATACACCTCTAGATTTTTTATGGATCCTAAGGGAAAGGTTGATAGATTATTCAGTTTATTGAGACCCCATTTACAGAGGAATATAGAAAATCGATACTATAAAAGCTATGAGAAGACAATGCAGAGTGCTATAAAGGTTGAATTAGAATTTTAAAAGATACAATGGTCATATAAATTGAATTAAAAGAAGAGATAAATGGAGCCAAAATCGGGGTGGAACTTTGATCATAGAAGAATAGAAAATAAAGTGAAACTTACCACATGAAAAAAATGTGTTAAGAATCATTTGGGAAACTTATTAATTGGGAGTGTAATGTGCTAAAAATGTGGAAGATATGGGCATATATCTTGGAAATTTCATGGTGAGGTGAATCTTTAACTTCTCAACACTAATGATAAAGGGAAGATGGTTCAGGCCCAACTAGAAGTTTAATTCTACAGGTGTGGAAAGCTTGGTCACTTTTTCAATAAATATACAAATCATAAGATAAAGGAGGGGAACCACCATCAACCTCAATATAGGCCAAGGGAGAAAGTTTGGGAATTTTTTATTATGACAATAGAAGTAGTGGCCCTAAATGATGTAGTGGAAGGTACTTTAGTTGTTCTTTGAAATCTAGAAAGTAATTTGTTTGAATCTAGTTATATGTATTCATTTATTTCATCCAAGTTTATAAATAAAAAAAATTAATCCTTAAACTACTAGAAGTATATTTATCAGTAAATACTCCTAGATGGATTATCATAGCATAAAAAACATATAGAAACTCTAGTATTAACTTTGGAGAGTATAATATCATTGAAAATCTAGTATCCATTCCCATTGTGTAATACTATACTATACTAGGGATCGACTAGACATTAAATTATAATTCTAAGATTAATTTTATAAGAAAGAAAATTTTTATAGTCTTAAATGAAAAACCTACAATCATTTTTAGAGTAGAGATATCCTGACCTGAGTTTTTTCTAGAAGAACCTCCCATAGCCTTCTTTATAGAGATGATCAGTAAAGAGGGAGACAAAAAATAAAAGTATAAAGATATAGAATTTTTCCATAAATCAGGAATACATTGATATATTTCCTCAAGAGTTACTTGCACCTCCTCCAGAAAGAGAGGTAGAGTTATCTATTGAAATCATACCTGTATCCAAGCCGATATGAAATACCACATATAAAATGGAAAATATAGAGTTAGAGGAATTAAATAAACAACTTTAAGATATTTTAGAGAATGGATTTATACAAACAAGTGTGTATTCTTAGGGATCAACTGTTCCATTTTTGGAGAAGAAGGATGGATCAATGCAGCTATATATTGATTATATAAAACATAACATAATCACAGTAAAGAACAAGTACCCTATCCCAAGGATTTATAATTAATTTAACCATCTTCATGGGGCTTAATTATTCTCCAAGATTGAATCTGATCTAGGTATCATAAATTAAGTGTGAAGAAAAAAGACATTCCAAAGACTACCTTCCAAACAAGATATGGACATTATGAGTTTGATTTTATTCCCATAAGTTTGAATAATGATACTACTATATTTATGGATTTAATGAATACAGTGTTTAAGGAAAACTTTGATAAATTCATATTAGTTTTTATTAATGATATTATGATATATTCCAAAATTCACGAGGAGTATGAGGATCATCTATGGGTTATATTGAAAAATCTAAGGAAGGATTATCTTTTTGGAAAATTAAAAAAAATATGAATTCTGGTTTCAACAAGTTTCATTCTTGTGGAACATTGTAACTAATGGAGGAATCTTAGTTTAACCTATGAAGAAAAAGGGTATAAAGGAGTGGCCTCATCCCACAACAGTAACTGATATCCATAGTTTAATTGGTTTAACAAAGCTTGTCACAAGGTGTAATTTCTAGGGAGGAGAAGATTATGTAGTCTTGACCTGTTTTATCCTTTTAATGGTTTTTGGTTGTAATGATGGATTTTGTGGTTTCTCACTTTCTCCTAAAAAGTGTTTTGATAATAAAAAAATTTAATTTTTAGTCATTCAATTGGTTTAGCAAGATATTATATGAGGTTGTGAATTTTTTTCCTGAATTTGTAATCCACTATCCAAGTTAACTCAAAAAAGTGATAAGTTCATATGAAAAAATGAGTGTTAATAAAGTTTACAAGAACTGAAGAAGAGATTAGTTATTGAACCTATGTTAACTCTACCCTATTTTGGTGAAGGATTCCTTATTTATAGAGATGAAATATGAAGGGTCTTGGGTGAATCCTCATGAAAAATGACAAGGTTATTGCTTATGCATCTTGACAGTTAAAGCCTCATGATAAGAATTATCCTACATATGATCTGGATTTAGCTATAGTTATATTTTCTCTGAAAATATGGAGGCACTATCTTTATAGGGAGAAATGTGATATATAGAAAGACCACCAAAGTTTGAAGTATATTTTCACACAAAAGTAATTGAACATGAGACAAAGTAGATGGTTGGAACTTCTTAAATACTATGACTATTAAATTAATTATCACCCCATAAGAGAAAAAAACTCACTTATGCATTAAGTAGGAAAGAATATTGTGTCGAAAATGATGAAGATTCAAGGAGGTCCTTTGATCAAGGACCTACTAAAATTGGAAATGGGAATCATAAGGGAAGGGGAACCATCAACCTTATCCCAAATGGTTTCTTAACCATTATTACTAGAGACGATCAAAAAAACTCAAATAGAGGATCCTTTGTTACAAAAGAATATAGAGGCCATAAAGAATGGTAAGTTTCCTGAGTTCAATATTGATCAAGAAGGTGTATTAAAATTTCATACAAGGATATGTGTACTATATATCCCAAAAATAAGGAAGTATCTGATGGATTAATCTCGTAGATCTATATTCTATATACATCCTTGAATCACTAAAATGTATAGATACCTTCATGATCATTATTGGTGGGATAATATGAAAAGGGAGATTGCTTACTACACTGCAAGGTTTTTAGTGTGTCAGAAAGTGTAGGTAGAGAAAAAACATACAAAAATGTTATTGCAAACACTACCCAAAAAAACATGGAAGTGGGATAATATCACTATGGACTTCTTCACCGGTCTCTCAAAGGAATCTAAAGAAAACAATGAGAAATGGGTTATTGTGGATCAACTCACTAAGACTTCCCATTTCATCGCTATTTAGTAATATTTCTCTCTTGAACAACTTTCCAAGATATACATAAAGGAAGTGGCGAGGTTGCATGGAGTTCCACTTTCTTTCATTTTTAGTCGAGATCCAAGGTCACATCTAAATTCTGGATAAGTCTTCAACATGCTCTAAATACTGAATTGAATTTCAGTATAGTCTATCATCCTCAAAATTGTGGACAATCTAAAAAGACTATTCAAACACTTGAGTACATGCTTAATAGAATTTAGAGGTGTATATGATCAAAACCTCCCATTAGTTGAGTTCTCATACAATAACAACTTCCACTCTAGTATTCAAATGGAACTATATGATTATCTATATGGAAAATGACGTATAACTAAGACTTGTTGGGATAAAGGTGGTGAGAAAAAACTACTTGGGATTGATCTTGTGCAAGAGATTATAGAAAAGGTTCACGCCATCCAAAAACATATAAAGGTTCCTCATAGTCGGTAGAAGAACTGTGTAGAAAACCATTTAAGGGAATTGAAGTTTGATATTGGAGACAAAGTTTTCCTTCATATATCACCATGGAAGATATTCATGTGATTTTTAAATAAGGGGAATCTTATCCCAATGTACATTGGCCCCTATGAAATCCTTGATCTCATAGGAGAAGTGGAATATCGGCTTGAACTTCCACTAAATCTTCCTTAAGTTCTGGATATATTCCATATATCTCCCTTGAGTAAGTACATACCTGATCCCTCATATCTAATGAATTCTGATGTGGTAGAACTATAACATGGCCTCTCTTTTGAGGAGTAGTCTATGGAAATATTGGACCGTAGAGACAAGTTTCTACACAAAATAATACCCACATTGTCAAAGTATTGTGGAGGAACCATAAATATTAAGAAGAAATGTGATAACTAGAGGAGTGAATGAGAAAAAATTACCCTCATCTTTTCTCAACTAAGAGAATGATTTGAAAATTTAGGGATGAAATTTCTTAAGGGGGAAAGAATGTAATGACCCAGACTTTTTAAATGATATTTGTTTCTTGAATAAATGTTGTTACATATTATATAATATTATACATGTTCTAAATAATGATAAACCAACAAATTTATAGCATTAATAAATATTATTACATTATTCATCTATAAAACCAATTACAATTCCAAACATTATAACTAGAAAATGAATATAAAATAGAATAACTAAAATGGGAAAATAAGGATCACCCCAATCTTCTAGAATCATCACCCCATTGAAAATTCTATAGAAATGAAACAAAATATTATTAAACCAATAAAAATATTAATAAATGAAAATATAACCTTAGGGATATATTTTAGTGAATTTTGAGTTAAAGAATTATTTGGAATTTATAAGGTATAAAGGGAAATGTGACTTTTGGGATTTGACTGTTATATGATCGTTGTTCAATATGACCATTGGAAACTATACCCTAGGTTAATAATTTTACTATTATGGTTAGTTTTTATAATTATAAATGACAAAGGATAATTTGTATAGAAAGAAGAATCAATGGCCTTGACTAGTAGAGTGGTGTTGTTTGAATCAAATTTGTCTAAACTTGGGAGGGAGGTAGAATCACTGGGTTTCTCCCTTGACCAATCCCAAGCTGATATTCAAAAATTGAAACATGAATGAAATATCCTATGGGAGAAGTTTAAGTTAGTGGATATTATCACTCTGTCGATGTTATCTGAGCCACCCCATAAAACTACGATTATCACACACCTTACCCATAGGGCGTATGCAGGTGTAATAAGGGGATAAATGTCTTGGACTTAGTTACTTAAATTATATTTTACATTTTATAAATAATTTTTTTATTCTATCAATTCCTTTTAAGTGTTTATTTTCTTAAAAAAATATATGTTTAATTGAGATAAATTTGATAAATTGATTTTTGGATGTAAATAAAAAATAATTATAGAATTATAGAAAAATATATAAAATTATATAATAAACTCAGGTATTCTAAAAAATATTTGTTTTAATAAAATATCATTTTAAAACACTCTCACCTAAATATAAATGATAAAATAATTTTATAATGTCCTAGGAAATGTTTTTAAGTGTTAGAAATTTAACCATGCCTTAAAAACTGTTATTTTTAAATAAAAAAGGATTTTTATATTTAAAAGATAAAATTATCATATTTAAAAAAATATTTTGGAAAAATTAACATTATATTTTAAATCATCATGTCAAAATTAGGTTAGGATGAATTTATGAGAGTTTCCTAAAATAATTTATTTTTCATGAATAGTAAAAATTCAGTTTTGGATTTTCTGTATATTTTATGACTTCATATTTATATCATAATTATTTGATAATTAATTTAATATAATCCAAAACAAAAATATGTTAGTTTATTAATATTAAGTATTTTAATATATTTTAATCAATTTCTAAAACTATAACTGACTTTCCAAAGTCTAAAATGGGAAATTTAATTTTTAAAAATATTACTTTTTGGAATATTAACTTTGTCAGGCCAAAAGAAGCATTAAAAAATGGTGTACAGTTCTAGTGGATTAAAGTATCATAAATTTTTTCCCAAATTTCCTAAAACATGATAAAAAACCATGGTTAATGTAATTCCCCAACTGCAGAAGTCTAAAGCCGGTGAATTAGTTTATTACATTGGAATTATTACAAGAAACAAATATCATATAAATGATCATTTTAGTAGTCTTGAAGAAACTATATACATACATGGAACTCATTTTATGTAGGGAAATAGAACAAAAAGTAATAAATAACAAAATATAATAAACTTTATCCATGAGAACTCAATAAATGATCTCTTCTTCAGAACCCGGGGAAAGAAAACAAATGAAATTGATGTGCTAAAATGCTCAGTAAGGGTTATATATAGATGAATCATAAATCAATAATATTTTAATCATAATCAATTTGACATAATCAATATGTCATGGTGAATAAATGATAAAAAACACATGCCATTAATAAACTGAGAATGATAATGCATCTAAATTTTTTTTCATATTGAAATACTCATGGAAAGTTATAACTTTATAATGAATAAAGAGAATTATTATTATTTGGTTGTCATTTATATGTAACATGAACCATAATACCATCGGGACAGTTTAATTCTGTGGGTAGATACTCATCTGATTCTGTTTTGGAAAGAAACTTGAAGGGTTTGTTGCCAATTGATTTGTCTCATGAGACCTGTCGATGCATTAAGGGTCTATAGCAGGACCCTCCCATCACTTACAGTCCAAATAATTATTTTTAAAAATATTTAATACACGATAAATATTCCCTTTCAATATCCTTATTGATTAGAGGATACAGATTCATCAATATTCCCACAGTTAAAGTAACATTCCAAATAAACACCGTATGTAAAATGGTATTCAACTAAGACGTTAGTCATATCCACGTAACAATAATATGGATATGTAATATAATTACAATTTTAAATGAAAAATGATCTCAATGGGGAAGTAGATATTCCACATAAGAATGATTATGTTCATAATACTAAGTAAATCACAATGAAATGGAAATTGAGGAAAATTCCCTTACAGAATTGTAATCAATCGAGTTATTAATCATCAAGTGAATCACTGAATACCATGAATATAAATATAATCATGATATTATATCCCAGTAGTTAGTAAACATACACCACATACAGGAAATAAGTGGCGAGCAATGGAAATATCACATAAACGACAGTAAGATGAGAGACCCCTTAACTTAATCCGAATGTACTATGCACTTGATCTTAATGTCATGAATAATAAAATTAGATTAATCAATTAAGAATTATAAAACCTTATATACATGTAATTTATTTATTATATATTTATTAAGTTCATTTATGGCATTTTATATGGGTTAAGAGATTAAATTTCATTATTTGGGAGTGCTTGTTTTCTTAGTTTTCTTGATCGGTTCGCTTATATAAGAGTATGGAAGTTCTGGTAAAATGGAAATTGAAAACCAGAATTGAAGTTATGAGTTTTTATTGTTCATCCATAAGGTTAAATGGTTATAAAATTTATTTGGTTATTGGGAGTGAATATGAATCATTATATAAAACTTTAATGGTAATTGTTTGGGTTAATTGGCGGTTTTTGATCACAAAAAAATCATTTTGATTTATAAATTAATATCATGTGTAAAAAGAGATTCCATAACCTTAAATAAGTTATAATAAATATATTATAGTCTGGTTCAACCATAAAAATGGTTTCATTACCATAATTTATGATGATAATAGAAATTGAAAACCCGTCGTCCTTGAATGTGATAAATTAACACATCTCAGATGGTGTTTTCATTTCCAGTATAAATTAAGGGGAAATAAGATATTATGATGAATTATTCTATTATAATAACAAAATTATAGTACATTTAAGTTAATGGAGTTATCATAACATTTGGATAAAATTAGTTTAGGAAAGAAAAAGAAAATAAAGGAACTCGAAATAAAAGAGAAGTTGAGAAATCACTTACAAAAAATCGACAGCCTAACAACATCACTTAAAATTCATAAAATATTTTTATGAGAGAGAAAATAGTATCTCATAATTCATACATAACATTTAAATTAAGGGGGATATGTGATGTCATATCCCAACATAATCCAATTGAAATTAAAAAATAATAACATAAAAAGAGTGCTTGAAAAAGAGAAGGGTGGTGGATTCCCTTACTATGTATAGTAACTTATAAAACTTGATGGTTGGGACCTTGGGGGCTTGAGGAAAAATTGGGAAGACTCCTAGGGAGGTATAAATACTATAGATTTTAGGATGATGAATTTTTAATGAAATAAAAAAGAAGGAATGGGTGGGTATTTATTGTAAAAGATTGGGAGTTTTTTATTAATTCACAATGACACCTCATTAGTGGTATTTTCAAAAACCGTGGTCTTACCCATGGTTTAAGCCACTTGAGAAACCTCATATCATATTTTAATTTACACAGATTGAACAATATTTTATATTAATTATTACATCATTATGATGTCATTAAACATACTAAAAACTCAAAACTATAATTTTACTATTCATGAAAAACTAAATTATTTTATAAAATTCTCATAAATTCAGTGTAAACTAATATAGATGTTATGAATTCAAAAATGAAAATTATTTTATCATAATAATTCTCTAAATATGAAAATTTTAACTTTTATTAAAAATAATAGCAGACATAAAATGCATAGAATTTTTTTTGAAAAATAAAACTATTTTATCATTTGTAATTAAAGAAGAGTGTTTTGATAAGACAATTTCATTATTATACACATTAATAAAAACTTATTTTGATATAATAATTTAAATCTCTCTGAAATTACAATTTTTACCTGAAATTGAACAACTAATTTATTTATAGTTTCTTAAGTGAGGTTACTACTCCATTGGTCACATTACTATTTATAAGGGTAAGTTACTATTCAAAAGGGTAAGTTACTATTCACCAAAAAATGTAAGTTGATCCTATTAGACTCTAAATGTCTTACCAATCACAACTGTGTATGTGAGTTTTTCAAAATTCAAATCATTGAAGTGAAAAATTTAAGTTTAATGGCTAGGTTATAACTATCTTCTATAACCAAGTGTTTTTGCAAAAAGACTCAATATTTCATGAATTATAAGATATCTAATGAATTGAAATTATTTAAGAATAAAAATACCATAAAATATTGAGGCTTTATAATTAATCTAATGTTTTTTAATTTTCTAAAACCTATATTTCTAAGGCCTATATTTGGAAATTATTAAACAATTCCTTCACTTTCTTTAAATACCCACCCATTTCACCATTCCCCTTCACTCTAAATCCATCCTCCATGAATTTATGGTGATTATTTCTCCCAAGTATTCCCCCAAATGTTTCTTCAATCCCCCAAGGTTTCATTCTCAAGTTTTAGGAACCACTCTTCAAGGCATGGGAAATCTTCACTTCTCTTTTCCCTTCAAGTTACCTTTTCATGTGGTATGTATTTTAATTTGTAAAATAAGTTATTTTTTCCACTTTATATTATCCCATTAATGTAATAATATTATTTTATTAATGTTTTAACCTCGTCTTCTATCATTTTTACCTTTTATAAAACCATGTTTTATACCCATCATGCTTCCAAATTTACTCCTCAAATTTCCCTCTTTTACATGAGAAATTCTATTTTCCTTTTTATTTGAATAACCAAACCACTTTTATTTTCAATGGGTATTAAACTTGATTTAAAAATTATTTTTTTTATTCCGGTATTTACATATATTAAACCTTCATTTCCTTTCATGGGGTAAAAATGATTTAATGATTATGTCTTTAAGCTCTTTTGTATGCCAATATTTTGATAAGAAACCCGTTATTTATTCTCCAAGAGTTATTAATGAAATGATTTATTATTATCCATGTGGTTCACATGAAATTAATACTATATGAATGGTTCACCCTGATATCTCTCCATTGCATTGGGGAAAGAATTTAATCTCTAGGGATGATATGTTTTACGATAAATTGGTGAAAAACCATGATAATTTTCATTTCTGACACCTTGGTGATAAACATTGGTGATATACTTATGAATGTCTCATTTAAATATAATAGCCACACTTACATGTTATTATTCATGTTATTATTATGTCACTTGTTCATTCATTATTTTTATTTCTAATGTTCTTATTGATATGTGTCATGATCACATGCTTTTATCTCTATTGCTTATTCCCTTACTGGGCTTCATATTCACCCCTTTCCTTTGATGTATGTCCCTAGGATATGAGATATAATAAAAGTAACTTAGGATGAACCCATAAAGTTGTATTTCAAGTATATTTTAGAATAATGTTTTATGTATTTGTGTATTATGTACCTTATTTCCATGAAACTAAACTTTAAAAGATCCTCTATTTGTACCATGTAATGAGAAGTTATATAATAAAAAGGTGGGATTCTATAGGCATGGTGACGGGTTTCTATTTTATGTTATAAAAAAGTTTTATTCACTTAATAAAAAATATTACACTTCATTCTAGGATGAAGTATATTCATCTAAATTATCACTTCATTTGGAAGTTGTTAGAGGATAGAGTATTAGATTTATAGAAGATAGAAGAAGTTCATAATACAGTAAAAATGTTGATAAAGGTCATAATGTGGGATATATTGAGGTGGTGTTGTGACTCAATTAAACATGGATGACTAAAGTCATGGTGGTGGAATCATACACCTATAAAAAAGTTTGAGGATTGCATTAAGGTTTGTGAATGATAATGGATGACTTTGTGTTAAATCCTAAAAATGATTCTCAAGTGGGAGATTGTTAGGATCAGGTGTGAGAAGAATCTTTCATCCTAGGAACATAGACCATATAAATGAGATATTCTGAGAGCATAATTTTTTATGCTCAAATAGATATAGAAGAAGAATAAATTAATAATGTTTAGGTATTTCAATGTTTGATGACTGGAATCTTGCAAATTAAAAATGGGAAAATTAAAATCCAGATATTTGGAAGATAAAAATATAAAATATTTAGTGTGGATATACAAAGGTATTTCCAAAACGTAACTATAAAAAACATAATATAATATCCGGTGGATATTTTAGGCTCATTACTTAGATATCTTGCAAAAAAATAAACACATAAGGGTCATCAGGGGTTGATACATAAGAGTGACTTCATGGAGTTTCTGGATGTTGAAACTTTTTACAAGAAGAGGTAGTTAAGGATGTAGGAGTATTTGACTATGAATAGGGTTTTTCATGGAGATCATTCTGTGTGTAATTCTCCCCATGAAGATTATATGGCATCAACAATTTATTTCTCCAAATGGATCCTACCACAAATAGTGGGATGAATTATTTGATCATATTATGAAATTGTAATCATCTTCTGATTCCTTAATAAAAGTTTTATAGAGTTAACCCGTGGATTAAGACTCACATATAAATAATATAAACACTTATTTTCCTTTTAATTTATTTTATTTAAATAAATTTCTTCTATAAATATTTTATGTGTCGATTCAGGGGTTAGTGATTTAGAATGGTGACTTGGGTGTAGTTATCTTCCAAGTTATGATATGTCGAGTTCACGGGTTCACAATATAATAATTTGTTCCACACAATAATTTATGATGTAAAATTTTATAGAATTAGTGAAGTATACACATGAGCCTAATTGTAGGAGGATTGGGAGAGCCCAAATATTTGATATTATGGAGTGATTTGATCTTGGTGACCCTGTTTGAGGTAGGTGGCTTCTCCCTCCCTCTCTCTTTCTCAATAACATGAATAATTTTAGTTTTTAAAATTAAATTCATATGTTTTTTTAAAAACCTTGGTGAATACACTTTAGAGTTTTTTTTTGTTTTTTAGTAATAAATTTTGCGGGTGATGCACACAACATGTTTGGTAAAATGCATAAATGGTGTTTTTTAAAAGAAATAATTTTTGGTGTGTGTGTGTGAAAGTGGTTTAGAATTGGGTTAGTGTGTGTTCATGATGAATTTTTATAAGTCATTGTTGGTATGGACTTGGCTATTGGTGCTATTTAGGTGGGCACGTAGCTTTGGAATTAAGGATTACACGGAATTAGTATGTGTTGGTGTGTGTTTGTGATGCATATGGATGAGGCCTTTTTGGTTCAAACTTAGACACCAATTCTATTTAGGTGGGAACATGGATTGTTCCTCCAAGTGATGACTTGGGTTGGGGGGTTTCTATCTATAAGATTGGGTTTTTCAGAAGACCCTTTGGATGGGTGTTATATTTGGGTTGGTTACATGTCTCCCTAGGGGAGGGATTAGTGAATTTTATAGTTATGTGAGTTCATGGTGTGTGGTGGTGTATGTTTTTTTACATTGGTTTTATTTATATTTTTTTTATTTCTTTAATTTTCTATCCTATTTTTATAAAATTTGAACTAACTAGTTCTTGTTTTAGTATCGTGTGTGGGATGTTATCAGGGGATTTCCTACTGGTTTTTTATACTGACACCCTATATATGCATCTTTATGTGTATGTAAATGTTATTTGATGTGATATAGTAAAGGGGAAACATATTACTTCTCTAGTAGAGTGCCTTGAGGTTATGGCCATTTTTAATGATGGTGGGAGCTTAGAGGTGGTTTTGTTTTAGAGCTTGGTGTAGTGTCACATTTGGCACCTTAGTTTCTCTTTAGAGTCTTTAGGCCTTATAGAATTACTAGATGATATTATTTGTTGGTGTGACTTTGATTATTATTATATTATATTACTATATTTCAGTCTTGTTTTTATCATGAATCATGTTTATATATTATCATTAGAGTTATCTTATTATAGGTTCTATCATATGAAAGGTTAAATTACCCCCAACAATATTGTGAAACTCTAGAAATTTATTACCAACCTTTAGTGTGTAAAGGATTCACCTACAGATAGTGGAATTCTGATCCTATCCATAGAGATGAATTAGGTTTGACTTGTTATAGTTATTGGGTGTCTCATGTATGTCGTGACTAGCATAAGACCCAATATTACATATGTTGTTTGAAATTTGAGCAGAAATACAAATAATCTTGGTTGTACATGATGAGATACAATTAAAAGAGTACCTAAGTATTTAAATGGGACTATTAATTACTATATATGTTATAATGGAAACCTGAGGAAGTTAGAGGTAGTTTTTTTATTTAATCAAGATTAAAAATCTAGGGGATCATTCTTCTATGAGTGGTTAGGTTTTTACACTTGGAGGTGGAATGATATCTTGGGGATCAAATAAATAAACTTATATAACATACTCCACTATGGTTTCTGAGTTTATTGCCTTAAAAACCACTAGAAAGGAATAATAATTGCTCAAATATCTTTTATCATATCTACCATCATGTCTTATGATAATGTCTTTGATTATTATAAAATGTGATAGTCAAGTAATGCTAGACAGGGCATATAAAAATACTTATAATGGAATATTGAGACACATTGGTCTCAGACATAGCTATGTGAGATAGTAAATACAATATTGTATCATAATTATGGATTTTGTTAGACCAAGCTAAAATTTTGTTAATCCACTAATAAATGTATTTTCAAGGGAGTTTATGAAGGTTCTAAGGCATATAGGAAGTGGTGGAAGAATGATCAATTTTAATTTTTTTCATTGATTTCAATGTATAAATCTAAATAACTTGAAAAATGAAATCCTAAAATCTCCCAGAGAATATCATTAACATTTAATTTATAATTAATTTAAATAATGAATTACCTTGAACATGATAATTCTTCTTTTTCAAACTTCAAATGCTTCTCGTGTTTCATTTTCATTTCCATTTTGAATCCAAATGAGGAATCCTTGAGTTTTATCTACAAAGTCTTCAAAAACATTTCTAGTATTCTAAGTGCTAGAGAAGAGTAACGTAGTGCTTCATATAATTCACCATTGATCACAACAAGGTGTTTAATTTTTATTTATGTGTTCTTGAGAGGGAGTATAGAGGTTTTTCTCTCCAGGAATTGAGAGAATTTCTCAAGAGTTTCCCCATTTTTTACAGCAACTCTAATCTTGTAAAATGATATAAGTAGGAATATATACATGTGATTAATATTAAATAATAACAAAACAAACCTTTATCAAATATTTATTCTAAGTTATTCCCCCTGTCTAATAATAATAATAATAATAATAATAATAATAATAATAATAATAATATTATTATTATTATTATTTCACATGAAGTGCGTTTATTTAAATATAATTTATTAAATAAATGAATAAATATTTATTGAAATGATATTGAATTAAAATATATCATTTCTATTGGGACTTTAACTTATCCCATCAATCCTACATGGATTTTATCAAACCTTGAATAATTAAATATTTAATCAAATAAATATTATTAGTTCAATAAATAAATGAATAATATATTCACTAAACTCATGAAAAAAATATTTATTTTAATATTCACATAAATAAAAATATTAATATTAATCTATTCAGTAAATTTGTGAATAAATAAATATTTATTTATTTTCTATTAAATAATAAACAAGATACAAAATTCGACTCATATATTCTAAAATCAAATATCTAGTGATTGAATTTATTTGATCAAGTTAGCTTGAACAATTATTATTCCCCAAGATAAAAAATAATATTTATTCTTATATGTTACACCTATTGTATCATTAAGTTAACTTACCTAAAGTCCAAGATTGGTATCTAACAATACTTTAATGCACCCATATAGAAAAAAGTTAATTTCTTAATGA
Organism: Viscum album; assembly: GCA_963277665.1. NCBI lineage: Eukaryota > Viridiplantae > Streptophyta > Magnoliopsida > Santalales > Viscaceae > Viscum > Viscum album. Next base: position 642,201,191 of record OY728123.1, read on the forward strand.
TATTAACCTTTCTATGAATTCTACCATGTAATATGATATATTTTTCTCGATATCTCATCAAGAACGATACATACTTATGTCATCATCCTATATGATTGATTTAGCTTTTGTTGACTTTCCAAAATTAACTCTCCAATGAACTACCATGGATATAGATTTAATGAGATAGTTCCAATACAATCCAAGGGTTAGATATATATACTTCCGATTATATGGAAGGGAAAAATCATTTCATGACTTATTCAATTAATGTGATATCACTTACGACACAACTAGTGTAAGATACCTCACTTTGAGTATATGTTTTCATGATTTTCATTCATACATAAAAGTATGAAATTAATTATATACATTTATTATAATCTCAATTCTAAGTACCAATACAAATGTATGTAAATAAGAATATCCAATGACACATAAATCATTTGGAATTACTATTAGAATTATTTAATTCATAACCTCCCTTCTTGTAGAGTACCATGTGCGAACTGCATGAGAAGAAGACTCAATGTCTTATAATCCTCCAACACCAGATAGTAAAATATAATCTATGTCTCACTAAATGGATTTTATCCAAACTATATGAAATTTGTTTAAGAATATTTTCATATCATTTCTAGTTTCTCATCATATTGGGGAGCTATTATATCCTTTTGATGTGTTAAATACTATAATTTCACTATCACATTAATGTTACACAAAAAAAATATTTTGGGAATTTTTATATTGTATAAGGTCATGTCTTTAATATGGGTCTGGGTTTTGTATAATTTATATTTTATATTATGTTACGAGATGAGATGTGATGAAATTGGGGAAAATTTATTTTCATTCTAATACATATATTTCTCTTTTAATGTAAGAATAAAATAGAATCAATCATTTTTGTTAAAAGGTATCTAAGCTTGAAATATTAGATAATCTATAAAATCGTTCCATCAGAGTACAACATGATCTAAAATGGAAAAAATCATCTTCTAACTCTTATTCCTTCCATATAAAATCCTTCCATTGTTTCTCTTGATATCATGGATGATGTGGCCATGGAAGATTTTAAGAAAGGCCTACTAGTAATCAACCTCAATTCTAGGTTTTTTCAAGATTTGATCATATGTCTTAGTAATGTTATCATCGATTTGATCAAAATTTAATAAGTCCATTTTCTTAGAACTCTCGAAAGTTTTCAACATTTATAATGGAATATTCTTCTATCCAATAATATCCATGGAATTTTATTCCTAATAATACACAATAGGATATAGTTTCTACTCCATAATATATTTATAATACTAGGTAGTATTTATATTTGGGTGCATTTTCTCAAGTTATATATTTAACTCATAATTCAAATCATGGTATAGTGAACTATAGAGGGTTTAAAACTATTTTTATGGATGATGGTTCAAGTATTAGTCACAATTGTTTTGTTCTTAATTTTTATCAGGTATATAACCACCTTATTTTCAACATAATCCATATATTACCAAAAATATGATGACAGTTTCAAAATTTACTCAAGAAAATAATGCATATTTTTTTATCCTACCGCATGCTATATTAAATCCTAGAAAACCAATCATATTTTACAAAAGGGTTTTCTTAAAGATGGGATTTATTTGTTTTCAATTCTAAATTTATAGAATCTCACTCAATTATATCCATGTTATCTAGAAGAATCAAATACTGTTGAACCTTTAATTATTCCAATGACCCGAGTTTTTGGAGTGGACCAACTTTCCCAACCCATTTCAATTTTTGGAGTTTGGGGGTCATAAAAACTCTTTTATTGATCTTTGGAACTTAATTCTAAGATTATATTTTTAAACCCATACCTTTTTAAATGATTTTAGATTTTTTTCAAGTGACTCGGGGTTTCTAGTGGGTTTCAAGTGCATCAGGGGCTGAAAATCCAACCTTTCTAGGTGTGCAGACTGAGGTGCATAGTTTGGACAAACTGTACAACCTCCTAGGAGAAACCGTTAAGCCCTCCTTTGGATCTGTTCATGGTTTTACAAACCGTACAAGAGGGGAACATGGATAGGTGTTTTTTAGTTTTTAACATAGCCTCATGCAATATTTTCACATGGTTTGGAAAACCATGCATAGTGTAGTACCTAGAAATGAGTGATGCACGGTTGGAGCACAATTAGTCAAATAGTGAAAACAAACTCTTCAATCCACTTAATGTGATGAAATTATGATTCTCTACTCCTTACATTTATCCCTTATCCTCCTATATTCTTCTACACTCATGTTCAAAACAAAGGGAATTCCTTCTTCTCCTTCTCCCTTAGGCTTTGAGCCAAACCATCCATCCGAGCTCTGAATCGATTGTCATTGGTCTCATTGGAATCACATCGGTAAGGGATTTGATCCTTTTTATTTGTTTGTTATTTGTACTCTCCATACATTACCTAGATCCGTGCAAGATTATTTACCATATTTTCTAGTTGTCAATCTAAAATGCTGATTTATTCAGAATCAGATCAAGTTAGAGGCTGATATCAGATGAGGGAATGTATACCAATATGAGGTAGGTGGTTCCTATATTTTTCTTTGAGTTTTCTTATGTTTTTGGGGTGAATTATTTAGGGTTCCCTTGGTTTTTCCAAGAGAGACCCTAATAATTTGATGATTGTATTTTAATTATTAAATTGACCACGTGGGATGCCTATGGACATGCACCTCCTTGACTACAAATGGTTAATCCAGGTGAGGATCTTGGACCAGCTTGGGAAGTGTATGATGGGAATTTGATTTATTAAAATGAAGTATTTTTATTAAATGTGATGAGTTCCATTGGAATGTGATGGGAAAAACTTGAGGATTGATATAGTGTTGACCATCTAGATGAGGCAATCTAGTTCATTATATTGGGTGAGGCCCAAACTCTATGAGTGGTGTTGATCATGGTTTGGGAGACGTGGTCATCAGTTTGAGGTGACAAGGTCATAATATTGCAATCATAACCCATGTGATATTGGATGGTATGGACCATATGGTTGAGTGAAACGATAATAAGGGAATGAGGTAGTGATATTATTTGGCTTAGGTACTATCATTTAGGCGATTTATACTCATCATGATTGGTCGACGCGTTGTTGGAGTCATGAGTACATACATAAGACTCAAATGATGATTTGGTGTTGACTACTTGTGTGGGTAGAGGCCGCCATTAGTTATGGATTAAGATGGTGTTCACCATCAGTGAGGTTAGAGGTGCTTCTTTTGAAAGCCACATGGATGGTGAGGAGCCATTGGGTGATAGGGTTAAGATCATCAGTTAGGGGATGAGGCTCACTGTATATTGAGGTTGTTGGGATGGGATTATTTGAGAGGAAGGGTATGGACATTCCTTGGGATTTCGTCTATAGAGATGATGATTTTTATTATTTGGAGGAAAAAATCATTGTTCCTTAGGAAGTCGAGCTTCAAGCTAATGAGATCTTTCAAGTAGGGGTATGAGGGAATAGGTACTTATTGTTTGGTCTTGCCTTTTTGGATGCTGATACATGATTGATGGAATGAGGTTCTAGGTGACCCTTTTAGATGTGGAACCTAAAGGTTCACCTGAGATGATTTTCATTCAAGGATGAATTCAAATTTATGCTAATAATCCTCATTACTATAGATATATCAGAACTGGATGAAGCAGGTGATAACTTCCTTATGTCTATTGAGCACAAGGGAAGTGGGTAATTATTTATACATGTGTGCAGTGCCTCTTTTATTTATTTCCAGTTTACACCATCCTTATCACATATTTAAGTTAGGCGCATGTTGGTGGTGGCCTACTAATATTATTCTCACACTCGACATAGGACCTTCAGGATGCGTGTAGACTTTATGATTTTATGATCAGATAAGGGACTGAGCTCAAGAGTTGGATATTATTGATCATGTCAAGTTGCTTAGCATGGGATGGATTGAAAGGACCTTGGGTTACTGCATCTTATGGATTTAATTTTGTGTCTTTTTTTTTCATAAGATTTCTTATATATATATATGTACTGAGTTCGGACACAGGAGACCTTTCTTGTTTATTATCTTGTATGACCCGACTTATATTCATGATTTCCAAAAAAAATATCATGTTTTATTTATTGGTTACAAATGGTGTTTATTTCTACAAGTGGTATGTTGATCTTGTTGATCATTATTGATGTTGTCTATTGTTCTTCCGCTATTATGGGTTATCAATCATGTTGTTTTGTGATATTTTCCTCTATTTTATACATGTATACCTTTACTATTATCATTACCATAGTTTATAGTCTCCCCACCATCACCTCTTACACCCTCACTTCTAGTTATAAGCCTTTGGCATATGGGGAGGTGTTCCTAAGTCCTAGTGTTCAACAGGCCTTGAGCATTGTTCGGGTGGAAAGACGAGTCTGGGCGCTACAAATGGTATCAGAGAATTCCATGACTGGGAATTATTACTGGTTTTTGGATGGAAACTAATTATAGGATTTTTTTTTCTTTTCCTATTTGGTTTTAATATTTGGTATTTGGTAGATTGGAGAATAGGATTTTTCAAAAATGGGATTAAAGCTCATGTCTGGGTGCCTACAGCCCCATGAACGGGGGATAAACCAAGTTTCTAGGGGGTGGAAAATTTCTATTTTTCTTTTATCATTGAAATTTGATATGTTTTCCACCTCAAGTGGAACACTTGGGTGTGATTATTATTTTTATGATATGAGACCCTTGCCTTGGTTAAACAAGGGAGAAAATATGGACCCTTGGCCTGATATGTAATGGTATGATTGGTTATGCTTTCTTGATAGGCATATAAGATGATTGATGTGTGTGTGTGTGTGCCAGGGATAAATTTATTATGATTTTTATTGGGAACCTGGATTGTGCTAAGAGTGGTTGGGTTGTTTAAAGTGTCAACGAAGGAATTTAAAAAGTGTTTTCCTACTTAGCCTCTCTTTAGTGGAATTATACTTAGAGAGCCTTGGAATGTATTTACAATGAAATATTTGAATGATTCTATGTGATATGTTATATATATGTGGTCATGGATTAGATAGGAGTAGGTAGGAATTATGATAGGGGGTGGGATTTTTAAAATTTCAACAAAGAAGCTAAACCGTGTTTTTCTGATTAGACTCTTTGGTGGAATTTTACTCAGCTACCTAAGATTACTTATGATGACTGACTCTATTATTGGTAGGTGAGGGACCATGAGTCCAAACTTATATGAGACACCTAACTATGATATGGGTAGGTAAGGGGACCATGAGGCCAGATGTCATGTGACATGGTTGTGATGGTGGAGTATAATGGTAGTGAAGTTGTGCTACTTGTTACAACTTTCCATGTTAATGATATATATATATATATACATATATATGTATATATATTTGTTATAATGGATGTATGACCATGATATTGGTATTCAGAAGGATTCCACCTAGATGGTCTCCAGTGGAGCGTTCGGAGGGCAGTGACTTGGTTCCGTAAGAGCGTGCACAAGATGAGACCCCTGAGGGTTAGGCCGAGACCCCGTAGGGTCCGGCTGATCATGATCTACAGGTATAGGAATAGGTATAGGCTCTGGTATAGGCAATATAAAAACCATATTTGGAAGCTTTTGGTCTATGGAACTAGTGAAAAAAGATGATTTAATTTTATTTTTTAATCGATGTCTATAAAGGTGATGTTAAAAATAAGGTTTTGGGCATCAATTTTTTAAAAATGGATGCTAAAAATGTGAACCAGATTTGTTTTTAGCATCAGTTTACTTAAGAAAGTGACACTGAAAACTGTGAAATTGTTTTAAATGATTTGGTGTTGGTTTTTATAAAAATAGACGATGGAAGTTAAAAAAATATTAAATATTAAATATTACATAAACAAAAAAATCAAAGTCCCTATAATAAAAAAACATTATAAAACCATCAAATAGCATTTATCATTTACTAAAAATTTATAAAAACATACATACATATTAATAAGTTAATCAAAAAATTATCTATGCATTTGTATTATAAAGTAGAATTAAAAACCACATACCTGGAATTTACAACATGATCATTATTTGTTATTATTGAAGAATTTTTTTGATAAAATTACATTTAAACACCTATTATAAAAAAATAATTCATTTTTGAACAATTTTTTTAGGAAAATGTAATACTAATGAGAAACATAATAATATTCATACATTAAATCATAATCATACTTAACAAATAGTTCAAAAACAAAGATCGAAGATGGTTAAGTTCATCTTCCATGTATGAATCAACATCATTGAATGTATATAATGATGATGAATGATATAAGATTTGAAAACATAATACTATGACAAAAAATATAAAATAATTAATATGACCAACCTGATCATAATCAGTCATTACCCTAGTTGTGATTATCTCATACATGAATCATAGAACATAATAACCACATTTGATATATCCTTGTTGATGATGACACTGCAGTTAATAAAACATTAACTTGATAATAAAAACCAACACACACACACACACATATCCAAAAATCAAAATAACATCTAATATAAAAAATAATTACCTTTACTTTCACATAGTTTATTGCATTTCTATTCTTTATTGACAAGTGATATTTGTTAAATTTTTTCCATGACATGAATTTTCATATATATTAACTAATAATACATGTATAAACAATGATAATTATACATAATGATCATATAAAAAATAAAAAAATTTACTTTTCTAACAAGGTGACAAATTTTTTAGGAACACCGCCTAATAAAGTGAAAAACCAATATAATGTGTATTCACTTGGGCAGAATATACCTAACATCCAATACACCCTACAATACAAAAATTTCACATTTAATGAAATTATAGTGAACATTAGTTCATAATTATGTTTCTTCTCTTACCCAAAAAGAAATGGAAAAAATCAATACCTAATATCCGTCATTGATAGTCTATCACAAATATATGTCACTCTATTTTCAGTCGACGCATATTGTACATCTTTTTAAATTTATTCTGGATCTACAAAACCATAAATTCCTATGATTTAATTTTAAAAAAGCAGTGTGTGTAGATAAATAATAAAAAAAGTAATATAGTTAGTCAATTTAAACCATATTTAATTAAAAAATAAAAACTGAAACTTTAATTTACTTACATGGAAAACAACTGCAAAACATGCACACTAAGCTCTTTAAAATAAATTAGATCCATGATATATTTGTGAAATATTCTCAATGGATAGTCTCTTCCACATATATCAGATGACATACAAAACTCAAAGATATTATCCAAGGAAGAATAAAACTAAGATAATAATTCTATCCCATCATAAATATATGTAGTATCTACAGTTGTTTGTTACTGAACCTCTTGTTTCATCTGTTCCATTTCTTTAAATTTTAGATAATCCTATATAAGTAAAATGTTAGAAAACATTATAAGTAATTTTCAATTAGATGTAGTTAATATTTTTAAAAAATAACTCATATGAAATATGCCGAAGAAGTCTAGATGGAAAAAGTAAAAAAAATGACCATAAAATCCCTAACTATGGTAATCTCCACAATATGGAATGGTAGTAGAGCAGTATGATCAATAATATCATGTATCAATACTCTAACCCGACCCCTATAAATATCCTAGTGGTGTATAGAATTCCCCAAAAAATGTATGACTCTAAAAGCTACTATATATACATCAGTATCTATAGCATACAACTCACAATATAAGGTTGGGTCCGAGCAAGGAGGTAAAGGATTTGAGTAGATAGGATGGGCGGGTTGGGAAGACTATATAGATTGTGACTGTCTCGTCATTTATTCTAACATAGCCTTCTGCACAACTACTGGAATTTGATCTCCCATGTACTATTTCATATCTTTCAACTGATCTTTTAAGGATTCAATTTCTGGGTCTCTTGATTGTTTACTTTGATGACCAAAAACTTTTTGAATACTAACAACCGCCTCATATCATCTTATGCTGATGAGGTGTATTGGATTTCCTAAAGTAGTGGATAGGATGTCCATCCCACCCTTAGGGATAAAAGTGCCCTATGTTAATTTCTCCTGAAGTTTATCCTGAAATGGAAAACGAAAATGGTATATTAGTGCTTTTTATTTATAAATTACAAAATTTCATGAAAAATAATAATTATTTACTTACAATTATTTCAGATACTTCCTTAGATTTCTCTGTAATATACTTTTCATTTTTTATTCTTCTTTCTCTTTTCCATTTCTCATGGTGGGTGGGTGGATATAAATGATTGAATGGGACCTCATCAGAACCACTGGTGGAGTAAGGTCTTAGTGCTTCAAACTTTTCCTCAATAAATTTTTTCCCTAATAAATGATACCTTCCATGTGATAAAGTATGAGGGTATACATTCTACAAATGGATGTATTGATAGGATTTATTAGAATCATGTTATATAAAAAGTAAAATAATTAGTAATTAGGTATATATAAATAAAATTTTACAATAAAATATAATATAACTATCATACAAGATATGTTTCATCATGTCAGTTGGAAACAAATTTCTTCCATGTATCTTTATCTAAAAATGGATAATTAAGGTATGGGATTTAATTTTTTATCATTCCAAACACATATTTTTTGTCAACATTCTTTTGGAATCCCTACATCTAATCACTTCTAATGTAATAAATATTTTCTTAACTGCTTTTGTTTCTTCAAAATTAAATGTCATCTATAATTTCATAACATAAATATTAGTCATTTAAAATATATCATATTCCAAAAATGAGATGAAATCAATCAATTGAGATATTTTACCTTTACAGCCTCCCAAAGATGATTCATCACCATCTTGTCCACAAACTTTAAATTAGGATATAAAATTATAATCCTAAAATGAATCTACATGCCGGTATAACTGATAAAATGCATTGCATTTGGGCCAGTTGCATTATTATTATCATAAAAAATAATATGTAATCTCTCATATCCATCAGAAAGTGACTGTTTTGGTAAACATGTAATGCCATGTTTAACAACTCAAGATTTATATTTCTGAATTATAAAATTATAAGACTCCCCCACTGAAGTCTCATCAGTAGTCCTATAATTATTTTTTTGTAAATAATTTTTTTTCTTTCTTTAACTAATTATGTTGCTGGATATTTAATAATATAAAAAAGACAAATATCTCATTAGATGTTCCTTTGTCTCTGTATTTGTATATTTCATTGTAATGAGAAAATTTAATGAAATTATTGTGTACCAGAATATTATTAGATAAGTCAGTAATTAGAAAATAGAAAACAGAAATATATAAGTAAAAAAAGTGGTACACATGTGTACGTTTTAAAAAAATAACGATGTTATGATTCTTAACCAAAAAAAAATATGAAATGTGAACTATTTAATATAAAAATTACTTCTGAAAAGATATAAACATTTAAAAATTTAAATATCAAAATTTGAAAATGTGTTCTCATATACGTAAATTAAACCAAAATATAATAATGTTGTTAGGTATTTTAATGAAAAAATGTTTAACCATAACCATGGAATATCAAAATTTAACACAAAAATAAAATAAATAATCAAATATATATAATTAAATATCTAATAGTTATTAAATAATATAGTTTTTACACATGTAAATTTCAAAAAAGAAATATAATGTAAATAATTTCTAGATTGATTTGGAGAGTAATTTAGTGTATTACTATATCCATTCAGGATGATCATTTCATATTTCATGTACTATGTCTACGTTATAGTCATTGTTATATGGAAATTGTGTAATAGAAGAAGAAGCCTCATATACATCAATAACATCATCATCATCCTTATCATCCAAATGGATTATTTTCCCTTTCAAAATGAGGGACCACTGGTTATTCGATGGATCAATGAAAAAAAATATTTAATTTATATGTGTGGCCTTGATAAATGGTTCCTCATTGCAACTAAATATTTTAAAATCAACCAGTTTAAACCCGTATTCACCATATTTCACACCACTATTACTTCCAACCCAATTACACTTAAACATGGTGACTTAAAATTTAATATAATCAATTTCCCATATGTCTTTATGAACTCTAAAATATTTCATTGATGAAAAAATTGGATTTTTATCTTTTACCCTCATAAAATGCAGTGCTTTAGCAATGACCCTTACACCACTATTTTTAATGATACTCTTATCATCAACCTTCTTTATAAAAAATGTGTAACTATTAATATCAAAACTAGACTATTTGATCACAATAAAATATGGTCCCCCTACTAACTATTTCAATGTTTCTGATGTATATATATCAGTGATGATTTTCTCTTTAAATCATGAAACAAATGTCTTTTTATGATCAATTATCAGCCAATTTTCATCTATTTTCAGATATCATAACTTTAATTCTGCAATATGTGATGATATATATGATTTAACCTCATTTGTGTTGTTTAAAATGTATAAATGTTCCTGCATCACTTCATCACATGGAATAAACTTTACCTTTAAGCCTTGAATCCCTCTACCTTCACTATCAACTATCATATGTTGAGATAAAAGGAGACCAATATGCTCCACTTCATACAAATAATCAGTACATAACTCAATCACCCCTTCTGATACATATTTTTTTAATAATATAGGCCTCTGGTCGATAATTATTTTTAACATATCCCTTAAAAATTTTCATATATATTTCAAAAGGATACATCCATTGTAAATAAATAGGCACACATATTATTATCTCATGCACCAAATGAATCACCCGATAGATCATTATATCAAAAAACATAGGTGGGAAAAACATTTCTAGTTGAAAAAGAATAAGAGAAGCTTCATTCTCCAACACATCTAACAAATTTGGATGAACGAATTTGTAACAAATGGAATTGAAAAAATTACATAACCTAATAATAGTATTTCTGATAGTTGTTGGAAATATACAACTTAGTGCGGCTGGTAGAAGTTGTTACATCATTACATGACAATCATGAGATTTCATACCTATTAATTTAAAATACTTCAATGACACCATATTGTTCAATTTTTAAGAATAACCACTGAGCACTTTAATACCATGGAGTAACTAAGAAAAATTCAACTTCTCAATATTTCTTAATATGTGACAAGCCAGAGGTAAATATGTTTTGTTTCCTTTCATACTGGGAGCTAACTCCAAACATATTCCCCTTGATATCAATCATATGTATCATGAATACATATTTTTTCTTCCTTTTATGTCTAAAAAAGTTTCAATAAAACTATCACATATGTTTTTCTCAACATGCATAACATCTATGTTATGTTTTATCTCTAAAAATATCAAATAAGGAAGTTAGAAAAATATAGACTGTTTCTTATAGATATTTTTTTTTGAAAACAAGAACTTATTTTCTTTCCAAATTTCAAATTAATATTTTTCACCATTTTTAAATATTCTTCGACTAACAATGGTCCTAGGGGAAGGTTGTATTCCTGTAAACTATTAAATAATTTTTTCAATCTATTATAAGGGTGATATATTTGAAAATATCTTTGATTTCCCATGTACACTGTCTTTTTTCAATTCTCTAATTGATAATATTAAGTCTCTAATTCACAAATTGAACATGATTTATGTCCCTTAACACTGTATCCAGATACGTTTCCATATGAAGGAAAGTAATTTATAATGAAAATTATCATAGAACACAAAATAAAACACTCTTTCTTGTATACATAAAAAACTTTAACACCTGTCTCCCATAACAGTTTAAAATAATCAATCAATGGTAAAACATACAAATCAATATCATTTCCCATCTATTTTGGTCTAAAAATCATAAATCTCATTAGAACATATTTTTTCTTCATACATAAATGTGGGGAGAAGAAGTAAACTAAAAAAAAACCGGACATGAACTTTGTTGGCTACTTAGGCTCTAATATAGATTTATTCCATCAGAACAAAATCCCATTTTTATATTTCTAACTTTACTTAAAAAATCAATAAATTGTTTATAAAATATCTTCCACTTTGGAGAACCAGCAAGGTGATATAAGTTACCGTCATATATTTTCTTATCTAAATACCATCTTAACCTTTTTGCATCAATTGAATTTGCAAATAGGCACTTCAAATGAAGAATTATTGGAAGGTACCAAATTTATTTAGTAGGAGATTTGATTCTGGTACCTAATAATGAATCAAAATTGAATTATCAGATTTTTTTAGAGGAATTATTGGATGATATCAATAGACAGTACAAAATTGATTTTTCATGAGGTTAGATGTTAGTACCTAAGAATGAATATGAGTTGAATTTTTCATCCATCTTATAACATGATTTCCCAAATGTAAGAAAACTTGATAAATATTCATATTATTTCCTATACCACACATAATCATTGGTAAATAATGTATATTTTTATACCCCAATCCCATTGGGAATAATATTTTCTTCTCCTCATAATTTGAATATGGAAGCCCACTGCTTTCTAGAAGTAACTCTTTTAAAAGCCCAAGTAAGTTGGGGAAAATTTTATCACTCCAACCATTTATTTCTTTAAAGTTAACTAATCTCAAAACTACTGATAACAATATATATTTACTATAACATGTGAATAATGGTTGCTGATAATCTCAACAAAATTGTTCAACAATTTCTATTTTTTCGATGGTTTTAACACTTAAATCATGAATTAATTATTTAATATGATCCTCTTCCTCATTATGATTTTTTTCATTAACATTAGATGTTGAATTTTTAGTTCTTTCACCTTGTCAGATCCAACATGTATAATTAAGGATAAAACCATAGCAAATGAGATGATCCTTGATTTCTATAGAGTTTATCTTTCTCATATTCAAACAATTCATACATAGATAGAAAATAAAATATATTTTTTAAAGATTTTTGTTTAGAAAATTCCAAGAATTCATCATCTCCTTTTTCATATTCACTAGTGTTTCTTCATAAATTTATCCAATTACAATATATTCAATACCTAATATCTCAATATGATCAGTGAATATATTAAAACATATAAAATGTTAAAAAAATATATATAAATAGATAAATTAAAAAAACACATTCAATAAAAATGATTAGTAATCAAATAGGGAATACAATATCCCTTGAGGAATACGACATGCCTTCATACCACATAGATATCAAAATATAACATCAATGTGATAAACCACAATAATTACATCAATAATATATAATTAAGTGATATTTATTGGATCACATTATCAAATTATATCCAAATCACAATATCATATCAATGATTGAATAAACATGTCAAAAAATAATTTACCATATAATTATATAAAATCACATCAAACACCCATCAAAAAATTTCATAATATTATTTATTAAGTCACAATATCATTTCAACATTTCATTATAACTATTAATATCATCATTATTAAGAAAATATCAAAAAACACAAATTTTACTTCAAACCACATGATTTAGGTAAATTTATTCAACTAACATTTTTTTTTCTCTTTTTCATATTATATATTTATCTACATTCATCATCATCAGCTGACTAACATCCACTTATCCTTGGTTATGTAAAATAATTAAATAGTACAGTTATCTATAACCTCTCCTAGTATCCCATCATAATAGATAAAGTTAAACCACTTTATCTTAAAAGTTACATCAAAACATTAATCAATATTTAACAGACATCATAATGTCAAAACAAAAAATGAAAGAAATATATTTTATATATCATTTCTTAAAAAAAATTAATCAATATATATCACCATTACTATTTGATAATTTCAACAAATAAAAAAATTATCAAAATAAACAAACTTTAAGACCAAAATTTATAAATAAGAATCAAACACATACATTTAATTTTAAAAATAAATTAACAATATAACGAAATAATAAATAATTTTACTTCAAAATTAAAATAAAAAACATATAAAAAATAGATGTCACTAAGGAAAATAAATCCATAATTTTAAATTTCTCCATAAAATTCATTAGAAGAACAAACACTACAAGATCTAACAAAAATGTTTGTAGAAATGAACAATAAACAAGAAAAAAGAAAGAAAATCAAACTGCAAATGATGGTCAGCCAAAAAATGGTTTACAAAGAGAAATAATTATATAGATGATGAAATAATGACAGAGGATGAATAATCAAGACCACATATCTTGAAATGATGATAAATACCCAAGAAAATAAAACAAAATCTATGTTGGGATCATAATTTCTCTATCGGGCTCATCGTGAGTCAAGAGAGGGTTTCAAAGTTCTAAAAAAATGAGGGTTTCACGATCCTGTATTTCTTTAAAAAACTTTTCAGTATTTTTTTAGGAAAAATGATGCTGAATTGTTTTTAAATTATGGCGTCTATTTTCAAAAAAACCGATCCCTAATTTCTTTTATTTATGGTGCCGATTTTACTGAAAACCGATGATGATTTTTTTTTCATTTACGATGTTTGTTTCTTATAGTAATTGATATCATAAATCAACTTTAGTAGTGTTTTTGGCTTCTTTGTTTATAAAGAATGATGCCAAAAACCAAAATATTTTTTCTTGAAATTGGTTTATATTAAAACCGATGCCAAAAAATTCCCACAAATAAATTTTTCATCGGTTTATAAAAAACTAATTCCATATCTTTGATATTGGTGCCACTATTTCTACTAGTGTGGCTTGAAGAGCATCTCAGGGAAAGATTATTTTTTTTCATCTAGGGGATCTATAGGGGAGCTTAGGGAGTAAAGCCTTATATATAATACTTGACACATGAGTTCCAATTGAATCACCCACTACTATTTTAGGGTGAGGGCGGTCCATAGGCGGATAAAAACTAGATAGAGTCAGTACAAACCATCTTAGACTAGCTCAAGACACCCCCTAGACGGAGGGTGAAGCTGGCGATGTACATGCTCATAGGATCATAAAAATGTGGGTGGGATGTACAGGTACATGTAGGTTGAAAATAATGAATGTCTTGGAAGGAATTTGAGTCTGGTTCTTTAAGCATTTCATACCAGACATGTTGAGGGTGGAGAGAGATAAATACTTCTTTTGCCTATAGTAGGGAGACATGTTCATCATGGAATATGTAACTACCTTTATAGACTTATCTTCATTCACACCTAGTATGGTGGGTGATGACACCTCAAGGGTGATACGTTTCGAGGATGGTTTACAACACACCATTAGGGTGTAGGTGGACATATTCAAGTTAGCCTAATTCTTATAGGTTGTGAGTTAGTCACTGATAGATGAGGTCAATTTGACGGATTGGTCATACTCAAGCTGAGTGACGGTGTTTGGTGATGCTGGTAGAAATGCTTTAGATACTAGGAAGTGAGGTTGTGAGGAGTTTCAGTATGGCGTTCAGGCTAGAGACATGAGCAACTCACCATGGAGTGGGTCTTCGATGGTATCCTTCTAGTGTGGTATGTTGAGACATGTTTGAACACAATTTGATTGTGCACTGAAGGAGTGCTGAGCATTCATCCCGATCAGGCATCTCAAGAGGTTCTACAGGAAGCATTCATGGATAGATAGTAGTTGGGACCTATGAAAACATTGGGATTTAAGGACGGACTTGGAGTAGTAATAGGTGATGGTAGCTAGGATTTAGATACACGCAGAGGTCAGGGTAGAGATAGTGGGATATAACACTGTGTTTAGTGGTCGGTGGCAGGTGCAACACCATAGGGAGGCTAGGCCTCAGGTAGTCAAGATTTTGTCCTGGTGCATACTGTTGAGCTTCCAGGGTTAGAGAAGGCTTGGGATCCGACTATGGTTAGACGTATTCGATGGGTATGACCAAGTTCATTTTATTATGGAATCGTCCTTTTTGTAGGCTTGTCCAGTTTTGGGTGCACAAGTTTCATGGGATGTATTTTTGTATTAACCAGATGCTGGTTAATAGGTTGGAGTCAGCTCAGATGCATTATATATATATATATATATGAGGTGTGTGGCACTAAAATTTATTATAAGCATAAATGGATACATGGATCAATTTAGGTGAGTTGGAATCTGGTCATCAATACGATGTAAGATTTATGTGAGGTACGGGGCACTGGGATTGATTTTGGGCATTTGATGAGATGCGGGGCCTCATAGGGTCTATGTGTGACATGAGAACAAGGTGGGAATTTGATGAGGTGTAGAACATGATGGGTGTTAGATGTGACATGGGATTGGATTTAACACTACATGAGGTGTAGGAGTGATTATGCATCATGAATGGAGCTTTGAGGTATGGGATTTTTGGTGGACCATCAGAATTTGGAGTTTTGGGTCGGGAAGCAAATAGGGCAGGTAACTCCTAAGGTGGGAAGTGCCTTGAGAGAGTTGACATGTGACTTTTTAAGTAAGGTGGGATGGGGTAAATTTAATGATATGGGTATGTTTGGTACCATATCTGGGTAATTACTTATAGATCAGATATGAGATATGTTAAGGTGGAGAGACTACGATGACCCATATTTTTAGAGCGGTTTAAATTCCTCAACCCATTTTAAATTTTGGAGTTTGGTGGTCAGACTAAATATTTCATTGATATTAAAAACTAAATTTGTAGATTTCATTTAAACCAAGAATTTTTTGAGATTATTTTAGATTCCTGTAAAGTTCCTCAAGGTTTCAAGTGGGTTTTGGGTATGTCGAAGGCTACAAACCAAAATTTTCTAGGTGTGAATAATGAGGCACATAGTTTGGAAAACCTGTGCGGCCTCTCATGAGAAACCACGAAGCCCTCCTTTGGATTTTTTCATGGTTTGAAAAAACATAAGAGAGGAGATTCATAGAAATGTGGGGTGTTCTTTAGTTTTTAATAGATGATCACGTACATTTTGGGCATGGTTTGGAAAAATGTGCAGGATAACCGTGCATGGTGTGGTGTCAAGAAAGTTGGTGCCTCACAGTTGGTTCATGGTTGGTGAATGGTTAGAAAAGTAGTGTGGCCAAACCATATGGGTCACTTAGAGTGATGAAATTATGATTTTACCCCTCCTTCTATTTATCCATTCTCCTCCTCTTTTCTTTTCCACCATCACACACAACATATAGAATTCCCTCTTCTCATTCTCCCTTAGGAATTGAGAAAAATCCTCTATTAAAGATCTGAATTAGTCTCTATTAGTCTGGATGGAACCCCATATGTAAGTGATTTGATCCTTTTTCTTCATTTCTTATTTTCACTCACCATATGGTGTGCTAAATACGTATGAGCTGATTTTCCCTATTTTTAGGGTATTCATATGAAATAATGATTACTTCCAAATCGGATTGAGTTAGAGGTTGATATTATACGAGTGAATTTATAATAGTATGATGTAGGTGGTTCCTATATTTATATTTTATTTCACTCATTTTTTGGGGTGTTTTCTTGAGCTTTCTATTGGGTTTTCTGAGTGAGACCCTAATAATTTAATACTTGTCTTTTAATTATTAAATTGACCATATGAGATGCCTATGTGAATGATCCTCCTTGAGTACAAATTGTTAAGTTGGGTAAGGGTATTATAACATCTTGGACAGTATAGGTTGTGCATTTGAATTATTAAAATAAAATGTTTTATTAAATGTGATGAGTTCCATGGGAAAGTGATGGGAGCATCGAATTGAGATGGTGTTGACCATCTGGACAAGGCGATGTAGTTCATTAGGTTAGGTGAGGCCCGTACTCTATGAGTAATGTTCATCATAGGTTTAGTGATGCAGTCATCGGTTTTAGGTAATGAGGTTTTCAGGTTAAAAGTATGGATCATGTAATATTGGATGGTGTTGACCATCAAGTTGAGAGACACGATAGTAGGGGCATGAAATGTTGTTATGATGTGTCTTAGGTACTATTGTTAGGGTGATTTTCACTCATTGTGATTGGTAGATTCTCTATTGTATTTTTCTGCATAGAGATAAAAATCAGATTATGTGGTGGTATTGAACATTCATGTGGTTAGAGGCCTCCATTAGTTATGTATTAGGATGATGTCGACCATTAGAGAGGTTGTATATTCTTTCCATAGAAATCCACGTCGATGGTAAGGATCCATCAGGTGATGGAGTTGATATTGTTAGTTGTGGGTTGAGGATCATTGTATATTGAGGTCATTGGGATAGGATTATTTGTGAGGATAGTTATCATCATTCCTCTAGATTCCAGATATTGAGCCGATGATGTTTATTATTTGGAGGAAAAACATCATTATACCTTGGGATTTCGGGCTTTGATCTGATGAGATATTTTGAGTAGGGGTCCAAGGGACCAGGTACTTATTGTTTGGGAATGTATTTTTTGACTCCGATACATGATTTATTGTACAAGGTTCCGGGTGATTCTTTTAGAGGTATAACTTTAGTGGTCACCTGAGATAATTTTAATCCAAGGATTCCTTAGGATTTATACTAGGGATCTTCTTTACTACATATATATCTAAACTGGATGAGGCAAGTGATTTCTTCCTTGTGGAAATTGAGAAAAAGTGAATTAGGTGTTTATTTATACATGTGTATAGTGACTCTTTTATTTATTTATAGTATACACCTTCTTTATCATAGATGTAAGATAGGCACACATTGGTGGCAGCCTACTGAGATTATTCTCATACCCTACATGGGACCTTTTAGGTGTATTTAGATTTTATTATTTTGTGATCAAGTAAGTGACTGAGCTAAAAAGATATTCCTTAGTTCACATGTCATGTTTCTTAGCATGGGATGAATAGAAAGGAACTTGGGTTCCTACATTAGCTTTAGTTACTTTTGTGTCTTCCTTTTTTGTATCAACATGCATATATATGTATGTACTGAGGTTAGCCATGGGATACCCTTCTTGTTTATTTTCTTGTATGACTTAACTTGTTTTCATGCATCTACAAATGGTATCTTGTTTTTTAGTGGTTACAAATGGTATTTATTTCTACAAGAGGTATGTTGAGCTTTTTGATCATTATTATTGTTGTATATTGTTCTTCTATTATTCTGGGTTACTATTTCTATTGTTTTATCATCTTTTTCTGATATATTATACATATATAAATTTACCATTATCATTAACAGAGGGTGTAGTCTCCATATTATCACCTCTTATACCCTCAATATAGTCAGTAGGCTTTGATGTATGGGGTTTCGTGCCTAAGGCCTAGTGGTCAAATAGAACTGAGCAATGTTTAGGTGGAAAGATGGGTCGAGGTGCTAAAATTATTTGGCATTACAAACTTGGGAACCCCTCTTTGAAGGTTATAAGTTTAGTTTTATATCAATTTAATTTACCTTATGCATCAATTTTTTTTCCTTTATCATGTAAATATTTCTTAGAAAATAAATGACATAAGCTTATGTTTAAACTTTAAATGCTCCCTTTACTCTCTTAGAATCTGTTCATTCAAATGTTTGGGGGCCCGATCCTTTATTTTTTCATGGTAGTTTTCATTACTATGTTCACTTCACTAATGAAATTACATGATATTCCCTAATTTTATTATTACAGTGTAAGTATAATGTTACTTATACCTTTATGCAATTTAAAAAAATAGAAGAGGTATAGTTTCATTATAAAATCACACTCTTTCAATCAGATGGTGGTAGAGAATATATTGCTTTAAATTTATTTTTTAAGGATCAAGGTATTATTTACCAAATTATTTATCCTCAAAAAACCAAAATAAATGTATTAGATGAATATAAGCATAATCACATTGTCAAAATGGATTTAACTTTATTATCCAGAGCATATACATTTCTCCAAAATTAGTATTTAGCTTTTATGATTGTTGTTTATTAGATTAATTTTTTACTTACTTAATCCTTGATCATTTATTCTTTATATCAAGTTATTTTTAAGAATCAACCAGATTATAGTATACTTCATGTGTTCAGTTGTTTATGTCATCTATGATTTCATCTTTATCAAATACGTAAGTTGTATTCTCCTTTAACAAAGAGTGATTTTTTGGTTACTAAAATAATCATAATTAGTTTTAGTGACTTGATAAAAATGTTTGGATTTATATTTTTCATTATTTTATATTTGATAAGTATATATTTTCATCTTAGTTCTAGAATTTGTTTTCTGGTTAAAAATTTTTACTCACTAATGATTCAGACAACATTGATCTTTTTCTACTCTTCAATCCCTTAGCTTTAGCATCTAACATGGCTTTTGATACAACTAAAAAAGATTCTTTTTAGAAAGATTTGGATATTTAAGTTAATTATCTGATGTATTATTCAAAGTCCATATCATATTCTTATTCAACAAATAAATAATTTTTCTCCAATTCAAAAGAAAATAAACTTATCTATTAGTTGGTTTTTCTGTAGGAAATTACTAATGTTTATCCTATTGTTACTCATGTCGAATTTGTAATTTTTAAACTGAATGTATATAGAATTTTTAGAGAGTAAACAATTAAATAATATATCTTTAAATAATAGTGGCATCATGTAATGGATAAGGATTATATTTCTCTATATAGAAATAATACTTGATGTCTTATACCATTTCCATATATTCAAAGTATTATTCGATGAAAATGTGTATTTAAGATAAAACAAAATTTTTATGGTTATCTCAATAAATATAAATAATCCTTGATTATTAAAGTATTTCATCGAAAACTAGGTTTTTATTTTTCTATGAATTTTATACTTGTTGATAAACATGTGATGATTAAAGTCCTTTTCACTATTAATTTGTCTCCCAATTAGTACATTCACCATAATGATATTAATAATTCCTTTTTAAATGGGGTTATTAAATAGTATGTGTACATGAAACAACCACCTATATTTGAATAACCTAATCATTATCATGTTTTCAAGTTGAATTTGGTTATCCGTGGTCTCAAACAGGGCCCTCATGCCTAGTTTGAAAGAATTTGTTATGCCATTCAAGGACTTAATTTCAAGAAAACTTATAGTGATACTTGTAACAAACCAACATGGTTCAATTTGAAAATACACCATGAATGGTCTTCCACATAGTGAGATATAGAAAAGAACCACAAGTCTCATGTATATCTAATGACACATCAAAGTATAATGCGAAATAAGGAATACATATCCATGATACATAAAAGTCAATCCAAATAGGCCAAACCAGAAAGATAATGAAGACCAGACTAAACAAGTATCCATGTGACCACCTGTCACCACCAAACCATCCCACTACCAAGGCAACGAATGATAAGAGAACAAAACATTCTATATGATGCCTTTACCTTTGCCCGATTCCTGCAAAACAAGGTATACAACCATTCAAAGGAAAAAAGTAGGGTGTAACCAATGATCTCAATAGGATACCACCAAAGAATCTATAAAAGTTATAATATAAAATAATCACAAGTACTAGATTTAAAAAAATACAATTTATAAATATTTTTCTCAAATAAAACCATTTTGTAAACATTCCTCCATTTTCCATAAATGCATATCATATTCACCAAATTCAAAAATATTTCAAAAGTAGGTAAGCATAGTCAAAACCAAGCATGGATACACCATAAGATAAAGATGTAATAAAATATCCATGAAACAATCCATCATCAGATAAATTGGGTATAAATGAAAAAGCACACCATTTGGTCTCTAGTTTATGTGAATACATATGAGACACAAAAGAATCCTAAACCAGACATATGTTGGTTCTAACTAATATCAAGTCATGCGATATTCTGTCGACATAATAAAACCTATAGTGACGTTACACCCAATAATGTGACATGTCCATTTCCCAACACACTCAAGGTTTCTAATGTGCTAAGTTTTTCAAAACCATTTCAAAATCCATGCTCACATTTAATAAAACCTTTTCATATATAAAAAATATGTTTTTCAAATCCAAATCTTTTTAAAATGTGAATTATTTCCAATAAAGCCTTTAAAATGTTAAAACCTTAATTTTCATTCAATAAACCAATGGAATTGACATGAACATATATAAATTCAAGAATTAGAACCACTTTCATAGATACACCTACCACAAGAATGATGGAAACCTATCCACCTTTGACATTAGAGATTGGAAACCAACAGATTGGTCTTTTAAAGATAGGGAATGAAATAAAACAGCAAATTATTGATAAAAAACAACAACCAATCACAATATGAATCACAAATTCAGCCAAAAATACTACCGTAACAAACAGAAATAAAAAACATAGAAGAATGCTTACCAAGAATATGCAAAGAAACCTCTATACGATTATAATATTATACAGAGTGATTAGAAAGGAGGGATATCACCCAAAATCTCCCAAAAATCACACTAAACTGATCCCAAATAATTCACACCATGAACCCATTTCACAATGTGAATTCCATGAACTTTAAGTTTGCTAAAAAAGACCTTTACCTGGGTTAAATTAAACCCGATAAACCCATTTATAGCGTGTAATGGTTTTATAGCTTGTAAATTTTAATTCTCTTAAAAAGAATCACAACATATCCCTTACAATAGGTTTATTTCGTGTAACCCATTCATGATGTGAATGTGTCCAACAAGCAGTATGCAATCCAGTTTACTATAAATAATCTCTAAACCAATTCATAAGGATCTATGAACCCAAGGATCACCCTCTAAATCTATTTATAATTTTATACCCATACTCCATTAATTCAAAAAAAAAATATATCCCTATAATTTAGGTCATTTTCCCTAGAAAAGGATCTTCATCCCCAAGAAGGCCACAATTCACCCAAAAAAGGGAAAAACGAGTTAAATTATGCCTAAAGGAAGGTAACAAGGTATTACAATATACCCACCATAAATGATTTTTGTCCCTAAAAAATCCTCAAGATCCTAGACTCATAAAAAGTGAATGCCACTTCTACCTCATCAATGATTTCCTCTCCCATGTATCATGGTTATCCCATATGCACTAACACTGTGTATAGACTAAAGTAATTGTTTTACCGCACAACACCTTATCTCATAAATCCATAATATGAACTAGTTTCTTAACTAAAATGGTATCAGGATCAAGATCAACATCCTCCGATTCAATAACATGGGAAGGATCCAGTCAATACCTCCTCAGATAGAAAATATAAAACATGTCAAGGATAAAATTTAAATGGGATGGTAAGTCCAATCGATAATTAACCTTTACAATTTATCCAATAATTTGAAAGGTTCACATAAACCATGGTTCCAACTTACCCTACTTACCCAACTGAAGATGTACCAAGAGAGGTGAAAATCTAATAAATACCCAATCAAAAACCTCAAACTATAGAATCCAGTGAAGTTGGTGTGTATAATATTTTTAATGAATCTGTTCCATGAAAAAACCTCATTTAGATCAATTTCAACCTTTTCATCATCTCCTAAACAAGACTCAGCCCAACTAAGGACCCCTATCCTAACTCTTCCTAGCATAAGGGAGATCTATATAATTTCCCATACAATGAATCAAAGGGATCCTTTTTGATCAAGGCCAGATAAATATTTTTATATTCAAAATCAACTAAAGGAAAATAATTTTCCCAAGAACCACCAAAATCGAGCACATAAGCCTAGTTTATATCCTTAAGAACCTGGATAACCCTCTCTATTTTCCCATAAATCTGTGGATGATATGTCATGCTCAATTTAAATTGGGAACCCATCACCTATTATAAACCTTTCCAAAACCTATATGTGAACCTCAGTTCCCTATCAGAAACAACCATATATGGAACACCATAAAGTATCATAATCTATCAGACATAAAATTCCCCAAGCTCTTCCAATTTTTTCCTCTTCTTGATAAGGATGAAATGAACCAATTTTATGAGTTGATCAATAATCAACCAAATCACATCATTACCACTAGGATTCCATGATAAATCAACAATTAAGTCCATGAAAATATCATCTCATTTCTATACTAGAATGAGTAAGATATGAAATAAACTAGTAGGTCTCTAGTGCTCCACATTAATTCTCTAACAAGTAAGACACCATGGTACAAAATCTTCAATCGACCATCTAATCCTCATCCACCGATATTGACTTCTTATGTCGAGATACATCGTGTTAGAACTTTGGTGTACTGACCAAAAATAATGGTTTATACTATCCATAAAATCATATCTCTTAGAAAAAGGAACAACCAACCTATTTTGAAAACATGAAGCACTAGTGGGAGACCGATTCCACTCGCCTGCTGTCTCCCCACAATAAAGAATTTTACTAATTCTCTGGAACTTGGAGCCAAATATCTTCTCGATCCATACTCTCTCATCAAACGATGAGTCATCCTTTATTGAATCCCAACATATCTAACTACTAGCTTCTTCTACTCCCAATATAATCTTATTAAAGAAATTCATCATAGACTAATATTTTAATGATTCCTTCATTTTGTGTGTTGGTAATTTCCTACTCAATGTATCATCAAAGTAATTCCATTTTCTAGGATCATAAGGAATATAAAAATAAAATTTCTGAAAATACTACACCCAATGTTTCTGTCAAGATTTTAGATCCCTTTGAGTGAAAATATACCTTAAGCTATTATGATAATAATATACATTAAACCGCTCCCCATAGAGTTAGTGACACCATGTTTTGAGTGCATACATAACCACTATCAACTCAAGATCATGGGTAGGGTAGTTCCACTCAAGAGGGAGTAATTAGTGAGTTCCCTAGGATACCACCTACCTACCCTAAATCAGGACACACCCCAAACTTTGGCTAGAAGAATCGTAGGATACTTCATAACCTAAACCTGGTTATGAAAGAATCAAAATGGGAGCTAATGTCAATCTCACCTTAAGTTATTCATAATATCTCCAAAATTTTTTATTCCACTCAAACAGTACATCCTTTCGGGTTAAATATATCATTAGATATATGAGCTTGGAGAAGTCCCGAACAAACCACCTATAATAACTAGCTAACCCCAATAATCTTCATATCGAAAAAACATTTATGGGATGCTATCAGGATATAATTTCATGTACATTTTAAGGATCCAATGAGATGCACCTCTTGGATATAACATTCCCCATAAAATTTACTTCTTGAATCCAAAACTCAAATTTGTAAATATTACTATTCAAACAATGCTCCCTCAAAGTTCTAAGAATTATATATAAATAATCCATGTACTCCTACTCTGACTTAGAGTAAACAAAAATATCATCCATAAACACAACAACTAAAGTGTATAATAACCGATGAAATATCTAGTTCATAAATTCCATAAACACCATAAGAGAATTAGTTAGAATTAATGGAATAACTAGAAACTCGAAATACCCATACCAGTTCCAACACATGGTCTTAGATATATCCTCTTCTCGGAATCTCAACTAGTGGTACTCTAACAAAAGGTCAATATTTGGAAAACAACGAGCCCCTCTAAGCTAATCAAAGACATCATTAATCTTGGGAAATGGATATTTGTACTTAATGGTTACCTGATTTAACTTTTGATAATAAATAAAAACACTGAGGCTCTTGTCTACATTCTTAGCAAAGAGGATAGTAAAAGACCATGATGACATGCTAGGATGAATAAATCCCTTATCCTAGAGATTCAAAAGTTGGACCTTAATCTCTACTAAATTTGTTGGAGCCATATGATAATATTTCATAGAAATGGGGATCATGTTGGAAGTAGTTCTCTATTAAACTCAACATCTCCTTGTGGTGGTAAACCAGTAAAATCCTCTAGAAATAACTTGGGTTATGCACACACCACCATAGGAAGTGGAATTATTAAATAAGGATCAATGAAATCTAGGAACAATTCTAAAAACTAGAATAAGATCACCCCAATGTAAGTAATAATGGGCCCCACTCTCCTAGACCTAGAATCCAACTCTCCCTAAAAGAAATGAGTGATTGCATCTGAAGATGTAAATTGAAATCAATGGTGATAACAATAAATTTGGGCCTTAACATTGATCATCAAATCCATGCCAATAATTAGGTTGAAGATATCAAGATCAAGCACCAAGAATTATCACTCCACCTCATGGTATGCTATCATCCCTTAATATATTGGACACTTGAAACCTTGTTCGGACCTATTTCCTTAAAAGAATGGAAAGATACAACAAAAACGTCATAATCTTAGAATTAGATCCCAACACATATAATAACTTTGATGATATAACAGAATAAATAACACTAGTATAAAACAAATCTATCACCATAAAAGACGAAATAACTACCATACCACTAATTGTAGCTGGAGTTGATTCATATTCCACTAGTGCATACTCCACCAAATAAATATCTCTGGTCTCAGATCCACCCTGATATTTCTTATCCACATGAACTTCCCCCTTATCTTGAGGATAATACCCATCACCATCGCAAGAATCAGTACAAACCTGCAATCCCTCAGTGAGAGTAGATCTAACCTTACTTACTTGAGACATCCTTTCACCAAAATGCTTCAAATGGCCAGTTTTTCCACAATGATGAAATTTTTTGAGAGCCTTTATAAAATTAGGCTTAGTATGAACATGCCTTCCACAGTAATAGAAAACAACCTAAAACTATCTTGAAAAAACCCCTGAAACTGGTCTTAAAGAAAACTAGATACCTTTGCGCTTCCTTTTCTGGACATAAGATATATCCTATCAAATGAAAATACCAACTAAAGCTCCTCCCAAACCTATTTTCTAGCTATGCAATCCTCTTAAAAATATTCCTTCTCAACTACCTCTACAAAGCTCGAAAGTAACATGAGAATTAGTATCAACTGAATATTGATACTTAATCCCAACTCAAACCTCCAAGACTTTAGATAATCATTGGTGACTAGATCCGGTGCCAAGTTCACCAACTCAACAAAATGGGTGGAATAATATTGTCCAATATTATATCATTTCTCTAAGGTCAAAAACTCTGATAACTTTTTCCCTTGTCATGTATTAGGATAAAAATGAGGGTTGAATATTTTTTTGAAATATAATCAGGTGATATCCTCATTAAATTTTCTTTCATAATAGAGTCCCACCATCTCCTTCATGGTCCCTCAATCATATACATGGAATAACCCACCTTAGATTCCTCAAGAGTATTCAGAAATTTGATGATCCTATCAATCCTCCCAAGACATTCTTTAGATTCCTTGGTCCCTTTTTCACCATGAAATATAGGTGTATATTGCTTAATATATTTTGAGCCACTATCCAATACATGTCTTAGGTTCCCAACACTTTCTTGATCCAGAGTCTAAATAGTGTGGACTATAGCTTCTATAAAAGAAGGGTCCATCAGAGGATTCTACTATAGAACCCATCTCACTGCTTCCTTACTCATATTTTGAAGAGCTATTATAGGAGGAATTTTATAATAATAATAAGACAAAAACTAATAATTCATTAGTAGATTCTAAAATCATAGGACCAACTTTATGTATCCAAATAAATGATTTTAAACAAAATGAATTTTATAAAACTATGAATTATTTGAACAAAGACTGAACAAAAAGAAAGAAAAATTAAATTTAAATAAAACTCATATATGTTTCATTCAAAAAACCTCAACCACTAAGTCTTGAGTTTGGAAAAAATCCCTATCCACACATAGTAACTCAGATTCAAAAAAAAGAGAGTCAGCTAGAACCCTTTTATGAACTTACTACTGGAATCCTGACGGTCCAAAGTTTATTCTAACAAAGAACCAAACCAAACCTTGTAAATTTCAACAAAATTTTAGGATGGGTATTCACTTTGATAC
This sequence comes from Viscum album, assembly GCA_963277665.1. Taxonomy (NCBI): domain Eukaryota; kingdom Viridiplantae; phylum Streptophyta; class Magnoliopsida; order Santalales; family Viscaceae; genus Viscum; species Viscum album. The sequence goes on from OY728123.1 coordinate 642,228,829, forward strand.
AAATTTTTAACAAACAAACCCATGTCAACTTGATAAGACACCCAGAATGGTCCACCACAAGGTTAGTTACATAAAATAACCATAAGTATCATGCAAAATTAAAGAAATATAAAAGTATAACGTGGAATAAAAATATATATAACCATGAGACATACAATTCAAGAAAAAGCGGACAAACTAGAAATATAAAGTAGATCAGACTAAACAAGTCTCTATGTGACCATCTGTCACCACCAAACCATCCCACTACAAAGGTGGCGAATGACAAGGGAACCCAATATTCTACCTGATTTTCTTTCCTTTAACCGAGTCCATCAAAAAAAGGTCTATAACTTCCCAAAGGAAAAAGTAGGGTGTGAGAATTGACCCCTAAAGGATACCACCAAATAAAATAGACAAGTTATAATATCAAGAATGCACAAGTTATAGCTTTAAAATAAATTCCATTTTTAAATAATTTTCACAAATGAAGCCATTTTGTAAAAATACCTTCATTTTCCATAAATATATACATATTCATTGAATCCATGAATATGTATAAAGGGGGAAAGCATAGGAAAAAAATAATCATGGACACACCATAATATAATCATGTGAAAAAATATCCATGAAACAATCCATCATGTGATAAAACAGGTATAAATGAAAAAGCATACCATTTGGGATTTACCTAATGGGAATTCATACTAGAGATAAAATAATCCTAAAACAGACATATATTGGATCTAATTGAAATAGATTCATACCATACTCTATTGATATCGCAAAACCTCAAGTGGTGTTACTCCCACTAAAGTGACATGTCCATTTCCCGATGCACCCAAGGTTCCCAATGTGATATTTTTTTTAAAACCATTTCAAAATCCATGCTCACATTTAATAAAAACTTTTCATATCAAAGAAAATATGTTTTTTGAAGAAAAATACCTTTAAGAAAAATCCTTTCCAATAAATCCTTTAAAATGTCAAAACATGAATTTTCATTCAATAACCCAAAATAATTTACAAGAACATATAGAAATTCAAGAATTATAACAACTTGCATAGATAAAAATACCACAAGAACGATGGAAACTTATCCGAATTTGATATAAAAGATTAGAAACCAATAGATTGGCCTTTGAAAGGCCTGGAATGAAAGAAAACTATAAATGATTGATAGAAAACACCAACCAATCATAGTTTTAATCATAAACACAGCTGACGCCACTACCACAACCAATGGAAATGAAGAAGTTTGAAGATTGATTTCTAGGGATATGCGATGAAACCACCATAAGAGTAAAATGTAGAACGAAGCGATCCAGAAGGTGGGAGATCACCCAGAATCACTCAAAATCGACCTAAATATTGAGATGGAGGTTTGTGCACTGTATAAAAAAAGGGTTATACATACAACATGGTTAAAAATACTGATCCTAATAATCCTGGAAAAGGGGCCTATCCTAATCGATCTATACCATTGGTTTAGAACAATCATTGGTATAGAGGTTCTTTTCCAAGACTATACCAAGAGTTTTTAAAAACCCATTAGTATATGTTGGTCTATACCAATGGTTTTTTGAAACAATTGGTATAAAATTCTAAATATTGGAATCCCACTCGAGCTACTACTCACATCCTACTCATTAAAACCCTACCTCCTACCATGCATCTGTGCATCCCCCCTCCCCTTAGGAGACTTCTTTCTACCTCTTCCCTCCCCTCTAGATATTTTGGCCACTCCACTGTCCTCCTTAAGCAACTTTAGCTGCCCCACTATTCTCCTCAAGCGATTTCAGCCTCCCCAATTCCATCCCCACACAATTTTGGCATACCCACCCATCCAAATTGTTCTTTCGCTCACTATTTTTATTGATATCTTTGTGAGATAACATTTTATTCCCTCCTCTTATTTATCCTCTATATTTTTTAATATTTTTCAAGTGTTTTATTGAAGGTGACATGGTTTTGATGTTTGATGTTTGTGTTTATGTTTCATTTGATTTTATTCAAGAGTTTCAATGTTAAAAGTGTTTTATAAATTCATATTTCGACTAAATATTCATGATATGGACTATATATAGGTTCGATTTTCTATTTCATTCATTTATTTTGATTGTTTCTCATGTGAAAAATGGGTGGAATTTATTGATTGAAATGGTATCTTGGTGGGAAATTATTTTTTATAAACTCCCCATGTTTGATAAAATCTTATGGTTTGTTTTCATAATTAAACAAACATTTTTTAGTATTATAAAAAAATGAGGCTTCCAAAGTGGGTTATTTTTTTATGTTAAAATAGAGATTTGATGTTTTGATAATATTTTTGGATTAAAAATATGAATGAAGGTATCCCATGAATTTTTTGTTTATAATTTTTGATGAAAATATTTAGTTTTTTAATTGTGGTGGCATGGCATGATTTTTTGTACAAAAATTTCCAATTCTGTATGTCGTATGTATAAAAGTGAAGGCCCAGTTGGAACCTTGTTATGAGTTGATCATTGATGGTTCCCTTTTCAGTCCCTATTTCTTTTGTTTATGTTTTTATTATCCATGTGTTGGATGCTTTGTTATATGATGCATTTTTTTATTGTGTGTTGGGGGTCACATTTATGGTAGTGCATGAGGTGGGAAGGATGTGATAATGTTGTTATCCCTAATGACTTGTTATTATCTTATGACAATGTTATTATACATGGTCTACCTAAATTATTATTCCATGAGGAGACCAAGGTTTCTATGTGGGTAGTAGTGGGATATTTCTAGGATAGTAAAGTTTGTGCATTGAATAGACCCCCCTTAGTTTTATGTAAAACCTTGATTATTGGGTTTTCACTAAGGATACTACATAGAGTTATTAAGTGGATAGATATATGATTGTACCTTTCTGATACATGTTTTCGTGTTTTGTGTGGTCATGTTATTCATCATGATTTCTCTTAATGATATTTATTTATGTTATGGATCATTAATTTATACATTTTGATTTGTATTGTCTATTTCTTGGATTGTATTTCTTGGTGATTTGACATTATTGTGGTTACCCTTGTTTTTTAGTGTTATTACATCCTTGTATTTATCAGGTTCCTTCTTGATTATTTACCCCTAATTCCTTGTTTACCATGTGGTGGGTGTGTGTGTGTGATTTTAAAGAAAAAAATGAAAAATTTGTTTTCATAAAGACATTAGTATTAACATGATTCTGAAATGTTTTAAACCATGTGTGGTTTTAATTTCAAAATAATTATATTTAATGATTTTTTCCCTTGGACATTTCTTTGTTTTTATATAGCACCAATTTCAAGAAATGGTTTTACAAAATGTATATCATTGATGAAGTTCATATCTTAAACTTTTTTCCCATTCATTTAAAGTGAAAATTCAAACCTATTTTTACACAACTTATCTTAAAATATGTTTCTATAATAAAATGAATCAATGGTACTCATGGTGGTATCCTACTAGCTTCATCTCACACCCAATATACTCATGTTGGTAGAAATGTAGTCATCTTGTCTTGTGAAGGTATTTCCATCAGTTGGATTTTTGATTGGATATAGTATTGTCTTTCCTTGGATGTGGATGGTTATTTAAATTGTGTTGGTGACTTGATTTTAATGAGGGGGTGGTGATCAGACCTTCAATTTATACAAGCGGTTGGATCAAGTTTGTTTTTTCCTTTTTTGTTTTACTTTTTGTCTCATTTATCTTCCATTGTAGTTATGAAACTTTGTGCTAATGTGTATTTTATTTATATTACCATTTCTAGTGGTTGTGACTTATTATTTATGTTATTTTATATTTAGTTAGTTTTAATAGGTTTTTAGGGTGAAACCATCCCCAATGATTATGTGTGACACCCTTGATGCTTGACATCATCTCAAGGGGATTAAGGAAACTCCTCGAGTATGTGGTGGGATATCTTGCTTATCAATTATATCCCCATGTTCTTAGGTTATCATCTGGAACCTATGTTCTTATTGTTAACCCTTTTTGTGTGGGTTGACATAGTGGTTCCTAACTATGTGATTCCTTATTATTTTTGTGTGGTTTACATCTCTATGTTTTGAAGTGGGATTTAAGAAAATTTTAAAAGAAAGAAAGATAAAATGTAATCATATAGTTCTTTCAAATTATTTTGTAAATGAATTTGATAGGGTTTGTTATTTAAAGTGTAAAATGATGTTTCCAAAATAGTTTTGGAATAAATTTCATAGGAAATCATGTTTTGTTTGTTAATAAAACTAGAGTTTGTGTTGGTTTTAAAAACAGTGTTTTAGGAAAATGTTCCATGTTATAACACACTTTTGATGTGTTTTAATTTAATTTAATAAAACCTTATGAAAAATGATTATTTTTTCATTTTAGACTATTTTTTTGAAACTATTGATATTCCTGGGGAGATATTTAGATGGTGATCATGATATTAAATTCTTAAATGTTAGGGATAACTACTTTGGTTTATTATTTGTAGTCATCGCTTATAGAATATGTTATTTCTCTTAATATTTGTTTTACGAGATACTAGTATGATTTGATGAATTTAATATTAAAATTACTTGTAATGAATTTTTTAATTATGGTTTACATTTCTGATTGGAAGATAATTTTTTTCCTTATAATTGAATGGAAATAAGTAGGATGTATTATACTGATCGGATTTCAACCGAGTTTCAAAAGAATTTGATTTTTTTTAGATTTTTCATTTAACAATGATTTAGATAGAGGGTGTATACAATTTCTATGTTATAATTGTGTGGGAAGACCATGTTTAATCTAGGAAGAAGTTATCTACCATATAAAAAAAGTTGGAAATCAAACAAACTATTCTGTTTGGTATCACCATGGAGAGATGGGACAATCTTCTACTGTTCATGAATGAAAACAAAGAAGTAGTATAGAGAATTTTATATTTGATTGGTTTCCATTTTTTCATCATTAAGAGAGTTATGTTATTTTAGTGAAATAATACAATGATTTAAATACACATGATGAAAATACTGAAGATTATAATGTTGAAAGAGTGGAAATTTTAATTGATGACATAATAACTCCAGTATATCAGGAATGTACTAAAATAACCAAGTTAGAATTTTTAATTCAGTTATGTCATAGAAAAAATATGCATGTAATTTATAATAATTACATTTATTTTATTATTACCTTTTTGAATGAATTTATTCCTGATGGTGCATATATTCCCTCAAATCATTACAAGTCATAAAAGTTAATTAAGCAGCCTGGATTTTCTACTAATAAAGTTCATGCTTGTAAAAAATACATCATTTTATTTTGGGAGGAAAAAAACAAACATAATGATAGTAAATAATGTGGTACATCTCAATGAAAGGAAAATACATATATAACACCATCTTGTGTGCCATAGAAAGTCATTTGGAACTTTCCATGGATTTCCAAAATTCAAAATCTATTCATGTCTGCAGAAATCTCAGCCAATATGTGATTGTATGATGCTGATAGAATTAAAAATAATGATGATTTGGTTCATCCTACATATGTATTATCATGGTAATAATTTTATTCACTACATTTTGATTTTTTATCTAAGGTGCATAATATTAGGTTGGGTTTATCCTATGATGGTTTTAATCCATTTGGTCAGATGCTTACTTCTCACAGCACGTGGATAGTTTTTATTAATGTTTATAATCTTCCTCCATGGATGTGTATGAGAAAAATCTCACTTTCTTGAGTATACTAATATCTGATCCTACTAATCCTAGTAATGATATAGATATCTACTTGTATCCTTTAATAATAGAGTTGAAGCAGCTTTGGGATATGGGTGTATGAACATTCGATGCTTCTTCAAAAAATATATTTCATATGCATGCTACCCTTATATGGACTATAAATGATTTCCATGTTTATGAAATTATTTCTAGTTGGATCACGAAGGTAAAACTATCATGCCCTGTATGTATGAAGAGTACACGATCAAAAAGGCTTAAATATTATCGTAGTTTCAGTTTCATGGGGCATCAATGATTCTTTCCCATGGATCATCCATACATGAAGATTAATTAGAGGTTTTATAATAATGTTGACACTGAAAAACCACCTTAACATATGTTAGGTAGTTATATGCTTAATGAATTGAAAGAGTTCAGTTTTTAATTATGGAAAAGTTAGCTAAAATCTAAGAATAGGAATAATGTCGACACTGAATCCACTTAGAATTGGAAAATGAGAAGTACCTTTTTTGTGTTACCACATGGATCTACCAATTTGTTATGTCATCATTTATACATAATGCACATTGAGAAAAATATATGTTAATGTTTTCTTGAAATTATTCTAAATATCAAGGGGAAGACCAAAGATGACTTTCGATCTCATCAGGGATTGTTGGATTGGTGTATTCAACCAGAAATGCATCCTTTGTGTATCAGTGAGAACAAATGGAAAGTTCCTTATGATTCTTATGGGATGACACAATCAGAGAAAGATTAGTTTCTGGAATTATTATAGAATATCAAGGTTCTTGATGGATATTCTAGCAACATATCTAAACAATTCAATAGAATGTATTTGAAACTAAAATCCCTAAAAACTCATGATTATCACATCCTTATTCATGAATTTATTCCAACAGAAATTAAGAATTTTATATCCAATAATGTAAGGGTGACAATGATTTTCTTGTGCCATTTTTAGATAACTTTGTGATAAATGGTTATCCAAGGAATTGTCAATAAAAATGAATCAGGAGGCACTATTAATCTTGTCTGAGATACAAAAAAATCCTCCATTCTTTTCTATCTACATGTTGCATTTAACATTCCATCTTCCAACTAAAATACTTCTTGGGGGACCATTTTATTTTCAGTGGATGTATTTTACTAAAATAAATATATGCATAATGAAATCATATTTCTAAAACAAGAATTATCCTGAAGGGTCAATTTTGATAGGTTATCTAGCTCAAGAAAGTATGGATTTTTGTTTGATGTGAGCACCAGATATAACCGGACAATAAGAAATGAAGATGACTAGTATGGGGAAATTGAGCCCTCATTTATATCTATTCTCTAAATAGGAGGAATTTTTGGGTCTTATACATTGGATAAATTGAGCCTTGAAGTGCTTCATATGGGACATCACACAATCTTATTTAAATGTGGTTTGTTCGATGACTATATCAAGTAAGTAATTTGGATATTTATATATTATCTCATATTATGAAATTTCGCATATAACTTAGTCTTTTATTATCATTTTATGTAGGTAACATAAAAAAATTATAATTAGAGTTCATCGATCTTTTCCTTTGAGAAGGAGAGAGGCTTTTCATAGCCTAGAGTTTTTTTCTTGGTTGAAATAAAAGGATTGACCATTAATTTAATTTGATTAAAATATTGATATCCATTTAATTTTATTATTAATAAATATTTTAGGTCTTGAGTTTACCTATTTACTCTATTTATCAAGAATTAATAGCATTGGATTTTGGTCCCAATTAATTGATTTTTGAATGAAAATATTTAATAATTAATGGTTATAAATTTGTTACAACTTATGAAGTGGTGAAAATGAGAGTAAAAAATGATGGAATTATGTTAACTACTACAATGTATTGTTATTATAGTGCATCAGATAGTTATCCTTGATATGAAGATGCGTGTTATTATGAAATTGTTGAGAAAATATTGTTATTATATTACTACTCTCAGGGTCAAGTCACTATGATTAAATGTAAATGGTTTGATTCAATGAAGCAACATGGTATATTTAATAACAAATTTGTATTCAGAGTTATTGACATGAGTTTATTCTTACATACCAATGAACTATGCATTTTTTCACGAATGGTAAAACAAGTGTTTTATGTGAATGATCATATGATACTTGATTACGGTGTCATCAATGAAGTAATCCCAAGACATATTTTTTCATGATACTAGTGATTAAATTACTACCATTGATGCCCCCATTGTTGCTGACCAAAATATTTCATTTGATAAATCAAATTGTCCCATTGTGAGAGTTAATGTTGAACCTGAAGTAGTGATGGGTAATATATAGAAGCAACCATATATGTTCATTGTTCATTCAGTTTACCTTGACATGAGTTTCTCAGGTTAGTATTATTATAATTACTTTAATTTAGTTTCAGTTTGGAATGATATGTTTTTAGTATTTTCTAGATTTGTTTCATTTAATTAGAATTATTTTAACTTAGAAAACTAGGTTTAAAACAAGTTTAAAAAAAATATATAACTTGGTTTTAAATTATTGTTACTAAAATATGTTATGAAATTTATTATTCCTTCTTTGACTTCTAATTCGTATGCATGAATTATAAAAACTATTTCTAAAAAATGTACATTTCATTCTTATGCAGATTATTCCAAATACTTTAGAACTTTGAAGGAAGTGACTATTTGATCTCGATCGATAGGTGTGCGAGCGTACACTGCCTCATTTTATTCCCTCAATGAGTATAATAATTTTATTTTTTTTCTTTTTCGTTACATATAATGTCATGTTAATATTATTTTTCAATTTTTTAGTGACATTAAGTTCCACTAGAGTTGACTCCTCATCCTACAAGAATGGGTTTGAGTGGGGATTCTCTTAGACCTAGAAAGAGCACCTATAATAACCATTGCCACACTAACCCTCCAACGAACACCCCATTTACCACACCTTTCCATACTCCTCTTGATTCTTTAGGGATGTTCTTATCCATGCCTCTATCATCATCTCATCTACCCTATTATTCACATACCATGTATATGAAACCTCTATGGATGATCCCACCGATGTCTCCATCATCATGTTAACTACCCTATTATTTACATACCATGTGTACACTACCTCCATGGATGATACCACCATTTCTATATCCATATTAGATGATGTATCCCCCATCCCAATACCCATATTCTTCTATTTCTAGACCGCCTTCAATTACTACTATCCATCCAACATCTGATGAGTTTTTTCCTTCATCCTCCACTCCAGTTCATTAAGACCACCCATAGAATTCATTGGAATAAACAATTACTTTAGAGGCTACTGATCCAGGACATCCCATAGACCCATCACAGTCTATTGAGAAACCTACAGTAGGTTTTTATTATTATAATTGTGTCAAATTATATCGCCTTTTTGTCCTGTTGCACCATGACTCAATTATTCTCCCCCCTATTTTCTTATTCAGTGGGATATTCTTCTAGGCGATGTGGGAACACTCGTATGTAGGAATCCTAAAATCACTGGTCATAGAAAATGGTTTATTATAATGAAGAAAATTAGATGGTAGTTAAAAAATCTAGGTAGTGTAGAAGTTTCATGACCACTTTATCCAAATACCATGATATCATTCCGGTGGAACTAGTCTTATAGATACATCTCAGTAAATAAATAAAGGAAAAATCATGCGAGTGGATATGGGTAAGAAAATTTTATAAATTCATATCTATATAATTTTTTAATTAAATGAAATAACATGTTCATTATAGAGTCAGTTTAAATTTCCCAATAGAGAGGATTCTAAGAATGCAAGGTTGATGGATCTTGGGGAGTTATGGGGATCATACAAGCATGAGTTGTATGTTGGTTGGAAGAGAAGAGTTGGTTCTGATTTATAGGGTGTACCCACATTCCCCAACTATCCAAAAATTCAATATCAAAAAACGATTTCACATTAGAAGACTCATGAGTTTAAGGTATTCCCAATATTTAAGGATTTTCACATAAAATTTAATTCTTATTACTTGTATTGGATTTTTTTAGGAAGCAATAAAGAAATAAAATGAAAAATGATTCAATGATATATGTATACACATTGGGGTGTACTATAATGACCTATCATGATAAGAGCCAGGTACTTTAATCTGAATTAAAATAATTTTGTTATTTATATTATCACTTAGTTAGATTTTCATGCTGAATTTTAAGTTTTACTGTCATTAATACCTTTAATAAAAGGCCAAAAATACCCTTTTTAAATGGCCAATTGGCCAATTAGGACTAATGAGCAATTTTACTATAGGCCAAATGGTCAATTGGACATTATTCCATTAGGATAATTTTCCTATAGGCCGAATAGAAAATTGACCTATAGGCCTAATGGAAATGTTTTCAATTAGGGTTAATGGTCAATTGGCCAATAGGCCTAATGGTCAATTGGCCTATTGGCCTATTAGACACATAGGCCAATTGGTCATTAGGCCTATAGGAAAATTGTCCATTAGGCATAATTGGCCAATTGGACATTAGGCATAATGGAATATTTTCCTATAGTCCTAATAACCAATTATCCTATAGGCATCATGTCCAATTGGCCTATTAATCATATAAACCAATTGGCCATTAGGAATAATGTCCAGTTGGCCTATAGGTCTAATAGACAATTAGGCCTAATGGAAAATAATCCTATAGGCCTAATGGACAATTTTCCAATTAGTCCCAATGGCCAATTTTCCTATAGGATTAATAAAAAATTGTCTTATAGGCCATTGGGCCTAATGGCCAATTGGCCATATATATACATATACATGTATGTATACACCCCTTATCACATTAATTATGAATTTTTCATTTATTTAAAAGTTATTCCATTTTATTGTTATTCAAGATTATAAATTTTTATGTTATTAATATGTGTATACTAATCAATGTCATTTTTAGAAAACTATATTGGGTATTAAAGGTCTTCTACCTCGAGCTAAATTATTTTTCTCAAGTAGGAAGAAAAAAGATGTAAGCGTAGTAAATGCAAAAACACAAGGAAATATTGTTAGTTTTATTTATTTTTATTTTAATTATTTATATGAAATTCCTAATTAAATATATTGTTTATATTTTAAATAGACTACCTTGGAAGCCCTTGATGATAAAGAAGATGAAAACATCAGGCTGAATGATCATTTGAGCCAGGTTTTAGGTTACGAGAACTAGGGAAGAGTCCGATGTAGACCAAGGAAAAACATAGTCCCCTCCAAGTATTGGTCCTTATCGAGATCCTATCAAGGATATCAGATCCCTATTCTACAAAGCAATCTTACATAAGTATCTGAAGAAAAAAATATCTTCATAAGAGTGTGAAAGAATTAAACAAGAGTGTGAAAGAAGTAAGATGATCCTTGAATAATTCCTGAAAGCTATGTCAGTTACCAGTAAATCACTTCTATCATAGGTTTCTACTACTTTCGATTATTATATGACATCAATGAATTATTTAAATTATGACCCAAGTGATATAAATTATGGTCCTATTGGAGATCAAGCTGAAGGTGGTGGAAATGATGCTATTGATGATGTTGTTTCTCCAGATGATGTTGTCGGTGATGATGTTATTGTTGTTGCTACTACTGCTACTGCTGATAATGATGTTGCTGATGTTGTTGAGGATGAGGATGTTGGTGATGGGGGATATATTGATCCCCCTCATTTTTTACTTAGAAGTCATGAGACTTGTACAATTTTGTAATGACTTAAATTGATTTTTTATGGATGTATATGTATATTTTAGTATTTTATAAAATTTTGAAAATTATTAAAGCCTATTGGTTGGATGATAAATGTAGAAAATATGTAATTAATTTAATGTATATTTTCTATTTTATTTGATTTACAGGTTCAAGTTTTTGGGAAAGGAAGGTGGTGGGGTTGCTTCTAAATGCAGGCAACATCCAATACCCACGGTTTATAGAACTGTGGGTATAGGGTTATCATATGGGAATGCATATTACCATGATTTGAAATAGTGGGTATAGAGATATACCCATGGTTTATTGAAACCATGGGTATAACAAAATCCATTTGACCTATACCCACAATTTCTATACAAACTGTGAGTATAAGTCTATAGTGATGCCTTAATTGTCCATGATTCTCAAAACTATGGGTATAGCCTATAACCATAGTTTTGGGGGCTATACCCAAGGTTATAAACCATTGGTATATATTAATTTTATATTAGTGCAATTAATTCATTTTTTGAACCCCTTTCAAGACACAAATTCCCTGAATTTGAAGTATGATAAAAAATTCATCGCCTCAGGTTAAATTGAATCTCGATTGACCCATTCATGATATATAATGGTTTCACAAATCATAAATTTTCATGCTCTAAAAAATACTCACAATATTTTCCCTGTAATAGGTTCATTTTGTTTAACCCATTCATGATGTGAATCTATCCAGTAGGTGGTAGACAATCTAATTTCCTTTATAAAATCCCTAAACCAATTCTTAAGGCTCTCTGAACCCAAGGATCACCCTCTAAATACATTTAAAAATTTATTAATATACTGTATTAATTAAAAAAACATACATCCCTATACATAAGGTCATTTTCCCTATTAAAGTCTCTCCATTCTTGAGAATCCCACAATGCACCCATACAAAAAATGGAAAACCAAAACAAGAGTCAATGAATACCTTAAGGAAGGTTAAAGGGTGCTATAATAATTCTTCCTTCATTCAAAAGTTTCAAATTTTTTTCTCTATGTGCTCATTTAATTTGATGAATTTTTTTTCATTGGAAGTAATTCTCATGTTATGGATGATTTTGTAACAAATATTAATATGGTTTTATACTAAAGGATCTAGGAATTCCATTCCATTTTTTATTTCTTTAATTCACTGATCTTATATTAGATGATATTTAATTTTCTTAAACTAAATATATATAAGATCCCCTTCACTAAATGAGTATGAATCAGTAAAAAACATGTCCTACACTAATGGTTAATGGTGGTTTTTTGACTGCCTTTTATTCCACTCCTCTCCTTAATCCTAAATTGTATCATTCAACCATTAGAGCATTGTAATATATAACCATTACTTACCCACATTTCCTATTTAGTTAATCAGGAATTCCAATTTATGAAACAACCTACTAAGGCACATTGGGATAAAGTTAAGAATATTTTAATATATATTCATGGATCCTTGAGTCTTGGTTTTATATCACTTAGATATTTACATTTAAAACTCATAGAAATGGGTGACGAAAAATGGAATTCTGATACAATGACTATCATTCATACTCTTGTATTTGTGTTTCTCCTGGAAATAATATTATTCCTTGGTTTTCAAATAAACAAACTATTGTTCCTACCTTATCCACTGAAGCTGAATATGGTGGTCTAGCTACTTGTGTTAATAAAACTTCTTGGCTAAAAATTATTCTTATTGAGATCTATATTCAAGTATCTATAGAACCCACTATTTTATAAATTGACAATCAAAGTGTTATGTTAGTTAAAACTAACCTATTTTTTCATGCATGGACCAAGTACTTTGAAATTAATATTCATTTTATATATGAGAATATACTAAATTATTATATTCAATTCTATCATATTCCTGATACTGATAAAATAGTAGATCTTATAATTAAGCAAGTTCATCATGGAAAATATCTTTCTTTTCATCTTAAACTCAGAGTAGAGTCTCCTCTCTACTGATTTTATAGAGGATGTTGGGCCTTTTCATAATATATATGGGGTTTTCATAAATAGAGTCCTAGGTTTTTTATGTTCTATATTTTTATTATATTATAATATGAGATCAAATAAAATTAGGAAACTTATGTTTTCATTCTTATACACATATTTCTTGGTTTCTTTGTGTGTGTGCATATTTCACATAATCATCATGTGATAAGATATTTATTAATATTTTGGTAATTTGAAGTACCTTTTCATTTGGTTCTAGGGCATGGACTCCAGTAGTTGGTGTAAAAAATTTCCTTAGGGATGTGTTTAATTACTTTTGAAAATTTCACTAATTATGCGACCTCAACTTTACATGTGATAACTTCACATGACTAAGTTCAATGTCTTAAATTCCATCATATGTATAAAGGAAACATAAAAAATATATTACACCCCAAGAAAATGTTGTTTGGTTCCCATGAGAAAAATAGGATGAGATTAAAAATATTAATAAACCATGTATATCATTGTTGAAACATGTAAATACTTTTTGGTTCACCTATGTGAATATAGGAGTGAGGTCACTCAAAAGCGGGATTTGGCTCTCAAACATTCATGAAAGGATAAGTAAAACATGACCATAATGGTTTGAAGGAGTAGATGAAGAAATGAGGAATTTAAATAGACTACTGTAGGATGAATTCATATGATAATAAGAGTTATATGTTCAAGATAGTGTCCACCTTTTTATTTATTCAACTTTAATTTATTTTTATTATATAAAGATTCATATTAAAAGATACCTTTATTTATATAAGTTCTTTATAAGAGTGTGTGATGATTGAAAATTCATAACTTTCCAGAATAAGTGTCTACCCTACCAGAAAGGGTAGGTTGACTATTATGAATAAGCACTTGAATGCCTATAAATGAGAGTCTCCATGGAAGGGAAAACATAATTTAAAATATTAAAAAACCCACACTCAAATAAATATTCCTCTCATGTCTTACACGAGTATCAAAAACTTAATTTTTTGGTGCACAAAAATAAATTATTTTCATTAATCTTTTGATTTTGAAACTTCTTTAAGGGTTAATCTTTACTAACACTATAATAAAATCACCTTATAGTAGCGGTTTAAACCTCCTCCATATGAATCTGTAACGGTTTCATAAAACTGATGCAAAATTGGGTTTTATCATATAATACGTGGCAATTTCTTCAATTTAGCGGTGGTTTTGGGTAAGTGTCATAGTAAACATATTTAGGGGTAGTTCTCATGGTTTTAGCGATGGGTTTTCTGTAAAAAAAATAAAATTTATTTAGTGGTAGTTATAACTTCCACTCTTTGTAAACATATTTAATGGTGGTTCTCATGGTTTTAGAGGTGATTTTTTTGTAAAAAAATAAAATGTATTTAACGGTGGTTAAAACCACCACTAAAAAGTTTCCACTTTTTGCACAAAAACCACCGCTAAAAGCACAAAAAACGCTGCTAAATTATAATGCACATTTATTTAGGGACGGTTAAAACCACCACTAATATGAAAATATAACCATATAATGGTGGTTTAAAACGCCGCAAAATGTGGATTTTCCAATTAAATAAGGTTACAGATTCTCCATCCCCAATACCAGTACCCTGAAAAAAAACTATGTGTGAAGAACATATAACAAAATAATCTAACAAATTTTAGTAGTAAACTAGATAATAATATTCAATAGTCAACCATATAACAATGTTTCATAGAAAAAACATGTGTGGAGAACATATAATAGAATAATCTAAACCATATCATCTCAATCATCTAAGGCACCTATCACTAAAATCTGTGCACCTATTGTGCATCAGTATCATACCTCAATGATATTACCCTTGATTTAATATCTAAAGAAATAACCATCTTGGGATAAATCCTCTCACGGATTACACTTGATCATACGAACCGTTGACCCATTAGTTTTTGGTCAAAACTAACAGACTCTAAGTCTATCAACTATCTCTACCAACCTGGTATCATGTTTGGGTTACAACCCATGGGATATCATACCCAGTCTCATATTAACCCACAACATCAATGTTCCAAAAACCATCTAATAGGGTCTCACATATGATGACATCACATGTCAACCACTACCCCGAACTAGGGAATCCATCCACATGAGAATCCACCAATAGACCACCTCTCTTGATGATCATCTCTCACTAATTAAATCCTACCATAAATAAGGAAATCATCCTAGATTATCCATATTGAAGGAAAACACAAACAAATGGTTTAGCTAAGTAGAAGATTATTCCATGCCATATGGAAAATACCATATAGGATATTAATGGAACTTTAGATAACCAATCCTAATAACAGAAACACACTATGGGTTAATTATTAGGAATTCGATTCCATGTTAACACAACATAATCATTCCACATCCTATGCATGAGGATGGTTTCATCACCCTCATCACTGAGAATCTCACAATTTATACACATGAGTTTACATTATAAGAAAATCCATATACATGTTATCCCAATTGATTAGAATCCCACCAAGTAATTAGATTAAAAATTATAGTATGAGGAGTTGTAGAAAAATTAAACAACTAAACCTCAGTCATTATCAAAATAGCTGACTAGAAATCCTATGTGTAATGTGAACCATACATGCTAGATATGATGCATTAAATTAATATTTCCATTATTTTACAAGAGTCGAATACAATCACACGCCTTTTGAGAATGGGAAAATATTGAAAACACATAATTAATAAAGAACCAAAAACGTCATGAAAATGTTAGGTCATGAAAATGTTAGGTGAATAAGTTGTGCCACACATTATACATGAACAAACCCCCTATTTCCATATTTTTCCAAAATATCGAAAAGACCACTAATCACTGTCTGATGATGAACACTCCTCCTCACCCTCTCCATCTCCATGTCCATCTCCATATCTCCCTCATGCTACTTGCACAGGTTAGATAAGTATATTGAAAATTAAATAATGTTGTATATTTATATTTAAACATAAAAAAATAATTTTTTTCAAAATAAATTATTTTGAAGTTGTGTGATTTACCTGATCACCATCAGTTATCGATGCAGTACCATCGGGGAAAGATCTGGTCATCTTCTAATATAAATTAACTAATTCTTTCTACAAAGCGGATATATTAACCCCTATTCCTGAATTGTGTTTTATATAGAAACAAAATATCTTTGAACAACTCAGTGGAAAAACAACTATTCACAGAGATTCATGTTGAAAATATTAGCATTTAATAACATATTGACATTTAATTACACCATAATGTATTAAAATTATTTTTATTTGTGAATAAAAAACTTCATTTTTCCATGATAAAGGCAGATTTCTCCAATCATCATATGTAATGAGGAGGGTAACCAGATCTGCTACCAACTGGCCTAGAATCTGGCCAAGTAATTCCATAGGGTCATATGTAGGGACCCCATAGGAATCAAATGGGACAACTATCTTTGCTCCGATCATATTACATACATCTAAACTTTTCATATTTTACTCTGTAGTTTCATTGTTTTTATCTTTTATGAAAAAACAGTTAGTACTATAAAAAAAGTTTAATAAATTTATTCATATTAAAATTTGTACCTATAATATTCACCCTAAAATATCCCCATGAATAACTAGGAGTGGTACCCTACTCCATCACTATTGAGGCTTCTAAATGGGAAGGTGCTGATTGAGCTGATTGGACATTGATGGAGGGTGTGATAGATGGTGTAGGGGTAAATAGATGGTGTATAAAATGCTATAGGTAGGTAGAAAGATGGATCTTCATCTGTCGGTGTGGTCGATAGAACAATATAATAATTCATCCTTGTCATTCCTATCATTTAATCAAATAAAATTAACTTTAGAACATATATTTTAAAAAAATTATGCAGAAAAAATAGAAATAATAAAAAATTTACAGTACAAACAAACAAAATATACATAAAAATGATAATGAATGACTGCACAAATGATATAAGTGGTTCATAAATCAATGGATAGCTACACATATAATCATTTTACCTTTCAATAATATTGGTTTCCTACTCCATTACTTCATCCCATTCATCCACCCTTACAAGAGAAATATTTTCAATATCGTGATGGAAAAATAAGTTTAATTCTTACAGTTGATGAGAATCAATGTCAAAAGTCAAATATTCCACTTCATCACCCATATCATATAAGTATCTGTGTTTTACGTGAGAAACTAAAATCCACCCTTTATCCATGAAATATTTCACATAATATACCATTTTCACTTGTGATGATAAGATTTACAAATCATGTAGTTCACGGTCACAAATATCTATCAAGAGAGAGAAGTTCATCGAAATAAATTGCAAGGAATATCTTTTAACACCCCTGATAATATCCACCTAATTGAATTTTAATAAAATAACTAAAATATTACCATTGTAGTTTAATTAGATAATATCAATAAACTTTCTATAGTATTCCACTTCAAAAAATGTAAATATTATACTATTCTGTGTTTTCAAACCCTCCTCCCGATCAACTGTACAAAATCTAATGCCTATCATGTTATAAGAATCAAAGTTTATAGATTTTTTTAGAGGAAATCAAATAAGAAAATTAAAATATTCTGACAACTCTACTTGAGTATCAGTATTCAGGATCTGAAAAATGTAATATAAATTATTAGATTTACAAAATATATGTGTCAACCTAATATCCATATTGATTGCAATATTTATGAACTTACACATCATGAAAACTATTCTACAAGCTATATTAAAATATTTTTTTATATATTTCCTATTTTTTGTTCATAACCACATTCGTCTCTTTGTTTTTATCCTCAAATCTTCAATAAATGTATTTGTAATTTCACTATTCATCAGCACATATCTATGTGCCTATAATAATTCCATTTTTGTCTATGGAACATTTAAGCTCCTCCCAACTGATCGGACAATAGAAGGAAAGATTTTTTATTTCCAATGTATTTCAGATCGAGTTGATGTGTCTTCAACACTTACAACTCGATTGAATCTTGCCTCAATATCATCCAAGTATCTAGAACAAAAGGTAATTCACTCCTCTTCCAAATAGACTTTATAAATAGAGCCTTCAAGTTGAGATTAATTTTTCACGTAAGATTTTAAATTCCCAAGATATCTGTGAAGTAAAATAAAAAAACATAATTATCTATTTAATGAAGTGACAATAATTGTTTACTAAAACTAAAAACATACAAATAAAGTTCCTCTCAATTGGATACATCCATCGATAATGTACGAGGCCTCCTAATTTAGCTTCCTCAAAAAATGCACAATTAAATGCATCATGACAGTAAAAAACGACAGAGGAAATATCATCTCCATTGAAAAAATTTCCAATACAAATCTATCATGAAGGTTTTCAAGCTGAAATAGATGTAGAGTTTTCTCACATAGTTTTCTGAAAAATGTGCAGAATTGGAGTACAATAGTAGTTACCTTTTTAGGTAATAATGTATGAAATTTCAATAGAAGTAAATGTTGCAACAAAATATGTGAATCATGGATTTTCAATCCATGTAACCTATCATTATTAAGTCAACAAAACTTTATATATTAATTTAATACCCATTAGATACCTTCACATGTTTTAAAATTCGAATGAATATATCTTTATCCCGATTTTTCATTGAAAAATTTTCGGAGCATAGCTTCCATTCTCATCTATCCAAAGATCACACTTTATTTTTATTACTGGTATGTCTTTATGAGCATTAAGATGATCTTTATACTTTCCAAGCACATTAAGCAATGGGAAGATAAAATTTTCACAATTATTTTTCTCAATATGCATCCCATCATGATTATGCTGCAGCAAATTAAATTCCCAATACAGAAGATTGAAGAATATAATTTTTTTCTTCCATTGTTGCATTCTGATTTCACTTGACGATTCACTTTGAACTTTTTTCCCACTATCATTCAAATGAAACACCTTACCAAATTCTATTTCAAAATTTCTAAGTTGTTCCAATATTTCAAAACTTGTTAACAACTTTGGAGGTGGTCTACGATTAATGAAACCATTTAATTTGGACTTGTTTAGCCGAAATATATGAGATGTGTCATGAAATATTCAATGAAAGAAGAAGAACCATTTTATACTATGAGGTACCTATTTAGGCTCAAAATCAATGTTATAAATAGGACAATCCAAACTTGTGTAAGTGTTATAACCAGATAAATTCCCAAGTCCATTGAAGTCACTAATGGTACACATTAGAGTAGCTTGCATTTTGAACTTTTTTCTACAAGATGCATCATATGTCTCAACATCACTTCTCTATAAATCCTATAATTCTTCAATTATAAGATGCAAGTATACATCATTATCATTTCTAGATATTTTTTTCCATGAATATTCATAGAAATGATAAAAGAAATTTGCTGCATACACATCCATATAGGTAGATTGTAAGGGATCAAAACAACCAGCCAAATGCTATAACTGGTACTGAAAGTCCCAAATGGGTTGAATCCATTGGCAGCCAATCCCAATCGAACATTATTAAGATCAGATGATAAATATAGATGTAATTAATCAAATGTATTCCACTATTGTGAATATCTTGGATGTCACATTAAAACATCATTGTTATTATCTACATAATTCCACTTCATGTGTTCAGGGGTTTTCGATGACATGAATAATCTTTGCAATCAAGGATTTAAAAGAATGTAATGAAAAACCTTTGTAGGTGTGTTCCTTTTCTTCTTCTTCATGGTAGTATGTTGATCCAGACTTCCAACATCACCCATAGACTTCCATATAAAATAATAACATCTTTTTCAATCTATTCTTCTTGAATCCTCTCCTCAATAAAGCATATAATCATTGGGACACACATGTATTTTTGTATAATCCAGACCAAGGTTGTTAATTTTTTTTCATATCATAAAAATACTCAGGGATATTTGCTTCAAGAAATGCATCACGCAACAATTCCAATAATATGAACATCACCTTATTTGTAATTCTACATAGGCATTTGATATGGTACAACTTCAGCAGAAAATAATGTTTTGAATATTTCAAACATCCACTATAAAACTCTTGATTTCCATCATCATCCAAACCATGAAACACATCTGTATGATCAGTGAAGTTTTCTATTACATTAGTTTCTACAGAATCAAGAGGAGGATCCAATGATAAGTTACAATCTTGATCTGGTTGTCCTACAGTCTCAAGAACATCACTTGTCACACTTCAATTTGTAGCACCCTCAACTGGTTGTTTAGATATGTTTTGATGTTTATGTTGGTGTCTTGCAATGTTGGATGTATCATTTATAAGGTTTTGAATTTCATTTTCCATTATCGACGAAGTTGGGAGCTCATTATATGGATTGAAATCAGTGCTCAACATTTCTGTAATGTTAGATTCTCCATGCCAAATCCAAAAAAATATTGAGCAGTTAATTGCTTCAATATCAAGTGTTCATGAACTTCATATCTATTCAAACATCTTCTAAATTTACATTTAGGACATGGACATATTATTCTCTCATCAACAGATCAATTGGAAATTTCAAAATCTAAAAACTCCTCCAAAACCTTAGCATACT
Source organism: Viscum album (assembly GCA_963277665.1). Taxonomy (NCBI): domain Eukaryota; kingdom Viridiplantae; phylum Streptophyta; class Magnoliopsida; order Santalales; family Viscaceae; genus Viscum; species Viscum album. The sequence continues at coordinate 642,249,854 of OY728123.1, forward strand.
AAGGTGTGTTCCTCAGTAATGTGATCCAACTTTATCCATATATATCACAATGTGCCTACACATTATTAAAAATAATTAAAACACACAAATATTACTAAATAAGAAAATAGATTCATATATACTAGTTGAAAAAAATATTAATATGTTAAATAACCATACACTACCTTTTAAATGTATGTATAACCATGTGTGAAATAAGAATTACAGACACTTATGAAAAATAATAAAACTATTCAGACTATTAGAATATGTTGATGAAGAAATTGTAGAAGAGTAGTGAACTTCGAACCTTCTTTAATTGATACAGAACAAGGAAATATAGGGCAACTAGAAATGCCTCAAAAAAATAATATAATGAATCCATAAAGTTCAAAATGTACTTTTTATTCTTTATCACCTTCTTTACATAGCTTCTATTTATAGAGAAAACACAAATGGATAAAATTATTTATAAATCCATTGAATCTTATACACATGGGTGTTTCTTAATTCTTCTTCATACATTTAAAGCCCAAAAGTTAGAAATTAAAATAAAAACATATTACTGTTTAAAGTATCACACTAAAATTAAAAAATACTCAATGTATTTCATTCATGGTATCATTTTCTAGTGACATAGTATTTCTACCATTAAAAAAGATGAGATAATCTACTACTTAAATATAATAATAAAATTTTATTCCTATATATCCCACGTAAGGGTAAAATATTTTTTTCACAGGATGCATAAGGGTACCTTATATTTTTTATAATCTAGGTAAAGGTAACCTTTAAAATATAAATCTCACATAAAGATAAGATGCAATTTACACATGTTTTATATAGGTAAATAATAATTCTATGTAAGGGTAAGAATAAATTATAAGCATTGTATAAGCATAACTAATGAAGTTGTGTAATAAAAAGCTTTTACTTAAACTATTCTTGTAAAGGTAACTAAAAAAGTTGTATAAAGGCACTAAGAAGTTACATAAGGGTAATAAGCATTTTATAAATCACATGTAAAGAAAAAACATAAATTCCAGAAACTATTTAAAGGTATATAGTTTACCACACGAGGGTGACTTACATTTTTTTCATACCACTTAAGGGTAGCTTAACACTTGCGTAAACGTAATCAAAACTTGTGTAAAGGTAAGAAACACTTGTGTAAAGGTAATAATCACTTACGCAAATGTAATAAAAACTTGTGTAAATGTAAGTAGAGATTACATAAGGGTAAAACCAATAATACAAAAAATGCATAAAGGTATAAAGGTACATATGTAAGGGTAACACACAAACTATAAATTCCATGTAAGGGTAAGAAAAATAGTTACGTAAGGAATATAGAAATACAATATAAACAAGAAAGATTCCATAATGAATAAATCAGGGGAAATGATATAATATAGCACTATATGAAACTCCACTAAATCACTAAGTAACCATATAATAAAATATAAACAAGAAAGATTCCATAATTAAGAAATTAGGAGAAATGATATAATATGGCACTAGATTAAACTCCCCTAAATCACTAAGTAACCAATTAATTTAATATGTCCTAGGATCTACCCTTAGAATACTAATGTGATAAGTAGTTAATCATGTTTGGGCATAACCACATAAAATATCTATCCACCATATTATGATATATATATAATTGAAAACCAATTTTCCCACACAAGCCTCAAAATGAAAACCCCCCACCTCAACCTTGTTCCTATAATTAATGGTTTGAAACTAGCGGTGTAACACCCCGAGATTTTATGAGATATATTATTTTTAATTTCTTTTATGTCTTCTATTATACACCAAGATTAGATTGTACTATATGCAACTCCATATTAGCTTTCAGTATACGCAAAACTATTCTTGGCTCGTGTTATACAAAATTTCAAGTTCATTTTGTGGAAATTATTTTACGCAACATTAAGTATAGATTTTGTTTAATGTATAAATGAAATAAGTTTTGATTATGTTATAAAAATCACCAAACAGAGCTTTCACTACACGCAACCCTGACTTGGCTAGCATTACACGGAATCAAGACCTTCTTCGATAGCGTGTGTAGTACGTAATACCATGTTTCACTAAATGAGATATTATTATAATATTATTATAAACTAGCCGTTATGAATAGTAATACCAAATTTTTGAAATTTTATAAATTTTATCTTTCAAAATGGACTTCATTTTTGGATTAGGAATATCAAAATTATCCTAGGGTGAATTTTTGGTATTTTTCTGAAAACTTTCAATTTTTGATGAATAGTGAAACCACTGGGTTACTATTTAAAAACTGACTTTTTATTTTAATAATTATTTATTTTATTTAAATTTATTTTTGGTAAAAATTGATACATAATACCTATATAAGTTCAATGTAATTCATTTCAGTCATTTTATAATAATTTTTGATATATAAAAATTTTATTGAACTTTTCACTATCTTTTACCCACCTCCTAGGAGAATATGAAAATTTACGTAAAACTTACTTTTACCGCTTCTATGAGTGAAATTTCGAAAATCTGAGAGACATGGTTAATATCAAGGAGTAAAATGAGGTTCAACAAGATAAAAACAAGTTTTTTTGAATAGTAACTTTTTACTTTTATTTATAACGGTTAAAAGTAAATAGGGTAATTAAGGGTAAATATGATATTATTATTACCCTAAAAAATGTCCTAATTCTATTGGATAAGTGTAATTCGACCAGAAACAACATTAGGAATAAAATATTACCCTTTAGGTCCAATTGGATTAGATTAGGACACTTATTATTATTTTATTTAAAGAGGAGTTAAAATAGTTAAAATCAAAGTTTAATAAATAAAAAATTTTTAATATAGGGTTATACATAAGATAAATTCGACTATAAATATTCATTAGAAAGATAAAAATATTTCCTACATAATGGTATTTTATTTATAATTTTTAGACTTTAAATACGTTAATTTATTTATGACACAATGATGATGCAGTAATTACCTTATTAATGAAATATTAACATAATTGATGTTATAAATACCCAAATAAATGTAATTTGAGACTTTTTATGAATTAAAATAATTTTATAGGTTGATATGAAATGTTAGTATTGATTAAATTAATGTTTTTCGAACTAATAATGTTGTTATGATTTTCACAAAAATCAATTACCAAATATTGTCAAAAGTGACATAAAATAGTTTTTAAAACAAATATTATATTATTAATTGTTATTATATTCCTAAAAATACAATGTTAGGAAAAATTACTTAGATAAGGTTATATATATTAATAATGAACCACTTGGGGTTATTTTGGATTGTTATAGTAAGTTTATTAACTATATAGTGTAATAAAACAAGAAGACACGGTAAAAGTTAAATTATTTAACATAGAGTTAAATATAAATGATAAGGTTAAAATAGTAACCTAAACTTGTCTAAAACCTATTGGTTGAGATTATTTATACCCATAACCACTTTATATTCTAAATAAATCAATTTGGAGATATTATAAACCAAATATGACTTTATTATAAATTAATATTTCTTATGTTACCAAAGGTTCCCCTCTCCTCCCTTATAAAAAGGGCACCCCTTACCTCTTCTCTTGACACAATTTTGAGCCTTGAAGCTCGGAAAAACCCTGGAAATTACTCTTATCAACCTATATAGTTATATCATAGAGGTTATGGTCTTCTCAAAAGACCATCTCTAGTGCCCTAAGAAGAAGTTTAAAGGAGGTGCATCGAGGAAGAGGTAATCTCTTATACCGACTCTTTCAGGTTTCTTTCTTATTTTACTTCCTCTTATTTAGTTGTTTCATTATAAAGTAATAAAATAAATATCACTAATATACTGATATGTTATTATAAATATGAAACAACCCCATTTAACCTTCTATCCATCCTACATAAAATGAAATCACCGCGCGTGCGTACGTACGAAATACCGTCTCCACGCCGTGGTGTAATCTGTGTTTCCACCACCACCTTACTTGTATGGGTATAATGGTGTAAAGAATTACTATATATGGTTATTATAACATCATAATTATTCTGAGATACTATATCATCCACTCTAATTCAATTCAATAATTATGGGAATGATATCATCGCTCGTACGTACGTACGGATTACCGTCTCCACAACGCGATGAGATTCATTCTCCATGTTAACCATTAAAGAATGATTATAAAGTATATATAATGAATAATAATGAAATATATGAAATAATGAAGCTACTGGATTTATGTATATATATATATATTTATATATATATATTTCATCTACTTACTTCTATTGAAGTCAATAAGGAAAGGAAAACAACGTTCATGCGTACGTACGACCTACCGTCTCCATGAACGGTGTATTTTATTTCATTCATCTATATATTATATATATATATAATGAATATATATGAAATATAAATCATGATTTACATTCTGGAAGTAAGTAAATCATGATAAGTAATAATAATATCAAAAACAACACGTCCAAACATGTATGATAAATAAAACGATTTTACCCAAAACCCTGCTTTAACATGGAATTTACCAAAGAACGGGTAATATAAAGTAATAAGTGAACCCTATATGATATCATAACAATGAATATGATTCTGTAATAAGTTAATTACATTATTTAAATCATTATACAAGAGTTTCGGAAATGTACGAAGCATATCAGACCTAAGGTAAGGGATAACTTTTCCAATCTTGTTTTTATCTGAGATTGTTTATTCGTAAGTATTTACTGGGGTTATATTTATCATCCTTGTACCTGTTTTCTAAAAATGGTTTCATGTATGTCTAAAGTCATTTTTACCCATTTTTTACTTTTACTACATGGTATTTAAGGAATCTTTCTTTTGTTTACTATACGAGGTACTTTTTGACTTTTCAGACAAAAGTATGAGGAAAATATTTTTTTTACTTATACGAAATGAACAGATTTTTACGGTTTCATAACACATAATTTTCATGAAGCTTCCCATACAAGGTTTCATGGTTATTTTAAATAAAATCTGTTTATTTTAAAATTTTGTGTCATTTTTAAGAAGTAAGGATATTTTCCTCAAGAATTCATTTCAAGTGTTTTATCAAAACGATTTTCCATCTAAGATGACATTATTTAGAATGTTTATGTTTCAAGTATAATATATCTATTATTTATAGGGTTTGAGTTTTCCTATGATGAAATGATATCCATTTCTTTTATATGGATTATGTTTTGATGGGATGATGTTTATGAAACCCATTTTGTTCGATTGGGTTATTATGAATGATGTATGTTTATTTTGTGGCACACGAAAGAATGATTTCATTATGAGATGGGTGGGACCTATATCTCCCTCCAATGCATTGGGTAAAGATTTATATATCATTAGATAGACATTGCTGGAATGGTAAGTTAATCCGATTCAGTGATACAGGACTGGAATGAGGAGTGAAATCGATTCAGAAAGGGACTTTGTCCACTAAGATGGTCTTGAAAGAAATGACTTGGCTACTATAGAAATCATATCATGTGATTAATGGTTTTCCACAATTACATGTTTTATTCCCATGATATTTTATCATGATTGATGTTCCTTTATGATATATGCCTTACGTACTTCCATGATTTATGTCTTTGCTCAATATTTTTATGTTTAGATTTTATGTTCAAGTTTTTGTATTCAAATGTTTATGGATTGTTTTATGTTCTCTATGTTTACCCTTACTGGGAATTTAAGCTCACCCTTTTTATGTTTTCTTTTCCCCAGGATTTAAAGAAAGGTTTTAGGTAAGAAAACAAAAGGGGAAGATCTTTATGGGAAATATTGAAGATCTTTCACCACAATTAAAAGATTATATTCTGAGTTTCCAAAGACACTAAACTATTACGGTCCTTGTGTGTCTATTTTTGTTATGTATTAAGTATTCCGCAAAAGTAATATAATGTCCTTGTACGTAAAGATTTAGGCCTCTACAGTTGGTATCAGAGGAAAGTTTTAGTTAACCTTTTGAAACTAGGATGTGAAAACTTTAGTGAGATCCCTAGAGATATTTCTAAGGTATGTATAGGGATATCCCTAAGGTTAAGTATAAGTATAGGTCATAGTCCTAGAATTACAATAATGATATTAGAATTAAACCTAAGATGTTAGATATTGAAGGTACTCCCCCTTTATTATGTTGTTTTCCTAGCATGATTTTTCCACTCAAACTATTCTTTTTGGGTTTTAGAAAATGGCTAGAAATGGGAAGATTCATGATAATGGAGGATATGATGGACAATGGAATGATATTCTTCATGAGACACCAAATGAAATGGGATTTGGAATTCCAAACATCGTTATTATGCCTAATCAGCAATCTCATAACATGATAAATAATCTCAACCTTGGTAAGTTTCCTAACTCGGATAATAAGAGAAAGATGGAGTTTCATGATGATCATAGAGGAAAGAAGGTTCAATTCCCCTCATGTAAATCACATGGGAAGAGGTATCTGGGAGAATGTTTCAAAGGAACTGGAAGATGCATTGGGTGTGGAAAAGAAGGAAACAAAGGTAGTAAGTGCAAAGGAAAAGGGCCAGTTAACACCATGGACAAGGATAATGGTATTGCTACGACATAAACTACGGTTAAATGTTTTAAATTTGGAATGTACGAGCATTATGCAAAAAAATACCCTAAGGGAAAGTCTCATGAAGAGAATCAGCATGGTCGTACGGGTAGTATTTATGTTGATAATGATGAAGAGACTACAAATGATATGTGAGATGAAAGAATTGTTCAAGCTCGGTCAATATTTTAAGAAGGTAGTGGAATTATTTTATGTTTATAAAGAGTTATGTTGTCTGGGTAATTTAATGGTATTATGGAATAAAGAAACATATAAGGATTGTCACACTATTGTTTTTCCTAAAGTATTTGAAAGTATATGTTGAATAGTACCGATAACCATGAAAGGTTATTCAGATATTTTCGGAAAGTAGATGATATGAGCATAATGAAGGGATTGGGAGATAACAAGATGTTTGATGGTATTAATGAGCTCATGACTGATATAAGGACAAAGTGATATCATGGTTTGAGTATATAGAAATTTTGGGCATTTTGTATGTGGAAAGAGTTCACTTTTGACAGCATTCATGTTTTCAAAAAGATTATTTGTTAATTAATGTTTCAATAGGATATATGATTAAGGAATTCACATATTTGGTATGTGACCAGCAAGATATATCTTAGGATATATGGGGGATAAATGATGGTATTCAATGCTTGTTAAATGACCTTTCTAGTAGCCATTTTTTTATACTATGAGATCAGACAGAAGTATTTTTGATAATTCTAAAGGTTGGAATGGATTATTTTGGACATTACATAGTATTGTTTAAGGATATAACCTTTTTTGATATTATTTATGGAATGTAATAATAGTATAGTTTTAGAAAAAGGAAAACCTGCAGGATGGGCGACAACCCGTCGAATCGGACAAGGATGCGGGAATCGAACCCACAAACAAAGTGTGACATGCCTTTATCACCTACCAAAGTCCTACAGGAAGTCCTTGGTTATTATAAATTAGTTTTATTTTATTAAGAAGTATGATAGTTGAAGTATAAGTCTATTTTTGGAACCATATACGATTAATCTTACCATATATGGACTTATGTATCTAACTTTTTCTAGCCTTATGTTTGAGACAGATGGAATGACCTATCATTATATCGTATGATCTGTTAACACTTTGAAAAAGACAAATTCAACTTTATTTCTTTAAGAGGTGAAGTGGAAATTGTTCAAGGCATGAGAAACAGTAAGATTGTACCAAAATCAAGTAAGTATTTATTTTAATGAAAAAATTATTCAACATTTGGGAAATGATCTTGAAAACCAAAAATGTTTTCCTAGTGCCCTCATATCTGATGAATCAGATGGTACCTTATATCATCACAAATTTATGGCTTTTTGATTGTTGGCTTTTTCATAGCCATGTCATCTACCACTCTTCATCAGAAGTTGATGGTTATATTTATCTTCCATATCTATATTTCACCTATGTTATCCTATGTGGAAACCCAATGATGAGTTAATTTGGGTAACCATTACGTTTCATACATTATTTTTCAAAATTAAGTTTTAGTATTCTTTTTTATGATGTGGGTTTCTATGAAAAAAACATTCAAGTAGTAAACCATTTATAACCCCGACGAATTTCGATGGAGAAATTCATTTTAAGGGGGGTAGAGTGTAACACCCCGAGATTTTATGAGATATATTAATTTTAATTTCTTTGATGTCTTCTATTATACACCAAGATTAGATTGTACTATATGCAACACTGTATTAGCTTGCAGTATACGCAACACTATTCTTGGCTCATGTTACACACAATTTCAAGTTTGTTTTGTGGAAATTATTTTATAAAACATTAAGTATATATTTTGTTTAATGTATAAATGAAATAAGTTTTGATTATGTTATACGCAACACCAAACAGAGCTTTCACTACAAGAAACCCTGACTTGTCTTTCATTACACACAATCAAGACCTTCTTCGATAGCGTGTGTAGTACGCAATACCAAGTTCCACTAAACGAGATATTATTATAATATTATTATGAACTAGCCGTTATGAATAGTAATACCCACTTTTTGAAATTTTATAAATTTTATCTTTCAAAATGGACTTCATTTTTGGATTTGGAATATCGAAATTATCCTAGGGTTAATTTTTGGTATTTTTTGAAAACTTTCAATTTTTGATGAATAGTGAAAACATTGGGTTACTATTTAAAAACCAAATTTTTATTTAAATAATTATTTATTTTATTTAAATTTATTTTAGGTCAAAATTGATACATAATACCTTTATAAGTTCAATGTAATTCATTTGAGTCATTTTATAATAATTTTAGATATATAAAAATTTTATTGAACTTTTCTCCGTCTTTTACCCATCTCCTAGGAGAAGTTGAAAATTTACATAAAACTTAATTTTACCACTTTTGTGAGTGGAATTTAGAAAATCTGAGAGACACGGTTAATATCAAGGAGTAAAATGTGGTTCAATAAGATAAAAATAATATTTTATGAATAGTAACTTTTTACTTTTTTTTACCACGGTTAAAAGTAAATAGGGTAATTAAGGGTAAAAATGATATTATTATTACCCTAAAAAATATCATAATTCTATTGGAAAAGTGTAATTCGACCAAAAACAACCTTAGTAATAAAATATTACCCTTTAGGTACAATTGGATTAGATTAGGACACTTATTATTATTTTATTTAAAGAATAGTTAAAATAGTTAAAATCAATGTTTAATAACTAAAACATTTTTAATATAGTGTTATACATAAGATAAATTTGACTATAAATATTCATTAGAAAGATAAAATTATTTTATACATAATAGTATTTTATTTATAATTTTTATGCATTAAATAATTTAATTTATTTATGAAACAATGGTGATGCAGTAATTACATTATTAATGAAATATTAACATAATTGATGTTATAAATACCCAAATAAATGTAATTTGAGACTTTTTATGACTTCCACTAATTTTATAGGTTAATATTACATGTTATTATTGATTAAATTAACTTTTTTAGAACTAATAAAGTTGTTATGAGTTTTAAAAAAATCAATTACCAAAAAGTGTCAAAATTGACATAAAATAGTTTTTAAAACAAATATTATATTATTAATTGTTATTATATTCCTAAGAATATAAGGTTCGTCCAAATGACTTAGATAAGGTTATATATATTAATAATTAACCACTTGGGGTTCTTTTGGATTGTTATAGTATGTTTATTAACCATATAGTGTAAGAAAACAAGAAGACACAGTAAAAGTTAAATTATTTAACTTAGAGTTAAATCAAAATGATAAGGTTAAAATAGTAACCTAAACTTGTCTAAAACCTATTGGTTGAGATTATTTAGACCCATCCCCACCTTAGCTTAGAAATAAATCAATTTGGAGATATTATAAACCGAATATGACTTTATTATAAATTAATATTTCTTATGTTACCAAAGGTGCCCCTCTCCTCCCTTATAAAAAGGGAACCCCTTACCTCTTCTCTTCACACCATTTTGAGCCTTTAAGCTCATCCAAACCCTGCCAATTACTCTTATAAACCTCTATAGTTATATCATATAGGTTCTGGACTTCTCAAAAGACCAACTCTAGTGCTCTAAGAATAAGTTTAAAGGAGGTGCGTCGAGGAAGAGGTAATCTCTTCTACCGACTCTTTCAAGTTTCTTTCTTCTTCTGATTCATCTTATTTAGTTGTTTAATTATAAAGTAATAACATAAATATCACTAATATACTGATATGTTATTATAAATGTTAAATTACCCCATTTCACCTTCTATTCATCCTACGTAAAACGAAATCACCGTGCGTGCGTACGTACAGAATACCGTCTCCACGCCGTGGTGTAATCTGTTTTTCCACCACCATCTCACTTGGATGGGTATAATGGTGTAAAGAATAACTATATATGGTTATTATAACATAATACTTATTCTTAGATACTATATCATCCACTACAATTCAATTCAATAATTATGGGAACGATATCATCGCTCGTGCCTATGTACGGATTACCGTCTCCACAACGCGATGAGATTCATTCTCCATGTTAACCATTAAAGAATGATGATAAAGTTTATATAATGAATAATAATGAAATATATGACATAATTAAGCTACTGGATTTATGTATATATATATATATATATATTTATATATATATATATGTCATCTACTTACTTCCATTCAAGTCAATAAGGAAAGGAAAACAGTGTTCATGCGTACGTACGGCCTACCGTCTCCATGAATGGTGTATTTCATTTCATTCATCTATCTATTATATATATATATATATATATACTGAATATATATGATATATAAATCATTATTTACATTCTGGAAGTAAGTAAATCATTATATAAGTAATAATAATATCAAGAACAACAAGTCCAAATACGTACGATAAATAAAATGATTTTACCCAATATGCTGCTTTAACATGGAATTTACAAAATAATGGGTAATATAAAGTAATAAGTGAACCATTTATGATATCATAACAATGAATATGATTCTGTAATAAGTTAATGACATTATTTAAATCATTATACAGGAGGATCTGATACGTACGAAGCATATGAGACCTAAGGTAAGGGATAACTTTTCCAATCTCGTTTTTATCTGAGATTGTTAATTCGTAAGTATTTACTGGGGTTATATTTATCATCCATGTACCTTTCTAAAAATGGTTTCTTGTATGTCTAAAGTCATTTTTACCCATTTTTGACTTTTACTACATGGTATGTAAGGAATCTTTCTTTTGTTTACCATACGAGGTACTTTTTGACTTTTTTGACAAAAGTACGAGGAGAATATTTTTTTTACTTATACAGAATGAAAGGATTTTTACGGTTTCATAAAACATAAATTTCATGAAGCTTCCTATACAATTTTTCATGGTTATTTTCAATAAAATCATTTTATTTTAAAATTTTGTGTCATTTTGAAGAAGAAAGGATATTTTCCTCAAGAATTCATTTAAAGTGTTTTATCAAAACTATTTTCCATCTAAGATGACATTATTTAGCATGTTTATGTTTCAAGTATAATGTATCTATTATTTACATGGTTTGAGTTTTCTTATGATGAAATGATATCCATTTCTTTTTTATGGATTATGTTATGTTGGGATGATGTTTATGAAACCCATTTTGTTCGTTGAGTTATTATGAATGATGTATGTTTATTTTGTGGCACATGAAAGAATGATTTCATTATGAGATGGGTGGGACCTATATCTCACTCCAATGAATTGAGTAAAGATTTATATCTCATGAGATAGACATGGATGGAATGGTAAGTTAATCCGGTTTAGTGATACAGGACTGGAATGAGGAGTGAACTCGATTCAGAAAGGGACTCTGTCCACTAAGATGGTCTTGGCAGAAATTACTTGGCTACTATGGAAATAATATCATGTGCTTAATGGTTTTCCACAATTACATGTTTTATTACCATGATATTTTATCATGATTGATGTTATTTTATGATATATTCCTTAAATACTTCTAAGATTTATTTCTTTGCTCAAGATTTTGATGTTTAGATTTTATGTTCAAGTTTTTACATTCAAATGTTTATGGATTGTTTTCTGTTCTCTATGTTTACCCTTACTGAGAATTTAAGCTCACCATTTTTATGTTTTCTTTTCCCCAGGATTTAAAGATAGGTTTTAGGTAAGAAAACAAAATGGGAATATCTTTATGAGAAATGTTGAAGATCTTTCACCGTGATTAGAATATTATATTCCAAGTTTCCAAAGACACTAAACTATTTCGGTCCTTGTGTGTCTATTTTTGTTATGTATTAAGTATTTTTCAAAAGTAATGTAATGTCCCTATAAGTCAAGATTTGGGTCTCTACAAGCGGCATGTGAACCAACTAGAGAAATAAGTTTGGTCATCCAATTAGGGCCTGGTTTCCCATGACCAATAGTGGAACATAGGTATAGTGAAAATGAGACAAGTTTAACACATGAGGAATAACCATAACTATACTCAACCCTAACACCCAATTATGTATTACCCCATACATACATAACACACATTCGAGGAATAAGTATCACATTCTCATGCATGGGTTGAAAAAATCATCTCATATTTACCACAAACCCACACAAGTACTAAACGAGAAAGGGGGAATCAAGTGTTTCCTTCCACACACACAATTTAAAACCAATGTTCTAAATAGTAATTAGACACAAAAACATGTCTTGGAATGAAAAAATTCATTTTCCATAAAATAATTACCAAACACAATATATAAAATGATGTAAAACACAAAAGTATTTAAAAAAAATCAATGTAACCCTTATATAAGGGTTCTCTTATTTGAAAAAACAAATAATGGCCAATAAACTTAATTTCCCTCAAAAATCACATGAACAAAACTTGAAACGTTTTAATAGGTCCACAAAAATAAAAAATTTCTTTTAAAATGTTTCAAATCTACACTTAAACAAGGTTCTTTCTCTTTGAATTTCAAAATAAGGAAAAAGGGATAACCACATCCATCAAACCATTTAAAACAATCCAACAAGACATTTTAGAATGTTTAAACCATGTAAACATTTAAAATACCAATTTTAAATACATTAAATCAACCTTTTTTAAAACACTTAGAGGTAAAATCCTCAATTAAAAATCAAATTCTATTTAAAATTTTGTTTTCCCACATTAAAAACCATTATCATGTCAAAATCAATTTCAAAACATGAAAACCATTTCAAAATAAAATAAGGGATTTGAAAAGAATATTAGCATAGAAAAACATTGCATTAAAAAAATGAAAATATGGTATTCATATAGAAACCCATTTATAACAACCTACAATCACTAAGTAATATTTTCAAAAAACCATTGTTATATTAAAAATATTCGTAATTTCAAAAAAATGGAATTTAGAAATTAAATGCATGCTTATAATTCTAAAATGAAAAAAATTTATAGTAACACCTACCTCAAAGAATTAGAAACTAATCTAAAACACCATGAAAATAATCTCCTTTAAAAAGAACCACACCCATAGTTAGGATCAGAAGTGAGGATTTAGGAGGTTGGGCAGGACTTCTAGGAGTCGGGGTCGGGGGTACAGCGTCGAGGGGGGGGGGGGGGGTCGAGGTGAAGTTTCGAAGGGGTCGATGAGGGTCAGACCGACGGTGATGGGCGACGATGGGCAGTGAGAGACGAGATCGACATCGAAGATTCAAAGGGATTTTGGGGGTATAGGGGGTTGGGGGTGAAGCATTAGATGGGTTAGGGGAGAAGTGTCGAGTTTGTTAAAACATTAAAAGGTTTTGAGGCAATTTTTAATAAACCGCTACTAAATTGTTTAAAAAAATTAGCAGCGGTTTCATAAATGGCGTCTAATGTCAGATTTTAGTGTAGTGTAAGTACAAGTGTAAAGTAATGAGACATCATAGTATCATAAAGAGGATTTTTATACAACACGTTGTAATATTATTTTAATTAGATATGTATCTACTCTTAAAGAGAGTGACATCATAACATGACTCTATGAAATCTATCTACTAACATCTAAGGAAGTCCATTCCATATCCATACCCACCTATGTCCTTAACAAAATCATCTTAAATGTATGTGAATGAGATTTTAAAAATATTTAATAAATTTAATCTAGATAAATTTCTCCTGATATAGATTATAATAATTCATTAAAAACACCCAAGAAACATGATATAAAATAAAATAAACAAAAAAACATTTTGTAATTATGGTTATTTTGGAATTTTTTGAGACTATAGAGATTTGAAATATCTAAAATTAATTTATTATCAAACAAATTTATTTATTTTATATATTTGTTTTTTATCAAATACAAATTTTCTTCAAATATTTTATACATAGTTTTCACCTCATATTTTAATATGATTCATGTTTCCACTAATATGTATTTAACTACGACACTACAAAAAACAAGGCTTAGTGATAGTTTATTTTCTAATTGTGGTGGTTTAAAACATCAGGAAACAAATTAATGATGGTTATATAAACCAACGCACATTCCATGGTCAGTAATAAATTAGAGAAAATTTTATTTATTTAGTATTGGTATAGATATACATTATTTTCATTCATTTAACGGCAGTTATCTATTCATTTAGCGGTGATTTTATTCATCAAATTTTTAATTAGTTATAAAATAATTAACCGTCATTATATTGTTTATCCATGGTTTTATTTTTTTCAGTAGTTATAAAAACCACTACAAAAAAAATTAATTAAAAATTAATATTTGATAAAGGAATCTCCACTAGTTATTTTAGTGATGGTTTCTTTTAGTTGTGATTTAAAGAAATCACCGCTAAAAAAATTAAATAAAAAATAATTTTAATACATTGAAAAAAAGGTTAATTAATTAAAAAAAATATATACAATAAACTTAGTCATATATACATAACCATTATTCATATATCTATGCTCAATCCATCATTCATAATCTTAGTAATCATATACATATAGAATGTGTCAAATATCTGTCATCATCCCGTGACCATCACATACATCTCCACCTCCATTGCATCTAACCACCTATATTGTTATAATCGTAATAAGAAAAACCATCCACATCCCCATCATATAAACTAAAAAAATCAATATAGAAATCAGAATAACTGATCATATTAAATAATAATTATAGTGGAATAAATGATAGTGTTTAACCATACCATAAAAATTATAAGACATCAAGACTGCCTTATAAAGAGTTTCATGGATTAGAATGGTCAACCTCCTGCCTACTGGAAGAATTTATCACCTAAAATACAAACCAAAAAATTTAATAAAAGGAACATGAAAGAAAATAGACATAGACAATATTAAAAAAAATCATGTAACATTTCTTATTTTCTTAATCTGACATATGAAATTTCATCAAAAAAAAAATAATATATCATCCAAAACACTTTTAAAACTTAAAATTAATTATTTAGGATACGAATAAACTATTTTAACTTGAAATTTATAAGTATATAATAATCTAAGAAGTTTTTAAACTGACGTGTGGTCATACTATTTAAGCAGCTTTTAAAGACATTTATATCTATTAAAGCTACTTATTGAGTCATTATGGGAACAAAAAATACTATATTTATGTTTTGACTAATCATAAAAATAAAAAATTATTCAAAAATATTTTTCCTATGATTTCATGCTAATATAAGGTCTTTTTATATGGTTTTTACCATTAGGAAAATGTTTTTGAGTTTTAAAATGCTAAAAATGAATTTAAAAACATCTCAAGAAAACAACCAATCATATTAATGTAGAATCAGTTACTAAATTTAAAAAATAAATATATGGTCAGTTTTATATGAATTAATGGAAATAAAAGCTTTTTTCTTTGTTTTCCCCCTAAGAAACGTTTTTAAAGATCTTTATATCTATGAAAACTACCTATTGAGTCATTCTGATCACACCACACATCAGATTGTTGTGTTTCCTACTCATACATCTCAAAAATGATTCAACAATGGGTTTCCTTTTATTTCATGCTAATACAAGGTCATTAACTCTGGATTTAGCAATTACACAAATGTTTTAGAGTTATATTAATGTTTTAGAGTTTTAAAACACTAAAATAAATTTATGGACATCCCAAGAAAAAATTCACTCAAATTTATATATATTTAGTTCATATATTTATAAAAATAAATCTAAAGTCATCATTTCACAACACCCTATTCACATTTTCTTGGTTTAAACCCCACAAGGCCTATTTTTAAAAACTCTAATATCTATTAAAACTACTTATTGAGTTAGTCTGAGCACACCACATATCAGATTGACATTTTTTCTAGTTGTACACATCATAAATGATTCAATTATGGTTTTAATATGATTTCACTCCAATCCTAGGTTATTTTATAGTTTTTTATAGTTACATGCATGTTTTAGAGTTTTAAAACACTAAAAATTCATTTATAGACATTTAGATAAAACCACAACTTAGATTGATGTGGGTTCAATTTTTACATTTACAAAATTAATCTATGATCCGTGTCCTATGATTTTATGAAACTCTAATATTATTTTAATGGTTTTAGCCCCCTAAGGAATTTTTTTAAAGACTTTGAAATTTATTGAAACTTATTATTGGGTCATTACAAATAAAACCACATTTAATATTGTCATATCTCCTTCTTTTACACATAAAAAAAATTAAACTATGATTTTATTATGATTTCACACTAATATGAGGTTGTTTTATATGGTTTTGACTATTACACACATGTTTTAGAGTTTTAAAACACTAAATATGTTTTTAAAGACCTCCCAAGAAAACCATAACTTGGATTTATGTAGAATCAATTCCTACATTTCCAAAATTAATCTATGATCATTTTCCAATGATTACATGGTACTATAAGCTCATTTTCTAGGTTTTTACCACCTAAGGCACATTTTTATAGACTTTGATATTTATTAAAACTACTTATTGAGTTATTTCGAGAACACCATATGTATAATTGGATATTATATTTACTTTTATGCATTAAAAATGATTCAAAAATTGTTTTACTATGATTTCACACAAATATGAGTTTGTTTACTATGGTTTTGACTATTGGACCCATGTACTACTGTTTTGAAACACTAAAAATGTGTTTATGGGCATCCTGAGAAAATTTCCAATAGGATAGATGTGGAGTTAGTTCTTACATTTCAGAAATAAATCTAAGGTTGTTTTTCTATAATTTAATGGCACTTTAAGCTCATTTTCTTGGTTTTGATCTCCTAAGACATGTTTTTAAAGACTTTGATATCTATAAAAACGACTTATTGAATCATTCTGAGAACACTACATGTCATATTGATTTTTTATATGCTCTTACATATGAAAAATTATTTAATTAATGTTATACTATGACTTCACACACATCTGAGGCCATTTATCATGGTTTTGTTTATTACATGCATATTTTAGAGTCTTAAAACACTAAAAATGAATTTATGAACATCTCAAGAAAAATTCCACTCTGATTGATTGGTTGTGAGTTCTTATAATTAAAAAATAAATCTATGGTAATTTTCCTATGATTTCACAACACTTTGAGCTTTTTTTCTTGGTTTTTACCCCTAAAGAATTTTTTTAAAGACTTTGATATCTATTAAAACTGTTTATAAAGTCATTATTAGTACAAATCACATAAAATTGATGTGTGTTATACTATTAAAAATTAAAAATGATTTAATAATGTTTTATATATGATTTATCACCAATCCAAGTTTGTTTTTTTACTGTTATATGCATGTTTTAGAGTTTTAAAACACTAAAAATGTGTTTTTAGAAATCCAGTGAAAACCTCTGCTCATATTTCTCTAGAATCAATTCATACATTTACAAAATAAACCTATTGTCATTATCATATTATTTAATGAAATGATAAGTTACTTTTATTTGTTTTGACCCCCTAAGGGGCATTTTTAAAGACTTTGATATCAATTAAAACTGTTTATTGAGTCATTCTGAGCACACCGTATGTTAGAATGACATGTTATGTGCTAGAACACATCAAAAATGATTCACTGATGGTTTTTTCTATAATTTCATGCCAATAAAAACCCACATAATTAAAAGAGAACACTCATATCACATTACATCGGCTCTCCCTTAGAGACACAACCCTAAAAATTTAAAATATCATCACAATAATAATGAAATAAGTCATTTGAACATGTTTTGGATTGAGTTTAAAATTTAACTCTTTGATATTACCTATATGACTATAATTTTCCTTTGTGATTGTTCCTATTATCTTATAAATTACAGAAACTAAGGAATTTTCAATTTTTGGCTACCACTGATCCTGTGTTTGTCTATAGAAGTCATGTTATTTCACCTTTTCTTTCAGCCATGAAATTTATATCTATGATTCTTGATCAACGACACTGATTAAACCCCCAATATATGGTTTAACATTAAATAGTGAAGGTGACCTAAAAATATATATAATGGAGTGGGCCTAGAATCTATCCATTTTACATTCCCGAGATTATCTTTACCTAAAATGATTGCAGCTACATTATTTTGGGAAACAAATAATAAATATGGAAGGTTCACATTACATGTTTCTTGAATTTTAACTTATTAATACATCAATATTAACAATGATTTTTTAAAATTATCTCAATTTTATAATATTATTAAATATATTTATTTTTCATTATTATGTTTTTATAGTAATTAAATAAAATTAAATGGTAGTGAAAACTAATTACACCAACATCTCTGGTAAGTTCATTCAAGAAAATTCCATCAGGATTCTGATGTACATTAATCTATATCACTATTTGTCCAACTGGGTGACCTAAATCACAACCCTATATAAAAATATGTATATATACATGTTAGAAAAAAAATATTTATGTATAAAATAATATAAATAATAATAGATAAAATACAACCAATATTTCTCTTTTTTTCTGAAAAAAAATTTATAACCCAATGATGTGAGGGATGAATTATTTTTCATAATTTATTGTGTTTGTTTTAGATAATTCTTAGAAAAATAGAAACTTCAATAAAAAGTATAATCTTATTGTGTTTATGTTATTAATATACTATAAAATATGAAAATAACTCATGATATGAATCCCTATTAATATAAACAAACATCTTCCACTACTAATGATACACACCTTCAGCAACTTTATCATACATTTGTTGAGTGCTCAGAGAAGTTCCATTAAACTCATGCCATAATATCTGCATAAAGTCTATCCATTTATTTCCCAAAATTTTCAAGTCCCATGAGATGAAACAGAGCAAGGGACATCAAAATGAAGAACATTTAGAAATAAAAAAAATAACACTTTATAAGTATATTTATAATTTTACTCAAAGATTTTAAATTAGTCATCAATTAATATTGAATTATTATTACCTCTAATTGGTTTTCAAACACATCATTTTTCCATGTTATGAAAATATGCCTCTAATATTTATATTTAATTGAGTGGATCTCCTTTTTGTAAGTAATATTCCCAAGAACCTGTCTATTGATTCTAGAAGAATCACCAATAGGTACCCTGAACTCATAAAATTGAATGATAATTTTAAAGTATTTTAGGTCACATACATCTATTTTATTCATATGTGTATCACTTATATTTTTATCTTTATCTGTTTAAAAAATTCATCAAATAGTTAATAAAAATATATAGTCTTCTCTATAATGACTTACAAACTAGTAATGGTAACATACCAATATCCCTTATATGGAAGAGTGAACAGCTACTCCACCATTAGAGGTGCATCTGGTGGTGGGATACCGATAATATCTAGGGAAGCTATTGAATTTCTAAAAGTATCTAGTATAACATAATAACTGAAATATAATGGAGGTGATGGTAGAGATGGTGTGCTCTGAGGTGACGATTGGATATGATATCTATTTTTTTTATTCTTAATATTCTTGTAATTCAAATTGATTAGAATATATTCAATGTACAAAAATGGTAATTAAAAGATTTATACAAAATGAAAAAATAGAGCAATGTATATAAGTACAAAACACTTACAGATTTAAAATTAAAATATAGTTTCTTTACTAATTTGTACATTTAATTATCTTCATCTTCATTATCCTCACTATTGTAGACCTCTATTAAAAAGATTAATTTTTTTTAATCTATCATCAATGTTCTATTATTTCATTATTGTCATAGAAAAATTATTTAATGTCTTGTGGTTTACGTGGATCACTATCACAATGTACCAGTTGAAATTCATCACCCATATTATACAAGTCCCTCTATTTTAAGTGTACAAAAAACACTCCAATTTTCATATATTTCATTATCCAGATAATAAAACATATTCTCTTGTGAATCTAAGATAAATGGATCATGATCTTCATGCTCATCAATATAGATCAAGTGATAGAGGTTGAAAAAATTAAAATGTAACAAATATTTTATTATACCCCTATCAATGTTGACCCACTTTCATTTGAATAAGACAACTAAAAGTTGACCATAATTGTTTAATTCAATTATATAAACCAAATTACAATAGTATCCCACCCCTATAAGTGTGTCAGTCCACCAAGTTTAGTTTCCTCAACAGAATGAATAGTCAAATGAATCAAGATGGTGAAAAATGAAGGGAAAAATAATATCTACAAATGATAGTGTCAACCCAATTATTTCTTAAATGTTTTTCAAACTTAGTATTATTTAAATTTTTTTCTATAAATATCTCTAAAAAATGTGTACAACTTGACTATAAATTCAATTATGTTTTCAGGTAACATATTACGCAATGCCATGGGTAGTAGCTGCTCCATCAAAATACATGAGTCAATACTTTTCAATACATGTAACTTTTGATGATTTAAGTCAAAAAACCTTGAAATATTACTTCAATATCCATCCAGAAAATTTACATTCTTTAAATTTTGAAGGAATATATATTTCTCATGATGTTTCATTTCATAATAGTTAAAGGATACTTTCCAATCTCATTTTCCCACAAGCCATTCTTTATATTCATTTATTCAAAATTCTTACGAGCATTAAGGTGGTTTTATCACCCCTAATTTCAATCAAGTAACCCATAATTTATGATTTTTAAGTATATAAAGTGTTTCAGTGAAGTTTGGTAGGGTTTGGAAAACTTTTGGAATGTTTTTGGGGATTTTATATAGGTTTATAGTTGAGGAATGGTTCATGGAAACCATGAAAATCCCTCAGGAAAGCTTTCATAGTGAGACATGAGCTAAGGGGAATGTGCATGGGTAGGTGAACAATTTTTCTAAACCATGTGGCCACCTTAGAGAAACCCTGAAAATCAGGATAGTGTGATTTTCTATTGTTAGTGCATGGTTTCGCTAACATTGTGGGCCAACCGTTTGAGGTCCTCCTTGAGGTAGATCCTGTTTCATGGTTAGTATATGGTTTTCCTGTAACAGCCCAAGATTTTATAAAAAAATATTCTTTTTAATTTTATTAATGTCTTGTGTTGTACGCTACACCAAAAGGAGCTTGCACAACACGCATCCTTGTCTTGCCTTGCATTACACGCAATCGCGACCTTCCTCGATAGCGTGTGTAATACGCAATACCGAGTTTCACTAAACAACGATGTGCTATTAAAATATTATTAAAACTAGCCGTTATGAATAGTAATAACCACTTTTTAAAATTCTGTAAATCTTATTTTTCAAAATGAACTTCATTCTTGGATTCGGAGTATCGAATTTAGCCTAAGGTGAAATTATGGTACTTTTCGGATAACTTTCATATTCTGATGAATAGTGAAAAATTACTAAATTATAATTAAAAACCACTTTTTTAATCGAAATAATTAATAGTGATAAATTATTAATTTGAGTGGTTTTAAAGTATATTTAGAATATATTTTTACAATTTAATACAATGTTGGTCATTGGTTGTAATTTCACATTTAAACCAGACATAATCAAGTGTCAATCTTTTGATATATATTGTTTCCTAAAAACACGTTATTTATTTTAACAGCGGGATTTAATTATAAAATTAATTAATGCAACTTATATGTTATGAATTTGGTAAAATAGATTTTATTTTTGAATTCGGAATATGAAATATATCTTAGGATGAAATTTTGGCATTGTTCTGAAAAACATCAATTTTTGATGAATAGTGAAACTACTAAGTGGGAGTTAAAAAAAAAACTGAATTTTTCATAAAACTTAATTTTGCCGCTTCTGTGAATGGAATTTCGAAAATCCGAGAGACACGGTTAATATCAAGGACTAAAATGTGGTTAAATGAGATGAAAATAATTTTTTGGTGAATAGTAACTTTTTACTTTTTTTACCGCGGTTAATAGTAAATAGGGTAACTAAGGGTAAATATGATATTACTATTACCCTAACACATGTCCTAATTCTATTGGACAAGTGTAATTCGACCAAAAACAAACTTAGGAATAAAATATGACCATTTAGGCCCACTTGGATTAGATTAGGACATTTATTATTAATTTATTTAAAGAAAGGTTAAAATAGTTAAAATCAAAGTTTAATAAGTAAATCATTTTTCATATGGGGTTATACATAAGATAAATTCGATTGTAAATATTCATTAGAAAGATAAAAAGATTTCCTACATGATGGTATTTTATTTGTAATTTTTAGACATAAAATAATTTAATTTATTTATGACACAACGATGATGCAGTAATTATCTTATTAATGAAATATTGACATAATTGATGTTATAAACACCAAAATAAATGTAATTTTAGATTTTTTATAAATTACACTAATTTTCTAGGTTACTATGATATATTAATGTTGATTTAATCAACTTGGTTCGAACATTTAATTCTGTTATGACTTTCAAAAAAATCATATATCAAATAGTGTCAAAATTGACACAAAATAGTTTTTAAATCAAATATTATATTATTAATTGTTATTGTATTCCTAAAAATCTAAGGTTCGGCAAAATGACTTAGATAAGGATATATATATTAATAATAAACAATTTGGGGTTCTTTTGGCATGTTATAGTAAGTGTATTAACCATATAGTGAAAGAAAACAAAAGACATGGTAAAAGTTAAATTATTTAACTTAGAGTTAAATCTAATTGATAAGGTTAAAATAATATCCTAAACTTGTCTAAATTCTATTGGTTGATAGGATTTCGACCCATCCCCACTTTAGCTTCTAAATAAGACCCTTTGGAACCATTATAAACCGATTTTGACTTTAATATAAAATAATATTTTGAGATATTCCTAAGGTGCCCCTCTCCTCCCCTATAAAAGGACACCTCCTCCCCCTCCTCCTCACACCAATTTGAGCTCTAAAGCTCGGACAAACCCTGCCAAAATCTCTTCTCCACTTCCCTAGAAACATCCTAGAGGTTATGGTCTTCCTCAAAGACCAATTTTAGTACCCTAAGAGGAGGTCTCAAAGAGGCGCTTCAAAGAAGAGGTAATTACCGTTACCAATTCTTTCATCTTTATTTCTTCTTCCACTTCTTCTTATTAGGTTGTTTCATTATGAAGTAATAACATCAGTATCACTCATATACTGATATGTTATTATAAGTATGAAACATCCTTATTTCACCATCTATCCATCCTACGGAAAAAGAAATCACCGCGCGTGCGTACGTACGGAATACCGTCTCCACGCCGTGGTGTAATCTATTTTCCACCACCACCTTACATGGATGGGTATAATGGTGTAAAGAATAACTATACATAGTTATTACAACATAATATTGATTCTGATATATTGTATAATCCACTCCAATTCAATTCAATATTTATAGAAATGATATCATCGCTCGTGCGTACGTACGGACTACCGTCTCCACGACGCGATGAGATTCATTCTCCATGTTAACCATTTAAGAATGATTATAAAGTATATATAATAAATAATAATGAAATATATGAAATTATAAAGCTACTGGATTTATGTATATATATATATATATGTATGTCATCTACTTACTTCCATTCAAGACAATAAGGAAAGGAAAATAGCGTTCATGCGTACGTACGGACTACCATCTCCATGAACGGTGTTTTTCATTTCATTTATCTATCTATTATATATATATATATATATACTGAATATATATGATATATAAATCATGTTTTATATTCTGGAAGTAAGTAAATCATGATATAAGTAATAATAATATCAAGAACAACAAATCAAAACACCTACGATAAATGAAACGATTTTACCCAAAACGCTTCTTTAACATGGAATTTACAAAAGAACGGGTAATATAATGTCATAAGTGAACCATATATGATATCATAACAATGAATATGATTCTGTAATAAGTCAATAACATGATTTAAATCATTATACAGGAGGTTCAGACACTTACAAAGCAAGTCGGACCTAAGGTAAGGGAAATATCACAATCTCATTTTTATCCGAGATTGTTTATTCGTAAGTATTTACTGGGGTGTATTTTATCATCCACATCCATGTTCCCTCAATATGTAATATTGTTTCCATCCACCTAAAATTGTTTAAATCCAATTTTACCCTTAGGTGATTTTTTAGTAAAGAATATGAAAGGAATCTTTTGTCGTTTTTCCGTACGAGGTACTTTTTGACTTTTCCGAAAAAAGTACGAAGAATGTTTTTTTTAATACGTCAAGAATGGATTTTTAAAACATTATTTCCAAGAAGCTTCCTTTACAAGTTTTCAAGTTTATTTTTAATCAACTTATTTTAGTTTAAAGTTGTATGACATGTTAAGAAAGGAAAAATGTTTTTGAAAAAGAAAGGATATTTTCCTCAAGAATGGAGTTCAAGTGTTTTATCAAAATTATTTTCCATCTAAGATAATAAAGGGTTCTGTTTTTATACCTATTATTACATGGATTTGATTATGTTGTGATATTTTTATGAATTCCTTTATCTTATACGAATTGTTTTATGATGTCATGATGTTTAAGATTCCCATTTTTATTACATGGGTTATGCAATGATGTATGTTTTAAGATTTTGTGGCACACATAAGAATGGTATCATTATGAGATGGGTGGGACCTATATCTCCCTCCAATGCATTGGGTAAAGATTTTATATCTCATGAGATAGACATGGCTGGAACGGTAGGTTATACCGGTTCAGTGAAACAGGACTGAAACGAGGGTTACTCGATTCAGAAAGGGACTTTGTCCACTAAGATAGTCTTGGAAATGAGTCATGACTAACAAGAAATGATTCTCTATGATTATGTGTGAATTCCACAAAGTTTCATGTTTTAAGTTATGATTATTGTGATTACATTTCACTACTATGATTTATCCCATGTTATGAAATTATGCTCTCTTTTGCAGGTTAAGATTTCCAAAAGTTATGTTCTTATGAATATGATGTGATTGATGTTTCTTTTGTTTACCCTTACTGAGCATTTGAGCTCACCCTTTTATGTTTTCTTTTCCCCAGGATATAAAGAAAGGTTTTAGGTAAAAAAAAAGGGAAGATCTTTATGAGAGATATTGAAGATCGTTCACCACGATTAGAAGATTATAGTCCGAGTTTCCAAAGACACTAAACTATTACGGTCCTTGTGTGTGTGTTTTTGTAATGTACTATGTATTCCACAAATGTAATGTAATGTCCATGTACGTCAAGATACGAGTCTCTACATTTCCTAACCGTGCAGATAACCATACACGATTTAAAAAAATATCCTAAAAAGTGGATCTGGGTCGGATTAAGTTTTAACCCCTCATTTTTTCTCCAAATCAACCCCAACTCGATAGTTTCTTCTATTAAAAAATTTGTAACCCTTTCCCATCGAATTGGAAGTGATCCAAATGTGTTTCTTGGTGAGTTAAATCCCGATTTTCTTGGTATGTCCCCATTTATGGTAGTTTTTGGTGGTTTTTCTTATATCTACTTCCCTCTCTCTCTATCTCGATTTCTTATATATAGTTTGATGTGGATAGATATATGATTTTTTTATTCCAATAATGTTTATATTTGGCTTTTATGATTATATGGGAAGATATCTATGGTGGTTATTTAGATATTCAATCCAGTTTTGTTAGCGTTTTACTGTTGTTCTTTATTTTCACCATAATTCCCAAGGTAGGTGGCTTCACTCTCAACTCCTCTTGTTTTAACTTCAAGTATTATTTTAAAATTGATTTTTTTTCTCGAAATTTATTTTGATTTTTTTGTGAAATTATTTATGGAAACCTCCTTTAGCGTCAGTTTATGGAATTGGGCAAATTAGGTGTTTTGGTGGAAAGTGAAAATAGTAACTTGATTTTAAAATTATGATTTTAAAATGGTTAGTTAGTTGTGATTCATGTAAAAGTTTTTTAAATAAAAGGTTAGTTTTATGGGAATAATTTTTTTTGGAAAAGTGTTTTCAATAAAGGGTTGGTTTTATTGAAATGGTTTGTTGGTATGGTTTTCAATAAAAGTGTGGTTTTATTTAAATGATTGAACTAGTTTAGAAAAGTATAAATTGCAATGTTATTAAATAAAATGGTTAATAATGGATGGAATGGGATGGATAATGGTCTTGAAGTACCACCATCAAAGCGACAGAGTATGAATGTGAAGTTCCAACATCAATGGTAACACCAAACTTGGGTGGTTGTGTGGTTAAGTGTGTGTGTGTGTGTGTGATTATGTGAAATGTAATTGTTTATGCCAACTTAAAAATTGAGAAATTGTTAAATGATTTTTTTGGTTGTTTTCCTAGGAAATTGATTTATTTGAGAAAACTATTTTTGTATGGAAAACTATTTTAGGTGTGAAATTTCTTGGCTTTGATTTAAACTATTTTAAATTGTTTTTTATAAATTGTTTTATATAATGTACTAACATGTTCTATCTTAGTTGTGTGAGTAGGTAAGTCATTTGGGTAAAGCCTACTGAGTTTCATTACTCACACCCTCTTTGGAACTTTGGTTATTTTATAGATATCATTCATGAGGACATAGTAAAAGATATATTATCACACTTATTTAGTGGTGTATCATGATACTTGGGTTGTTCTGTGGTGTTGGAGCATAGAGAGTGTTTGGATTTATAAAGCTACGTTCTTTGAGTCTTTGTATTTTGTTAGTTTTTTCTCTCATTGTGTACATTTTGTTTAGTTATATTCCGATGTGGTACTTTGTGTATTTTGGTTTTGATATCAATGGTATCACTTTGTGTCATTTTACATTGTTATAATTCATCATGTAATGGTTATTTGGTTATGGAATGTTTGGTTGGGTTGTTTTATTTTTAAAGGAAAAATCATCCCCCATTTATTAGTGATTCTGTTGGCATTTATTACCAGCCTTTAGTGTCTTGGGGATGTTAGTTAAGGCCAAGTAGAAATTCCACCTCGACTCAAGACAATGAGGAGGGGTGGGATATTACAAGTGGTATTAGATTTTTTAGTCTCTTAATAACAAGTGGTCATCAGTTCTGTCAGTCTTGGAGTTGAAATTAATACCAGTTTATTCCTTGTGTCAGGTTGGTAGAAAGTATTAGGATTGTTAGGACATGACATATAGATCAGAAAAAGACATAACAAACATTTTTTATGTTTAACTTCAAGTTACCAAGGATTTGGGGACATAAGTGTTTTGGGTTCACTTATAGGATTTAGAATCTCATTATCATGGGTTTATCCAATGATATGAGCGTAACATGCATCATATAAATAAATTCCCACTATGAGTGAATATTTCATTTTGAGTAATTATTTATGATTTGGTTCAAGAGTGTTGATTTTTGAAGGTTTTAAAAGTTTTTTTCAAATGTGAGATTTTGAAAAGGCATGAAATGGTTCTCTTGAA
Organism: Viscum album; assembly: GCA_963277665.1. Taxonomy (NCBI): domain Eukaryota; kingdom Viridiplantae; phylum Streptophyta; class Magnoliopsida; order Santalales; family Viscaceae; genus Viscum; species Viscum album. The sequence continues at coordinate 642,277,733 of OY728123.1, forward strand.
ATTTTTATGATGTTAAAAAGCATGGTGAAATTTTCAAAAATGGTTTAGCATGGAAAATGTTGAATTTTGGAAAGAAATTTTATGACATTATAATGTTCTATAATTTAAAATTGTCAATATTTTGGTTTCTAGAGAGTGAGAATTATGGAATTTTTTATTATTATAGAAGATGGAACCTAGTAGGTGTCTTGGAAACCAACTAGAGGAATCTACTGAGAATGTAGTTTCACGTGAGCCGTTGTTAAACCAATAACTGGTTCATTGTATATTTCAATCCTTTTAGTTTTTGGACAGAGGGAATATGATGGATGAACCAAGGAAAGTGGATCATTCCATCCATTTTCAGAAAGAACCCCCCCATATTTTAAGGTGATTCAGAACTAGAGAATATGGAGGTGTGGCTAAATGGGATGAATCGAATCTTCAATTTCCTTGGCCACCAGTATAGTTTAAATTCAATCTAGAAGTGTATATGATGGAATATCTCACATGCCAATGGTGTGATTTAGTAGTTCAGGTTAAATTTGACCAAGGACTAGTATGGGAGGATTTTAGATAGTTGTTCAACCAAAAATTAAATCCTTATATGTTTAGGATTGTGAGAACAATAGACTTCTTCAGTTTGAAGCAGAAGAGCCTCACAAAGACAAATTATGTAGCTAAATTTATGAATTTAGTCCGATTTTCACCCGAATTTGCTACAAGTGCATCCTTGAAGGCACAAATCTTTGAATCAAGGATGAGGCAGGATATTCTCTCCAAGATTGTTGTGCTCTGTATTATGGATTATATAGAGATGGTTAATAGAGAGACGATGGTAGAAAGGGATGTCTCAAGATCTATGGGTGGAGGGAGCATGTTGATACCTATGGGAAATGGTGGGAACTCTAATACTTAGAGAAAGAAGAAGAGGGAAACCTATTTACAAGGTACATAGATGACTCAGAATTTGACAACTAGATTAGTGAATCTTCCTCCAAGACCCAAGAGAAAAGCTGGATGTTTCCAATGTGGTTCGTTCGACCACATGAATCAAGAGTGTATGAAACCACCTAGAGTAATCCATAATTGAAATCAGATGGAGCATCTTCAGTGCTATTTTCATGGTGCTCTACGGTTGGGTATTCAGGACACTTCTTATGTATCATAGATGTTGTATGCTTCAATAGGACGAGGGTAGCATAACAATCATCATTAGTATAATAGATATAGCCATGATGATTCTAGGAATAGTATAACTCTCCAATAGGGGAAATCTAAATAAGGTAATAAATAATAAAGTTCCATAAGCAAGAAATTATATGGATCAGAGAAATTTATTGTGGATGATCAGTCTGGACCATCAACCGTGAGAGGTATGATTATTTTTAATTATATCATTATGTAAAATTTGTAAGATATGGATACATCTCATTCTTTTATTTCTTCTCATATTATTGATTTTATAATTTTAAAAGTTTAGATGATTCCCTCTATGTTTAAACTGAAAACTCCTCTTAGTCAAAGATAATTATGAGTATTTATGTGTAGAGAATGATATATAACTATTGATTTAGTTGAAATGATATTGGAACTATCTGTGCTTGTTATATATGTCTATGATTTAATCCTGGGTATGGATTCATTGATAATGTTCAAGTCTCACATCAATTTTTATACCTGAAGGGTCAATTTTATGACTGAAGATGGCATTGAACATCTCTTTAGAGGATACCTGTAACGAACCAAAATTTCATTAATGGAAATCCCTCTTGATCCAATTAAATGTCTCTTTATGTAAAATATTTATATAAAATGTCAACTTCTTTGGTTTTATATTTTTGGATTTGAAAATACTGTTAAGAATTGTGACCATTGCTAATATAGCCGTTGAACAGTGATCACATGATTAGTATAAATATAGGGCTTTAACAAATCCAATTTACTCAGACAAAGGAAGCAATGACCTCATCCAGTAGACGTGTCCCATACAAAGCCCATTTGATAGAGCTCAGAAAGGAGGTTGCATCTTTGGGATTCTCTCTTGACCAAGCCTAAGCTGAGATTGAATATGTTAAGCTCGAGCGGGAACGCCTACGAGAGAATTGGAAGTTGATAGAGATTACCACCCAAGAAATGTTATCCGAGCCACCCCAAGAGTCTATCACCATTGCACACCTTACTCTTCAGTCTTATATGGGTGTTATAAGGGGTTATGTAACAAGACCTTATCGCTATGGTATTGTGCATTATTTTTGTATATAATAATGAATATAATTTCATTTTATTATTGTTACCTTATAAATAGTTTTTAAAGCACAAATAGTATTTTTTGTAAATGTTCTACTAAGAAATCTATTTTGATGAATTAATATATTTTTGAATTAAATAATATTTTAAGAAAATATTATTATTATTATTAAATTAATTTTTATTAAATATAAATTATCATATAATTTTATGAATGAAATTGTAATTTTTATTAAGGTTTGAAAGCCATTTTTGTCAAAACCCATGAATTTTAGATAAATGTCAGTTTTTATTTTAAAAGTGAAAATTAACATATTTAGAAAACTATTTAGATGAAATGAATATTATTTCTAAAATCAGGACATTGAAATTATCCAACTGTGAATTTCTCATAATTTTCTGAGACAGTCAAATTTTTGGGTATAAATTAAATACCGTTTAAATATATAATGTGTTTTATGACATCATAATGACCCAATAGTGATGTAATAAAATACTATAAACTTTATATTCGTCTAATATTTGTTTTAAAATTAAAATAATGTGATTTTTGGTTTGTTTGATTTATTTTACAAAGTTTTAGTGGATCCTTCAAAACTTATTAAACATTTTTTCTTTTTAAATTGTTTTCCTTGGGAGTGTGGCTCACCTCCACATAAGAAACCCCATTATTTTAAGAATTTAGGAATTTGGACTTATAAAATAATGTCTTCCACTTCCCTTTTCCAAAAACCATGGGCTGGTTTGTGGTTTGGATTAGTTTAATGTGAGGTGTCCCAAACCTAAATAATAAAGAATTCCCTCACCTTTCCTATATAAACCCACCCAAGATCCCACTTACTCCTCACTCAAATACTTTTGAGTTAGTCAAAACTCTGCCCTTCTCTCTCTATAATCCTCCCAAGGTGCCCCAAGCTCCCAAGAAGCCTCTCTCAAGCCTCTCTCAAGCCTTTGGAAGCATACTTCCAAGTAAGGGTTTTTTTCTTCCTTTATCATTTTTGTCCAATATTTTTTAAATTGTTATACCCTTTTAATTTCAATTATAAATATTTGGGTATGGTTTCTCACCTCCCCCATACTTCCCTCTTTATGTTTGAATGATGGGAGACCCCTTTATCTCTCATTAAATTCCTCCCATGTACACCCATTACTATGATGAAATTCCAAAAGGAATTTCTCTCTTCTCATTTACATTCAAGAAATCCTTTTGTGTCATGAATCTAAATTCCATTAAATTTGTGGGAAAATTTATCTATTTGACCCCCCTTACTGTCCATGTCATGTAAATATTATGAGACACCCATTTCTCTCTCATCAACCATTTTTATGAGTTCTTATGTCACACCATTATACTGCCGAAATTGCACCTTACTTTCCCAAGCCAAAGTCATTGTGTAGTGAATACCATGTCCATTTCTCTATCAAGGGTATTCAACTTTATTCAAATTTACTTATTGTTTAAAGACTTTCATCTATGTATTCCACATTATTATATCGTAGAATAAATGATTATGTTGAATGATTCAATGTTTTATGATCAATGTGGCACACTTATGCATGAATTGAAATGTTTAAGAAGGGTGCACCCTAATAGCGCTCCAATACATTGGATAAAGTATAGTATCATGATACATCATGTGAAATGGGTGTTTAATCATGCTAATTCAAGTATAATGAGGGTTTACTCGTGCTTCATGTGCAATTAGGGTTTACTCATGCTCCATGTGCAATGTGCCTTGGATCATGCTAATTCCATGTTAAGTGTTGTTGCCACATTTCCATGTTATGATTATCATGATTTATCATGACTTTATGTTTATTCTTATCTTGTGCTCTATTGATATTCCTATTTTCTAACATGTATTTTATTCCTCATGTTATTCCATGATTATTCACTTACTGGGCTTTATAGCTCACCATTTTCTTATGCGTGTCCTCAGGTTATCCCATGCAATGCTATGTACGAGGGAATGTAGTGGTCATGTAAAGGAAGTTTTCAATAAAGATGTTGTTTTTCAGGTTTTAAGTTGTTATGTAATGATCCTAATACCCAAAGTCACTTGACCTATCGATCTTCTATGTTGTATCAAATGAATTTTATGTAATAAATTATGTTTAATTGTGTAATAAAAGATCAGGGTTGTCATTGTTGGTATCAGAGGGAGGTTTAGTTATTTTTGGGATTAGGATTAGTAAACCATAGTAAAGCCTTAGAGACAAGACTAATTATAATAAAAACATCCATAAGTTTTGGTGAGTTTTGAGTAAGTGTTTTATCAAGAAAATACATCCCTGTCTGGATTCGAGCAGGTAGAGGCGACTCTGGAACAAATGTATTCTAGGGGTAAAACCCGAAAACACCGCTTTTAGCTAGACTCAAATGGGAACTGGTGTACGACAACGAGCATTGCGACACTCTTGGTTACAACACTCCTAGGGGATATTCGTGGGTAAATTTACAAGATTAGTATGAACCATTATTATGGGACAAAAAAATCCCTAAGAATATATGTTAGAAAGTAGATCATGGATAACATATACTAAAGCCAATAGCTTCATATGTTAAGGAAATAAAATTTATTTATAAATCATCAGTTTTGTCCTTGTATTTCCCTTTATGTGTTACCCCTAACTTTCCTTTTATTCCAGCCTATGGCCGGTAATAGGAGGAATCAGGCTAACAACTGATGTGAAGATCAATGTGATGACTTTACTAATGAGATGCCCAATCCAACGGGAGCAGGAATTGCGAACTTTGTCATGCTTCTCTCTCAGCTAACTCAATATTTGAATAGAAACATGGGTCAAGAGGAACATTCAACCCCCCTAAGAAAGAACAAGTTGCTATCGAGAGCTTAATGAGACAAAGGCCTCCTACTTTTATTGGATCATCTGATCCCTCAATTGTTGAATAATGGATCAACTCCATTGAAAAGTTCTTTTCCATCCTTCAATGTTCTGAACAAGATAAGGTTATCCTAGCTGATTATCGTATGGAGGGTGAAGCTAATCAATGGTGGACGTTGATAAAAAATATGAAGCCTGAGGAGGAGATCAAGGTGTTGGAATGGAAGGATTTATGGAAGATGTTTTTCGATAAATATTTTCCGCTCACCCTCCAGTTTAAGATGGAAATGGACTTCCTTTACCTCAAGAAAAAAGATGATGAATCTATTGGAGTGTATGAGGAAAAATTCACAAGGCTGAAATGATATGCCTCAGGATTTGTCGTTACCCCCTAATGCAAGGTTGAATGCTTCTTTGGTGGAATAAAACCTAGCCTACAGAAAGCGCTGGCAATCCGTAACTTTGAAAACTATGAGGAAATTTTCTGATGTGACATCAAGGTCGAAATGGAGATCGGAGAATCTCAGGGGTATCATGAGGATAAGAAGTGTAAGGTGGACTTCAATGCTGGCGGTCTGATGGATAAATCCAACGGTGCTAAGAAGATCCATCACTCCACTTTCCAAAAGTGCAGAAAGAAGCACCCTAGAAATTGCTTGAAGGGGACGAGGAAATGCTTGAGGTATGGAAGAGAAGGGCACCTGGATATTAACTGTCAGAAAGAAAGACCTGTGACAGCGATAGAGGAGAGGAACACTCTATTCGAACCTCAACGCACTATTTATTTCTACAACTACAAAGAACCAGGGCATCTTGCTAATCAGTTCCCTAAGCCAAGGGTTTTTAGAGGCAACCAACAACCTCCAAGGTAGCAAGAGTGAGATTTTTCCATCACTACTACCGAAGTGAACCCCAACAATGAAGTGGTGATAGGTACGCTAGTTATTCATTCAATAATAGTGAACATACTTTTTGATTCAGGTTCTTTGCATTATTTTATATCTAGAATGTTTAGTAGAACAATCCTAGCACCACCACAAATCATTGAAGTAAAGATGTCGGTGAGTACAGAAAATGTGGAAATCATTGAATCCCATGAATATAACTCCTCCCCTATCATAATATGTGGATTAAATTTCCTATATAGAACCTCTTCATACTCCCTCTGGTGGAATTTGATGCAATTCTTAGCATGGATTGGATTTCCTTATATAGAGCCAACATAAATTTCTGTGAGAGGGAAATCGCTCTCCATGTGGAGAATCGACCCCGGATTCTATACTAGTGCAAGGAGGAAGATGAATCTCCTTTATCTCCATCATCTCAAGTGTGGATATTAATACCCTATAAGAACGTATATTTGGATTAGATGATTGAGTCTAAAGAGGAAACCATCCTTTAAGGCATGATTATTGTGAGGGAATTCACTGAAGTGTTTCTCGAGGAATTTTCTGGTCTTCCCCCTAGAAGAGATGTTGAATTCTAAATTGATCTTATATATGGGGAATTTCCAATATCCATGAATCTATATAGAATGGCTATTCTGGAGCTTGAGGAGCTGAAGAAACAACTACATGATAATCTGGATAAAGGGTTTATACGCCCAAGTGCTTCACCATGGGGTGCACCAATCCTCTTCATCAAGAAAAAGGATGGGTCAATGCACCTTTTCATCGATTATCGTGAGATTAAAAAAATCACGATAAAGAACAAGTATCCCCTCCCACGAATTGGTGACTTGTTCGATCAGCTGCGTGGAGCACAATACTTATCCAAGGTGGATTTGCAGTAAGGATATTATCAAGTAAGGGTGAAGAAGGAAGATATCCCCAAGACTGGTTTTCGTACAAGATACAGGCACTATTAATTCATAGTAATGCCTTTAGGACTCACTAATGCTCCATAAATCTTCATGGACTTGATGAATAGAGTCTTTAAAGATTACCTCAAAAAATTTGTAGTAGTCTTTATAGATTATATTATGATATACTCCAAAACCAAGGAGGATCATGAGGAGCATCTAAGAACAGTACGAGAGACCTCACGAAAGGAGAATATCTATGAAAAGTACTGCAAGTGTGAGTTCTGGTTTAAGGATGTCTCATTATTGGGCCATATCATAACAAGTAATGGGATATCTGTGGATCCATCCAAAACAGATTCAATTGAGGGATGGTCGAGGCCAACATCAGTAACGGATATCCGTAGCTTCTTGGGGTTAGCTGGATATTATCGACGATTTGTGATAAATTTCTCATGATTGTATAACCCTATTACAAAGCTAAATCTGAAGGGAGTAAAGTTTTCTTAGAGTGATAAATGAAATGAAAGCTTTAAAGAGTTGAGAAGGAAGCTTATCACTGCGCCTTTTTCTCACTTTTCCCACAAGTGGAGAACTTTTTGTGGTATTCAGTGATGCTCCAAAGAAGGTCCTGGGATGTTTATTGATGAAAAATGAAAAATTAATTACTTACGATTCAAGGCAATTGAAATTTCATGAACAGAACTATCTAACACATAACCTCGAGTTGGATGTAGTGATCTTCGCTTTGAAAATTTGGCGGCATTATCTCTTTGGGGCGAAGTGTGAAATATATACGGACCACAAAAGCCTCAAGTATATATTCACATACAAAGAGTTGAACACACGCCAACAAAGATGGTTAGAGCTGATCAAAGACTATGATTGATCAATCAATTACCAACTTGGGAAAACAAACAAGGTGGTCAATGCCCTAAGTTGAAAGGACCCAAAGATTCTATCATTGATGAGAATTGAAAAGGATCCATTATTCTTAGATTTGATGAAGATGGACATGGAAATCATAAAGAAGGGAACATCATCAATCCTTTCACAAATGATTTCTCAACCGTCACTTTTAGAAAGGTTAAAGGATTCTCAAAAGTATGATATGGGAATTCAGGAAAAAGTGAAAGCTATCGTAAAAGGGAAATCTTCGGAGTTTAATGTTAATAAAAAAGGAATTGTGAGATTTGGGAAAAGGCTATGTGTTCCATAAAGTCTGGAGCTGAAGAAGGAACTTTTGGATGATGCACATAGTTCAAATTTCTCTATTTACCCAGGAAACACAAAGATGTATCGAGATCTATGAGATCATTATTAGTGGTATAATTTGAAGAAGGAGATTGCTGAATATAAATCAAAGTGCCTGGTGTGTTAGTAAGTGAAGGAAGAGAGGTAGAAGTCTAAGGGGATTATGAAACCATTTCCCATAACAGAATGGAAATGAGAGAACATCACCATGGACTTTGTCACTAGACTTATGAAGACATCCAAAGGCAACAATGCAATATGGGTTGTTGTGGATCGTCTTACAAAGGTTGCACACTTCATTGCAATTCGGGAGGATTTCTCATTGGATCAACTGGCACAGATATATATCAAGGAAGTGGTAAGGCTTCATGGGGTACCACAATATATTATGTTCGATCGAGATCCAAGATTCACCTCTATGTTTTGGAAGAGTCTTCAACATGCTCTGAATACTGAACTAAACTTTAGTACGGCCTATTATCCTCAAAATTATGGCCAAACTGAGCAGACTATCGAAACACTTGAGGACATGTTGAGAGCGTTCTCAATGGACTTTAAAGGAGGATGGGATCAACATCTTCCTCTATTTGAGTTCTCTTATAATAATAGTTTCCACTAGAGAATCCAAATGACACCATATAAAGCCATTTATGGGAAAAGGTGCAGAACACCGACGTGTTGGGATGAGGTCAGTGAGCGCAAGCTGCTTGGACTAGAAATAGTTGAAGAAATGGTGGAGAAGGTGAAAACCATTCAACAACATATCAAGGCAGCCCCGAGTCGACAGAAGAGTTATGCAGATAACTCTTGATGAGACCTTGAGTTTAAAGTTGGAGACAAGGTATTTTTACGCATATCTCTGTGGAAGAAGGTCATGAGGTTTGGATAGAAAGGGAACTTATGTCAAGGTACATCGGTCCCTTCGATATTCTTGATCGTGTCGGGGCTATGACCTATCGACTATCACTTCCACCTACCATGGTCAAAGTACATGATGTATTTCATGTATCCCTCTTAAGGAAGTACATACCAGACCCTTAAAATGTACTCTCTTCAGATGTGGTACAATTATAGGATGATATTTCTTATGAGGAGAAACCAGTGAAGATCATAGATCGTAGAGAAAAAGTTCTACGAAATAAGACAATGACCCTCATCAAGGTGTTGCGGAAAAACCATAAGTTTGAAGAAGAGACGTTGGAATTAGAGGAAATGATGAAGAAGAGTTACCCACATCGGTTTTAGTGTGGGAAAAGGAAATTTCAGGGGCAAAATTTCTTAAGGGGGGAAGATTATAACGACCCAAACTTTCATTAATAGAAATCCCTCTTGATCTAATTAAATGTCTATTTATGTAAAATGTTTATATGAAATGTAAACTTATTTGGTTTTATGTTTTTGGATTTTAAAATACTATTAAGAATTGTGACTGTTGCTAATATATTCATCTAAGAGTGATCACATGATTAGTATAAATATAGGGCTTTAACAAATCCAATTTACCTAGACAGAGGAAGTGATGACCTCATCCAGTAGATGTGCCCCATATGAAGCCCATTTGTCAGAGCTCAGAAAGGAGGTTGAATCTTTGGGCTTTGCTATTGATCAATCCCAAGCTGAGATTGAATATGTTAAGCTCGAGTGGGACCGCCTATGAGAAAAGTGGAAGTTGATTGATATTACCACCCGAGCAAAGTTATCCGAGCCACCCTAAGAGTCTGTCACCATCGCACACCTTAATATTCAGTCTTATGCGAGTGTTATAATGAGGTTATGTAAAGATACCTTAGCACTATGGTTATGTACATTATTTTTGTATATAATAATTAATATACATTCATTTTATTATTGTTACTTTGTAAATAGTTTTTAAAGCATGAAGAGTATTTTCAGTTAATATTCATCTAAGAAATATATTTTGATGAATTAATGGATTTTGGAATTAAATAATATTTTAATAAAATAATATTTTTATTATTAATTTAATTTTTATTAAATATAAATGATCGTATAATTTTATGAATGAAATTGTAATTTTTATTAAGGTTTGAAAGCCATTTTTGTCAAAACCCATGAATTTCTGATAAATGTCCGTTTTTATTTTAAAAGTTAAAATAATATATCTAGAAAATTATTTAGATAAACTTAATATTATTTTTGGTATCAGGACATTGAAATTATCCAACGGTGAATTTTTCATAATTTTCCTAGACAGTCAAATTTTTGGGTAAAAATTAAATACCGTTTAAATATATAATGTGTTTTATGACATCATAATGACCCAATAGTGATGTAATAAAAAACTATAAACTTTATGTTCGGCCAATATATGTTTTACCATTAAAATAATGTGATTTTGGGTTTGTTTTATTTATTTTAGAAAGCTTTAGTGAACCCTTCAAGACTTATTAAACATTTTGTCTTTTTAAATTGTTTTCCTTGGGAGTGTGACTCACCTCCACATAAGCAACCCCATTATTTTAAGAAGTTAGAACTTTGGAATTATAAAATATTTTTTTCCACTTCCCTTTTCCAAAAACCATGGGAAAAAACTATGGGCTGGTTTGTTTTTTGTATTAGTTTAATGTGAGGTGTCCCAAACCTAAATAATAAATAATTCCCTCACCTTTCTTATATAAACCCACCCAAGCTCCCACTTCCTACTCACTCAAAGCCTTTGGAGTTCGTCCAAAATCTTCCCTCATCTCTCTAGAATATTCAAAGGTTCCCTAAGCTCCCAATAATCCTCTCTCAATCCTATCTCAAGCCTTTGGAAGCACACATCCATGTAAGGGTTTTTTTCTTCCTTCATCATTTTTGTCCAATATTCTTTAAATAGTTATACCCTTTTAATTTCAATTATAAATGTAGGGGTATGGTTTCACTCCTACCCCATAATGCCCTATTTATTTTTAAATTATGGGAGACCCCTTTCTCTCTCGTTAAATTCCTCCCATGTACACCCATTACTATGCCGAAATTCCGAAAGGAATTTCTCTCTGCTCATTTACATTCAATCAATCCTTTTGTGTCATGAATCTAAATTCCATTACATTTTTTTGGACATGTATCTATATGAAACCCTTACTATCCATTTCATGTAAATATTATGAGACACCCATTTCTCTCTCATCAACCATTTTTATGAGTTCTTATGTCACGCCGTTATGCTGCCGAAATTGCACCGTGCTTTTCCAAGCCAAAGTCATTGTGTAGTAAATACTATGCCCATTTCTCTATCAAGGGTATTCAATTTTATGCACATTTTAATTATTGTTTAAAGAGTTTCATGTATTTATTCCACATTCGTTTATCATGGAATAAATTATTATGTTGAATGATTCAATGTTTTATGATCCATGTGGCACACTTATGTATGAAATGAAATGTCTAAGAAGGGGGCACCCTGATAGCGCTCCAATGCATTGGGTAAAGTATAATATCATGATAAGTCATGTGAAATGGGTGTATAATCATGAAAATTCATGTGAAATGAGGGTTTACTCATGATTCATGTGCGATGAGGGTTTACTCATGCTATATGTGCAATGAGCCTTGGATCATGCTAATTCCTTGTTAAGTGTTGTTGCCACATTTCCATGTTATGATTATCATGATTTATCATGACTTTATGTTTATTCTTCTCTTGTGATATATTGATATGCCTATTTTCTAACATGTATTGTATTCCTCATCTTATTCCATGATTATCCCCTTACTGGGCTTTATATCTCACCCTTTTCTTATGCATGTCCTCAGGTTATCCCATGCAATGCTAAGTATGGGGGAATGTAGTGGTCATGTAAAGGAATTTTTCAATAAAGATGTTGTTTTTCTTGTTTTAAGTTGTTATGTAATGATCCTAATCCCCAAATACACTATACCTCTTGATCTTCTATGTTATATCAAATGATGTTTATGTAATAAAAGATCAGGGTTATCATAATACCCGAATGAAAAGGGAGGTGAAAAGGGATTATTGGCACCAGCGGTTCGAATGACCTCATTCTAGTAGGTAGTTTTGACTTTTTCATTCATGGAAGAGATTAATGATAATAGTTTTCCAGCATTTTTGGATCAGTTTTAGGATGTTTCTCGAAAACATTTCTCAGGATTTCCACCCATTAGACAAATGGAGTTTACAATTCATCTCCTTCTAGGGACTAATACTATTTCCCATCTGTCTTACCAGATGACACCAAAAATATTAATGGAATTGAAAGGGAAGTTGTAAGAGCTGGAAAACAAATGGTTTATTTGTATGAACACATCTATGTGGGTAGCACCTATCTTTTTTGTCAAAATTTTTGATGGAAATCTTTAACTTTATGTATATTATCATAAGAGTAACCAAGTTATGATAAATAATAGGTATCCACTTCCATACATTGATGACATGTTTGATTAATTGAGAGGAGTTCAGTGTTCCTATAAAATTTAATTACGATTAGGATATCACCAATTGTAGGCTTAGAAAAAGGATATTCCAAAGATAACTTTTATGAGTAGATATTTTCATTATGAATATGTGGCAATGAATTATAGTATTATGAAATCACTAACAATATTTATGACATAGATGAATCAAATATTTAAGAGATATATGGATTCTCTTTTGGTTGTGTTTATTGATGACATATTGGTGTTTTCAAGGACAAGTGAAGTACATGAACAACACTTGGCGATATTGTTGGGAATCTTGTGGGACCATCGTCCGTATGTCAAACTATCAAAGTGTGATTTTTTGATACAAGAGGTATGATTTATTATCCATTTAATATCTAGAAGAGGTGTTTATTTGGATCCATAGAAGATAGGGGATATCACCTCTTGGAAACCACTAAAGAATATCTTTGAGATATGAAGTTTCCTTGGTCTAGCTGGTTATTACTGATGCTTTTTTCTTTATTTTTCATAACTGTAATCACCTATGATAGCTTTGACAAGGAATAATGTTCCATTATAATGGATTGAGTAATGTTAAAAGTATTTTCAGGAGCTTAAAGTTCTCTTTACATCAGAACCTATCTTGATATTTCCAGAATCTAGACAGGGGAATGTGGTGTATTGTCATTCCTCAAAATCAGGGATGGGATGTTTTCTCATGCAAGGAGACCATGTTGTTACTTATAGATTAATAAAATTATAGTTTCATGAGAATAACTACCCAAAAAATGATTTGGATTTAACTATCATAGCCCATGCTTCAAATAATTGGCTTCATTACCTCTTTGGTGATAAATTCATAGTGTTTATGGGTCATAAGAGATTGAAACATATTTTATTGAAATGTTATTTTAATATAAGATAAAGAATATGGTTGGAGTATCTCTAAATGTTTTAATTTGACTTGATGTATACACCAGATAAAGGAAATTTGGTGGTGGATTAATTAAGCAAAAATTTATATGATCAGTTGGTAAAAGAAGATTCATATAAATGGTAGTTGATGTAGGTCCTTATGGAATTACACTTGTAATGTGAAGACCATGGAAATGTGGTGGTTTTACTTCTTGTTTTGTTTGTTTTGGATTTGGTGTAGATAGTTAAAGAGGCACATACGTCTGATTCTGAATGTGTTTCTATGAGGAAAAAACTCAATGGTGGGGAGACCATTGAGGTATGGAAGTTGGATGGGAGTTCAATGTTGTGGTTTCAAAATCGTATGGTTATACCTATGGATTTTTAGGAACAACCTCTTCATCCTTACCACCATTCAAGATGGGGTTTTCCATCTGAGAATACAAAATATGTATAAGAAATTTAAAGAAACGTTTTGGTGGGTCAGTATGAAAAAGAAGGTGGATGAATTTGTTTCTAGATTCTTAACTTGTCAATAGTTTAAGGTAGAACATCAGTGAACAATAGGTATGTTGTGGTGTTTACCTATTACTATGTGGAAATGGAAGCAGATAGCTATAGATTTTGTAACAGGTCTCCCAATAATGGGTTGAAAACACAATACCATATGGTTTATAGTGGATTGGATCAAAAATTATGTCTAATTAATCCCTATTTATAAATCTCATATAGTAGGGGAATTTTCAAAAATCTATATCTAAGAAGTAGTAAAGAGTTATGGTGTACTGGTTTCGATAGTGTCAGATAGAGATCCAAGTTTTACATATCATTTTTGGAAATCCTTATAGAAATCCCTTCAGACTTAGTTGACTATTAGTATGGAGTATCATTATCAGATAGATGGAAAATCTGAATAGATGATACAAATGTTGGAAGACATACTGTGGGATTGTGTAATGGATTTTGGTGGCTCAGGGGAGGATCACACACCATTAGTAGAGTTCATATATAATAATAGTTATTAAGCCTCAATACTTATGGATCCTTTTGAATCATTGTATGGAATTCATTTTTATTCTCCACTTTGTTAGGTGGAAATAGGTGAAACTTTACTATTTGGACTGAGCCTTGTTTAAGAAACAACAAATAAGATTCAGTTGATCAAGAAATGGATAGAGACGACAAACATTTTATTTAGATCATCATATATGGTCATTTTCATTCAAGGTGAGTGATCATGTGTTCTTGAAGATATCTCCTAGGCTTGGACATCATCATTTTGGAAAGTTGGAGAAGTTATCTCCTCGATACATATGCCCTTTTCAGATACTTGAACGAGTTAGTGAGGTGGCATATTGGCTGGAATTTACACCATGGTTCATTGATGTGCATAATGTGTTTAATGTATTTCAATTGAAAAATTATCTAGATGAACCTGACCATGTTATTCGATGGGATCACATTGACCTATAGATATATGCTTTGTTAGTTCAAGTGCCAATGCAGATTATGGATAGGAAATAGAAATTCTTATGATTAAAAGCATCGATTTAATGAGGGTTTTATGGAAACATGGTCAGATTCAGAAAGAGAGTTGGGAAAGGGAGAAGAAAATGATTGAGATATGGCCCAAACTCTTTTAGGATAGTAGTGGTTTTCTAATTTCTAAGGACATAAAGTCCAATGGTGGGGAGAATTTAGCACCCTCTATTTCAAGTATGTAACCCTTCATTCATTATTTTTAAGTATATGAAGTCTTTGTGTAAAGTTTGGGACTTTTGGAATGTTTTTGGAGATTTTCTATAGGTTCATGGTTTGATCATGGTTTGTGGAAACTATGAAACTCTTACATGTAGGTGTGAATATTGAGATAGAGGTTAAGGGGAAGGCACATGAGTAGGCGAATGGTTTGTCAAAATTATGTGTCCACCTAGGAGAAACCATGAAAAATGGGATAGTGGGATTTTACAAGGTTGGTGCATGGTTTTTCTAACTGTGTGACCCAACCATGAAAGGTCCTCCTTGAGTTAGATCCTGGTGTATGGTTAGCACATGGTTTTTCCTAATAGTGAAACTAAACATGTACGGTTTAAAAACCGGATCCTAAAAAAGTGAATCTGGTTTGGGATTAAGTTTTAACACCTCATTTTCCTACAAATCAAACCTAACTCAATATTTTCTCCTCCCCAAGGTTGTGGAACCCTTCCCCATATGATTATAAGTGAACCGAAGGTGTTTCTTGGTGCATTGAAGCCCAATTACCATGGTAACTTCTTGTTTATGTTTGTTTTTTGTGGTTTTTCTTAGATCTACTTACCTCTCTCTCTCTCTCTCTCTCTCTCTCTCTCTCTTTCTCAGTTTTTTAGATCTAGTCTGTTTAGGATAGATCTAATGTTTTCCATGCCTATGATGTTTATATTTGTCTTTTTTAATGATAGGGGAAGAGATATAAGGTAGGTTTTTAGTGATTCAACCCAGTTTTGTTGTATTTTTAGTGTTGTTCTTCATTTTCTCAATAATTCTAGAGGTATTTGGCTTCAATATCAACTCACATTGTTAGAACTTGAAGGATTAGTTTCAAAGTGATTTTTTTCTTGAAATTTATTGTGAAATTATTGTGAAATTCTTAATAGAAACCTCCTTTGGTGGTGGTTTATTGAATTGTGAAAATTTGGTGTTTTGGTGTAAAGTGAAAATGGTAACTTGATTTTAAAATGGTTATTTAGTTTTGATGCATGGAAAAGTGTTTTCAATAAAAGGTTGGTTTATTTGAATGGTTTTTTGGAAAATTATTTTCAATAAAAGGGTTGGTTTTATTAAAATGGTTCGTTGGTATGGTTTTCAATACAAGTTTGGTTTTATTGAAATGGTTTAATTGGCATATGGTTGTCTCAAATGGTTAAGAATGGATGGATAATGGTTGTGAAGTACCCCCATCAAATGGATGAAGTATGGACATGAAGTTCCACCATCAAAGGTAACACCATGTTTGCGTGGTTGTGTGGTTAAGTGTGTGGTTGTGTGTATGTGTGTGATTATGTAAAAATTAATGGCTTATTCCAACATAGAAATTGATAAATGATTAAAGTACTTGTTTTTTTACTTTCCTTGGAAATTGTTTTATTTTAAAAAGTTGTTTTAGTATGGAAAAAAATTTGGGGTGTGAAACTTCTTGACTTTTATTTAAACTATTTTAAGTTGTTTTATATAAATTATTTTATATAATGTTCTAACACGTTCTATCATAGTGGTGTGAGTAGGGAATTCACTTGGGGAAATCCTACTGAGTTTCATTACTCACCTCATCTTTGTAACTTTTGTGCTTTTGTAGATATCATTCATCGAGACACACACAAAGGTAAATTACCACACTTATTTTGTGGTGCATCATGATACTTGGGTTGTTTTGTGGTGTTGGAGAATGGATTATGTTTGGTTTTAATATCAATTTTATTACTTTGATTTTTTTTACATTTATATAATGCATCATTTAGTGGTTATTTGGTAATAGAATGTTTGGTTGGGTTATTTTATTTTCAAAGTGTAAATACCCACATATATAAGTTAATACCTTGGAATTTATTGCAAGCCTTTAGAATCTTGGGGATGTCACTTAAGGAAAACTAGAAATTATTCCTCGACTCAAGCCAATGAGGAGGGGTGAAATGTTACAGTGGTCCTTTTATTTACCCTACTCATTAAGCAACATACAAATTTTATTTTTAATTATATTCTTCTTAATATGCATTACATCAAGATTATGATGTAGAAAATTAAACTCTCAATAAGGAAGTTTTAAAAACATACTCATTTTATTCCACTATTGTGTTCTAATTACTTCAAAACTTGTACCTTATGCCCTCTCCCCCTTCTTTAAGATAATTAAATTTTCCAAATTTTATGTTTAAATTCATTAATTTTCCAGATATTTCTAAACTAGATAACACCTTTTATGAAATTATTAATTCAATATATCCATTAAATTGTGTATTTTTAAACCTTAATTTATGATATGCATCAATAAATCACTAATGACATGTAAAACACCTTTTTCTACTTTGGGGTAATCATTGAGGTTTAAAATCAAAATTAAAAACTGGACAAGATAAACTGGTATGAGTGTTTCAACTAGATAATTTTCTAAGTCCATGAAAGCCCTTAATTATCCATATTAAATCATCATGCATTTCGAATAGTTTTATCATTGTTGCATCAAAATTTTACACTGCAACATCCCAGAATTCTTACAATCCTTTGATTAGAGCATGAAGGTATACATCAATTTCATTTAAAAGAATTTTCTTTCTTGTAATAATTATAAAAAAAGATATAATCCCTCTTCATACGCATCTATGGTTGTAGATTATAGGGGATCAAAATAACTATCCATATGTTATAATCAATACGTAAAGTTCTAAAAGGGATAAAACCATCAAAATCCAATCCCAAATGTACTTTCCTAGGACGTGGATAAAAATATGGATATAATGAATCAATAACCTTCCACAACATTGAATCTTTTGGATGTATTATAAAGTTATCATTGTTACTTTCCCAATCATACTACTTAATTCCCTATGTAGCCATATATGGAATGAATAATCTTTAAAACTATGGTTTTAGAGGAAAGTGACACAATAACTTTGTGGGAGTTTTCTTCTTTTTCTTCTTCTCGGTGTTGTGTTAATTTTTACCCCCACTACTACTCATTTATTTCCATCTACTTATATGATTTCTTATGAATTATTTTTTATCAGACTCTTTTCCTTAGTAAAGCATTCAATCATTAAGGAATTCATGTATTATTTTTTAATCATTTCTAAGTTTGTTGATGATTTTCTTCATCTCATAGAATGTTGTAGGGATCTTAGCTTCACCAAATTAATCATGAATCAACTCTAAAATCATAGACATTGTTTTTTCATTAATTACACAAATACACTTAATATAATACAACTTGATTACACAAGACAACTTCAAATAGTTGGAAAACCCTCTATGAAGTTCTTGATCCCATATTTAACTAATTTATAAAGCTCATTTTTTTGTTATTGATGTTTTGAAAAATATTAACCTGCTTAAGATAAACTAAAGGTACTATTTATTTATTATAATATTGGTCATTGTATCTTACTAATCCCAATACGTTATTTATTAATTTTCAAACTGAAATCTCATTTTGTGGGACACTTTGTGTTTTTTATAGGATAATAATTACTTTTACTTCCCTTAACATTTAATTCTCCATTCCAATTCCAACATACATATTGAGTAGGAAACTATTTGAATATCATAGGCTCATATATTTTGTTTTTAATCAACCATCGCTTGAATTTACAATTATAACACAAAAACTTTTTCTACCTTCCACTGATCAATTTTCATTAATTCCACTGATCACATGAATTATCATGATACTATACTTTACCCAATGCATTGGAGTGCTATATGGGTGCACCCTTCTTAAACATTTCATTTCATGCATAAGTGTGCCACATGGATCATAAAACATGGATTCATAAAACATAATAATTTATTCCATGATAAAGGAATGTTGAATTCATACATGAAACTTTATAATCAATAAATAAATGTGCATAAAGGTGAATACCCTTGATGGAGAAATGGGCATGGTATTCACTATACAATGTCATTGGCTTAGAAAATCGGTGCGATTTCGGCAGCGTAACGGTGTGACATAAGAATTCATAAAAATGGTTGATGAGAGAGAAGTGAGTTCCTCATAATATTTACATGAAATGGACAGTAAGGGGGTCATATATATACATGTACCAACAATTTTAATGGAATTTAGATTCGTGATACAACATTATTGCTTGAATGTAAATGAGGGGAGAGATGTTCCTTTCCGAATTTCGGCATAGTAACGGGTGTACATGGGAGGCATTTAATGAGAGAGAAAGGGGTCTCCCATCATTCAAACAATAAAAGGATAGTATGGGGGAGGTGAGAAACCATACCCCATCATTTAAAATTGAAATTAATAGGGCATAACAATATTAAGAAAATTGGACAAAAATGAGAAAGGAAGAAAAAACCCTTACATGGAAGTGTGCTTCCAAGGATTGAGAGAGGCTTGAGAGAGGATTATTGGGAGTTTAGAGAACCTTGGGAGGATTATAGAGAGAGTAGGGAAGATGTTGGATGAACTCCAAAGGCTTTGAGTGAGGAGGAAGTGGGAGCTTGGGTGAGTTTATATCGGAAATGTGAGTGAATTCTTTATTATTTAGGTTTGGGACCCCTTACATTAAACTAATCCAAACCACAAATTAGATCATGGTTTTTACCCATGGTTTTTGGAAAAAGGGAAGAGGAAAAAATTATTTTATAAGGCCAAAGTCCAAAATTCTTAAAATAATGGGGTTGCTTATGTGGAGGTGAGTCACACTCCCATGGAAAATAATTTAAAAAGACAAGATGTTTAATAAGTCTTGAGGGGTCTATTAATGCTTTGAAAAGTAAGTCAAAAAAACCCAAAATCACATTATTTTAATGGTAAAACATATATTGGCCTAACATGAAGCTTATAGTATTTTATTACATTACTATTGGGTCATTATGATGTCATAAAACACATTATATATTTAAAGGGTATTTAATTTTTACCAAAAAACTTGACTGTCTCAGAAAATTATGAAAAATTTACCATTGGATAGTTTCTACGTCCTGATTCCAGAAATATCATTTATTTTATTTAAATAATTTTTTAAATATGTTAATTTTCACTTTTAAAATAAAAACTGACTTTTATAAAAAATTCACGGGTTTTGACAAAAATGGCTTTCAAACCTTAATAAAAAATTATAATTGCATTAATAAAATTATATGATCATTTATATATAATAAAATTAATTTGATAATAATAATAATATTTTATTAAAATATTA
Source organism: Viscum album (assembly GCA_963277665.1). Classification (NCBI taxonomy): domain Eukaryota; kingdom Viridiplantae; phylum Streptophyta; class Magnoliopsida; order Santalales; family Viscaceae; genus Viscum; species Viscum album. The sequence goes on from OY728123.1 coordinate 642,298,073, forward strand.
TTTAATTCAAAAATCCCTTAATTTAATAAAATATATTTCTTAATTAAATAATAACTAAAAACTCTACTTGTACTTTAAAAACTATTTACAATGTATCAATAATGACAAGAAAGTATATTCATTATTATATACAAAAATAATGTACAAGAACATAGTACTAGCGATTTGTTACATAACACCTTAAAACAACCGCATAAGACCTAAGGGTAAGGTGTGCGATAGTGACAGACTCCTGGGGTGGCTCAGATAACATTTCTCGAGTGGTAATCTCTATCAACTTCCACTTTTCCCATAGACAGTCTCGTTCGAGCTTGACATGATGAATCTCAGCTTGGGATTGGTTAAGAGAAAAGCCCAAATATGCCTCCTCTTTTCCGAGCTCCGACAAATTGGCTTTGTATGAAGCAATTCCACTGGATGAGGCCATCGCTTCCTTTGTCTGAGTAAATTGGATTTCTTAAAGCCCTATATTTATACTAATCATGTGATCACTGTTCAACAGCTATAAAAGAAACGATCACAATTCTTAACATAAAACCAAAGAAGTTGACATTTTATATAAACATTTTACATAAAGAGACATTTAATTATATCAAGAGGGATTTCCATTAATGAAACTTTGGGTCTTTACAATATTCCCCTCTTAAGAAATTTCTCCCTCGAAATTTCCTTTTCCCACACTAAAATAGATGTGGGTAACTCAGCATCATCATTTCCTCCAATTCCCAAGTCGCTTCTTCAAACTTGTGGTTTCACCAAAACACCTTCACGAGGGGAATTGTCTTATTTAGTATAACTTTTTCTCTACGATCTAAGATCTTCACTGTTTGCTCCTCATAAGAAAGATCATCCTCCAACTATACCACCTCAGAAGAGAGTACATGTGAAGGGTCTGGTATGTACTTTATTAAGAGGGATACACGAAAGACATCATGTAATTTTTCCATGGTAGGTGGAAGTGCTAGTCGATAGTCCACAGCCCCAACACGATCAAGAATCTTGAAGGGGCCGATGTACCTTGGACTTAACTTACCTTTATTTCCAAACCTCATGACCTTCTTCAATGGAGATATGTATAGAAAAACCATGTATCCAACTTTAAACTCAAGGTATTGTCGACGATTATCTGCATAACTCTTTTGTCAACTTTGGGCTCCCTTGATATGCTGCTGAATGGTTTTCACCTTCTCCACCATTTCCTCAACCATTTCCAGTCCAAGCATCTTACGTTCACCGACCTCATCCCAACATGCCGGTGTTCTGAACCTTTTCCCATAAAGGGATTCATATGGCGCCATTTGGATGCTCGAGTGGAAACTATTATTATAAGAGAACTGAACCAGAGGAAGATGTTGATCCCATCCTCCTTTAAAGTCCATTAAGCACGCTCTCAACATGTCCTCAAGTGTTTGGATAGTCTATTAGGATTGGTCATCAGTTTGAGGATGATAGGCCGTACTGAAGTTCAGTTCAGTATCCAGAGCATGTTGAAGACTCTTCCAAAACGTAGAGGTGAATCTTGGATCTCGGTCAGACACAATAGATAGTGGTACTCAAAGCATCCTTACCACTTCCCTGATAAATATTTGTGCTAGTTGATCCAATAATAAATCTTCTTGAATAGCAATGAAGTGTGCAGTCTTTGTAAGATGATCCACCACAACCCAGATTGCATTATTGCCTTTGGATGTCCTCGGAAGTCCAGCGACAAAGTCCATGGTGATGTTCTCCTATTTCCACTCTGGTATGGACAATGGTTGCATGATCCCCTTAGACTTCTGCCTCTCTACCTTCACTTTCTGGCACACTAGGCACCTTGATGTATATACAACGATCTTCTTCTTCGTATTATCCCACCAAAAATTTTCTCGGAGATCTCAATACATCTTTGTGATCCCTGGGTGAATAGAGAAATTTGAACTATGTGCATCATCCAAAAGTTCCTTCTTCAGCTCCAAACTTGACGGAACACATAGTATTTTCCCAAATAGCACAATTTCTTCTTCATTAACATTAAACTATGAGGATTTCCCTTTTCTGATAGCTTCCACTTTTTCCTGAATTCCCACATCATCCTTTTGAGCATCCTTTAACCTTTCCAAAAGAGACGGTTGAGAAATAATTTGTGAAAGGATTGATGATGTTCCTTTCTTTATGATTCCCATTTCCATCTTCATCAAGTCTAAGAATATTGGATCCTTCTCAATTCTCATCATTGATAGAATCACTGGGTCCTTTCTACTTAGGGAATCTTCCACCTTGTTCTCTTTCCTAGGGTGGTAATGTATTGAACAATAATAATACTTAATGATCTCTATCCATCTTCTCTGGCACATATTAAAATCTTTATATGTGAATATATATTTAGGACTCTTGTGGTCAGTATATATCTCACATTTCTCCCAATAGAGATAATGCTACCAGCTTTTCAAGGAAAAGATCACTACAGCCAACTCCAGATCATGCATTGGATAGTTTTTCTTAGGGATTTTCAACTGTCTTGAGGCATAGGATATCACTTTATCATTATGCATCAGCACACAGCCTAATCCCTTCTTTGAATCATCACTTAATATCAAAAAAGGTTCCCACTTGTGGGTAAAGTGAGCACGGGCTCAGTGATAAGCCTCCTTTTCCACTCCTAGAAGCTTTCTTTGCATTCATCACTCCAAGAAAAATTTACTCCCTTTCGAGTTAGCCTGGTAAGAGGGTTAGACAATCGTGAGAAATTTCTCACAAATCGTCGATAATATCCAGCTAACCCCAAGAAGCTACGGATATCCGTTACTGATGTTGGCCTCGACCATCCCTCAATTGCATCTGTTTTGGAGGGATCCACAAATATCCCATTTCTTGTGATGATATGGCCCAATAATGATACCTCCTTCAACCAGAACTCACACTTGCTGTACTTTGCATAGAGCTTCTCCTTGCGCAAAGTCTCTAGTATAGTTCTTAAATTCTTCTCATGATCCTCCTCGGTTTTGGAGTATATTAGAATATCATCTATAAATACTACCACAAATTTGTCAAGGTAATCTCTCAAGACTCTATTCATCAAATCATTGAAGATTGCTGGAGAATTAGTGAGTCCGAAAGGCATTACTATAAATTCATAGTGCCCGTATCTTGTACTAAAATCAGTCTTAGGGACATCTTCCTTCTTCACCCTTACTTGATAATATACCGACCATAAATCTACCTTGGAGAAGTATTGTGCTCCACGCAGCTGATCGAACAAGTCATCGATCTGTGGAAGAGGATACTTGTTCTTTATCATGATTTTGTTATGTTCATGATAATCAATGCAAAGCCACAGTGACCCATCCTTCTTCTTGATGAAGAGGACTAGTACACCCCATGGTGAATCACTTGGGTGTATAAACCCTTTATCCAAATTCTCTTGTAGTTGTTTCTTTAGCTCTTCAAGCTCCACGACAGCCATTCCATATGGATTCTTGGATATTGGTAGCGCCCCTGGTATAAGTTCAATTGAGAATTAAACGTATCTTTTAGGAGGAAGACCAGGAAGTTCATTGGGAAACACTTCAGCGAATTCCCTCACAATAGGCATTTCTTCAAGTATGGTTTCTTCCTTGGACTCAATAAATGAGCCAGATACGCGTGCTCATAGCGCATTAATATCCATTCTTGAGATGATGGAGATAAAGGAGATTCATTTTCCTCCTTACACTTGTAAAGAATCGGGGGTCGATTCTCCAGATGGAGTGTGATTTCCCTCTCCTGACAATTTATGTTGGATCTATATAAGGAAAGCCAATCCATGTCAAGAATTGCATCAAATTCCACTAGAAGGAGTATGACGAGGTTCACTGGGAAATTCAATCCACAGATTATGACAGGGGAGGAGTTATATTCTTGGGATGCAATGATTGCCCCATTTTCCATACTCACCGACATCTTCACTTCCATGATTTGTGGTGGTGTTGGGATTGTTCTACTAAACGTTCGAGATATAAAAGAAGGCGTAGAACCTGAATCAAAAAGTACATTCGCTATTATTGAATGAATAACTAGAGTAACTATCACCACATTGTTTTTGGGGTTCACTTCGGAAGAAGTGATGGAAAAATCTCTTCCTTGTTGCCTTGGAGGTTGTTGGTTGCCTTCGAAAACCCTTGGATTAAGGAAATGATTTGAAAAATGCCCCATTTTTTTTCAGTTGTAGCAATGAACAACGTGTCGAGGTTCGAACAGAGCATTCCCCTCCTTTGTCACAACCACGGGTCTTTCTTGCTGATATTTAACAGCTAGGTTCCCTTCTCTTCCACACCTAAAGCATTCCGTCATCCCCTTGAGGAAATTTACATGGTGATACTTTCCGCACTTTTGGAAAGTGGAGTGCTGGATCTTCTTAGCACCGTTGGATTTATCCATCGGACCACCATCATTGAAGTCCACCTTATGCTTCTTGTCCCCATGATACCCTGGTGATTACCGAATCTCCATTTTGACCTTGAGGGCACATCAGACAATTTCCTCATAGCTGTCAAAGTCACGGATTGCTAATGCTTTCCGTAGGCTAGGCTTCAGCCCACCAAAGAAGCGGTCAACCTTGCATTCAGGGGTAATGACAAAGCCGAAAGCATATCGTGCAAGCCTTGTGAAGTTTTCCTCATACACTCCAACAGACTATTCGTCTTTTTTCTTGAGGTAAAGGAATTCCATTTCCATCTTAAGCCGGAGGGTTCACAGAAAATATTTATCGAAAAACATCTTCTGGAAATCCTTCCATTCCAATGCCTCGATCTCCTCCTCAGGCTTCATATTTTTGATCAACTTCCACCATTGATCAGCTTCACCCTCCATATAATAAGCCTCTAGGAGAACCTTCTCTTGTTCAGAACATTGAAGGATAGAGAATATCTTTTCAATGGAGTTGATCCATTATTCAGTGATCGTGGGATCGGATGATCCACTAAAAGTAGGAGACATTTGTCTCATGAATCTCTCGATAGCGACTTGTTTCTTCTTAGGGGGAGTTGGATGTTTCTATTGAACCGTGTTTCTATTCAAATCTTGAGTTATCTGAGAGAGAAGTATGACAAAGTTCGCGATTCCCACTCCCATTGGATTGGGCATCTCATTAGTATAGTCATCACACTGATCTTCACATCGGTTGTTAGCCCGAGTTCTCCTATTACTAGCCATTGGATAGAATAAAAGGAATGTTAGGGGTAACACATAAAGGTTAATCCAAATACAAAATTTGATGACTTATAAATAAACTTTTATTTCCTTAACTCATGAGTCTATAGGCTTTAATCTAGGCTTTTCATGATCTACTTTCTAACATATATTCTTAGGGAATTTTTTTTAATTCCCTTAATAAGGGTTCATACTAAGCTTGTGAATTTATCAAAACATATCCCACAAGGGAGTCGTAACCAAGAGTGGAGCAAGGCCCATTTTCGTGCACCAGTTCCCGTTCAAGTCTAGCTCAAAGCGGTGTTTTCAGGTTTTACCCCTAGGTTAGATCTGTGCCAGAGCTGCCTCTACCTTCTTGTATCCAGATAGGGATGTACTTTATTGATAAAACACTTACTCAATACTTACCAAAACTTAGGGATGTTTTTACTATACTTAGTCTTGTCTCTAAGGCTTTTCTAGGGTTTTCTAATACTAATCCCAAAAATAACTAAACCTATCCTCTGATACCAACTATGACAACCTTGCTTTTAATACAAATATTAACATGATTTATTACATAAACTATTCACTCAATACAACATGGAATATCGAGAGGTATAGTGTCTTTGGGGCTTAGGATCATTACATAACTACTTAAAACCTGAAATACAACATCTTTATTGAAAACTTCCTTTACATGACCACTACATTCTCTCTTACTTAGCATTGAATGGTATAAACTCAGGACATGCATAAGAAAAGGGGTGAGCTATAAAGCCTAGTAAAATAATAAACATGGAATACATGAGGAGTATAATACCTTTTATTAAATAGATATATCAATATATCATAAGATAAACATGAACATAAAGTCATGATAAAGCATGATAATCATAACATGGAAATGTGGCAACAACACTTAACATGGAATTAGCCTAATCCAAGGCTCATTGCACATGGAGCATGAGTAAATTCTCATTGCACATGAAGCATGGGTGAACCCTCATTTCACTTGAATTAGCATGAGGCAACAGTCATTGCACATGACGTATCATGATACTATACTTTACCCAATGCATTGGAGCGCTATAAGGGCGCACCCTTCTTAAACATTTCATTTCATGCATAAGTGTGCCACATGGATCATAAAACATGGATTCATAAAACATAATAATTTATTACATGATAAAGGAATGTGGAATTAATACATGAAACTTTATAATCAATAAGTAAATGTGCATAAAGGTGAATACCCTTGATGGAGAAATGGGCACGGTATTCACTACACAATGGCATTGGCTTAGAAAATCGGTGCGATTTTGGTAGCATAACAGTGTGACATAAGAAATCATAAAAATGGTTGATGAGAGAGAAAGGGTTTACTCATAATATTTACATGAAATGGATAGTAAGGGGGTCATATAGATACATGTCCCAACAATTTTAATGGAATTTAGATTCATGATACAAAAGTATTGCTTGAATGTAAATGAGGAGAGAGAAGTTTCTTTCGGAATTTCGGCATAGTAAGGGGTGTACATGGGAGGAATTTAATGAGAGAGAAAGGGGTATCCCATAATTAAAACAATAAAATGACAGTATGGGGGAGGTGAGAAACCATACCCCATCATTTATAATTGAAATTAAAAGGGCATAAAAATATTAAGAAAATTGGACAAAAATGATATAGGAAGAAAAAACCGTTACTTGGAAGTGTGCTTCCAAGGCTTGAGAGAGGATTGAGAGAGGATTATTGGGAGTTTGGAGCACCTTATGAGGATTATATAAAGAGTAGGGCATAGGTTGGACGAACTCCAAAGGCTTTAAGTGAGGAGGAAGTGGGGTCTTGGGTTGGTTTATATAGGAAAGGTGAGTAAATTCTTTATTATTTTGGTTTGGGACCCCTTACATTAAACTAATCCAAAACACAAATAAGCTCATGGTTTTTGCCCATGATTTTTGGAAAAGCGAATAGGGAAAAAAATATTTTATAAGTCCAAAATCCTAAATTATTAAAATAATGGGGTTGCTTATGTGGAGGTGAGTCACACTCCCATGGAAAATAATTTAAAAACACAAGAAGTTTAATAAGTCTTGAGGGGTCTATTAATGCTTTGAAAAGTAAGTAAAACAAACCCAAAATCACATTATTTTAATGGTAAAACATATATTGGCTGAACATGAAGCTTATAGTATTTTATTACATCACTATTGGGTCATTATGATGTCATAAAACACATTATATATTTGAACAGTATTTAATTTTTACCCAAAAATTTGACTGTCTCAGAAAATTATGAAAAATTCATCGTTGGATAATTTCTACATCCTGATTCCAGAAATATCATTTATTTTATTTAAATAATTTTTTAAATATGTTAATTTTTACTTTTAAAATAAAAACTAACATTTATCGAAAATTCACGAGTTTTGACAAAAATGGCTTTCAAACCTTAATAAAAAATTCTAATTGCATTAATAAAATTATATGATCATTTATATATAATAAAATCAATTTGATAATAATAATAATATATTATTAAAATATTATTTTATTCAAAAATCCCTTAATTTAATAAAATATATTTCTTAATTAAATAATAACTAAAAACTCTACTTGTACTTTAAAAACTATTTACAATGTATCAATAATGACAAGAAAGTATATTCATTATTATATATAGAAATAAAGTACATGAACATAGTACTTGAGATTTTTTACATAACCCCTTAAAATAGCCGCATAAGACCTAAGGTTAAGGTGTGCGATGGTGACAGACTCATGGGGTGGCTCAGATAACATTTCTCGAGTGGTAATATCTATAAACTTCCACTTTTCCCGTAGACGGTCTCGTTCGATCTTGACATGATGAAGCTCAACTTGGGATTGGTCTAGAGTGAAGACCAAATACACCACCTCTTTTCTGAGCTTCGACAAATGGGCTTCGTATGGAGCAATTCTACTGGATGAGGCCGTCGCTTCCTTTGTCTGATTAAATTGGATTTCTTAAAGCCCTATATTTATACTAATCATGTGATCACTATTCAACATCTATAAAAGAAACGGTCATAATTATTAACATAAAACCAAAGAATTTGACATTTTATATAAACATTTTATATAAAGAGACATTTAATTAGATCAAGAGCGATTTCCATTAATGAAACTTTTGGTCGTTACAATATTCCCCCTTAAGAAATTTCATCTTCTAAATTTAGTTTTCCCACACTAAAACAGATGTGGGTAACTCAACTTCATCATTTCCTCCGATTCCCAGGTCGCTTCTTCAAACTTGTGGTTTCGCCACAACACCTTGACGAGGGGCATTGTCTTATTTTGTAGAACTTTTTCTCTATGATCTAAGATCTTCACTGGTTTCTCCTCATAAGAAAGATCATCCTACAACTGTACCACCTCATAAGAGAGTACATGTGAACGATCCGGTATGTAATTTCTTAAGAGGGATACATGAAAGACATCATGTAATTTGGCCATGGTAGGTGGAAGTGCTAGTCGATAGGCCACATCCCCGACACGATCAAGAATCTTGAAGGGGCCGATGTACCTTGGACTTAACATACCTTTTTTTTCCAAAACTCATGACCTTCTTCCATGGAGATATGCGTAGAAAAACCATGTATCCAACTTTAAACTCAAGGTCTTGTCGACGATTATCTGCATAACTCTTCTGTCGACTCTGGGCTTCCTTGATATGTTTCTGAATGGTTTTCAACTTCTCCACCATTTCCTCGACCATTTCCGGTCCAAGCATCTTACGTTCACCGACCACATCCCAACATGACGGTGTTCTGCACCTTTTCCCATAAAGGGCTTCATATGGCTCCATTTGGATGCTTGAGTGGAAACTATTCGTATAAGAGAACTTGAAAAGAGGAAGATGTTGATCCCATCCTCCTTTAAAGTCCATTTAGCACGCTCTCAACATGTCCTCAAGTGCTTGGATAGTCCGCTCGGATTGGCCATCAGTTTGAGGATGATAGGCCGTACTGAAGTTCAGTTCAGTATCCAGAGCATGTTGAAGACTCTTCCAAAACATAGAGGTGAATCTTGGATCTCGGTAAGACACAATAGATAGTGGTACTCCATGCATTCTTACCACTTCCCTGATATATATCCGTTTCTAGTTGATCCAATGAGAAATCTTCCTGAATAACAATGAAGTGTGAAGTCTTTTTAAGATGATCCACCACAACCCAGATTGCATTGTTACCTTTGGATTTCCTCGGAAGTCCTGTGACAAAGTACATGGTGATGTTCTCCCATTTCCATTGTGGTATGGGCAATGGTTGCATCATTCTCATAGACTTCTGCCTCTCTACCTTCACTTGCTGGCACACCAGGCACCTTGATGTATATACATCGATCTCTTTCTTCATATTATCCCACCAAAAATTTTCTCGGAGATCTCGATACATCTTTGTGATCCCTGGGTGAATAGAGAAATTTTAACTATGTGCATCATCCAAAAGTTCCTTATTCAGCTCCGAACTTGACAGAACACATAGTATTTTCCAAAATTTCACAATTACTTATTCATTAACATTAAACTCTGAGGATTTCCCTTTTTCGATAGCTTCCACTTTTTCCTGAATTCCCACATCATCCTTTTGAGCATACTTTAACCTTTACAAAAGAGACAGTTGAGCAATCATTTGTGAAAGGATTGATTATGTTCCATTCTTTATGATTCCTATGTCCATCTTCATCTAGTCTAAGAATATTGGATCCTTCTCTATTCTCATCATTGATAGAATCACTGTGTCCTTGCTACTTAGGGCATCTGCCACCTTGTTCTCTTTCCTAGGGTGGTAATGTATTGAAGATTAATAATCCTTAATGAGCTATATCCATCCTATCTGGTGCATATTAAACTCTTTCTGTGTGAATATATATTTAGGACTCTTGTGGTCAGTATATATCTCACATTTCTCCCCATAGAGATAATGCTGTCAGCTTTTCAAGGAAAAGAGCACTGCCGCCAACTCCAGATCATGCATTGGATAGTTTAGCACATGGATTTTCAACTATCTTGAGGCATAGGATATCACTTTATCATTCTGCATTAGCACACAGCCTAAGACCTTCTTTGAAGCATCACTAAATATCAAAAAAGTTTCCCCACTTGTGGGTAAAGTGAGCATGAGCGCAGTGATAATCCTCCTTTTCAACTCTTAGAAGCTTTCTTTTCATTCATCACTCTAAGATAAATTTACACCCTTTCGAGTTAGCCTGGTAGGAGGGTTGGACAATCGTGAGAAATTTATCACAAATCATCAATAATATCCAGCTAACCCCAAGAAGCTACGGATATCTGTTACTAATGTTGGCCTCAACCATCCCTCAATTGCATCTGTTTTGGAGGGATCCACAGATATCCCATTGCTTGTGATGATATGGCCCAAGAATGAGAACTCCTTCAACCAGAACTCACACTTTCTGTACTTTTCATAGATCTTCTCCATGCGCAAAGTCTCTAGTATAGTTCTTAAATACTTCTCATGATCCTCCTTGGTTTTGGAGTATATTAGAATATCATATATAAATACTACCACACATTTGTCAAGGTAATCTCTCAAGACTCTATTCATCAAATACATGAATATTGCTGGAGCATTAGTGAGTCTGAAAGGAATTACTATGTATTCATAGTGCCTGTATCTTGTATTAAAAGTAGTCTTAGGGACATCTTCCTTCTTCACCCTTACTTGATAATATACCGACCACAAATCTACCTTGGAGAAGTATTGTGCTCCACGCAGATGATCGAAGAAGTCATCGATCTGTGTAAGAGGATACATGTTCTTTATCATGATTTTGTTATGTTAACGATAATCGATGAAAATCCACATTGACCCATCCTTCTTCTTGATGAAGAGGACTGGTGCACCCCATGTTAAAGCACTTGGGCGTATAAACCCTTTATCCACATTCTCTTGTAGTTGTTTCTTCATCTCTTAAAGCTCCACGATAGACATTCCATATGGTGTCTTGGATATTGGTAGCACCCCTGGTATAAGTTCAATTAATAATTCAACGTATCTTTTAGGAGGAAGACCAGGAAGTTACTCAGGAAACACTTCAGAAAATTCCATCACAATAGGAATTTCTTCAAGGATGGTTTCTTCTTTAGACTCAATCATATAAGCCAGATACGCATGCTCATAGGGCATTAATATCCATTCTTGATATGATGGAGATGAAGGAGATTCATTTTCCTCCTTACAGTTGTAAATAATCGGAGGTCGATTCTCCACATGGAGTGTGATTTCCCTCTCCCGACAATTTATGTTGTCTCTATATAAGGAAAGCCAATCCATGTCAATAATTGCATCAAATTCCACCAGAGGGAGTATGAAGAGGTTTGCCGAGAAATTCAATCCACAAATTATGACAGGGGAGGAGTTATATTCATGGGATGCAATGATTTCCCCATTTTCCGTACTCACCAAAATCTTCACTTCCATTATTTTTGGTTGTGTTGTGATTGTTCTACTAAACTTTCGAGATATAAAAGAATGCGTAGAACCTGAATCAAAAAGTACGTTTTCTATTCGTGAATGAATAACTATCATAACTGTCACCACTTCGTTGTTGGGGTTCATTTCGGCATAAGTGATGGAAAAAGATCTTCCTTATTGCCTTGGAGGTTGTTGGTTGTCTCTGAAAACCCTTGGATTCAAGAAATGATTTGAAAAATTCCCTAGTTCTTTGCAGTTGTAGCAATGAACAACGCGTTGAGGTTAAAACAGAGCGTTCCTCTCCTCTGTCGCAGCCGCGGGTCTTTCTTGCTGATAGTTAACAGCTAGGTTCCCTTCTCTTCCACACCTAAAGCATTCCCTCATCCCCTTGAGGCAATTTACATGGTGCTTCTTTCCACACTTTTGGAAAGTGGGGTACTAGATCTTCTTAGCACCGTTTGATTTATCCATCGGACCACCATTATTGAAGTCCACCTTATGCTTCTTGTCCCCATGATACCCTGGTGATTCCCCACTCTCCATTTCGACCTTGAGGGCACATCAGACAATTTCATCATAGCTTTCGAAGTCACGGATCGCTAATGATTTCCGTAGTCTAGGCTTAAACCCACCAAAGAAGCGGTCAAACTTGCATTCGGTGGTAATGACAAAGCTGAAAGCATATCGTGAAAGCCTTGTGAAGTTTTCCTCATACACTCCAACAGATTATTTGTCTTTTTTTCTTGAGGAAAAGGAAGTCCCTTTCCATCTTAAGCCGGAGGGTGCACATAAAATATTTATCGAAAAACATCTTCCGGAAATCCTTCCATTCCAACGCCTCGATCTCCTCCTCAGGCTTCATATTTTGATCAACGCCCACCATTGATCAACTTCACCCTCCATATAATAAGCCTCCAGGAGAACCTTCTCTTGTTTAGAACATTGAAGGATGGAGAAGATCTTTTCAATGGAGTTGATCCATTGTTCAGCGATCATGGGATCAGATGATCCACTAAAAGTAGGAGGCCTTTGTCTCATGAAGCTCTTGATAGAGACTTGTTTCTTCTTTGGGGGAGTTGGACGTTCCTATTGACCCGTGTTTTTATTCAAATCTTGATTTAGCTGAGAGAGAAGCATGACGAAGTTCGTGATTCCCACTCCCATTGGATTGGGTATCTCATTAGTACATTCCTCACACTGATCTTCACATCGGTTGTTAGCCCGAGTTCTCCTATTACTAGCCATTAGCTAGAATAAAAGGAATGTTAGGGGGTAACACATAAAGGGTAATTCAAATACAAAAGTTTATGAATTATAAATAAAATTTTATTTCCTTAACTCATGAGTCTATATGCTATAATCTAGGCTTTTCATGATCTACTTTCTATCATATATTCTTAGGGGCATTTTTTTAATTCCCTTAATATGGGTTCATACTAAGCCTGTGAATTTATCAAAAAATATCCCCAAAGGGTGTTGTAACCAAGAGTGAAACAAGGCCCATTGTCGTGCACCAGTTCCTGTTCAAGTCTAGCTCAAAGCGGAGTTTTCAGGTTTTACCCCTAGGTTAGATCTGTGCCAGAGCTGCCTCTACCTGCTCGTATCCAGACATGGATGTATTTTCTTGATAAAACACTCACTCAGTACTTACCAAAACTTAGGGATGTTTTTATTATGCTTAGTATTGTCTCTAAGGCTTTACTGGGGTTTTCTAATTCTATTCCCAAAAATAACTAAACTTATCCTCTGATACCAACTTTGACAACCCTTCTTTTAGTACAAACTTTAACATGATTTATTACATAAACTATTCACTCAATACAACATGGAAGATCGAGAGGTATAGTGTCTTTGGGGATTAGGATCATTACATAACAACTTAAAACATTAAATACTATATCTTTATTGAAAACTTCCTTTACATGACCACTACATTCCCTCTTACTTAGCATTGCATTTGATAACCTCATGACATGCATAAGAAAAGGGGTGAGCTATAAAGCCCAGTAATGGAATAAACATGGAATACTTGAGGAGTATAATACATTTTAGGAAATAGGTATATCAATAGATCATAAGAGAAACATTAACATAAAGGCATGATAAATCATGATAATCATAACATGGAAATGTGGCAACAACACTTAATATGGAATTAGCATGAGCTAAGGCTCATTGCACATGGAGCATGAGTAAATTCTAATTGCACATGAAGCACGAGTAAACCCTTATTTCACTTGAATTAGCATGAGTCAACACTCATTGCACATGACATATCATGATACTATACTTTACCCAATGCATTGGAGTGCTATAAGGGCGCACCCTTCTTATACATTTCATTTCATGCATAAGTGTTCCACATGGATCATAAAACATGGATTCATAAAATATAATCTTTTATTCCATGATAAAGGAATGTGGAATTAATACATGAAACTTTATAATCAATAAGTAAATGTTCATAAAGGTGAATACCCTTGATGGAGAAATGGGCATGGTATTCACTACACAATGACATTGGCTTAGAAAATCAGTGCGATTTCGGCAGCGTAACGACGTGACATAAGAATTCATAAAAATGGTTGATGAGAGATAAAGGGGTTCCTCATCATATTTACATGAAATGGACAGTAAGGGGGTCATATAGATACATGTCCCTACAATTTTAATGGATCTTAGATTCATGATACAAAAGTATTTCTTGAATTAAATGAGGAGAGAGAAGTTCCTTTCGGAATTTTGGCATAGTAACAGGTGTACATGGGAGGCATTTAATGAGAGAGAAAGGGGTATCACATCATTCAAACAATAAATGGGCAGTATGGGGGAGGTGAGAAACCATAACCCAACAATTATAATTGAAATTAAAAGGTCATAACAATATTAAGAAAATTGGACAAAAATGAGAAAGGAAGAAAAAACCCTTACTTGGAAGTGTGCTTCAAGGCTTGAGAGAGGCTTGAGAGAGGCTTATTTGGAGCTTGGGGCACCTTGGGAGGATTATAGAGAGAGTAGGGCAGAGGTTGGATGAACTCCAAAGGCTTTGAGTGAGGAGGAAGTGGGAGCTTGGGTGGCTTTATATAGGAAAGGTGAGTGAATTCTTTATTATTTTGGTTTGGGACCCCTTACATTAAACTAATCCAAACCACAAATCATATCATGGTTTTTTACCATGGTTTTTGGAAAAGGGAAGATGAAAAAAATATTTTATCAGGCCAAAGTCCGAACTTCTTAAAATAATGGGGTTGCTTATGTTGAGGTGAGTCACACTCCCATGGAAAATAATTTAAAAAGACAAGATGTTTAATAAGTCTTGAGGGGTCCATTAATGCTTTTAAAAGTAAGTGAAACAAACCCAAAATCACATTATTTTAATGGTAAAACATATATTTCCCCAACATGAACCTTATAGTATTTTATTACATCACTATTGGGTTAGTATGATGTAATAAAACACATTATATATTTAAACTGTATTTAATTTTTACCCAAAAATTTGACTGTCTCAGAAAATTATGAAAAAATCACCGTTGGATAATTTAGAATGATTCCAAAAATATCATTTAATTTATTTAAATAATTTTCTAAATATGTTAATTTTCACTTTTAAAATAAAAACTTAGATTTATCGAAAATTCACATGTTTTGACAGAAATGGATTTCAAACCTTAATAAAAAATTATAATTGTATTCATAAAATTATATGATCATTTATATATAATAAAATTAATTTAATAATAATAATAGTATTTTATTAAAATATTATTTAATTCAAAAGTCCCTTAATTTAATAAAATATATTTCCTAATTAAATAATAACTAAAAACACTACTTGTACTTTAAAAACTATTTACAATGTATCAATAATGACAAGAAAGTATATTCATTATTATATACAAAAATAATGTACATGAACATAGTACTAGATATTTGTTACATAACCCCTTAAAACAGCCGCGTAAGACCTAAGGGTAAGTTGTGAAATGGTGACAGACTCCTGGGGTGGATCAGATAACATTGCTCGAGTGGTAATCTCTATCAACTTCCACTTTTCCCGTATATGGTCTCGTTCGAGCTTGACATGATGAAGCTCCGCTTGGGATTGGTCAAGAGCGAAGCCCAAATACGCCACCTCTTTTCCGAGCTCTGAAAAATGGGCTTCGTATGGAGCATTTCTACTGGATGAGGCCGTCGCTTCCTTTGTCTGAGTAAATTGGATTTGTTAAAGCCCTATATTTATACTAATCCTGTGATCACTGTTCAACAACTATAAAAGCAACAGTCAAAATTCATAACATAAAACCAAAGAAGTTGACATTTTATATTAAAATTTTACATAAAGAGACATTCATTAGATCAAGAGGAATTTCCATTAATGAAACTTTGGGTCGTTACAGTTTAAAATCATTTCTTTAAAAAAATTATACTAAGAGAAAAAATAAGTGTAAACTAAAAAATGAAAATTAAATTATAATGTTCTGTAACATACTGTAAAATGATTAAAATACTAATAATTATTTTAATTAATTTAATGTAATAATATTAAATAAAAATATATTCATGAAGATTCATGAAACTTAGTATAAGTTTAAAATATAATAAAAATATATATCATCACATAATTAATATTAAAAAGAGAATTAAAATACATAAAATTGTGAATATAATTTCAATATATGTAAAAGATAATTAAATAAATATATATATATAAATATTAAATAATTAATTGTAATTAATAATGGTAATAAAAATTTATTGAAGATTTAATACCATTATAGTGTATGATTTTGAATTTATATTAATTTTTAATATAGCTTCAAGTCATTAGTAAAGGATTATACTTTCTATATTTTTAATTTTTTTGAAGAGCACATTCACTACTACAGTTCATGTGAGTTTCCGCAATGAATTTTTTCAGCGCTAAACAAAAAAGAACTTACAAAAGGGGGTCTTTTATCTGTGCGAGAAAAAAACACTAATAAAGATAACTTTAATTAGCACTAAAAAAAGAACTAATAAAAGGGTTCCATTTATCAACGATTTTTTAATGCTAATAAGGGTTCCACTTTATCAATACATTTCTTAGAACTGCTAAAATTTCCACCTTTAACATCACAAAAAAAAGTTGTTAAATGTCTTAATGAATAATTTAATTTATATATACATATTTTTATATTTTTAAATAAGATTTATATTATAATAAGTATATATATGTAAATATTATATATAAATATGATTTATAATACTATTAATAAAAAATATTCTCAATCTTATTTTTTATAATTCTATATATAAAAAATTATCAAATTTATATTAGTCAATAAATATGTTTAATAGAATATCTATTTATATTAATTAAAAAATGTGTATATAATTAATATAAATATGATATATTAATTTTTTATTTAAATGGTTACATAAATATATAAATGAATATATTTATTTAAATATGTTATTCATATTTAAATTTATATATTCATATTAAATAATTTAAAATATATATACATGTATCTGTATGTATATGTATCCATGTGTATGTTTGTGTATGCCTGTATGTGCACGTGTATATATGTATTGTATGTGTATGAATGTGTTATGTTATGTTGTGTGTGGGTGTTTTGTGTTTGTGTATATGTATGTATTTTTTTGTGCATATGTATATATGCGTATACATGTTTGTGTGTATGTGTGAATGTACATGTATGTGTATGTATGTGTATGTGTATGTGTGTAGTTATGTATGTGTATATGAATATGTATGTGTATGTATGTATATGGCATGTATATATGTGTATGTATGTGTACGTATGTTTATATGGCATGTGTATATTTATATAGTCTGTGTATGTATGTGTATGTATGTGTATGTATGCACATTGGAATGTAATTGGATGAATGTGTATGTGTATACATGTGTGCACATGTACGTATATGTGTATGTATATGCATGTATGTGTATATGTATGTTTGTGTATATGTATGTGTATGTATATGTATGTGTATGTGTATGTAAGTTTACGTGCGTGTGTATAAATGTGTATGTGTATTTGTATGTATGTGTATATGTGCATGTTTATGTGCATGTCTATATGCATGTGTATGTGTATGTGTATGTGTATGTGTATGTGTATGTGTATGTGTATGTGTATGTGTATGTGTATGTGTATGTGTATGTGTATGTGTATGTGTATTGAATGTGTATGTGTATGTGTATGTGTATGTGTATGTGTATGTGTATGTGTATGTGTATGTGTATGTGTATGTGTATGTGTATGTGTATGTGTATGTGTATGTGTATGTGTATGTGTATGTGTATGTGTATGTGGATGTGTATGTGTATGTGTATGTGTATGTGTATGTGTATGTGTATGTGTATGTGTATGTGGATGTGCATGTGTATGTGTATGTGTATGTGTATGTGTATGTGTATGTGTATGTGTATGTGTATGTGTATGTGTATGTGTATGTGTATGTGTATGTGTATGTGTATGTGTATGTGTATGTGTATGTGTATGTGTATGTGTATGTGTTTGTGTATGTGTATGTGTATGTGTATGTGTATGTGAGTATGTGTATCTGTATGTATGTGTACATGCATGTTTATTTATATGTACGTGTGTTTGTGTATGTGTATGTGTATGCTTGTTTATGTAGTATGTGTATGTATGCATATGTTTGTAATTGTATGTATGTGTATGTGTCTGTGTCTGTGTATATGTATGTGTATGTGTATATGTATGTGTATGTGTATATGTATATGTGTATGTGCATGTTCATGTGCATGTATGTGTGTATGTGTATGTGTATGTGTATGTGTGTGTATGTGTGCAAGTGTGTGCTTGGGTGTGTGTGTGTCTATGCATATATATATATATGTGTGCGTGTGTGTGTGTTCATATAGTATGTGTATGTATGCATATGTTTGTGTATGTATGTGCATGCACATATATGTAATTGTATGTATGTGTACATGTATACATATGTGTATATGCATGTATATGCATATACATGTGTGTGTGTGTGGGTGTGGTATCTGTGTATGTATATTTATGTGTATGTGTATGTGTATGTGTATGTGTATGTGTATGTGTATGTATATGTATGTGTAAGTATGTGTATGTATCTGTATATGTATGTCTATGCGTATGTATGTGTGTACATGTATGTTTGGTTATTGATTTAATATTATTTTTTCTTTTTCAATATTTCTTCATATTTATTATTTCTTGTAATTTATTCATTTTTAATATTAATTCATTTTTAATATATATTTGTTTAATATTTTTTTCTAAAATATTCAATTTTGATAGTTATTTATATATTTTTAAATACTTATGTATTTAATTAAATAAAAATATTTTTAATTATTGTTAAAAATTATTAAGGTTAATAATTAAATATATTTTTTATATACAATTAACACAGTACATACATCAACAATTATCAATGGCATTATTATTTATTTATTCATTTTTATTCATTTTTTATGTGTTTGCAAATCAGGTAATTAATGTTATAAATTAACTTTGTAAAAATATGTTTTTACTTTTTGTAATTTTATTTATTCATTTTTAATATTATTTCATTCAATAATATTTTGTATTTTTTATATTTAATAATTTTCAATATTTTTGGAATTTATTCATTTTTTAAAATCTATACATATTTATTAACTAAGTTTTAGTATTTTCAATATGTTTTTAATTTATATGATTAATATTTATTCATTTTTAATTATTTATTTTTTAATATTTTTAATATGTTTGAAATTTATATAATTGATTCTTATAAGACCATCTCCAACCCATGTCATTTTGGTGTGAAACACCATTTCGACTTGAAGTTGAATTTCAACGTATTCCATCTCCAACACCATTTCAGTGTTTTGTTATTGTGCAAAGAAAAATTTGGTGTCGCGCTATAGCAATTCCATTTTATGTTTTTTTTTATTTTTTAATTCTATTATTACTTATAAACACAATTTTTTATATATATTATTATGTTTATTTATTTTTTATATTTAACCACAAATTTAATAATGTTTATTTTAATATTTAAAAAATAACATTTATTCATTTTTAAAAGAAAATCTAATTAAATTAATAAAATTCATAGTCATAATTATCTTCTTTAATTTGATTTAGATATATATAAAGTAATTTTTATTATAATAATCATATAATTAATGGAAAAAATTCATCATATTTTTTTTATAATAATAATCATATATTAATTTTTAATGATACAAAGTAATAAAATAAACAAAAACGTTAAATTGATTATATCAAAGCTTTTTAAAAATAAAGTTGGAATTAAAATAGAACCTATAAATTTTTAATATATATATATATATATATGTTAAAATGTTTACAACAAATACATTTTAATGAAAACATAACAAAATACACACATATGTGCTCACACAAAGAATCACCAGTCATAAATGATCAAAACATATCATTAGAAATTTTAACTACAAGTGATTACAAGGAGAAGAACTAACAAAGCACAAATACTGGAATAAATGACATAAAACGACGACATACAAAAACCATAATATAACACACCAAACACAACATAACATTATTTTAGCCTTACAAAACTTTGCTTTATCCATACTTAACTTCTTTTTGCCCTTACATAACTTTAGTTTACCCATACTTACAATTGTTTTATCCTTACTTAACTTTAGTTTACCCTTACTTAACCTCTATAAGTTTTGTTTTACCCTAACACAATTTTGTTTCACCTTTAATTAACTTCTATTTACCCTTTTATAACTTTAATTCACCCTTACATTGTTTTACCCTTATTTAAATTTTTTTTACCCTTACATAACTTTTGTTTACCATTACTTAACTTTTTTTACACTTACTTAACTTTATTTTTCCCTTAATTAACTTGTAAAGTTTTCTGTTTACTCTTACATAATATTAGTTTACCCTTACTTAACTTATGTTTACCCTTACATAACTTTTATTTACCCTTACATAACTTTGGTTTACCATTACTTAAATTATATTTACCCTTACATAACTTTATTTTACCTATACTTAACTTTGTTTTACACTTACTTAATTTTAGTTTAACCTTACTTAACCAACACAGGTTTATGTTTACCCTAACATAACATTGTTTTACCCTTACTTAACTTTGGATACCCTTACATAGATTTAGTTTACACTTAAATAACTTTATTTTAACCTTACTTAACTAATATTTACCCTTATATAACTTTAGTTTACCCTTAACTTTGTTATTACCTTAATTATCTTCAGTTTAACCTTACTTGACATGTACATGTTTCTACTTACCTGTCACGAACCGAATCTGGTCGCCGCCAAAACCGGCACCCTACCCGACCCGTGGCAAGTCCGGAAGGGCGTTCCTGATCCCCACGGGCTGGCACAAGTGCCTGGGTATTAAAAACTGAAAATTGGGAACGATTTACCCGAGTTTTTATACTTAAAACAACAAATGAATCCAAGAAGTCAGATCTTTATTTTTCAAACCAAAACATCTTTTACTAAAATTCAGAACTGAATTACACATTTTTAAACAATGTTTGAACACCATTACAAAGGTACAACCCCAAGAAAAGACAGCCCAAGAACCTCCACATGGAAAGAGGCACCGCCCTCAAGCCATCTCCACGACACTGCATCACGATGGACCGCTAAAAACCCGAACCAAAGGCATAAAATCTGTACCCAAACCTGTGACATAAAATAAGCAAGTCTACTTACACCCAAAGGTGTAAGTAGGGTGTGAGCGAAAGCCCAGTAGGATACCACCTCTATGAGATTCCATGTGATAAACATTTCATGAAAAAAAGCATTGCAAGTTTTGTAAATAAGAAATGCTAGTTACAATTTTCTAAAGGATGCAATAATAAATGAAAATAGTTTTCATGTGGGATAATTTTAAAGTAACAACAATTTTAAAATCAATAACAAAGCTACTGAATTTTCCAGCCAACAATACTGTATACCGACGATAAGTACAAAGGATCTAATGAGCACAAGTGATAGGAAATAACCCCAAGGCACTAGCTAGCTGTGGGTCCCAGGCACCTCGTATCTCGGTGAGAGTAACCACAAAAAAATATCCGTTCTCGTGCACAAGCCACTAGTAGGGATCATACCCATAACCTAGTGGTCCCCAATCATCATCATCATAGTTTTGTTAGAGTTGTAAGTGTCAATCTTGCTAAGTGAAAATGAGGCCAAACCCCACAGATTCACTAGCATACTAGTACACGTCCACCCACCTAGATACCCGGGTTTTCCCTTTGTGCTCAAACAAGTTCAACAATCCAAGAAGTATAGTTTTCACATGCAAATATCAATTCCACATCACACATTAACCAAACAGCCCCATGTATATCACACAAGTCAAAAATTCCACTTTTCATTCAAATGCATTTTGAAATCAAACTCACACCAAAATTGCCTACAACACTTTTCACATTTCTTTAACACTTCCACAAATCCTTTAAACGATTTTATAAAACCATTACAAGATATTCAAATCACATAACAGCCCACACATATGTCACATAATACCCTTCTCACCTTCACAATTCATTTTATCAATAAACTCACACGAAACATCCCACACCCGTGTTTCGCACACAAAACACAATTTAATAAAACATTTCGGCAATTTATAAATCATTCTAAAAATGTTTGACATCTCAAATCACCACTTTACCATTAAAAAACCCACATTAGGTGAACACACTCACCGAAACAGTACATATACACCCTTTCCCAACTTTGTTTAACCAAATAAAACATTTGCAATTTTTATAAAACAAACCCAAGTGGTATAACCATTGTTTGCACACTAAACCCATTTCAAACCCCTCATTCAAAACCAAAATCATACCAATAACAATACAAAACAGAATTTTCATCCCTAAAACAATTATTAAACCACCCCCAAGTGTTATAAAAATACATCAAATAATACCACAAAGATACACATGAAAAACACATGTTTTCATAAATCACCTTCAAGAAGTAAAACACAGTTTTACACCTTAAACTCAATAAAAAACCACTTTTCAAGGCCCACATAATAATAAGGAATTACCAAACCAGAATTTCCAGCCCCTTTCAAGACTAATAAATCAATTTCATATGTTATAAACTAAACCCAAACATTACCCCAAGAGTCACACATGAAAAGTACCCAATTTCAAGCTAAAATACAACTAAAAATTAAATGTTTAACCAAATTCATGAAAAACAGTTTTCACACCACAAAAAACAGATTATAAACATACTAAATTAATAAACCAACCAAGCTAACTCATCATAAAATGGTTACACATGGAATCACCTACCTTTTGAGTCGAAACCCTCAAAACTTGGTGCGAAACCTTAAGCGCACCACCGCCGAACCACAAGGAATATAATCCAGACCTAGACCACCAAAAATTGACCCAAAAGATACCAAATCAGACCTTAGGATCTAACCCTAACTTCTGGACATGAGGAACTTCAAGAAATAGGAAATAAAACTAAAAGGGGATGAAAGGAACCAAGAAGGAATTCCCTTACTTGAAATATCTTGAAGAAATCGGCCCCAATCCACCTAACTATGAATCTCCAAGTACCCAAAACTGGTATGGAGGTTCTAAGGAGTCATATTAGGTCATTTGGGGACTGAAATGGGGGAAACATTATGAAAATTGAAGGATTTATGAAAGATTCATTTTACCTCGTCAAATCTGGTCGATTTGAGAAAGAGTATGAAATATTGCCCTACTTCGTGGCTCATCTGAGCTCCAAAATTTCGAAACAGATAATGGGGGTGATCCAAGGGCTACTGGCTTTGAGAGGGAGGTGGAATAACGGGAAAAAAGTAAAAAATGAATGAGATATGGAAAATTTAAAACAAATATTTAAAGTAGGAAATGGGCCTACGGGCAGGCCCATTACCTAAATCAAAAACCCAAATCCGTCATGATTTTGGATTTATATGTGGTCTAAAGGGATATGGTGATTTTAATATATCAGGGTGTGCCAATTGGGAAGTGGAATGGGTTTAGAATAGTAAAAATTGAAGGAGTTATAAAAGAAACAAAATTAGTTTTTAAATCTGGAATTGGGCTAGCGGTTTGGCCCAAATTTTCAAAACCCACCATTTTCACCAAAATGAGTGGTAAACCCCCCAAAAAAATCAGTAATGGAAATTAAATGAAATATTAATATATAAAAAAGTCACGTGTGTGAAAATTATCCCCACCATAAAACTTTCCGCCCTCGAAAAGCCACATCAAGGACAAAGAAAAAAAACCAAACCCAACCGAAAGGCAAAAATGGATTCCTTTGCTAAGCTTTGCCCCCAAAGGCCAAAACACCTCCAGTGATCCATTAAGGAAAGAATAATTCACAAACAAAACATACACCTCTTACTGAAATGATCAAGAACATTTGGATTTATCCTAAAAGAAAACCCTTCAAACACTATCTGAACAAGGATCAAGAAATTTACCCAAACAAACAAGAACATCAAACAAGGTTACACTTACTGTGATATAACTAAACCATTGAGAACTCTCCAATCCCAATGTTTACCCAAGGAAGATGTAGGGGGTTATATAGCTCCGAATGAGACTACCCACTTCTAAGCCAAGACCAAGGACAAAAGTGAGTTACTGGTTCAAGGATACACAAATGTGCTCCCCACCATAAGAACCAACCACCTTAATTGACCAATATGGGCCGACACAGATAGACCCCAAAAATTAAAGAGTTGGGACAACCGCACGGTTAGCCCATGCAGTTTGGGAAACTATGCTCTAACCATGTGGATCCTTATACGTACATGGTTTTCTGGTGAATGGTTACTACTAAATGTTCACTCAACATGTCTAGACAAATCCAAAACCTTTCCCCAAACCCAAAGGAAACCAAAGGGGAAAAGAAAGTCATTGGGAGATAACATGGGTATAAGACCCTCCACCTCTTTCCACCAAATGGAAACAAAAGAAGAAAGATGAAAACACCAAATGTTTAAACTATTCCTATCTCTCATACTGAGAATAGTTCTTTGTACAAGGTTAAAAACTACACTGGGATTTCCTTTGACTACGTTCCAGCTTCTCTCCGGAACCTATGGCTGGAGCTGGAATGATTGAAGCATCTTCGGCCTCGTAGTTAGGATTTGGAAACCCCCTAATATAATTTCTTCTTTAGATGCTACAAACAACTACACACAATCCCATATGGGTTCACAAGTACATAACACACTCCAGAACTCACTTTACCCTAACTCGATATTTCACCTAAACAAGGGCTTATAAGATTCACAAACATCACACCTTGTTTTTTTGGGTGAGAAACAATAAAAGTAAAGGACACATATAAACACCTTCCTCTAAAATTGAGGATGTTGAGATCTCCCAAAAGGAGAAACACTTCTGAAAAAAATAGACTCACAAAATATTGTACAACTTTACCTTTACAATCAAACGAGCACGCGACATCACATCGTGTCACTGAACATGACCAAAGCGGCTGATAGAAATAATACAAGGAGGGGGCCTTACACAACACCCCTAAACATCACAACATTCCAGAAAGTGTCCATAAGAGCCTCTCGTGGCCAGATTTACCACACTGGTGGTTTAATATAAACCCCTTCTTCGAAGAGAGTATGAAGGACTTAGAGGCCCTCTTAAACACTATCCATACTGACAACCCCATACAACTTTCACCTTTGATGAATTAGGTAGCTTAAGAAACTAAGGTCTCTTTCAACCATCCACGAGCACTCTTCTGCAATAAGAGGATCCAAAAAAACCAAGAAATTAAATGGTGCAAACTCATTATACAAAGCTCAAGAAAATATTCCTTACATGGATCAACTAGAGGATTTTCCAATGGAAAAAAAATCCGGGCTTCATGTCAGTTGTGCACTAAACCTTAATGGGGGCGTACCTTTTCCAAAGAGAGAACCCAAGGACCCAACCAAGCTGGTCCATTGGTAAAAACATGCCACAAAACATATCCAAACTCATTAATGGAACCACCTTAAAGGTGTCCTGAAACATATATCATAGGGGACTACTAACCGGACCTCCTACCCAGATTACCGACCAAACACAAACCCAAAACACAGTTTGAACAGGAGGGGTTCTTGGACTCAAAACATCCCACAACATCAACATTTTCCAAAAACACATAATATACACCATCCCAAACAATTCATCAAGACATCATGTTTTTTTCTTTAAAAACATTTCTTTGAAAACCAATGGTTCAGCAGTTAGCGTATCCACCAATGGTACCCCATGGGCCTCACACATGCATGTTTCTGTGCCACACCAGGCACCCTCCTCATATTCCTCCCGACACTCATCTAGTAATTCGATCAACCATCCATCATCCCATATAAACCAATGCATGTGGTCTCTCATGTAAATTCCAATGGTTAAAACAAAAATTCTTTCCACTTTTCAAAAACAAAACGGTCAACCAACCCATCCTTTTTCTCGAAACTACTAAAAATGAGATACAAATCTCAATTCACATATTACAAAACTATTCATAAGGACACAAATATTTAGAAAAGAACTCACTTTCAAGTTATTCACATCAATTTGAAAACATATCATCCCATTAAAACACCATTTAATTGTTTAAAAAACTATATTGGAAACACTTTTGAAAACCAACTTCAATATGGTTTATGATTTCAAAAGTGGTGTAAGCACACTATTTTCCATTTGAAAATAATTCAGAAAATTTAGTTCCTCCATTTCATAAATCAAACCATTCCCTCTTTATTTGAAAATCATTTTACAAAAACTTTACGCTTCGTAAAACCAAGTTACTTTAAAACCAAAGTTCCATGATTTCAAAACTAAAGCACAAAACAATGCGAGAGGAAACTAGTTTCAGTGGGTGACTTGGACATATGGTTGGAAGACATATTCCATTCACTTCACCATCACAGAGAGTGTTCTAGGGAATATCCCCGGCTCCACATGGCTTTCTAGACCCTGCGAGCTCACTGAGACCATTAACCCAACTCTCTTTTCATTTACCCTAATCATCATCAGACCAAGAAAACCAAGACATAGATAAATCCTGAATTCCCCTGGAGACTTGAATCCCGACATGAGGTGTGGTGATCAAGAACACTACCCACAATCGGAATTTCATGTCCTGATAATCTTAACTCCAGACCATCCCGACTATTTCCCAAATAACATGACTCAAATAGAGTGAACCTCCTCTGATACCATTTTTTCACGAACCGAATCTGGTCGCCGCCAAAACCGGCACCCGACCCGACCCGTGGCAATTCCCGAAGGGCGATCCTGATCCCCACGAGCTGGCACAAGTGTCTGGGTATTAAAAACTGAAAACTGGGAATGATTTACCCGTGTTTTTATAATTAAAACAACAAATGAATCCAAGAAGTCAGATCTGTATTTTTCAAACCAAAACATCTTTTACTAAAATTAAGAACTGAATTACACATTTTTAAACAATGTTTGAACACCATTACAAAGGTAAAACCCCAAGAAAAGACAGCCCAAGAACCTCCACATGGAAAGAGGCACCGCCCTCAAGCCATCTCCATGACACTGCATCACGATGGACCGCTAAAAACCCGAACCAAAGGCATAAAACCTGTTCCCAAACCTATGACATAAAATAAGCAAGTCTACTTACACCCAAAGGTGTAAGTAGGGTGTGAGCGAAATCCCAATAGGATACCACCTCTATGAGATTCCATGTGATAAAAATTTCATGAAAAAAAGCATTGCAGGTTTTGTAAATAAGAAATGCTAGTTACAATTTTCTAAAGGATGCAATAATAAAAGAAAATAGTTTTCATGTGGGATAATTTTAAAGGAACAACAATTTTAAAATCAATAACAAAGCTACTGAATTTTCCAGACAACAATACTGTATACTAACGGTAAGTAAAAAGGATCTAATGAGCACAAGTTATAGGAAATAACCCCTAGGCAGTAGCTAGCTGTGGGTCCCAGATACCTCATATCTCGGTGAGAGTAACCACAAAAAAATATCCTTCCTCGTGCACGATCCACTAGTAGGGATCATACCCATTACCTAGTGGTCCCCAATCATCATCATCATAGTTTAGTTAGAGTTGTAAGCGTCAATCTTGCTAAGTGAAACTGAGGTCAAACCCTACGGATTCACTAGCATACTAGTACACGTCCACCCACCTAGATACCCGGGTTTTCCCTTTGTGCTCAAACAAGTTCAACAATCCAAGAAGTATAGTTTTCACATGCAAATATCAATTCCACATCACACATTAACCAAACAGCCCCATGTATATCACACAAGTCAAAAATTCCACTTTTCATTCAAATGCATTTTGAAATCAAACTCACACCAAAATTGCCTACAACACTTTTCACATTTCCTTAACACTTCCACAAATCCTTTAAACGATTTTATACAACCATTACAAGATATTAAACTCACATAACAGCCCACACATATGTCACATAATACCCTTCTCACCTTCACAATTCATTTTATCAATAAACTCATATGAAACATCCCACACCCGTGTTTCGCACACAAAACACAATTTAATAAAACATTTCAGCAATTTATAAAACATTCTAAAAATGTTTGACATCTCAAATCACCACTTTACCATTAAAAAACCCACATTAGGTGAAAACACTCACCCAAACAGTACATATACACCCTTTCCCAACTTTTTTTAACCAAATAAAACATTTGCAATTTTTATAAAACAAACCCAAGTGGTATAACCATTGTTTGCACACTAAACCCATTTCAAACCCCTCATTCAAAACCGAAATCATACCAATAACAATACAAAACAGAATTTTCAGCCCTAAAACAATTATTAAACCACCCCCAAGTGTTATAAAAATACATCAAATAATACCACAAAGATACACATGAAAAACACATGTTTTCATAAATCACCTTCAAGAAGTAAAACACAGTTTTACACCTTAAACTCAATCAAAAACCACTTTTCAAGGCCCACATAATAATAAGGAATTACCAAACCAGAATTTCCATCCCCTTTCAAGACTAATAAATCACTTTCATATGTTATAAACTAAACCCAAACATTACCCCAAGAGTCACACATGAAAAGTACCCAATTTCAAGCTAAAATACAACTAAGAATTAAATGTTTAACCAAATTCATCAAAAACAGTTTTCACACCACAAAAAACAGATTATAAACATACTAAATTAATAAACCAAGAAAGCTAACTCATCATAAAATGGTTACACATGGAATCACCTACCTTTTGAGTCGAAACCCTCAAAACTTGGTGCGAAACCTTAAGCGCACCACCGCCGCACCACAAGGAATATAAATCCAGACCTAGACCACCAAAAATTGACCCAAAAGATAACAAATCAGACCTTAGTATCGAAACCTATCTTTTGGACATGAGGAACTTCAAGAAATAGGAAATAAAACTAAAAGAGGATGGAAGGAACCAAGAAAGAATTCCCTTACTTGAAATATCTTGAAGAAATCGGCCCCAATCCACCTAACTATGAATCTCCAAGTACCCAAAACTGGTATGCAGGTTCGAAGGAGTCATATTAGGTCATTTGGGGACTGAAATGGGGGAAAAATGATTAAAATTGAAGGATTTATGAAAGATTCATTTTACCTCATCAAATCTGGTCGATTTGAGAAAGAGTATGAAATATTTCCCTACTTCGTGGCTCACCTGAGCTCCAAAATTACGAAACCGATAATGGGGGTGATGCTCGGGCTACTAGATTTGAGAGGGAGGTGGAATCACGGGAAAAAAGTAAAATATGAATGAGATATGGAATATTTAAAAAAAATATTTAAAGCAGGAAATGGGCCTACGGGCAGGCCCATTACCTAAATCAAAAACCCAAATCCATCATGATGTTGGATTTATATGTGGTCCAAAGGGATATGGTGATTTTAATATATCAGGGTATGCCAATTGGGAAGTGTAATGGGTTTAAAATAGTAAAAATTGAAGGAGTTATAGAAGAAACAAAATTAGTTTTTAAATCTGGAATTGGGCTCGCGGTTTGGCCCAAATTTTCAAAACCCACCATTTTTACCAAAATTAGTGGTAAACCCCCCAAAAAAATCAGTAATGGAAATTAAATGAAATATGAATATATAAAAAATTCACGTGTGTGACATTACCCTTGCATAACTTTGTGTTATCCTTACTTAACTTATGTTTACCCTTACATAAATTTAGTTTACCCTTACCTAGCTTTTTTTTACTGTTAACTTCTGTTTAAACTTACATAAATTTGTTTTAACATTTCTTAACTTTGTTTTACCCTTAATTAACTTTAGTTAAACCTTAATTAACCTATATAAGTTTATGTTTACACTTTCATAAAATTATTTTACTCTTACTTGACTTCTATTTACACTTACAAAACTTTAGTTTATACTTACATAACTTTGTTTTACCCATACCTAATGTTTGTTTACCCTTATATAACTTGAGTTTGACTGGTAGAAAAAATAACATTAGTGTTGGGGTTTTAACTTCAATTTTCATAAAATTGATATTAATTTTTTTTCTCATAAGTTTTATAAATAAACCGATGCGAAAACCCTTCTACGGGTTGTTTCCACATCAGTTTATTTATAAACCGACATGGAACTCCTCCCCCACGGAAGAATTTTTGCATTGTTTTTGTATAAATCAATGGAAAAACAAATTTTTTAACATTATTTTTAATAAAAACGATGTTAAAACTCTGATCTGTGAAGGTTTTTAATATCAGTTATATATATAATCCATATTAAAAGTAAAATTTCAAAAATATGTAATTGGCATTTAAACTTTTTCACAACATGGTTTCAATTTTTAAAATCCCACCAAAATTTTATTACATCACCGCCAAACATATTTTTATGTACATTATATAACTTATCATTTAATATCTTTCAGTATTTTTGATCTAATCCTATTCAATCCACATAAAATTTTTATCACTTCTTTATTTAATGATTTCAAAATGGTATTTGTTCAAATCATTTAGTTTCTTTATTATTCATTTTCTTTATAGATAAATTTTTTGATTATTTATATTTTATGAAGAAGTAGAATTCTTCTTATCGAGTTAAGAAGATAAATATTCCACATGATATTTACCAACAAGTATATGAAATTCCTTATCAACCACCATTATGGATGTCAAACCAGTTCTTTCCTAAAAAGAAGTAGAATATCAATAAACAATATATCAATTCCAAGGAAATTTCCACAAGTAGTGAAATTAATTCGAAGATTTAAGTTTATTTTTTTTTCCATTTGGTTTATATAATTTTTCATTCATATTTATAAATTTTTATTCCAGAATATTAGTTTATTCCAATATTTTTTTTAAAACATATCAGACTTTTTATGTATGTTTTTTTGGTAACCATCATGGAAAGATAGTTTGGATGTCGGTTATCCAAAAAATCAACATTGAATGTCAAATGTTTCACTTTTGATTTGAGTTAACAAAATAACTGATTCCAAAAATCAACAAAATTAATTTTTTAACATCATTTTATTTAACTACCATTAAAAATAACTCTTACAACATTGGTTAAATTTATATCAGATAGAAAACTGACATTAATGGTTAAAAAACCACCATTAAAAGTTGTTTTTCTACAAGATTTCACCCTTAACATTTTTAGCCATACTTTCCTTTTGTTTACCCATACATAACACATAAAAGTTTTTTTTACCCCTAAATAACTATTTTTACCCTTATTTAATTTCTATTTTCCCTTAGATAACTTTATTTTACCCTTACTTAACTTTTTTTCACCATTACTTAACTTTAGTATACCCTTACTTAACCTGTACAAGTTTCTATTTACCTTTACATACCTTTTTTTAATCTTACTTAACTTATGTTTACCCTTATATAATTGTTTACCCTTACTTGACTTTATTTTACCCTTAGATAACTTTATTTTACCCTTACTTAACTTTTTTTACCCTTAAATAACTTTCCTCCACCTCCAATGGCCTGAAGGCCTTAATTTTTTTTATTGATTTTGATAATCCACCTTTCAAGGGGTGAGGTGGAACCCTTACCAGGCTCCTAAGAATAACTATTACATGGCCTGTAGGCCCTAGATGAATTCATTGCCTATAGGCTTCAAACATTACATACAACCCAGACTAACTACTTAGAACTGCTCCTCCCCAGCATCTTCATCATGAAATCAGCTCTCTACCTTCACATGGTTGTTTGGCTAGGCTTTCCTGTGCATGAAAAGGCTTGTCATGATGGTAGGTGTCACATACTCTCATTCTTGCAATATGTTTAGCTTCTGCTATAGTGAAAGCTCCTTGCTCCTCCTCCTTCTGAATCTTGTTCCTTGTAGGTTGCCTAGTTATCATCTGCACTTAAGGTGGACTGAAGGCCTTGAGGTGGCCAGAAGGCCTTACTGACCCGACGGACTGGGTGGCCCGAAGGCTTTAAAGGACTCGGAGATCAAATCGGTGGCCCGAAGGCCCAAATGGGGGAATATTCCCGGCTGCTATAGTGCCAAACAGTGCCTGCTACAGTACCTGCTACAGTTCTACACAGTTCCTACTACATTACCTGCTACAGTACTTCTATAGTGCCTGCTACAGTACCCCCAGAAATTATCCTCCACCTGGATTTGATTCCGGGTCACTTGGATGCACTTAAGGAGTCCTCACCAACTGGGCTGAGGCTCATGTGCCTTAAATAACTTTTTTTTACCCTTAAATAACATGTACAAGTTTCTATTTACACTTACATAACTTTGTTTTACCCTTACTTAAACTTTTTTATGTTATATAGCTTGAGTTTACCCTTAAATTTTTTTTTACCCTTACATAACTTTATTTTACCCTTATATAACTTTAGTTTACCCTTACATAACTTTAGTTTACCCTTAACTTTGTTTTACCCTTACTTAACTTTAGTTTAACCTTGCATAACCTATATAAGTTTTTGTTTACCCTTATATAACTTTTTTTACCCTTACCTAACTTATGTTTACGATCATATAAATTTAAATTTCCATTAAATAAATTTTTTACATATACTTAACTTCTATTTACCCTTGCATAAATTTATTTTACCCCTATATAACTTTTTTTATCCTTACTTAACTTTAGTTTATTCTTACTTAACCTATACAACTTTATGGTGACCCTAACATAAATTTGTTTTAACATTACTTAAAATTCTATTTACTCAACTCTAATATACCCTTAAATAACTTTTTACTCTTACTTAACTTCTTTTTACCCTTACATAACTTTAGTTTACCCTTAATTAACTTTTTTTACCCTTAATCAACTTTTTTTACCCTTACATGACCCATGAAAGTTTATGTGTAACCATATATAACTTTTTTTTCATTTAATTAATTTCTTTACCCTTACATAACTTTAGTTTACCCTTTCATAACTTTTTTTTACCCTTAATTAACATCTTTTTACCCTTATATAAATTTAGTTTACCCTTACATAGCTTTTTTTACCCTTAATTTATGTTTACCCTCACATAACGTTTGTTTAGCCTTACCTAATTTTTTTAACGTTAACTTTTTTTACCCATACATAACTTTAGTTTAACATTACTTGACTTTTTTTATACTTAATTAAATTTTGTTTTCCCTTACATAACCCATAAAATTTTCTATTTACCCTTGAATAACTTTGTCTTACCCATACTTAACTTTGCTTTACCCTCACATAACTTTAGTTAACCCTTACATAACATTGGTTTACCCTTAAATAAATTTTATTTACCCTTACATAACATGAAAAATTTTCTATTTATACTTGCATAACTTTGTTTTACCCTTACACAACCTATGTTTACCCTTACTTAACTTTAGTTTATCCTTATATAACTTTTTTTACCCATACTTAATTCTTTTACCCTTAATTAAATTTATTTTACCCTTACTTAACCTATGAATGTTTTTTTACCCTTATATAACTTTGTTTTACCCTTAGTTAACTTAGTTTTACCCTTAAAAAACTTTAGTTTACTTTTACATAACATTTTCCCTTACTTAACTTATGTTTACCCTTACATAACTTTATTTTACCCTTAAATAACATTATTAATCCTTTTTTTTGTTTATATTTTTCCATTAATATAAGTACTATCGATAGTCCTTGTGTTCAAAAGATAAAATATATTTATTTAGAAATGAATTGGTAGAATATATGGTTTTAGAATGTATGCATACATCATAAATAAGTGACTTCCTATAAATTATTTAGTTAATTTTATCTATAAGTTTTTAGTTAATATCCTTATCATTTTTATCAGATACTTATTTAGTTAATTTTTTTAGATATCATGAAGAAATTATTTCATTCATTAATTGTTCTTTCTTTGTCTGTTTTATACTCTATTAAGATCATGAAATGATCATAGAAAAAATAATTCTTGACAAAGTCTTCAATAAAGATGATACCTTTAAGTACTATTGTTTCTCTTCATTTAGCTATTTATTCTTTATTTTATTTTTTTATGTTCAGTAGTATGTGTTTTCAGTTTATAAATGAATCAAAGTATGTTTTTTCAGTTTAAATTGACATTTTAGTTAAAAATACGGGACACACACAAAATTGAAAAAATAAAGTAATATTATTTTTATGCTTTAGGAAAATGATCTATAAGTCATTTTTTATGTGTAATAATAAATCTTACCTCAATATAATACATGGTGTGACTAGCATGACTTTAAATGATTATTTTCAATTTAAAAATGAAATTTTAGTGAAAAAAATGTGCCACTCACTTAGAACCAAGAAAACATGCTTAGATTGTCTTGATACTTTGGTAAAATGATCCTTAAGTAATTGTTTATGTGTAAAAATAAACCACACATCAATTCAATGCACGCTGTGATTGGTATGACTCAATGTGTGTGTTTCCATTTTAAAATGACATTTTAGTTAAAAAGACATGTGATATACTCAAAAATAAGAAAACACATTCAGATTATTTTGATACTATAGTACAATGATCCATAAGTCATTTTTGATGTATAGTAATCAGACACACCTCAATCTGATACATGGTGTGACAAGTATGACTCAAATTGTGTGGTTTTAGTTTAAAAATGAAATTTTAGTAAAAACGATATGTGACATAATCAAATTTGAGTAAAAAAATTCATATTATTTTAATACTTTTTAAAAATGATCTATAATTCATTTTTAATGTGTAGGAATCCTTTATACCTCAATCTGATACACGGTGTGACCGGCATGACTCGAAATTAGTGTTTTTAATTTAAAAATGGCAGTTTAGTTAAAAACATGTTTCAGTCACTAGAAATTGGGAAAATACACTCATACTATCTCGATGCTTTATGAAAATAATCATTATATGAACTTTGATGTGTAGGAATCAACTACACGTAAATATGATGCATGGTGTGACCAGTATTACTCAAAGTGAATGATTCCAATTTGAAATGACATTTTAGTTCTAAAGATGCGTGACATAGTCAAAACTAAGCAAACACATTCAAATTATTTTTATACTTTTATACATCCATTTATAAGTCATTTTTATGTGTAATAATCAACTTCACTTCAATCTAAAGAATAGTGTGACCAGAATTTCTCCAAAAGTGTGTTTTTATTAAAAAATGGCATTTTAGTTAGAAAGATGTATGACATACCAAAATCTGATATAATGCATTCTGACTATTTTGATACTTTAGGAAAATGATACATAAGTCATTTTTATTTATAAGAATTAGTCAAACCTCAATCTAATACACAATGTGACCGATATGACTCGAAATATGCGGTTTCTGTTTAAAAATGACATTTTAGTTAAAACATGTGTCACTCACTAAAAACCTAGAAAACAAGATTATATTTTCTTGATACTTTAGTAAAATAATCCATAAGTCATTTTTAATTTGTACGAGTTATCTGAATGTAAATATGATACACAGTGTGACCGATATGAATCAAAGAGCATGTTTTTAGTTTAAAAATGTTGTTTTAGTTAAAAACATTTTCTACTCCTTGAAAACCAAGAAAACAGACTCATATTGTCTTGAAATTTTAGGACAATGATCCTTACATCATTATTGATTTGTATGAATCGACCTCACATCAATCTGATGCTCAGTGTGATCGGTATGACTTAGAGTGGGTGTTTTTATTTAAAAATTGACATTTTAGTTTAAAAAACACATCACAAACTCAGAATTGAAAAAACACATTCTGATTTTTTTTTTATACTTTAGCAATATGATTCAAAAATAATTTTTGGTGTGTAAAAATTAATTGTACATCAATATGATAAATGGTGTCCCTAGGATGACTTGAAATATGTGTTTTTGGTTCAAAAATGACATTTTAGTTAAAAAGTCATGTGGCATACTCAAAATGGAGAAAACATATTCTCATTGTTTTGATACTTTAGGGTAATTACCCATAAGTCATTTTTGACTTGTATTAATCATTCATACCTCAATCTGATACATGGTGTGACCCATATGACTTCAAATGGGAGTTTTCAGTTGAAAAATTACATTTTAGTTAAAACTGTGTGTCTCTTACTTAAAACCAATAAAACACACTCAAATTACCTTGCTACTTCATTAAAAAAATACATAAGTCATTCATGACATGTAGGAATTATCCACATGTTAATCTGGAACACAGTGTGACCATTATGACTCAAAGTGTGTATTTTTAGTTTAAAATGACATTTTATTTAAAAAAACGTGTCACTCACTAAAAACCAAGAAAAAAACTCACATTTTCTTAGTGTTTTAGGTTAATGATCCTTAATTTCTTTTTTATATGCAGGAATCAACCACATGTTAATCCGACACATAGTGTTATCAGTATGACTCAAAGTTTGTGTTTTTATCTAAAATTGACATTTTAGTTCAAAGACATTGGATATGATCAAAATCGAAAAAATGAATTCAAATTGTTTTGATTTTTTAGTAAAATGATCCATAAATAATTTATAATGTTTAAAAATCATTCTCATCTCAATCTAAAACACATTGTGACCGATATGACTCAAAATGCGTGTCTTCAGTTTAAAAATGAAATTTTAGCAAAAAAAGACACATGATATACTCAAAACTGAGAAAACACATTAATATTTTTTATACTTTAGGTTAATAGTCCATAATTAATTTGTGACATGTAATATTCATCCACACCTTAATCTGATGCATGGTGTGACCAATATGACTTGAAATGTGTGATTTTAGTTTAAAAATTGCATTTTAGTTTAAAACATGTGTCACTCACTGAAAACCAATAAAACATTATCATATTGTCTTGATACTTTATAAAAATAATCCACATTACATTATTGATGTGTAGGAATCTATCTCATGTAAATTTGACGTATGATATAACTGGTATGACTGAAAGTGTGTGTTTTAAATTTTAAAGTGGAATTTTAGTTAAAAACATATGTCACTCACTAAAAACTTATCAAACACACTTTAAATGTCTTGATAATTTAGGAAAATGAATCTTAATTCAATTAAAATGTGTAGGAATCAATCACATGTTAATATAGCAGACAGTGTGGCTGATGTGACTCAAAGTTTTCATTTTTATTTAAAATTGACATTTTAGTTCAAAATACACGTGACATGCACAAAACCCAGAAAACACATTCATATTGTTTTTATCTTTTACTAAAATGATCCATAAGTCATTTGTGAAATGTATGAATTGGTTGTGTCTCAATATGCTACACAGTGTGATCAATATTACTCAAAGTGCATTTTCAGTTAAAAATTACATTTTTGTTTAAAAGATGCATGACATACTAAAAAATGATAAAATTCATTCATATTGTTTTTATAATCAAGGAAAATGATCCATAAATCATTTTTGACATATAAAAACCATCCATGACTCAATCTGATACATGGTGTGACCGGTATGACTCAAAATGTGTTCTTTCAATTTAAAAAACACATTTTAGTTAAAAACATTTGTTACTCACTAAAAACTGATGAAACACACTTATATTTTCTTAATACATAATAACAATTATCCATAAGTCATTTGTAATGTGTAAGAACTAGTCGCACATCAATCTGAGACATAATGTATATGGTGCACTCAAATTGCAAGCTTTTAGTTTAAAAATGAAATTTGAGTTTAAAATTTGTGTCACTCACTGAAAACCTAGAAAGTACACTATGATTATCTTGATACATTATGGAAATTCTCTTCAAGGCATTTTTTATCTGTAGGAATCAACCACCCATCAATCCAAAACATAGTACAACTGGTACGACTCAAAGTGTGCGTTTTTATTTAAAATTTACATTTTTGTTCAAAACACATGTCGCATACTTAAAACTAAGAAAATGCACTCAGATTTTCACGATACTTTAGGAAAATGATCCATAAATTTTTTATGACATGTAGGAATCAACCATATATTAATATGACACACGATGTGCCTAGTATGACTCTAGGTGTATGTTTTTAGTTTAACATTGATACTTTAGTTCAAAATATACCTCGCATACTTAAAATAAAGTAAATGTACTCAGATTGTCTTGATACTTTAGAAAAATGATCCATAATTCTTTTGTGACATGTAAAAATTAACCACACATTAATCCAACATGTTATGTGCCTAGAATGACTCAAATTATTATTTTTATTTTAAAAGTGATATTTTATTAATGTGTTGTTTCATATTTATGTTTAATTTATTTCTTTATAGTATTAGGAAAAAAAGAATTTTTTTTATACAGGTTCACTCTTTTATTTGAAGTAGGTTGGTTTGTTCGACAACTGGTATCATGGTTGGTCTCATTTGAGAGGGTGTCACGGGCCAAAGACAATATAATATTGATGTTTCTGAATTTTTTGATGTTTGTGATAAATTATATATAGAAATATAATTTTAAAAACCAATGTTTTAAATATATGTAATACATTGTTTTTTTCTTGTATTTATGATATAAATTTAATTTAAATTAAATTTCATATTTACTACTGCAGTGTGCTATAATTTTAGCATCACACAACTATAACATGAATTTTATGAGTGCTATTTATAGCACTGATAAAATGACCCTTCACCAGCATTAAAAATGCACTGATAAACAAGGTTATTTATCAGCATTAAAAATAGTGCTGATAAAGGCCCCCTTTATCGTCACTAAACTAGTGCTTATAAAGGAATTCCTTTATTGGTGATTTTTTAGCAATGTTGAAGACCCCTTTTATTAGTTCTATTTTTAGCAATGATAAAATTCATCAGGTTGTAAAAGTTCATACAACACACTACTATATAAGTGGCTTTAAAATCACTAGAAAAACCATTATCAGGGCTAAAAAAGTATTGTTTATCTAAGCACCATTAAAATTGGGACACTTTTATCAGCATTGGAAAAACACTAACAAAGGGGGTCCTTTATCAACACTAAAAAAATCACTGATAAAGGTGATCTTCTATCAGTTCTATTTTAACCCTGATAAAGTATTCCCTTTATGAGTTCTAAAAGTATCTTTGTTAAAGGTTTTCCTTTTGTAGTGTGGTGTTAAAATTACAACACACTATAGCTGCAAATACACCTATATATAAAAAATTCATAATTTACTGAAATAAAAATTACACCACAAATACAAGAAAAAATCACTATATTATAAACATTTCAAACATTTCTTTGTACAATTACATTAGCAAGTAATATCACAAACATTCAATAACATCGATGGTTTCATTATCTTTGGAACCTAAAACCCTCTAAAAAAACCCATCATGGCATCAGTTGCTAAAAAAACCACCCCAAATCAAGAAAAATAATCCAAATGTATAATATTTTTTTATGTTAGTAAAATTATAAATAAATAAATGAAACTTCAATATGAAACAATACACTAATAAAATGTCAGTTTTAAATAAAAGGACACACTTAGAGTCATAAAAATCACATCATGAATCAAATTGATTTGAATATGATTACTACATGTCAAAAATGACTTATTAATCATTTCCCAAAATCATCAAGACAATCCGAATGTGTTTTCATGGTTTAGAGTATGCCACATGTCTTTTTTACGAAATTGTCAATTTAAACTAAAAACAAGAACTCTGAGTCATACCGGTCATATAGTGTGTTGGTTTGATGTGAGAATGATTCCCACATGTCACAAATTACTCATGAATAATTTTCATAATGTACCAAGTAAATCTATGTGATTTTTATCAACTTTTTTGGGAGTGACACATGATTTGAACTAAATTGTCAATTTTAAACTGATAACAGACACTTTAAGTCATAAAGAGAATACCATGTATTGGATTGAGGTGTGGATGATTTAAACATTCCAAAAATGAATTGTGGATTTTTTTCCTAAAGTATAAAAACAATCTGGATGTGTTTTCTCAGTTTTGAGTATGTGACATGTGTTTTGAACTAAAATGTCAATTTCAAATAAAAGGACACACTTGGACCCATACCAATCACACTGTGTGTCGGATTGATGTGTGGTTGGTTACTACAAGTCATAAATGACTTAAGGATAATTTTACTAAAGTATAAAAACATTATGAAAATGTTTGATCAATTTTGTGTATGTTACATGTTATTTTTACTAAAATTTAAATTTAGAATGAAAACACGCACTTTGAGTCATATCGGTCACATCAAGTGTAAGTTGGATGTGATAATGATTCCGTTACATCAAAAATGATGTATAAATTATTATTCTAAATTATAAAGATAATCCGAGCATGTTTCTCATTTTTTTAGTGAGTGACACATGTTTTGAACTAAATTGTCAATTTTAAACTAATAATAGACAGTTTGAGTCATACTGGGAACACCGTGTATCAGATTGAGGTTAGGATGATTCCCACACATCAAAAATTACATGTGAATTGTTTTCATAATGAATCAAAACAATATTAATGTGTTATATTGGGTTTGAGTATATGATGTGTGTTTTGAACTAAGATGTCAATTTTAAATAAAAATACAAACATAGGGTCATACCGGTTACCCCATGCGCCAGATTGAAATAAATCTTATTCCTACATGTTAAAAATGGATTGAGGATAATTGTAATAAAGTATCAAGACAATATAAATGTGTTTTATTAGTTTTGAGTATGCCATGTGTCTTATTTACTAAAATATTGATTTATACTGAAAAAATGCACTTTGAGTCATACCGGTCACATCATGTGTCGGTTTGATATGAGACAGATTCCCACATATCAAAAATGACTTATGAATAGTTTTAATAAAGTATCATGAAAATTTTAGTGTGTTTTCTCATTTTTTATTGAGTGAAACATGTTTTTACCTAAATTTTATATTTTAAACAGATAAAAGACACTTTGAGTCATACTGGACACATCAGATATCAGATTTAGGTGAAGCTGACTATTAAATTTCAAAAATTATTTATGGGTAGTTATCCTAAAGTATAAAAAAAATATGAATTTTTTTTCTTGGTTTTGAGTTATGATGTGTGTTTTTATCTAAAATGTCAATTTTAAATAAAAAGACACACTTGGAGTCATACCAGTCACACCATGAACTAGATTTATGTGTGGCTGATTCCTACATGTAAAAAATGAATTAATGATAATTTCCAAAATTATCAAGATAATAGGAATGAATTTTCTTGGTTTTGAGTATGTCATGTGTCATTTTTAC
Source organism: Viscum album (assembly GCA_963277665.1). Taxonomy (NCBI): domain Eukaryota; kingdom Viridiplantae; phylum Streptophyta; class Magnoliopsida; order Santalales; family Viscaceae; genus Viscum; species Viscum album. Next base: position 642,339,415 of record OY728123.1, read on the forward strand.
TAAATTGACAATTTATACTAAAAACATGCACTTTGAGTCAAACTAGTTACACCATGTGTCAGTTTGATGTGAGACTGATTCATATATGTAAAAAATGAATTATGAATCATATTTTTGATGTATCAAGACAATCTGAGTGTGTTTTCTCTTTTTATAGTTAGTGGAACACATTTTGAACTAAATTACCTATTTAAAACTAATAACAAACACTTTGATTCATACTAAACACATCGTGTATCAGATTGAGGTGAAACTAACTATTACATGTCAAAAATGACGTATGGATTGTTTTCTTGAAGTATCAAAACAATATGAATGTTTTTATCAGTTTTTGATTATGTGATGTGTGTTTTGAACTAAAATGTAAATTTTAAATAAAAAGACGCTCTTAGAGTCTTACCGGCCACACCGTGTGCTATATTGATGTGTAGATGATTTTTATATATAAAAAATGACTTTAGGATCATTTTCCTAAATTATCAAGGAAATTCAAATGTTTTTTCTCAGTTTTGAGTATGACATGTGTATTTTTTACTAAAATGTCAATTTATATTGAAAACATGCACATTGAGACATATCGGTCACATCATGTGTTGGTTAGAAATGAGGTTGATTCGTATATGTAAAAAATGAATTATGAATATTTTTTATAAAGTATTAAGACAATATGATCACATTTTATTTGATTTTAGTGAGTAACATATGTTTTGAACTAAATTGTACATTTTAAAATAATAACATACATTTTTCGTCATACTAGGAACATCATGTATCAGATTGAGATGAGGATGAATCATACACATAAAAAATGGATTATGGACCGTTATCCTAAAGTAATAAAATAATATAAATGTGTTTTATTGGTTTTGAGTATTTGATGTGTGTTTTGAAATAAAATGTAAATTTTAATAAAAAGATGAACTTGGAGTCATTCTGGTCACACTATGCATCAGATTGGCCTGACGATTATTCCTACATGTAAAAATTACTTTAGAACCATTTTTCTAAAATAAAAAGACAATATAAATGTTTTATCTTGGTTTTGAGTCTATCACTTGTATTTTTTACTAAAATGTAAATTTAAACTAGAAACATGCAATTTGAGTCATACTAGTCACATTGTGTGTCGGTTTGAAATGAGAATAATTCCTAAACATGACAAATGACTTATGAATAATTTTCCTAAATTATTAATAAAAAATGATGGATTTTCTTATCTCTCAATAAGCGACAAAAATTTGGAACTACATTTTTTATTTTAAAATGATAGTGAATAATTTGAGTTATACCAGGAACACTTTGTATCAGATTGAGGTTTAGATGATTCCTACATGTCATAAATTACTTATGGATTATTTTCATAAATTATTAAAACATTGAAAATGATTTTTCATGTTTTGAGTATGATTTTGTGTTTGGAAATGAAATGTATTTTTTAAATATAAAGGACACTCTCGGAGTCATTCCAGTCTCATCGTGCATCATATTAATGTTAGGATAATTACTACATGTCACAAATATCTTAAGAATCATTTTTTTAAATTATAAAGACAATATTAATGATTTTACTTGGTTTTGAGTATGTCATGTGCATTTTTTTACTAAAATGTTAATTTAAACTAAAACCACACACATTGAGTCATACCAGTTACATCTTGTGTTGGTTTGATGTGAGACTAATTCTTAAATGTCTAAAATGACTTATGAATAATTTTCCTAAATTATTAAGATAATTTGAGTGCATTTTCTTCTTTTTTAGTGAGTGACACAATTTTTGAACTAAATTTTCAATTTAAAACTGATAAAAAAACATTTATTCATATTGGGAAAACCATGTATTCGATTGAGGTGGAGTAGATTCCAACACATAAAAAATGACTTATGTATCATTGTCCTAAAGTATTAAAAAATCTTAATGTTTCTTCTCAGTTTTTAGTATATGGTGTGTGTTTTGAAATAAAAGGTCAATTTTAAATAAAAGTAAATTCTTGGAGTCATACCAGTCACACCATGCATTGGATTGATGTGAGGCTGATTCCAACATATCAAAAATGACTTGATTATCATTTTACTAAATTATAAAAATATTATGAATTTTTTGCTCAATTTTGAGTATGTAATGCGTATTTTTTTACTAAAATGTCAATTTAAACTAAAAACACCCACTTTGAGTCATACCAGTCACATGATATGTCATTTTGATATGAGAGTGATTCTTAAACATAAAAAATGACATATGAATCGTTCTCAAAAAGTGAACTGACAATTCGAGTATATTTTCTTGGTTTTCAGTGAGTGAAACATGTTTTGAACTAAATTGTGAATTTTAAACTAATAATAAAAACTTTTGATACATACCAAGAACACCAGGTATCATATTAAAGTACGACATATTGTTACACATTAAAAATGATTTTTGGATCATTTTCCTAAAGTATCAGTGAAATCCAAATGTATTTTCTTGGTTTTGAGTATGTGACATGTTTTTTATGTAAATTTTAAACTAAAAACATTTACTTTGAGTCTTACTAGACACACCATGTATCAGATTGAGGTGTGGTTAATTACTACATATCACAAATGACTTATGGACATTATCCTAAAGTATCAAAACAATGTGAATATTATTTTATCAATTTTAAGTGTATAATGTGTTTATTTGAACTAAAATGTAAATTATAAAATTAAAATATACACTTCATGTCATACCATGCACATTGAGTATCATATTGAGGTGTGGATAATTGAGGCGTGGTTGATTCCCACACAAGTACAAGAAGCTTAGAACATGTTAGCAGTGCTTTCATATTGGGAACACCGTGTATTGGATTAAGGTGTGACTGATTCCTACACATCACAAATGAATTAGGAATCATTTTCCTAAAATATCAAAATAATTTGAATGTGTTTTCTCTATTGGAGTATATAAGATTTTTTTGAACTAAAATGTCAATTCTTAGCTAATAACATAAACTTAGAGTCCCATTGGGTATACCGTGTCTCAGATTGAGTTGTGGTAGATTCCTACACATCACACTGTGTCTTTTTATTCTTCAATGAATTAAAAATTCTAGGTTATCTAACTATATTGTTGTTTGATAACCTATAATGTTGAATACATTACAGATTAAAAAGAAAAGTGCATCATCATGAGTGTATCATCCTCATTGAGTGCATAATCATAGTACATGAGTGCATCATGAGAATATCATCCTTCTTCATGATCTCTATGAAAATTGTAAAAATAAGTATCATATAAAAATTAAAAGGAAAGTAACTAAAAAAAGGAGATAAAATGATGAGAAAATTCACTAAACAAGTAGTAAGAAGTCACCTCTTCATGATGTTTGTATACAATCTAATACGATGTATTCTTCCTATTAATTTATACAAAAATATTTTTTATTTTTTGAATACGAGGACTATCGAATGTCCTAATAGTACTACAAAAATATAAATAAACAAAGGATTAGTAAATATTTTAAATGAAATTTTAATTATCATCAGAAATACGTATTAGGGGATGCTGGTTTCTTGATCTAATATTATATCTTTCATAATTTTTTAGACATAATAACCACAATCCTTTCTATTAGTTTATTTCAGGAACTGTAAACATATTGAAAAAAATAAGTAATTTTTTATATGTGTTTTGATAGAGGAGTGTTATTATATATAATCTAATAATTTTCTATTTTAGAAGTATATAGTCTTTTTTACTCATGGACTGTCCTCATGCCATGATTTTGACGATATTTAAACATCACTATATCTTAATATAATTTTCATTAAAATAAAATATAAAATTTATATCTTGAAGTTTATTTATAAAATGTTACATATAGTGTATTGAAAATTGATAAAGGTCATCACGTGTGGCCGGTTTGTTGGGTATCCAAAAAATAAACCTTTTATCATCCAAATTGACTAAAATGAGAATCCATTGCTACCTAAAACCAAAAAATAATAATTAATGAAAATATATTTGATATGATTAAATTATATAGTTTTACCCCTACATCATGTGCATTAAGAAGTGTCTTTCATCTCTAAGTTCTATTTCAAAAATTATGTCCATTTTATCTACAATTCATTTATATTGTTTTGGTTCCAATGAGAATAGTTGTGTAGAAGTGTTGTGGGGACTAATAAGTCCAAATTTTTATCCATAGGGTTTTCCCTTAAAATAGTATTGATATATACGTGAAAAAAATTATTAATAGTATTTATTCATGATTAACATTTTAGATTATCTATTGGACAAAAAAATCATGAAAAAACACCTCATGTATACATTTACAACTAAGACTCCTATCCATTCATGCTTGAAGATTTCATTTACATTCTCAAGACCTATATAGTCTATAATGGACTCTACATACATATATTATTAAAAATCAATTATGGTCATATCACCACTTACTAACATTGTATCCTCATGAACCTTTAATATTAATAAATGCTGATGTTAAATGAGTGGCGTAAAAGTAATTTGTAAAGATCTCTTCAATTATTTGGTTGGTCCTTTAGTTTTTTTATTCAACTTATATTTCTCCACCTTCACTTTTTACATCTATAATTAAATTCATTAGTTCAAAACTTTTTTCATTAATTGTTAAATGTTTTTCATGAAAAATAAATTGGAAATGAATACCTCCTTGTCGACATATATTTTTACAATATCTGATGACTATGATACAAAATTTTTAATAGATTTCTCTACTGTATGAATACTAACATCATCATGTAGAATAAGGTAGTTTGACACTCAGATCATGAGCTACAAGAATCCCCACTCTCACATGAACTATTAGAAGCTGTTTTTTTAGAATATATCATTATATATTGTACACGGTACCCCTCACAATGGGGCAATGGGTGGATGTTGATAGATATAAATCAAAATCATTTTCTTCTTGTAGAATATCAGTACAGGAAAGGTATCAGTGTCTACGTGATTCAATTTTTATAGAAATAATAATGAAAATATTGATTACCTATTCTAATATAGCTCTTTGAGGGGAATGGATCACCTACAAATTTTTGGGGGTGGGGGGGATCTTCATGTAGCATTTTTTCTTATGTTGTTTCTTCTCTTTGATTCCTTACCATTACATTTTATAAAAAATATAACTTCCAATTATGTTTTTATTCTAGAGAATCTAATCATTACTGAACCCCTTTCATTTTCTTGTATTTATCCCTAGATTCATTTATTTTCTCCAAATATGTTCAGGGTGACACCCCAAAACCTACACCTCTAATGCATATATACAATTCTAGAAGCTTTTAGGTTGTTAATATTAGTTTTTCATTGGGTACATTTGATAATGATCCATGTGTCTAAATAAGATAAAAATATAGTAAAATAATTAATCATTATTATGTAATATCGATTTAAAAAAAATATTATTATTATGTCATACATACACATGCTTCTCACACTTTTTATGTGTTTTCATCTATTAGTATCTCATATTTATTTACATGTTACTCCTTCCATATAACAATATGTTTGATATAAGTGCATTTGGATTTTGATTAAAAAATATGCATATAAACAAAGTAATATAATTATGTGGTTGTTTCATGTCACATAAAATTATTATGGTAGATTTAAAATACATACCATTTTTTCAAGTAAAATTTACCCCATAATTGCATTAAAATAGTATTGTTTAGGTTTTATTGCACATTAGTTATTTTTAGCACTCGGTTATTATTTCATAAATTAAAAATTATTAATCTAATATATTAATACATGTATTTTCAATAATTGTATTACCAGTCACAATGTGCCTAGAAATATGTCTCCTCATGATGAACATTAAACACATCCCATGTTTATTGATTTATCATGTGTGAATACATATGTGGTGGGTGAGGGTTTATTTTCCATTCAAAATCTTTGGGATGATACTTAATAAGAATTGTTTGAAATCCTATATGATCCATTCCAATGAGAATTAATACAAATTTTATTCAGGAGTCATCTACTATAAATTCACTCTGTAATGGATAATGAAGACTAAATAAACATTTTGTTATTTTTTAGTAAAATAAATAAATTATATCATAATGTTACTCTAATATCTTCCCAAATTAGTGTCTTAAGTTTGGACAAAACACTGTTCAACTAATATACATCAATCAGAATGTGCATTCAAGTGGTGAGCCCAATGTAACTACAGAACGTGGCCTTATTGGGGGTTAATTGGTTGGTTGTCTATATTTCATCCAACCTTGAATTTTATTCCTTTTTTTCTCTCCATAATAATTTTTACTAACACTGTCGGGACATAGTTTGTGAACTGTCTACTATTTACTCAGCTTAAACATTGTCAATATGTTGTTCCACTAGATTGGTAGCATCATCATGTGTATAAGGTTATTGTTATTATACATTGGAAACACTAACATGTTAAGAAAAATATTGTTCCTTAGGATTGGGAGCGTCGACATATGCAGAAGTCATTATCTACAGAAGTGGTTGAATGTTTAACTTAGATTACCTTAATATAGGAGTGAACAGATAATAATATGAGGTAATGAAATGTACATTACAAAAAAATATGAACTAATTATTGAACTCCCTTTTTTTAAAGTTTGAAGGGATTTGAACAGTCTATCAAGTATTTAAATACCCTAATTATGGTCTCCTATAACATACAAGAACCAATTTACATTGGTATCACAAGGAAATTGTTACAACATCCCAATAAATGGTTCATCCTCAGATGAATTGATATCTAACCCTTCAGTGGTTTTGGGCGATAATAGAATAATTTAACACTTTCATTTTGTAGGATATAGAACATAAAATACTTGTACTACCTATGATGGAATTATAAATGGTTTATACTTGTACCCTTCCTTACTCAAATCGAGTTTCATGAATCTCAATTCATAACTTAAATCATGTTATCAACCCAATTCCATTGAAAAATAGGCACTTAGAATGTTTTATAATCTAAATCATATATTGATTAAATAATTCCAAAGTAAGACATATTTGAATTTATTGGGATTCTATCATTGGTACCAAATACATGTATCACTTTAGCCACTAGTGTAACTATAATATTTTTATTGGTAATATATTTTTAATGTTTATTTCTGTATAACATATAACAAGTAATTTAATAACCATTATATGATAATACATGAACACTTAGTCCTTTGGATAGCCATAAAAATAATTCTGAAATTTAATTAGAATTTTCATTTGAATACTTAAAAATATTGTCTCAAAACCATCCTATAAACTATTTATTATGTGTATTTGATATCTAGTTTTCATCCCTTGATGGATTCAAATGATTAAGAATTACTTTTTTGATTTCAAAATACGGTGTAACCTCTAAAATACTTTGAAAAAACCTAATGGTGGTCCATATACTTCTCTATAATATTAATTGTGACAATATATATTCTGAAAATTACTTCAACAACAAGTCTTCTAGTGTGGTGAGTGCTTTACACACTAGACAGGTAGTTAGTAAAAAATTCAATAGCTTCCTCAACAACATATCGCTCCACAATACAACCTTCTTTAAAACTTAGATTTTTGACATACCCTTTTAAAATATTCATATATTGTTAAATAGGTTACATACATCTATAATTTATAGGACCACATAGTTGAATCTATCTTACCAAGTGAACCATCATTTCAAATAATGTTGGTAAGAAGAAAATCTCCAATTCACATAATATGATAGAAATTTCCTTTTCCATAGTTAGAAATTTCATTGGGTCTATAAATTTTTTGCATATAGATTTGAAAAATAAGCAAATATTGTTTAATTTATGATGAAAATTCTTGGTCAAAATGAAGCGTAAAGCTACAATAATTGGATATTGAATCAAAACATGATATCCAGGTGATTTAAAACTATTTAAATTTTAATCAATCATTGAAATGATATTCATAATATCTAATGAATACCCCTATGGAGCCTTGACATCATTCAAGAAGTTTTAAAACTGATATCTCTTTTTCCTAGAAAGAGTATAAATAGCTGGAGGAAGAAAATTGTAGTTTTTCACTCTTCACTGACACCAACTCATCTTGTATTCCCATTTTAATCATGTACAACCTTGAATTAATTCTATAATTTTTTTCATGTTTATTTACTAACATGTTAATGGAGCTATCACATACATTTTTCTCAACATTCATGATATCAAGAAAGTTCCCGATGTACAAAAAATTACCGTATGGTAATTAAAAACAAAAATGATCACTTTCTCCAACCACATTTTGAAAACAAAATTGAAAAAGTTTTAACAAAGTCAGTGTATATATCTTTTAATTTATCAAATAGTTTATCACCTGTTAGTGGATATGGTGTTGTAAGTTCTTCTAAACTCTCATGAAAAGATTTCATCCAAGATTGATACTTATTTCATTGGGGTAGAAATATGAGATATCCTAGAAACACATTTTTCAATGAATGTTTCAACTTAATTGATTGTATACCTATTTCAAAAATGGGAAACCCTTGAGTTCCTTTAATGATATATTTTGTAAAATTTACATAAGAAATAATTTCACTTATTATCCCATAAAACATAGCCCTAAATTTTAAATATTAATTTTTGTAAGCATCATACAATGTAACATCTGGATCCCACAACTTATGGACTCTATTTTGAGTGGGGAGAAAATGGAAACTTTCAAGGATATTGTTTTTACTGAGAAGGCCGATCAGGTTTTCTTTACTGCTTCGACCTCAAGACAATTAAATGTGTTTGATTATAGTATGATCCTTTAGCTTGGAGGGGATCACGATGAATGGGATGCCCAATTTTGGTTCAAAGAGGTACCAACCAATATGAATTTCCTGGTTTAGAGGGCGTGGAATCATGCATTAGTGACGAAGGACAATGTTAAGAAGAAGGGGATCTCCATGGCCTCATGCCAATACTGTTGTATTAACCCTCAATCAGAGTCATCTCTTCACCAGTTTATCAGGAGTGAATGGGAAATCATATTGTGGTTGATTATGGTAAATTGGGGTCATTTTAATTCCTCCTTCACCTCCATATAGGACTTTCTCCTTGTCTGGTTTGTGGAAGAGAGAAACCAAGAAATGGAACTCAAGAGCCGGGGCATCATTGTGATTTCAATTTTCTGGACATTATTGGAAGTATGGAACAAGGTTAGGACAGAGCTGTGACCTTCGTTGCATTTATCCATGTTAGAATGATGGGGATGATTTATGAGTTAGGCTCACTGGTTGAAGGTGTAAAAAATCCACCTATTTTTTGCAGATTACTCAACAGGACAATTGCTCTATCCAATTCTCAAGTCAGCTGGATCAGATGGAGGCCACCGCTCTATGGTTATAAGCTTAATGTGGATGGTTCTTTTGTGAATGGAAAAATGCGTGGGGGTGGACTGTAGAAGGATGTGTATGGTTTGGTGATGTTCTCCTTCATCAGTTTTTATGGTATGGGGAGTTCGCTGGGTGTGGAGTTGAAAGCGATTCACACCAGTTTCGTGCTTTGTAATAACTTAATATTGATGTGATTAGAGGTGGAGTCTGATACTGAAACTGTTGTACATTCCATAAATGGACAAGTGAATCCTCCCTGGAACCTGTCCTACCTTGTTCTCAGTTTCTACTTGGAGATTATACATGGTTTCTATGTTTGGTATGTGCATAGGGAGGCCAATTTTGCTGTAGATGCTCTCTCTCGGGGGAGTAACCAGAAGGATCCTTTGATCATTTTTTCTAGTTTGGGCTCACTACCCAAGGAATTTAATAATTTTTACAAAGGGATTCCCTTGGTTTGCATCATTTTAGGCCTCTATGACGTTTTCCTTTTTTAATGGAAAGTTTTTCCATATTTGAATAATAATAAAAAATCAATTATCGATCGATTAGATAATAAAAATTTTGATAGGGCCCAATCACATGATCTTGAGAACTCAATGATAGAAGAAGATATTTATTTAAATTAAATGAACTATATGTCTCGATCTTGTATTCCCATGTTCCATTCCTATTTCATACAGTTCACAGTTCATCAAAGGGGCCTTTTAACAACCCATGTTAAGCAATTAAATTTATTAAACAAAATACGTCACTTTAAAAAATTACATTTCTTGGATAAAAGTAAATAAATTCAAACAACCAAATAGGAATAAAAAACAATCACTATCATCATAATAATGATTTAAACAATTAAATCACCTTTTATAGAATATGGCATGAATGTAAAACAAACCAACTAGGCCATTATAATTTTAAATGACTATCAACTAGTGAAAATTCCATTTTGATTGTACCATTTTTAAGAACAACATTTAAAATCCATGTTCAAGATATGAAATAATGTATCTATATTTAGATTTATGTAATAATCATTTAATTAATTTATTAAAATTAAATGAAAAAAATTCTTCTTCAGTATGGTAAAGAACTTTATAAATCAACTATAATTTTCATTAACTAAAAAAATCCATTGAGCCTGCATCAAGAACCTTTAAACGAATTCAAGTACCATTAATTGATAGATAGTGAAAGCAATATCAAGAAGATAAAATAGTGTTAAATACTAAGCATGTATGGTAGTAGGTTGGATTTCAAAAATTGTAGAGGAGTCAAGAATTACAATGCTCATTATGTTGTATTGATTTTTTTATCTACGCTAGTGTTGGAGCAATGACATATCTTGTATCGACATAGTTGTACTTAGTTGGTGGTGATATAAGATGTGTTGGGTTGTCATATAATATAATCTTATTATGACATGTAAGAAATTTATGCCACCATTGTTTTGGTTACATCATAGCGTTAAGTTCATTTGTATATGATAGTTCATTCAACATCCATAATCCATGGGCATAACCCATGTGATTATTGCATATCAAATGTGTACAATATATAAGAAATCAGTATCCAGAAAAAATATATATAATAGTAATATTAAAAAATATTAAAAAAAATATAAAAACTTATTAATGTCATAACAAGAAAAAAATTTTAAGAAGAAAATTAAAACAAAAAGTAGAGAATATATATAAATAGTATGTGTATAAGTATCAAAAGTATCATGAAATAATTTTTATCAAGTTCTATAAATATAAAAGATTGTAACAAATCAGACAAACTAAATTAAACCCATTTCTTAATTCCTCTAAAATTATAAAAAAATAAGAAGATATTAAAATTATTGGGGTTCTTCTTCCTAGTAATGGAAGGAAATGGGAAAAATTGTTTGATTTTAATACATGGGAGTAGGATATATACTTTTAACTTGGTGCTTATTACCATCTGTGCAATGAAAAAACTCTTCCTACTTATCATTTTTAGTCACCATTTTACATGATAAGTTGGTATGTTTAAGACATCCATGCAATCATAGTAAAAAATAATGATGAATGAGTGAAAATGAATGTGATGGTGAGGGAAAGGGTGAACCAACAATGGATCAAGACAAGGGAGATTGGGTGGAGAATCAATGAGGTAGATTGAGCACAAATAAGAATGTTGCATACACCGTTAAAACCATTTTTAAAAATTATAAAAAAAACAAAGGTGTTTGAGGGGGAGTGATGGATCACAAGTGATTACATACCTTGGCTTTTGAAGGTGTTGATTCTTACAAAATGATTGAGAGATAGAGATAGAATAGATTCGATTAAGTGAGATCTTGAATAGAGTGAGTGATAAGAAATATTTTAGTATTATATTTAAAAAAATCAGGAAGTATTTTATTAGTACTCTAAAAAAACACTGATAAAACATATAGTTATCAACAGTAAACTTCTAATGGTGATAAAGATGCAATTTTAATAATATAATTAATAAAATTAAAATATTTAAAGGAATAAAATTATAAATAAATATAAATGTATATAATTATATATAAAATTTTAAATAATTATAAATATTTATTTATAAATATAATTATAAATAAATAATTATTTATATAATTAAAAATATATTAAATGAATTGTAAATATGTATTTATAAATATAATTATAGATATATATTTATAAATATTTGTATATAATTATATAAATATATATTTACATATTTATATATATACTCAAAATGGTGTAAACCATGGGTTGAAACCCATGATCCTGAAATTTATTGAAAATAAAACAGGTGCAAAAGAGTAGGGGAATATGTTATGTAGAGAACAATGATAGGACACCTCTACAAGTATTAATGCAGACATCTTCCCAAGATAAATTAGTAGATTATTCATTTATTGAAAATAGATCAACTACCACCCCTTCCTCTTGGGTAAAAACCCCTCCTCTAGGTTTTAGGCCTTTTCCATGTCTTATCCTCATTCGCTTGAGATTCATTGTTCATTAGGGTGGGAACCACAAGAGGTAAGAGATAATGTTCCACTTCCATTCCTGAGGCCTCTAATATTATCTTCAAATCAAATCAATTCATTAAATTGATAGTCTCGGTGGTTGATATTTTTCTATCAACTTGGATATGCCTAAGAGTGTTTCCAAATTCCTCAAAAAACCTCCTTATTGTAATATATATTAAAAATTTCAGTCAGGGTATGTACCTTAAATTAGGTGGGATACTCATTGTTTTGGAATTCAAACAATCACTTACCACCTCCAGGTCCTGTCCATGCCCACCATTGTGACCCACTTTACTAATCTAAATTGTGATTTCAGCATTCTATACCAACTAAGATGAAGGATCAGAAGAATTGGTTAGTGTGAACTGCTAGTCCTTTCCAACTGTTCCATTAGGGGAATGAGACACAACATCATCATGGGTGATATAATCCCCTCTCTGAACATCTCCCCATAGTGGTGAGGCCCAAATGAGTAGAGATAGATAGCGTTGTAGGCAATTTCCCCTCTACCTCCTTGTTGGAAGAAGATTCTCCAAGGGTCTTGTAGAATGTGAATCCACTATTACAGATAAGGAATAATTACAAAAGATTTTTCTTTCCCTTGATATTGGATTACATCATGAATCATACATCCATCATATCAGTACAATATAAACCAACTTCATTATCAACTTATTCGTAGTCATCTAGCCCCACCTCTTTAGTGTTCTGTGGTGAAGCATTAAGGACAATGGCCTATTGATCCTCTTCATCACCATGCAGGCAGTCTTCGTGGTCCCTAATAGAATGATCGACTATCTAAACAGGATCCCATTTATTTATTGGAATCTTTAGCTTACATTTCTCCACACAATGCTTAGACTTCTTGAATTTTGTACATCTATCAACCTTTCCCTTTATTAGAGACTCAACATAAGATGTTATGACAACATTTCTAATATCGATATGATTAATGACCATTTCTGAGTTCTATTGAACATAAGAAGCATTATCCTTCTACTTTTACCTACAAAATTTGTATGAATGTTCATATCTCTTTCATAAATAACACAATAAGTTTATATGACATTTTTCGGCAACATGCCTAATTCATTTGCAGCTCGAGCAAAGACCAGGAACTCTCTCATACTAAATTTTCAAATCAAGCCTAAAATTAGAAGAAATAAACACAATAGTCTTGATAATAAGAGAATAAATATTAACCTCAGATATAATTTTGGTGAAATATCCATACCATGCACGTCCGTCCTTTATCTCAAACATGATATGAATAACAATGACTCACTTGATATCCCAAAAGATCTGGGGATACCAAAAAAACCATCTGAGGCCAAGAATACAGATCAAAATTTTTATAACTAATGTTTTGGACAGAATTTGGTCAAATAGTGGATCCAAATCCTATATTTTAATAAATCTTTGATTATGAGAAACACTACCAATGCCTGATTCTTTGTCCTTGTATTAATTCAACAAGACAAAAATATGAAAACAACCATTACCAATTAACGCGATATTCTAAACTCTAAAACCCCAAACCTGAGTTAGCTGATTCCTTAATCCTTCGAGGTTCCAGGGATTTTTCCTCTTCAGAATAATTAGATAAGCGAGAATAAAAAAAAATTCACTCCTTAAAAACCTTAAAGATCTCTTAGACAAAAGAAAGGGATCCATTTTATGTAATCCATTTATTTGGGGCTTTGATATCATCCTTAAGACCGGAGAGGAAATTTTGTTGACCCTCATGGACAAATGATAGAATTTTTTTCCCGCCATTAGAAGTTTATTTCTCTTCAACTATTTCATCCAAAGCTAGAGTTGAGGCATCCCACTCTAGTTTATCATCAAAATTATTTAGCAGACCAATGAATACATATTTTGGATAAAAAAACTAGTCTAGATCGATTGATTTGGCCATCTGAAAACCTAGTCTCCATGGATTATTAATGATAGAAACACCCAAGACATTCTTCCCCCATATTTTATTCACACACATATATATATATGTAATTATATAATTATATATATTTATCAATATACAAAAATATATAATTATAAATATAATTAATATATTTATCATTTAAATATATTTTTTATAATTTTATATTTATTTAAATATATATATAATTATAGTTATAAATAAATATATTAGACTAGGAGAGATTCTCTCCCTAACTCTTGATGGAGATTAGGGATTCCTTCTCATGGTGTCCTCGACTCTTTTCTCTATGGTTTAAACCTTTCTCAGTCAAGGTCGATTCAACTCCCACAAGGCTACTAGTTCTAGATTGGAAAGTCGGATGTAGTTTGTGGAAGATCTACAGTGGTTGTTTCAACTATGGAAAATTCCATTAATTAGTCATTCTCTCTCTATAAATGGTATATCCCCGGTGGACTTAAACATAATGGAAATTTGGATCCTGTTAAGGATGGCCTAAATTTTTCCTCAGAGCACCGTAAAATTGGTAATCATTCCTTTTTGAACATATTTTTTTTCAAGGGGATCAAATCGATGGAAAATTGAGGTCCGGGTAGCAAGAATTTAAAATATTTGGGGTTTCAGAAATTGGAAGTATGTTTAATTGGGAAGTTTTTTTTTCATATTCTTTTCCCTTATGAGGATCTGAATATGAGGGCTTGGGGTTTTGATTTGAAAAATATCAAGATAAAATTTTTACACATCAGGGACCAAGATCAGAATTTCAATCTATTGGAGGTGAGTAACACCTCTGTTTAGCTATGGATTAGGGTTTATGGATTAAATTTGGTGCTTTGGAAGCCTAAGATATTATAAAATATTCAAAAAAAACATTGGTATTTTGATAAAACAAGATAAAGAAACTGAGATTGATAGATTTGGTCATTACACTCAGTTCTTATTTAAAATTTACTTGGGATCCACTTTAGTTGATATAGTAATTCTTTTGTCTGATGATGATGAGTTTGAATTGTATATTGAGTATGAAAAATTCCCCCGATTCTACCATAATTGTAATGTCATAATTCATGATATTCTAAACTGTAATAGATTGTTTATCTGTGCTTATTACACTATTCTAAGACATGATGGAAGTTCATGTTCTAAAAAAGGATAAGTTATAAAGACCCATTGAACATTTTGGTATGAATAATTCTTAGAGTTCTATACTTTAGGATGGAGGAGTGAACAATAAGGTGAGTGAGTTTGGATACAGTCTTGAACATGAATATGGGCATAAGTTGGGAATACAATCAGCCTTTCTGAATGGGGATAGTCCTATGGATATTTTTCATGCTAATTTCCATGTTCGAGAAGTGTCCACACACATGGAAAAATCTCTTCTTGAGAAGTAATGATCCGCTACTCTGGTAGTTTCAAGTAATCACAACTGGTCTGCCCCTGCTAGTGTGAGAGAAAGAGACCTTAATTGGAAAATGCTATGAGATATTGGGATAAAATTGTTTAATAGGGGTAGGTTGTTGAAGGAAAATCATATAATTAAGTGATTTCACAATAGAGTGTTGTTTAGAAACTTATTCAAAAGAAAATTATTAATTATAGAGCCTGCAAAGGAAAGAATAAAATGGTTGATGAGGCACATTTATGCTCAAAGCCTAGGGATGTAATTTAGGTCAAATAATTGAATGATGCTATACTGGAGAAGGGGCTGTCCAAGAATTTTGATACTGCTTTCTTGATTCTAAGGCCATATAAGACACTTTTGGTTGGACCAGATGATGTGAGCACTAAGAACCTGGTATATGTATATTCCTCTCATGATAATCATAATGTTTTTTATTGTATGGTGGTTCACTCTATAAGAGGTCACCTTCCTACTATTGTTAATACAGAGGATACAACTTACTTGAACTATTCTAGTGATGATTTGGTTAATGGTATTGAGAGTGAGGATGCATAATTGACCATGAAAAATGAATTTGATCATGAATTGTAGTAGGATAATATACTTTCCACTACAAAATAAAAAGTTAAGATTGAAATGTTCTATTTTGTTTCAAAAAGTAGAAATTTATCTCCAAATGGTCCTGTCTAGGTTTAAAAAAATCTTAGGTACAATTTTCAATATTAGTGAGGTGGAAATCCACAATATTAAGGAGATGGGGAGTACTAATGGTGTGGGTGTCACTGGTGGAAATGGAGAGGAGGTTTATACAGACAAGGGTGAGCTTCAAGTAAGAGAGCACTCACCTAGTTTTCTTGAAATTTTACAAAGATACAATAGAAAATATGTTTTCCTTGAGGAATTTAGAAATTATCATAAAATACGAGTTGAAGTAAAATCCCTAAGAATTGAGGATTTTTTCGCAAAGATCATCCCTCATCTAAAGATTTTACTAGAGAGTTCAGGTCTAGCTGGTGAACAATATCCTCTCCCTCTTGAGGATCCCACTCCACTGGGTGAAAATTTTAACCTTTAGGTTGATGATGAAAATACATGAAAAAAACCTAATACTTGAAGGAGGGTCCGTTATCTTGAGGGTGATGTTCGATCTTAGTTTACAAGATGAAACATTTTCTCTTGTTTATAGGGTAGTTGCCTACCTTACTTTGTGGTAGTTATTTTTCAACTTTTCCACATCTATATCCTTTATACTTTGTAATTTATTCTTGTTTTATTTTTAATAAATTTTGAGATCAATGGATATATCCCATTACTAATAGTCATGTTGCGGCACCTATGGATTTTCATCATTCAAAAAATGTACCTCTGCAGGATGTAGTGGATAAAAAGAATGAGCGTGCTATGAAAAAAATGAAAAAATGATTTAGTGGATGAGGAGGAATATCATTTGGTTACCCATAGGAAATCCAGTATGAAAACATCCTTTGTAGTCAAATAAAATAATGAATAATATTGAATTGAGGATGTAGTGGCCGACCTAGTGTTTGGTGTTATGCTGGTAGAGAATGTGATAACTAAGAAGCTCTCCATTGTCCCATCAAACCCTGATTTGAGTAATTTTTATTTGATTGATATTTTAAATAGGTCCATGAGTAGGGATGTCTTCCATGAATAATTTGGTATAGTTATTGAGGAAATGAGTAACTCTTAGGATGACTCTGGTTCTCTTTTAAAAACAATCTTCCACTGGTGTTCAAGATACTGAGACTCATGTTGAGCATGATTATTTTTGGTAGGCTCCTAGGAAATGGAAGTGAGGAGGACATTCTAGAGGAAGGGGTGGATCCTGAGAAAGGGGCGGAAGATATAAAATTAGGTGACTCGATGATTTTTTATTCTTTGGTGGCACTACAACTTTTATTGTATTTCTTTCCTTATTTACTTTCTTTTTATTAATAAATTTGGTTGGACCATGGGTTTTAACCCATGGTTCACACCTTTATAGTTATATATATATAAATACAAATATAATAAATATAATTATTATAATTTCATAATTAATTAAATAAATATTTATTTATAATTATAATTATAATTATAAATAAATATATTTTAAAATATTTATATATAATTATATATAAATTTATATAATTATATATACCAAAGTGGTGAAAACCATGAGAAAGCCCATGGTCCCTAATTTTTTAAAAAACAAGATGAAGTAAAAGTAATAAAGATGAAGAGGTAAAAGGAAAAACATGTCCAAATATAGTAAGAAAAAAAAGCATTTGTTCATCTTCTTTTACCTCCCCTTCCTCAGGGGTTCGGACCTCTTTTCCATATTGGAGTGATCCATGTATTTGGATCAACCATATTTCTTCCAATCAAGAGTTTATTATGAGTCACCTATGAGTTAGTGTCTATTTCATTGATGTCAAGCATAACCTCTTTGCATCCTCTAACTTCCACTTCAACTACCAAAGGTGATTTTTAAATCACTCTATGTTCATATTGATCAATTTTTATCTCTTATTGGGGATGGCATCACCCCATGGATCTCCTCTTTTCTAGATGCGATCGAGACACCTTTGCAGGCTTGAACATGCCAGAGTCGCATATCTTACAGGAACCTCCTTTGGATGATTCAAAATATCTTCATACATAGAACCAACATCACCTAAAATTATTGAGGGACCAATGAAGATGTCCTTTGAATTGAATAACTGATCAAGATCAATCACCATGGAAGCAGAATCCTATTTCCCATATTGGTTTTGAGAGAGAGAGACTCTTGAAACCTCACATACTCCATCCTTCCCACCTATAGTTTTATATAATTATATATATAATTATATATATTTATTAATATATAAATATATATAATTATAAATATAATAAATATATTTATTATTTAAATATATTTATTATAATTTTATAGTTATTTAATTTTTTTAAAATTATAATTAGAAATAAAATTGTAGATAACTTGGAGATATGGGGTTCGGTAAGAGCTCTCCTCATGATGACATAAATGGTGAATAAAACCTACTTCATTGATGGCCTCCCCCATGATGCTTTAGATCTGGAGGAACTCCTCACTAGTGGATGTTGGAATGAGCGGTCTTGCAAATGTGATGTCCTAGAGAATGAGTCTTTTGATGTGAATCATCTAAAGGAAGCCGATGGTTCTCATTTGTTCTCTTATTATAGAGATTCGATTATTGGAATAATTATCAATAAGGGATCCATGGTTCATGTTTAGGATAACTCTAATGCAGTCTATGAAAGACTACTGATGTACAAAAATTTGATTTTTTTAAAGCTGGATCTTCCTCAGGGTGAAAATTTGTGGCATCAGGACAACCTGATATGTAGAATATCTGCCTCATGGGGTTTTTATAATTAGAATTATGTCTATCTTGGATGTGGGTTCTATCATGGACTATTTCCCTATGAGGATATTAAATTGAAGTCTTGGACCCATGGTTCACAGTTTCTCAAGTCTAGTTTGTTATGTGTTCATGGATGGTTATACAAATTCAATTTATCCAATGTCAAGATCACTTATTCGTGGGTATATATTCAACTGTATGGACTCAACTTGATTATGTGGTATCCGAAAATCCTCCATGAAATCGAAACATCAACAGGAATCCCTATTTTCCTTGATCAAAAGTCCAAAATGGTAATATTTAGAAATTATGCCAGAATACTGGTTAAAATTGATGTAAGTGTAACTCATATTGACAAGGTGGTTTTATCTACCCATGATGATGATATTAACCTGATTAGAGTATGAAAGGGTTCCTCATATATATTATGTATGTAACTTGATTGGGAAACATAAAGATTCTTGTCGAAGAGTTATAAAATGGGAATTTTGTAAAATATATTCTTTATTTGGTTTTTCTAATTGGAACTATGTCTCTCTTGTATGTGGTTTCAATCATTGACTGTTTATCTATGAGGATATCAAACTGAAGTATTGGACCCATGGTTCACTATTTCTCAAGTTAGGTTTGTTTTGTGTTCGTGAATGGTCATACGACTTCAATTTTTCAAATGTCAAGAACACTTCTGCCTGGGTATGGATTCGACTATATGGATTCAACTGGATTTTATGGCATTCAAAAATCCTCCAAAACATCTAAACATCAATAGGCCTCCCTAGTTTCCTTGATCAGAATACTGAAATGGTATTATTTATCCATTATGCCAGAATACTGGTTAAAATTGATGTAAGTGTAACTCATATTGACAAGGTGGTTTTATGTACCCAAGATGACGGGATTAACCTGAGTGTAGTATGAAAAGGTGCCTCATATATGTGTGTTATGAAACTCAATTGGAAACATAAATATCCTTTTTGAAGAGATATCAAATTCTTGAAATGTGTTATTTGAGAGAACCAAAAAAATGATCACCAAAGACCTATATAAGTGGATTCTTTAATGAAACAAGAGGATGGTGCTCCAGGGACATCTATTCAAGGGGGGAGAATATTTATGGCACCTATTATGCCAAAATTTTGAATCAAGTTTTGGTGTTGGAATTGGATACTCGTACTAAATCATAGATTGGTGATAATGTTGTGAATGTTTTCAGAACCCGATGTATAGTGACCCTAGCCTTTTACATATAACATTACATGATATTAATCATAATTATACATCAGAGTACAAGACTAGGATCATTAAGTCTAGTGTCTTGGAAGGCTAGGTACATAATACATAAACATGGGATTAAAAAAACTTCTTTATTTAATCTTAATAAAGAGATCTTAACTTCCTTTGAGGCCTTACATCCGTATAGGATAACCTGGGGATAACATGAAGAAAGGGATGAGCTAAAAATCCTAGTAAGGGAATTAACATAAGAAATAAGCTTAATCACATGAGTTAGGAGGCATGACATAAAGATACCAAAAGCATGGAACATAAGAAATCATAACATAAAAAAATGGGATCATTTAAAAATAGAATCATATATATGCGGCAGAAACATAAAACATGTATTTTGTATGAGTCAATGCTAACTTCCAATCTCATTTCCCATAGTAGTATGGGCCAAGGCTAGCTGTCAATCTCGTTTCCCATAGTAGCAAAAACCAAGGCTAAGCACCAAGACCGTTGCACATAGCATCTCATGAGACTTAACTTTACCCAATGCATTGGACCGCTATCTGGGAACACCCATCTTACTTTTGATGAATTTTTTTTCCACATAAATAATCATATATAATCAGTCTTACATAACCAAAAGGGTTACCCATTAAAATAATTGGGTACCACAATCATGACATAAAGCATCACCAATGGGCGTATCATGGAAGTGTCCATGAAAAAAAAGGAATTAGAAAAATACATGGATGTTCATAAGATAAAATAGGAATATATCATGGTAAGTGATTTCAAATAGAAGTGACAACATGTAAGAGATGTATTTGAGAAATTTTAGCATTAAAACATTTTTTTTGCTGTTATAAGAAAAATACCATATAGCTTTTAAAATAGACAAGGGAACAATATTTTATATAAAAACAGAAGTGAATGAAGAATTTTATCATGATAAAAAGTATAATTTTATAAAGAAAATGGTGGATTAAAATAGAGGATAGAGTGAACTTGAAGTTGGGTAAAAAATTTGGTAAGTTCCCTTAAAACGAGTTTGCTTATTGGGAAGAATCGAGGAGGGATTCACTTAAAAGCATATATATCCCTGAAAGAGAATGAGAGATGGATATTGAAACATGATTTTAGAGAATATAAAAATCATGTAGAAGTTTTAAATAAAAATAATATACAACTTTATTTGGGTGAAAAGAAAGATAGAGAAACTCTAAGGAATAAAGGAGGTTCAGGTAGAATTTATTAGGGATAATTGGCATGGTATCAGGTGTACCTAAAAGGGCTTGATGAGAGAGAAAAGAGGTTTCTCATCACTTATAAATCAAGAGGGATGTATAGGGGAGGTGAAAAATTATACCCCATCATTTGTGATTACACATAAAAAGGCATATCATAGAGGACAATGTTGATTAAAAGTGAAATGTGGTGGATCCCTTACCTTAATTTCTTCTTAATTTCGCCTCTTCTGCGCCTCTGGAATAATAAATTTATGTTGAAAAAAATGATCTAAAAGTTAATTATAGTAATTTTATATAAATATTTATCAATTATAATCATTGGATTTTATTTCATAATTTCCGTTGATGAAAATGAAGCGTTTTGATATCATATTTTACTTAAAACATTCTCATCTTGTGACGATTTCAATTTTTATTAAATGTAATTTATAAATTAGTATAATTTGTTACAGAATCACAGAATAAATTTAATTTTATATTAATATATTTTATATAATTTATATTTTCCATACATGAATGTGTTTATAATAATTATCTTGGCAATGTATCAGTAGATGGTTAATCGACCTTTAACGAGACATTATCGATAGTGCGAGAAAGTGAAGTATGACATTTATATTTTTAATTAATATGATAATTACAGTAGGTTAAAATCATTAATATAATTTTAACTTAATGCATAATAATTTTTTTAGCATAATTATTTCAAAGAGATAGTGTAAAATAAAAAATGGAATAAAAGAGAGGAGATTTAATAGAGTCTTACTCTCTCCTCGGTGTAGCTCCTCTTGCACGAAACTATAACTCCCTTGGTGATTGGAGTTGGAGAGATACAGAACATCCCTAAGTATTCTAAAAGGATTTAGAGGAATAATTTGGGCTGATATTAG
Organism: Viscum album; assembly: GCA_963277665.1. Lineage (NCBI taxonomy): Eukaryota > Viridiplantae > Streptophyta > Magnoliopsida > Santalales > Viscaceae > Viscum > Viscum album. The sequence continues at coordinate 642,361,863 of OY728123.1, forward strand.
GATAATTAAAGGATAAGAGGAGTCATTTTTAAAGGGGAGGGTGAGGAGTTATTTATATTTAAAGAGGGTGTGTTTTTAGAATAAAATATTAAATAAAATAATATATCAAATGTTAGACTTGTAATAGTAGTTTTTTGAAAACATAAATCTTATATCAATATAATATAATTATTTTTATACTTTAAACCATCTTTATAATTTGAATTTTTTAATTTATTAAAAGGAAAGTGAAAAGAAAGGGAAAATGATTTTTAAGGAATCACTTTTTGTCTTTAGGTTTTGGAAAGTTATATTTAGGTTTGTAAATTGAGTTTATTGTATTTTAAGGAACCATTTATGAAAATAAATATAACATGGTATAATTTAATGTTCTATAAAGTTTATGACATCATTACATCATGAATGAGGAAATTTAGGATACACCGGTTATGTGAAAAACTGTTTTTTTACTATTCACCAAAAAATAAGTATTTTAGAAAAATCACAAAAATTCACCCTAACCATTTATTGATGATTAGAATAAAATAAATGAATTCAATTTTCCAAAAATAATTTTCTAAATATGATTAATTTAATTTTTAATTAAAATAATAATTTACTTGGAAAATACAGTTTTAAAATTAAAACTGACTTTATAATACTTTCAAAAATTACATAAGCTCTTATAAAATTATATTAAAACCAGAAGACATAAATTTTTTAATTTTTGGACACATTTTAAGAAAATAAATTTTCTTACGAAATAATTAATTATTATTAATTATTTATGACTCACAAAAATACCAATACTTTTACTACGGTCAAATTTCCACTTATAAGATTCCTAAATTTTATTTAATCATTAATGGGTAAGGTTATTATTATTTTTGATGATTTACTATTCATAAGGGTCATATCACTATTCATAAGGGTGGGTTACTATTCATAAGGGTAGGTTACTATTCACCAAAAATTAAGTTTTTTCTATCGGACTCCAAATAACTTACTGATCACAACCGTTTATGAAATTTTTTTGAAATTCAAATCATAAAAGTGGAAAAATTATGTTTAATGGTCACATAGTATTTAGTATCATGATATGTCATTGTGATTCCTAATTATATAAGTAATAATTATAAGAGGGGTATTCCATTGATAAAACTTTGGGTCGTTACATTCTTCCCCCCTTAAGAAATTTCACCCTCAAAATTTCACTTTACAAAAATAGGTGAGGGTACTTCTCCTTCATTGCTTCCTCTAGTTCCCATGTTGATTCTTCAAACTTATGGTTCCTCCACAATACTTTGACAAGGTGGGTTTTCTTGTTGCGTAGAACCTTATCTCTCTGATCCAAAATCTTTACTGGTTGTTCATCAAAAGATAGATCATCTTCTAGCTATACCACCTCCGAGTTTAGTACATGTGAGGTATCTGGTATGTACTTTCTCAGGAGTGATACATGAAACACATCATAAACTCTATCCATATTTTCTGGAAGTGAAAGTTGATAGGCCATAGCTCATGTGCGGTCAAGAATCTCAGAGGGGCCAATGTACCTTGGTCTTAGCTTCACTTTCTTTCCAAACCTCATTGCTCTCTTCCATGGTGATATTCAAAGGAAGTCTTTATCTCAAACGTCGAACTCCAAGTCCCTTCGATGGTTGTCAGCATATCTCTTTTTCTAACTCTGAGTAGCATTGATATGTTTCTGGATGAATTGAACCTTCTCTATTATCTCTTTCACTAGATCAGGTCAAAGTAGATTTCTTTCTCCAACTTCGTCCCAATATGTTGGATTTCTACACCACTTTATATACAAAGCTTCATATGGAGCCATCTGAATACTCGAGGGGAAGCTATTGTTATATGAGAACTCAACCAATGGGAGATTTTGATCCCATACACCTTTGAATTCTAAATAGTAGTTTCTTATCATGTGTTCAAGCGTCTGAATAGTCCTTTCAGATTGGACATTAGTTTGGGGTGATAGGTCATGCTGAAATTTAATTCAGTACTCAAAGAAAGTTAAAGAATACTCTAGAATTTAGATGTGAAACATGGATCATGATCAGAGAAAATCGAGAGTGGAACACCATACAGTCTCACCACTTCCTTCACATATATCATTTCATGTTTTCCAAGCGAGAGATCTTCCCGAATAGCGATAAAATGGGAAGTCTTGGTGAGTTGGTCAACCATAACCCATATCACATTATTTACTATGGATTTCTTTGGGAGACCCATGAAAAAGTCCATAGTGACATTATCCAATTTCCACATGGGTATAAGAAATGGATGCAACATCCCTTTGGACTTTTGTCTCTTTTCTTTAACTTGTTGACCTACCAAGCACCATAATATATATTCCACAGTCTCCTTCTTCATGTTATCCCACCAGAAGTGTTCTCGGAGATCACAATACATCTTGGTACTACTAGGATGGATAGATAATGTTGAGATATGTGAATTATCTAATATATAATTCTTTATCTCAGGTGATGAAGGCACACAAAGTCGCATTCCAAACCTAATCACACCATCATCGCTGATATGGAACTCATGAATCTTCCCTTCTTTTACTGCATTCACCTTATTTTGTAACTATAGATCATCCCTTTGTGTTTCCTTATTATTATCTTGGATATATGGTTTCACAATAATTTAGGAAAGGGAGTATGCATCCCCCTACCCTTATGATTTATAAATCAATCCTTTGCATATCCAAGAATATAAGGTCTTTCTCTATCCGTAACATGGATAGAGTAGCAGGTTCTCTTCTTCTTAGAGAATCAGCTACCTTGTTCACCATTCCATGATGATAGTGAATAGAGAAATTGTAATAATTGATTATCTCTAACCATATCCTTTGATGCATGTTGAGCTCATTTTGTGTAAATATATACTTTAAACTTTTTTGGTCGGTGTATATGTCACACTTCTCACCATAAAAGTAGTGCCGCCATATTTTCAAGGCAAAAAGCACGGCTGCCAGCTCTAGATCATGTGTCAGGTACTTCTGCTCATGGATCCTCAACTGTCGTGAGTCGTAGGCTATCACATTATCATTTTTCATGAGTACTCAACCCAATCCTTTATTTTAAGCATTGTTGTATATCACAAAACATTCTACACTTTTTGGTAGTATGAGTATAGGTGCAGTGATCAACCTTATCTTTAGCTCCTTTAAGCTTCCCTCACATTATTCTCTCTAGACATAATTTACCCCTTTCCTTGTTAACTTAGTTAGAAATCTTAACAATCATGAGAAATTTCTCACAAAACATCGGTAATAACCAGTTAATCCAAGAAAACTATAGATTTATATGACATTGGAGGGACTAGTCTATTCCTCATTCACCTTTTTTGAAGGGTCTATAGAAATTATCTCACTTGTGATCACATGTCCCAAGAACATGACTTACTTCATCCAAAGTTCCCACTTAATGAACATGGTGTACAACTTCTCCTTTCTCAAAGTCATCATCACAAGTCTAAGATATTATTCATGTTCCTCCTTGATCTTGGAGTATAAGAGAATATCATCAATAAAAACTACAAAAAATTTGTCAAGGTAATGTCTAAAGACTTTATTCATCAAATCCATGAATATTTAAGGGGAATTAGTAAGTCTGAAGGGAATTAATAGAAACTCATAGTGCCCATACCTTGTATGGAAGGCAGTCTTATGAATATCTTCCTTGTTCAAATTTAGCTGATGATATCCAAAACAAATATCCACCTTTGATAAGTATTGAGATCCTCTTAACTGATTGAACAATTCATCAATACTTGGGAGAGGATACTTTTTATTTATGGTGATCTTGTTAAGTTCCTGATAATTGACACCCAACTGCATTGTTCCATCCTTCTTCTTCACAAAGAGAACTGGCACACCCCAAGGTGATGCACTAGGGCGTATGAGACCTTTGTCCAAATTATCTTATATTTGATTATTTAACTCCTCTAGTTCAATAGGAGTCATCCTATTAGGAAACTTTGAGAAAAGAATATCTCCTGGTATAGGTTCTATTTATAACTGTACATCACGATCCGGGGGAAGACTGGGTACCTATTCGAGAAATACATCAATGTATTCCCTCACGATGGGCATGTATGCAATAATGATTCTATCCTTCTCCTCAATCATTTGAGCTAGAAATTCTTAAAAATAAGGTATTAATATCCACACTGGAGACAAAAAGTTCAAAGGGGATTCATCTTCCTCCTTACATTTGTAAAGAATCAGAGGATGCTTCGGGATGTGAAGAGTGATCTCCCTTTCCTGACAGTTGATGTTGGACTTTTATAAAGATAGTCGATCCATACCTAGTATAGCATAAAAATCCACAAAAGGAAGTATGAAAAGATTTTCTGGGAGGTTTAGTCCACAAAAATTAACTAGGGAGGAGTTATAAACCATGGACACAATAATTTCCCCATTCACTGTTCCCACAGATAACTTGTCCTCCAAATATTGAGGTGGTCTTTGAATAGTTCTACTAAACTTGCAAGATATGAAAGAATGCATAGAACCAGAATCAAATAGTACATTCAATATTCTTTAATGAATAACTAGCATACCTATAACCACATTACTGTCTGGATCCACCTCAGTAGTAGTGATAGCATAATCCCTTCCTTGTTGCCTTGGAGGTTATTGTTTATTTCCTCCACCAACCCTTGGCTTAGGGAAATTGTTGGCATAATGCCCATGCTCGTTGTAGTTGTAACACAACACCATTGACTGAGCGTTGATCTGAACCTTCCTTTCTTATTTAACATTAGTGAAATTTTTAATATCCTTTAAGCATTTCTTGGCCTGATGAACAAGCTTTCCATATTTTAATCAATTCTTAGTTCTCTTTAAACAGTTCCTAGGGTGATTTCCCCCCCAAATTTTACAAGTTAGATATTAAGTCTTCTTTCCATCATGGAATTTTTTTCTGAACTACCCATGTTGTTCTCCCTTTTCCACTTCTTGTCACCGATCCCACGAGACCATTGAGATTTTACAATATCCATTTCAACCTTGAGGGCACAATGAACAATATCCTCATAACTTTCAAAGTCTCAAATCACCAATTCTTTTCATAGACTCGGCTTTAGTCCGCTAAAGAAGCAATCCACCTTTCTTTCGGTGTTCATTATAAGGCCATAGGCGTACCTTGAAAGCCTTGTAATGTTTTCTTCATACACCCCGAGTGACTCATATTCCTTCTTCTTGATTCTGAGGAACTCTCTTTCCATTTTGAGATGGAGGGTTCGAGGAAAATATTTATTAAAAAACATCCTCTTGAATTCCTCCAAATTCATGGAATAAATTACCTCATGGGGATTTTTATTCTTTATTATTGTCTACCAATGATCAGCTTCCCCATCAAAATAATAGAACTCCAGTACAACTTTCTCTTCTTCCAATCACTCGAGGAAAAATAATATATTTTCAATGGAGTTAATCCACTGTTCTGTGAGGAGGGGATTATAAGATATTCTAAACAAGGGAGGCCTTTTCTTCATGAAAGATTCTACAACAACTTGATCTTTACTTAGAGGAGGAGGGTGTTCCACATGGTTCAAGTTATTATTCATAACTTGATACAGCTGAGCAAGTACTATCATGAAGTTTTGAGCACCCATTCCCATGATATCAGGAATATCATTACGGAAATCTTCACATTTCCTATCATGTTGGTTATTGGAATGTTTCCTTATATTTCCTGTCATTAACCAAGAAAAAGAATGTAAAATTATAGGGATTGAATACTTATCTATTGATAAAAAAACATTGAACATAAGAGGATAAACTTATAAAGGAGAAGTATATCCTAACATTTGATTCCCTATGTTTAAATCTATGTTATCCTTGATCTATTTCTTAACTTATATTCTTTTGGTATTTTTTCTATTAATATTGGTTTTTTCTAAGCTCATGAATTCACCAAAGCACATCCCATGGGAGTGTCATAACCAAGAGTGCAGTAAGGCCCATTTTCGTGCACCAGTTACCGTTCGAGTCTAGCTCAAAGCGGTGTTTTCGGGTTTTACCCATAGGTACATTTGTACCAAAGCCACCTCTACCTGATCGTATCCAGACATTGATGAATTTTCTTGATAAACCACTTACTCAATACTCACCAAAATTTAGGGTTGTTTTCTTATACTTAGTCTCATCCTTAAGGTTCTCTATTCTTAATCACCAAATACAACTAGACTATGCCTGTAATTCCAACTATAGTGACCCCAGACTTTAAAATATAACATTACATGATTTTAATCATAATTATACATCAAATTACAAGTCAAGGATCATTAATTATAGTGTCTTGGAAGACTAGGTACAAAATACATAAACATGGGATTAAAAAAAACTTCTTCATTTAATATTCATAAAGAGATAAAAACTTCCTTTGAGCCCTTTTATCTGTAGAAGATAACCTCGGGATAACATGGAGAAAGGGATGAGCTAAAAATCCCAGTAAGGGATTGAACATAATAAAGAAGATTAATCACATGTGTTAGGAGGCATGACATAAAGATACCAAAAGCATGGAACATATGAAATAATAATATTTAAAAATGGGATCATATAAACATAGAATCATATAAATGTGGTATAAACATAAAGCATGTATTTAGTACGAGTCAAGGCTAACCATTAATCTCATTTCCCATAGTAGTATGGGTCAAGGCTAACCGAAAATACCGTTTCCCATAGAAGTACAAGCCAAGGCTAACCGCCAAGACCGTTTCACAAAACATCTCATACAGCATCCCGTCTTTTTATAACATAACTTTCATTCCATTACACGGAACTGAGGATCTTTAAGGTTTAGTGTCTTGGAAACAAGGAACATAAAACATGAAACAAAAAAAACATTCTTCTTAAACACTTGAAAGGCTTCTCCTCATGTTCACCCTAGGCTCATTACTGCATCTCATAACCTGGGGACATACATCAAAAGAAAGGGTGAGCAGAAGGCCCAGCAAGGGAAACAAGTGAAACATTTTACATATGAACTTGAGATACATCAATAAAGTCATAAAAATAACTTTAAGGCATGAAAATGAAATCATGAGGCATATCATAATAAAAATAAAACTTTTTCATAACTTGAAGATGTGGCTGCAACATTTAATATTGACAATCATTTAATTTCACCAAGGTCCATCCCCAAGGTGTCCTTAAAAATTACCAAGGTTATTCACCAAGGAGTCGTTAAAAATTACCAAGGTTATTCACCAAGGTGTCGTTAAAAATTACCAAGGTTATTCACCAAGGCGTCATTAAAAATGGTTATCTCTAGAGATTAAGTCTTTACCCAATGCATTGGAGCGCTATCAGGGCGCACCCTTAAATTTTCCTTTTTTATCATGTGAGCCACATATATCATCATAAAAAATTTCATAAATAACCCATATAGCATAAAATAAATGGGTTTCATTTCATAATCATAACGTTTTAAAATCTGCTTTAAAGACATGATCTTTACGTCACTTTAAACCCACGGAAGGGGAGAACGGGTTTTATGTATGTAAATCCCAGAATTTAAAATAGAATTTTTTTTATATATGTGAATAAACCTATAGAAATAAGATCTTTGAGTATTCAATTAATAACATGAAGTAATTTTGAGAAAAAGAGAGAGACATTTTGAGACGAAAATTCTGCAGCACAACAGCTACGTTACAGGGTTTTAGAAAACATTGAAAAGAGATGGGACATGGGTAAAACAATCATAAATGACCCATAAAATAGTAGAGGGACATAATATAGGGGATTTAAGAACATGGTAATGAAATTTTAAAATATACCATATGAAATGAAGAACATTAAACGAAGACAAAAATAAGATTTCTCTTATGAAAATTCGGCAGCCTAATAGCGTTACATAAACTTCAACCAAAAATGAATTGATGATGTCAAATAGTGTCTCTCATCATATGAACATAAAAGATCAGTATGATAGATATAGATATCATACCTCAACATAATAAAAAGGAACTTGCAAGACTTGACATAGAATTAGAACTTTGAAAAGGAGAAGGGTGAAAGAATCCCTTAAAAATTCGGCAGCCTAACGGCGCCACTTAAAACTTTAAAATACTGATTTGAAGAGATCAAATGGGGTCTCTCATCATATGAACATAAGAGTAAAGTATGATAGATATAGAGATCATACCCCAACATAACAAAAAGGAACTTGAAAGAATTGACATGAAAGTAGAACTTTAAAACGAGAAGGGTGAAGAACCACTTAAAAATTCGGCAGCCTAACGACGCCACTTAAAACTTCAAAATACTGAATTGAAGAGATCAAATGGGGTCTCTCATCATATGATCATAAAAGATCAGTATGATAAATTTAGAGATCATACCTCAACACAATAAAAAGGAACTTGAAATACTTTACATGATAATAGATCTTGAAAAATGAGAAGGGAGAAAGAATCTGTTACAAAAATTTCGGCAGCCTAACGGCGCCACTTAAAACTTCATAAAACGAAATAATGAGAGTAAGAGGGGATCTCTCATTATGTGAACATGAAAAGGGAAGTATGAGGAGTATAAAAGAACACCCTTTAACATAAAAACATGGAGCATAAAAGAAATTACATAAAATAGATTTCTTGAAAAGAAAGAGAGAGATCAGATCCCTTACCTTAAAACATAACTCTTAAAACTCAAAGGTTTGGACCTTGAGGGCTTGGAGGCACCTTGATAGGACTCCTTGGGAGGTAATGAGACCAGAACTTCGTTGGGGGAGAGTGGGGAGTCGAATGGATGAGAGGATGGCTTGGTATTTATAGGGAAAGTGAGGGGACAAGGCATTAATGGCCAATGGACACCTCATTAGTGGTTTTGGCAAAACCATGGGCTTGACCATGGTATTTTCCCATGGTATTGGCCACTTGGGACACCTAATACCTTATCTTACTATTCATAAGTCGACCATATTGATTAAATACTTAATACATCATTTAATGATGTCATTAAACACCCGTAACTTAAAAACTGTATTTTCACTATTAATCGAAAATTCAACTTTCTCAGAATAATCCCAAAATTTCACCTTAACCAAAAATCAATGCTCTGATTTCAAAAATGAAATCCATTTTATAAAAATAATTTTCTAAATATTTTTAATTAAATTTTTAATTAAAAACACTATTCATCGAAAATTTATTTTTTTCAGAAAAATCCCCAAAAATTACCTTAACATAATATCGATGCTCTGAGTTCAAAAATTAAGTCCATTTTATAAAAATAATTTTCTAAATATTTTTAATTAAAATTTTAATTAAAAAACACTGTTCATCCGAAAAAACTAATACTTGAATAATAATTTATGAAACCATTATTTAACCATTTTATTGAATCACATTACTTAATCAAAGTGCCTAGCTTATTTTAATACTTTATTTAAGTGAGATTACTAATCCATTTGGAAACATTATTAATCCTAATCATAAAATCACTATTCATAATTTACTATTCATCAAAAATTAAGTTGATCTTATTAGACTCTAAATTTTGTACTGAACATAATTGTAGAAGACCATTTTTTGAAAATCATTACACATTTTTAATTATTTAAGGTTTACATAAACATATTTAAAATATCCTTTTTCTAAAATTCATCAAAAATATGCATACTATATTTATCCGATCATTTGAAAATTCATAAAAGAATTCTAAATTTTTATTTAAAACAAAGGATTACACAAGACAATTACGGTCTCCTTACATAGCCCCTTATCACACCAACATAGGACCTAAGTGTAAGGTGTGCTAAGGTGAGAGAATCCGAGGGAGGCTCGGCCAATATTGCACGAGTAGTAATTTCTATCAGTTTGAACTTCTCGCGAAGGCAATCCCATTCTAGCTTTATATGATGAAGTTCAGCTTGGGTTTGATCCAGAGCAAAGCCCAATTGTGCTACCTCCATCCCAAGTTCTGTTAAATGGGCTTCGATCGGTCCAAGACTACTGGGTTAGGCCATCGAATCTTCTTTCTATATTAATTAACCAATATTGCTTGTATATAGAGACAATTGTCAAAACGTTTAGTTTCCAGCGGTCATATTGACCAATGGTCAAATAATAGTCAAAACCCAACAGTCTCATTTTAATTATACTCATGTTATCAAATTAAACATTTTTGTTGAGTATAAAAATAAAATAAAATAACACATAAAATTAGGAAACAATATTTATTTAAAATTTCGGGTAGTTACAATCTTCCCCCCTTAAGAAATTGCGTCCTCGTAATTTTTAAAATTGGGTTTTGAAATTTCATTGAAAGTCCCTCATCGGAAAAGGAGTCAGTAAAACTATTACTTTAAAAGAAAGAAAGGGAAGTACAAAGGTCCCCCGAGTTAACCCACACTAGGATTCCATTTAGGAAAACATGGACATGGAGGAGAAAACAAAGGGTCAGGTTTTGAGGGAGAGTGATAGAGAACATGATTAGGAGAAAGTTAACCATAAGAAAATCCCAAACTTATGATGTGTGTAAACGGTCTTTGATTACCTAGTAGGAAACGTAAACCAACAACATTTTTGTTTTACGTTTCTTTTCATAATTTTGAGGAATTCATTTACTACATATAACAAAAACATAAGAAAATATACCTACCTTCAAGTAGAGTTTCATCCTTTAATAAGTCCCTACCAACACTAATCTTTTCTCCAAATGATGAGAATTCAAAAACACGTGGTCTCATAAAAGCACAAGAATCATCTTCTAGAGAATCACATAATCTAAAAAAGGTTAACTATCTATTTCTTCTATCTTTAAACATTATCCCAAAAACAGAAAGGTTAAGGTAAAACTACTCTTCAAAAAGAAATAATCCCATAGGAATGGAAACTACTTTTAAATCTTAAAAGTTCCATGGTACTACCCAAAGTTCATCATAGAACATTCCATAAATAACAGTCCTTAAAATTCCTCAAAATAAACCAAACTAAGATTGAAACCCAAATACAAGAAGGATTTGATAACATAGTCTTCCAAAACAACTTCATTGTTAATCTCCAGACAACATCAACCACTCCTAACATCTTATAACAAAAGTAGCTAACCTAAACATATTTTACCCAAGATAGGTTAATAATTCCCATAAGTAACCTAAATTACTATAAGTCCACCTTAAATTCATCAATTCTTCAAAATATAAGTCAACCTTACTCCTAAATGAAAATACTATAGTAATCTATTTACCTCGATCATATAGGGTCCCCAAAATAGTGAACGTCTTCCAAAATAATAATCATCTTTTAATCCCCTAATCATCTCTATCATATTAATACAGAAATCATCGCATTTCCTATCACATTGGTCGTTGGGACACGTTATTCCATTTCCCACCATTAACTAAGAAGAGAAAGTATAATTAGAGGCTTAAATACTTAACCAATAATCATGAAAAGGAACTGAAAGCATATAAGGATAAATTGTAGAAGAAAAGTATACCCTAACATGTGATCCCCTAGGTTCCCATCTAGGTTATCCATGATCATATATTCTTATGTGAATCTTTATTTTATTTTATCTTTGTTCCTTTAACAATGGTTCATACCAAGCTTATGAATTTACCAAAGCATATCCCCCGGGAGTGTCGTAACCAAGAGTGCAGCAAGGCCCGTTGTCGTGTACCAGTTCCCGTTCGAGTCTAGCTCAAAGCGGTGTTTTTGGGTTTTACCCCTATGTACATATGTGCCAGAGCCACCTCTACCTGCTCGTATCCAGACAGGGATGTATTTTCTTGGCAACCCCTTACTCAATACTCACCAAAATACCAGGAAGATTTCCTATATTTAAACTTTTCTATAGGGTTCTTCCTAGAGTTTTCATATCCTAATTTCCACAAATAACTAAACCATCCTTTGATACCAACTATAGCATCCCGTATTTTTATAACATAACTTTCATTCCATTACACGGAACTGATGATCTTTAAGGTTTAGTGTCTTGGAAACAAGGAACATAAAACATGAAACATAAAAAAACATTCTTCTTAAACACTTGAAAGGCTTCTGCTCATGTTCACCCTAGGCTCATTACTGCATCTCATAACCTGGGGACATGCATCAAAAGAAAGGGTGAGCAGAAGGCCCAGCAAGGGAAACAAGTGAAAACTTTTACATATTAACTTGAGATACATCAATAAAGTCATCAAAAGAACTTTAAGGCATGAAAATGAAATCATGAGGCATATCATAATAAAAATAAAACATTTTCATAACTTGAAGATATGGCTGCAACATTTAATATTGATAATCATTTAGTTTCACCAAGGTCCATCCCCAAGGTGTCGTTAAAAATTAACAAGGTTACTCACCAAGGCGTCCTTAAAAATTACCAAGGTTATTCACCAAGGTGTCGTTAAAAATTACCAAGGTTATTCACCAAGGCGTCGTTAAAAATGGTCATCTCTAGAGATTAAGTCTTTACCCAATGCATTGGAGCGCTATCAGGACGAAACCTTAAACATGACTTTATTATCATGTGAGACACATATATCATCATCAAACATTTCATAAATAACACACATAGCATAAAATAAATGGGTTTCATTTCATAATCATAACGTTTTAAAAACTGCTTTAAAGACATGATCTTTACGTCACTTTAAACCCACGGTAGGGGAGAGCGGGTTTTATGTATGTAAATCCCAGAATTTAAAATATAACATTTTTGTATATATGTGAATAACCCTATAGAAATAAGAGCTTTGAGTATTCACTTAATAACATGAAGTAATTTTGAGAAAAAGAGAGAGACATTTTGAGACGAAAATTCTGCAGCACAACGGCTACGTTAAAGGGTTTTAGAAAACATTGAAAAGAGAGGGGACATGGGTCAAACAATCATAAATGACCCATAAAATAGTAGAGGGACAGAATATAAGGGATTTAAGAACATGGTAATGAAATTTGAAAATATACCATATGAAATGAAAAATATGAAAGAAAGACAAAAATAAGATTTCTCTTATGAAAACTCGGCAGCCTAATAGCGTTACATAAAATTCAACCAAAAATGAATTGATGATGTCAAATAGGATCTGTAATAATATGAACATAAAAGATAAGTATGATAGATATAGAGATCATACCTCAAAATAATAAAAAGGAACTTGCAAGACTTGACATAGATTTAGAACTTTGAAAAGGAGAAGGGTGAAAGAATCCCTTAAAAATTCGGCAGCCTAACGGCGCCACTTAAAACTTCAAAATAATGATTTGAAGAGATAAAATGGGGTCTCTCATCATATGAAAATAAGAGACCAGTATGATAAATATAGATATCATACCCCAACATAACAAAAAGTAACTTGAAAGAATTGACATGAAAGTAGAACTTCAAAACGAGAAGGGTGAAGAACCACTTAAAAATTCGGCAGCCTAACGGCGCCACTTAAAACTTCAAAATACTGAATTGAAGAGATAAAATGGGGTCTCTCATAATATGATCATAAAATATCATTATTATAAATTTAGAGATCATAACCCAACATAATAAAAAGGAACTTGAAATACTTTACATGATAATAGATCTTGAAAAATGAGAAGGGAGAAAGAATCTGTTACAAAAATTTCGGCAGCCTAACGACGCCACTTAAAACATCATAAAACGAAATAATGAGAGTAAGAGGGGATCTCGAATTATGTGAACATGAATAGGGCAGTAGGAGGAGTATAAAATAACACCCTTTAACATAAAAACATGGAGCATAAAAGAAATTACATAAAAGAGATTTCTTGAAAAGAAAGAGAGAGATCAGATCCCTTACCTTAAAACGTAACTCTTAAAACTAAAAGGTTTGGACCTTGGGGGCTTGGGGGTACCTTGGAAGGACTCCTTGGGAGGTAAGGAGACCAGAACTTCGTTGGGGGAGAGTGGGGAGTCGAATGGATGAGAGGATGGCTTGGTATTTATAGGGAAAGTGAGGGGACAAGACATTAATGGCCAAGGGACACCTCATTAGTGGTTTTGGCAAAACCATGGGCTTGCCCATGGTATTTGCCCATGGTATTGGCCACTTGGGACACCTCATACCTTATCTTACTATTCATAAGTCGACCATATTGATTACATACTTAATACATCATTTAATGATGTCATTAAACACCCGTAACTTAGAAACTATATTTTCACTATTCATCGAAAATTCAACTTTCTCAGAATAATCCCAAAATTTCACCTTAACCAAAAATCAATGCTATGATTTCAAAAATTAAATCCATTGTATAAAAATAATTTTCTAAATATTTTTAATTAAATTTTTAATTAAAAACACTATTCATCAAAAATTTATTTTTTTCAGAAAAATCCCCAAAAATTACCTTAACATAATATCGATGCTCTGAGTTTAAAAATGAAGTCCATTTTATAAAAATAATTTTCTAAGTATTTTTAATTAAAATTTTAATTAAAAAACACTATTCATCCGAAAAAACTAATACTTGAATAATAATTTATGAAACCGTTATTTAACCATTTTATTAAATCACATTACTTAATCAAAGTGCCTAGCTTATTTTAATACTTTCTTTAAGTGAGATTACTAATCCATTTGGACACATTATTAATCCTAATCATAAAATCACTATTCATAATTTACTATTCATCAATAATCAAGTTGATCTTATTAGACTCTAAATTTCGTACTGAACATAATTGTAGAAGACCATTTTTCGAAAATCATTACATATTTTTAATTATTTAAGGTTTACATAAACATATTTAAAATATCCTTTTTTCTAAAATTCATCAAAAATATGCATACTATATTTATCCGGTCATTTGGAAATTCATAAAAGAAATCGAATTTTTTATTTAAAACAAAGGATTACATAAGATAGTTACGGTCTCCTTACATAGCCCCTTATCACACCATCATAGGACCTAAGTGTAAGGTGTGCTAAGGTGAGAGAATCCGAGGGAGGCTCGACCAACATTGCACGAGTAGTAATTTCTATCAGTTTGAACTTCTCGCGAAGACGATCCCGTTCTAGCTTTATACGATGAAGTTCAGCTTGGGTTTGATCCAGAGCAAAGCCCAGTGGTGCTACCTCCTTCCCAAGTTCTGTTAGATGGGCTTCGATCGATCCAAGACTACTGGGTGAGGCCATAGAATCTTCTTTCTATATTAATTAACCAAGATTGCTTGTATTTAGAGACAATAGTCAAAACGTTTAGTTTCTAGTGGTCATATTGACCAATGGTCAAATAACAGTCAAAACCCAACAGTCTCATTTTAATTATACTCATGTTATCAAATGAAACATTTTTGTTGAGTATAAAAATAAAATAAAATAACACATAAAATTAGGAAACAATATTTATTTAAAATTTTAGGTCGTTACATCTCATGAGACTTAACTTTACCCAATACATTGAAGCACTATCTGGTCTCACCCATCTTACTTTTCATGAACATGTTCTCCACATAAATAATCATATATAATCAATCTTATATAAACAAAGGGGTTACCCATTGAATGAATTGGATACCACAATCATGACATAAATCATAACCAATGGGTGTATCATTAAAGTGTCCATTAAAGAAAGGAATTAGAAAAATAAATGGAATTTCATAAGGTAAAATAGGCATATATAATTGTAAGTGATTTCAAATAGAAGTGAAAATATGTATGAAATGTATTTGAGAAATTTTAGCATTAAAAATTTTTTGTGCGGTTTTAAGGAAAATACTATAGAGCTTTTAAAATAGACTAGGGAAAAATATTTTATATAAAACTAGAACTAAAACAAGAATGTTTCCATGATAAAGAGACTGATTTTATAAATAAAATGGTGGATTAAAACATGGGATATAGTTCAATTGATGTTGGGTAAAAAATATGGGATGTTCCCTTAAAACGAGTTTTATTATTGGGATGTATTGTAGAGGGATTCACTTAAAAGCATGTATATCCCCAAAAGATAATGAGAGATGGATCTTGGAACATGATTTTGGAGCATATAAACAAAATTTATAAGTTTTAAATAAAAATAAAAGACAACTTCATTTGGGTAAAAATAAAGATAGAGAAACCTGAAGGAATAAAGGATGTTTGGGTAGAATTCATTACGGATTATTGGCATGGTATCAGGTGTACCTAAATGGGATTGATGATAGAGAAAAGGGGTTTCTCATAAATTATAAATCAAGAGGGATGTATGAGGGAGGTGTGAAATTATACCTCATCATTTGGGATTACACATAAAAAGGCATATCATAGAGGACAATCTTGATTAAGAGTGAAATAGGGAGGATCCCTTACCTTAATTTCTGCTTAATTTCGTCTCTTATACTCCTCCTAAATAATAAATTTATGTCTGTTAAAAAATGATATAAAAGTGAATTATAGTAATTTTATAAAAATATTTATCAATTATATTAATTGGATTTTATTTCATAACTTTCACTGATGGAAATGAAGCATTTTGATATCATATTTTACTTAAAAATCATGCCCTTCAACTTTTTGGTGGATCTTGTTTGCATTGGAAGTGCTAAATATGAATAGTTATTTCACCCTTTCCTACATCAGTTGAATCATTTCCTTATACATCTAGGTTTCCCTCTACCTTTAAAATAGTCAACTGTATAACCATAGAAAATATATGTAGAAACATCTCTAGACTCAGACTCGAGGACCCCTTAGTCATCCATCAATCCTGTAACAATCTCTTGAACAAAATTTTCATTCTCCAAATCCTTCAAAAATATTTCCATGCTTATTAGTTTGAAAATACATTCTTGGAGTTGTTATGATCAAAATCCCACCCTAGATGTCCTTCTCCTAACCCTTTTCACTTAATATATCTCTTTCCCATTTAGTAATTTCGTGATCAACCTCTTCCACTAGATCCACTCCTTGATCGTGATGCCTATTCATATGAATAAACCATGGAAGGACTAGATCCTCCAAATATAACCTTAAATGACTCCATTTATTATATGTTTCACTATGAAATTACACAACTGCACCTAGTAGTCTGTCTAACTGTTTACCATATAAAGCGGGGAATACACCACATAAACCATACGATCATTCAAATCCTTTCACGAGAAACTAAACATATCACCCAACAATTTATTTCCCCTTGTGACCCACTTTGAACATCCTTAAATCTATTTGAATCATATTATCATATTTGACTCGAAAAATCTTAATTAATACCCAAACCCTTGTCACTGACTCCTAAAATATTATCCTTCTAAGGAATGATTTTTAATTCCCATTCCAACATGATTCCATTGGATGGACAAATTTTTTATATGAGGGAAAAAATACAAACCAGGACCCATAAAAAATGGATTGTTTTTTTGCGGAACTCTTCCCCCACAAAAATCCCTACCAAACCAGATGGAATTTGGGGTACATTGAGTTCTATATATATTTGGGTGAAAATATGGTGGAAAAGATCTCTATTTCTATTATCATGACCCAAACATATCCCAAATATGTTTTCTAACATTCTCAAAATCAATGGATTTTGAAACAGTAGTGGTTATTCTGAGAAACTTACCCAATTTTCCACTATAGGGGACTTATGATTTACATGGAAGTATTATATTCATCTGAAGAGGTAGAACCAGAGACTTTTGTAGCTGTGTGGTGCATTAGACCATGCCCAGAATAGATAATCCTCACATGTGAGGTGAATCAAAATCTTCTTAAATATAGAAAACCCACCATTTCTCTTTTATTTAAACCCCATGAGTTGAAGATAAGTCCATCAATGGAATCCTATTAAGCATTCCTCTTCTTGAACTGAGAAATCAATGATAGATTAAGAATTCTGAAACCCTTGTTGAACTCCATGGTCAAAATTGAATGATTCAGAAGGCTATTAAATAGATCTGTGAATTAGTTTCTAAGAGTGATATGTGGGAAATGGGGAAATAATTTTGGGGTTCGATAAATGGTTAAAATATGATGTCTCTCTCATGAAGGAAATCAATGGTCCCTCCCCCATCGAGGGATGGAGATATTCTCATTAGCTACCGTTGTCTCCAAAGGTGATAAATCATCACGGGGAACCCCCTCAATGAAGCCCTCTCTCTAATAAGTCGATACATTGAGGCAATTCCAATGTGTTTATAGTAAGATAATTCATGTGATTCCGTAACATTATAAACACATTGAGACTCTTATTGTTGTGGAAATCACAACCCATTGTAATGTACCACAAATTATATTTTGGAATCCATGATTTTTTTTGAACAAACTGTCAAGGAAAGCATTTGGGCTCTACACCGAACCGTGTAAAAATAATAAAAACCTATATATTTAATTACATCCATTCATACCATTGTTTTTTTCATTAAAAATTAATAAATCCAATAACACTAATTCAAAATATTGTTTAAACTCTAAAGGTGTTTTAAAAAGGGTTTAATGTAAGTAAAAAGAAGGAAATACTTTACTAACACCCCATTGAAGTGTTTCCACCAATCTAATTAAGAACATCAATATGCAATTCATTTATTTCCCCACTCATTTTAGTATAATAATAACTCCAATCAATATGACATCTTATTTTTTTAATTTCAGATATAATTCAACTTAAAAAAAATATTGAATGGCCTTACACTTATCATTGTTTTTAAATTTCTGTTTAATTTTTTCTATATGAGTTTTTTATTAGGATATTAGTAGGGAAAAGAATATTACAGTGATATGTTGACCTCTAAAACATATCAATCCAAAACTAAATGAACCCAATCATTTCAATTTACTAATAATGGAATTATTCAAAAAATCTATGCTAATATCTACCCACACACTTATCTTGAATCATTTTTATTCATGGTATCTATCTATAATGTTGTATGGTAGTTCATGGAATAAAAATGACTAAATTTGGTTAATTATAAAGGTAATATCAATTTGATTTTTGGCGATTACAAATAATTCCTTATTAATATTGATATAACAAATTGACTAAATTATTTTTGAGAGAGAATATAATAATGTTCTAGATTTCAAATCATGTCTCAATTCCCCTATAACGTCCCAGATATGGGTTCCACCCAAAGGAACCTTGGGAACGATTAGTCTCATAACCTCAATAATATTTCCCCAAATTCCAGAGGTTGTTGAGAAGCAGAAAGGGCCAAGGTGTGATAATGGGTAAACTATTCCAACATTGGCAGAGTATACACTATAGAATAAAAATAGAAAATAGAAGAGGAAGCAGTAATACCATAAAACAGAAGTGAATAGTAGAAGATGGATAATAATAAAACAAATAGAGAATATATATAAATGATTCATGATAGATGTTTCTAGGAAAGTATCCAAGCATGTAAAAATTCGGGAAATACAATACATAAACCAATGTACATGAAATTAAGTAAACTACAGTAGCATCGCAAGACTCAGCTTCGTCCCATGCTCTCTAGCTTCAACATCAATCAAGTAACCGATGAAGAAGGGTTATTTCCCTAATCTATTCAAGAAATAATATAATCTGTTTGGGTCCCAAAGAATGAACCCAAAAGGACGTGAGTAAAATCCATGAAGGCAACACCAAATTTTCAGTTCCAAACATTTAGTGAATATATATAGCTAGTAATATTTATAAATGAAATAATAATCAAGGAAGTACTCAAAAGTAAACAATCCCAAAATTTTCCATTACATTAATTTATATTTATTATTATTCCTTTTCATCATGTAACCCTTGGGATCTTTTTTAATCTATGTATCCTCTGTGAATGTAACAAAACAGACTTCTCAGAATACAATCTAAAAAATCAGGTAAGAATGATTCAAAGCTTCTACTTTGGCTTGATAAACTTGTCACAGTCATTTAATCATTCATTAAAAACACTATGGGAAATATCTCATGTTATAATTCCTTTTATTTAACATAGCACTAATCATTTATAAAGGACCACCTGGGAAGCTCTCACGGTCAATACCATTGGGTGCACAAAGCATCAATAAATTATAAACGACCTCCTAGGTAGCTCTCTCAGTCAATACCGCAGGTTCAAAATAGCATAAGGTAATTATAATTTATCTCATGGGTATCTCTCTCAATCTATACCCCTGGTACAACATCTACAACAAGGCTCACATGGTCCTATGTTAATAATTTGGATGTCCCTGTAGACATCTAGGTCCAAGGATCTCATGATCCATTGAAAAAATAATGCGTATATAATATCAAATTATCTCATGTAATATGGAATACTACATGGATAATCATTAATAATGATATTACATGAATTTCATATAATCAAAAAAAAAATCCTAATAAACTGAGTGTTGGAAAATAAGGAAATACTAACATGCACCCAAGACCAAACGACTATAAACAAACAAACAAAGGAAACCCACCCAGAGGGTGTTCCATAAACATGTTATATAACCTTACACATATGAAAAAAACCCTTTATCAATTAAATAAACCTTATCAGGTGATAAATAAGGTTCAATAACAAACCATGAAATTCCCCAAATGTGGATATTTGGCACTTTAATCATATATAATCCATGAAAACATAACAAAAGTAACTAATAACCTACCTCGATATCATATGATCGATATACTTGAACGTTAGCCCTTAAATCACCCTAAAATTGATTAGATCTATAAAAAGTTGAAAAATACCAACCTTTAATAACACATGTCAGAAAAAGAATCATGTAGAAAAGCACTAGGGGTTTTGAGAACTCACTGGTGGGATTCCAACGCAATTGATGATGTTTCGATCGAGGCGCAGATGGAGAATCATGAGGGGTTCGATGTTCATGAGTTGTTCTGTCACACTCTTGTATGAACCATGTGGAGAAGAGGACATTTAAGGACATATGATGTGACCCCAATCCTATTTATAAAATAAAAAAGAATTGTACACTACATGTCCATTAAATGAAATGACATGTAGTATCCTCAACCGGCCCCCAACTTTAGTGGTATGCCAGGTCATCACACAGACATGTACATGACTGTTACATAACCATTACATGGATATATGTGGAAATAATATAAAGAAAGTCTACTTATAAGTGCATGGAGTGTACTTATTAAATCCCCATTTTCATAAATTTCATAAAAAATAACCCAAAAACAAGATCCATACCTGAAATAAATATCTGGGTTCTTACATCCTACAAGAAAATGTGAAATATAATAATTTTTCCAAAATGTATAGAAACATATCATGTTTGACACTTTTAATTAGGATATTAAATGTGACCATGTATTTTAAAATTTTTTAAGATTAATTTTATGATTAAATTGATTGTTAGATAAAAAACTCATGTCAAAAATCATTTAAAACCACATTTTTTTATTAATTAGTTTTTTCTATAGATTTAATGATGGTTTTTAGTACCATGGAATTCAGTTAATCTCAAAAACACACAAAATAGTACATAAAATTGGACTTGTAAAAAACAAAAACATCTTTGCAATAATAATATATCCTCCCCATACATATCTCAACATACCATTCAATAGAATTAAAATTAGTTTAGAATATGATATTTATCAAATAAAAGTTACTGATGGGTATACATTATTGGGGAATACATATTCCTTCCCTTATGAGATACCATTAAGAATATAAAATAATATTGAAATTCATTTTAGAAAAATAAGAATAAAAAATGTTAAGGGAAAATATATTCAAGTTAACCCCAAAAGAGTTTCCACATTTATATTTTCAATAATATGATATTAAAATTGTTCATCCATATTTTTAAGGGGATGTAGTATTTGTGATAAGAACCCCTCACAAACAATTTTATCAATATATGATTAAGATTGTATAATTTTTGAGATCATTGGGTTGCAAGAATTTCTTAGACACCGCATATCCACTGAAAACCACACTTCATGGTTGGGGTGGGATAAATTTTGAGTGCATATTTTCTTATGTTTAAATAGATATCTAGATAACCATGTTATAAATATCTATACTAGTTCGTGTCCTCTGTTTTAATAATTGAATAAAATTTTCAACATTTTTATCTCTCACTATGTTACATAATCAGAAGGGACAGTTTCTAGGATTTTATTTTATCTACAGTCTTTTAATATTCTACAATTAATTTTATGGGTTATTCTTTGTGAACTAGGGGCAGAATAAATTGAGTTGAATTTAAACAACAAATTCAGTGTCTGGAAAAAACCCATCCCTATCAAATTAATAAAAATAGAAAAAGTGACAGAGCAAGAGGGCATAAAAAGACATTAGTAACACACACCACACATATCCAAATCAACAAAATGAGAACAAAAATCTGGAGTAATAAAGGACCATCTTGATGAGGCCTCTGTGGTAGCCCACATAGAATGTGCATCTGCCACTTGGTTTGCCTCCCGGCAGACATGAGTGACATCTAACTACAAGTGATCAATAGCACTGAGACAAGCACTCCATGATGGAGCCACCTTCCAAGGAATATTCTGAGAAAGCTTCTTCAAAATTTGTACCACTATGGTAGAGTAAGATTCCACCCAGATGTGTGTCCAACCGTGTTGAGTCGCATACTTGATGGATTTTATCATCGCCCAAATCTTGACTTCAATAGCAGATCCAATTCCAATATAGTGGTAAAAGCAGCCTTTAATGATGCCCTGAAGGGTGAGGAAGATTCCACCACAGCTTGATGGTCCTGGTACACCTGTGACTGCCCCATCCACATTCAATTTCAACCATGGATAGTTGGATGGGATCTATCTGATAGATTTTAGCACCATATGCTTCTTGACCCTTCCGGGAACACATAGAGTCTTTAGAATAATCAAGTCACATACAGTGTTATTCATCACACCTGTTTGAATTCTAGAGGCGGCTAACACCGCCCTGTAAATGACATTCAACCCAGCCTTTAATGAGGGCCAGTAGCTGTCAAAAATCATGCTATTCTGGGACTTACATATGAAATCAAATGCACCAGTAACAATGGACAGTAGCAGAACATGGATCTTCTCACTGGGTCTGAAAGCCTGTATGGAGCACATGATCCCATCAATGATGCCCACCTGGAGGGAGGTGACAAACAAAGAAAGAAAATAGTTCCATATGTGACATGATTAAGTGGATAAGAAGAAAATATGTTGGATAGTTTCATCGGCCTGCATGTACAGATAGCTTATAGGCACGAGTTGCAGCCCGGTTCGCTGCATCATGCTCTGCACAGGTAGCCTGAATTTCCAGACCCTCCATAGTAGGAGGTATCGAGCAGGAGGTATGAAGGGATTTCTAAAGAAATGTAACAATGTATGAGTGGAAGTAGAACCATCACACAAGTGCCTATAATACTCCCTGGAGGTGATTATCCCATTTGCACTAGGAGTCCAAGACAGAAAATCCTGGCCATTGAAGATGTAATGCTGTACCAGCAACTGGATAGTACTGGGTAGACATCCCTGCACATAATGATGCTATTATAAATCAACAATTGTGAGTTCTTGCAAGGGGCTGGAACATCTATTTATTCATTAATGGGCCTATCCAGCCACCTATTTGTCCATATATTAAGACCCGATATTGGAAAAACCATCCATATAGAGCAATTAATATTGCCAGGTGAGGCATGTTTGATGGAAGTCTAAATAGAGCAAGCAACATACAGGGAATACCCATTGTGCAGCTTATAAAAAAACATTTATGAATGGAATTCCAGTGACATATCAATGCCAGAAACCAAGTTCCATGTGAACTTACTATCATGGGAGTCATTGAATATGCTCAAATCCTTAACACACATACCTTCCATATCAATCAGATAGATGGAATCTCTCCAAGAAATGGTGATATAATTCCTCTCAGAAATGGATCCAGTCCAGATGAAGTTTCTAATCATCACTTGAAGCACCTTGATGGGGTTCCTGGGCTATTTATAAACAGAGAAGGCGTAAGAAAACATTGAGGTGATCATAGAATTCACCAAACAAATTCTACCAGCTTGGGAGATGGATTTCCCTTTCCATGCCACCATATGCGAAACAATTCTGGAGTAAAAGATTTCAAGATAATCATGTTTGAATCTTCCCAAAAAAAGAGTCACCCCAAGATAAATGAAAATAAGGATATTACTCCTCAACCCAAGGGTTCTAGATACTCTATTCAGTTTGGCGATGTTCATGCCTTTCCCGAACACAATAAAATATTTATTCCAACTAATCACCTAACCCAAAATGAACTCATATTGGGAAAATATTTTCTGAATACAAGAACTTTTCCTTTTATCAGATTGCCTAAAAATAATAATATCATCAGTGTAAAAGAGATGATAGGGTGTGATGTAATCCCTTCTAGCTCTGATTTTCCTGTAAAGGCTCATTTGCACAAGGTCATGCATACACACACTTATGTAGTCCCCAATAAGATAAAAAAGAATCCCAGAGAGGGGATCCACTTGCCTGACCCCTCAAGTACATGTAAAGAACCCACTTGGTGACCCATTGATGAGAATTGACATCCTAACACTACTCAAAATGCTTGAAACCATCTTTATAAAGAGATCAGATAATCCATGTTTCTTGAGAATAACAAATAAGAAATTCCAACAAAGGGTGTCAAATGCCTTGGAGATATCCAGCTTAAGAGAAAAACATCCATTCTTACATTTCATTCACATGATGTTAACTTTTTTCCAATGCCGTTAGAAGATAGCTCTAAATGTTCCTACCGGGAACAAATATAAATTTCTTAGGAATGATTAATTCACTAGTAATGCTACTCAGCCTTTAGGCAATGATCTTACTTATGTCTTTAGGTATCATGTTCCCAATAGAAACTGGACTAAAGTATATAATATCCAAGGCAATTTATTTTTTGGGAAGAAAGGTAATAAAACATTTATTGACACTGTAAGGCATGGATACATGATTGAAGAATTCATCCACAACGCTAATCACTTCCAGGCACACAATATCCCAGTGGAACATATTTTTTTAGTAAAACCATGAGGCCCAACAACACTGTCAATATTTATGGAAAATAAAGCCTTCTTGATTTCCTTCTCCGTTGGCACCTCCACAAACATCTGGTTGTGTTGAGCATCAATGTTGGCCATTGATTTCAATAGCATTGATACAAAGACGTGTCCTCATCTCTCAATGAAAACTTTGATAAAACATTGAGCTCTTATCCCCCTCTTGCAACCATTTAGTGTTGTATTGGATTTTAGAAATCCTTTTCTAAAGTTCAAGATTGTCATCAAGGCGCGAGAGGGCCTGAATCTCATCCCTTTTTGGGACTAACTGATTTTGACTTGCAATATAGCAGGACAAGAGGTGCTTTTCAGCAGCAATAACGTCATTTTCCAGATAAAAAAATGATGTCTTGCTCAAATCATTGAGCTGCTTCTTCACATGCTTTAGCTTACTAGCTATAATTGCAAGGGGGATGCCAATAACTTCCATCATCCAAGAATTAGAGATGAATTCCCTACAACTGGGAGCGACCATCCATTTGTTGATGAATATGAAGGGAAGAGGGGAAGATTTTCGCAGACTAGTGAAAAAATCCACTAACATCAGACTATGGTTGGAGTGATATTTGGGAAATTTCATGCCTGAGACTGCAATAGCATCACGACTATCATCAATTTTAACAAAGCACTAATCCCTTTTACTAGCTTGACACCCATTGAGGGTATACCTGCTCTATGTAAATTTTGAACCCATGATGGGAACTTCATTTAGATGAAAACTATCAATGAATGGGGGGAAATCAATGGCTAACAACCTATTAAAATGGGTGCCAGTTTTCTCCTCAGGCCGAAGAACTATATTGAAGTCACCCATGGAAACCCAACTTTGAGGCACCTGAGCAGAAATGGTTTCAAAATCTCTCCACAACTCCCTTATTTTGATGTATAGGTTAGATTAATACACAAATGAGAAAGTAATGGTAAATCCCTGTGACCCAACATCGACAGAGACAACCTGCTGATTCCTAATGCAATATAGAAGATTGATGCTATCATGCTTGAAATTCCAAAGGGACTCAGCCCCACATTCACCCAGATTCTACGAAACAAACGTGTAACCAAGAGTTGGACATTTAAAAGAGACCCAATTATCAAAGGACACCTTCAGTTCCGCTAAGGCGATCAAAAAAGGGTTGATGGTCACAATGAAGTACCTAAGGGCCTGGACCATGGGAGCATTCCCAAGCCCTTGGAAATTCCAAAATAGGATAATCATTTGGACATGGTTGTTTTTCCTCGGGTGTGAAGCCCAACCTTTCTTTGCACTTCTACCGTTATCTTCTTTCTCTTCTCTTTTCCTTTCCCTTTGGGTGGATTTTCCCCAAAGGAAGTCCCATTATTCCCATCATATTCATTAGGATCATCACAATCATCATCCCATAGCTTCCCACTAAGAGGAATAAATTTGTTGGGTGAATGGGTGATGCCTAATGGGGAGACCTGTGATATTTTTCTCTTAGCATCTTTCACACTAGGGACTTGGGAAAAAGGGTCCTCCCGTACCTGAGGTTGATCATCCTCAACAAGAGGATCCTTGGCAGAGCCATCTAAATCTTCCAGCTAATTCGGTTTTCCCAAGAACATGTCCCCAGAATCCCTGACTTCTTCCTGGTCATACTCAAGCACATCTTCTTGACAAGTAGTTAAGTCCGCTAATTTAGGAAGGGGAGGATCCCCCCCATCAGAATCATCACAGTAGGACCACTCCCATGATCCTTCATCTCAGAAGAAACCATTCATGGTACTACAACTGGGGTCTCAGGAGGAAGGACATCCTCTTTGTTGGCCACTGGATACTGCACCAAAAGGTCATGCATAGGAGGAGGATTGAAAGATATATCCTCCTTGTAAACATTAGGAAAATGCAACACATGTTCATTAGGAACCAAAACTTCATTCCATGAATACAATGAAATATCCATTTCAACCATCCTTATTTTCCTGTCAATAGGCAAAACTTTCAAATTTGCAGAAAACTTATCAATATCAACAATACCAGCAATAACAGCCACCTCCAGATCCAACGTAAGGCCCTCTTCTGTTGTATTCGACTTATGAAGGGATAAGTCACCTCGCTGTCTCCCTTATCCTTATCCATGCCCTTCCTACAGGACTCCTCACAATGCCCCTTGATGTTATAGAAACCACAAAACATAGACCTATTGCATTGATGGACCAAGTGACCAAAAATGCAACAATCTAAACAAAACATCGACTTCCTTTCATAATGGATTTCCAGCATAAAATTATCATCCCTTGTGTCAAGTACCACCCCCTCAACCAGAGTGGTACCATGTCTACTTCAACCAAAACTCGGGAAAAGTTCCCAAATCATGGATTATCCATTTTCTTATCAATCCTGATGGGGTTTCCAACTAAGGATACAATATCCCAAAGGATCTTGGGTTCCAATAGAGCCAGTGGAGGCTAAAAATTTTAATCCATATTTGCGTATGAGTATTCCTCACATCAAAGGGAACAAAGTTATGATCCCATTCTTGTATACTAATAATTATAGGTATCAGTGATAAAGTACCAAATATCCATGCACGCCTCTTTATCTCATCAGAAAGGAAGATTATGTGAATGTATCCCCTTCCCAATGTAGTCATGCACCAGTCCCCAAAACCCCAAAATCCCAAAATTCAATTCACTAGATCAGAAAACCGCCGGGCCCTCTCACGATTCAAAGTCAAATCTATAACAATAATAGAGTACCTTCAGAGCTTGATCCTCTCCTCGATGGCTTGCTGATTGGTAGAAATATGTGCAACACGACCTTCAAGAATGATTCTTCCTAGAGAGGGGAGACCCAAATCAGAGAATTCCATGTTCTCCACTGATTTAACAACTTTCGCGAAGTTCTTATTCAAATCAGATGGTTCCACTGATTTCCCACCAGTACTTGAGCAATTCTTCCTAGAGGCACACTAATCAAATTGATCCTTGTGCCCCACATGATCATCCTAAACAGAATCAATCCTTTCCTTGGATTTCGAATCTGCATGCCCGACCTGTGCATGTGAGCCCTTGTCACCTGAGTATCCCGCTTGCTCAGCCACCCCCCTTGGAGGAATTAAACCTAAAATTGTCATGAAACCAATGAGATGAATTTATAATATAGGAAAAATAAATATTATTTTTCTATTTAACAGTAAAATTATTTAATTAGATTGAGTTAAAGTTATCTCCATCTAATTTACTAGTAGAAATATTATTTTAAAATTTTAAATCCATTGAAAAATAATTCTCTTGGATAGGTATTGGGTATTGCAATTTTTTTGAAGTATTTATAATTATAGAGTGGTGTTTTATTCATCATCATAAAATTGTATGTGTCTACTATATTGAATTCATGGGTAATTTTTTTAACTATTCTTGAATATAATCTTCTATGGATTCATCCTACGATCCTTTTCATATGTTAGACACCTCATCTATATAAATAATATTCTCTTATATCAATCATGGTAGTTAAAAAATTTAGTAAAACACATTATGTTATAGTAATTATTCCTCATTCAATATTTCTTACATATAAATTTGGGTGAATTGATGCCCCCCATCTAATTACAATTTTAAAACTAATTCATAGATATTTTAAATTAAGAGTGTTAACTGTTCCACTAAAATTTGAGTTTTTATTTAATGTTACAATCCAATCATCTCATGAGTGTTTGGTTCTAGTTATTCATACAAGTATGTAGGATATTTAATCTTTTATTGAAATGCATTATTTCACGGTAATTTATATATAAAATTATGATTTTGTCTCTATTCTTATGGATCACATTAATAACATCCCATAACTTTGTCTTCCATAGGTACATGTGAATTTAAATATTGGAAAGAAATATTATTTGGAAATATGATCCAAATATTAGTAGCAATCTTGTAATATTTACAAAACATTAATATGTTTTCATGATTTTATTTTTCAATGTGGGGAAAATTTTAAATTTATCAAACATATCAGAAAAACGAATTATTTTTAGAATAACAAAGAAAAATTAATGATAAACTAAGATAAAAAAATATTGATAAAATTCTAAAAGAAGAATATCATTAATCTAACCAAATAAAACTTATATAATATAAAAAAAGTTATGTATATTGAAAACATTATGATCTGTCCATTTAATCATAGATCACCTAGTCTTCATCTCCTTTATGTCACTTATCATATATATATATATATATATATATATATATATATGTTTAATAAAATAATAATAGTATATTACTAATGGGCTGATAGATTAATAAAATGAAAATATAAAATTCAATTCCAATTGAATGATATTAGGAATAAATAACTATTTTTTTTGCTTTTCTTTATTATATTTTCTAATATCACTCAAATATGATTTAATCTCACTTAATGAACACTACTAGAATCATTTTAGTTCCCAAATGTCTTTTTAGGTTTGTATAATCCACCAAAACATTAAAGAATCACTAGATTCGATAATTGAACACTTCATCCATTTTTAAAAAGTAAAAATTCTTCTCAATAAATATCACAACATAACCTCCCTCCAGAGTAGAAATCACTCACAATTAACCATCATGTACATTAGATCCATTGTATTCCTTTTAATATATGTGAAGGGTAAATGAAGAAAAAGAATATTAAAACAAATTTTACATACCACAATTTAGATGAATAAAAAAATTTCTTTTCTACACACCAAACAAAACTTAATAATTATATAAATGAAAATAAAAAATTATGAATATATAATACTCTAGAACATTACATTTAATCACCCTTAGAATAACATGAAATTTAGTTATACACCATCATGGTGAAATTAGATCAAAATTGACGAGAAATGAAATGATTAATTTTATTAAAAAATTATACAAATATATAATAAATAATCCCAACTACTGGGGATCACTAATATGTATGCCTTGACTTTAATTTATTGGAATTCTATATCCCCCTCCATTTAATCTTGAAATTACTCAAATCCTATAATTATTAGTTGTAATGATGACCATTAGACATGTTTTTTATTGAATGAAATATTATTCCTTGGGTGGATAGGTTCATTGACCCTCTTTCATCAATTCTATGCTTTGTTAAATATGGAATTTTATTTCCCATGATTCTTCCGTCATTATTATCTTTCTTCTTTCTTCTTGTGGACTCATTAATAAATTCCTTTGAATTTGGTAAGGTACCTAAGAATTATTGTTATCCGGTCTCCTATAACATATGAATATAATCATTGTGGATATATTTTATCATAAATTTCCGTGAAATATTCCTTTAGTTCCCATGGATTTTCGTTTCTATTGATTACCTTTCAAGTATTTTTATGGATATTCAAGGAGGCATGGTTAATATAGTGACATGGGTTTTGATATTTTATTGGTTCCTAATGAGATCCATCCCAATTTTGGTCATTCAAAATGATATGTAGAGAAACATGATCCCGTGAGAAGGAATTTGGTGTACACGAGGAGATAATTCACTTTTTACCATGTTGTGGAAGTTACCAACCATAATGGAAGTAACGGTACACTATGAAATGGAGTTCATCCACAATGAATGAAGCCACAATCATGTATACAAAAATAGATCATATAAATTTTTTAAAATAAATTAAAGAACTCAATAATTTTATTTGTAAATATAATTAAAAATTAAAATCATATTTTAGGATATTTTAAAATTAAACAAATAAATATACCTAAATATGAAATGTATAATAAATAAAAAAATATAGTTAAATTTTTAGTGGTAAAACATTGAATTTTGGAAATAGAAATTTGTAGAATATATTTTCCTTAGGCTATCATAACAAAATGTTGATTTTGATATCGCATTTCTTGTCACTCGGTTACATATCACTATAAAAAGATAATATACAATGGGTGAATCAACATTCATAAAATGTTTTTTTTCTAAATTGGTAATTAATATAACGACTAAGTAAATTAGTTAATCACTACTTAAACAATATCATGTTCCTTCACTGACTTCAAAAACCATGTGAGAAAATACATGGAAATATTATCTGACTTTCACTATGAAATTTCAAATGGATAATATAACATATTATTAATCTACTATTTTTATTACACCAACTTATATAAAAACATATTAAAAATAAAATCATTATACTAGAAAATAATATTTGAATTGTAAAAAACATAATGTAAATGCTGATAAATTACCATGACTATTAAATATAATATAAGTGGCAATATATGAAGTGATATTTAAATTTTCTATTAAATATTCAGTATGGTTACAAAATTCTAAATATTTTGTACATATTCTCCCATTATTTAGCATTTTAATTTGGTTCATGTGACAAAAAATACCTCCCTTTATATTTTTTCATTTTATATTATACTACATATATATCCATCATAAAATTGAAATTTTTTTTATCATTAAAGATCAATTATTATAAAATTAATAATTCATATTAATTTATAATAAGAAAAATATTTTAAAAAGGAATTGTTTTGTTATTATTAATGATTATTATCTCACAGTCTGAATATAATATGAATATATTAGACGGACATGCAATTATAATATTTTATTTGTATATGTGAAGGCAATAGCGTATATGGACTATAGAAAACACATATCTTATGGGAACCAATGGGTAAATATTGATATTTTGATAACATACATGGTTACTATGGAAATATAAAAACTTCCACCTATATTAAAAAACTCTATATAAAAACATAAGTCCCTAGAGAATTAATAATGAACATTTTCTTATATAACTGGAATTAAGGTCGTTTATATGAATTTTGTATGTATTAGTTATTGGTATTTTTGATTAGTTGATTTATTCATTGTGATACATAATTTGTTTCTATTTTTTAAGGATGAAATTCATGTTATTTTTTAATAGGATTTGAGGCTTGGTTGGTTCTTCAATATTTATGGGTATGTGTAATGTTTCACCATAATACTTTTACCACTACACATGCCAAAATGTAATTTATGGAAGCCACTAGGTACCTGTTATCCCTGGAGGGGGATTTTGTGGGATTGGTGTTCTTCCATGTATCGTGTAGTACCTGAATGGGTAGCTGGTAGGATAATTATGAGTTTTTTGGTAGTGGTTTTTTGGTTATTTTTATCTTATAATCTTATTTCATTTTATCCCCCTCTCAATCGAAATCCCTTGTTTAAATCAAAAAGAGATCCATCTTAAGGATTCCTTGAGTTACCACACTTCGTTTCATCATTACAATTCCTTTAAAAATATCTATATGTGTTTCTTATTCAAGATTTGTAGGTAATTATCCCTCTACCTTAACTATTTCCCCTCATTCCATCTTCTTTTGATTTCTTATTCTTCGAATAAAGAATCTTAGTTGTGATTCTAAAAATTTGTATAGGAATCAACTAAAATCGTGGGTCTTCTTGTCCCCTCACTTCATGAAGTGCCATTATGAGTTGTTTTCTATCCTTTTATCACAATTATGATTAATGGATGATGTCGTAAGATTGGTTATAGGGTTATATAGTCATTACTGTGAAATTAATAGACCTTTTTTGGGGCATTAATTAAGGATGAAGAAAAATGTATTCTTAAGTTAATTTTGATAACTTGTTGTGTTGGGTTTTATGGTTTTTAGTTTATCCAGTATTATTGTGATTATAAGTTAGTTCTTTCTAGAGATGTTTTTTGGGTGACTCTAGGCACTACATGGAGATAATTGGGGTGATAATGATTCCCTAACGAAGTTGTAGGTGGTTTCAAATAACTGAGTGAGTCTTAGGATATTCATGTAATATCATTACCTTATATTTTGATACATTAATAATGAATCATACATATATTTTAAATATATGAATGTATTATTTTCATTGATAGTATCTTAAAATAGGTGGAATAATTTTTAATATGTCTTATTTAGAAATTTTTCCTGAAAACCATTATCTTTTTGTTTATATTATAAATTTTAATTAAACATTTTTCACATTTATATCCATAGAAATTAATAAGATATAATATTTAATGGAAAATGATGGGTGTTTTAGGCATACATTTCTTTGTAATTTTTTTTAATCCCTCTTTCCACATGGTGTTGGTCCATTAACTTAACGTTAAACAAAAATAAAATACGGGCCATTGTGTTATTATAATATATAAATTCAATTTATCAATATCTTATAATATTTTCCTTTCCCATAACATAACCCTTGTTATTCTATTAACATAAATCTAAAGCACAATTTTTTAGTCCAAAACAAAGTCTATGATTGTAATCTCATATTTTTTTAACAAAACTTATATATAATATAAGACTAAGAACCATAATGAGCCTATTGTAAAGTGGTTTCCCTATTGAAAAAGGACAAGGGTGGGTATTGATATATAAAGAGGTGGATTATAGTCCAAATAAGAATGTTTTAACAATTTCCAATCCTTTACACATAGAAAATAAAATGATTTTTAATTCGGTTTTATGTGTTTGTTATTTTAAAATTAACCCTATTTAATAAATAATTTATTTTAAAAACACATTCATTGATAAAATTTTATAATTTTATCCCTTTCATATTTCTTACAATGTTTATCTAACGATATATTATTTTAATATACACTTATACTTCAATGAATAGAAACATGATCATTTGAACAAAATGTATCTGACAATGTGTCAGGTTAAATATATTGGTGTGGGTTGGGATAATGTGAAATATAATCATAACAAAAAAAACTTATGTGGTATTAATTATTATCATATTTCCCTTGATATTTTCTATTACATTTCAATGCTTAATCATGTACTACTTCAAGAATTCTATTATTTAGTAACATTTTTTATTTGTGTTCACATGGGTGGTTTCATTTTTATATCCCAACCACTACATTAGTTTGTATCTTCTGAGTATGTTTTGGAAGATTGGTTTGTCTCGCCAATGTCGTTTTCTTGGAACATGATTAAAATTATAGATTGTATGTATATCACATAAAATAATGGTATAACCTAATACCCGTGACATTCTAATAATCCTTGTTAGAAAACATTATCCTTGTGTGTTTCTGTACTTGAGAAATGGGCATTGATATATTTTTATGATGTTATCGAAATGTAGATTATAATAGTTAAATGAATCTAGACTCTTCTTCAAGTTTGAAATGTTGACTACTAAAATTATAATTTTTATTACATTCATTTATAAGGATCTATTTTTCATAGAATAATATTATTATTTTAAGTGATTAAGTAGTTATTATATTATTTAGAGCATGTTATTACTCTTTTACATAAAGCATGTTATTTCATTATTATATCAACCAGGTTGATCATTGTAGTCAGAAGATTATTTATATAAAATTGGTATATGATGCTTGTATAAAAAGGTTCCTAGGTACACCAGTTGATGTCAAAGCGGTTAATGGAATGAGATGGGCTAATGACAACCTCAATCAATGATACCCCTTTTCCTTATCGGTGAATGGGAATATTAGCTCCGCTGGAGTAGATTTTTTTATCTATGATTTACTTCCCCAATAAATTATGTGGTTGTTGACCATGTAATCACTATTATAGGATACCTTTTAACCCTAAAAGTATTTTTAGATTCATGTAGGATTTTAAAAATAGGATCAAGGTAGGTATTTTTTGTATGGATCCTCATAGTGTAGGGTGTTACTTGTTTTATCCTACTTTGATTCATAGGATTCCAAACTATTTGACAATATATTCCTTATTGAAGACTCATAAAAATATTTATTTATATATTTACATAGAATTACACACATGATTAAGTTAACACATGTTATATCACTATTAAAATGAGACATCATTGGTTGTACCCAACTATGTTATTTATAGTATAAAATTATATGGAGACCACGTTGGACATAAAACCCCTCATATTATTCATTGAAATATTCATATGAACTAGTAGATATCATGTCACATTATAAAATTATTGACTTTATAAATTGAAGTGGGAATTGTTTAAACATTATAAATGGAGAAATAATTGGAGGATAAATAATATGTTCAACTCATATATATTTTTTGTCACCAACCATATTCTATGTTTATATTGACTCTTATTATAAAATGTTCATGTATTGATATATTTTAATTATTTAGTCATGTGTTGATTAATTTATATAGATTTTTTTATTATTCACATTATTTGGATTCGTCTATAACTTTTTTGACATAATGTTAATATTTTTTTTCAAGTATGACTTGAATATTTGAAATCCAAAATTTCTAGTATGATACGACTGACAATTTTTTCCAGTGGGTAAATCCTTCATCAAATGTTCATTTAGACCTTCAATTCTAGTGATCATTCCTTAGGTATTTGTTAGTTCTCCTTGGGACATAACACACATGGTCTATATACCGTACAGATGTTCAGGTCATAGATGTCACAACGTGGTATCACTAGAGTATTTTAACATTTTCCTGGATAAGTTTTTAGGTATTTATTGGATATAGTACTATCAATACATGATAATTTGTGAAGAACAATGCCTCATAAACCAACTTATGTAAGAATATGAAGTCACCATTTATTTTCAATGTACTAATTTGGCATGATAGGTTTGCTGGAGGATTTAATTTCTTTTATCACATGTGATGGAATGGTTCTCAAAATGTTCATTTAATAATCAACTATATGTCATCTTCCCTTTTGGATTTATTAATTATCTTCAACATTGATTGTTAGGAACATATATGAAATTATACCATACTGAAAGCATAAATTTTTATATTATATTTTATTTGGAACATTCTAATGTTTTTGTTAACAAAATTACAAAAAATATATATCATTTTATTTAATAAATATATCATTTATTAGGAGTTTAATATGAATAAATATTTTATTCATTAAATTGAGATATATATTATTATTTCTATGATCACGTGTATCACTCTTATTAGAAGCCTCATTGGTCAAACATAAGTAATTTATATAGTCATATTTTGATCACTAAACATGTCCCACGTTTTAATATTACATCTTAATACTTATCAAGATACATGGTTTTTTGAGTATTAGTTTTAAAATTTTATAGGTATCATTTTTATTGAACCTTTCCAAACGTGCATTTTTTTAATATTAGTATCATAAACTAAAAATCATCATACTTTTTATTTTAAACAAATTTCATGTTTCTGAGAATATGATTCCCTATTAGTGATATTTTTCCTCCATTATTTTATACTAATTTACTTGTAGAAATTATATTATATATGTTCATGAAAAAATTAATTGTCAATCATGGTAGCCATTTATTGTTTATTATTCTTAAGTGGATCTCATTTCATATTGTGTGAGTATCTAATAAGATTCTAATTGTGTCTCCATGTAAATATATTTTTTGTAATATTATATTTTCTAAACTAGAGAGAGGTAATATATATATATATATTAAATTAAATATATTTTTAATAGGGGTTTTTTGTTTCCTTTCAATAAATCTTTTTTTTATTTTCTTAGTGTTACAAATTATTTTCATTAGAATTGGGATATTAGTTTTGGGATTTGGTGGAAAAACTACTCAATATCATGAATGTATAAAATGGGAAGGATGTTTTTCAAATATTAAGGATAGTTTTGAATATAGAACTAGTATTTGTGAAATTTTTACCATTATTTATGTCATAATTTAGGTAATGTTTTTTTGAAATAGAATGGTAATGTGTGTTTGTAATGTAGTTGTGTTTTGGTTTTAAAATAAAATGGAATTCAATATATGTCTGATCTATAATCTACCCTATTTTATCAATTTTGGAGATTAATGTTGAATGAAAATATGGTTTGTGTGTTTACATGAACATAAGATTTATAATGAATTGTTTTTATAAGATTTTGTATTTTTGTAAATAAATTTGTATGATGGTTCAAAAATTAAGAATCATTCTTTAGAAACATTTGTATAAATGCATCTCATTGATAAAATATAATTCTTAATAAGTATGGTATATATGGAAAATTTAATATCCTATTTTGGGGTGTGTTTTAGTATACCAATTGGATTATTGGTGTTATTTGGAGACTTGTAATGTTGATGGAATATATTTATTATTGATGTTTCATGGATAGTATACTGTCTTTATTTTGTTTTTTGAGTCACAAAATAGATTAATTACCAATAGTTTGTGGATGTATTAGAGTTTTATTGGATGGATTATTTTAGTTATCATAATTAAATGGTTTTGTGATTATGAATATGAAATTTTGTGATTTTGATGTTGTGGAATTAATTTTGGAATTTTGGAATAAATTTTTTGAGATGATTTGTGATATGATTTTAGTTTTCTTATGTGTTAATAATGGGTGATATGATCAATTCTTGGTTATTTGGGACACATAATTGGATTTTTTTGGTAAAATAATATTAATTTAGAAATTGTAAATCCTGAATTAAATGGGTATCATACTATATGAATTAGGGAATTATTAATAATGAACAATAAGGGAAAGATGTACTAACAACCATAATGGATGGGAAGTTGTATGGGGGTGGTTTTAATAACATTGGTCCAATATAGAGTGAATATGTTTTTTTGGTATCAATTTTTTAGGGGTTGTGTAAGGTATCATTCAACGGGTCAATATTTAATTTACAGAATCAGAATTATTTTCTGTGTTTTTGTGAGCTTTATATGGTTTTTTGGATATGATACAAATAATTATTGGGTATTTCAGAGTTTTAAATACATATGAAGTGTTGAAACATAAAATTTACCAATTCATGTTAGAATGGGTACTCTATCAAATGAAATTAGGTAACCATCTGCCCTGGAAGTGGGATAGGGGGATAAGGGTACCAACAAGTACTTGACGGTACCTAACCCAGTATGTAATGGATTTTATTTGAGTTTTTTATTTTTAGTGTTTTGGTATTTTCACCACCAAATCTTATTTATTTTATTATTATTCTCCATTAACCTCACTTAATTATAACTAAATTAGTGTCATCTTATAGATTAATTTATTTCATCCTCTTCTATTCACCATTTCCCAGTACTTCAAAGAATATAATAGGGTGATTCATATGAAAAATTCAATGGTTGGACTCTATTTTCAATCACTATTCTCTATCCCACCATATTCCTCTTATTTTTCTTTCTTCTTCCTGTAATTTATATTTTTGATTAGACTAACTCATGGTGTAACCACCACATTACATTAGGGATTCTTATATACTTTCTTTTAAATTTTTCATATAGGGTTTTTTCTTACCTTTAATCACTATTCTTAAAAATTGGATAGGATGTATAATTGGTTCTAAGGTTTTTAAATTTGGGGGTGAAATTTAATGACGATTTATTTTGAGATTATTTAGGGATTGTGAATTCAATTTCCATGGGGTTATTTATATATTTTGGAGTGTTGGTTTCCATGGATTTTTGTTTCTTCCTGATATATAGTTATTATACATTGGATTTCATTGGTCATGATTTTTTTGGGTGATTCTTAAGTTTAGTTTGAATATCATTTGGTATATAAATCTAACTTAATGAATTGGTATGTGGTCTCGAATCACTTAGAGACTCTTTAATTATGCCAACAACATGTATTTAATTTGTTTCAAAATTTTAATAATCAAAATAATTATATTTTAAATATATCCATTAACAATATTGAAAAAAATTATTATATTATTAAGAATAGTTTTTCAAGTTTCTCATTTTGAACATTATGAAAAAACCCAATAATATTATGATTTTGTTTTAAATTTTTATTAATCTAATTTCACTTTGAGATTCATTGAATATCTAGAGGCTTATTATATAAAAAACCTTAACATAGGTTTCTAAAACATTGTCCCTAATCCTTCATGTACCAATATTTTATACCATCCACTTAATATTAAGCATGGTTGAAATGAGTACTCCTAGGGTTTTAAGGATTTAAATTCAATTTATAGATGGAATGTAAACAAGGAATTTTAACACGCCTAAAAAATATTCTTCTGTTAACATATAGAAAAAGTTAATTTCATATGTTTTGTACCAAATTATATAATTATAACATCATATTCACACTAAAAATGAATGATTTATATGTCAATAAACAAAAAATTTATAATTATAAATTGCGTGATTTAATGGAACTATAGATTTTATTTTTCATGTTTTAAATATGAGGATTAATGTAAAACTATATATAATTTAATAATTACCTAAAGATTACACATGGAGTAAACAATGGTTTTAAAGAGGGTTTTAATTTTTGGAATATATATCGATAACTGTATCTTCTAAATGATTTTTTAGGCAAACACTTTAATAATTAAATTTATCCCTTTAATCCCCTTCATTATTTCTATTGAATATTTTTCAAAGGGATAGATCTTTCATGAGAATGTATATGGAATTATTTTTTAAACGTGATCATTTCAATTGTATAATGTGGTTTGGGATATAAAGTGAGACCTAATCAAGAATAAATAATTATTATACGATGTAATTAATAAAAACAACCACTATAATGGGTATTTATTTCCCATTATAAATTATGTACAAATAATATTATTCCCTTATTTAATACAAGGTTTATATTTTTACACTAGGTTGGTGTCATTATGATAACCCTACGAATGATTCTGTTGGTATCTTCTAGGAATGTATTGAATGACAATTATTTCATATTAGAGTAGTTCTCCTAGACCATGGTTGTTATGATATGCTGCTTTTAAATCACTTCATGCATTTATATAAACTGATACCAATTTCCCAATCATATTATACTTGTGTGATATGATATTTGAGCACTAATCATTGTTATATTTTTATTGTGCATCAAGCATGTTGATTATCTATTGAGTAAAATATTTCTATTACTTATTCATGTTTTATTTAATGAATAGTATATTTATAATTGTTATCATAATCATGGATTAGTCTGTATTAAGTTATTCATATTATTATCATATTATAAAAAAGAGTTGTTACATAATTATTTAGATCATGTTAATACCTTATTATATTAAAAAATTTTTACTATTATTTTTTAAATCGTGATTTTCATTTTATCTTGAATATTATTTATTTGAAAGGGGAATGATATGATTATATATATATGTGTTTGTGTGTGTGATTGATTAAACCAATTAATAACAGATAGGTAATTGGAAATATGTAGGCTTATAATTCCTTGATTCTATGAAACTCTTTTCTCTTACCCCTAGATGAAAAATTTAACTCCACAAACCCATCTCAATTAAACATGAGTCCCTTTCCCACTAAATGGTATATGTTTTGACCTAAAATTCATTATTCAGTCTTCCCAAATTCAATGGAAAAGAATGAATATGGTATACATTGTATGAATCCTCAATATATAGTGATTTAGAGTTATAAACTATTTATATTGATGGGACAAAACACTGTTATACTTCAAATATTCCATGTATTTGATTTGTAAAACTATTTCATTATATATGTATATATACATGTTGATTTTTTTAAAAGGATCCTATTATATCAATATTCCAATGAGACACCATTAGGTAATCACTATATAACACCTTATCCCCACACTCGATATGGACACCTTAATGGACATGTAGTCCCCCTTTGACACTTGTCATGTACTCCCTTTTACTATAAGTTTTCAAATAACCTTAATATAAAATTCATGTCTTACATGGAAAAAGGAAATGTTCCAGGTTTTGAACTGGAGTAACTTGAGGTGGTTGTATGTATCATTCAATTCATCACCTATTCATACTTTGGTGTCACCAACCATATGAAACATTTTAATTGACTCATATTTTATGATGTCTTTACATTAGGTTAATCAATTTTTTGGTCATGTATCCATTCATTTAGAGATATTTTTTGAAATTTTGTATTATTTATAATTTTATATGACCTATTTGGTTTTATATAAATGTTTGTTGTTTATTTTGGCCTAATCTACTTGAGGATGAGTCATGTTGGATTTCATGTTGGATATGACTCTAAATTATATGTTTACAACTAGTAGTAAAATCATTCCCAAAACAGTTAATTATACCCTAAAGGCTTGTATCCATCCCATGGGGATTATATAGTATGCTTGGGATAGTGAAATATATAGTGTATGGGTAAAATGTTGATTCTAGTCAAACGTTCAATGCCGAATCTATAATTTTTTTTCAAAACAGTTCCAGTATAAATGGGTACATAATGAAATACAAAATAATAGCTTATAAGAAACATATATTTTATTCTATGTTGTCACCAAATAAAACATGTTCCAAGTAGATGTTTAATTATCATATGATAAAAATAAAAAAAATTAAAATTTATGGGTTTAATTTATGTGGTTGATAAATTTTCAACTTAATGGGTATATTCAATATATATATATATATATATATATAATTACTGAGTCTATACAAATGAATCAGGAAATGACATGATAAGTAAACATCTCAATCATAATTTAAAATAAATATTCCACTAAATTTTTAATATTCCACACAAAAAATAGTTATTAATTTATTAATTTTCATTCAAAAAACATTTTTATTTCATTTTAAAAAACTATTTTGATTTTAATTATATTGTTGATATCATATAAACTTCATTATCATGTTTTTGATGCTCACCACCATGAAATTTATAGAATGACTTTTTTAATTAATTATTTAAATTAAATAGTATATAAATGGTTATAAGGATTTTTATTGCAATAAAATCCTTTATATTGGGATAATAATTGTTTTATTTTGAAGATAATTCATAAAAAATAATTTTTGATTTTTCGTAAAATTTCTATGAAAATATGGTTTTTATTTTATTTTTCCAAAATTATAAATAGTTTTTCATATGTCATTATATTCTCATAAAATATATATCCCCTATCATAGTATTGGAAATTTTAACTTGTTATCATATATGATTTTAATATCCTCAATATATTTCAATGTATAAGATATATTGAGTTTGTAAAAATAATTTTAACTTTAACTTCTTCTTTGTTTTGGGTGGGTTAGAGGATGAATTAAGGATGAAAATGGTTTTAGAATTAGTATCTAGATACTTGATGGTGGAATAAATTTTTTGGTAACTTGAAAACAACCACCTGCTCACTGATAGGTTTCTAGTGAGTCCGCTTCCTGCAAAAAGTCCCACCGAAAATACAGTGGTTCCACGAGCTTACTAGAGAATCCCACCAGGTAGTAGGTGAACTAAGTACAAGGGTGTATTAGATAAACCTAATGGGTTCAATTAAATACTATTTGGAATTTATTTAACACCTTAATTCTACCCCCAAATTACCCAATTCTAATATAATACCAACCCACATAACTCTTTAACTCCCTCATTCACCTTTCCTTGCTCTTTCGTCATTGGAATGATCTGGTGAAACTAGAATGTTATTTTCTTATTAGATCCATGATAATTCATTCGTTCCTATTGATTTAGGACCATGTATTTTGGTTATATATAAGATTTACATGAATATAAAAAAACAATTTATTAATTTATCCATAGATTGTTGGAAGATCTATTATATTGACACCATTTCTTGATTGAATCAATATCTACCATAGAAAAATTATTTTCTACATGAAGTTTTTTCTATATAAACATAATAAACCTATTCTTCATTGGTTTTTTGATGATGTAACCTTAAACTATTTATTATACCTAATAATTTTGGCGGATGATCAATATTTCAATGACAACCTCCATTGTTCACAGTTAGAGTTCTAAAAAACAGTTGGCATTGCAGTTAGGTTTTTCAAGTGCGATCATCATGAGGCCTAATTATCCTTGAATATATTATTTAATATATTATAAGTTGATAGATTAATGATGGATCAATAGTCCACTAATATACCATGGGATCTCTTCTTGATTAAACGATGAATTCACAAATCATTATTCAATCAACAATGAGTCTGATGAGTTGGAAACCCTTCCATAAAAATACCTAATTTTTTTTTCGTTGATGGGTTCCTCAAGGATTGTGATTCTAGGAAGACCTTATTGACTAATAATTATATTCAGAATCCATTATAAACCACTTTCTTGATGAACTAGTACCATAGATATGATAGTTCTTGGAATGACAGAAGAACCTTAGTTGGTGAAAGAACAACAAAGGATTTTCAAACTTAGGGATCATTAGAAAATATTTTCATTATGAAAATTCTAATAACAAAGAATTTATTACAAAAAATATTGACATAAGAGATCATGTAACACTAAGGGGATATTTTCATGTCAAATTTAAAATTAATTAAATTTATATATAAAGAAAGAATACCTGGTTTGAGGATATTTCTTTTATTGAATTGTTGATCATCTAAAAAAATTCTGATTACCTTAATTTCACATGTAGAATTGAAGTTTAGAATAAGTATTGCAGTGATCCATGTGTGTTCCATTGGTCTCTAAACAAACCTTGATGGAAGGAAAGGTGCTTTCCTAGTGGATCAATATCCTTTTGTTTTTTGTCTTGATTAATCAAAAACCTTTGGTCTTGAATGAATTGTTTCTCTTGAGAGGATGATCGATTTAGAAATACAAGAGAGAATTAAATTGTGTTCAATGATTATCAACTTTTCAATTTAACCTTTTCAGTAAACATAGACATCTATTCGTTAAGTTGGGTTTAGGAGAAAATAATAATTAACATATTACCATACCTTAAATAATATAATAAAAATTTTAAAATCCAATTCCATATAATAATAATATTATAATTATTTTAGGGAGGGTTGTAACTAGCTTAATGATAAATATTATTTTACCAACATGCCAATTGATATTTATTACATATAAATATCTCAGTCTGCTCATCCTTCGCAAAATTTATTGAATAACAATATAAATAAATCCATTTTTCCACAATCACGTGAATAGATATTTATTAAATATTTAATAAAAATTTGTGATCGATATAATAAGAATAAAATTAGTTATTATAATTGATAATAATATTTTTTTAAGTAATAAAATAAAATAAAATATAATCAAAATTAATGGAATCACATAGTGTGTGATCCTATAGGATCCCTTCCCATTGGCATTATGGGATCTTGCTTAAAGTCTATGATTACTATCAAACAACTAGTTAAGGAACCTAAGAGAAAAAATTTAATTTTTTCATATCAAAAACTATACACAAATAATCACTATGTATTATAATCCCTTCATCCCAACATATCACCAAGCATGTTGCACAATGATGTGATCGACCTATGCTCTTGACACAACTTTCTTGGACTATCTTAATCATACAAATCATTTCACAGTGGACCTGAAATTTAATGCGATGGATTAATTATATTCAATGTTATGATATATCAACATCCTTACAAATATAAGGGGAAAATACATCCTCAACATATCAATTAATAATATGTCATTACGGAGGCACCCAAAATACCCTACTTTCCATGAACATATGGAAATATTGAATTTGTCAGTTAATCTAGCTATAGAATTCATGACATGAATTTCGGATAATACTTATTTATAAGGAAAACTAAATATTATTTCATATATTAATATTTTATGACACCAAAACATGTCAAATTTCTATTGGTTCATCTATTCTCCAAATATCTCATCATAAATATTACTAAGTGAGAACTTCATGAGAAGAAGTCTCAGATTCTTATGATAACTCACACATAATATTCTACATATTATGTACCCTATCATAGTACATTATCAAAAAATAGATTTATATTTTATAATATCATCATATAACTTTAATATTCTCATCATACTGGTGAACTTATATAACCTTTACAATGTGAAAAATCCGATAATATATTATCATGTCAAATTCATGAGAAATAATAAAAATAATATAACATGATATTTTATTAATATTAAATTTTTGAAGTATACATATAATAAAAGT
Organism: Viscum album; assembly: GCA_963277665.1. Lineage (NCBI taxonomy): Eukaryota > Viridiplantae > Streptophyta > Magnoliopsida > Santalales > Viscaceae > Viscum > Viscum album. The sequence continues at coordinate 642,406,681 of OY728123.1, forward strand.
AAAAATATTTATTTATATAACCTAAAATATAATAAAATCCCACTTGGAATAGATCCAACTACCTATTACTTTTAGTTTACTAAAACTCAAATACTGATCATATTTTTATTATGTAAATGATTTATTCAAGTTATCTATTATTATTTCTTATACGTATATTCTACCATTTGAAAATTAAACTATCTAGGAAAAATAAATTAAGAAATGATACTTATGAAAAATATTATTCATCAACTAATGTGACCTTGGATCCTTAGTGAGATCCACCACTGTAATATAATAATAATATACTATGATAGGATATTTTTCTTTGTATAAAAAAAGACATCGAATGAAGTTCTATATCTACAGTACTTATTTAGATTCCTAAAAAACCATAATACACATATAATATACTATATAATATGAATAGACAACTATATTTGAGCTCTTCCAGCACAAATCATATCCATTTAGAGTGAAGATTTATTCTATATATGATTATATATTGTATTGATTTATTTGGTAACTTGAATCTACATATTCTCTAATGACTAATTCCTCATCTCCTTATTTGACCAGGAACATATGATATCTATGCCTCATATACTTAAGGATAGTATTTATTTCCATCCAATGGTTTTCAGTATGGTTGGATTGATATATTCGAACCATACCTTAGGAACATGAAGCATTTATCCTTATATATAGCATAATATTCTTAATAGGACCAAATTATTATATTCATTTAATCTTTTCCATTATTTTTCATTCATCATGTGTTTGAGGAAACATTTCCTTATAATGATAAATTCCACGTGATAATAAAAACAATCCCCTCTTGGATTGTTCTATACTAAATATCTCTTGTAACATTTCAATATATGTTCCCTGACATAAGACAATAAATCCTCTTGGATCTATCACGATGGTTCTCATTCCAAATAAATATGTTTCCTCAAATAATTACACCATGTTGAAGTATTTATTCAACCATGCCATTACAAACTATATGAAAAATATTTTGTCCTTGTGAGGTTTATTTAATTAACATATACTATTAAGATAATAAATTCACTCCCACTAAACTGCTTATAGATAGAAGTATTTCCTTTGTTTTTTTTTGGAAAAAAAATTATGTTTTATCATTAGAAAACTAATTTTTTCATGATTTTTAAACCTTATTTGATTCATAAATGTAATATTTCAATTTGAAAAACTTATCAGCATATTTTGGAGTCACAATAAATTTAGTTTTTTTCCTATTGACATATTTTTCAAGGATCCCATAATGAGTTGTTTGTAATCTATTTGAAAAATATCATAGTCATATATTACCTTACTGGAAAAGTGAATTATGATGGATTTAATAATTTTAACTATTGACAATGTTTTTTTAGATTATATTCCTTGATGCTATTTGAACCTTTTTTCCACCACACATTCCATATAAGTACTGTAATGTACATATATGTCTAGTTTCATCTTAAATTCCCATTTACAATCAATGGGGTTTGAATAGAAAAGAGGATCTACGAAAATAAAAACATCAATTTTTGAAAGGGAATACATTTTAGAAGTCACACCTTCTTGTTACTTTGAATCATTTTTACCAATTTATATTTCTATATAGATATAACATCATTATTATCAAATAATAATGATTAATCATTCCTAGTTAATAGAATACCAAGCAAATCCAGTTCAATAACCTCTCTTGTTGTACTAAACAATACTTGTGTCTTCAAAACATCTTCTTCGATGACAAATTGTATAATTTGTTCTAGGGAAAATTCATGTGTAAATTGATCACTGATTTCACCTAGTCTATCTCAATCCCACTATCTAGTTTAGATATGTTCTCCCACTGAATGAATATAGTATTTAATACCACTAATAATTTTTTTATTGAGGTTCCATCTTTGTATTATCTCCTTGTTTCCTTAGTGTATCACATAAACACACACTTTTTTCCTCAGGGTGAAATATTATTACCTGAAGAAGCCTTAAAAATTATGTTCTACCCAACACTTATAAATTTGACAACATTATTTTATTCTTTCAAAAATTCTTATAGAATATAATTTTTAAAATTAGTTAGAACTTAGTTAAGTATATGTTTTTTAGTAATAAATATTCCCTGATGGATATTAGAATAATCACATGACTCTCCCTTGATTTCATCATTTATAACAATTTGAAGATTCTTCTTTTATATAAACTATTTGATTAAGGTGTATAAGTAAGAGTTAATTGAGATAGGAACTGAAACTCACATAAATAATCAGTGAAGTATTTATTATGGTATTATCCATTAGATCATGATCATTGTTTATTAATCATATTAATAATCTTGTTCACAACCTCATTCAATTTTAATTTTAATTTAAAAAAAATACCACATATAAATTATTATGTATAAATATTCATATCTACAAAAATAATCAGTAAATTATTGGATGTGTGATCAACCACACATTTCTTTAACTAGATGTGGTACACACACATCATTATGATCTAATTTAAGAAACTCTTTTGCCTCTTAAATATTTCTAATAAATTGTTATTTATTCAATTGTCCTTATAAACATGTTTTACATAGAATAATAGTCTTTATTTCAAATGAATTATTATATCCTTTTTGATTTAATTTAGTCAAACATCTTTTGTTTAAATGACATAACTAGTGTGGCCACAATGGGTGTTGTATAAGACATGTGAAGTAGAATTGTTGTAGATTACCAATACACTATTTCTGTAATCTAAAAAATAAATACAGTCATTTAAATTTAACATACCATAATATATATTTCCTTTATGAAATAAAAAACATTTCATCCAAAATATGGAAATTAATCCATTTATATAATGTATGGATACCGAAATATAATATTTCTGTAATAATTGGAACAAAATAATAATCTTTAAAAATAAAGATCATTCTTGTCTACAACATGAGGTGTTAACCGTTGATTGCTATAACAGTTTGTTTGGATCAATTAGCTATTAATAGATCTACCTCACCATGGTCAATATTTCTTTATCTACATGGTTCCTTCATTTGAATACATTTGTGAGGACCATAAGTTGTATCTAATAACCTATTTGTAGATATAGATAATTTTCACTCAAAAAAAAAATACTTCTAAATATTTCCCATTATTATTTTCATGGTTGAAATTTTTCCTTATGATGGCCCATCTTACCACATATTAAATACATATCATCCTTCTCCCTTGTTTCCCTAGGATCATTCTCTTATTTTAAGGGTGTTGTGACAATGAATTGGAATTTGATCATTTCTCATGACATTTCATTTTATTAGCAAAATGGATATAAGTATTTTCATAATATGTCTCCTTATCAACATAGTGTAAAATAGGTAATATACCTAGGAGATACTTCTCAACATTTATAATATTAAATTTAACAATAAAGACCTAGAATAATTTTGGTTGTGATGTTGGAATGAGATCATAGCATAGTTGATTAGAGAGTTTAAACCTTAGAAACTCAAGACAACAATTGTATCCAATTATATTTATATTGCGAGGCCCAGCTAGTGTACCCTATCCAATCTTACTCATAAATACCACTTTATATATCTCAAATTGTTCATGTTTATCTCTCTCTTGGTAAAGTCAAGGGAGGTGTTTGAGCATTCTTTAAGGATCCATGTTTTCCCGAGGCAATATGAGTTCACTACACACAGATGAAACCAAAAAATGATGAACATTAAATATATCAGTAAAATATTTTTCCTAAAAACGAAATTCATCATCAGTTATATCCATAGAAGGAATATCCAAAAACAAAGATTATAACATGTATGATATCGAATTGGAGTGAAAAAAACCCAAAGGCATCAAAATTAATCCTAGAAGTTACTACTAGTGAGGATATGGTTTATATCCAAAATTGATATTTGGGATAATTTGGATGATGAACATTATATGGTTTTAAAATTCTAAAATTGAATATTTCATGTAATATAATTGAATATATTTTATATGAGAAATAATGATTTCCTATGTCCCATTCTATTTTACCATATATCTATACCTCTCTCCACTTGACTCTAAATTTCCAGTTTATAGAATATTCTACTATTGGTGATCCATATACCCCTTCACAAAAAAAATGGTAGGTAAAATCCCTTGAAGTAACTTAGGTAGGTATATAATTTCTAACAATTTTCTTGCTGCTCCTTGATTCGTTTAATAGATCCCCCTATTAATAAATACTACCAAGGATTTCCTCAATTGCTTCTCCAAATTACACCAAGTATATTAAGGGATAATAATGTTGTAGAAAAAAGGATATGTCAACCAAAAACCTTCATAATAACCCACCTAATAAAATAATGACTCCTAATAATGGTTGCTCCAAAATATTTATATTGGTTTTATTATTAATCAATAAATGGAAGGATTAGAATGACATGATATTATATTGATTCATTTTATTTTTTATGCATAAAAATTATCTTTTTAAATACATTACAAGTATTTTTGTTATTAATTGGATTTTAATTAAGTGATTAACCATCTTTTGTTAAATAATTTCACGCACAATCCGTTTATTTAAATTATATAATTTAGCATTTGTTCATTTATTTATGTATTCATGGACATACATCCATAAAATAAATAATTACTAAGACATAAATATTAAATAAATATAAGATTTAATAATGAGATTGTCTAGTTGTTGATTTATTAAGTGGATAGTAAATAAACCTATGAATTAATAGAAAACTATTTTTTCAGTCTTGGAATGAGTTGTAGCATTACACCTATCGACATATGAATCACCTGGTTTGGCATCATCTTGGTTCTGTTTTGAACCACCTCCACATGCCTTGGGATAGTCCATTTATAACATATATATATATATAACCCAAAAAAATATGAAGGGGTTAAAAGGATTAGTTAAGGTGAATTACATAAATAACTTTGGACATGATAGTCCTTTATGATAAAGAATGGTGTTATGAATTAGAGGAAATATTATTTTATTTAATAATTAATAATTCCCAAATCATGTAAAAATTAAATTAAATAATTCCAAAAAAACAAATGGTATTGGTCAAGCTCATTATTGTTGATGCACATGAAACCATTTTTCATAATTATAATGGATAACATTTATTCCTATTTTTTCTTCATTATTATGATAAATTCACATTATTTAATTAATTACTTGTTTGTATATTTATTTCCCTTTTATCATTAGGACCATATGAATTCTCTTGGAGGTATTTATCATAGAAGAATTTTTGGAAAATAAGTGGGAAACAAAATAATTACAGGTAAATATAATAAATAAATTTAACATTTAATAATTCATTAAATACTTTATTATAAATTAAAAAAAATTAGTTTTCAATCAATACAATAAGGTTTTAATGTACCAATTATAAATTTAATATAATTGAATGATATTGTTTTTTGGGAGAGTACACATTTTGTACATATGAGCTTACATAATGTACCTCAATGGTCGTATATCTGAGATAAATGATCAGGGAATCAGTTTATAGCTCAGATAGAATATATATTGTGTACTAGCTAGCTACATTCCATGAATCATGCAAGACATGTGATTTCAATAATCTCTAGGGGGCCATTGTTTTCTTTGAACACGAGACTACATGACATGTAACCCATATACGCGTTATGTGTTCACTTGGCCCAATAAATGGATCAATGTGTACTTAGGATATTGGAAATAATGAACTACACAAAATTTACAATGGCCACATGAAGTGCATTTCATTTATGTTCTTGCAATCGGTCTCATAATATTTTAACTATGTATTTTACTAAACAATTAACGCATATTTCTTCACTTAACCATGTATACTACATGATGTGTATTCCATTTACACAAAATTTAATCGAAAATACATGTGATATGATAAATCTACGTGTAGAATGTATAAATTTACCATGTTTAGTCATATCTTCAAGTGTTTTGTATTCCATAACGTGGACAGGTGTTGATCTCTTTGGAACATGGTGTGTACAATATCTACATTCATTATAGGCCATTCTATCTAGCCAAAATCCTTAGAACATCAAATAACACTTCAAGGTTTTATAAATAAATTTAATGAAATTCATGAAATACTATGTCTTTCTAAAATAAAAGTTTCTTTAAGGATATAGTTATAAACAAGAACTAAAACATAATACTGCCACTTCTATGATTTAAATCTCAAATAATGGTCACCTACGATTGTGATCAGTAAGATATTTGGGGTCTGATGGAACCAAATTGATTATTGGTCAATATTACCATACCCATATGAATAGTAATTTGAATACTAATATGACCCTTATGAATAGTTAATTAAATTATTATTTTATTTTTTATGGTTATAAGATAAAGAAATATTGATTAATTTTTAAAGGTGATATAAAATGTGTTACAGTCTTAAAATTGTAATTTTTCAAATAAACTAAGATTTTATTTAAGAATTTTATTAGTCATACTTAAAAAATTATTTACAATAAATTGAATTAATTTTTTACTACAATATTTTATAAAATGGTTGGGGTAAATATTTGGGATTTTTTTTGAAATACCTGAATTTTTGTTTAATGGTGATATATGATAATTTACTAAATATGATAAATACATGAATTATTATGTCCGAAATCTGATGTGGTACTGATATATTCTCTTTTTATCGAACTCAAATGAACGTATTACTATATATAATCCTTGAATCATCACTATTTCCTATCTTTTGGAAGAATAAAAAAATAATCAATAAAATAAAGGAAAAACCCTTCTCTCCTCCACTATAAATACTACCCTTACCAAAATTCATATCACACCTCTCATTCTTTGGGAGTTGAATAAATTCTACCCAATACCCTCCCAAAGGGTCTTCCCCATGTCGAGGTACTTTTGTTCTCTCAAAAAGTCCACAACTAAAGTCCTTAAATAGGATCTCAAGGAGAAGAGATCAAGAGGCAAGAATCCTCTTTAATTTTCATGTGTTTTCTTTTTCAATTCCCACTTCATTCATATAATATCTTCACCTACCCTTATCCAAGAGGAATGAACACTCCATAATATTATATATTATAGATTTTATCATGTTTAAATAAATTTTCTTCCTCATTATCTCTCTCCTTTTCCTCTTATTCTAAAAATAAAAAGACCATTTGTGATGTGTCGATTTATCAAAATTGTTGACATTGTGTTTTCAATTTTCCTTAATTCCTTAAAAACTAGTAATAAAAACATTTAAATAGTTGAATTATATTTTAATATTTATTATATATCCTCTTTTATGTTCTTATGTTAACATATATACATAATATTATTTTATATAACAAAATTAGTTCCTGATTATCCAAGAACCACCAAAATGATCTAAACAGATATCACTAATGATTTATCTAACGATTCATCATAATACCATATAAAAAATGATTAATTGAATAATTAAATATTTCGAAAATATATTAATAAAATTTCATTCCACTTCTGGTACTTCAATTCTATTTGACACAGAAATACATTAAGAACCAACCATGGAAATTCGGTAAAAAACACACCCGAAGCAATGAAAATAAAGAAAATATTAAACATTAATGGGGGAAATGATGTTATAAAATTATCATTTAATTTGTCATAAAAATAATATTATTCTATAATATATTGATAATACTATTTTACAAATTATATAGGAGTTTTAGAAAATTTTGATGTAAGATGATCCAAAGGTAAGGGAATTCTTATCCCATTTTCCATTATTTGGGTTAACCTTATACTTCCTTAATTATGTGTTACAAAGAATATTTTTTGTAATTAATTTTTTTTATTATATGTTATATTATTTTTATTTATTGTGTATACACATATTAGTTTAGTTATATTTGATTCTATTTTCAATTATATATTATTTATAAGGGACTTTTCTTAATTTTTTTTTAAAAAAATTCTAGTTATCCAAATTTCCAATTGAATGTTTTTAAGACAATATTATTTTTTGATGATTATGTTATGGTTCTGTGGAATTATTTATGATCAATAGAAAGACCTATATCTCCTTGTAATGCGTTAGTTATGGGTATGTGGGAGGTCGACCGTATGGTTACACCAAGTTTAGTTGTTATGGTTACATAATAATTTATTCGGGCATGTTACATTGAAAGGTAGTCGTGAGGGTAAAAATTAATAAGGTAGTATTGAGGGTTACAAATTTAATTACACAATTCTTTAAAATACCCTTACATTATATTTATGTCTTCTATGTTTTATGGAAATATCATGTTTCACAAGTATGAATATGATTCCATGTGAGTGAGAAATATGTCTTTGGGAAAATGATTTCATATGTCTATAAGTATTCAATGAATAATAGTTTCTCTCATGATTTTTATATCCCATAATTAAATATTGTGAAAATCCCTTGTTTTAAATTTTTTTCACATGGATTATAGATAGGTTAGAGAAAAGAAAAATCCAATACGAATGATGTGAAGACTTTTTTGAAAAAAATTTAATGTTTTGTTAGAAAATTTATTATTAAAAACGTGATACTGTTTTAGTTGTACACACTATATATTATTTTGGGATGATATGTATTATTTATGTAATAAATTTATAAAACTCTAAACTAAAAAGATATTTGGGAATGTAAAGAAGTGGAACCTAGTTGAATAAGTTGTATTGTGTAATGTTTAAGGATATGTTCATAAAGTTGGTATGAGAGAACTGTTTAGATAACATTTGGAGTTATTATGATGTTTATAGAATGCCATAAATGAATTTTAACATATGTTTACGCTGAAATTATATAGAATTTAAAGATAAAATTTTTTATTTATCTTATATATGTCTGTTCAGAATGTTTTTTTGGCAGATGAAATAGGGAAACTGAATTTGGAAGGAAGTGAGAGGGTTATATTTTTCCGAATCCGCAATAGGGAATGGTTGGACTTTGAACCAAGGAGTTTTTTATTTTAATGTATCAGCTGACGTAGGAAATAAATTGTTGTAGTATACATGCATGGGAACAACCTGAGCATCCAAAAAGAATCATGATGTCATTAAAACATTTCATGAATCAATGCCCTCTTATATTTAGTTTATCTTCTAACACATTAGTGATTGAAGGATGGATTAAATACCTTGGAAAGATATTTGATTTTATGGGATTTTTAGATAATCAAATGTTAAGTCTTTCCATTTAATGTTTTGAATGTGAATATAATTAGTGGTGGTAAATGGTGAATAATGTCATGGATAAAGAGGAATTTGATTCCTTAGAGTATGATGAATTTAAATGTCTATTCCTTGAAAAATAATTTTCTATGGTTGTTCGACTTAGGAAAGAGAAAAAATTCATTGAATTAAAGAAAAATGAGGAAGATTTAGGCTCCGTGTATGAATCGAACTTCACTCAACTAGAGAGGTATTCTCAAAATTTTATTCTAGATCATAATAGAAAAATAAACCGATTTTAATCTGGATTTAAGACAAGATATCAAAGAAAAATGCATTCCCATGGTTTCAAATGTTATAAAAAACATGTCTAATGAGGTCAGTAGGATAAAATAGAGTTTTTTGAATACCATGTGTACCTAAAAAACAAATAGAATAAGATTTATAGATGGAAATTAACATATATGTATCAATCCAAGAAATATGATGGTAAGAAATTTAGTTTCTAGTTCAGATGTCAGGCCATTCAATGAAGTGATATCAGGTACTTTGATTTTTTACATATATTTTTCTAAAGTCTTATTTGATACGAGGTCTACACATTCATTTATTTTTGAGAAATTTTCTTGTAAATTTGAAATATCACCTCAAAAAATGATATCAGAACTCATTGTAAAAAATACCGAGGGAACTATAATATCAAAGAGTAATTATAATAATATTTCTATTGGTGTATGTGAAATTAATTTACCTGAAAACCTCATCATTTTCTTTTGGTATGGTTTGTTGTCATTGTGGGTATGGATTGGCTTTCAATTTATCATGTTGGGATTGATTTTAGAGATAAAGATGTTGTTTTATAAAAATAGTTTCAGTTTATTTATAAAAAGGATCCCATACATTTGATAACATATCAAGAAGCTGAGAAACTATTGAAATATGGGAATTAATTATATCTTCCTAATATTTTTGAAAACAAGGCAACTATTTAGAATGAGGATGTTCCAATGGAAAATGAATATAATGATGTTATTTTTGGAGAGTTACTTGGTGTTATACCTGATTGAGAAGTTGAATTTACTATTGACTAGGTTTATAAAGCTAATCGATTGTAACGTCCCTGTTCCGAAATCCGCCCAGAGGCGCCCCGTACCTGGTTGGTCACATGGCCTCAAGAAAATTTCTTATAACTCAAGAGGCATCAGACTAGAAGTGAGGGCCTTGGGTGTGATAGTGGGGAAACTATTACATCATTGGCAGAGTAAAAATACGGAAAAGAAATAGATATACAATAGCTGAAGTGGTAATAAGTAAAAACAACAAGAAAAAGTGGAATAATGTTGAAGAAAAAACTAGAGAACACATATATAAAAGATGTATGATACATATTTCTAGGAAGTATACAAGAACATCACAATTATAGAATATAGTACTAAACCAATGTACAAAAGAAAACAAGAAAACAAATCCTCAGCATCGCCTACCTCAGCTTGGTCCCATGCTCTCCAGTATCCAAAGCAGTTATGCACCTGAAACAGAAGGGAGCTTTCCCTTATCTATAACTACAAAAATATAATGTGTTTGGGCCCAAAATCATGACCCAAATAGGGTGTGAGACTAAATACTAGTAGGAAACCACCAAGATATTTGTGCCTAATAGTGATTGAATATAGATGGAAGGTGATAAGAAAAAGAAGCAGTAAATAAGGAAGTACTCAATAGTAAACATTACTATAGTTTCAAAGTATTTAAACACCACATGGAATGTAAGAAGATAATCACAAATAGGTAACTCACTGGGATGTTATCAGATCCTAATCCCCTCTGGTCCTACCTAAAAAACAAATGTCACCCTCTGGGATGTACACACAGTCTAACCCCTCTGGTTCATCTTTAGTATAGACACTCGGGGGAAGCACTCTCCATCAATCCCCCCTCTAGTCTCGTATCGGTAAATAAAAGGCACTCTGGGGAAGAACTTATGTCACATTTCCCCTATGGATCACGTTAAGGAACTACAAAAACTCTAAAGAAGCACTTACATTAATTCTGCCTATGTTCTCACATTGTAACCAAAATAACAGACACTCTAGAGAATCCCTTTTGTCCATTCACCCTATGGTCCACTACACCATGTTCTCATAGCCTTGTGTATGTCAAAAAAGCATAGAAATGAAATGAGACCAACGTAAAACTGATGAACTACTTGTCTAACCAGTATACAACATAACAACATGTTAGATAAACATAATCAATCCATCCTACAATACTAGGTTTAGGAAAGAAACAAGGCAGCCTAACAGGCTAATCAAGACCAAAAGGTCACAAAGAAAACATGCCTGGGAAAACACATTCAATTCATAGAAATTAAAACTATTAACATTCAATTAACCTCTACTGAAGCATACAAGAATGACAGAAAATTAACAGGGCTAAAATAGTAAACACGCAATACCCCGTTCAAGGGTAATGAGAAATACTTCAAATATAGCTCAATGATTGTCAATGGAAATGCACAAACCACCTACCTCAGTGTTGTATGATCTTTATACATGAACCCGAATCCTTGAATCACCCAATAACACGATAGATCTACAAAAACATCAAAAACATTCAACCAGGGATATCTTGAGAAATAGGAGGAATCGGGAAACAAATCTTTAGAAGAAGAAAGATCTTACCAAGGTGATCCCAACACAATAGATGATGGTCTAATCATAGGATGGATGCTTGATCGGGGGCTCAGAGAAGGATTGCAACTGTACACTCTCTCTTGGATGAACTAGACCTAGAAAGAGATGGTTCTGTCTATCAGATGTGACCCCAATGCTTTTAATGAAAAATAAGAAAGTACATGGTGTGTAGTTGCCTTCATCAACCCTCGCATTAGGAGGTCTCTAGGTCACCACAAATGGCTTGGTGTTGGGCCATTATATGGCCAGCACACGACTACGAGCGACAATAGAGTACACAGAGTGTACTTATAAAGTACATGACATGTACTTAAAATTTTCCAAAACTCATATTTTTCTCATTAACATGAGAAAAATGAAGACATACCTGAAACAAGTTCAGGGTTCTTACAAACTTCCCCCCTTAAAGAAATCCATCACCGGATTTTCCTAGTAAGGCGACATAGATGAAGAATCCTCGAAAATCTCCTGCCACAATGATCGTACATCGGTATCCCTCTCCCATGTCTCATCATGTACTCGCCCGTGCTTCCATGGAACTCGTAACAAAGGAACAGACGAGCCATGAATAACCTTCGTACAACGAACAACAATCCGGATAGGATGATCCTCGAAAGAGGAGTCCACCATTAACTCAACATCCTGAGGTTGAAAATAATGATACAGGTTTGAGAAATAACATCATAGATGAGAAACGTCGAAGTCATAATGCATATTTAGGTACCACTGAGGTAAATTCAACTGATAGGCAACTAGCCCAACTCTCTCCAATAGCTCAAACAGCCCGACGTACCTCGGTGAAAGCTTAACCTGTCTCCTAATCCCCCTATTGCCCGCATCAAGGAACTACATACACTCTGAGACATCACTTATGTCAACTACAACTATGGTATCACATCGTAACAAAAATAATGGAACTCTAGAGAAGAACTTACATCCATTTTCCCTACAGTCCACTATATCAGGTTCTCACGGCCATGTGTAAGTCAAACACGCATCTCAATGCCATGCGGCCAACGTAAAATTGAAAAACAAGAAATAGAACCTCAATAAAAGAAAAAATAACAGCACTATACACGTGGGTCACCCAACAGTGAGAATCAAATCAACTGTAAAATTTCAAAACTAGAAAACATGCAATAAGCGAGGTAGATTGGATTTTCCTAGTACATGGGCTAGCTCCTCATGTGCACATCATTTCCCTATGTCTTCTCCAGTGGTTTCTTCATTAGTCTTCCACCATTTCTTATTGTTTTTCATTATTTATTCTTCTTTAATTGTATATGTATTCCTCTTCCATTGTGTCACTCTTCCAATGAGGTCATATTTTCCCCACTATCACACCCATGACAGTCGCAGCTAGACTGCAACCTCTGGCATTAGGGGAAATGCGCTTGAGGGAATGTGACCTACCGGGTACGGGGCAGTTTTGGGTGGCTTCCAGAACTGGGATATTACGAAGTGGTATCAGAGGGATTATTTTCTCTTGACTTACTATTTGGAGACTCTAGACAGGGATATGAAGGAATAAGTACTGGGTAAGAAGTTGTTCCCAAGAGTAGCTATCCCTTGTAAAGGGAAAATACTATATAAATCATTTATTTCATGTTTTCTAGTTTTTCAATTTTAAAGTTTATTTTATTTCCACCATTGGGTGACCTACATGTATTGTGTTGTTATTTTTGTTTTTATTGAGGTTCTTTTTCTGTTTCAAACTAAGGAGATGAGGGTATTCCATCTCATGCATCATATAGTCACATTCTAGAAATCACATGTCATGCATTCATGCCATTCCATTTAGGGTGCATTAGAAATTTCATGTTGTTGTGATAGATGTTGTGCTGGATATGCATGCTGTTGTAATATATGACTTAATAAAATACATGTTGTTTGATGGGGTATTGGTTGTATAAGTCTTTGTTTTAATGAACACAAAACATTGGTTCTTGGGGTGTTATGGGCACTCATAGATCAGAATCTGGTGGATAATTGATCTATTATGCTTGTTTATTACATGTACAAGATTCCAAGATAAGATTTGCGGGGAGTATGAGCACTCACAGATCGGAATTTGGAACTTTAATGTTCATTTCAATGTTTTTCGGGGCTCCAAAGTAGTTTCTAAGGCTTACTGTCTAGGAAAACTGAGAATACATGGGGTGTAATGTTGAATACATTCTAGGTTTACTTATATTCGAGAAGAAACTGTTTTTCTTAGGTACACATCATGTACCATATGTACACATTGTATAGTCTCTAACCGTGTCTCAGACTGTGTGGGAAAATACACGGGATTGGGAAATATTGGTAGCACACGTCTTGTACCATATGTACATGCTGTGTTATAGAACTGTGTAACCGACCATGTCACTAACAACATGGGTTGGTTGATTCTTTTCTAATACACGTTGTGTCCATCTAGATAACGCCGTGTAGTGTAACCCAAGAATCTCTTTGTTTCACTAACAACACAGGTTGGTGGAATCTTCCTAGTACACATTGTGTCCATCTGGAACACACCGTGTAGTGTTGTTCATGTATCCAACGATGTCACAAACCACACAAGTCAGTGAATATTTTCTAGTACATTCCTTTTCTGGCACTAAAAAGCAATGTAATCTTGTTCTAAAATAACCATGTGGCCTAGCCCTCTAAGGGAACTTTGATAGGGGAATAGGATTCAAGTATATTATATGTTTAAAGACAACACACTGTGTATGGGGTTGTTACACGACCATTTTTGGCAGAGGTACACGCCCATGATAATGGATTAATGTAACATCATGTAGTTATATATACATGTGGTGTATCCTTGTTTTGAAAAACATGAATGCTTTCTTTCACATGTTCCCTCCATACACTTATAAATTTCTGTCCATGATAATCTTGATCTAATATGTGCACATGACCTTGTAGATTCATGCCAGTGATATGTCCTCCGGTTGTACGCCAGTTACAGGGTAACGATCAAAAATTGGACATGGCTGATCAAGGACTTCAAGTAGATCCTCCAATAGTGAATGTCTTGGCACCAGCTATAATTTCGGACACAGGTGCTGATGCATAGTTCCAAGAGGGATTCATGAGGTTCATGCAGACCTTTCGAGGAGTACTTCATCCTATCCCTTCTAGGGTAGAGTTGACACGGGTTTTCTAGTAGCATCCTCCTCCCATTTTCACCAGAAAAGGAGGACCTCAGGCTACGGAGTCATGGTTGGAAGATATGATTTCCATCATCGAGCATCTGGAGACACCTCCAAATAGGAGGGTCAATCTTGCTATGTACATGCTCTGGGATTCTACCAAACGATGGTGGTATATGAACTCTCAGGCGGGACGCCATCTGGTCATGGCTTTGGATGAATAAAAACATGCTTTTTACAACTACTTCTATCTAGAGAACATGAGGCCCAATCGAGCCCAAGTTTTCATGAGTCTAGAGTAGGGTACTCATTCTGTAATGGAGTACTCATCTCGTTTCCTAGATCTGTAGCGCTTCACGCCTATTTCAAGAGGTGATGAGTTAATCCTGGCATGGATGTTTGAGGATGGTCTTAGGCATGACATATGATCGCAGGTGAACATCTTCATGTTTACTTCCATAAATTCTATCATCAACCAAGTTCTGATCACAGAGCACAATATGAAGGATTCTAGAGTTGTGAGACAGGGCAGTTCGACATCCATAGTTAGTATCCCTTTTACTGAAAGTAGGAAGCGCCACAGGGGGTCTTCACGCGGTGATCCAAGGAGGTGATACACATCTTCTGTTAGCTAGGTGTTGTGATACCAGTGTGGAAAGAGCCATCATACGAGGCCACTTTGCCCGAGAGACCCAGTGGAGTGACAATTTAGTGGTAATATGGGACATATTTAGCATTTTTTATGCTCTTCTCAATAGAAGTTGGTGATAGAGGTTCTACTATGACCCCTAATTCAGGTGCAGCTCCACCAGTTTCTCATCAGTATAAGAACTGGAGTTCTTCAGGCCATTCGGGCTGACGTGGAGGTCGCAGTCATGGCAGTCAGTCACCAAGATTTTAGCAATAATAGGGTTGATCAGCTCACGGTGGACAGGCAAGGTCACAAGGTCACGGTGCAGGTCAGTCTTTTATAGTAGAGCAGACCCAGCAAGAGTAGGATCCCAAACCATCTACAGTTCGAGGTACGATTCTAGTTGCCTCTATTTTAGCTTCTTATCTTTCTAATATATGGGTCTTCCCATAGCTTAATATTAGTTCTTTTTGTGGATATCTTTGAGATCTATGTCTTTTCTTATGCCTATGTTTTGACGCTGGACACTCTATTGGGGACTAGAAAGGATAGTGTACGTCAGTGCAAGGAGTGACCTCTATAGGTTGGTGAGTTTCACTTCATATGGGACCTTACGTCCTAGAGATAATATTCATTGATGTCATTCTCTTAATGGACTGGTTAGTTCCATTTATGGCATTTTTCTATTGATATCACCATAAGGTGAGTTTCACATCACCAAAGCATGGATCATTTCTTTTTAATAATGAATGGGATGTCCAGGCGAGCAGAGCAGGACCTGAGCATTATGGGCTGGGATAAGTAACAACCCATATTGCTAGTCATTATCTGGATGATCTAGGGACTTAAAAGATGGACTTTCCTCCAGTGTTGGATCATTTCAGGGATGTCTTTCAAGAGGACTTTTTAGGTTTTCCCTGGCAGTGAGAGGTATAATTTTTTATTCAGATTGTGCTAGGAGAGGCATCAGTGTCGATTCCTCTTATAGGATGGCTACACCTGTGTTACAGGATCTTATGAAGTAGTTGGAGGGGTTGAGGGAAAAGGGTTTTATCTGACACAGTACTTCTACTTGGGGTCTTCCTGTCCTATTTGCGAAGAAGGTGGACTATACTCTCTAAGTTTTTGTGGGTTATTAGAAGCTGATCCAGTTGATAGCCAAGAACCGATATCTCATGCCATTGATTGATGATTTATTTGATCAGATTAGAGGATCATGGGTGTTCTAGAAGATTGACCTGAGATCTTGTTATCATTAGTTTCACATTATACCGTCTGATACACCTTTAACATCTTTTTGAAGAAGGTATGATCTATACGTGTATGTGGTTATGATGTTCGGTCTCACGAACGTGCCTACAGTTTTCATGGCACTGATAAACTGAGTGTTCCATCCTTACATTGATTCATTCATGGTGGCTTTAATGGATGATAACACGGTGTACTCTCACACTCAACATGACCATGCAACCCATATTGAGATCGTTTTGAGTACACTGAGACAGAATCTGTTATATGATAAGATTTCAAAATGTGCCTTTTCGATGGACCAAATTCACTAATTGGGTCATGTTATCTCAGATACAAGAGTATCATTAGAGCAAAGGAAAGTGACAGTAGTGGTTTCCTGGAATTAGACGAAGATCTATTTTGAGGTACAAAGTTTTCTAGGGCTGGAGGGTTACTACAAATGTTTCATACAAGACTTTTCACACTTAGCAGCACCACTGATGGGCCTGACTATGAAGGGTGAAAAGTTTATGGCGTCAGATTCTTGTGAGTCCAACCTTCAAGAGTTAAAAGGAATGTCGAATTTAGTACCAATACTAGTTTTCCCAGAGCCAGAAAAAATCTACATAATTTATAGTGATGCTTCAGGTATTGGGCTAGGATTAGTTCTTTTGGAGGAAGAAAAAATCGTTGCATACGTGTCTTGGTAGTTGAGGCCACATGAGGGGAATTACCCGACACATGATCTCAAGTTGGTTATAGTTGTGCATTCCTTATTCTTTTGGAGACATTATATGTTGGGAGAACATTTGGTGGTTTTCACCAAAAACCAATGTCTCAAGTATATCTTCACTCAGCATGAATTGAATTTGAGATAGCGAAGGTGGGATGAGTACCTTCAGTATTTTGACTTTGAGCTTGCCTATACACCTGGGAAAGGCAATACGGTGGCCAATGCGATGTGCAGGAGGACTCAGATACAGGCATTTCAGGAGGCTAGAAGTTAGTGGCAGCTTATGGCTATGTTCTCTGAGATTCATTTGGAGGTTCATGGAACACAGTGGCAGACATTTCTTTCTTCTACAGCTATTACCTATACTATTCTTGATCGAGTGAGTATGAGGAATCAATCATATTCTAAAGGCCTAGTGCTACGGGATATAACGTAAGGATAGGACCATATTCCTAGATGGACCATATGCGAGGATGAGATCTGGGATTTCCATGGGTGTGTATGGGTGTCATTAGACATACGCGAGAAGCTGCTATGGGATATTCACTTATCTGTTTGGGAAACTCATCTTGACATCAAAAAGATGTATCATGATCTACACCATCCGTACTGGTGTCTTGGTATGAAGAGAGATGTTACTGGTTTCGGTTTGAGGTGTTCTACCTGTCAGCAGGTGAAGGTGGAGCATCAGTGACCAGTAGGGCTTTTGTAGTAGTTACCCCTTCTTGAGTGGAAGTGGAATGACGTCGCGATGGATTTCCTGACATGTTTTCCAAGGTCTCCTAGAGGGAATGCTGTTTTATGGGTTTTTATTGATAGACTCATGAAGGTTTCCCACTTCTTTCCAGTCATGGAGACTTTTATTGTTGATGAGCTTGGACAGTTGTACATTCGAGAGATTTTACGTTTTCATGGAGTTCCACAATCCATTGTTTCAGAAAGGGGTGAAAATTTAACTTCATGGGTCTGGAAGGGGATTTAGAAGGAAATGGGTACACCAATAATTTTGAGTACAACATACCACCCCTATAAAGATGGCCAGTCTAAGCATAAAATTCAGGTTCTTCAGGGCATAATTCGTGCATGCATCCGAGATTTTGGAGGTACTTGGGAGAATCACATACCTCTAGTGGAGTTTTCATACAACAATATTTTTCAAGAAACTATTCAGATGGAACCTTATGACACATTATACGGAAGGCCATGCCGATCACCCTTATGATGGCTTGAGGCAGGAGAGGTATCTATGATGGGACCTTGTCTTGTCCAGGACACCACAATGTAGATAGAGATGATTCAAAAGAGGATGGCTACTGCACAGTCTCAACAGAAGTCTTATGCTGATCAGTAGAGACAACCACTGGTGTTCGAGGTCGAGGATCTGGTTCATCTTCTTGTCACACTAAGGTTGAGACACATGTGTATTAGGAGATTGGGTAAGATTTCGCTAAGGTATGTCGGGCTATTTGTGGTTTGGAGAGTGTTGGGTCGGTTTCCTACCGTTTTCAGTATCCTCAGAGGTAATGGACTATGCATGATGTCTTCCAAGTATCCCAAATCGAACGTTACTTCTCAAACCCATCTCATGCTTTTCAACCAGAGGAGGTTGAGTTAGAGGTGGGCGCATCATTTGAGGAGCATCCTATCTTGATTGTTGATCATAGTACGAAGGTTATCCATAGCCAATCTGTTCATCTGGTATGAGTGCTATAACAGTATGGGAGAGTATGGGATGATAACTTGGAGAGGGATACCGATTTATGATCACAGTGGCCAGAGCTTTTCGAGGATTCTTCTTCTACGCCACCTTACTAGGGAAACTTATGGACGAATTTCATTATTTTGGATGTTTGGTAAGAACTAGGACATTCTTTTCAAGTATGTCTTCTTTTTTTGTTGCCTTTTTGAGAAAAAGAGGAGTTTCTGGAAATTTTTGAAGTAGACGCCATGTACATTATAAATACATGCTGTGTACTCTGTTGTCAATCGTAGCCATGTGCTGGCCGTGTAACGGATTAGCACACAACCGTGTGTGGTGACCTGGAGACCACCTATTCTGGGGGTCGGTGAAGGGAAGTACGTGTTGTGTACTTTGTTTTTTTTTTTCAATAAACGCATTGGGGACATGTCTAAAGGACATAACCATCTCCTTCTAGGTCTGGTTCGTCCGAGAGAGAGAGAGAGAGAGAGAGAGAGAGAGTGTGTGTGTGTGTACGACTTCGATCTTTAGCTGAGATCCCAACCGAGTTTTTTTCTCCAAATCAACCATTGCTGATTGTGTTGGGATTTAATAGGTAAGATCATCTTATTCTAGAGCTTTGTGTCTTGATTTCTCATCTTCCTCGAGTTATCTTCGGTTGATCATTTTAACCTTTTTATTCGATCTATAGTGTTCTTGGCCAATTCAAGGATTTATGTTTAATAATAATGATCCTACAACACCGAGGTAGGTGGTTTTTGCCTCTCCATTGAATTCCTTTGAGTTATATGTGCAACCGGTCCCGATACCCTAGAATTAGGTATTTCATGTTTACTTTTTCAGCCCTATTAATTGCTTGATAATCTTGTATGCTTGAGTAGAGGCTAATTGTACGAGGATAGGATTAATTTATATGATTTTGAAGTGTTTTACCACTCATGATTGTTTGTGACCATTTGGTATTGCTTTGCCTATTAGGATGCCTTGTTTGTTTCCCATTCCTAGTATTTTTGGATTGAGTGATGTTTTATCTGACAAGCTATTTTGCTGTAGACTAGTTAGCCAATTTTTTCTTGAGGTTTACTTTGAATTTTTGAATTCCTATGCTTTTTTAACTTACACAAGACCGTGAGAACCTGGTGTAGTGGACTATTGGGAGAATAGATGTAAGGGTTCTCTAGAGTGTTCGATTATATTGGTTACGATGCGAGACCATAGGGGTAATTGACCTAAGTTCCTTTTAAAACTGTCTGTAGATCCTCAATGCAGGCCACAAGGGTAATGAGATGTATTGCTTCCCTAGAGAACCATTTAGTTACTAATATGAGAATATAGGGGGAATTGACCGAGAGAGATTCCACAAAGAGTCTATACTAAAGATGAACTAGAGGGTTTAGATTTTGTGTAATTTTTAGAGGGTTTATGGTGTTTTCTAGGTAGGAACATATTGGATTAGGCAATAAGAAAATCTTAGGGGGTTACCAGGTTGTGATTATCTGCTTAATTGAAATGTGGTATTTGAATGCTTGGAAACTGTAGGAATGTTTACTATTGAGTACTTCTTTGTTTATTGCTATTTTTTTCTTATTACCTGCTAAATATATTCACAGACTATTAGGAACAGGTCTCTAGGTGGTTAGATACTGGGATTTAGTCTCACACACTATTTAGGTCATGCTTTTGGGCACAAACAGATTATATTGTCACAGTTATAGAAAACAGAACCGCCCTTCTACTTAATGTTCTTGACTGCTTTGGGAGCTAGAGAGCATTGGACCAAGTTGAGGCTTGAAATGATGAGGAGTCGTTTTTTTGTTTTCATTGGTACTTTTTTTAGTACTGTATTCTAGCATTGTGACGTTCTTGAATGCTTTCCTAGACATATATACCATTAATCATTTATATTTGTCTACTCCAGTTGTTTCTTCATTAGTCTTCTGTTGTTTCTTGTTGTTTGACATTATTACTGATTCTTCTATGTTACTCTACCCATTACGGCATAGTCTCCCCACTACCACACCCAAGGCCCTCACTAATAGTCGGTAACCTCTAACATTATGTGAAATGTGTTGAAGATGTGTGACCAACTAGCTATGGGGTGCCTCTGGGAGGCTTTCGGAACTGGGACGTTACAAGGCAGCTTCTAGAACTGGTTTCTCACATAACCTCAAGTGCATTTCCCCTAACGCCAGAGGGATCCAACTAGCAGAGAAGGATTTGGGTGTGATAGTGGGAAAAATATGCCCTCATTGGCAGAGTAACACATCAGAATAGAAAAAGATATACAATAGCAGAAGTATTAATAATTCCAAACAACAAGAAACAGTGGAAGATTGATGAAGAATCAACTAGAGTACACAGATATAAATGATGCATGATACATATGTTTAGGAAGCATAAAAAAATGTCACAATGCTGGAATATAGTACTAAAACAATGTAAAAAAGAAAAAAAGAAAACAACTCCTCAACATCATAGTCCTCAGCTCGGTCTCATACTCTACAGCTTCCAAAGATGTCAAGAAACTAAAGTAGAAGTTCACTTGCCCTTATATATACCTGCAACAATATAATATGTTTGGGCCCAAAATCATGACCCAAAAAGGTTGTGAGACTAAATCCCAGTAGGCAACCACCAAGTGATATGTGCCTAAATTCAATTAATATATATGGCAGGTAATAAGAAAAATAAGTTTTAAACAAAGAAGTACTCAATAGTAAACATACCTACAGTTTCAAAGAATCCAAACCCCACATGGAAAGTAAGCATATAATCACAAATAGGTAACCCTCTATGATGTTCTCCCATCCTAATCCCCTCTCGTCCTACCTATAAAACACAAGAAACCCTCTGGGAATTACACACAGTCTATCCCTTCTAGTTCATCATTAGTATAGAGTCTCTTGGGAAGAACTCACCATCAATTTCCCCTGTAGTATCATATTGATAACTAAAATGTGCTCTGGGAAAGAACATATGTCACATTCCCTCTGTATCCTGGGTTGATGAACTACAAACACTCTAAGGAAGCACTTACATCAATTCACCCTATGGTCTCGTATCGCAACAAAAATAATGGACACTCTGGAGAAGTCCTTATGTCCATTCTCTCTATGGTTCACTACACCAGGTTATCATGGCACTATTTAAGTCAAACAAGTATAGATATGAAAAGTGGCCAAATTAAACCCCATGAACTACTTGGATAACTAGTCTACAACATAAAAAACGATAGATAAACAAAATCACTCCGTCCTATAATACTAGGCTTGGAAAAAAAACATGGCATCCTAACAAGATAAGCAAGACCAAACAGTCACTAAGAAAAAAAATGCATGAGAAAATACTTTCAAAGCATAACAATTAACCCTATTCACGTTCAATTAACCTCTACTCAAGAATAAGAGCATGGCAGGAAATTAATATGGATAAAATAGTAAACATGCAATACCTCATTCAAGGGTGTTGGGAATGATTGCACATATAACTCAAATACCTTCAACGGAATGGCACAAACTGCCTACCTCATTGTTTTAGGATCATTATATGTGAACCACAAGCCTTGAATCAACCAAAAACACCGTAGATCTATAAAAATATCAAAACATTTCAACTAGTGATAACTTGAGAAAGATGAGGAATTAGGAAACATAGCTCTAGAAGTATGAAGTGCTTACTGAGGTGATCCCAACTCTATCGATGGTGGCTGAATCAGAGTACAAATGCTCAATCAGGGGCTTAGAGAAGGATCAAAGTCGTAGTCTTTCTCTTAGATGAACCAGACCTAGAAGGAGATAGTTCTCTCTACCAGACGCGACCCCGGTGCATTTAATGAAAGAATGGAATGTACACAACATTTAAATTATAAGTACATGGTGTGTACATGTTTTCACTAGCCCCCGCATTAGGCGGTCTCTAAGTCACTATGCTCGGCTGTGTGCATGGTAGTTACATGTCCAGCACATGGCTACAAGCGACAATAGAGTAAACAAAATGTACTTATAATGTACACGGTTTGTACTTCTAAAATTTATAGAAACTCTTCTTTTTCATAAAAACACTAGAAAAAGGAAAACATACCAAAAAGGAAGATCTGGGTTATTTCATCCAATTCCAAATCCCCCTTATCAAATGGATAAAATAAAACATTTAGAGGTGAAAAGGAAATTGTTAGAATTATTAGATAATGGCTTCATCTAACCCACCACATCACCATGGGGTTATCCTATCTTGTTTGATAAAAATAATGACGGTGGAATTAGACATTTCATTAATTATTGATCCTTGAATAACATCATTGATAAAAAATAATACTTTACCGCATATCAATGATTTTTTGAACAATTCTAAGGAGAAAAATATTTTTTCAAGGTTGAACTGAGGTGACGGTACCATCTGTTGGAAGTAATGAAATCAGACATCCTGAAGACTGTATTACGTACTAAATAATGGCAATTTGAATTTGTTCTTATACCATTTGGGTTAAAAAAATTCTCCTATTCTATTCATGGATAATATGAATATAATATTTCTTGAGTTTTTTTGATATGTTGGTTGAGTTAATTAATAGAATAATGGTAAACTCTAAAAGTAAAGAGGAGCATGTAAAACATTTAAGGGTGTTTTAGAATACAATAAAAGAAAAGAAACTATATGGAAAATTCTCAAGTGTGAATTTTGGTTGAAAAATATTTCTTTGGTTGGGAATATTTTAAATAAGGACAGAATAATTGTTTATCATGCCAAAAAAGTGAATGAAGAATGGCCAATACCTCAAAATGATACCGAGATATGTATTTTCTTCGATTAGATGATTATTTCTGATGGGTCATTAAAAACATTTCATGGTTATCGAGATCCCTAACAAAGTTAACAAGAATAATGGTTAAATTTGTTTAGAAATAAGAATGTGATGTTGGTTTTTAGGAACTAAATATGTGATTGGTGAATGCCACAATTTCCCCCTACCATCTAGAAATGGTGAGATTGTCATCTACACTAATAATTCATTGAAGCTACTTGGTTGTTTTCGGATGCATAATGATCAGGTAAATTATTAGGCTTCAAGACTACTGAAACATCATGAGTTAAATTATCCCATTGATGATTTGGAATTAGAATTTGTGGTTTATGGTATTAAAAATTTGAGGAATAATTTATACAGTGCCAAATGTGAAATATATAACGATCATAAAATTCTGAAGTATATTTCCACTCAGAAGAAATAAAACATGAGGCATAAAAGATTGATTGAATTAACAAAGGATTATAATTTCATGATCCATTACAATCCATGAAAGGAAAATAATTTTGTGGATGCCTTGAGCCAAAAAAATCATACATCCGTAACCATGTTAGGATTTGATCATTACCCCTTGATTAAGGATTTGATGAATTTTTTCTTGGATGTTATTGGTGATGGAAATTACTTTTTTTCATGTTTTAGTGTAGTCAACATTGTCAGATAGAATTAAGAAAGCATAGAATAAAGATTATGAGTTACAGAAAAAGGTATAATAGGTTAAAAGGTTTAAGTTTCCATAATGTTACCTTGACAATGATTTTGTTTTGAGGTTTAGAAAAAGATTACGTGTTTCTTGTGATTTCTATCTAAATAATGAATTGTTGTATGAAGCTCACTATTCTCCATTTTCTGTAAACCCCTCATGTACTATGATGTACATATATATTTGTGAGTATTACTGGTGGGAAGGAATGAAAAGAGATTTTTCATATTTTAGCATGAAATATTTAACATGTCTACTGTTTAAAGTAGATCAACAACTATCGATGGGGATACTTCAGCCATTACCTGTGCCATAATGAAAATAGAAAAGCATGACAATGGAATTTGTGGAGGGACTATCAATGAATTATAGAGGTAATAATGATATTTGGTTTATTGTTGACTGGATGATGAAATCGACACATTTTCTCTCTATTCGAGATACTATGTCATTGGATCATATTTCTCGGCTATACGTTTTAGAGGTTTTTATGTTTCATGGGGTTTAACATTCCATTATTTCTAATCATGATACAAGTTTAAGTTATAAATTTTGGAAAGGCCTTCATAAGTCATGAGGAATAGAATTAAATTTTAACATTTCTTTTTTATCCTCAATCTGATGGACAGACTAATAGAACAATTTAGACATTGGAAGATATGCTTCGATCATGTTCAATGGATAACTAGGGAAGTTAGGATCAACATCTCTCTTTAGTCGAATTATTGTTATATCAATAGTTTTCATTCAAGTATACAAATGGAACCATTTGAGGAATTTTATGGGAAGCAGTCTCAAACCCTATCATTTTGGATGAAGCTGGTGAAATGATGTTGGTGGTACCACAATTAGTAGAGTATGTGGCTAAGAAAATGAAGATGATCCAACAACATATAAGGAAATCATAGAGTAGGCTGAAACGTTATACCAATAATCAAAGGAAATTATTTTATTTTGAGGTAGGTGAACATGTTTTTCATAGAATGTCACCATTGAAAAGTGATTTGTGTTTATGTAATAAATGAAAGATAAGTTAACAGTTCATTGGACCTTATGAAATCATTGATAAATTGGGTCCAATTGCATAATGAGTATATTTGACTCCGTGTTTATCCTAGGTACACAATTTTTTTCACGTTTTGATGATTGTAAAATTTATTCGAAGTTCATATCATGTTTTGAGCCCTGGAGTATTTTAAGTGGAAGAGAACATTTCATATGAATAAAAACCTACTCAAGATTTTTGATCGAAGAGAAAAATTATTTCCGAACAATGTAATACACCAGGTAAAGGTTTTTTAGAGAAACCACATGGTTAAAGATGCAACACAGGATTCTGAAAATATTTTGAGGGAAAGGTACCCCCAATTCTTTAATATGTAAATAAAAATTCCAAGGATTCAATTTCAAGAAGGTGGGTAGAATGTAACACCCCAAGGTTTTACAAATAAATTTAATGAAATTCATGAAACACTAAGACTTTTTGAAATGGATTTTTTAAGGATATATTTTTAAACTATCAATTAAAAATTATTTTTCTAATTCTATGATTTTAATTTTTAGTAACAGACATGTATAGTTTCAATTTTTAAGTTATTTGGAGTCTGATATAACCAAAACAATTTTTTAAAATAGTAACATACCCTTATGAATAATAAAATTAATAGTAATATGATACATAAAAATAGTAAATATTATTATTATTCATTCTCTATAGGTTATATGATATTGATATATTTATTAATATTTCAAGGTGATATAAAATGAGTTCTAGTTTTAAAATTTTTATTTTTTGGACTAAACACTGATTTTATTTAAACATAAAATTCATCATATATTGAATATAATTTATAAAAAGTGGATTTCATTTTTTAATTCTAAATTTCGAATAATTGGTCAGGAGATTATTTAGGATTTTTTCGAAATATCTGAATTTGCGTAAATTGTGAAATATGATAATTATATAATGAATTAAATAATGAAATCATAATTATTTATTATGGAATGAAAAATTAATTATATAATGAATTAAATAATGGAAAATTTCTCCTCTCCTCAATTAAAATACCACAATCATCCCCTCTTCCTCTCACACCTCTCCAGCATTGATAATTTTCTAAATTATACGCAATCCTCTGGCCAAGGCACTTCACCATTTCCAATACTTACGGGTCTCAACAAAAGGCCAAAACCAAAGGACTTAAAGAGGATCACTAAGAGAAGAGATCAAGAGGTAAGAATCCTCTTTTAGTTTCTTGTGTTTTCTTATCAATTCTTTTTCCTTTGTTATACTCTCTTACCCTACAATTTTTTAGGTGTTAGGAAAGCTCCATAATATTATATATTCTAGATTTTATCATTTATATGGAATAATTCAACATCATTATCACCCCTATTACTTTTATTCTATAAATAAAAACATCAACCCTTATTTGATGATTTATCAATATCGTAGATGATGTGTTTTAAATTTATTTTACATTATCCAAAACTATTTATAAAACCAATTTAATGGTTGAATCATATTTTAACGTGTAAAATATATCCTCTTTTATGTTATTGATTTAACAAATATACATAATATTATTTTATGTAATGAAAATAGTTTATGATTATCAATGAACTGCCAAAATGATCTAAATGGATACCTCCAATGATTTTTCTAGTGATTAAACCTCACACTATATAAAAAATGATTTATGTAATCATTATATATTCTATTAACATATTAATACCATACAATTCCTCTTATAGTATATCTCATCCATTCAACAAGGTAATCCTTTATGAACCGAACAATGGAAATCATGTAAAGAACACATCCAAAACAATGAGAAGAACAAGATATTAATAATTAAAACGTAAAATTATGTTTTAAAATGATCATATAAATTTTTATAATCATGAATATATTTTTATGATATTAATAAAACATTTTCAACCATTATATAGGAGGTTTAAACAAGATTGATGTATGACAAACCCAAGGTAAGGGAATTCTTAACCCAATTTCCATTCTTTATGTTAACCTTCTACATCATTAATTACATGGTACAACATTTATTTTGTGTAATGTTTTTTATAAAATGTCATATTATGTGTATTTATAGTTTATACAAATACTCCATTCATTATATTTGATTATCATATCAATTATTTATTATTTTCAAGGGATGTTTCTTATAAAATCTTCTTTTAAACATATATTTTTACAAAATTCAATGTAAAAGTCTTTATAAAAGTAATCTTGTTTGATGATGATGTTATTGTTCATGGTATTTTTTTATGATGAAGGGTGGGACATATATCTCCCTCGAATGCATTGGGTATGTGGAATTTGGAGGTCATTCATATGGTAAATGCATGTGTAACATTGAAGGTTATACTATAAGGAAGTGAGGAGGGTTACATTGTAAGGTAGTCGTGAGGGTTAAAAATAATATGGTAGTCATGAGGTTTAAAAAATTAATTAAGTAATTCACCAAGATACCCTTATTTTCTTTTTATGTTTTCTACGATTTATGTAAATATCATGTTTCACACATAAGTATACGATTCTTTATGGGAGATAGGTATATATTTTTGAAATTAATTTCATATGTCTATATGTATTCATGGAGTAATGATTTCTATCCTTATTTTTATATCCTTTACAATGATTTTGTGCTCATACCTTGTTTTAAAATATTATTCATATGGAGTAAGGATGGGTAAGTTAAAATGAGATTCCAAGATGAATGATGTGAAGAATTTTCATGAAAAGATTTCAGGTATTATTAAAAACATTTGTCTTATGAAAAAAATGGGCAATGTTTTAGTTGTACCCACATTGCATTCTTGTGGGTTGATATGTATGATTTTGGTCCTAGCAATTTAAAACCCAAAACTGAAAAGACTAATGGGAATGTAAAGAAGTGGAATCTAGTTGTATTAATGAGATTATATAATTTTTAAGGATGATTCCTTATACATCATGATGTAAACATTTATGATTATTTATTTTTTATCAGTTCATTTTTAAAATAAAATGTTAAACAATAAAGATTAATATGTTTAAAACATTTTATTTAAAATCAGATTAAAAATAAATACTATATAAATAAAATATTTAACCACTTTTGTTCATATAGATCAATAATTAAATAAACTATTCTAAATTTAAAATGGGACCCCTTGAATATCAATTGATGGTTTCTAGTATAACAGAAGAGCCTTGGTGATAAATTGTTTTTTCAAATAAATGAATCATTCAAAAAAAATTCATGACCTAAACTCTATAACCTACAAATTATTTCCAAGGAATATTGATATTAGAGAACCCAGAACATGGAGAGGATATTCACAAATAATGTTTATAATAAAATTATATTTGATATATGTAAATAATGCCAAATTTGATGATATATCTCCCATGAATATATTGATCTTCTGCAACTCTTATTTTGGATTTCCTTTACAGTTCATGTCTGATCGATGTGTAGAATCCCTCTAGAAGTGATCTAAATGGTCTCCATTGATCAACAGAAATACACCAATGGAACGTTATGTTCTAGTGTAGTGGATGATTCATATTACATTGTTCATATTGATCGCTCTAGATCATTTGCGGTTGGAGGAGTTCTTCTCATTCTTCAAAGGAGGGGAGAGGGACAATTCGATAGAGAAGTCCATTGTGTGCCCAAATTATAAATTATAAATTATTTGGATAACCCTACAAATTGAACATATTCATATTTTTATAGAGCTTGGGATTATGTTAAAATATTATTTAATTTTGTACTGACCCTAAAATAATTTATTAATATTTATCAGACCAAATTCCATATATTATTATTATTAGTTCGAAGGATACACTAACTTAGAAAATTATAAATATAATTCTAATGTCTTGAAAATTAGTATATTTCACCAAAAAATATCTTTTTCTCCTAATCCTAATTAGAATTATTACGTGACTAGAATAAATACATATTTTATCCATAGTCCAATGAATTTAAAATTATTAAATATTCCATAGATATTTTTGATTGATAAAACATGAATAAAATTTTCATCATCCCTGATAAAAATATTTATTCCATAAAATAAATTCATATATAATTTAATCGAGAACAATGGAAGAACATAGTGTTTGGTCTTTTAGGAACCATTCTCATTGGAACTAGTAGGGCTATTTAGTATTTCAAGTTTACATTCTTGGAATTGGTTAAGGATCCTATGAGAACAAACCTAATGTTGGCACATTGAAAACCACATACGAATGATCTCAAGGTAATATTATACCTTTGTTGAAATATATACTCATGTAGGATTCAAAATTTGTTTTCCAGCCTATGTGCTTGAGACCTCTTCCTTTGAATATATAAAAAACACATGTTTTTACAACATGGACGTGCAATTTTACGTGATGGTTCTATTAAAATAAAATAGTTAAGATATCAAATTCCTTAAATATTGAAGGGTTAAAGACTTCATTGACCTATCCACTAATTGAATATCATTCATGATGAACTTAACATACCATACATCCCATGAACTATTGGTGTTATTATAATGGTATGCATATTTTTTCTAGTAATGACATCATTTAATTATAATATGTTTGCGTACGGACTGTTACACACACTCACATTTAGGAAAATCTGATTGTAACAAACATTTTGAGTTCATATTAGTTTGTTTTTACTCATAATATCTCATCTTAGAGAATATAAATTGAAAAATTTAAGAGAAGAAGACTCATCCACTTATGAGCACCCACACATGATAGTTTATATACCATGATCTCTATCATAATATGTTATCCAACCATATAACTATATTTAATAATATAATCATACCATACTAAATTTATCATAGAATCAAGGAATCAGTATATCCTTATTAATGTGACATATACCCTAATACATTATTACCTAAATTTCTATATAAATAATGAAAAAATATTTAATAATATGTTCTATTAATATTAAAATATTAAAATATACTTGTAATAAAAGTATAAAAAATTGGTTCCTGAACACTATCTCTAACAAGAAACTTATCCATGGAATTTGGTCCCTTCCATATGGGTGTGATATGTGTATATCACCTCAATTAGTTGAAAAAAATTGGTGTCCATTATCATCAATTATTGGTGGGATGTTCCTTAAAATTTCATGCCCCTATATTACATTTCATTCTTACATTCCTTTTGTGTTAACATGAATTATTTTTCATGATTAATGGTGATTTTTTGTGGGTGTTTTTATTCTATGATACACATATATCATCATTTCTTCCATGAATATTAATAGAGTAGCTTGTTACCACTATTGATGATGATCTCAATTTGTTATACCAGGTAACGTGTGGGAACATTAGGCCTTTTGGATTACAAGTAGGATGCCCACTCCAGGTCTTCAAGATTTTGAGTGAAGATTTTTCAGCCTTATGGAATGTTAGTTATCATTTTGACTTCTTGACCATCCTTATGGAATGGATTCAAAGAAGGTACCACCATGACTTGTGGTAACTTGGTTAGGAAATGGATGTTTGGTGCATGATTTTTTTTATTTTTTCACATTTTTTATTATCATGAAATACTTTTTTTATAAATGATAAAAAAAATTAATAATGATTTGGTGGTTTCATATTGGGCTTTATTAATAACCCATTGTATAATAACTTCAATTCATGTGCAAACTATATATATATGGATACTGAAAAGGGTATGGTTCCCATGGAAGATGGTTTATCCAAGGAGAATAGAGCTTGGATAATTACCTGATCATAATTTTGTGTATAAAGCTAATTATTTATTTATAATATTTCACATACACCTTTATTTTGGTTTTACGTACTGGGATCCCTATTTACCTATTAGTTTGACTAGAATTCAATCTTCATAGTTTTCACATGTTTACTCTAATTATTATAATTTTTTATATTCTGTTATATTTTTATTTGATCTAGGACATGATATTGATGGTGTAGACTCCGCACCAAATTAATTACATCCTCATTTCTAATAAAAATTGTCTTTTATATAAGGACGCGTCCACCGCTTCATTTGAATCTCAAGATCAGAATAAATGGTTATAGTAGGAGATTTAAAGAATTGAACCAGAGCATAATTTTCTTATTTTGTTTTTGGAATAACCAAGGACATGATATAAATGATATAGTTATCTAGGACTTTGGTAGGATAGTATCGATGTACATAGATAGAAGACGTGTAACTGAATTTTGATTTACAATTTATGCTAATATTGTTACAATTTTATGAGATTTTTTTAATTCATGGATCATGATAAAATATTTTGGGTAATATACTGCATATATTCCTATTTTTTTTGTATATTATTTATATAATTTAATTCTTTGAGAAATTATTTTTATTTGGTATATATATTTTCTTTATGATGCGATATATCTGTTTATATTTCAATTGTGATATATTTATGCAATAATTAATTAGTAGAAAATGTGTATGTTTTTTTTGTTTGTATATATATAATTGTGACTAATGTGTAGGGAAAATAACATTTTTCATTTATAAGGGGATTATATGGTTTGTTATGGGTTAATTCTAGGAAAACCATTATGTCATACCTTAGAATGATAAGTTTCTATTAAAAATTTAATAAATGTTTTCCTACATGTAAAAGAATATTTCACCTCATTTAAGACTGACGAGACCACAAGATGATCTGGGTCGGTGTACTCTCACTGGGGAGAAAACAGTTGTTCCACCACCATTTCTATAAGAGGGTGTTGTAGAGAAACATCAACATAATTTCAATTAATGTATGTAGTAGAACCACTATATCTTTGATTTCATCTTATAATTCTTTCCAAGGTATAAGAGTGATGTGGTTATGGTCAACTAGCCAGGGACTTGAAGTAATAACATCCAAAATCCTTTTGGGTCACAAGAAGATTTAAAGATACTCAGAACCATATATATAACATCAAGGGTGTATTTTGACATCATTGAAAAGCATCAAGACCAAAAGGTGAAGCTGTCAATGTTTAAGATGTTGGGAGAAGATATGATTTGGTGGGGTGTCATTGCATAGACTAAATGAAAAGTGGGTCTCAGTTGGGATACATTCAAGAACATATTCATTTGGTAATTTTCATCTAACATGAGTAATATTTACCAAGCATAGGATTTTAGGGAGCTGTAGTAGGGGTTTGTGACAGTTTCCTCCAACATATCGTATTATACTCAGATGCATAGTTTTTCTCCACCATTGAATGGAATGAGGCACAATTGGCTAAAATGTATGGGACCAAACATTTATCTGAAATCAAAAGACAAGTTTAGACTTTTGACCTACTATCATACATGGAGGTTCAACATATAAAATTATGTTTTGAGATAGTTCTAGAGGAGTATCAAGAAGCTGGTTTTATTCTACCATTTTGTATTGAGTTGAGAGGACCTCATATTGTTACATTGAGTTTCTCTTCTAGAAGTAGGAAGGGGAAGACTATGGAAATTAATAAGAGAATTAGTATATAGGTGGAATCGAGTATGAATTCTTCAAACCCCTCACAAGGATTTACACATTGATTAACCTATGGAATTATTGGTCATTATCTCATGTTCTATATAGGGTCAGGTTAAAAATATTTCAAATACTCTTAGACATAAAGATAAGGTATCTAAAGAGTTTGGTGAGAGGCTTCTAGAGGAACACAAAACTAGAAAAATATCCACTTGTCATTGTTTATAATTGTGGATGTAGGTAATAAACTCATCAAAATAGGCTATAGAGAAAATTTTATTAATTGTTACTACAATAACCATTACAATAGGAGTTTTAAACAACCATAGTTTAAAAGATGGTTTAGGTGATGAATAATCTTTTTTATAACCATGGATTTATCTCATTATTGTCACAATATAACAATGTAAACTATCCTATAATACTATAGTTATAAATGATTCCATTAATATCCACATACACCATTTTAAACAAGTTAATATGTAGTTACAACCATGGTTTAATCATGTGATTTATTTATTAGTGTCGTAGTTAAAGTTGTGGAATGTTTCAGCTACAACCATAGTTTCAACCATATAAACAGTTTCAATGTTGCACAATTTAAACCATTTAGATTAAAATATATATCTAGGGTTGAATCCATTGGCGTATCTTCTAAATAGTGGAAAACATTCATACCATGTATCCTGCAAAACTCCTCATAAGCTACCTACAAAAAAATATTACTCACCCCTCTAGATTACAAAGTAAAAAATACCTTGAATAATTTCATAACAAATATTGAACATAGAAACAATAGTTTAATACCATGATAAAAATAATATTTACAATAATCAAATTCTCAACTATGTAAATGAAATGAAAATATAAAATAAATGTTGATTTTACACATAAATAAGCATACTAAATAAAATAAAAAAATTTATAGTTCCTATTATTTCATCTCATATTATTTAACTTATTATGAAATTATAAATAATTACTAGTTTTTGTTAACTAGGGTTAAAGAGGATGGAGTGAAATTTTACATGTTCCCAGTGTGAATAATATCATTTTCCCCAGGTTATCACTATGTAGTTTAAATGGAGGTCACTTCATTATCATCTTAGAGAATGTAAAAAAAAATTAAAATAAATATGAACCACCAATGAATAATAAGAGTTAAATCAATTAACATTATCTCTAGGAGATAGATCCTAAGAGTCCATGATCTCACCTTTACTATAGATATGATTACGGAACTTCAATACTTCTTCATAAAACACTAACATGTGATTATGATACTTCTAGGACATATTTTCTCAAACCTAAAGCTATGAAAATAAAAAATGTATTGATATATGCAATTAAAAATTGTATTATCATATAATCATTATGAGTGAATCTCATGCTTTGATCATGGTGTGATGAAACATTTACTAACATTTATAGTTATTATGATGCACTATGAAAAGGCACTTAGAATCTACATAATAACCATGGGGATTTATTTTATTTTTTATCATTAATAGTGATATTGAATTTACATCTAAATTGAATCACAAAATGTACCAAAATAAAGAAATAGTAAAAGAAAATCTTATGGTAAAATTGTTAAATGATGGCGATATGAATTATTCTTTCCTCATAAAACTATATAGGAATAAAAATGTCGATAAGAAAATCACTTCCCTAAAATGGAAATGAGGTAAATATTTGAGAGGTAATATCTAATTGTAAATATAGTGATATAATCTTGGATATTTTAAAAATCAATGGAATGTTAATGTTAGGGATATGTTGGATGGAATTATAGTGACTATTGAGGAATTGGAAAATAAAATTATCACCAATATGTATGACCTATGGGAGGTTCGGGATACAATATTTTCCATCAAACCTTCAAATTCTCTTGGTCTATATGGATTCACTAACCTATTCATCTAAGATTTCTAGCGCATTTTTTATAATTTTTTTTAAAAATTATTTATATTTTCTATATAAATTTTATACTTTCTAAAGGAGTGAACTAATATTTTAGTATCTTATACCCTAAAGATCAATATACTGACTCTTTTCACATGTTCATACATGGGGTTCATCGATATTCTCTCTATATGAATTTAAGTAAAATACTAGCCACAATAATCTTAATAGTCATTGGAATGGTCGAATCCAATAATAAGTTCATATTTTTTTCATAGGCATAAAATACACGATTGTTTACTAAAAATCATTGAATGTATAACCAATTTAAGAAATCAAGTGATAGTGGTGGAATTTTTCTTAATATGGATGTTAAAAAATATTTTCACTCTATAAATTAGGACATCATTATTAATGTAATTCCAACTTTTAGGGTTAGATATTATTTTTCCCGCGAGATGAAAATATTTTCACTAAATGAGTTTGGACTTCTTGATTAAATTGTATTTATATATTTATTTAGATGTTTATTTTTTTTAAAAAAATTAACATATAAACTATATTAAGTTTATTTTCTATATTTTTTAAAAACTGTTATCACATATTCTAATAAAACTCATTAAAATAAACAAAAAACTCATATTTTTCTGAAAAAATTAAAAATAGAATCAATAAAATAGAAATCATTAAATATAAATAAAAAGTGAAAAGAATCACTTAGAAGGTGTTTTAAATATTGATGTATATTATGGATTAAATAAATTGTTACATACCTTTATGTATAATGTCAAAATAGATATAGTACTTGAATTAGTTGATTGGGATCTTGAATTATAGGAAAAACCATTTAAGGGAAAAATAGTAATGTCATATTGAATGAATACACATATTCTAGGAACATGTGTCTAGAAGAATAAAATAAAATTCACTCTTTGAAGAATATCTCCACTCTGAAGCCTGTGAATGAAACCAATTATTCCCCAATTGTACACTATAATCAATAAAAAGTTGCATATAAAATAAAATAAGGTGACTATTTCATATGAGTTAACCCTAAATCATTAAAAAAAATTAAATACATATGAAATTATCCACTACTAAAACCTAAACCTCATATTTAATATCATACATAACAGTACATAATAAATTATATTTTATGATATAATGTAAGGAAGTGTGGAAACCAAACTCATTTATATTATAAAACATAGTATAATAAGAATCAAAATATCGCTAGAAATAACAAATAGCTCCAAAGGCCACATTCCATTACCAAAAATATTATGAATTCATTTTTTACACACAAAATGTGTAATTTGTAGTGATTTAGTACATAATACATGGTAAATATCTCAAAAATTACTATTAAATTAAAGAGTTAGTTTGTGAATATATATATATATATATATAACAGTGCAATGGCCAAAATGGGCCAATTGCCTTCAGGGAATATTATTCCATACAATTGAATTTCAAAATTCAACCCACCGTAATCCACCTATAAGGGACCATTACCATATCTCGAACATAATACAAATGTTTCGTGATATAAATATCATACATCACTAAAACAAAAAAATATTAAAATATTTCTTTTCCAAGACAACTCATACTGTCATTTCCTTCCCCCTGCATCACATGTAAAATCATTATGGAAATAAAAATACATAATCTAGGGTAAATATCATAATTTAGGAAACCCATTACACAAAATTTACCTATAATAGGGTCCCAGTAACCCTTAATTCATATTATATTTAATTAATCAACCATTACCAAATTATTCTTTGTATATAACCATTTATGGATTCAATTCTATCTTCATTACATATAAATTCAGAATGTAACTCACTCTATAGGAAACCTGGTGGAGGAACACCATAACACATTATTGTTTAACAATAATTGTAAATTATTTCCCCTTTCCAATCATTACCAAACTACTCCTAAACATTTTTTCCTTATATTTGGAAAACCATTTAAATCGTAACAATCATACATTACAGTAAGATCAAGAATATATCCAGCGCCCTAAGAATGCTATGTTATTTTTATAATTTTATTCTCCACCTTATACTCTTAAAATATTAATCATGTATTTTTATAATCGCCCAAATATATCCTAGTAATTTATTTAAATCATTCAAAATTGAGTTCAATTTAAAAAAGTAGGATTGACATTCTTATCCCTAATAAACACTAATGTCAACATGAATAAATGAACATTTCAGCAGTAGGTATAACCCATAAATCCCCAAGATTTGTTTAACTTATGACTAGGACATAGTGAAACATAAAAGTGCAACATGAAAATTTGATAGGTTACTTTAGTCAAAGAGGAAAAGGAATACAATTATGGTATAATCCCAAAAATTCTCTAACAACAAATGGATTCAATAATCTAATGAACTAGAATAAATGAAAAGAGTATTATAAATATACAATGTTCACGACCCCGTACATAAAAACCATGTTGTAAAAATAGTGTATTCTGAAAATTACTCAAATGATAATTTTAAAATTGGTGTGATCAAGTTATTTTTTAATGAATTTTTCTTTCCAATAGAGGTTATTTAACCATATTTTGCAAGTAAAAATTTTAAAACATGTTGGAAAAACATAACAAAAAAATACAATACATTTTTTAATTATTTCAATGTAGATTTCATTATTAAATAATTTTATGTTAAATTTTAATTATATAATTAAGAAAATAAAAAAAAAATATAAATTTGATTAACATAAGAACATATAGGAAATATATCTCATCACAACTAGTTTTTAGAAATTATAATAATAACAAATTTGATAAAAAAATTTAATTGAAACCTGATGGTTTGAGCAAAAATAGGTTTTCTGAGGATCCAATCATAATTGAACAAATATATACTACCATATAAAATAACAATGTGAGAATATTTTAATATGTGAAAAATATATTATTCCCTTTTTTATTTTTGATTAGATAAAGCATTATTCATAAAAAAGATAACATGGTGGGACTTATAGTAGTAAAATATTAAATAAATTAAAATTAAAATGGAATAATTTTAAAAAACACGAAAATATTTTTCCATAATTTTATAAAATTAGAATTATATAAAAATTAGATCACCTACATTTTTTTATCATCTAATATATATTGTGTTTTTGGATCTAAAAGCATAAACCCCAAAAAAATAGAGGTAATATAGAATGAATTAATTCGTGTATGTATCATAACCTAAAGACCAAAATAAAAAAACCTAATTCATGCTATTATTTTGTATATTTTAATACATTATAATTTTTATAGATATTACTGGGAAAGAGAATCAATTGTTCTGAAAATACATGGATGAACATATTTTTTTGATTTTCCTATCTAAATATTTAATACAATATATTTAAAAGGTAATTACCAAAAATATTCTATAGAAATATCTAAAATATAGGACTAATATATTTTAATAAATGAAAGATCAATGATATCTAAAACAAAAGAAATATTAATTAGATCGTTTGGAGAAAATAAACTAATAAAATATATTATAAATGTAATACTATTTAAATTCACTATTTTGGAATGAAACACATCATCCCTAAATAGTGTAAATAAACATCATTTTTAGGGATAAGTGACATTGAGAATATTAGGTAAAGGGTTTCCATCAATAAATTTACCAATTATTCTACTAGTGTATTGACACGTGATCCGGTTGATTTTATAATAAAATAACACAACATTAAATTTAAATTTTGTTGTCTGAATGTCAACAACATAAAATACTATGATAAAAAATGAAATTCATGTTATATATTATTTAATGATGTAAAAATTTTAAAAATGACATTTTATTTAAATCTATGATTGTAACAAATGTATGTGTAATAAAAACATTGATATGGGAAATTGGATAAACATTCATATACAAAGTTATATTAATCAATTAATATTAATGAGCATAATTTCAATAACCAATAGAAA
The DNA here is from genome assembly GCA_963277665.1 of Viscum album. NCBI lineage: Eukaryota > Viridiplantae > Streptophyta > Magnoliopsida > Santalales > Viscaceae > Viscum > Viscum album. The sequence continues at coordinate 642,445,849 of OY728123.1, forward strand.
TGGTCAATATGAATATTTAAAAATTTTAGACATGTGAAAAATTATTGAAATTAATTCATAAAGGATCATAAATAAAAACTAAAAAATGATAATTTTCTGTCTTAAAAAATAATAATACATATTTAGATTCTATATCTAAATTTTTTAATTGATTTACCAAATGAAATAAATCATAAAATACATAATGAAGTTGATATGATCCAAAATATTTATGTCTATGTTAATTAGAAATATGTAATAAATTTTTGTATTAAAGGATTTTTATATTTGAAAACATAGAAGATATTTGAGTTGGTAAAAAATAACATAAAATGACCCTTCTCATGTGGAGAGAAAACATAATAGAAACCTTTTATAGAGGATTAATTCAATGATTTCATTTATTGATTAAAATAATATAATAGTTAAAACTAAAAATGGAAACTAAAAAAGCTTTTAGAATGAAGAATGTAATCATAAATCCGTTATTAAATGGATTGCAAAAAACTTCATTTTAGAAGAAAATGATCGATAACTTTCATATCTTGGGAGATACCTACACATTAATACTCTCAATTAGTTCACAGTTATTATGAATGTGAACATTATCACAATAAAATATCAATTCAATTAGAGAATATTAAAATATAAAATTTATAATGTTTCCTAATTGAAAAATCATCAAATATATATTGATCACAAACATCAATGACACCATAAATTCAATACATTCATTCTATATTACTATGATAACATACTCTAATATGATATCTCCAATTTTTTAGCATACACCTATAAATGATTACAATGAAATAAGAACAAATTTTATAAATATGGGAATTGAGAATTTAATGAAAATTATAGGAAGAAACATAACTTTATCAAATAATGGAAACATGATAGTTTGTAATGAATGATCATAGAACCATTCATTCATAAATTAAGAAACTCTCTAAATACATTGAACATACTCTTTATTATGTGTTTTTCATTCATGAATCATTTTTTCTACTAAAATATAGACATTAAAATATGATTATAAGAAAATAAACTTAAATAATTTTTTTACATTAATAATGATCACTAAAAAACAAAATATTAAGAACCTATAATCGATTTTTATGATTTATAGATAACAAATCATGACACAGTATTATAGTATAAAAAATAATGATCATCTATTAGTCCGTATTATGTTATATATATGTAGTAAATCATAAATGTTTTGTTGATGTTATTTTATTGTTAAATTTGAAAAAAGGGACTAAAGAATTTTTATGATATTGTATTTTCTAAATGTAATACTAGTGATTAGGAGGAAAATCCTCTAAAATTGGAATTTAATTCATATCAAATATAAATTTAATTTTAAAAATATATAATACACATAATTAATAATCTTAATAAAATTTCATTTTGAATTAAAGTAAAATTTGATGCATATGGTTTTAATATTTTGTATAAGTGACAAATTTAAACATTATGTTACATATAAGTGGGAATGTTATATAAAATTTCAAACTAATAGTGAATTATAAAATTAATGAATTACACAAAACAATTGATTTAATGTAGAACATGATTGAATGGATCAACAATATATTAAAATATATAAATATTACTTTTAATAAAAATAATAAATAATGTTTAAAAAAAATTAAAATGTAGTTTAATAAAAATATATTGAAAGATTTATATATTTAACGAAAGTTTGTATATTTAATAATTATATATAAGCTGTATATTGAATATGAATAGTTTATGTGGGCCATATTACCCACATAGTAATAGGGACATAGTACATGATATATACTACTAAAGAAAGACAATTATGTAGTATATATATAATAAATTAGTACACGGAATCCTTGAAAGGGAATAGGTATGAGAGGGAAAACACAAGTAGATAGATATAAACTTTATTTCAAATTTATATTAGGGGATAGGGATTGAAATGAAAAGGATTAAGTTTAAAAATGATTCCTAAAATTAGCTTGTAAATGTGAAATGATCCAAACCACTGAAATTCAATGTCTTTAATATAATTTTTTTTTTTTGGAGAAATAGGTTTTTTAAATTATGGGTTTAAGAAATCAGATTTAAAGATTACCTTTTTTGATGGAGTAACCCTATGGGGATCACTTAGAATCATATTATTAGTTTATATCACAGGTCTTAAAAGCCAGATTGAAAAACTGGAGAAACTAAGGTACTAGGGAAGAAATCAAGAAATGTATATGGATTTAGGGTGATTAGCATGATGAAATAAGATGGAAGATCCATCAGAGGAGTATTGGTGGATATTAGTTTTACCAAAATTCAGAGAGTAGAGAAGAAAATTTTGACCAGTGGGGACTATGATACAGGTGGTGGGGAGGTGACATTGGATCCATGTTGGAAAAGAGGTGAGGAGGCCATGTCAGATCAGTGTTTGAATTATGTCAGTGTGGAGGCAGCCAAGTTTCATCGAAGCTACGTCAAATGAGAATTAAATCCAAAGGTATATATATATTGGCTAGGGATCTATTGAGTATAAGGGAACATTGATTATAAAGGATGGAAATTGCATGATGATGTGATTATTTATCAATTGTGATTATGGTTACTTCAATGGTTTTAATAAAACATTGACACTAAATAACATATTTCAATAGTTTTCAAAAACTATGGAAATAAATTCATATAATTATGTTATTTTTCTTTTTGTGGTAGAGAGATATGATGATCTTCCTGGTAGATTGTTGTTTATATTATTATGAGGATCTAGGATATAAGAAATTTGATCCAATTCTGGTTATATTTTCATTGGTATCCTATGTAAAGGATGGGTAGAACATTGAGGCTTATTCTTCTTTGTAGTTGGAATAACTATTAGGATGTGACACGATACTCGAGTTGATGTTGGAAAATGAGGATTTGATACTTTTCCTATGGAGTGTTATAGTCCATAATTCGACTATGGAGGAGTGGAATATGGACATCAATAACTATAAGTGGGTCACACATCCTAATGTGAAACATTTGTATCATGACATTAGTCTACAATTCACGAGGTTAGGGATAAAGAAAGACTTCATAATATTTGTTTCTCGGTTCCATACATACTAGATAATAAAGGATGCTCACCGATGTCCTAATGGACTACTCTATTGACTTTTTTTGTGACCATGTAGAAGTTAGAGGACGTCACAATAGAAATTTTAACTGGGTTACCTAGTACCCGGAGGAGTCGTGATGATTTCACTGTGATTTTCATTCAACTATTGAAGGTTTCTTATTTCTTAATTATTTTTGAGACTCACAGATTAGATTGACTGAAAATTTTATTTTTATTTGATTTTTGAAACAGCCACTATTTGGCTATGTGGTAACCAGTGGGATACATAATCAGATCATTCCCTATTCAAAATTCAAAATTCAAAAACCCAAAGAATAGTCTCGTCATCAGTAACCAACATCACCACTGTCGTAGTTATCAACACCATCCAATCACCACCATCTATGTCGCTAGCTAAACACAGGTGACCATCGATCCATTGTGAAACATCATCATCTTACTATTGTCCTCCAAACATCATAGAAACCAGAAACTAAAAAAAAGCTAAAAACCATATACAAAATGTTCTCTGAAAAATTCAGAACCCCCACCGTCATCACCATCCAAACTTCATGAAGGTCGCTGAATATCGTTGGAGACCGTCTTAGCCACCGTAAAATAGCATACACGTATTTTCAAAAATCAAAAAATAGCCAAATCGCCAATACAGAATGAACTAACCACAACATACTATGAAATCGACGGTACGACACCATCGTGAACATCATCCAAGGCCACCACCAGAATCAAAATAGAACACAACCAAAACAGATTGATCATAAGAACCTACACCAAGAAATCCTCGAGCTGAACGGCAGCTAAAGAAGAAGTGAAAAAACCTTCACCAAAAATCAAAATAGTCCGCGCGAGGAGCACCGTGGGCCGCTGAATCCCACCACCCAAAACCTTTGAGGAACCACCGCTTCGTATCTGACTTGGAGAGAAGTAGTTGGACTTGTGGTCAGGGTAGGGATTTGAGTGCCAAGGGATCCAAAACAGTGTTGCGAGACCGATTTCAAAATCCAAAACAAGATCCAGATAAAGTCGACACATGTACACCTAAAAAAAGCTGATGACTACCAAACCACTTAACCCAAAACCCTTGTGTTTCCATCGATCCAACTCTGACCTAGAGAGGTGCAGTGGAATGTGTGGTCAGGGTAGGGAAGAAGCAGCCGATGGCTTCAATAGTGACAACATTTTGAAGGACCAAGATAAACCACCCGAGAGATAAAATCCAAGACAGTTGCACCACTATTGAAGAAGAAATAGGACGACGAAGTCACAGTTGGAATCTAAATCGCATAGTGTGTTCTAGAATAGGTGAAAAGAGTGAAGGAGAGGCAGGAAAGGAAGAAGAGAGATGCTCAAATTTTATTGAGCACAATTTATCATCCTTATACAAATGGAAAATCTATATAGGGGGTTATTATAGTAGTGGATATTCCTAGGGTATATTCCCATTACTTTGGTGGAGCTTTGGTTGCTAACCAAACATTTTTTATTATAAACTCAAAAATAGGTACTATTATTTGATTTATAAGGAATCATATGGAGAATATTACATGAATAAAATTTATTAACTACTCTCTTGGAATGTGGTAGGTGAGGAAACAGTTGTGTGACCCATGTTTTTATAAGAGACTCTATAGAGGGAGCTAATTATTCAAAATATGTTTTCATTTATTATAGTATAAAAAATTCAGTGCCTACACTAGGAGGAGGATTTCAGAATTTTATGTTTGTGATAAAGTTTATATTAGAGTTAAAAATTAGTAAGGATATAAAAATTTGGGAACAAATGATAATATAGAATCACACTACATTAGATCCTTCGAGATCAGCAAGTAGGTTGGGAGAGAGGTGTACCCTTTGGATATTTCTTCCCTCTTTTTAGGTATGCATGATGTGTTCAATATTTCATAGAAAGGGGGGTACTTGCCTGATCCTACACATGTCATTTATTGTAAGGATATTGATCTGGAAATAGATTCATCATTCATAGAGAATGCGATGAAAATTATAGACGAGGGTGATAAATTCCTTTGAGGGAAGATGGTACTACCAGTATTCATTCAATGGAATCATTTAATGATCCTAGATAAGACCTATGAGTTATAGTATAATGTTCAGGCATAATAGATAGAGTTTTTCTGAATACAATTTTTAAGGTACTTCTTTGGGGAAATATTTCAATATAGGGTAATAATTGTAACATCTTCATTTTATTTTGATGGATGTTATATTTTTAGTTTATTAAAATTCATTTTACATTTTCTCATTCATTGGTATGGTTGGGAGAACGAATAAATTTTAATGGATAATTTTATGAGAATTAGTGGTTGAATACATTTAGAGGGACACTATCTTAGGGTGGTCGGAAAACAATTACCAGCTAGCTAATGAAACCCACCGACCTGTAAGTGGGGTTCTAATGTGTTTTTTGTCTATAGAAGAACCCATAAACATGTCATTAAGGACCACTGTATTATCAATGCAATGAGTATCCAGTAATTGTTCATACCATTAATTGAATATTATTGTTGGATCTTGAATTTTGACATCATTGCTTGATCCTATTGAGATCTAGAATCAGCAACAACATTCTATGGGTAATTGTTCTAGAATCAACTTCCAAAACCTCTTCCAAAAATAGGATTTATTATAAAAACATCATCTATTTATGATTCAATTGTAAATTGGTATAGGATTAAACATTCCAATGTTAACTCCTTTTGACTAGAGTCATAACTATAAATAATGGTAGATATTTTTAGGTATTTTTTATATAGTGATTAACAATAGACCTTATTCTTCTTATTGAATTTAATCTTGAATCTATTCTCTATTGATGAATTTTTTATGGATAGATGATTTTTGGATATAACTAAGGATATATTCATGAACTGATGATTAGTTAACAGTCCATTGTATGATTGAAAACAACTCCTATGAATTTGAATACATTCCTTCCACGTACCGTTGAATGGATTTTGTTAACAGACTCCTTATGGTATGTGAATCTAGAACAAACATCATGAATTGGAATTCTATTGATACTCATTTATAAACCACATTCTTCAGGAATCATAACTTATGAAAGACATAATTTATGTGCGATCTGTTCTATATTGATCGGCGACACTATGTTTTCATCGATTCACTATCTAACCTTATTCTTTATTAACAAAATGAAGTATGATGTTCCATAAATTTTGAGTCCCTTTTATTCTCTAGTTTCAATGGTTTTTATGTTGAAATGACATTCTCATTATTGAAGGGGATTATTTATAGTTTCATCTTTCATGATACCCATATGTGATCCCTATTTCCATGAATATTATTAGATTAGTTTTTTTGAATTCTTGGTGATGATTGCCAATTTTTATATGAGTCTATTATATTCTAATGATGTATTGATGTGATTTTCTTATTATTCTATGCACTATTTTGTATATTATTATTGAAATAGTGGTTGTTCTTGTTGTATTGTGACATGTGACCATCACCGTATGATGGCCCCTTAGAGGGGGAGTGAGTATGACTTGTGATGATGGTGGACACATGCCTAGGGTAGGAGTATAACAACCTTGTGCTCCAAAAATAACTCGATACCTTAAGGATACAGAGTAATGTGTTGGGACTCGATACATGTGGATGTCGAGTAGCATTCCCACTTGATTCCATTTGGATTCTGGGTGACATGACTCATATCTTATGAATAGTTATTGATAATTTCCAACATCATCACCGTCTATCTTGTATAGAGCCAAAGCAGTTATGACTGGAAATTTTGGTGGCTTGGTAAACAAATGGGTTCTTGTTACATGATTATTTATAAATGTTTTTGTATGAATTATTATCATATATTTCAACTCTTATTTATGATAAAATTATTGAAGTACACATTGGTGGTGTCCTAATAGGTTTTAATACCTACACCATGTTTCTGAATATTTGTGTTCATGAATACATCCTCTATAGGGATCTAGGAAAGGAAAACGTGCTCATGGTGGATGATTGAGACAAGGATAATATATATGGGATCATTACCAGAATGTACTAAAGAGGATATTGTAGTTAAATAATTTATTTACCTTATTTCAATAATACTTTTTGTAGTCTTTTTACACTTGAAGAACTTTTTACATGTTTTTATGATCGGTATGAAATCTATATAATTTTTCATGTTAACTCTGATTATTTTATTTTAATAAAAATATTATTTATTTATTTTTGTATGGACCTAATACCGAGTGTATATTCTCCCCACTGAATGACATATACCCCAACTTATATTTAATATCCTCTTGTATATGTGGAGGTCTACATGAGGTCATGTGACTCTCAAGCTCAAACATAGTGATTCAGGTCAAATTGTAATAGTGATACCCCAAATTTATTCTTCATTATTACGTAGAAATGTGAATTTTATTTTATGGAAAATACTTCAAATTTTAAAATTTCTCCCTAGGTACACTCAATATAATGTACTATATTCATTAATAGATCTATCTATAGGAATTTGAAAAACTAAATTTATACACATTCATATTAAGATTAATTATTCATTATTGTCAAATGGATTTCATGGGCATAGGATGACTAAATAAAAGACGGTAGTGAAAATCTATTAATTTGACATAATTTAAGGTTTTTGAAGAAGTTATAATGATCTCCATTGTATCTTAAATAAAATTTATTTTTATTATATTTTCACATGGTAAGATATAAAAACATAATGTAAATTTAACAAGACTACACAGAAAAGAAAAAAAATTAATGTAATTAAAATTTATATGTATCAATAAGATTTTGATATATTTATTAGTAATTCAAATGAACTACAACAAATATTTTTAACCATTTTATTTTAATATAAAATAGTGTGTGTCCTTTGGTAAATTTAAAACTATTCTAATAATAACTAATAAGACAATATATATGTTTTAATAAAAAATTAATGGTATTGAACTTCCCTAAAAAATGAATTGACAAATTTCTAGAGGATGAATCTAGTGGTTAAATCATAATTAATGAGATCACAATATTGAGTAAAAATACCAAATATTATATGTAAAATATTTTAAATAAAAATACAACCATCACAAAAAAAAATCATTGGTGGCTATATAAATGATGATAAAATTAATCATAGGAAAAATAATTTTAAATAATAAACATCCATGATATGGGAAAATAATGGTCTCAGGTAATTTTTTTTCTAAATTTTTTTTAATTGATGATAAATGAAAACATAAAATTAATTGTTAAATATTCCATAAATATAGGGTATTTTAAAGACTCTTCGTTATATGGATAAAACATTAGACATAGATAAGACCAAAATTGATCCTTGGTTAGTATAGTGATGATTTTTACACATAGGGTTGGAGATATTTTAAAAATATAATTTTATCCTATAGATTTTAGTTTAGTTATATCTCACATTTAGTGATTTATATTACTTGTTTCTTGAGAAAATTGTTCATAAACATGATAAATATTTTCTTGTAGTATTTATTTTTTACAAATACGTTTATAGATTAAAAAACATTGAAATGTTATCAATATGTATTTGGATTATTGATTTCAAGGGATACGTAAAAAACCCTGTGGTGGTCACCAAAAAAATCATGGCTAGTGAATTTACAAAGACCAATAAAGAGTGGAAGAACAATAACCATTTATACTATTATAAATCCCCTTATGTCTATAATATGTCCATCAAAATGATAAAAACTATTACGGTCCTCAAAACTCTATAATTTTTTAGCTGTAAAATTACTATTGTTATGTTGGACATTTTTCATGAAAATTAAATGAGGTGATGCGGGATCCCCATTGGGAGTGAAAAGGGAATGGATTCAATTAAACATGTCATTATCAATTCAATATTAGAATTATCATCACTATGGTTTGAAGTGAATATTTATGGATGTTTTAAATATGAAAAAAAATCATAGTAAAAATCACCACATCATGGTGGGGAATAGAAAAATATAAAATGGTTTCTCATTTTGTGTATGACTAAGAAAACAATGACCACATTTTCTTTAGAAACATCAAGATTTTTTCATTTTTATTTAAATGGGTTCATTTTAATTTCATTCTGTGTAGATAATTAGTGATAGTTAGTGTTAAATTCATGGGTGAAATCTATGAGGTTTTAGTTATGCATAAGGATATGAATTAAGGTGTATAGTTTATCCATACTTTGAGGCACTTGAGAAGGAAATATTTTTAAGAATGTACTTATTAATTATGGGTTTTAATCATTCATATATATGATATTTATAACCATATTACTCCTCCATTACTCTATTACTTGTTGATATTATGATAAGGATATGGGTAATGGGATCAAAAAATCAAAGAATCATTTATTACACACCTTATAAAAAGTAAAAGTAAACCATGTAAAAATATATTTAGTATGGGGTATTATTTTACACAATCTATCTCTCTTCATCTTAATTTTTTTTATTTTTATCTCATACACATTAACGTACACTATAGTAATAGTTTTTATATATTAGAATCTGGGCTCTCGTATATATCCCATCTTAGTTTTCATGAATATTTCACCAAGTCATATATTTTTATATCAATGAACATTCCTCCTCAACAATAATTACAATATATTTATTACTATGGTAATATTATATGTATTATAAATTATCATAGTAATTCTATATTTATTAAATTTTTATTGAGCTTTAAAATTAAAATGTTAATTATATTGAAAAAATATATTTTCCCATAATTAGTGGAAAATAATATCAATCTTGGAAGGATATAATGGATATATTTTTATCACATAGATTATACACACATTAAATAAATCATAATAGTTTATCTTATACAAAATTATGGTTAGTATTACCATTAAAAATAAAAGATGAATTATGAATTCATTGGGAGATAACATAATGAATTAATATCATTAGTATCTAAGAGAGATCTCACACATCCTATGGGATCTAAAATTTTAGATAGAATTTAGAGAAAAATATGATATTCATGTAGAATATTAGAAAGTCAATTATTTGTGATTATGAATATATATTGATCAATTTGTGTATGTTTTAGTGTAAAAATATTTTTTTGCTTGATTTTGAATTATTTGGAGGTCCTTTATTTTTATACTATGATAATTAAATTTGTGTATATTCATGTTAAAAAGATAAATAAAATCACTTATGTGTATCAACACATAGATAAGTTTACTATTGATATGATCAATAATATCATTTTGACAATCAACATGAAGACTGAAACCATAAATAAAAAAATAAATATCAAAAATAAAAATATATTTTAATGACACCAAATGATTATAAAATTTTGATAAAACATTATCTCTTAGAAAATAATAAGATTTTGAAGATGATCAACAAAATTTCAACATGTTTATAACAGTTTTCAATAAAATTATATTGTGATGAAAAGCTAATTTCAAATTAAAAATACACTTTATGATATTTAATTTTTTAAAATTTAGACATTATTTAGATTACTTCTGTAATATAGAAGCAAAAATATGAATAGTATGATTAATAAAAATTATCATCAATAAGATTTAGTTGGTAATGTTACCAATTTTGATCAAATTATTTAGATGAAAGATATGGTTACATTATTTAATAAAATCTATTTTTATATAAAAACATCAAATAATGTATTAAGATTAAAAAACAAGAAATACAAAGAGTGGCCTCAGATGTTGAAATTCTTCATGATTTAACAGAAAAAATAAAATATTCCCAGGAGAGCTTAGGATAAGAAGAAGTATTGATGAAAAAATTAGTGCAAAATAGGTATAAAATGAGTTAAAATTTATAAAGTATCACATGGTTTGTTTAAAATTAAATTTTAAAATAGATAAAGATAAAAAACCATAAAAAATATAATTTTTCCTTAAATAATATTTTTTAATACCTAAAATAACAAAGAGAATACAAATTTATTAGTTGTGTTTTATAAGATATGGGTGATATCAATGGAATCCTTGAAGTAAGAGAAAATATTATTGATTTAAATAAATATTTTTTATATACATGAATAAAAATTTGGATGATATTGATGAAAATATTGTTTAAATTAAAAATAAATTGAATAAATGTTAGTTTGAGTACATAAAAATGTTCATAGAAGTAAGAGAATCTTCCAAAAAAATTAAAAAAATTATTAGTGTTTCTAAATAACTGTATTATTAACCTATATCTACACTAATAATTTATTAACACTTAATAATTTCATTTAAAATTCAGTAGTGGTGAAAGTATAATATTGAACATGATCAATTAACAAAATAGTAGTGTTTAATGCATTGTTTCTTTTTATATTTATGCGGAAAATCATAAAAAAAAATTATTAGGTGTACCAGAAGGATAATGTTAATAAATTCATCATGTTGTACTAAACCACTATAAAATTTCATAAATCTAGATTAATATAAATTGATTTAAATTTATCTAATTACTAAATATAACAGAACACATTCAATTTTATTTTTTATACTACTTAATAATTTTTATACATTAGAATAATGTTTTGATATTAAAATAAAATTTTAATTGGAATATATTATTATTTTTGTTTTTATTACCATTATAAATGAACTTCAATATCTGATTTAATTTAATCAACATAATATCCAATTACCTTATGAGTGTAGATAAAAATTCTCTCTATATTAATGATATACCTAGAAATTTTGAGTATGCGAACTTAGTCATATGTTTAAGGGATCATTATTCTCAAAAAAGAATTTTTGTATAATTTGTGACTTAAAACCTCACTAAATCATTGAGAAAGATTCATGAGTCGTATAATAATATGAAATGCCTAAATGTAATTATGTTTTTATTAATTTTTAATATACTAGTATCCAATATAGAATATTAGAAGTCTAAATTATTAATATGTTACTTCAAATAAACATTTATATCTATCCATTAGACATTAACTATGAAATTATTTTAATATTAAATTCTATAATAAATGTTGTTCATTTACTTGTTTGAGAAAAATGCTCATATTATGATAGAAATAAATAAAATACCATTCAATAATTTTATCTTTTTCATTGGAAAACCAAAAAAAATGGTTTATTTTTCTATTTATAATTTAATTTCCTATATTTTTTATAAGAATTATTTATTTATATAATATTTTATGATAACAAATTGGAATTTTATTAAATATTTTGTAAAAATATCAAATTTTGTTGAATAAATTATTATTGGATAATAGATTTGAAAATATGTAGAGGATATTAAGGAAGGATCAATAGAGTTTCAATTATTATGGTATAATCACACATGTGAGAAATGTAATCTTAGGGGGAATTGTTTTCTATAGATCTTCATATATAATTAATTCAACATCAATAATATTTATTTATTAATATTCCCTCAGTTGATTGTAATCACAAAAAGTGTTTTCCTCATAATTTCATAAAAATAAAACACCATTGTTCTATTTTACTATAATTTTCACTTAATAAAGCCACACATTCAACCAAATGTTTTCTTAAAAAAATTATTTCTCATGAAATCATATCTTTACTAGTACATATAAAAAGCATCTAAAAGTTAAAAATGATAAAATAAATAAATTAGAATCCATATCTTATAATTCATATAAAAATGATATTATTGAATATGATTATAATATAACATATACAATAAACACTAATCAATGGGGGGATGGTGAGGTGAGGTGTTAATAATAGTAGTATAATAAGGAGTTGGTGGTGTAGGATAATTTATCACTAAACATTTCCTAGACAGTTGAATATTATTGATAATTTCATCAGTTTACTCCTTTTGGAAATTTCTATTATTTCATACTCTTTGTTCAACCAATTAAATTTCTCATATTGATATCATATACTCTTTCTAATGGATCAATAAAAGATTAATAATCTATGTGAATACCTATTGAGGTGGGTGTTGATGGAGACACATCAATTCTGTAATAACAAGCCATTATCACTCATGAACCCATACTGATCTCCCATCCTTTCACATTACATTTTGACTGATGCCACACCTCATCATGATATAGTGAATGAAAAGAGTTATCAATATTTTCCTCCATATCCTAGATCTCTTCCTACTTCTCCACTGAGTGATTATTTTACTGATATGTCTTTTAAAATGTTATATTAATAATAAAATATTAAATTAACAATAAATAATATTTTATATATATTTAATAAATAAAAAAAATAATATATATACTGAAATATTCTACAAAGTACCCATAACAACAAGTATTGTATAAATATATATGTATATCCTCTTTAAAATCAAATTCAACAAAAAAAATATTCAAACCACAAACTACATAAAATAATATTATGTATTAAAATTACATAGAAAATAATTAATAAATAAGAAAAAATGCAGTATAAAAGTGATTGATGATGTGTAATAAAGGTATAAAACCCAACATTATGAGTCATATCCTATCATTCAAAACTATGTTGTCTAGTAGAAAATATTATAATAAAATTTTCACTTATCTGGAATACTAAAAAATCCTCCCATGCTTGTTGTAATACCCAACGATTTTATTATTGATATTCCTTTTAATAAAACCAATATCATGTGGTGTAGGAAACAGTAAAACAAATAAATAGTGATTTATTTCATTATAGAATATTATTGAAATAAAAAATGAAATAATATATGAGATAGCTAATTGAACATGATTAGTGTAATGTCTAATGGAATGAATGAATAAAAAAATAAATCTAATTAATGGTTGGAATTGTCATCATCACAATTTTCAATGAAGAACATTCCATAGCTGATAACTATAGAAAACAAATGTTAAAATATGATAAAAATCATGATAAATAACTTATATAATGGGTATATTGTTTTTATAAAAATCAAAAATAGTCATTAGACATATGGTTGTTGGTTATATGTTCATTGGACATGTGTTTATCAGATATATTGTAGTTGAATATATGGATATTGATTATTTATTTACCTAATAGATAAATTAATGATTATTTATTGTTTGTATAAAATTTAAAATAATGTAATCCCTATATGAAAATAAATTCTTGGTTGTAATGAAGAAAATAACATTTCATTAAAGTTTCTTTTTATAATAAGATATAATTTTATTGAATTAATAGTATTATTAATATTAAAAAATAATGTGACGTTTTTTACAAAATTAACATAATGATTCAAAACCATATATACATATAATATTTAATGGTTATATGTTAAATAATGAATTTCAACTGGATTCTGTTATAATCAATTATTACTAAATAGGTTGTTTTTTAAAAAAATGTTTTTTTCCTAAGTTATATATTTTTATAATAATAAATTAAAGTGATCAGTTTTTAAATATTATTATATTAAAAGTAAATGTTTTAGTATATAAAAAAATATTGGAATATCTATTTAATTAGGTAGTTCTAATAATTAAGATTTAGAACACTTATTGTTTAAAAATTTCGTATTTCAATAAAAATGGTTTAATTAATCATTTCATTTGTATGTTAAGTTTATCATATTTAGAAATTTAATTTGATTAAATGGAGTCCAAAAATTAAAACATAATTTCAAAACTATAAGAAATGTACATTTTCTCATTGAGAAAATATGTTTATTATGTAAGAAATGAGAAACCACAATAAAGGAAAAATGAGGTTAAATATCTAAATTTTGGAGTAAAGAACTAAAATAATAGAAAAAATTAAAAATTAGTCAAAGAGGGAATTATTATTACAAAAATCACATTTATATTAATTTTTCTCTTTGGAGCTTCCTGCTATTTAGAATCAATTTCTCTACATAATAAGTAATGAGTATTTTCAAAAATATCACTTATACTCACCTATAAATATACCCCTCATCTTCAGAATTCAACCTAATTATTTCCATTATATTTATATTGAAAACAATCCAATACTATCTCCCCCACATTCCTATACCATTTTGGGTTTCCTCTATTAAGATGATGGATTCAGCAATCCAACATTTCAAAGTGGTTCTATAAGATACTATTCAAGTCATCAACATAAGTGAAAAGTCATCCTTAACAATTATTATTTTTTCACCAAAACAACTTAATTATAATTTTAAAAATTAATAAAATATTTTAAAAATTATTAATCTTAATAAATATGGATTTTAACAGTATATAATAACTTTTTTCTGCTCATTCAATCATTATAACATGTTCTTTATTGGTTCATTAGACCAACGACATTAGGGATGTCATAACATCTACATATTAAATGAATATACAAACCAAAGAACTAATAATATTATTTAATAATAATAAATTTATGTTTCTATCCTAATTTTTTAATGGTAATTTTCAATATTATATTCTAAAATAAATATATTACGTTTTTCAATTAAATAATTTCCCTATGAGATTTTTTTAATCATACCATGTGAATCATCAGCATAAAATCCATTAAATGACCATGTTACTCCTGAAATAATATATATATATATATATAATATTATCAAATAAAATAAGGAGGTGATGAATCCATTATCAATCACCATGTATATAAACCTCAAAACAAAAGTATGAGTAGAAAGTAGAACAATTAAGAGAAGAATATTAACAGCAAAAAAATATATTAATATATTGTTAATATAAATTATTATTATCATGTAAAATTAATATTAATAATATTCTTATATAAATGAATTATACGACTTAATTTATTATATTTGTATTTAGAGTATATCTGACAGTGAAGAAGTTTGAGGATATTGTTTCCTTTTCTATCTCACTAAAAAACAGAAATTTTTTGTGAATAAATTTACATTAGGTGTAATTATATGTTTTTATCACTAAAAAAGTTATTTTTTACTTATTCTTAATTTATTTCCTTAGTTTAAAATTATATTCATAATTTCACATTCTTTTGGATCTTAATTTAAGAAAATTTATTCATGTAAGTGGAGTTGGCCTTATATAATTTTTTCTATCAAAATTATTTTTACACAATGTATTTTTTCCCATATATCGTTATACCATATAATTTTATTCTATAAGATTATTTTATAATCACTTTTAATATATTTACAAAATTGTGAAATAAATATTTTTATCATTTTTTTCACAATAACATTCACTGTGTTTTTCTTTTATTTTCATTTAAAACCGTCCTTTATAAGAATTTCTGTTTCATAAAAATAATTTTTAATTAAATGGTTGGTATTTTAAATTAAATTTATTTATATATTAATTTTTATGAAAAAATTATGAAAATATAATAGAATTGTCTTCGTATTTTCTATGAAATATTTCAATTCTCTTATATATTTTTAAATCTTTATTGGTATCCTTTATTGTTCCTTATGTTTCATTATGGATTTATTTTAATTGATTTATCCAGTTTCATTCTATATATGATTCATTTTTATTCATTATGATGATTTTTAAGAAACTAATTTTATTCTCATGGATTAATTTTCTTTTGAGGGAATTATAATTTCATTTATGTTATATGAATATGTATTATTTTTAAATTATTTTATAGATGGGTAAAGAATTATATATCCCTCTAATAAATTGGTTAATTCATTATAACCCATGATATGAATTGTGTGGGAATGGTTAGGGAACCTAATACACTAAGGGGCTCCTCCAACAATGTTTAGGGAAATGTGGAGTGAAACTAGTCCACTATTGGAATCTATCCACTATGTTCATGGAAATGAGAGTGAACCAATTCCACTATGATATGGTACTCTATGAACTATTAAATGATGGTCTTGGGTGTGATCATTGATTTGATAAATTATTTTATGTTTTTATATAGTACCACATTACTCTTCCACATCATTATGCTAAGAAACATTTGTATGTATTTTTTCAAGGATTATGATTTTGACTATTGTTTCAACACTCCTATGACACATATATTATGTTATAATAGATTAATTTGTTACAATACATGGTTAATGATACATGTTCTATTATGTATGATTTCATTACTATATGTTTAGGTACCTTAATCATATTCTAAACCCTTCATTTTCATCTTATTCTCAATTATTGTCTTAGATTGATGTATATTGTGTTCACCTTTATTGAGAATTTAGTTTAACCATTTTTTATGGTTCCATTTCTAATGTTTTGGATAAGAATATTATTTATAAAATATAATAAGGATTTCATGTGTGGGGAATTTATGAGAGATGATAAATATTAACTGTAAATAAGAATTTCTTGTAACTAATATCCAAAAAATCTAAAAAAACTGGTTCTGGAATGTGATTATTGTGAGGGAAAATGAATATTCATTTAAAATTGTTTTCCTTATATACATATTAATTTTGGGATATCATACAAGGTATCATATGGGCAGATAAAATAATTTCAGATGTTATTTTATGAATAATAAGAGGATATAACTTTAAACAAACTATAATTTATAAAAATGTATATATGTGGAACCTAAAAAATCATAGTAAAAAATAAAATTTTCAATATTTAGTACATCATGAGATTTATTTTCATTATCATATTATTTCTTACTCTGGTTATTATTAAATGACATCCACACTAACCATTTTGTATTTTTTTCATCAGAAGGAATCATTATAAGCTGAGTAAAAAAGAATTAAAATGGAAAACTAAATTATTATCCCAATGAGAGACCAAAAAAAGTAGATTATATGGTAAAAACAATATTGGTGATGCTCACAGAACATTATAATTCAATAGAAAATAACAAAAACCATTTCAAACAACCAAAATGTCAATGTAAGGAACAACTCTCTATTGAGTCATTTAAATTGAAACATCCACCTTACATTACAATTTCATTCAATCCAATAATGGATAATAAATGGATTAATATTTTATAAATGATACCTATAAGTGGTTAGAGCATTGAAAGGTTGTTTTATTTATATATTTATTAGATGGTTAGGCACATAAATGATGAAATTTCATTAAGAAAATGTGGAAGGAGCCAGAAATAAACTCTACGGAATGAGTGAATTTCAAGAATATATTTTTTTAAAAATATATTTTGTGAAGTATTTATATTAATTGGATAGATAATTCCTTGATCTAATAAAATAGTAGGATAAATATAGTGGTACTTATGAAGAAATATTCATAAGACTCCAATGTATTTTTTGTTCTTATTTTTGATATTGAATGTAAAATAATTTGTTTCTTTACTCTCTAAAATCTAATCCTTAAAAAATAATTATTTATATGAGTCTTTATATGCTAAAAATAAATTATTTGAATATATATCAAGGTGAACTAGAAATTAGAGGTTACCATTATTCTCATTGTTTTGGGGATATGAATAAAAAATGGAATTCCATACAATATCAAATGATAAAACCCATGAATGAAATAGGATTAAACATATTATATGTAGAAAATTATGAAATAAGTATATAGGGAATTCCTGCAAATGGAATACCAAATAAGTATATATGTTCAATATAATTCATTGAAGTAATTTTGTAATAATATTATACATATAAAACTTTATTGAACTTTTCACCGTCTTTTACCCACCTCCTAGGAGAATTTGAAAATTCACATAAAACATAATTTTAACAATTATATGAGGGGAATTTCAAAAATAAGAGAGACACAGTTGATATCAGTAATAAAAATTTGGTTCAATAAGATGAAAATAATTTTTGGAGAATAGTTACTTTTTACTTTTATTTTCCACGGTTAAAAGTAAATAGGGAAATTAAGGGTAAAAATGATATTATTCATAAACTAACAAAGGTCATAATTTTATTGGTTAATTTTAATTCGACCCAAATTTTTTTTAGGAATAATATATGAGCCTCTTTGTTCCTCTTGGATTAG
This sequence comes from Viscum album, assembly GCA_963277665.1. Taxonomy (NCBI): domain Eukaryota; kingdom Viridiplantae; phylum Streptophyta; class Magnoliopsida; order Santalales; family Viscaceae; genus Viscum; species Viscum album. The sequence goes on from OY728123.1 coordinate 642,464,780, forward strand.
ATTAGGACATTTATTATTATTTAATTCAAAGAAGAGTTAAAAGTGTTAAATTCAAAGTTTAATAATAAAAACATTTTTAATATAGCGTTAAAAATAAGATAAATTCTACTATAAATATTCATTATAAATATTAAGCAATTTCATACACAATGGTATTTTATTAATATTTTTTATAAATTATATAACAAAATTTTTTATGAGACAATCATGATGTAGTAATTACCATATTAATGAATGATTAAAATAATTGATATTATAAATATCCAAATAAATGTAATTTGAGACTTTTTATGAATTAAACTAATTTTATAGGTTACTATGACATATTAGGGTTGATTAGATGAATTGTTTTCAAAGTAATAATGCTGTTATGAATTTAGAAAAAATAAAATACCAAATAGTGTCAAAATTGACATAAAAGTGTTTAAAAAAAAATATTATATTATTAATTGATATAATATTCCTAGAAATATACGGTTCAGTAAAAAGACATATATAATAATATATATCACATTAATTAACCAATTGGGGTTCTATTGGCATTTTATAGTATGTTTATTAACCATACAATATAAAAATACAAAGAGACATGGTAAATGTCAAACTATTTAAATAAGAGTTAAATCTAAAAGTTATGGTAAATATGGTGACCTAAACCTGTATAAATCCTATTGTTTGAGTGGTTTTTGACCCATCCACACCTTATAATTTAAATAATACACTTTGGAGCCATTATAAATCGAATTTAAATTTATTATAAAATAATATTTTACGTTTTTCCAAAGGTGCCCCTAACCTCTTTTATAAAAGGGAACTTCCCCTTCTCTCAAATTCACACCTCCAATGCCATTTGGCTCCACCAACCCCTGCCCAAATATCCTCCCAACTATCCTAAATTCATCCTAGATGCCTTACTTTGGTCAGAAATCCATCCTATGGAGCCCTTTTGATCAAATCAAAAGGAAGAACCCGAAGAAGAGGTAATGATTTCACCACCCTCTTTTAAGTTCTCCTATTCTTGCACTTACTCTTTATTTGTTGTTTCCATTCTTAAATAATAACTTCAGTATCATATATATACTGTGATTTATTATAAATATGGGAAAACTATATTTATTATACTATCCCTCTTATGAATGATAATGTCACCATGCGTTCATACGTACGACTTACCGTCTCCAGTTCGTGGTGTAATTTTTTATTCAACACTATGTTATTTGGATGGATATAATGATGAGTAATATGTATATAAATAATGAAAATAACATGATAATATCTCTGTAAAATTAATATACATCCAATTCCACACCTTTAAGGAAATGATATTGTCGCGCGTGCGTACGTACGGATTACCCTCTCCATAACGCGATGAGATTCATTTCCATGTTCACCATTAATCGACAATTATAAAGATATATATTACTAATAAGTAAGTAATATATTACATAATAATGATACGGGAGACATATATATATATATATTTACTTACATAAATCTTATTCACTTAGTTCCATTCAATACGATATGAAAACGGAAACAACGTTTATGCGTACGTACAGACTACATTCTCCATAAACGGTGTTTTTCATTTCATATATATGTCTATTATACATATTAATATTATAAATATATATGATATATAAATCATGTTTTATATTTTTTATGTATTTAAATATTGATCTAAGTGATGCAATCAAGAGTAACAAGTTAAAACGCATACGATAAAGAAAGCGATTATTACCTGAAATGTTAATTTAACATGGAAATTATTTTTAAATAGGAAGTATAAAGTCATAAATGAATCATGTATGATTTCATAAATATTTTTTAGAGGTTCTTCCTCAGTCAAAGACCAAGTCACAATTTATTACATAACAAAAAATAGTTACAAAAGTTTTAAAGACGAAAACTTATTACAATCCTTATTAAATAATGGGAGAAAATCATCAGGCAAGAGATCCAACCAGGTAATGGCCTGATAAAGCCCCTTGTTGGCGAGACTATTGGCAACCATGTTCGCCTCGCGGAACAGATGAGGGGAAATTTAGTTGAGGTTCCTGAGTGATGTAAGACATTTCATCCATCAAGAAGTGAGCAGCCAAGAAAGGTGCACCACGCCCTTCCATATAGCTTGAACAACAGTGGTTGAATCAAATTCAATCCACAAGTTGTTCCAACCCCTCTGCATGGAAAAGTCCACTGCATGAATGACTCCCAACATTTCCGCTTCCAGAGCCGAGGACGTGCTACAACATCCAAAGAAGCAGCCAAGGCATCGTCTATGCAAGTCTCTGAAAATGGCACCACAGCCTGCCGAACCCGGATTACCTCTAGAAGCGCCGTCAACATTCACTTTAATCCATCCTGGTAGTGGGGCTTGCCAGAAGACGTAAAAGGTGCGATGGGGTAGCCTGTAAGATCTAGCAATTCTAAGACGACGGAGGATCTCAAAATCACCAACAGAGTTGTCACAATGATCCTTCTGAAGAGAGGAAACATCCTTTATAGCAATGAGGATACACATTTTACATGCATTGAGACTGAACGAACATTTATTATGAATAAAATTATTTCTTTCATACCAGATCGCATGTAGGATCTCAGCGACCGCAGCTAGAAAAAGATTCCTGACTTGTTTAGAAGAATCCAAATTCACACAAAGCTGAAGATGAGAGATAATAGAATCGATAAGAGACGATCTGCAACCAAAAATGTCAGAAATGTAATTCCAAAGAGAAGCAGTTTTAGCACAAGATAAGAACAAATTATTAGCATCTTCACGATGTTGGTTACAAAAATTACATCTAGAACAATGAGTAATCCCGAAATATTGGAGACACGCATCAGTGGGGATCCTATTATGAGCAAGACGCCAAATGAGAATAAATCTTGAGGGTTTGATCCAAGGTTTGTTAAAGGATTTCAACCAATAAAATTTGGAATTAGGGATACTGAAATTATTATTGTAGAAACTTTTAGAATCTAGGACACCGTTAAAGGTAGGTTCCCAAATAAGGAAATCATCAGAATCAGAAAAATGGTAATAGTCAACGATATGACTGATGTTGTTGGGAAGGATTATTCCATGGGAGTTAACAACATCACGAATTTTGGAAGTGGTGTTCTCAGAACTAGTGGTGGACATAAGCATATGGTTCTTGTATAATTTAATAACATACTATGATCTTCATATAGGAGGTTAAATGTACCCTCTACTAAAGGAATGTTCAAGGTAATGGTTAATTCCTTAATCTCAATATTATCTGAGATTGTTTATGTGTAAGTATTAACTGGGAAACTTTTATCATCCGTGTCCATTTTTCATAAAAATTATTTCAAAATGGATATTTTAAAGATTTGTGAAAGGTAATATTTCTCGAGATCATAATTACTAATGTTTTAAAGATTTATCTATCTAAATCTTTTTAATTAATGTCCATGTTTTCAAAATGATTTTAAGGATTTATTTATATGGACATGAATGTTTTGAAATGATAATTATTTTTAACAGATTCAAAGTGGAATGGTACACTTTGATTAAAAAATATATTTTAAATTACTTCCTTTATAAATGTTTGACTTTTAAATGATTTTACAAAAAGATTATTTCTCTCAAATAGTTTTACTCATTATTTTTAACTATGTCTGCGTCCTTTACTGGATATTATATTTGATTGAGGTTGATTTATTTTAATACAATCTTACATATTGTATTGAATGAGTTATGATATGTTTGACTATGGATGTTATATTTTTATACCATTCATGGTTTGTGGTTAATGTATTGACATTTTTTATGCTAGTTTTAATAAGAATTTTTATGTTATGTTTCAACTTTTTCATATGAGGAATGCAGTGGACTTAGTAAGTGACGGATGGAGCCCGCTATAGCTCCTTGATGCATCTGTTGGTATCTTGGGACAAACTAGTATATTGGAACAACGCCTTGACAAAATATTTTTTGTAGTCTTGGAACAAGGCCTTGACTATGTGGTAATGATGTCCAGCGTTAAGAATTCCCTTATTATGAAATTAGTTATTACATGTGATTATTCGACTAGTAGAAATTGCATGTGCATGTTTATACAACAATGTTTGATTTATTTTTTCAATATTTTGTTCATGTTTATGTTTCAAAGGGCTGTTGTTTTTATCACACATATTTCCTTAAATTTTTTTAGCTTACACTAAATTATTTACCCAAACTGATCATCTGAGCTCACCCCTTTCTTATACTTTATTTTAATAGGATTCAAAGAAGTGTATTTTGATTGATAAGCAGGGTTAATCTTGGGGATTAATGGCATTCTCAAAGGATCATTTATGTTGTGTTTTATTTTCTAATGTGTAATGTAATGTTCATGTATGTAATCTATTTTCCAAGACTGCTAAACTGATCGGTCCTTCGGGACTTGATTCCTGGTAATCATTCCAATGAATTAGAATAACGCACCAAATCTGGGTAACTGGGGTCGGGGCGTTACACTTAGTATAAGAGGAAGATTAGTACAAACCATGGAAAATATATTGAGATAAAATCTATTTAGAGCACATAGCCCTATGATAGACTTTTAGGAATAGTATATAATAACTTCCTAGAATTTTGTTATTGTAGAGATTTCGGGTGTTTTCCAAGCAACACATCCCTGTCTGGATACAAGAAGGTAGAGGTGGCACTGGCACAAATGTACCGAAGGGTAAAACCTGAAAATACCACCTTGATCTAGACTTGAACGGGAACTGGTGCATGACAATGGGCCTTACTGCACTCTTACTCATGACACTCCCAGGTGATATGCTTAGGATGATTCTCATTTTCATTACAAATCATTATGAAGGATTTACGAGTTTATACCTCCTCAATCAAAATATTTTTATGATTATGGATTATATCCCAAAACTGTTCAATTTACGTTAGGTATTTTACAAGTTTGTAATTATTCATTGCAATTCACAAACTGACCTAGTGTATTCCATTGTATAGAAATGGCACCTTGTAGAAGGAATGTGAAATCCAACATTACGTATGATCCAAAGGTTAAGAAGGATCATATCTTTCATCATATTAAGCCAACATTTAGAAGGTAAGTAGTATCCCATTTATTCTCAACATATGAATAAATAGTATCATGTGTTAATAAGATTAGTAAATAATTTTCTGAATCATATATCTTTGAAGGGAAGCTAGGGAAGAAAAGGATGTTAGAGATAACGATAGATAAAGGGAATAAGGGTAAGAAGGATTTTCCCATATGTGATAACAATGGAATGAATCACCTTGGTAAATTATTGAAGGGAATGGGAGTTTTTTATTTGTGTGGAGAAAAGGACACCAAGTACGTGATTGCAAGGGTAAAAAAAAGTTTCAATTGTAGAATGCTTCATCTGCAAGGATTTGGGACACTACGCGAATCAATGTCCAAATCATCAACGTATACCCCAAATTCTGCTGTTGTATAATAATAAAGTTATGATACTACCAAAGATAAAGGGGAATGATTATATTTCTTATGTTGTTATTAAAGTATTTTGTCATATGAGTATTGTATTAATGATGTACATGTTATAATAATTATAGAGTATATAAGGATTATAATACAATACTATTTTTTGAGGATTTGAGATTATATGGTTCTAAGAAAAGTTACTTATTAGTACGCTACACTTTTTGGAAAATACATTGTTGAAGGGAAGGTAATCCTTAATATAGTCGAGATAATGAGGTAGTGATTTTGGAATAAGAGATGGTTTATTTGGATAAATTATATTGGATATTCTTGACTTCCTTGAAACTAATTAATTATTTGTATATTCCATCATTGTTGTATTTTACAACATTTTTGGATAGAAGGGGTATATCTAGTATTCTATTAGAAATATGGGAGAATGAATGTAATCAATAAGGTTTTATGGTAATTCATGAAGTTTCAATGTTTTAAAAGAATACATGATGAAGGTGTTCACATGTTGTTATGCGGAAAAAAGGATCTTCATTGTGTTTACCTTCCTTTTAAATTTTGGACTGTGAGTTTGGATAGAAGTATTTTGGATATGTCTATGGGTTGGAATGTATTAAGTTTTAAATTGGATACAATTATTAACATTATTTTTGGATTTTTATAAAAACAACAACACCCAGACCGTGTGACAAACCGTCGTGTCATACAACGCTATGGGAATCGAACCCACAACCATTGTGTTATTGGGATTTATCACCTACCACTAGAATACATGTATTCCTTGGATGGTATAATCTAGTTTTCTTAAAGGGTCTGGTTGGTGAATTATAAATTCATTATTTTTGGAACTCTATACGATTAGGATAAATAGAATTTTTTTTGAAATCTTTTGGAGTGAAAGAGGGGTTTGTTATAGGAATTAGTTAAAGGATGTAACTATACATATCATGTATATATATATATTCCCTCTTATTAAGACTAATTTTTATTAACCCAATTTCTGATATGAGTTCTCCACAAAGGTATTTTCTATTTTCAACCTTTTATTTTTGAATAACAATTTCAAATTGCGAGGACACAATTTATTGAAGGAGGGAAGAATGTAAAACCCCATGATTTCATAGTACGTTATTTCTAAAAAGTAATTCAATAACATTCACTACATTCAACACTAAGTTCAAGCGCACCATGACTCACCAAACTAGCCATTGAAAAGTGGTTATGAATTGTATTAACTAAATTTTGAAATATATATAATCCTTATAATTTTAGAATCCATATTATAGGTTTCTTAGATATAATGTAAGAACTAATTCATTTTTTCAGAAAGAAGAAGTATTTTTCAAAAAAATGCACTTTTACCACCATTTATTGGTGAACCCTTTTTAAATCAATCTTCTAAATCTTTTATATATTCAATTTGACAAAATAATCTTCTTTTTTAGAATCATTACATAAGAATTTAGTTTCAATAATTTTTTTGAGTTTTTTTGATAACTTTTACATTTGGGCGAATAGTGAAAAAAACTATATTTTAACTAAAAACAAATTTTTTAATCAAAATAATTTATATTGTTAAATTATACATGTTAATGGTTTGGAAGTGCAAATAGATTTTATTTTTACCATTTAATCCAATGATAGTCATTTTGAGGAATTTCACTTTGATATTGGACATAAACTAGTGTCTATCTTTTGATAATTATTGTTTTCTAAAAATATGGATTTTGTTTTGACAACGGTAATTAATTTTAAATTAATATATGCAACTTCTATGTTTTGAATTTGGTAAAAATATATTTCATTTTTGAATTTGGAATATCAAAATTAATATCGGGTAAATTTTTGGTATTTTTCTGAAAACATTCAATTTTTGTTGAAGAGTGAAAAACAAGGAGTTCTTGTTTAAAACCAAATTTTATTTAAATAATTATTTATTTTATTTAAATTTATTTTAGGTAAAAATAGATATGTAATACCTATATATGTTCAATGGAATTCATTTGTGTCATTTTGTAATAATATAATATTTATAAAATGTTATTGAAATTTTCACCATCTTTTACCCACTTCCTAGGAGAATTGGAAAATTTGTATAAAACATAATTTTACCACTTATGTGAGTGGAATTTAAAAAATCTGAGAGACACGGTTGATATCAATAAGAAAAATTCGGTTCATTAAGATGAAAATAATTTTTGGTGAAATGTAACTTTTTACTTTTATTTACCACAATTAAAAAAATAGGGTAATTAAGGGTAAAAATGATATTACTCATACATTAAAACATGTACTAATTTTATTGTTTAAGTTTAATTTGACTAAAAACAACCATAGGAATAAAATATGATCATCTTTGGTCCACATGGATTATATTAGAACATTTATTATTATTTAATTCAAAGAAGAGTTAAAAGTGTTAAATTAAACGTTTAATAACAAAAACATTTTAAAATAGGGTTACACATAAGATAAATTATACTATAAATTTTAATTATAAAGATAAAACTATTTCCTACATAATAGTATTTTATTAATAATTTTTATAAATTATATAACTAAATTTATTTATGAACCTATGATGATGGTGTAATTACCGTATTAATGAATGATTAAAATAATTGATATTATAAATCTCCAAATAAATGTAATGTGATGATTTTTATGAATTAAACTAATTTCATAGATTAATATGACATATTAGGGTTTATTAGATGAATTTTTTTCAAAGTAATAATGATGTTATGAATTTAGAAAAATCAAAATACCAAATAGTGTCAAAATTGACATAAAAGTGTTTTTAAAACAAATTTTATATTATTAATTGATATAACAGACCTAAAAATCTAAGGTTCTGCCAAAAGACATATATAATAATATATATGACATTAATGTGCCAATTGTGATTCTATTGGCATTTTATAGTATGTTTATTAACCATATAATATAAAAATACAAAGAGACATGGCAAATGTCAAACAATTTAACTAAGAGTTAAATCTAAAAGTTAATGTTAATATGGTGACCTAAACCTGTCTAAAAAATATTTTTGATTGGTTTTCAACCCATCCACACCTTATAATTTATAAAATACACTTTTTAGCCATTATAAACCGAATATTAATTTATTATAAAAAAATATTTTATGTTTTTTCAAAGGTTCCCCTCACCCCTCTTAAAAAAGGGAACTTCCCATTCTCTCAAATTTAAACCTCCATAGCCATTTTCCTCAGACAAACCCTTCCCAAAAATCCTCCATAATATTATAAATTCATCATATAGGACTTCCTTTGGCCATAAATCATACCTATGGAGCCCTTTTTATTAAATCAAAAGGAAGAACCCGAAAAATAGGTAATGATTTCACCACCCTCTTCCAAGTTCTCTTATTCTTCCACTTACTCTTTCTTTATTGTTTCCATTATAAAATAATAACTAAAGTGTCTTATATATACTGTGATGTTATTATAAATATGGAACAACTATATTCATTATTCTATCCATCTTATTAATGATAATGTCACCATGCATCCGTACGTACGACTTACCGTCTCCACGCCCTGGTGTAATTTGTTATTCAACACTATGTTATTTGGATGGATATAATGATGAGTAATATGTATATAAATAATGAAAATAAAATGATAATGTCTCTGTATAATTAATATACAATCCAATTCCACCCATTTAAGGAAATGATATTGTTGCTCGTGTGTACGTACGGATTACCGTCTCCACGACGCGATGAGATTCATTTCCACGTTCACCATTCATCGACGATTATAAAAATATAAATTACTAATAAGTATGTAATATATGAAATAATAATTCTAATTTAGATATATATAAATATATATATATATGTGTGTGTGTGTGTACATACATAGATCTTATTCACATAGTTCTGTTCAATACGATATGAAAACGGAAACAGTGTTTATGCGTACGTATGGACTACCGTCTCCATAAACTGTGTTTTTCATTTCATATATATGTCTATTATAAATATTTATATTATAAATATAAATGATATATAAATCATGTTTTATATTCTATAAGTATTTTAATCTTGAACTAAGTTATAAAATCAAGAGTAACAAGTTAAAACATGTACAATAAAGAAAGCGATTATTACCAGAAATGTTAATTTAACAGAGAAATTATTATTAAATGGGTAGTATAAAGTCATAAATGAATCATGTATGATATCATAAATATTAATATGGTTCTGGTATAATTTAATAACATAATATGATCTTCATACAGGAGTTTAAACGTACCCTCGACTAAAGGAATGTTCAAGGTATGGGTTAATTCCTCAATCTCATTATTATCCAAGATTGTTTATGTGTAAATATTTTCTGGGAAATTTTTATCAACCATGTCCATTTTTCATAAAAATTATTTCAAAATGAATATTTTAAATATTTGTGAAAGGTACACTTTATCATGATCATAATTTTAATTGTTTTAATGATATATCTTTCTAAATCTTTTTAATTAATGTACATGTTTTCAAAATGATTTTAAGGATTTATTTATATGGACATGAATGTTTTGAAATGATAATTAATTTCAAAAGTTTCATAGTGGTATGGGACACTTTGATTCAAAAATATATTTTAAATTACTTCCTTTATAAATGTGTGTCTTTTAAATGATTTTACAAAAAGGTTATTTCTCTTAAAATGTTTTACTCATCATTTTCAACTATTCCATCATCCTTTACTGGATATTATTTTTGATTGAGGTTGATTTATTATAATAAAATCATCCATATTATATTGAATCAGTTATGATATTTTTGACTGTGGATGTAATCATTTTATTCCATTCATGTTTTGTGGTTAATGTATTGACATTTCGTATGTTAGTTTTAATATGAATGTTTATGTTATGTTTCAACTTTTTCATATGAGGAATGCAATGGACTTTGTAAGTGACAGGTGGAGCCCGCTATAGCTCCTCGATGCATCAGTAGGTCTCATGGGACAAACTAGGGTCTAGGCAGAAGGCCTTGAAAAAATATTTATTTTTTATCTTGGCACAAGCGCTTGACTATGTGTTAATGATGTCCGGAGTTATGCATTCCCTCATTATTAAATTAGTTATTACATGTGATTATTCGACTAGTAGAATATCCATGTGAATATTTATATGGTAATGTTTGATTTATTTTTTCCATATTTTGTTCATGTTTCTATTTAAAAAAAGATGTTGTTTTTATCACACACATTGCCTTAAAATTTTATAGCTTCCGCTAAATTATTTACACTTACTAAGAATCTGATCTCACCCCTTTATTATGTTTTATTTTCCCAGGATTCCAAGAAGTGTATTATGATAGATAAGTAGGGTTATGCATGGGGATTAATGGAATTCTCAAAGGATCATTTATGTTGTGTTTTATTTTCTTATGTATAATGTATCGTTCATGTATATAATCTATTTTCCAAGGCTGATAAATTGATCGGTCCTTCAGGACTTAATTCCTTGTAATCATGCCAATGTATTAAATTAATGAACCAACTCTGGGTAACTGGGGTCAGGGCATTACATTATCCACTAGAGTACTATAAATATCTAATTTATTAGGCTTGCAACCACCACTTTATATCTGATAAATTTTATAAGGGTATCAAATCACCACCATAATGATTTCATATTGAATAATTACAAAAAATTTCACATGGTATACTGATTGTATCCCATGTCCATCACTTCCCTTCAATAACATTTAAGGGTAATATTCATCCTAAAAATATAATTATTATCCCATTATTTGAATATCAATTAATTTTATTCATTGAATTTCTCTCTCAATATTGAACCCGTATTCATTTCTATGATAGGGAATTCACATTTCAGCTCCCAATTCAACCAACAATCTTCTATTTATGAAATGATAGTAATGAATACCTAGGTGAATTAATTCTATAATATGTGTCTTACTAACCAATCAGGATAAGAATATATATCAATTGGTTAGTGGGATCTCAATATTAATTATATTTCAACTTCATATAAATATGTCGATGAATTTCTCTAACAGAATCTAGATATTAACTAGATTCTGATATTTATTTTATGTTTATCTCAATCCTAGTTCAATGACTGAATCCAATACTCCTTATAGTATGACAATGATTAAATTAATGTAATTGATGAACAAACATGATGAGAATGTAGATAAGGGTTTTATATTCTGAAGTGATTCACCCTGGGGTGCACTAGTTATCATTGTTAGAATGAAATAAGGATCAATGTTTATATATATTGAGGATTGGGAAGATAACAAATTCATGATCAATAAATAGTATATTATACATGTTTAGATGTCTTTTTCAATCTAAAACACGAGTATTAGTGATGAAACTCATAATTTCAGTTATATTATTCTTTAAATAATTGTTACAATCTTTCCAATTTCATATTTTAAGGTAAATTTTCACAATTTTCGTTCTTTTTTTAATATATTGATCATAAATTATGCATTTAAACCATAAAATATAATAAACTAATCCAAATCATGAAATTCATTTTTTATAATTCACAAATTTATCGAATGAATTTTATACAATTAGACCCCATGCTAAGGCCAAATAATGTGGCCCAAATTAATCTCACAAGTTAAGCCTTGGAATCTATTTTTATATGGAATAAAATTTTAATATAGGCTCATATATCCAAAATGGGTCACATAAATGAGTTGAAATATCAGATGGGAACCATTAATATAATGGGGAATATTTTTGTTACTATTCCCACTCATGATTCATCCTTTTCGATGCTATAAATGCATTGAATTTATTGCATTAGAATATGAATAGTCTCCAAGATAAAATTATTTTCTATCCTAAATATATCATTACCCAAGATAAATGTGACCCACTAAGATGAATAATTGTGGATTAAAAGGAATTAAATAGATTAATAACTTCATTATGGACCCCATTGTGAGAGTATTTCATTAAATGGGCTGAAAAATAAAACTTTCATAGGAATGTTTTGAGGGGAAATATTTCCATGAATTTTCTTATAAATTATCACTTGTACTCCTTTATAGAGGGATTCTGATTTTGCTTATCCAATTTTAGTAGATGTAATCGTAATACTACAATAACATTTTCTACACGTTTAATATATATTATTATATATTACTCTCTTCTCTTAAATTTTATATAATTTGTTCTCCCACCATTCCTTTCACAAATTCAAGATAATGTAAGACTAACATTGACCATTTTATGAGGCTATGTGGAGATTCTAATATTCCAGCACTAAAATTTTATCTTAATGATTTTTTTAGAATATTAGTATTTGGGAAACTGATTGTTGTCTGAGGTCACTCCTATTTATCAACTATTGATTTCCTCTTCCCATTCATTTTAATTCATCTTCTTCATTTTCATAATGATTCATGTGGATTGGTGTAGAATTTCAGTGATAATGTAATAGATATTTTTCCTTCATGGAATGGGTTAGTGTGGGATAATTACAATTCAATGGGTGGTTTTTGAGTCAAAGTGTTGTTCTAAAAATTGTGTTGAATATTGATAATTAATATTTTTAAGAATAGTGACAGAATATTAACGATCTCATAATAATAATAACACTTATTAAAGTACTTATTTCTCTATTCATATTTTTATTTTTAATTATTTATCACTTTATTTTATAAACCCCTACTATAGAAGTATATCAATAGTATTTTATTGGATAGTTTATAAATAATGACTATGGGATAATAGTGTGTGTGAGTGGTCTCCATGAGAGATCAACCCTGGGTGTGAAATATATTTCATGCATAAGTATTAAGATATTATTAGTTATGGATTAATGAAAAAACCTCTCTCATAAATTTGGAACCATTTCTAGTGAGTTCAATAAATATCACACAATTATTGTAATAAATCTTATATATTTCAAAAAACATCATTGGACATCCTTTTTACTTATGGAAATATAAACTAATTTTTCATATAATTTTCCATTATTCTATTTAGATTAATCCAATTATAAAAAATCATCGAGTATAACAATTCAAAATAAAATTATTAAATAGTTTATGAATTAAATTAAAATTATTGGAAAATAACAATCTTAAAAAGAGACACAAGAAAATGGGGATCAAACCATGACCTTAAAAAATTACAATTGAAGAAAATTATGAGGAATAAATTATAATTTTAAATTATTAGAACCTATCCATACCATTTTCAGTGGAGTATAATGAAGAAGACTTTCCAATTGATGTAATTGTCAGATATCAACACCATATTCTTAAATACAGGAAATACATTGTTGAAGCTAAAAAGGTATATTATTATACAATATTTAAAAATGAAAAATAAGTGTCTCTATACCTCATTTGATATTTTTAATAAGATAAATAAGATTCTACTATAAATACTAAGTAACCATCGTCCTTTCCTGAAAGGATCATGTTTCTTGATGACCAACTTAAAATGGAATACTATTTTATTAATTAATCACATTTTAATCATATTCAAGTGGAATTGTTTTCTAAAATACTCTTTTATAAAAAATTTAAAATGTAATAAAATTATCATTCTATATATGTTTATGTTAAATATGGAAAATGATTTCTGTCTAATGTAGTGGAGGAAACATTCTTTCTCTTTCCCACACCTTCTATCTTTTATACATTCCTTTTTGGATAGAACAGTTGTGCATTATCTATGGATTAATCTACATTCATTTGTATGGAGTGTATATTATATTGGAAACAATGTGGTGTTTCAAATAATAAAAACCAACCCCACTGTTGGATCGATCATAATGTCCTATAACAACCTGACTAAGGGAAGTAAAAACTCAACACCATCTTGGGGGGGGGGGGGGGTTAAACCCATGTTCTATCCTGTTTTAAATTTTTCTTTATTTTTAATTATTTTTTATTATGTTTTACTTTCTTCTTTATTTAAAGGTCCATGTAGTGGTATCTAGGAATATAAATTAAGGATTTAATTAGAAAATAAATTTATTTTGTTTCTTTAGTTATCTTCTTTTCTAACCTAGTATTTTTTATTTTGGTGACCATAAATTGAGGGTTGTGAAATTTATGTGTGGGGGGAGGGTCAAAAAGATTTGAATTCATTATTTCCATTTTCCTTTTCATGTTTTTCATATTTTTTTCTTGAGAAAATATTAATTAATCTTTTTCAAACTTGAATTTATTTTGTACTAATTTTCTTGATTTTGGATAAAATTGTTTTTAATTGATTATTATTTTGAACAAATTTTCCTTGATTTGGATTTTCAATATTATGTTGAGTTTGATCAATTTTTAAAATAAATTCCTATAGAAAAATGAGATAATTATGTTTTCTATCCTATGAGTTATTTTTATCCCTTTTTAGATATTATAGTAATATCCACAATATCTTGATAGAATCACTTATTTTATGTGAAAAACATTATTATTATCCTATTTCAATGTTTGGGAGTTCATAAAATGTAATTATGTGATTGAGTCATTTTTTACCAAGATATATTTTAAAATGAGATGAAAAATTATATATAAAATTATTTTAACAATATAATCCATTTCATTCCTTTTATGTTTAACCCTCATTACAACAATATTTTTCCTTACCAACCTTCACTCTTAATATTTTTCATAGATATTTTATGTTTTAGTATAGGGAAGGCCCTTTCATGTTTGTTATTTGGGATACCATTCATGGTAATTTCTTGTGCGGTGTGTTTCAACATCATGGTCATTTAATGAATGATAATGATTCAATTTCATCCATTAATAACCTGATTTTTAACATAGTAATGGATCATTTAAATTTTTATTTAAATATTTACATTGTACTGAATATGGATGGATAAGGGGATAGAAAATGTCTCAAGGATCTCTGGGGAATATTCAAAGCCTAGAACCAAACTTTTTGGAAAAACTATGCATGGTGGATGGTTATTGTAAACTGTGGAGGAATTCCACACTATTAGGAAAACTGTGCAGATTGGGTTTTTCCATACAGACCCACCTCACACGGTTGGTGCACGACCATGTGACCAAACCAAGTAAGAGCCCTTTTTCCAGGGTAACCATGCATGGTTTTCACATGGTTTTTAAAACTTTACAGACAAACCATGTGTATGATATTCTAAGGGTAAATTTTCCTTTTCCCTTAATGATCTAATTATTCCACCTACATCTTCCCTAATCTATGGTTATACGGGATTAACCGATTTCTCTCTAAATTTTGGGATTTTTTTGATCTACCCTTTTAATTAAGAGATCTACATTATACAAAAAACTGAGCCCTTGTTTATCTAATTTAATGCACAATGGTAAGTAATAGAGTCATCTTAATATATTCTCCTTCTCCTTTCACATTTGGTTGAGATATCATGAAATGAGAATTTTTCTGTTTTTCTTAGAAATACTCCAATCCAAAGAAAATCAAGGTTCAATACTGGATTAGGGGAGTCGTATGACCCAAAAGTGGGTGGTCTATAACTCGTTCGAAAATTATTTGATTTGGGATTTGTCATGTGGGCCCCACTGATTTCATCGGCTGTAGTTTATAGAATTTATATTCCATCCATACAATCATTAGAACCATATGGTCATCATATTTCCAAATATATCATTAATTGTTAGTGGTTATGACCATAACTCCATCCTTTCATTATTGAAGGATATGTCATTATTGTGGTTTATTTTTTTAACATGATTGCACCACCATTTGGGTGTGCCATGGTCGGACCACTCTAGGGGTAATCTATTCTATATTAAATGGCTTGATTTATATTTTGAAAAACATAATGGAAAGTACCATGTATGCGTACCACTTGACCCACCAAAGCAAAGTGCGTCAAATTGATAATTAAATGTTAAATGGAATTTGGAAAGTATATTAAGTATATGACTTGACAGTATTGAATGTGAATGACTAATTTTTTTCATATTTGTAGCACCCCTTTCAACATTAATGGAAGGTATAAGAATGAACATTGAATATGGAATATGTCATAAAGGATTAAATGGATGAATGCTATTTTCTATTATCATGAAAATGAAAGGAAATGGTTGAACAGTATGTAATTATTCATAAATTAAGACAGGATTAAAAGTTTTCATGATGCATGAACTTATCACAATAATGAAAGTAAAGGATTGAACCAATAGTTGCATGATACGTGATATTATCACACGAGTGAAAGGAATGGCTTGAACCAATGAAATATTTCATGACATAATAATAAAATAGGAATGGCCTGATTATAGATCGCCTTGGATTCTAATCTGTGAATTCCTTGAGGACAGAGGAACTCCAATCTGAATCAAGGATAAGGCTTTTATAGTTTGAGAACCACCTTGATCCTAATCATTTTCTATTCTTGGATTCCAAGTTTGACACCGTAGGATTCAAACATACTCCTACTAGATTCTTTGGATGCACTCCTTAGATATTGTATTGATAAGTAGGTTCCATGGTTATAGAAAATAGGGCCCTATCTCTTCTTATCCCCGTCTTACCTTATAAGATCACCTTGGATTTTGTAGGCACCTTATTGTGGAATGCCTTAGAAGTGCTCCTTGGATTACAATCTTATCCTTAGACAGAATAAAATTAATACTGAGTTGGAGACCCTTGAGGTAAACATTTACTTGGTTGATACCTTGGAACATTCACTATCTATACATCATGAGACTACATTATTGTTGGCCAGCCTCACTTGACCTATTAATGTAATTTGGTAATTGATTGATTAATGAACTGGTAAAATGTTTTGATGTCTTCCAAGGGTTGATGTAGGTACATGGGTATTTAGTTACATTGTATTGCTTTACATTATATTTGTATGGGTACAAATAATTCCATTTCTATTACACATAGAAAATGTTATAAACACCATTTTTGGTTGCCCACTATGATTTATCTCACACCCTCTATAGCAGGAATTTTGGTACCCAGGAAGATTACACAATTTCAGGTGGTGACAAATGGATACATATGACTTCAAATGAATGATAGTTTACTGTTTATTATGGAGAATTATATAATAGGACCAAGATGGATCTCAAGATTCATGGGATAGTCATTTATTTCCATTATGATTTGTGTAACATGTTATTAATGTTATTTGTATCCATATTTTCCAGCTTCCTAGATACATGATATATCATCAGTGGATAAATGCTATTCCGGTTGATTCAGTTATTATTATTATTATCTCTATTTTCTATTGTTCCTTATATTTACATATATTTCTCCACTATTTACCTGTGTTTACTCTCACTCATTGTGGTACAACTTGTTAAGGATTGAATATTCTACCCACAGATACACCAAAGGAACTCATTGCTAGTAGGCATCCTCAGGCGATCGAAAAGATATGCATGAGGCCATGTGGCCACTAGGCTCAGGGAACACATCAAGTGGAATTTGGATCCTAGATGTCACAAATTAGAATCAGAGCTGGTTTCTTTTCTTGAATTACTATTTGGATTCAATTGATTGGATAATAGGAATGCTTGGGACATGGTCATAATATGTGATTGGGCATCGCGAACCCATGTTTGGGGTAAAAACCATGTTTCCTAAAATCATAATTATTTTTTATCTTATTCTTAATAAAGATAATATTATTTCACCATTGGATGATGAACATGTTGTGTGGTATTTTTTATTATACTTTTGTTTGATTATTTTAGTTCTTCTTTGGACCGATGATATGAGGGTAAGGGGAATTGTCACACGCATCATTATAGGAACCTATAATTCATATGTCATGCATATTTTCAGGTCATATGGGTTCATTTCATGTCTCTTCATTACTTGATTTTCCTGTTATTGTGGAGTGATGTTGTGATAGTTTCTTGTACATGTATATCTCTTTACTGCAATTGAGTGATTTACTGTCTCAATTCTTGAGGTTTATGGGCCCTCATGGTTTCAGTTGAGTAATTTATCTAGTCGAACCATTATTCTATAAATAAACGGGTGTCATTTCTTGTGATATGTGTTAGGGAACTGATTCATTGGTAATGAATATTCATTATAAAGAGAATCATGGAAATCTAAAATTAAATGTTCACACATCCTTATCCTACCTTCTCATATTTAAGTAAGGTAAATGATTGAACATAAAAATTTAATGGAAAATGAAATGAAACCTATACTAGATAACTTACCAATAACTAGCAGTCTAGCTGTGTAGTTGGGGTAGTATTCCTTGGGCTGTGAGTTTTCTTATGTCTAGCTTCCATTAGAAATTTTATCTTCTTGATTATAATATTTTTCTAAGGAATATGTTGGGATACTATAGATCTATCCCGCCATGACATCCTCATGTCTTATTCCATGAAGGTGGCGACGACAATGCTCCAAACATGGGGTTCATTGAGCTTCCAGTCTTACCTCTAGGAAAGCCACATGGGGCCCTAACATCTGTACCTAGTTTGGGGACTGATGACCAAGTTCATGATAGTTTCCTACATCTGATTTATTCCATTGATGGTTCATCACGACATGATCCCATGATGTCTGATCTGACTCGTGAGTTCTAACTCCCGCATTCTCCTACCTATTAAGGTGAAGGTGGATCGTAGGCTACTGAGTCTTCTCTTGAATCCACCAATTATATAATTTAGAATCTAGATACACCTCTAGATTCATGGTTCATGTTTTCCAAAAACAAGATTTGGGATTCAGCTAAGCATTGGTGGGATGTGATTACCCAAGCTGGTCATCATCAGGGCATGTCATGTGTTAATTACTAGACCACCTTATATGATTATCACATTCCTCAGAGTGTGAGAGTTCATGCATATTGATCATGGTTCTATGTCAGTTATGGAATATTCAGCATGTTTGATGGAGTTTTAGTGATTTTCACTACATCTATCTAGCGACGAGCTTTCATGTTCTGTACATTTCGGGGATGGGATTCAGTATGCCATCTCTATGAATGTCAATGTCTTTTGTATGCCTATTTTTCTTGCAATAGTAAATTATGTTCTTATCATTGAGAATTACATGAGGGGAGAAAATAGTATCAAGCAAAGAGGATCTATTTTAAATCAGGTTAGTAGTACTTTCAGTGGTAGGAAACGTTCCCTCGTGGTTTCACATCAAGGAAGTAAAAACTAGAGTAATCACTTCAATATCACTTTGTTTTGTAATCTGTGTGAATGACGAGGGATTTCAAGGCCTTAGTGCATTAGAGACACATTAGAGTGCCGATATTGTGGCTGTATGCGGAATCTTCTACATTTCTGCCGGTCCATTCTACTAGCTTTGAGTGGGAATATATCTTCACCAGCTTCACCTTTATAAGCGAGTTCTTTTAGGCTACGTTAGGTGGGGTGTTGGAGTTGCGCAACAGGTTTGGCTGAGGAGGAGGTTGTGGTCAGGGTAGATATATTCCTAATCACCAAAAACCCCAACATAGTAGTTTAGATCATGGAATTCCATCTATTACACTAGGTCATGAATCGGGTAAATTTTTTTCTCTATGTCAAATACACAAGTATCAGGTTGTGAGACGATCTACAGTATAAGGTCCTATTCTATTAGAATCTACTATAATATCTATTTTACATGATATAGGTTCTCCAAAAACTTTTATGTTAGTATAAATCATTGAGAGTCTCAAACTAGAGATACAGTATTACAATGGTGCAATAAGCCTAGATATGACATTATCGTAAGGAAGAGAGGATGTACTCTAATGTAAGGACAATTTTTTTGTGGTAGGCATTACCCTTTCTATGGAACATTTTCATTCTCAAGATGAGAAGCTTCAACTTCATACTCAGGATGGATTGGTTAGTTCAAATTAAAGCTTTAATAGACCAGTATCGATGCAAGGTATCTTATAGGTCACCATAGGGAAGAAGTCATCTAAAAAAGGGTGAGTGGGATGTCCATACTGGAAGAGTAGGACCAGATCGTTATGGACTAGATGAAGTGACCTCCTAGATTTCCAATCTCTTCATGGAGGATCTGGGTTTGCTTCAAAATAATTTCCATATAGTAGTGGATCATTTCAGGGATCTATTTACAAACTATTTTTCTAGTTTACCTCCTTATATAGAGGTTGGGTTTAAAATAATGATTTTTCTAGGAGAAGTTCCAGTGTCTAGTCCTCCATACAGGATCACGACACATGAGATTCCAGAGCACAAGTAGCAAATTGATGATTTAGAGTCCAAAGGATTTATACAGCCCAGTACATCCTATTGGGATTCACCTGTGATTTTCCCAATAAGGAGGAAATAACCTTACATCCATGCATGGATTATAGATGTTTTACCCAGCTTCTGTTCAAGAACCAATTTCAACTGCCTCAAATAGATGATCTCTTTGACCAGCTCTGAGGGGAAAATGCCCTCTATAAGATCAACCTGAGTTAGGGTTTTTATGATATGTGAGGAATACCATTAAAAATATGTCGTACAGATTTCTGTTGCAGGAATGGTTTATATGAGTACCTTGTTAGGTTGTCCAGTCTTATGAACGCGTCCACCATTTTCATGGCTCTCATGATTAGGGTGTTCAACTCCTATTTGGAATATTTTTTCGTAGTCTATGTTGAAGAAATCATGGTCTATTATTTCACTAGTAGATAACATGCCAAACATAATTATATCATTTAGAGTACACTTGGGGAGCATTATATTTATGCCATGATTACTATGTGCAACTTTTGGATCAACAATGTCCCCTTCCTTCGTCTTATTATCTCAGAACCACGAGTATTTGTTAACCCTAAAAAGGATTGTGCTGTAATTACCTAAGAGCATCTCAGTAATGCGTTTGATATAAATATATTCATTGGGATGGCTTGATATTAAAAACAATTTCATATAAGACTTCCCGTGTCTTGATTTACCTCTTATCGGACATACAATTAAGGTGGGGGGCGGGGTTCAACTTCACATTTTTAGAAGCATGTGATAAATCCAGTCAAGAGTTGGAGGGGAGGCTTGTATCAACACCTATTATCATTCTTCCCTATATTTTTATATGTTATACCATAATCTATGTCGCATTAGATAGTGTCCTAGGAGCAGTGTCGATGTAGGAAGACAAAGTCATTGCATACAGATCTCAACAGTTGAGGTCTCACCAGAGAAATTACCCAATGCACAACCTTGAGCTAGTAGTAGTTGATCATACCTCCTGTAGCTTGTGACATTATCTATTGTGTGAGTGCTTTTTAGTGTTCACAAAACACAAGAGACTCAAATATTTCTCTTCATAGGGTGACTTGATCCTCAGACAGTATATATGGCTAAAATATCTACAATCATTTGATACTGAGCTTGCCTATATGCCTAGGAAGGGAAATGTGGGTGCACGTGTACTGAGATGAAAATCTCAAGCACATTCCATATGGGAAGTCAGTGGTGAATGGAAGTTAATAGACCTATTTTATATGATACATCTTGATATTCATGAAATTCACAAGAAGTCTTAACTCTCATCATTGGCAGTTACCTCTTCCCTCCTTGATAATGTGAAGAGAAGGTAGTATTTCTAATCATTAAGGATTTGACTTTTCATGAGAGTGTATCAAGAGATAAACTGCCGTTGGATTGTTCTGTATATACAGAGGAAATCCTGCATCTACATGTATGTATTTAGGTTCATATAGATATAAGAGAGGATTTGATGGAGGAGCCCCATAATTCTTAGCAGTCTGTTCATTTAGGAATCTAAATGATTTATTAAGATATGTGAATACAGTATTGGTGGAATGGGATGAAATGATAGATATTATGCTTTATCACATGTTGTTCCACCTATTAGCTAGTGATGTTAGAGCCCCAGATACCTATAGGATTTTTACAGATGCTTCCAGTTTCGAAATGGAAATCGGAAGATTTCATTAGGGTTTTCCTAGTCAGCTTGCCTGGGTATCCTAGGGGTAATGATGATATATGGGTAGTCATTGACTAACTAATGAAATCATCCCACTTCATTCAAATTTGGGATACTTTCTTAGTTTATGGTCTTGGAGGTCTTTATGTCCATGAGATCATATGACTTCCTGGGGTTCCACATACAATCATTTTAGATAGGGATGTTCATTTCACATCACGGTTCAGATATGGATTGAATGAGGCTATGGGAACCCATGTGCTTATAAGTAAATATTTTCACCCTCAGACTGATGGAAAATCAGAATGGACAATAGAGGTTCTAGAGGATATGATCCAATCATGTTTCCTTGATTTCGGTGGTTCTTGGGAGAAGCATATCCCTCTCATCGATTTCATCTATAATTATATTTTTAAGGGGAACATTTAAATGACTCATTTTGAGGAATTATATGGTAGGCCATTACATTCACCTTTTTTCTAGAAAGTGCCAGATGAGTAATCCCAACTAAGTCCTCATCTTGTTCAGGAGAAATCATAGCATGTTCTGTTGATAAGAAAGAATTTGAATACTCCCCAGTCTAGACGGAATTCTTATTCTGGTCGCTATCGAAGACCACTTCAGTTCATGGATGGGGATCATGTTTCTATTTTGGTATCACCCATTATATGGAATAGAAATTTATGAAAACTAGGAATTTTTTCCCATCATTATTTCTGGCTATTTTAAATTCTAGGGAGAGTTTTCTCATTATCCTATCGGTTTCTATAACCATAGAGGTATCGTTCCATGCATGCCATATTTTATGTCAAATAACTTATCCAATATCACGTCGACCTCTCTCATTCCCTTGATCTCGGGAATGTTGAGTTCGATGATGATGCTCTTGTTGATGAGGATCCATTACGTATTGTTGACAAGAGCACAAAGGCACCACAAGGCCATTTTGTCCCTTTTGTATGAGTGTTATGGAAGAAAGACTGAGTATAGGACGAGACATGGGAGAGGGAAGCTGACGTACATGCCCAAGGACTAGAGTTATTCTAAGGCGTTGTTACATCACCTTTGGAAGGTGAACTTGAGGATGTGATATTTTCAGGGGGGGTGATTGTAAGAACATTTTTTTCACTCACGTATGGATCCTTTAAATTTCAGCTTCAATATTTACTTTGGAACTAATATGGATGGCTAAGATTTTTAAAAGGGTCTCAGGGGTGTCTGGGGCATGTTCAGAGCCATGAACCCATCTTTTTTTCATCAAATAAGATTGGTTCATGGTTTAGAGTAAACCGTGTAGGAATTATTCATGGTTGGGAAAATCCTGGAGATAGGGGTTTTCTAGAAAGACCCACATCACACAGTTGGTGGATGAACATGCGGCCCAACTGTATGGAAGCACCTATTTCCCAGGTACCCATACAAGGTGTGCACACATTATTTCAAACAGTGATGAAAAATAGTGGACATTCTATTTTAAGTGTAAATTGTCCTTTTTGCCCTTAATTATCTAATTAAGTCTTCTCCATGTTCCCTAATCCAAGCTTATGTCTGATTACCCTATTTCTCTCTCAATTATGGATTTTTGAAGATATAACATTGGATTCATGAGATCTCCTTCTTCCAGAAATTGATCGACAATATGTTCCTCACATTGGATATACAATGGTAAGAACTCAAGTCCTCTTGAGATGTTCTCCATCTTTTATTTCCCTCTACCAAGATATTAGGGTATGAGAATTTGTATCTTTTTTATCGATCTACTCCGATACAAGAAAAATAAACTGCCAATACCCAAAGAGGAGAATCGTACAACCATAAGGTGGGTGTTCTGTAACACAACACTAAAGTTCATTGATTTTACATTTTTCATTTAGGGCCCACCAATTTCATCTAGTTCCATTTATAGAATTTACATTCCATGTTTATAACCATTTGAACTGTATAGTCATCCTCTTTCCAAATATTGGATTAATTTTCAGTGGTTATGATCAAAACACCATCCTTTCCATGTCAAAGGTTATGTCATTATTATGGTTTAGTGTCTTTAAATTTTTTTCCACCGTTCAGGTGTTCCATGGAATCTCCACTCTAAGGGAATGCTTTTTTTTATTAAATGGATTAATTTAAATTTTGAATTACATAATAGAATACACCATTTATGTGTCCCACTTGACCATCCTTAGGTATTTTCTTCAAATTGACAATTAAATTTTAAATGGAATATTGAAATTATATTTAGTAGATGAATTGACCATATTGAATGTGAATGCTTAATTGGATTCATATTTGATTCACCCTTTACACCATTAATGGAAGGTAGAATAATAATCCAAAATATGCAATATGCCTTAAAAGTATTAAATGGTTGCATGATATTTGGACTTTTCATACACATGAAAGGAAAGGCTTGATAGAAATGGACTTATTGATAAATTATTTCTCAACTAAAAGGTTGTATGCTACTTGACCTTATCACAGTAATTAAATGAAATGATTGAACCAACCATTGCATGATAATAGACCTTATCACACTAATGAAAAGAAAGGATTGAACTCTTTAAATATTTAAAGACTTCATAATCAAATATGAATGGATTGACTTGATTTCAACTTGGATTATGATTAGGGAATTCCATGAGTACTTGGTAACCCCACTACAATTCCAGGATATGGCTTGCATAGGCCGAGAACCACCTAGATCCAGATCATTGTATATTTTTGGATGCCTGATATGACACTATAGGAACCATCCATATTATTACAGGATGACTAGGATACACTCCATGATCCAGAATTGATATGTATGTGCCATGGTTATAGCCTATAGTGACATGTCTCTACTTATCCACGCCTAACATTGTACAATCACCTTGGAATTGGTAGGCACCGTATAGTGGAATTCCTTGGACATGATACTTCGATTACACTTTTCGGATTAGTCAGGCTACAGGTAATACTGAGTTGCTGACCCTTGAGGTATACATGGTCTTGGTTGATAAATTATAACTTTCACTATCTACACATAATGAGACTACATCATTATTGGACATTACTCACATGTCCTATTAATGTCAGCTTGTAATTTATTGATTAATTAACTAGTTTCCTATTCAGACACCGGCTAAGGGATGAAGCAGGTACTTGGATATTTAGTTACATTGTACTTCTTTACATTATATATGAATTCCATCACACTATTATATTTCCATTAAACTGGCTATATGTTATAGACATTGTTTATGGTGGCCCACTGAGATTTATCTCACACCCTCTTCAGGTACTGATTGGTACTTGGGGAAGATTACATGGTTGAATGTGTTGTCAAAGGGAAGAATACGACTTCAAATAGATTATTTATTACTGTTTTATATGGAGCTTGATAGCATTAAACCATGTTGTAACTTGGTATTCATGGGATAGTATTTAATTTTATTTATTCCTTGTGGAATATTTTTTTCATGTTATTTGTATCCATTTTTTTCATCTTTCTAATTTCCTGACATATCATAAGTTTTTGAATGCTATTTAATTTTTTTAGTTATTATTATTGTTGTCTCTATTTTCTATTGTGCCTTCGGTTTACATATATTTCTTCCATTATTTACCTATGTTTCTTCTCACCCACTACATTACACTTTGATAATAAGGTCATAGTCTCCCCAAAAATACACCATAGTCACTCGCTTTTAGTTATCAACCTATGGCGCTCGTGGAAAAGCACTTGATGCAATGTGGAACACTGAGCTGAGAGCACCAATCAAGTGGAATCTGGGTCTGGGACGTCCCATCTACCATCTAGTTCTTTAAAAAAATGAAAAAATATATATAAAAATAGAGATGTTGTTAATTTTTTCATTTTACATTCTTTTATAACTCATGAACCTCATTAGAATCGAAGTAATAATTTTAATTGTTCCTTTTTTTTTATTTTCTTTTCATCATTATTTATAAAAATGAAAAACATAAAATAGACAAAAATGAAAAATACGAAAATGGGAAATTTAAGATGAAATAATCATATGTACAAACTTTTTGTCTCATTAATCATGTTAATTGTTGTATGGTGTACATTTTAAGGGGAAGTTTAGTGAGGTATATTTCTTAGGTTTTCACCTGAATATTCATGCATTGGTATTTAAGATGTCAACCTCTACTTTCTAGCCTTTATTATTTAAATATTTTACCCTCCAACCCTTATCCATGTAATTCACCGATAATAACCCTCATGATTGATTTTTATTATGTTTTGTGGTGTAGAAAGAAAATAATTTTCACAAGCCTATTTGGACACAGGAATTTTACCCATTAACCCTTAGCTATAGAATCCCCGTTGAAACATTCATTTTTAAAGTATGATAAAATGTCTATATTTATTTATCATTAGGGAATGGTGGCATTAAATTCAATGTGAGGTAATTTTTGATTGGGGAATGGATGAATTTTTTAGAATGAATGAATTTAAATGTGATTCATAAAATTTAAATTAAATGTTTTCATATATATAATATAGTGAAATTAATTTGTGGAAAATATTTTAGAAATATCCTCACTTTTTATTTTTGTCTGGATTTTGATTTTAATAATTTGATGAATCCACTCGAGTAAAATTTATACGTTTGGTTGATTGATTAATCTAATAATATCACATGTATTATTCTATAATTAAATTTTATAATCTCACAAATTTAATATTTTTTGCATAATTTTCACAATTCTAGATTTCATTAATATTTTTATCTTAATTATTAAGATTTCTTAATTTTGGAATTTAAATATTTTTTTAAAAACATTTTACTTAGGAAGTAAATTCTTTGAAACTAATCATAATCATTAAATAAAATTTTTAGGCTTAAAAATGGTATATTATCCATTTAAATCATCTAGACCCCAAGAAAAATCCAATGTTATATGTCCCAAATAAAGATTCCATATCGATCCTTGAAATCTATTTCTATATTGAAAAAATTTCGAATAGAAGAACATATATATAAAATGTGGAGTAAAATGTGATCATATTTCATATATCCACCAATAATGTAATGGAAAAATTTTCGTTTACTATTCCCACAAAGGATACAACATCATTAAATTCTATATATGCATGGGAATTTGGTGAATTTGAATATTACACTAACGAAATATTAACCTATACCCATTTTTTAGAATTGACATTATATGTTATACCCAATGTTCAAAGAACCATTTGTTCTTAAGCCATCAATTTGTCCAATACCCACAATTTCAATAGAAACCACGCATAAATACTTTGTAGATTACATAATAACCATATTTTCATGAACCGTGGGTGTTAGTGGTTGTCTAGAAATCATGTTTACACATGGTTTTCTGAATCATGGGTATAAATTCTTACCCCCATTTGACAACAACAACGCCATCCAACACCTCTAACAGAACTAACAAATCAATTAAAAACCATTTTACACATTTTATATAGTACACTTATTATATATTTAGCATTCAACCATCAAGTGATAACTACTTTTCAAACCATTTAAAATAGATTAATAGACATATAAAATCCATACCGTCAATTTTTTTTATCCATACACACATGTCTCTAGCAAAATTCAAAAATGGAGTGGATCAATGTTTCCCTCATCATCACATGTTTCTTCATAACCATCACTATCATCAGGACCCAGATCACCAGCATTATCATCATTATCTGCATCAGTACCACTTCCACCACCACCACCACTCTTTCAAGTACCATCATCTCAACAACACTTACAACCTTCATTGACATCACTTAGGATATCATATAAAGAGTTAAGTCATTTTATACATTAATAAAAAAATATTAGAATCCTCTGAAAGAGGAGATGGACATATAGATGACATATATTTTTGAAACATTTTGGTATCCCATATACCTCTTTCATGCTCTTGTATACATATTTTGTTTCCTCATAAACTATTTTATAAGTGTTTTACATATTTGTGATTTTAGTGGTTTGAGAGGGTCCGAATGAGGGCCAATACCTAGTGGGGATGATGTTTTCCCTTTTTTGGCATCAATCTCTCCCATTTTTCACCATGCCAAATACCTTCCTAAAAAATTCATCTGGCTTGATGTTTTTATCTTCATTCTTATCGATAGACTGCATGGAACACAATCAAAATATATATAAGATATTTAATTATGAGTTCTATTTCAAAATTTGGGAAATCATTAAAAATTATTTCAATAATTTCTTATGTATGTGTATTTATAGAACTTAAATCATTTATTTTCCCACTTGAGAAAAATAAATTTAATAGAATAACACGGAATTCCATTCCAATTAATTTTTTTAAAAAGTAATATTGGTTACTTTGAAAGTACATTATTGAATAATATAAAATTTATAAGATAACCATGAATTAAAATTTTATCCCTTGATGAATTTCCTAAAATTAATAAGCATCTAAATATAAATTTAATTTTAAATTTAATACTAGTGGCATAAAATAATCACTACATACTAATTAAAAATCTTTGGCCACTTGGATATCTGGCCATTTGGCCATAAAAGGTGAATTTCAAGCCGAATAAATATTGATATAATCTAAATTATTATTAAATTACCAAGATCCTATCAGGTTCATGCATTGTAGTATTCCCCATCGTGTGAAAAAAATCATAGCATCGCTGTTATTTCTTTTCCCGATGTATCCTAAAAAAATTCAATACAAATTAATAAGAATTAAATTATTAATGAAAACCATTGAAGATTAAAAATGCGTTAAACTAATTACTCTTTCAATAAGTGTTATTTTTTATAAATTTTGTTATTTGATAGTTAGGTAATTATCTTTTATCCTCTAAATAAGTATTGAATCTACACTTCCAATGAAAACATAACTCATTCTTATATAATCTCTAGAACTCCCCATGATCCATCAATAGTGTGACCTCAGTAGTTTTACCACCTGGATTGTTAAAGTGATGACATAATGGATGTGTTAATACATATAAATAAAATAATAATATAAATATCTATTTAATAATTCTCTTACCCATATCTACACCTATGATTTATAATTTATTTTATTACAGATAAGCATCTATGGGACAAGTTTCAACATAATAACATTGATTTTCTGGGATATTGTTTCTATAAAACTAATACATTGTATAGAATTTTTAATTTATATCTGATTTTTTTTATTGTAATCCACAATTATTTGTGTCTGGAGATTCTTGGAATCACGCCTATAGAAGTTCCCAGATCGCCTACTGGAAGATCCCACTGAATAAGATCATAGTAAAAAAGAATTAATTCACAAAAAAACCAAAAACTAATTTGATATAGTTTTAAACAATCATAAAAAAATGACCCTACCATGTACTTCTCATTATAATCTAATACATTTGTGTTCTATCCTAGATTGGTCGAATCTAAATGATGTGGCTATTCTAATGTATGGATGGGGTCATCTTCATTCAGTAGAGTAGAAGATGATGGAATAAAATCCACATATCATGGATAGACAGTATGAAATAGAGGTGGTGTGGACATGGGAGGATAAAGACAGAAGGACTAGGGATACAATATAAGGTATAGATATAGAATAGGATGGAATATCTCTATAGGTGGAATAGAAATGGTAGTCGAAGAATATGCACTACTGGAAAACTAACATATAACAACGGTTTGGAACTGTTGGTATATGCCTCTAAACCGTTGGTATAGCCTATACCAACGGTTTTGAGAACCATGACCAAGTAAGCCGTTGGGATAGGACTATACCAACGGTTTTCCCAAAACCGTTGGTATAGACCTATCCCAACAGTTTTGGAAACCGTTGGTATAATTAATATGAAAATCTTTACAAACGGTTGTGGAACCGTTGGTATATGTATTTCAAAAACAAAATTCGCTGGGATTTGATCCCAGCACCCCTAGTTTATTATTGAACGACTTAACCACTAACCTAATATGACTTTTGTGTATATAATTACATAAATATATATATGTATTCTCATAATTATATTAAATTTTGATTTATATAATGTTCTGGGTAAGAAGAAATGATAAAAAATCAAAGGATATATACCAATGGTTGGCAAACCGTTGGTATAGACCTATACCAACGGTTTTGGCAAACCGTTGGGAATGATTCCCAACGGTTTTCCAAAACCGTTGGGAAAGGTCCCCACAATGCATCTTTCCCAACGGTTTGGCCAAAACCGTTGGGAAAGGTCCCCACAATTTGGGCTTTCCCAACGGTTTGCCCAAACCGTTGGGAAAGGTGGCCTCATAGTGGGATTTCCCAACGGTTTGGCCAAACCGTTGGGAAAGGGAACCTATACCAACGGTTTTTATGAACCGTTGGTATAGAAGCCTTGGGAAAGGTCAGATTTCCAGTAGTGATGCTAGTTAATATTATTATAATGGATGTATGTCTGGGAACATCCCATAAAACTCAAGTGGAGGGTGAAATGGTGTGGTAGATTGGATGTCTTCTTGCAGGTCAAGGTGTGAGTGTGTATGATGGGTTATCTTTGTTGCACTAGGATCACACCCTCTCAGACCAATACTAGTAGGATGAGTTGAAGGCAACTCTTCTTCAAATGTATCTCCCTAAAACAATTTTATGAAAAATATGAACTTGAAATTAAATATCAAGAAGAAGAAAAATAATTCAATTATTATACTATGTAATGGACCCATAGAGTAAAACCAAGCATGTGCATTAATTGATCATTATCAATCAATATATTTTATAATCTTCAAAACAATGAAATTAATATTTTTTACAAGAAATTTTTCAAAATTCATCATATAATATAAAATTCAAATACGTCCTAAAATATATCATCACATTATTTAGAAACAATAATTTAAAACCATGTTATACATTTATTGATAAACCCATTTAAAAAATATTTTTTTAATTGAATGAAATCAAATTAAATGAAATGAAAAAAATAAAAAAAACCATTCATTCCAAATTAAAGGAAAATTATGTAATTATAGATATTCCAAACTAGGAAACCCAGATCAATGTGAACTAAATGAACAATGAACATATGTGGATTCATCTATATATTACCTATCACTACATCAAGTTATCCTCAATTCCCAAAATGAAAATTGTTTTTCATTAAATTCAATATTATTTTAAACACTAATATTCATTACAATTGTTTCAATTTCAACCCCGTTATCAAGAAAAATATATCCTACGATTACTTCAATAATGACATTATAGTTAGATCTCAGATGATATTTCACATAAAACAATTTTATTTTCGTTGATGTCAAAAATATATAGTTCATCAGTAGTAAGGAATCAAATCTTGTCAACCACTGTTATTCCACAATCATCAATAATTGTACCATGTCATTTCATTTATTGAAAACATTCACATTTAATCTTTGTTCCTAGACCATGATTGTAGTAATACAATATCATTTTTTATCAATGGGTCTATAACAAGAAACTTTTTCATAGTAAGGCCTACAATCTAATGCACTTGAATAATAATATATTATATCAGTAAAAATAACACCATCATTATATGTCATAATTTTCATCTCTTGATCACCTATAACAAATTTATACCCATTGATTATTAATTATTTTTATTCAATAATCAAATAATTAGGACCAAAATTCAATCCTCTAAATTCTTGAATGATGTAGTAAACATGTAAAATAAATACCTAAAGTGGATAAAGATAGTTTATGATAAATTATTTTAAGATCATACATTTCATTTCAACTAATTAGAAAAACATTATATATGAAAAGGCTCTCTCTTTCTCAAATACAAGGATCCAAGAAATATACATATAATTTTTAATTATGATTGTATAAAATTATAAAAAAGATTATAGAATATGTGAATTTACATAGTATAAGATAACTTAAAAATATTCAAATTACTTCCTTGATATAGTAAATGAACAAACCATAATTAAATCAGACTGTGTGATGTGTCATATCCTACTCTTCAGGGCCCAATGTATCCAATGAATATGACTCAATAATTCCTCCTGTTTGGGGAAGAGATGGAAATAAGGGATAATTTCCCCAAAAATACACATCATAATTTCTCATTGGTTAGTATTTTTTATTTTTCTCACATTAGACAAATACATTAATAAAAAATACATACATTCTTGATCCATAAAACCAATCACAATAGAAACTTAAAGTTAATTATTCTTTAGAATATAATATTTCATTTTTCACATATTTATTATAGTATGATACATAAAACCCAAAAATATAGGTCCCCCAATAATTTATTTAGTAGGAATACAAACTATTAAATATAGAATGAATGTGAAAAATGACGGAGGAAACATTTTTCAAACTCATACAATGTTGTTGGATCCTTTTTTATAATATTTATCAATAAATACATAGATAATATTTTATCATAAAGGAATATAAAAAAGTGAACAAGATAATTTATATCTATCATAAATTATTAGATAGTAAATGAAAGGTTTCTATCATAATGAAATCATCCTGAAGGATGTGTAAATCATGAGTTTTTATAGATTTTATTTTTAAATACCTTCTCTTCAATAATTTACTTATGTTTCTAGAAAAACCAACATGAAACATAATATTCTCTTGTATATCTATAAGTATATTATCCTCTGAATTCATAGTCACATAAAAAACACAATAACCATTCCATTTATTTTCATCAATAAAATCAGTATGTTGTAGTAGTCGAATACCCTAGTCCAACAAGCCCCTAAGAGATCATAACTCATATTTTTTCTTCCCCTTGATATTTAGAAGATTTAAATGAAACATTTCACATATTTTTTTTTTCTATGCGCATTATTTCTTAACAATGACGTAACACATTTGTAAACTAATATAGAAACTCAAAAAAGATACTTTTGTTTTTCAAATTTTAAGTGGCTTCTATGTCAAAAATATTTCTATTTTTATATTTCATCTGGCCTTTCTCTAATGCAAAACTAAAATCTTTCAATTCATTGAGAACATAAATTCCTAACATACAATAAAGTGGTTTATGTATGTCAACATTGTTATGAAACTTAGGGTTATTCTACCTATATTGACAATCCATTGGAATGAATCATTGATTCCCCATGAAACCCAAACTGTGATGACATTTAAGTGTTCTAGATCAAGTATTCATCATACAAAAAGGAGATGACAGTTTTTATTCATGCTCGAACTATAAATAATTGCATAAGTAGGGAAATAATTTTTAGTCCATATAATGGAATCAATCATCCAAAATATTTTTTTAAGAAGCATCAAATTCATGCACACCGATATCCAAAAGCATTTTGAAATCTATTATTAAATGTTGCAATTAGATGTCTATATAATTTCCCAGATAAAATGGTATATATATTAATATAGTCAATAATGTGAACTATTTTTTCATACATGCTCCCCAAAATAATATTATAAACGTGAAAAATCTATCCACATGTTGTTAGTGGTAATAATCTAACCAAATGGATTAAAATCATCAAAAGATAGACCCAACCTGAAAATACATACCTCATCTAAAAAAACTAGATGTTGTGAATCAAATTATCTCCATGATAATACATATAATGGATTAACCAACTAATCATTACCTTATTTTCCATCAGCATCAATCCATCATATATAGGTTTAGATTTCTACAGATATTAAATTATTTTTGAAGCCCAATAATCAATGGAAGTCCCAAATGAATTCTTTGGAAAATGTGGTTGCGGTCTGTCTTTATTTACCTCCCATTGAGATGTAATAAACTTTTTAAATTCATTAAGGAATACTATTCCCTCGAAAAAAAATCTAATTTTTTCAAAAAATATTGATATTTAATGGTATAAAATCTGATTTCCTTATTTAAATTAAATGATTTATAATAATTTGAGGGAATATCTGCACCATCAAGAAGAAATTACATTAAAAAATTATGAAAATAATAATTTTTTTTATATGAGATTACATGTATTTTTTTCCATCATATAACAATATTAAAAATTAATTGTTTTTCATTTTAGTACATTCTTGATTTTTTGGATTTCTGGAAACATCAATTATTATTTTCACTCTTTCAAAATCATAATATTTATTCTTTAACTCATGTGTATTGATATAATTTTATTAATTATCTACCACACTATATCTCTCTAGTTGATTTAAAAATGAAGACTAGTCAAATATCAAATTATCCATTCCACATTTTTCATTCCGTTAATAATAAATAGAATATTGTGTATTACATCCATTTTGGAAGAAAAAATAATATTTTTCCTAAAATAAAAATTATATATAAGGTATCTAACTTCTTCAAAACATGACCATGATATTCCAACACAATTATAACATGGACACTGTATAAACCTCTATTTGAAGAATTATTAATTGAAGAATCTAAAAAAATATCCATATTCTTTTAAATCTATGTTTATATAAAATTTTTATAATAAATATAGCTTCAATATATTCTATTACATAGAATAAAAATTATATTCAAATCACCCATGTAAACTATAATTAAAAAATTAATTAAAACAAATTTTAATATGAAATTCATTATATAATTCTAGTAGATAGCATAATAACGAAGTAAAGAAACAAAAACAGTTTTAACTGATACTTATAAATCATGAACTAGACAAATTATAAGTAATGGAATGATCAAAATCTAATACACAATATAATTAAATACATATTTCGTAGTGAAAGAATTAATTTTAAAATATATATGTTTCTAATATGCCATTACTGTTTCTAAAAACTGTTGTATTTATGGTAGATAACATTTAATCCAGAATAACAATAATTTTTCACCCACCATCAAATCCATAAAAACATGGTATAATAATAACATAGTAATTATACCATAATTGATATAAATATTAAAAAATCATCCAAACCTAAAATCATAAAAACATAGATTATAGAAAAAATATCGAAAATATAATAAAGGATATAGTCTACCAATGTAGCTTATTATATGAAATGGGAATGTTTATATGGATTTAAGGAACATTTTATTCTATTATATTGTGAAAGTAGGAATTGGGAGGAGTTATATCCCAATTATCCTATCCAATATTCAGTCAGCCTACCTGAATACCAATCCCTTCTTTCAAAAACTATTAATCAGTGGCTGAAATACAATATTAGGGGATCTTTCATATAAACATATCACCTTTTATATTCTTAATAAAATGTAGTTTTACATTAAAATATATAATAGAGTGACTATATTTCTATAATGATATCCAAATTAAAATATAAAATAAATGTACAATATATTGTAAATTAAATAACACTGATTAGAAACCAAATTGAATTTAATGCATGATGAAAGTGACCATTACAGAATACTACAATCTATATAAACAATTAATAAGGTATAATATACTAAAAAACAAAGGAATTTTTATTCAAATCCAAACAAGGTGCATATTGTGGAATAATTAACAACTAAGGAAAACTGGATAAAAATGTGTATTTCATATCTTGAAGGTCTTCTAATTTAAAAACATATTTGTGGGAAACATTTATTCAATAAAGGATTTTACTTAAGGTTTATATTACTTATATTATTCATATAAAAATAATATATATCATATATGGTATTCTATTTTAATTTAAGAAGTATTTAACTTTGGGAAGATCCATCCAGGAATAATAATTAATCCATTACATTCCACCTTATAAAACCCATACATTACTTCACTATTTATGAATCATGTTAATTGATTTCAAGTATGGTTACATGGTTTTTATTTCATTTATAATTTACTAAAAAATTTCTAACTAATTATTACATGATAAATAAAATAATAAATCATTCTTAACAACTAACAATCTTATACTCAAAAGTTAATCTTAATAGGGGAAACTAATGATTATAAAATAAATGTTTTATTGAATAACTAATTTATCATGTAAAACATTATTAATTGAAATCATGTTTAATAGAATTAATATGATCCAAAAAATATTTGAATTCTAACTTATATAATTATTTCATGACATTTTCCAATGGCCTCAATAAATAATTTTACATAATAATTGTTTTAAATTTCTTAAATATTTTAAATCTAAATATTTAAAAAAAAAATATTTTAACATTAATTCATTTATAAATACTAATAATTAATTATATGAAACATGATTAATAAGTACTATAAATAAAATAGTTAATTCTTTAAGAACGAACCTTTATAGACAAATAATATTCTGTATTTACATAGACAAGTACAATCATGTAAATCATGGTAATATTGTTTCTTTTTGGGTTAAAACAATCCAATAAACTGTCAAACCATGGTTCATGATATAAAAAAATTAATTTCAACAATTAAATCCCACAACCCATGAATAATGAAAACCAAATTTAAACCCTACAATTAACTTTAATATTTTTCACAATACTAAAAATATCTAAATCCATAAAATATTATTCCTAAAGAATATAACAATTTAGTTAAATTGCTAAGAATCCCTTATATAGTTTTCAATATGAAAGAATTATAATTAAATTAGTACTTATATGAATTTAATAGACAATATTTTAGATGAACATATAAACTAAAGATTTAAAAACATGATGATATAATTGATTCCATCATGATCCAGTAAAATCCCATGAGTGGATAAAAATGAAATTAATATCCATTATAAGAGATGAATGATTTGAAACTCGCTAATCTAATTTAACAGAACATAATGATCAATGAATCCATTAATTAGGAGAGAATGCTAGAGAATATAGTTGATCATCCGTTGGGTGGGGAGAGAATAAAAGATAAGAGGAAAGAAAATATTACCACCCAAATATCACAGCAAAAAAATTCAATAAATTGAGGAATAAGTGATGGTTGGGGGTTCCATTGAATGATGAGAGAAAGGGGGGGATGATGAATGTAGTAGGTGAGGGGGAATTAGGGCACACCGATGGGGAGGGGAGGGGGATCCTTATAAGTGAGGGAGTTGTACCAATATTTTTTCAAAACCCATTGGTATATATCAACCTATAATTGTATTTTTTTATAACATTGGGTATAAATTTTGTAAGGAACACAAATCTTGCAGTTTCTTATAACCATGGGTATAAATGTGTGATGATATCCTGATTTTCTAGTCGTGGTAGTAGTCATCGTGACATAATAATTTTCTGTAGTAAAACTATCATACCAAATTCTAAATATTTATAACTAATAAATTTTTTTTAGATCAGTAGAGGATACTGAATTGAACAAAATCAATGAAGAATCTATTTTACAATTCTAACATTTATAGGGATAAAAAAAATCAAACTTTCAGAGAGCAAATTTTTAGGAAAATATGGCCATACATTTGTGTATAAATTTTCTACTCCACTAATTTTTTAATTATTGGTTATTTTTAGAAATAATAATGATATGCACTAGTTATACTTCTGTAATACTATTTTACATGTTTAATATTTTCTATTTCATCTTCCTCTCTTCCCATTTATTTTATTTTTTACTTTTTCTTTCCATTCCTTTATCAACTACATGAAAATGGTCAACTAACTTTGGTGGGTTTTTGAAGGATGGAGTGATTATGTTTTAGTTTATTGGCTACAAATTTTCTCATTATTTTATTGTGAGAATTTCAATAGTTTAAAAACTAATTGTGTCACTGAGTCACTCAACATTCTTTACTATTTTATTCCTCTTCACATTCATTTTTATTCCATACATTCATCTTCATAATGTTGTTTATGGGGTGGACTAACATTATTATGATGATGTGTTGGTATATTTTTTAAAATGCATAGGTTTGATTTGGGATAATTAAAATTCAACGAGAGGTTAATGAATGATAGGTTTTATCCCATCATTGAGTAAATTATATAGAAATAATATATTAAATAAAAATTATAGTATAATAGTGATATCTTAATAAAAGAAACTATTCATCTCAAACAACATTTTTTATTTTGTTATTTGTGGTTGATATTTTTATTTATTTTTTCATATTAAATTTAAACCCACAAAAATAGATTGATATAAATATTATTATATTAGTCTGTTTATAAATATGTGATATAGGAGAATATTGTGATTGATATTCCTCCCCGAGAGATCGACCCATGTTGTGAAATATGTTCTATTCTTAATTAATTGGAAATTATTAACGAGAGATTCATGAAAAATAACTCTCATCATTTAGTACTTCTATAAGACAATCCATCAATCTGGATTCATTAAATATTGGTTAAAAGGTGGTATATAACCAAGACTACACTATATAAAACTTATAAATACTATGAACTTATTGTGATTCCTTTAAATATAAAAAATCCATTATATATTATATGATTTAATAAATATAATATATAAATATTATAAAAATAAATTTTTGGTAGATTTTTTATATTGAACTCTAATCTATTTGAAGAAAATTCAAGGGAATGATGATTATTTGGTGAATGTGGTTAAATCCTCCGAAAACATTTATGTACAATGAGGCAATTTTGAATTCTAGATATAAAATGTATCTATTTTCCATCATGTTATAATATGTGAGGATATATATATATATATGTGGATATTTTAATGATGGAGGTTATTGATGTATAGACTATGCCAAGAACATTGAATTTATATTGATAGTTTTCTTATGAGATATTTTTACAACTGATGATTTTTAAAAAAATCATGAAAATGAAATCCATTGCCCATGTCAACATAGAATAATGTCATATTCCTTAGGCTAGATGAATGTGAAAAGATAAATTCAAGGACGATAATAGAATAATGGTGAAAGCATTTTTATTCACACTTCCCTATAGAAGTGTAGTGCTTTTTGAAATAAAACATTGAATCAAAGAAGGTATTGGGATTTTTCCTCATGAAGTTTACTTTTGTGTTGTTTATTCCTCATATCCATTAACAATTAAAGAAAAAAATTACTATAAATAATTTTTAGAGATATAGTCACTAATATATAACTTGCAGACGTGGTAGTAATTTCATTATGGTGAAAATAGTGAAATATAAACTAATCATTAGATAATAATGTATATATTTACATAAAAGGATTTATACATGCACCAAAGGATATAGTTAGATTTTATTAAGGACTATGATTTCCGAATACATTATATCCCTAGTAAAGAACAAAATTGTTGTCAATGCTTTGAGTAGGAAGGATCATACACCATTATCTATGATTAATTCAAAAAGAGACACAATACTCATTTATTTTCTAATGATTCACCTGGGAATCAAAAAGGGAAGGAATAAATATTATATTTCCCAAATAGATACTAAACCATCCATTCCTTTAATCATTATGGGGGTATGGAAGTATGATATGAATGAATAGAAGAAGGAAAAGAATATTCTAGAGTTTTACTTAGATTGTGAATGAATTATACCGTTTTTATGAAAATATGTTTCCCTTAAATAGAAAAACCAAATAATAATATTTTGAACGACAAATATACATCATCATTATCTATCCATTATGTCAGAAAAATGATTTATATAGAACCCATGAATAACTTCTTGTGGTACAAAATGAAGTGGGATACTATAGATTTTATATCTTGATGCCTAGATTTCTAGAATGCTAAGGTTAAAGATCAAATGTTTAAGGGGACGAAGTAATGGTTAAAACACTTGTATGGAAGATAGATAACATCTCTATAGATTTATTCAATGGATTTATTGATACATATACTTAATATAATAAATTTTTTTTGTAGTCTGTCAAATTTCTATGTTTTCTTAATTTCATTATAATTTAAGATGATTTGTTTTTTGATCCCCTTTTCATGATATTAAAAAATTATTAATTCTAGATGGATTACCAAAGTGAATTATATTTGTTTGAGATGTGAGGAGTCCCTTGATGTTCTATTGAATTCTTAAAAATAATTTGATTTAGAACTGACCATTATTTTAACTCATCGTCTTCAAAATGATTGATAATATTAATGGACCATTCAAACCCCAAAGGATATTTTTAGAGAATTCATGAATAATTTCAAAGAGGAATTTGTTAAAAAACTTTTCTAATATATTTTTCATGTGAAAAAAATTATATCATTAAAAAGAAACCATTTTGGACTTTGTATTGGAAAAGGGGGTGGAAATACAACATGTTGGGATGAATTTAGAAAGTGTAATCTACCAGGGATTGATCTCAAGAGATATTAGAGAATATTCAAACAACTCTACAATAAATTAAAACTGTATAAATATTTTAGTAGAACGATACTAGTAATCCTGAATTATATTTCTTTAATGTTAAAAACAATGTATTCCATTAAATATATCAATAGAAGAGGATTGTGAGATTTAGGAATAAGGGAAATTTGTCCGCAAGATGATTTGGCATATTTAAAATCCTTGATCACAAGGATGTTCAATTCTAAGTTAACAAATCCAACAAAACACTCCTTGCTGCAATAGTGTTCTATGTAACTCATTGGAGTAATTAAAAACCAGATCATTTACATGTACTAAATATAAAATTATTACAAATGAAACATGATATATCTTTCATGGAACAACATATATAATTATTGGAACTTAAGTATATAGTACGATGAAACCAGAAAACTCACATAGGTAATGTTTTGTAGAAGATTCATAAGTTTACGGAAGAAACCTAGGATCCCAAATATATACTGAAATAATAGTTCAAAAATATTAAATAATCAAGGTAATAAGATTTCAAAGATCAAATTATTTTAGTAGTGATTGAATGTAACACCCCACAAATTTAGTATATATTTCCTTTTGAATAATTCCTATAGGTTATGATGCACAAAACCCCAAACAAGTGAACAATAATTTATTTCATTATGGTATAATTAAAAAAAGTTAAATTCATTATGAGAAAAATAAATTTACATAATTTGTAAAATTTCATAAGGAATGAAACCCTAGGAAAATAAAATTACTCAAAGGTTGAAATTATAATCATCATGATATTTCATAAAGATAATACCATACAAGTTACCTATATAAGGAATACACTACATTAGTAATATTATTTACATTTTATCATAGAATTTTGAGAACATGATGAATGATTGAAGAAAGTTATGTATGGATATATAAAAGACTGTAATATGGATATTATATATATAATAGATAAATATATGGTCATTGGACATGTGTTGTTAGATATATCGTAATTGGATATAATTTCATTATATATATCTATATTTAATAAGAAAATTTATTATTTGAAAATGTTATTAACAAAATAAAAAAAATATATTTCAAAAATAAAAACTCAATATATAATAAAAAAACTTTATAATAATGAATTAAAATGATATATTACAAAAAATGATTTTAATTCATTATATCTTATTTGTCTTATTATTTAAATAATTAATATTTTAATGAATTATATTATGTTTTTATAAAATTTAAATATATATTATAGATGTAATGGATTGATAAATTTCTTGTTTATTAGAAAAATAACTAATTTCATTGGGATGTGATTAAAATAATTTAATACTAAAAGTGATATTTTTTTTGATGAATTGTATTATCCTACATGTTCTATATTTTTTGTAATTATAAACTAAATTGATAACATTTAATATATAAATCTAACAAAATTTAATGTTTTAGTTTATAAATAACTAGGTTAACCTCCAATTAAGTAGTAATTGATATGATACATGATTAATAACACTTATTATTTAAAAGTTATTTTTCTAAAAATGTAGTTGTTTATATTTTCATTTCGAAGTTTAATTTATCACATTTGGTAATTTAATTAGAATAAATGGATTATAAATGTGGAGTAAATTTTTTTAAAATTGGGTATAATGGTCAACTAATTTTTTGGAATAAAAATATATTATGATGTTAATAATTGGGTTACCCTAGTAAATGTAAAATGAGGTAACAAGAGAAAATTAAATGGTAAAGACCAGAAATATCATCTATATTAAATATAAATGATGGGATGAGGCTATGGTCAACCTCCGATCACTACACCATCTATTATTTATTATTTTTATCCATTTAACATTAAAATAAGGGATTTATCATACATAATAAAGTAGTTATTAACTAAAATTCCAACTAAGATCAACTATAAAAGGACCCATACTCTCCACTTTAACCAACACATGTCCATTAGTTTCCACTTGAAACCATACCCAAATTATATCTCTAAAAGTCTACTATAACATACGGGAACCTCAAGTGTAAATAATACATTGTTATGGGTTTCTGCAAATTAAGGGAAATTTCTATTTTCGTCCAATGGCATGGGGATTTTTTGAGAATTGGGATTAATTTCAAGATTTTTGGGTTTGAAACATCTAAATTTGATCTGTTTATTTGTGTTTCTAGGTGAAAATGATTTTCTAGGATATCTAATGAATACAAGTGAAGGTTATAGTTGTCCTTTCTTTGAGTTTCTACTATAGAAGTACCATCATACCATGATGGGTCAAGGATATGTCATAGTGAGGGTTAAATCGAAGTGTCACACTATAACCATGGTGGGAAACACAACCTAAGTAGACCATGTAGTAACAACTGTATTAAATAACATGGTGTGTTTTTATGAGGTTTTTTCTAAGGTAAAAAACATTAATAAAGGTCATGTTATTGACTAGGGTGTTACACTATAGAAATGATGCTTTTTTATTAATCCAAATGACACAATAACATTGAAATATTTTTTTTGGAATAATAGTTAAACTATTACGGATGGATTCACATCCTAACCTTAACATTAACATTGTTTAACAGGACATTAACATATTACCATTATAAAGTACTATTAGTAAATGTTGGTTAAATCTAGACCCTTTAAGTCACATCATAGAGCTTGGTCATTGGGAAGAATCCCAGTATGATGGGGGAGTGTCAATCCAGGAAGCGTAAATGTCAGGAATTTTTTCCCTGAATCGAGTATGGGTGAAACACCATTACAAAACGGATTAGTCCATGATGGTGACTTTCTAAAGGTCAGAAACTCTACTTCGGACCAATCATTTGATGACCTAGAAGATATAATCCATGATGTGACCTAGATATCTATACAATGGTCTGATCAAGCAGTCTACAAAAAAAACTACAAATAGACTTTTTTAAGGAGTATTATAGAATATTTTGGGGTTTAAATCTAAATCCCATTTAATATTTTATAATTTTATGATGTGCATGCTGGGGAAGGCCCCTATTCCCTTATATATTCATCCGATCAATTCAATATTAGACAAATATTTTTTTTAATTTTCCATCACTTGTATTAAGGATTTGATTTATCCTCCTACCCATCAAGTTTTCCCTCCTTCTATTTATAAATTACTTGTTCTCCCAAATAGGATTTTAGAGTGATTAATCTAATAGAGCATAGTGTAATAATCCATTATCCAGAGGATTTTGTGTTCATGTTTAATGGGAGGTCTTAGAATGAGGTGTTCATTCCACCATTAATTAATATATTTTTATATGTAACTAATTAGAGTTATTTATGGATTCAGGTCAATTGGGTGAAATTTATTATTATTTTGAGATAATAAATTTTAGGATTTTGTAATCTAAATGTATATAATGATACTAGGGGTGATTTATATCCAATTTCATAAGGTTTTAGTTGTGAGGAATTTAGAGGTTAGTAACACCTTAGATATGAAAAATAATTTATTTATGAAATTAATAACTAAATATCATTAAGTTTGATATGAAAATTAATTATAATAGGATATAATTATTTTTAACGGTTTTACATAATTTCTAAGATTCATGTTGTTGGGTACTGGTCAGTTAGGCCCATACAAT
The DNA here is from genome assembly GCA_963277665.1 of Viscum album. Lineage (NCBI taxonomy): Eukaryota > Viridiplantae > Streptophyta > Magnoliopsida > Santalales > Viscaceae > Viscum > Viscum album. The sequence continues at coordinate 642,508,880 of OY728123.1, forward strand.
CTTAGGAAATGGTGATCATGATTTCTTAAAAAATATAAATATGAATGAGGATGATAGTACATAAACATTTCATTATGGTTTATATTTTTGGTATTTACATGTGATATTTGGTATCAACACCTTTTTATGGTAAGATAGTATTTATAAATGAATTATTTCCTTTAAATTCCCCTGAAATGAATTGCAGTGTTTTATACAATGGTGGATCCTAGAACACTAGTTTGATACGAAAATATCATACGGTCGAGGGATTGATTTTAAATTTGTTCTATGTGATGGATGGGCACCATAAAGGTATAAATTCAATGAGTGAATATATTGGATTGTTAGTAGGTTAATATATCTCCCTATTATTTGGTGTGAGTGATGATTTTTAGATGTTTAGTTTAGGGTTATTACATAGAAAGGATTTATAAATAGGTTGGATGTGAAAGTATCATTCTTGTTTAACCATAGAAGTGAGATGGGTTTTATTCCATCTCTCATGTGTGGTATTAGTATTTCATTTCTAGGATGGATGATTATACCATGATGTGGGAATTAATTGGTTTCAATATATTATTCCCTATGTGATAGGTTTTTACCCTAGAGTAGGGTATGATACATTGGAACTAGTGAGGGGTGTATAAATCAATATGTGGCTAAGAGGACCAGTTTTTGTGATCCGATATTCTATTATATTTCATGACTATTAGTATATGAGATATCTCAATGCTAGAGTTTATTATGATTATAAGAATTTATATAGGTGAGTGGACAACCATGTTTATTTGTTTCAAGTTTGGGATAGTGGATGACCTATGTTACTATGATATTTGATTGTTCTAGGTGGCATTCAGCCGCTCACGAATTGTTATTCTGGTAAGTATTCCATAGTAGGATGTGAAACCTAGGTGTATTCCATATTATGTTCAATGGTAGAATAATCCCCTACGTGTATGCCTATGAGAAATCATGATGTGGGGTGCCCCTCCTACCAGGGGTCTTATAATGAGATATTTTTTGGAGGGGTGTTATTCCTCTATGGGTGTATGATTATGAGATGATCATGGGTAGGTTGTAATTCCCCTGGGTGCATGATTACGAGATATTCTGAGTTGGGGAACCATTCACCTTTGAGTGTGTAATGTTTGATATTTTGGGGTGGGGTGTCATTCCACCTTGGAATAAAAGAAATTTATTAATAATGTTTCGGTGATGGAGGTTGTCCTTGGGTGTATGATAAGTGATAGTCTAGGTTGGGATGCATCCCCCTGGGTGATAGTACTATGATTTGATTCCCCCTGATTGTATTCTATGGGATACTTTTGGGGGGAGATGTGCCCCCCATGTGTATGAAATTATACAACGGTTCAATGGAAGGCCATGGTTCTGTATTGGTATATATTTTGGGTCTAAACATGGTTCCCCATTCCTATTAATATACTATCCCCAGATACAATAGGGAATTTTTTGAATATGGCGCAATTGACCTTCGGTGTCACCATAGAACTGAATTGTTATCTATAATTTATATATTGTGTATTCCTTATTTATTTTAATATTATGATCATATCAGATTATTTATATAGTAAATATATTGGTTGTATAAGTAAAACCACTAGTGGTGGCCTACTATGTTTTACTCACACCCTTATCAGGTGAATTTGATACATTAGTATCTGACCATACTTCATGATCATAGGTATAGGTTTGGTAGTGTCCCTCTATTGATTTGGTCAGCTGGATAGTTGGATAGATTTAGATGATGGGAAATGGTGGGGTCTTAGGAACATGTTTCAGTTTTCTATTTTTTTATTTGGGTCAAGTTGTTTAAAATTTTTCCAAATAATATCCTTTTAATCTTTCCCAAAATCTTGTTAAATTATAAATAGTTCATTTTCTAAAAGCTTTGGATTACAATTTATTTATAGAGGATTTGTTTGTTTCATTTATTTTTTACTATTCATATTATGTCATAGAAATATTATTATATTTCTAAATTATTTATCACTAGGATATGATGATATAATCTACCTATAGTATCAGTTTAGATAGTCACTCTAATTCAAAAACTAATAGAAAAATTGGAATCATTCTTGAGGTCACATAACAAACGGTTCTGATTACATTATATTGAGATAGGCTTGGAAATAAAAAAATCGGCATCTGAAAATTATATTTTATATGACACTATTGATAATATGGTAAATTGAATATAATGAAATTCAGAATTTAGATGAATGCTATGTTATATTACAGAGTGTGAAATGCATGAGCTGAAGACAATGGTAGCAGGTAGTTTAGATTTTTATTCTTTAATTTTGTTGTTACTATTAAATTGATGTTTTTTAATATGGTTTGTGTGCTAATGATTTCTGAATTCTATTTTTTCACTTCCCACTGGTTGGAAAATAGGATTTTACATGTAACATATGATTCACATTAGTTCAAATGAAATATTCATTTTTGTTTCTAATTGGAACACCAGTTATGGAAAAAATAGGCTTGGATACATAAAATATCAACAGTAACCTATATTGTGATTTCCCAAATAGATTCTTGGTGATATTATACCAAAACAAAACAAATGTATTTTTGTTTCTATATCTTATTCACTATTCATTTTTATGTGGTACTAGTTAAATAAAATATCTTTCGAAAAATATAATGTGTTTCCCACTATAATTTTTAAATGGAATTAAATTCCACCAAACCAAGGTTAAGTAATACTTGAAATGAATCATCATATTGTGATACAGTTATTTAAGAACATGGTTTTGATCTTGATTCTTGAGGGGATAGTATGGTGTGTAGATTCATGGAGAGGATTATTACCCTATAGTGTGTGGTTTTGTTGAATATGATAGTCTTGATATATTTATATATGAGAAACATATATAGGGTGTTATTGTATATGTTTTTTCTTGTGATATCTAAAATCAATTTCTGGATATTTGTCGTTGAGTTGTGACCAATATGGGATCTAAACTATAAAATATGTTTAAGATACCAGTGATGCTGATATGTAACATGATATTCTTGTGAGTTTTGTGTTTTAATTACATTTAAGGTAACCTTCTTATTATATTTAGAGATATTTTTTGATATATAAGGGTAACTTGGGAGAGAGGTTCTGTATGTCTTAATATTCCATTCAGAGACAAATGCATGGGTGGATTTGTTTGGATATTGGATATATCATTGGAGGTTCTTTAAAGTTTGTGATATGGAAATAGAAATTTTATAGTTATTTTATATGTGAAATAAAAGGTATTTCTTCAATGATTTTGAGTCTAAAATCAATGGGAGGTATATTTAGTTGTTTAATTTGGAATGTGATCCTGGAATTGATGACATGAACAAGTGCGTAATGAGTGATATCAATTGGATTTGGCATGTGATCCTTTGATTTATGGTTGATCCCTTGAGCTATCTCGAGTCAAATTGTATGCAAATGCAGCACCAGGGTGTAAAAGTCATTTTGTATGCTTTGTTGCGCGGATGTTCATATTGATAATCACTCACTATGGGTTGATAGATAATTTTTTTGTTTAACCTGTGTGGTATACGCATGGATTTAACCAAATAATATCCTATGGTAGTAAATATTGGTGTTTGATTTTGAATTATTAGACATGGAAGAAATATGGTATATTTAAAGAATATATTTTAGAACATCTATGTGATAAAGTGATGGAGTTGTACAGTATTTGTGATTCCTAGGGCGCGTTCATGATGATGGATTGGATAACATGGTGTTTTTCTGTGGTTCCATTCATGTTTGCTATAATGGAGTATAGGAATCCTCATTTTTACTTAATCTATAGAGTTATTTCATTTGGTTTTTATGGTTTTGGTGGATTATCATGCAAGGATGGTGATCTGAAATGAGGTGGTGGTAGAAAATTATGAGAAATAATTTCACGATGGAGGATTATAAAAAAGGTTTTGGACTTGATATTAGGAATTATGTGAGTCATAGAATGTTTTTCTTTAATTTATAACCATGTGTCATTTGACAATTAGGAAATGGTGATTTGGGATATGAATTTTGGGTGAGATGAGGTTTTTGTGGTATGATGATGCATTGACTAAGGGGTCCTGATAATACTGATATTTCATGAACACTATATCATATAAATTGTAATATATAATATATTATAATGATTAAAGTTATTCCATGGTCATTGGGACTTATTAAATATTGTGTTTTTGAATTCCAGGGTGTGATAGAAATGTAATAAAAAACATGAATTGACTATGATATCTTCAAAACCGAGATGATTATGAGTTTCTATAGGGAATATGTGGGGATGTATAATGATGTAATGTAAGAGTCATGTGATACTAATAATGGTTATAGATATTTATTTTACTTTTTTGGAGATATTTGTTTAAAGTTGGTAAATTAGTGTAACTGCATAGTGGTTTTATAGAAAAGAGTCATTTTATTAAAGATTAGATAAATTCATCGGATGTGAACATGTTCGATATAATATCATCAGGTGTCAGGATTGTTAGTATTCAATTGGAGGTGGATTTTAGATGGGATTATTCTTTTGGATTGACGATAAGGATAGCCTTATAGTGTGGAGTACACCATAGATGATCATAATGTGTAGTGGATGTTTTGAATAGTCTCTCATAAATATATCTAGTGATGTGTTGGCTACCCCAAAGGGTTCCCTTTACCCCTATGGGGATAATAAAATTTATTAATTAATTTTAAAACTCAAACTACATGAAAATATAATTAAAAATAGTTATTTAGGAGTCTGAGATCAAATGCTTCAGATGATTTTGAAAATAAAAAGGATAAATTAAGAATGATTGATTACATTTGAATGAGAAATATGGAGAAGAATAACTAGTTTTAAATGCAATGGAAAACCTCCATTCTCATTTAGTAATTATTATTTTCATGTTCTAGTGAATAAAAAATTCATCACATTTAGATATGTTGTTTCTGAAATTGAATCTATTTAAACCCTAGGTCCTGGTGATGCCTATCAAATTTATTAGTTTTCCCTTGTAATATGGTCATTTCCATCATTTTAAATAATTAATTCAGTGATTCATATTTATTTTTTCCATAATTAAGTATATCTTCACAATATTCTTCCTTAATTTAGGTTAATTAGTCATGTATTTTATTAGTATTCTCAACTTTGTTAAAAATGGTGATGGTTGAATAATGGAAAATGTTGAATTATGACATAATTAAAAAATAACAACAAATAAAAATAAATAAATAACATACAACTAGGACAATCCCAATACAATTATTTCTCTCATCACATGAGATCATTTTCCACACATTGTTTTTCAAGAGTGAGTGAATAATGGGGGGTAATAAAAGAAAATAATTCCATTAATAATGGTGGATCATTCTAGTAGATGGTTTTAAAATTTTGATACAATAAAGCCATTCTTCATAGATATCATTTTTAGATAACTACCCACGCCTTGCATTTTTAGTCATTAATCCCCCTGGTTGTCTAAAAACTAATAAATTCTGCCAATTTATATGGATTATTCAACTGTAGTAGTTACATAGAATTTAAAGGTGACACCCAATCAAAGATTACCAAAAATAAGAGCTTTATTGATTTATTCACAATCATTCACGATGTGATCCTTAGTTCCACACCAAGAAATATTAAGTATTCACTTCCAACATTGTGAATCACGACATAATTAATATTATTAGGATTAGTATTTTCAATGAATGAATTGTTTTTCGCACCCTGAATCTTCTTGTCCTCATCTACTTCACATGTTTTCACCTTAACCCTTTACTTCGAACCATAAAATCCTTCCTTGACTTTATCACAACATAAATAAACTTCTCATAATGTGGTTGTTTATTAGTTTTTCTACATTTTCCCTTAAATAAAAATTGAGAAAAACCTGAAACAAATGAATAAAACAATAAATCAATAAAAACATTAAATCAATTTATTTTCAAAAAATAATTGTGTTAAAATTTTAAACATGTACACATGAAATTCCTTTATCAAATTCCACCCACCCCCACATATACTCATGCTTTTCCTTAATTATGATATCACACATATTATAAAGGAAACTCACCTGACCATGATTTAAAAATAAATTCCAATAAAATAAATTTATTTAATGAGTAATTAAATGTTTAAGAATAAAATAATAAAATTCCATCGATTCCTCAGTTTTAAAATAAATAATTCAACATTGTATTATAATTTAACTATATTGACATAACCATGTCTATTATTTATTCAATTAATATTCTCAAAATCATTATCATTGTGAATGAAACATTCGATTTACCTCACAATTATTGTTCACACATCATGGATGGTAAAAATTTAAATAGACAGGTGATCATACCAAAAGTCATGCAATTTACCGTTGGCATTAAATGAATCAACTTCACCCATCCCATAATGAAAAAATCCCATTTAATCATGAGTACATGATAGATTAGGATCCAATGAATCTGAGACTTTAGGTAAATTAGTTGAATTATGTAATAAGTTAATATATAAAAGATGGTAACCTCTTGGATACTTTACATTATAACCAATAAAAAACTCGATGAAAAATTCTCCCTTATAACGATGAAAACCCCCATTTTCCCAAAACACAATGTATGGTCATGAATCAATGACATAAATTGAGTGAAATACCCATTATATATATATATGATAGAATGTTTTTTAATGTCTCACATTAATTCCCAACCCCAAATGGTAAAAATAACTAGTCAAAAGAATTTGATTTGTGATCCACCATGGCCCAACCCATTTAATTTTTTATATTTTCCTTCAATTTGATGATATTATTTATTAAAAATGGTTTTTTGGAAACTTATAATGAATTAATAATCATGAACAATCTATAATACCCAAAAATTGTACCGTAATGCTAATTTGTTTCAGTATATTGATATCCCTTCACCATAGATTCATCTCCATCACGCATTTACCATGAAAATCATAACAAATACATTAGGAAGGTATAATATATGGTTGTCTAGAAGATATGAACTAATAATAATATTCTTGGATTCAACAGGTTTAATAAGGATTCATGTTTGGGTAGGTCCCTTTATAAGGGATAATCAAAAAATTCCCAAATAATTTTAAATTCGAATTTGTACAATAATATCTTAAACAATATACAGAGAAAGTTCTATAAGTAAGAAGGAATGAGTTTATCAAGAATTATAATAAAGTAAATAATTTGAAAAATATGTCTTCTAATATTTCTGAGGAATTTAATATATTGTTTTGAAAACTACTCAGGTAAATTAGCACAAAAAATAAAATCAATTAACAAAAACATCAAAAATTAGAGGAATGGAATGTTATAGAAATGTTTATTTACAAATGTTAATAAATATCCCAAAACCATGATTCATCAAATAAAAATATCCTTATATAAATTTAATTATTAATTCATAAGTTTTTATGATTTATTTTGTTGATAAAAATATTGGAAACATGCAATAATGATTATTTTAAGAAGTGTTTGTTTCCATGATCAATGACTAAAGGAAAAAAAATTTGGGGCTTACAATTTTTATTTAAACATCCTGAAATAAATATTATGGTGTATAAAATAATAAATATTTAAATTCATAATCCCATGTTTCTATGATGTTCTTTATCTTGTGGAAACCAATTTTTACCCCATTCAGTCCTAAAAAATTGAAATACTATTATGAAATTGCATTCCCATTTTATATAAAATATCGAAATATTTATAGGAGACTTACAAAAAAATAAAAATTACAAATTAAAAAATAGTCAAGATGTATATTTTATTTGTTTTATAACATCATTAGACTGAACCTACATTTTCAAATAAACTGATGTAGTATTTGAATGATTATAAAATAATCCTGATCCAAAAATCACCTTAGTAATTCCCTATCCACATATATGAGCCTCATTCGTTCTTCAAAAACAGATTCATTCGTTATTAGAATATAACCTTCTTGACCTCTATTAAAACAATCCACTATTTCTTTTTCGGTAATAAAATTAAAATTCTATGTCATTCACTATCCAACCCTATAGGAATTCTTAAATGTTTTTTGTTTCAACTATTACTTCATTATCATATATCTTGTCTATTTGCTTTGAAATTTTCTTCTTAAATTCTATTCTTATTCTTCATCAGAATATAACAATTTTTTCTTATTGAACAACAACCAACTAAAATTCATACCTTTAATCTTATTAAAAATTATCCCTGTTCACATAATAATTCTTCATTAGTTGAAATATATTAAAATAGATTTTCTCATTTCACATTCTCAAATACAAATCACCACTTGGTAAATTGATTGGTTCACTTTTAGTAAATATAAATAGTCTAGAAATAATTAGAGGTGTACCCTCCCCATCCATATCATGCATTAGAAATCACATGTTGAAGAAAAAATTATCAATTTTGATTTTAATTTCATTGATCATTCCAAATCGGAATTTCACTGAGGAATCTTCTAATTTATGTAATACTCTTATAGGATTTAGATCATCAAGTCATTGGTTACTGAAGGTGGTGTTTTATATTATATTGACTCCCACACATAAATCAAATAATATTTTTCTAAATTTGTTATACCAAATTGAAATAGGAATTTAAAAAAATATATATATTATTTCATTTTGGGTAGGTCCATTGAAACTATAGTTGAACACTCTCCTTTGAGAAGTATGATTCAAATTTATTCATTCATTCATTAGTTCATCTATAGATCTCTCATAATGTTTTTGAATGTTATAATGTTGTATAATACATATGGAAAATGAATATTAATTTTATTCTTTTAAAATTATTCATCCAATATACCACTTTGTGATTCGTGCATTTCATGATTCACTATCTCTGGAAATCGTTCTCATTTCATGAATGGTGGTGTTGGTTCCTCACATAATTTCAGCTGTTATTTTTTATTTACATTCATTCGTTTCTTCTTCATATCTTTATTTCTATTTCTTTCTCGATTCAAGATGGTCTTTGTATATTTTTTAAATTCTAATGGTGTTATTCCTAACTAATATTCATGGGTTCTTTTTTGGGTGGCTCGGTAATATTTCACTCTACCTCTCTCAGATTTATTCTAAAATATAACACAGTTGGAGATCTTGATTTAAAAAAAAATTAATTTTTTTACAATAATTTTTTTATTTTATATTTGATTTATGTGTGGTTGTGAAGCTTTCTATTCTCCCATCTATAGAGTGAATTTTGATCATGAGTACCTAACATCGATGTGATTTTTATTTTTATCCTTATTTTCTTAGATAAAATGAAAGATCTTATAATTGTTCTGGTATCCACCCTTCATTTTTTTGGATATTATTATCAACATAATTTTTATCAACGAAATAAATTCCTTACAACTTTTTGTGAGATGGTTTTCCTACCAATTTTTCTATCATGGGATCAATCTAGGCTACCATTCGTCCATTTTTTCCATAATATGTACTCCCACATTTATATTTCCTCAATTTCAGACTAAAAAATATTTATATCCGTTACAAAAAAGTTTATATATCCCACCATGTGATTTCATCATCAATGACCTACCCACTATGGAATCAACAATATACCTATTTTCTAATGATAAACCTTTTTAAAAATTTATATTTTAAGTCCATTTTTTATTCCATGATGAGGGAATTTTATAATTTTATTGTTATAAAATCACTAGTATTTTTAAATAGATTCATCATAAAATTGGTAAAAAAATTAAAATTTAGTATATGATGATCATAGATTTGTAAGGTGGGATAATATTTTCATGAAATTCAATAGCAACACACCCCATGTAGTTATGGAATGAGTTTGGAGGAATTAAATCAATTACGGTTCTTTCTATTTTAAGGATATATGTAATAATCAATTCCTTAAAACATGTATTGTGATATTATTGAATTTCAAAGTGTTTCATAGTTCGTGGATACATCTTATGTGAGCATTCATATCGTTGTGTGGAAATCCAAAAAATTATATTAAATTTTAGATCATTTGAATTATTAATGGTTTTATCATGAATTTATGTGAACTAACATGTGGTACAAGGATTTTATATTAAATACCCACTCCAATGGGTCATTAATAATCCATTAGTCTATGCATCATTGATGATCTATGTGGTATCATGTCATGAATTTCTTATGAACCCATACCTTCTTCTTTATTTATTTGTTTCGTTGAAATTATTCTCTCCAACTCACGATCATATGTTAAATAAAATGCATTTCATTCACCGTGATAGTTTTAGTAATGCATTGATGTATTTTTTTGGACCCATTGCATAATAAGACAATGTATAAAATAAATAATTACAATAAAAACCATTCGATTAAATCATAAATAACATTTTCATTATCAGAAAACTTCCTTGAAAAGAGTTCCCAAAATTTAACCAACCTAGAACGAATCATTATTTCATAATAAGGTAGATCATATTTATTAATTAAATTTTAAACAAAAAATATGATTAAAAAATTTAATATACTAATTGGAAATTCCAAGGTTAAACCCTCAAACCAATTTTAAAAAAATTAAGGAAAATTTAAAATGTTTGATTGGATTTGAATGAGAATGTGATTTCATAAAGTAGTCTCTTAAAATAAAATTTATAAAACATTACATGTTTATTAATTTTAAAGATTATTTACTACTAGATTAATAATTAATCTCATTTATTTATGTTGTTTTGAAGATTGAATCTAAGTAAATACTTGATGTCATGACCTAACCTAAATGGGCTTGGGTTGCAACTACCCAAGCTCACCTCCAATAGACTACGATCTGGATTCTAGTTCATAAAAGGAATATCACGCATATGGGAGGTATTTTACTAATTTAAATGTTTCCTTGCACTGATAAAAACCTCAATACAATAGTACGTAGATAAAAAACTAGAAACTAAAAAGAATGTAGACATCCATCCCAAACTAGAGTTTGATAGAAGTACTGAAAGCATAAATGATAAAACAAACACCCACCAAAAATAGAAAAAGTGTCCAACCTGATCAGAAGGAGGGTATCATTTTAAAATGAAACCATTGGAATGCTCCTCTATACAGCACTGATAAACACATTGCTCAGTCTCGCTCTATATGCTCTATCTGCCTCATGTCCTATGGTGACATCACTGAAAGGCATGTAGTCTGTACAAGACACAAAATGTGTATCCAGGACCATTGAAGGGGAGTATTAAAATACATAGTATGAACCCATAAAACCCAAAATAAAATCGTTAAACTGAAGGAAAACAGTCAAATTGGCCTACCCATTGATAACCCAAACTAGAGAGATACTTTATCTCAAGCCATCCATGGATATGCATGACTAATCAATTCAGTCCATAGGGGATGTAAACACATAAACATAAAAACACCGTAATGACTACTTGAATCTCCTAGATATACTCATCTTGGAGTTCAAGTCTCATGAGGTTCTTACCTTGTAGAAATCGACATGATTCTACAAAAGGTTCCAAATGTAACAAAAAACCCGAAGAACACAATCCCTATGATCACATATATCAAATGGAACCTGTTTGATAGATACACTCAATTGGGAACAACTCACTAGGTTAATCTCAAGTTCCTAGTAGTATAGGTCCATTCATAGCTACACTACACCCTGATTAAGGTTATAAGAAACCAAGTGGAGAGGCTCACCCCTCACCATTGCAGAGAGTTGAGGGAGAACATCTCTAGAAAATGAACCACGTACATCCTCTCTAATAAGAGATAAAGGAGGGACCCTTCACTCACTAATTATCTATACTCAAGGGATTACTTTTTTCTGACTCATCCAAAAACCCTCTTTCTCTCCTGCCTGGAGTGGCCAACCCCTCAATCAATTGAGGGAGAACTAACTCCTGACCATGTATTTCATGTAATTGTTGGATGGTAATTCCCCTTTTAATAATACTCAATAAATGAGGGAGATCTAACTCCAATGGAGGACTCACACTCGACTACCACTCGAAGATGGGGGAGCACTACTCCATGACTAAGGTACTTTACCCTAGTATGGAAAGGGACTAACACTCTATTAGAATGATTAATATTAGGACATGAACCCTATTACAACAGGGGGGTAATGACCCCATGAAACATTTCATGATCCCTAGTACTATAGAGAAGTAACAACTCTATTAGAAAAATACATATAGAGGATCCATGTCCTAGATCAATATGGTAGTTATAAATCCATGGATAGAGGAACTGCATCATAACATGAAGGTGGAGTACCAATTCTACCTATATGTCATAAATGGAGGATTCATGCCCTGACATGGAGTGGGATAACCTCTCCAAAAATAGAGAAACAACAGACCCATCCAACTTGTGACTTCTTACTCTATCTGGTAAACATTTATGGAGGGATCACACCCTAACATAGTAGGGGTGGATTGTTTACAACCTCAAAAATGATGGAGGGTACCCCACTATGATTCCCCAAACCCATGCTTTCAGATTCAGAACAAAAGCATGTTGTTTATTTTTCTAATTAAAACTAAATAACACACCAAGAATTTACACTATATGAACTTTTGAGTTCTAGTTTTTTCACAATGAGATATATACATTACAATTTATCAAAACAGTACAAAATAAAATAATATAATTTTTTTTTTACTCTTTGGTGACTCTTCCTTAAAAATACACATAATAAATAAATTCAAATAAACTTATAAAAAAATTTAAACACATGGAATGCATTTATTTTACATTTAAGGGGTTTTAAATTAATTGTTAAATTAGTTTAAAATATTTAATTTTCTAAAAAAAGATAAATCAAAATAGGTTTTGAAAACAGTGAAAAAAATAATATAATATAATTTTTCGAAAAATTAAATTCCAATATAATTATTTATTGAAATAATTCATTTTTATACATATGGAAATAATAATTTTTATGGGTTAATCACGATACTCAGCATGCTATAATAAAACCATATGGCCAGTTATTCATATCGTAGAAGTAACATCATCCCCTAAAGGTCATATGTTCACTCCCCATACCACATTAATTCATCCAATAATCTAGTGCCATTAATTTTTGAAAACATTTTATTGGTCCTTCCACGGTCTCTCATAAGTGAAAAACCATTCCAAAAATATACAAAATTTATTTTCATTGAAGAAAATATTCATATAATAGCATAATAATTTTCAATATCATTTGGTAGAAACCCATACATTCGTAGGATAACTTTAATTTTAAGAATGTAATAAGAACAATACCATGGAAATTTTAAACAATTACATACATTAAATGCATAATATTTTATTGATATATTTAGATAATTCCCATATCTAAATTATGGGTGGAAAACAAGGATGTGAAGGGAAATTGTTTCACATGAAATGAAAAATTTTATTTATAAATTCCAAATAAAATTATACATTATATTAACATAAATTTATAACAATAATATTGACAGAAATTTAAATACAAATTTTAAAATATTTATACAAACAATAATAAAAATGGGTTTCTTTATTATTCTATATTATTGATCAAAATAAAATATCTAATATGTTACCGTAGATTCATTTTATAGGGGAAATTTAATTTTGAGGGTTTTTAAATAAATCAGTATCATATATATATATATATATTGAATTATTTAAATATATAGATGCTTGTAATTTATTAGAATTAATTTAATTTGAAGTAAAGATTTAAAAACAATTTAGAAACGTTGTTCTCTAAAACATAACATTGAAAAAAATTAAAATCCCTAAATTATAAATTTTAAAATACATATCTAAAACTATGAAAATATAATCACCCCTTACATAAAAATAATCAGAGGTTTTGTTGGTTGCAAGACATAAGGCAATAAAAAAAGAGGGTATAACTATAAGAAATAATTGGGGTGTTTCAAATTGTTTCAAATAAGACTTACATATATATATATATATATATATTATTTTTGAAGATTGTCGAGGAACATGAAAGCAGAATATGTGATCACATGATTTTCTATAGTTTATTTACATTTTCACATCATTCTTAATGTATTAGAATGATTTTCTTCGAGAATTAGGTCTCCCACTCAATTTTCACCTTTTCCATATTTTATCTTATTTTTTTGTCGTGTTTTCACATTTTTAATCTCATTTCTCCCTTCTATTTTTTTTATCTTATCTCACATTTTTTGTTTGTTTTTTTATTAGTATCTCTACACTTTTATTATTTTCCTTAGTGTATTTTATTTATTCCATTTTTCAATTCATTTTTTTTTGTAAGTCATGTCTTCTTATTTTTTGATCACTTTTAAAACATTTTTTATATCTCACTATTAGTATTTATTTATAAAATGAAACATATAATTGTCATATAAATTTTATCGTATATATATTCAATTAAATTAATATAATTTTTTATAAAACAATTTAAAATTCATATTATAAATAATAATAATTACATAATAATAATAATTATATTTATAATTTATAATAATTATTTTATATTAAAAACTTATATTACTTTATAATAATACAGATTTTAAATATTTGATAATAAATTACATTACCATTAATTAAAACATAACTTATAATATTATGATTAATTTTAAATTATTTAAATTTTATTCTTATAACTAATTTATATAATTTAACTATTTATAAAATATAAATCATTTTTAAGTGTCAACATAAAATCATCATAATTAAAAAAATTATTTAAAAAAAATTAAAACTGCATTTATAAATGAAGTACCTATAATTTAAATTATTATTTTAATATCAAATCATATAATAATTTATTATAACATAAAATTATAAAAAAAATTAAAATTTATGATAGAATAATTGATATGGTAATTTAATGTAATATTATATAAGTTTTAAATATTCATCATAACTAATAAATCAATGTTTTCTTTGATTGTTGATTAATCCATTTAATAAAATATTTATAAAAAGAAAAATAAGTATATAATTTCTTGGATTTAATATTCTTCCCCCCTTAAAAAAATGTTCCCACACAATTCGTTTGTCAGATGTAAGAAAATTAAAATTTCCATCATCAGAATTAAGAAAAAGTGGAACTGTTGAACTTCTTTTCGAAACATATTAGATAATTTCTACTCTCAAATGTCGTCTATACTATTTCTCAAATACCAACAGTGTAGCCCCAGACATGAACTTACATATTCAGCACATACTAATGTTGTGTCGTTTCTTATAAACTAAAACTAAAAAAACTAATCATTTACACTCTAGGACATTTTCTATTCTAGGTTTTGGGTAAATAGACACATACATTACAATTTAAAAAAAAAATACAAAAAACAATATTCTTCATGAGCACTTCCTCCTCCATGAAATACACATCACAAAGAAATTATACTAAACCAGTGAAAAATAAATTTTAAACATAGAATTAAATTTCTTAGTAAGGGGTTTCAAATTAATTTTTAAGAGCATTAATGTAATTCATTTTCTAAAAATTGATACATCAGAATATGTTTTGAAAACATTAAAAGTTAAATTAATTTTGAAAACCATTAATTTCTAAAGTAATAATATTTTGAAATAATTCATTGAATTTCTCTACTTGAAAATAATTATTTCTATCGGCCTAATCATGATACTATGTATGAGAAAATTAAACATTAATTCCACTTAGTTGTATCACATGTGAGACATCATCCCCTTGATTTCATTGTATTACTCATCATACCACATTAAATCATCAAATACTCTAGTGACATAAATTTTAGAATACATTTTAATTGTCGTGCCTTTCTCCCTCATAACACAAAAACAATTAAAAAGATCATACATAAATAATTTTCATTGATGAAAATATTCATACCGTAGAATATGCATTTTATAAATCATTTAGGAGAAACCCATACATTCACATGATCACTTTAATTTTAAAAATTTCATACACACAATTGCATTGAAATTTAAATCCATTACATAAAATAAATTCATAAAATGTCTATGACTTATTTAGATGATTGTCATATCTAAATCATGAGTTACATACATGGATTTGAATGGACATTTTCACTTTAAATGATAATTTTTATTTTGAAATTTAACAAAAAATGATAAATTTAATATCAAAATAAAATTAAACACTCCATTTTAATTTTTATGTCAAACAATAAAAAAACATAGGTTTGTAATTGTTTTATATTACAGATCAAAATAAAATTTATAATATGTGACCATAGTTTGGGTTTACAAGACCAATTATCTTTTATTGGATTTAAATTGAATCATAATATATATATATTGAGTTATTTTAATGTATTGATATTTGGATTTTCTTAGAAGGAATATATTTCAAAATAAATATTTGAAAAGAAATAATAAAATATTTATTAAAAACACAACCTTGAAATATAAATTAAATTCTAAAATGAATATATAAAATTTTGAAAAATAGGTCATCTCTTACTAGAAATGAATTAGTGGGTTTTTAGCAGCTGGACACCAAGAATGAATGAAAGAGGACTTAACATTCAGAAACATTTCATGTGTTACATGGTGTGAAAAATGAGAGCCATAGACACACACATCCATATATATATATATATATATATGTTATTTTTAAATCATTTTGTGGAAAATGAAAGTGAAATAGGTGATACTATAATTTTATATAATTCATCGAATTTGACACAACACACCTAATTATAGACATGATAATCTTTATATGTTGGGGGCTCCCACTTGTTTTTCACCTTTCCATTTTTTTACTTATTTTTTTAATTAATCACATTTTCCATTTTCATCTCATATCTCTTTTATTTTTTATCATATCTCATTTTTTGTTTTGTTTTTTATATTTTTTTTTGTTTCCCTTTTTAAAAAGATTTTATTTAGAATTTTTTTCAAACAATTCTGATTCCTTTTTTTAATAATTTTTAACTTTCTTTGTAAGTCACAATTTCATTTTTTGCACTTTTTTTATATCTTATTATCCTTCATTTTTTTGATAAAATAAAGAAAATAATTTTCGTATAAATTTCGAAATATATATATCTATATATAATATAATATTTTTTTAATAAAAAAAGTAAAATTTATATTTTAAATCATAATAATTTAATAATTTTAATAATTATACATTTAATTAAAAATAATTAGTTTATATTTAAAAAATTATATTTCCTTATAAAAAAATAATTTAAATATTTGATAATTAATTATATTACTTCTACTAAAAACATAAGTTATAATATTATTTGTAGTTTTAAATTATATGAAAATTGTTATAATTTTCTTATATAAATTTTCTCTTTAAAAAATATGAATCATTTTAAAGGGTTATATTATAATTCTCATACTTTTTAAATATAAAATATTAATTTAAAACAAATAAAACTACATTTATAAAATTATTATTTAAAATTTAAAATATAAATTTTATATCAAATATTATATCAATTTATTATAACATAACATGTGATAACAATATATTTTATAAAACCATAATTGATGAGGTAATTTAAATTAATATTATATAATTGTTACATTTTAAACATGGCTAATAAATAAATTTTTATTTTCATTATAAATTAATAAATTTAATAATATATTTAAATGAGGAAAAATTAACGTATAATTTCAAGGGTATTATAGACACACATATACATCATGTGATTACCAACACGTGATGAACTACATCATAGGTATTCAACCAGTTCCCACGACGTGGGGAGTCACATCTCCACAATAAAAGTTGGGTAAGAGATAAACCATGCCCTAATACGAAAGGGGAGAACTAGTCCCAACATATCTTTCTAAAAACCACATTGATCTTCATCATCAGTCAAGCCCTACTGAAAGGGTAATCAAACTTATCATTGCTCGAATCTCAACAAAACCATGGGTAGGGGACCTGTTACAAGATACAACATTGGATCATTGATCTACCTTATTAAAGAGTTTTGGAGATCGACATCCTAAAGAGAAATTTGGTGGGTATTGATGCCGATGTCAATTGAGTGATCCACCATGATCACATCACAAGGTTATGGACCACTTCTATAGAATCATGCTCAAAATGCACCACATCGTATCTCTCAAGTCACTATAGAGGACACCATCAAGTTCTACAAGGAAAAAACAATTAGTATAGGATACTTTCAATCTTGAATCTGAGTTCCAGGGAAATAGATACATTAGGTGAAAAGAACTCAATAATATCTCAAATGTGTACACAACATGCACTAGGGTACACATAACATGTGAACCCACCTAATCATCTGGACTTGTATCTTGTTCACACCGCATGGATTTTCAATGTAGGCATACATAGTTTGTACATCCCATAAATACCATTCCCTACATATTTTGGCCTCATAGCCATGTTCTTCCTCCACATGGTCCAGCCAGTTGTGTCCCTCACACACTATTTCCACCATACTACACGGTGTGTTCATGCTAAAATACAACTTGGAAATATTAATTTCTTCTATACATGACTAGAACCTTGTGTCCTTGTGTTTTGGTCATAAAGCTCTATATGGAAATTTACTTTTAAACTGCTACCCTATCCTTGTCCTCTTTCCATTTGACAAGGAATCCCTACACACTGTGTAACATCAGTACAAGGCATGTAGACTCTAGAGTAATATTCTCCAAAAAGAAATAAAAAACATCATGTCTCTATAAACTACACACCTTATAGATGGTAATTCCAATCAGGAATTACCCAATGTGTCAACCGATTAACCCTAGTTTCCTAGAAAACAATAGATTAGCCTACAATTGATAACAAGAAATTTCAATAGCACTCTACAACTAGAAAACAATGTATAACAATGCGTATCATGACAAAAACTCAAATCTGCCAACCTCATGGGTGAAAAGTCAAAGATTTTGGTGTAGAATGACACCCAGATTGTGTTTCTTCTTAATCTGATGATGATCAAAGCCAATAATGGATATCAACATCACCTCACCACATAGATTTTGACATGTTTCATCCATCTGCCAAAGGGTAAAGAGATAAGAGCACCTCTCCTTGATTTGTGAACCCAAAATGTGGTAGGGGTAATTTTAGGTTAATTTATTAATTAATAATCTCACAACATAACACTTTTCCAACTCATCTAGATTGAACACCAGATGATATCAAAAATTATTCCATGAATAGGGTAAAAATGATGATCTAAACTCAATCAGGGTCTCAAAAATCCAATACGAGACACCATTTATAGTAATTCCATGTTTCAAGAGAAATTATGTGTGGGTGATAAAATATATATAATAATTTTTATATCAATTACCCAAGGTTATCCAGTCCCCATAATCCTGCACTAACTTAGTTCTTGACTTCCAAAATATTATTATAAATATTATGATGTCTTACTATTCAAAATAAGAGTCACTAAAATATCCCCACCTTAAGGATTTTCCACCTAAAAAATTGAAATCATAGGAACATTGGAAAGATACTATTGTCTCTACTAGAACTCCAATGCATGTTAGGTCCACTAGGGTTCTTATGTTACTTAGAAGCACACACCATGGGGAACCATTAAGTACAAATCACATTCACACCATTATCCAACCAAACCAATGTCGTTGAAAAATCCTCACATGTCTTCTTATCTTTGAAAGGTGGAAATCACCAAGCACCATGGTTCATCTGTAGTCATAGGGTCTTGTGGAACACCACCTCGCTAGCATAACATAGATACTAAAATAACCCAACCATTCAATTCCATCTATGGATTAATAAGACCACAACATCCTCCAGAGTATTCTATTAAAAATTATATCAGAAAACCAAGGGTTCCAAAAAACATTACATGGTATCCCTAGTGTAAACACATGGTCTTATAGGGATCTTCATCTGAGAACCTCTAGTTATAACACAACTCACCAAAAAATATCCACTTAAACATGCACTAGTGACATCCTTGATGAGTATAGATGGTAAGAAAACCAATCCCCACTATAGACACATTATAGGGGATAATTATACCACTATTAATATATTCTAGGAAAGGATATCCTTCCACCAGTGTAGTCAAGCATAAGGGTCAAGCATAAAATATGAACTAGAAAACCAAGGACCATCCTCGACACTCCATCTCCCAACCCTA
Organism: Viscum album; assembly: GCA_963277665.1. Classification (NCBI taxonomy): domain Eukaryota; kingdom Viridiplantae; phylum Streptophyta; class Magnoliopsida; order Santalales; family Viscaceae; genus Viscum; species Viscum album. Next base: position 642,528,972 of record OY728123.1, read on the forward strand.
ACATAAACCCACATGTTTAAGGAACTCATCCACCACCGATCTACACTGTCTAGTATGGGCATCACTGACTCATATTCATGATTTTGATCACATCACAAAAAATGCTTCTCAGTGGGAAGTCATCCCTCTTACTCAGGAGTTTAAATCTAGGTCATACAATGCCACTTCCACATTGACCGTATCTGTCACACCCATCATGTTTAAATTATTTATTTTATCATTTTTATTTGGCATCAGGTAGTTCGGGTCAATACCTGACTTAAAATTTCAATGTTCTTATTTAAACAAATATTTTTTTGGCCTCCACTATGTCCATCACACTATTGTCGAAGGCGTGCGGCCTCGCGTGGGACGCCGCGCGACCTCACTCGGTTCACCGCACACCTCGATCGATGGTCAATTAATCAAATAAAATGGATTAATAATAAAGAAAAAAATTAACAGTGTGATGAAATAAAAATAACATAATATAAGAGTTTTTTTAAGATAATAATAATAATAATATGGTTTTTCAGGGATATTATAATAATTATTATTATCATTAGTGATGTATTTTTTTTTATTTTAGTACCATCAATTGAGTTTTATTATTTTCATTATTACTCCCATCATTATACATATTTTAGTTTATTATTATTATTATTATTATTATTATTATGAGTGTTTTGGGTTTTGTGCCACAGAACGCACGAGCAGGGAATGGTTTTGAGACCACATGGTCTGCCCGGCTTTTGAAAAAAATGAGTTAAAACATAAGGGAATTAAAAAATGAAGATGAGTAACAAAATAGAAATGAAATGGGAATTTAAGAAGCTTTAATTATAATAATGATAATAATATTTGAGAGTTTATTATTATTAATTAAGACTATAAAATTTATTAAGTTGTTATTAATATTGTAATACTCATTATTATTATTAAGGTTTTAGTTTAATAATAATATTATTATAAATATTGATATTATTATTGGTTATATATATATATATTTTCATTGTTTTATTTTTTTATTTTCCTTTTGGGTAGGGTTTGGACCCCCCCCCTCCACACTTTTCTCCAGGTCGCGCCCCCCCCTAGACCCTGTCATGCCACACTGCTTCCCTCCATGGATTTCCGGTGGACTCCCCTTCCCACCCTCCTCTTTTGTTTCCACACAGTTGCCTCCATTTATTTTTCCCCTCCTACATCTGTTGTTTCCCCCAGATCCCAATCCTAGTCGTGCCGCATCCCTACTTCTCCCATAGACAGACCTCATTGCGCCTTACCCATAGCTAGTTGCGCACCCCCCATGGGCCAGACCACCTCGCGACTATTCAGCTAGTGCCTCCCTCACCCTCACACATCATCCACTGGCCTCCCAACTCCCGTTGCGACCACCACTTCCGCAACCTCTCTCCTCCCTGCTATCCTCAACCAGCATTTGCACTGACCCTTCATCCCTTGGCCAACCACTGTTCAGTGATCCAGCTCGTCGTGCTGCCCCGACCTCCCAACCATCCCCGTCATGCCTCTTACCTTTCAGCCAGCAGCCTCAGCAACTCCGGCTTCTTTTCGGTGACTGCCCCTCTGGTTAAGCCTCCCCTTTATTATTAATATTACTATTATTTTCTTTCTTTCTTATTTATTTTATTTTTTGTTTTCCAGCGGGTTTGGGATCATATTTTGAGGTTTAACAATTTATTTTTGGGTTCTATCTCCTTAGTTAGGCCCCCTATTTGATTCCTTGTGGTGCGAATGAGGTGCAGGTGAGATCTGTGTCATTCCCAGAAGGATCTTTATGTGAGGTAGGTGGTTCCACTTATAATAATTGTTTGATGAATTTATTTGCGTGTATAATTAATTCAGCGTATTATTTAATTAGTTTTCATGGTGTGAAGTGGTTTTATTTTATTCTCTTGATATCTCATATGCATTGATTTTTGATTAACGTGTTTATGTGATACTAGTGTGTTTTTCTGTGAAAACCCATGTCAAGCCAGTTTTTAGTGTTTTATAAATTGTTCACTTGGCATATGAGATCATGCAATGGATGCATAATAGTTTTTAGTATGACGTTAGTGTGCGTTTAATTCTAAGAAAGAGGTTTCAGTTTGTTTTGAAATAAGACCATTTGTTTCTTTATTGGGTTATTTTTTTTTATAAATTTTAAATTTTTTAATTAAATTATATTTGTGGTGTAAATAAAGTTTCATTAAGATTATGTCATGTGTTTGGTTCTAAAGTGGCATTTTAAATAAAACCAAATCTATCATTAATGAATGCATTATTGCATCGTTTGTTAACTCTTGTTTTAAACTACTCAAACCGTTTCTTTAATTTGTGTAAGTGGTGTGGATTGAACTCTAGATCTGGTGTTGTGTGTGTTGTGTTATGAAAGAGGGTTGGGTTGGTTTTGTGTGTAAATTCATGCTCTTATCTTCAAATTTTTTTATTAAAAATATTAAATGTTTTAGTAAATAGTTATTAAGGTTGCAACGTTGTTTTAATTGGTTGTGTAACTGATGCGGATTTTGTATTAAGATATGTTTAGTGTGTGACTTATTTCAAAATGGTATTTATATGTGTATGTGGTGGTTTGTTTAATGATAAGTGTTTTTTATTGCGGAAATGGTTTAATCGAGTATGTAACATATGGAGCTTGTTTTTTAAAAATATTTTGCTGTGCGTATGGTTTTAAAAGAGGGTTTTGGTGTGAAAATGGTGTTTTTTCATGAGTAAGTACCTTGTTGAGATTTTATGCATAAGTGTGACGTTTGACATGAACATGAAAATTTCTTGAGCACAAAGAGGGATGCCCGGGTAGCTAGGGGGTGAACTAGACTTGTGAGCTAGTGTTCCGGAGGTGACTCGACCCAGTTTCACTGGCATGACTGACGATTGCAACACTAACAAAACATGTTCCTTTCTGAGGGTCTTGGCCTTCTAAGCCATGTTTTCTAAGGGTCTTGGCCTTCTATGCCAGGTTTTCTGAGGGTCGTGGCCTTCTAAGCCACATTTCACTGAGACACTAAGTTCTAGGGACCCAAGCTATCTGATAACCATACGGAATCTCCCATATTATTTCTCATTGGTTACTTTACGCTCTTTAGTGTGACTCAATGGTTATTCTAAAAAGTAAGTGCATGTGTGTTTTAATTTATGTTTTTCCATTGAAAATTTTTTATTTAATTCTATTTTATTTACAGCTGTTTAAGCATTTACTTCCTTGCTTTAGTTAAAATTTCAAATGTATTTTTCATTTAATAATTATGTGTGGAACCTTTTTATTGGGTGACTTCCTACTTGGATCTTGTATAACACCCTACATACACCTTTGGGTGAATGTAGACCGTGTCCTTGTATATTCCAGGTTGAGACACCTTGCTTAGTGATGGTGGTTCTAGTTTCCGATGGTCATGAATTGGAGGTTGGTATTGGAAATTTACTTCTCTAAATTTTTTGTTGTTCAATTTGGGTTTTAGTTGAATTGTAAACATTAAACATGTTTATAGTTTAAAGGCATGTTTGGTTGTTTGTTTCTAGTTTCAGTTTATTTATATTTTTAGTTGTCTTTCTGTATTTTATTTCGGGTAAATCATTCCCATGTATTATTTTGATACCTGGGATCTTGTGCCTACCGGTGGGTATCGGGAACGCCCTTAGGGCCATGCCAAGGACCGGGTCAAGTGCCGGGTCGGATGGCGACCTGGCCTGGTTCGTGACAAAATTATATTAGAGGAGGTTTTCTCTCTTGGGTCGTTTTCATTTGAGATTGAGTCAGAGTATACCAAAATTATGGTTTTTAGAACTCATCATTCTAGCTATGAGCAATGTGCCTAGCCAGCACACCTCATTGCAGGAATCAGGATACCAACGTAAGTTGAGGTATGTGCAAGTCTTTGGTTCTTGCGGTTAATCTTGTCTTGTGGAAATGAAAAGGTAGTACGGATAGTGGTCCCAGTGAGCTCACAGGGTCTGGCAAGCCATGTGGAGCTGGGGACGTTGTCTTAGAATACCCACCATGGCAGTGGTGTGATTGGCGTATGGCCGCCAACGGTATTTTCCAGTCACCCACTGATACTAGTTTCTTTTTTCATCATTCCTCATTTCTTTGTTTTTGAGTTGTGGAAATTTGGGTTTTAAGTACAAATGATTTGGTCTTGGAAAATGTTTTGAATTGTAGCATTTTAAAAAGGGAATGATGTATGAGGTTTGGAAGGTGTGGGTTGAATATGTTGGTTTTGAGGAATGAAATGGTTTAGTTTTGATCCTTGGTGTTCTAATGGTAAACCACATGTAGGAGTGTATATGGAAAAAGAAAGGGTTAATGGCACGAGTGGATGAGTGCCTGGATGGATATGAGGTGGGTGCTAGTGTGGCACGAGAACATGCTTGTACAAGGCCCATGGGACCCCATTGGTGTTTGTGCAACCCACTAGCTTTGCTTATTTTCAAAATGTTATGTTAAAGGAAAATTTGGTGTCTTTAAATAACCAGTGATTGTGTGGTGTTCCCTTGTATTTTTGAAAGGTTGGATGTGAGGCGTTTTGAGAAGAGAATCCTTTTTGATTGATTTGTGTCTTAATTTTGAATTCTTGTTGGTCAGTATGTGTAAAAGAGTGTGGTTTATGGTCTCCTTGGAAAAGTGCTTCGAGAAGCCCTTGAAGTGGCTTCCCCTGCATGTTTAGCGCTCTCTTGCAATATATCTTGGCAATTTGACCAGTTTTATTGGGTCTGTGGTTTCCTTTCTTGACAATTGAACACCCCCATAAAGAGTTAACATGTGATTGAAGTGTATCCACATGCAATTCATCGTTGGTCGGCCCTTCAGTGGATCTGGGGATTCTCTTCTTGAATTCTATAATTGAACCCTCTCTCTTTTTTACAACTAAAAGGATCATCTCACAGTGGTATGTCAAATGCGAGTGGAGTTGAAGGGAGTTTCAATCTCTATTAGTTGTCTGAGTCATAGGGTATGAGGTTTGACACCGTTGTGTATAATGGTCCCCCTAGAAATGGTGAAAGGAATTCCAGCGGGGAAGGTTGAAGGTGGTTCAGAATTATCTGTGTTGACTGATGTCTTGAAATGATTTTAGTGCTTTCATTGCCTTCAAGGGTCATGTTTGGTGATGTCTTGTAGTGTGAGGTTTCTTTGATAGTCAAGGGTGATGTTTGAACTCATTAATTGTAATGTTCTGTTTGGAAACGGTGAAGGAGATTCCAGTGGGGAAATGTGGAAGCAGCCTAGAGTGGTTGGTGCGGGCCACTATTCTAAATGACCTTTGGTCCTTCATTGGTTTCATTTAAGAAAGGGTCTACGTTAGGCCTCTAGTGTGGTATACCCAGTCACATGGGAATGATACGGTCAATTGCAGGAATCACGTGTTGTTTACGACTCCGTTTGAAGTCTGTATCCATATAATGTTCCTCTCAACAGCAATGGTCATGTTTAGGTGACTATTTGTGGTTTTGTGTTCTCATTCAGTGCGACAAAGGGTGATGCGCTTGCACCATTTCAGGTCTTGTGTTGGTGAATGTTCCGTGTGTGATCACTTGGATGTCGTGGTGTTTTGTGTTTGCTGGTGTTTGTCTCGGTTGCAGTGTGGTTGCGTGTGACACCAAAAAGAGAAGCTCTGTTTGGGAGTCTTTAATACCTGGCTGCGAGGCAGGAGATCCCTCAAACATCAGGGCTCCAGCCATAGGCCTTGGAGTAAATTTGGCACATGTTCAAGAAACCCTGGAGTGTATGAGACCATGACTTTATTTCTATCATCTGTTTTGAAAGTAAAGGAATTTTAGATTGTTTTCTGTGGTTCTTTCGTTCCGAGAAAAATGTCTGGGTGCGTAAGTATTCTACGACTATGTGGAGGCGTGGTAATCTTGTTACCTTCATGTTCTCTTAGTTGCATTCCACTGAATATAACTTCTTTTGGTTGTCTGTATCAGAGTTTTTTGGGTAAATCGGTCTCAAATTTGAATAATTCTAATCCAGGGACGTGGAGATGTTGGTTCGTCTTGGGTCGTGGTTTTGATGCCCCAGTAGTTGGGCCCTCCCTCCCCGCCCCTAGTGGTGGGGTGTTTGGTCACTGTTGGGAAGTTTTCAAAGTTTAGTATCCTCTTTCAATTCTAATGGCGGGTAGACCCACAGTGGGTCTCGCACGAATGCCTCTGGAATGAATCGATTTTGGACTTTTCTTTAATGGAGGGAATCCCATTAAGACCTCCCTATGTCGGTTTTCCAGTCTCGTGTTGGGCGTTGGTAGGTTCTTAATGGTGGGGAGCCCCTCAGGCTTCCCAATGTTGACCTTTTTCTTATATTTCGAAAGATGGCTTGGTGATAAGTGATTAGAGTGTTCCTTGGACATGGTTCGGCCTTGTTTGTTCGTTATAGCCAAATGGCATGGGTTTCGTTTAATAGTGCTTTAGGTGTTTCAGTTTGTGAAGTTGGTTCTCGCGAGTGCAAGAGTCCCTATCCTTGATCAATCAACTGGAGGTGTTCTAGGTATTTAGGGTGGGTGACACATATCATAAAGTCATTTACGCGTTTCTTGAGGTAGTTATTTGGGTCACTTTCTCTGAGCAAGATGCTTTGTCCTCTTTTCACTTATTTTTCGTAGGGATATTTTTTTATCCTTTAGGGGGCATCGATTACTACTTCGGAGTTCAGCCTCAGTTGTGGATTTCTATGGACAGAAAGTGCTATGGTGGGGAGAATTATCACACCCTTCATGTTTAAATTATTTATTTTATCATTTTTATATGGAATCGTGTAGTTCGGGTAAAGACCCGACATAAAATTTCAAAGTTCTTATTTAAAAACCGAATTTTTTTTTCTCAACTGTGACCAGCACACTATGGTCGAAGGCATGCGGCCTCGCCTGGGACACTGCGCGACCTCGCTCGGTTCACCGCATGCCCTGCTCGATGGTCAATAAATCAAATAAAATGGATTAATAATAAAGCAATACATTTAATAGTGTGATGAAATAAAAATAAAAAAAATTAGTGTTTTTTATAATAATAATAATAATAATAATATGGTTAGTCCAAGATATTATTATTATTATTATTATTATCATTATTGATATAAATTTTTTATTATAGTACCATCAATTGAGTTTTATTATTTTTATTATTACTCCCATCATTATTCATATTTTATTATTATTAGTATTGTTATTATTATTATTATTATTATTATGAGTGTTTTGGGTTTTGCGTCAGTGAACGCATGGGTAGGGCATGGTTCTGAGACAGCACGGCCTGACTGGATTTTTAAAAAAATGAGTTAAAACATAAGGGAATAATAAAATGATTATGAGTAACAAAAAATAAAATAAATGGAAATTTAAGAATCTTTAATGATAATAATGATAATAATGTTTGAGAGTTTATTATTATTAATTAAGAATATAAAATTTATTATGTTTTTATTAATATTGTAATACTTATTATTATTGTTATTAAGGTTTTAGTTTAAGAATAATAATATTATAAATATTGATATTATTATTAGTTTTTATATATATTTTTTTCTTTGTTTTATTTTTCTTATTTTCCTTTTGGGTAGGGTCTGGACCCCCCCCCCCCCACCCTTTTCACCAGGATGCACCCCCTGGACCCTGTCGCCCCACACTCCTTCCCTCCATGGATGGCCAGTGGACTCCCCTTCCCCCCTCCACTTTGGTTGCCACACGGTCGCCTCCCTTTATTTTTCGCCTCCTACATCCGACGTTTCCCCCTTATCCCTATTCTGGTCACGTCGCATCCCTACCTCTCCCACAGATATACCTCATTGAGCCTTACCCATAGGCAGCTACACCCCCCCTTGGTCGGACCTCCTCGCGACTATTCAGTCAGTGCCTCCCTCACCCTCGCACATCGTCCGCTAGCCTCCCAGCTCCTATCATGACTGCCGCTGCCGCGGCCTCTCTCCTCCCTGCTGTCCTTGACCTATAGCTACACCACCCCTTCATCCCTTGGCAAACCACCATTCATCAATTCAGCTCGTCGTGTGGCCCTAGCCTCCCAACCAGCCCCGTACGCCTCTTACATTCCATCCAGTAGCCTCGCCGGGTCCAACTTCTTTCTGGCGACTACCCCTCCGGTTAATCCTTCCCATTATTATTAAAATTAATATTTTTTCATTATTTCTTATTTCTTTTATTTTTTGTTTTCCAGCGGGTTTGGGATATGATTTTGAGGTTTAACCATTTATTTTTGGGTTCCATCTCCTTGGTTAGGCGCCCTCTTTGATTATTTGTTGTGCGAATGTAGTGCAGGTGAGATCTGTGCAATTCCCAGAAGGATCTTCATGTGATGTAGGTGGTTCCAATTATAATTATTGATTGATGAATTTATCTGCATGTTTAATTAATTCAGCATATTATTTAATTAGTTTTTATGGTGTGAAGTGGTTTTGTTTTATTCCCTTGAGATATCATATGAATTGATTTGTGATTAATGTGTTTATGTGATACTAGTGTGATTTTCTGTGAAAACCCATGTCAAGACAGTTTTTAGTGTTTTATAAATTGTGCACATCGAATATTAGATCATGTAATGGATGCATAATATGTTTTAGTATGACGTTAGTGTGCCTTTGATTATAAAAATGAGGTTTGAGTGTGTTTTGGCATAAGACCATGTGGTTCTTTATTGGGTTGTTTTTTTATAAATTGTAAATTTTTTAATTAAATGATATTTGTGGTGAAAATCATGTTTTAATAAGATTATGTCATGTGTTTGGTTCTAAAGTGGCATTTTAAATAAAATCAAATGTATCATTAGTGAAAACATTATTTCATTGTTTGTTTAATCTTGTTTTAAACTACTCAAATGGTTTATTTAATTGGTGTAAGTGGTGGGAATTGAACTCATGATGTGGCATTGTGTGTGTTGGGTTACGAAAGAGGGCTGGGTTGGTTTTATAACAACCCTACTTTTATTACAAACTTAAACATGGTTTATTACATAAAACTCCACTTAATACAACAAGAAGATTGAGGGGTTTAGTGTCTTTGGGGATTAGGATCATTACATAAAAACTTGAAACATGAAATACAACATCTTTATTGAAAACTTCTTTTACATGACCACTACATTCCCTCGTACTTAGCATTGCATGGGATATCCTGAGGACATGCATAAGAAAAGGGTGAGCTATAAATACCAGTAAGGGAGTACACATGGAATAACATGATAAGTACAATACATGTTAGACAATAGGCATATCAATAGAGCATAAAAGAAACATGAACACAAAGTCATGATAAAGCATGATAATCATAACATGGAAATGTGGCAACAACACTTAACATGGAATTAGCATGATCCAAGACTCATTGCACATTGAGCATGTGTAAATCCTCATTTCACATAAAGCACAAGTAAACCCTAATTTCAATTGAATTATCATGAGTCAACACTCTTTTTACATGACGTATCATGATACTATACTTTACCCAATGCATTGGAGCGCTATAAGGGTGAACCCTTCTTAAACATTTCATTTCATTCATAAGTGTGCCACATGGATCAAAAAACATGGATTCATAAAACATAATAATTTATTCCACGATAAAGGAATGTGGAATTCATACATGAAACTTTAAAATCAATATGTAAAGGTGCATAAAGATGGATAACCTTGATGGAGAAATGGGCATGGTATCCACTACACAATGGCATTGGCTTAGAAAATCGGTGCGATTTCGGCAGCGTAATAGCGTGACATACGAATTCATAAAAATGGTTGATGAGATAGAAATGGGTTACTCATAATATTTAAATGTAATGGACAGTAATAATTTCATATAGATACATTTCCCGACAATTTTAATGGAATTTAGATTCATGATACAAAATTATTGCTTGAATGTAAAAGAAGAGAGAGAAGTTCCTTTCAGAATTTCGGCATAGTAACGGGTGTACATGGGAGGAATTTAATGAGAGAGAAATGGGTCTACCAACATTAAAACAATAAAAGGTAAGTATGGAGGAGGTTAGAAACCATACCCCAACATTCATAATTGAAATTAAAAGGGTATTTCAACTTAAAGAAAATTGAAAAAAAATGAGAAAGGAAGAAAAAACCCTTACTTGAAAGTGTACTTCCAAAGGATAGAGAGAGGCTTGTGAGAGGCTTCTTGGGAGCTTGGGGCACCTTGGGAGGATTCTAGAGAGAGTAGGGTAGAGTTTGGACGAACTCCAAGGGAGTTGAGTGAGGAGGAAGTGGGAGCTTGGGTGGGTTTATATAGGAAAGGTGAGGGAATTCTTTATTATTTAGGTTTGGGACCCCTTATATTAAATTAATCCAAAACACAAACCATACCACGGTTTTTGCCCATGGGTTTTGGCAAAGGGAAGAGTAAAATAATATTTTATAAGGCCAAAGTCCGAACTTCTTAAAATAATAAGTTTTCTTATGTGGAGGTGAGTCACACTCCCATGGAAATTAATTTAAAAAGGAAAAGTGTTGAATATGTCTTGAGGGGTCCATTAATGCCTTGAAAAGTAAGTCAAACAAACCCAAAATAACATTATTATAATGGTAAAACATATATTGTCCGAAAATAAATATTATAGTATTTTATTACATCACTATTGAATCATTATGATGTCATAAAACACATTATATATTTAAACGGTATTTAATTTTTACCCAAAAATTTGACTGTCTCAGAAAATTATGAAAAATTCATCGTTGGATAATTTTGACGTCTGGATTCCAGAAATGAAATTTATTTTATCTATATAATTTTCTAATTATGTTAATTTTCACTTTTAAAATAAAAACCGACATTCATCGAAAATTCACGGGTTTTGACAGAAAAGGCTTTCAAACCTTTATAAAAATTTTTAATTATATTCATAAAATTATAATGTCATTTATATTTAATAAAAATTAATTTAATAATAATATTATTATTTTATTAAAATATTATTTAATTCAAAAATCCCTTAATTTAATAAAATAGATTTATTAATTAAATTTTAACTAAAAACACCATTTGTACTTTAAAAACTATTTACAATGTATCAAAAATGACTAGAAATTATATTGATTATTATATAAAAAAAATAATGTACATGAACATAGTACTACTTATTTGTTACATAACCCATTAAAACAGTCGCATAAGACCTAAGATAAAGGTGTGCGATGGTGACCGACTTTTGGGGTGGTTCGGATAACACCACTCGAGTGGTAATTTATATCAATTTCCATTTTTCCCATAGACGATCCCATTCGAGCTTGACATGATGAAGCCCAGCTTGGGCTTGGTCAAGAGAGAAGCCCAAGGATTCCACCACTTTTTCGAGCTCCGACAAATGGGCTTCATACGGAGCAATTCTACTAGACGAGATCATCACTTCTTTTGTCTGAGTAAATTGGATTTGTTAAACCCCTATATTTATACTAATCATATGATCACTATTCAACGGATATATTAGAAATGGTCAAAATTCATAACATAAAACCAAAGAAGTTGACATTTTATATAAACATAAAGAGACATTTAATTAGATCAAGCGGAATTTCCATTAATGAAACATTGAGTCGTTATAATATTCCCCCCTAAAAAAATTTCACCCTCAAAATTTTCCTTTTCCCACACTAAAACAAATGTGGGTAACTCAGCTTCATCATATCCTCCGATTCCCAAGTCTCTTCTTCAATCATCTGGTTTCTCCACAACACCTTGACGAGGGGCATTTTCTTATTTCACAGAACTTTTTCTCTACGATCTAAGATCTTCACTGGTTGCTCCTCATAAGAAATATCATCTTCCAATTGTACCACCTCAGATGAGAGTATATGTGAAGGGTATGGTATGTAATTCCTTAAGAGGGATACATGAAAGACATCATGTACTTTGGTCATGGCAGGTGGAAGTGCTAGTCGATATGCCACAACCCCTACACAATCAAGAATCTCAAAGGGGACAATGTACCTTGGAGGTAACTTCCCTTTCCTTCCAAACCTCACGACCTTCTTCCACGAAGATATGCGTAGAAACACCATGTCTCCAACTTTAAAATCAAGGTCTCATCGACGATTATCTGCATAACTCTTCTATCGACTCTGGGCAGCCTTGATATGATGCAGAATGGTTTTTACCCTCTCCACCATTTCTTCAACCATTTCTGGTCCAAGCAGCTTACATTCACTGACCTCATCCCAACATGTCAGTGTTCTGCACCTTTTCCCATACGGGGCTTCATATGGTTCCATTTGGATGCTCAAGAGGAAACTGTTTTTATAAGAGAACTCAACCCAATGAAGATGTTGATCCCATCCTCCTTTAATGTCCATTGAGCACGTTCTCAACATATCCTCAAGTGTTTGGATAGTCCACTCAAATTAGCCATCAGTTTTATGATGATAGGCCGTGCTGAAGTTCAGTTTAGTATTCATAGCATGTTGAAGGCTCTTCCAATACATAGAGGTGAATCTTGGATCTCGGTCAGACACAACAGATAGTGGTTCTCCATGAAATATTACCACTTACCTGATATATATCTGTGCTAGTTGATCCAAATAGAAATCCTCCGAAATAGCAATGAAGTGTGCAGTCTTTGTAAGATAATCCACAACAACCCATATTTCATTGTTTCCTTTGGATTTCCTCGGAAGTCCGGTGAGAAAGTCCATGGTGATGTTCTCCCATTTCCATTCTGGTATGGGAAATTCTTGCATCATCCCCTTAGACATCTGCCTCGCAACCTTCACTTGCTGACACACCATGCAGTTTGATGTATATTCAGCGATCTCCTTCTTCATATTATCCCACCAAAAGTTTTCTCGGAGATCTTGATACATCTTTCTGCTCCCTGGGTGAATAGGGAAATTTGAACTATGTGCATCATCCAAAAGTTCCTTCTTCAGATCCGGACATGATGGAACACATAGTCTTTTCCCAAACCTCACAATTCCTTCTTCATTAACATTAAACTCTGAGGATTTCCCTTTTTTGATAGCTTCCACTTTTTCATGAATTCCCACATCATCCTTTTGAGCATCCATTTTCCATTCCAAAAGAGATGGTTGAGCAATCATATGTGAAAGGACTGATGATGTTCCTTTATTTATGATTCCCACGTCCATCTTCATCAAGTGTACGAAGATTAGATCCTTCTCAATTCTCATCATTGATAGAATTGTTGGGTCCATTTTTCTTAGGGCATCTGCCACCTTGTTCACTTTCCTAGGGTGGTAATGTATTGAACAATCATAATCCTTGATGAGCTCTATCCATCTTCTCTGGTGCATATTAAGCTCTTTCTGTGTGTATATATATTTAAGACTCTTGTGGTCAGTATATATCTCACATTTCTCTCCATAGAGATAATTCCACCAGTTTTTCAAGGCAAAGATCACCACCGCAAACTCCAGATCATGCATTGGATAGTTTTGCTCATGGATTTTCAACTGCCATGAGGTATAGGATATAACCTTATCATTATGCATTAGCACACAGCCTAAGCCCTTCTTAGAAGCATCACTGAATACCACAGAAAGTTCCCCACTTGTGGGTAAAGTGAGCACGGATGTAGTGATAAGCCTCCTTTTCAACTCCTTGAAGCTTTCTTCACATTCATCACTCCAGGAAAACTTTACTCCCTTTTGAGTTATCTTGGTAAGATGGTTGGAAAATTGTGAGAAATTTCTCACAAATCGTCGATAATATCCAGCTAACCACAAGAAGCTACGGATATCTGTTACCGATGTTGCCCTCGGCCATCCCTCAATTGCATCTGTTTTGGAGGGGTCCCCAGATATCCCATTGATTATGATGATATGGCCTAAGAATGAGACCTCCTTCATCCATAACTCACACTTGCTATACTTTTCATAGATATTCTCCTTGCGCAAAGTCTCTAGTATAGTTTTTAAATTCTCTTCATTATCCTCCTTGGTTTTGGAGTATATTAGAATATCATCTATAAAGACTACCACAAATTTGTCAAGGAAACCTCTAAAGACTCTATTCATCAAGTCCAGGAATATTTTTGGATCATTGGTGAGTCTGAAAGGCATTACTATGAATTCATAGTGCTCGTACCTTGTACGAAAAGCAATCTTAGGGACATCTTCCTTCTTCACCCTTACTTGATAATATCCCGATTACAAATCCACCTTGGAGAAGTATTGTTCTCCACGCAGCTGATCAAAAAAGTCATCGATTCTTGGGAGAGGATACTTGTTCTTTATGATGATTTTGTTAAGTTCACGATAATCGATGCAAAGCCGCATTGACCCATCCTTCTTCTTGACGAAGAGGACTCCTGCACCCCATGGTGAAGCACTTGGGCGTATAAACCCTATATGAAGACTCTCTTATAGTTGTTTCTTCAGCTATTCAAGCTCTACTACAACCATTCTATATGGAGTCTTGGATATTGGTAGCACCCCAGGTATAAGTTCAACTGAGAACTCAACATCTCTTCATGGAGGAAGACTAGGAAGTTCCTCAGGAAACACTTCAGAAAATTCCCTCATAATAGGCATTTCTTCAAGGACGGTTTCTTCCATGGACTCAATCATTTGAGCCAGATACGCATGCTCATAAGGCAGTAATATCCATTCTTGGGATGATGGAGCTAAAGAAGATTCATCTTCCTCCTAACACTTGTAAAGAATCGGGGGTCGATTCTCCATATGGAGTGTAATTTCCCTCTCCCGACAATTTATGTTGGCTCTATATAAGGAAAGAGAATGCATGCCAAGAATTGCATCAAATTCCACCAGAGGGAGTATGAAGAGGTTCTCTAGGAAATTCAATCCATAGACTATAATAGGGGAGGACTTATATTCATGGGATGCAATGATTGTCCCATTTTCTGTACTCACCGACATCATTACTTCCATGATTTGTGGTGGTGCTGGGATTGTTCTACTAAACATCCGAGATATAAAAGAATGTGTAGAAACTGAATCAAAAAGTACGTTCGATATTATTGAATGAATAACTAGCATACCTTTCACCACTTCATTTTCAGGGTTCACTTCGGTATAAGTGATGACAAAATCTCTTCATTGCTGCCTTGGAGGTTATTGGTCGTCTCCCAAAACCCTTGGATTATGGAACTGATTTGCAAAATGACCCGGTTCTTTTCATTTGTAGCATTGAACAATGTGTTGAGTTTCGAACAGAGAGTTCCTCTCTTCTGTCGCAGTTGTGGGTCTTTCTTTCTGACAGTTAACAGCTAGGTGCCCTTCTCTTCCACACCTGAAGCGTTTTGTCATCCCCTTAAGGCAATTTCCAGGGTGCTTCTTTCCGCACTTTTGACAAGTGGGGTGCTGGATCTTCTTACCACCATTGGATTTATCCATCGGACCACCAGCATTGAAGTCCACATTATGTTTCTTTTCCCCATAATACCCTTGTGATTCCCCGATCTCTATTTCTACTTTTAGGGAACATCAGACAATTTCCTCATAGCTGTCGAAGTCACGGATCTCTAATGCTTTCCACAAGTAAGGATTCATCCCACCAAAGAAGCGGTCAACCTTGCATTCGGGGGTAAAGTCAAAGCTGGAAGCGTATCATGCAAGCCTTGTGATGTTTTCCTTGTACGCTCCAACAGATTCTTCATCTTTTTTGCTTGAGGTAATGGAAGTCCCTTTCCATCTTAAGACGGAGGGTGCGCAGAAAATATTTATCGAAAAACATCTTCTGCAAATACTTACATTCCAATGCCTCGATCTCCTCCTTAGGGTTCATATTTTTGATCAACGTCCACCATTTATTAGCTTCCCCCTCCACACGATAATCCTCCAGGAGAACCTTCTCTTGTTCAAATCATTGGAGGATAGAGAATATCTTTTCAATGGAGTTGATCCATTGTTCAGCGATCGTGGGATCAGATGATCCACTAAAAGTAGGAGGCCTTTGTCTAATGAAGATCTCGATAGTGACTTGTTCTTTCTTAGGGGGGTTGAACGTTCCTCTTGACCCGTGTTTATATTCAAAACTTGAGTAATCTGAGAGAGAAGCGTGAAAAAGTTCACGATTCCAGCTCCCATTGGATTGGGCATCTCATTAGTACAGTCATCACACTGATCTTCACAATGGTTGTTAGCCCGAGTCCTCCTATTACCGGCCATTGGCTGGAATAAAAGGAAATTTAGGGGTAACACATAAAAGGTAATCCAAAGAAAAAAGTTGATGACTTATAAATAAACTTTTATTTCCTTACTCAAGAGTCTATAGGCTTCAATTTAGGCTTTTCATGATCTTCTTTCAAACATATATTCGTAGGGGGATTTTTTTAATTCCCATAATAAGGGTTCATACTAATCTTTTGAATTTATCAAATCATATCCCCTGGGAGTGTCGTAACCAAGAGTGAAGCAAGGCCCGTTGTTGTGCACCAGTTCCTGTTTGAGTCTATCTCAAAGTGGTTTTTTCAGGTTTTACCCCTTGGATACATATGTGCCAGAGTTGCCTCTACCTACTCGTATCCATACATGGATGTATTTGTTTGATAAACCACTTACTCAGTACTTACCAAAACATAGGGATGTTTTTATTATACTTAGTCTTGAATCTAAGGCTTTACTAGGGTTTCTTAATCCCAAAAATAACTAAACCTATCCTCTGATACCAACTATGACAACCCTGCTTTTATTACAAACTTAAACATGAATTATTACATAAAACTCCAATTGATACAACAATAAGATCGAGAGGTTTAGTGTCTTTGGCGCTTAGGATCATTACATAAAAACATGAAACATGAAATACAACATCTTTATTGAAAACTTCCTTTACATGACTACTACATTCCCTCGTACTTAGCATTGCATGGGATAACTTGAGGACATGCATAAGGAAAGGGTGATCTATAAAGCCCAGTAAGGTAGTACACATGGAATAACATGATGAGTACAATACATGTTAGACAATAGGCATATCAATAGAGAAAAAATAAACATTAACTTAAAGGCATGATAAAGCAAGTTAATCATAACATGGAAATGTGGCAACAACACTTAACATGGAATTAGCACGAGTCAAGGCTCATTGCACATAGAGCATGAGTAAATCATCATTGCACAGAAAGCATGAGTAAAACCTCGTTGCACTTGAATTATCATGAGTCAACACTCATTGCACAAGATGTATCATGATACTATACTTTACCCAATGCATTGGAGCGCTATAAGGGAACACCCTTCTTAAACATTTCATTTCATGCATAAGTGTGCCACATGGATCATAAAACATGGATTCATAATACATAATCATTTATTACATGATAAAGGAATGTGGAATCCATACATGAAACTTTATAATCAATAAGTAAAGGTGCATAAAGTTGGATACCCTGGATGGAGAAATGGGCATGGTATCCACTACACAATGGCATTGGCTTAGAAAATCGGTGCGATTTCGGCAGCGTAACGACGTGACATAAGAATTCATAAAAATGGTTGATGAGAGATAAAGGGGATAATCATCATATTTAAATGTAATGGACTGTACAGAGGTCATATATATACATTTCCCAACAATTGTAATGGAATTGAGATTCATTATACAAAATTATTGCTTGAATGTAAAAGAAGAGAGAGAAGTTCCTTTCGGAATTTCGGCATAGTAACAGGAGTACATGGGAAGAATTTAATGAGAGATAAAGGGGTCTCACATCATTCAAACAATAAGAGGTCCGTATGGGGGAGGTTCGAAACCATACCCAAACATTCATAATTGAAATTAAAAGGGTAATACAACTTGATGAAAATTGACAAAAATGAGAAAGGAAAAAACCCTTACTTGGAAGTGTGCTTCCAAAGGCTAGAGAGAGGCATGTGAGAGGCTTCTTGGGAGCTTGGGGCACCTTGGGAGGATTCTAGAGAGAGTAGGGCTGAGGTTGGATGAACTCCAAGGGCTTTGAGTGAGGAGGAAGTGGGAGCTTGGGTGGGTTTATATAGGAAAGGTGAGTGAATTCTTTATTATTTAGGTTTGGGACGCCTTATATTAAATTAATCCAAACCACAAACCATCCCATGGTTTTTTCCCACGGTTTTTGGAAAATCTAAGAGGAAAAAAATATTTTATAAGGCCAAAATCCTAACTTCTTAAAATAATAAGGTTGCTTATGTGGAGGTGAGTCACACTCCCATGGAAATTAATTTAAAAAGGGAAAGTGTTGAATATGTCTTGAGGGATCCATTAATGCATTGAAAAGAAAGTCAAACAAAACCAAAATCACATTATTTTAATGTTAAAACATACATTGGCCGATCATAAATATTATAGTATTTTATTACATCACTATTGGGTCATTATGATGCCATAAAACACATTATATATTTAAACGATATTTAATTTTTACCCAAAAATTTGACTGTCTCAGAAAATTATGAAAAATTCACTGTTGGATAATTTCAACTTCCTGAATCCAGAAATGACATTTATTTTATCTAAATAATTTTCTAAATATTTTAATTTTAACTTTTAAAATAAAAACTGAGATTTATCGAAAATTCACGGGTTTTGACAGAAATGGATTTCAAACCATAATAAAATTTTAATTGCATTCATAAAATTAAAAGATCATTTATATTTAATAAAAATTAATTTAATAATAATAATATTATTTTATTAAAATATTATTTAATTCAAAAATACCTTAATTTATTAAAATATATTTCTTAATTAAATAATAACTAAAAACAACATTTGTACTTTAAAAACTATTTACAATGTATCAAAAATGATGAGAAATTATATTCAATATTATATAAAAAATAATGTACATGAACGTAGTACTACTTATTTGTTACATAACCTCTTAAAACAGCCACATAAGACCTAAGGGTAAGGTGTGCGATGGTGACAGACTCTTGGGGTGGCTCGGAAAACAACGCTCGAGTGGTAATTTCTATCAATTTCCATTTTTCCCGTAGACGGTCCCGTTCGAGCTTGACATGATGAAGCTCAACTTGGGCTTGGTTAATAGAAAAGCCCAAGGATGCCACCTCTTTTACGAGCTCCGACAAATGGGCTTCGTATAGAGCAATTCTACTAGACGAGGCCATCGCTTCTTTTGTCTGAGTGAATTGGATTTGTTAAACCCCTATATTTATACTAATCATATTATCACTATTCAACAGCTATATTATAAATGGTCAAAATTCATAACATAAAACCAAAGAAGTTGACATTTGATATAAACATAAAGAGACATTTAATTAGATCAAGAGAGATTTCCATTAATGATACTTTGGGTCGTTATAGGTTTTGTGTGTAAATTCATGCTCTTCTTTTCAAAATTTGTTTATTAAAAATATTAAATGTTTTATTAAATAGTTATTAAGGATGGAAAGTTGTTTTAATTGGGTTTGTAACTGATGTAGATTTAGTTTTAAGATATGTTATGTGTGCGCCTTATTTCAAAATGGTATTTATATGTGTAAGTAATGTTTTGTTAAATGATAAGTGTTTTTTTATTGCGCAAATGGTTTAATTGAGTATGTAACATATGGAGATTATGTTTTAAAAATATTTCGGCGTGTGTATGGTTTTAAAAGAGGGTTTGGGTGTGAAAATGGTGTTTTTTTGCATATGTAAGTACCCTATTGAGATTTTATGCATATGTTTGACGTGTGACAAGAAATTGAAATGTTATTGAGAACAAAGTGGGAAGCCCGAGTAGCTAGGAGGGTGAACTAGAATAGTGAGCTAGTGTTCCGGAGGTGACTCGACTCGGTTTCACTGGCAAGACTGGAGATTGCCACACTAACAAAACATGTGCCTTTCTGAGGGTTATGGCTTTCTTAGCCATGTTTTCTGAGGGTCGTGGCCTTCTAGGCCACATTTTATGAGGGTCGTGACCTTCTAAGCCACATTTCACTGAGACATGAAGATATAGGGACCCAAGATAGCTGATACCCATGTAGCCTCTCCCATATTAGTTCTCATTGGTTACTTTACGCTCATCAGTTTGACTCATTGGTTATTTTAAAAAGTAAGTTCATGTGGGTTTTAATTTAAGTTGTTCCATTGAAACTGTTTTCTTTAATTCTGTTTTCTTTAAAACTGTTTAGGCATTTACTTCCATGATTTAGTTAAAATTGCAAATGTAGTTTTCATTTAATAATTATTCGTGGAACCTTTTTATTGGGTGACGTCCTACTGTGCTCTTGGCTCACACCCTACACAAACCTTTGGGTGTATGTAGACCTTGTCCTTGTGTATTCCAGGTTGAGACACCCTGCTTAATGATGGTGGTTCTGGTTGCATATGTTCTTCACATGGAGGTTCATATTAGAATTTTAGTTCGCTAACTTTGTTGTTGTTCAATTTGGATTTTAGTTGAATTGTAAAATTTAAACCTGTTTGTAGTTTAAAGGTATGTTTGGTTGTCTATTTCCAGTATCGGTTTGTTTATATTGTTAGTTGTCTTTCTGCCTTTTATTTCAGGTAAATAATTCCCATTTATTGTTTTGATACTCGGGCACTTGCGCCAGCCCGTGGGGATTGGGAACGCCCTTCGGGCCATGCCACAGACCGGGTTGGGTGCTGGGTCGGATGGCGACCCGGCCCAGTTCGTGACAGTCTCACATAAATAAATGACACCAAGAACCTAAGGGTACTAAAGATCAATAAAGGGATTCCTAAATTCATACAAGTGGTCTTACCGGGCCCTCTGTCAGCATCCACCAACACATCACCCAAACAAAAACACATTAGTTAAGGGTAATCATCCACCACACCTTGATACTATCCACTTTGGGTAGAAATTAATTTCCCTCACTATTTTAGTCATCTCATAAAAATGTGTCTTAGTGTGGTAAGGACCCCTCTTTCTCATGAATTCAAATTTAATCCAAACAACACTGACATATGTTTACACTAATGCCTTGTGTCCCCCCGAAAAAATCTCAAGAAATAATAGAATATAAAATATTACCTTTCAAGATTATTTAACATTTACTAAAACATGAAATATAAAGGAAAAAAGATAGTTACTTTATTTATCTATGGAGCTTCTTGGTGAAGGGTCTATATGGCTAGCCACTGTCCCCACCCACGTCATTCTTCTCCTTAAACCTGGTGTAGACCACCTATGGGTCATGAGGGAAATTCCTAAAAAAACCAACAATCTACAACACCTCTCCCATATCCATTTCCATGTCCACCATCTTATAGAACTCCCTTATCCAAACGATACATCATCCAATGTGGTCAGACTATTGGATCCCATATAGAAGTATTAAAGGTCATAAAATCTCTGGGGAGATGTCCTCGTCCGTTAAAACCATAACACCACCACTCTAATGGCTGACCTAATATATGGAATGGATCTTACACTACATACCCAAAATTCCTTATTTTGGGTAGGGGTATGGCTTCTACACTGTGATCCTATAATCCTCCATCTACAAAATACACCAGACACATTATAATCACGTTCAGCACTACAAACTAGATTCGACTTTTCCACTGCCAGAAATATTTATGCAAATAGAGATCACTCTATTACCCCCACATAAGATGTTGGAATAAGGAGAAAACACATTCTAGGAAATATCTATAGAGTCCCATTTCAATGGTCTATGAAATGATGAATGGGTCTTCAACCATATCTATGGGTATCACAAGAGGTCCATGAACCTCTCTGAATACTCTATAATGGTCAATATACATTTTTGAAGTAGAATAATCTCCTTGATATGAATTAATCCTAGTGTGGTTGGTTAAAACTATTCCGTGATGAGCAAATAAAACCACACCTAAGTGAGAAACACTTCATCAGGGGTCTGCATCCTCAGACTCCACCATCTACCTATCGAACCCTATAGAAGGCTCAGTGTTAGGACCCCCTTATGATCAAGATGTTTCCTCACAAGGTGGAAAACATGGGTGAATTTCTCAACATAGTCATGAGTTTACTAGGGGTCTAGATCACCGAAAAACCACATAGGAAATTCCCTCTATGAATTTTTTAGTTTACTCACCCTGCATGAATCCTCAGCCTAAATAGTTAGCACAACCATCTACTCAACGATCGGTGGCACAACTAGTGGACCACCATGAGGCACAACTCAAAACAGATTCCCTACACTATATCCCCATCATATGGAAGATTTTCACCCCAATCCCATAAAGTAACCCTATCTGGATATCATTGTGGTGGAATCCTAAAATAGAATCAAGATTTTATATGGTCAAATAGAATATTTGGGGAGCTGATTGAAGAAGGATAAGGAAAAACCAAAACCCATTCTAATATTATTCATGAAATAGTTTGTACCTATGAAAAGTTTTCTTATATAATGAGTCAATATGTAGGTTATAAATGACCTAGTGAATGGATACATTAGCCGCCGCACCAACCCTAAAAATTATATCATGAAATAAAATCTCAAAAAACACTAACACTGTCGATATGAAACCCATACCTAGCTCATCACACTATAGTCCCAAAGTGGAACCCTCTTTGAAAGAATTATACCATGTCTCGACCAAACGGGGCCTGGGACACAACTCCCCAGGCCACCTCAAATATGTCATCCATTAGTGACTACCACCACGAAGACATATTACACAAATGGGATGTATTTTCCTAAAGTGCCTATCCGCATAAATCCAAAAACACCTCAATGAAACAGTGAAAGGATGTGAAAAAATGGAATCTAAATTACTTGCATACATATATCCAAAACCTGAGTAGAATATAGGTAATGAAAGCGTTAAAGTGAAAAATACATGCCAACAAATAACTCGAAATGTGTACAACTTGCTAGGATGGAGGGGATCACTCTCAAATGAAACTACCAAAATGTTCCTCAATGGAACTTTGGTAAATAGATTGGCTATTATATATCTCTATGATATACACATTTTAGATCCTCTAGGGACTCTATCAAATGAATAGTGGTCTTAAAAAGCCACAACATGTGTAGAAAGAAACCGTGTAGGTGTGACTATAAAAATATTTAGTAGTCAACCCAAAACTCCAAAACAAATGGTGAAACTAAAAGGTAATTATCTGCTCAACCTAGCCAGAGGGAACCCAATCAACAGAGAAACTCCATATCAAACTTTTCTCATCCATACATTAATATTTTACATATTCCATAAGGTGTTTCAACCTAGAAATGTGATAATTCCAAAAGGACACCAAGAATCACTATGATATGCTCCTCTTAGACTCCAAGTCTTATGAGGTTCGAGCTTCATAGCCAACGAGATGATTCTAATCAATGATTTAAATGTAAAAAACCATGATAACACAGTCGACGATCTCACGCATCCTAATTATCCCCCTATTAAGAGATACACCCAATCATGAACAACTCACTTAGTGAAACTCTAGTACCCATCAATAGAGGTTCATTAATCACAAATATGCACCTTGTGCATGGTCATAAGAACCCAAGTGGGGAGGGTCCCCCCTCACCAGAATATCTAGTTGAGGTAGAACTACTCCAGACTATACACCACATACATCCTCTCTAACAAGATAGAATAATGGAATTCACACTATGCTACTACCCTATAGTCAATGGATTACAATCCCTTGACTAACATGAAAAACCTTTGTCACTCCTGTATGGAGTGTCCCACACCTCAATCCATTGAGGAGGAACAAACTTTTAATTAGGTATCACAGGTAACTAGTATAGGGTCCCACTCTTTGTAACTACACTCAACAGATGAAGGATATCTAACTCAAATGGAGGACCCACTCATTTATTATAATCAAATACAGTGGTGTACGACTTCATAGAAAAGGACCTACAACCTGGTACAACTGGGGAGTACCACTCTATTAGCATGATTAATATCGTGGACTTAAAATGTGTTATGGTAGGCGCGTACTGACCCCATGCTAAAGGGAAATCTCCCTAATGCTAGTTTATTACGAACTCTGACTGTACAAAAAATATAAAAGACATGGTACCTAGAATGATAGATGAGTTTTGACTCTATGTATACAGGACCCACACACTAATACGATAGCAGAGTATCATATATATCAATTAGTCACATATTGAGGAACTACCACTTGACATTTTATGGGGGGGGTGGTACTCACACCACATATTGAGGACCCACACCCTAATACAACAAGGAATTTAAAGGGGAGTTACAACTCTATATAGGAAACATGTATAGAGGGAACACTCCCCAACAAGGTAGGGAAGAGATGTCACCAAATTCACAATCAATGTGGGGATCCTGAACCATGATCCATCATGGTATTTCCAACCCAGAAAGAACTACCCCACAAGTACATAACCCAAACCCATGACGTGGTGAGTACCATCTCTACCAAAGAATAAAGGTATGGGATAACCCACCCCTTAATATGATAAGGGAGTACTAGTCCAATCATATCTCCCTAAAAACCACACCAATATACACCATTGGTAAATAACCGATGAAATGAGTGTCATGGTTATCACACCTTGAATTGAAACACATCCATGGGTAGAGGAATTGTGCCCTGATACAATAGGAAAAAACCCCTCTACTAGCATATAGATCCTTGGGGAGAAACATCCTAATGTGATATAGAAGGGTACCAAACCTGATGTCGACCTAGTGATCTAGCCGGATCACTTCCCATGGTAAAGAACTTCTATTAAA
The DNA here is from genome assembly GCA_963277665.1 of Viscum album. Classification (NCBI taxonomy): domain Eukaryota; kingdom Viridiplantae; phylum Streptophyta; class Magnoliopsida; order Santalales; family Viscaceae; genus Viscum; species Viscum album. Next base: position 642,553,562 of record OY728123.1, read on the forward strand.
ACATCATGATTGAAACACACCACATTGTCTCTTATAGGCCACTATAGAGGAAACTGTCATGTTCTACATGGAAAATAACTAAGGATAGTACAATCAGAAGACTGAATTTGAGTTAGAGGGAAGTATCTACCTAAGGTGAAAAGATCTCAAGAATATCTCGAATGAGTATTTGATGTGCACTAGGGTCCACACTATGTCTGAACCCGCTTGAGCACCTGGTCATGTATCATTTTCACATATCTTGACATGATAATGTAGGTGTAAAATAATTGTATTACCCATACAAGGAGTGTCCTAGATCACCTATCTCTCTAGTGGTATTCTTCATCCACATGACTCTGCATGCCATGTCCATCACACACTGTGTATCCCATGCTACACTATGTGTTTCTGCTAAATGGCCATGTGGATATGTATTTTTCTTATAGTCATTCTTGATTACCCATGTCCACGTATTTTGGCCATGTATTTGTACATGGAGATGTAATTCAACACAGATACCTTGGCCATACCCTCTAGCCACATGACATGGGGTTACTACATGATGTGTAACTCTAGTATGTGGAATGTTGTTCCATGAATACATCATCCATGAATAATGGAACAATGAGTGTCTCTGAAAAGTACACACCATGAAAACAATAGTTCTAGTCCTAAAATACCCTATGAATTGCCTAATTCACCCAGGTCTTCCATGAAACTGACATATCATCGTAGAAGGGATAATATATAAATTGAAATTGTGATTTTCAACATTAAAATATGCATAATAAAGTGGATCAAGACAAAAAATCAAAACAAAAAACCTTGTGGATGAAATTTGAGATCTTTGGGTGCAGAACGACACTTAGATCTTGCTTCTCCTCAGAATGATTATGAATAGTGCCATGAATGGAGATTGAAAGACCTTGTAGATTCAATTCAACCTTGTTTAATCTGTCGAATGAATGGGGATGGGATAAGAGAAATGATACATGTGTCATTCAGACCAAATATGGGATAGAGAGGGATTTGAGGTTAATTTATTAATTATATTTTTATTTATTTAATAATATTACAACTTAATTCCCCACCATATCACCCCAACCGAACCCCTGGAGATGACTAAAATTATGTCACGCCAAGGAAAAAACGATGTTCTATAATAAACTGAGATTTCATAACATCAACCCCAGACCCCTAATTAGGAATTATTCAACATTTTATGTTAAACTGTGTGTGAGAGTCATTATATATTTAATATTTTCAGTATCACCACATTGAGGCTCTTTGGGCCCTAGAATCCCACAAAAACTCAACACCAAGATTCAAAAATATTATAAAAAATTATTCAAAGGCTTAAAGGTAAATATCAGAGTCACTACACTGATTCTTGGTGAATCCTCACAAAATCTATTAATTTATTCCTTTTAATTTGGTCAATTAATTTGGTTAAATTATTGATTATGTGATTAAAAACCATGTTTACATACAATTACATTGATATATTAAATTTTCAAACATGAATTAGGTTCATTATTTATATATTTTATGATTATTTTATGTTCAATAATAGATTCTTCTAATTAAATAATGGGCTCGATGAAGAATTGTGGTGCAAACATACATCCCAACATTGAAAAAAATAAAATAAAAATGTCTAACTAGCATAATCGTATTAAAATTAATTCACTAGGAACATAATTAAATTAATCCTTCATTGTATTCATTATAGGGTATATTGGTATGAAATTAAAATATATTATATTATAATTATAGATTATCATAGTGGAAGACTATAGAAATATTTCACAGGGAATGAATCGATCTTCAAATTTATTTTTGGAGGATCTCATAAGACTTATAATTATAGGTTTGAAGTCCCTATGGTGTCATAAGAGTTATATGTTAATCCAATGTATTTATAATGGTAAACTATTGAACTTACGGTGCATTTAGACCCAAGACTAGGTCACAGTTGGCCAAATTTCAGATTTTTTTTGATAATGTTGCTAATATTCCCAATGTGATCCTTGTTTTCAATCTCTGAAGTATTTTGGATTCACATCCAACATTTTTCTTAATAGATTTCCACAAAATATAATTTTTAGTATTTCCCCAATTTTAATTATTTTTCATACCGTGAATCTTCATTTCCAGTTTTTCTTCCCCTACCTTTTTAGTAACTTTCTCTAAGAACCTTGGGATCATGCCCCCAAGATCGGATGATTTGAATGAAATTATAAATATGTGATTCTTTTTCATTTTTTATTGTTTTTTTTGAAAAATATATAAATTAAACTTTCCAAAAATTAATAAGATAATAAATAACAAGTAAATTTTTATCAATTTAATAAAAAATTTGTATATTTTAAATTTAAAAATGTACTCATGAAATATATCTTTCAAGTATCCATGGAAAAATATTGAAGGGAGTTTTTTATTTTTGTAATGAATTGATGAAACCAACTTGGTTAATCATTGTAAATGTAAAATAGCCATAGGTGGGAATCTGCCAATGGGAACTGGTGAAAGTTTGTATGTCCTAATTTTGGTGTGTGGTCAAGTAGTATGACATGTTATTTTTTTCACAAAACCAAAACAGGGAGTGATCGGGTCTGTTAAATATCAGTGCTCATGGAAAACACGTCAATATGAATAAAAAAGTGATTATTTTTGTTCTAGATATAGTCCTAGATATGAGACATCTGATTTTTATGAGAATTGATTAGTGAAACTTGGTTGAGGAACATTTACAGAAATGGTCTCATATAGACCATTGGAATCAACTAAAGATATATGAAATTGATAGATTTATAACTCAGAACTATCTCCAAGTGTGGTGAATTATTTTATATTTATTTAAGGTAATCATTTTTTTTATGTCTTGGATAGAATGTTTTTGAGCAATGTAGATAGCTTGGGTGTAGTTTTAAAATGAAAATAACTAGTGGGAGATGTAGAATATGAGTCATGTATTGGTGTTTGGTGACCAGATTCATTCACAGAGAGTAAATATGGAGACTGATCAGGGATACAAAATGTAATGGTTGAAATATTTTAAGAGTCATTTCATTATAGTTTTTTGAATATCTCGGTAAATTTGGTTTCTAATCCCAGATCTGGGGATATTTTTAAAATTTGGATTTATATCATGATTATGAGGTGTTGAAAATCTCAAGGAAATGTTATTCAATTTTTGTAATGCATTGAGAAATGTTCCAGGCTCCCTAATAAAAATTATTTTGGGTATATTTTGGAATTATATTGAGTTTACTTAATAAATTGATAGCCAATACATGATGGGTGAGCATGAAACTATTGAAATGGGTTGATCAAGGAGTCACAACATGCCTAGAGAGTGTTCCAAAAAGTGTGCCAGTAGTTCACACTATGAACGGTGGATATCAAAACATGATTTATTTTCTATATAATTTTTCATAAGGACAAAACCTTAATGTATGCTCATGTTGTGGCCTAGGGTTTTATTTAATGGGAATTACCTTTACATATTGAGCCTTAGTATTGTCTACCTTTTCTAAATTTCTATAAGAAATAAGGTTGCACCATGATAGAAGGAGTAACACCATGAACCTAGAAACTATTTAATATCTATGTACTATTACATAGTACCATATTGATATTATATGAGAAACAAATAGTCATACCACGACACTTTGGGTCATGTTGTGGATCCTGGTCATTATTACGTTTCATATCATTAAAGGATAACTCCACACTGTTAGGGGAGAACATCGTGGATATTTTTTCAACTTAAGGTGGTGTTCTAGGCTATGAATAGTAGGGTAACTACATGATGTTGAACTACCAGTGGGATGGTCCCTCTATATGGGGGATGCACACCATTACCATGAGCATCCACATAGTGACACAACCCAGACTAGGTGTGCACTATGTGTTCATGAGGGGAAGACCATGACCTAATTATAGGATGTCATTTAGGGGATCAAATAGTTCTTTTCTATTTTAAATATCATATTACATTTAATATTTCATCATTTGGGACCCCAAAATTTAGGATTAGATCTCCTATTCCCCAGTATTCCCCTTTATAATCCATTGATTATAATTTTTATGAGGGTTTCATAGATTATAATTGAGGTGATATTTATCCTCTTCCACTCATTGGTCTTCCCCAAATAATTATTTTAATTATGGTTTTCTTGACAAGGATTAAATATATATTATCCCACTATATCATAGTGAAATTAACACATTTTGTGGGGAAATGGTGTGTGGCTTGTCAATAAGGTCACATGAGGGGCTCTTCATGTCGCCATTTGTATATGTCTTATGTATTTAAATAGTTTTGTTTATTTTTGATTCCACATATATTTTGTGCAATTTAGGGATTTATTGAGATGATAAATTTTATGATTTGTTATGATTGTTCTCCATGTAGATACTGAGGGTTGTGAAGACAACTTCGTGTTTGGTTTTTTTTCATGACTTAATTTATAGTGAGTAAGTAATTAGTTATTGAGACGAATTAAGTTATGAAACTAATATGGTAAATTGTTTTGGTTTAATGGAAAAACGAATTATAATTGGTAATATATAATTTTTAAGGATGTTGGTGGAGTGAAATATTCATGTTTATAATGTAAGTCCATTCTCTCTTTGAAGATCGTAGGCTATTGTGTCCACTCTTACTAATAAAACATTTCTAAATTATGAGGTTGGTCCTTAATCATCTCCCTAATGTTTATTCATTTTTATATGTTCATGTGATATGTAGTCTCATTAATTTTTTATGAAAAAAAATTATTTATTATTTATTATTTCATTTAAATTCACATGAAATGAAAAAATTCATCTTAAACCACAATATGTCCTTAAAAACTACTTTGATATGTTGGCTAATAATGAATAACTTCTTCACTGTTAATGTGTGTTATGTGATTCAATAATCTTAGATGTTTATAAAATCAATTATTGAATATTTTGGGTCATGATATAGGTTTCCTTGTATTCATTAGAGTATGGAAGTGTTATACTTTTAATATCTCCATCTCGGTGTTACTCATTGTAAAATATTTATTTTTGAGTTTCTTATGAGAGGATAATCATAGTTTGTAATTAAAAGTGACATGGGGAATATGATATATCAATAGTTTTATGTATCCATTGAATTATTGATATTTTTCAGTAGATTAAAATATAATCTTGTTTGTATTGATATATGTTGTACCCTAAGTGATGTGCTCTGACCCTAGAGTTGGTACTGAGATATTGGAACCCCTATAGGGTGTTTAAACCTTAATGTGTCCCATGTGAAAAAATATACTATCAAAAAATATTATCAACTATATGGAGTACTTGTACAAGAGATATATCAAGTTTTTTCACTTGTATAAGTCTTAAATGGGAGCATGTTTTCTTTTTTGGAGACCAAACAAGGTTGTGTTTTTTGGGATCAAGAATGTAGCCAACCCATTAAACTATGATATATGGTAGTTCAGTTTTGTAATTTCACCCTTCTAGAAATTATATTTTTGTAATAATTACATATTGTAATGCAACCAATAGGTGTATTCTATATGAGGTTTATGGGAGGATGATTCCTTTGTGTCTGTGAATATGATATATTCAGGGGTAGAGGATTTTTCCCCATAGTGTATGCTTATGGTATGTTTTTGGAAAAGTAAATAGTCCGCCTTATTATATGATTATGAGATGTTCATGGGTGGTTCCTTATTCCCCCATTGTTGTATGATATGATATATTCTAATGTTGGTAGCCGCAACCTTTGTATTATGGTATTTTTATAAATTATGATGTTGGGATAGTGGATACCCCCCGGTTTATGATATGTGATGTTATAGGGAATTTATATTCCCTTTGATGCATGATATATGATGGTTGTTGGGTAGGATGTGGCCCTATGGGTGAATAATTAGTGATAGTTATGGGGTGTGATGAGTCTTCCGGGGTGTATGTTATGTGAAGGCGATATAAAGGTTTAAGACCCCCATGTGAATGAAATTCTTCCGAATATTTCATGCTAGGACATGGTTCTCCATAGGTGTTACTCTAATAGGATCTATAGTGGGACATGGATTCCACTATGTTTTAATGTATCATACATGTAGGAATCCCTACAGTAGCCGAAGTAGGTGTGGATTATATCTGGTTTCCCCTTAGACACCAAAGTTCAATGATGATTTTTTATTTTGTTTTAGTAATTTTTTTTGATTATTTTGATCATATCACATTTTCATAAACATTATATTTTTTTTTGTGTTGGGGACACCATTGGTGGTGTCCAAAAATGTTTTTCTGAATCCAATCACAGGTAGAACTAGAACATTATTAAATAAAAAGACCTCATGATCCATGTCATAGTCAGAAAGGAGGCATATTATTTGTTGGATCACTTGGATTAGTTGGATATTTGGAAAGGGTGAAGGGATTGGATAATGTGGGGACATCAGATGAGGATATGGTTTTCAATTTTATTATTTGGGCTTAGTTATATGTTATCTTCCCATGGTATATCTTATTGATATCTTCCTAAACCATTTGAAATTTTAGAGTTTTAAATTTTTCATATCATCAGATTATTCTTTTTATTTGGTGGATGGAGTTGCATTGATTATATATTTAATTAGAATATGTATTTACTAATTGTTTTATATTTCAGTGAATTTATTACTCAAATATAAGGGTATTGTCTCCAAATAGTGAAACATTAGACCCTCCCTACTTTTCCTTAGACTCTGAAACACAAAGATGAATACCTAATCTCATATAATGATTCTCATGGGTTATTGTATTGTTATATGGGTTTCTATGTCATATTTGGTTCTAATAAATATTCATAAACCCCAAATTTCTAGAATTATCTCTAATAAAATATTCAATTCTTCAGCATTAGTGTTATCCTCACCATAACCCCTCTATATAGAACCCCATATCCACATCTTCTTATGTCTAAATTTTCAATTAACAATTTTTTTGATAGCATCATGCTTATGTAAAATTGACAATATTATTGTAAAATGACATTTTCCTACACATTCAAACATTGTAATATGTTCTTTTTTAGGGTTGGTTTCATAACCTATGATAATAATGTTATAATAGTTACATAATGAATTAACATGAAAATTAAAATATTAGTAATACATTATAATAATGATTAATTAAAGATGTATTCATAATTATATAATGATAATATTTCATGTAATATCAACAAAAAAATTTATTTTTTTGTTTATTAATCACTAAAAAGATATTTTTAACCGTTCTATGAGAAACATCACCATTAGTCTGTTAAATTATTATGGGAGTCCAAAAAAATATCATAGAATTATAAAAACACATCATGAACATTCTTAGGTAAGTGAACCCTCGATCAAAGAGAATGGACAAGATACACTAATCAGAACCATGCATGAAAAAACCAAACAATTAACCACCAAATATTAATTTAATAATAATAAATTAATAAATGGGTTACCTAGTATCATAAATAAATGGTATTAAGTGTTATTTTAATGATTATGGTTCTTATAAAAATGTGTAATAATCCAAAAAATTTATACAATGATTTAGAGCATGTACAACCAAGAAGAATATTAAAGTGAGTGATTGTGACACAATATAACATTAAAATACAGATTGTATTTAACCAAATTTAAAATATGGAAAACATTACCTTATTTCTCTCAAAAAACCAATTGTTTTTCTTTTTCTTCAGTTTTTTGGTTTACATTTATTCTTACAATTTTACCTCTCTATGGTTTACAATTCGTCCAAATGGATATAAATATGTTGATCTGACATCAAATATCTACTTTTCTATGGAGAATATTTATCCACTATGTTTATGTTTCTAAATTCTATGCCTCTATAATTATATGGTTTTCTAATTACCTATTGAATTTTAATTTCATTACCAAATATTTTGTTGAATCTTTTTTAACATTTTCCACATAGTCCATTTCTATTATTGTTTTCATTATTAAAAAAATTCCTTTCAATGTTTTCATGTATCTTTAAATTATTTTTTCTTAACTTCTCAAATATTTTTATGGAAATTTAATTATAATATATTTCTTTTTTGAAAAAATTAAAAAATAGTGAAGTATATATTTTTACTTAATATGTGATTTTTCAATTATCCTATAATATGTTATTCATCTATTTAAATATTATATAGGGTTTATTATGTTTTAATTGCAATATATTTAAATGGAATCATCCCTTTTCATTATTTTGGTTAATAATTTTTAGGCTATTTGATTTTTTATTTGAAACTAATTTCAATATCATGGCTTATTTATGGTTTCATTGAATTATGAATATTATCATGTGTCACATGTATGTATGGATTTCATTATGTGAATAGTGTGACCATAATTATTTAACCCTTTAATGTATTGGGTGAAACTCTTTATCAAATTAGTTGATATATACACAGCAAGTGAGTGAACCTGATCTAGTCATCAACTCTTTCCACTATGTTAATCGGAATGTGGATTGAACCAAATCCACATTGGGACTCTTCCCACTATGTTTATGGGAATGGTTAGTGAACCCATTGCACTATATTATGGTACTTGGTCCACTTTATGATGATATTCCTAGTAGACATACATGATATAAAATATATTTCCTACGGTTAGGTATATTCCACATTACAATGTTGCATCTCTTTATTATGCTATATTTCTATGTTATCCATTCATTGATCATGACTATTAAAAATGTTTCCAAACTCTAATGGTGAATTTATTATGTTATGAAAAAATAGGGTTTTATTCATGACTTATGATCTATGTTTTACTAGGTATGAATTTCATATGATATATTCATGTACCTTGATTATGATTGCATACCCAAATGTTTAACTTATGCTAACTTATTATCTTTAATAGATATATTTTATGATCAACCCTTACTAAGCATAAAAACTCATCCTTTTCAAATGTTCACATTCTTCATTTTTATGATAGGAATATTATGTATTAATACTTCTAGAAGGATATCATTTGCAGAGGAGTTTTTGGTAGACAATGAAGACTTACTAAAAATATTAAAATCATCTAATTATTGTCAAATGATATAAATAGTTAAATTATAGGCTATTATTTTTGTCTTTTATAATGAATATTTATATAAAATGATTTCATATATATAAATATATATTAGGTTGTTTTCAAGTATCTTGTGAAGGAATACAATATGGTGGATGAGTCGTACAATAAAAACCAAAAACAATTACACATGATCTCTACATAGCTGTCAGTTAAATATTTTGAAACAATTCACAAAAATAATCACTCATGAGTACCTCTCATGCATCTTTAATATAGTGTCTCATAGATTATTGTATATAAAACCATAGATAATATATTTAATTAAAAATCATATGTTATAAATTAAATATAATTTAATTGAAATAACATCTGAATGTATTTTCATACCTCCTAGTGATTGAACATGCACAGATGAATATCAATGTATAAAAAATTATATGTAACAAAGTAGTAAAAAATATACATCCTTGGTATCAGAAATTATTTGTTGATAACTAGATTTAATAAATTAATGAAAATTTAAATTTTTACAAATAATTTGTAAAAATCAATAAATTATAATTTTATATTGGGTAAATTGAATGCAAGGATACTAGTAGAAATATTCTTATTTGTGGTGAAACAGAACCCAAATTTGTCTACAACATTCCCAGAAGTAACTATTTTCTAGGAGGTAATATTTCTCAAATATAGATTATATGTATATTCTATATGATGAGCATTAGATTATGTAAAAATTACAAAGGATAATATTAATTGACCATGAATTAATTGTAGTTTATGTGAGAAATAATGAAATTAATTTTATTAATACCCATTCTATTTTTTCAAATTTCAATACCTCTCTCATTTAGATAAATAATTTCTAGTTCTGAGGACATTCTAATGGAATAGATCCACATTCCCCATCAAATAACCCCAAAAGGATGGTAATTCAACCTATAGTTGTTTAGGTATGTAGAAATTTTCAAACTATAGACATGAAATCCCTGATTTATTGAGTGGACACCACATTAGGGAATTCCTACCATCAATTTCCTTTTCATTTTCCTAAAATTACACATATTCTATAAAGGGATACTCGTATTGTAGTAAAAAGTTTTTGTAAACCCAAAACCCTCACAAGATATCACCAGATAAAATAATGTGTATGAATAAGGGTAGGTCAAAAAACAATTTAATTGATTTCATTATTAATCAAAAAAGGGAATTCTAAGACTGAGTTAATATTATATTCAATCATTTAATTTATTATTCATAAAAATTATATTATATATTTATTTTAAAATTCTTTTTAAAATTAATTGTGTTTTAACTAAGTGATTAACAATGTATTGATAAAACATTTTATAGATAATAATTTTTTTATATTTTATCTTTTGAAATTAGTTAATTTATTTATGTGATCATAGCCTTATATATATAAAATAAGTAATTTATAAGATAGAAATAAATAAACAAATAAACGATCCAATAAAGAGATTATCCAGTAGTCGATTAATAGAGAGGATAATAAATTTGACTATGTGCTTGGGAAAAAACTCATCGCCTATGTATTGGTAGGAGTGGTATCATTAAACCTATCCACATATACATCAACTGGGTTGTCATAATCTTGGTTTAGACTTAATCCTCTTTCATAATCCTTGGTATAATAAATTTATAACATGTATTTATAAATCACACACATGTGAAGGGAATATAATATTAGTCAAGGTGAATTCCATAAATAAACTAGGACATGCATGTGATACATATTAAAAGAGGGTGGTATGACTCAGAGGCCATCATTTTTGTTTTTAATAATTAATAATTTAAAAAATATGAAATAAATTAAGTTAACAAATTTCAACACATGCAAAGGTCTTGGTAATTCTCAGTTTTAATCAATCACATGAAAAATTTATGGTTAATTATATGGGCTAACATTCATTCATTTTTTATTTATTATAAAGAAAGATGTGATTTAATTAATTAATTTATTTATTTATTTATCAATTAGTTCCCTTTTATCATAATGACCAACTGAATTCTCTATGATATATTCATCATAAATGAATATATGGAAAAAATGGAAAATTATGTCATGCACCTCAATTATCTTATATTTTGGATTAATGATCATGGACTTAGCTTGTATCTTAGATAGACAATAAAATGTGTACTAGCCATCTATATTCCATGTATCACACTTTTCATGTGTTTGTAAAATCATCCAGAGTACATGATGTGTTCTTCAGACATGAGACCACAGGTCGTGTTCTCCATCTACACAATGTTTGTCCACATGACTCAGGGAATGGATTAACATGTACATAGGATGTTGTAAATAATGAACTATACACTATGTATATTGGCTACATGATGAATATTTTATTGATTCTCCTGTTTGTTGTCCTCAAAGTGTTTTGACCGTGTATTTGACCACACAGTTAGCACGAATATCACCACATAACCATATTGTCAACATAATTTTTAATCCTTCTATATGCTATGTAATCCAAAATTTTGTGGGATATGTTATAATTTTCTACTTGTGGCGTCTAGAAAATGTTCCATTTTTAATCACTTCTACATGTATTATGTACTCCATAACAGAACATAGTGCAGTGAATATAGAAATAAGGCATGATCTCCGACAACATGCCATGTAACCAACGCTATCTGGCAAGAATCATCAGTACTCTCGATGTAATATTTGGTTATTATTTATCATTTATTAGTCCTGTATGAAAATGAAACAATGAACGATGACGATTAATATATTGAAAAATATTAATTAAAACCATATTAAAATTGAGTACTCTAGAAATTAAATATACAACCAATATTGTGCGTAATGATATATAAGAAGATAAATTATTAAAAATTTAAATTTTGACCCCTCTCATACCACATAAAGGATCTAGGTGAAGCAAAAGAGCCTTATTCATAAATATTTTATCAATTAAAAGGATTATTTACATATTGTTCCTACCATAAATTCCATTACCATCAAATGTTTTCTAATTAATTTTGATATAAGATATCTTATAACTCATAGAAGATATTTTCACCTAAAATTTATAATAATTTTATTTTATATGAAAAGAAATAATAGCTAATATTAACATCTATTTTTGATGAATATATGGATCATCTAAAACCCATTTTTGGATTAACTTCATTTTTTTATTGGATTGATGCGTAGAATCCCTTTAGTGGTCATCCTCTAATTGTTCTTTTATCTCTGAATAAAAAAAATAGAACAATGTGTTCTAGTTTGGTGGGTATGTCATCTTGTATTGTTCATATTGATCATTAAAGATATATTTTCCCTGAAGGATTTTTCATTATTTAGTTATAATCAAAAGGAAAACATTGAGAGAGAAGCCTGTTGTGTGCAATGATTATCAATTCTAAATTTTTCGATTAAACCTACATAATGGAAAAAAATTGTTTATTAATTAATATAGGGTGTAGGTTAAAATTTTATTTAATTTCATACTGACCCTTAGATAATTTAATAATATTTATCCAATCCCAATATATAATGTTTTATTATTATTATTAGTTCATGGAATGCGCTCATTGGGGAAATGATTAATATTACTCTACCAGATTTTAAATTTATATTTATCACCAAATTTAATCATACTGCACTCATCCTCATTATAATTAATTTATTATCTGAATAAATAAATATTTTACATATAATCCAATGAATTAATATTAATTAAATATTTAATAGATATTTTTTATTGATAAAACATTAAAGAAATTAAACCTCAGATATGATAATAATATTTATTTTATAAATTAAATTCAAATATAATTTAATCAAGATCAATGAAAAAACATACTGTTTTACGATTTGGGAATCATTCTCTCTAGCATTAAGAGGGGTTTCCTAAAGTTATACATTACACTATAGTAATGGGTCAGGTAACCCAAGATAAAGAACATAACATAAAAACATCATCAACTACAAATGAATTCTCACATTGTAATATAATCCATTTGTGAAAAAATATATTCAAGAAGGTATCACAATCTTGTCATCAACTGTGATGCTTGATACATATTTGTTTGTATATGTAAAATAATGATGTATTTAATACATGAAAATGGAATCCAAAATGATGGTTCTATTCCAATCAAATGGTTGAGATATCAACATCCATAATTATTTAATTGAGAAATCCTTCCTTGAATTACCAATTAATAACATATCATTCATGACACCTCCATCATACCCTACATCCCTTGAACAAATGGTGTAATGAATTTGTTACGTGATTATAATTGAATGATTCTTGACATTGATTAATGACAAGCTTAAATCCTAAGGACTATACCAAACACTCACATATTGAAATATTGTAAACCACCAATAATGTAGAGTTCCTACTATTTGGTATCTTCTTATAATCTCTCATTTTAGAGATTACCAGGTGAAAATATCTTGAAAAGAAATATCATGCACTTATGATTACCCACTCTGGAAAATCTATATACTGTGGGATCTAGAATAATTCATTATCAAACCATATAACTATATTTCATAATGTTGTCATAGAACATCAAGTCTGTCATCATATCCAGAAACATCTATGAGCATATCAATGTTACAGATACTATAAATTTTTTTATCTCCAAGTCATATTCTAAAATGATAAATATTTAATAATATTTTTTATGAGTACAAAAATTATCAAATATACTTGTAATAAAAGAAGAAATAATTGGTTCTAGAACACCAACTCCTACAAGAGAGACATCCTTGAAACGAGATCCATTTTCCGGGGTGTGTGACATGCTGTGGTATTTGATTCATTTATTAGAATTGGAGTTCTTTATCAAAAACATGAGGTGGGGAATTCATTAACTTTTTAGGTCGGTATTCTCTTTCAATTCCTTAATTCCTCTTATGATAACAACAATTACTGTTCTTTATTGATGGTTTTTTTGGGTGATTTCTATTATGATAACCATATGTGATCCTTTTTTCCATGAGTATTAATAGAGTATCTTGTTTCCTTTCTTGATGATGATCACATGATGTTATATGATACAACTGAATTTTTATAATTCCATGATATTATTTTATTAATTCAAACAACCTTTTTATGTGTTTTCCAATTTCATATGATGTTATTATTCATATTTTTTGAGAGGTGACCATTGTGGTATGATTAACCCTTAAGATGGGAGTGTTCATGATCACCTTCTGGCCCAGATGGAACTTAATGCCATGAAAAGACAAAGTAATGTACCAGAACTCGATTCCTTAGGGATTATTAGAAGCATGACCAATCAGGTCCATGAGGATGGCTAGTGAAATTTATCTGGCCATATGAATGTTTATTGAACATTTCTAACAACTTGGTCAACCATTTGGCATGGATTCGATGCAGGTAAAATGAGGGTTCGTGGTGGCTTGTTTAGCACATGAGTTCTTGGTAAATTATTGTTTATTATTATTATTTTATTTATTGGTATCTTGGAATACATTTTTTTATAGAATAATAATTTTTAATGATTCTTTGGTGGTGTCATATTGGGTTAAAATACTCAGTCCTTATACATGCTTTTAGATGAATATGAAAACATCATATATATATGGATAATTGAAAGAGAAAGTGAAACACAAATGATGGATTAACCAATGATCCTGAAGTCTGGATCTTTACCTGAGCAAACAATATAGAAAACTAATATTTATTTCATTATTTATTTATCTTATTTCACTTATAATTATGTCTGAATTTATATTCTACGAGACTTGTTTACTTATTAGTACGTCTATTATGTTATCTACATAGTTCTCACATGTTTACTCTGATTATTATATTATATTATATTATATTAATATTTTTTAAACAACATTATATTGATTAAATAGTCAACCCACTGATAGAATTAGATCCTCAATTCTAATTAGATTTATCTTTCTTACATGGAGGTCTCCATGAGATCATGCGACTCGTCATATCAGAATCAATGGTTCAAGTAGGGGAATTAAAAATTGTATCAGTGAAAATTTGTCTTATTTTTAGTTTGTATTATCTAATTAAATAGTAGAAAGGAGATAGTTTTATGGGACTTGGGTACTTGGTTTTCATGTTCCAAGATAGCACATGTGTAATCAAAATTTGAGTTACAATTGAAGGTACAATTTCTAAAATATTATAAGTTTTTTTTGTGCATTCATGATTCACTTCATGGAAACTAGGACAACATACCATATATATAACTATTTTTTGGTGAATAAAAGATCATAAATTTAACTCCTATGTGTTTTCTATATTTTTGGAATATATTTGTTCTACATTGTGTGATATATATGTCTATCATTCTATTTTGATATATTCATGCTATAATTAATTACTAGAACATGGTTATGTTGTTTTTATATGAATATATATGACTGGGACTAATGTGTAGGGAAAATATCCTTATTTAGTTATATGTGTTATATTTTTGGTTATGGGTAGACTCATAGGGAAACCATTATGTGTTCCCCTAGACTGAATAATATATATTTGAAATATACTATATGTTTTAATTCATGTTACAAAATATGTCATCTCATAGAAGACATATTGGAATTATTGCTAACATGTGTCAAGTGATCTTTCTTGGGAGGATTCCCCTTTTCAATCACCTTATATACTGGAGGGTGTTTTAGATCATACTTAATCAAGATCTATTGTATCATAGGTTGTACAACCACTAAATCCATGATTCATTTTTCAAGTACCTTTTAGGGTGTATGGGTGATAATGTTTAAGGTCGACTATTCTAGGGAATTCCATCTATAACATCTAAAATTATTTTGGGTCACTAGAATGATTCATGATACCGAGGACTATATATATAACAACGAGGGTGTTTTTGATCTAATTGACACACATGTGGTCTATAAGGTTCCTATGGTAGCATATATGATGTTGGGACCTAATAGAAATTGGTGGGACATCGTGGGATGGATTGGAATACAAGAGGATCTCATCTCTGAGACATTCAACTAACTATTTATTGTGATGTTCTCTCATGACATGATTTACCATGATCATACCAAGGATTTAATGGAGCTATATTAGGGGTTTGTGATGTTTTCCTCATACTTATATTATTTCCCAGAGAGGATTTTTTCTCCACTGTCACAAACCAACCCGGGTCGACCCTGAACCGGTCACCCGAGCCGGCCCGCGACATGGCCCGAGGGGCGTTCCCGATCCCCACGGGCTGGCAACTAGTGCCGGGCATCAAAAGTAAACAGGTGGGAACGATTTGGCCCAAAATATAATAAACTAAGTAGCAGAAATAAATAGAACAAATGTAAATAAAAAAAAGAACCAACAACGCAACTAACCTGACCACGACCAAAGCTCCACGTGACCCCGTGGGTCACTCTCCAATAACACAACCAACGTCACTCAAGGCGAACAACTGAAGCTGGAACCTGCAACAAAACTAAAAACAAGAAAACACTATAGGCGTGAGTATTAAAACTCAGTAGGTAGGCCCGACTAACTCTATCCCAATGCACATACCAATAAATAAAGAATTTACCAATTCCAGGTTTGAACTAAATTATATAAAATATATTTTCTTCCACACACTTTCATTTCTAAAACAAATAACAGTCCATTGCCCTTTTTAATTTAGAACAAGTTTAATGTTGAAAGAACAGGTGCATTACATTTTCAAAACATTTTTTTTACGAGCAATTTAAAAATCCAAACTTTAGTTGATAGTCAAAATGAGAATCACACACACAACACACACTAAGGGCAATGGTAAAGTGGCGCACAAGGGTCAGAAACCGAACTCGACCTCTCAATCGTCCACCACACACAAATAAACACTAAAAGAAACATGGGTCGAACCTAGGAGATCGTGAACAATCCAGAACGTACTATACATGTGACTCATCCTGAGGCATGCCATAACTCGATGACGTCATAACGCCCATAATACTACCAGGCATAGCCCTGCATGGCCTAACCGAGGGGCCCAATCCCCATAGCAGCAATAACTCAGTATTCCCCTGCTATGGGGCCACTAGCCAGTGCGTGGTCTAAACTAGTGCATCAATCGTTCTCAGAAAATTCACTCAATATGCCAGGTTCCCATGTCAACACCAGCAGTAAAAAGGGGGTGCGTCTACAATGTAAATAAATCAGTCACGATGCACAAACATCACGTACAGCTCACGCAAACAACGCACACCAAAGATCACCCCCCGAGTGGGATTTCCAAGATAATCCATTTCATTAAAGTGCCAAACGGGCCTTCAACAATTTTAAAGTAAAACCTCATTTCTCAAAAAAAAAACTCAAAACGCTTGTTCAGAAGAAATTATTTATCTTTAAAACTAGAAGCACATTTGAAGTTCCGTGAATTATGTTTAAAGGCCAAACTGGCATTCTTTCAAAACTGGGTGTCCGCCCGTCAAGAAAATGTCACAAGTGTTCGGTATAAAATAAACAGCTCTTTTCGCACTAAATAATAATTTAAAGTTTTATTATCTAATATTATTTCTAATTCATTAAAAATTAATAAAACAACAAGCAATTAATAAATTCTAAATCTAAAGGTAAGTGCAATGGGGGACCTACCTCGACTCGTAGCCCGGTTACGACGACGATGCATGTCACACAATCGCGCAAGAGTACGCGCAACCTTCTGACGATCGCAACATCACGGAAAGTCTCACCAATGCGCTGCAACAACGCGAAACCTCTCAAATTACACACAAAAGCGAACCTAAAATAATCCTAACATATAAACAATGTAAAATAACTATCTCGACATGTTTTTAAAATATCACATCAAAACACGTATCAAAACACAACCAATCTTTAGTATAATTCAATTACGACCTTATGACACACCAACCATTTTACGCACCACAAGATCAAAGTAATAAAGCATTTAAATAATTTATAAAACATCCGCAAAGGGTGAAACCAAGGTTCACAAAAAAACATACTCAGTTTCGCATAAGAAAACACTTTAAAATAAAAAAAACACAACAAAATCACACCGAGAAGAAGTCTCACACCTAGCAACCAACCCATAAAATAACGCATCTGTTTACACCCACAAAACATTTCCGCTTCCAAATAAAAAAAAAGTTCGCTACACTTAAACATGATCACCACATTTAAAATATAATTCACACATTCCAAACAATCTTAAAACCCATTTTGAAACCATGCATACACCACTTTAAAAACCGTAAACCAGAAATCTATCTTTGCAAACAAGCACGCCTCCAAATACTCTCAAAACACAACCCGCACAACCTAAATAAATTAAAGAACAAAGCATATTAATAAAACCAACAAGAAAAACCACGTAGACACATATAGACGCGGACCAAGAACTCATTCCGAACATATTTTTAACAAAATCAAATACATTCAAGAACATTATAAAATGTTACTTAAAGGTATTACAAAGCTGCGAAACCCAAAAAAATGGCATTAAATTATACCTTGGATGTCGGCGACGAATCGAAACTACCTCGCCTTCGGCGGCGATTGCTGGAACACACACCGACGGGTCCCAAGCAGCCCTTTGCGCAACCCCGAAAGTCCGAAGAGAAGCCAACCGCATGGAGGGGGATTCGAAAAGGGGGGCTGGTCGGGCGCTGGCGCAAAGGAGCAGTGGCCGGACAACGGTCGGAAGCGGACCGAACTGCCGGCAAGGAGAAGGTCCACGGGACGGGGAGGGCGCAGCTTCGCCGGACCGAGGAAGAGGAGGCCGCGGGGTCCCGACGGATGGATGGGCGGTTGGATCGTGGCAGGGGGCATTGCCAGAGGCAGCCCGGCCAGAGAGTGGAATGGAAAAGGGGAAGGATGAGCGGGTGAGGGCGGACAAAGTCGGAGGAGGGGAGGAGCATCTGCCGGCAGATCGCAACAAAGGAAAAAAAACAAAAGAAGTCGCAGGGGGGGTCTCGTGTCGGCTGGACAAAATAGAGGGGGTCGGCTGGCGCACGACCTGCAGGAGGCGGGAGGCCGGGTCCCGAGCCGAGGTGGAGAGGTGAGCGTGGAGGCTGAGCCAAACAGGGAGGCAAGGTCAGGCCAAGAGGGGGGTTCTATACCGGATGGGTAGAACGGTGGGAGGCGATCCGCAGTTGGGGAAGACTACGCATGGCGGAGGCTGGAGCATCAGGAAGCGAGGGCGAGCGCTGGGTAGGGGCTCGCGGCGTGGAATGGTGGAGGATAAAGGGGGAAGCAGTGGCGGCGCATAGGTGCGCATCGCGCAGGAGGCCACAGGTCGGGGGAAAAAGATGCGGGATAGTGGGGAGGATTAGGGTTTTAATGAAAACAAAGATAAATAATAATAATAATAATAATAAAAGAAATAAATATTAATAAAACAAACAAAAGATAACAAAAGAAATTTATAATAAACTCAAGGATAATTAAAATGATAATTATATTTATAACAATTTAATAATAACATTTTTATTACCAAATTAAATAATAATAATATTTCCATTCGCGCAAACATATTCTCATTGTGAAAATTTAAACGTTAACATTGTTTTATCAATATAAAATTTTATTTATCTTCCATATTCAATTAGCTTAATTTATTTATTTAATTTCATTACTTATTTGAAGTGTCGCGCCACCGCGCATTCACTCGGACCAAACGCACGGTCGCCGCTAATGGCGCGGTGACCGTACACCGGCCCAAGGCCAACCAAAACATCAAACAAGGAAAAAAATTCAAACCGGGTCCCAACTAAACCTTGTCCAATTGACTCCAGTCCGGGTAACCAATGAAAATAAAATAAAATAAAATAAAATGAAATGAAATAAAATAAAATAAAACATACGTCTGAGGTCGGGGTGTGACAATTCTCCCCACCACAAACACTTTCTGCCCCCAGAAAGTCACCAAGCCAACGATTAGCATACCTCGAGTCTGTACCCAGAAAAAAACCAGAAGAAACTGAGAGGATAGGGGTGACCATTACCAACACAAGTCACACCCAACCAACTCAAGTACAAACATTGTCCGAGGTTGAGGGGAGAACACGGGAGGGTTCTCCCCACCACAGAAATCTACTAACACTGAGACCTTGAAACTCGAACACACCACACCTGAGGGGGGGGGGCAACACGGGAACTCCCAAACCGAACCCAGTCACTTTCTCCACACAGACCGAACAACACTCAGAGACTTAAACAGGAATCTTTCTACGAAATGACCCAACAGCTCGAGGATAAGGAATTATCTCAACCCCTCACACACCTACCGAAGAAAAACCTCACCGCAACCAGAGTCTAGGGAATTTCTAGCCCGAACTCACAAAGGACCTCGAAACAACGCCTGTTAATTTCATAAAACCACATATCCCCCCAACGCACACAATTGAGACCCAACTCAAGATTAGATTGACCAGTTCATTCGCGGGTCCATCACCCTTCAAGGAGAACCGAACGATTTGAAAACACACTGAGAACAGATAAGACCGCTTAGACTGTGGTAGAATAAATTCATCGCGTGACTGCAAAAAAGGTGATCTTACAACGATGACTAGAACAGAACAAGGAAACTTTGGGTATCTCCTTTCAAAAAGCTGATAACATCATCCGAAGAGAGGTTCTACACACCCTCGACAACTCCTGACTGTGCGCGAGCTTCACCCCAAGACCTGTGGTTGGGGCTCTGATGGCTGAAGCATCTCCTGCCTCACAGTCAGGAAGTTTCATCCCCTGGTCCCTAACTCCTTCATGAGCAACGCTTCTTCCAGAACTCTCCCTGGTGGCCTGAACAGCCACACGGTAGCAAGACTCCGAAGGGATGCGGCAAGGCCACTTAGAATGTCTGGACATGCCATACTGGTGGCACACAAGAGAGCGGTCCGACGAACTATGAGCCGGTACCGACAAGGATGGTTTCTTGGAGATAGGTTCCACTGGCCCACACTCCTTGCCAGGTGGGGAACCTTATCGGAAGTCGACCACCGTTAATCACACCCAAAACTCCAATGATGATGAAACATATCATCTTCACTAGTCTAAAACTGAACCCTCAAATAAACCTGAGACGGTACGCACCCTAATAGCCCTGGGAGTTCCCAACAACCTAAAGACTCACTCCAATTCCACAACCACACCACTACCTTAACAGACTTTGATTACTTTGATATATAGCCAATATGCAAAACGAACTGAAAACTGGGCATGACTCATTAGAAACCTTAGCGACCTTTCTGGGCGGCATACTCGTGACAACACGAGAAACATCATCGAAACCGGCATCAAGCCAAAAATCAATCAAGGCAACAACACAAGTCGAGGGCAAAAGGTCCATAAGCTAAACATATACCAACACAAGCATAAATCACTTTCCAAAACCATCGTTTCTCTAAAACATTACAACTCACCTATGGCACCTTATGAACCGTCACATGTGCGTTCATTCAATCTCGCTCACATCATCTGCAAACAAGTGCCCCCTACGCACTCTCCGTACATACCCACGCACATGTGACCCTCCATAAGGAGTGTCAAGGTTCAAACACTCCATTCCTTACCAAATCCAAACACATAACATATTGTTCCAAACCAAAACATTTTTTTTTCTTTAAAAAAAACCCACTTTACTAATTTCAAAAACAATTTGGAAGAAACCCCTTTTTTTCAAATCACTTTCATTTTCAACACACACACACACAGAGCAAGTTTAAAACAAAATACAACCAACTATAAACCATCGGAATGAGGGACTAGTGTCTGCACTTAACTCGGCAACATGGTGGTGAGCCATGCCCCAAGTAAGACATAACACTAAGAGGACCTTAAACCGGGCACTTGGACTCCACATGGGTCACCACCCCATGTGAGGCCTCAATGTGAACCGATTTGCTCCCATTGTCATCCCTTAATCCAAAAAAACCAAGGACAAAAGACTCAATCCCGTACTAACCCTGGTAACTCAGGTCTCGTCACGAGCGGTGGTGATCAGGCACCGACCCGTAACCTATCTCCTGAGCCCCGACAGTCCTAATCCCCATCTACCGGACATCCCAAATAACAAAGGGCGCTCTGAAAAGTGAGGTCCGTTAATAGCCAACCTCCCTCTGATACCATTTTGTCACGAACCAACCCGGGTCGACCCTGAACCGGTCACCCGAGCCGGCCCGCGACATGGCCCGAGGGGCGTTCCCGATCCCCACGGGCTGGCAACTAGTGCCGGGCATCAAAAGTAAACAGGTGGGAACGATTTCGCCCAGTAAAGATAAATAATTTCTTCTGAACAAGTGTTTTGAGCTTTTTGAGAAAAGAGGTTTTACTTTAAAATTGGCGAAGGCCCATTTGGCACTTTAATAAAAATAGATTATTTTGGAAAACCCACTCGGGGGTGATCTTTGGTGTGAGTTGTTTTCGTGAGCTATATGTGATGTTGGTGCATCGTGACTGATTAATTTACATTGTAGACGCACCCCCTTTTTATTGTTTGTGATGACATGGGAACCTGGCATATTGAGTGAATTTTCTGAGAATGATTGCTGCACTAGTTTAGACCACGCACTGGCTAGTGGCCCCATAGCAGGGGAATACTGAGTTATTGCTGCTATGGGGATTGGGCCCCTCGGTTAGGCCATGCAGGGCTATGCCGGGTAGTATTATGGGCGTTATGACGTCATCGAGTTATGGCATGCCTCAGGATGAGTCACATGTATAGTACGTTCTGGATTGTTCACGATCTCCTAGGTTCGACCCATGTTTCTTTTAGTGTTTAGTTGTGTGTGGCGGACGATTGAGAGGTCGAGTTCGGTTGCTGACCCTTGTGTGCCACTTTACCATTGCCCTTAGTGTGTGTTGTGTGTGATTCTTATTTTGACTAACAACTAAAGTTTGGATTTCTAAATTGCTCATAAAATGTTTTTTTTGAAAATGCAATGCACCTGTTCTTTCAACATTAAACTTGTTCTAAATTAAAAAGGGCAATGGACTGTTACTTGTTTTAGAAATGAAAGTGTGTGGAAAACCTATTTTTTTTAATTTAGTTCAAACCTGGAATTGATAAACTCTTTATTTATTGGTATGTGCTTTGGGGATAGATTTTAGTCAGGCCTACCTACTGAGTTTTAATACTCACGCCTATAGATCTTTTCTGTTTTTAGTGTTTGTGCAGGTTACATCTTGGGTGCGTCGCCTTGGGTGACATTTGGTTGTGAGTTGGAGAGTGACCCGCGAGGTCACACGGTGATAGTGGTTGTCTCTTTCGGTTAGTTTTATTTTCTTTTGTTCTCAGTACTTTACTTTGTTTATTTATTTTGCGCTGCTCTGTTTATTTTCCTGCTGCTTTAATTATTTATTTTTACTGGGCGAAATCGTTCCCACCTATTTACTTTTGATGCCCGGCACTAGTTGCCAGCCCGTGGGGATCGGGAACGCCCCTCAGGCCATGTCGCGGGCCGGCTCGGGTGACCGGTTCAGGGTCGACCCGGGTTGGTTCGTGACATCCACTATTGACTAGAATGAGGTAATCATGTCTAGAATGACTGAGATTATACTATGTTCTAAAATCATATAACAAGTTTAAATTTTTGACCTAGATAAATACATGTATGTTCTTCATAATGTAATTAAACATTGAGATTGTTATAGAGGCGGATCAATAAGTTGGTTATCTTCCATCCATCAGTACTATGGTGAATGGGCCACCAATAGTTATAGTGACCATATCTTTTGGTAGTTGGAAGAGGAGGATTGTGGAAATTATGAAGAGTAGAACAATTTTAGTGGAGTGGATAATGAATTATTGAGTCCCCTAAAAATTATTTACATATTTATTAAAATGTGAAATGATTGGGAATTATATCATGTTCTTTAAATTACCTTAGAACATGTGACATCAATATGGAAAGATGGGGAATATCCATTAGTTTTTCTCCATACATTAGAGGATGAGGTTCCATATGGGGCTGACAGACACAATATACCGGAAATGGATCTAGAAACAATCCTTTTCATGAGTCTGAAATGATGATGACTTGGACTTGTCATGTGTCTCAGGGATATGGTCAAATAATTAATGCGAACGAGGTTAATGTAGTGGATCAAATTCCAATAGATGTAAGTAAGGGATCATCTACTATTCATGTTATGGTTTTTATCCTATCTAATTTATCCAATAAATTATTTTATTCCAATGTTTTCAATTTGGTCATTTCTACATATTTGTTTGGTGGACTTGACTTTTAATTCATGTTATCTTATGAGTTACTTTCCATTGTTACACTATTGGGAATGAAAGTGGACCAACATTAGTTACACCTATAGTTTCATATATTTGATCTTAGTTATTTATATTTATTGGACTTCGTGATTCTACAGATATAGAGCTTTGATATGATTCTTGATATGGGAAGGCTCACAAAATATTGATCTCACATTGATTTCTATCAGAGATGGGTATTTATTACATAAATGAAGGGAACTATGTTTGTGAGCACTAGAGGGTGGGAATTATGAGCTGGTAGAGATAGTCCATAATTATGTTTGATATAGATGATTATGGTGAATATTATGGGCTTTCCACATTTTGCATTATTAGTGGAGCCTCCCCTACATTTTCTCTAGTTTTCAATCTCTATTAGGATTTTTTTCCAAAATACATCACATGATATCCCCCTAATAGTGGAGTTGATTTTGTGATAGATCTCATACAATGAAAAAAAAACCCATTTTCGTACCTCTAATCAAATGGATTTTTTAGTTAAAGGATATCAAGGTACATCATGATTAATTATATAAGAATGTATTTATAAATTTGAGTACTATATTGTGGGGTACACTAATATTATTATCAAATAAGGTGTAACGCCCTAACCCTAGTTACCCAGAGTTGGTGTATTATTACATAACATTGGTATGATCACAAGAAGGATCAAGTCTCTAAATACCGATTGGTTTAGTAGCCTTGGAAACACTAGATACAATCATAATGTTTTACATTACATAAAAAAACTCTTGTCTTCATATCCCCTCATACTATCCCTACAGGTCATTCATAAATTACTTCTTCATAATCCTGGGAAAAATAAAACACTGAAATGGGTGAGCTCAGATGCTCAGTAAGGATAACATTATAGCAGAAGCTTTTATAGATAAGCATAAACACATAAGAAAATTTATAATTAAAACAAAAGCATTTTAAACTTGAACTTCATCATAATATGGAAAGGTTGAAATGAAGTGATTCCATTTACTTATTCACATGGATATTCTACTACTTGAACAATCACATGCAATATCAATAACCACTTTCATAATGATGGAATGCATAATACCAGACTATCAAAACCACATAGCCAAGGCCTCGTGCCAAGACTACAAATAAGATTTTTCCAAGGCCCTGTGCCAAGACACTAGTTTGTCTCATGAGACCTACGGATGCATCTAGAAGCTATATCGGGCTCTACCCGTCACTTATTAAGTCCAATTCATTCCCCATATGAACATATTTAAACATAACATAAACATTCGTATTAAAACTAGCATACGAAATGTCAATAATTTAACCACAAACCATGAATGGTATAAAAATAGCACATCCACAGTCAAACATAACTCATTAAATACAATATGGAATATTGTATTGTACCTCAATCGATAATAATGAATGATATTGGCATAGATGAAAATAACCATCAAAACTATTTGAGATAAATATCCCCCTTTTCTTGAAAACATTTAAAAGTCACACTAGTTGTCAAGAAGACATTTGAAAATAGATTTTTGAATCAAAGTGTCCCATACCACTTTGAAACTTTTAAAAGGAGTTTTAATTTTAAAACATTAATGTCCATATATATAAATCCTTAAAACCATTTTTAAAACATGGACATTAATGAGCAAGAATTAAAAGAATAAGTCTTTAAACGATTTAAAAATGGTATTTTAGTTAGAGTTTCTAACCAAAGGAGAGACACTTGAATACAAATAATTGAGGTAATCAAAATATTTTAATATCATGAGAATAAAGGGATTCATGATATATTATGTCAAAGTACATTATATACATCACATAAAAGTGATTTGGTGTATATCAACAAAGAAGTCTCAATGGAATGTAAATTGAGATGCAATCTCTTATAAAGGCTGTATCCTTAGGTTAAGGATAAATCAACGACATAATTATGTGTGACAAATATAAATACACTAAATATGATTGGATATTCAGTGTAAAACAATCAAGGTACATTCACACATATTCTAGTAAAAACAACACCAATGAATTGGATGTTTATCTCAACAAATCGAGATTGAGTAAAAATTACACTTATCAAGTTCATACCGATGGCTTGAGAATTTATCAATTGAGTGATTATGTGTTTAAAAAGTATATCCATAGAAATGGGAGTGGAAATTATGACATAATCAAATGAATAGTGATCCCACACATAATCATGGAGTAAAATAATCAATGAAGTATGCGTAAAGCCGAATGAGTAGAAATTGAAATTTCAAATTCTCTTATTGATTTGGTAACATAAAAAACATACACCCATGAAAGAAGGATCATAAAATGATGAGGTAAATATACATGAATTAAAGTATATTACACAATGAATACAAACATGGGCAGTACACACACCACATGTAATAAATAAGTGGTGAACAATGGAATTCTCACGGAATTAAAAGTGAGATAAGAAACCCCTTACTTTGTAATTTTTCCTTGGTTGACGGTAGTTTAACCTCCTGTATAATGGTGAAATAATTGTTATTTAATTATACAAGAATCATATTCATTAATATGATATTATATATGATCTTTTAACATTGATTTGTTAATAATATCTTAGAATTATCGTCATTTCGGGTGTTAACGGGTTCATTTTACTTTATATTCTTTGTTATGTGAGCCATATTTGTTATTAATGGGATGTATATATCAAGTCCTTAAACATTATTTTTAATCATAAAATGAGAATTATACTTGATTGGATACGATAGAGAATGAATCTCATCGCGTTCGTGGAGACGGTAGTCCGTACGTACGCCCGAGCGACAATATCATTATTTTGATATTAAAATAATATATAATTGGATGTTATATCATATATAAAGAATAATTATCATGTTATATTTATTATTTACATTAATTAAATATCATTATTATACCCATCCAAATAATAATTTACTGAATAACAATTACACCACGACGTGGAGACGGTAAGCCGTACGTACGCACGTATGGGGACTTGTTATTCAAAGGGTGGATAGAATACGGAATATGGATGTAACATATTTATAATGACATCACATTATATATATATGATACTGGAGTTATTATTTTAGAATGGTAATAACAAAGAAAGAAGAAGTGGAAGAAGAAAGGAACTTTAAAAGGGGTGGTGAAAACATTAGCTCTTCTTTAGGTTCTTCCTTTTGATTTGATCTAAAGGTCTCCTTAGGTTGGCTTTATGATCTAACTAATACCTCTAGGTTGTAGTGAGAGAAGTTTATAGAGTATTTGGGCAGGGGTTGGTCGAACCAAAAGGCTTTTAAGGTTTGAAGAAATGAGATGGAGGAGTACCCTTTTATAAGAGGGGTGAGGGGCACCTTTGAAAAAACTAGAAATATTAATTTATAATAAATTCATATTCGGTTTCTAATGGCTCAAAAGTTTATTATTAAAATTTTAAGATGGGGATGGGTCGGAAACCACTCAACAAATATAATTTATACCGGGTTGGATCATTATATTAAGCTTATATTTAAGTATTAACTCTTAGTTAATTAGTTTCACTTTTACAATGTCTCTTGGTATTTTTATATTATATGGTTAATAAACTTTCTATATACATCCAAGAGACCTCCAAGTGGTCCATTAATGATATACCTATCATGATATAAGTCTCTTGGCCGAACCTTAGATTTTTAGAAATTTAATATCAATTAATAATATAATATTTGTTCTAAAAACTCTTTTATGTCAATTTTGACACTATTCAATAGTTGATTTTTTTGAAACTCATAACAGAGTTATTAATTAGAAAAATGTTAATTAAATCAATCCTAATATGTCATATTAACCTAGAAAATTAGTTTAATTCAATAAAAGTATCAAATTATATTTATTTGGGTATTTATAATATCAATTATTTTAATTTTTTACTATTATTGTAATTACTGCATCATCATTGTGTCACAAATAAATTAACTAATTGAATCTCTTAAAATTATAAATAAAATATAATTACGTAGGAAATATCTTTATATTTCTAATGAATATTTATAGTAAAAAATACAACATATATAACCCTATGTAAAAATTGTTTTTCTAAATGATATATGCTTGTATCATTTTTGTATTCATTTGAACTTAATTAAAATAAAGTGTCCCTATCACCTACAAGTGGCTCCATGGGGTCCCAAAATCGACCCAAATATGACTATGTTCTTACATGTATCAACCAATAAGTATAGGACACGTTTTAGGGTAATTTAGTATTATTATAATATTATTTTGTTTAACCCTTATTTACCGGATTTACCCTTAACCATGGTAAATAAAATATTTACCGAAGTAATTATTAAAAATGTCTAAAAATAAAAGTCACCCATTAACACAATATGAACATACTGATTCAAAATATGGAATCCATTTTTCCAAATTCAAAACACAGAAGTGGCAGAAATTAATTTAAAATTAATTTCCGCTGTCAAAACAAAAAGCGTGTTTTTAAGATATAATAACTATCAAAAGATTGATACTTGTTTATGTTCGGTTTAATTTTAAAATTATGTCCAATAACCAACATTTTATTAAATGGTAAAAATATATTCTAAATATACTTTAAAACCACTCAAATTCATAATCTATCATTATAAATTATTTCGATTAAAAAAGTTGTTTTTTAATTAAAATTTATTAATTTTCACTATTCATCAAAATATAAAAGTTATCCGAAAAGAACCAAAATTTCACCCTAGGATAATTTCGTTATTCTGAATCCAAAAATGAATTATATTTTACTAAATTCAAAACATAAAAGTTTCATTTATTAATTCAAAATTGATTCCTGCTTTCAAAACCAAAAGGCATATTTTTAAGAAATAATAACTATCAAAAGTTTGACACTTGTTTATGTCCAATTTCAAGGTGAAATTACTTAAAATGACCATCATTGGATTAAATAGTAAAAATATAATCTATTTATACTTCCAAACCATTAAAATTTATAATTTAACAATATCAATTATTTTGATTGAAAAAGTTGTTTTCAGTTAAAATATAGTGTTTTTCACTATTCACCCAAATATGAAAGTTATCAGAAAGACACCAAAACATTATTGATACTAAATTATTATGTCCCAATTCTAAAAAATAATTTCATTTTGTCAAATTGAATAAATAAAAGTTTCAAATATTGGTTTTAAAAAGGCTTCGCCATTAAAAGGCGGTAAAATTTCATTTTTTTGAAAATTACTTCTTTTATCTGAAAAACTTTATTTGTTCATAAATCATGTCTTAGAAACTCATAATATGAATTAAAATTATAATGATAATATAATATTTAAAATTCAGTTAATATTATTCATAACCTCTTTTGAACGGCTAGTTTGGTAAGTCGTGGTGTACTTGAACTCAGTGTTGCGTACAACACAAGCTAGTGTATTATTCAAAGAGAAGTGTACCGTGGAAGATTGGGGTGTTACATAAGGTGGATGGCAGTATTAAAGTTTTCATAGATTTTAGTAGCTAAAATTGGCCATAATGAATAAAATATATCATTTGATTATGACTAATTATCTATTTAATCAATTATGGGGTTCCCATTGGTTCTCAAAGTATGATATTTGATCCTTATATTACCAACTATAGGTAAAAGAGGAGTATATCCCAAATATGAAATTTCATAGATGGTGTGTGTTATAGGAGTACTTGAGGATGCCATTTGGAATATAGAATGTTTCAATAGTGTTCTTGGATCTCAGGAACAATATTCTCAACCCATATATGGTCTCATTCATAGTGGTGTTCATTAATGAAATCCTCATCTATGCAACAACCCCATTATAGTATGAAAAAAATCTAGATTTATTATTGAGTGGATTTGGATCACATTGACTATATACCAAATTATTAAAGTGTAACATTTGAATTCATTAGGTAAAAGAATTAAAAAAATGTGGTGTTTAAGATTGATATAATCATTGACTTGGAGAAACTAGAGGTAGTGATGTCTTGAACAAGATCATGTGACACGTTTTAGATTAATATCTTTCTTAGTGTAGCAGGATGCTACTGATATTTTATCATGGACTTCTATTATTTATCAACACACATGAATATTATAATGAATATGGGTGTCAAATTATATAGTTCAGATTCATGTGAAGATACATTTCCTGAAAACAAAAATTTGTGATTGAATATATCCCCTATGTCGATTATTCCCAAGAATGGGATTGGTTATATTGTTTATTTGGATTCATAAAAAATATTCTGGGAGATTTATTACTATATATAAAGCAAGTTGTGTCTTATGGGTCACAAAAAATATTACCTCATTAGTGTAAATATCATACTTTTAACATCGATATGTCAATGGTGACCCAAACATTGAAATTTTGGAGGCAATGAATCTTCAAGGATTTTATATTTATCATCACCAACCAAATGAGCCTTCAATATACATCACACAACATGACCTAAACATGAGGAAAAGTTTCTGGGTAGAGTAATTGAATACATTTTACTTCGAAATGGACTATTCATTTTATAAGGAAAACATTATTATAAATTATCATAGCTATAAAATGTTGATAGTTCAAGAGTTTGGTGACAGACCTTTGGTGGAACACATAACATAGAAAATCCCCGATTACTATTATTTAGAACCATATATGTAGGGAATAATACCATTGAAATGGGTTATATCCAAAATTTTCTTAATCACGACTACAATATCCAACAAAATAGGAGTTTTAAAAGTCCTCACATTGTACCATGGAAATAGGGCTTATATAGTCATTGATTTAACCATGTAGCACAATATATCCATTGGTTAAATGGTGAAACTCACCACTTTGTTCGCAGTTAAAAATGTAGATATTAATTGCGATACCACTATTTTAACCACTGAAGTAGGTAGATATAAACACATTATAACCATGGAATTTATCTTATAATGACATGTTTAAAATTATGCAAATTAGAAGCTGTAGTCATAGTTTATACCATGGAAATTGGATCTAAATACCACAATAAAAATATATAAATTCGAATCTATAAAAATTGTTTAATATGTGGTTGTATCATTATGATACCATAAAAAATGCATAAACTATATCCTACAAGACTCCTCCACAACTACCAACAAATTAAATTAGTCACACCCTATAGATTATATAAGATCGCATAACCTACAAAAAAACTAATACCAAATAAAGAACAAAAAATCATCAATTGAATGAAATGATAAAACCTTAAGTAAATAAATGAGAACTCTTATCTATGTAAATGAAATAGAAAAATAAAATTGAGTTTGATTTAAATATCAAATAATCAAACTAAAGGCATAATACATAGCCAACAGTTATTGGTATTTCATCAAATGTGATTTAACTAGCTAATAATGGAAAAAATCTATGTTAGTTTTTTTACCTAGGGGTAAAGAGGAGTATGTCACCTTTAACATATAATAATTGATAAAATATAATTGGCCCTAGATCATCACTAAGTATCTCATATAATGGTCCCTTAATTATCTCCATTGATAATGCCAAAATAATTCTAATAAATATGAAACACTAAAGAATAATTAGAGTTTAAATCATCATTTTTATAAATATGAAAAATTCCCCCACTTTCCGTGAGCTCACCTTTTTCATGGGTTTGATCATTTAACATATTTATTTTTAGATATAACACTTAAATATGATAATAATACATCAAGGATATATTTTCTCAGTATAAAATCCATGAAATAATAAAATTGTTTGAACATATAAAATTAAAAAAAGCATTAACATATAATATCGATGACTAATGCTCATGCTCAAATAATAGAGTAAGAAAAATTTATTAACATTGAATGGGATATTAATGTTCTTGGAAAATAGATTCCACATCTATAGAATATCCATGTTAAAAAATCATTACTAATAGAGAAAGTTATTTTCCTTCTAAATTAAATCCTAAAATCATCTTCAAGGAAGATATCCTAAAAGAAAATATTTGTTTCAAATTGTTAAAGGATGGAAATATGAATTATTATTTCCTTAATAAACTATATAGGACTAGGTAGTCCAATAATACTATCTCATTCCAATGATGGAAATGAAGTTATCCTTTAAAGGAAAGATATAGTTAGGAACATACTGAGATACTTCAAGAGATTTAAAATTGTAACTCAAATGTGAATGTCATGGATATATTGGACATCATCCCATTGATTATTCATGATTTTTAAAATATCAACCTTGCTAAGATGTATTATATGAATATGGTTAAGGCAACAATATTTTTTCTCAACCCATCAAATTCTCCTCGTTCAGATGGACTCACAAGCATATTCTTCCAATAATTATATGATATTTTTTATAATGATTTTTTAAAAATATTTTTTATTTCCATTATAAATGTTATTATTTGAAATAGTGTTAACTCATATTTTATTATCATATATCCTAAATGTGAATCTGTTTTCTCTATTTCCATCTTCATTCATGTGGGTCTTTTGAATTGTGTCTATAAGATTCTATGTAAAATACTATACACTAGACTATCCTAAGTCATTCAGACGATGGTCTCCAACAATCAATTCAGATTTTATAAGTGGTGGAAAATATATGATTTTATACTAACAACCTAAAAATGTATAACCTAATGAATAAATCATGTAACATTTGTGTAATTTATCTTCAAATTTATGTAAAAAATTACTTTACACATCAGGACTTTATGTTTAATTTTATTCGAAATTTTAGGATCACGAAGAATTTTTTGGTGGGTTTAAAATTTTATTTAACACTGTTAGGTTATCCATCCTAGTATATTATACCCTAGAGGGTCACTTACCATGATCAGGTGGGTTTTGGAATGGTGACCCTCCTTTTTAGGTTATATTTATAAATGATGAATTCTACCTATGTAGATCCATTTTAAATTGATTTATTAGGGATCGATTATTCCTGTCTAATTAATCATAAAATAGTTATGTTAATACAAAAAAACATTTTAATAATGTTTATATATTTATTTTGATGATTATTTGTTTAATAAAATTAACACGTAATCTGTTTGAAGATTATGGTCTGAATTATTTATGAAATATTAACATATAATCTAAAAATATCAATAAAATTTTCATATACAAACTTATTCTAATGAATAAATATAAAATATGCTCACTAAAACATAAAATTCCTAATATAAATACAAATTGAAAGGAGTCTCTTTGAATTAGTTATTAATATTGAAGTTAATGATATATGAAATAAATTATTACATAAAATTTGGTATAATGATGACATTAATGTAGTACTTATGTTACTTTATAGGGATCATACATTACTTGAATCACCTAGTTTGGAAAAAAAACAGGGATGTCAGATTGAATCACAAATCATATTATACACATGGGTGGATAGATTCAGTTAATAATATTCACCCTTTAAAGAGTATCCTTATTCTCATTCTTGTGAATGAAACTAATTCATCCTCAATCATTAAATAAAGTCAATAAAAGGATGAATAAAAAATTGGGGGACTATTTTATATGAAATTACAATGAAGAATTAGAAAAGAATTTAAATTCATATAAAATTATCAACGACTAAAACATAAACCCCATATTTAATTTTATATATACGAACACATAAATAATTAAATTGAAATAGATAATATAAGGATTTATGTAAAATAAACTTTTCATTAATATGTATAATTTCAGAATAAGCATCGAACTATCTCTATAAACAACTCCCAATAATAAAGGCCACATTCCATTACCAGAAACATAATTCATTCATTTTTTAGACACAATTGTAGTTATGTATAGGGATTGATAAAATAATCCTCAGAAAATGTCCCAACAATCTATGTCACTAAGGGGGTTAGTATATGAGTATATAAAATATATTCTAATGGAAAAAAAATTCAATTACCTTCAATGAAAATTATTCCAACCCATGGGATTTCCCAACTCAACCCACCATAATCCACCTATAAGTGACCAATACCCAAAAAAAATATAGCACAATATAATTTTTTATAAACTTATCATACATAAATAAAACACAATGTAATAAATTTTTTATATCCTATGACAACTCAAAAATTCATTTTATTCCCCCTATATCACAAATGAAATAAATTTTTACATAGAAATATATTATCTCTGTTATAGATGAATATTTATTCAACCTAATATATATAAAAACCACAAACAAAGTCTCTGTATATCATATTTCATGTCAATGTTAATTATCCAACAATTGACTAACTATTATTCTAATGTAACTATTTAAGGATTAATTTATAGGTTCATTACATCTCACATTGTTAATCAACCATAACAAATATGGATAAGTAACATCATCATACATTATGGTTTAACATGCATTGGAAATTAATACTCCTTTAAAGAAATAACATATTCATATTAAAAATTTTCCTAGATAATGGAAACCCATTTAACTTATACCAATTTTACATATAATAACCAACACCCTAATAAATCAATGTGATTTATATATATTTATTCAACACATTATATTCTTAAATTACAATTCTTGTCTTTGTATAATAATCTAAATTTAACCTTGGAATTTATATAAATCATTCAAGCTGGAGGTCAACTCAACAAGGTGTTATTGAAATGCTTACCCTCTTAAACAACAATTTACATATGTGTAAATGAATATTTCATTAGAAACTGTACCGCATAAAGACCCAAAACAATGTTTATCTTATAACCAATATGTAGTGAAACAAAAAATTCCACAATGAAAAAAGTGATGTCTTTTCTAACTACATGCATAATAGGAATACTCTTAATGTATAAACCCATAACTTCTCTAGTTTCATATTGATTCAATAATCTAATGAACAAGAATAAATGAAAAGATATTAAAAATATACAATAGTCAAGACCACTAAACATTAAAAAAATTTGGGAACAAAAAAATCGAAAATAAAATAAATCGATTGATAATTTTAAAGTTTGTGGAATCTAGTGATCGGTGATCGATTTTTTTTCAAAAAATGGTCATTTATAATAATTAGACAAGTAATAATTCTAAAAATTGATAAAACATAATATTAAATAAACAATACAATTCATTTTGGAGTTATGTCAATGCATCATTCATTATTAAATAATTTCAACCAAAAATTTATGTGTACGGTTAAGAATATATGAAATAAATAACGGAAATTAATTAACACTAGAATATATAGAAAATATATCTCATTAAAAATAATTTTTAGAGATTATATTAATAAAAAATTTAATGTGAACCAAAATAAACAAAACCCGATGGTCTGAGAAAAAATATATTTTTCTCATGAGAATATCATAACAAAATGACTATTTATTTCTATATCGAATAACATCATGAGAATATTATAATATGAAAAACACATTATTCTCTTTTTCATTTATTATTATATGAATCACACTACATAAAAATAGTTAATATGAATGGATATATGGAATTTTTTTTTTAAGAATTGGAAATTTAAATTGATGAATTTTATATATCCCAAAAAACTATATATTTCCATTTTTAGAGAAAATTAAAAGGTAAAATAAATTTAATCGCAAATTTCTTTCTTCCTCTATTCTCCGAAGTATTGCTGAATATCAGAACATAAACCCCAAATAATTGAGGGAAAAAATAAGGCATTAATTCATGTATGTATCAATACAAAAAAATAAAAATATTTAATTCAGGTTGTTGTTTTATATGTTTGAGTACATTTAAATGTTATTATATATTTTAGGGAAAAAGAATTAATGATCCTAAAAATACATGTATAAAAATATTTTTTTATCTTTATTGTTTAAATATGTTAATAAAAAATATTTTAAAACTAATATCCCAAAACATTACACATAAAAGTTTAAAATATAGGATTAATATATTTTAATAAATGAAAAATAAATTATATCTTACAACCATCGATATATTATTTATATCATATTCAATACATCAAATAAAAAAATATTCTAAATGTAATACAATTTAAATTCATTTTAAAAAAAATCATCTTTAAATAGTGTTAATCAACTACATTTTAATGATAAGAAACACCAAAAATAGTTGATAAACGGATAAAATTGCTAAATTTACCACATATTTCTCTAGATCATTTTCAAAAAATCCTTTGGATTGTAT
The DNA here is from genome assembly GCA_963277665.1 of Viscum album. Classification (NCBI taxonomy): domain Eukaryota; kingdom Viridiplantae; phylum Streptophyta; class Magnoliopsida; order Santalales; family Viscaceae; genus Viscum; species Viscum album. Next base: position 642,589,986 of record OY728123.1, read on the forward strand.
AAAAATATAATATAAAATTAAAATTAAATTTTGTTATATGAATCTAATCAACAAAAACTAATATGATAATGAATGAAATTCATGTTTTATTTGAAATAATTATTCAAATAATTATAGAATTACATTTGATGACAATCATTTAAAGAAACAAACATAAGTTTAATACAAAATTGAATTCCTAATGTTGGATAAACATTCATATTAAAAAGTAATATTAATTTATTAATATTTGTGAGCATCATTTTAATAACCAACAAAAATTTTCAATATAAATATTTCATAAATTAAGAGATGTGAAAAATATCGTAATTAATTCGTTAGGGAATTAAAATAGAAATTAAAAATTGATCATTTCGAGTCGTAAAATAAATAATACGTATGAAAAGTCTAAAAATAAATTTTTTAATTTATTATAAAAACAAATTTATCACTAAAATAAATGTATAATATGATAAAATAACAAATATATAAATCAATGTAAATGAAAAAAATGAATTAAATGTTTATATTTAAGGATTTTCATTTTTCACAAAATGAAACAATAAAATTGAGTGGGTAGATAATGGCATAAAATGGTCCTTATCATGTGAAGAAAACATTGTAGAACATTTTCATAGAGGTTTAATTTGATGATTTCATTTATTGATTAAAATAATATATGAAATGAAACTAAAAATGAAAGATAAAAATTAGGTAGATTCATGATAATAATTATAAAGACACCTTTGTTAAAATTCTTAGTACCAAACCAAATCATGTAAAAAATGATCCCCAACCATCAATGATTTACAGTGACCTATACATGTATACTCTCAATTAGTTCACAATAATTATGCATGAGAACATTATCACTCAATACTATCATATTAATTAGGTAATATTAAAACATTAATTTTTAATGTTTACTTATTAAAATATAATGACATATAATTCGATAAAAACATCTAAGTCACAATCTATTCAATTTAGTTTTGAGACTTTACCACGATAATACACACTAATATGATATCCTCTATTTAGGGATTACACCTATAACCAATTACAATGAAATAAAAATAGATTTTATACAACGGGAAAGTGAAAATGGAATTAGAATTTTAGAACGAATCATATCTTTATTAAACAATAAAAAGTAACTACTTTATAATGATTGACTTTAGACCCATTCATTCACACATTCATCAACTCCACAAATAGTTGGAACCAAATATTTTTTATGAATTAATCTTCTATGAATAATTTTTTATACTTATATATAGACATTGAAATATGATTATAAAAAGAAAATATATAATTAAATAAATATTTAGATAAAAAATGACGAATACAATAACTAAACACTCAGAACCCCAATTCATTTTTTATTGATAAGAAATCCTAATGTTGAATTCGAGTAAAACATAATAATTAAAATAAAAAATTCCAAAAGATATTATCAATATGTAGTAAATCATAAATTTTTTTTTGATGTTATAGTAGTGTTAAAATTGGAAAGAGGAGTATAATGAATTTTTGATAATGTAGTTGATAGATGAAATAGTAGTTATTAATAATAAAACCCAATTAAAGTGGAATTGAATTCATATAAAATAAAAATTTCATTTTGAATCTATATAATACACATAAATAGACAAATTAAAAATCACAATGAAATAAATGAAAATAAATAGCATATGGAAAGATAATATTAGAGAGGAATGAAATTATAAACTGTATTTTATATTTCAGTGGGAAAGCTATATACAATTTTAACCTAATTGTGAAATATAAAAAGGGTGAATTATATGAATAAAATAATTGTGAAGTAAAACATGTTGGAATGGATCAATAGTGAAATATAATATAGAAATAATACATTAAATTAAAATAAGAAATAATTTTTAAGAAAAATAATAGTGTAACATAAATATATTTAATGAGTTATATATATATAAATAATGTTAGTATACAAAATAATTTATAGATAATCTACATACAGAATATACATATTGAAAGAGGGTCAGAATACCCACATAGTAAGAGGAATAGAGTTCATGATATATACACCTTAAGATAAAAAATTATGTAATATAGATTTATAACATTAGTACACTAAATCATTGAACTGGAATATTTATTAGATAGAAAACAAAGGTATATAGAGGTAAGTATCATTTTTCATTTATATTCAGATATTGGGCAAGAAAATAAAAAGGTTATCATTTAAAAGAGATGAAGGTTTTTATCAAGGACTACAAAATGATCTAAATCACTCAAATTTAGATTGTTTATTATAAATAATTTTCTGAGGAATGTGATGTTTGAATTAGGGTTTCCTGAAATTTGATTAAAATGGTACATATTGTGATAGAATAACCCTAATGAGGTATGTTGGGATTAAATTTCGATAAAAAGTCATTTATTCTATAAATCGAATGCTGATATCAGAAAATCTAGGTACCAAGGATAGAACTTTTCAAATTTATTTTGAGGTATGGTTCTTGGATTAAGATAATCATTAAGGAGATCTATTAGTGGAGTATGATATGATATCAGTTGTACCATAAATTAGAGAGTGAAGATAATAAGGTTGACTGGTGTGGAGAAATATGTGGGAGGTGTGGAGGCTACATTAGAGTTGTGTTAGTAGGGGGTGGGGTGTCCATGTTGGATCTATGTTGGATATTTGTTAGAAATGTGATGGGATATCTATGTCAAAGCTAGATCAAAGGAGGAAGATCACCGGAGGAAGATATGTAGACGTTGGGGATTGATCGAAAATAACGGAACCATTAGAAGAGGAGAAAGAAGTTGTGTGAAGGTGGGATGAGGGGTAAATTTTTAAGGGGTATTTCCACGGTATTAATAAAACTAAGGAACATGATAACTTATTTCAATGGTCTTAATAAACTGTGGAAATAGATGTAAGGAAATATAGTATTTTTCATTTTACGATAGTTGAACCTAATGATCTTGTTGGCTGATTAGAGGTTATAGGATTTTGGGCATCAAGGATTTATGAAATTTTATCATATTATCGATATATTTTCATTGGTAGACTTGGTGAGGACTTTAAAGTGAATCCATGTGACCTGGGATGAAATCCACGCGGAGGAATAATTTTCACGTTACTGTAGTAGTAATATTGTAGTACTGTAGCAGGTATTGTATAAGTACTGTGTAGTACTGTAGAAGGTACTGTAGTGGGAACTGTAGCAGGAACTGTTTCACACTATAGCAGCAGGGAATTTTACACTGTTTGGGCCGTCGAGCCGCCGATTTGGTCCCAGAGACCTTTAAGGCCTTCGGGCCACCCATGCCTTCGGGCTAGTAAGGACGTTGGGCCCCCTCAAGGCCTTCAGGACATCTTAAGTGCATATTAAAACTAGGAAACCTACAAGGAACAATCTCTATAAGGAGGATGAGCAATGAGATTTCCCCACAGTAGAAGCTACATGAATTTCAAGAATGAGAGGGTATAGAACCTTCCATCAGGACAAGCCTGTGCATGCACGAGATAGACTATCCAAATATCGATGTGAAGGTAGAGTGTAGATTCATGATGAAGATTCTGTGGAGGATCAGTTCCAAGTAGTTTTTCTGGATTGTATGTAATGTTTGAAGCCTACGGGCAATGAATTCCTCTATGGCCTACAAACCATGTAAAACATATGCATATAGGCTATGTAGGGTTCCACCTCACTCATTTAAAGGTGGATTATTAAAAATCAATAAAAAATGAATTCCTTCTGGCCATTGTATGGATGGGTACAATATTGAACCATATTGCATTATGATGTTTGAATAACTAGTATGAGGTGACTTGATACTCGAGTCATTGTATAAAAATTTAGATGGGATGATTCTATATCGGGGAGGGGGTATATTCCAATATTCCACTAGGGATGATCATAAGATGTACTTAGATAAATATAATTGGGAGGTACATCATGTTGTCAACAATATGTATCCTAACATTAATTTATAGTTCATCTAGTTGGGGATAAAGAAGGACATTGCATGTTTTTTTCATGTTTCCTTACCTTCGGGATAATAAAGGATAAGAACCATCATCCTCATCATTTTCCACCATCAACTTTGTGTTCTATGTAGAAGTGGGATGATGCAACAATGTAATTTTTAATTGGGTTACCCATTTCCCAGATGTGTCATTATTATTTATGGGTGATTATTGATTGAAACATGAAAGATGAATATTTCATACTAATAAGTAAGACACAATCAGTAATTGATCTAGGAAAGTGGGAGGTCCTTGAGATAGTATTATTATATGGAATTATCATGAGAATGAATTTATCATAAAGATTCATATTTTTCTTTAAATTTTTTAAGGGATTACAGAAATCCATATAGAATCATCTAAGACTAAGAATTGTGTACCATCCTCAGACAGATGGAAAGTCTATGTGGATGATTTTTATACTGGAGGATATTTTTAGTGTGTATTCCCATTATTTCAATGGATCTGGGGATACTCACCCAACCACGGATGAGTTAAAAAAATAATAGTTACTATTTTTCAATTTAGATGACCTCCTAGGATGATCATTATAGGAAACCATATCGTTCACCTCTCTATTGGAATGAGGTAGGTGAGGGAATATCAGTGAGGAACATGTTTTTATAAGAGACCCTATAGAAGGTTATATTAAATAAAAAGTGGGTTTTCATAGATTGGAACATACAAAAAGAAATATTACTACCTAAGGAGGAGGATTTAGGATTTTTCTATAGGTGATTAGGTTTTTCTGAGAGTGACTCCTCAGGCCATCAACAATTGAGGAAGAAATTGAATCTTGGGTCACACTATGTTAGACTCATGGAGATCACTAAGATATATTTGAGAGTGGAGTATAATCTGGATCATACATCACACTATAAAGGTATGAACGATGGGCTACATATGTCAAACCTTCAGAGGTACATGTTCGATTCTACAAATGAAATTGATTATAAGGATGTCAATCTAAAACAAGATTAATTATACCAGAAGCACAATGTGCATATTTTAGACTTGGGTGAGAATGTCCTTTGAAGAAATATGATACAACTAATATACATTCTATGTCATCATTTAAGGATCCAGAATAAGACTATGGTGTGAGAGGTTGTTGTACAAGATCGGTACCAGGAGTTTTCTAGAATAAACCTTAATGGTATTTTTCAGGGACCAGAAGTCACTATAGGGGGATAATTATAACATAATTATCTTATTTTGGGGTATTAGATATTTTTATTTTTAATAAATCCCCTTCCCATTTTTTCTGCTCTATTATGTGTGCGTTAGAAGATTTATTATAGAGGATAAGTGGTCGGTAATTGGTGGTTTAAGAAATAAGGAGGTACACGTTCATTGGGTGGATTGAAAACAACAACTAGTTAGCAGATTGAACCCTCCAACAAGTCAGTGTGGTTTTAGTATGCTTGTTTGCTATATGAGAACACATTAAATTTTTGGTGAGGACCACTATATTATAGATGCACCTAGTATGGTGGTGCATAAAATGTACTGGGTGTGGTGGTGCATAAAAAGAACCCAAATTTCTTAATTCTATATGTTTTGAACTCCATTTATTACCCCAATTATAATGCCAAAGAATCTAATTCGAATATGATACCTTGAATTTCACTCTTTTACTCTCACATACACCTTATTCATTTTTATAATGTACTAATGATACTAGAGTGGTAAATACATCATTGATATGTGGAAAAACATTCTTTGTACTTGATAAATGATCATAGATCTATGTCATATAATTGATTTCCATGAATATCCAATGATGTTTTCTTCTTTTAATTGAATATTAATAATGGATCTATAATGTTGACACCATTTCCCAATCGAATCGAGATTTATCATCTGAAACGAACATTCTACATGTAAGTGTTCACAAATAAACTTCCTAAACCTATTCATTAAAGGGGATTGATTATAGAGACTTAATCAATTTACATTTATATTGTAGATTGGTGTAGGATTCAATATATTAATAATAAACCCCTTTGAATAGAGTTAAAAATATCATGAATTGTAGGCATTTCTGTGTATATATTTATAGAATGATCATCATGGGACCATATTTTTCTTATTTTTGAATCACATCTTGAATATTTTATATATTGATGAATTTAGTATGTATTAATGATCTTTGGCTAGACTTGAGGTTATATTCTTGAACCTATAATGATTTTATGATCCATTATTTGATTGAAAATGAATCGGGTGAATAGGAATCCTTTAATTTAGCATGCCCCAATATTTATTCTACTAATGAAATACTTATGTTGTTTTATTCAGGCAGGAACATATTAAATTTGAAATATTTTGAGACTCAGTTTTAAACCTTTTTCTTCTATAACCAAAACATTATATGAACATCCTTTACATGTGTAATGTTCTCTGTTGGTTTTTGATACGGTTCATTCTTAGATTCGCTATCAAAACACAGAGTTCATCATTAACAAATTGAATTCTTAAGTCTTTTAAATTTTTAGTATCTTTAATTTTATAGTTTCCATAATTCCTCACGTGTTTACCTAAAAATTTGTTCTTGATTGGAGGAGATTATTTATGGGGTGTTTTTTCATCATAATCATATGTGATCCTTATTTCCATGATTAGTTAGATATTAGTTTTTAGCATGTTGATGATGATCACATGTTTTTATATGAGTATTCGATATTCCTATGATGACACGATATGGTTTTCTTATTATTATCCACCTTGTTATGTACATTACCATGCACAAATAGTTTTTTCTTGTTGTATTATAACAAGTGGACATTGGGTAGGATTACCCTTTATTGGGGAAGTGATCATGACTTGTGACAATGGTGTACCCCTACATAGGGTCCGACTATAACAGTCTTGTGGTCAATGAATAACCCAATGCCTCAAGGATACCGAGTAATGTACTAGAAAATGATACCTTAGGGATAATGAGTTGCACAAACACTCAATGCCCTCATCATTTTGAGTGAATATCTCCTACCTTTTTAATAGTTCTTGATCATTTACAACTAAAGTAACATATTTCTAGCATAAACCAATGCATATATTATTGTGGATCAAGGTGTCTTGGTTATCATAGGGGTTCTTGGTATATGATTTTTATGAATTATTTAGTTATTTATTATTATCATAGATTACATGTATAATGTAAGAGAAATTTTTCTAATGATACAGTAGTGGATTCCTATATTATCACACCATGTTTGAGCTTTTTTTTGTGCATACAAACATGATGTATTGGGTAATTGGAATGGGAAAGGGGCCCATGGTTGATTTTTGAGCTAAGAATTATTGTGATGGGATCGATATCAGAATGTAAACACTATGACACTGTTGTTAATTTATTTATTTACATTATTCAACTTATTCTTTGGTTTCAATTTTCACACTATGATCCATTATTACTTATTTTTATGATCAATATTATATAAAGATAGTTTATTCATGTTCACTCAGACTATTATATTTTAGTTTGTTCAATAACAATTTTTTGTAAGTAAATTCTATAGAGGGTATATTCTCCCCACTGAAAAACACATAGTATCACTGCCATTTTTCTTCTTCTAGTATACCTAGAAGTGTCCATGAGGTCATGTGACTCTCCAAATTGAACTCAATGGTTTAGGTTAGTATTTTATGGTGATACCTTGGAATTATATATCATTATTGTGTAGAAAGTGGATTTTATAAAATTTAAAATTCCTCAAATATCCAAATTTTTCCCTAGGGACACTCAAAATAATGTACTATATTTTTTAATAGATCATTCTATTGGAATTGAAAAAACTACATCTCTACACATCCTTAAAAAATTCAATTAACATTATTTTCAACTAGATATCAGGGGTATATAACAAATTATAATTTAGGATAAGTGAAATTACATTAATATGATATAATTTATGCCTTCTAAAAAAGGTGAAAACATCAGCATTGTATCCTAGACAAATATTATTTCAATTATATTTTACATAGTAGGATATACAATAATTATGTAAATTTTTTGAGGTGACACAAAAAAGAAAAAAAATTAATGTTATTAAAATAGATAATTATAAATAATGTTGTGAGTGATTTTTTATTAATATAAATAAAAATAATACACAATTTTTCACTCATTTTATTTTTATATAACATTTTGAGGGGCCTTTGGATCATCCAAAACTAGTGTTGCACTAAATAATAAGATAAAATTGGTGTTTCGAAGAATTTGTTTTTCAAATTTATTCATGTTCCACGAAATGAAACGAATTCAATTAATTCTTAAAGATGAAAATATAGGTTCACTGATAATTAATGTGATCATAATATTGATTAAAAATTTAAATAATTCTTAGAAAAACAATGATCTAAAACTATATTCAATATAAATAATTCTTGGGTGGATATGAGAGTAATTATTAAATTAATCATAAAAAAATTAATATGAAGTAGTAAACATCAATTATAAAGGAAAATAAAGAACTTGGGTAATAAAATTGTTGTGACAATAATTGAAGTGAAAAACGACCACATAAAATTATTTTTTAAAGAGGTATTAATGATGTGGGGGATTAAAAACTCCTCAAGAATTAAATATAGAAAAGGATACATTTATATAACCAAAATAGAGCCTCGGTCAATGTAGTGATGATATTTACAAACATGTTTTGGGATATAAAAATAGTGACATTTTATCATATGATGTGTAGTTTAGGTGACTCTTATATTGGGTGCTTTATATTACTAGATTCATGATAAAATTGTTCATGAACTTGATTTATATTTCTCTATTGTATTTAATTTAAACAAACTCACATATATATTTAAATTCACTTAGTGGGTATTCATATTTATTTGGTTGAATTATTTTTATGGATACATAAACCACCCTATGGTGGTTACTAAAACACATCATTGATAGAGAATTAAAAATAACTATTATTCGTTGATGAAATATATCCATTTATTCTATCATGGTTGTATTCAAGCAGAAAATATAGAAACCAAGATGATAAAAAATAGTAATGTACTCGACAATATGACACTTTTTAATTGTGATTATTAAAATTTTAATTTGACCATTTTTCATGAAAATTAAAGGAGGTGTTCTAGGATACCAATGGGGGTGAAAATTGAATGTATTACCTAAAATTGGTCATGATTGATACCATAAGAAATTTATAATCATTATGGTTTGAAGTGATTGGTTATTGTGGTTTTATATTTGGAAAATATCATGGTCAAATTCAGCACAACATCATGGGAGATATAAAAAAAAGTATATGATTTTTGGTTTTGGGTTTGATTTTGAAAACAATGTCATCATTGTATGTAAAAAATAATGATGTTTTCATTATTATTTAAATTGTGTCATCATCATTTCATAGCATGTATTGAATTAATGATAGTAATGAAAACATTTTATAGAGAGTTATAGAGAGATTATATTTAATATTTAGGATAATAATGAAGATGTATAGTCAATCCAACCTTAGATGCACATGAGGATGAATTATTATGATTTATAAAAATATTTATTCTTGTTTATAATCTTTTAGATAAAGGAACATTAGGACTATATTCCTCAACATATTTTAATTAATTACTGATAACATGTTAAGGATATGGAAAATGGGATAAAAACCACAAAAAATAAACTAATATCCACCTTATAAAAATCATGATTAATACATGTAAAATTCTATTGAGTCAGTTTTGATTCTTCTCAGAATCTATCTCTCTTCATCATAATTTTTTTCAATTTACATTCCTAAAAATTAATTGAAAATTCAATAATCATTTTTATATATTACTTTCTAGAAATAAGAAAATCTCCCCCTCTTAGTTTTCATTCATCTTTCACCTAGACATATCATTTTGTATCAAAAAAATGCCACCACAAAAAAATATTTCATTTTATATATTCCTTGTAAAATAATCAATGTATTCTAAATGACTAATACTATTCTCTTTTCTATAAACAAATATTTAGTTTTCTATATTGGGAATGAATTATATTAATATCATGGGTGTTCCCATTATTGATGGAAAATCAATTCATCTCTAGAATGAGAGAATTTATCCTTGACCTTTATCAAATTGATTATGAACTATTTATATCACTCTAAATAGTATATATATTTCTAACGTTTGGTTATACATAAAATATTAAATAAAATAAGAATTATGAATTTTTTTGAAAGATCACATAATGCATATCTCACATCCCTCTCTAAGAGAGAGTTAACACATCCTACAGGCACTGAATAGTTGTCGAAATTTATATAAACCATTATGATATTCATATAGAATATATGAAATTCAATGATTAATAATTATGAACATATGATGATTAATTTATGTATATTTTCGTGTAAATAAAATTTCCCTTGATTTTATGTTATTATAATGTTGTTTAATATTCTAGCATTATAATTAAATTAATGAATATTTACCTAAAAATGTCAAAAGAAGTTACCTTTGAGAATCAATACATGGATTAGATTCATAGTTATAAATTAAATAATATACGTATTTCTATTAAAATGAGGAATCTATTTATGATGGAAAATATATAAACATAAATAATATTTACTCCAAAGACATAAAAGGATCCAAAAATATTGATTCAAAATGGTCTCTTGAAAAACAATGAGAATTTGACTATGATTACAAAAATTTCAACAAGTTTTTATCTCATTTCACTAACATATGTCGTGATGAAAAGGAAATTACAAATTAAAACTACCTTTTAAGATATATAATTGTGGAGATTTTAGACACTTTTAATATAGTATATATATTATGGATGTATAATATGAATAATATGATCAATATAAATGATCATCAAGGAGAGTGATGGAACATATTTATAGGGACCCAAGCCTTTTTCACATATTATTACATGATTTTATGCATAATTATATTTAAAATACATGGAAAGGATGGAATGTATTGTGTTTTTAGAAGACTAGGTATATTATTAGAAAATATGAAAATAAAATAAAACATATGTTTATTAATATTTATAATGAGGTCATAAATCCATTTGAGCTCCTACAACTGCATAGGATATCCTAGGGAATGTTATAGACAAAATGGATGAGCTGAAAAGCCAAGTAAGGTAATAAACATGGGATTGAAGCATAACACATGAATTAAAAGGAATAACATGAAAACATAAAAATGATTGGATTTTGAAAAAATATATATGGATTCAGAATTTAATGAACATGGATTCATATTATCATGGAATCATAGGAAAGCTTAGACAACATATATACTAGCATAAATATTATCCAAGGTCTACTATCAAGACAATATCTCATGGTGTAACGAGTGCCATAATGGACTAGGTTTAGTCCATTGTCACATACATGATGTATCATGAGACTAAAACATTTCCCAATGTATGGGAGTTCAATTTGGGTGAACAAATCATAAAATGTAAATAAAAATGGGTTTCACATAAATAATAAAACATAGAAAATAAAAATAATTGTTACCCATGGAAATAAATGGGTATCATAATTATGTCACATGGAATATCAAATGGTTGTATAAGAATGGTATCCATGAAATATAGCATTTAAATAATTATGTGGAATTAATAAAGAAAATTTGAGAAAATATCATTAACATTGATGTCTACATTAATTGAGAACTATAAAAAGACTTGTTAGGGAACTTTATAAATGTTCAACTTAAAGGCATCTTTAATAAAAATAATGAAGTATAGTTAATGTGGATAAAGGGATTTATATTTACATAAAACAAGAAATTAATTAAAATAGATTTTTCATTTAAAATTTACTAATATTAGTTAAATATTGGATTATTAAAAGATTTTATGGTGTGTATATGAAAATGGGTAAGAAAAAAATAATTTCCCTTTAATTGGGTTTGCTTATCAAATGGTATTGAGAATGGAATTTTATAAAACATGTAATTACCAATGATATAAAAATGAACAAAGATAAATACATATGTTTGGTAAAAATATATATATATATATATATATATATAACATGAGATAATTATATAAGAATAATTAAGGGATAAATTTAGGACAATTGAGGGAATGTCAACCCCAAAAGAAATATGTTGGTTCAGAGTGATTCCTTGCCTAATGTCTCAATGAGTTAGAAACATTCACTTAATTTCCTGAATAATCAAAATATATTCATTAGTTATTTTATTCATAACCTAATGCACATGTATTGTACTTATAATAATTTTCTATGTTCATTTTTGACCATTTTGATGCGTTTAAAGATAAATGTTTTCATTTCGAGAACGTTCATTTCACGGTTTCGTGATTAGTTAATTTTTGAATAGTTTTGTAATTTCTTTTCAAATGGAAATAAAAATATATAATAGTAATAAAATTTTATTTATGAACATAAATATGTTTAAATAGTCCCATATATCATTACATATTCTAATTATAGGGCGATACTTTTAATAAAACATTAATGATAACTCTTTAGTTTATTTTGGTGGTGTTTCTATCCATCACAAACTATTTTTTACATAATATTATGTCTTTATATTGGTTACATAACATGAAATAATTTATAATATACATAATAAAATCTTATTTAACCATAATAATGGTTTTATGATCATCTATAAAGGTGGTAATAGAATATGGAAAAATCATTATCCACATAGATAGTTAATTTCCACAATTTGGACAATGGTTTCCATTATTTAAATTAGAGGTGATGAGAAAAAGGGATTAATATGAAATATTTCATTAGAAATATAAAACTATTACATATACATTATATTGGAATTATTATGATTTTATGAGTAATTTATATGATGAGAAGGTAGAATAAGAATACAAATTAAGAGAGGTGGTTCAAGAAAGTTAACCCTTAAATATCACATACTTGAAGGATCCCTTTAAGAACATGGAATTAGTCCTTTTGTGATAAGAATAGAACATGGATATGGGAAGGGAGGGTAGGATAGTTTTTTATAGATTTGGAAAGAATAAATTCTTGTACGTTGTGATGATAAGGTGTTGTGAGGGGAGGTATTCTGGTTGGAGGAGAAATTTTTTTTGGAAATTTTCAAAAGATTAAATTATTTTAAATTCATTTTATATATAGATACCACCAAATGAAATTTATTCTAATATAATCCAATAAAAAGTTTTAATATCATCAACCCATAAAATTTATATGTGGTCTGGTTTTATTTTAAACCATGTCATTTTGATTAACTCTTAGATAAGCTATTTTAATTCTAAGAGTGGTAACAACCTTTTCAAAATTAAAAGGTTAAATTATTTTCTTATTTGTTTTCAATTTTACCATAAATGAATTTTTTTTAATATTTTTTCTATTTTTATTATAATTGGGTAATTTTTCAATTGTTTATTATGATTGAATGATTTAATAAAATGGTAATCCCATAAACTATTATAATTGTCAATTTTGATATTATTCAATACATTGAGATTTAAAAACATCAAGAAAAAAAGTAAAATTCGATCCAAAATTTTTATTATATCATATAAATGTAATTTTTATTTATAAAATTCTTGTATCACCTTAAATATATCATATTATATTACCTTTAATATTTTTATTATCAACTATTTCATTTTTCTACTTATTGAATAATTACTGTATAGGTGTTGTGTAAGAAATTTGGAAAATAATTTAATTCCTAGAAAATATAAATAAATTAAAATGATAAATATAACTATTTTATCTTTCCAAATAATATTTATAGTCAATTATATCTTCTATCGAACCCTACATTGAAAATATTATAATTATTAAAAATAATATGGTGACATTTTTCACTTTATTTCATTTTAATAATGTCTATGTGGTTTTCATTGAAAAGCGTACATTAAGTAACTCAATTTAGATTATAAAATTTTAAGGGAAGAATTTAATTTATGAAATAATAATTGGGTAAAAAACACAAGGCCTTATAACTGAATTTTAATATAGATTAACTAGATTTACCTTTTACCGAGATAATAGATTTTAACTCAATTAGTATTCATATTGATCAAAAATAAAAAGGTACATTTAATAAATTTGAACCACCAAATTCCAAATATGGAATAACATTTTCAAAATTAAAAAAATATAAGTTTCATAATTTAATTAAAAATTCATCTGAAAAAACACAATGAAATTGTTATTTCAAAAAATTTACTTTTTTATTATAAAATATTCTTATACTAAATTAATTTATAAAATTATTTTTAAATAAATATATGGATTATTTATAATAAAAATAAACTAATAAAAAATTATAACTATTACAAAATATAGTTGTACTTTGTAAATGTATTAAATGAATATCAATTATTCAATGTATACAGATATTTTTCACTATTCATTAAAATTTTAAAATTTTAGAAAATTATAAAAAAAATTATAAGGTAATTTTGAAATGATGAATTGAATCGAAAATTTTATTATTTAAAATAAATTTCTTAATAGATTCAAAATTAATTATATTTATTTTTCTCATAAAAATGGTATAAAATCATTTTTTAAAGAAAACCTATTTTTAAATTTGAAAATGACTTTATAAGAATAATTAAGTATATTTATTAAGAGTTAATATATTTCATAGTATGGTTATTCATATTAATTCTCCCTAACTCAATTTCTACGTTATAATGTTCATGTTAGAATAATAATATTTTAATAGTATATCATTGATCATTTAAACATGGTGTTTCATAAAACACAAGCTTCTGAAGAAATTAAATTATTCAAAGAGAAATATTCCAAAAAAATATCAGGGTGTTAAATTATTCCCATATTATGAAATTTCACCCACATAATCTCATTTCACATACTGAGGTAAAAATATGGGAAGGTAATTCTCCTTCATCGCTTCCTTTAATTCCCATGTTTCTTCTTCATATTTGTGGTTTCTCCAAAGTATTGTAACCAGGTGTGTGGTCTTGTTTTGTAATGAATTATCTCTATGTTCCATGATTTTCATTATATATTCCTCAAAAGAGAGATAATTTTCATGTTATACCACCTTTAAATTCAGTACATTTTAGGGGTCTGGTATGTACTTCCTCAGGAGGGATACATGAAATACATCATGTATGAGACACATGGTGGTGGAGTGCTTGTCGATATTCCTCAGATCCAATGTGATAAATAATCTCAAGGGGTCAATAAAGATTGGACATTGAATCCCCTTCGCATGACTCTCTACCATGGGGATATGTAGAGGAATACCACATCTCCAACCTCAAATGTCAGTTCACATCGACAATTGTCTCCATACATCTTATATCGGCTTTGGGATTCCATAAAGTGTTACTAAATAGTTTTAAAATTTTCTATCATTTGTTAAACAATTTGGGGTCGTAGAATCATATTTTCACCAACATCATCCCAAAATGATGGTGTTCTACATCTTTTCCGGAAATATATTTCATATAGAACAATTTGGATGCTAGAGTGAAAACTATTATTGTAAGTGAAATCAACCCATGGAAGATACTGATCCCATAATTCTTTAAATTCTATTGGGCATGATATCTCCATTTATTCTTGTGATGGTATGTTCTACTCAGACTGGCCATCCATTTGAGGGTGGCAGGCGATACTGAATTTCAACTCAGTTTTTAGAGCAAGATAGAAAATTTTCCAAAACTATGAGGTAAATTTCAGATATCAATCAGATAAAATCTATAATAATACTCCATACGGCCTCACCACTTCTATGTTGTATTTCTGTGAATTTTGACTAGGTGATAAGTCCAATCGAATTATAATAAATTAAAATTTCTTTGTAAAATTATCCACAAGAACCAATATATCATTATGTCCTCTGGATATATTTTCAAGTCCAGTGACAAAGTCCATTGTGATATTTTACCTTTTCTATATTGGTGTATAGAAAATGGATTCATCATCCCCATAGGCCTTTTCCTTTCATCCTTAGCTTATTTAAATACCAGAAACATTGATGTATAATCAGTGATATCCTCCAAAATATTTTCCCAT
The DNA here is from genome assembly GCA_963277665.1 of Viscum album. Taxonomy (NCBI): domain Eukaryota; kingdom Viridiplantae; phylum Streptophyta; class Magnoliopsida; order Santalales; family Viscaceae; genus Viscum; species Viscum album. Next base: position 642,605,994 of record OY728123.1, read on the forward strand.
TAATAGTGTTCTCAAAGATCTCAACATACATTTCTACTCTCTAAGTGGAAAAAGAAGTTTGATGCATGTGAATCATCCAAGATATATACCATTATATCATGAATTAATTTTTCATAAATTCATGGCCCAGATATTACAAATCCTTCTCATAAATTTTGAACTGTGAGTATTTCCAATTTCTGATAGATTCCGCCTTCTTGTGAATATCATCATTACTCTGTTGAGAAACCATTACCATATTGATAAGGGATTTTTGAGAAATATTATATAAAAGGAATGATTATGTACCATCTATTTTTGTTTCCACGTCAATATATTTAATGTATAATTAGATTGCATCCTTCTCAATTCTCATCATTGAAAAATTTGTAGGATCCATTTTACCAAGAGCATCTGTTACATTATTTTCATCACCAATATGGTGTTGAATTAAGCATTAATAATATTTTATGAGTTCTAAACATAGTAATTAGGGAATATTAATCTCATTATTTGTGAATATATATTTTCATCTCTTATAATTTGTATATGTCTCACACTTCTCCCCATAGATATTATGAATCCATATTTTCAATGAAATGATCGTAACTACCCAATCAAGATCATGCATGGGATAGTTTTTCTCATCAATATTCAATTTCATTTAATCATAGGAACTTACATTATCCTTTTTCAATATTAAAAGAGCCAATACATTAAATAATACATCTTTTTATACCTTAAAAAGTTATCCACTTTTTGGTAGTGTGAGTATTGGTGTAGTAATATGCCTTTTTTAACTCTTTGAATAGTCATCACATTCTCAGGTACAAACAAACCTTACCCTCTTCTATGTTATCATGAATAGTGGGTTTGAAGATCATTCCAATTTCATCACAAGCCATTGGTAATACCCAGGTTGAACAATGAAACTATAGATCACTGTTACATATTCTAGTCTCAACCACTCCTAAATTTCCTTTGAAATAAATGGGTCTATAGATATCCCATTATTAGGGATAACTTCTCCTAAAAATGATATAATCACTATCCATAACACACATTTAATATACTATACATATATTTTATCATTTTACAATGTATTTAGAATATAATTTGAATACTTATCACTCGCCTCATTACTCATGGTGTATATCATAATATCATCTATAAAGTCAAACAAAGCTTTGTCAACGTAATCCCTAAAGACACTATTAAAGAAATCCAGGAATATTACTAGATCATTATTGATCCAAAAGGGCATCACTATGAACTCATAAGGTCTCTACCTCATTCGAAATTCAATCTTAGGAATATCTTCCTTTTTCTATAATAAATTGTGATATCAAGGCTGAAGGTCCACCTTAGAGAAATACATATCCCAATATAGTAGATTGAATAAGTCATTTATCATTATAAGGGATAAATTTTATTTATCATTGTCATGTTGAGATAACAATAATCAATTCATAGGAGCATGGATTGATCCTTCATCTTGAAAATTAGCGAAGGCACACACCATGGTGAAGAACTCATGCATATGAAACCATTGTCTATATTCACATGTAAATAATTAATTAAGCATTCCAACTCAATGGTGTCCATTCAATAAGGAGTCTCTGATGTGGTCAGAGATCCAAGTATAAGTTCAATTGAGAACTCCTCCTCCCATTCAAGATGATGACTAAGAAATTCTTTAGGGGACAGGTTGATGTAGTCCCCCGTAATTGGCATGTATTCCTGAATAATCATCTCCTTTGTATCAATTATTTGAGTTAAATAGAATTTATCATAATTAAATATTATCCACATATGAATTTATGATTCTGTAAGAGACTCACCCCCACATTACACTTTTATATAATTGGAGGATGCCTTAGGATTTGAAGTGTAAACTCCCTCCTATGACAGTTGTTGTTGGATTTGTGTAATGTTATACAATCCATGCCCAATATAACATAAAAATCCAACAGATGAGGTAAGAAAAGTTTTATGGGAGTTTTAATCCATATAGATTCAACATGGTAGAGTTATATACATTATATAAAATAAATTCCTCAATCTTTTTCTCATGGATAACTCAACATTTGTAAATTTATGTAGTGTTTGAAATGTTATATTAAATAGGCATGATATTAATGAATGCATAAAACCAAAATAAAATATCATGTTCACTATTCATGAATGAATAACCAGTGTACCTATCACTATATAATTGTTCGGCTCTACCTCAGATATAGTGATAAAATATTCACTTTCTTATTTTCTTGTAGTTTCTAATCATTGATTGTCTCCTTCAACCCATATCATAGGGAATTGGGTCACATAATTCCCATGTTCACTACAGCTCAAAAACATCATGATAGAAATATTGTTCATCTAAACCATATTTTCATATTCCTTATTATTTTGATTCATTATTTCACTTTACTAATGATTAGCTTGGTCACCCTCTTTCCAATGTTGAAGCATCTTCAAATTTTTCTTAGGGAGTTTCTAGAATGAATCTTCCCAAACATTTGTCAAGTGGGGAGACGGGTTTTCTTTCTCCCATGATATTTATCTATTGACCTTCTTGATTTGAATTACATCTTATGTTTCTTGTCTCTAGTCCCATGAGACCATTGAGAACCACTGATCTCTATCTCAACATTAAGGGAAAAACTAAAAATCTCTTCATAACTATAAACATCTTGAATAACCAATTCTATTCATAGACTCAGTTTCAACTCAATAAATAATTGGTCCACCATTTTTTTGTTCAGATGAAAAATCCAAAATCATACCACACAATAATTGTGAATTTTTTCTCATATTCTTCATTAGACTCATATTCCATTTAATTTATCCTAAATAACTCCCTATCCATAGTAAAATGGTGATTTATAGGAATATATTTATTGAAAAATATTTTTTTATGATTCCTAATCCATAGAAACAATATCTTATTTAGAATTATTGTTTCTGAATAGTGTCCACCACTGGTCAGCTTCCCCATCATAATGATAAACCTCTAGAAAAACAATCTATTCTTTTAATAATTTGAAGAATTATAATATCATTTCAATGGAGTTAATCCATTGCTAAACAATGAGAGGATCAGAATACCAACTAATGATTGGAGGAATTTGTATCATAAATTATTCAACCACAACATTATATTTTATTTGGAGGGGTAGTATGTCAAACATGCTTCATTTTATTATTCATAACTTGATCTATTTGACCCAATACATTCATGATGTTTTAGGCCCTCATTCCCATCTTGTGGGAATATCATTAGAGAAATCATCACATTTCCTATCACATTGGTTATTGGAATGTGTTACCCTATTCCAAAAAACTAATTAAAAAAATAATGTTAGGGGGCTGATTAGTTTGCTAATATGTATATAAAAAATAACTTTTGAACACATAAGTATAAACTTATAAATAAATATTATATCCAAACTTGTGATACCCAATATCTAAATCTTGGATATGCATTGTTATTGAATTTTCCATAGGGTTATTATTAAAGTTTTCTTGTATTAATGAACAAAAGTATCTAGACTATTCTATGATAATAACTATAGTGACCATGAATTGTATAAATATTTCTAAATTATTTTAAGCAAATTATCCATAAAATACAAAAACAAAAGATTGACTATTCCATTTTATTTGGAAAACTCAATGAATAATTATAAAACATGAAACTAAAATAAAACATTATTTTAATTAATGTTCATAATGAGCTCTTGAATCCATTAGATCTCCTACATCTTCAAAGGATAACCTGGTGAAACAAAAAGCCAAAAGGTATGAGCTAAAATCCCATTAAAGGAATAAGAATGGGATTGATTCATAACACATTTGTTAAAAGGAAAAAAAATTAAATAAAAGGAATAGCTCATGAATAATAATATATATTTGTAACATATAAAACATGGATTAATATGATCATGGAAATATTGTAAAGTGGAGTCAACATATCACGTTAAATAAACTTGAGTCAAGGTTAACATCTAATAATATATCACATTGTGGATATATTCTTAGAAGGTATTAGGTTTACTACCTAATATAATAAATTATTTCCCAACAGACTAAAATGTTACCCAATGCATTTGAGTGCTATCCTGGCTCACCCATTATAACATGTTCATGAAAATGTGTGTTACATAATGAATCAAATATAAGAAATAAACATAATATTTAATCATGTAAAGAAATGGGTAACATAATCAATTCATAAAGCATAACTAAATGGAATATAAAAATGTTATCTTTGAAATAAAGGATTTAAATCATACTTGGGAAACAATAATGTAATAGTAATATTACATCATGAATAAATAATTCCATATAAAGTAAAAATAATTAAACGAGTGGTTATGGATACTTAGAAATGTGACACTTAAAAACATCAGTAATGAAAAGAATTATGTGTATCTAAAGATTATATAGGCATAATTATTTCCATAAAATGAACTAAAATATCTTTTCATGATTAATTAAGTGATTTTTTAAAAATATTCGAGGCTAAAAACATTTAATGTTGTGTTCTTGAAAAGGGTTAGGAGAAAAAGATTCTCCCTTTAATCAGGATTCTGTATCTAAAGGAATTGAGGATGGAACCTTATAAAACATGTAATCCAGCATAAAATACAAATTAATTTTACTATATACATATGTTTGGTATATATACATATAACATAAGACAAATTTATAAGATTAATGATGGAATAAATTATAGAAAAGTGCGTTAAATCCTAACCTGAAGAAAATATGGACATTCGAAGAGATCCATGACCTTATATCAAAATGAGTTCTTCACATGGACTTCATATCTTGGATAATCACATTAGATTGGTTAATAATTTAAAATAGAGCCCATTACACATCTATTTTACTTTTAATAATATTATTAAGTTCATTTATGGCGATTTTTCTAATTATTATAGATTGATTTTGTCATTATGGGGGTGTTTGTTTCATGGTTTGGTGATTGGTTAACTTGTGTCTAATTATGGATTTTTTTATCTAATGGAAAAAAACCAAGAATTTAAATTAAATGGTATTTATATACTTTTATTAGTTTTAACAGTCACATATTTAATTTTTTATTTTAACACAAGGATATTTCATTTGATAAAATATTAATGATAAATAATTTGTTTATTTTGTAAGATTTGTTGTACATCATAAAATAGTTTTGTTTCACAAAATATTACATATATTTAATCATTAAAAAACCTCAAATAAGATATAAAATACTTATTAAAATATTATTTAACCATAATTTTAGTTTAATTACCATCCATGAGGGTGGTAATATAATATGAAAACTCGTTATCTAAGGATACAGTTAATCTTCATAATTTGGACAATAAATTCCTTTTTTAAAATTATAGGTGATTAGAAAAGGGATAGATAGAAAAAAATTTGTGAGAAATATTACATTATTGTATATAAATTATACACCAGTTATTATGATTTTATGGATTAATGTGGTGAAGAGAAAATTGATGATGAAAAGAGATTAAGCGGGGTGGTTTAATAAAGATGGCTCTTGAATATAACTTCCTTGAAAGATAATATTTGGAACATTGAACTGGTCTTTTGGTGGCACCAGAAGCACATAGAAGTTGTGAGACTGGGGTGGATAGTTTAATTTGGACTTTTAATGCTTTAAATCCTCAAATGTGTGCGGATAAGGGGTTATGAGGGGAGGTATTTATAAGGGAGGAGAGGGGTGTTTTGATAATTTCTCAAAATATTAAATTATAATAAATTGATTTTCTATCCGACAACCTCCAAATGGAACTATATTTTAATATAATAAGAAATTATTTAATTTCATAGAAAACAATTCTTCACATTTTCAACTTATTTTACACCATATCATTTTCAATAACCATAGGTTAACCAATTTGAATTTTAACTACTATATCAAATTATTCAATATTAAAAGGTTATTATTTTTAATTTTTTTTAAAAGGTGACCTCAGGGGGATCTTGAATTTAATAAAAATAAGATAAAATTGGTGGATGGTAGGAGTTATGGATTAATCCCATTGAAATAATTGCATGATTTCATTTCAGAGAGTGCAAGAAAAAGTGTAAACATCCTTGTTCACTCCCTTGTTTGAATGTGCATCTGCGAGAGCATTTGATTATTGGTAATAATGTGTAATTATGTATATCATGGAAAGAATTTGGTTGGGAAATTTTCCCCATTACTCTATTAGCTTCCAAGATATGTGGACCTTCCCAGTTCTGATTTCCTAGATAGTTGTTGTGGTATCACAGTCATACTAGATGTTGTTCCAGTGCATATTCTTTGAAAGGTTGAAAGCATTGATCAGACCCATATTCTCTACATACAAAGCCATATAATAACCACAAGGAACATATTTATATCAAATAACATTTCTAGATGTGTCCTTAAAGATAGAACCATAACCAGATAGCCATGGGTTTCCCCATAAAGTCCCTTCATAATTAAATTTTTTCAATCAAGTGATAGGAGGGTCCGAGAAAACCTCAAGTGTAGGGTGTGGTTAAAATTTATGTAGGATCGATTTTATGATAGATATGATACTGATTGTAGTATCAAACTATGGTGTATATTCTCAATATACAAGATGGGGGGGGGGGGTTAATTGTATACGTTAAAAATTATTAAGGAAATTTTGTATAATCAAAATTCCAAGCACCTCTATGTTCTACTAACATTCTTGATTCCGGAAATGTGATTACAAAAAAGAGATTCTAGAAATGTGGTTCTAGAAAAGAATGTAAAGAAAGTTTACAACAATAATGATTCTACCTTAAAGTGTATAGAACCCTACTTAATCTTAGTTCATGTATAAAGAACTATAAGATAGTTATACTTTCCTCAACAACCAAAATTACAAAAGAAAAAAAATTGAAACACTACAAATAAAAAGTAGTAATTCTTTTAACCCAAAGAGTAAGGTATCCAAAAACCTTAGATAAAGGTCTCTTGATTTATACTTTCAACAAAGTCTGTTTTACACAAACCCACGTAAGCCCTCAATCTATAGATCGGTATCTGTCTTGTTATCTCCGCAAGCCCTCGATTGGTAAGGATATTGACACCTCTTACTTCACAACCTGAAGTCTTTGATTTTAAGGAAATCAAACCCCTGCACAAAGAAATTATGCACAATGTAAGTCTGAACAAGCTGTTCACACCTGAACAAGTTGTTCACAACATCGGAATGAAGCACTGAGAGTTGAAAGAGCCCCTCTCTCTAGAAATCAATTCAAAAACATATAAGTATGTTATGCCAATTTCATATCTATAAAAAGTTCGGAGCTCTTTCAAATGAGATCCTATTTATAGGTACAACTTCAATGGTCACCTGCCTCATCCAATGGTCATATTTTTCTAATAATTTTTAAGGGACCTGTATTCATGTCACTCAAAAAAAGTTTAGTTAATAACTGAATGCACAACATCATTCTATAGCCCAAACATGAGTAAGCATAAAATATGTTTTTTTAACCAAATTCATTTTTCTGAATGTAAGGAAAATAAAGGTTTAGAGTCTAACCAAAAATAGAATTTGGAATCTATGAATAATATCCATCAGATTCTATAACATACAAATTTTCGAATTCTTTTTCTCAGGAATTCAGAACCTAAATTTTATAGAATTCTGGAGTCTAAATTTCACGGAAATTTGGAGTCTGAATTCAGTAGAATCTGGAGTCGGATCTTACAAAATTTGATTACTGAATTCAAGAGAATTCGGATTCTGAAAATACAATGTTTGGATTCTATATTCATTAGAATTCAGAGTTTGAACTCAATAGAATTTTGAGTCTGAACATAAAATGTTCGGAGTATGAATTCATTTGAATTTGGAGTCTGAACTCAGAATGTTCGGAGTCTGAATTCAGAGAATTTGGTAACATAATTCAGAACCTGAAAGCAGAATCCTCTATATCGATGTTTTTATTGGATTTCGAGGTTTTGGATGTGAATATGGATTTTATACTTAGAGGGAAAATTAGTTAGGTTAAACAATGATCAGTGAAAAACAAGTAAGGATAAATTTTCCTTGGGGAAGGAAAATTTTTCTTATCAAGGGAAATCTTAGGGAAAATTAAATTTTCCTTAAGATAGGGTGTTTGTGATTTTCAGGGTGTTTATGATTTTCAAAACATGAAAGAATGGAGAATTAATAAGGAGAACTTATTGACTCAACAATCTCCCCGAAGCATATTGGAATAAAATAGCCATAAAAAACATTATTAACTCAATAATCTACCCCATTTTCGAAAGCAAAAACATCCTTTGGAAAAAGAGAAAGAGTATAGAAATATAATATAAGTAATTGTAAATGAAACTTATCTCCCTTCACACATATAGGCAATGATGAATAGACTAACTCCCCCTTAGGCTTAGGAAACTATAAGGATCATATTATTGATTTACAATATCACACATAGAATTTTATTGCATATAGAAATCTCCTTAGATAAGAACTACCCCTTAAATGATGTATGATCCTAGTTATTGCTATAAAAGACTTTGAAACATTCTTGATGTTATTCCAGAGCAGTACCTTCACACGGCGTGTGATTCCGAGCCCCGGTGTGGCAGAAATTAAGTTTTCAGTGCGTTCACATTGGGAACACCAAATAAATAAGATAACTCCTAAACGGTGATCGATATCAGAAGTTTGAGTGTAAATATGGGTCCGGAATGGGGTTTTTACCCTAGTAATGACATAAAACATGTCGGAACGGGACGTTTGGACCCCTCGCTCGCTATCGGAACGTGAAACAGATAAATTAAATAAATAATTTATTCGTTTGATGGATTAACTCAAGTTTCTCTTAAACGGTGGCTTGAATTGGAAAATTGAGGGCACCGTTGACTTCAGAGCGTGTTTTTTACCCTAGGAGGGGTGTAAGTTTCGTGGGCGTGGGACGTCTGTGAAAAATGGGCCTAGGGACATTTTCGTAATTTAGCGGCCTTGGTCGTTAAACCTTATAAGTTTTGAACGGGGCCTCAGATTAAAATTATGAGACTTCCGTTGTGCTTGAGAGGAGGTGTTTACCCCAGGGGAGGCTTAACATCGACCTTGCTAAGGGTTCGGGTATGGGACCAATGGTCGGTAGTTTAAGTGTTTTGTATTTAAACACTTCTCCCCCCTCTTTGTTGTTTCCCTGGAGTAAGGAGCTCCCAACGAAGGAGGAACCTCTCTCCTCTCCTCCAACCCTCCGGCGAGGCGGTGACAGCTCTGGAAGATCATGTGTCAAAGCTCTAGGCAATGCCCAACAAGGTAGGATCGTCTGTTTTTCGTTTTTAAACATCCACACCTCCTTTGAAACCATATATATATGCCTCTATTTGCCGTTAATTTGTTGAGCGAAGCCCATGAACACGTAGCATATCTTCAGAACTTTATGTTTCTTGTATTGGATTTGAATTCTGAGCTCCGAGGTGTCCGCAATTTACTGGAGAAAATTTGGGAGTTTTTGGGGGTTTCCGGCGGTCCGTCGAGGCCCAGACGGCGGCGCGGCGTTTCCGGGGCGGCGGTCCGGCCAGTGGGTGCTGCGGCGGGGCTGCGGTGTAGGCGGAGGCGTGGGTGGCGAGCTGCTGCAGGAGGCGGCGTTGGCTGGGTGAGAGGGTGGCCTGCGAGCTGGGGGCGACGTCTGCTCGAGGTGGCAAGGCCAAGCCGCTGGGGGCGCGCAGCCGCGAGGTCGCAGCAGGGCACAAAGACCTACATCGCGCAAGTCTTCACGCGGCAGTAGGACCGGCCACGAGGGCCTGTCCAGCCCAAGGGGCTTTTCCCCCTCGACTTTGGACACCCGTAATTTTCATTACTGGTGTCCGTTTTTCATGCTATCTATGGCAGTGTCTTCCTGGCGTCGATACGATGCTTTTGAGATGGTTTGGGGAATTTTTAATTCCCCAAACGAGGGGCCTCGGTGGCGTGACGTGTACTTTAAGTGAATTGGTGTTTTTCTGGGGGGTTTGTTTTGGGCAGTGCGGACATAACCGATGTCAATTTTGAGCATCTTCAGTGGCGTTGCGACCCTGGCATTGAGTCGGAGTTTTCCAATGTGGTTTCGGGCGTTGAAGCCGGAGTTGAGGCATGGGCCCCACGGCCCGTCTTTTGAGCTGTACATAGCTTTTTGCATCTTTTTCATTGGATGTCTGATCATGGCATGTGATTAGTCGATGTAGGGTGTTTTTTTGAGGGAATTGAAATGTCATAATCCGCCGGCTTTAATTCCCCACGATGGTGCAGGCCCCACGAGGGCCCTATTGGTAGTTGGAGGTGATTTCCAGCTTTATCACCGGGTGTCCGTTTTGAACATGTGAATAGTCGATCTTGTGTAATTTTTCGAGAGGATCGCAACAGTGCAATCCGTTCATTGTGATTTGTTACTGGGGTGCGGGTCCCATATAGAACCACTCATGTGCGGTATAGAGAAATTCATCTTTTTGTCCGGATATTCGTTCCACTCAAGTGTGCAGTCCTTTTAACGTGTTTTCCCGAGGGGATCGCAATGGTGCGATGCGCCCTACTGTTTTCAGGGCCGAGGATCGGTACCATGGGATGTTGTTCGGGTGTAAAGAGGTGTAAGATGACTTTTCCGTCGGATATCCGTTAGAGGCGAGTAAGTGGTCGATCTCGCATGTTTTTTCACGAGGATTACAACTGTGTAATCTGTTCAGGTGAGTGGAGGGTCTTACTCAATCTTATGAAGGTGCCCCGGTGGCGGTTCTTCTACCATGTTTGTAGCAGACCCATGGCATGTGATCGCATGCACTCCTATGTGAGTGAAGTAATGCATGAAGAGATGTAGTTGGCCGCGCCTCAGCCGATGAGGTGGCAAGTTAGAGTTGTTACGTTTACGCCCTTCGCATTGACGTTCGGTGCCGTGAGCATGATAGCATTTGGGATGGAAATGTAGTATACTCTGGGAGTATATATAAATGACTAGAGGTACACGTTAGGGTTTGTAACCAATGAAATTTGTGCACTTGGTTTGGAGTTGACTTGGGGCCACAGGTTGTGTGGGCCCCATGTGTGTGTCATGTTCTGCTTCGTGTAATCTTGAACATCAGGGTTGAGTTTTCCCCTAGTGTTTTTCTCGTTTGTTGACCAGCAGGGTTGAGTTCCCCTGGTTCTATTCTTGTTTGTTGACTAGCAGGGTTGAGTTTTCCCCTAGTTTTGTTCTCGATGGTTTAGCCGACAAAGATGGTTTGGTTCTTCTATTTCTTTAGTTGTGAGGGGTTTCAATACCATGCCCCTTTCACTATACTACGAAACCGTTTATGACTCCGTGTGATCGTACATCGTGGGTGTTTTCCCACTTTCTGGGATGAGTTGTCTCGGTCTGCTTCGACAATGACTCAGTGGATTGGAGCGTGGTCGCCCTAAGAGGCCCGAGGAGTTTCTCCCGACCCTTCGTGTTCCCTGGTAGAGTTCTTGGGGATTCGGTGTGACCAACACATTATGAGGGAACCGATACACTACCTAGGAGGTGGTTCCAGCCGGGCTAGCCAGTGAGGTACCATCCAGCAGGGATGGCCAGAGCAGTTCCGTATTTACCTCCATCGGGGCTGGGAAGTGGTCCCCAATGTCGGGTTTACCTCCAGCTGGGCTGGGAAGGGGTCCCTGATGACAGTTCCGAGCCTCCCTCCAATGGAGTACCCTTTTACGGGACTAGGTATTGGGACTCTTCGATGACTTTAGACTAGTATCCCTCCAGTGGTTTACCCCTTTTTCATGACTGGGTAGTGTGGAACCTGTCGACTCTTACCGGGTCTCCCTCCAGTGGGAACCCACTGACTTCCAGGGATTATCCTCTAGCGGGGCTGGGAAGGGGGTCGTCTGTCGACTTTGAGGAGACCTCTTGACTGAGGGGCGGTGACGGGGTGTGGTTTGACATTCCCCCAGAACTCTCAAGTACGAGGGGCACATTCCCAATCGAGATGTGTCCTTGTGACACGACCTAAAACCGTGAGGGCGAGTGAGTTCCGCCCAAAGCTGATAGTGTCAAGGTGCAGTGATTTGAGCCCCTTGACTTGCCGTACGTGGTAGATGTGTGGGATGCTGGGCATCGATGGTGTTTACTTCTGGGACTGTTGGATACTCACTTTCTTGGGCTGAGCTATGGGATGGAGATCCCCTTACAATCTTGTTCGGGTTTCTTGATTGATCATATGGATATGTATATACCTTGTCCCAGTACCCACTCCTTGGGTTTTGGTTACTCTCCTTCTAGGAGATGCGAAGATGTGTGGGGTATGCCACGTGCTTTCCGTGTCTAACTTCTCGTGGTTAGACGAGTCTACTCTTCTGCTATAGGTAGGGAAGACTCGATGAGAAGTTCATCTTCTCACCTTTTCCGACTCCTTTTGTTTGGATGAGTCTACCTCCATTCTCTTGTTGGGTTGAGCTGGACTGTCTACTGTTACTCTACTGTACTCTTTGTTGTACTCCTTTACTATTACCTGTTCGATCTACTACTCACCCTTCGGTACCTCCTTTGTTTCTCCCTTGAGCCTTCGGGGCATCCTACTGAGTACTTTTATACTCACCCCTGCTTGGGCTTTGCCCGCACATGGTGTGCCCTTGCAGACGACAGACAGGGTGGTCGTGACTTCAGCGGAGCTTAGGAGTTCGGGAGCATGGAACACATGTGGTGGTCGGAGTCGGGTTCCAGGTGGGGGACCTTTCCAGCTGTTTTTTTCTTTTTTTATGTGTTCCCGGGTTTTCGAACTTTTCTCATTGGGTGCGTGTTTTTCCCCTTTTCATTTCTGTTTACTTTCAAAACATGCTTTGTAATTTTAGAGGTCGATGCACATTGTGGTTTATTTATTGCAATTGGTACTTTTCTTTCCTTTTTTACTCTGCACTTTTTTATTGAGTGTGCTGTGTGTGTGTACATGTCCTTAGGTAAAGGCCTCCCTGAGTTGTTTAGCCTTCGGCGTGGGTCGCCAGCCCCTGGCCTATGAAGGCGGGCTTGGGGTAGTTGCGGCTCGAGCCTAGGTATGGTCAGGTAGTGTCAAAGTGGTATCAAAGGTGGTTCATTCCTTGGGAAATTGTTTAGACGTCCCTAAAATGGAATTGGATGGGATTTAGAATAATATTGTTAACGTGTCTCGAGAGCGGCTCTCAGGCTAGGGATTCCAGTGAAGGTGTAGCGACCGACTTATCCATTCACCAGGACCCTGATAACCCGCTTGTCGACTCGGCATGCTGAGACACTTATTGTGGGGAAAATCGGTTTGTGCATCACATAGGATTGAGTCTTTGACTGTCCTTCTTGAGTTAGATCCCCATTGTTGTTACTGTTATATACATATATGCTCATTTGACCGTGGTACTCCTTGATAATATTCAGGAAGTTTTCACGAAGACATCCAGCCAGGATACCAACTTTGGTTCGTGACGACGACCTTGTGAACTCTGAGTCCTCAGTCCAGGACCCATCATGTTATCCCCTTTCTCCTGGTGGACCGGTAGAAGAACCCCCACCTGTTGAGCACCAGAAATCTCTATCAGAGTAGACGAGGCTTGAGTCCAGGTTGAGCGCACATCGTGAGTCCCAGCGGTAGAGACTGTTGAGGTTCGGTGGTGAGCCAGACCCACAGGTAGCATAGGTTTGGCTGGAGATAGTGGATTTCCTTTTCAGGCTTGTGCAGACGCCGGTAGATCTTATGGTGGCTTTGGCCGCCAATCATTTTCGTAGAGCAGCTTGGAATTGGTGGAGTCTGGTGAATCAGCTTCTTGACGAGTCGTCGCTTTCGTGTGGCGATTTTTAGTAGTTGTTTTGTGAGGGGTTTTCCCCTCCTGCTTACACTCCGTTCAAATTCAGGAGCTCCTACAATTTCAACAAGGAGGGATGATGGTGGCCGAGTATGTGGCTAGTTTCGCAGACTGTGCATGCTTTTAACCGGACTTGGTCCATGATGACGACATCCAAGCACAGAAGATTGAGCAGGGTCTCCACCGAGAGATTCGTGTTGTCATTGTACCTTTGGGCATTTCCACGTATGTCAGGGTGCTAGGGCAGGAACTGGTGGCAGATAGCTTCCAGTCACATTCTAGAGTTGGTGGTGGCAGCAGGCACGTTTGATCCGAGACGTCTGCTGCAGCTAGCGGGAATCGGCAAGCAGAACCTCGATGCTGGTGGCATTTTGACAACTGAACTCAGGGGTGTAGTCGTACACCACAGTGGCGCTGGAGGGCACCAGTGCAACCCGGAGAGAGTTGGTGCTACGCATGCGATGGGCGAGGTCACCTGGCACGGGACTGCCGGACCAGGCATGCAAAGAGCTTTGGGAAGGCAGCATGTGCACCACCATGATGGAGGAAGTTCCATGATTAGAGTAGTACCCCAAGAGGTGGTGCTAGTAGAAGAGCGGGAGGAGATGGAAGTGGAGGACGACCTAACGAGGTCTTCCCATCACCACTAGGCGGTCCACATCAAGCTCCAGGAGCTGACAGTTGGTACTGCGGACAACCGCGACGTTTGAATGTCTAAGATCCTGCAGAGCATGAGGTGGCAGGAGGTACGCTTTACGAATCTTCTAATTTTTGCAGTAGAATTGTTAGAATCAGTGTGTGAAATGCTTTTCTCCTTGCTCCATTCTTGAGGTGTTACCAAGGTGGCGCGGAGCGTCGGCGTGGACTTATTTTGGTAAGGTAAAAAGGATTAGGACCTTTTCTTTAGTCTATGGTGTTTACTCCTTCGCTTCTGAGCGTGTAAGATGGTCTTGGTTGTGGGACATCGACTATGAAGCCTTGCGTGACCACATACCCTTGGGATTTTCACCATATGGATATTCTGAAGGAGGGAATCACCAATCTTTGTCTCAGGTCCAAGTGGTGATTCCAGTCGTGTCGTGCGACGTAGGGGTTTGTTCAGGGAGGTGAGATACCCCCGAGAGCCTTCGGCCTGTTTGAGACCGTGCAAAGGGATGGAGAGGTTCCCTACCACCTTGCCCTAACCCCAAAGTTAGGAGTGGGTGCATGATGTCTCCTGCATGGCTAACCCAAGAAGATGTGTGTGTACTCCTATGCATGTCATTGGCAAGGGCAGACCTCACATGAACAGATCAAATCCTTTGGTCTATGTGCGATGATGCGGTACTATTCAATATTTCTTCTATGTACGGAAGATCTAGGTGCGGGCTTAGTACCCTGTGTTATTCATTAGTTTTTCTTTTCATGGATGAAAATATTGAAGTTGGGAATGATGTAAGATCCTAGTTTTTTTCTATAAAAGACTTTGGATTATTCTTGATGTTATTCCAGAGCAGCGCATTTAGACGGCGTGCGATTCCGAGCCTCGGTGTGGCCGGAATTATGTTTTCAGCGAGTTCACAACGGGAATGCCAAAGAAATACGATAACTCATAAACGGTGATCCAGGTCAGAATTCTGAGTGTACGGATGAGTCCGGAATGGGGTTTTTACACTAGAAACGACATAAAACATATCGGCGCGGGATGTTTGGACCCCTCGCCCGCTATGGGAACGTAAAATGGGTAAATTAAATAATTAATTTATTCGTTTATGGGCTTAACTCAAGTATCTCTTAAACGGTGGCTCACATTGGAAAAACAAGGGTACCATTGAGTTCCGAGCATGCCGTTTACACTAAGAGGGGTGTAAGTTTCGCGGGCGCGGGCCGTCTGCTAAAAATGTCCCAAGAGGCGTTTTTGTAATTTAGCGGCCTTGGTCGTTAAACCTTATAACTTTTGAACGGGGCCTCAGATTAAAACTACGAGACCGACGTTGTGCTCAAGAGGAGGTTTTTACCCAAGGGGAGTCTTAAACTCGACCCTGCTGAGGGTTCGGGTATGGGACCAATGGGTGAGAGATTAAGTTTTTTGTATTTAAACACTTATCCCCCACCTCTTTGTTGTTTCCCTGGTGCAAGAAGCTCCCAACGAAAGAGGAACCCCTCTACTCTCATCCAACCCTCCGGCGAGGGGGTGACAACTCTGGCAGATCATGCGGAAAAGCTCTGGGCAACACCCAACAAGGTAGGATCGTGCGTCTTTTGTATTTAAACTTCCGCACCCCCTTTGAGACCATATATATGTGTCAATTTGCAGTTAATTGGTTGAGAGAACCCCATGACAACGTAACATATCTCTTGATCTTTCCGATGCTTGTTTCAGATTTGAATTTTGAGCTCTGAGGCATCCGAAATTAACCGGCGAAGATTCGAGGGTTTTTGGGGGTTTTCCGGCGATCCTACGAGGCCCAAGCGGCGGCGCGGCGTCTCCGCGGCGGCGGTCCGGTGAGCGGGTGCCACGGCGCGGTTGTGGTCCAGGCGGAGGCGTAGGCGGCGAGCTTCTGTGGGAGGCGGTGTCAGCTGGGCGAGCGGGCGAACTGTGAGCAGGGGGCGACGTCGGCTCCAGGAGGCGAGGCTGAGCCGCCGGGGGCGCGCGACCGCGAGGTCACGATAGGGCACAGAGACCCGCGTCACGTGAGTCCCCACACGGTAGGTGGACAAGCCACGAGGTCCGGTTGGTGGGGGACCGTGGGTTTCTGCCAGACCGCGCGGCTGAGCCTCGGGCCGGGGCTGGCCGACCCAGGCTGGGCGGACCGGCCGGGCCAGGCCGGTCCAACACAAGGGGCTTTTCCCCCTTGACTTCTGACGCCCGTAATTTTCATTAAGGGTGTCCATTTTTCATGCCATCTACGGCAGTGTCTTCCTAGCGTCGAGATGAAGCCTTTGAAATGGTTTCGGGAATTTTTAATTCCCGAAACAAGGGGCCTCGGTGGTGCGACGCGTACTTTAAGTGAATTGGCATTTTTCCTGGGGTTTTGTTTTGGGCGGCGCAGACATACCCGATGTCCGTTTTGAGCACCATCAGTGGCGTTGCGACCCCGGTGTTGAGCCGGAGTTTTCCAGTGTGGTTTCGGGCGTTGAAGCCGGAGTTGAGGCGTGGGCCCCATGTCCTGTCTTTCGAGCTGTACGCATATTTTTGCAACTTTTTCATCAGACGTCCTTTCAGGGCGTGTGAGAAGTCTATGTTGGGAGTTTTTCTTAGGGCATTACAATGATGTAATCCACCCGCTTTATTTCCGCATGATGGAGCGGGCCCCATGGGGGCCGTCTTGAGAGTTGGCGGTGATTTCCAGCATTATCACTGGGTGTCCATTTTGGACAAGTGAAAAGTCCATCTTGTGTACTTTTTTCAGAGGATCGCAATGGTGTGATCCGTTCATTGTGCTTCGGGACCGGGGTGCGAGTCCCACGAAGAATCGCTCATGTGCGGTACGACAAAATGCATCTTTTTCTCTGGATATCCATTACACTCAAGTGAGCAGTCCTTTTGATGTTTTTTCCCAAGGAGATCACAATGGTGTGATGCGCCCGACTGTTTTAGGGGCCGAGGCTCAGGACCAAAGGACGTCGTTCGGGTGTAATGCGGTGTCAGACGACATTTCCGTTAGATATCCGTTAGAGGCGAGTAAGTAGTCGATCTCACATGTTTTTCCATGAGGATTAAAATTGTGTAATCTATTCAGGCGATCAGAACCTCTTACGCGATCTTATTAAATGTTGAAATATGAAGGTGCCCTGGTGGCCGTTCTTCTACCGTGTTTATATAGGACCCTTAGTGTGTGATCGTGTGCACTCTTTTGTGAGTGAAGTAATGCTTGAAGAGATGTAGTTGGCCACACCTCAGCCATTGAGGTGGCAAGTCGGAGTTGTTACGTTTTTTCCCTTCGTGTTGACGTTGGGTGTCTTGAGCACGATAGCCTTTGGGCTGGAAATGTACTATACTCTGGGAGTATATAGGAATGACTGGAGGTACAAGTTGTGATTTGTACCCAAGGACGTTTGTGCGCATGGTTTGGAGTTGGCTTCGAGCCACACGTCGGGTGGACCCCATGTGTGTGTCGTATTCTGCTTTGCGTACTCTTGACCAGAAGGGATGAGTTTTCCCCTTGTTCTATTCTTGTTTGTTGACCAGCAGGGTTGAGTTCCCCTGGTTCCGTTCTTGTTTGTTGAGTAGCAGGGTTGAGTTTTCCCCTGGTTTTGTTCTCGATGGTTTAGCCGGCAGAGATTGTTTTGTTCTTCGGTTTCTTTATCTATGAGGGGTTTCAGTACCGTGCCCCTTTCACCGGACTGCGGCACCGTTTATGACTATGTGTGCTCGTACAACATGGGTGTTTTCCCACTTTCTGGGATGAGTTGTCTCGGTCCGCTTTGATGGTGACTCAGCGGACTGGAGCGTGGTCGACCTGAGAGGCCCGAGAGTTTCTCCCGACCCTTCGTGTTCCCTGGTATAGTTCTTGTGGATTCTGTGTGACCAACACATTACGCGGGCACCGATCCTCTACCCACGAGGTTGTTTCACCAGGGCTGGCCAGTGAGGTACCATCCAACATGGATGGCCCGTTGTCCCATCAAGTAGGGATGGCTAGTGGGGTACCATCCAGTAGGGATGGCTAGTACAACGGTGTTCCCCGAGCAGTACCATCCAGCAGGGATGGCCAGAGCAGTTCTGGTTTTACGTCCAGCGGGGCTGGGAAGTTGTCCCCGATGCCGGGTTTACCTCCAGATAGGGTGGGAAGTGGTCCCCGATGACGGTTCCGAGCCTCCCTCCAGTGGAGTACCCTTGTACGGGACTTGGCATTGGGACTCGTCGACGACTTTGGCCGGGTCTCCCTCCAGTGGTTTACCACTTTTTCGGTACTAGGTAGTGTGGCACCCGTCAACTCTTGACGGGTCTCCCTCCAGTGGGAACCCGTCGAATTCTAGGGATTACCCTCTAGCGAGGCTGGGCAGGGGGTCGCCTGTCGACATTGAAGAGACCTATCGATTACGGGGCAGTGATGGGGTGTGGTTTGACGTTCTCCCATAACTCTAAATTACGAGGGGTAATTTCCCTACCGATACACGTCCTTGTGATGCGACCTAAAACCGTGTGGGCGAGTCAGTGCCGCCCAAAGCGGATAGTGTCATGGTGCGGTGATTTGAGCCCCTTGACTTGCAGTTCAGGGAGGACGTGTGGGATGCTGGGCATCGATGGTGTTTACTTCTGGGACTGTTGGCTACTCATGTTCTTGGGCTGAGCTATGGGATGGAGATCCCCTTATAATCTTGTTCAGGCTTCTTGATTGAGGATATGGATATGTATATACCTTGTTCGAGTACCCACTCCTTGGGTTTTGATTACTCTCCTTCTAGGAGAGGCAGAGACGCGCGGGGTATGCCACGTGATTTCCGTGTCTAGCTTATCATGGTTAGATGAGTCTACTCTTCTGATATATGTAGCAAAGACTTGACAAGAAGTTTATATTCTCACCATTTCCTTCTCGTTGTGTCTGGATGATTCTACTTCCTTTCTCTTTTTGGGTTGACCTGGACTCTCTAATGTTACTCTACTGTACTCCTTGTTGTACTCCTTTAGTATTACCTGTTTTATCTACTACTCACCCTTCGGTACCTCCTTTGTTTCTCCCTTGTGACCTCGGGGTATCCTACTGAGTATGTTTTTA
Source organism: Viscum album (assembly GCA_963277665.1). NCBI lineage: Eukaryota > Viridiplantae > Streptophyta > Magnoliopsida > Santalales > Viscaceae > Viscum > Viscum album. Next base: position 642,625,486 of record OY728123.1, read on the forward strand.
CTCACCCCTACTTGGGGTTTTCCCACACATGGTGTGCCCTTGCAGATGACAGACATGTTGGTCGTGACTTCAGCGGATCTTAGGAGTTTGGGAGCTTGAACTGCGTGTGGTGGTCGGATTCGGGTTCCAGGTGGGGGACCCTTCTAGCTATTTTTTTTCTTTTGTTTACCTGTTTTTGGGTTGTGGCACATTTTTGGTTGGACACATGTTTTTTCCCTTTTCTTTTGAGTTTACTTTCAGCACTTTCCTTGTACTTTTAGAGGCCGATGCACATTGTGGTTTATTTATAGCAGTTGGTACTTTTCTTTTCTTTTTTACTCTGCACTTTTGCATTGAGTGTGTTGCGTGGGTGTGTACATGTAATTTGGAAAAAGCCTGCCCGAGTTGATTAGCCTTCGGTGCTGGATGCCAGCCCTTGGCCTATGGAGGTGGTCTTGGGGTAGTTGCGGCTTGAGCCCAGGTAGGTTCGGGTCGTGATAGATGAACTCCCCCTAATATAGGGAAATTTTTTCTTTTACATTGTATTCTTTTTCATTCCTTTCTTTTTCATTCATTTCTACCCCTTTGTGATTTTCAAAATGAATTAATTGGAATGAAAATGGAAATTTGGTACCAGAAATATTAATACTAGACTAAAAAAAATTAGAAAGAGTAATAAAAAATTCATTACGATTGAAAAATTTTACAAGGAAGGAAATGAAACAAAATATCAGATTTTAACATGGTCGTCCTTCCTTTTCCTTGGGCATCCGCTTATTCACCATTGTCTTCAGCTTCATGAGCTCTTTATTGTCTTCCTCCGCTCGTTTAAGAATCTGATCTTGATCCTCTATTCTCTTCTCTAAGGATTTGATCCTTTCTTCTTGAGCCTTGAGAGATTCTGCGGATGCATTTATAATTTCTTCTTTCTTTCCAAGATTATCATATATCTCAATCCTAAGTCATATTTGTCTCTTCCAGTTTTGGGAAACTGAATATCACTTCACATTTAGATCTTTTAATTCTTGAATCCAATAATTTTTCTCTCGGGTTAGCTTCTCCCAAAACTGTTTGTGAGATCCTTGATCTTACTATCTTCAGTGTCAAAGGTACCCTTGGTACTCTCTTGAAATTCATCAAGAATATACGTATCTTCAACAGACTTTCTTGAACAACTGGTCATCTTCTTGCATGAACTTTTGTGAGCTTCATAGGTAATAAGAAATGATTTGAAGTCAGCCTCTAGCTTTAAACCCTTATCAATCATCATGGTTACTGAAACCAATTTTTGATTCAAGGTTTGTTGTATCATTTGACATCTTGAGTCAATGCTTGGAAAAATTGGAATAGTTCCAACAAGCTTCTTTAAAGATGGTACTATGAAATCATTTCCAAGAGAGGACTGTTGCGAATCTAGGGCTTTTCTTAGTGAGGGATCTTTCTCTATTTCAACTGCCTTCCTCATTGAGGATCATCCAACTTCTTTCTTCTCCACAATAGTTTTACTAGTTATAAAATCAACCACCTATTTTCCTTTTACCAATTTCGGAATGGGTTCCTCTTTGTCAGGAGATTCATACTCACTGTCAGACAACTGAACGATTCTGTCTTCATCTACTTCTTCTTTCTCTACTCTTGCCTCAAAATCCCCTAGATGAATGAAATCTCTATTGATGATTTATTCTTCAGAAGGATTATTTACATCATCATCATTAATTACTACATCATTTCTAGTAGTAGTAATCTTTGATGATTCTGCTTGAGAAGTTCATATTGAAAGGTTCTAAGATGGACGTTCCATTTCATGAAAACCTTCTACTTGATTAATGAGATCATTAATAACCCCACTGTCTGCTTGTTCTTCTTCTTCTTCTTTGGCTTTTTCAGGGACTTCTTTCACTTGGACTTTTTTTGGTGTCACAAAAAATTTTCTCGGAGTCTCAGGAATTTGTTCTTGAAGAAACGACTCTGGTACCTAAATATTCTCAGAGGCTTTCTCAGCTTCCTTGAGAAGATATTGCACAATCTCTGCTTCAGTTATCTTCATTCTTTTCATCTATTTTTGTCTTGCTTTTCATGCTCATCAGTAGCATTTTTTTTATCCCATTTCTTCTGGAGGATATAAGACAAACTGTGGCTCCCCTTACTTCTGATTTCCCTTATCTTCCCTCCACATTACAATACCTCATCCGGATAGGATTTTTGCTTCTTAGGGTTTGGAGGTTCAGATTGAGTTTCCTTATCCATTGGGGATTTTTCTTTCTCTTCTACATCCTTAAACTTGCTCTTCTTTCCTCCATTCTTAAAGTTGTAAACTACCACTTTCTTCTTAGAAATAGATTCTACTTCTTCCTTAGGAAAGTCATAAAATTCTTTTGAATATTTAAAAAATATGTCATTCATTCTTCTTAGGGTGTCATCACTCACCAGCATGACTTTGCAATTCCTTGTCTTAGAAGTACAAGGGATTTCGAAGGATTCTAAACATCGAACAATCAGTTCTGATAGAATGGTTGGGTACATGGTAATCCAAGCTTTCAAGTTTCTATTCCTTATATTATGAATGGTAATCAAAATATGATTGACCATGTTTATCTTCCTTAGATTAACTAAGAAATCTGGGATATAACTATTGCTCTTCTTCAAAGAAACCTTATCCCCTTTTCTCAGAATGATAAATCCTTGCACCCATAATTATAGGATCCTAAAATTTGATGATAGGTTGAAATATTTTGGAGTCATGACATCTGAATGACCGAGGAAATCCATATCGTACACCTTAACAAAGATACCTTGGACATCCAACAACTTATGAGAGAAAAAATCTGCCTCTACTCCATAAAGGATTGTAATAAATATGGCTTCCTTGTTGTAAGAAAGAGCATAAGTCTTCCAATAGCTCTTGAAAGAAAATTTTTCTGCTCCTTCTTCCTTGAAAAACATTGCTGACTCATATACATCAAATAGAATGTTCGTGTAAACAGGATCCTGAGCTCCTGGTTTCGATACGCAGACACTCTCCCATCCATTCATCTTGATCTTCATTGAGATTATAGTATCATAAATAGCGATCAAACATGGAAAACCCATCCTTTATCTATAAATATTCCATTCAGAAATAACCTTGACAGTTGACATATCTTTCAGAGATGAGACTTCGAAAGGCATTTGGAGTTAAGGAATCCTGAAAAGTTTGAAACATTCTTTTGTAGGAGGGCAGGGCTTCAGCATGAACGAGAATGAGTTTGGATGTGTGAAATCCATTAGGGGGTCCTTTATATAGGTGTTTGAAGTAATGGTTAAACTTTCGTACTCAATCGAATGGTTAAAAACCCTTCTGATCAGATCTAATGGTTGAAATGATAGCTACAAGGAATTCTTGGTAGTATCCGATCTTTTGAGGTTTTTAATAAAATCATTCAGATTTAAGAAAGAGAATATGATAATTTAAAACAAGTAGAAATACCAACAACTAAAATATTATTACGAAAACATAAGAAAGGAAACATACCTTTCGTATTGCTAGGAATATTTTTTGTATTGAGGAAAATTCATCTTGAAGAACATTAGATTCTAGATAATTTGATTATGAAAACTTCATTATGAAAATTTTGAGTATGAAAAAATTTTATTATGAAAAATATAGAAAAAATGACTACAAAAATTTCCATTACCAAAAAATTAAAAAAAAATTGACTCTGAAATTTTTTATTATGAAACAATTTAGAAAACCTGACTACGAAGATTTTCAATATAAAAAATTTGATGTAAAAATATCTTCAATACGAAAATTTTGAGTATGAAAATATTCATTTAATATATTTTCATTACAAAAAAAATGAACTAAAAAGATCTTCATTATAGAAAATATGATGACTGTGAAAATTTTTTAGACTATGAAAAATTTTAGACTACGAAAATAAATTTAGACTACTAAAAAAATGTACTCCCCCAATGAAAATGAGTTCGTTACTATAATGATATTGTTTCAATGGGAAAATAATACGGATTATTACCTTATGTTTATCATTCCTAACTTCTATTTAATGTAATCAAATCAATTTAAGGGTAAATATTTTGTTAAAATATAAGAAAATTGATCTTGTGTTCCGATAAATTAAAGAATGATATATCATTTTTGTTTGTGATCCCTAAGAAATTGATGTCTAATATCTTTGTGTTTTGCACGAGAGTGATGTGTGGGGTTTTCTATTACGAAAATGACACTAGTATTATCACAAAAAATTTGTGTTTTGGTAAAATTCATGCCGTAGTCTGTGAGTGTGTGTTGCATCCACAACACTTGAGCACTACAACTTCAATCTGCTACATATTCAGCTACATCGGTGGGGGGTGCTACTGAGTGTTGCTTTTTTCATGACCAAGAAACTAATGAATCTCCTATGAAATAAAAATTTCTGGATTTTCTTTTTCTCTCCATTCTACATCCACAAAAATCAACACCTGAAAAAAAATAGAACAAAATCATTTCCTGAAGTGTAAAAGAGTCATAAATCCATGGTTCCCTTTAAGTAGCGAAAAATCCTTTTCAATTCCATTAAATGTGATTCATTAGGATTGGATTGATATCTTGCACATAAGAATACTAAAAACATTATGTCTGGAAAACTAGCTGTCATGTAAAGTAAACTTCCTATCATACCTCTAAATGACATTTCATCTACTAGTTTCTGAACTTCATCAAGATCAAGTGAATTTGAGGTACCAATGGGAGTACATATACTCATAGTGTTGTCATATCCATACATTTTAAGAAGATATTTAATATACTGATCTTGGGATATTTAGATTCCTCCTGGTTTTTGAGAAATTTTCAAACCAGTGAAAAATGTTTACTCAACCATCGTACAAATTTAAAACACATATTTCATTATATTTTCAAAGGAATTAGTTAAAGATTTTTTAGTTGAACCAAATATAATGTCATCAACATAAATTTAAACAATTAAAACACTTTTATTATCTTTCATTATAAAAAGGTTTGGATCAACATTTCCCTTAACATAATTATTTTGAAGCAAAAACCTGTAAGTCTATTATACTAGGCTCAAGGGGCTAGTTTAAGTCCATACTAAGCTTTGGTATGTTTAAAAACATGTTTAGGATGTTTTGAATCTTAAAACCCAGGAGTTTGTTCAATAAAAACATCCTCTAGAACAAAGAAATTAAGGAAAGCACATTAAACATCAATTGGAAATGTTTGAAATTGATGAATGTTGCAAAGGCAAGTAGAATATGAATAGAATCATGTCTAGATATTGGAGCATAGGTTTCTTAATAGTCTATTCCTTCTTTTTGATTATAGACATTAACATCCAATCTAGCTTTATTTCTTACTATGATTCCATTTTCATCACACTTATTTATGAAGACCCATTTTACTCTAATAACAGAGGTTTCCTTAGGTATTTCAACTAAGGTCCAGTCATTATTTCTTTCAAAATCATTTAGCTAATTTTTGCATATCTTTTATCCAATAATCATCACCTAAATATTCATCAGTGATTTCTGGAACTAATTTGAAATGGAATTCTAGATTATCTACTTCATTTCATAAGTATTTCTTGTCCTTATAAGATGATTTATGTAACACCCCGATATTTTATGAAAAATATGATTTTTAATTTCATTAATGTCTTGGGTTGTACGCTACACCAAAAGGAGCTTGCACAACACGCATCCTTGACTTGCCTTGCATTACACGCAATCAAGACCTTCCTCGATAGCGTGTGTAGTACGCAATACCGAGTTTCACTAAACAACGATATGATATTAAAATATAATTATAACTAGCCGTTATGAATAGTAATAACCACCTTTTAAAATTTTAGAAATTTTAGCTCTCAAAATGGACTTCATTTTTGGATTCGGAGTATCGAATTTAGCCTAAGGTGAAATTTTGGTACTTTTCGGATAACTTTCATATTCTGATTACTAAATTATAATTAAAAACAAATTTTTTAATCAAAATAATTAATAGTGATAAATTTTTAATTTGAGTTGTTTTAAAGTATATTTAGAATATATTTTTACAATTTAATACAATGTTGGTCATTGGATGTAATTTCACATTTAAACCAGACATAAACTAGTGTCAATCTTTTGATAGATATTGTTTCTTAAAAACACGCTATTTGTTTTAACAGCGGGATTTAATTATAAAATTAATTAATGAAACTTCTATGTTATGAATTTGGTAAAATAGAATTCATTTTTGAATTCGGAATATGAAATATAGCTTAGGATGGAATTTTGGTATTTTTCTGAAAACTTTCAATTTTTGATGAATAGTGAAACCACTAAGTGGTAGGTTAAAAACTGAATTTTGCATAAAACATAATTTTACCTCTTCTGTGAATGGAATTTCGAAAATCCGACAGACACGGTTAATATCAAGGACTAAAATGTGGTTCAATGAGATGAAAATAATTTTTGGTGAATAATAACTTTTTACTTTTTTTTACCACGGTTAATAGTAAATAGGGTAACTAAGGGTAAATATGATATTACTATTACGCTAACACATGTCCTAATTCTATTGGATAAGTGTAATTCGACCAAAAACAACCTTATGAATATAATATGACCATTTAGGTCCACTTGGATTAGATTATGACATTTAATATTATTTTATTTAATGAATAGTTAAAATAGTTAAAATCAAAGTTTAATAACTAAACAATTTTTAATATGGGGTTATAAATAAGATAAATTAGACTATAAATATTCATTAGAAAGATAAAAAGATTTCCTACATAATGATATTTTATTTATAATTTTTAGACTTTAAATAGATTAGTTTATTTATGACACAACGATGATGCAATAATTACCCTTTTAAGGAAATGTTAACATAATTGATGTTATAAATGCTCAAATAAATGTAATTTGAGACTTTTTATGAATTCCACTAATTTTCTAGGTTACTATGATATATTAGTGTTGATTTAATCAACATGGTTCGACCATATAATTCTGTTATAACTTTCAAAAAAATCATATATCAAATAGTGTCAAAATTGAGACAAAATAGTTTTTAAATCAAATATTATATTATTAATTGTTATTTTATTCCTAAAAATATAAGGTTCGGCCAAATGACTTAGATAAGGATATATATATTAATAATAAACAGCTTGGGGTTCGTTTGTAATGTTATAGTAAGTGTATTAACCATATAGTGTAAGAAATCAAAAAGTCACGGTAAAAGTTAAATTATTTAACTTAGAGTTAAATCTAATTGATAAGGTTAAAATAATAACCTAAACTTGTCTAAATCTTATTGGTTGATAGTATTTCTACCCATCCCCACTTTACCTTCGAAATAAGACCCTTTGTAACAATTATAAACCGATTTTGACTTTAATATAAAATAATATTTTGAGGTATTCCTAAGGTGCCCCTCTCCTCCCTTATAAAAGGACACCTCCTTCCCCTCATCCTCACACCAATTTGAGCACTCAAGCTCGGCCAACCCCTGAAAAAATACCTTCTCCACTTCCCTAGAATAATCCTAGAGGTCCTGGTCTTCTTCAAAGACCAATCTTAGTTCCCTAAGTGGAGGATTCAAAGAGGCGTTTCAAAGAAGAGGTAATATCCATTACCGATCTTTTCAATTTCCTTCTTCTTCCACTTCTTCTCCTTTAGTTGTTTCATTATTAAGTAATAACATCAGTATCACTCATATACTGATATGTTATTATAAGTATGAAACAACCCTATTTCCCCATCTATCCATCCTACGGAAAAAGAAATCACCGCGCGTGCGTACGTACGGAATACCGTCTCCACGCCGTGGTGTACTCTATTTTCCGCCACCACCTTAATTGGATGGGTATAAAGGTGTAATGAGTAACTATATATGATTATTATAAAGTGATATTGATACCGAAATAGTATACATACACTTCAACTCAATTCCACGACCATGGGAACGATATCATCGCTCGTGCGTACGTACGGACTACCGTCTCCACGACGCGATGAGATTCATTCTCAATGATTAACCATTCATGAATGATTATAAAGTATATATAATAAGTAATAATGAAATATATGACCTAATAATGATACTGGAATTATTTATATTTATATTTATGTCATCTACTTAATTCCATTCAATTTAATAAGGAAACGAAAACAGCGTTCATGCGTACGTACGGACTACCGTCTCCATGAATGGTGTATTTCTTTCTATTTACTGATTTATTATATATGTGTATTATGAATATATATATATATAAATCATGTTTTATATTCTGGAATTAAGTAATCATGATCTAAGTAATCATATGAATAATTACAAGTTAAAAACACGAACGACAAATGAGACGATTTTACCCAAAACGCTACTTTAACATGAATTTACAAAAGAACGGGTAATATAAAGTCATAAGTGGACCATATATGATATAATAACAATGAATATTATTCTCTAATAAGTCAATAACATGATTTAAATCATATAAAGTAGGTTCGGACACTCACAAAGAAAGTCGGACCTAAGGTAAGGGAAAATCTCACAATCTCAATTTTTATCCGAGATTGTTTATACTTTGAAATTTACTGGGGTGTATTTTATCATCCAAATCCATGTTTCCTCATTATGTAATATTATTTCCATCCACCTAAAATTATTTAAATCCAATTTTACCCTTCGGTTAGTTTTTAGTAAAAGATATGAAAGGAATCTTTTGTCATTTTTCGTACGAGGTACTTTTTGACTTTTCCGACAAAAGTACGAAGAATGTTTTTTTAACTTATACGGCATGAATGGATTTTTAAAACATTATTTCTAAGAAGCTTCCTTTATAAGTTTTCAAGTTTATTTTTAATCAACTTCTTTTAGTTTATAATTGTATGACATGTCAAGAAAAGAAAAGTGTTTTTGAAGTAGAAATGATAGTTTCCTCAAGAATGGAGTTCAAATGTTTTATCAAAATTATTTTCCATCAAAGATAATATAGGGTTCTGTTTTTATCCCTAATATTACATTTATTTGATTATGTCGTGAGGGAATTATTTTTATGAAGTCATTTACCTTATATGATGTGTTTTATGATGTCATGATGTTTCAAGAATCCCATTTTTGTTACATGTGTTATGCGATGATGTATGATTTATGATTATGTGGCACACATAAGAAAGGATTCATTATAAGATGGGTGGGACCTATATCTCCCTCCAATGCATTGGGTAAAGATTTTATATCTCATGAGATAGACATGGCTGGAATGGTAGGTTATACCGGTTCAGTGAAACAGGACTGAAACGAGGGTTACTCGATTCAGAAAGGGACTTTGTCCACTAGGATAGTCTTGGAAATGAGTCTTGACTAACAAGAAATGAATCTCTATGATTATGTGTGAATGACACAAAGTTTCATGTTTTAATTTATGATTATTGTGATTACATTTCACTACTATTATTTATCCCATGTTATGAAATTATGCTCTCTTTTGCAGGTTAAGATTTCCAAAAGTTATGTTCTTATGAATAGGATGTGATTGATTTCTCTTTTGTTTACCCTTACTGAGCATTTGAGCTCACCCTTTTATGTTTTATTTTCCCCAGGATATAAAGAAAGGTTTTAGGTAAAAAAAATGGAATATCTTTATGGGAGATATTGAAGATCTTTCACCACGATTAGAAGATTACGTTCTGAGTTTCCAAAGACACTAAATTATTACGATCCTTGTGTGTGTGTGTTTGATATGTACTAAGTATTCCGCAAAAGTAATGTAATTTCCATGTACGTCAGGCTTCAGGTCTCTACAATTTACATCACTAATGATACTATCACCAGAATGAATCTTAAGAAACAACTGATTTGGGTATTGTAAAACATGTTCATCAACATAGGGTAGGAAGTCTTCTGGGGTGAATGCTTCAGAGATATTTTCTTGAACATTTGAATTTTCATAAGGAACTTCTATCAATGGATGATAATCAATTTCTAAAAACACATCTGAAGATGTAGGTTGAGGTTGTTTAAAAATAAAAGGATCAGTTTAATCAACTTTGACATGTACTGTTTCTTAAAAAATATAAGTGTTTTTATTGAAAACATTTTAATCCTTAGAAGTTTTGGAATAGCCTAAGAAAATTCCTTCCTCATATTTTGGTGCAAATTTGTGTAGATTATATTTAGTATTCAAAATAATGACCTTTCAACCAAAAACCTTGATGTAGTAATGCGTATGTTTTCTACCATTCCATAACTCATAAGGAGTTTTATTAAGAAAAGGTCTATTCAAAACACGGTTTATAGTATAACAAGAAGTACATACAACTTCTGCCGAAAAATGATTAGCTATAGAATATTCACTCAACATGGTCCTTGTTATCTCTTGAAGAATTCTATTTCTTCTTTCAAAAACACCATTTTTTGAGGTGTTCTGGGTGCTGAGAAGTTATGAGTAATGCCTTTTTTACTACAAAAAGTTTCAAAATCAGAGTTTTGAAATTATCTTCCATGAACACTATTAATAGTTATCAAAGTAATGTTTTTCTCATTTTTAACTTGGGATCTAAAAGTTTTGAAATAAGAAAAAGCATCAAATTTCATTGCTATAAAATAAACCCATGTAAATCTAGTGTAATCATCAACTAATAGAAATGCATAATATTTTCCTCTGATGATTCCAGTTTGAGTTGGTCCAAAAAGATCCATATGTACCAACTGTAATGCATCAGTGGTTGATACTTCACCATTTGATTTAAAACTTGATTTATGTTGCTATCCTGATTGAAAAGGATCATAGACTTTTGAATAATCCAATCTAAGCTACTGTAGATCCTTAACTACTATTTAATTAGAAATTTTTCATAGGTTCCAAAGGTTACAGTATCATAACCTTCTATTCCATAACCAAGAATGATCATCCATTTCACTAATACAAGGTAGATCATGGCTCCTAAGGTCTTCTAAGTCTTGTGTGTAAACATTATCTTTCCTATTGGAAGAAAGAATAAACTCTTCCTTGGAATTGTGTACTAAGCATTTATCATTACTAAAATTCACAAGGTAACCTTCATCACAGAATTGACTTATGCTAATGAGGTTGTTCTTAACACCTTTAATAAGTAAAACATTTGAAATAAATGTTTTTCCAAAAAGAACAATGTTACCTATAACAATAATTTATCCCTTATCATTATCTCTGAAATTTACTTTTCCTCCTTTCTTCTTGATAATCTTTTCAAAAAGGTTTTTGTTACCAGTCATATGCTGTGAAAATCCACTATCTATGTACCATTTATTATTGTTGGTACATTATTTATTTTCCTGAAAATAATATAGTTAGACATTGGGAATCCAGAATTTATTGGATCCGAAATTGTTAGACAATAAAATTTTGGTATCCACATTTGTTTCGCAAAATAAGATCTATAAAACCAATGATATTGATCATTATTCTAAGATCAATGTTTCTTCCAATGCCCACCACTTTGACATTTATTACAAAAAGTGGCTCTGGATGGAATAAAATAGTTGTTTTTTAAAACAGGTATTCTGTGAGTATAACCTGCTCTAGTAGTATTTCCTTGTAGTCTGATTTTAGAATACATCTTGTCAAAATTTTATTTACCAGAAGTAAAGTTTTCTAGACATTTCTTAAGGGAATATATTTCAGATTTTAGTCTTATGACTAAATTCCTATCCTCATAAACTATTTCCTTAGAGTTAGATTTTCCTAAAAAACATTTATTTTTAAAGTAGCAATCTTATGATCTTTAGAAAGTTTTTCCTTTTCAGAATTTATATCCTTATGTTCCTCAAAATTTTTTTCTAGAAACTCATCCATATCTTGAAGATCACTAGAGAGTTTTGAAATCACTTTTTTAAGATATTCTTCTCTAGTATTTTCCTTTTCTAACTTCTTAGAAATTTTACAATTTTTTTATTCCAACAACTTGGAAAATCTAGATACTTCTTCATAAGAAGTTATTTTTCATTATCTTAAGAATAAGTATATTCATTACACATAATATCCTCTGAATAGTAATTCTTATCAAGAGATAAATTTTTCAAAGCCTCGGCAGAGCGTCCCTTGGCCATGAGAAATGTATTTGGGAAAGAAGTAGTAGCAATAAACCCGATATTTTTCTATGTTAATGATTCATATTCAAAATATTCTCTTCCTGAAGAGTCTACACAACTAGAAATCCAAGTATCGTTTTCTTTTAGACTTTTCTTATTATTAGAATGATAGAACTTCTTCTTATTTATTTCTGAATTCCATTCCTTATATTCCTTCTTTTTCAATAGAGGTAAATCAGTTCTAATATGACCTATTCTTCTGCATTCATAACAAGTAACTTACCCATCTTTTTTCACTTTGTAGTCTCTCTTATTGAACTTATTTTGATAGTTATTCTGAGCTACTATCTTGTTTATCCTCTAAGAAATATTAGCTAATTCATTCTAAGACATTTCCATTTCACTAGATTCTGAATGAATAGTCACTTTCTTTGACTTTGATCTAGTCAATTTTTCTGGAGACGTGGCTTTCATATGTTTTGAAGTAGTTGTGAAAGTATATCCTCCATTCCTATTCTTCATTTTAACATTATCAGCATCTCTCTTCATTCTTATCTCATGTTTAAGAAGAGTTCCAAATAGCTCATCTAAGGAAATCTGGGGGACTTTCCTATTCTCTCAATTGTTGTTCTCATTGATTCCCACTCATTTGGCATGATATCTATGATCTTATCTACAAGTGCCTCATCATCCAATCCTTTTTCTCCCACAGATTGTAATCAACTCACAATTGTCCTGATCCTTTTCGGAACATTTCTTATGGGTTCTCCATATGGAAAATTAAATCCATGATATTCCAATCTTAACATAGCTCTTCTTATCTATATAATATAAAAAGTACCAAAATGTGTAACATCACGTTTCTTCCAAATACTATTTGTAGCTTCACATGAATATTATTGACTAGAGATATTCCTAGTCATGGAACATAGAAATGTCTTTCAGACTCTGAAATTAGATTGGTATTCATATTTCTATTGATTGGTAATAGTCCTCAATTCCTTATCAAGAATATTATATACTCCTATTAGCATCAGGTAGTTATCAAATCCATTATTAATAACAAATGTCTTCATCCTATCTCTCTTGTACTCATAATCATTTACATAAAAAATAAAAGGTCAAGTAGGATTTAGATTATTGATTGAACCAACTTTTAAACCTATCATCATAAAGAAAATCTTTCCACACAAAGCTTCTCTGTAACAAAAGTTTGTAAATAAGAAAAAAATATCCTAAGCAAGGAAAATATGGAACTAGAGTATCTCTAAGAAAAATATGAATCCAAACATTATGAGTCCAGAAATTTAATTCCGAAAAAGTAAAATAGAAGATAATTTCTCTTCTGAATCTAATCGTGAGATTAATTCCTATTGAACCAATACTCTAAAACGAGGATGAGTTCAGGTTATAAGGTAATCTCCTCTGATACCAATTGTAGGATTGATATTATGATAGATATTACACTCTTTTAAGTATCATAATATGATTTATATCATCAATATACAAGAGGGGGTGAATTGTATACATTAAAAAACCTTAATGAAATTTTGTATAAAAAAAATTCACAACACCTTTATGTTCTACTAACTTTCTTGATTTTGGAAATGAAATTCTAAAAAAGAGATTCTGGAAATGTGGTTCCGAAAAAGAAACTTAACAAATGTTTAAAATAACAAATATTCTACCTTAAAGTGTATATAACCTTATTTAATAGGAGTATAAGTATAATGATGTATAAGATAGTTACACTTTCTTCAACAGCCAAAATTACAGAAGAAAACAAAGTTGAAATAGTACAAATAACATGTAGTAAATATTTTAATCCAAAGAGTAGGGTATCCAAAAACCTTGTATAAAGGTCCCTTGATTTATAATTTCAAGAAAGTATGTCCTACCCAAACCCAGGTAAGCCCTCAATCCAAAGATCACGATCTATCTTGCTATCCTAGCAAGCCCTCAATTTGTAAGGAAATTGAAACCTCTGACTTCACTACCTGAAGTCTCGAATTTTAAGGAAATCAATCCTCTTCACAAAGAAATTATACACAAATTATGTATGAACAAGTCATTCACACACGAATAGTTGTTCACAATATCCACACGAAGAACAGAGAGTTGAAAGAGCCTCTCTCTCTAGAAATCACTTCAACAACATGTAAGTACATTTTTCCAAATTCATGTCTGTCAAAAGTTCTAAGCTTGTTCTAATGAGCACCTATTTATAGGTACAACTTTATCAGGCGGCTCCCTCCTCAAATGGTCATATTTTTCCTTGAATTTTGGAGGGACCTGTATACATTTAACTCAACCAATGGTTAGTTAGTAACTTAATGCACGACATTGTTTTATTGCCAAAACACGAGTAAGAAAAAATATGGGTTTATAACCAAATTACTTTTTGGGAATGTAAGGAAAATAAAGGTTCCGAGTCTAACAAAAAATGGAATTTTGAATCTAATAAAAATATCTTTCGGAGTCTATAAAATAAGAATATTCGGATTTTGTTTCTCTGGAATTTGGAACCTGAATTTTATAAAATTCCGTAGTCTGAATTTCATGGACATTCTGATTCTGAATTCAGAAGAATCTGGAGTCTGATCTTACAAAATTCTGCATCTGAATTCAGGGTAATTTAGAGTCTGAAAGTACACAGTTTGAAGTCTAAATTCATTAGAATTCATACTCTAAACTCATTAGAATTCAGAGTCTGAACTTACAAAGTTTGGAGTCTGAATTCATTAGAATTTGGAGTCGATACTCAGAAATTTAGGATATACAATGACCAATGAAAAACAGGCAAGGATAAATTTTCCTTGGGGAAGGAAAATGTTTCTTTATCAAGGGAAATAAAATTTTCTTTTAGATATGGTGTTTGTTATTTTTAGGGTGTTTGTGATTTTCAAAACATGAAAGAATGGAGAAGTCATAAGGAGAACATATTGACTCAACAACCCCCCAAGCATATAAGAATGGAAAAGTCATAAGGAAACCTTATTGACCCAAAAATTTATACATATATGGTGTAAATCATACCTTAAATATAAAATATTGAAATTTTAAACCATTTGATAAAAATAACATTTTAAAATATTTTTATTATTTTTATATATTTTAAAAAATTATTAATCCCCTAAAATATCATTATTTTTAATTTTCATATTATTCAATAATTTTTCACTTAAAAAAACATCAACACAAGAATTAATATTTTGAAAAACGCATTTTAATATATCTTATAAATTCCATGTTCACCTATAATATTCCTATATCACCATAAATATCTCAAAAAAAATCATTTAATATTTTAATAATCATTTATTTGATTTTTCTATTAATTTATTACTCAATGTATCATAGGTGTTTAAGCCATTTGGGTATATATTTAATTCCTAAAAATTTTCATTAAATTCCCATGATGATGATAAATGTTTTATACTTACAAATGATATTTAAATTTGAGTATATATTTAGTTTAACCCTAAAATGAAAAATATTATACTTATTAAAAAAATAGTGTGACATTTTTTAACTTTTGTTGATTTTAATAATGTCTAAGTAATTTTCATTAGAAATTTTACATTAAATAAATAAATTCTAAACAGTAATTATTAAGTGTACAATTTAATTAATTCAATAATATTTTTAAAAAGTTTCTGTCTTTATCCCTTATTTTTAATCTTGATTAATTAAATTTTCTATTTACCAATATGATAAATTTTACAACGGCTACTAATCATGTTGAAAAAAATGAAATGGGTCTATTTAATAAATTTGGACCTCCTAATTCCAAATATGGATCAAAATTTTCAATATTCAAAATAAATAAGTTGTATAAATGAATTTAAATGTATTCCAACAAAATAAAAGGAAAAACAAATTTTCCAAAAAAATCCATTTTATGTATAAAATGTTTTTATACATTAAAAATATATATAATTAATTTTGATGTCCCCATATATATTATTTATTATTGAAATTAAATAATATAATTTTAAAACAAATACAAAAATTGAATTCCATTTTTAATGACTTAAATGAATATATCGTTCTCAATGTAAAACCGTATTTTCATTATTCATTAAAATTTAAATAATTTTTAATTATTCTAAAAAATAAACCTTAGATAATTTTAACATGATGGATTAAAAAATGATGTTTATTTTTAAAATATATTTTATAAAAATTTAAAAATTAATTATAAATATTTTATCATATAATGCAATAAAATTATTTTCTCCAAAAAATCATGATTGTAAAGAGTAAAATCACTTCATTAAAAAAATTAATTTCTTATTTGTTAAGAATTAATATTCATTATAATATGGTTATTCATATTAAAACATTCTATCCTAATGGATAGGATATTTTCGTTGTGTTAAAATATTAATATTTAATAGAGTATAATGATTTATTTAAACAGGGTATTTCGTGCAACACAATATTCCTAAGAAATTAAATTTTTCAAATAGAAAACATTTCATAAAAGTATACGGGTGTTAGAAAAGTGAGAAATTTGTATCATATTTTTATAGTGGTGGGCTAAGTTACAACTATAAAATGAAATAAATTTTCTCTAAAAAATTATAAAAAGTTCTAGGATCATGAATATGGAAGAGAAGAAGAAGCCTAATATGTTGAAATTCCACATGAATGGAGTTTGTATAAAAAGATTTAAGTGGAGTTTGTATAAAATATGGGGGATATCTATTTAATCCTTGAAGTAAGAGACAATACTATTGTAATCACTGAAGTAATTTTTATATCAATGAATAAAAAGAAAGAGTATTATGAGAATAATTTGTTTGAAAATGAAAATAAATTGAATAAATTAAATATTTTGTTCCAAACAATAATCATTAATGTTATAGAATCCAAAAAATTAATAAAAAAAGTTATTGGTGTTACTAAAAAACACTTATATTATCCTATGATGACACTAACCAATTTTTTACACTCAATTATTCCATTTAACATGTAGTACTTGATAGAATATTATAGTTATGGTGATCACATCACTAATCAATAGTGATGTATCTATTGATTCCTTTGGTGGTTATGATGATGATGCAAAAAATGTGTTGTATTTGAAAGAAAATTGTTAAATTTAATTATATAGTGTGCAAAAACTATCCAATAACATCAAATTAGATTATAAGTAATCCATTTCAGTTTATAAAATATATGAAGAAAAAGACACACCCTCAGTTTTCATTTCCATTCTAATTAATAATTTCACTACTTGAGAAGAATGTTTTTATATCACAAACTAATTATAATCAGACCTTAATTTTTAATTTTTGTAACCATTATAATTTTACATCAACATTTCCTTTTGATATTATTTTCAATAATCATCAATACATATAGAAACATGATATTTATTTTAATAATACTATTCAGATTAAAATCAATGATTAACATAATTAATGATGCCTAAATAAATATCTTAATAAGAATAATTGTCAATTACTTTTTGATTGTAAACCTAAATTATCCCCATATTAATTATACACTAAAAAAATTGAGTATATGAATATAAACATACATTTTAGTGATTATAATACTTATAGAATAGTTTTTTGTGTACTTAGTAGCTTTTAAACCTTAATAAATAGTTTATGGATATTATTTAGTTATATAATAGTATCAAATTCCTCAATTTAATTATTGTTACAATCAATGTTTAAAATCCTAGTATCCCATATCGTATATTAAAAATCAAAAGAATCTATATATTACTTTTAAAAAATATCTATATTTATACATAACACGTTATCTAAGAAAATATTTTCAAATTATATTCTATATACAATGGATTTTATTTTCTTATTTATGTAAAAACCTCAAATTATGATAGAAATAAATAAAATATATTACAACAATTTTATCCTTCTCTAAGAAAAAACTGTGGTTTCTGTCGCTATTTATAACTTCATTTCCAATATTTGAAGCATGAATGATTTATTTAAATCATATTTTTGGATAATAAATGTGGAATTTTATTAAATATATTTTAAAAAATTCTCAACATTTTGAAAAAATTGGTGGATAACAGATGTGAAAATATAATGAGGATCATAAGAAATAATCACTAAATTTTAAATAATTATGATAATATGACCCATGTTAGAAATTTTATCTCATCGGGGATTATTTTTATGGATCATTTTAAATAATTAATTAAACATTGATAAGAAATAGTTAAGTATGGAACATCACATGAAAGTAAGTACATATAGTATTTGTGACATAATTCCACCAAAAAATAATTGCTCTGAACAATTTTATGAAACATATTCGCATAATAGGTCCAAAAATTACATTAAAAAATTAGTTTTAAAAATTATTTGTTATGAAAGTGTGACTATAATAATACATATCGAATGTTTTAGAAAATTAAAAATGATATAAAAATAAATAAATTATAATCCATATCTTCAAACTTATATAAATAATATTACATAAAATATATATAAGCTAATATATACAATAAACACTACTAAATGGTGAGTTGGTAAGGAGGGGAGGGGGTAAAAATTGTAGAATCATTTGGTTATAGCGATGTAGGTAACTCCTTCACAAAACACCGTATCATTCTTCATATATTTTTGAGAATTTCATCTTTTTACTAGTGTTGGAAAGTTTTATTCATTTAATACTCATTAGTCAACCCCATAATGATATCATCTTTGGATCAGAGCCTCTTACCTATTTCTAAATGAAGGATAACGACCTTGAGGGAATTTATTTTGAGGTGGATGATGAACTGGCTATTATTAATCATAAACCCATTTTGATCTCTCATAATATCACCCAACCAGTTGACTAATGGCACACCTCCCCATGAAATACTGAATGGGACGAGGTATCCCTTTTGTCCCCCTATTCTTATAATTTTACTACTTCTCCCACATGTGATTATTTAACTGATATCTCTATAAAAAGTTTTTATAATAAAAATAAATAAATTTAAAAAAATAATATATAAGATAGATTTAAAAAATTGAAAATAATATATTAACCAAAATATTCTGAATCTTCTCAACAGAAAATAATATTTTATAAATATATATGTATATCCTTTTGTTAACATCAAATTTGATGAAAAATGAATAAATAAAACACAACATAAAATAATATCATTACAATGTATTAACAATATATAGATAATAATTACAAAATAAAAATAAATTTAAAATACAATTGATTGATTATGTATGATAAATATATGACTCCCACCATTATGAGTCATATCTTATCTCTAATAAGCATGTTGACTATTGGAAAATCTTTTGTTAAATTTTTTTAACTATCTAGTAGATAAAAAAAACACCCATCCATGTTGTAATACCCCATAATTTTAGAATTGATTTTACATTTATTAAAACTAATCTCTTGTGATATAGGAAACACAGAACTGGATCAATTGTTCTTTATTTCAATATGGTATAATATTGAAGTAAAAAATGAAATAAATTGTGGGAATAATAAATAAAACATGTTTAGTAAAATTTCTAATGGAATGAAATTAAAAGAAAATAAATCAAAAAACGGTGTAAATTATAATCATCAAAATATTTCATAAGGATAACACCACTAATAGTAACTATAAAAACAATAAAACACAAATAAATTATGATAAAATCATGATAAATAAATTAGATAATGGGAAGGTAGTTTTTTATAATATTGTTAAGGATATATAATGGAATTTAAAATAAATAGTATACATGTGGTTCTTGCATATATAGTCATTAATGATACAGTCGTTTGATATATGGTTGTTTAATATATGGTTGTTGGTTGTATTTGTATCCAATAGATATATTAAATTGGATTATTTTTTAGATAAAAATTTAAAATAATATAATATTCTTGATTGAAATAAAATAGATAACATTTAATAAAAATGATTTATTATAAAAGGATATATTTTTATTTAATTATTTTTATGATTATTAATAATAAAAACTAGTTTTTTTTAGATTTTATAAAAAATATATAATAGTTATAATACCTATATACGGATAAAAGATCATGGTTCGTTGATAAATAAATAATTTTAATTTAAGGCGATTAAAATCATTTATTACTAAAAGGTATATTTTTTAAAAATCCATAAGTGTTATTTATTATATCATTAATAAATTAAATTAATATATTTAAAATTATTATTATATTAAAATGAAATAATTCAATTTATAAAAAAACTGATTAACATAAATTTAAATAGTAATTTCTATGAAATAAGATAAAGAACACTTATTGTTTAAGAATGGAATATTTCTATAAAATATTTTTTTATGAATTAATTTATATTTTAATTAACGATGTCTATAAATTGAATTATAATAAATTGAGCCTAAATTTTAAATAATAATGTCAAAACTAGATGATAATTTTAATTTATTTTTTGAAAAAATAAATTTTTCAAGGTAAAAATTTATTAACAATGGTAAAGGTAGAAGATGTTAAAGATTGAAATTAAGGGCAAAAGAACTAAAATTAAAAAAATGGTTTTAAATAGGGTATTGTTATCACAAAAATCTCTTTTCAATTAGTGTTTCATTTTTGATATGCATGCCATGTTAAAGGAAATTCCATAGACAATCAGGAGTAAGTTTTTCCAGAAATCCCACTCATGATCTCCTACAAATGAACCACCCAACTCTCTTATGAATTCAGACCACATATTTCCTTTACTTTTATAATGATTAAAAGTACAAATTATCTCCCTCACATTCTTATCCCTTGGTAACATGTGGTCACAATAAGGCATAAAAAATCTTACAATTCTAAGAGGCTCTCTAAAAGAATATTACTGTATTTAACACAAGTGTTAAATTCTAAATAACAATTATTATATTTATTATTCACCAAAAACATCAAAATTATTATTATCAAATTAGAAACATGTTTTAAAATAATTAGTCTTCTATTAAATTGATATTAATACTTTTTAATTAATATTCTTACTCAGTGAATCATTATATCATTTTCTATAATAGGCTTATTTTACCACCTACATGAACATTGTTATAGAATTTACATAATTAAAGAATATTAAAACCACAAAACTTGTAATATTATTGGATCATAACAAATTTATGTTGTTTTGATATTTTTTAATATGTATAATCCAAATTATATTCAAGAATAAATTAAATACTCTCTAAATTCATTAACTTCCCAAATATAAATTCATAAACATTCCTTTGTAATCTTCATCATAAAATATATTAAATGACTATGTTAATATATAAATATATTAAAAACAATTAATATATAACATTATAAAATATGTAAATGATGAATCCAGGATCAATCACGAAGTTACAAAACCTTTAAAGCGATGTATGTGGGGAAAAGAACCGTTAACAATTGAATATTAACTTCAGTAAGAACAAACTAATATATGGTTAAAATGGAATTTCATGTTTTTGTAATTAAGTAAATTTACTATTAATATGCTTTTTATAAAAATGAATATTAATCCTCAATTTATTATACCATGACTTAGAGTGTATATAACCATGTGGAAGTTCGAATTGTGGGTTTATTTTCATATCCCACTCAAAAATAGAATCTTTTAATGACTAATTTTAAATCTGTGGAATTATATTTTATTTGTCTCTAAAAACTAATTTATTTTCTTCTCATTGAGTTATTTTTATATTTTACATGTATTCCCAAAATTTCACCATCTTTTGGATAATAATTTGACCAAAATGATGCAATTAAGTGGTTTCAACCATATCTATTATTTTAAATATAGATAATTTTCAAAAATTATTTTGTTCCCATATATCTATTAACCTACTACATTGATTATGTAAGGTAATTTAATAAAAACATTTAATTTAATAATAATGTTGTTAAATAAACTTTTTTTAGAATTTTTTCAAAATATGACTTTCAAAAATGGTTTTATTTTATTTTCATTAAAAATATTACTTTCCAAGGTTTAATTATTCATCATCATAATTTTTATTTATTTTTTTAAAGTCAATTGTTTAATAAATTATTTTATTAAAATAAATATTAATATATAATTGAGGATTATTTTTGTTTTCTATGAAATATTTCAATGTTATTATAAATTTTTTTCATCTATTTTGTTATCCTAAAATGTTTATTATTTTTAATTGGGGATATATTTCAATTGATTCATCAAATTTCATTCATTAAATAATTATTTTTATTCATTGTGATGTTTTTTCTATAACTCTTTTAATTCTCATCGATTAATTATGTCATAATGGAGTTATTAGTCCATTTATCTAACACACATATGTATTTTTATCATTTTATTATGGATGGAAAAAAATTATATAGACCTATAATGAATTTTTTAAATCTTAATCTCTCATGATATGACTTTTAAAGGAATGGGTAGTGAACCTAATACACTATTTTAACTCCTTCTGCAATGTTTAGGGGAATTGGAAGTGAAAGAGACCTAGTATTGAACTTTATCCAATATATTTATTATAATGGTAGTGAACTAATTCCACTATATTTTGGGACCTTGCATACTATTTAATGATGGTCTAGGTAGTGAGCCTTAACTTAAGAAATTATTTTCTATCCAAATATATGTTCTATATTCTGATTTCACATCTCCATGTTATGTAATATATATATGTTCTATTTTTAGGGATTGTGATTTTTAATCTTCTATCCACACTCCTCTGAAACATTTATTATATTAATAAACCATATCTTATGATCCCAGATTAATGATCCTTGTTTTATTAAGAATATTTTTTTATATTTTGTTCATGTACTTAGATCATGTTTTCATCGTCAGATTCTCATCATATTTTAACATATATAATTAGATTAATATATCTTGTGTCCAACCTTATTGAGGATTTAAGCTAACCATTTTCATATATTTCCACTCCACGTGTTTTAATAAGGACTATTGTGTATAAATTTTCTCAAAGGTTTTCTAGTGTGGTGAATTTTATAGAAGATATTAAATATTTACTACAAATATTAATTTAATGTTACTAATTCCCTAGGTAACAAAACATGTTGGGTTTGTAGTGATATTATTGCAAGGAATAATGAATATTAATTTAATATGATGTTTTTTTAATATATTAGGGTTGGTTTATTGTATTTGGTATCATATAAATTTTAGATAATTTTAGAGGTTAGGTTATCAATAATAAGAGGATTTATATTAAAAAAATAGTGTTTTTTAAAAAGTGAGGTAGGCAGAAACTAGAATATACTAATATAAATTAAATAATTCATTATATTGAAATCATAATATTATTTTTCCTTATAATGCTTTTTATTAAAAAAATTATTATTAAATTATACTCACATTAATCAATTATTTAGTCAACATATGTAATTATGAGGAGTTGAGTAAATAATAAGTGCAATGTAAAATGTATTAACTATCCCAATAAGTGACCAAACAAGATGATTCTAGATTAAAACAATTCCCAACTGACCCTCACCAAAAATTATAATTACATAAATAGTAACACAAACCATGTCAAGCACCTTATCATTCCAGGTATGGAAAAAATCCCCGTTGAGTCCATTGTATGGAAGTATCTACCCTCATTTAGGGTTTCTTTTGATCCACTGATTTCTAATCAATGATTAATCGTAATAGAAAATAATCTTTCCAGTTCATAGAGCATGGAAAAGTTATTTTAGTAATCTATTTAGTGGAAGGTGAAACAAATCTATGATGATGATTCATTTATAATATGTGAAAGGATTGAGAAATAAACACCATATAATGAGAGAAATTTAAGAAGATATTTGTCAATAAATATTTTTGTGAAACATTCATATTAATTTAATAGATTATCCTTGAGATAAATAAATCAATGGATAAAACCAATAATATCTATGAAGAAAACTTCGTGATACTTCCAAATTTTGATTTTTGATTTTATAATTCACATATAAAATAAATTAACTTTTTTCATTAGTGGAATAATATCAATGCATCAAAAATAATTATTTTTATAATACATTGGTATCTATAATGAATTTATATGATGTGATCTCATTGTCATGTTGAAATTAGAGACTATCATTTTTATCATTTTTTGGGATAAGAAAAAAAAAATTGAATTTGATAAAAAATCTAATAATAAAAACTAGGGTTGAAATAATATTAAACATATTGAATACTAAAAAATTGGAAATAAGTGTGGAGGGAATTTCCTCATAAGAAACATAAAAAGATTTATTTTGGTAAGAAAATTTCATCAATAAAATGAATTTTAGAGAGTAATGATGAGGAAAAATAATGAAATATATGTAAATAAATCTCTTCCAAATAAAATACCTACACTTCAGGGATTCAATATTAAGATGTATAGAAATTAATACAACTATTTCCCAAATACAATGATTAATACAAAAATTCAATCTCTATAACCTCCAAATAAATGGGGTAAATGGAAATATTATAAAATCAAAACTACAAAAGTTCTTCATTAAAACAATGTGGTGAATGTTTCACTAAGTATCTACAAGGGAAATGAACATTTCTTATTTGATTCCATTTCCACCAACTTCATCATATCTGATAAATATTCTACAGGTATAAAATTACCACTCTGATGAATACATAATGTATTATTATTAAACAATCTAATTGGTATAATGATTTTTTCCAATGTCCATAAATCTGCTTCAATAAATGTTTATGGGAATATTATTCTTACAAATATTATTATTTTACATTTATTTGATGGTCAAATAATTTAATTCACTTATTGGCTCTCTCAACATTGAACACATATTAATTTTCATGGAAAGTAAGTCAGATTACATCTACCAATTTGACCAATGATGTTCTATCTGTGAAAGGAAGACTGTGAACTCCCTAAGAAAATTACTTCCCTCATAGGATTCTTGGTAACTGGTCATGTTAGTTATTTAGCTCAATTTTTTTGTGATAATCTCAATATTAAATTTTTTTACACTATATATAATAAGTTTGATGTATTTCAAAAATATGATCTGAATATTTACTGGACCGTGCGACTTATTTTTCCAATAAACTCATTCCTAGTGTTATTCCATTATTAGAGACTCCATATAGAATAGACTCGATTGAGTTTTATTATTTGATGAAGAAGATCAAATAGAATATACATAAGTGTTTTATATTCCAAACTACTTCACAATGGGGTTCACTAGTTATCTTTGTTCGGAAGAAAGATTGATAAATGTGTATATTTATTGATGATCCGGAAAATAACAAAATAATGATGAAGAAAAAGTATCATATAAACATATAGATGACTTTTTAAATCCACGACATGTGTATTAGTGATAAAAGTCATAATTTCACATATATTATTCTATAATTAAAATTGATAATCCAAACAATTTCATATTTTGATGATAATTTTCAAATTTTTTGGTTTTTAATAGATTGATTTTAATTAAGAAAATTGCATAATTTCTAAATTGATGTATCTTTAATCAGTATTAAATTTAATCCATAATGTATAATAAAATATTCCAAATCATTAAATTACTTTTTAATCATCACAACTTTAATATATTCATTCCATTTAACTAGACACCAAGCTGAATCCAATTTTATGAAGCCCAAATTATGCTCAAAAGTTGATCCTTGACATATATTATCAGATTAAATAACCATTTAATTTGTGCCAATATATCATAAAAGGATATCCCAAATGATTGGAAATTTCTAATCAGGACGATGAATTTAATGGTGAATACTTTTCATGACTATTACCACTAAGGATTCATCCTTCTTCTATACTAGAAATGCATCAGAACTTTTTTCAGTTGACACTGCAAAATGTTTTTTATTCACTTATCACATAATTCATGATGTGACACTCTGTTAAAAAACAAATGTTGAGTTTGAGTAGATATATGTCTCTATGAATAAATAATATTCACTTTGTGTTTCCATGTTCCACAAGACTACTACAAAATGAGGGATTAGTGCAATGAACCCCCAATAGGTCAAGGCTATGGATTTCTAAGATGGATGGAAAAAGGATTTTGATGCATTAAAATGAAATTTTTGCATTCAATTCAAGATTTTATTGTGTATTATCCATATAAAAAAGAATATATCCCCCTAATATCATTTATTTCACCAGTAGTGTTTCCCAAATGTAGTTACAGATCAAAATTTATAGTACGCGGAATTGGTAAAAAGTTTATAAAGGGGCCAATTGTTGCCTTGTGGGAGAATGTAATGGATTTTTTCTTTCAATATAGGGACAGTTAAACACCATGACTAGAGGGGTTACCCCTTGATAGTGTCTTTTCAAAGGATAGACCATCCACATAGACCAATAATTCCATGACCCAGAAGTTTCATTCTAAGATGTGGACTAAACATCTTTACCTCAATGTGATCATTAGGTTCACACCATGATCTACCACTATAAAGAATTTTTAAGGTGAAGAATGGTATATTTTGGGGTTTTAATCTAAATCCCCTTCAATATTTCCTTAATTTATAATGTTAGTTCTATGGAATTATAATATAGACTTTGCTTTTATTCCATCATTTTCTCCCTTAGATCCATGTTGTTTTTTATGTTTTCAACCCTTGTATTCAAAGATATATTTTTTCACCTCTTATTCAATCTATTTCTACTTACTTTTCTATAATTATGGTTCTCATAACTAGGTCATTAGAGTGATTATTCAATCAAATAATGGTGGAATCATCCAATATCTTAGATATATGGTGAATATCCTATAAATTAGGTCTTAGGAGGTGGTGTTCACTCCAAAATTTATCATTATATTTAATTATATCACTGATTTGATTTTTTTATAGTTTCTTGTTAACTGGGAAAATGTATTGATGTGCTAAGATGAAAAATATTGGGATTATATAATCTATTATTTTTTGTGGATACTAGGGGTGGTTTCCATCCATTTTCTTAATGATTTGGTTATTTAGAATTTATATGTGATTAACTTCTTGTCAATTCCAAAAACATATTTATGTAATTAAGTATGTAATAACCTTAGCTTGGATGAAAAAATTATTTCAAATTGGTTATAATTAATTTTAATGGTTCTCAAGAATTTCCAGGATTCAGTTTGATTATAAATAGTTAGTTGGTCCTAGAATATATTAGAAAATAGTGATAAGGTTTTTTAAACAAAAAAAATCTAAATGAGGATGGCAGTCCTTAAATATCTCTCTATAGTTTATATGCTTTGATATGTGAATGTGATATGTTGTCTCGAAAATTTTCTATTGAAAAATAGAAATTATTAAACAATTTTATCTTTTAAATATCTATAAAAGGAATGGAAGTGTTTTAAGCCATGGTGGATCCTTTAACTCCAGATTGATGCATCAATTTCTTATGGAGGAGTGATTTAGTATAAATGGTTTCCATAAGTTTCCAGGGATTTAGAAAGGAATAAATTCCATGAGTGAATATATTTTATTTTTATTAGGTTCATTTATCTCCTTAAGAGTTGGGGAGTTTGATGATTTGGAAATGATTTTTTGGGTTGTTATAAAGAAATTATTTATTAATAGGTTTTCCATGATAGGATTGATCTTGTTTGACATTAGAAGTGATATGGGTTGTGCACCCTCTCTCTAGTGTGATATTGGTGTTTCATTTCTTATGTAGATGATGGTAACATGAGGTGAACATGGTTTTGTTGAAATATATTATTCTATCAGTGATGTCTTTTTACACTAGAGTAGGGTATGAGATTGAGGAACCTATGTGGGGTGTCAAAAATTTGATTTGTCTGTGGGGACCACTGTGTCTCCCCATGTATTCTGTTGAAAAATATGAGTATTATTATATAATAGATTGAATTCTTATAGTCAATTATTAGTCTAAAATTTAAAATAGGCGACATGTCAACCAATGTTTTGTGTTTCCATTTTTCTTTAGTGGGTAACACATGTGATTATGATATTTGATGGTTCTACATTGTGTTATGTACCCTTGAGTCATGTTTTTATAGAAAATATTACAAATAGGTATTTGAGTTCTTCGTGTATACTATATGATGTTTTAGGGAAGAATATGTCCCTGGGTGTATGATTATGAGATATTATGAACTGGGGAACCCCTACCCTTGTGTATCTAATAATGAGATATTCTAGGGTGGGGTGATATTACATAGTGCGTGTATGATTATGAGATGATCATGGGAATGGTGAAATTCCCGTGGGTGTATAATTATGAGATGTTCTAAGGTGGGGATCCATTCACCTTTTATTTTATTATGTGAGATGTTGTGGGGAGGGGTTTCACATCCCATGGGAGTATCATACATATATTAATGATGTTATAATGAGGGATGGTGTCCTTGGGAGTATGAAATTTTGTTGTTCTAGGGTGGGATGCATACCTAGTGGTTAATGATATGTGGTCCTTCCATTGTGGGATGTGTCCCCAAGAGTGTATTCTATGTGATAATTCTTGGGTGAGATGTGTCCCCTAGTAGAATGAAATTTTACAAAATTTTATAGAGAAGTAAAATGTTCTCTATGGGTATAGAATTTGGGTCCAAACATGGTTCCCATTTCTGGCAATATATTATTCTCAGATACATTTGGGAACTGTCCAAAGTAGGTATAGTTGACCATGGGTGTCACCATAGAACTCAAGTATTATATATGATCTATTTTTTATTTTTTCAATATTCATTTTAATATTATGACTATATCACATTGTGAATATAATATATTTTATATTTATATTAGTAACACTAGTGGTGGTGTCCAACATAGTTTTACTCACAATATTTTTGGTTGAACCTAACACATTGGTTCCTGATCATAACTCAAGATGATTGGTATATGATTGGTAGAGTCCCTATATTGTTTAGTTCAGTTGGATTGTCAAATTAATTTAGGATATGGTAATTGGTGGGAAATCATGATTAGGTTTTTTTTCATAGGGATGATTTGTATATGTTCTTCTAAAATTATATCAATTTTATCTCTTCCAAAAACATGTGGAATTTTAGAGTATTAATTTTGTAACATCATGGGTTTATTATTTATTTTTTGAGGATTGGGATGAGTCATTCAACTAAAACAATATATATTAGGATAAATATTTTATATTATTTTTATATTATTTATCACTATGATATAATGATATTGTTTTCCCAAAAAATCACTTTAGTCTCTCACTGATAGTTGACAACCTTTGGACAATAGGGAAGAACACTTGAGGTCATATAATGTACAGGTCTAATTAATATATATTTAGATTGGTTGATATATTGAATTTCGGTATTATTGAATTGTATTTTATATGAAACTAATTAATAAATGGTAGATTGAATATTAAAAAAGTCGTAATTTATATGAATATTGTGTGATGTGTCAGAACAGGACCTCTCTGAGCAGAAGTAAATGTTACAAAGTAGTTTACTTTTTTATTCATTGTATTTTTTTAAAAAAAATTTATTTTATAATATGGTGATGTGTTATTGATTTTTTTTATTTTTTCACTTGAATTAAGATCAAACATAGTTGTTTTCATGGATCATATCATGCACATTGGTTCACATGACATGTGTATTTTTAACTGTTATTGTGTCACTGGTTTTGGAAATCCAAAATATGATTGGATACATAAAATTTAAACAATAACCTATATAGTGTTTTCCAAAATAGATAAATGGTGGTATTTTATCTATCCAAACCAAATTAAATATTATTTATACTTATTGTTGAATATTATAGTTTTTATGTGTAAGTAGTTAATAAAAATATATTTGACAAATTTATAGTTTTTTCACTATAATTTTTTAATAAAATTTCATTTGACCAAACCTTAGTTATGACCCAATTAATACAAATCATCATAGTTTTATAAATTAATTTAATAAAACTTGAATTGATCTTGATTATTAAGGTAATTTAATTGTTTATAGATTCCCTATGGGGATTAGTACCATAGAGTGGGTAGTTTTCATGAATATAAAAGTAATTATATATATATATATATGATAACCCTATAGTGGGAAAGATTATATATGATTTTTCTTCTAATATCTTTTATGAGGTTATGGATATTGGTCCTTGAGTTGTGATCTATATGGGATGTGACCAGTGTTAAATGTGAAAGATCCTAGTGATGATAATATGTAACTCTATATCTTAGTATTTTAGTGCTGTAATTAAATTTTTGGAAGCTTATAGTTTTTTAGAGATTATTTTTTATGTATGTGGGTAGCCTATGAGAGAGGTTATCTTAAGATAAATAGTTCATTTAGAGATAAAAAGGATGGGCTGATTCTTTAAAAAATTATATTGATCAATTGCTTGTTCTCTCAAGAATGCGACACATTAATAGAGATGTGTTATGTGTTTTAAATTTGAATGAACATTTATTTCCTCAATGGTTTTGAATCTATCATGCATGTAAGTCATATTTAGTTCTCTAATTTGGAATTTTATCCTTTAATTGATGACATGAACTTGTGCACAATGATTAGTAAAAAGTGGATTAGTCATGTGATCATTTTATAGACGTGAGGTGAAATGAGGTTTGTTAAGATGAATTTTAACAAATTGTAGCATTGTGGTTTATATATTATTTTTAATGAAATTTTTAGAGGTTTTTCATTTTGATATTCTCTCAATATGGCTTCATAGATCAAGTTTGTGTCTGACCTAGGTGGTATATGGATGGGTTTGACCAAATAATAGCCTAAGGTATGAAATCATAGTGTTTGTATGTGCATGATTAGATTGGGATATATTGTGGTATGTTTTAGTAATTTATTTTTGAAAATATATGGGATATCGTTATGGAGTTTTGTTGGATGTGTGACTCCTAGGTTGAGTTCATGGTGATGGAAGGAAATAAATAGTGTTTGTGTGTGGTTCCATTCATGTGTGTTGTAATAAAGTCTTTGAATCCTTATTTTTTCATGAATGTATTAAGTGAGGTTGTTGGATGCTATGGGTATTGTAGGATATTCATGCTTTTATGGTGATTTGATATGAGGTTGTGGTATAAAAGTGTGACAAACCATTTTGTGGTCAAATATTAAAAAATAGCGATACCCTTGATATTATGAATTACATGGTTTAGAGTGGGGTTTTCATTAAGGTATGACCATGGGTCATGTGACTAGTGGGAAATGGTGGTTTGGGATATTAATGGTGTTTGATATGAGTTATTTGTGGTGTAATAGTGCATTGATCAAGGGTTCATGAGATTTATGATATGTCATGAAACCTAGCTCATGTGAAGGATAATGTGTAATATATTAGAATGTATAAAGTGATGAAATGGTCATTTGGGCTTATAAAATATTGAGGTTTTTAATGGCTATGAGTAATGGATAAGAAATAATAAATATGACTTGTAACATCAGGTAATAGCTTTTAAGGTAACCCTCTAAAATAATTTTTTTTATGCTCTAGTTGGAGTTTGTCGTCATCTTCCTTGGGAGAAATGTTGAAAATGGTTGAAATTTAAGGATTATGAACGGTTGGATCATGGTTTTCCGAGATTGTTTTTCAAACCAATGTAATCCATGCAATCCCAAACTGTAGGGATTTCATGTATACATAGTATAAATTTGGAACCCCATTGGAGGTGTTCATGATTAGGGAGAATGGTTTGATATACTAGGCGTGTAGTGGTTTTTAATATATAAAATTAATCAAAAATTTCCTAAACCACGATTTCTTCACCCACTCATCACAGAATTTGGATCTCTCAAAATCCATGGTCATTTAGGCTCTTAAGAACCATTTTCTAAACCACTAAACCCATTTCTAAGAAGTTCTGTGCATAAAAATACATGTTCAATCCCTATTTTGTAAATGATCTTATTCAATACCATATATCACACTACCCCTTTATTTCATTCCTACATAGGGTTTTTCTGATCATATTATGTTCAATGGATCTAAAAGCCTTTCATTGGGTTTTTGAATCTTGGTTATATTTCTATATATACATTATAACCATGTGTCATTGTAAATTCCCACCGTGAGTGTTGAGTTTCATGATACCTTGACTAAATATAGGTGGTTTCATTGTGATTTTTCTTGTTATAAACACTTGATTTTCATGGATTAAAATATATTTATTTAAATTGAATTTTTAAGAACCATTTTTAGGTTAATTATAATTGGAAATTATTATTCATGGGCATTTTGAAAAATCACCAATTCTAATGGAATGGGAATTTGGGGATTATTTTAAAAATAAATGTAAATTGTAATTTTATTTGTGATTATATCTTGAAAAAATGCATTCAACTACTTTGTTGAAAAACTATGATTGGTTTTATTTTGAAAAGTCATTAATTGATGAAAAAACCATGGTTTTAGTTTTTTAATTGAATTAAAATATTGGTATTGACGTATGGAAATCGAATTTTTTTTAAATGATTGATTTCCATTTTGTTGGACATAATATTTTATTTAAGTGGGAGTTGATTTTAATTTTCTCTTATGTGGGAGATGATTGTAATTTTCCTTTAAGGGGGAGTGGATATAACATTCCCATAAGTGGGAGTGGAGGTAATGTTTTCCTTAATTGGGATGACATGTAATTTTCCCTTAAGTGGGGGAATGGTATGAATTGATCTGATTACTTTTATACATAATTGATTGATCATGAACTTCTATAGTGTTGTATGTTTATTTGTATAAACTATTTTATATAAAATGTTTATTAATCCGTTTTTTAATTGTTTCCATATTTTTAAACAAAAATCATGATTTTATTTAAATATGAAATTTCACATTCATGAATATTTTTGTAAAATTGAAAAGATTATTTGTATTATTTATTATGTAATTTTACTATGGAACTCTTGGTGAGACCCTGATGGTATTTTATCTCAGACCCTACCTTTTTTATGAATTTCTATATTTTCTGCTATAAGGTTTTAGTAATGGGAAAGAGCTTCTTAGAGGAGGTTTATGTTATTGAGACTCTAGGTTTGTAGTGTTTAAAGATATATTTATTAAGTAATGGGGATTCATTGTTTGGGGTTTAATATACTAGCATGTTCTTCACCTTTTCAAGTTTTCTTTGAGTATACTTATATGTGTCTATTTCTTCTAATTTTTATGTGGAAAATTCATTCCCATTTATATATTTTATGGTTTTAGGTGCTAGTATCCAGCCCATTGGGATTGGTAAATCACATTCATCTATGTCGGTGTCAGATTAAGTATTTGGGAACCAAGTAATCCATGATGGTTCTTCCAAAAGTGGTTTCAAAGATGAAGTTTGTGCATCTTCCATTGATGTTAGTATACAATAATTAAATAATTCATGGAAATATGTTGTAGTTGTGAGTGAGTGTATATATTGATCACATCCTAATGTTCCTTAAATTACTTGGATTGGTTTGTTAAGGAAATTTTGAGGATTTGTTGTAGACATCTCCATAATTTTGAATTGGATGGGTTTGGAATCCGAATCATTTTTTTGTAAAATTAATTCCAATTTTTATATTATATGATTTCACATTCTACTCTCCAACCCATGGAGATCATGAGATTACATTGATATATGTCAGATCCTGATCTAGTATTTGGGTAACATGTTATCCTAGATGGGTCTTCACAAATTATATTCCAATATATAGGTTGTTCATCTTGCCATGATGTTAGTATATAGTTGTTAAATCGTTCTAAGAAATAGGTGATGGTTGAAAGTGAGTGTATGTAAATCTTACTTCATAATGTACATTAAGTTACCAAGGATGGTTTGGTAAGGGCATCATGAAATTTAGATCTAGAATTTTCCATGATTTTAAATTGGATGGGTTGGAATCCAAATATTGGTTACCTATTAGACATGATTAATTTACCTATTTCTCTTACTTGATTATTTATCTAATTAACCATTTTGACATATTCAATGTTCGTTTTGGATGTTGTGTGGCATCATTTCTCTAACAGTACATGTAAATAGGATTCAGGATGAAGTTATCAATGAACCACATTGAGAATATACTTCTATGGACCGGAATCTGGTTAAAGTTATTATATGTGTTATCTATGCTCTAGGACTAGAATCCTCCATAGTTCACATTAAATATCTAAAAGTGGAACCTTAGGGGGATGAATTCTAAATTTGTGCTCATGATATCCTTTAAGAGAATCCAACAACATTATAAGGATCGAAAAAACATTAAAATTATGAGGTTTGGCTAATAAGGATTGATCAATTATTTTAGTTTATGGAGATGATTGATGAAACCAATGTAAATTGTTCACCTTAATGTTGTGAGGACCTTGTTAGAGAAGGTGGGACATTATAGAGATAGAAAAGAAGAAAAAGTTATTAGATTTATTGTAATTTAATGTTCATTTCTGAGAACAATTTTATCTCGAGTATATGGTTATGGCCTATGTAATAGTGTTTTTTAAAATCTTGTAGAATGCCAGGATAGTGAAGAAATATGTGAAATAATTAACCAAGATTGTGTAGTTTTTACCTAAGAATGTATTGATTGAAAATATAAATACATGATAGTTTGAGATGAGACTTTTATCTAAAATTTATTATATGTTTTTCCATTTGAACACCTCTAAATATTCTTACATGATTGATAGGGTTTTGATGGTCGATATTGATATAGCTGGTATGTTAGGTTTGATGGGAGTTCCTTTTCCACCCAATGGAAGTTTTATGAGTTCCGAAAATGGGAATACGAAGAGTGATGTGTCTCATGGTGTATATTTATATTATTTTTCTTTTAGACCTGCCATATTACTTAGAAAAGGCCCTTTTACATGCTTTCTAAGTGGAATGTCTGGCCACTTGAAATTGGTTTGCATTGAATTACCTATGATTTGTGATTTCTGTATAACAATAAGTCACATGTTAAAGTTCTATCAGAACTATTATACTCTAAATAGTGGCACATGATTATCATCAGTAAAAATTATTTTGGGGAAATCATACACATGAAGATTAATTGGGTTCCAGCCACATTCATCCAGAACAAATCTTCTTCACATAGTGGAAGAACCTCCATAAGAAGCATATACAGGTACAACAACTATAATAGGTGCCATCACTATAGCACTATATTTAGTGACTACATTATTTTAGAGTAGTGTATCTTATTATTTCATCTTGAATCACTTTTTTAATCTTCTATATATTCATATTGATCTTTTATCTTATGTGATGGATAATACTACCCCCCTCAAAATAATGATAGAGTAGGGTCCTCATTTTTTGGCTTCTATCATCTATTTATTATAGATTGATCTTATCTATGAATTCCTATTTCTACACTTGAAACCTATTGATGTCTTATTATGAATTCGTTGGCTCATTTATAATAAATTTGAATTCACTACTATCTTTAATGGGTATATTTTTCTAATCATGATTTATTGTGCCATATGTTTCAGGGAAAATAGGACCGGAGGATGAGTAGAGTGATAAATTATTATCTAGAGTTTGAGAAATTAATATTGGTGCATTCTTTTGACCAGAATAATTAATCATCTAGAAGTGTTATCCTTTTAGTATTTGTTGATTTGTTCAATATTTTTAATTCTAAAATATTTTGATTTCCACTTCTTAGAGAGGTGGAGTTCTATAATAATTTAGTAATTATTAGTCAACTAGTATTTATTCACCCTTACCACATGAAACAAGTTAAAATTAAATTATTGGAGACTTAGGTGGATAATCTTTAGATAAATTATCTATATACATGAGTGTGTAACCTTGGTTAGAGACTGTTCTCTATGATCTAAAAAGTAATGGTACATTTCACATATGTCATGATAATCAGAAACTCCATCAATTTACGGTAAAGAAAAAGTATTTTTTCCATAGATTAAAAATCGATTTGACATGCAATTAGGGGATAATTTGTTATCGAATATTGATCTTTGATCTGGTTATCACCACTTGATAATAGAATATTATGATTTAAATAAAATTTCTTTTCGCAATAGGTATGGAAACTATGACTACCTTTTCATTCCATTTGGTCTGAGAAATGCTCTTGCAATCTTGGTGTCTTTTATGAACATGATATTTCATGAGAATCATGATACTTTTGTGGTGGTCTTTATGGATGACATCCTAGTTTAGTCTCAGTCCACGTAAGATCATGTGAGTCATATATGACATGTTTTAGAATTGTTGATAAATCACCAACTTTATTCCAACATATTGAAATATAAATTGTGGATTTAAGAAGTGATTATTTTGGGACATGTGGTGTCAAATTTTTTTATCTTAATTGATCTTGAGAAGGTTAACCTTTTTATGATATGGTAGAAACCAAGGGACGTTTTTTATATTCATAGCTTCTTGGTTTTATCTCGATATAATATTGTTTTCATAATGTATTTCTAAAATATTTATTCAACGATGACCATAATATATTTGATTTGGGAGATGTTAGTTTGTAATGATAAATTTCTGAGTTATTATGTGGAGCTTAAATGTATTATTAATATTTCAGTGGTGTTAAATATTCTAGAGTCCAGGTAGGGATATGTGTCTTAAGTGAAACATCAGACTTGGGTTTGCGTTGTGTTTTTATGTAGGGAGATCACATCACTACATATGGATCTTAGCAGCATAGGACACATGATAATGATTATCTTACCCATGACCTTAAACATGCAGTTGCGATGCATGGGGTTAAGATTTAGTTGCATTAATTTTTTTAATAATGGATTACCATGTATTCTGACCACACAAACATGAGTTATATCTTCTCCCAAAATTATTCAAATATATTCTAGATGAATTGGGTGGAATACATAAAATCCATTGAATTTGACATCGCTTGTACCCCAGGTAAATAAAATGTCATCACATATTCTATGTGTTGGAAGCACTAGACCCATGCCATGAATGAATCATTGGAAGAATGGAACATAATGCCTCTTTCACCCATTTAATATTAGTGTTTTGTAACTAGATTCTAGGTTGTATTGTCTACTATTTATTTGACCACATCTCGTCATGAGATAGTTATTCTGGAACATAAGTTTGATGATGAGGTCTGTATCATTAGAGACTCTCTTTCTAGGGTGGGGAATATATTTTAGTGGTCTTTCTATATAGAGGGTATTCTATATTTTCATAATTGGTTTTTTTTGTTCTTCTCTCCATCAGGAAAACTATGATAATTTTATACCATAAATTCCTATGGGTAGTTCACCTAGGAACTGCAAATATGTTTTCTAACATGTTGTGATAATTTTGGTGGCATCATATTAAATTGGGCATTGATGATTTTGTCTCATTATTATTCTTTTCAACAGGTCAATATCAAACATCAAATACCTTTGAGTTTTCATTAGACACATCTAATGTTGTCTAGGATTTTTTATTAGATATATATGGTATTTTTAGGTTCATTTGTACGTACCTAGAGAAAGAATAACACGATATGGTTTGTGATTCATACGCTAAAAAATAATCTCAAATTTTATCGATTCATGATATTACCAATGTTGTGGAATTAAGAGATATATATGAGGAAGATACTGTTCATTTAAATAGAATTATTTTGGTTATAGACTCGGATGGGGATCAACATTTTACTTCTCACTTTTGAAGAGTCCTTAAAGAGACAGTAGGATCTTAGTTTCATTTGAGTACGTCATAAAATTCACATATAGTTGGGAAAACAGAAAGGGATTCATAGATTATTGAGCATATAATTCATTACCACATAACCAATTTTTGTGGATCTTGGGATAAATATTTGGGACATGATGAATTTTCATATAATATTTTTTAACAGTCCATGATTAGAATGTGTTCTTTTGAGTCCTCGTATAATCGGATATGTAAATCACTGTTGTGTTGTTATGAGATCAGTGAATGTTCCTTAGTTTGAAAGGGAATTGTTAAAGAGATGGAAGTAAATATTTATTTTTATTTTTTAGATGATGTTGACGGAATAGTGCTGGTATAAGTCTTAGTCTGATTATCGTCATAAACTCTTGGAATTTTAAGTTAGTGATTATGTGTTCTTGAAAGTTTCACCTTTTTTGGGTCGTTGACATATTGGGAAGAATGGGAAACTAAATCCTAATTTTGTGGGGACTTTTGAAGATATTTATTAGGTGGGGAATGTTTCTTTCCATTTATATCTTATTCTATAGTTTATGTCCATACATGAAGTGTTCTATGTATCATATTTATGAAGGAATATTTTTGATCCATCCCATGTTCTAATCTTGAGAGATCTGGATGATGAACCTGATTTATCAATGACTATGAATCCTTTCAACATAGTTGATTCTAAAACAAATTTACTTTATAATAGAATGATACCTTTGTTCTAAGGGTTATGGAAACATGGTTTTGATAATCTTGAGACTTCATAGTGATAGTCACTAAATAGAGAGTAATGGACTCATCTTTTTAATATAGAAGCTTCTTGATAAGATTTATCGAGGATAGAATGGTTCAATGATGGGGAGGTTATAACATTGGTTTAATACTTTTAAGGTACTCCTCAACCCTCATTTTTTTATTGTTTGGTTAGTGTTCATATCAGGTTCCCTTGTTTGAAAATTTGAAACTTTTTTCAAATTTCAAGTCTATTCATGGTTGGCGTCTGATTTTCCCATACCATGCACCCACCCAATCTATTCCATGAAAACCCCAACAGTGGGGGCTTGCACATTTGTCTCACAATTTGATAGTCAATGCACCCACAAAGAAGAAATAATAAACCCCATAAGAGGGGCACATGGTTAGGACCAACGGTTTGAAAAACCATGTGACCCCTCCCAACTCACCTGGCGAGTTGTGTTCTTTAATTATGAAAATTAATTAAAAATTTCATAAACCCCTATTTTATCTCCCACTTGATCTTATTGTGGAATTAAATGAAATCATAGTTCATTGAGGATCTAAAATACAACTTTGTGTCCTAAAAAACACATTTCAAGTCATATTGGAGTGTGGTGAACCTTGTCCAATCTCCCTCTAGTGAGTGTTATTATTTTATCTCATCTCTCTAGATATCTATTTTTTCCTCCATAGAGTTTTATATATATTCTTATTTATAATAAATATAAACTATTATTATTGGTATCTTGATATAGGTTGGATATCTTGATCTTTATTTTCATCATTCATTGTTGGGATTCTTGGTACAGGTGTTGAGTTTCATGATACAATGATTAGAGTTCGGTGGTTCCATTGAGATTTTACATGTTATAAAAACATTTTTTAGGGATTAAATTAATTTTTTTAACTAAATAAAAAAACAATTCTTTGCATATTTTTATTGGAATTAATTCCACATAGGTTGTATAAAATATATCAACTTTCAATGGAATTGATATTTGGGGTATATTTTGGAAATATTTGGAAATTGTAATTTCATTAGAGAATTGATTGTTGAAAGATGGGTTAAACTAATTTGATGAAAATTTACGATTGGTTTTATTTTGGAAAGACATACATTGATGAAATGTTTTTTTTAGTTTTGGAAATGAATTGGAATATTGGAATTGGAATTTGGTAGTAGAAATTTAAAGGGCTTTTAAATGATTTTTTTCTATTTTTTAATGTAATTTTCCATCAAGTGGGAGATGATTATAAATTCCCTATATGAAGGGGATTATTGATATTATACATTATTTTGGAGTGGATATTACTTTCCCTTTTCTTGGAGAGGATGTAATTTTCCATTAAATGGGAGAGGATGTAATTTACCCTTAAGTGTGTGAATATTATAACATGTTGTTATTATTTTGATATAAATTCCATTCATTGTGTAATTATTTAGTAATTCCTACTGATTGATATGAAATATTTTATATAAAACGCTTATTAATCCAATGTTTGAAATTTTACTATCTTTTGAAATTAAAAGATGGTTTTGATTTAAATATGAAATTATACTACTATGCCTGTTTTGTTTAAAATTGAAAGCATGATTTTGTTATCTATTTATATAATCTTATTATGCAACACATAGTGATACCCTAATGGGATTTCATCTAAAAGCCTACCTTTTCATTTTGGTGTTTTCTAGTTTTCTAGGATAATGTTTGATTAAATGAAAGGCACCTCTTGGAAGAGGTGGATGATCTTAACTATTCAGGATTGGAGTGTTCATTCCTTCATGACTATTGAGTCTTATCTCACATGTTTTGAGTACCTAATGACATACTATTTTAGTTTTCAAATACCTTCATAATATTTTGGTACTATCTCCTTTAGGAGTTTTCAATGATCATAAAAATATGTGTCTTTATTTTCTGATGTGGCAATAGAAAATTTGTTCTTAATTTTATATTGTATGATGCTAGGAGATAGTCACAGAATAATAGGTATTGTAAATACACATTGGGCTATACACATGTTGGCTTGGGTATTATGGTACTAGGGTATCTGGGATGGTTCGTGATATGACTTGACTTTGGTGTCTTAGGAACCGATATGATTGTGCATTTCTTGTGGGATTAATGGGGGTTGAATAATATCAGAGTCGTGTGATACTGATTATGGTTGCAAATAATGATTAAACTTTTTTAGGGATGTGTGTTGTAATATAGGTTATGGGTATAATTTTAAGGTGGTTAAGTAGAATAGATAAATGTTATTAAAGACTAAAAAAGTGATTGTGATGAGAATATGTTTGATAAAATATGATCTGGGAACAAGATTGTTAGTATTCATGTTGAAGTGGGTGTTTGGTGGGATTATACTTCTGGATTGATGATAAGAAATGTCTTCTGGTGTAGAGTACATTATATATGATCATATCAAGGTGTGAATATTTTCAATAGTTTCCTACGAACACCCCAAGTGATGTGTGGGCCATCGTAGAGGGCATCCTTATTTCCCAACAGGGCAATTTAAATTAATTAAGTTAGTATGAAACAAAAAATACATGAACAAAAATATATTTAGTGATTTGTGAGTCTGAGGTAAAGCCCTAGAGTTTATTTTAATGAAACATTGGAAAAATTAAAACAAATTAATTGTATTTGAATAATAAAGAGAGAGAAGAAATAATTTTTTAGAAATACAATAAAAAAGCATACTATGTTTAGTAATTTTAGTATAATGAGTTAGTTAATTAATAATTAATCCCATTTAGTTATGATGTCTCTGAAATTTAATCATTATAAACCGTTGGTCTATGTGAATTCAATCAATTTTATATGTTTTCCCTTTTACTATTGTCAATTACATAAGTTGTAAAATAAATTAGTTGATTCAAATACATTTATATCAATAATTATATTGATATGGACAATAATCATCAATAAATTTGGTTAATTAGTCATATGTTTTATTATTCTTCCTTGTTCAATTATAAATTTTCAGGATTAAATAATGAGAGAATTGAAGAATTGTGTCATGAATATACAACTTGAAATTATCCAAAAATTAATGAAAAAAATCCAACTAGTACAATTCCCTTACAATTACATCATAATACTCTAGAGAAAAAATCCCCTTACATGTTATTAATGAGTTGTAGAGAGAGGGGGAGATATATAATAAACTAAATTCTACAATAATGGTGGAGTATCCTAGTGGAAGATTGTACATATTTGACATAAGGTATTCTTCTGTCCATAAATTTATTTTTGGTGGACAACCCAAGTCTTGTATATATATGAATGAAATTACCTGAGGTGTCTCAAAAGTAATATATTCATCCGATTTATGGGGATTATTCAACTATATTAGTTACATAGAATTTATAGGCGACCCCCAATAAAATATGACAAAAAATTTGGGCTTTCTATTTTTCTTCCCCATAATTCATGTTGTGAACCTCATTTTCCCACCGTGAAATATCCGGGATTTACTTCCTCTAGGGTAATTCATGTCCTTATTGAAATTATGATTTTTAGGAATTCAAATATTGAATTCTGTTTCACACCCTGAAATTTTTGTCTTATTTTTTTCACATGTTTTCACATCCATATTACTCATAAAATCATGGGATCATTCACTAAACATCTCAAAACAGAGATAAACATCTCACAACATAAATAATGATCATTATTCATAATATTTATTTTTAATCCAATTTAACTGAATCATTCCAAAAATTAATTAAAAATTAAATAAATATAAATTTTTAATACAATAAATTTATAAAAAAATAATTATATATAAAATTTATAAATGTATGTATGAAATTCATTAACCAAATTCCACCACACTTATACTAACATTTTTCGTCAAGAATAAAATCTGAAAAAAATAACATGAACACACACACTATGTTGATTTGAAAATAAATTTCAATAAAATCAATTGATTGGGTGAGGAATCAATTGTGAAATAATTAAATAATAAATTTTCATTGACTCCTCACTTTTAAAAATAATAATTCAACTATATATTTTACCTTTTCTATTTTGACTTAACCATGCCTCTTCTTTCTTCAATTATTTTTTTTTAATTTATTATCGATGTGTATTCTAACTAAAATTAACTACTCATAAATATTTTCACTCATCATCCATGTTTTTAATATAAATTTTATTGTTCTCATACCTAAATTTTTGGATTTTCCGCTGTATTGTCGTGCATGTACATTCTCCACCCCGTAGGGAAAGAATCAAAATTAAGCTTGAGTAAATTATTATTTAGGATTAAATTACTATGAGTATTTATTATTCAGTATTTAAATTATGTATAAAACAGTATCTCAATTGAATTATATATTCTTAGATACATTACATGATAATCAATAAAAACATGACGAAAATTGCTCCCTTATAAGGATAACATCTCCCATTTTCTGAAAACACAATGTAAGGTAACGAATCAGTGAAATAAAAGGAATACAATACCCTCTTTATATGTATATATATATATATATTTCATGTTTTATATTGTTAGTGTCTCACATCCACCCCCATCCGAAAATGATAAAAATCATTGGTAATGTAAATTGTGATTTTTGAACCTCTAATGCATAACCCATTTTAATATTAATTTATTTTTTCTTATTTCCAGATTTCGTTATGTATATAGGTTTTTAAAAAAAAGAAACAATGTGGTAAAATATAAATAATGGATAATCAGGAACCTTCACTAATACCCAAAATAGAACCCTCACTCATATTATTTTTAATTTATCTACATCCTTCCAACCATGGTTTCCTGTCCCCCACACACTTTCATTTAAAATCATGATAAATAATTATAGTAGGGAAGGAATGTAAAACATAACGTTGTAATGTGTCTATTATCTTGTATAAATATTCATCGGTTCAATAGGTTTAAGAAGGATTCATGTATGGTAGGTCTAACGATAAGGGTAATCAAAATAATCCCCAATCATTTCAAAGGTCAATTTGTACAATGAGGGATTCGATAATAATGAATTAATGTTTTATAAGTAAAACAGAATGAGTTTATTAAGAAATATTCTAGAGAATATAATATGAATATAGGCTTATAAAATTTCTTGGGAATATGAATATATGTTTATGAAAATTACTCATGTCAATGCACACTAATAATAAAATCAATTAAACTAAATATCTGAAATTTGAGGATTATAAAATATTATAAAATTATCTGTTAAAAATATTAAACAATATTCCTAAATTTGGATTTATTAAATAATTATAATAATTTTTATATTTACTTATTAATTACTATATTATTCTTGTTTTAATTATAGAAAAATTTTTCAAAAAGAAATAATGATTAACCGATATAGTTTTTGTCTCCTCAATCAAATATTAATGAAAAATAATATTGTCTGGGGATTACAATTTTAATTTGATATTCCTAAAATAAATATAGGGAAGTATAAGAAAATATTACTGAAAATAAAATTACCCTACTACCCTGATGTGATTTTTTCATTCATAGATGAAAAATTAAAATACTATTGCGAAAGTGCATTCCCATTTTTCAATAAAATTAGAAAATATTGGTGGATAGATTCTATAAATAAAAGTAGGAAATTATTAAAAAATGAAAATGTAGAACCATGTATATGATTTAGATTAATATCATTGGATTGAACATACCTTTTCAAATCATGTGATGGAGCATCAAAAAGATTGTACCTAGTCAGGATCCTTAAATGGACTTGACTATTACATACCTACAAATATGGCCCTCCTTCCTTATTCCAAAAATTGCTTCATTATTTATTGGGGGAGAACCATATCAACCTCTGTAAATCATATCCACTATTTCCTTTTCAGACTGGAGAATACAAAGTCCAGGTCATGCAGCCTTCAACCATTATGGCTTTCATTAATAATTTTTGTTTCAACAATCCCTTCGTCATCAGTTATCTTCCCTCTTATCTATTCATTTTTTATAAATAAATTTTTTTCTTCTTCTTATTCATCAATATATACCTTTTGATTTTATTTTATAATTA
The DNA here is from genome assembly GCA_963277665.1 of Viscum album. Taxonomy (NCBI): domain Eukaryota; kingdom Viridiplantae; phylum Streptophyta; class Magnoliopsida; order Santalales; family Viscaceae; genus Viscum; species Viscum album. The sequence continues at coordinate 642,669,884 of OY728123.1, forward strand.
AAATCACTTCAAATTCATTCTTTTTATATTCATGAAATATATCCTTCTTTACATCGTAATTCATTATTATTTATGTATATTATATCGCTACCCACCCTTAGACATATATCATGATGTTTTATGAATATCAGTGCTCTTCTAGTCACTAGAAATAGTCTCCCAGAATTGAGTGGATTAACCAACCCAACCATATCATGCATCAATAATTCCATGGGGAAGATAAACTTTTCAATTTTCAGTATAATTTGTTTGATTAGTTCTCGTGGTTGTTGCCTTGTATAAGTATAAAAATTGGAATTAGTATTATTCAATGTAGCAAAACCATGGTGCTATATTATTGGATCAAGGATGTAGACAACCAATTTGACAATGATGTATGTGATTTTAGGTGTGTAATGTGTCCCTTATTGAAATGTAATTTTATTTATATTTATATAGTGTGATACAACCATTTCTTGTTTGATATTTGAGGGTTTAAGAAGTATGGTGCATTCAGTTTTATAAATACAATATGTTCAAAGGTAGGTAATAATTCCCCCATTGTGTGTGATTATGGGATGTTTTATGAAATGGAAACATTTGACCTTATTACATGATTGTGAGATGTAAAAGGGTAGTTATTTTTCCTCAATTATTGTTTGATTTGATATGTTCAAGTGATGGTAACCATAACCTTTGGTTTATGGTATATTTATTAATTATGTGTGGTGGGTAGAGGATTCCCTCATGTGTATGATATATGATGTTATACATAAATAGGATTCCAATTGGACTATTATGTGTGATGGTTCAATGGTATGATGTGGCACTCAGGGTGTATAATTTGTGGCAATTATGGGGTGTGATGAGTCCCCCTTGGTGTATGTTATGTGACAGTGTTAAAGAGGTATGATACCCTCCAATGTTTATGAAATTATACTAAATCATCCATTTAAGGAGATGGTTCAAATGATCTGTTACTCTAATAGGCTCTAGAGTAGGACTTGGTTCCCCCTATGTGGTAAGGTATTAAGCTCAAAGGCTTCCCTAAACAAAACAATGTAGGGGTGGTTGATCTCATGTATCACTATAGAATCTGATTTTTTGTGATAATTTTTCATTATTATTTAGTAAAAAAAATTATTATTTTGATCGTATCAAAATTTTCATATACTTAATATATTTTTTATGTTAGGGACACAATTGGTGGTGGAATACTAATTTTTTTCCATATTTCACAGGAATCCATGGAGAAGTAGTACATACATTGGCATTAGGATCATAGTAATATCTAGGGAAGTGGCACTGTTTTTTTGGATTAGTTGGATAGTTAAAAAGATCCAGGATATTGGATCAAGATGGTACTTAGGATGAGGTCATTGTTTTTAGTTTTTTTATTGTGGATGAGTTATATATTACATTCTCATTATAGATATTGTTGATTTCTTTCTAACTCATGTTACATTTTAGATCGAACAATTTCATATAGAATGGGTTTATTGTATATTTTGGGTAGCTTAGGATGTGTTTTTTATTTATTCAACAAGATATTGAGATGTTTTATTTTATGATATTTACACTCTATTTATTTCCAAAATATGAGGGTTTAGTCTCCCAATATTGTCTTATTAGACAATTTCTAATAGTCATCAGTCTCTAAAACATAGGGCGGAATTCCAAATGTCACATAATGAATTTTTTCATAAATTATATATTTCTCTATGTTGTGATTTCACATTGGGTTCCAATAAATACTCATAAACCTCTAATTTCTATGATTCCCTCTATGAGAATTATGATGTATTCACCATAAGTGTTATCCTCACATTATCCACTCTATTTTTCACCGTTATCAAAATATACTTAAGTCAAAATTTTTAAATTGTTATTTTTTTAAATTATTAAGATTCTTTAAAAGTTAAATAATTAGTAAACAATAACTTGTTCTTACTCATTCTATCATTATATTGTGTTCTAATTTGGGTTTGTTTCAAATCCTAAATGAATAATGTTACCACAATTATATAATCAATGATTATGAAAATTTAAATTTTATTAATATAATATTATAATTTTTAATTCAAGAGGTTTTCATAATTAATTAATGGTAATAGGAAAAGAAATATCAACCAATAAATTCAAATTTTTTGTTGATTCAATAATCACTAAAAAAAATGTTTTTTCATTCCCCTCAAATCAACCACATTTTTCAATTAAATGACCATGGGATTCCAATAATATATCATTAACATAAAATAAATATTTATTAAAACTCTTAAATAGTTGAACCCTTGATAAATGAGTAAGGACTATAACCACTAATCAGATGTTTGCATGGGAAAACAGAACAATTTACACCCAAATACCAATTTTAACAATGAGAAATTAATATGTGGTTAATAATGAATTATAAATAAAATTAATTGAGTGAAATATTAATGATTAAGGATATCATAAAAATTAATAATAAATATTCATTTTTTATACATGGATTTAGGGCATGTACGACCGAGTGGAAGGTTGAGGTCTGTGTTTATTTTCCAATATCACTTTGAAATATAGAATGGAATGGAATAAATTTACATTTGAGGAAATTTTATGTTATTTATATAAAAACATCCAATTTTTGTTTTTCCCTTCAGTTATATTAGTGGTTTACATGTATTATAAGGACCCAGCCTTAAACTTTACTTAATCTTGAGTTATTACAAGATTATACATTGAGGATCTTTTTAGGTTTAGAGTTTTAGCGAATTAGATCATGAAACTTGCATTACATTCCACATTTAAACAAAATGGTTACATAAAAGACAATATTCATTCTTCCCATCAATGGAAACATATTTAAAATAAAACACGTATTCTTTCTTGACACATCCTTGACACTATCATCACATCATGTACCTTTCCCTTGACCTGTGAAAAACATTTCAAAAACTTGGGATGAGCATAAAAAGCTCAGTAAAGGTTATAAAAAATATGGAAAGGAAACATGAGTTCATATATACATAAGAATGAAATCATACTTTACCCATAAAACATAGGCAATTTAATATACCTAATCAAACCATGAATAAATCATAGAAATCATAAGACATAAAGGTAACTTGAGGCATTCATAACATTCTTACGTAGGGAGTAACCCTCTTGGTTACGTTTGGAATACCCATAACAGTATATTCCCTAAATCTTTTCGGAGAAACCTTAATGTTTCACTCCTTCGCGTTACCCAATGCATTGGAGAGCTATATCGGGCTCACCCGCCCTTTGTTTATCACGGAACCACCCGTCTTCATAATAATGCCCAAGAACCTCAACATAATCGTATCACATAAAACATGCATAAAGGAAACATAAAATTTCTACCTTTCAATCACAAGATATCAATACAACACATTGATATAAAAACATTATCAAAACCATTTTCAATACCAAAATAAAAGAAAATTAAAACATGGTATTTATTTTCCTTTTAAAAAGAAGGTATGGCTTTTAGAGGAACCCGAAACTCAAATAACGGTCACGGCGGCGGAGAAGTCATTTTCGCCGCATAGGTACGACAAAAACATTCCCTTTTGTCGTTTAGTAAAACACTTCGTATAAAAAATATTTCTTTTGGATAAACGTCAAAGTCAAAGGGGTTTATACACCGTATAAAAGAAGGTTGTGTATAAAACAAAATATTCCTCAATGAAAGGAGATTGAGACGAAGGCCCATACAAAGACGATATCCTTGGTTTAAGGATAAATCAATTACATAATTATGTGTGACAAACGAATACACAAAATATAAGTGGATATTAAGTGTAAAATAATCAAAGGTCATTCACACATATTAAAAGGATGACATATTCAATAACTACATGTTGAACCCAAAGAAATCGAAATTGGGTTAAGAAGTTCCCTTGACAGCCTAACGGCGTCACATCAAAATGAGTTAATGAGAGATAAAAAAAGGGTATCTCATCACTTGGATATAAAATTTACATCAATAAGGATATATGAAAACATATTCCAACATAACAATATATAAATTAAAAGACCCAACAAAATAAGTCTTTTAAAAAGAGGAGGGTGAAAGGTTCCCTTACCGACATGGGTATCTTTCGAAACATACACCTCGTGAAAGAAGGACAATACAACATAGATGTAAATACTCATAAAAGAAATTATATTACACAATGAGTAAAATAATGTGCAGTACATACACCACTCAAAGGAAATTGTGGAAAATGTAGCATAAATCTCACGGGAATAAAAGTGAGATGAAAAGTCCCTTACGAAAACTCGGCAGCCTAACGACTCCACATAAAACTTAAAAAAATGGGTTGATGAGATCAAATAGGGTATCTCATCATATTAACATAAAGTTTATAGAAAGAGGAATATAAAATAACATACCCCAACATAACAAAGAGGAGCTTAAAAGAAGTGACATAAAGGAGAGTACTTAAAAAGAAAAAGATAGGTTAGATCTCTTACGAAAATTCGGCAGCCTAACGACACCACTTAAAACTTCCAAAATGGATTGAAGAGAGAGAATAGGGTCTCTCATCACATGAAAATAAAAATTACAGTAATATTAATATAAAATAACATCCCAATAACAATAAAGATGAGCTTTTAATGGAATGACATAAAAGAGTGTACTTAAAAAGAAAGAGTGGAGTAGGATCCCTTACCTCGGGTCCGACTTGACTCGATCGTTCTTTAACATCCTGAATAATAAACTTGAGTTAATTTCCAATTTATTAAGAACCTTTTTCTAGTTCATTATTCATTTTATATCACTTATTGTCATGTTATAAACATTATTTAATCATTTAAGTTAATAATGTTTGTTTTGTCGATATTTGGTTCTTAAGTCGAAAGTGGACTTCTTACAATTACATGTTGTTCGTGTGGTCAAATGTTCATTATATCCAGAATTATATTCATGATTTGGATATCATATATATAATATATATCCAGAATATACATGTATTTATAATATTACATAATCATTTAAAGGTAAGAAATGAAATGCACCGTTCATGGAGACGGTAAGCCGTACGTACGCATGAACGCTACTTTCATTTCTTTGTCATATTAATGGAATTAAAACTAAATGAGAGTTATGTATATTTTAATTCCAGAATTATATTCATCATTTATATGTATCATTCATAATATATATCCATTATATACATGTACTTATAATAGTACATTACATTTGGGGATAAGAAATGAAATGCACCGTTCATGGAGACGGTAAGCCGTACGTACGCATGAACGCTACTTTCATTTCTATTTCATATTTTTATGGAATGGAATAATAATGATATAGAGGTGTATTATAATTCCAGTATATAATCATATATAATAACTTTAAATCCATCCTTTATACGTCCCACATATGGCATTAACGAAGCACATCACTTTGAGGGGGCGGTAGTCTGCACTTCCTTAAATGAAGATATCACGTTTACCCATAATGGAAACCATAAAGGTATTCCCAAAATGAAAAATACAGAAGCTTAAGGAAAATATAAACATATTATATATCATATATAAATATAGTGTCATCTTAATGGCCACCTTTGAAGGTGTTAAAAAAATGTTGAACAATCATCGTTTCGGGAGGCCGAAATTCGCCATCCACGGAAACAGTATGTTCTTTAACCATTAGATGTAGGTGTGTGAAAGTGTAGCTCGAATACTTATTATAAAAACATACTATTATATTTATGTTACTGGATTTGTTACAAAAGAAATGAATAAAAAGAGTTTAGGGGGTTGGAGAAGCAAAATAAAACAAAAGGGACTCAAGTGAAGACATTACCTTAACATCGGGTAACTCCCTTTGGTTTGAGCTCAAAGGCTTCCTTGGGAAGACTACTGCCCAAAGTGAGGATTCAAGGATTAAGATAGAGAAGTGGAGAGACAAAATGGGCAGAGTTTTTCTGAGACAAAGGCTTTGGGAGTGTGGGTAAGGAGGTAGAGGTGGGGGGCCTTTTATAAGAGGAGAGGAGGGGCACTCTTGGAAAGTAAGCAGATGTTACTTTATTTGAAAATGGTATTCGGATTTAAGAGGTCCCACATTGATGTGTTTCGAGGATAAGGTGATAAGGGTTATAAATCCACTCATCCAATAGGTTTTTTACATGTGTAGGTCTTAGATATTACATTATCTTTCCATTTTATTTAAATCGTTAAATAACGAGGTCATCAATGCATCATCATGATGTCATAAATAATTTAATTTATTTAATGTCTAAAAATTATAAAAAAATACCATGATGTAGGAAATATTTTTAGATTAAAAATGAATATTTATAGTCAAAAATTTGATTTGTATAATCTCATGTAAAAATTGTTTTAGTAAAACATTTCATGTTTGTCTCATTTTTACTTTAACTTTAAATAAAAAGATATTAATGTCATTTTCCAACCAAAGTGGCTTCATGGAGTCCCCAAGTTGACCCATGGGTTGTCTTGGTCGGAAATGACACATACAATGAGGTTAGGACATGTGTCAAGTTTATTTCATATTATTAAAACATTATTTTTACCTTAAACTACACTATTTACCTCTAATCACGATTAAAAACTTAATAAGTTACTATTCACCAAAAAATTATTTTTATCCCATTGAACCACATTTTACTTCTTAATGACAACCATGTATGTCGTATTTTTGAAATTCAAAACACAAAGATGGCAAAATTTCATTTAAACGGAAAAATCAGTTTTTATAGGTACCACTTAGTGGTTTCACTATTCATCAAAAATTGAAGTTTTTCAGAAAAATCCCAAAAATTCACCATAAGCTATATTTGATATTCTGAATTAAAAATGAAGTCTATTTTACAAAATTCAAAACATATAAGTCATATTAATTAATTTAATAATTAATTCCCGCTGTCAGAGCAAATAGCGTGTTTTTGTGAAACAATAAGTATGAAAAGATTGACACAAGTTTAAGTCTGATTTCAATGTGAAATTAATTCCAACGACCACTATTGGATTTAATGTTAAAAATATATTCTAATTTCACTTTAAAACCAATTCAAAATATAATCTAATCATATAAATAAATTAGATTAAAAAGTGGTTTTGAATTAAAATAAAACATTTTACACTATTCATTAAAAAATGAACTTTATCAGAAAGATACCAAATATTTACAGAAAGTAAATTTTGATGTCCCAATTCTTAAGAAGAGTTTTATTTGGTCCAAAAGGATGTATAAGACTGAATAAAACTATATTTAATGACGGTTCTCCATCAAAAGGCGATAAGTGAACCTTTAGTGAAAACTAGGGCATATACACCTAAAATTGAATTATTTCCGTATTTTATCCCTTTATCTTTTATTGGATAAATGTAAAAACATTTAAAAACATATATAATCATATTTTAGTTATTTCTATCCATTCCCGCCAATACAACGGCTACATGTTAACTACGATTTAAAATAATATTGTTTTATTATTAGATTGCAACGTAAGATTCCCAAGAAACTCATTGTTGCGTGTTGGGTACGCCATAGAGCATAGCGTCCCCTTTAAAGTAATATTAATATTTTATTCAAAAATATGGATAAATATGAAAATGTCATATTCTTATTTACCTGGGGTGTTACATCCTTCCCCCCATTTGGGAATTGCGTCCTCGCAATTTTAAAATTGGGCTTGGTAATATCCTTGAAAGTCCCACATCGGAACAAGAGTCGGTAAAACAATCACTTTAAAATAAAGAAAGAGAAGTATAGAGGTCACCCGAGTTAACCCATACTAGGATTCCATGTAGGAAAACATGGACATGGAGGAGAAAACATAGGGTCATGTTCTGATGGAGAGTGATAGAAAACATGTTTAGGAGAAAGTTAACCACAAGAAAATCACAAACTTTTGATGGGTTAAACGGTATTCAATTCCCCTGTAGGAAAAGTTAATAGACAACATTTTTGTTTTAAATTACTTTTTATTGAGGAATTTATTCATAAGGAAACATAATCACTTATCATGTTGAATTTCAATTTTTATTAGATTCCTTACACAAACTCATATTTTCTCCAAAAGACTAGTATTTAGGAAGTCTTGTTCACATTAAGAGTACTATAATCAACTTATAGAGAATCACCTAATCCACCAAAGAGAACTATATACATCCCATGTCTTTAGGCTTTAACCAAAACCAAAACCAAAAAGGTTAGTACAAGGTCAGATAATCTAGAAAAGGATAACCCCTTATAAAAAGAAAAGCTATTCCAAATCTCCAAAATTTGTCCAAAAAAACCGAAAGTTCAACGAGGACCATTTGATAATCAATTTGTCCATAAAATTCTTCAAAGTAAACCAATCTAAGATTGAAACCCAAATATTTGAAGGGTTTTTTCACATAGTCTTCCAAGTTAAATCATAACATTTATCTCCAAACAACATCAGTTGCTCCTAAAGTCTCGTATTGAAAAGTAATTAACCTAATCACATATCCTCCATGATAGGTTAATCATTTTCATAAATAACCAAAAATAAACTTACTCTTAATTCATAAAATCATATAACTAAAAAGAATCATTCAAACTAACCAGGGACTTCACGTAGTCCAGTGGTAGGCGATAAATACCAGTCGCACTTTGGTTGTGGGTTCGATTCCCGCAGCTTTGTCCGACGCGACGGGTTGTCACACGGTCTGCGTGTTGTCCTTTTTCCAAAACTATATAATTCTCAAATCATTCCCCAAAAAGAGATAAAATCATCAAAAATAACCATAACATAATTTAACCTCAATTTTATCTCATGCCTTTCATTTTCCAGCATATCATATAATAACCCATAATTACCTCAAAAGTAAGGATCATATAAAATCTAATGGTTACCTTTATAATTATTACCTGAACTTCCACATCGATTGGTCATCTCATAAATGATGCATTACAGAACATACCAAGGTAAAAGTGGTTGATCATGACTCCTTGATATTTGGTTTAGAACAACAATGGGTTTCCTCATTGAATCCTCCATTTTATCTAGTATCTTAATTAGAGAACCACCACAGTTTCCTTCAAACCTGTTGTCTCTTTGGTGCCTGCTAGATCCATCCATTCACTAAAAACAGAATTGTCAGTGTGAGTATATCAACAAAACCATCATGTACTAATGAGGAAGGTAAACACTAAGATTTACTTACTCATTCACTTTATCTAAAACTAGGACTCTTTCTGATATCCTAACCATTATGGTAATGTCACTTATTCTTAAAGAATACCCTAACCTCTAAAGTTATCTAAACCGACCTTTGATACCAACTATAAGGCCCCGGCCTTAAACCTTACTTAATCTTGAGTTATTACAAGATTATACATTGAGGATCTTTTTAGGTTTAGAGTTTTAGAGAATTAGATCATGAAACTTGCATTACATTCAACATTTAAACAAAGTGGTTACATAAAAGACAATATTCATTCTTCCCATCAACGGAAACATATTTAAAATAAAACACGGATTCTTTCTTGACACATCCTTGACACTATCATCACATCATGTACCTTTCCCTTGACCTGTGAAAAACATTTCAAAAACTTGGGATGAGAATAAAAAGTTCAGTAAAGGTTATAAAAAATATGGAAAGGAAACATGAGTTCATATATACATAAGAATGAAATCATACTTTACCCATAAAACATAGGCACGTTAACAGACCTAATCAAACCATGAATAAATCATAGAAATCATAAGACATAAAGGTAACTTGAGGCATTCATAACATTATTACATAGGGAGTAACCCTCTTGGTTACGTTTGGAATACCCATCACAGTATATTCCCTAAATCTCTCTGGAGAAACCTTAACGTTTCACTCATTCGCTTTACCCAATGCATTGGAGAGCTATATCGGGCTCACCCGCCCTTAGTTTATCACCGAACCACCATCTTCATAATAATTCCCAAGAACCTCAACATAATCGTATCACATAAAACATGCATAAAGGAAACATAACATTTCCACCATTCAATCACAATATATTAATACAAAACATTGATATAAAAACATTATGAAAACCATTTTCAATACCAAAATAAAAGAAAATTAAAACATGGTATTTATTTTCCTTTTAAAAACATGGTATGTCTTGTATAGGAAGCCGAAACTCAAATAACAGTCACGGCGGCGGAGAAGTCATTGTCACCGCATACGTACGACAAAAACATTCCCTTTTGTCGTTTAGTAAAACTCTTCGTATAAAAAAGATTCCTTTTGGATAGATGTAAAAGTCAAAGGGGTTTATACACCGTATAAAAGAAGGTTGTGTATAAAACAAAATATGCCTCAATGAAAGGAGATTGAGACGAAGTCCCATACAAAGGCGGTATCCATGGTTTAAGGATAAATCAATTACATAATTATGTGTGACAAACAAATACACAAAATATAAGTGGATATTAAGTGTAAAATAATCAAAGGTCATTCACACATATTCAAAGGATGACATATTCAATAACTACATGTTGAACCCAAAGAAATCGAAATTGGGTTAAGAAGTTCCCTTGACAGCCTAACAGCGTCACATCAAAATGAGTTGATGAGAGATAAAAAAAGGGTATCTCATCACTTGGACATAAAATTTACATCAATAAGGATATATCAAAACATATTCCAACATAACAATATGTAAATTAAAATACCCAACAAAAGATGTCTTTTAAAAAGAGGAGGGTTAAAGGTTCCCTTACCAACATGGGTATCTTTCGAAACATACACCTCGTGAAAGAAGGACAATAAAACATTGATGTAAATACTCATAAAAGAAAGTATATTACACAATGGGTAAAATAATGAGCAGTACATACACCACTCAAAAGAAATTGTGGCAAATGTAGCAGAAATCTCACAGGAATAAAAGTGAGATGAAAAATCCCTTACAAAAACTCGGCAGCCTAACGGCGCCACATAAAACTTACAAAAATGGGTTGATGAGATCAAATAGGGTATCTCATAATATTAACATAAAGTTTATAGAAAGAGTAATATAAAAGAACATCCCCCAACATAACAAAGAGGATCTTAAAAGAAGTGACATAAAGGAGAGTACTTAAAAAGAAAGAGAGGTTAGATCTCTTACGAAAATTCGGCAGCCTAACGACGCCACTTAAAACATCCAAAATGGATTGATGAGAGAGAATAGGGTCTCTCATCACATGAACATAAAAATTAAAGTAAGATTAATATAAAATAACATCCCAATAACAAGAAATATGAGCTTTAAAAGGAATGACATAAAAGAGTGTACTTAAAAAGAAAGAGTGGAGTAGGATCCCTTACCTCGGGTCCGACTTGACTCGATCGTTCTTTAACGTCCTGAATAACAAACTTGAGTTAATTTAAACTTTATTAAGAACCTTTTTCTAGTTCATTATTCCTTTTATATCACTTATTGTCATGTTATAAAGATTATGTAATCATTTAAGTTAATAATTTTTGTTTTGTCGATATTTGGTTCTTAAGTCGAAAGTGGACTTCATACAATTACATGTTGTTCGTGTGGTCAAATGTTCATTATATCCAGAATTATATTCATGATTTGGATATCATATATATCATATATATCCAGAATATACATGTATTTATATTATTACATAATAATTTATAGGTAAGAAATAAAATGCACCGTTCATGGAGATGGTAAGTCGTACGTACGCATGAACGCTACTTTCATTTCTTTGTCATATTAATGGAATTAAAACTAAATGAGAGTTATGTATATTTTAATTACAGAATTATATTCATCATTTATATGTGTCATTCATAATATATATCCATTATATACATGTACTTATAATAGTACATTACATTTGGGGATAAGAAATGAAATGCACCGTTCATGGAGACGGTAAGCCGTACGTACGCATGAACACTACTTTCATTTCTATTTCATATTTTTATGGAATGGAATAATAATGATATAGAGGTGTATTATAATTCCAGTATATAATCATATATAATAACTTTTAATCCATCCTTTATATGTCCCACATATGGCATTAAGGAATCACATCACTTTGAGGGGGTGGTAGTCCGCACTTCCTTAAATGAAGATATCACGTTTACCCATAATGGAAACCATAAAGGTATGCCCAAAATGAAAAATACAGAAGCTTAAGGAAAATATAAACATATTATATATCATATATAAATATAGTGTCATATTAATGGCCACCTTTGAAGGTGTTAAAAGAATGTTGAACAATCATCGTTTCGGGAGGCCGAAATTCACCATCCACAGAAACAGTATGTTCTTTAACCATTAGATGTAGGTGTGTGAAAGTGTATCTCGAATAATTCTTATAAAAAAATCCTAGTATATTGATGTTACTGGAGTTGTTACAAAATAAATTAATAAAAAGAGTTTAGGGGGTTGGAGAAGCAAAATAAAACAAAAGGGACTCAAGTGAAGACATTACCATAACATCGGGTAACTCCCTTTGGTTTGAGATCAAAGGCTTCCTTGGGAAGACTTCTGCCCAAAGTGAGGCTTCAAGGATTAAGAGAGGTAATTGGAGAGACATAATGGGCAGAGGGTGGCCGAGCCAAAGTCATTGGGAGTGTGGGTAAGGAGGTAGAGTTGGGGGCCTTTTATAAGAGGAGAGGAGGGGCACTCTTGGAAAGTAAGAAAATGTTACTTTATTTGAAACTGGTATTCGGATTTAAGAGGTCCCACATTGATGTTCTTCGAGGATAGGGTGATAAGGGTTCGAAATCTACTCATCCAATAGGTTTTGGACATGTGTAGGGCTTAGATATTACATTAACATTCCATTTTATTTAAATCGTTAAATAATGAGGTCATCACTGCATCATCATGATGTCATAAATAATTTAATTTATTTAATGTCTAACAATTATAAAAAAAATACTATGATGTATGAAATATTTTTAGCTTTCCATTGAATATTTATAGTAAAAAATATGATTTGTATAACCCCATGTAAATATTGTTTTAGTAAAACATTTAATGTTTGTCTCATTTTTACTTTAACTTTAAATAAAAAGATATTAATGTCATTTTCCAACCAAAGTGGCTTTATGGGGTCCCCAAGTTTACCCATGGGTTGTCTGTGTCGGCCATGAGACATCCAATGAGGTTAGGACCTGTGTCAAGTTTATTTCATATTATTAAAACATTATTTTTACCTTAAACTACACTAATTACCTCTAATCACGATTAAAAACTTAATAAGTTACTATTCAACAAAAAATTATTTTTATCCCATTGAACCAAATTTTACTTCTTAATGACAACCATGTATGTAAGATTTTTGAAATTCAAAACAAAAAGATGGAAAAATTTCATTTAAATGGAAAAATCAGTTTTTATAAGTACCACTTAGTGGTTTCAATATTCATCAAAATTGAAGTTTTTCAGAAAAATCCAAAAAATTCACCATAAGCTATATTTGATATTCCGAATTCAAAAATGAAGTCTATTTTACAAAATTAAAAACATATAAGTCACATTAATTAATTTAATAATTAATTCCCGCTGTCAGAACAAATAGCGTGTTTTTGTGAAACAATAAGTATCAAAAGATTGACACTAGTTTAAGTCTGATTTCAAAGTGAAATTAATTCCAACGACCACTATTGGATTTAATTGTAAAAATATATTCTAATTTCACAATAAAACCAATTCAAAATATAATATAATCATATAAATAAATTAGATTAAAAAGAGGTTTTGAATTAAAATACAACATTTTACACTATTCATTAAAAACGAACTTTATCAGAAAGATGCCAAATATTTACACAAAGTAAATTTTGATGTCCCAATTCTTAAGAAGAGTTCTATTTGGTCCAAAAGGATGTATAAGAGTGAACAAAACTATATTTAATGACGGTTCTCCATCAAAAGGCGATAAGCGAACCTTTAGTGAAAACTAGGGCATATACACCTAAAATTGAATTCTTTCCGTATTTTATGCCATTATATTTTATTGGATAAATGTAAAAACATTTAAAAACATTTAAAAACATATATAATCATATTTTAGTTATTTCTATCCATTCCCGCCAATACAACGACTACATGTTAACTACCATTTAAAATAATATTATTTTATTATTAGAGTGCAACGTAAGATTCCCAAGAAACTCGTTGTTGCGTGTTAGGTACGTCATCGAGCATAGCGTCCCATTTAAAGTAATATTAATATTTTATTCACAAATATGGATAAATATGAAAATTTCATATTCTTTATTTACCTGAGGTGTTACATGTATTGCCACCATTTTACCTCCCTTTGGTTCACAATTAAAATCAACATATATAAATATGTTGATATGGCCTCTAATATCATCTTATAGATTGAGAATATTTCTCCACCATGTCCGTGTATCTCAAATTCCATTATCCCTAATTGTATGATTTCATATGTCAATTTTCTATTGAATTTTAATTTCAATAAAAATTTTGCATGGAATATTTCATAAACATTTCTACATACTCTCTTTCTGCAACTATTTTTTTAAAAAAAAATCATCCTTTCAATGATTTAATGACTCTTTAAATTAATTTTTATTTACATTAAAAATATTTGTTAAATAATTGATTTTTAATTTTTTTTCATTTTAAAGACATTATAAAATGGTACATTATATTTATTTTTATTATCAATGAAATATTATAATGCGTTTATAATGTTTAATTCAATGATTTCAATGTACTTAATTGTTTATTATGATTTGTTTTCTATTTATTTAAATGGGATCATACATTTTCTTTGTTTGGGTGAATCATTTTTGAGCCATGTAATCATTCTTTTTGAATCTATTCCATTATCATGTGTTATTTATAGTTTCATGGAATTATGAAAACATTAATACATCATGTGTATTTATAGTTTTCATTATGTGATATATGTGGCCCTAATTATATATCAAATAAATTTATTTAGTAAAGATTTTTATCTCATGGGATTACATATACGAGATTGGTGAGTGAACTCAATCCAGTTGGGGACTCTTCACAATATGACTATAGGAATTTCAAGTGATCCCAATCCATAATGGACCATTTTCCACTACATTTATGGGAAAGGGGAGTGAACCCATTACATTATATTATGATACATTTTTTCACTATATTATTATTGTCCTGGTAGTGATACAAGGATTATGAAATTATCTTCTATGATTTTTTATAGACAATATTATTACGTCATATATATTTGTTATGTTAATTATCTACATTATTATTTCTTGGATCTTGATTATTGACTCATGTTCCCACAAACCTATGATTTATTTATTATGTGATAAAAAAATACATATTTTTTATTCATGATTTATGATAATTGTTTTTCTAAGTATGACTTATGATATATTTGGGTACCTAGATTTGTTTTCATACCAAAATTTTATTCTTATTATCACTTATGATATTTGATTGAAATATCTTAGGATAACCACTTATAGAGTGTCTAAACTCAACTGTTTCATATGTTTCCATTACCCATGTTATATAGGTTAATATTATGTATAAAATTTATAAATGGATATCATGTGGGGATAATTTTTCGGTTCAAGATGAAGACATAATGTAAATAATAACATCACATAATTAAAGTCTAACGATAGTAAATATATAGGATATAAGGTGTTATTGTTTTTAGTTATAATGAATATTCATGTGTGATGATTTCATATATATATATATATATATAAATTTATGTTAGGTGGGTAATTTAACTTTTGTGGGAATATAGTGTGGTGGATGATCCCTACAAGACAAACCAAAACAACTATAGAATCCCTATAAATATCCCTCCTTATAATATTGTGAAACAATTCAGAAAAAAGATCATGCATAAATGCTTATCATACATCTTTAATGGATTGTCTCATAGAATACATGATATAGAACCATAGATCATATATATAATAAAAAAATAAAGTTATAAATTAAAAATAATTTTTTCAAATAATTTCTAAATTCATTTTCATACCAAAAAGTGATCGAACGTGGAATAATTTATATAAATGAGAAAATCATTCAATGAAATTAAAGATTATAAAAATAATTCCCCAATATCACATAATCTTGAATGATAGATAGTTTTGAAAAATTTAATAAAAGGTATATTTTATAATATAATTATGTAAAATAAAAAAATTAAAATTTTAGATTATATAAATTCAAAACAAATCATCAAATGAGGTTTGAAATCGTGATATGGGATTTCTCTATGAACAGATTCCAGAATCACCCATCATGAAAGAACTAAAATCAACTTTTAAGATGGAGTAGTAGAATCCCCAACATATCGATCAAATTGAAGAATAATGGGGTCATACTTAGTTAATGGAACTAATCCATGCTATATATAAAATTTCTAAATTCATCCATTTAGTCAAGAAACATAACATATAAAAAAATTAATAGTATTATATAATTTTTTTTAAAATAAAATAAAAAATATATATAATTGGGTTATAATAATTAATGTACAGGACATAGTTTTATTTATATATGTTATAACACAATTTCCATCACCATCTTCATCTTCACCTTCATCACCATCACTATATTCGTCTACATCATGTTTACCCTCATTTTCCATAATCGATTATTTATCATTATTTTCCATTTTTCTTCTCTATTAAATGATATTTCATTGCATATGTCATCAAAATATTCCTATAATTACATATACTAATAATAAATATATGTATCTTTATGTGATTATGATATATTTAGAGATGTCTCTAAAAATATTTCTCTATATTTAAACTTGGAAAAACTAATTTCTATTAAAATAAAATTTCCATCATGGTATTTTATTTTTATTACACTAAACAAATATACTAGGATTCTAATAATATCATAAGAAATAGTATTGTAACCATTATTTTTTAGATGTTCTGTCATAAATGTATTGGTAGATATAAGACTAACATTATGTTTTATGAGAACATCTCCGTTACTTGTATAAATATATATCCTTGGTTCAATATAAAACTAATGGTAAATAAACATCCCTATATGTTTTTATTGGGTCCTTGAAACCACTATATTACCTATAACTTATGAATAACAAGATTCATATCAGAAACAAATCACCAGAAAAACAAAATCTGAAATGAACCCAAGTAGACGATGTACCCAAAAATAAATAAATTATACTTAATTCTCCATATTGAAATTTAAATTATAATCATGAAAACAATTATAAAAGGAAAACGAATGAAAAAAGTAAAAAGACAAAAAATAATAAATACATGGTCCATACTTAGTTTTAATCCATGAAGAAACACCATAATATATTTTTTAATTCATTTAATATATGATGATTATAATTTATAAAAATTAACCTTCAGTTCTAAAGGGAGAAATGGATCAATAATAAAAAATATAGTAGCTCCTAGATGGTTAAACCTATTATGATATATTTTTATTTTTATATAGATATTATAGAAAATAATATTATATTTATGGTCATGTATTTGTCTATTGAATGACATCGACAACCTCAACTACCACTTCAGTGAACAATGCATGCTTATGGAAACTCAACGTGTTTACTCTAACATATCCTTCTAAAGTGCATTATGCATTCATTTTTTTTGTAAAAATAATAGTAAATACCTAATGTTATACCATCATAAATATATAGGAATCTATATATATATATATATTATAAATGACATTTTTGCATCCACACTTCCCACATTAGATTTGTCAAGGTAGCTTCTGATTTTTTTCATTTAAATGCCTTGTTTTAGATTACCTACCTTTGGATTTTGGATGTCAGTCATTGTATCTTCACAATCCTCATACAGGATTTATAAATTATTATTTTCGATTAAATCCTTTCATTAGATCCAATATCTAATATAGAAAATGGTTTTCACTTCATAAAACCTAATTATCTCTCATATGATAATTACTTTCATGCTTCACTACTAAGTCCTCCATTGATATCCATAATTCACATTATACACTATCAATATTAATCTATATTCACATTGTTCATTAGAAATTAATTTATTTATACCATTCTAACTAAGGTATAAAAATACCTTAACAAATCACAAACTATATACTTTTCACATTTATCTTTCACATTCTAAACTCTTTCCAGCTTCGAAGGATTAATAACATGTTCCTAAAATAATATATGGATAAATTGATACATCAACTAACAATTGTTAGTCCTAGAATGAAACATCATAATGATTATTATGTTGACCACCTTTTTAATCATTGATCGGCGTTCCAACCTCCATCCTTATTCTCAGATCTTCTCAAAACCACTTCAACACCATAAAATATTTTTGTATATTCCATTAACACATACTAATATACTTGATTTTTTAAAAATGAAACTACTGGTTTAATAATATATATAAAATAGAAAATAATCCCTATGAATTTGGACACAAGGAATATAGTGATATTTAAGTATATATGTCTCCCCATATACTTATTTTTTCAACACCTTTTGAGGATCAAAAATTTATAAATAAAGATAATACCATTAGGATACTTTGAGATTCTAGAAAATCCACTTTAATTATTCTTAGTGATAAATTATATTATTTACCAGGAACCTACTGACTGGAATTCATACATGATAAATGTCGGACCATGTAAAACTAATTGAATATATAAATCATTCAATTACTGGAACATAAGGTTCCATTTTCATGTACCCATATCAACTTTATTTCTCGTTTCATTCTACTTGATCAATATAATTTTTTTCCCATGATAGTGGTAACCCATTACTTCTTTAAAATTTCAAAAACCATTTCAAACATCCCAATTCACTCAAGCTATGTCATGAAAATTTTTCCTAACATTATGTATCTTACAAGTCATATATGTAAGATCCATTTTTGGGACCAATATCCTTCATTTAAAAATCTAAGATAATTCATATTTCATACCACTAATCATTTTATTTATATATTAAAAATAATTTGGTCATCAATGTAGGGATTTTAGTTAATGAAACTATCCGTGTTAAACACATTCATGATATAACAATGATCAATATTCCTTTATATGAACTTATGTTCTGCTATGAATTGAACTTCCAGTTATTATAACTTTTTACTTTCTTCAACTACTAATGGTTAAATATTATTTTCCATAAAATATACTTGTTATATTTCCCCATGAATCCTTTTATCCAAACCAAGTAAATGTCTTCTTCTATGTATCCATGAAGAAATACTGTATTGAAATCAAATTTATCTAGATGAAAACCATTATTGAAATCTATTCTAAGTACGATATAAATATTTTCTATCTAACCACAAGGGAAAATATCTTAGAATATTTTTACAAATTTGGATTATTGAAAACCCTTCATGTAAATCCATACCATGTACCTTCTTCTAACATCTTCTTTTATATTTGGTTGTTCACCTTATTTATTCGGATGTACATTCTTCATAATATGTAATTCTATTATATCCCATGTCCTAAAACTATATAAACACTCAATTTTTTCTCTTATCCCTAATTCTAGATGATCTAATTCTTTCATACTTACATCCTATTACAGGATATTGGTTTCTCCATTGTCTATGACAATAAAATAGTTTAAATTAGTTCTAAATCTATGATCATGGAACTACCTCATAGTATAACTCTATAACATAGGTTATGGATAAGATTTTTATAGAACCACTATATATTGAACATCATATTCCATTTTTTTCCCTAAGATGTTATAGTCCTAGAGATTTCAAGTTATTATATTCTTGTAAAACCCATTACAAATTTATTATCTTCTAGAATTTCTCACAAATAATATGGTGTTTCTAGAACTAATCTACTTCCATAACTATATGGATGATTTTTGACATCTAAAAATTCATTTACTATAATCACAACATGTGATTATAGTGTAACAAACAAGCCTAGGTCGACCCAACATGTCATCTGATCTGTCTCAGCAAAATTCATCATGTCTGATACCCCAACCTCCAAATGATTTCAACTAGAGGTGATGGTATAAAAGATACATTTGGGAAAATATAACCTTTTTTTAATGTTAAATATTATAGAAAATAACCAAAAAATCCCCAATGATAAACATTAGGCTCCGCATAATAAATAAATTGGAATTGAAAAATGATATAATAAATGCAATATAGAATACATTTTTACAAAATAGAGGAATAAAATTCAATAAAATGATATCCCACTAGGATGAATAAATATATGAAATAAAAAAATGATGATAAATACATCATGATCTATAACCAACACTGACCCAAAACACATACCTGGTATCCATGATTATTGTGCTACATCAGTTTGGTCCTCATACTCCACAAAAGAAAATCTACTTGATCAAGGAATACCGCGACTCGGCCCCATCCATCATGAAACCTGTTCCCCATCCGTAAAAGTATAAATCAGTTCAACATTCACATTAAGGATCACATATAGGAGGTGATAAATAAAACTTATTTGGCCACCCCCAATGTTGATCCTATAACTTACTATTGTAATAAGTGAATGCACACATCATATACTATGCAAAGTCAAAATTAATAATAGATGGATTAAAAGAATAAACTACATAAAATATGGGGGGAAACTAAAAAAAGGACCCAAATCTAGGATTCAGTCTAACACCAAAGGTAAGCGTTCCCCCACTTGGCCCCCACCATTGGATTTATAGCAGGTGGCTCGCCCATCCCCTCGACAACTAGTGCATCCTCTAGAAATATATAGTAGCTCTAATCCCTATAAAAATGAACCATTAATGTCAAACCTCAAAAAATAATGATAGGAATCCACAAAAAAGTGCAACTACAAGGATCTATGACTCTAGTGAAAATATCAATACAAGAGATAGACCCCCCTCCATAAGCCTTTGAAATTGTCATATCTTAAAATTCTAAGAGAAAAAATCAAGATTTAACCTGGAAAAAACAGTTGGACATTCATATAGGCTTCATTTACAATCACTCGATGAAGGAACATCTATATAGGGATTCATCTATAAACCATGACTGTAGTGGATCCATAATGTTAGGAATATGTAAACATCCATAACAGCTGGCCTTTAGTTAGAGCATAATACTCTACTAGAGTATTTCACTCTTCCAGAACACCCATTAACTCCACATTATCATCATACTGAAGCCATACAATTGTAGATATAATCATTTCATAAGTCAGGTCCTGTTAACAATCCAAGATATCGCAATGGTCTCCCTTAAAACCATGTCCTATGTTGAAACTACCTTAAACATCACGGTCAAAGGACAATCGAACATGGGATGATCAAACTCTCAAATGCATCATCCAAACAACTAAACAAGAAGTTTTGATCCACTCTAGGCCCACCAAGAATGAGGCTTATCTCGGTCCCCTAGATCAAATATTCAAACAAAACATCTACTATGGGGTCTCTATAACCCTCTACAAGGGAAAAAAATCAAGGTGTCCATGGTCCCTTGGTTCACTGCATAATGAAACCTCCTACTTGAGAATCACATTCTACACAAATGATCTTGGGATACATCCATCAAAATATCCATAAATGGGAGAAAAGTAAATAATAATAGTATGATTACCTATGTGAGGTTCCTCTATATCATCAAAATCATGGGATATCCTCATTCAGAAGAATCTCAAACATCCCTCACTGACCTCCAACTGATCCTTCAGCAACAATGAACAAAGTGGGAATCTAAAAGAAAGGATTTATTGTGATGGGATTACCAACCATCTCTAATGACCACCTCCAAATTATGATAAACCAAAAAGGGATCTAATATATAATTAATTCGTTGGTCAAATCCCATGCACCATAACCTCAACTATCCTTACTAGAATGTAAGACATCTAGGGATACATACTCTCCCATTGGGGAATCCTTAACAGTCCCATAGAGTTTTATTAGTAAATAAATGGGAAGAGGCCATCATATTCATCACATGGAATCAAACAATATCAAATCCTCTAATAACTATGATCATAAAACACAAGATCTCAACCTCAACTACTCTAGCCTTGTGAAATCAGTCTCAAACTGAATGAAAAACCTAATATATCTTCATAGATACTTTGGAATATCAAATTTATGTATCTATATAAAAGGACTTCAAATAAAACCATCATAGAATCCCCAAGACAATCAACCTAAAAAGTTCACAACCCTCACCCAGGGCCTCCCAACACACAACCCAACCCCCATGATGATTCTGAAACCCAACCTCAAATAAATCCTACTAATGAACTCTCTTAGTCTGAAAAATATTACAAATGGAATTTAAATGAATAAATTATTCTATATTCATTAAATACAATAAAGAATACTCATTATATACTCCACTTATTTCAAATTCTATATCCAAAGAAAACCCATAAAAATAGTCCAAGTCATGAAAACATACATGACATGTACTTAGGGTAAATAGTGTATACCCCAAAAGGTCCTACCTGGCCATGTTTCATTGGCCAATTAGCCAATAATTTACCAAATTACAAAATGTGTGGACCCTATACATGATGTTTAACCCCACATTGGGTACCTTTTGGGTACCTTATCTATATGTGGTGAGAAAAACACTCAACTACATGGTGTGTATTACCCCATACCTTGAATGTACCCCATAAGAGGTACACATCCATATACTTGGACTCAATCCACATACGAGGTTAGGATAAGAAAAATAATCATCCATTGGTTTTGTACCTCACATAGGTCCTAGCAGTAGACCTTACATAACCATATACCCCCAACACAACTTCAGTTTTCAATACATGGTGTTTACCTCAACAGCATGTTCTATGGTCCCAAAACCCCATATACCTGAAACAAGAAGAATGCACGATGTTTATTGTCTATAATAATTCCATTTATATGGGTTATCCTGAATAGAATACACCCAGAATAACCTGAAACCACTATTTGTCACGACCCGCCCTCGGGGTCCGTGCCGTGACTACCCCAAGCCCGCCTTCCATAGGCCAGGGGCTGGCGACTAGCACCAAGGCGTAAATCCCGGTAAAAAGGGAAGGCATTGCCTTTGTAAAGTAAACAAACACCATAGAGTAAGCAAGCGGAAAGTAACACTAAGCAAAAACAGAGTACAACTAAAAGTGCGGAAAGTAAAAAAGGGGCCGGAAATACAAGCCCAACCGTAAAGTACAACTCGAAAGGGAAAACAGCAACTGAAAAGTAAAGCTGCTACGCCGAGCTGTCCACTGGTAATCCCACCTGAAGGGTGGGTACAGATAGCTCCTCTGCTGCTCGGGTCCCGCCGTCTGCTCCGAGTATGTCCCGCCCAGTGGTCTGCCTCTGGGTACCGCCTCGTCGTATAGTCCACCTCCAGGTACCGTCCAGTCCTCGAACACTCGGCCTCTGTCAGTACTGGCCGTCGTCTGCAACCAACACAACGAGGTGCGGGCATAGCCCGTGCAGGGGTGAGTATAACGATACTCAGTAGGGACCCCGAGACCCTCAAGGTCTCACTAAAACCAACAAGGATAACCACAAGAAGATCACAACAGATAAACTCTACTTAGGTATATGCCCATACATATACCTAAGTTATCAAGTAACCCATCTCAGTCATGAGGAAACACAAGGATCATGAGATCAACGGATAACCACTACCCAGGTATATGCCCATACATATACCTAAGTTATCAAGTAACCCATCTCAATCATGAGGAAACACAAAGGTCAAAAGTCTCAGCTCAAACCAGGATTTTCATTATCGAAACCGTAACTGCTGAAGAGCTCCGTCTCTAGAGTGTACAGTGGTCCTGTCACGACTCCGAGGCTGCCGCTCACTAACCTAAGACTGCTGAAGTACTCCTCCTGTCGAGTACTGCGGGTCTGCTGCCAACTACCAGGCGCTCCGTCCGCTGAGGGTCTGCTGCCAAATACCAGGCGCTACCCAGATAGCCTACTGAGGTACTCCTCTTGTCGAGTACCGCGGGTCTGCTGCCAACTACCAGGCGCTCCGTCCGCCGTGGGTCTGCCGCCAAATACCGGGCGCTCCGTCCACTGGGCTAGTCGACTCACTCCAAGTTGAGTCGGTCAAGCAGTCGTCAGGTCTCAGCCGGCTACACGGTCTCCGTACTCTGCACGCTCGTCTCCGGGAGGGTCCGCTCCACGAGCTACTGGTCGATACTCCAAGTATCACAAAGTCCCGCAAAGAAGTTTCTCAAAAGACCGTCTCGTCACAGGGGTCTCAACGCAACAGACGGCGCGTCGATCGGACGCCCGGTCTGTGATTTATTAGCCTTTTCGTCCCAGGGGCCCGGTTGGTTTCGAGTGCGAACCAAACCCGGCCGTATCACGACTGTACTCCGAACTCCAATAGGGTAAACTCAAAGGGACTGTTACTCAACGTAACCACCAACGCCGCTGACGGTTCGTCAAGCGGACGTCCTGTCTGAAAGATATTAGCTTTCCCGTTCCAGGGGCCCGGTTGGATTTCGGGTGCGATCCAACCCGGCCTCTACTAACTGAATCCAAAGCTCGGGCGAAGGATACCAAAAGTTCCGTATCGTAAACAGGAACTCAACGCAACAGACGGTGCGTCGATCAGACACCCGGTCTGAGAGTTATTGGCATTTTCGTCTCCGGGGCCCGGTTGGTTTTTATGGCAAAACCAACCCGACCGTACTCCACCTGCGTCCAAACCTCGGGCGGAGTATGCCAAAAGATCCGTCTCACTTAAAGGAACACAACGCGATTGACGGTGCGTCAATCGGACGTTCGTAGCCCAAGATATGAGCGTTTCCGCTCCGAAGGCCCGGTTGGTTTCGTGAACGAACCAACCCGGCCGAACTCAAAGTAATCCGAAACCTTGAGTGCGATATACCGAAACGACTGTCTCGATCCAAGGATCGCGTTGCCGCAGACGGTTCGTCGTTCGGAGGTCTACAGCTCAAGTTATGAGCTTTTGACTGAAAAGGTCCGAAAACGGGGGTCTGGGCCCGGCCCGGCCCGACCCAGTACCCCCTGAACCGATCCGATCCGGGTCGGCCCGAACCGGGTCCGGGTCCGGCCCGGTTCCGCGTGGCCTGGCCCAGTTGGCTCGGCCCGGCCCGGCTGGGCGGTCCGGCCCAGCCGGCACAATCCGGCCCGGCCTGCGCGACCCGGCCCGGCCGGTCGCGCGGCCCGACCGCTCAGAACCGCTCGGCCAGCATGGCCGAGCGCGTGGTTTCGCGCGAAACGGGGGGCGCCGCCCCCCCGTGACTTCAATCAACGCCCCCCCCCCACGTGAGGGGGGCCCGTTCCTCGGCTACCGGGGGTTTCAAACCCCCTGAAATTAATGCACGGCCGGCATTGAAGCCGGCCGTTTGTCCACCCGCGGGACCTGCGGGTCCCGCCTCCGAGCAAACCGGCGGCCGGCGCGGCCGGCCGCCTTCTCTTCTCCGCCGCGGCCGTAGCCGCGGCTCCTCCTCGGTTTCCGGCGGCCGGCGTGGCCGGCCGCCCCTGGTTATTCCGCCGCGGCCGTAGAGCCGCGGCCCACCCGATCTCCGGCGCCGGCAAGGCCGGCGCCCCTGGCTGCTCCGCCGCGGCCATAGGGCCGCGGCCCTTCCTGATTTCCGGCGGCCGGCGAGGCCGGCCGCCCCTAGCTCCTCCGCCGCGGCCATAGGGCCGCGGCTGTTCTGATAACCGGCGGCCGGCGTGGCCGGCCGCCTCTTGGTGTTTCACCGTGGCCGTCCAGCCGCGGTTCTTCTTTTTCCGCCGGTGGCCGGTTTTTCCGGCCGCCCTTCTTGTTCGGTCCTTGCAAGATTTTCGTAGCGTAACGACGTCGCGCCCCACCGCCATGGCCCGACTCCGGCCGCGGTCTCATCCGTTCTCAAAGGCGCGGCATAATAGCGTCGCGGTTCTTCGTCGTGACCCAAACTGGCCTTAAATAATTCTTTTCGCGCGGTGCAATGGTACCGCGTTACCCCGCTTCAAACCAAAATAAAACTAAACCACGATGGAGGAAGATCGGCCGTGTTTGTGCGGACCGGCCTCCTCCCGTTAGTTTGATATCAAGTGGCTTAGAAATACTTGAGGGATGTCAAATAAAATGTAAACAACGAACTCAAGAACCCCTACCTCGATAGTCGCACGTTGACGCAGTCGTGGAATATCGGTGCCGATTCCTTTGACGTCGGAGGAAGAGTCGTTGTCGATGGCGTTCGTCGCGGAAAACTGTCGCGGAAGAGATGACGCAGAAGAAGTACGTCGCGTCGCGGATTCGGCGTCGCGGAAGAACCGTGTTCTTCGGCGAAGAAGTTCTTCGTTGAAGAACGACGTTCTTCGTGTTCTTCGTCAAAGTTTGAAGAAGAAGGGAAAGCTCTCAAATTCTCTCAAGAAACAAGGGAACTAACCAAAAAAAATAAATTAAGCTCATACTTAATTTATTAACACAACACCAACCTTTGAAATTCAAGAGTTTGAATTTCAAAACTTTAATTAAACTCACTTATTAATGACATAAGTTATAACCTAAGTTTACATCATTAATTGTGAGTTGGGGAGGGTTAGAGAATTTGAGGAGTTGGGGTTCGTGTGGACCCCACCTCACTTAATCCTCCCAAGGGAGGTTAAGTGGATGTGGGTCCCACTCCCAACTCCCTTTGGTAGGACTTAACTAGATAAAAATAAAATTTGTTCCTCACAAATTTTATTTAACTTAAACTAAAAACCGAAAAACTAACTTTCAACCCGCAACAAACGCAACTTCCGAAAAGGTCTCATTAAGCGAATATCGGCGCTGCGAGTTCATCGGTGCCCTCGGATTTCAATTCCGAGCACCCGATCAAAAGTTAGGAATACCCGCTCGTTCGTTCACTGAACGTACCCGAGCCAAACTTCAGAAATTAATTCCGGGCACTCCGGACCTCGGAATCAGGTGCCGTCTGAAATCGCGCTCTTGTAAAATTCTAAAGAAAATTAATAAAAAATTTCCCTTGAATTTTACGGGTCTTTACATTACTCCCACCTCAGGGCTTTACGACCCCGTAAAGATACAACAAAAACTAGGGAAACAAAAGAGGGTACTGAGCACGCATCTGAGCCTCCCGCTCCCATGTGCTCTCCTGGAGATTCCCGTGCCTCCATCTGTTGCGCACAAGAGGAATCGATCGCCCATGTAGGACCCGCTCCTGTCGATCCTCTATCTCCACCGGGAACTCCGTAAAAGTCGCCCCATCGTCAACGTCAAGCTCCCCATGGTCAAAGATGTGCGTCAGGTCGTGCACGTATCTCCTCAGTTGAGACACGTGGAAGACGTCGTGCACCCGGTGTATCTGAGGTGGTAGAGCCAGGCGATAAGCCACCTCACCAACCCTGCTGAGGACCTGGAAGGGTCCGATGAAGCGCGGAGATAACTTGTCGCCTCTGCCAAATCTCCGAATACCACATCGAGGTGAGACCCGCAAGAAGACGTGGTCACCATCCTCGAACTCTAGTGGCCTCCGCCTCCTGTCAGCGTATGACTTCTGCCGGCTCTGTGTTTTCCTCATCCGCTCCTGGATGACATGGACCTCTTCTGACATGGCCCGGACCATCTCTGGTCCCACAAGAGCTGCGAGATTTCTTCTTTGCCGATAAGAGAAACCTGGTCTCATCCCCTGGATGAACCACATTCTTTGCCTAAAACAGTCAATCCTAACATGGATGATACTAATCCATACCAAGGATGACGTCGTAAGGCCTCGACGCTACTACTAAGAGATCCAACCGTTACTCTCGCCTCCAAGGGTTGAGTCACACTGTCGGCATCAGTGTGTGGTAACTGGTCTCCTCCAGTAGATGTCTCACAAGTGAGGGTCAAGTCAACAGTCAACTGGAACCTCTTAGTAACATCACAAAAGAGGACAGGAATGAAAACATCACAAAGGATGCGTCTTTTATTATTGCAGCTCATAATACAAGACGCTACACAAAAGCAACATCAACATGGAACTAGAAGTACAAGAGACGTATCCACTAGTTCCGCTCCTGTCCACCTGCTTTACTGTTGCTCAAGCATTTGTCGCTGCCTCAACCTCGGTGGCTCCCTCCAAGCCTGCGGATCGAGGAGTCGGACAGTCACGTGCCAGGTGACCCTTTCCGCGGCATGAGTAACACAACCTGCTCCTTGCACGGCTAGCTCTGTTCCCACTCCGGGTGCCCTGCACCACTGGTCCTAAAACCCGAGATCGCCCAACTGCTGGTCTGGTCCTCCGGGACCTCTGCATCATCTGTCTACTGCCCACAGATGACTCGGCTTCTGATCGAAAAACAGGCGGTAAAGGCAGAATCTCCTGTACACGCTCGGGGTGTAGAGATACTGGCACAAACTCCACCCTGAAGAAGGTCTCGAAGTCTTCCCATGCGAAGTTCATCTCATCGCAAAACTGAAACAAGTGGCTCCACCACCTACCTGCTGCTGCGTGTAGTAGGCTCGCAGCGAGGATCACCATGAGGTCTGCTGGTGTCCTCACTAGCCTAAACACTCGTACCACTGCCTCCAGCCAGTCCTCTACAGCCTGGGGATCCGTCTCCCCGCGAAACCTGGGCGGTCGCTGGCGCTGAAACTCATGCAGTGCGCTGAGGCGACGTGCATCGTCAGCGGCTGCTGCTGGAAGCATCGGGGGCTCGGCGGGTAGAGCTACCGCCGGTGCCACTGCTGACAAAGGGCCCTGCACCGAGGCCTCGTCGCTCGGTGGGCTGTTGTCACGTTCGATTCTCGGAACCCTAGCTGGCTTCCGTCGTGGGGCCATCCTGAAAGAAACAACGTAACACGATCAAACGATTATACCTGGTGAGCTGACCTGGTTTGAGCTGTTTTAAGGGGAAAAACCTTTGAAAACACACACGCAATCAGTGTTTTCGTGCACAAAGTCGGAAATCAGTTGTCAGGGTCCTGGTGTATGGATACGTCGGCCGCCCGCACCAACACTGGACTCCCTGAACTGAAAACCACACTCGGTACTCTCAACACTATTGCTTCACAGAAAGAAACATCAGAGTTATAAGTTCTGCGGTAGAACCGAACTCCTCTGATACCAATTTGTCACGACCCGCCCTCGGGGTCCGTGCCGTGACTACCCCAAGCCCGCCTTCCATAGGCCAAGGGCTGGCGACTAGCACCAAGGCGTAAATCCCGGTAAAAAGGGAAGGCATTGCCTTTGTAAAGTAAACAAACACCATAGAGTAAGCAAGCAGAAAGTAACACTAAGCAAAAACAGAGTACAACTAAAAGTGCGGAAAGTAAAAAAGGGGCCGGAAATACAAGCCCAACTGTAAAGTACAACTCGAAAGGGAAAACAGCAACTGAAAAGTAAAGCTGCTACGCCGAGCTGTCCACTGGAAATCCCACCTGAAGGGTGGGTACAGATAGCTCCTCTGCTGCTTGGGTCCCGCCGTCTACTCCGAGTATGTCCCGCCCAGTGGTCTGCCTCTGGGTACCGCCTCGTCGTATAGTCCACCTCCAGGTACCGTCCAGTCCTCTAACACTCGGCCTCTGTCAGTACTGGCCGTCGTCTGCAACCAACACAACGAGGTGCGGGCATAGCCCGTGCAGGGGTGAGTATAACGATACTCAGTAGGGACCCCGAGACCCTCAAGGTCTCACTAAAACCAACAAGGATAACCACAAGAAGATCACAACAGATAAACTCTACTTAGGTATATGCCCATACATATACCTAAGTTATCAAGTAACCCATCTCAGTCATGAGGAAACACAAGGATCATGAGATCAACGGATAACCACTACCCAGGTATATGCCCATACATATACCTAAGTTATCAAGTAACCCATCTCAATCATGAGGAAACACAAAGGTCAAAATTCTCAGCTCAAACCAGGATTTTCATTATCGAAACCGTAACTGCTGAAGAGCTCCGTCTCTAGAGTGTACAGTGGTCCTGTCACGACTCCGAGGCCGCCGCTCACTAACCTAAGACTGCTGAAGTACTCCTCCTGTCGAGTACTGCGGGTCTGCTGCCAACTACCAGGCGCTCCGTCCGCTGAGGGTCTGCTGCCAAATACCGGGCGCTACCCAGATAGCCTACTGAGGTACTCCTCCTGTCGAGTACCGCGGGTCTGCTGCCAACTACCAGGCGCTCCGTCCGCCGTGGGTCTGCCGCCAAATACCGGGCGCTCCGTCCACTGGGCTAGTCGACTCACTCCAAGTCGAGTCGGTCAAGCAGTCGTCAGGTCTCAGCCGACTACACGGTCTCCGTACTCTGCACGCTCGTCTCCGGGAGGGTCCGCTCCACGAGCTACTGGTCGACACTCCAAGTATCACAAAGTCCCGCAAAGAAGTATCTCAAAAGACCGTCTCGTCACAGGGGTCTCAACGCAACAGACGGCGCGTTGATCGGACGCCCGGTCTGTGAGTTATTAGCCTTTTCGTCCCAGGGGCCCGGTTGGTTTCGAGTGCGAACCAAACCCGGCCGTATCACGACTGTACTCCGAACTCCCATAGGGTAAACTCAAAGGGACCGTTACTCAACGTAACCACCAACGCCGCTGACGGTTCGTCAAGCAGACGTCCTGTCTGAAAGATATTAGCTTTCCCGTTCCAGGGGCCCGGTTGGATTTCGGGTGCGATCCAACCCGGCCTCTACTAACTGAATCCAATACTCGGGCGAAGGATACCAAAAGTTCCGTATCGTAAACAGGAACTCAACGCAACAGACGGTGCGTCGATCGGACGCCCGGTCTGAGAGTTATTGGCATTTTCGTTTCCGGGGCCCGGTTGGTTTTTATGGCAAAACCAACCCGACCGTACTCCACCTGCGTCCAAACCTCGGGTGGAGTATGCCAAAAGATCCGTCTCACTAAAAGAAACACAACGCGATTGACGGTGCGTCAATCGGACGTTCGTAGCTCAAGATATGAGTGTTTCCGCTCCGAAGGCCCGGTTAGTTTCGTGAACGAACCAACCCGGCCGAACTCAAAGTAATCCGAAACCTTGAGTGCGATATACCGAAACGACCGTCTCGATCCAAGGATCGCGTTGCCGTAGACGGTTCGTCGTTCGGAGGTCTACAGCTCAAGTTATGAGCTTTTGACTGAAAAGGTCCGAAAACGGGGGTCTGGGCCCGGCCCGGCCCGGCCCAGTACCCCCAGAACCGGTCCGATCTGGGTCGGCCCGAACCGGGTCCGGGTCCGGCCCGGTTCCGCGTGGCCTGGCCCAGTTGGCTCGGCCCGGCCCGGCTGGGCGGTCCGGCCCAGCCGGCACAATCCGGCCCGGCCAGCGCGACCCGGCCCGGCCGGTCGCGCGGCCCGACCGCTCAGAACCGCTCGGCCAGCTTGGCCGAGCGCGTGGTTTCGCGCGAAACGGGGGGCGCCGCCCCCCCGTGACTTCAATCAACGCCCCCCCCCCACGTGAGGGGGGCCCGTTCCTCGGCTACCGGGGGTTTCAAACCCCCGGAATTAATGCACGGCCGGCATTGAAGCCGGCCGTTTGTCCACCCGCGGGACCTGCGGGTCCCGCCTCCGAGCAAACCGGCGGCCGGCGCGGCCGGCCGCCTTCTCTTCTCCGCCGCGGCCATAGCCGCGACTCCTCCTCGGTTTCCGGCGGCCGGCGTGGCCGGCCGCCCCTGGTTATTCCGCCGCGGCCGTAGAGCTGCGGCCCACCCGATCTCCGGCGCCGGCAAGGCCGGCGCCCCTGGCTGCTCCGTCGCGGCCATAGGGCCGCGGCCCTTCCTGATTTCCGGCGGCCGGCAAGGCCGGCCGCCCCTAGCTCCTCCGCCGCGGCTGTTCTGATAACCGGCGGCCGGCGTGGCCGGCCGCCTCTTGGTGTTTCGCCGTGGCCGTCCAGCCGCGGTTCTTCTTGTTCCGTCGGTGGCCGGTTTTTCCGGCCGCCCTTCTTGTTCGGTCCTTGCAAGATTTTCGTAGCGTAACGACGTCGCGCCCCACCACCACGGCCCGACTCCGGCCGCGGTCTCATCCGTTCTCAAAGGCGCGGCATAATAGCGTCGCGGTTCTTCGTCGTGACCCAAACTGGACTTAAATAATTCTTTTCGCGCGGTGCAATGGTACCGCGTTACCCCGCTTCAAACCAAAATAAAACTAAACCACGATGGAGGAGGATCGGCCGTGTTTGTGCGGACCGGCCTCCTCCCGTTAGTTTGATATCAAGTGGCTTAGAAATACTTGAGGGATGTCAAATAAAATGTAAACAACGAACTCAAGAACCCCTACCTCGATAGTCGCACGTTGACGCAGTCGTGGAATATCGGTGCCGATTCCTTTGACGTCGGAGGAAGAGTCGTTGTCGATGGCGTTCGTCGCGGAAAACTGTCGCGGAAGAGATGACGCGGAGGAAGTACGTCGCGTCGCGGATTCGGCGTCGCGGAAGAACCGTGTTCTTCGGCGAAGAAGTTCTTCGTTGAAGAATGACGTTCTTCGTGTTCTTCGTCAAAGTTTGAAGAAGAAGGGAAAGCTCTCAAATTCTCTCAAGAAACAAGGGAACTAACCAAAAAAAATAAATTAAGCTCATACTTAATTTATTAACACAACACCAACCTTTGAAATTCAAGAGTTTGAATTTCAAAACTTTAATTAAACTCACTTATTAATGACATAAGTTATAACCTAAGTTTACATCATTAATTGTGAGTTGGGGAGGGTTAGAGAATTTGAGGAGTTGGGGTTCGTGTGGACCCCACCTCACTTAATCCTCCCAAGGGAGGTTAAGTGGATGTGGGTCCCACTCCCAACTCCCTTTGGTAGGACTTAACTAGATAAAAATAAAATTTGTTCCTCACAAATTTTATTTAACTTAAACTAAAAACCCAAAAACTAACTTTCAACCCGCAACAAACGCAACTTCCGAAAAGGTCTCATTAAGCGAATATCAGCGCTGTGAGTTCATCAGTGCCCTCGGATTTCAATTCCGAGCACCCGATCAAAAGTTAGGAGTACCCGCTCGTTCGTTCACTGAACGTACCCGAGCCAAAATTCAGAAATTAATTCCGGGCACTCCGGACCTTGGAATCAGGTGCCGTCTGAAACCGCACTCTTGTAAAATTCTAAAGAAAATTAAGAAAAAATTTCCCTTGAATTTTACGGGTCTTTACACTATTTCTCTCTAATGAAGCCGAGATTGACCATCAAGATATTCCAAATACCCCATAACATGATTTAAAATTACAAAACATTTGTTATGGGGATTTTAAGTAAAATAGATGAAATGGAGATACCTCAATCTGGAAACATCCAATGATACATCCTTAATCTTCCACCCTGAACAACCAAACACTAATCTAGGACTCATATGAACAACTGAGGTATCCTCTTAAATATATATCCCTCTCTCCCTCTCAGCCTCCATCTTCTCTCTATCTACCTCTCTTTATCATACAACTAAAAACCACCAAGGGGTGATTATAGGATGCCAAATAGAATAAAAGAGGTAAGAAAAGGTCGAAAATAGAAGGGAAGATAAAGAAAAATGAAATGGAAATGAATATGGTTGAAGGCTCAGGTCTATCACCAAATACAAGGATATGAAATTTGCAGGAAAAAATAAATGTTACAGACTCAAAAATGGAAATAAAATATCAATTTGATGCCATATTTAAAATACATCAAAGAAAAAACACAGACATGTAATTTATTATTTCCTTAATGAAATATAAAATATTCTGTGAATATTCAAATGGCATGTATTTCCCTAAAACATATGTCCTAGGGTAAACACCATATTCTGAAACCAAGAGAGTGGTCAGAAAAATTATCTGATATCATAATATAGGATAAATTACCATTTCCCTGGAAAAAATATAGGAACAAAAAATTACATTCTTTCTAATTTGGAAATGTCATGATGACTATTGTAATCACAAAATCAACACAAAAAATTCTTCTCAGCCTAGAGAAGCCCCTATAGTCAACCATTATCCATGATCTCACCTAATCACTATTAATACGACACAATCTTGGCCTTCTAATAGCTGGTCCTATTGTATCCAAAACACTCTCCCAACATAAGTGACATTCAACCATTACTGATTTAATGATCCTCACCATAGGAGTATTCTTATCATCACTCCACTTATTAAAAGTAAACCAAATGGACCAAGATTTGTGTATAACTGAATTCAACATACATATGTAACCAAACTTCTCCAACCTATGAACCATCCAAAAATCCATAATAACCAATTTGCATTCCTAGATCACTATTAACAATAACCTCCACACCCAAAAACTAGAGAAAACAATATTATCAACATCTAATAGATTGTAGTGCACAAACCGCCAGATGTATTTCCTTAAACCACTCCCGAATGGATAATAGGACTTAAAAACACATGGATAGAGTCTTAATGAAACATAGATAACATTCAAAAATCCTCTAACCTTACTCCTTAGGCTGGTCAGTTCCAAAACAAAAGGTCACCCTCGGAATTCCTCTTCCAAAATAATGAATCTCCCCCATTCCATATCAACAACACAACCACACTCCACCGAGGAGTCGATCTAAATCCACACACATCAAACCATGCTTCCACTATAATGACCAAAAAGAAACCAAAATGAGAAGGGTATGGTTCTACCACTGATTCCCACTTAATACAACCATGAGACTTGGAGAACTCTCAGTTCTCTACTTCCAAAAAAACCAGAAATCCACATGGCTAAACACACCTTGGTGAAAAAAACCTCAATAACCCCACTAAGAAAGAATAGTGAATCCAATCCAAGCTATTGGTTATAGTAGGAAAGTGGTCTCCATCACAATACCTAGTAGATAACATGTTTAATGAATATCTATTTCCTATGATACAAAAACCTAGGACTTCACAGAAATCCCCACCTTAGTGAAAGATGAGCCTGATTGAAATATCTAATTGGAATCCTTCCACTTTTCATGTCTCCCAAATGACATATAGACTCCTTTACCATCCCACAAGTGTCTCCAAGTATCCCTATATGAAGGGATTATATCACAATCTATATAAAACCACTCACTATAAGATCAACATGTAATTTTATCAGAATAAAATATATGCATAGGATTTGGTTGAGTAGAATTATAAGAAGGATATATATTTGAAACTATATATTGGATGTTGGATACATCTAAAAAACAAAACCAATATCTTTTGAAAAAACCCCAATGACAGTAATATATTATTTGAATCCTACAATCCAATAATGATGTTTAATAATTTTTTCCCATGAACTGATAGCCAAATCCCAAAATAAACAATAAACCCACTATCCTAGGATACTCACACTAGGTGTAATCCCACAACCGTAAAAAAATCCTATAAGAGTGATCGCATGAACTAGAATCCTATACATCTGATTTTAAAATATTTTACGAACCAATTTTCCAATATCCATTATAAGTTTTAACTCATTCCATGGATACATATCTTTGATCTCCCCAAATCAAAAAAATAATTAACTCTGATATCATTTTAGAATAAACACATCTGGGTCAACATGACATGTTACCTAATCTTCATCACCAAATGTCATGAACCATGCCTCCCCGAACATTACAGGGTTCTGACTAGTGGTGAGGTTCCAAAAGATATAGTAGGGAGACTATAAAGTATGTGCATAGTGAAATAATAGAAAAAATAAACCAAACATCCCCAATGATAAACATCAAGATAAAACTCATAAATAAATTAAACCATAATCATTCTATGATAAATGAAGTGAATCATACATTCATATAAACTCGATGAATACAAAAAATAAAATAGAATATTACACACTGGGATTAACACATTTACATAATTAAAGAAACCAAAAATAAATACATCACACACTATTAACATCATCATGAAAATCATCATTCCAGGTCTCCATGATGCTCTATCTGCACCAGCCTTATCATGAGACTCTACAAAAGTGTCTCCAATTGATCATGAAACACTGTTCCTCAGTCTTATCCATCACAAAACTTACACTCCATCCTGAATGTAGATATCGGGTTTTCATGTACTCTAAGGTCCACAAACAAGGGGGTATAAATAAATCATAGTAGGCCACGCCCAATGGTGAACCTATAATTTACCATCATAATAGGTGCATGCACATGTGATATTTCAAGCCTAGTCAAAAAAAAATTAGAAAGCATAAAAAATAAACTATATAAAATTAATTGAAAAATAAATACAATGAAGAAAATTCCAACCATGAGTTATAGTATAACACTAAAGGAAAATCAAAACCCACCCTAGCCCCTCCATAAGATTTATAACATGTGGATCACTCATCCACATGATAATAGGCGTGCCTACTAAATGTACAGAGGACCTCTAATATGATTGAATATAGGGAAAAAATTTCACACACATGTTAATAGGAATATAAATACATATTAAAACACTAATCTATGGGGATCTAGTTCTACAATTGTATGCTTCAAACAGGTGATAGATCTCCACTCCACACATATGAGAATCTATTATATCCTAAATGTCTTGTAGAAACAATCAGGCTCTGACATTGACCTGATATATGAACCATCATATGGGATCCAACCACATAGACCCAAAAAATGAAATTCCCTATTGGGATGCACCAATAACTTGGGATAATATGGAATTAATGGTACTGGGAGAGAAACAACATCTAGGGAAACTAAATGCTATCCTGGGAATAACACTCAACTCGAGGGGTTTACTCATCCAAATCACCCATTAGCTCTATAATCCCCTCTATAAATGGCTAGATGATGGAGGAGAGAACCATATACAAACATAGGTCCAACACTAAATCCATGATTTAATGGCCTCTAATTTTCATATAAATTTCACAATATTATAAATAATTATTTTAAGACCACACACTTGGACGACATGTGATTCCGAGGCCCAGTGAGTCCATAACAAAATTGGGATGTTTTTTTAGATCTCATATGTAAATGTGAGAGTGGGTTTTTCTAACTCTTAAACCATTTATTGGATTGAAAATATGAGGGAATCATTGAACTCAAAATGTCGGGACTCACCTAGAAAGAACATAACTTTGACCGATAAGGGTAATACAGAAAACATATTTTTTAGACATTTCGGAAAATAATGAAATAACTAAAAAAAGTTGTCTTATTTATTTTCTCACCATAGAGTAGTGAATGACTGTGATACGGTGCGGCCGTGAGGCACTTTAAAGGATCATTAATTTAGTGTAACAGATTCGTTGTTTCATAAATGAAACAACTTAACAACGCGTCGTATTAGCGTAAAAGAAATTTTGCGATGTGTTTTCCATTAATGAAATAACACATTAGATAATTGAGGGTTAAAAGATTTAAAATTATCTAACGAAACACACGTGAATTTACTCTCCAATGAATAATGAAGAACACTAGAATAATGTTAAAAACATCAAAAAACCTTGAAGAATAGAGTTGGGAAGCAGAAACCCCCTTCGACTTCTTTAATCCTCAAGGGAAGATCAGATCAACGACTAATGTCTATCAAGGTATGGGTTTATTTGTTTTATGTTTTCCCTATTCATAATTCTTAATGATGAATGCAGACCAACCCAAAATAGGTTGATCCATGGATCATCTGTTCATGAGGGAGGGCGATGTTTCTTTGCATTTTTATTAGTGATTGATTTATTGTTGATGTAACAACATCCCAAAACCTCCCCTTGTTTTAAACATCTAACGTGTAGGGAATGCTCTGACCAGAACAAGGCCCAACCCAATATTCCTTGTGCATTAAGATCATTCAAAATGGATTCATGGAAATTTAATGGCATTTTCTAGGAAGAATGGATTCCCCATAGGCCATAGGTACAAGCAACGTGAATAATAGACCACCATAGAAGACTTGGTGCTCTACAAAAGAGCCCGAAAACACATAGGTGTTGGTGGAAACAGTGAGCAGGAGGCAGCACACCACGAAGTAACCCTTATAAGAGATTCCCGGAGGGATGCAACCCAAAAATATAGTCATCTCACTTTAGAGGAATGTGAACATAGACCATGTAATGGAAACCCCTGACGCATCGTGCTTCTAGGATTGAGGGAACGACCCCACGGTGGCCAGTGGGGCAAGCAGGGATCGAGACATGGCTTCCATCCCCATCAGGTCTAGGAGAACTAGTCTATGTCTGGAAGAACAGAGAGGCCAGCTGGTTGGGCCGAACCCATGACCCAAAAAACCAGACCCAATTCGTACCGGGACTAGGTCGGGTTGGGTCAAATCAGACCCAGACACAACCGGTGCCATTTTGGAAAAATGTCAATATCCTACAAAACGAGCATCCGACTGACAATCCATTTGTGGAATTAGAACCCATGAGATGAGTAAAATATTTTTAAATACTCTTTCTAGGATTTAATGAAAGTTGGAATTTTATAATTGGCTTGGGGAATAGTTCTCTTAAGATCAAGCATACTATGTGCAGAAATCATGCGGTTGGCTACTACCTAATGACTGCTGAAGAGTGACCCTGTGTGGATCAGATATTACACTTAGGTGGGAAGGGGATTCAGTGTGACTCGGTAGGCCCACAGTGAGGAGTGGCTTCTATGTGACCTAATAGAACTATGACACTCAACAGGAGGAGTAACTCAATAAGGCTATAGGTTGAAAGCGGCATTTGTGTAACCCGACATGCCCAAAGTGTGGAGCGGCTTCTGTGTGACCCAGCGTACCTATGGTACACATCAAGGATGAGTACCATATAGGACCTAAGTTAGTGGGTAGTAGATTCTATGTGACCCAGTAGTCCAACTATACTCATTGAGGAGGAGTAATCTAGCAGCCCATGGTGTTCTATGATGTGACTAATGGTTCTACATTCCTACCCTAGAATATACCTGGTGTGAGATGTCTTTATTCATAATCATGCTTATTGATCACACATTTTGCTTTGGATGTGGATTTATTTGTGGACTTTCCTTGTTATTTTGGGGTCCCTAATGAGTATTTTGTTACTCACCCCTGAATCGGCTTCGCCTACATGTTTTGTATCTAGTGCAGACAACTGCCACCTTGATCGAGGATTTGGTGGCCCAAGACCCGATGGTGCCTCGTGAGACTAGGAATATGAGATGTTATTCTAGGACTTCTAGAAGATACTATGTACAACCCATCAGGTGGGGTTACTATAGGACGACTTCTAATGTTTTTTTTGTTTGTTTTTTTCTTGTAATTATTTCGTTGGGTTTTTATTTGGGACCATTTGAATTTTAGTTGTACATTTAATCATTGGTAGTTTAGTGGAATGTCTATTTAATTTTCCATCATTTGGATTTTTATGTGTGTCAATGTGTACAGGTACTCAGTAATATGCCTCCCACTTGCAGGTTAATGCCTTCCATGCTAGTTTCCAACCCGTGGCCTTCTGATGTCGGGCTTGGGGTATGCAACAGCATGAGCCCTGGGGGATGGGGCTTGAAAATGTGGTATCAGAGGGAGTTTTGTTCTACCTAAAAGATCATGAGTCTATTATTTTTTGTTAGGAAAATATTTTTTAATGATTCAAGATCGACATTCAGATTTGGAAAGTCCAGTGTTGGTGCAGTGGCTGATGTATCCACAAACCGTGACCCTGAATTCTGATTTTCGGCTCTATACATGAAAAAATGGTTTCATTAGTGTATACTTATGATTTTCATGAATAAGAATCACCTATCAAGAATAATATTGTGAATTTGTCACATCTTGACATATTTTAGGATGCCTCCATGCAGATAGAGATATAGGTTTCCAATAAGTGGTTGGGCGGGCAACCCAGCAAGTGATGAAGTGTCGGTTCAGAGAAAAGTCCTTGAGATGGACCTACCGGGTAGTAATCTAGAGTTTCCACCATCTTTTCATCAATATTTACTATTATAGTTACTAGTTTATGATGAATGTAGACTCGATTCATAGAATCAGTTTTAGAGAAAGAGACCTCCCATGTTCCGAGAAGAGATATATCCTCAGGTCACTGAGTTCGAGCATGAGACAATGACGCAGGTCTTACGCTTAGTGAGGACACCGCAATACCAGATGGAAATCTTAGATGTCAGACTTCTTTAGAGATTGACAGGGATATGGTGGTTTTTGAAGACTCAGAATCAGGATGAGGGAACTCCCTCTTGGGCTGACATCGAGCAGCATTTCCTCGAGGAGTTTTTCCCACGACTTGGCGCCCTAGGGGCATAAAAGAGCTGACTCACCTAAAGAAAGGTAGATTGTCTATGGCTATGTAATATGTGAGGTTTACAGACCACTATTTCTACTCTACATATATGGTTAAGTACAATTTATTTAGGTTATGGACCTTCAAACAGGGAAGCAGGTTGTGCTTCACGTGTGGCGGTCGAGACACCTAGCACATGACTGCCCGGACCGCCGCACTGATGACCAAAAGATTGTCGATGGAATTCCAAGGAAGAGGTATAGGATAGAGTGAGGAAGTATTCTAGATTTTGAATGTGGTAGGTGAGAAGGATGAGTGGTAGGCGATGTATAACGGTTCCAGTTGTTTCCACCACCACCCCCAGGTGGTCCACCATGGGCTTCAGGAGCTGATAGACAAGCACAAGGCCATCTTACGATGATGGAGGCCTATGACCATGATGCTCCAGATATGATTATAGGAACTATCTATGTATTCTCCACCTTAGAAGTAGTTCTTATAGAAACAACCCCCATTCACTCTTTCCTATCCACACACATCATTCGATGCTCTGAGATACCGGTGGAGTAGTTGGATCAATCCTTATGATTAGAGACTCCTATGGATGGGGATTCAATTATTACAAACTGGTGTTAGATGTTTAATCTTACTCAAGGGGATGAGATATACAGACGGGATCTTCTAGTAGTAGCATCCAGGCCTTACGACATCATCTGAGCTGTGGACTGGTTATCCACAGTCCATGCCCAGATCAACAGTTTTAGGTGAAAAGTGAGGTTTGTACATGATCATGGGACAAGGATTTCATTTAATGGAAAAAAGGAAACCCTTGCTGCATAGGAAAATATTTCATGGTGGAGGGTGTAATAGATCAGTTACTAGTTAGATAGCCTCACCCTCAGTGTAGTGATGAGAGCATTCCAAGCTTTCATATAGTGGTGGACAAGTATGAGGATGTTTTTCCTAAGGAAGTTACGGGACTACCACCTTGAAGATAGGTGTTCTTTTTCATCGAACTATAACTCGGGATTGCAATGATATCTACATTGGGATATCAAATGGCTCATGTAGACCTTCGTGAGATGAGGGTACATCTGGAGGACTTGTAGGAGAAGGGACTAGTAAGGCCCAATGATTCCCCATAGCCTTCCTTAATGTTGTTTTAGAAGGAGGAATATAGCAACATGTGGCTATATGTGGACTTCTGGCACCTAAAACATGTGACTGTGAAGAACAACCATCCACTGTCGAGGATTGGTGACCTCTTCCATTAGCTGAATGGAGTGAGTTGTTTCTCGATGATTGACCTCATATTAGGCTATCACCAGCTTTGGGTATGGGATGAGGACGTGCCGAATATAGCCTTCAGGCACCAGTATAGACCTTATGAGTTCTGGGTGATGACTTTTGGCGTGAACAACACACCAACAATGTTCATGGGATACATTAACAGAATTTTCCTGCCTTACCTTGATCGCTTTGTCATGGTCTTCATTGATGGTTTCTTGGTGTACTTGGAATTGAAGGAGGAGAATACTACACTACTACAGATTGATCCGAGAAAACTTCGATGGAACCAACATTATGTTAAGCTCTCAATGATCCTGTTATGGATTCGAGAGGTCCAATTTCTAGTACACGTCATCTCGGAGGCTGGTGTTGCAGTGGATCCAATGAGGATAGAAGCGGCGCTCACTTGGGTGATAACACGGAGCGTGACTGAGGTGTGGAGAATCTTGGGGTTAAATGGTTACTATCATAGGTTCATTCCCGA
Organism: Viscum album; assembly: GCA_963277665.1. Taxonomy (NCBI): domain Eukaryota; kingdom Viridiplantae; phylum Streptophyta; class Magnoliopsida; order Santalales; family Viscaceae; genus Viscum; species Viscum album. The sequence continues at coordinate 642,711,726 of OY728123.1, forward strand.
CTATTACAGAGAGGATGAAACTATATAATCTTTGAAACAGAAGTTACATCCCTTCGTTTGGATAGATAAATTCTAGAAAAGATTCCAAGAGCTATGGATGAGACTGACTAGTGCCCCCATATTGAGATTACCATAGGAGGGGATTGAGTACATAGTTTTTTTTGTGATGCATCAGGAACCTTTCATGATTGAGTCCTGATGTAGGAGAAAGCTGTGACTACATGTGGCTCATGGTAGTTACGGTAGAATGAGAAGAAATACATGACCCATGACTTAGAGGTAGCAGTAGTTGTCTTTGCATTGAATATGTTGCAGAACTACTTGATTGTATAATGGTTTACAGTTTACTCAAACAATAGGAATCTCAGGTATATATTCTCAAAGATGTACCTTAACATGAGACAATGACAATTGTCAGAGTTCCTTTTGGACTACAACTTTTAGATAGTATATAATCATGATAAGGGGAATGTTGTGGAAGACACACTCAACAAGAGGTCTATTTTACAGTTGTTAAGTGAGGTGACAAAGCAGCTAGCCACGATACAGATATCCTTCGTGGATGAAGATAGAGGACCTTAATTTTAGTCAATGACTATCACTCCCCCACTCTTACAATGAGTTTGGGAGGCTACACATATAGATGTTGACATCGAGGCCCAATATGCTCGGTTATCCTCAAGACAGGAACTAAGTGGATTTTTGATTGGTGGGGAGCACAACATCCTTTTTAGGGGACTCCCCATAGTACCTGTGATGTTATAGGAGGAGGGGTTTAGGGAGGTCCATACATCCCATTTGGTTGTACAACCTGGTGTGGATAAGATGTACCATGACCTCTGACATCAGTACTGGTGGCCATGGATGAAGAACGTAGTGGAAGCATTTGATTAATGATTCCCCGCATGTCAACAAGTGAAGACCGAACATCAGGTCTCATCAGGTTTGGCACAACAACTCGAGGTACTAGAATATAAGTGGAATGGTATATCCATGGTCTTTGTGATGGCTTTACCACGCATGTCTACCATCCAAAATTCAATCTGGTTTATCATTGAATGACTCACCAATTCATCTAACTTCCTACCCATCAGGTTGTAGGGATCAGTAGAGGGAGTGAGATGCCTCTTTGTTGAAAATATATTGTTGCTTCACGAGGAGCCTTCACCAATATTCCCATATCGTGATGCATGATTTATATCCTAGTGGTGGAAGGGATTGAAGGAGGTGTTTGTGTACCTTGGTTATTTTTTCATTCCCACATTTTCATCTTATTATCACATATGATCTTTGATTTAAATCTCTTATGTTCACCAATTATGGAGTTTCTAAACTCACCCTTTTCATAAGTTTCCATTACCCATGATTTATAGGCTAATATTATTATATAAAATTTCTATAAGGACATGATGTATGGATAATGTTTTGGTACATGATGAAGGCATAATATAAATAAGAAAATAAAATAATTAAAGTCCCAGGATAGTAAATATATAGGTTAAGGGTGTTATTTTTTATGTTCTAATGAATATTCATGTGTGTTGATTTCATATATATATATATATACATATATCTTTGGGTGGGTAATTTAACATGTGTGGGAATATAGTGTAGTGGATAATCCATAAAAGACATACCAAAAACAATTATAGAATCCCTCTATATGTCTCTCCCTATAATATTGTCAAACAATTCAGAAAAATGATCATGCATGAATGCCTATAGTTCCTCCATAATGGATTGTCTCATAGAATATATGATAAAGAACCATATGTCATATATGAAATTTAAAAACTAATGTTATGAATTAAATATATATTTTTTTTAAAATAATATATAAATTTATATTCATACTAACCAGTTATTGGACATGCACATATTCATATCAATAAGAACATAATTCCATGAATGTAAAAGAGTATAAAAATAATTCCCCAATATCATAAATTATTTAATGATAGGTAGTTTTTATAAATTTGATAAAAAGTATATTTTATCATATAAATATGTAAAATAAAAAATTATAATTTTAGAATATATAAATTCAAAAGAACTCGTCAAATGAGGATTGAAATCAAGAGATGTGATTACTCATGGAAAAAGATCTATAATCTTAAATCATGAAAGAACTAAATTCCACTTTTAGGATGGAATAGTATAATCCCCAACACGTCAATCAAATGGAATAACAATGGGGTTATCATTAGGTAATGGACCAAATCCATTCTATACAGAAAATTTCCAAATTCATCCATTTAGTCATGAAACATAACATTTAAAAAAATTTAATAGAATTATTTAAAAAAAATAAAGTAAAAGATAATATATTGATCATTTGGATATAATAATTAATATAAATTCCATAGTTTTATTTACATATGTTTTAACCCAATGTTCATCACCATATTCATCATCACCTTCATCACCAACACTATATTCATCTACTTCATATTTAACATTATTTTAAAAAATCGATTAATTTTAATTAATTTCCATTTTTTCATATTCATTTATTAATATTTCATTGACTATGTCATCAAAATATTCCAATAATTACATATACTAATAATAAATATATGTATCTTTATGTGATTGTGATGTAATTTGAGATGTCTCTAGGAAAAGTTCACTATATTTCAACTTTGTAAAAATAATTTCTTTTAAATTAAAATTTCCATCATTGTATTTTTTTACACTACATAAATATATTAAGATTTTCATAATATAATAAGAAATAGTATTATAACCATTATTTTTTTATGTTCTATCATAAATGTATTGGTAGATATAAATCTAACATTATGTTTTATGTCATAAACTCCATTACATGTATATATATAGCCCATGGTCAATATAAAACTAATGGTAATTACATATCACAATTTGTTATTATTGGGTCCATGAAACCAATAGATTACCTTGAACTTATGACTATGAAGATCCAAATCAGAAACAAATCACCAGAAAAACAAATCTGAAAAGTACTCGGGTACACAATGTACCAAAAAAGATAAATTATACTTAAGACACCACATTGAAATGAGAATGATCATCAAGAAAAAAACTATATATCGAAAATGAATGAATAAAATAAAAATAAAAACATAATATATATATGGTCCATACATAGTTTTAATCCATGGTGGAACACCATAATATATTTCATAATTCATAAAATATAAGATGGTAATAATTTACAAAATTTAACCTTCAGTTCTCATGGGATAAATGGATCAATGATAAATAAATATAGTATATCCAAGACGGTTAAACCTATTATAAAATATTTTTATCTTTATATTGTAATTACACACAATTATCATATCAATATTGTGATGTATTTACTTATTGAAAGAAACTGACCACCTTAACTACCACTATAGTGAACAATGAATGCTTATGGAAACTCTATGAGTTTACACTAACATATCCTACAATGTATATTATGAATTCACATTTCTGAAATAATTATTGGAAATACCTTATGTTATACCATAATAAATTTTTAGCTATCTATATATTTATAACAAATCAAAGTACTTTTTGCATCAACACTTCCCACATTAGATTTTTCAAGGTAGCTTCCGATTTTGTTCTTTCAAATGCCTAGTCTCAGAATACCAACCTTTATATTTTTGGATTTCAGTAATTTTATCTTCACCATCCCCATAAAGGATTTAGAAATTATTATTTTCCAATAATTATTTTCATTAGATCCAATATTTATTACAGAAAATGTGTTTCACTTGAAAAAACCAAATTATATCCCATATGAAAATTACATTCAAGCTTTACTACTATGTCCTTCATTGATACACATATGTCATATTATACACTATCAATCTTCATCTATGTTCACATGGTTCATTGGTAGTGAATAGTTTTATACCAGTTTAACTTGGGCATAAAAATACCTTAACAAATCCCAAACTATATACTTTTGTATTTTATCTTTCGCATTCGAAACTCTTTGCAGCTTCCATAGAATAATAACTTTTTCCTCCAATAATATATGGATGAATTGATACATCAACTAAATATAATTAGTCCAAGAATGAAACATCATAATGATTATTAATTTGATCACCTTTTTTAATCACTGAATGGTGTTCCAACTTCCTTCCTTCTTCTGATATTTTCTCTCAACCCCATCAACATGAGAAACAATTTCAAAAATTCCATTAATACATACTAATATACTTATTTATTCATAAGTGAAACTACTATTTTAATATTTTATATAAAATAGTCAATAATCCCTATGAAATTGGATACATGGCCAATAGAGATATTTGATTATATATGTCCCTCCCATATTCTTAATTTTTGAACACCTTTTGAGGTTCAATGATTCCTAAATAAAGATAATAACATTTTGAGACTTTGAGATACTAGAAAATCAACATTAATTATTCTTAGAGATATCTAATGGGATTTACTGTGAACCTACTAACTGGAATTCTATCATGACATATGCCAGACCATGTAAAAATCATGGAAAACATAAAACATTCAATTAGTAGCATATAAGGTACCATTTTCATGTATCAATATCAACTTTATTTTTCATTTCCTTATACTTGATCAATATAATTTTTTTTCCAGGATAGTGGTAACCCATTTCATCTTAAAAATTTCAAACAACATTTCCAAAATCCCAAGTGACTCAAGCAATGTTATGAACAAAGTTCCAAACATTAAGTATCTTACAATTCAAATATGTAAGATCCTTTTTTTGACCAATATCCTTCATCTTGAAATTTCAGATAACTCATATTTCACAACATTAATCATTTCATTTACATATTAAAAAAAATCTGGTCAATAATATTGGGATTTGTTTTATTAAAACTCTCCTCATAAAAAAAATTGTTATAATGATGATCAATATTCCATAATATAAACTTTTATTCTACTATGAATAGAACTTCCATTTCTTAAAAATTTGTGCTTTCTTCAACTACTAGTGGATAAATATTATGTTCCATAAAATATACTAGTTATATTTCCCCATGAATCCTTTTATCCAAACCAAGTAAATGTCTTCTTTTATGTATCCATGATGAAATACATTATTGAAATAAAGTTTAGCTAGATGAAAACCGGTCATGGAATCTATACTAAGTACCATATGAATATATTATTTTTAAAAAACAAGTGAAAATATCTTAGAAAAAATTTACAAATTTTGATTATTGAAAACCCTTCATGTCAATCCATTCTGTGTACCTTCCTCCAACATCTTATTTCATATTTGGTTGATAACACTAATTATTCTAAATTACATCGTTCATAATATGTAATTCTATTATCTCACATGTAATAAAACCTTATAAATACTCAATTTTATCTCTTATCACTAATTCTAGATGATCTAAATCTTTCATACTTATATCCTATTCTGAGATATTGGTTTCTCCATTGTCTATGTGAATAAAATAGTTAAAATCAGTTCTAAATTTATGAAAATGGAACTAAATCATTGTATAACTCTATAATATATGTTATGGATAAGATTTTTGTAGAACCAATATATCATGAACATCACCGTCCAATGTTTTTCTATGAGATTTTATCTTCCCTTAGATTTCTAGTACTTATATTCTTGGAAAAACCATTACAAATTGATTATCTTCTAAAATTTCTTACCAATATTATGGAGATTCTTGAAATAATCTACTTACATAACTCTATGGAAGATTTTTACCATTTAAACATTCATTTACTATAATCACAACTTTGATGATAGTGTAACTAACTTGCCTAGGTCAACCCAACACGTCAACTGATTTGTCTCACCACAATGTCTCATGTGTTGCACCCCAACCTTCAAAGGTTTTCGACTAGAGGTGATGTTACAAAAGATACATTTGTGAAAATATACACATTATTTAGAGTGATATAGTATAGTAAATAACCAAAAAATACCCAAGGATAATCATCAGGGTATGCTTAATAAATAAATTGTAATAGGAGAATGATATAATAAATGAAATATAGCATACATTTATACAGAATAAAATCATAAAATACAATACAATGATCTCCCTCTATGATGAATAAATATAGTAAACAAACAAAATGATGATAAATACATCTAGATCTAAAAACAACAAAAAAAAAACACAAAACCGGTATCAAAGATTCTCTTGCTACATCATCTTGGTCCTTAGTCCCCACAAAAGAAAATATACTTGATCAAGAAATACTAGTATTTGGCCCCATCCATTGTGAAACCTATTCCCCATCCTTAAAGAGGACATTAGGTAAACTTGCAAATTAATAATCAAAAACATTAAGTGAGAAAAGAAACATATTTGGCTACCCCCGATGTTGATCCTATAACCAAAAATTATAATAAGTGCATGCATGCATCATGCACCCAAACTAGTAGAAATTACTGATATATGGAATTCATGAAGAAACATCATAAAATAAAGGGGAAAATTTTTAAAAAAAGCACCCCAATCTAGGTTTTAGTCCAACACCCATGGTAAATCGTCCCCCACTATGGCCCCCGCAATAGGATTTGTAGTAGGTGGCTCACCCATCCTCTCAACAACTAGTGCATCCACTATATCTACATAGGAGATACAATCCCTATAAACACAAAACATGAATGTCAAAACACAAAGAATAATGTTAGGAATACACACAAAAAAGAGCATCTACTAGGCTCAATGACTCTAGTGGAAGGATCCAAACTAGAGATAGATCCCCACACTAAATTGCTTTGAAATTGTTACATCCCAAAATTCTATGAGAACAAAACAGGGTCTAACAAAGATTCGACAGTTGCACATTCATATAGTATCTATTGAAATGCATTCAATGAATGAACATCCCTAAAGGTATTCATCAATAAAACATGACTGTAGTGGATCCATAATGTTAGTAACACGGAAACATCCATAATAGTTGGCCTTTAGTTTGGGCATAACACTCAAGTAGAGGATTTCAATCATCCAGATCACCCATTAACTACCCAAGACCATCATACTACAACCATCCAATTGATAATATAATAATATCATTAATCAGGTGCAATTCACAATCCAATATATCACAAGGTTCTCCTCTAAAACTATGTCCTATATCGAAACTGCCTCAAACATCATGGTCATAGAATGACCAAGCATGGGGTGATCAAATTCTCAAATGCACCATCCAAGAAACTAAACTAGAAGTGTTGATCCACACTGGGAATAAAATATTGGGGACTTAACCAGTCCCATTGATCAAATCATCCAACAAAACATCCACTATGGGGTCTCTGTAACCCTCTATAATGAAAAAAAATCAAGGTTCTCATGGTCCCTTGAGTCATATTATAATGATATGTCTTACTTGAGAATCACATGCTATACAAATGATCTTGGGATACATCAATAAAAATATACATAAAAGAGAAAAGGAAATAATAATAGTATGATTCCCTATTAGGGGTTCCTCTAGATCAACCAAATCATGGGATATCCCTTTTCGGAAGCATCTCATACACCTCTCAGTGGCCTCCAACTGATCCTTGATCAACAATGCACCAAGAGGTAATCTAAGAAAATGGATTTATTGTGAAAGAATTACCAACCGTCTCAAATAACAACCTTAAAATTACGAGATAACAACAAGGTATCCTATGTATAATTAATTCATGGGTCAAATATCTTGTGGAAAAACCTCAACTAGCCTTATTAGAATGTAAGCCATCTAGGGCTACAAACTCTCCCATCGGGGAATCCTCAACAGTCCCTTAGAGTCTTCTTAGACAAACAATTTTAAGAGGTCATAATATTCATCACATAGAATAAAACAATAACTAATACTCCAATATTTTTTATCATCTAACACATGATCTCAACCTCAAAAACTCTAACCTTGTGAAATCGGTCTCGATATGAATGAAAAACCCAACATATCCTTATAGATACATTTGAATCTCAAACTGATGTACCTGTATAATAGGACCTCAAATAAAACCATTATAGAATCCACAATAAATTCAACCTAAGAAGTTCACAACCCTCAACTAGGGCCTCCCAACTCACAACACAATCCCCATGATGATTCTGAAAACCAGTCTCAGATAAATTCTACTAATGAACTCTCTTAATCAGAAAAATAATCCAAATGGAATTTAAACGATTAAAAGATTATATCAACATTATATACGGGGAAGAATAGTCATAATATGCACCTCTAATTTCAAATTATATATCCAATGGTAAGAAATAAAAACTGGCTAAGGCATGAAAACATACACGACTTGTACTTGGGGTACACAGTGCGTACCTCAAAAGGTCATACCTGGTCATGGGACAATGGCCACTTGGCTGATAATTTCCCAAAGGACACAATGTGTGGACCCTATACAAGATGTTTAGCACTACTTGGGGTATCATTTGAGTACCTTGTCTATATGTGGTGTGAAAAATAGTCAACTACATGACCTATACCACCCCAGTCATGGAATTTACCCCACAAGATGTACACATCCCTATACTTGTCTTATATCCACACATGGGTTTAGGATATAAAAAATACACATACAATGGTTGTGTACCTCACACAGGTCCTAGATGTATACCCTACATAACCTTGTACCCCTAACACACCTTTAGTTTCCATAACATAGTGTTGACCTCAAATATATGTTTTGTGGCCCCAAAACCCCATTTACGTCAAACATGAAGAACACATGATGTGTATTGTCTCAACAACATTCCATTTATATGGGTTCTCCTGAATAGAATACCCCCAAAATAACCTGAAACCACTATTTCTATCTAATTAATCTGAGATTGACAATCATAATGTTCCAAATACCCCATAACAAAATTTAAAATCATAAAAAAAATTTATGGGGATTTGATGTAAAAAATAATTAAATAGAGATACCTCAATATGGAAACTTCCAAATATTCTTCATTAATCTTCCACCCACAACTACAACACAAATCTAGGACTCAGATGAACCACCAATGGTTTCTCCTAACACACACACACATACTCTCTCTCTCATCCACCCTCTTCACTCCATATACTTATCTTGAAAATACAAATCAAAATCCCCAAGGGGTGAGTATGGGATGCCAATGAGAAGAAAAGAGACAAAAAAAGGAATAAAACTGAAGGGAAGAAAAAAGAAAAAGGAAATGAAAATGAAAATGCTTAAAGGCTCTGGCCTATCACCCAATACAGGGATATGTATTTCTTAGGAAAAATCCAATGTTACAGACTCATCAATTGAAATTGAATATCAATTGATGCAATATTTAAAATACATAATGGAACAATCACACACACACACAATTTAATATTTAATTAATTGAATATTAAATACTCTATGAAAATTCAAATGTCTTGGATTTCCCCGAATCACATTTCCTATGGTAAAAACCATATTCCGAAACCAAGAGAGTGGTCAGAAAAAATTATCTAATATCATATTGTAGGATAAATTAACATTTTTCCCTGAAAAAATATAGGAACAAAGAATAACATTTCTTCTGATTTGGAAAATTCATGACCACTAGTGAAATCACAAACTCAACACCATAATATCTTATCATTCTAGAGAAACCCCTATGGTCAACTAGTATCCATGACCTATCCAAGTAACTCGTAAAACTGACACTATCATGACCTTTGAATAATCGGTCATATAGTATCCAAAACTCTATCCCAATATAAGTGACATTCAACAAATAACGATTTAGTGCTCCCCACTATAGGATAATCCTTATTATCACCCCACTTATTAAAAGTAAAACCAAATGGCCCATGCTATGAGCATAACTAAATAAAACATACATATGTAACCATGCTTCTCCCACCTATGATACATTATAAAATCCATAACAACCAATGCTCATTCCTATATCACTATTAACAATAACCACCACCCCCACAAAACCACTTAAAATAATTTTATCAAAAACTAATAGATTACGGTGCACAAACCACCAGAAGTATTTCCATAAACCACTACCAAATGAAAAATTGGACTTAAAAAATCATGGATAAAGTCATAATGAAACTAAGATAACATGCCTAAATCCTCTAACCATTCCCATAATGCTGGTTAGTTCCAAAACAATGGTTCACCCTTGGCACTACTCTTCCAAAATAATGAATCTCCTCCTTTACATATCAACAACACTACCACGCTCCATCTAGGAGTCGATCTAAATCCACAAACATCCAACCATGATTCCACTGTAATTCCCAAATAGAAACGAAAATGAGAAGGGTATGGTTCAAACAAATTTTCACCCTTAATACATCCATGAGACATGGAGAACTCACAGTTCTCCACTTATCAAAAACTAGAAATCCTCATGGCTAACCACACCTTGGTGAAAAAATACCTCAATATCCCCACGAAGGAAGAATAGTGAATCCCAACCAAGATATTGGTTATAGATGTAACATGGTCCCCACCGAAATACCAGGTAGACACCATGTGGAATGAATAGATCCCTCCTAAGATACACAAACTCGAGACTTAAAAGAAACTACTACATTAGGGAAACTTAAGCCTGATACATAGATCTAATTGGAATACTTTCCCTTTTCATGTCACCCACATGACTATTAGACACCATTACCATCCAAAAAGGGTATCCAAGTATCCCTCGATGAAGGGATTATATCACCACCAATATAAAAACTCACACTATAATATCCACATGTAATTTTATTAGAATAAAATATATACATACGAGTTTGTCAAGTCGAATTATAAGAAGGATATATATATATATATGAAACTCTATATAGGATGTTGGATATATATAAAAAACAAAACCAATATCTTTAATAAAAACCCCAATGACAGTAATATATCATTGGAATAATACATTTCAATAATGATGTATGATAATTGGTCTTTTTCCCATGAACTAATAGCCAAATCCCACAATAAAAAATAAATCCACAATCCTAGATTCCTCACACTAGGTGTAATCCCACAACCATAAAAATATCCTAAAAGTCTGATCCCATGAATTGGAAACTTGTACTTTCTATTTTAAAAGATTTTTCGAAACAATATTCCATTATCCATCATATGTTCTAACACATTCCTTGGATACCTATCTTTGAAAACCCCAAATCATAAAACTAATTAACTCTTGTAGAATTTTAGAACGAACATAACTATGTCGACTAGACACGTTACCAAATCCAGATCACCACAAGTCATCAACCATGCCTCCCTAAACAATAGAGGCTATTGACTAGTTGTGATATTCCAAAAGATATAGTAGGAAAAATATAACCTATATTCATAGTTAAATAATAGAAAAAATAAACAAAACATTCACAATGATAAACATCAAACTAAAACACATAAATAAATTGAACACCAAGCATACTATAATAAATGACGTGAACCATACATCCATATAGACTTGATGGATACAAAACATATGATAGAATATTGCACACTAGGATGAACACATTTAAATTATAAAATAAACCAAAAATAAATACATCATACACTACTAACATCATCATGACAAACAGTATTCCCTGTCTCCACGATTCTCTATCCGCATTAGCCTTATCATTAAACTCTACAAAAGTGGCTCCACTTGATCATGAACAATGTTCCTTAGCACTATTTATCACACAAATTATGATCCAACCGGAATGTAGATATTAATTTTTCATGCACTCTATGGAAAACAAACATGGGGTGAGAAATAAATCATAGTGGGTAACACTCAATGGTGAACCTATAATCTACCATCATAAAAGGTGCATGCACATGTGACATTCCCAGCCTAGTCAGAACACAAACTAGCTGGTATAAAAAATAACCTATATAAAAATAATTGGAAAATAAATACAATGAAAAAAATCCAACCATGGGTTATAGTCAAACACCCAAGGAAAATCCACACCCTCTTTATCCCCTCCGTAAGATTTATAACATGTGGTTCACTCATCCACATGACAACTGTTGTTCCCAATAGATCTACATAGGACCTCTAATATGATTTAATGTAGGGAACAAATGTCTGAAACAAGTGAGTAACCATTGGAATACATATGAAAACACTCATCTAGGGAGATATAGGACTCCAATTGTATGATTTGAACTGGTTTTAGATCTCCAATCCACACATATAAGAATATATTATATCCTAAATGTCTTGTAGAAACAATCAGGCTCCAACATTGACCTGATATATGAACCATCATATGGGATCCAACTACTTGGACCCAATCAAATGAAATTCCCTATAGTGATCCATCTATAATCTAGGATCATAGAGAATGCACAGTATTGGGAGAGTGAAAACATATAGGAAAAAATACCTCTATCTAGGGAATAACACTCAACTCAAGGGGTTCACACATCCAAATCACCCATTAGCTATATAATCCCCTAAAAAATGGCTAGATGATGGAGTAGAGAACCATATAAAAACTCAGGTCCAACTCCAAATCCAAGATGTATTGTATCATAATTTTCATATAATTTTTTTAAGTTAGATGTAATTATATCCATTCCACATGTTTTTACAGCACATTATTATGAGGTCAAGTGTGCCCAAAACAAAATTTTGTACTTTTTTTAGTTCACATAAGTAAATGTTAGAGGGGGGTTTTATACCTCTTTAATAGGTGATCAGCTCAAAAATACGAAAGCATTATTTAACTTTGAATGTTGGGACTCACCTATAATGGACTTAACTTAAACTAGAAAGGGTCATATAGAAAGGTTATTTTTCAGACATTTTGGAAAATAATAAAATAACGTTAAAAATTTATTTGTATTCTCACCATTTAAAGATGGCTGATGGTGTTGTGGTGCGACGAAGAGGCCCTTTAATGGAAGTTACATAATGGATCATAATTAGAGTGTAATCGATACATTGTTTCATAAATTAAACAACTTAACAACACGTCATCATAGTGTAATAGAAATGTTGTGACATGTTTTCCTTTTATGGAATAATACATTGGAGAATTGAGGGTTAAAAGACAGACAATTCTCTAGGAAACACATGTGAGTTTTTAATCCAATGAAAAATGACGTACAATAGAATAACATTAAAAACATCGATGCACCTTGATTAATGAAGATGGGATGCAGAAAACCCCTTTGACATCTTGAATCATCACGGAAGGATCACGTCAATGGCTAATATCGATCGAGGTATGGGTTTATTTGTTTAATTTTTTCCCTATGCATCATTCTAAATGATGAATGTAGAAAAACCCAAAATATGTTGATTTGGGGATCATCTGTTCTAGTGGGAGGGTGATTTTTCATGGGATTTAAATTAGGGATTGATTTATTGTTGATGTAACATCATCCTAAAACCTGCCTTTCATTTAAACTTTTTATGTGTCGGGCACGGTCTGACATGAACAAGGCCTGACCCACTCATCCATGTGTGTTTTGATCATTCAAAATGGAGACAAGGAAATGTGATGGATTTTTAATGGAAGAAGGGATCCCCTGGAGGCCATAGGAACAAGCGGTAAAAAGAATAGACCACCGTATAAGACCCAGTGCTCTATAGAAGTGCCCAACGGTGCATAGGTGTTGGCAGCAACAACGAGTAAGAGGCAGCGCACCATGAAGTCACCCTTGGAAGAGATGCTAGGAGGGACGTAGCCTATAGTAGAAGTCCACTCTCTTCAGAGGTACGCAATCTTAGACCTTGTAGCGGAAACCCCAGAAATTTTGTGCATCTAGGCTTGAGGGATCGACCCCGCAGTGACCAGCTGGGTGAGATGGGATCTCGACATGGCTTCCATCTGCAACCTATCAAGGAGAACAAGTCAGCCTCTGGCAGATCGGGAAGGCCAGCCAGCCGAGCCAGACCTGCGACCCAAAGGACCAAAACCAATTCATAACGAGTACGGGATAAGTTGGGTTGAATTGGACCTGAACCCATCAGGCCCCTCTTCCAAAAATGTCAATATCCTACAAATCGGGCATCCCATTGATGATCCATTTTTGGAATTAGAACCCTCGCAATGTGGAAAATAATTTTAAATACACTATGGAGGATTTCATGGATGTTGTAATTTGATGAATGGATTGGGGAATGGTTCTCCCGATATCAAGCGTACTATGAACAGAAATCCTGCTTTTGACTAAGACCTATAGACTGCTGACGAGCGATCCTATCTGGATTAGATACTACGACCATGTGGGAAGTGGACTTTGTGTGACTTGGTAGGCCCATGGTGGGTAGTGACTTCTGTGTGACCTGATAGACCCATGATACTCAAAAGGAGGAGTAACTCAATATGCATAATGGTTGAAAGATGCTTCAATTTGATTTGGCATGCCCAAAGTGAGGATCAGATTCTGTGTGACCGAGCATACTCATGGTACTCATTAAGAATGAGTACCACAGAGGTCCTACGTTAGTGGGAAGCAGATTTTGTGTCACCCAAGAGTCCAACTGTAATCATTGAGGAGGAGTTCTCTAGCATCCCATGGTGTTCTATGATGTGACTAATGGTTCAACATCCGTACCCTAGAGTATACCTTGTTTGAGATGTCTTTCATCGTAACCATGCTTGGTGATCATGCTTTGTGGTTTAGTTGTGGATTTCATTGTGCTATTTCTTTGTTATTTTGGTTTCTCGAATGAGTATTTTTTTTACTCACCCCTGAATGGGATTCCCCCGCATGTGTTGTGTTTGGTGTAGATGACCACCTCTTTGATAGAGGATTTGGTGGCCCAAGACCCGGTGGGTCCTCATGAGACTAGGCAGACGAGATGTACTACTAGGTCTTCTAGAAGATACTATATACTACCCATTAGGTGGGGATACCAGAGTATGTCTTCTAGAGTTGGTTTGATATTTTCCTTTTTTCCAGTTAGTATTTAGTTGGGTTTTTATTTTGGCCCATTTTAATTGTAGTTGTACTTATAGACAATGGTTGTTTAGTGGAATGCATGTTCACTTTTCCATCCCTTGGATTTGGTTGTGTGTGCATGCGTAGAGGGACTCAGGAAAATGCCTCCCAATTTTAGGTTTACACCATCAGTTCTAGTTTCCAACTCATGGCCTTTCGATGTTGGGCTTGGGGTATGTCACAATACATGCCCAAGGGGATGGGGCATGACAAAGTGGAATCAAATGTAGTTTTGTTCTACCCCAAAGGTCGAGAGTCTATTATTCTATTTTAGGGAAACAATGTTGAATGTTTTGAGTTTGAAATTCATATTTGGGATTTCTAGTGTTGGGGATGTGGCTGATGTATCCATACACCATGACCCTGAATACTACTTTTCAGCTCCATACATGAAACAAATTGTGGAATAGGTGTCTCCTTATTAATTTCATGAATACGTTTCATCTAACCAAGAATAATATTCTAAATGTGATACATCTTTATCTATTTTAAGATGCCTCCATGCAGATATACCTATAGGATTCTGATACATGGTTGGGTAGACAACCTGTCAATGGATGAGGTGTCGGTTCGATGAACAGTCCTAGAGATGTCCCCGTCGGGTGGTGCACTAGTGTGTCCAACACATTTTGATCATTAGTTACTACTGGAATTATTGGTTGTCGATGTATGCCGACACAGTTCTTTGCACTAGTTTTAGATAAAGTGGCCACCCATGTTTTGGGGAGAGAAAGATCCTCAGGTCACTGAGGACTGGTTTGAGACAATGACACAAGTCTTCCTCTTAGTGAGTGCATTGCAATAACAGATGTAAATCATAGTTGGGATCCTTCTTCAGAAATCGGTAGGGAGATGGTAGTGTTTGATGATTCAAAATCATGATGAGGCAACCCTATCTTGAGCTAACATCATGAGGTGTTTCTGAGAGGAGTTTTTTCCCACAACATTGTGCTTTATGCATATACAAGAGCTAACTCAGCTACCGCATGGTAGCCTGTTAGTGGCTGAGTACTTTGTGATTTTTACAGAATACTATTTCTACTCCACATATATAGTTCAGGACCATTTCATTAGGGATTGCACCTTTGAACATGGAACCAGGATATGCTTCACGTGTGGTGGGTAGGGACACTTGGCTCATAACTATTGGGCTTGTTGCATAGATGATCATAAGTTGGTTGAGGATAGCCAAGGCATAGTTATATGCTTAATAAGGGAATTAAAAAAAGGTGTAGAATGTGGATGGTGAGTAGGGTGAGTGGTAGGCGATGGATGATGGTTCTAGTTGTTACCACCCCACCCCTAGGTGGTCCACTATGGGCTTAGGGAGCCAATGGATAGGGGCGAGGCCATATTCCGGTGATGGAGGCCTATGACCACGACGCTCTGGAGATGATTAGAGGAACGATATGTGTCTTCTCCACCTTAGCTCCAGTTCTTATAGACCTTGGTCCCATTGACTCTTTCCTTTCCACAGACATCGTTCGAGGCTCAGAGATTCTGGTGGATCAGTTGGTTCGATCCTTACGATTAGAAACTCCAATGGTAGGGGATTCAATGATTACACACTGGTGATGGATGGTTGAGATTACTCTAGGTGGTGAGAGCTTCAGATGATATCTTCTAGTAGCTGCATCAAGGCCTTATGATGTAATCTTGTGTGTGAACTGATTATCCACAATCCATGCTCAGATCAACTGTTTTAGGTACAAAGTTATTTTTTCCATGAGCATGTGACTAGTTTTTCCATTAATGGAAAAAAGGAAACACTTTCAGTATATGAAAAATTTTCATGGAGGAGGGTGTAGCAGAACAATCACTAGTTGAATAGCCTCTACCATGGTGCAGTGGATGAGAGGATTCTAGGATTTCTTGTTGTGGTGGACGAGTACAAGGATGTTTTTACTGAGAATGTTACAGGAATACCTCCTCATAGTGAGTTAGCTTTTTTTATCGACCTTTATTTTAGGATGAAAATGATATTCACACCGAGATATTGAATGTCTCCCATGGAGCTTCACAATATGAGGGTACTCCTTGAGGAATTGCAGGAGAAGGGACTTGTAAGGCCCTACGATTCCCCATGGCCATCCCTAATGTTGTTTTCCAAGAAGGCATATGGGGGCTTGAGGATATGTGTGGAGTTACGTTGCCTGAAACAAGAGACTGTGAAGAACAAGCATCTACTGCTGAGGATTGATGTCCTCTTTGATCAGCAAAATTGAGTGAGTTGGTTCTCGAAGATTGACCTTAGATCAGGCTATAACCAGCTTCAGGTACGGGATGAGGACGTACTGAATACAACCTTCAGGTGCCAGTACAGACACAATGAGTTTTTTGTGATGCCATTTGGTGTGACCAACACCCCAATAGTGTTCATGGGACACATGAGCATAATTTTATAGCCTTACCTTGACCGCTTTTTTGTGGTCTTCATTTACGCTATCATGGTGTAATCGGCATCAGAGGAGGATCATGCTACACAACTCAAGATATTTCTGGATACACTTCAAGGGATCCAAAATTATTTTAAGCTCTAAAATTGATAGTTAGGGATTCTAGATCTCCACTTTCTGGGACACGTCATCTCAGTGGTTGGATTTGAGGTGGATCCAGTAAAGATAGAGGCTGCTCTCGCTTGGGAGCTACCCAAGAGTGGGAATACGGTTTGGATCTTCATGGGGATGCATGGTTACTATCGGTGGTTCGTGCCCAACTTTTACAGAGTAGATTCAACATTATCAGCATTGAAATGGAAGGTACATCCCGTTTTGTGGACAGAGAATTGTTATAAACGATTCCAGGAGATGAGGTAGAGATAGACTAAGGCCCCCATATTGAGAATACCATTGGAGGGGATTCAGTATAGAGTTCATTGTGACGCTTCGAGAAGATTTCTTGGTTGTGTCCTGATGCAGGAGTGAGAGGTGATTGCCTGCGTCTCATGGTAGTTGAGGTAACATGAAAATAACTACATGACCCATGACCCAGAGTTAGCAGTAGTAGTATTTTCATTGAAGATATGGAAGAACTACCTATTGGTAGAATGATTTAACATTTACTCCATCAACAAGAGTCTCAGGTATATCTTATCACATAAGTACTTTAACATGAGACAACGACATTGGTTGGACTTCATTTTGGACCACGACTTTGAGATAGTCTATAATCAAGGGAAAGGGAACATGGTGGAAGACTCACTCAACAAGAGGTCTGGTTTACAGCTGCTGAGTGAGGCAACTAAGCAGCTAGTCGTGATGCAGATATCCTTCTGTGATGATGATGGAGAATCATACCTTCATTCCAGGACTATCACTCATCCACTCTTATAGCGAGTTTGGGAGGCACAACATATGGATATTGACTTCGAGGCCTGACATGCTTAGTTATCCTCAAGACATGCACCTGCTATATTTTTGATTAGTGGGGAGCATGCCATCCTTTTCAATGGATGAAAAGTAGTACCAGTGACATTATAAGATGATGGGTTTAGGGTTTTCCATATACCCCCTTTGTTGGTACATCCTGATAGGGATAAGATATAATTGGACCTCTGATGTTAGTAATGGTGGATGTGGATGAAGAAAGTAGTGGAAGCATTCATTTCAGGATGCCTCACTTGTCAACATGTGAAGACCGAACATCAGGTCCTAGTAGGTCTGGCACAACCACTTGAGGTACCAGAATTTAAGCGGGATGGTATATCCACGGACTATTTGATGGGGTTACCATGCATGTCCATAATCCACGATTCTATCTGGGTGCTCATTGAATGACTCACCATGTCAGCTAACTTCCTAACCATTTGGGAGTAGGGATCAGTGGAGGGCATGAGCTGGATTTTTGTATAGGAGATAGTGTAGCTTCACAGCGTTCCTTCAACAATCATCCAAGACTATGATGCATTCTTTACATCCTAGTTGTGGATGGGATTTCAAGAGGCGTTTGAGACTCAGCTATGCTTGAGTACAACTTTTCACCAACAAATAAATGGTTAGATAGATCAGACCATATAGACCATGAAGGAAAATCATCGTTTTTGTGTCCTTGATTTTGGTCGCAGTTATTAGAACCACCTAACACTAGTGGGTTTTTCATAAAATCATTTCCATCACTCAAAAATTGGCGCAACACAATTTAGGTCCTTGTACGAGCAGCCTTTCAGATTACCTCTATGTTATTCCAACCTAGGGGAGTCAGCACTCATGGGTCCAGAGTTAGTTCATGCAATCACTAAGAAGGTATAGATCATCTAGGGGAAAATGAGCACTTCACAGAGCAGCCAGAAATCAAATGCTGACAAGAGGTAGAGACCCTTGGAGTTTGAGGAGGGAGACTATGTGTTACATTAGATCTCACCTAGACACAATTTTCTGATATTTTTCCGGGTAGGAAAGTCATCTGTGTGGTTCATAAGACCATTTACGATTTTCTGCATAGTTTGTGAGGTGGTGTACCACTTAGATCTTCCCCCATAGATGCACTGAGTGCAAGATATTTTCCACATGTCATTTCTAACAAGGTAGGTGCCAGATCCATCACCCATCATTAACTAGGGAAAGCCTAATACTAATGAAGGGGAGAATTTTTCAGGGTTCCTAGGGGGAGATAGGGGACCGACATGAGTGGGTCCTTTATTGAATGTTGACTACTCTGGTGTTGTTTCAGTGGCGGTATGATAATATTCAGAAGGGCACATGGGAGAAGGATTATCATATTCATGATTAGTACCCCAATTTGTTTGATTAGCCTTTGTTTTGGATTTGGGTTTATAAATCCCTATGGTTGGGAGAATTTAATCATATATAATTTCCATATAATTTTTTTAAAAATTATATGGAATTATTTTGAGACCACACGATTTGATGGCACTTGATTCTAAGGCCTTGTGAGCCCGGAACATAATTTTGAACTTTTTTAATTCACTTATGTAAACGTGTGTGTGGGTTTTTCTATCTTTTTAAATGGTTCCCAAATCAAAAATATGAGGTAACTGTTGATCTCAAGACACCAGGATTCACCTATAAAGGACTTCACGTTGACCCAAAAGGGTTGGATTGAATTTTTTTTTTGGATTTTTTAGAAAATAATAAAATAAACTAAAAAATTTATTTGATTTCTTTTCTCACCATTGAGTGGTGAAGGCAGTGCAACAGTGCCATGACGAGGTGCTTTAGTAGAAGCTCCTTAATGGCTTGTAAGTAGAACATAATAGATATTTTGTTTCTTAAATGAAACAGCGTAATGCTGCATCATCGTAGCATAATAGATACATTGCGATGTGTATTCGATTTATTGAAAAATGCATTTGAAAGCTAGTGTTAAAAAGAAGACAATTCTTAGATGAACCTCCATTGAGTTTTCCCTCCAAAAAATAATGTAGAATACCAACATAACATTAAAAACTTAGACAATCCTCGAAGAATGGAGATGGGAAGAAACAAACACCTTGACATCTTGAATCCTTGAAGGGTGACCACTTCAACGACAAATGTCAATTGAGGTAGGGTTTATTTTTTATATTTTTCCCATTATTCATTCTAAACGATGTGTGTGGACCAACCCACAAACAAGTTGATTTGTAGATTATCCCTTCCAATGTGAGGGTGAGGTTTCTTGGGAATTCAATTTGGGGTAGATTTATTGTTAATGTAACATTTTCCAAAAACCGTCCCCTATTTTAATTTTCTAACATGGAGGGATCAGACCGACATGAATAAGCCTCGACCCACTACACCTTGTGCATTCTTGGTCAACAAGAATTTGAAATGGTGACATGGAGATTTCAAGGACTTTGTAGGGATGAAGGGATCACTAGGTGGATATAGGCTCAAGCGGCAAAAATAACAAACCACTAGAGCAGACACGGGGGTCCGCGGAAGAGCCCGTCGGCACTTTGTTGTCGGCGATGGCCCCGAGTGAGAGTATGCATGTCACAACAGTGTGCCTAGATGATCCACTGGCTAGCTCCAGTGAAGCATCCCAAAACTACATGAAGCCCTCTTCGGAGGAATGTGATTTTTGACAGTGTGCGGGGAGTCCAGTCAGCTAGACTAGCTATCTACAAAGTGGAAAATCTAAATGTTCCATGCATCTGGGATAGAGGGAAAGACATCACGGGGACCCATGGAGCAAGTAGGGAGCTGGACATGGCTTCCATCCGCATCCCAGCCTGGAGAACCGGTCCACCTCTTGGGGACTGGGCAGGCTAGTGTGCTAGGATGAACCCATAGCCCAGATACCAGAACTAGGTTGGGTCGGGTCTGGGTTAAATCAGTGATCCCAGGTCGAGTTTGGTTAGTCTGACCGGGTCAGATCGAACCCAGACCCCATCAATCCCTTTTTGAAAAATGGAAATATTTTTCAAACCGAGTGTCCGATTGATGTTCCATTTGTGTAATTGGAACCATCACAACGAGGAGGATATTTTAGAATTGTCTATGGAGGATTAAATGGAAGTTGGAATTTGAGGAATAGATTTGGGTTTCATACTCTTGAGATCAAGAATACTACATGTAGAAACCCTATGGTCAGCTAAGACCTAATGACTATTGACATGAGACCCAGTGTGGATTAGATATGATGGACTAGAGAGGAGCGGATTCTGTGTGTCCTGAAAGGCCCACAGTAGGGAGTGTTTTCTATGTGGCCCAACAGACCCATGGTACTTGACAGAAGGAGTACCTCAGTATAGCCATCTATGGGAAGTGGCTTCTGTGTGATTCAACATGCCGACAGTGAGGAGTGGCTCCTATGTGATCTAGAATGCCCACATTACTAATTAGTGATGAGTACTAAATTAGTCATAGGTTAGTGGGATGAAGGTTATGTGTGACCCGACAGGCCCACTATACTCATTAAAAATGATTTCTACAGCAGCCCATGTTGATTGATAATGTGACTAATGGTTATACTTTCCTACCATAGAATATAACATATGTGCGATGTATTTCTTCATAATCATGATTGGTGATTGTTCATTATATTTTTTTGGATTTATTTTTGGTCATTCCTAGTTATTTTGGGGTCCATACTGATAATTTTAATACTCAACCCAACAAGGGCTTCGCCTGAATGTGTTGTGTCTGGTTTAGATAATCACCACCTTGATGGAGGATTTGGTATCCTATGACCCGATAGTGCCCAATGATTCACGGTAGATGGGATGTAATTCTACGTCTTCTTGCAGCTAATTTGTACTACCTATCAGGTGGGTTATCCAGTGGATGGCTTCTAGAGTTTAATTTTTTACTTTAATGTCTTCTAGTTAGTCTATTGTAATATTTGTATACATGACCATTTGACTTAATGTTGTACTTATACTCAGTGGTTGTTTAGTGTTATTCCTTTCTATTTTTCCATCTTTTGGACAAGGATGTGTGAGCGTGCATAATGGTACTCAAGAAAATTCCTCCCACATTCATGTTGATGCCTTGGGTGCTAGTCTCCAACCCCTACCCTTCAGGAGGTGGGCTTGGGGTATTTCATCGCACATGCCCTAGGGGATGGGTCATGACACATGATACACCACGTTTTTAACTATATAAACAATTTTTATAGTAAAACATTCTGCAAACATTACAGCTAACTTCCATGAGAAAATGTGAGGATCCAACTATCAAATCCACTATCCAGACTACTGAAGTAGAACACCAATCCACTCTCTCATAAAAAATCACAAGTATTATCTAGGTCCCATGGATCATAGAATCCAAAAAAATCCCACAATGAGCTCTCATAACCCCCCTCAATGATAATCCAACAAATGGTCTCTTGGTTACATTATAATGTGAGAACTTACCGGGACTCACCTATTGTACCAAAATACTCCATCAATTCCTTTCAGAAGAACCAAAAATAGACCAAAATCCACAATAAGAGTAGGAACCCCTATCATGGGTTCCTCTAGCACATACAAATAATGGGACATACTGAGAGAGAAAACATACCAAAGTGGTCCTTAGTGGCCTCCAATTGATCCTTGATCAACAATGTTTATTGAATGTATAAAAATTAAATGATTTGTTACAAAGGAATTCCCAAATTTATTTCATTACCACATTAAAAATAAGAAAACCCAAAAAGGGATCTCCATCACAATTAAACATCATGTAAAACCACAAACTTGAAATCCATAGGCATCCTTCTATTTAAAAACAACATCCATGGGTACAAAATCACCCATATTTTGGTCCTCAATATTCACTTATAATCATTTAAACAACAAAATGGATCCCAACCATGACTTCCATCTTTTGGTTTCAACCTAGTACAAAGGTACTGATAACACTAATCATTAAACACATGAGAAAACATGTAACTAATATATCCTTGAGCAACTGGTCATGACACGTAGGAAATGGAAATATATATTCAGAGATACAACTTCATCATATCTTCTATGATATATCCAATATAACATAATATCGAACCATCTTGGTATTCACAATCCATTTAAACTAATTAACTCACAACCCTCTTCATGGGTCACATAACTCACAACCCAACCTTATAGGAAATCGTAATACCAATCCTTATAGTAAATAGTTATGATAAAATCATTCAATCCATAACACTATCTAAATGGCCACTAACCACTTGATAGATTCCAATATCTTGATCAGTGTGAAAGATATTCTCTGGATGTACCCCACTTATATCCAATTTTATCTTCTAGGAGGAAATAATCAATAATGGAAAAAGTGGGAAATAGTAAATAGAATGAAATATATTGATACCTTCATTTGGGTATTTCTCATATATCTCTTAATTTTCATCTATATTTGGATCTTTTTTGGGACTTATGAGGATAGAGATCCATTATTTTGGGAAATGAACTAATTTTTGGGATGTATGTTTGTTGTAATTAATGAACACCGGGTATAAATGTGTCACAGATTTGCGAGGTTCACCTCGATCTCAGAGAACACCATATATTGTTTTCATTATTTATTTTCACAATATTTTTTTACTTTATGTAATGATTTTTCACATTTTGAATAGTTACACCTCATGTATTGGGTTTTAAGAAGATGTTGTCAATTGTTTCAAGGTGTGAATGGTTCACACACTATAAATTGGGTTTTCATCATGAAATTTTCAAAGATAGAATTTTTAATCTAAGGGGACACATTTTTCATCATTTTCTGTTAATTAGAAAACTCACATCATGAAACGGTTTCAAACCATTATTTTTATTGGAGTTTTTTAACCACACTGCACGTATGATTTATTTTTCTTTTGGTTGAAGCCTTCTCTATTGAGACCTAGGATCTCACCTAGAAAATTTTTGGTATCCCCGCTCCTTCCAAACTATTTTTTTAGATTGATTAGAATGGTTATTAAGGTTTATAGCTTAGGGTAATATATATTTTTGTTTCTTCTTTTTAACTGATCAATATAACATCATTGTGTCACATTTATTGATCCATTGATATGTGATGAAAATATTCTTGATAAATTATTGAAATTTTTTGTGATCTTTTTCTGAAGGTTGACCATCGTGTTGGTTGTGGTGTGTCATGCACTTTTTATGAGCTATGATTTTATCTATCCTCTCGACCAACAATTTTTCCTGGAATTGAGTTTGGTATGTAAGGATTAATTTTACTTCATCCGTTATTCGATTTATATTTTTCTATGCTAGTGGATTTTTTATAAGACTGTGCGGAATTAATTTGATGCTGGTGGAATAGTCTGTATACTATATATAAAATTTCACAATTGATTGATTAATTTGCGTGTGTGGAAATGGGTTTTGAGTAATTACGTTTTCACATTATTTTTTAATAAAAATTTTATTTTCAATGCAATTTGACTGAATTTATGACATGGTTTTAAAATAATGGTTTTTATGAAATGGTTTGGAAAATGTAGTACATGGGAATCCATGGGTATATAGGATAAAGGTTTAGTAATAGGCTTTATCTATTTATATGTTTGGATGGTTCACTTAAGGTGTGTCCCTCTTCACCCTATGCCCATTTTTCTATGGACTTGTTTTAATTTTTGGGAGGTTTCCTGGATGGGGTGTTCCTCTACTCTCTAGATTCGATGCATATATTTAGAGACATAATAAGTACAATTTCCTATGTTTGATTATGATTTTTCTTTTCTATCATAACCAAGTGTGATCATTTAGAATGATGTTTCTTTATTTTTGGCTTTTACTTTTTTATTTGATATGATATGTGATACATGCTTTTGATTGAACTATTTTTATATATATATGATATTGTATGAAAAAAATTACCCAAAGTATTAGGAATTTTAGAAAATAAGATTTTTCATGTTTTTTATGTAAGAAATTTTTACAGATTATAATGCCTCATTTTCATTAAATTTGATCATATTCAGATTGTTATACAAAGACATTTTTGTGAACACATGGGTGAGATCCTACTCTGACTATTTAAATCACACCTTGCACACCCCTTTGGTGGTGTATAGACCTGGTTCTATATTTATATATATTTCATGGATATTCATATAAGTGAGGAATTGTCATCTCTATTAGATGTGTCTAGGTGGCTAGTGGTAAGATAGTGGGAGAGTTCCCACACTATCACATGCAGTGTCTTTATATGTTTTTATAATCCTTTTTTGTTGGAATTCAACATTGGAAATTATTTAACTAATTTTTTGTATTATATCAATTTTTGTTTCCTTTATTACAGAATATATTTCCTCTTATCTTTCCCACTATTTTTCTATGCTTCATATATTTATATAATGATGTATTCTCATGTTAGGGGAAATCATTCCCCCTAGTTTTTGATAATGCAAGGGTGCTAGTTGCCAGCCTGTGGGTATTATGAATGCTCTTTGGATATATGATGGTTCTATTTGGGAAAAACTTTTAGAGGGTATCAGGGTAGAGTTTTTCATAATTAGGTATCAGAGGTGGTTGTTAACTGTTTTGATATGTTGGTAGACTGGAGAGAGGATTGTCGTTAATTAAGTGGTTGGATGTTGTGAGTGCCTGGCCAACTCTAGCAATGAAGATACACGTGTTACCATGGAATTATGAGATGTTTTTATATTATTTTTATTTTGTAATCTTATTTTTTGTTTGTGCTTATAGGTATCTAGTTTTAACTGTGATTATATTTTTGATAGATAATTTATTTCATTTCAGTGTGTAGCGATATACCTCTAGCACATCTTGCATGGGTTCCTAAGGATAGTGTTGTGGATCCTCCTCAAGGGAATTTAGGTGTAGTTCAAAATCTTATTGATTCAATCATGTAGGATATTCATGTTGTCAGAAAAAATATACAACCTGTCCATAATTTACTTTTCAAGTTTCAACCTGGCATCTCTATAGAAATGGATTGGACCCAAGAGTTTTAACGTGAGAAGCCACCATCCTTTAAGGGTTTGATTGAATATCAATAGGTAGGGGATATGATACACAAGACTAATAAAATCATTTACTTATTGAATACATCTGATAACATCAAGGTGAAGTGTATTGTGTTCAGACTCAAGGGTGCCAACAAGTAATGGTGAGATTTAATTTTATAAGCATAATGATAAGAGGGATTAGACATGAATAGTTTCATGTCCCTCAGATTTTAGTAATATTTTACAATGTAATTGATTATGGTGATGTCTATGGAGTTCCTCACTATGTAGTAGGGAAATAATTCTATGTCATCATACACATATTGTTTCACAGATTCATTTTTTTCAGTTGGTAATGAATGATCAGCTGATGGATGAGAATTTACAATAAGGTTTAAAACCAAATATCAGATCATAGGTATGTATGCAGAAACATTGATTCAATATGTAGATAGTTGATAGGGAAATAATGTAATAGGTGGATATGATATGAAATTTTGGTTATTCTTAACCTTATCGTCAACTTAGGGGAATCTTTATTGGGTCATAAGGAATGAAGTGGAAGTGGTAAGTTCATAACAGGAGTGGTGGTGGTAGTTCACAGCAGTAGGCCTCCTCTTCACATTTAGTTATATCCAGTAGTATTCCCCTAACATGATATTAGTGTGTGAAGGTAAAAAAAACTTAAATTATTGTTATGTACAAATGAAGTTGTTTAAAAGTTTTGGATTCGATAGACATTGACTATGTTTATTTCTATCTAAGTCTTCTCCTCATTGTCGTCATGTATTGTTGGATATAAATACTTCTATAGCGTAATTATATGCTTAAGGGATTACATGGCTCTTGACACACGACATTTGAGTGAAGAACCATCACCCAATGGATGTGTTTCTAGACGAGGTAGAAGTGAGTCCAGTGACAGTGATAGGTACCATCATTACATCATCTATGATAATTACTGTACACACAATTTAGATTCTCCAACACAACTTCTATTAAATCACTTCAGAAATGAATAAATGAAGGGAACATGTCCCTCTGATACCAATTGAAGTTCCCAGTTAGGATCCAATAATCATAGAGAGGGGGAGGGGGTGAATCAGTGATATCTTTTCTTTTTATGTTTCCTTCTTTTTGAAACAACCTTCGCCTCCTATTAAAGAGTTTTTTCCATGCTGAACACACACAACTACAAGAACAAAAAATTTATAAGGTTAACTACTCAACAGGAATAGCTACGTCCTTGGTATTTTACAGAAACTATCTAGTACCACACAATCAACTAGAAAAAAATCCTTTGATGTAGAATACAACTAGTAGGATATAACCTTACACTCGTGTAGCACCTGGAAAAAAATCTGCATGTGTGTGTGCTCTCTCTTAGAACAAATAAAGAATTGTAGTATTTCATTGCTTATTTATAATAGAATATTTGTATTCTATGAAGTACAAATATTCACTTTCCTACCTGGAAGCTGGTAAGAACTCCCGTACGAACAACTGAATATGTGCGAGACACCAAATTTTTTGCACATCTTTTAAGGTTTCTTGTGTGAAATTCAAATGGATTGCGCGTAAAAATTCAATTTTGGGGCCAAAAACATTTTTCGCGCAACTTTCCACTTTTTGCGCAGCTTCCCACTTTTTCACGCATCACTTCCTTTTTCGGGAAAACTTCTTTCTTTTCCCGCAAATCACTTAGCATAAAATTTTACACACCCTAGAGCTCAGAATTTATTCAAATTGTCGACCCACAAACAATAAGAGGGGGTCACATCAAATTTATAGTAGTTTTTGACCTGGCATAGAAACCACTAATCTTCATGTAAAACCCTCTTCAGGCGCATAAAAAATCTTTCACACAACTTCACATTTCATGCAATGCTCCAATATTTCACACTCTCTTGCCTTTTCTAATTTTCGAGCTTAAGATCTCGAAACACCTTTTGCGCGAAAAAAATCTTTTCCCTATTCCATGCACCACATAAATATTTCACGCAGAATTTATTTTTCATGAATCCTGCTGATATTTCGCACATCCCACAAGTATTTCGAATAGCTTTTTTATTTTTTGCGTAGCTCTCATATTTTTCACGCATCCTGCTACTATTCCACAATGCCTTCATTTTTTCACACACACAACCCATGCTTTCACGTACTACATTCCTTTCTAATTTTTCAATTATCTGACATTGAATCATGCCATACGTGAAAAAATCTAAACCATCTTCAATCTTGACCACAATATCCATTTCCAAAAACACATTCCTTTTTCATTTCTTTCTTCAATATTTTACATAACCATTCTTCAACTTTTATCACAAACTCCACTATCATGATATGTATCCTTTGGTAGACCAGATTTGGCATCATCATAATTATAATGAAAAGTACTAAAACATCCCTATCTTCAAGCAGCATCATTCCTTCCAATCAAAACTTTTTATGACTACAATCATCCTTTCTCCCCCTTTCCTTCACAATTCTTGTATCACAAGTTCTCTTGACATATGATATTTGTGAAATACATATCAGCAATTCATTGTCTGATTTTCAAGTCCTTTACCAAGTGAATTTATTTATCTTCTTTGACAACAAAAAACAACAGTATGTAATAAAAAACTCATCTTACTTCCTTATTCGTCCCACTTGGTCCCAATTGAGGATAAAAAAAGATCCAATATTTAAGGATTTTCAACGGATGGATCTTGAAATTTTAAAGGGGAGAAATAATTTCTTTCTAAATTGAATGTGCAGCCATCTATACAAGTCAAGATTAAGGAGGTGTAGATGGAAGTTTTAGACCTTAAAAAGAATGTCAGAAATGTTCATGAATTCAACCATTATTATGAAGGAATAATATTGTCCAAGAATTATTTTCTTATTCCTCCCATACCTAGAATTAATGAAGGAGTTGTTGGATAAGTTATATAGTTCTTTATTCTTTATACAGATTGGAAGAAAAATGATGTAGAGGGACCTGAACAAGTATTTCTAGTTGGATGGCATGAAAAAGATGTTGCAAAATATGTCTCTTGGTGCTTGGTTTTTAGCATGTTACGACTGAGAGACAGAAGAATAAGGGGTTGTTACAACCATTACCCAAAGCAGAAAGAAAATAGAAAAACAACATTATGTAAAATTTTGTCAAAATTTCCAAAACATATGAAGTCCATAATGCTATATGGGTTATAGTTGTTCGCCTTAATATTTCAGTACACTTCATTTCTATTAGAGAGGATTTCTAACTTGAATAGATTTATGTGATATATGTAAAGGGTGTTGTAAGATTTCATGGAGTACAACTTTCCATTATATCTGATATGCATCCTAGGTTTACCTAACAGTTATGGTGAAGTCTTCAGAAGGATCTTGATGGAGAGTCTAGTGTCAACACTACTTATCATCCTCAGAAAAAATGGTCTGTTTGATAGGACAATTAAATCTCTAAAAGACATGTTGATAGATTTCCTTATTAATTTCAAATGTTTTTTGGATCAACACCTACCGTTGGTGGAATTTTCTTACAAAAATATCTTTCACTTCAGTATTCATATGGATCCTCATAAAGGCCACTATGTAAATAAGTATACAACTCTAGTGTTCTAGGATGAAATTGGGTAATGAAAGCTATTAGTTTATGATATTGTTGATGAAATGGCAGAAAATGTATGATCAATTAAACAATACATATGACCAGCTGAGGGTCGACAAAAAATTTATGCTAACAACTGAAGAAAATACCTAGTGTTTGATGTGGGTGAAATAGAGTTTATATGAAATATCTCTCCAAAATTGAGTAATGAAATTTTTAAATACGGGACTGTTTTTCACTTTTTATATTGGTCCTTTTGAAATTCTAGATCATGCGGGGAAGGTAGCTTACTGATTGGTACATTCAATGAATCTCTTTCTAGTTCATGATGTGTTCCATGTATCTCTTCTTAGAAAAGACATAACTAATCCTTCACTTGTGCTAAACATAGATGTCATTTTAATGGAGAAATATCTTTACTATAAAGAACAACCGATAGAGATTCCTGATCGTAGCAAAAAAAGTAATGCGAAACGAGACCACGCCCTTAGTAAATGTTTTTTTGGTGGAAAATCCAATTTGAGGAAGCAATGTGGAATCTTCAGGATAACATGAGGGAGAGATATAATAATATATTATTTTATAAGTGACAAATTTCGATGGCGAAATTCAGTTTATGGGGGTTCAAATGTAACACCTGTATGTTTTTAAGAAATATTTTCTCTAAATAATTTTAATTATTCAATAGCTTGTGTTGCATGTGATCATGAGATTAAATGGACTATGACATTACCATAGTATAAAATGATGATTTTAATGAAGCCATTAGGTTAGTGGGGATAAATATAACTAACTTATTAAAAATTTTGGTGAAGTCATTCGCTGCAAATTATTTATGAAAAATATAAATCAATTTAATATTTGTATTTTTTAAGAAATATAGAGAAATAATATTAATAAATGATATTTATTAAATATATATGTTTTATACATAATAAATGAATTTTAATATTAATCCAATATTGAATTTTTCACATGGTATTAATAAACCCTATTTGATTTATAAAAAACTATATTTTAAAAGGGTTAATTTTTCTCCTTTTAACTGCGATCACCAATTAAATTAAGATTTAGACACACTAAAAAATTATATACGACATAATAAACATTTTTATTCGATTTGAGATATGGAAACAAACTTTGTATTAATTTTTAATATTTTTTATAACATCCATGTATTGATGAATAGTAAAAATAAAATAAATTTTAATTAAAAACAACTTTTTTCATAGAAATAATTTATCTATTGTTAAATTATAATATTAATTGGATTTAAAATATAAATTTAATATATTTTTATAATTAAATATAATTTATTTCATTAGTATTAATTTTACATTGACATCAGATGTAAAAACAAGTCAATATTTTGTAATGTTTTAACTTGAAATACTCATTCTCTCTTTCCAACAACAGGATTAATTTTAAATTAATTACTAAATCTTCAGTATTTTTATTTTTGAAAAATTTATTTCATATTTGAAAACTATAGGTCAAAATTATGTAAGAATCTTCATTTTATTATTGGGCTTTATGAATAGTAATATTATTAATTTTTATTAATACGGTATAAGGGTAAATCGAGTAATTAAGGGTATGAATACTATTATAAAATTACCCTAGCACTTTTCATAAAATCATTGGATGAGTATGTTTTTATTTAAATCTTCCTTGGGTCAAAATGGGGTCCTTTTTAATCCACTTGGATTAGATTAAGTCATTTTATTTATTTTATTAAATTAAAAAATTATTATGTCTTACTCAAATTTTAATAAATCTATACTTTTTTTATAAAGTTATGTAGAAGATAAGGTGGAATATAAAAACTCATTTTAAATTTAAATTATTTTTATTCATCATTGTAATTTATTTATAATTTTTAGGAAATAAATAATTACCTTAATTACATATAATTTGATGACGTAAAAATTAACTAATTGATAAGAAATCAATGAAACAATTTTTAATAAAATTATAACGTCCATTAAAGGAAAACAAACCTGAAAATATTTTATTGGTAAATTATATATGGTCCACAATCATCCAAGGGTCTAATTAGTGACCTTTTGAGACCTATCGATGAGATTGTGACACTTATATTATTTTATTTATACAGATGTTAAAGTACTCACATTCATAATCTAAAAAGTATAACAATTTAAATGTTGGATTTTCCAAAAAATAAAACAAACAAAAAATATTCTTCTAATGTAATGTTTTTTTGTCTTCAACATAGTATTTTATATTTATTTTTTAATCAATCAAGAAGTCTATTAAATAATTATAAAAAATTGACATAGTAATAATTTTCTTAATAGAGATAACAAATAAATGTTATTAAAAATAAAAAATAATTATAATTAGAACAAATTAATTTTTCTAATAAATTTTATAGATTACCATGAATTCTTATGAATATAATAAAATTGTTTTTAAGGTAAAATTGTTTTTAGAAAATCAATGAATTGAATAGTGTCAAAATTGACACTATTGATTGTTTTTCAGAAACAATGTTTATTAAATTATTTAATAATAATAAAACATTTTTAAAAATATAAAATAATAATTATATGGTCTAAAATTTTAAAATTTATTTATTTATGGTCTAATTTATATCAAATATGTATATGTTTCACCCATTTAATATATAAATATTTGTTACTCGTGTTCAAAATTTAATAGCATAACTAAGTGGTAATTAAATTAATTATGATTAAAATGACATAAAATCTAGTGAAGTATTTATTGGATTGTGATATTAACAATGTATCTCATATTATATTATGAAATATGAAATTTTAATGTTTTTTATGAGGTTTTATTTTATTATAAATTAATATTTTTGAATATTCCAAACATGCACCTCAACTCAATTATAAATGAGCACATCCTCCCTTAGTTATTTACTTCAATATGGAAATTAAAGATCCTCCATTTCCAGACCTTTTTGATTATCTACTTCCCTATTTACATTCTAGCGGTCTTGATTTTCTTCAATGACCAACTCTAGGGCTCTAAGAGGAGATTTAGAGGAATCATGTCGAAGAAGAGGTAATCTCCTCTACCGATTATTTCAGACATCATTCCTATTCTAATTTCACTTAATTATTAGTTTAATTATGAATTAATAACTCCAGTTTCAGGTATATATCGGGATTTTCTTGTGATTATTTCCATCCTTCAAAAAACTAAATCACCACACTTGCATACGAACGTCTTTGCATCACTACACAATAGTGTAATCTATTTTTCACCAAAACCATACTTGGATGGGTATAAGGATTGAAATAATAACTATATATAATTATTATAACATTATATTCATTTTGAAAAATTATACACCATTCAAATCAATAACATTCAACAATTATGGAAATTATATCGTCACTCGTGCGTACGTACGACCTACAATCTCCCTAATGTGATGTGATTTATTTTATATGATCTTCATTAAAATAAGATTATATAAATGGAAAGAATGAATAAATATGTTTTATATTATGTTAATATCATTTTTTTAATTATATAACTATGAAATAATATGGATAAGCAGAACTTAGTCGACTAAACATGCATTAGAAAAGGAATTTGTTAGTACCTAAATAGAAAAAATAATGAAATATAATTAAAAAAAGGATGATTATATGATCTTATATGACATAATAAAAATGAATATGACTTTATAATAATTCAATTAAATTAATTAAAAAATTATACAGGAGGGTTGGATACATTTTAAGGATATCAAACCTAATATAATGGATAATTTTTCAATCTCACTATTATTTGACATTGTTTATTCATAAATATTTGTTAGGGTATATTTATCATCCAGGTCCATGTTTCCAAAATAAGTATTCCAAAATCTTATTTATATCCTTATAAAAAATTTTAAAGTCAATTTTAATCATTTTTTTATTAAATTTTATGAATGTAATCTTTTTTGTAATTCGATTCGAGGTACATTTTGACTTTTTCGAGAATAGTATGTTGAGGATTTTTTTTCAACTTATATGAAATGAATGGATTTTTAACATATTAATAAAACCTTATTTACCCTAAAATTACTCTACATGAATTCAAGATTATTTTCAATTATTTTTTTCATTTGATATTTCATGGTATTTTCATAAAAGAAAACACTTTTGGAGAAGAAAGAATATTTTACTGAAGAATTAATTTCAAGTGTTTTATCAAATGTATTTTACAACTAAGATAACATTATCTAAATAGGGTTTTCTTTCTATCCCAATTTTTAATATGATTTGATTGTGTTATTGTGGAATTATATTTCTAAAATCCATTTTTTATAAGGATTATGGCGGAATGATGTTTAAAACCCCCTTTTATTTATAAGGTTATGCTATGTTGAATGATTTCTGTTTTAGTGGAACATGTACGAATGATTCAATTATGATTTTGGTGGGACCTATATATCCCTATAATACACTGGGTGATGATTTTTACTTCATGATATTAACATTTATGGAATGAAAAATAATCTTAGTTTAGTAATACAAGACTGGTATGAGGACTGAACTCAGTTCAGTAATATACATTATCCTCAATGATGTCATTGGAAATGAGCATTGACTAATATGAAAATATTTTAGATGAATATGTGAATGACACAAAACATCATATCTTATGTTATGAATTTTGGGATTACATTCATTTATTATTATAAACTTCCATGATTTATTCCATGGAATGATATCATGATCATTCATATACGTTATATGATTTTCAATTGTTTTGTTCTTATTTCATATGATTATGATATGATTGATATCTCCCATGTTTAATCTTACTAAGAATCTGTGCACACCCTTTAATTTGATTATTTTACATATATCATTAAAATGATTATTATATAGGATATGTCAAAATAGGATCCAGTTATGTTGAAATAAGTGGGATACAATGACGACGTCTTCAGAACAAGTTCTTTATGTTTCCATGTTTCTAAAGAAACTATTACTATAAAGTCTTATCATGGATGTTACTCCATGATATTTTATGATGTTTAATTTTTTAAATTTTATTGATGTCTTGTGTTTTACGCTACACCAATATTATCTTCCACTATATGAATCACTGTATTAGCATGTAGTACACACAACACTACACTTGGCTTCTGTTACACATAATTTCAAGTTATTTTGATAAAATTCATTTCACAAAACACTGAGTATAGATTATTTTGAATTTATAAAATTATTATGTTTGGGTTTCCTTATATGGAACACCAAAGTAATATTTGTCTAAATGCGACAACGAAATGGAATGATTTTTAATCCATATTGACCTTTCTTGATAGATTGAGTTGTATGCAATACACATTTTCACTAAACAATGACATATTATTAAGATATTAATATTTAATGGGATTTAAACAATCTCGTTATAAGTAGTATTAATTTTTTTAAATTTTATACAAAATTAACATATATTTTATCTATTTTCTATGCATAATATAATAAAAAATTCAATTTTTGGCTAAATGAAATACTTTTCAAAATTTTAGTTTTGCCGCCTCTTGATTTCGCACCAATTTTTAATCTAGTATTTTAAACTTTTATATATTATATTTGACAAAATAAACATCTTTTTTGTAATTGGGGAATCAAAATTTACTTTGGATTAATTATTGGAATTTTTAAAATAAAATTCATATTTTAATGAATAATCAAAACACATCATTTTAATTCAAAACATCCTTTTCATATAATTTATTTATATAAATAGTTTAACATTTTAGAGGGTTTAAATGCTTAATTGAATTATTTTTTTATAAATTAATAAAATTTTTCTCATTGGAAGTAATTTTACATTTAAATGTGACATAAACACAAGTCAATATTTTGATAGTTTTATTTTTTCATAACCCGCTTTCTAGTTTTGGAAACCAGAATTCATTTTAATTTAGTTTCTTCCAATTCAATGTTTTGAATTTAGAAAAATATATTCCATATTTGGAATCATAAGTTCCAAAATTTTTAAATATACACCTTGAAATTTTAGAATACATGAATAGTAACTTCAATAATTATTCTTATTTACAATGAATAAATGGTAAATTAGGTAAATAAATGTAAAACAATTATATTACAATAATATAAAAATACCCTAAAACGTATCTTATTACTATTTTACGAGAAATTGGAGACCCGAACAATCCTTAGGCAGAAATTTTGTAATTTGGGGACCACTTTTTTGTGAAAATGACAATTTATAATAATTGATTTAATGTAAAGGGAAATATAGCATAAAGATTTATCTTTTTTCTAAAACAATTTTATTTTGGTTTATATAAATGATACATTGGACTATAAATATTAATTATAAAGATAAAAAAATTTCATATACCATGTTATTTTATTTATAAATTTTATAAATCAAATATATAAATTTATTTATCACACAATGATGATACAATGATTGAATTATTAATGAAATGTCCAAATAAATGATATTATAAATATAAAAATAAATTTAACCTAAACATTTTTTTGCCATATAAAATATTTTGGGATTAAATTTGCATGCTATGGATGAGTTAATTCCATATTTTAAATGGAATCAAGTTGTTATGAATTTAACAAAAATCAATTACTAAATAATGTCAAAATTGAGATAAATTAGTATTTATAAGAAATACTATTATATTAAATGATATAACAGTACTAAAAAACTAAGAGTCAGCCAAATGACATATATAATTTTACAAATATCATTAATTTACCAAATTAGGTTATATTGTCATTTTATATTAACAATATTAACGAGATATAATGAAAATAAAAGAATACATGGTAAGAGATAATGTTTTTTACTAATGGTTAATGCTAAAAGATAAGTTTAATTTTCTATCTGAAACTTTTCATAAACCTATATTTTGAGAGTATTTTGACTTATAATCATATTATCTTATAAATAAATGAATTTTGGAAAATTTGAAAACAAAAATAAATATATAATAAATTTATATTTTGATTCATTCCTAAAGTATCCCTTACCTCTCATATAAAAGGGAAATTCTCGTTCTTTTTTAGTCACACCTCCAAAACCCTTATATAGACCAAAAAAACCCAAAAATCCTCCACACATCCCTAAATTCATCCGATAGGCCACACATTGGGCATAAATTCATCCTCTAGATGCCTTTTGTGCAAGTCAAAAGGAGATAATCGAAAAAGAGGTAATTGTTTTATCACCTCTTTCAAAATTCCTTTCATCTTCTACATCCTCTTATTTTGTTGTTCTCATAATAAATTATTAAAAAAGGTATATTATAAATTGTGATATGTTATTATAAAAATGTTAAAACCGTATACCTCCATTTATCCATCCTATAAACTACATTATCACCAAGCATGCATGCGTACAACTTACCGTCTCAACACAATCTTTTAATATGTTATTCAACAATAAAATAATTGATGGGTATACTAATAATTATAGTGGATTTAAATAATTAATACAAACTGATAATTCTTATGTATAGTAAATATATAATGCAATTCTATACCATTTACGCATTAAGTGAATGATATCCCCACTCATGTGTACGTACCACCTACTGTATCCTCGACGCGATGAGATTAATTCTACAAATTAAAAATTCAAAAATGATTATAATATATATATTTAAATAATAATAATAATATATTAAGAATTATAATGCTACTAGATATATATATATATATATATATCATTTACTTTCTTTCATTCAATTCAATAATTAAACGGAAATATCGTTCATGCGTACATACGACCTACTGTCTCCATGAATGTTGTATTCCATTTCATTTAACTATCTATTATATATATTTCTATACTAAATTTTTTTTAAATATAAATCAAATTTTACATTCCAAAAGTATTTAAATCATTATCTCGGTAATAATATCCAGTACAAAAATTCAAAACACGTATGATAAATAAAACGATTATTACCAAAACTGTTGCTTCAACATGGTATGGATAAATAAATTGATCATTACCCAAACTATTTCTTTATTTAGCAGTATGAAAGGAATACTTTATTGTTATGAAATATGAGGAACTTTTTGAGTTTTCTATAAAAAGTAGAAGTAATTTTTTTATTTTAAATGAAATGATTGGATTTTTAATGTTTCATGATACATTATTTCCATTAATCTTAATTTACAAAATTTCATTTTTATTTTCAACTAAATTAATTTCTTCTAAAATATTGTGTCATTTTGAGAAAACAAAATGTTTTTAAAGAAGAAAGGATATTTTTCTAAAGAATTAAATTCAATTGTTTTATAGAAATTATATTTTATCTAAGATGACGCTCTTTAAATAGGGTTAGGTTTATATCCCTTTATTACTATTCTTTGATTCTTTCAATGATGGAATGGTATTTTATGATGGAATTTTGTCTAAGAAACCCATTTTATTTCTTAGGTTATTCTATCATAAATGATTTATGTTTTTTATGACACATGTAAAAATTATTTCATTATGACATAGGTGGGGAATATATCACCATCCAATGAAATGTGTAAATATTTATATATCATGAGACAGAAATTACTGGAATGATAAGTAAATCAGATTTAGTAATATAGGGCTGGAACGACAAGTAAATATGGTTCAGTAAAACATGGATGGAACGTAATGAAAACCCAATACATTAATAGACTTTATCAAATATGATGGTGTTTGGAGTAATGAATTGGCTACAATGGAAATCATATTATGTGATTTTTTATTTCCATAATACCTTGTTTTTTTCCAATGCTATTTTATCATGTTTAAATTTTCTTTTATGATCTAGGAATTATGTACAACCATGATTTATTTTATGACTTATGATTTTCATATTTAAACATTTTGTTCATGTTTTTACATTCTTTTGTTTATGGTTAGTTTTATGTAATCAATGTTTACCATTACAGGGCATTTGAGCTAGCACTTTTTTTGTTTTATTTTATGTTGGATAAAAATAATGGTATTTGGTAGGAAAAAAGAGGAATTTATTTAATGGATATGTGGAAGATCATTACCCAGGTTAGAATATTATGTTCCAAGATTCCCAAGATAGTAAACTAATTTGGGCATTGGGAGTCTATTTGTGTCATGTATTAAGTATTACCCAAAAGTAATGTAATCTCCCTGTACGCCATGCTTGGGTTGTTATAGTTGGTAACACAATGAATGATTAGTTATCCTTTGGAAACTGTGATGTAAAAAATTTAGTGAGATCTCAAGAGATAATTTTAAGGTTTGTCTAGGGATGTCCCTAAGGGTAGTTTAACTAGAGGTTATAGTTATAGAATTGTGGTAAAATTCATGAATCAACTATGACTAAACTTCTGATTTTAGAGATTTAATGTACTCTCACTTTATTATGTTGTTTTAGTATTATTATTTTTTCCTCTTACACAATTCTTTTTGGGTTTTAGATAATGGTTGGAACCCAAAGGAACCACATTAATGATGGACGTAATGGGAAATGCAATGATTATGTTCCTTAACAACAAAATGTTATGGGATATTCTATAATGAATCTTTTTTCTATGAACACATATCCTTCCAGGATTCCAAATCTCCAAAGGAGGGAACACCATTCTCTTGAATCATTGTTATCGAAACATCCACCTTATTTTAGTGGAGAGACTGATCCACTAGTTACATAGAATTGGATTTTTATTGTTGAAAGGATATTTTTCATTCTCAGTTGTTTACAACATGAAAAGGTTATGCTGGGAACTTATATCATTAAAGGTAAAGAGAATATGTGGTTGAAAGTTATAAAGAATACAAGGAAACAATATAAAATTGACTCTATGGATTTGGAGGATTTTAAGAACTTATTACATAGTATGTACCTTACTCATATTCTTCTTATAAAAAGGGAGATTACAGTTTCCCATCCATCTCATAGTTATTATAAGAAAATAAGGATATAATTTAATGGAAAATATAAAAATTATAGAGAAAAGAACAATAGGTTTTTTATGCTCTATGTGTGGAAAGACACATGGAGGAAACTGTTATAAGGAGACTAATAGATGTTTTAAGTAAGGAAAATAAGGTTATCTAGAATTTTACTTCAAAGTAATGGGAATAAATATAACGCTTCAATGAGTGAACCTCCAACACATTCGGGTTAAAAGTGCATGTAAATAGGGCATTATTCTAACCAATGACCTAATCTAAG
The DNA here is from genome assembly GCA_963277665.1 of Viscum album. Classification (NCBI taxonomy): domain Eukaryota; kingdom Viridiplantae; phylum Streptophyta; class Magnoliopsida; order Santalales; family Viscaceae; genus Viscum; species Viscum album. The sequence goes on from OY728123.1 coordinate 642,751,758, forward strand.
GGTTATAGATGATTCTCGATGCCATCAACCTCTTAAGGCCAAACACATTCGATCACTATTGGTGATGTTGATAATGAAAACGAAGTGGTGAAATGATTATGTGTTTATGTAATGGGATATCAAACTAGTGTTGTAGAATCTATTTTATATTATTATGGAATACTATAATTTCAATGTATTGATTCACTATGGTTTTCCATAAGTATAAGGTACAAGTAACCATGAAAAGTGATTGAAATATTTATTGAAATCATGTGATATTTACATCATGTACGGATAAAGAGTTAATGAGATCTTTTATAGTATAGATGACCTCATAACTAATATAATGACTAAGTGGTACCATGGTTTGAGTATATAGAATATTACATATTTTTTCTATGTGGAAAGAGTTAATTTTTACAGGATTTATGTTTTTACAAAATTTATATAGTAATTCATGTTATTTTCATGTTTCAAAAGAATACATAAATAAGGTATTCACAAGTTTGGAATGTGACAACCAAGAAATAACTTATGTGATATGGTAGGTAAATGTTAATTAGATTTAATTTATCTTTTTCTAACATTTTATATTTTTAGTTGTTGGATGGATTGTAATATTATCCATTTATGGATAGTATATGTTATATTTTAGTATAATTTTGTTAGATTAATATATTATCTCACAATAGGTGGACTTATGCATATTTGATTTCATGTGATTACTTTTCTATTAGGACAGATGGAATGACCTATCGTACTATTTATAGATCTCATGATATTTTAACACATCAAGAATTAAAAATTCAATATCCTTTCATTATATAAAGATGAAGTTTAAATTATTCAAGGCACGAACAATGATGACATTGTACTCAACCCAACTGAGTATTTATTCTCATTTTCATCAAATTTAGGAAAATGATCTTGAAAAACAAAAAAGTTATCCAAGTATTCTCTTATCCGATAAATCACATATTCTCTAAGATCATCATTGATTTATGGATTTTTGGTTGTCAACATTTTCCAAACCATGTTCTCTATCAATATCCATGAGAACATGATGGTTAGATTTTTCTTCCTTAACAGTGTTTTCACATCCCACCAATGTTCTCCAATGTGGAAACCCCTTGAAGAGTTACATTGGGTAACCATTATTATTCTACCATTACATTTTGAAATGAAGTTTTAGTATTACTTTTCAATATGTGGGTTTCTATGAATGAAACTTTAATGCAGTAAATCTTTTATATCCCTGATGAATATTGAGGGAAATTTCATTTTAAGGGGGATATAATGTAACTCCCGGAGATTTTATGAGATATATTATATTTAATTTCATTTATTTATTGTGATTTACACTAAATATATATTTTATTTCACTATACACAACCTTGAACTAGATTTTACTGTGTGCATAACTAAACATGGATTGGGGTACACACAATTTCGAGTTCTTTTGCTAAAATTCATTTCACGTAACACTAAGTATAGATTATTTTAAATGTATAAATGAAAAATGTTTGGAATATTTCATATATAACACCAAAGGAATCACTCACCAAATGCAACATTGAGATATCTTGCATTACATACATGAGCGACCATCCTTGATAGCTTGTGTTGTACGCAATACAGAGTTTCACTAAACAATGATATATTATTAAAATATTATTATTTACTGGGATATAAACAAACCTTTATAAATAGTATTAACAAAATTTTGAATTTTATATAACACTAAAATTTATCATATGTATTTTCTAGACTTGATATAAGAAAAAATTCAATTTTTCAAATAAAAGAATTATTTTTTAGAAATGGTGTTTTGCCACCATATGATGGGGCACACATATTAAATATATTTTTAACACATTTATATATTATAGTTGAAATAATAAACAAAGAGGGAAATAAAAATGTATGTTAGTTGAATTTGTTGTATTTTTCTAGTTAATATCATATTTTAATGAATAATGAAAAATACTGTATTTTCATTCAAAACTACTTTTTCATCTAAATTATTTATAATGTTACATTATCATTTTAAATTTTTTAGTGATTAATTGGATTATTCTGTTATAATTTAAGTATATTTTTTAATTGGATGTAATTTTATTTTTAATTGGATTTGAACACGTCAATATTTTGATAGTTTTGACTTTTTAAAAACAAACTTTCTTGTTTTGGCCATGGAAATTAATATTAAATAATTTTCATCCAATTGTGTGTTTTGAATTTATAAAAATGGATTCTATATTTGGAATAATAACTTACATATTTTTTACATATTTACCTTTTATTTTTGGACGTTATAAATAGTAACTTCTATAATTATTTTTATTTAAAATGGTTAAAAGGCAACATAGGTGAATAAGGGTAAAAAATCATATTATAATAATAAAAAACAACAGTAACACGTGTCTTATCTCTATTTTATGAGTCACGGGAGGCGAAAAATAATTTTGGCTGTCATTTTGGAATTGTAGAACAACTTTTTTGTGAAAATGACATTTTATAATAAATAATTTAAATTAAAGGGAACTATAACATAACCATGTATTAGTCTAGAAAAAAGTTTATTTTTCTTTATATAAATGATAGCTTAGACAATAAATAGAAATTATAAGGTTAAAAATATTTATGATACATTGGTATTTTGTTAATTATTTTTAGAAATTATATAAATAAATTTATATTTGCGACAATGATGATGCAGTGATTACCTTCTTAAAGAAATATTTAAATAAGTGATATTATATATATTAAAATAAATATAACATTAATAATTTGACACCATAAATGAATTTTTCGGATTGATTTTACATGTGAGGGATGATTTTCTGAAGAATGAAGTTTTTATGACTATAACAAAAATCAATAACTAATTAGTGTCAAAGTAGATATTAATGAGTTTCTAAAAAAATATTGTAGTTTTGAATGATATAATCTTCCTAAAAATTTAAGATTATGACAAATGCATTATAAAATGTTTAAAATGTCATTAATTATCTAAATTCGGTTATCTTGAAATTTTATAGGAACTATAGTAATTATATATTATGAAAATACCAAAAGACATGTTACGATTTAATGTTTTTAACTAAGGGTTGAAGCTAAAATATAAGGTTATGTTTGTGACTGAAATCTGCCTAAAACAATTTTTTGAGAGTTTTGAGACCCATAATCATATTATGATTGAAAAATTCGTTGTGGGCTATTAGAAACCAAAAATCATTTTATAATAAATTTATATTTAAATACTTTCCAAAAGTGCCCCTTGCCTTTACTATAAAAGGAACATATAATTCTCTTTTAATCACACCTCCAAGGACCATTGGCCCCAAAAACCCAAACTAAATCTTCTCAAAACATCCATCAATTTATCTTAGAGTAAACATATTGGGAATAAAGCTATCCTAGGGAGACCAATTGTGTATTAATTAAAAGAAGATACTAAAAAACAGGAAATTGTTGTATCACCTCGTTCCTAATTACATTATTCTTCTACTTCAATTTCTTATGTTGTTATCATAAAAATGTAATAAATCTAATATATCATACATTTATTTATTTTATTATAATTATGGTACAACCTTATACCTACTTTTATTCATCCTATAAATAGTAGTATCATCATGCGTGTGTACGTAGGGCTTACTGCCTTGACAACGTTGTGTAATTTTTTATTTAACAATACTTAAATTTTATAGGTATAATGATGAGTATAATGGATATTAATAATGAATATAAAATTATAATTACTCGTTAAAATTAATATACCCTGAAATTATATACCATTTAACCATTAAGTGAATGATTTTGTTATTCGTGCGTACATACGACCTACTGTCTCCCTGACATGTTAAGATTAATTCTACACATTAACAATTGAAGAATGATTATAATGTATATATATTAAATTATAATGAAATATATAACCTAATAATGGTATTATATTTATGTATATATATATATATCTTTCATTTACATTCCCCCACTCAATTCAATAAGGAAACAGAAACAATGTTCATGCGTACATAAGGCCTACCGTCTCCATGAATGCTATATTTCATTTCATTTTTCTATCTGTTATATATTATTAAATAATAAATATTTATGACATATAAATCATGTTTTTCATTTTGAAATTATCTAGATCTTGATCTTTGTAATAATATCAAGAATAACAAGTCAAAACTCGTATGATAAATAAAACTATTATTACCCAAAATATAGCTTTTACATGGAATTGATAAATAAACAAGTAATATAAAGTAATAAGTGTATCATATATGATAAAATATATATTATTATGGTTCTCTTACAAGGTATAAATATGTTTAGACACACTATATAGGCGTTTCAGACACACGTGAATGAAATCAGACCTAATGTAAGGGATTATTTGGTCTCACATTCATTTCTGGGCGGAATATGCCTTATACACCACCATTTATTTTCTACATTGTTTATGCTTCCCATGATTGTTTTATTATTTTTATTATGAAGGCTATGATATTCAAATATTTATATAAAATTCTTTATTTTATGAGGCATATGATTCGAATGATTATAATAGGTAAGGGAAAGTTTTTCAATCTCATTTTTATTCGAGATTGTTTATTCATAATTATATATTGGGGTATATTTATCATCGACATTGATGTTTCCTGAATAGATGTTATAAAATATTATTTATATCCTAATAAAAATTATAAGAACTATTTTACCCATTGATGAATTTTTATTAAGTAGTATGAAATTAATCTTTTGTCGTTATTCGATTTGAGGTACTTTTTGATTTCTCCTACAAATGTTTGAGGAGAATGTTTTTTAACATAAATAGAAGGAATGATTTTTTATGGTTTCATGACACCTTATTTCCATGAATCTAACTAAACGCTATTTCATATTTATTTTCAACTAAATTAACTTATTTTAAAATTTTGTTTCATTTTGAGAAAATAAAATGTTTTTGAAGAAGAAACGATATATTCCTCAAGAATTAAGGGCATGCATTTTAGAAAAATTATTTCCCATCAATGATGATGATCTATAAATAGGGTTATGTTTCTATCCCTATTATTACTTTTATTTTATTTTGTTAGTTATTGAATGATATTTTATGATGGAATGATGTTTAAGAAACCCATTTTATTTCTTGGGTTATGCTTTGATGAATAATTTATAATTTTTTGTGGAACATGTAAGAATGATTTCATTATCACATTGGTGGGCCATATACCTCCCTCTATTTAATTTCAAGAAAAATTATACAACATGAGATAGTCATGACTAGAAAAACATGTTAATATAGTTCAGTAATACAGGGTTGGAATGACATGTAAATCAATTTCAGTAATACAAGGCTAGAATGGAATGTAAACCCGGTTCAGTAATGGACTTTTTACACTATGATGGTCTTATTTATAAAGCCTTGGATAATATGGAAATTATACCATGTGCATATTTGTTTTCAAAAATTCCATGTTTTATTCCAATTCTATTATATCATTGTTAATTTTCCTGTTTCATCTATGCCTTCCGTACTTCCAATATATATTTCCTGACTCGTGATTTTGATATTTAAACATTATGATCATGTTTTAACATTATTATGTTTACGGTCAGTTTAATTTTATCAATTTTAACCCTTACTTATAATTTTATATCACCCTTTCCCATTTTTATTTTCCCTAGGATATAAATAATTTTTTTAGGTAGGAAAAAAAGGAGAAGATATTTATGGGAGATGTGGAAGATATTTCACCATGTAAGAAGATTATGTTACATGTTTCCAAATACACTAAACTAATACTATATTGGGATATTTGTTTGTGTCATTTATTAAATTTTAAAAAAAGTAATTTTACATCCATGTACATCATGATTGGTTTAATTAGATGGTATCTGAGTAGTGGTTTAGTTATCCATTGGAAACTAGGATGCGAAAACATTAGTATGATCGCTTGAGATATTTTTGAGGTATGTATTAGTTTGTCCCTAATGGTATGTATAAGATTGTTTATAGTCCTAGAATTATGTTAAAAATACTGAATAACCTAGGATTAAACCTAAACTTTTAGAGTTTGAATAAACTCCCCCTTAAGTATGTTGTTTTCCATGTATGATTTTTCTTCCCACGCTATTATTTTTGGGTTTTAGACATTGAATGGAACCCAATGAAAACTAATTAATGATGGACGTGATGGGAAATGAAATTATTTTCCTCTTGAATAGCCAAATTTTATTGAGAGATCGAATAAATAATCATGTTTCTATGAGCAAAAATCCTTTTAGGCTTCCAAATTTCAAAAGGTGGGAACAATGTTCTCTTGAATCATTATTTAGTGAATATCCACCTTTTATTAGAGGAATAACCAATCCATTTGTTGGATGGAAATGAATTTTTAATGATAAAAAGAAAATTTTAATTATTTGTTGTTTAGGTTGTGGAATAGTTATGTTGGGAATATAGTTCTTGGAAGGTTATACGAATATGTGGTGTAATTTATCATGAATATGAGGCAACAAGATAAAATTGACTACATGGACTATTATGAGTTAAAGAATATATTTTGTAGTATGTACCTCCCTCGTATTCTTCTTAAAAAAAGGGTGATCATAGTTTCTCATATATTTCATGTTTATGATAATAAATGTAGAAAATAATTCAAAGGAAACAATAAAAATTATGGAGAAAAAGGATTATATTTTCTTTATACTCAATGTGTGGAAGGGAACATTGAAGAAACTGACTTAAGGGGATAGATAAATTTTTTTTCTGTGGAAAAGATGGTAATTCAGTGTTTTACTACCAATGTAATGCGAATAAAAACAATGCTCCAGAGATTACACCTCCAACAAATAACGGTTACAAGTGTATGTAAATGGGGAATTATGTTAACCAATTAACTAATCCAATAGTTAAGGGTGATTGTCGATGCCAAAAAACTCTTATGTCCAAAGACAAAGGAAAATCACATTCAATCACTATTGGTGATGTTGAGTATGAAAATGAAGTGCTGGAATAATTATGTGTTTTTGTAATTAGATTCAAAAATAGTGTTGTAGAATATCTTTTATAGAATTACAGAATTCAATAATATCAATGTGTTGCTCCATTGTGGTATTCCGTATATATATATGGTATTAGTACCCATGAATAGTGAATGAAATATTTATGGAAAGGACATGATATTATCATAATGAATGGTTAATGAGATAATGATATGTTTGATAGTATTAATGACCTCATGACATATATAATGACAATGAGATATTATGGTTTGAGTATATATAATATATGGTATTTTTGGTGTCTGGAATGAGTTAATTTGGACAGAATTCAGGTTTTTACTAAGGTTCTACAATAATACATTTTATTATAATGTTTCAACCGAATAAATGAATAAGGCATTCACATGTTCGGAATGTCGTGACCAAGAAATACCTTATGATATATGAGAGATGAATTCAATGTCAATTTATTTCACCTCTTTTTGAATTTTTTTTAATTTCAGTTTTTGGAAGGATTGTAATGTTATCCATTTATGGATTGTATAAGTTATATTATGGTTGATTTATTTTAGATTAATGTATTATATAAATATATTTGGGCTTATTCAAATTTGATGACATGTGAAAATGTTTTGGCTGAGACAGATGGAATGACCTATAATTCTATTTATGGATTACATGATCTGAAAACACTTCAAGAATGAAAAATTCATCATTATTACATTAAATTAGAGAAGAAGTATAAACTATTCAATTGACAAACCACATTGAGATTGTACTTAAATAAATAAAGAATTTATTCTCATGTTCTTCAACATTAGGAAAATATCTTGAAAACCAAATATTTTATCCAAGTATCCTCTTATGCGATTAATAACATGATCCCATACATCATCGTAGATTTATGACTTTCTGGTTGTTAACATTCTAAACACATTTTTCTCTATCACTATCCCTCAGATCAGGATGGATGGATTTTTCATCTATATCTAGGTTTTTACATCCCACATATGTTCTCCTACGTGGAAACCAAGGAATATGTTACTTTCGGTAACCATATGTTTATAAATTTCCTTTTTAAAATGAAGTTTTAGTATTTTTTTATGTGGGTTTCTATGAAGGAAACACTCAGGTAGTAAACATTTTATATCCCCATTTAATATTGATGGGAAAAATAATTTTAAGGGGGTATAATGTAATACCACGAGATTTTATGAGATTGAATGTATTTAATTTCAGTGATACTTGTGTTGTATTCTACATAATGATTATCTTACACTATAAAAACATCATATTAGATTGTAGTATACTCAACACTATACATGTCTTATGTTCCAAACAAATTCACATTCTTTTGATAAAATTCCATTCACACAACACTGATGTAACGTCCCTGTTCTGGTTTCCACCCAGAGGTGCCCCGTACCCGGTTCGTCAAATGGCCTCAAGCACATTTCCCCGAATGCTAGAGGTTGTCGACTAGTAGCGAGGGACTTGGGTTTGATAGTGGGGAAAGTATTCCATCCTTGACAGAGTACACAGTGTATGTAAACAAATACATACAAGAGCGTAAGCAGTAATAATGACATACATTAGTAGCATCAGAAAACCGAAAGTATAAAATGGAGAACATATATAAAATGATGCATGATACACATGTCTTGGAAAACAGACAAGAGAGTGAAAATGCTGGAATAAAACAGTGCAAAACCAAATTGAAAAAGAAAGCAGATAAACTCCTCAGCATTTCAAGCCATAGCTTGGTCACATGCTCTCCAGCTCCACAACAAATCAAGTACCTGAAGTAGAAGGGAGCTTGCCCTTATATATACCTGCAACAATATAATATGTTTGGGCCCAAAAGAATGGCCCAAATAGGGTGTGAGACTAAATCCCAGAAGGAAACCACCCAATGATCTGTTCCAAATAGTCAGTGAATATATAGCAAGTAAAAGTACAGAATGTAGTAAATAAGAAAGTGCTCAGAAGTACACAATACATAATTCAATATCATGCAACAATGAAACAAACTGCTAAACCTCAAATAGGTAACCCTCTGGGAAATACTCACAACCATCCCCTCTAGTCCTACCTAAGACGTAAAAACAACCCTCTGGGTAGTACACTCAGCCTAACCCCTCTGGTTCAGTCATAAGAATATAATAAGACTCTCGGGGGAAGTGAAAGACTCTCTAAGGATGATCACACGATAATTCCACATATAGTATAAGGTAGTCAAGGGCTCTCTGAGGTTGCTCAGACATCAATTCCCATTAATTCCCCATCGTCTAGGACTCTCCGAGGAAGCTCACTCGGTCAATTCCACTAGAATCCCAGGTCGCACAATTCAAACAAAGACTCTATAAGGAAGCATACGTGGTCAATCCCCTTATAGTATAAAGTAATTAGTGGATCTCGGAGGAAGATCACTTAGTCCATTCCCCTTATACCCACAAGTGGTTATAGGCTCTCTTAGGATGCTAACTCGGTCAATCCCCCTTATAGCTTAAAGTGATCAAAGACTCTCTGAGGAAGATCACCCAGTCAATTCCCCTTATAGTCTACTACACCAGCTTCTCACGACCTTGTGTAGGTCAACGAGCATAGTAGTGTAATATAGCCAATGTAAAACTATATAACAACTTTGCTAAATAGTCTAAAACATAACAAGAATGTCTGAATACATGTCTCCATCCTATATCAATAGGCATGGAAAACATGCAACACAACCAAATTGGCTAAACAGGACCAAGCGGTCGTAAATATAACATGCATGGAAAAAACATCCAAATCATAGAAATTTACCCTATTCATATCCAAATTACTTCTAGACAATCATCCAATCATGGAAGGTATATGACATGGATAAAACGGTAAACAGGAAATACCCCGTTTGAGGGTATTGGTGGAATTTTCACATAATACTCAAAGACTACAAACGTAAAGGCACAAACCATCTACCACGGGTTTAGGATATCTCTATACGTGAACCTCGAGGCTTGAATATTTTTATAAAATCGTAGATCTTTGAAAACATATAAAATGTTCAACCCACGATAACTTTGAAAAGAAGAGGAATCATGAAATGATGATCCAACAGAAGAGAGAACTCACCGATGTGATTCTAACTCAACCAACAATGTTTGATTCGGGTGAAGGACATAGGCTCTGGGGCTCGTCAAGGATCCAAGATCGTACAAGGATATTTTTCAATTGAGACATAAAATAAGACCATTCTGGTGATTAGACGCGACCCCAGTGTGTTTAATGAAAAAAAAAATAAAGTACATGGCATGTACTTTCTGTTTCCATACTCTGCTTTATGTGGGCTCCAAGTCACTCCCACATGGCAGTGTGTGTGGCTAATACATAGCCAGAACTTGGCCTCCTGTGGAAAGGTAGTACACGATGTGTAATCATATGGTACACAGCCTGTACATAGAAAATTTATTGAATTTCCTCATTTCTCCAAAAACGACTAGAAAAGGAAAAACATACATGAAATGAAGATCCGAGATCTTACAATTGATAATATATTTTTTCAATGTATAAAATAACTATGTTTGGATTACGTTATAAGTAACACCATAAGAATATTTCACTAAATGAAACACTGAATTTTCTTGCATTACACACAAAGGAAACCTTCCTTGATTGCTTGTGTTGTATGTAATATCGAGTTTCACTAAAAAATGATATATTATTAAAATATTATTTTTAATGGGATATAAAGTTGCAGTTAAAAATAGTATTATCCTAATTTTGAATTATATATCATAATAAAATTCAACTTTTATAATTTCTTAATATGATATAATAACAAATTCAATTTATCAGATAAAAGAAGTATTTTTCAAAATTGAAGTTATGCCGCCTATTAATGGAATACCCATTTTAATCTAGTTATTTACAATTTTATATATTATATTCTAAAAAATAAACTTCATCATTGGATTTGTGACATAAAAATTTACTTTGGTTGATATTTTGGTATTTTTTGGATAAAAATCATATTTTAATAAATAGTGAAAAATAATGCATTTTAATCCCAAACTACCTTTTCATATAATTTATTTATATTCATAGATTACCCTTTTAATTGGTTATAATGTTTAACTGGATTATGTTTTATCAATTAATACATTATTAGTAATTAGAAGAAATTTCTCATTTAAATTGGACATAAACACATGTCAATCTTTTGATAGTTTTTACTTCTTAAAAACCCTTTTTCTGGTTATGGCAACAACAAATAATTTTAAATTAATTTCATCCAATTATATGTTTTGAATTTATAAAAATGGATTCTTTATTACGAATCATAAATTCCAAATTTTTTAATTATGTACATTTTATATTTGGAAATTATAAATAGTAATTTCAATAATTATTTTTATCTACCATGATTAAAGGGTAAATCAGGTAAATAATGGAAACAATTTAAAATTATAATATTTTAAAACAACCTTATAATAAGTCCTGATCATATTATATGAGTCATGGTCAACAAAAAAAAATCCATAGGCAGACATTGGGGCATTTTAGAACCAGTTTGGTGTGAAAATGACACGTTATAATAATTAATTTAATGTAACGAGAAATATAACATAAACCTGAATATTTTTACTAAAACAATTTTACTTTGTTTTATATAAATTATTCCATAGAATCTTAATAGGTATTAAATATAAATAATAGTTACTATATTATGGTATTTTATTTATAATTTTTATACATTAAATAAATAAATTTATTTATTACACAATGATGATGGAATGATTACCTTATTAAAGAAATATTAATACAACTGATATTATAAATTTTAAAATAGATTTAACATGAAATTTTTGATGCCATTAATAGATTTTTGGGATTTAATTTACATGTTAGGGATTACTTAATGCCTTTGGTTTTAAAGAATAATTTTTTATGACTTTAACTAAAATCAATTACTAAATTGTGCCAAAATAGACATTAATAGGTTGTTAAAAGATATACTATTTTATTAGATGATAAAATAGTCCTAAAAATATACGAGTTGTAAAATATGACATAGATAATGTACAAAATGTCATCAATAATACACTTAAGGTACTCTTGTAATTTTTTAGTAACTATGGTAACAATATATTATGAATATACAAGAAGACATGGTAAGAGTTAATGTTTTTAACTACGGGTTAATGCTAAAAGATAATATTAATTTTGTTCCCTAAATATTCCTAGTCCCTATTTACTGAGCATATTTAGACCCATAATCATCTTATATTTGATATAAATGACTTTGGTATGATTAAAGACCGAAACAAAATTTATAATAAATTAATATTTAAATCGTTTCCTAAAGTACCCCCAGCTGTCCTATAAAAGGGAATTTCTCCTCTTTTATTCACTCCTCGAATGATCTTTGGCTCAGACAAAGTGGCCCAAATCTCCACAAAAAATCCATAAATTCACCCTAGAGGCCATATTATCAGTATAAATTTATCATTGTTAGACCTTTATTGAAAATCAAAGGGTGATACTTTTGAATGAGGTAATTGTTTTATCACCTCATTCAAAATTTATTTCTTCTTCTACATCTTATACTTTTTTTATTAATAAAGTAATAAATCAAATATTTATACATTCTGAGATATTATTATAATTATGGTTAAACCATATACCTCCTTCTATCCATCCCTCAAACAATAGTAACATCATGTGTCAGTACGTTTGACTTACCGTCTCCACACCATGGTGTATATTTTTATTCAACAATAATTTAATTGGATGAGTATAATAATGGTATAATGGATTTAAATAATGAATATAACATAATAACAATTTTTTATAACTGATATACAATCCAATTCAATCCCATTAACCATTAAGTGAATTATATCGTCGCTCATTCGTACGTACGTCCAACCGTCTCCACAACACGATGAGATTTATTCTCCACATTAAGCATTAAAAATGATCATAAACTTTAAATAATAAATAATCATGAAATATATAACATAATAATTATATTATATTTATGTTTATATATATTTCATTTACTTTCTTCCATTCAATTCAATAATGAAGCAGAAACAATGTTCATGCCTATGTGCGTCCTACTATCTTCAGGAATGATGTATTCCATTTCATTTATTTATCTATTATTTATATTTATATACTAAATATTTATGATATATAAATAAATTTTTACATTCTAGAAGTAATTAAATCACGATCTATGTAATAAGATCTAGAATAACAAGTAAAAACACATATGATAAATAAAACCATTATTACCCAAAACGAAGCATTGACATGGAATTGATAAATAAATGGGTTATATAAATCCATAAGTGAATAATATATGATATCATATATATTATTATGGTTTTTTAAAATTTAACAATATATTTAAACCCACTATATAGTATTTTGAGACACAAATGGAAGAAATCACACCGAAGGTAAGGGATTATATAGTTTCACTTTTATTTCTATGGGACATATGACTTATACACCACCTATTTATTTTGTGTGGTTTTTATGAATCCCATGATTATTTTATGATTCTTATTATCAAGGTTATTAAATTTTCATATGAATATAATATTAATTATTTTATTAGGCATATGATTTGACTGATTATAATAGGTAAGGTATACTTTTTCAATCTCATTATTATCTGAGGTTGTTTAATCATAAGAATATACTGGGCTATATTAATCATCCGCTTAATTTTTTCCAAAATACATATTCTAAAATATTATTTCTCTCCTCCTAAAATGGTAAAAAGTAAATTCTACCCATTGGTGAATTTTTATTAATTAATATGAATGCAATATTTTTTCATTACGTGATTAGAGTTACTTTTTGACTTTTCTGGAAAATGTACAAGGTGAATGTGTTTTTAACATATATGGAATGAATTGATTTTTACAGTTTCATGAAACCTTATTTACATGAATCTTATATTACATGATTTTATGCTTTTATTTCAACTAAATTAATTTCTTTTAAAATTTCTCTACATTTTTTGAAAAGAAAATGTTTTCGAATAAGAAAGGAGATTTCCCTCAGGAATTAATTTCGAGTGTTTTTTCAAAATTATTTTCCATAATAGGTGACTCTATTTAAACATGGTTATGTTTCTATCCATATTATTACTAATATATTATTGTGTTAATGTTTTATTGATATTTATTGCTCGAATGATGTTTTATGAAATCCATTTTATTCCATGGGTTATGCTATGATGAATGATATTTTTGTGACACATGTAAGAATGATTTCATTAAGATATGGGTGGCACCTATATAAACCTAAAATGCATTGGGTAAAGATTTATCTCTCATGAGATAGTCATTCATGGAAAAAATGTTAATCTAGTTCAATAATACATGGCTATAAAGACAAGAAAATCTAGTTTAGTAATTTGTGGCTGGAACAGCATGTAAACCCTATTCAATAATGTGGTCTATTAGCTATGATGGCCATGCATGTAATGCCTCGAATACTATGGAAATAATATTATCTACTTATTTTTTCCAAAATTCCATGATTTATGTCAATGCTATTTTATCATTGATAATGTTTTTAATGACCCAAACTTTTGTTAATGAAAATCCCTCTTGATATAATAAAATGTCTTAATATGTGAAATTGTTATACAACAAATGCACTTATTTTGTTTTATGTTTTTGGATTTTAAATTACCATTATGAATTGTGACTGTTGATAATATAGCCATTGAAAAATGATCATATGATTATAATAAATATAGGGCGTTAACAAATCCAATTTACACAGATAAAGGAAGCGATGGTGTCAGCTAGTAGAATTTCCCCGTATGAACCCCATTTTTCAGAGCATTAAAAGAAGGTGGCATCATTGGGAATCTCCCTTGACTAAGTTCAAACCAATCATGGACAATTTAGGCTTGAGCAGAACTGCATATGGGAAAAGTGGATGTTGATAGAGATTACCACCCAATAGATGTTATCCGACCCACCCCAAGAGTATTTCACAATCACACACCTCACCCATTTTTCATATACGGGTGTTTTAAGAGGTTATTTAACAAGACCTAGTACTATGGTTATGTAAATTATTTTATTATATAATAATTAATATATTATTGTTACCTTGTATATATTTTTTAATGCACAAAGAGTATTTTAAGTTAATGTTCAACAAATAAATCTATTTTGATGAATTAATGTATTTTTTAATTAAATAATACGTTTATAAAATATTATTATTATTATTAAATTAATTTTTATTAAATATAATTTATATTATAATTTTATGAATGCAGTTATAATTTTTATTAAGGTTTGAAAGCCATTATCGTCAATACCCATGAATTTTTGATAAATGTCGGTTTTTATTTTAAAAGTTAAATTTGACATATTTAGAATATTATTTAGATACAATTAGTATTATTTATGGAATCAGGACGTCAGAATTATCCAACAATGAATTTTTCATAATTTTTTGTGACAGTCAAATGTTTTGGTAAAAATTAAATACCGTTTAAAAATATAATGTGTTTCATGACATCATAATGTCCAAATAGTGATGTAACAAAACAATATAAACTTTATGTTCAGACCATATATGTTTTACTATTAAAATAATTTTATTTTGGGTTTGTTTGATTTATTTTACAAATCTTTAGTGGACCCTTCAAGACTTATTAATCAATTTGTCTTTTAAATTTTTTTTCGTTGGGAGTGTGACTCAGATCGACATAAGCAACCCCATTATTATAAGAAGTTCGGACTTTGGCATTATAATATATTTTTTTCCAATTCCCTTATCCAAAAAATCATGGGCAAAAACCACGGTCAGGTTTTTGATTTGGATTAGTATAATGTGAGATGTCCCAAACTGAAATAATAATGAATTCCCTCACCTTTCCTATATAAACCCTCTCTTTCTCCCACTTCCTCCTCTCTCAAAGCCTTTGGAGTTCGTCCAACCTCTTCCCTCCTCTCTATATAATCCTCCCAAGGTGCCCCATGCTCCCATAAATCCTCTCTCAATCCTCTCTCAAGCCTTTGGATCAACACTTCCAAGTAAGGGTTTTTCTTCCTTTCTTATTTTTGTCCAATATTCTTTAAACTATTATTCCATTTTAATTTAAATTATAAATGTTGGAGTTTATCATAGAACCTCCTCCATAAATCCCTATTTATTTTTGAATGATGGGATACCACTTTCACTCTCATTAAATTCCTCCCATGTACACCTGTTACTATGCTGAAATTCCTAATGAAATTTCTCTCTCCTCATATTCATTCAAGAAATTCTTTTGTATCATGAATCTAAATTCAATTTAATTTGTTTGAACATGTATATATGTGACCCCATTACTTTACATGTCATTTAAATATTATGAGAAACCCATTTCTGTCTCATCAACCAGTTTTATGAGTTCTTATGTCACTCAGTTATGCTACTGAAATTGCACAGTGTTTTTCCAAACCAAAGTTATTGTGCAGTGAATATAATGCCTATTTCTATATCAAGGGTATTCACCTTTATTAACCTTTACATATTGTTTAAAGAGTTTCACGTATTTATTCCACATTTATTTATTATGGAAAAAATGATTATGTTGAATAATTTAATGTTTTATGATCCATATGGACCACTAATGCATGAAATGAAATGTTTAAGAAGGGTGTGCCCTGATTGCACTCCAATATATTGGGTATGTATAGTATCATGATAAGTCATGTGAAATGGGTGTTTAATCATGCTAATTCTAGTGCAATGGGGTTTTACTCATGCTTCATGTGAAATGAGGTTTTACTCATGCTTCATATGCAATGAGACTTGGCTCATGCTAATTCCATGTTAAGTTTTGTTTCCAAATTTCCCTATTATGATTATCATGATTTATCATGCCATTATGTTTATGATTCTATTGTTCTCTATTTATATTCCTATTGTCTAACATGTATTTTATTCCTCATGTTATTCCATGATTATTCCCTAACTGGGCTTTATAGCTCAACCTTTTTTTATGCCTGTCCTTAGGTATTCTCATGCAATGCTAAGTACGAGGGAATATAGTGGTCATGTAAAGGATGTTTTCAATAAAGATGTTTTATTTCATGTTTTAAGTTGTTATGTAATTATCCTTAGCCCCAAATACACTATACCTATCTATATTCTTTATTGTATCAAGTGAAGTTTAGGTAATAAATTATGTTTAATTATGTAATAAAAATCATGGTTGTCTTAGTTGGTATCAGAGGATAGGTTTAGTTATTTTTGGGATTAGTATTAGAAAACCCTTGTAAATCCTTAGAGACAAGATTAAGTATTATAAAAGCATCCCTATGTTTTGGTGAATATTGAGTAAGTTGTTTATCATGGACATATATCTATCTGGATACAAGCATGTAGAGGCTGTCATGGCATAGATGTATCCTAGGGGTAAAACCAAAAAACATAACTTTGTGCTCGACTCGAATGGGAACTTGTTCACAACAATGGGCCTTGAATCACACTCGGTTATGACACTCATGGGGGACATGTTTTATTGAATTTTCAATATTTGTATGGACCATTATTAGGGGACAAAAAAATGCCCTATGATTACATGTTAGAATGTAGATCATGGATAACATAGACTGAATCCAATAGATTCATATTTTAAAGAAATAAAAGTTATTTATAAGTAATCAGTTTTGTACTTAGATTACCCATTATGTGTTACCCAAAACATTCCTTTTATTCCAACCAATGGCCGGAAATAGGTGGAATTGGGATAACAACTGATGTGAAGATCAATGTGATGACTATACTAATGAGATGCCAAATCCAATGGGAGCAGGAATCAAAAACTTTGTCACGATTCTCTCTGATCTAATTCAATATTTAAATAGAAACATGGTTCAAGAGAAAATTTAACCCCCCCCCCCCATGAAAGAACAATTCTCTATCGAGACCTCCATGATACAAAGGCCTCCTACTGTTAATGGATCATCTGATCCCTCAATTACTGAACAATGGATCAACTCAATTGAAAATATATTCTCTATCATTAAATGTTCTAAACAAGAGAAGTTTCTCCTGGATTCTTATCATATGAAGGGTGATGATGATCAGTGGTGGAATCTGAAAAAAAACGAAACCTGAGGAAGATATCGAGGCATTGGAATGGAAGGATTTCTAGAAGATGTTTTTCGATATATATTTTCCGTGCACCCTCCGGCTTAAGATGGAAAGGGACTTCCTTGACCACAATTTGAAAGAAAATGAATCTATCTTAGAGTGTGAGGAAAAATTCCCAATTCAGGAAAAATACACCTCAGAATTTGTCGTTAGCCACAAATACAAGGTTGACCACATCTTTGGAGGGCTGAAACCTAGCCTGTGGAAAGCATTGGAAATCCGTGACTTCGACAGCTATGAAGAAATTGTCTGATGTGCCCTCATGGTCGAAATGGAGTTCATAGAATCTCAGGGGTATCATGGGGATAAGTAGCATTAGGTGGAATTAAATGATTTCTATTTTATGGATAAATCCAACGGTTCTAAGAAGATCCCACACCCCACTTTCTAAAGGTGCGGAAAGAAGCACCCCGAAAATTTCCTGAAGGGATGAGGAAATGAATTATGTGTGGAAGAGAAGGGAACCTAGCTATTAACTATCGAAAATAAATACCTATGGTTGAGACATAGGAGTGGAACACTCCGTTTGAACCTCAAAGAATGGTTCATTGCTACAACTGCAAATAGAAAGGGCATATAGAAAATATGCGCCCTAAGACAATGGTTTTCGGAGGCAACCAACCACCACCAAGGCAGCAAGGGAGATCTTTTTCAATCACTACTGCTGAAGTGAACCCCGACAACGAAGTGGTGATAGGAACTCTTGTTATTCATTCAATAATAGAAAATTTACTTTCTGATTTAGGTTCTACACATTCTTTTATATCTCAAAAGTTTATTAGAACAATACCAGCCCCACTTCAAATTATGGAAGTGAAGATGTCAGTGAGTACTATCAATGGGGAAGTCCTTGCATCCAATGAATATAACTCCTCCCCTATCATAATATGGGGATTGAAATTCTCAGAGAACCACTTCATACTCCCTCTGTTGAAAGTTAATGCAATTATTGGCATGTACTATCTTTCCTTATATAGAGCCAACGTAAATTAACATAAGAGGGAAATCACTCTCCATGTGGATAATCGTCCTCTGATTCTATTCATGTGCAAGAAGGAAGATTAATTTTCTTTAGCTCCATTATCTCATGCATGGATATTACTGTACTATGAGCACACGTATCTGGATCAGATGATTGATTCCATGGAAGCAATCATCCTTGATGAAACACTTATTTTGAGGGAATTAACTGAAGTGTTTCCCAAGGAATTTCATGGTCTTCCTCCTAGAAGAGATGTTGAATTCTCAATAGATCGTAAACCTGGGGCATTTCCAATATCCAAGAATCCATATATAATTACTATTGTGGAGCTTGAGGATCTGAGGAAACAACTATAGGAGAATATAGATAAAGGGTTTATACGGCCAAGTGCTTCACCATGGGGTGTACCAGTCATCTTCATCAAAAAGAAGGATGGGTCAATGTGCATTTGCATCGATTATTGTGAGCTCAACAAAATCATTATAAAGAAAAAGTATCCTCTCCCACTAATTGATGACTTGTTCGATCAGCTACGTGGAGTACAATAACTCTCCAAGGTGGATTTGTGTTTTTGAAATTATCATGTAAGGGTGAAGAAGGAAGATATCCCCAAGACTGATTTTCATACAGGATACGGGCACTATGAATTCATAGTAATGCCTTTCGGACTCAATAATTCTCCAGAAAACTTCATGGACTTGACGAATAGATTATTTAGAGATTACCTCGAAATATTTATCGTAGTCTTTGTAGATGATATTATGATATACTCCAAAACCAAGGAGGATCATGAGGATCATATAAGAACTATACTATAGAACTTTTTGAAGGAGACAGTCCATACAGTGTACATCAAGTGTGAGTTCTGGTTGAAGGAGGTCTCATTCTAGGGCCATATTGTCACAAGAAATGGGATATATGTGGATCCCTCCAAAATAGATGTAATTGAGGGAGGGATGAGGCCAACATCGGTAATAGATATCTATAGCTTCTTTGGGTTAGTTGGATATTATCAAGGATTTGTTAGAAATTTCTCACGATTTTCCAACCCTCTTACCATGCTAACTCGGAAGGGAGTATTGTTTTCATGGAATGTTGAATGCGAAGAAAGCATCAAGCAGTTTAAAACGAGTCTTATCACTATGCTTGTGCTCACATTACCAACAAGTGGAGAACTTTTTGTGGTATTCAGTGATACTTCAAAGAAGGGCCTTGGATGTGTGTTGATGCAAAATGACAATGTCATTGCCAATGCTTCAAGCCAATTGAATGTTCATGAATAGAACTATCCATCACATGACCTCGAGTGGGATACAATGATCTTATCTTTGACAATTTGGCGGCATTACCTCATTCAGGAGAAGTGTGAAATATATGCGGACCTCAAAAGCCTCAAGTATATATTCACATACAAAAAGTTGAACATGCACCAATGAAGATGGTTAGAGATGATCAAATACTATGATTGCTCAATCCATTACCACCCTGGGAAATCGAACAAGGTGCCAAATACCCTAAGTTGAAAGGACACATCGATTCTATCATTGATGAGAATTGAAAAGGAACCAATCTTCATAGATTTGATGAAGATGGACATGGGAATAAAAAAGAAAGAAACATCATCAATCCTTTAAAAAATTATTTCTCAACCATTAATTATTGAAATGATAAAGGATTCTCAAAAGGATGATGTGGGAATTCAAAAAAATGTGGAGGAAATCGGAAAAGATAAATCCTTGGAGATTAATGTTAATGAGGAAGGAATTGTGAGATTTGGGAAAAGACTATGTGTTCCATCAAGTCTGGAGCTGAAGAAGGAACTTTTGGATGATGCATATAGTTCTAATTTCTCTATTCACCCAGGAAACATAAAGATGTATCAAGATATCTGAGAGAATTATTGGTGGGATAATATGAAGTAGGATATCACTGAATATACATCAAAGTTCCTGGTGTGTCAGTAAGTGAAGTCATAGAGGCGGAAGTCTAAGGGGATTATGAAACAATTGTATATACCAGAATGGAAATTAGAAAACTTCACCATGGACTTTGTCACCGGAATTCTGAAGACATCCAAAGTCAAAAATGAAATCTGGGTTGTTGTGAATCATCTTACAAAGGCTCCACACATCATTACAATTAAAGAGGATTTCTCATTGGGTCAACTGGCACAGATATATATCAGGGAAGTGGTAAAGCTGCATGGTGTACCACTATTTATTATTTCTGATTGACATCCAAGATTCACCTATACGTCTTGGATCAGTATTCAATATGATTTGAATACTGAACTGAACTTCAGTATGGCCTATCATAATCAAACTGATGGCCAATCCAAGTGGACTATCCAAAAACTTGAGGACATGTGGAGAGCATGCTCAATAAAATATAAAGGAGGATGGGATCAACATATTCCTCTGGTTTAGTTATCTTATAATAATAGTTTCCACTCGAGCATCCAAATTTCACAATATGAAGCCATATATGGGAAAAAGTGGAGAACACTGGCGTGTTGGGATGATGTTAGTTATCGTAAGCTTCTTGGACTATAATTGGTCAACGAAATGGTGGAGAAGGTGAAACCCATTTAGTAGCATATCAAGGCATCCTAGAGTCGATAGAAGAGTTATCCAGATAACCATCGATGAGACCTTGAGTTTAAAGTTGGAGACATGGTATTTATACGAATATCTCTATGGACGAAGGTCATGAGGTTTAGAAAGAAAGGGAAGTTTAGTCCAAGGTACATCAGCCCCTTCGAGATTCTTGATCGTGCCGGGGTTGCGGCCTATCTAATAGAACTTCCACCTACCATGAAAAAAGTAAATGATTTATTTCATGTACTCTTCTTATGTAAGTACATACTAGACCCTTCACATGTACTCTCTTCAGAGGTGGTATTGTTCGAGGATGATTCTTCATATGAGGAGAAACCAGTGAAGATCGTAGATCGTAGATAAAATGTTTTCTGAAATAAGACAATTACCCTCGTCAAGGTGTTGTGAAAAAAGAACAAGTTTGAATAAGTGACGTGGGAATTGGAAGAAATGACGAAGCAGAGTTACCCACATTTGTGTTAGTGTGAGAAACTGAAATTTCGAGGGTGAAATTTCTTAAGGGGGGGAGATTGTAATGACCCAAACATTTGTAATTGAAAATCTCTCTTGTTATAATTAAATGTCTTAATATGTGATATGGTTATAAAAAATATGCAATTATTTTTTTTATGTTTTTGGATTTTAAAATACCATTAAGTATTATGATCATTTCTAATATAGTCATTGAATAGTGATCACATGATTAGTATAAATATATGGATTTAACAAATGCAATTTACTCACATATTGGAAGCGATGGCCTTATCTAGTAGACTTGCCCCATATAATTCCCATTTTTCATATCTCAGAAAGGAGGTGGCAACATTGGGCTTCTCTCTTGACCAAGTTCAAGCCGAGCTTGAACACGTTAAGCTTGATCGGAACCGCCTATAGGAAAAGTAGCTGTTGATAGATATTTCCACTCGAGTGATGTTATCCGAGCTACCACAAGAGTCTTTCACCATCACGTGCCTCACCTTTCGGTCTTATGCAGGAGTATTAAGGGTTTATTTAACAAGACCCCAGTATAATAGTTATGTACATTATTTTTGTATATAATAATGAATATATTATTGTTACCTGGTAAATAGTTTTTAAAGAAAAAATAGTATTTTTAGTTAATGTTCAACTAAGAAATATATTTTGATGATTTAATGGATTTTTGAAATAAATAATATTTTAATAAAATATTATTATTATTAAATTAACTTATATTAAATATAAATGATCATATAATTTTATGAATGCAATTATAATTTTTATTAAGGTCTGAAAGCAATTTTTTTCAATACCCATGAATTTTCGATAAATGTCTTTTTTTAAAGTTACAATTAACATATTTATAAAATTATTTAGATAAAATGAATATTATTTATGGAATTATGACATAAAAATTATCCAATAGTGGATTTTTCATAATTTTCAGAGAGAGTCAAATTTTTGGGAAAAAATTAAATACTGTTTAAATATATAATGTGTTTTATGACATCATAATGACCCAATAGTGATGTAATAAAATACTATAAACATCATTTTCGTCCAGTATATGTGTTAAAATTAAAATAATGTGATTTTGGGTTTGTTTTATTTATTTTACAAAGATTTAGTGGACCTTTCAAGACATAATAAACAATTTGTCTCTTTAAATTGTTTTCCTTGGGAGTGTGACTCACCTGCACATAAGAAACCCCATTATTTTAACAATTTCATACTTGAGCATTATAAAATATTGTTTTAAACTTCCCTTTCCCCAAAACCATGGGCATAAATCATTGTCCAGTTTGTGTTTGGGAGTAGTTTAATGTGAGTTGTCCCAAATATAAATAATAAAGATTTCTCGCTCCTTTCCTATATAAACCCACCCAATATCCCAATTCCTCCTCACTCAAAACCTTTGGAGATCGTCCAAACTATTCCCTCCTATATCTAGAATCCTACCAAGGTTCCCCAAGCTCCCAAGAATCCTCTATCAAGGCTCTCTCAAGACATTGGAATCTTACTTCCAAGTAAGGGGTTTTCGTCCTTTGTTATTTTTGTACAATATTCATTAAATTGTTATTCCATTTTAATTTCAATTATAAAATTTGGAGTATAGTTTCTCACCTCCACCATACATCCCTATTTATATTTGAATTATGGGATACCCCTTTCTCTATCATTAAATTCATCCAATGTACACCCATTACTATGCTGAAATTCCGAAACAAATTTCTCTCTCCACATTTACATTCAAGTAATACTTTTGTATCATGAATATAAATTCCATTACATTTTTTGGGACATGTATCATTATAACCCCATACTTTCCATGTTATGTAAATATGATGAGACACCCCTTTCTCTCTCATCAAAAATTTTTATGAGTTCTTATGGCACGTCGTTATTTTGCTGAAATTGCACCACTTTTTTCCAAGACAATGTCATTGTGTAGTGAATACCATGCCCATTTCTCTATCAAGGGTATTCAACTTTATGAACATTTACATGTTGTTTAAATATTTTCAATTACGTGTTCCGCATTTTTTTATCATGGAATAAATGATTTTGTTGAATGATTCAATGTTTTATGATCCATGTGGCACACTTATTCATGAAATGAAATGTTCAAGAAGGGTGCGCCCTGATAGCGCTTCAATGCATTGGGTAAAGAATAGTATCATTATACATCATTTGCAATGGTTTTTTAATAATTCTAATTCAATTGAAACAAGTTTTTACTCGTGATTCATGTGAAATGTGGATTTACTCATTCTCCATGTGCAATGAGCCTTGGCTCCTGCTAATTCCATGTCAAGTGTTGTTACCACATTTCCATGTTATGATTATCATGATTTATCATGCCTTTATGTTTATACTTCATTTTATCTCTATTGATATTCCAATTGTATAACATGTGTTGTATTACTCATGTTATTCCTTGATTATTCCCTTATTGGGCTTTATTTCTCACCCTTTTCTTATGCACGTGATCAGGTTATCCCATGCAATGCTAAGTACGAGGGAATGTTGTCATCATGTAAAGGAAGTTTTCAATAAAGTTTTTGTATTTCATGTTTTATGTTGTTATGTAATGATCTTATGCCCCAAAGAAACTATACCTCTTAATCTTCAATGTTGTATCAAGTTATGTTTATGTAATAAATTGTGTTTAATTGTGTAAGAAAAAGCATGGTTGTCATAATGTTCATTTAGGACATATGACTTACGTACTGCCATGATTTATTTCATCACTCATGATTTTTATATTTAAACATTATGTTCGTGTTTCTACATTCTTCTTTTTATGGTTTGTTTTATGTTCTCAATTTTTACCCTTACTGTGAATTTGAGATCACTATTTTTAGGTCTTCTTTCCCCAGGATATAAAGAAAGGTTTTAGGTAGGAAAAAAAAGTTGAATATCCTTATGAGAGGTGTTTAAGATATTTTTCCATGTTAAAATATTGTGTTAAGTGCTTCCAAATACAATAAAATTACCTAGTTTCTAGGCTTCTATTTATGTCATGTGCAAATTATTGCAAAAATTTAATGTAATTTCAAAGTACATCAAGCTTGGGTCATTAGTGTTGGTATTATAGTGAAGGTTTAGTTAACCTATTGAAACTATGATGTGAAATACTTAGTGAGACCCCTAGAGATATTTTTAGGTATATCTAAGGATGTCCCAAAGGGTAAGTCTAACTATAGGTTACATTCCTATAATTATGGTAATGATCATGAATATCCTAGGATTAAACCTATGATTATAGTGATTGATTGTACTCCCCCTAGATTATGTCGTTTTCCTAGTATGATTTTTTCCTCTCACAATATTCTTTTTGGGATTTAGAAAATGGATAGAGCCCAAAGGAACTACATTAATGTTGTATATGTTGGTAAATGCAATGATTTTCCCCTAGAATAGAAAAAATTTATGGGATATCGAATAAAGAATCTTGTTTCTATGACCAAAAATCATTCTAGGCATCTAAATGACCAACGGTGGGAATAAAATTCTCTTTAATCATTCGTAAGGGAACATCCATCTTATTTTCATGGAATGACTGATCCAGTAGTTGTAGAGAATTGGATTTGTAAATTTCAAAATATATTTCTCATTAACCGTTGTCCATAATGTGGAATGGTTATGTTGGGAACTTGTTTCTTGGATGGTAAAGTGAATTTGTGGTGGAACTTTATCAAGAAAAGGAGTTAATAAGATAAAAATTACTCTATGGATTAGGATGAGTTCAAGAACATATTTGTATGTGTTTACCTTACTCGTATTCATTTTACAAAAATGGAAATTACAATTTATCATTGATCTAGTGGTTATAATAAGAAATGAAGGATAGAATTCAAAGGAATCTATAAAAATTACGGAGAAAATAATATTTCATTTTCATTATACTCAAATTTTAGAAGGACACATGGAAGAAACTATCTTAAGAGAACAGATAAATATTTTAAGTGGGTAAAATAAGGTCATATTAAAATTTACAACTGAAGTAATGGGAATAAACAGAAATCTCCAATGAGAAATCCTCCCAAAAATCAAGGTTACAGGTGCACAGAAGTGAGGAATTATGATAAATAATAACTTAATCCATCGGTTATGTATGATTATCGATTTCAAAAACCCCTTAAGGCCAATGTAAAAGGAAAATCACATTCAATAACTATTGGTGATGTTGAGTATGACAATGAAGTGGTGGAATGATTATGCGTCTATGTAATGGGATTCCAAAATAGTGTAGTAGATTTTATTTTATTTTATTTTGGAATACTGGAATACCTATGTATTTCTTCATTGTGGTTTTCCATATGTATATGGTATCTGTAACCATGAAAAGTGATTGATATAATTTTGGAAAGCACGTGATATGAATATAATGAAGGGATAAAGAGATAATGAGATGTTTGATATTATTAATTACCTCATGACTGATATAAGGAAAAATCATTATCATGGTTTTAGTATATAGAATATTTACTATTTTTTGTATGTGTAAAGAGTTAATTTTTATAGAATTCACGTTTTCATTAAGGTTCAATAGTAATTCATGTTATTGTCATGTTTCAAGAGAATACATGAATAAGGTATTCACATGTTTGAAATTTGAAAACAATAACTACCTTATGAGATATGGGAGATAAATGTTATGTCAATTATGTAAACCTATTTCTAATGTATTACATTTTCAGTTTTTGGAAGGATTGTAATGTTATCCATTTATTGGTTGCATAAGTCATATTTAACTAGAAGTTTGTTAGATTAATTTATTATCTCACTATAGGTGGAATTCTACATATATGATTACATGTGATAACCTTTTCTTTGAGGCATATGTAATAACAAATCAATATATTTATAGATCAAATGATATACTAACACTTAAAATATTAAATATTCAACCTCATTTCATTAAATAAAAGATGAAGTGGAAATTGTTCATGGAATGTAAAATGGTGAGACTATACTGAATTCATGTAAGTATTCCTTCTCAAGTTTTGTTATGTTAGGAAAAGGATCTTGTAAGCCAAAAACATTATCCCAGTATCCTCTTATATGATGAATCAAATGATCCCTTATATAATCATTGATTTATGTCTTTCTGGTTGTTAACTTTCTCCAAAACTTGTTCCCTATCACTATCCATCCAAAATTGATGGTTATATTTTTCATCCATATACTTGTTTTCACTTCCAACCTATGTTATCCTATAGTGAAACCTAGTGATGAGTTACTTTGGGTAACCATTATTTTTTTCTAAAATTCCTTTTTAAAATAATATTTTAGAATCCCATTTATGATGTGGGTTTCAATGAAAGATTTAACAACCAGGTCCCGATGACAGCAGAGACAATCCACCTTTACATGGTCACTGGGTCCTGACTCGCTAGGTACCACCAGGTACCCTGCAGACATGTGGTCCCCACCCTACGGCCCACCCACATGTCTAAATGTGTCATCTGACTAATTACAACCCCCACAGGCCAACACATTTCCTTTTTAATGTGATTTGTCTTCACACACACTCACTCAGACCCTGATGACATTACAGACACTCAACCTTAATATGGTCGTCATGTCCTGACTCACCAGGTACCACCAGATGCCCCACAGACACGTGGTCCCCACCCTGGGCCCCACCCACATCCCCAAACTAGTCATCTGACTAATGATAGTCCCCACAGGGCCACACATTTTCTTTCCACTCTGCTTTTTCTTCACTCACATGAGCCCTCGAAATCTTTGCAGAGGGTCACCCATCTTGATCACTACTTCAGGGAAATAACACTTAACTATGAGGTTTTTATCAGATAGGATCACAAAATGGAAGATTCACACTATTGACAGGAGTCATATCATTTATTCATATAACCATTTAACATTTTAGGGTTCTACATTCCCCCACCACCCTTAGAGTATATCATCCTCATTGTGGGCCATACATCTCAACCCGGGAAATGCACTGTACTTAAGGCTGGGTTCCTCCTTTGATACCAAATGTAACAACCGGGTCCCAGTGATAGTATACACACTCAGCCTTAACATGGTCGTCGGGTCCGGATTCGCCAGGTCCCCCAATTTCCTGGTAGAAAAGTGGTACCCTCAATAGGGCCCACCCACATGCCCAAACGGGTCGTCTCACTAATGAAAGTCCCCACATGCCAACACCTGTCATTTTAGTGTGCTTATCCCTTATTCACACAAGCCCTGGGAAAAATCCTAGAGGTTCACCCATCTTGATCAGTACTACCTGGAAAGCACGCTTAACAATGAAGTTATAATTAGATAGGCTCCTAATAAAAAAGGCGCTCCATGTTGATAGGAATCATATCATTTAGTAATTTAATTGTTTAACATTCCAAGGTGTTACAAAAGAAACATTCATGTAGTAAACCTTTTATATCACGAAGGAATTTTAAGGGAAAGATTCATTTTAATAGGGATATAATGTAACACCCCGTGATTTTATAAGATATATTCTTTTTAATTTCATTCATATCTTGTGTTTCATGGTACAAAAATATTATATTGTGCTATGAGGAACACTGTATTAGCTTGCAGTATATACTCAACATCATACACAACTTCTGTTACCCACAATTTCATGTTCTTTGTATAAAATTCATTTTATGCAACACCATGTATTGATTTTATTCAATGTATTAATGAAATATGTTTAGACTATGTTATAAGAAATACAAAAGGAATCATTCACTAAATTAAATACTGACTTGGCTTCCATTACATGCAAGAGTGACATTCCTCGATAGCTTGTGTTTTAAACAATACCGAGTTTCACTAAACAAAAATATATTATTAAATATGAGATAAAATATACATTATAAATAGTATTATACACATTTTAAATTTTATATAACACTAAAATTTATCTTATGTAATTTCTAGACATGATATAGGAACAAATTCAATTTTCATATAAAAGAATTATTTTTCAAAAATGCTGTTTTTCTTTCATTTGATGGTGCACACATTTAAAATTTAGTTTCGAAAAAATTTATATATTATATTTGAACAATGAAAATTATTATTAGGATCCAGAACATAATAATATACTTTGGTAGAATTTTTTGCGTTTTTATGATATAATTCATATTTTAATGAATAGTGAATAATACTGCATTTTAATTCAGTATAGTCTTTTCATCTAATTTATTTATATATTTATACTATATTTTTAATTAGTTTTAATGATTAATTTGATTATTTTTTTATCATTAAATAAAATATTTGTCATTGGAAATAATTTTACTTTTAAAATGGATATAACCTCATGTCAATATTTTGATAGTTTTTGCATCTTAAAAACCCACTTTCTAGTTTTGGAAATGAGAATTATTTAAAAAAAATTATGCCAATTATGTGATATGAATTTAGAAAAATGGATTACGTATTTGGGATATATAGGTCTAAATGGTGTAAATATGTACATTTTATTTAAAAAACATTACGAAT
Source organism: Viscum album (assembly GCA_963277665.1). Classification (NCBI taxonomy): domain Eukaryota; kingdom Viridiplantae; phylum Streptophyta; class Magnoliopsida; order Santalales; family Viscaceae; genus Viscum; species Viscum album. Next base: position 642,781,479 of record OY728123.1, read on the forward strand.
ACTAACTTCAGTAATTATTATTTTTTACCATGGTTTAAGGGTAAATATATTAAATATGGGGGATAAAAATAATATTATAATAATATAAAACAAACCTAAAACATGTCGTAACCATATTTTAAGAGTCATGGGAGACCAAATAAATCATTATGATGACATGTTGGCATTTTAAAACTACTTGGGTGTCCAAATGACATGTTACAATAATAAATTTAACGTAAAGGGAAATATAACATAAACACATATCTTTTTACTAAAACAATTTTATTTTTCGTTATATAAATGATCCATTAGACTATAAATATAAATTTGAAATATAAAACAATTTAATATACCATGGTATTTTATTTATAATTTTTAGAAATTAAATAAATAATGTTATTTATGACATAATGATGATGTTGTGATTACCTTATCAATGGAATATTCCAATAAATGTATTTATAAATAATAAAATAAATTTAAAATTATAATTTTGATGCTAAAAAGAATTTTTTGGATTAAATTTTCTTGTAAGGGATGATTTAATTCATTTTTTTCAATGTAATAAATTTTGTTTGATTAAAACAATATATTACTAAATAGTTTCAAAATTGACATAAATGAGTTTTTAAAAGATATACTTTTTTATTAAATGATATTATCGTCATAAAAATCTAATATTTTCCCAAATGACTCAAATAATGTTGAAAATATCTTTAATGATCCATGTTTTGTTATATTTTCATTTTATAGTAACTATAGGAACAATATATAATGAAGATACAAGAAGGCTTGGTAAGTGTAAATGTTTTTAACAAATGGTTAAAGCTAAAAGATAAGGTTAAATTGGTGCCCTAAACATTCTTAAAACTGATTTTGTGAGATTATTTAAACCCATATTCATATTATATTGTCAATAAATATTTTTCGGACCATTATACACCGAATCTACATTTATAATAAATAAATATTTAATTACTTTCCTAAAGTTCTCATCCCATCTCTTATAAATGGGTACATCATATTCTCTTTTATTAACACCTCCATAGACCATTGTCTTGGTAGAAAATTGTCCAAATATCCTCCCAACATCACTAAATATATCCTAAAGGCCACAATTTGGGCAGAAATCCATCCTAGGTTGATCTTTTGTTTAAATCAAATTCAGATACTCGAAAAGTCGGTAATTTTTTAATCACCTATTTCATAATTCCTTTCCTCTTCTACTTCATATTATTATGTTTTTCTCATAATAAATTAATAAATATAAGATATTATACATTTTGATATGTTATTATAATTATATTAAAAACAAATTCCGCATTTTATCCATCTTACAAATAAAATTATCCCAATGGGTGTGTACGTATGGCTTACCATCTTCACATTGTGGAGTAATTTGTTATTCAAAAATACATAAGTAGGATGGGTATAATGATCAGTATAATAGATGTAAAAAATTAATATAAAATTATAGTTATTCTGTATAACTAATATACCATCAAATTTCAAACCATTTAACCATTATGTGAATGATATCGTCGCTCGTTTGTACGTATGCCTTACCGTATCCACGACGTGATGAGATCCATTATCTATGTTAAACATTCAAGAGTTATTATAAAGTATATATAATAAATAATAAAGAAATATATAATATAATAATACTACTAGGATTATGTATTTATATATAAATTTCATTTACATTCTTCAATTCAATTCAATAAGGAAACAGAAATGGCATTCATGTGTATGTGTTACTTACCATCTCCATGAAAGTGTATTCCATTTCATTTATCAATCTATTATATATATTTCTATACTGGATATTTGTGAAATAAAAATAATGATTCATATTTTTGATATTATAATATCATGATCTGTGTAATAAGATCAAGAATAACTAGTCAAAACACGTATGATAAATAAAATTATTATTACGCAAAAAATTGCTTTAACTTGGAGTTAATTAATAAACGGGTAATAAAAATCCATATGTGAATCATATATGATATTATAGATATTATTATGGTTATTTTACAAGGTAATATTATATTTAAACTAATATACAAGAGTTTTTGACATGTACAGAAGAAATTGAACCTAAGGTAAGGGATTATTTTTTTCCAATTTTATTTATATGGGGAAAATGTGCTATACACCACCTATTTATTTTGTGTGGTGTTTATTCTTCACATGATTTTTTAGGATTATAATTAGTAATTTTATAATAATTAAATATGAATATAATTTTCTTTATTTAATGATGCATACGATTCGATTGATTATAATAGGTAAGGAATAATTTTGCAAACTCATTATTATCTGAGATTGATTATTCGTAAGTATATACTGGAGTATATTTATCATCCACATACATTTTTCATAAATACGTATTATAAAATATTCATTCCATCCTAATAAAATTTTTAAATGTTAATTTTACACATTGGTTAATTTTTTATTTAGTGGTATGAAGGGAATATTATGTAGTTTTTCGATTTGAGGAACTTTTTGACTTTTTTAGAAAAATTATAACGAGAAAATTTTTAACATATACAGATTGAATGGATTTTTATAGTTTCATGATACCTTATTTCAATGAATCTTAATTTACAATATTTCAATATTTTTTAACTACATTCATTTATTTTAAAATCATGTGGATTTTTTATAAAAGAATATTGTTTTGAATGAGAAAGGATATTTTCCTCATGAATTAAGTTAAATGTTTTTCAAAATTATTTTCCGTCTAAGATGATGCTCTTTAAATAGGGTTATTTTTCCATCCCTATTTTTACTATGAATTTATTTTCTAAATGATTTAATTATATATTATAATGGAATTTTGTTTAAGAAAACCATTTTTTCTTGGGTTATGTTACGATAAATGATTTAGTTTTTTTGTGGAACCTGTTAGAATGATTTCATTAAGAACAGGGTGGGACCTATGTCTCCCTCCAATGAATTGGGTAAAGATTTCTATATATTGATATAGACATTACTAAAGTGTAAATTAAATATATTTTTGTAATATAGGGCTGGAATGACAAGTAAATCTGGTTTAGTAATAAATGCCTATAATGACAAGTAAAACAAGTTGAATAATGGGCCATTTCTATGATAATGGTCTTGGAAGTAATGTCTTGGCCACTTTAGAAATCAAATTATGTGCCTATTTTTTTCAATAATTCCATGTTTTATGCCAATTATATTTTATAATGGTTAATGTTCCATTATTATCTATGCCTTATGTACAACCACAATTTATTTCAAGACTCAATATTTTGATATATAAAATTTATTTTCATGTTTTTACATTCTTATGTGTATTTTTTGTTTTATGTTCTCAAATTTTACCCTTACTGATCATTTGAGATCACCATTTTATTTTTTCTTTTCCCCATATAATAAAGAATGGTGTTAGGTAGGAAATTAAAAAGGTAATATCATTATAGGAGATGATGAGAATATTTCACCAAGTTAGAATATTATATCCAAGATTTAGATACACTAAAAAATAGGGTCTTAGGGAGTCTGTTTGTGTGATGTATTAAGTATTCCACAAAAATAATGTAATTTCCATACACATCAGGCTTGGGTCTTTATATTTTTTTATCATAGTGAAGGATTAGTTATCCTTTGTACACTATAATGCAAAAAATTTAGTGAGATCATGAAAGAAATTCTTGAGGTATGTTGAGGGATGTCCTTAATGGAAAGTCAAACTATTTATTACAGTTTTAGAATTATGGTAATGATCAAGTATAACCTTGGATTAAACCTAAGATATTAGATATTAGATGTATTCCCACTTAATTATTTTGTTATCCTAGTATGGTTTTTTTCTCTCACACAATTTTTTTTGGTTTTAGTCAATGACTAGAACAAAAAGGAACCACATTAATGCTATATGTGATGTGAAATGCCAGATTTTCCTCCTGAACAAAGAAATGTTATGGGAAATAGAAAAAATAATCTTTTTTTCTATGACCACATCCTATTAGGCTTTTAAATTTCCAATGGTGGGAACAACATTATATTCAATCATTCTTAAAGAAAACATCCATGTTATTTTTGTGGGAAGATCGATCCACTAGTTACATAAAAATGGATTTGTACCGTTGAAAATATATTATTCATTCTTCGATGTTCGGAACATGAAATAGTTTGATTGGGAACTTATTACATGGTAGGTAAAGTGAATATGTGGTGGAAATTTATCTATAATAAGATAAAACAAGATAAAATTGACTCCAAGGATTGGGATGAGTTCGAAAACTTATTTTTCTATATGTACATTCCTCGTATACTTATTAAAAAAAGATATTGTTGTTTCTCATGCATCTCATGGTTATTATAGGAAAAGAAGGATATAAATCTAATGAAACTATAAATTTTTTGGAGAAACGAATATTATATTTTCATTATGCTCATAGTGTTGAAGGAAACATGAAGGCAACTGTCTATATATGTAGATTGATAAATGTTTTAACTATGGGAAATAAGCATAAATCTCCAATTAGTGAACCTCCCAAAAATCAAGGCTATATGATCCTTGAAATGGGTCATTTTTATAACATATTCCCTAATCTAAGGGGTTTTCATGATTATCAATACTAACAACCTCTTTGGTTCCAAGACAAAGGAAAATCACATTCGATTACTATTGGTGATACTGAGTATGACAATAGAGTGGTGGAATGATAATGTTTTTATTTAATGGGAATAAAAAACCGTGTTTTAGAATCTATTTTTTAGTATTACGAAACACAAGAATTTCTATATATTAGTCAACTGGGGTTTTCCTTATGTATATGGTACGAGTAACCATGAAAAGTGATTGAAATATTTCTGGAAATCACATGATTTGCACATAATGAATGGATAAGGACATAATGAGATGTTTGATAGTATCAATGACATCGTGAATAATATAAGGAAAATGTGATATCATAGTTTTAGTATATAAAAGATTTGGAATTTTTGGTGTGTGGAAAAAGATAATTTTGATAGAAATCATGTTATTATCATGTTTGAAGAGAATACATGAATATGCTATTTGCTAGTTTGGTGAAAACAATGAACTACCTTATGATATATTGGAGATAAATGTTATTTCAATTTAGTTCAATTATTTTTAATGTTTAATATTTTTAGTTTTTGGACGAATTGTAATTTTATCCATTTATGGATAGTGGCAGCTATTTTCTAGTTGAAGTTTGTTATATTAATGTATTATCTCACTATATATGGAGTTATGCATATTTTATTACCTATTATAACCTATTTGGTGAGACATATGGAATGACCTATCAATCTATTTATGGGTCACAGGATTTTATAACACTTCAAGAATGAAAATTTTAACATCATTTCTTTAAATAAGGGATGATGAGGAAATTGTTCAAGGAATAGACAATGATGAGATTGTATGGAAATCAAGTAAGTATTTCTTCTCAAGTCATTAAACATTAGAAAAAGGATATTTAAAATCAATAATTTTATCCATGTATCCTCTTTTATGATTAATCACATTATCCTTTAGATCTTTGTAGATTTATGGTTTTCTGGTTGTTAACATTCACCAAACCTTGTTCTCTATCACTATCAATCAGAACATTATGTTAGATTTTTCTTCAAAATACATGTTTTCACCTCGCACCTATGTTCTCCTATTTAAAAACTCAGTGATGAGTAACTATAGGTAAAAATTATTATTTTTTCTTTAATTTTTAAAATTAATTCTTAGTATTTCTTTTCACGATGTTGGTTTCTATGAAAGAAACTTTCCAGTAGTACACATTTTATAACACCGAAAAATTTAGAGGTAGAAATTTATTATAAGGGGGTAAAATGTAACAACCCTACATTATATGACATAAATTCTTTTTAAGTTCACTGATTTCATGTGTTGTATTTTAAAAAAGATTTATTTCACTATATAGAACCCCATATTAATTTGAGTATATACAATACTATATGTGGCTTGTGTTACACACAATTTCATGTTATTTTGATGAAATTTATATCATACAACACTGAGAATAGATTTTTTTCAATCTATTAAAGAAATATGATGGATAATGTTATATAAAACACCAAATTATTCTTTCACTAAATGAAACACTTATATGTCTTGCATTATATAGAAGAGCGACATTCCTCGACAGCTTGTGTTTTACGCAATACTGAGATTCACTAAACAATGATTTATTATTAAAATATTATTATTTACTGGGATATAAACTATCCATTGTAAATATTATTATCCAAATATTTAATTTTATATGACATTAACATTCGTCTTATGTTTTTCTAGATATGATATAAGAACAAATTCAATTATTTATATAAAAGAAGTATTTTTCAAAAATATTGATTTTCCGACTTTTGATGGTGCACCCATTTTAAATCTAGTTTTTAAGACTTTTAAATATTTTATTTTAAAAAATAAACTTATTATTTGGAAGTCTGACATCCAAATTTAATTTTTGGTATTTTCCTGTTAAAATTTATATTTTAATGAATAGTGAAAATTATTGCATTTTTATTAAAAACTTCATTTTCATCTAATTTATTTATATAGTTAGATTATATTTTTAATTTATTTTCAAGTTTAATTTGGATTATTTATTATCATTTAATAAAATTTGTTTCATTTTAAAGAATTTCATATTTAAATTAGATGTAAATAATCACAATCTTTTGATAGTTTTTACTTCATAAAAACCTGCTCCCAGGTTTTGTGAACAGAAATTAATTTTCAAATAATTTATTTCAATTTTGTGTTTTGAATTTTGAAAAACATATTACATATTTTTAATAATATGTTCCAAATTTTGTAAATATCTACATCTTGTTTTTTATCATTATGAATAGTAACTTCATTAATTATTATGTTTACCATGGTAAAAGTGTAAAGCAGGTAAATAAGGGTAAAAAATAATATTATAATAATAAAATGTTACCCTAACATATATCTTAATCCTATTTTATGAGTCATGGGAGACCAAAAAAACCTTAGTCTGACATTTTGGCATTTTAGAACCACCTAGGTGTGAAAAATAAAATGTTTTTACAGTTAATTTCAAGTTAAGGGAAATATAACGTAAACAATTTTCCTTTTACAAAAACTATTTTATTTTGGTCCATATAAACAATACCTTAGACTATAATTAATAATTATAATTATAAAATGACTTAATATACCATGGTATTTTATTTATAATTTTTAGACATTATATAATTAAATTTATTTGTGACATAATGATGATGCCGTGATTACTTACAAATTAAATATTAGATGAAATGATATTTTAAATATTAAAATATATTTAACATGAACATTTTTATGACATAAAAGATATTTTTTATTAAAATTTACATGTTAAGGTTGATTTAAGTTTTATGGTTTGAAGTAATCTTGTTTTAACAACATTAACAAAAATCAATTACTTGATAGTGTCAAAATTGACATAAATGATATTTTAAAACAAATAAATTTTTATTAAATGGTATAATAGAAATAAAAATAAAATAATTGGTCAAATGACTTATATAATGTTAAAATTTTCTTTAATTATCAACTTGATTTTATCTTGAAAATTTATAGTAATTATAGTAACCATATAATATGAAAATACAAGAAGACATGGTAAGAGTTAGTGTTTTTAACTGAGGGTTAGAGATAAAAGATAAGGATAATGTTGTGACCTAAACCTGTATGAAACCTATTTTTGAGATTATTTATACCCATACTAAAATTTTATTCGAAATAAATTATTTTGGGACAATTAGATAGAGAAAATAAATTTATAATAACTTATTATTTCATTGTTGTCCTAAAGTGCTCCTCACCTCTTATATAAAAGGGATCATTTCATTTTCTTTTATACACCCATCCATAGACTTTTTTATCACACAAATTCTTATCAAATACCCTCAAAACTTCCATAAATAAATAATAGATGCCACAAATTAGGCATAAATCCATCCTTGGGAGACCTTTTGTGAAAATCAAAAAGAGATACTCAAAATAGTGGTAATTAGTTTATCACCTATTACAAAATTATTTTAATATTCTACATCATATTCCTATTTTGTTCTCATAATAAAGTAATAAATCATATATCTTATACATTAGGAGTTTTTATTATTTTTATGTGACAACCTTGTACCTGCTTTTATCCAACCTACAAATAACAACATTTCCATGCATGTGTAAGTAAGGCATACCATCTCTACATTGTGGTGTAATTTAATATTCGTCAATAAATAAATTGGATGGGTATTATGATAATTATAATGGTTTTAAATAACTAATATAACATTATATGTATTATTTATAATTAATATTACATAAAATTCCATCACATTTAACCATTAAGTGAATGACATCATCGCTTGTGCATACGTGCGGTCTACCATCTCCACGACGCAATGAGAATAATTATCCTTGATAACCATTAAAGAATGATTTAAAAGAATATATAATAAATAATAATTAAATATATAACATAATAATAATACTATATTTATGTATATATATATTCCATTTAATTTCTTCAATTCAATTCAATAAGAAAGTAGAAACAACGTTCATGCGTACATCCAGCCTACTGTCTCCCTGAACGATGTATTCTATTTCATTTGTCTATATATTATTTATATTTATAGACAAATTATTTATCATATATAAATAATTTTTTACATTTTATAAGTAATTAAATTGTGATATGTGTAACAACATCCATATTAACAAGTTTAAACTTGTTTGATAAATAAAACAGGTATTACCCAAAACATTGCTGTAACATGGACATGGTAAATTAACCAGTAATATAAATACATTTGTGAATCATATTAGATATCATAGATATTATTATAGTTTTTTACAGGTTAATAATATGTTTAAACCCACTATATTGGATTTTCTAACACATATGGAAGAAATCAGACCTATGGTAAGGGATTATTTTGCCTCACTTTTATTTCTATGGGACAAATGCCTTACACACCACCTATTTATTTTTAGTGGTGTTTATTATTAAAATTACTGTTTTATGATTATTATTATTAAGGTTATGATTTTTAAATTTGCACAATATTTTCATTATTTTATTAGGCATATTATTCGACTGATTGTAATAGGTAAGATATAATTTTTCAATTTCATTATTATCTAAGATTATTTACACATAAGTATATATAGCGGTATATTTATCTTCCACATCCATTTTTCCTAAATAAATATTTTTTATATTTTTTATATCGTTATATAATTTTTAAAAATCATTTTTACTCATTGGTGAATTTTAATTATTCGGTATGAAAGGAATCTATTATCGTTATTCTATTTCAGGTACTTTTTAACTTTTCCGAAAACAATATGACTAGAATATTTTTTAACTTTTATGGCATGAATGAATTTTTATAGTTTCATGACACCTTATTTCAATTAGGATTACATTATAAGATTTCATGTATATTTTCATTTAAATACATTTATTTTAAAATTCCATGGAATTTTGAGAAAAGAAAACATTTTTCATGAAGAAAGGATATTTTCCTCAAGAATTAAGTTCAAGTGTTTTACCAAAATTATTTTCAATCTAAGATGAAACAGTTTATATGGGGTTATGTTTCTATCCACATTATTACTATGATTTGAGTTTTTTTATTATGTAATGGGATTTTATGGTGGAATGCTGTATATTAAACACATTTTATTTCATCGGTTATGATATGATAAATGATTTATGTTTTTTGAAAAACATGTAAAAATGATTTTATTATTAAATGGGTGGGAACTATATATCACTAACATGCATTGGGTAACGTTTTATATGACAAGATATAGATATGAATTGAATGTCATGTAAATATGGTCAGTATTATTGGGAGAATGGAAAGTAAATCTAGTTCAATAAAACATGGATGGAACGAAATTTAAACCCGGTTCAGTGGTGGAATTTGTCATCTATAATGGTCTTGGTAGAACTTTGTTAGCTACTATAGAAATCATATTATATGATTAATTTTTTCCAATGTTCCAAGTTTTATTCCAATTCAATTTTATCATGGTTAATGTTCATTTATGGTCTATGCCTTACATATTTCCATTATTTTTTTCAGGACTCATGATTTTAAAATTTAATCATTATGTTCATGTTTTTAAATTCCTATGTTTATGATTTTTTTATATTCTCAATGTTTACCCTTACTGGGAATATGATCTCATACTTATAAGGTTTTCTTTTACCCATGAGACAAAGAAATGTTTTAGGTAGGAAAATAAATGGGGAAGATCATTATGGGATATGTTGAATATATTTCACCATGTTAGAAGATTATATTCTTTGTTTCCAAAGAAACTAAACTAAAACGGTCATTGGGCGTCTGTTTTTATCATGTATTAATTATTCCAAAAATGTAATTTAATTTCCATGTACATCAATATTCGGTCGTTACAATGGATTTTTTAAATTTTTAATAGATATTCTCCAACATTTATTTAATATCAATGAATGTAATGTATGGGTCATTATAGGTTAATATCATTGGAATGTCACATTTATTGAGACCAGTGGTAGATCTAAAGTTTTTTTGGGAGAGTTGGATCTATGGTCTTATCATGTAGGACCTTCCCATTCATAGATCAGGAGTTTTTATATATATTATAGCAGTTGATATTGAGGATGCTTCTTCTATTTTTCATCTTCCCTATATTCTCCAAGAATTTCAAAATGCATTCCAGATTATTTTTACGGACTTCCTCCATATATGGGGGTAGATTTAGTGATTTTCTTGTTAAAGATACACAACTAATTTTTATACCCTCTTATTTTTCGGAACCTATGATGTTGAAAAATATCATGATTTAGATGGATGATATGATTTAAAAGGTAAATGTCCACCCTAGTGTTTTCCATGGGAATACCATGTTCTCTTTTCAAATAAGAAGAATTGTTCACAATGATTGTTTTTGGTCTATTAGAACTTATACTAGGTAATGTTTATGAATAAGAATCATTTTCCCCATGTTGATGACTTGTTTAACCATTTATTGGGTGAAAAGTGGTCTTCAAATATCAACATTTTTTTTCAGGTTATATCAACTCAATGTTTTAAATTCTAATATTCCATAGGTGGACTTCATGAGCAGTTTTGGGAATTATAAATACCTTTCGATGTCTTTTTTTTTTTGAAATTTCTCCTATAGTATTCATGGATTTGTTAATCCAGGCATTTCATGAGTATCTCAACTCTTTTGTCTTTGTTTTGGTAAATGATAATTATTTTTATTCAAAATATTAGTGTAAGAATGAGATCCATTTTATTTTATTTATTAATATTCTTAATAGTCATTACTTTTTTGGGATGTTTTTAAAATTGTGTGTTTTTATTCATGAAGTGATGTTCTTGGGGAACAAGATTTGTGAGTATAGTTTATCAGTTCATCCTTAGAATGTGATTATTTTCATGACAAGGGAAGATTTGTCGAATGTATTTGAGATTCGAAGATTCTATGGTCTTCCTAGATTACAATGATGGTTCGTCAAGGATTTATCAAGGTTGGAGTCACCTTTGACTAATCATACAATGAAATAAGTGAAAATCATAAAGGGTGAAATGTGTATGTCTTCTTTTAATGTTCTAAAATGGCTTCTGAAATCATCTCCACTTCTAATTTTAGTTGAGCTTGGTAAGACATATTTTGATTTTTATGATTCTTTTGGTGTTGGTCTAGGTTTTTTTATTATGTAGGACATTCATGTGGTGTCTTTTAGTTCTATCTATCTTTGAACAGATGAGAATACTTAACCCTGACCTGATTTAGAACATGTTGTGGTTATGAACTTGCTTTAATGTTGGTGGTACTGTCTTATTAGGGAGAGACTCACAATCATTTCTGAACAAGGGAGTTGAAGATGAATCTTCTCTCAAAAAGACATGAATATCAAATAGAGGTGGTGTGTGGGATAATATAGATTCTTGAATTCAGCAACGCATAGACCACATGGAATGAAAATTTAATAGTACACGCTCTCAGTATGAAATTACCATCATATGCTATTTTGGAATTGAAGGAGAAGTAGAATCTTATGGGGATATTCATTCAGTTCCACATGGATTCTTATGAGGATGTTTTATATATGATTATGGCTAATAATTAATAATCATCATATCTTTATAAATCTATCATTTTGGGTCAGTGGAAGGATGTTTTGTTTAAAGGAATTTTAGAAACCCTATAAGGTGGGGACACCATTTCTAGTTGGTCTCTCCGTTTATAATGTATTCTATTTTATAGGGATTGGATTTTCATCCCAGTATCTTTGAGGAGGTAATTTTATTATTATCACATCTCTTTATAGTTCATTAATCTGATCATATCAAAGATGTATTATGACATGATATGGTTATTCTTGTTGATGGGTATAAATCACATCATTTTTTATTATGTTTCCCATCATTACACATATAAAGTTGTTAAGTTAGAGCACGTGAAATCAATTATGTTGATCCAGCCTATTCTGATGCTAGTTTGGAGATAGTATGAGGTATGAATGAAATTTCTTTGGGAATATAATGGACTCCCTGAGGGAGGAACAATATCTAGGTATTGATTAATCAGTTGACAACGATGGATCACTTTATTCCGATCAAAGACACCATTAAAGTGGATTACCGGGTAGGATGTTGGTATAATAGGTTGTGATGTTACATGGGGTTCCCTATACCATTGCTTCAGAATAGTATATATGGTTTAACCCATGTTTTTGGAATACTCTTTGGGAGGTTATAGGGAAATAGATCATGTTGTATAGACCTGTCTATCAATAGAAATATGGTGAGATAGAGTGTGATATTCAGATCGAGAAGGATATTCACCATTTATCTGCCTTGTATTTTGGTAGATCATGGGATAACCATCTAGAATTGGTTGTGTTTGATTATAAATATATTTATCAATCCAAAATCTGAATGGATCCCCTGGAGGATTTTTTATTATCTTCCATGAAGGTTTCCTGTTAATTGGGAGGAGGTGGGAGAAGCCTCTCTTGTGTGACCAAGTCTTATCCAAGAGACTTTGGTTAGGATTCAGGATATATTTCATCATCTTGTTACAACATAGAGTCACCAGATATCATACTAGGATCATTTATATCATCATTAGGTATTTTCCGTTGGTGAAAACGTTTTATAGAAATTTTATCTCTAGTTGGGTCACTATCAGCATGAAAAAGAGGGAATTTTTGCTCCATGATATTTTAGACCCTTTGAGGTCAATGCCTAGCTTAGAAAGGATGATTATTAGTAAGAATTTATAGTTCATTTTATAGGTATTCATTATGGTTTCCACATATATCCACTCCAGAATTACCATATGGATCCCTCTCACATTCTAAGTTCAGAGGAGATCGAGTTAGAGCCATATGTTTCTATTATAGAGAATCTGTTGGAGATCATTGAATTTTATATAAATATTTTACATGTTAACACCATTACATTGGTTAGAGTGTTATGGAAGCACTTATCTTATTCTCACATGACTTGGGAGTGTTAGTATGGAATGAACTATAAGATAGACATAAATTTTCATTTTTTGATCATTTACTCATCATTTATTACTTTACTGGTGGATATCATGAATTGGTTCATGGTGTGAATTATTTACAAAAAAATAATTGGGTTTATTTCTTATAAAGGTAAAATTGTGATTTTTAATCCTAGGAGAAACATTTTTCATCTTATTTAATTAATTTAAAATTTCAAATCATGAAATGGTTTCTTGTCATGAATTTTATGGGATTTATTATTTTTACCAAACTTCACAATGGAATTTTTTCATTCATTTGAAACCTTTTCTATAATGATTGAGATTATCTATTATGAAATTTTGTGGTTCTATTCAACTTTCAAACCATAATTTCAGTAATTTATCAACTTAGTTGTAGCGATGTTTCTCTCTGTGTAATAGATCCTTACAATTCTTCATTGTCATATATTTTAGTAGCAATATTGTTTTATGATTATAGATATATTTATTTAGGATGATAATATTATTGATCCTCTATAGATCTTTTTTGTTATATTCTTCTATCATTTATTTAAGTTGTGGTTCTGCATTTTTATTCTTTGAGGTATGTTGTGATCTATCCTCTCCACCAACCATTTTTCTCACTGAACTGATTATGAGATGTAAGGATTTATTCTTGGGCCTATGTTTTTGTCATTATGGTCTTCCATGTTCGTGTCTTCCATTTTGATCATGTGAGACCCATGTTTTATGTAGGTGGTTCCTTTTTTATCCTATATTAGAAGAATTTCTTTTCTCTAGTTTTAATAAATATATTATAAGTAAAATTACCAGATTGATTGTTTAATTTGTTTGTGATGAAATGGGGTTTTTTAGAAATCATGATTTTTCCAATGTTTGGGAAAAATAATGGTAATTATAGTGCATTATTAAATGGATTCATAAAATGGTTTTAAAAACAAGGTTTTGATGAAATTATTTGGAAAATGTTGAAAATGGTAATACGTGGGTAATTAGATTGAATGTGTTGTATTTGGTCTCATCTGTTGATACTGTCAGTGGGTTCACTCAAGGGATCTTCATCATCTATCTAGGTGCAATTTTCTAGGGACTTGTTAGAACAATTGGGATGCTCACTTATTGAGGTGTTTTTCTTCTCTCCAAATTCGATGTGCAAGACTAGAGACATGATGCACATGATTAGCTATGTTTAGTTACAATTGTTCATAGATAGCTTGACCTAGTGTTTTCCTTGGTGTGATGCCACCTATTCATTGTTATGTACAATTTTTATTTTATATGATATTCGATACATGATTTGGTTTGAACACTTTCTATAATAAAAATAAAAATATCAAATGATTTTCACAACCCATGATTACCTGGGGAACCGTTGTTTTTTTTTCGTGTTATCAATAACATTATCTTAGTTCCAATTATTCCGAATGATCTCTTCGTTGATGATAACATTATTGCATATAAATATCATTTGAGATTTTTTATCCCAGATCCAAATATAATGTCATTATTCCTCTAACCTATATAGTATCATCAACTAGATATAGGATCTCACTTTTACAATTTTGGGGAATCAAAATGAATTTTGGTTAGTGACTATAATATTATTATATATAAATATTCAACCTTAATTCTAGACCAAATTTATTTTGGATGTGTTAACCCCACATAGATAATTAATTTCTACTCACCATATAGGATAAAATTTTTATAGGTTCTTCCCAAAACAGTATTGGAAAACCTGTGTGAATCCTCATGGTCCATGTTTCCAAATTAACATTTAATTCATCATCACTGTGACTTTGTTTTATTTTGGAGAACATAGTATGTTCTTCTCAAATTGAATTACTTTTCACAATTAAAACCTATGATAATACCAACATCTCTCTACCCCACTATTTTAATACCTTAAACCCATCATTTTTCTTCAAATATCATTTCATAACATGTATCTTCCCTGATAAAAGGTTCTGAACACCATAGAACTATTCTTTAGAAATAACAAAAAAAAATCGTGGTATCATCAATAAATGTAACATATTATTGTAATCCTTTATATGAATAGATCAATGTTGGGCACCCATATTTTTATATGAACCACCGATAACATCCTAACATTGGTTTTCCTACCATTATTTTAGAATGAAACATTTTTCTACATTAAAGAAAAAAAATAATATTGGGTACTATACTCCATCTTTTTTATCTACATATTTCCTTTAGTAGAATGTATTTTTATCCAATTATATCTTAAGACACCGATATATTCATTCCATAACCATTAAGAAGTAATTTCCCCCACATTCATTTCAAATTATCAAACTCATATTTGGTCCTATTAGTTATTATTCACTCTATTTTCCACCTCCATGGAACCTCATGTAATTATCCTTGATCAATCTAAAAATATTTTATAGATAACCTCTAGATAACATATTTAAGATAACCTGACATAAGACTTGGTTCAGTCTGCCATAAGACCTGAGGTACATTCTTGATAAACCTGAGCATGTAAAAAGAACCAAGGTATCACAAGAGAACACAAGGTAATTATTTCACCCTCATAAAAAATAATATCAATATTGTTTTCAATCAGTTACTCAACATAGAGTATCCTTAAATTATATGTTCATAGAAAAAAATATGTGGAATTAAAAAATGATGAAAAAATAAGTAAATAATGGTCAAAATAAATAATATATTTTAAAAAAAGTTTCCTCATATGAAATGATTTTTATATAAATATTTTACATTCCCAAAGAAGGAAAAAATAAGCTGGAATAAAAAGGCCCAAAAGGATGATACACTGCCTAACCCAATATTTATCAAACCAAACCGTGTTAAAATCCAAACATCGCCAAATGATTTTGATCTCACCACCATAGCCCAAGCATCAACCAATATCTAATGAAGTGTGGTAGAAACCAAGATGAAAAAAACCTAAACCCTATAAAAAACACTTGACTAAATACCCAGAATGTGAATATATTGTGTGTGATCGAAATGAAAATATTATACCATCATTATTTAATTTCATTAAATTTATAATGAAGTCAATTCCAATTTATTGACTGCATTAGAAAAATATTTTTTCATTCAATTATATAAAATATAAATTAAACAATGTATAAATCAAATATTTCTCAAATCATGACATGTGTTAAACATGAAACATGGATGTTTTATGGAAAAAAACCAATAGGAAAACCACACAATTTATCTTTATGATAACTAACATTTCAAAAATACATTTAAATAATATATTTTCTTTTAAATAATTTCCATTGAAAACCAAAAATCACATGGTTTATGCAATTTTCAATGATATTTTAAAAAATGGATTACATTTGAAAACCAATACCTCTTTCCATTTTCAAAACTCAGCCCCATTAAAAGATCTCAAAACTAATTAAATGAACCAAGGAAAAATATAATGAAATGAAAAAACATAAATTCATAAAAAAAATAAAAATAACCATAATAATAATTCCCCAATCCCATCATGCAGAATCATTAATAATAAAAGAATCGAAGTAGGAACCTTTCAAAATATGGGAAACTCAAACTCCAACCAACATAAATAATTATATCGTTAAATATATACAATGGAAAACACCATATGGACTACTAGAACAATTTTACCAACATTAAATGGTGGAAAAAACTATTTATAGGTTAATGGACACACAACTCATCACCTAAATTTACACACACTTGCTTCATCGGTGACACACCCCTCGAGTGCTGTATTATATTCAACAAGTGGTTAGTTGTCTTGGTACCACACTCAACAAGAAGGAAAACGTCCCAAAACATATAACTTTGTATTATACGTTCTCATGTCATGGATAAAGGGGTGGTTATTATCATACTAATGTCATCATATGACAAGTCAACCACCCTAAAGAAATATAAAATTTCCTAAAATTAGGAACCTCACCTAAATGGATACACCATTGATAATGATCCCCAACCGACACATAAAAACGTGAATCATAATTCATATAAACCTCAGTACATTCTCTCCAGAAAAAACATCATGTGGAAATGGACTCAACATGGTCATAAATAGTAGCTGTATAGAGATATTTGAATATGGTGAAAAATGAGCATTCTCTTTATACATATGGATTATGTTTTTGGTAATTATATTTTTAAAACCATTTGGAATTAAAATAATACCCAAGGTAAATCAATCTTAATAACAATAATAAATTAAAATTCTAATTTGGAAATTCTCTATCTAAATATTCATTATTTTAGAGGAAAATTATGGAAAATTCCTAAATCCAAAAGAATCATCATCATGCATAAAAAATTAAGGGATTCATATAAAAACAAACAAATCAATATGACACACACACCACTATTCAAAATTTTAAAATCAATTAAAATTTACGCACACCTTTATTAAAACGATATGGTTTCCTTTAAAAATGGATTACCTTTAAAAATAAAGAAAAACCCCTTTACAAACAAGAAATATTTTTTTTTAAACATAGAGACCTCTTAAAATAAGAAAACCCATTTAAAGAAATAACACCCGACATTATAAAATAAAATTGGTTAAAAATACTATCATCCAACCATTTTTATGGAAACCCATCAATAGAATTCTATAAAACAGCTAAAATACACAAAATTACAATTTAAAATAAAGTTACATTGAACAAAATATTGAACCCAATTTTTCCAAATTAAAACTCAACAAAACCTAGAATACCATTCAAAACTAAAACTATATATAAAATAATAAAATAATTTAAATTTATAAAATGTTTAAAACACCAAAACACAATAGAAATAATTAATAAAAACAATCAAACTAAAAACACCTAAATCCAGTGGTGGAAAATTATCTCTATCGATGAAAATAACCAATATAGGAGTCAATAGATTTCTCTCATCCTTTTAAAAAACCAATTTTATCACAACCCTATCCACTGAAATTGTCCCACGTCGACATTGGGGATAGAGGAAATGAGAGTAAAAGGAAAGAAACTGATAGGCAAATGAAAATGGAGTCCTTACCACTTTATCTGTAAAAAGAAACACCAAATAACCACTTTAAATCAACCATGGAGTGGCTTGTAAGATACAATGGGAGCTAGGAGACACATCATGGAAGGGGGATATGGGTAGGGTGGCTTAAGGGATAATCCTCAATTAAAAGGAAGCTAAAATGACCTAAATAACATCACTTTAGTAGTTCATATGGTTCTCTCACTTGGTTAACAATCTATGTGTAGGCCATTCAACCTTCTCTATCTCAAATTGTATATGATGCGTGGTTTCTGTTTTAGGCTTCTTAAACAATTCACATAATCATAATTCCCTATAAATTCATGAAAAAAAAATTATTCTACCTTGGGACACCTTGAACTCATGGGAGAAATAAACCACACAAAAATGATAAATAATGTGAAATATTTTGGTGTAACAATTTTCCCTTTCATGCCACATTATGAACCTTAAAGGTGTACTCCCAAAAAATCATCGATCACATAAGTCAAGGGAAATGTCAGGAAAAAATGACCCAAAATAGGGATCTAACCAAATTTCAAACTCTCAAACTAAAAACTAGAAACCTGAGACCCAAACAACCAATTATTTGGGAAACTAGACAACTATTGATTTCTCAACCACAAAATAACTATTTATCCATATAATATATCCTAAAAATAATATTTTAGGATGAACACTTCCATACACTACAATAAATTCAAGAACTACAATAAATAAACATACCAAAAATTGTGTGGTATTTTTGAGTGCTCAACCAAACCAATGGACATAACAACACAAACAACACCCAACCATTTGAGGTTTGAACATCCAATGTCAATGGTAGGTCCCAAACCAAGCTTCTACAATTAAAATCTAATGAAAAAAATAAACTCATAGAGACTTAACTTTGGTATTTCAAATATTTTAGATAGATCTAAATGGAGGAAACATCAAAGCGAAAACCCCAAAAAAGAATGACTTTTTATAAGAAAACATAGATCCACTAACCAAAATAAACTATATTGAAACAGAACAAGAGATAACCTCATCAAGAAAAATCTAAATATCACTAGATCAAATCACCCAAAATTTCCACATTATGGATCCAAGAAAAACACACCAAACTGAAAATTCTTTAATAAGGTATAAAATGGTAATGAATTTGGGTCATGATACTATTTGAAGGATAAATTGTGGCTACACATGGAAAATACATAACCTTATTAATTCTGAATGAAAATCCCCTATTAATGTCTCTTGTGTTCTTCTATAAAACATAAAGCATCACACTGATATACTAGCCCACACCCAATTCATTACAATTTGATTCTAAAAATGACCCTCAAAACATGGTCAACACCATGATCAGAGACAAATAAATAAAATCAATGACCCATGAACAACCCAAAAGATAATAACACATGAAAAGGATATGTCATTCATAAAATAAAATGAATATGGTATATAGAAGAAAAAAGAGACTAAAAACATGCATTCTATGAATGAATTCTCCAAAAACAATAAAATAGATTCCAACACTCTAGGTGGAATAAAAACCATAGATCTCAACTCAAATTGAAGTTAAGTCTTATAATTCTCCTCTCGATATCCACTCAGATTACAAAACCTTTGTATGTGACCATGACAGATACATTGAATACTGGTCCGTAAATTCATTGGTAAAGAAGGCCTAATCTTCCTATAAGTCCAACACAATCATCACACATTGGGCTTCCCCTTTATGTTAGCATAATAATTTTTTACAATTATCGATAGAGTATAATCCCTTATTATAATAGTTTTACCTATAAAAAATTCCTTATAAATGATGGACTTGAATGTCAATTCATCAATGGTAGTTAGTATAGAATGAGACACCACCAATCATAGATATGAATGAAGGCCTCTAGTAAATAACAAAAAAATGAATCATCAGAATCCAACTAAAGAGATAATTTATCAAATGTAGTGAAATTGTCCACAAGAGATATCATGGACTGATCTCCCCAATAGACACTCGTGATTTAGATATCCTTCTCAACTATCCCTTCACCGAGATAAAACATTTAGGTAAATATATCCTTGAGATATATCCAGCAGAAATCTTCTAATGAGTTGGAATGGATTATATATTTCCACCTATCCAAACCTGAACTGTTAAAAAAGAATTATTGCATCTCACCCTATAGGATTCAAGAGTTCTCAGAGGCACATATTTTTCTTCGAACTTGTGTAGAAACTCCTCACCTTGTGAGATCCTGGATCACCACTAAAAACTAGTATATTCTATCATAGAAACTCCCACATATGATCTACAATACAAGAATAACTACACCCTTCCATTACCTTATGGTTTTGGGTACATTTTGAGATTAGGTAAACTACTTTTATATTATTTGGAAGACAACATGATATATTTCCCTCATGATTTGTGGACTCATTTTTGTGGGTCAGATTCTAAAATATCATAAAATCAAAACACATAATCGAATCATCACAAATCCAATGTCAATAGGTAAAAGACACAAATCAAAAAAAACAAGATTACAAAAAACTGTTGGAAACTACACTTCAAAAAATAAAAAATTGACCTATTTTCATTTCAAAATAAGCTCTGGGTTTAGAAAATTCCTCAAACCAATTTGAATCCAACAATACAAGAAATGATTTATTGATATCCAATATTTATGTAAACCACCCACAGAAAAACATTTCATGATCTTAACCACTTAAGACCCATAAAATTATTTCTTGGAAAATAATCATCCAAAATAAATTTATTTATAGTTTATTTTTTTACCAAGATAACTAAATCAACCCAAAAAATGTGTCAGAAAAATATCAAATTCCAATCATAAAAAAATTCTTTAAAAAATCTTACGAGTCTGTAAAATCCTCAAAAATCACATAATAATTCATGAATATGTCCCTATGGACACAAGGGTGGCTCAAAAAATAAAAGGAGTGAAAAAAAATATTTATCAACTTTTCATGGATTAGACACAAGATTTCCCAAACAATGTTTCATCTATATAGGTTCTACTATAATATTTCATAATACTTTTCATTGGTTGTTCATGGTTTGATAGTGCCAACACATTAATCATTTTCCCCAATATTTCGTCCATTTTCTCTCCAAAATGAGGATACTTTCAAGACACATCCTAGGGTCTTCCCACAACTCATACTAGTATCACACAACATCAAAATATTATAAGAAAAAAATAACCTAGATCATAAAATTAAAAGAGTAATCTTGTCCACCCATGGAAAAATGAGGTCTAGGTTTAGGAAGAGTTGGCTTGGCACTCCTCTTCCCACCACACTCATTCTATAATGGTCCTAGCTATAACATTCCTTTATAAAAAAATAACATAAAGGGATATAATATAATCTTTTAGTGAATCTGCCTAATTTAACATGTCATGTCACATGGTCCGATCTCCCATAATGATTGAGAGGCATTCCTGATCATCTCACGAAGGAAAAAAGCACTAGGGTTTCATGAAGGAGAACTAGAGAATGATTTCTCCCGCATAAAAACTATGATCAATAATAGTTCCAATCTGGGACCAAAAATTATGTGCCCTACATTGTATGAACTTGAATAAATAATTAAATATGACTATAATGATTCAAAATAAATAAAGTAATAAATCTTAAAATAAATAAAAACATTTATAAAATTTTTTCCACATATAAAAACATTTTCATATAATGCTTTCAGATTCAAAATATTAAAGGAAACAAAAAAAGTACTAAAATAATAGCAGGAATAAATAATTGTTGATACACCACATGATTTAGAATTGGTCCAACCAAACCCTTTGATAACCCAGACATCTCCATGTGTATCTCAAGTTACCACCATTACCCAAATATCAACCAGTTCCTAACAGAGAGTAGTTGGAATCACCATAAAGGTCATATCCTAATACCTGTATAAAACATAAAGACTGCATACCGAACAATTTTAGTATATAGGGTATTATCCATAGTCATGTATGATACAACCACAAATATTTTACATTCTATTTCAAAAGAAACCCTACCCACTAGTTTTAAAGCATTATGAAAATAATCTTTCAATTGATGTATAAAAAATGGAAGTAAACCAATGTATAAAACATATATATTCATGAACATACCATTATTAAAAACCTACATAAATGATGATTTAAGGAATAAAAATAATTATTTTAAAAACCCATTTATCATATAAACATATCACTTTTAGATAATTATGTTAAACCATCCCTTTTCATTAATGAAACACTTCTGAAATCAAATTACCACATGGTTTAAAAAAATTCAATTACATTTTTAAAATGTATTGAATTTAGAAACCAGAACCTCATTCCTGTTTAAAAATTCTAAATCACAGTCAATTATCCATATAAGTGTAAATAACCATAGAAAATAATAATAAAATTAAAATCATATTTCATAAAAAATGATAATAACGATACATATCATGCCTCACCCCCATTATCGGAAATCATAAATAATCAATGAATCATGGTAGTTTTTTATCATCCATTGAAAAAAACATATTCGAACAAATATAAATAATTATAACATAAACTATATACCTTGATCCAAAACTCTATGAACTAATGGTGTATATTTATTTATATTCAAAGTTGGAACCAAATGATGGAAGGCTAATGATCATACAACTCCTCTATTGAATCACACTCTCATTTTCCTCACTAGTGTCACACCCCCTATAGAGGTATTACATTCGTCTAAGAGTTAATATCTAAGTAATCACACTAAAATAGTAAGGAAAAATAACAAAAAATCATCTTAGTAGCTTTGTTCCTCGTTTTAGAGATAAATGAGGTGATTATTATCAAGATAACATCGTTATGGGAAAACAACACCCTCCAATTGAACGATTACTTAAAAACCATATAAGCATCGTACCACCTCCCATTCCCCCTTCATAATAAACTGAATCCCACACATAGAATCTTGAATCATAAATAATACAAACATCAACACTGTCTCTCAATAATAAAAAATATATGTGGAATCATGCTCATGTAGGTCATAAAAAATATATATACAAATAAAAACACATAAGTTTCCATCTTGGAATAAATATTATACATAGATATTTAGTGTATTGTAAATCCATTTTTAAAACCAATTAATACCAATATAAATCAAATTGTAAATTCATCTTTATGCTGAAGCATAAGAAAATAATTCAACATTGTAAATATTCTTTCAAAATAATCATTAAAAGAATGGTAAATTCCATAAAATTCACAAACCAAAAAAATTTAAAATGATAAAATAATAAATTGCCTCATCTCTAGAAAAACAACTCATGAGGACACATAAACCTATTTTTATAATATGGAAATAATTTAAAATTCACGCAAACCATTTATAAAAAATGATAATTTCCATTAAATAAGGGAACCATATGAAATAATGAAAATCCTTTACAAACAAGGAAACTTCAATAAAAAATTTGGGGACCACATAAAATAAAGGGAAACAATTTTACCCAATTGACACCTCACTTCATAATACCAAATTTTTCTAAAAACCCATTGACCAAAAACAATTTCCACGGAAAATAATTAATGGGATTTTATCAAACACCATAAATGCACAACATGCCAATTTATATCCAATTTATATTAAAAAACTATTTCAATAATTTTTACCAAAGAAAACTCAGCAAAGTAGGGGAAAGTATTGAAAATTGAAACTAGATATAAAAAACTAATATAAATTAAATCAGTTATATGTTTCAAATAATGATCATCCATGTAACTATTTAATAAAAGGAACTGTGAATGAAACCCCAAACTCAGGCTATGGAAACATGAAACATTCAATGGAAATCTCTGTAATAGGAATCAAGAGATGGATCACAACCTATAAAAACCAAAACCATAAAAACATCAAAACCATAACTACCAAAATCATCCCAGGTGGCTATTAGGGTTAGATGATGATAGTGGGTTGGAGAATAAAATATCTTGATATGGGTGGAGGAGTCCATACCTATTGATTTGATCAAAGAAACACCACATATAGAAACCAATCCCACCTTAAAAGTGTTAGGGACAACTAAAGGGGGATAATAGAGACATTTAGGTAGGGAAATTCAATTGAGTGGATTATGAAAGAATATAAAATTAAAAATTATCCAAAATTGAAAAAATACACCAAATAAATATGGTTATGAAGTTTTTTCACACAGTTTAAAAAATGGTGTGAAAAGTATTTGATCTATATTATCCAAAATTAAACATAGCACATAAATTATATAACATATTTTTCTAAATTGTGCACTTAGATATGTATCACAATAAAATATTCAAAATTGAAATATTTATACCCCAAGATACCCAAAACTCAATATATAAATTACTTTCTTAAAAAAGTCCAAGAAGTTTATATTTCATGGTGTCATCATCCAACATCATCGTGTTTTCCAACCGAAATTGTCTTCTCCCTTATTCCAAGTACATCATTTGATCATTCGTATTTTAACAAGATTATATTATTTATATATATATAAATGTCACCATTACACAACATCTCAAGTGATTATACATCCATAATTTAATCCTTTACAAACCTTATGGATGTTTAATTCTTCATACTCGCTCTCTTGGGTGTAGGGTGATGAGAATAACCAATGTTTGTATTACAAAATGCAAGAGAACAAAAGGAAATAAAAAATATACCTCTCATATCTTTCAAAATTTAATTCTCCAAACTAATTAAATATTAATATCATTATGAATTCACACATTTTACCCTATAATATTAATTCATACGACCTTTCTACCAATAATTACAACACATGGGGTCGCCTTCAACAGAGATATTATGGCTCCTGGTAATCATTAATTTTCCCTTACAATAACACCTCTATATAGTGTAATGGAATATTCATTTATCACCATAGGAATTTTTATTAGATTCCAAGATCTCCATCCAATTAATATCTTTATTTTGAAGTAGATATCTAACTTCTAAAAATACCTATACTATGTTACCCGTTGTGTTTCTTAATAATGCATTGACCACATCCCATGATTCCAGGAGTATGGATTGGGAAAACTAATCCCACTCAATATCACTAAAACTCACATTAGACAATTCTAATTGGATATATATCATGATGAATTCATTTACATTATCATCCATCATATTTATTTTTATATTTTTTATATCAAATATCCTTCAAAATATGAACAAATTGTTTATCATAATTAACTTCTTATATAAATTGGTAATAACTTTTTTAATGTCAACATATGTCTTCACCTAAAATATGTTATAATTCCTGTTCAATTTATTTGAATCCATATCAATGAAAAATATATTTTATCTAGTATTTCCTATTATATTATCCTCATTTATTTTTTTGGTGATAATCAACAAAATATCAAGATTTATATTTAGTATATAATCCATAATCTATATTGTTAAAAATTTAAAATATATAAAATAAAAAAAAACCACAATAATCATACCCTAATCCAATGATATTACTTCTAGAATCAATGAACTCCCACAAAATTCTGAAATACATATGAATGATCAGTAAGTACTTACTAAAATTCCCCTACAAGACTGAGGGTGAATTGATTCTACAAAACCAATATTTGAAATACCTTTTTTAAGGGTTGGTTATATAAAACTCTTAAAAAACATCTATCATACATCAAAATGGGTTTCTAAAATCTATCTATTGTGTGAAATTTATCTCCAAAAAATTTCATAATGGAACCAAAGTACCAAATGCAATGTGTCTGTAATAACCTAAGAATTTTTGGTTATATTAAAAGAAAAAATAACTTCTACAACTTGTGTCACACTCTACACACAACATAAATAAGATAAATCATATTATAAATAATTTTAATAAATATATAATATATATTTGTTTTTTAGACCATTAATAGTTAAAACCTTTATAAAATAATTAATAAATTTAATCTAATATTGAAAAGGTTATTTTTAATTAGTTTACATTTTTATATTATATATTATCTTTTGTAAATATATATTTTGAAATTTTATAATTTAATATGATAATGTAATTTTAGTTTTTGAATTCCCCACAAAAAAAATTAAATTTGGTTATATTTTTTATATTTTTCTAAAATAAGTAAATTTAGGTGAATATTAAATAAAAAAATATTTTATTGATGTCATCACTTTTATGAATAAATTGAAAATTTTAAATTCTTTTACAATAAAATTTAATATTATAATTTACAATAAATAATTTGAAAATATAATCCTGAATTTATATACCCATGATGAACATTTTAAAAATTTCAGTATCTTTATAATGATAATGGGTTTTCACTAATTTTGATTAATTAATTGTAAAATGATGAAAAAATAATTTTGGATATATTTTATTGTTTAATAAATAATATTTTAATGATTATAATTTTTTTAAATTCATTTTAACCATTCAAATGACTAATTATATCATAATAATACTTCGTTTTTCTTAAAAATAATATTTTTCAAAAGGATGTGTTCTTTTCTATTTCAGGCTCTAACATTAAGATTAATTTAACTACACATAAAAATATAATTTCATAAAATCCATATTATATTTGATATAATAATTTTCATATTATTTAATATGGACAATTTCATTCTTTGGTGTAAAATTTTGATTCTTTGGATTAATTCTAATGAAAAAAATAATAGTAAAATAATTACATTATAATTAAAATTTAATTTATATCAATAAATTTAAATCAAATAAATTAAATTTAAATACATTAAATAATGAATAAAGTATTTTTTTACCAAATATATTAATATATTATCACAAATTTAAAAGGTTTCAACACTAAATAATATTGAAAATCCAAAATGTTCAATATATAATTTTTCTTCTAAAACTATTTTTATAACAATTATATATTCTAATTAAAAAGATACATTCCGAATATTTATATATTTTATTAGATTAAATATATCTTAAATTTAGTTCTATAACAACCGAAAAAATTATATTTTTTATGTTATACATCAAATTAAACAAAACAACACATAACTAAAAGCTAGTTAACAAGTGTAAAATTTAAAGAGTAAAATGTAAAAAATTAATTTTTAAAAATGAATAAAATGGTTCAAATTGTTTTGAAATGCATTTTTTCACATTTATCAACTCAAATTGTCCCCAAAACCAATAATTTAAAATATTAAAATTCATTTACCATGGAATAATTCCATTCTATTATTAAATTATATAGGTTGTTTCAAAATGTTCCATTTTACACTCTTCTAAATGATGATCATTTACACCATTTAAAGCACTGACATATAATTCTTTTTAATTATTAAATCCTTTACCATTTACTAATCATACAACCCTATACCACAAATATAATCCCCATGTAACTCATATTAAGCACAAACTCTTCAATCTCAAGGAAACATATAGCAGGAAAATCAAATATCTCAAATAAGTGTTATATATTTTAATATTTTATTCTTAATATTAATATTTAAAATAACATATAACTTGTAACATCCCAGTTCCGGAAGCCACCAAGTGGTGCCCCGTTCCCGGTTAGTCACATGGACTCCTGCGCATTTCCCCAAACGCCAGAGGCTGCCGACTAGCAGCGAGGGCCTTGGGTGTGATTGTGGGGAAACTATGTCATCCTTGGTGGAGTACACAGCGAAAGAGAAACAAATAACAATAGCGAAAGTAGTAATCAATCCATACACAAGTGAACAGTGGAAGAATAAATATGATAATTAGAAAAAACTAATATATATAAATGAAATGATTCATGATACATATATGCCTAGGAAAGCAGCCAGATAAGTCACAATGATGGATATAGTACAAAAACAAAGTACAAAATAAAATTAATCAGATAACTCCTTAGCATTGCAAGCTATAGCCTCGTCCCATTCTCTCCAAATCCTCAGCAAGTCAAGTACCTGAAGTAGAATGGAACTTTCCCTTATCTATACCTATAGCAACATAATCTTTTTGGGCCCAAAAGCAAGGCCTAAATTGGGTGTGAGACTAAATCTCAGTAGGCAACGACCCAAATATCTATCCCTAATAGTCAGTGAGTATATGGCAGGTAAATTATAGTAAGCAGAAAATTGTAAGCAGTAAACAGGATAATTCACAACAGTAAAAAATCCATAGTTTCTAGCATTTAATTTACAAACAAGTAAGCATCCACTCAAGCTAGAAGAACAAATAGGTAACCTCTAGGTAGTTCTCACATCTTAACACTTATGGTTTAACCTAAAAGTACTAGAAACTCTCTCGAAGGCACAAACAGTATCACCCCTCTGGTTTAGTAATGATTATACTCTCTGGGGATGCACTCACATTTAAACCCCCCATATAGTTTCATATCGTACTAAAGGCCCTTTGGGAAAGCACCCAACGTCTCATTCCCCAGGTGGCCCACATCGAGGAACTACAGACAATCTGAGGAAGAACTCAACGTCAATTCCCCCTGCGGTCTCGCATCGTAAAATTAAAGACACTCTAGAGAATCCCTTACGTCCATTCTCTCTATGGCGTACTACTCAAGGTTCTCACACCCCTATGTAAAGTGAGCAAGTGTCACATCACGTAACAGGAAAAGTGAACCTCAAGAACAAATTGGCTAGAAGTCTACAACATCTCACCGTGGAAGAGAAATAGTAAAACCATCAAATAACTAGACATGGAACTAGCAAAATCCTATCAGGAAAAACTAGGCCAAACGGTCATAAACAGGAAAAACATGCATGAGAAAAACATCCAAAGAACAGTAAAATTACCCTATTCACAAACAACTACTCTACTCAGACATATAATCAAAGCAGGCAAACAACAAGGGAAAAATAGGAAACACTCAATACCTCATTCAAGGGTATTGGTGGAATTTTCACAAAATACTCAAATACATTCTACAGAAAGGCACAAACCACACACCTCGATGTTAGGAGATCGATATACCTGAACCTCGAAGCTTGATTCTCCTTGGAACGTCGTAGATCTTAGAAAATGTCCAAAACACTCAACCCGCGATAACATGAGAAAGAGGAGGAATTGGAAAACAAAGCACTAGGAGAAGGAAGATCTTATTGTTGCGGTTCCAATGCAATTGACGATGGTCGATTCAGAGAATAGACAGATGCTCGGGGGGCTCGAAAGAAATTCATAGCCGTACAGGAAGCTCTCTGTCGATAAAGCTAGAAAGGAAGACAGTTCTGGGGTTAAGACGCGACCCTGGTGCATTTAATGAAAAAAAGTACACGTCTTTTACTTTTGGAGTACACGGTGTGTACTAGGCTTTTCTATTCTCCGCTTTAGGTGGACTCCATTTCAACCCTACATGGAGATGTGTGTGGCCATGACATAGATAGCATATGGCCTCGAGCGGCAACGAAGTACACGGTGTGTACCCATAAAGTACACATTGTGTACTTCATAAATTTCTTGAAACTCCTCTTTTCTCAATAACACCAAAAAAAGGAAAAACTTACCTGAAAAGAAGGTCCCAGTTCCTACAAACATCCCCCCTTAAAGAAATTTGTCTCCGAATTTCCCTAGCGTGACGTAGAAGAAGAATCCTTGAACAACTCCAGCCACTGTTATAGTACATCGGCCTACCTTTCCCAAGTCTCTTCATGTACTCGCCCGTGCTGCCATATCACCCGTACTAGAGGAATTGACCAGCCATGGAGAAACTTTGTACAATGATTGAAAATCCATATAGGATTCTCATCAAATGATGTATCCTCTTCTAGGTCAACTTCCTCAGGTTGAAAGACATGAGACAATTCTAAAAAGTAACATCGGAGCTGAGAAACGTGGAAGAATTCGTGCATAGCCCAGTATATCTGAGGTAATTACAACTGATACACAATCGGTCCAACTCTCTCTAACACCTCAAATGGTCTGACGTTCCTTGGTGAATGCTTTCCCGGTCTCTAAATTCTCTTGTGTCCCAACCTCAATGTGACATGCAGGAAAACCTAATCCTTGACCTCGTACTCCAAAGCTCATCTCTGCTGATCAGCATAAGACTTCTGATGAGAATGTGCAGTAGCAATCATCTTCCGAATCAACTCTATCTGCTCGGTGGTGTCCTAAACAAGATGAGGTACCAACAAAGCATCCTCTCCTGCCTCCAGCTAACATAATGGTGATCAGCATGGCCTACCATACAATGCCTCATAAGGTTCCATGTTAATAGTTTCTTGAAAACTATTATTGTAGTAAAACTCCACAAGAGGTATATGATTCTTCCAAGAACCTCCAAAGCCCAAAATGAAAGCTTGGAGAATATCCTCAATAACTTGAATCGTACGCTCGGACTGACCATCAGTCTGAGGGTGGTATGTTGTACCCAAAAGTACATGTGTACCCAAATCCTTCTGAAGCCCCTGCCAGAACCGAGAAGTAAAACTAGCATCCCTATCTGAAACAATGGAGTGTAGAACTCTATATAGATGTATAATCTCTCAGATATAAAACCGTCCAAACTCATCAACACTGAAGGTATCCTTGATCCGCAAGAATTGAGCAACCTTCGTAATTCTGTCGATGAAAACCCAAACAGCATCATCCCCATGAGGTGACCTCAGCAAACCAGTCACGATGTCCATCACAACCTCACTCTACTTCCACTTCGGAATGTGTAGCTATTGTAAAAGACCTGTTGGTCACTGATGCTCCGCTTTGACCTGCTGATAAGTGGAACATCTCTTGACAAAACCAATAACATCTCTTTTCATACCTGGCCACCAATACTGGCGGTGAAGATCACGATTCATCTTGGTGACTCCAGGATGAACTGCCCAAACTGAGGAATAAAATACCTGCATCAGCTAATCATGTATGTTTACTGGCACCCATACGTATCCCTAGAAATGCAAGTTCTCGTCCTCGGCTACTGTCTATCTAGGAATAGTTTATTATTCGGACATGCTTTCCCATAGGATTAGGCCTTCAGAATCTGATTGTTGCCTCATTCGTACCCGATCAAGAAGTGTAGAGTTAATAGCTACAGAATATAGGAATGTATGTCCCTGTCTATCGTGCACCTCCAAATGCATCTCAGAGAATAAGTCTATTAGCTGCAACTCACTGATGTCCTCCGGAACTGCTTGTATCTGAGTCCTACTTCTCAACATGTTAGCCACAATGTTGCCCTAACTAGGTGTATAGGCATGCTCAAAGTCAATGGACTGAAGATACTCAACCCACCAGCACTGTCTCAGATTCAGATCACGCTTAGTGAAGATGTACTTGAGAATTTTGTGGTCGGTGAAACCAAAAAACTCTCTCCCAGATGATAATGTCTCCAGCACCGCAAGGTATGAACAACAACATCTTGCTTCATATCGTGCGTTGTGTAATTCCTCTCATGTGGCCTCAACTACTGAGACCCGTACGTAACGACTTCATCTCCATGCATAAGCACAGCTCGTAGCCCGTTACAAGAAGCATCACAGTAGGCAGTGTGGCTCTTTCTTGGCTCTGGCAAGACTATTATTGGTCCGGAAGTCAACCTCCCCTTCATCTCCTGAATTGATGACTCATAAGAATCTAACAATAAGAACTTTGCACCCTTCTTGGTCAGCCCCGTCAGTGGTGCTTCTAAGCGTGAAAAGTCCTGTATGAAATTCCTATAGTACCCATACAGCCCTAAAAAACTATGTACCTCAAAGATGTTCTTCAGATGCTCCCAGGAATCTACTGCTCTCATGTTATCTGGGTCTACTGATACTCATCATTCTAAGATAACATGACCCAAGTAGTGAATCTGATCCATTCAAAACTGGCACTTTGAGAGCTGAGCATATAACTGATGCACCCTCAGTGTACTCAAAATGATTTCAAGATGGGTAGCATGGTCATGTCGAGTGTGAGAGTACACCAAGATATCATCCACGAAGACCACTGGGAAATAGGTTAAGTATCGGTTGAGGAAAAGATATAGAGCCCAAGGATCTCCACAATAGCAACAGAGATAATGCTATGTGTAGCACCACTATCAAAAAGTTTTGAAGATCAAATTGAGGCTACTAAGATCATACCTCGAATGGTGGAAGTTCTGGGATCCTACTCCTGAAGGATCTCCTCCACATCCAATGTCTGACCCACACCACAACCCTGTGACCCTGAATGAAAGTTCTGAGCTGATCCACCCTGCTGATGCTGAAGGACAAGTGACTTTCACCACGGCCTAGACCTCCACCATGGTCCGAATGGCCGGAAGAACTCCAGTTCCCAGACTGGTGAGAAACTGGTGGCACTGTTCCTGTATGAGGAGTCATGGAAGAACCCCTGTCACTAGCAGGTAGTGAGAAAACCTGACAGAATCACTGAAGGTGACCCATCTTGCCGCATGATCAACACTATATTGGGTCTCTCTAGCACTACGACCTCGTATTCCCAGCCCTTCCACAATGGTAGCATACCACCTGGCTACCTAAAGATGTGTCTCGCTGCCTGAAATCACCACATGTAGACTACCTACAGTGCTTCCTACTGTCAGCTGGTGAAGCACTAACTTTGTAAGGGGAAGCTCCCAGGATCTCAGCTCCGTAATCTCTCAGATTTCACTCTTCAATCAGAGCTTGGTTGACGATGGAATTGATGTAAGTCATCCTAAAGATATTCAATTGTGATCAGATCACCTGTCTGAGACCATCATCAAACATCCTTGCCAAGAACAAACCCATCTCCGCACCAGAGCGATTTAAAACTCTGGAGCTCAGTTAAACGAGCGGAATAATCCATGATGGAAAGAGTACCCTACTTCAGGCTCATGAACTCCCAAGCTCGGTCAGCCCTCTAGGTCTCCGGATATAAGTCGTCGTAAAAGACCCGCTGAAACTCCACCCACAACATAACCTAATGATGACCCACCTATGAGATCATGTCCCACCACCTCTTGGAGGAGTCTCATAGCATGTAGGTAGCGAGCTTGAACCGACTTTCTGGAGGCATATCTAGATGCTTGAAAATTGTCGTCATGGATTTTATCCATGACTCTACAGCCTGAGGTCCTCCTCCCCCAGAGAAGGTGGGAGGATTCTGCTGGTGGAAAACCCACGTCAAGTATTCCTTAGTCGAGGAAGGAGGCGGTGCTCTCTGGAAGTTCTGAATCATTATTAAAAAGCCTTCCCTAAACTGTGCATCGTCAGCTGTAACTGGTATCACTGCTGGTGCCCAGGAAGAAACAATTGGAGGATCTGTGGGATGTTCCTGATCAGCCATATCATGCATCTGATCTTCGCCTTGCAACTGGCGTGCAACCGGAGGACGTCTCGGTGCCATGACTCAGCAAGGTCAAACACACACAATATATCACATTATCAAGGACTGGAAACTAGGAGTGTAAGAAAGGAATATGGAAAATAATGCATTTGAAATTTACAAGACATGGCTACACGGCGTGTATAAAGACTACACAACGTGTTCCCTTAAGTCATTTACATGGGCATGCACCTTTTCCAAAACATATCATGTAACACCCCAAACACACAACATGTTATCCTAACACACGGTGTGTACTTGAATCTTCTTCCCTGACCGATTCCTTCAACACGGTCTAGCCACACTGATCTCTTAACACAAAACTACACAGTGTGTTCAAAGAAGACACGGCATGTACTAAACATGCCTTGCCTGGCCCGTGTTGTTAGCGACACGGCCTGACACTACACGGCGTGATCTAGACGGACACGGCATGTAAGAGAAAGGGTAACACTGACTCATGTTGTTTGTGACACAGTCGACTACCTAGATCAAACTACACAACGTGTAATATTCAGACACGACGTGTATGTGAAAAGATAACACTACCCGTGTTGTTCGTGACACGGCTGGTGTACCTATTTAATACTACACGGCATGCTAAAATAGTACACCATGTGTTGCTACAAGATTTTTCACAACCCCGTGTTCCTCCCCACATAGTCAGTGACACGACTATAGACTACACCGTGTGTAACCTTAAAGTGCACGCTGTGTATTCTGGGTTTTTCCGGACAATAGCCTCAGAAACTACTCTAGAGCACTGAAAACACATAAAACCATCATTAAGGTGCCAAATTCTAATTCGTGAGGTCCCATATTCCCCGCGAATCAAATCATGGAATCTTATACATGTTATAACAATGAAAACAGACAATGATCCATGAAATTCAGGTCTATGGGGGACCATAAAAACTCAAGAACCAAAGTTTGGCGTCCATCTACACAAAGCACTATACAACTAAATTTCTTATCAAACAGTAGGGATTCTATCAATGTATCTATCACAACATCATGCATAATCTACACAAGGTCTATCACACTAACATGCAATCGCTAATGCACCCTAGATGGCATTGCAAGAATGCATGGAATGTGATTTCTAACAAGTGCCTATATGATGCGTGACATGGCATACCCTCATCTCATTGGGTTGTGATAGATATAGAACTACAATAACAACAAATGTAACATCACAAAGCATGTGAATATTTTAATGGTAAAATGAAATCAACTATAAAATTACAAACCAGTAAATCTACACTAAACGAGGTTGTATGACTTTTCCCTATACACGACTTTTCTACTCCTAGGCACAACTTATTACCAAGTACATATTCTGTATTATCCCTTGAAAAAGGCTCCAAACAGTAGGTCAAGAGAAAATAAAACCCTCTGATACCACTTTGTAATGTCCGGGTTCTGGAAACCACCTAGAGGTTCCCCATGCTCGGTTGGTCACATGGCCTCAAGCACATTTCCCCAAATGCCAGAGGCTGCAGACTAGAAGCGAAGGACTTGGGTGTGATAGTGGGAAAACTATGTCGTCATTGGCAGAGTACTCAACGGAAGAGAAACCAATGAAAATGGTGGAAATAGTAAACAATCCATACACAAGTGAACAACAGAAGACAAAATATGATCAACAAAAGAAACACATATATATAAATGAAATGATGCATGATACATATATGTCGAGGAAAGTAGCCAAACAAGTCACAATGCTGGATAGAGTACTAAAACAAAGTACAAAAGAAAAGTAATCAGATTACTACACAACATCGCAAGATATAGCTTGGTCCCATTCTCTCCTACTCCTCAGCATGTCAGGTACCTAAAGTAGAATGGTTATTTCCCTTATCTATACCTAAAACAACATAATCTATTTGGGCCCAAAAGAATGACCCAAACAGAGTGTGAGAATAAATCCCAGTATGCAACCACCCAAAGATCTATGCCTAACATTCAGTGAGTATATGGAAGGTAAATTACAGTAAGCAGTAAACAGTAAACATGAAATAGGATAATACACTACAGTAAATAATCTATAGTTTCTATCCTTTAATTTACAAACAAGTAAGCAGCCACTCAAGCAAGAAGAACAAACAGGTATGCTCTGAGTAGATCCCATAGCCCAACCCTTATGGTTTAGCCTACATGTACAAGCATCCCTCTGGGAGTCACACACAGTCTAACCCCTCTGGTTCAGATAAGAGTAGACTCTCTGGGGAAACACTCACCGTCAATTCCCCCTTATAGCCTCGTATCGTACTAAAGGCGCTCTAGGGAAGCACTCAACGTCTCATTCCCCCGGTGGCTGGCGTTGAGGAACTACAGAAACTCTAAGAAAGAACTCTACATAAAATCAACCTATGGTCTTGCATCATAAAATTAAAGACACTCAAGAGAACCCCTTACATCCATTCTCCCTATGGTTTACTACACTAGGTTTTCACAACCCTGTGTAAAGTCATAAAGTATCACATCGAGTAATGGACAAAGTGAACCTTAGGAACTACTTTTCTAGTAGTCAAAAACATCTCAGCATGGAAGTACAATTGTCACACTATCCTAGAACAAGGAATGGAACTGGAAAAATCCTAGCAGGAAAAACTAGACTAAATGGTCATAAACAGGAAAAACATGCATGGGAAAAACATACAAAGCATAGTAAAATTACCCTACTCACAAACAAAAACTCTACTCAATCATATAAGAAAATTAGTTAAACAAAAAGGGAAAAATATTAAACACACAATACCCCATTCAAGGGTATTGGTGGAATTTTCACAAAATCTTCAAAGACATTCTACAGAAAGGCACAAACCACCTACCTTGATGTCAAGAGATCAATATACTTGATCCTAGAATAATTATTCTCCTTGGAAAATCATAGATCTCAGAAAAAATCAAATAATCTCAACCCATGATAACTTGAGAAAGCAGAGGAATTGGAAAATGAAGCTCTAGGAGAAAGAAGAGCTTAATGTTTCTTTCCAATGCAATCGACGGAGGTCGATTCGGAGAATAGACGGAGGCTCAGGGGGCTTGGAGGTGATTTCCTACTGTACAGGATGCTCTCGGTCGAAGAAGGTAGAGAGGAAGACAGTTTGGGGGTTAAGATGTGACCCCGGTGCGTTTAATGAAAAAAAATTAAGTAGGCGGCATGTAATTTTGGAGTACACAGCGTGTACTTGGCTTTTTCATACTCCGCTTTAGGAGGCCTCCATGTCACCCCTACATGGACATGTGTGTGTCCATGACACGACGAGCACACAGCCTCGAGCGGCAATAAAGTACACAGTGTGTACTCATAAAGTACACGGCGTGTACTTTAGAAATTTCCAGAAACTCCTCTTTTATAAAAAACTCCAGAAAAAGGAAAAATGTACCTGAGAAGAAGTTCCAAGTTCTTACATAACCAGATTTATGTGATGAAATTATTATTATTAGTATACTAATATTTTTTATATTAATGGTAAAACAGTTATTTATTCATTTTTATCTACATAGTAAAACAAAATAACATTGTAAGTTTGCTGCGTAGACTATGGCCTCTACAAAGAGACATCATTTTTTCATTACTTATTATCATGGAAGACGTTAATTTTTGTAAATATGAATAAATATTATATATATCATATAACTATGATCCAGAAATTTAAATTATATCTACACCTTCACCACCTCTCACACATTGAGAAATTAGAATTCTAATCGTGTTCATGTGTGGATTACCATAACCATTATGGATCATTTTTCATTTTAATTTCCATACATTTCCAAAGTATAAAAATATATTTAAACATCCTGAAAAAACAAAATACAAATAATTGTTTTTATTTAGTAATTATATTATTCTAAAAGAATAATTATTTAATCATACACACCAATAGAGTTAAAGCATGGAAAATTTTGGATCCGTTTAACCACCTATATAAAACGTGTATCAAAATATGGTGATAGATGACTATGGGAAAAAGGAAACTAAAATTATTATAATATACTAAAAATCATGATTAATATATGGTTATGGAAATTTTATGTTAAATATTTATCTAATTATTAATGTAACATTTTAATTCGTTAAATGTATCGAAATAATCCATTATTAATAAATTTTTTCACATAACATAACCAAAACACATATTGAATGAAATAATAATATTTGAAATAAATATAATTTATATATTATAAATCAATATATGATATATAAATAATTAAATGGTATCAAATTAGGGATATTGATATTAATATTAGTAAACATGAAAACATTAGTAACAATTATTTACACCTGATGGTCATAACACATTATAACTAATTGATGTACTCCTGATAAAAAATTAAAATAAGGATTCTAAAAGGGTAATATTTATGATAATGTTATGAAAATATATTATTTATTTATTTTTTTATAGGAAGTTACAGTGTCATCAACTATGGAAGGAAAAAATGGCAGGGTTTCATGTAAATATTTTTTTCATTAAGATACACTTTATTTAATTAAGATAATTTAATATAAATGGGGTGTGTACTACATATTGGTTATGAAATATCATGAATTATATTTATCATTGTATTTGAAAATCAATTTCAATATCTGATTATTTCAATGGGTTTTTATTAGAACGTTTCAAATGTTTTAAAGGTGTTTCATCTCAACTAAATTTAATTTATACATGATTTAATACTATACAACAATTTCTTTTTTATATGGTGTATATTATATACATGAATTTATTTTGAAATAATAAATTATTTAATCCATTGTATTTAGAGAACCATATGATTTCCAGGTTACTAATTATATTTAAATAAAAAATTACTAAAGTTGTAGGGGATTTTTGTAACTTATTTCTCTTCCTTGGGTCATAATCACTCATCTTAGTCTATCAGAATGAAATAAATTTTAATATATCCATTTAATATGTTATGTTTTCTACACCTTCTTATTGGGTAAAATCAGGATTCACACCAAATTATTCTTCCTTTATTTTTTAATGTATCTTTACAATACATTTTTTTTTAAAATAATTACCATTACTTTTAATAGATTTTTTTTATAATGCTCATATCTAAACTTACCATTAATATTATTTTCTCACAAGTGGAAACTAGAATTTTTAATATATAAAATTATCCTTTTTAACCCCTTTATGAATATTAAAATAATGATTACTTCCTCATTTAAATGATGTGGCTTCTCAACAGTGTCATTTAAAAATGTTCAGAGGGATTCTCTATCCTTCTAAATTAATGATTCCATATCATCATCTCCACATTTTTATTTCATATCACTTATGTATTTTTTACATTATTAAATATTATTTTTAAAATTTAGAATTTTTCAAATTATTTTCACTTTATCTTTTTATAAATTTTAATCTTTTTATATTTTCCATAATAAATGTATTTTATGTAACATTCTCAATTTATTTTCACTTAACCTTTTAAAAACCTTATACAGTTTATCATTAGTGTAAAAGTTTTCAATGTATTTTCACTCTTATTTTTTAAAACCAATATTTATATCAAGTATATATTATATTTATCTCATTATAATAAGGTTTAAACATTGTTCTCACTGCATTGATCCACGAATTATGAAATCTTTTCGGGACTTTTTATCAAAATTTATTTCATTGATTTATATAATTATTTATTTCAACATATAATTTTCAATACCTTCCGTTTTAAATTATTTTCCCTTTTTATATTTGGTGAAAAAACTTTCTGAACCAATTAAATTTCAATGAAAGGATTAATTTTCAATTTTCCTGAAAATAAGGGGTTCTTTTCAAAAGAGTCTCATTACCACGACTTTTGTGATGATGAATATAATTTATTTCAAAAACTCTTTTCATTATTATTTTTTTGATTATTTTAAAAAGATATATCAATAGTACATTTATGATTCATGTGTCACCATAAATTATTATATAATGAAATTATTTTTTTCATAAATATTGTGTATAAATTATTTAGTTAACAGGTTTATTTGATGCATTTTGGATGTTTTCATATAACCCATTTTATTTCAATGGGATCATTTTAAAAATTTAATGACATCCATTATGGATATTAAATGAAACCAATTATCTCTATGTGTTATTTATGTGATGATTTATAAATTTCATGAAACCCAATTTCATTGTTTGGGTTATTTATGATGTTCATGATTGTTTTTTTAGTGGAAGATAATTGTATGGATTATGAGATTTGTTGGACCTCTATTTCTGACAAGTGAATTGGGTAAATTACATTATCTAATTAGATATAATTATTATGTAAATGGTTTATCAAGATGTTATATTCACCAAGGATGAGACTGATAACATTTAGCTATACACATAATTTTACAAGTGAATAGGTTGGTGGGTGGACAAGTTCATAATGATAAGGAAACCTATGTTTATGATTATGGAACATTATTTCCTATTTTCCATGGATAATGTTCTATGATTAATTTTTTATTTTAGCATTCCCTGGTAAAAGTGATATATTTTGATATGTTATACAAATGGTTAACAATTAATGATTTATGTTCCATTAAACTAGATATTTTCCCTTAT
This sequence comes from Viscum album, assembly GCA_963277665.1. Classification (NCBI taxonomy): domain Eukaryota; kingdom Viridiplantae; phylum Streptophyta; class Magnoliopsida; order Santalales; family Viscaceae; genus Viscum; species Viscum album. Next base: position 642,821,902 of record OY728123.1, read on the forward strand.
TCATGATTTTATATATGATTATAATATAACCAATATGAACATTGTTATGTTATCCATTACTAAGAAACTAAGCTCCCCCTTTCATAGGATTCCAATCTCCAGGATATTATGATTGCTTTCTCATGTGATTAGGATAGAATGGGCCTTGATGATCGTGATTATGAAGAAATTTTCACAATTGATTTCAAATAATATTTTTATATAGCTAATTTACATGATACGAAACCTTTCATTCCATGGGTTGTGTGACTATTATGATATTTATTATTAACATCGTGAAACTAATATAATATTTAAATCATGTTTTTCATTGGTTTCCACATTTGGTATCATAGGAGGGTTTGGTTATTTTGAATCTTATTTTAGATGTTTTTTAGCCTACTTAGGATACCTTTGGTGTTATAGTTAGATAAAAGTTGTAAAAACCCAATATTTATGTCTAAGTATAGGATGATATCATGAAATATTAGTAAGTTCTTGAGTAAGTTATTTTCCTAGTAATACATCCCTATCTAGATATTGGAAATTGGATTCAGCGGTGTCATAAATTCACCTTGGGGTAATCACCTAGAGAAGGTTTGGTATGTGATTGAATCAACCACCAACTAGATAAATGATGATTGGGAATAAGAGGGCACACCAATCTAGACACTTTTTGGGTATATTCAATAGTTGGTAATATTAAATTTACAAATCACTATGTAAGATTCATTTCATAGTTAAATTGTGGAATTTGGTTGAAAAAGGTAAGACAACCCAAATTAATATATCCTAGGAAAAAAATAAAATTGATATAAGATTTACTAAAGGAACTATATGGAAATATAGAATTTTAATAGAACAATATTTGGTAACGTTAAATTACTTTTTGGTTTTCATAATTTTTCATGTATTTTTAATGTTTTCTTACTCATATAAACCCTTTTGGTTTTAATAATGTTTGGAAATGGATGAAATAGTGGGTGTAAGATAAAATATGATGGTTTCCTAAATGAACACCCAATAAAAATTGAATTTTTAATGAAAAAACATGTGAATATTCCAAAAATATATCATCGGGTTTAACTAATGATGTGTTCATTTATAAAGTACTAAAAACACTGAATAATATAAAGGCGGTGTCCCAAGAAACATCAAGTGAATATGATGATGGAGAAAAAAATGTTCAATATCCTATATGTTAAAAATGTTTGAGGATGCGCCAATGGAATTAAAAAAAGAGGACTGGAAGATGCATTACCTATAGATGAGGGGGGTCATAAAGCATCAAATTATCATAGGATAATTAAGGGTACAAATCACATGTGCAAACAATATACAACTAATCTGTGGGATCCATTAACAATTAAATGTCATATGGGTAGAGAGCTCAGACATTATACAAGAAAATGACCTAAGAAATTTATTTCAATGGATGATTATCATTCTTAACCTCAAATACCCATTGATATAGAATGAATTGAAATAATGACTATAAATGAAGGAAGTAAAGTTAATTAGGTCTCACATACTATCAACCCAAAATTAGTAGGCATTTTCTATTTAATGTAAATCTAATATATGTAAATTTTTTTTATAAGGATATCATGTAACCACGCTCAATGATATGTAATTTATGGAAAAGATTTTGTGTTTTGATTATTATTTTGGTGCAAATAAATCTTTTAAAATGTATAATATCCTCCTCTAAAAATAAATAAATAATTGAAAAGGACATTAAATCATCAATTTAATTCTAAATTAAATTATTCAATTAGTAAAACACATTCTATATAAATGATGATTGTCTCTTAGTGCAAGTACAACTATGAATTATCTATGAAGAAAACTAAATCCTTTATAGAGACCTTAATACATAGTTTCAAGATAATATTTCATGATTTTTTTTGGTAAAAATGTGTTTTCTAATCTTATTAATGATATTAAGTATAATATCTAAATAGATATAATGTCTTCAAGAATTGTAATCTTTTCACCACCATTATCTTTTCCTGAGAGTAAATGAAAATTAAAATATGATGGTGCAATTTATTTATTGGTGTAGAAAGTAATGACTAGAGATTTTGGATCTTTGAAAATAAATAATATGTTCTATAACTTGTGTCATAAACTACAACCATCATAAAGAAAACACAATATATTAAGAATATATTATTAAAAATATATATAAAAAGAACTCAGATGATAATCTATAAATATTCATTAACCATATAAGTAAAATAATTAATATGATACACTAATTAAAAGGTTATTTTCAATAAAAGGGATGTGATTTATATTATATATTTTATTTTAGAATTATATATTTACAGATTTCTTGATTTAATTTGATAAAGTAATATTTATTTTTCAATTCCGCACAAAAAAATTATTTTAGGATACATTTTTGATATTTTCCTAGAATAATTGACTTTTATGAAAATATAATATAAATAACTTTTTTATTAATTTTGTCACATTTTGGAATAAATTGAAATTTCTAAAATCATTTTCCACAAAAAAATTAAATAAATTATATTAAATCATTTAAAAATAAAATTTTGAATATATCAACCTATTATCGTCATTTTGAAAATTTAGGTTTCCTTTCAATAAAAACTAATTTTTGACTATTTATTTAATTCATAAATACAAAAAGAAATAAATTTTTCTAGTTATTCTATTGTAAAATATTTAGCTTTTGAATGATAATAATTATTTTAATTTCATTGGAATCCATTTAATTTATATTTTTATTATATCCATAAATCATTTTTTTCTAAAAAAAATCTTTTTCAAAAAAGGGGTAATTTGAATTTTGTTTGCTACGATAAAATTATTTTCCCTATGAAAAAAAAACAATTCAATAAAATTATTAATATATTTTTTATAATAATTTGAATATAATTTAATATTTCCAATTTTTGTTTTTCATTTAAAATTTATATTTTGAGGATTAATGATAATTTTGATGATTGTGTTGAATTAACTATTTTAAAATTAATATCATATTACTATCATTTAATTTGATTTAAATAAATTAAATTTAAATATTCTAAATAATCAATAAATTATATTTTTAAACACATAAATAAATATATTATCTGTAATTTAATATTTATTAAATACTAAATAAGATTTATAATCCATAGTGGTTGAAATGAAATTTTTATAATAACCCAGTTTTTCTACACATTATCTATTTTAATATAAATGATCATATCATTCTATTTAGGTAATAAATTTGATTAATGAATTTAAAATTTAGTACCATACCACCCAATTTTTTATACTGTTTATGTTATATTTTTTTAATTTATAGAATCACATAGTTAAAAACTAGTTAGATAGTTTAAATGTGAAAGAGTAAAATGTAAAGAAATGTGGTAAAAATAAAATAGAATGTTGAAAACATGTGTGGGGACGTATTCTTCTTCCTTTATCAACCCAGATACATAAAAAAGCAATAATTGTGGAACTTTGGATCTATTTACCTTGCATTAATGTTTTGCAATTATGAAATCATAAAGGCTATTTCCAAAACAACACTTTTCCTCTCTTATAAAAGCGGATGAGTTACAATATTTTAAACACACACATATACTTAGAATTACTCTTTTAAATACAAAAATTATAATCTCCCTAAAACCCTCTCCCACAAAAATATTTCTTTGGTCACTTCTAGTTAACCTTTTCCCTATAATTTCAATGGAGCTTCCCAGGGAAAAAAAATCATTTCTCCAACATAAGCATTATCTACTCCTCAAATATTCATCTTAATATTACTCTTTGAAATATATTATCACCATGAAAATATGATAAATTATTTATCATTATTATACTAATATACTTTTATATTATTTTTAAAACTTTTATTTATTCATTTCAATCTATATATAAAAAATAACACTTTTAGTATGTTGTGTGGACTACTACCTCCAAAATGTGACATTGTTAATATGTCGAAACTAATTTTCATGGATATTATAATTAATGGTAACAATGAATAAATATGAAATATCTCAAAAAATTATGATCTCTAAATTTCAATTTAATTTTCACCTTCACCACCTATCACACATTGAGAAACTAGAATGTTGATCATGTGTATATACGAATTACTACATCCATGATGAAAAATTTATCATTTTTTTAAAATTTTGTAAATTATTTAAAAATATTGAAATATAAGAAGTTAGATTGTTATTAACTAAGCAAGAAAAAATGTAAGGGTCTCATCTCAAATATACCTTCATTAAGATATGAATTATTTTATTCACTGAATAACATTTAAATAGTGTGTATACTAATATTTGGTTATGTCATATCCTGAATTAAAATTATAACTGTTTTTTAAATTCAATTTCAAGATATTTTTCTTCAATTTTTTTAGAATGTTTCACAAGAAGCATGGGTTTCTCATCACAACATCCTTTCGTTGAGATTTTATTAATGCAATTCCCCAATTCTATATATTTTTGTTTTATATACATTCCAAGAATTTATTTTCAAATGATTCATTATTTGATCCAATATATTAATATAACTATAAAATGTTCATTTTTTAAAATTATTGTTAATAAAAATATTCAAAATATATATGGGGTTTTATTAACTCCATTCTCTTTATTGGGTGATAATCAGTCATATTTTTATATTATATTTCTAGATTGGTTTATTTAACCTATGCTAATTTTATGTTATATATCCACCTTAATATATGGGTAAAGTCACATTTTGTGCCAATTTCGTCTTCCATGATGATTTTAATGTTTTGTTGAATTTTACATCCATTAATAATAATTCAAATTACATTTAATTCATTTTTACTCCATGCCTAGATTTTTACTTCCAACAAATGTTCTCTTTATCATTGTGGAAACTAATATTATTCTTATAATAATTATTTTTCTCATCTTTAAAAATGCTAAAATAATGTTTTTGTTATCTTTTAAATTATGTGTGTACTCATCAAGATCATTTCAAAATATGCTAAATGATTCCCATCATTTCAAAACTAAGAGGTCTTATCATCCACTCAACATTTTCATTTAATGACCCTTATTTATTTTCTCCATTATTGATTATTAATTATAAAAGTTAAAATTATTTAATATAATTTCAATTTCCCTTTTGTAAAACATTATGTATTTTTAACTTTCCAACTATGAAATTTATTTTTTAAAAGTAAAAAATTTCAAGGTATTTTCACATCCATTTATTGAAAATGTTACAAGGATTTTTTTAAGTGTATTTTTTTTTGAAATTATTTTTACTTCTCTTCCTTTATTTCCATAAAGGATATTTTATTTGTAACTCTATATAAATATTTTTCATAATTATTATCTTTACCATGATCCATGAATTCTAACATTCATAGGGGACTCTGTAACCCAAACCCCCTTCCTTGAGTTATAAAATTTATTATTTGAAATTAGATTTTCCAAGATTTATCCTTTTAAATTATTTTTTTTAATTTCATTAAAAAGGATTGTTGAACCTATTCCAATTCCCTGAAAATATCCCATTTCATTTATCTTGAAAACAAATGATTCTTTTTAGAAGAGGCATGTAACTAATAATTTTACAGTGGAAAATAAAAAATGTATTCAAAAGTTTATTCCATTATTTTATTATTATCTTCAAATGATCTAGATCTAGTGGAATTAGGTTTATTGTTTCACCCTATATTATTCTCTCATGCTTATTTTGGGTGATTATGTTTTTGGTATAAAAATAATTAGTTAATAATATAAGATTATTCCTTTTGGTTATTTTATTAAACCTATTTAATTAACTTGGGTTACTTATAATAATTGAATGAAATCTATTTTGGATGTTCAAAAAACCAAATTTTATTTCCTTGGTTTATTTATGTGTTGACATGGAAATGTCATGAAACCCATTTTCATTATAAAATTTATTTTATGATATGAAAATTGTTTTTTAATTATCACAAAAATGTATGGATTTTGAGATTGGTATGACTATATATCCCTCTAATTAATTGTTTAAGGGATTATATATCATGAGATTCAATTGTTATATAAATTGGTGACCATGTTTATAAGTTCATAATGGATGGGTTTTATTGCATTTAGCTATACTCACAATTTTACTAGTGAACAGGTTGGCTTCTATCCATGATCACAAGGATATGAAATCCTATGTTAATGATTATGCCACTTACATTCCAACATTCTAGGGCTCACATTATATGATTCATGTTTTATTTTCTCATTCCTCGGGAATAATTGATTTGGTTTTGAGATTTAATGATTATGGTTAACAATTAATTATTTATGTTATTTTAATGCATATTAATTTCCTTATCCATGATTTTCAATATGATTATTCTGTAATTGTTATGTTTATTATTATTTAGTCCCTTATAACTCATCTAAGATCACCAATTTATTATGTTTCCAATAAAAAGGTTTTTAAAATGGGTTTATAATATGCTTCATCTATAAATGATCTTGAGGATAAATTTTATAGATAAATGTACACAAGTGTAGTAAAATAAAATGTTTATGTAGTAATTTCCAAGACCCCGGACCAATCGATAATAGGGTTGTGTGACTGTTCTATGAGGACTTATTTTAATCATGTGATCAATGTATTATTTATGTAATGTTTAACATGGGCCACTTTAGAATTTTAATGAATCTAGTGGACATGATATTGGGGAAATAAGATGATGAACCACGCATAAGTCACCGCACCACAATGCACACAAACATCCATAAAGGATCATCCAAAAGAATAATGAATGGAAAAAATACAAGGAATGACATATTTTTTACATGTTTTAGGCTCAGTCATGGTATACGAGTTCAATAGTGTGATACTTTTATTCAAAGAATATATGATGATTAAAATAAAAAAGACACACTTCAATTCCTGTGAAACATATGAATCCACTATAATAATAATGTAGATCCTTGTTGGTGTAATTGGTTCCACTATCATTTAATCTTTAGTTATAGAATTTCTAAATAGATTCTATATCTATAAAAATTCATTTATACCATCAAAAGAATTGACCACCTTAAATAATCCTTCAGGTGAATAATGAACACTTCTTAAATCCCCTTGATTTTATACTTATATTACATTTTTTAGAACCACGCATATTTGAATTTTCATAAAATTGTAAGGAAAAACATAACATAACATCAAAATAAATCATTACGTACACAAAAAAGTAAACCTTATGCATGTATTTTGTGCCTTAACACAACGCCATTCAGACATGTCAACATAGCTTTTGACTGTCTTCTTCTAACAACACACTTTCAAATTATTTGTTTCTAAATTTATAGATGATGGCCACTTCTTCTCCACTATCTCTATATGGTATTTGAATATTAAACGTTGATAATTTATCCTTCAATTTTATCGAATAACTAATTTGGAAAACGATTTTCACATAATTGGACATCACAATTTTTTTATGAAAATATAAATTATTCAATTTATCTTTTCATAGAAGTTAATGTCACAATCAATGTGTTGTATTTCATTAAAAAAAGAGATAAAATTTATTGATATCAATGTATCTATATGGGCGTTTATGAAACCATGATCTATTTATCACAAATTCATAATAATATTCATTGAATTTATATGGAGTCAAAAGTGGACATAATTGTCCATCAATTCAATTTTCATATTGTGAATACTATAATGAATTTCAATTATTATTATCAGAATAACTTGTATATATGTGCTATAATTATATAGATAATCATATAAAACTCTACAGTCACTGAAATAAGAATATAAAGTTATATTTCCCACATTCACTAAGAGCATAATGGCAGATGTACGTAAAGCTTTCATTAATGAGATCATTATATAATCAAAAAAATAAATAACAAAATTATACTTTAAATAATGTAAAGAGAAAAAATAGTTAGCTAACATTATAACTTACTAAAAAAATCATGTCAATTCATTACAATTCCAAAGAACACATATATAATCTTTTTTGTTCCTCAACTAAAATCCAATGTTGTATTTTCTCCTTAAACTATTTTATGGATATTAAAATGCCAAAAACATATATATATTTTTTTAAAATACTATATAAATTTAAATAATTCTAATAATTCAGGAATTTTTATAATTTTTACTATTCATTTTTATTTACAATTTAATTTTACAAAAATAGAAAATAAAAAATAATAATTTTTTTTCTTTTTCTAATTATTTTTAAATATTATTAAATTTATTTATTAATAAATATTATAAAATAAAGATTATTATTTATTAATATATAATCACTTCTACTAATGAAATATTATTTAATACGTAAATTATTTTACTAAATTTGACAAAAACTCGATTAATTTTTATGAAATTTTAATTAATTATAATAATTAATTTTTAAGTATTACCTAAATGATTTTATGAGTTTTTATAAATTATAAATTATTATTTATTGAAATTTAATGAATTTTAATAAACTAATTATATTTATTGATGAATTTCACAACTTAATTAATTTTACTAGATATATAACTTACATTTTCGAAATAATTTTAATAATTAAACTATGTAATTAATTAAACATTTTTGAAAAAATTCATACACTTTTTAAATACTTATTTAATTATAAAATTTCTAACAAATATTATAAATAATATATCAATAATTTTTTTAGTTATTATTGAGATTATTTAAAATGCATATATTTTAAGGAATTTTAAAAATTAAACGCTTAAAAAATGTAATTGTTTTATAAAATATTAATTACTTTTAATTATTTTAAAAAAATTTATAAATAATGTACTATTTTAGATAATAGGTAGTTAATTTAACTATATATTATTATAAAAAATTATTTTATATCGGGCACCATCTACGTAATAATCCTTCAGGCACCGACTCTGATGTAGTAGCCTCCGGGAACCATCTTTGCGAGGTTATGATGCTTCATTCCCCATGTCACCATTAAAGTAGTCTAGCCTCCAAGAACTACTACCGTAAAATACTATTTTAGGGAATCTTCATCACAAAAGTCACCTAGAACTCTTATGATTAGCTTCCAGGACAATTATAGTAACCATTGAGTGATTATCTCAATTAAAGCATTTCAGGAATATATAAATAAATTGTTTTTAATCAATTATTATGTAATTAATTTTATTTTTATAATTAAAGATCATAATAAAAAATATGCATCCATTGAACTAACAACTTTTTTCCATAATATGGAATCTATTTTGATGAAGGATTCCTAATTTGATATTTCAATTTTTGTGTCTATTTTATCTCATTTTATTATCATTGGTATATATGTTTCCAAATAAAAAAAATTAACACCAAATAAAATTTTTTGAGTTGTCTACTCACTTGGGCCTATGTATAATAATTTTCTCATTTTCAATGAAATCAAGTTTGATCATGAGACTTTCACTACTATAGATTGTTATTTTATCAGTGCTCGATATGGTTTTTGTTTGTGGTAAAAACCTGATGTTTAAGGACCTTAAAAAGAAGACAACATTTATTAAAACTAGAAAAAGTGTTGATAAAACGTCCTTCAACCGTGTTAAAAAAACTAATCATGTGGGATCTTTATCACTAATATATTGAATTGAAAATTTTCCTCATTAATTAGTTTTTTTTAGAAATAGTGAAAGACCTATTTATCAGCGATATTTCTAAGGACAAAAATCCCTATATAATTTGTGTATTGCTTTATTTTAAATTACACAACAACAAAAATACAGAATTTCTTTTCAAATAAATTAAAACAAAAATACAATAAATACATTCTATAATTATTACAGTCATTATAATTTAATCATTGTAATATATAACTACATTAATATGAATAATTATTACAATTATTATTCGAACAAATTCTAAAAAAATGTGTCATTTTCTTAAGATCCCCTTATGGAAGATCCCAATCATGTTACCCATTATCGAACAAAACACCCCATCATGATCAAAATAAATTTTAACCTATACTAAGTAAAATGTTTTTCTTAGTAAAGAAATAATGAAATAAATTCTGCATAAATATGATACAATGAATTAAAAAATCACTTTCAAAATGAAAACACACACTTCGAGTCATATCGAGTATGTCATGTTTCTGATTAAAATGGGATTTACTACTAAAAATATAAAATTATTTATAAATGATTTTTCATAAGTTAAAAAATATAATCTGAGTGTATTTGATCATTTTTAACTATGTGAATTGTGTTTTAAACTAAAAAGCAAAATTTAAATAAAAGCAGACACTTTGAACCATATCAGCAACTCTGTGTGGAAAATTGACATGAAAATATTTCTAAAAAATAAAAAATTAATTATAGATCATTGTTCTAACATATTTAGACAATACAATGGTGTTTTCAGAATTTTTAAGGAGTGACACATTCTTTAAAATAAATTTTCATTTTCAAATTAAAAACACACTCTATACAAATCCCACCATGTATTAGACTGATGTGTGACTAATGAATACACATAAAAATTGTCATATGTATCATTTTATAAATGTCCCAATGTAATAAAAGTGTGTTTTATCTATTTTCAGTGAGTGACGCATATTTTTAACTAAAATGTAACTTTTAAAATGTAAATGCAGTTTTACTCATAGTGATCACATCATGTTTCATATTGAGAGGTTCCTGATTCATATTATTACACATCATAATTTATTTATGGATTGTTTTAATAAAGTATAAAAATTTTATGGTTATATTTTATTGGTTTTTTAGTGAGTGACACATATTTTTAATTAAAATGTGAAATTTATATGGACAACATGAACATTCGGTAACACTGTGCTCAACATGTGTCAGATTGATGTGTTATTAATTCCTACTATTCAAAAATAATTTATTGATCATTTGATGAATGAATTAAGATAATATGACTATTTTTTCTAGTTTATGACATTGTCGCGTATGTTTTGAACTAAAATAATGCTTTCAAACTAAAAAAATGAACATTCAGTCATATTGGGCTCACTATATATCATATTAATTTATAACTAATTCCTACATGTTACAAATGATTTATGGATAATTTTTATTATTATTCCAAACCATCTGATCAGGTTTTCAAAATTTTTACTAATCCATTTTCTCTATTATCGAAAACATCAATTTTAAATAAAAGCACTCACTATGAATCATACAGGCCACGTTGTGAGTTGGATTAATGTGAAACTGATTCCTAAAGATGATAAATGACATATCGATCATTTTCCTCGCGTGTCAAGGAAATTCATGTGTGTTTGATTTTTTTAGTTAGCAACACATGTTTTTCAGCAATAATCATTTTTAAACAGAAAACACATGGTTGGAGTCATAGTGGTCCCAACATGTATCAAATTGATGAAGTGTTATTTTTTATACATTATAGAAAAAATATGGATCGTATTCCCAAAGTATCAAGTGTATTCATGTTCATTTTCTCACTTTCATTGAGTGCCACATGTTTTTACCTACAATGTCATTTTAAAATGGAAAACACACTCTATCAATTGTACCATTCGTATCATATGTCAAATTTATGTTTGATTGATTCCAATACATAAATAATTATTTATGGATCATTTTCCTAATGTTTAAAAATAATATCAATTCATTTTATATTGTTTCAATTTGTGAGATTGACATTTTTAACTCAAATAGTCATTTTAAACTGGAAATATGCACATTTAGTCATGTCAGACACACCATGTGTCAGACATGATGTTTGAATGATTCGTATTCATTAAAAATGCTCAATGTATAATTATATTAATGTATCACATAAAATGATCATGTTTATTGTTTTTGATTATGATATAGATGTTTTGAACTAAAATTTCAGCTTTAAGTAAAAACATGCACTTTCAGTCCTACCAGGAACACCATGTGCCAAAATGAAGCACTGTTAATTCATATAAATGAAAAATTATGTATAGATAATTATTATAAAATATTAAGATAATCCAATCTAGTTTTCTCATTTTTTGAGTATTTCATTCCTTTTTGAAACATAATGTTATTTTTAAATAAAAACATTGAATTTAGTCATACTAGAAAAACATTGTGTTATATGGATGAAAAGATAATTCTTACACAATTAATATGAATTATGTGTTGTTTTGAGGAACTATCAATGAAAATTCATGTGTGTTTTCATTATTTTTAGTCATTGATGCATGTTTTCTACTAAAATATTTTATTTAACTTGAGAACTTGTTCTTCATATCATAGTAGGTACACCATGTGTCAGATTGATGTTTATCTTGTGAACAGTGTTTTACATATATAATTTATCATTTGATAACGTATCATTTATGTTTCTCTCACATAATTATTTATTTTTCTTAATTTATATATTGTTTTTTTAACAATATTGTGTTGGGGGTCTATGTGGGTTGTTAGGTTTGATCTCCCATGTTGGAATGTTCGCCATGATTTTTCTTATTGTTGGGATATTCTCATTTCCCGTCATGGATCCTATGTTTTCTCCTTGGGATCTTATGAGATATCAATCAAACACACTCCCTGGTTTCATGTAGGATTTCTATGTGGCTACTACTAATAGATCAAGCTCTTATACCACTCCTCAACTACTATTCTTATCTAGGATCATCATTTTCTCCCATGAAGGTGGTCATTTAAGTGTGTAGAGCACCCTTAAACATTTTCCATTGATTTTCTTAGTGCGCCATTTAGATATGATATAATCATAGATATATTAGTAGTGGACACTCTATTTTCTAATAGAGTTATTTCTTGAGCCTCTTCCATGGAGTGTCATTGACTCTTTTTCATCACTTCAGACAATATATGCTCTCATTGTAGTGTTTTTATAGTGATATTGAGCAAATATATCATGAGGAATGTTGTATGTGAAAACATTTAGGTGCAGAGGTTATCCAATCCTCATTTGGATCTTAATTGATATAAATCTAGTTAGCGGTATGGTTAACAGATTGTAGGTATCCTATTTCTATTTTTATTCATTTTTTATTATTTTTGTTCATTTGTTGTTGATATGTTTCTTCTTTCATACCTATATTAAATTTATTGAGAAAAATAAATTATTTGAGTTAATGGGGTTATTTTTATCAAGGTGGGACCGAACATTTCTAATTCATATTAATTCATTATGTGTTTTAATACTTATTTTTTTGTTCTCCCTAATTTCAACTCACCAAAATTTATATTACTTGCAACCTTCATCATGGAGTATTTCGTTCCATTTTCATGAACATAATGTAATCCCAATACATATATAGTTATTTATTTTCCTTCTCATGGGGGGAGCATGCCACTCATTTATTCCAAATAAATTGATATTAGAGTCACATGAAAATCCAACAACATATACTGAATAAAAATAGAAATGTTTGATGATTAAAAAAATTTATATAATTATAAAATTATGATCAGATCATTTTTTCCAATAAAGGATCATTGATTCTCATTGCATACCTTAGAAAATTATCAAAGGGTAGTCATTCGATGGATATATAATGACCACCTATAATGATTCTATATTGTTTCTTTAGTAATATTCCATGGTTCTATGTTATTATTATTGCGGATAATGAATCAGCATAGGATGAATATGAATCATATGTTATTGTTGTCTACTTAAAACATGAGAAATTATATATGTGTTCATCCTTATTTTTTCATTTTAAAAAATATATATAATTTTTACATTTAAGATGCATCCTAAAACGCATACCAGAGCCAATATTGATGAATTTAATGAATATAATTCATCACTTATCCATTATTTATTTAATATTTCTAAATGGAGATCAATTTAAAATTCTTCTTATTTATCTTAATAATTAATGTAGTTGACTTATTGGGAAAATAATTTATGTCCTTGAATCCTTGACTCCCAAAGTGGTTAATTCAGCCATATATTTTAAGGAACAATATATCAAACCAAAGGTAATGACTAAGGATGACAATTTTTATGATATGTTTAAGTCATATAAAAAGGGTAAAATGAAATATAATTGTAATGTTAATGAAAATATTTAATGGAACAACTCATCTAGGTATAATTATTTTATGTCCAGGTCAAAATAGGTGACTTTTTTAATTTTTTATACCTATGAACATTATTATTTAAAATCATAAGCTTAAGAATACAAATAATATATTAACTTGATAACCCCTCCCCATTTATTGATTTAGGATATGAAAGTGATGAGTTACAAAAGGTTTGTATACTTGATGTTTCAAATGAGTGGGTCTTAGTCACAGTGTTTTCCTTTGAAAAGTTTCCAAAAAGGGAATCCATAATAGAATTGACTATAATAGTTGTGGATGATTTACATTAATTCTATAATATGATATTTTAGATACATGGTAAAGGATATATTTGGTTAGATTTAATGACCATTCATTTTTTCACCTTACAGGATATTTTGTGGGTCGCCAACTCAAATAGAAGAATTATCTTCTTAGAGGTTCTAGATTAGAAAGGTATTATATTTAAATCAAATTATATTTTTGGTAAAATATTAAAATGACATTTTTCTATCATTAATGGTTCTCTACAAAATTGTAATTATGTGTTAGATGGGGAATAAAATTATTGGAAATTTGGAAATCTATATGTCACTAAAAATGGGAATTCATTACTATGGAATTAAATGTCAGCGAATGTTAGCTATTTGTTTCTAGAGAAGTTATGTTAATAGGGTTTCCAAAATTATATGACAACTAATAATATATGTTTCTATGATAATTTTATATTTTGTGAATCCATGAGAGTGGGTTTTAGTATATCCTATTTTATGTTTATTTACCCACTAGAGTATATTCACTATGACTTGGGGATTCTTACTAGGACCACTTCCCATTCTAGGGGATCATATTTATTAGATGAATATATTATTTTCCTAGAAAATTATGGATAGATATCCACAAATATAATTTTGATTTCTTTGATACATTCAAAAAATGGAAATGTTTTTTTTGAGAATCCAAATAGAAGGAAAATAAAATTAATGATAACTATTAGTGGTCTGAAATATATTTCATCTTATTTAATTTAATTTGGTGACCATTAAAGAATTACCAGACACTATATGATTAGGGATACTCTCAAATATAATGGTATAGCCATGATAATGAACCATTCTACTTTGGAGAGTGTATATATCTTACAAAACTATTTGGGCCTTCCCAAATCATTCTTGGAAGAAGTTGTAACAAATGTAGTTCATCTCACAAATATATTTCTACCGAATACTAATATATTTAAATATACTTAATAAATGTGTTTTAATAAAACTAAGTATAATCATTTTTCAGTATTTGGTTTTACATCATATTTCCACATTAAAAATGATAAGTTGGAACCAAGATCACTTATGTTTATATTCGTAGTTTATCCTGAAGGAGACAACGACTGTAAGATCTGGGATTATAAACCAGGATGTCAATGATGTAAAATTATCTAGTATGTAAAACTCCATGTTCCATTTTCTTATATATCAACATCTCTAACCCAAAAATTCTTATTAAAAAACAAACAAAGGATGATGAGATTGGGAAGACAACCCTGTTTCAAGATCCCATTGAGCCTTCTCCACTTGAGCCTCACATTGAGTACTAACACAAATCCTCACTGGTTCATTGTTGGACTATAAGACCTCTAATGTTTCCCATGACTACCATCAAACTAGATATAGAGCTAGGTGGTTTTTTAGGTATCTTATGCCTTTTAGCCTTTTTGATATAGTATTTTATGCTATTAATATTTCCCTTGATCTTATAATTATGGATCGACAAACCTAAAAAAAATTAGTTAATGATAGTGATTATGAAAATTGTATCTATTCTATAAATAATTAAATTAAATCCTCAAGAAAAACCATAGCTTTTCTATTATTAACATAATAAATAATTATTAATTGATCAGTTCTAAATGGAATTTAATAAAGGAAGAAGAAAACCCTATAAAATTAATATTAAATATATGGATTTATTAATATCCAATGGATTACTTTAATATGATGGAATTTAATATTCAGAAATTTTCCCTCATATTTGAAAATATTCTTCTATTTTTGTACTGAATTCATTTTCTCTTATTAGGACCGTTATATAGGGTATCATGATGTTAAAATTTATTTTTCAAAGAAATATTGATGAGATATTACATTTGAATCCTCTTAATGGTATCATGGATGAATTAAAGTCGAATAAATAATATATTTTAAATAAATATTTTTTTTCACGTGTTGTTTACTCCAATGCTATATGAAATTTTATTCGTTCATGTTAGATTAAAATTTTATCAGGAGTAAATATGATGAATTTGTTCACCACAAGTATGTTAAAATCCCAATTCATTATCTTCTTCTATATGTTGATGAAATATTGATTATTTATAAATACCCAAATCTATTCTATATTGTTTAATCACAATTGATTAATATTTTTAAAATTATGTTTATTAGTAAATCTAAACAAATTTTTTGAATGGAGATAGTGTAGGATTTAATTAATAAAATCCTTTACTTATAATAACATTCTTATGTTTTAAAATTTAAAAAGAGATATGGGGTTTGTTTTTATAACCCTATTAGAATACACTTTAAATATCAACTTATAATATTTATATCCTAGTCAATAACCACAAATACTGATACTGAATATATGACTAAAATTCATTATGCTTGTATTATGGGTTGAATTGGGTTTGTTATGATTTGTAACAGACCAGGTATTATTTGTTGTGATTAAAACATATGTAGGTTTATGAGTAATCTATGTATGAAACATTGGAATTTCCTTAAGTGGATTCTTAGATATATATAAATTATATCATCTTTTTATCATTTCAATTGTAGAAATGTTATTTTTATTGAATTATTCATTGGATTTATAAACTCTAACTATTAAGGAAATATGAATAAATAAAATTCTCTTACATGCTATATTTTTACAACCAGTAGTGGAACCATTTCCAATACATGTAATATATAGTCTATAGTTACCCATCCATCCACTAATGATGAGTATATTACTTTAACCAAGGTTATTAAATATTCCATTTGGATAAAATGGAATCTTTATGAACACTCATTAAGTTATTATATTATTACTATTTATAGAGATCTATAATATGCATTACATGTCTCTAGAAACTATTTTTCCATTGTAAATCCCATCATATAAATAATATAGTAAAATTTATTAGAAATGTTACTAATGTATAAATGGTGTGTATCGATAAGGAATAAATAGATGATAATTTATCCACTAGTGTGAATAAGGATCTTAAATTTACCATGATCAATCATTGTTCATGTATTTTGAAGATGGATCCAATTAAAAAACATAGTCTCTAATAACATCCATGATATAAAATTCATTCATAAATTATAAATATATGTGAACTATGAGTTAAATATTAAATTAATCACTTATCGTCCACTAATAATTACCATTAATATGTTTTTTCTTACATTATATATTTGTTTTTGGAAAACATTGTTGAGTTGGGACTCTTTCTGAACTGTATGGTTTATTCTCTAGATTTGGATTATTCCTTGACCTCTATATTAGTGATGGGATTTTTTTCACCCCTGAATTGAGCAATTGTTGTTTCTCTATTATTTTTTGATCCATTGATGAACCTCACACCATGGATTTATCTCTGCATTGTACACTAATACTAGTCATTTATTGAGCTGTTATGCCACTCATTTATTATTTCTATTATTCAGATACATTATTTATTC
This sequence comes from Viscum album, assembly GCA_963277665.1. Classification (NCBI taxonomy): domain Eukaryota; kingdom Viridiplantae; phylum Streptophyta; class Magnoliopsida; order Santalales; family Viscaceae; genus Viscum; species Viscum album. Next base: position 642,839,630 of record OY728123.1, read on the forward strand.
CCTCCAAAGAGTCATTTTTAGGGTTTAACAAAAAACATTCATTCTACTTTTAAGATATTACCACTCATGTGAGATCTAGATAGGAATATAATAAAATTTGGACAGGATTCTTAGTTTTATTCATGAGCTAGTGCTTGCACAATATCCTTTAAAGATCTTTCAATAGATTATATCTCATTAATGAAGAAAAGATCATGGTACAATGTTTCGGTGGATATATAGTGGTTATATCTCATGAGGAACATCATTTGTGTATATCCTTTAGTCTATAGGCCATATAATCATCACACAGGGCTTCGTTGAAGAAATAAAAATCAATGTTAAGGTGATATGATATTATGTTTCCAATTTTTGTTTCTTTTTTCATCAGTTTTCATTATATCTATTGGTATGTTGTTGGTATATTTCATCTTTATTTTTTATTGTTTTTCATTTTCAAGATCCTAATAAATCACCTGAGTGGGTAGTGTTCATTACAATCACTTAGGACCAAAATAGGTCAAAGCATGTTAAATCATTATTGTCACTAATAATTCTAATTTTCATTGTTTGTTATCATTTTCTCTCATTCCAACTCATCAATAATTTCTTTCCATATGACCTTATTTATCCCTTATTCATTCATATTCTTTTTTCATGAACTTTGTGAAATCCAAATTTGAATACAATTGATCTTAGGTCATCTTATTGGGGAATAAATGTCAATTTCGACATAAACATGGCTGATCTATGTATGTCACAAATGACTTGTAGATCGTTTTCCTATAGTATCAAGATGATCCATGCATGTTTTCTCATTTTTGAGTATGTGACACATATTTGGAACTATAACGATATTTTTAAACTATAAACATGAACATGTATTCATAATCGCAAAACCATGTATTATATAAACATGAATTTGATTCCTACACATCTCAAATGACTTATGGAATTTGTTCGTAATGTATCAATAAAATATTAGTAAATTTGTTTGGTTTAAAATGAGTGGTTCACATTTGTAAATAATACCTTATTATCGACTTTTAATTTTAATGTTCACCTTCAAAATAATGATATTTCAGTAAATGGGGTACATCCATCTATAATGTATAAGACCACATAGTTGGATCTCTCTAACAATGTGACTGATCATGTGAGCCATCATATCAACAAATGATGATGGGAAGAACATTACAACTAATATAAAATGACATAAATTTCCTTTTACATAGTGGATAAATTCACTAGGTATATGACTATAATGGATTTATTTTTGAAAAATAAACGAAATTCATTAACGTGTGTCATGAAAGTCATTTAGTATGAAATAAAAAGCTACATGCATTAAAAATTTCATAAAATATAAAAATCATGTTAATTTTATCACATTAACATTAAACAACTCATTTAAATGATATATATGATATTTTATGAATACCCCTCTCGTAACGCCCTGAACCCAGTTACCTAGAGTCGGTGCATTATTACATAACATTGGCATGATCACAAGAATGATCAAATCTCAAAAGACCGATTGGTTTAGTAGCCTTGGAAACACTAGATATATTCATAAGTCTTACATTACATCATAAAGTGAAAAAATACTACAACAACATATTGTCTCCATATTCCACACTCATATCCCCACATAATATCCCTGAAGGTCATTCATAATTTACTTCTTCACTTCCTGGGAAAAATAAAACATAGAAAAGGGGTGAGCTCAAATGCCCAGTAAGGATAACAATATAGTGGAAACTTTCATAAATAAGAATAAACATTTAAGTCAATGTATAACTAAAACAAAATCCTTTTAAACTTGAACTTCAACAAAGTATGGAAAATGAAAAATGCAATAATGCCATTTACTTATTCACATGGATATTCTACTAATCTAATAATCACATGAAATATCAATAAACAATTTCATAATGATGGAATGCATAATGCCAGACTATCATAACCACATAGCCAAGGCCTCGTGCCAAGACTAAAAATAAGATTTTTCCAAGGCCTTGTGATAAGACACTAGTTTGTCTCATGAGACCTACCGATGCACCGAGGAGCTATAACAGGCTCCACCCGTCACTTATTAAGTCCAATGCATTCCTCATTTGAACAGGTTTAAACATAACATAAACATTCGTATTAAAACTACCATACGAAATGTCAATACTTTAACCACAAACGATGAATGGTATAAAAATAGCACATCCACAGTCAAACATAACTCATTCGATACAATATGGAAGATTGTATTGTATCACATTAACCTCAATCAATAATAATGAAGGATGTTGACATAGATGAAAATAATCATCAAAACTATTTGAGAGAAATATCCCCCTTTTTCTTGAAATCATTTAAAAGTCACACTATTTGTCAAGAAGCCATTTAAAAATAGATTTTTGAATCAAAGTGTCCCATACCACTTTGAAACTTTTTAAAAGGAGTTTTAATTTTAAAACATTAATGTCCAGATAAATAAATCTTTAAAACCATTTTTAAAACATGGACATTAATGAGAAAGATTTAGATGAATAAGTCTTTAAAACATTTAAAAATGGTATTTTAGTTAGAGATTCTAACCAAAAGAGAGACACTTGAATAAAAATAATTGAGGTAATCAAAACTTTGTAATATCATGAGAATAAAGGGATTCATGATATACTATGTTAAAGTACATTATATACACCACATAAAAGTAATTTGGTGTATAACAACAAAGAAGTCTCAATGAAATTTTAATTGAGATGAAATCTCTCATAAAGGCTGTATACTTAGGTTAAGGATAAATCAACGACATAGTTATGTGTGACAAAAATAAATACACTAAATATGATTGGATATTCATTGTAAATAAATCAAAGGATATTCACACATAATCTTATAAAAACAACACCAATGAATTGGATGTTTAACTCACCAAATGGAGAATGAGTTAAAATTACTCTTATCAAATTCATATCGATGACTTGAGAAATTATCAATGGAGTGATTATGTTTATCAAAAGTATATCCACAGAAAAGGGGAGTGGAAATTATGACATAAGAAAATGAATAGTTATTCCACACATAATCTCGGAGTAAAATAATCAATGAAGTTTGCATAAAGACGAATAAATGGAAATTGAAATTTCGAATTCCCTTATCGATTAGGAAACATACGAAACATACACCCATGAAAGAAGGATCAGAAAATGATGATGTAAATACCCATAAATTAAAGTATATTACACAATGAATACAATCATGGACAGTACACATACACCACATGCAATAATTAAGTTGTGAACAATGGAATTCTCACGAAATTAAGAGTGAGTTAAGAAACCCATTACCTTGTACTTTTCCTTGGTTGAGGGTAGATTAACCTCCTGTATAATGGTGAAATAATTGTTATTAAATTATTCAATAATCATATACATTAATATGATATCATATATGATCATTTAACATTTCATTGTTAATAATATCTTAGAATTATCGTCGTTTCGGGTGTTAACTTACTTGTTTTCATTTATATATTTTGTTACGTAAGCCATGGTTTTCATGGATTGTTTGTTTCTTATTCATATCCATAATTATATCAAGTACTTAAAAATTATTTTTAAATCATCAAATGATAATTATACTTGAATGGATACGATAGAGAATGATTCTCATTGTGTTTGTGGAGACGGTAGTCCGTACGTACGCACGAGCGACAATATCATTCTTTTGATATTAAAATAATATATAATTGGATGGTATATCATATATAAAGAATAATTATCATGTTATATTTATTATTTACATTAATTAATAATAATTATTATATCCATCCAAATAATAAATTATTGAATAACAATTACACCACAACGTGGAGACGGTAAGCCGTATGTACGCACGTGTGGTGACATGTTATTCAAAGGGTGGATAGAATACTGAATATGGTTGTACCATATTTATAATAATAATATAGTATATAGGAGATACTGGATTAATTATTTTAAAATATAAATAACAAATAAAGAATATGTGGAAGCAGAAAGGAACTTGAAAAAGGGTGGTGAAATCATTACCTCTTCTTCGGGTTCTTCCTTTTGATTTGTTAAAAAGGGCTCTTAGGATGGATTTCTGACTAAATGAAGTATTTTAGGATGAAGTGAGGGAAGTTGAGAGAGTATTTGGGCAGAGGTTGGCCGAACCAAAAGGCTTTTAAGGTGTGAGTTAATGACAAGGGAGAGTGCCCTTTTATAAGAGGGGTGAGGGGCACCTTTGGAAAAGCTAGAAATATTATTTTCTAATAAATTCATATTCTATTTCTAATGGATCCAAATTGTATTATTTAAATTTTAAGGTGGGTATGGGTCGAAAAACACTTAACCAATAGAATTTAGATAGGTTTGGGTTACTATATTAACCTTATCTTTAAGTATTAACTCTAAGTTAATTAGTTTCACTTTTACAATGTCTCTTTGTATTTTTATATTATATGGTTAATAAACATACCATATACATCCAAGAGACCCCCAAGTGGTCCATTAATGATACACCTATCATTATATAAGTATCTTGGCTGAACCTTATATTTTTAGAAATTTAATATCAATTAATAATATAATATTAGTTTTAAAAACTCTTTTATTTCAATTTTGACACTTTTCAATAGTTTATTTTTGTGAAACTCATAACGGAATTATTACTTCGAAAAAAGTAAATTAAATCAATACTAATATGTTATATTATCCTTGAAAATTATTTTAATTCATTAAAAGTCTCAAATTATATTTATTTGGGTATTTATAATAGCAATTAATTTAATTTTTCACTATTATGGAAATTACTACATCATCTTTATGTCATAAATAATTTAAATTATTTAATCTCTAAAAATTATAAATAAACTATAATTATTTAGGATATATTTATAGATTTCTAATGAATATTTATTGTCGAAAATCCAACATATATAACCATATGTAAATTTTTTTTTTCTAAAAGATATATGCTTGTGTCATTTTTGTATTCATTTTAACTTAATTAAAATAAAGTGTCCCTATCACCTACAAGTGGATCCATGGGGTCCCCAAATCTACCCAAAGATGCTTATGGTAGAACATGTATCAACCAATAAGTCTAGGACACATTTTAAGGTAATTTAGTATTATTATAATATTATTTTTTAACCCTTATTTACCAGATTTAACCTTAACCTTGGTAAATAAAATATTTACCGAAGTAATTATTCAAAATGTATAAAAAAAGTTATCTATTTACACAATTTTCACATCATGATTCCAAATATGGAATCCATTTTTCCAAATTCAAAACACATAAGTGGCAGAAATTAATTTAAAATTAATTCCCGTTGTTAAAACAAAAAGCGTGTTTTTAAGAGATAATAACTATTAAAAGATTGACACTTGTTTATGTCTAGTTTAATTGTGAAATTATGTCCAATGACAAAAATTGAATTAAATAGTAAAAATATATTCTAAATATACTTTAAAACCACTAAAATTCATAATTTATCAATATTAATTATTTCAATTAAAAAGGTTGTTTTTAATTAAAATATAGTAATTTTCACTATTCATCAAAATATGATATTTATCCGAAAAGTACCAAAATTTCACCCTAGGATAATTTCGATATTCCTAATCCAAAAATGAAGTCCATTTTGAGAGATAAAATCTCAAAAAGTAGGTATTACTATTCATAACAGCTAGTTTGATTTGGTTGTGGTGTGTTAGAATCTCAAAGTTGCATACAATGCACGCCATTGCATTATTCAAAGGGAAACATACCGTGGAAGCTTGGGGTGTTACATTCTACCCTCCTTCAATAAATTGCATCCTTTCAATTTTATTTTTTTTTTAAAAATTTGGCTTGAGAATATAATGGAAAGTCCCACATCAGAAAAAGAGTCAATAAAACTATCACTTTAAAAGAAATGAAGAGAGGTATAAAGGTCACCCAAGATAACCCATACTAGGATTCCATGTTGGAAAAAAAGGATATGGACGATAAAATAAGTGTTCAGTTCTGATGAATAGGGATAGAAATAATGATCAGGAGAAAGTTAACAATAAGAAAATCCCAAACTTGTGTTGGGACAAACGGTCCTTAGTCTCCCAGTCGGAAAAGTAAACGGAAAACATTTTTTTTGTTTTAAGTTACATTACATAAGGATGAGGAATTAATTTATGATATTGACTAATAACATAAATAGATATAATTACTTTTTAAGTAGAGTTTCCTTATTTAAAAACTTTTTACCACTAACTCATTTTTTGAACAATGAGTATTCAAGAAGACTTTGTCACAATGAAAGAGCTAGAATAAAATTCTATAGAAATACATGATCCATGTAGTTTAAACTATATATTTACCTTTCCATTAGAGATTAATCAAAACCAAAATTGTTAGTATAATATCTGATGACCCCCCAAATGGATATTCCATTAGGAAAAAAAACACTAATCTTAATTTCTAAAATTAAACCATCAACACCCCAAAGTTAAATAAATACCATTCAATAATCAATTGTCCTTAAAATCCTTTAATATAATCCAAACTAATAGTGAAACCCAAAAATTATAAGAACATAGTCTTCAACGTTAAATTATATCTCCAAATGACATTAATTACTCTTAAAGTCACATACTTAAAAGTAATTAACCTAATCATTTCCATAAATAACCCAAATCACTATAAATCCACAATAAAAACATAGATAAAAATCCACCATAACTCCCCAAATGAAATCCCATACTACTCTATTTTCCTTTGGCATATAGTGTTCACAACAAAGCGAACAACTTCAAAAATAACATTTATCACTTAATCACCAAATCATTTTCCTATAGTAAGGGTATTTATTTGATAAGACATAAGATCCCAAATAAAATTATTATTGATCAATAAAATCATTTAACTAAAAATAATAGTCGCACTAACCAGGGACTTCACGTAGTCCAGTGGTAGGCGATAAATCCCACTCAAACTTTGGTTGTGGGTTCTATTCTCACAGCATTGTCCGACGCGAAGGTTTGTCACATGCTCTACGTGATTTCCTTTTTCAAAAACTATATTTTATAACATTACCAAAATGAGATAAATTCCTCAAAATACCATAACATAATTTAACCACAAATGTTATATAATACCTTGAATTTTCATCCCAAATTATAATAACTTATAATCCTCTCAATCCCCAATGATCATATAAAACCAAATGGTTATTTATACCTATATCCAAAATAGAAGATATAATTCTTCATCAAATATCATTCTCACATGGAAAACTACGGGGTTACAAATACAATAGAAAATTATTCCAAAGTAAACCCATCAACAAGGAGCACTAATACTTTTTAAACATTTCTCCAACCATTTATTTCCACATAGCTTCTTCTTTGACCAAGAAAATATCCTATATAATAGGGTATTCACTCGGGTAATGGCCATGTCCCCTACATTTACGGCAAATGACTGTAAATGGACTCTTGGGACCATTTTTATCTTCTTCCATAGTACTCTTCATTTTTATTCGGCAATTATTCACTTTATGTCCTTCCTTCCTGCATGTAAAGCATTTATTTGTCCCATTAAGACACTTTCCTGGGTGTCTCCTTCCACATTTCCTGCATGATGGAAATTGAGGATTCCTTTCTCCATGGTCTCCACTACTAGAGCTCTTATCATTCATCGCCTTTCTCTTCTTTTTTGAGTTCGGGAATTGGTTAATATATATATTGTTGATCATATTTTTTGAAAATTTATTTGGCATAAAGATGATAACTTTTACGCCTATCAACATTCATTTTTTTTGCTCATTGCCACCACCATTCCCACCTTGTACATCATTCTCAAAGTCACTATGAATTCCTTGGAATCCAGCCATTGACTAAAACAAGAATGCATTGTGTGACTAACAGTAGTTATAAAATCATTTAGAGAATAACCTGTCACCATATTCTCAATTTGAAACACATTAAGATTAACCAAGGTTATTTAATCTCATCTTATATATATAAGACTTCAAATCGGTTATTAAAGAAAATGTAAATTATCCTAAGCATATCACCTGGGAGTGTTGTAACCAAGAGTGCATCAAGGCTCGTTGTCGTGCACCAGTTCCCATTCGAGTCTAGCTCAAAGCGGTGTTTTCAGGTTTTACCCCTAGGTACATCTGTGCCAGAGACGCCTCTACCTACTCGTATCCAGACAGAGATTTATTGCTCGGAAAACTCACAAAATCACTACAATAGCAAAATTCTAGGAAGTTCTTCTATACTAATCCTCAAAGTCCATCTTAGGTCTATGTGATCTAATCAGAGTTTATCTAAATCTAGATTCTAAGGTTTGTACTAAACTTCCTCTGATACCAACTGTAACGCCCCGACCCCATTTACCTAGAGTCGGTACATTGTTACATAACATTGGCATGATCACAAGAAAGATCAAATCTCTAAAGACCGATTGGTTTGGTAGCCTTGTAAACACTAGATATATTCATAAGTCTTACATTACATCATAAAGTGAAAAACTACTATAAAAACATATTGTCTCCATATTCCACACTCATATCCCCACATAATATCCCTGCAGGTCATTCATAATTTACTGCTTCACTTCCTGGGAAAAATAAAACATAGAAAAGGGTTGAGCTCAAATTCCCAGTAAGGATAACAATATAGAGAAAACATTAATAAATATGAATAAACATTTAAGGCAATGTATAACTAAAACAAAAGACTTTTAAACTTGAACTTCATCATAGTATGGCAAAAGTAAAATGAAATAATTCCATTTACTTATTCACATGAATATTCTACTAATAAAATAATCACATGAAATATCAATAACCACTTTCAAAATGATGGAATGCATAATGCCAGACTATCATAACCACATATACAAGGCCTCGTGCCAAGACTACAAATAAGATTTTTCCCAGGCCTTGTGCCAAGACACTAGTTTGTCTCATGAGACCTACCGATGCATCGAGGAGCTATAGCGAGCTCTACCCGTCACATATTAATTCCAATGCATTCCTCATATGAACAGGTTTAAACATAACATAAAAATTCGTATTAAAAATAGCATATGAAATGTCAATACTTTAACCACAAACCATGAATGGTATAAAAATAGCACATCCATAGTCAAACATAACTCATTCGATACAATATGGAAGATTTTATTGTATCACATTAACCTCAATAAATAATAATGAAGGATGTTGATATAGATGAAAATAATCATCAAAACTATTTGAGAGAAATATCCCCCTTTTTCTTGAAATCATTTAAAAGTCACACTATTTGTCAAGAAGCCATTTAAAAATAGATTTTTGAATCAAAGAGTCCCATTCCACTTTGAAACTTTTTAAAAGGAGTTTTAATTTTAAAACTTTAATGTCCATATAAATAAATCCTTAAAACCATTTTCAAAACATGGACATTAATGAGTAAGATTTAGATGAATAAGTCTTTAAAACATTTAAAAATGGTATTTTAGTTAGAGATTCTAACCAAAAGAGAGACACTTGAATACAAATAATTGAGGTAATAAAAAAATTGTAATATCATGAGAATAAAGGGATTCATGATATACTATGTCAAAGTACATTATATACACCACATAAAAGTGATTTGGTGTATAACAACAAAGAAGTCTCAAGGAAATTTAAATTGAGATGAAATCTCTCATAAATGTCGTATCCTTAGGTTAAGGATAAATCAACGACATAGTTATGTGTGAAAAAATATAAATACGCTAAATATGATTGGATATTCAGTGTAAATCAATCAAAGGATATTCACACATAATCTTATAAAAACAACACCAACGAATTGGATGTTTAACTCAACAAATGGAGAATGAGTTAAAATTACTCTTATCAAATTCATATCGATGACTTGAGAAATTATCAATGGAGTGATTATGTGTATCAAAATTATATCCATAGAAAAGGGGAGTGGAAATTATGACATAAGAAAATGAATAGTTATTCCACACATAATCTCAGAGTAAAATAATCAATGAAGTTTGCATAAAGCCGAATAAATGGAAATTAAAATTTCGAATTCCCTTATCGATTAGGTAACATACAAAACATACACCCATGAAAGAAGGACCATACAATGATGATGTAAATTCCCATAAATTAAATTATATTACACAATTAATACAATCATGGGCAGTACACATACACCACATGCATTAATTAAGTGGTGAACAATGGAATTCTCAAGAAATTAAGAGTGAGTTAAGAAACCCCTTACCTTGTACTTTTCCTTGGTTGAGGGTAGGTTAACCTCCTGTATAATGGTGAAATAATTGTTATTAAATTATTAAATAATCATATACATTAATATGATATCATATATGATCATTTAACATTTCTTTGTTAATAATATCTTAGAATTATCGTCGTTTCGGGTGTTAACTTACTCGTTTTATTTTATATATTTTGTTACGTAAGCCATGGTTTTCATGGATTGGTTGTATCATATTCACATCCATAATTATATCAAGTCCTTAAATTTTTTTTAAATCATCAAATGATAATTATACTTGAATGGATACGATAGAGAATGAATCTCATTGTGTTCGTGGAGACGGTAGTCCATACGTACGCACGAGCGACAATATCATTCTTTTGATATTAAAATAAAATATAATTGGATGGTATATCATATATACAGAATAATTATCATGTTATATTTATTATTTACATGAATTACACATCATTATTATATCCATCCAAATAATAATTTATTGAATAACAATTACACCACGACGTGGAGACGGTAAGCCGTACATACGCACGTATGGTGACATGTTATTCAAAGGGTGGATAGAATACTGAATATGGTTGTACCATATTTATAATAATAATATAGTATATAGGAGATACTGGATTTATTATTTTAGAGTATAAATAACAAATAAAGATGATGTGGAAGCAGAAAGGAACTTGAAAAAGGGTGGTGAAATCATTACCCCTTCTTCAGGTTCTTCCTTTTGATTTGATAAAAAGGGCTCTTAGGATGGATTTATGACTAAAGGAAGGCTTTTAGGATGAATTGAGGGAATTTTAGAGAGTATTTGGGCAGAGTTTGGGAGAACCAAAATGCTTTGAAGGTGTGAGTTAATGAGAAGGGAGAGTGCCCTTTTATTAGAGGGGTGAGGGGAAGCTTTGGAAAAGCTTGAAATATTATTTTCTAATAAATTCATATTCAGTTTCTAATGGCTCAAAAGTGTATTATTTAAATGTTAAGGTGGGGATGGGTCGAAAAATACTTAACCAATAGAATTTAGATAGGTTTGGGTTACTATATTAACCTTATCTTTATGTATTAACTCTAAGTTAATTAGTTTCACTTTTACAATGTCTCATTGTATTTTTATATTATATGGTTAAAAAACTTACCATATACATCCAAGAGACCCCCCAAGTGGTCCATTAATGATAAACCTATCATGATATAATGTCTCTTTGCGTACAATTCACGCCATTGCATTATTTCAAAGGGAAACGTATCGTGGAAGCTTGGGGTGTTACACCTCTGGAATATTTACATCACTCCATGAGTTGAAAAACCATTATCTATATTTTTTAGAAATATTGTATTCCAATGGATGAAGAAATATCCGACTTTTACTATTTAAGGGCTCTAATTCTCCCCTTATCCCCATAGCAATATTGTCCATCAAATCCATAATATCATTGTTTGTTTTTTCTTGGTTAATTTTGTAACATTCTAATGAAAAAATAAAATATTTTTTTCTACATGCCCAACAACAAGAAATTTGTTTCTGTAAAAACAATTTCAGTGATGTAAATCAAAAAAAAACTCATCACTTTTTTCCAGCTAATTTCATAAGGTTTTTTGAAAATGGTTTACCAAGAATGGTGGTAATATCATTTACTTTCTAAAACTCTTAATCAACTATTAGTGGATAATGTATTGTACCTTCAACTAAATTCAACTCAATTAATATATCTAAGATAATTATTTATGTCATTGTGGTTTAAAATTTTTATTTCCTAAAAACATAGTCATCATGGAATGTTTCAATATTATTGGGTGTATACCTTGTTCAAAAATGGGACATCCTAGTTTTCCTTTAATACTATATCCGGATAACTTTAAATAAATAAGAAATTCATTTATCATCCCATACAACATGAATCTCAGAATGAAATCTTAATTTTTTAAATCATCAAACAATATAATACCCAAAACCCACATTAATTTTAGATCATTTATTAGTGAATCCAAATAAACCTAAATATCATTACTCAGTAATTTTTATCTAGATATATGACGATACAACATAATATTTTTTAAATTCATTCCAAACCACATTATGAAGTTGTAATTTACAAATACAATTGTTTGTGTACTATGATTGATACATTATTCCCCAAAATTATTCAATCCGTCTAGATAGATCATAATATGAAGGATTATAATCTTATTTCTAGTTCTTGATACTCTTTATAAATATACATCCACTGAGGAGTGTCTTCTAAGAGATGAATTTTTCACTCATGAATTATTATATCTTTACACCATGTCAATTTCATTACAGAATCCCCACCTCTATATTGGTTCCTAAACATTATAATGATTGTAAAATATCAAAAATCATATGAATTACATGATTCATATTTAAAATATCAATAATTTCCACACTTAATTCATGTTTTAAATGATTTTTAATCATTGAAAAAATTTTAAATTCATTTGGACATGAATTTATTCATCAGATATCATACACATTGAACATAGAATTTGATCAGTGTCTTTTGTTTGGAAAAGAAACTCATTCTCTTATAATGTAATGTCATTCACGAGAAAAAATTAGTTTAATAAACCTTTTTTCACTCAGTCTATTTCCAACATTGAAATTATACGACATTAGTATGGCTACCAATATTGTGTATTTACTAAAAAAATCATACACTAGAATCTTAGAAATATATTTTAACTTCTCAAACCACAGTGGATAATCACAAGTTTCATTTTAACTTTTTTTATAAATTCTCCAATATGATCATCAATATTTTTTACGCTTTCAATAATATTCTCGATAGGATCTTTATTTTATTTAACAGTTGAAATCACATAAAATGATCCATGATGTATCATGTCGTCATGTTCATTGGATAAATTTAATTCATCCCCTTGGCTAGAACAATATTTATAACATCAATCTATTCTAGGATATATCAAGTGTTCTTCCAACTCCTCCTGTATAGTTAGTATTGAATAACAACAAAATAAACACAAAAAAGGGACTTTCAAATGGTCATATACATCATCTTCGTCAATATTCATGAACTATTTAACCCATAATCATACTCCATTTTCCAATTAGTTTCATTTACCCATTTTAAATTCAAGTTAATCCTATTTTATTTTATAATATTCTTATTTTAAAAAAAATACACAAAACTTGGGATATTAGATTCCTAAAATGAATTTTTATATATATATACACATATATTATCATCATATTTGATAAAAAATGTTATTTCATTAAAAACATGTCAAAATATTTTATGATGAAGAAATATATGAAAAAATATAACAATACTAATTTTTTATTCCAAGAATACGCTTATCACAATTCATTCACTTTTTTAGAAGGATTATTTGAATGTGACAATTAACATCCAGTCACCATCAATGTATGTAAGTGAACTATAGTCTACTAAAACTAGATAATTATTGGGGTATACATATTAATATTTCCCAATTAAAACATATATTAAAGAATATAATATTTTTTATCAATATTTTTTTCTTTTCTAAGAATTAATTCATAAAACACATTTTAAATAAGAATTTATCATTTAAAAAAATAACATATAATCCATATGGTGTGATAAACCCTTTTATGAAAATTATGAAATAATTTATAATTCATTTTTATGATATCCTAAACATTATTGTCTTTTAAAAACTAATTAAAAGAATTAAAAGAATAAGCATAACAAACTAATATAAATTTTATTACATACATATTAATTCGCAAAAACTAACTAAAAAATTACACTTAAAAAATCACACATTTCAAAAATATTTTTTGAAATTTCTATTCAAACAAAAAACTGCTTAAAATAAGATACATTGGTTCTTAACCAAATTGTTAACATTTTAAATCAAATATAATTTCAAAATACTATTTTAAATCACCTCATTTAAACAAATAATTTGTACATATTCACCAAATTAAAAATTAATCATGAATTTACCTTCAATAGTCATATATTTTGAAACTAATAAATGTGTTAGCATTAGAACAACATGGGAAAAAAGAAAGACATTGAACATAGAGGAGGAAATAGATAAAAATAATAATCACATCAACAACCAAAAAGAAAGAATCTCAAGATGTTTCAAAAATTGGTGAGAGACCATAAGATTAGGAGTGGATTCATGCACATGCCTATATTGGGATTAATAATAAAAAAATGACAAAAATACACAAAAAGGGAATTGAATATCATACCATTAGTTTTGAGGGCCAAGATTTTTCTAAAATGTCCCATGAGATCACAATAATGTTTGGATTCAACTGCATGCTTGAACACTATGTGGAGTAGAGATTTTGAATAGGGTTATTTTAAAATAATTGCTATAGATGTATTATTTCTTGTAAAAAGAGATCATAAAAAATATCTTTATCAACAAAAACCCAAAAATATTTTTTTTATCAATGCTCATTTCTATCTTTATGTGGAAAAAATAAAACAATGATAAAGTATGGATTAATAAGTGCTAATTTGAGCACTAATAAAATTGATATTTAGATCAATTAAGTAATGGTTTATAGAAAAATAAACTTTTAATTTAAAAAATAAAAAATTATAAAAATAATATATACATGGATAATAAAATTTGGAAGTTAACTTATAATAAAAAAGAATTAATATTAATGCTTAATAAATTAAAAAAAATATTAAAAACTAGAAATTATGAAAAAAATTAAAAAGGAATATGTAATATAAAACGAATAAATAATAATAATAATATAAATTACAAATATATTGAAAATAAATAAATAATATTAATTATTTATTTTATACAATATTAAAAATGAATAACTATTTAAATAAAAATGAATAAACACTAAATATTGTATTTAAAAAAATTATAATAAATTAAAAATTAAAGATAAATAAATATTTTTTTAATATTTATAATAAAATATTAAAATAAAAATATATAAATATTGGTTGGATAAATTACAAAAACATTTTAAATATTAATTATTAATAATTAAAAGTTTATAATTAAAAATTATAAATTGATACATTAATGAAATATTAAGGGGATAAATATTTAAACGAATAAGTTACCAAAATATCAAAAGTTGTCAAGTATTTAAAAATAAGATAACAATTAATGAATAAATATTAAAAATCATCAAAGGATAGTAATTCAAATAGAAATAAATTGATCAAATAATTAATAAAATTAATAATTTTAATTACATATATTAATGAATTATTAAAAATGAATAAATATTCAAATATTTATTAAAATTATTTTAAAAAACTGACAATCATAATAATGTATGAATTTATAGGGAATAAATAATATTTTTAGAAATATATACATAATTATATTTTAAAAATATAATTAATTAATATTAATAATAGTAATTACATATATATTAACATTTTTCAATATCATTATTTAAAAAATTTGACAATAAAAATGGAATACATTACAAAAATAATAAATAAATAAATATAAAAATTGAATAAATGATCAAAAATATTAAAAATTTGTAAATGAAAAAAATGAACATATAATAAAAAATGAATAAGTGACCAAATTGAATAATATTTAATAATTAAATCTGAATAAATTTTAATAAATATTAACTAATGAATATATAATGTTAATTTTATAATTTATTAAAATATTAAAAATAAAAAATATTAAAATAAAAAATAGTAAATATAAAAAATTACATTTAGATAAATATATTAATAATATATTGTACATTAAAAATGAATATATAAAAATTGTTTATACAATTAAATACAATATTTTTAAAAGAAAAGTGAATAAATATCAATTCGGTAAGATGGTGCTGCACTCTCCCGATATTGCACTCTCGTTCCTTAGGGTTTCCTTCTAAATCCCTTACGGTGGTGTTAAATCTTCCCCAACCCAATCGATGTTCAACTACTACTTGGTTGGGATTCACTGAAGATGGGTTGAAGAGGGTCTCAGATTATGAATCCTCTGATGGAGCCTCTTAAAGTTCCAAGACACTACTTTTATCCCATTATCATCACTCTAACCATGTTGTTTATTTTTCATGCAATCAACCCAAGATGTCTAGATCAATAGATCTCATGTGTTTCAACATGCGGTTCAGTAGATACATGTGTTTTATTGGGTGATACTGATTTAGGGGGTGGTATTCCAAGGGTGGTAGATAAATTTTTTTAATCAATGGGAATGCCCAATTATACATATTTTCTTGGGTGATGGAATTGGTTTATTGGGACATTAGGCTATTTTGGGACTTTCTTACATCTTCACAGGTCAAGAAGGATCATGGAAAAACTAGATTACAACTCATCGCATTTCGAAGGAAAAGTATTATTTTGTGATGTTAGGGGGAGGCCTCAAATGAGAGATGAGTGTGGAAACAACTATCGTCAAACCATATATCCTTTTTTTTATGGATGCATGTTATTCCATGTTGTAGTGACTGTGTTTTTCCTTATAATAATTTGGAATACGTTATGTAATATTTCTAGATCCAAGCACTAAGAAGGATTGAGATTCTAAGGTCCAGTGTGCCTGAAATTGATATTATAAAAATATTAAACATATCAATGTCACACATAATCTGTTTTTCAAAAATAATGGAATAACACCTGAATTATACTTGAATTAGAAATCCAAGAGGAGAGTTGATTCAATGATATAGGATTTACCCTAGGCACAACCTATGGTAAATCGGCGTTAGACATCTGGTTGAGGCAACCACCGACATGTAACTTTAATTAAAATAAATAAATAAATTATTTATTGTATTAAATTAATCAATTAAAATATTCTATAAGTACCCTATTTTTAAAATTTTCTAAGGGTTATCCACATAAACCATGAGATATCTAAGAGGAGGTTCATAGTGTTCCTCATTAGAAAATATGAATTGGATGAAGAACATTGATCAAATCATGGTGGATCAAAATGAATCAAATGAAATAGGTATTCTACTACCCTAAAGAATAAGTTATTCACCAAAAAATTATCCTTTTTCCAGGTAGGGCTATTCAATTGTGGGTTTTCCATATTTATTTAATGATTTCCCATGTATATTTGAATCTTTTTTTATATTCATTTTTTCACACATCTTTTAAGTTCGTTTCAATAATATGATTTTTAAAATCAAATTATTCCATATAAACCATCTTATCAGCCGTATATATCTATATAATGAACTCATTGTCTAGGAAATCATGAAAAATGAATGTTTTTACTTCATTCTTATGATTTTACCCTCTCTGTTAATCTAGTTCATCACTATTGTGCTACAAGGTCCTAATTCGACATTTCATAGGTGGGTTTGAAAATTATCAAACTCTTGAATTCATTGAGGCATCATGAATGAAATTCATATAGATTTTTTTATAAGGATTGGTAAATTACCTGGGATGTAGGTGATAGCCGATCGGTCTAGGATCAGCAAGTGTGATGGAGTCAAGTAGGAGGTGCATTGGAGACAATACGAGATTCAAAAGGATCACATGGTTTTAATTTTCGTCCACCAATGAGCTGAAAACGATTGTATGGGGAAGTTCCCTCTAATTCTGGATGATCTTTAGTCCCATATGTAGGTGATAATGATTGTTCAAGAATCTTCTTGGAGAATCTGAACATTCTGTGGAAAATGTAACTACTTGCTACGTAGTGTTTATGAAATCATGATGTGTTCTTAATATTCTTCCATGCCTAGGGGTTTAGTGAATATTAAAAATCATACACAGTGTAGTTGGTACTGCATGCCATGAAACCATACCTATGTGTCCAAGAAATGTTCCATATTCACATGCATAGGGCCCAGTGTGAAAAAACATGTCGTGTACTAGAGTACATGGGCACATACCAAAATAAATGGTAATAAGTTGAGATGCACGACTAGGAACCTAGGATTTCATACACACCAAGTATCCATGAGAAAATTCCATGTAAAAATATTGGGCTTCCCATGTTGTTCCTAAGGAGAAAACAGCACGGCACTCCAGTGAAGCCACACACCATATTGACCCCACCCATGATATGCACTCTTATGTTAACATTCTATCTCTAATATCACATTTGGCCAGCAAGTAGCCTATTATGTTTGTTTTTTCACATGGAATGTGATGATGTCCTTTATTATGGATTTTGTGATATGATGTAAGATTTTCTAAGTGTGATGCTCATTTATGAAATTCTTGTTGATGATATTGATTAGTTAGGATCATCGAATAGATTCTAGGGTCAGTACTCCCCAGTTACAAAAGGGCATGAGTTTTCTAATTTATTTTAGATATTTTCGGTTATTACTCCCCTATTACATTAGAGCATGAGTTCCTAATACTATCGAATATATTTTTATTTTACTAATCCACTGTTACACTAGGGAGCATGTTCCCCAAATCCATTAAATATGTTGGGTCATTACTCTCTTTTCTACTAAAGAGTGCTGGTTCTAAACCTACAGTGGGGTATTTCCTACTCTTTGAGCTCCAAAAGTGTGTGGGACCCCCATAAGAGTTGTAATCTCCTTCGATTCTGGAGCACATTTGTGATGTGTAGGTCCCTCCACACATATTCTAGTGATATTAGGTTTTATTATGGGAATCAGTAATAGACATCTGGAGCAATAAGATTACTCATTTACTTCACATGGTCTATAATTTGGATATCCCCTTTCTCTCTCACTATTGTTTCTTTATTAGTATATATATGTATATTTGACGTGGTTTGATTCCATATTTCTTTAGGTTTAGGTGAATGTTGATTCATCTCTCTATCACTCCATTTTGGCTTCAGAGTGTCCTATTAGGTATGTATATACTCACCCCATAATTGGATTTTCCAACACATGCCTTGACTTATGAAAACAATATACAAATCAATGTGATTTTTCTGGAGCATAGTAATATCTGGGTGCATTGATAGTGTATGGTGGTCAAGCATAGAGATTATGTGAAGTGCACTCTTATATTTCCTTATTTAAGTTGTTTTCATGTTGGGACTTCTTTTCTAGTCGACAATTTACATCCCCCCTTTACACATTAGGTATATTATATTATACTCTAATATATTCCCTAGAGTTTATTACATGTACGGTTTATCTCTAGATGTTATGATCTTAACTTTATTTTACCATGCACAATTTCATGGAGAGAGTTGATGTGTGTGTGTGCGTATAGGTTCATTAGGAAAAAATCCTTCTATTATAGTCTTTTCTTCTCAATGCTAGTCACTAGCTCCTGGCCTTTGAGAGCTGGGATGGGTGTCTTGATAGCTGGTGCTTCCACCAAATTGGTGGGCCCTAGTAGTTCAGGTCATTACAGTGTAGTATTAGAGAAGTTAATACATTATTATTGTGTTTGGAGTTTTTTCCTTATAAGGATATGTTGGGAGCTTATGGAATAATTTGAGAGTGTTTTGAGTGTATATTTTAGTCCAGAGAACATATTGTGGGTGGGGCAGCTGATCTATCAAAATACTAGAATTATGACTTCCTTCTTGCCAACATGGCATGTCGAGACATTATTTATAGGAATAATCGTACATCAATCATAGAGTATTGGTGATTTTGATTGTCCTTATTGATTTATATCACCATATATATGTATATATGGTCATCTAAATGTGGTGTATCTTGATTACTTTCAGAATTCCTATGTGAAGATAAGCACCTAGGATACTAATTTAGGATCATAAAGAAGATTTATTGAGTGACGAGACCATAGTTCACATGATACCCCAAAAAGTGTTTTCTCTAGCTGGATAGTTTGAAGCAACCCCAGCAGTTAAGGTGTAGTTAGTACCGACTATTCAGTATGGGGATTATCACTAGTTTCGTGTCTCCACAATTTGCTTCATTAGATACTTATAAGGTTCCATGAAAACAGGATCCTCTGGTAGTGAAGTATTGGTTTGAGTCTGTGGTTCGAAACTTCAAGCTGGTTTGGACCCCAACATATCAAATGACTTTGTTGGAATCCAGTCATTTCTATAGTGTTGTAGGTAACAGGAAGAGTTTGGTAACACATACCCCTGAAAAATGGACTCTCATGGTTCGACTTCTAGCATCTGTTTCATTAGGTGTATTATCGATCTTGATTTCACTCAATTTTTATCCAAGAGCATCTTGTGCTAGAGTTGGGTATTATGATAGTTTTTAAGTATTTCATGAGGTTCAAAAACCTTACAGGATACTTCCTTAACATGATTCTATATCTATTCTTCTGGGAGAGGATGGTCATACAGGGTGTCTTTAGAGACATTTGAGTGATTGTATTTTCTTTTTTCCAGGCCACTTATATTGGTGTGCAAGAGAGGTATATAGTGACTGAGAACATCTTAGTACTGGGGAACTGGGAATTTGATTCTATAATTTGGTTTCATGTGGCTAAATCATCTACAATAGGTGGAAAGAATCATATGCTGACATCCCAGCAAAGGAATTATTCATAGAATTAGATTCATAGGTCTATAGACAATGGATAACATTGAGGATCAATTAATCCTAAAGAGTTGTGATGTTATTCATGTGATGGTAAATGACACATAGATCATGACTTCCTAACCTAACTTGTGGAGTAGTATAGGACGATAGATGACGGACCCCAGTTGTAGAGGTATTTTCAAGATTGGGGATACCCTATATATGGAATCGGTTCCCTCGAGGGGATAGTGTTAGAGGAGTATTAGGAAAAACACCAAAGGGAGGAGTAGTTGGTGTAGGGAGATTCTATGAGCTACAACCATCACCACCGAGTGACCCATGTCTTGATTAGAGAGCTGGAGGATGGGGCCTTAGGATATTTTAGGCCATGGAGGTCTTTGACGAAGCTACACAAGAGATGATATGAGGTACAATCTATGTTTATTGTAAACTTGAATCAGTATTTATAGAAAACATTTCAGGTAATTACTTTATCTCCTTATTCCTAGTACAAGGGATGGGGAATTTGATTTTGGTCTTATAAAAATAGTTACAACTAGAGGCTCTGGTAAGGATCAAATCTCTAATATCACTCACTTTTTAGTAGTGTGAGTATTCCGTTAATTGAGAGAGATACATGTGGGATCTCTTATTCTTTACTATGAGAATTTATGATGAAATCTTGGATTCAGATTGTTTTTCAAGGTTTAAGCCAAGATTGACTATTATCATAAATGGTTCTAATGAATTTAAATAGATGGGATGTTACTATAAAATGTGGGGGAGTTAGATATTATGATGGAATAATATGGTCTTATGGGCAGGAAGCAGCAACCCATCACCCATCCATTAGAGAGTTTAGCCTTTGTGGATGTTTGTTCTTCAAGCACCTGGATTTTTTGGTAATGGAGGAATTTATGGATGTCTTAGTCAAATATTTTCTAAGAATACCAATAATGTTGGATATGGAATTTTGTTTAATTACTGCCAAATAATGTACAAATATATTTTTGGTGCATATTGTATGACCACTATCAACCTCCAGGAGTTCACATTGGAGGTGAAGGACCATCGAGATAAGGGGTTTATTAGACCCTGTGTGTCTTAATGGTTAGATCAGGCTTAGTTTTTGAAAAATGTAGATGGTTGATTATGGTATTTTCATTACTATCATCACTTGAACCAGGCCATGATAAAGAGAAGTTACCCCATTCCAAGGATTGTTGAGCTCTCTGATAATTTGTGAGGCACAAGTTGGTTCTTCGTGGTCAGTCTCATGTCTAGGATCTACTAGTTGTGGTTTCGTATGGATAATATTTTGAAACTTTTATTACAATGTGTCTATAAAATCTATTAGTTCCTTGTGATTCCATTCGGATAAATAAGTTATCCTATTGTTTTTATTGATATTATAAACCATGTATTCGATACATATTTTGACCGATATGTGGTTATCTTCATTGATGAAGTGCCCATATACTCTGCACTAGAGGAGGAGCATAAATTTCACTTGATGATGGTCCAAGACTTTCTTTGGGAGAACCAAATTAATCGTAATATCTTAATGTGATAGCTCTACTTCCAAAAGGTTCACTTCCAAGGAAATTTATTTCTGAGCATTGATCAATTGTGGAGCAGATTATGATTGATGAAGTGCATTCATGGGAGCCACTAAAGAGTGTATCCAAGGTGTAGAGTTTTCATGGATTGGAAGGTGGCAAGAAGAGGTTTTTTATAGACATATCCATTATTATATCCCCCTTTACCACCAAAAACATTGAAAATAATCTATTTACCTACACCGAGCACTTTCATAGAGACATTAAGGAGTTGAGGCTGAGGCTAACAAGTGCTTTTGATTTAATACTAACAGAGGAGGGAGTAGAGTACATAATTTTTTTCAATTCGTATAGAGATGCTCTTGGGTTTGAGATGATGTAATGATAGTCAATTATCACATATGGGTTGAGGTATTTAAGACCCCATGATAAGAACTATGTGACTCATGATATGGATTTGGAGGTCGAAGTCTTCTCTATGAAGATACAGAGGCATAATCATCTAGGAGAGTTCTTTTTATTACACAGGGCCTTAGAGTCTGAGGTATATCTTAATAGAGAGACATCTTAATATGAGATGGATTTTATGGTTATATTTACCGTGGACAAAGACCACGATATAGTCTATACTCTTGGGAATGGATACATAATGAAGATTCCCTTATAAAGAAGTACCATTACTATTTAGTGGATGATGCCTCTAAGAAATTTAAATCTTTACATATGCCAATAGAGGAGGAGTGGGGTGTAGCTTATCATTGTTTATTGGTGTTGACTCTTCTGATTATCTAGATTTCATGTCATGATCCGTTAAGAGACAATAATTGAGAGGTTATCTATGACCAGATATGAACAAGATATTCAGCAGATGGGTACTCAGTAGCAGGGGAACATGTCATCCTTTTTTATCGATAGATGGGGGTCTAATCAAGAGGTGAGGGGTGGTGATGAGAGAGTTTCACACTCCTCCTTTGGATGCACATCCTAGTATAGGGATGATTTATAGGGACATTTAGAAGTATATTTGGGGGGCAACATCAGGTGAAGATTTTCATAGCTCGTCTTTCAATGTCTCAATTGTCAGTTGGTGGAGGAAGAGCACTAGGTTCAGATTGGTTTGACATAGCCTATTGGGATCCTAGAGTGGAAATTATATGGAATTTCACTTGAATTTGTGATAGAAATTTTCCATACAGGGAGATCACACAATATAATATGAGTGATTGTTGACTAACTAACAATGTCTGAACACTTACATGACATTAATGAGAATAGTTTGGTGGAGGGTTTATTATGTTTACATGTGAGAGATTTTTTACCTACATATGGTACCCTCAACAATTGTCTCCGACCATGAAGTAAGGATTATGTCATGGTTTTGAAGAGGCATGAGGGAGGCCTTCGGGACCTAGTTTAGGATGAGTGAAGTGATTCAGCCTAAGATAGATGTGTAGAATTAGATAGATACCTTGGTGTTGGAGGATATAATGAGGACTCTTGTCTTGAACTTCGACCAAATATGGGAGGATCACTTCACATAAGTAGTGTTTTTAAATAATAATAGCTATAAATATATGATTGGCATGAATCCTAATGAGGCCTTATAAAAGTGACCATGAAGGGCACCCTTGTGATGGGGTGAGATCAGTGAGGCATCTATTGTTAGGAAAGAGATTATGCATGTGATGATGGAGAAGGTTTAGGTGATCCCTTATAATATGTGTAAATCCAAGAGACAATTTAAATATTACATAGATCAATTTTGTAGGCCCATAGAGTATGAATAGAGAGACCATTTATTCTTGAGACTCCCCCCATGATGAATATTGTATAGGTTTTTCCTGGGAAACAAGATATCCTAGTGGTTAATCAGGCTATTTGAGATCTTATGGATGGTTGGCGAGGATTCTAATTACTTAACCTTACCCTTATAGTCAGAGAGAGTTCATGACATCTTGTATGTGTCAAACCGGGGGAGATATGTGCCTGATCCTTCTTATGTAATTGAAAATGGTGATATGGGCATTGAGGATGGAGCCACCTTCAAGGAGTACTCGGTGGATATTGGGGATCGATAGGAGAATATTTTGCGTGTTTGGAACATTCCCCTGTTTTCTGGGTGGTGGGAGCATGGGTAATGCATGAGTTGTCCTGGGTATATGAGAGACATATATAGGATTAGTATCCTAGCCTTTATGTTTAGATTTTGATTTTTTATGTTTGAAAATCCCTAAAGGGGGAATAATTCCATGACCCTATTTTTTCTTATTATACTTTGAAATATGATACCAAATATTTTGGAGCTATGTGTAGAGATAACATGAGATTCTGAGGCCCAGTGAGCCATATATTGATATTATAAAAATATAAAAAATATTAATATCACACTTGTTATGTTTGTTTGTAATAATTGAATAAATCATGAATGAATCCTTGTATCAGAAGTTTTAGACCATGGATAATTTTGGGTTGTCAGGTTTACCCTAGGTGATAACTATTTCTAGATGGGGATGGATGTCTAGTTGAGGAAGTTGTTGGTAGGTGAATTTATTAAAAATAAATAAATAATTTATTTATTGGTTATGTTAAATGATTTAATTAAAACCCTTTGTAAATACTCTTTTATGATAATTTATAAAGTCATAGACACATATACTACGAAAGATATGAGAGGTGGTTCCAAGCGTTCCACATTGAGGAATCATAGTTTAACAATGAATAATGATAAAATAAATTTGGATCCAAAACAAAACAACACATCAAGTCGTCTCCTTAATGGGATAATGAGTTATTCACCAATTATCGATCATTTTTTAGGTAGGTGGATTCATTTTTTTTGTTATCACTTTTGATTAAAATATTGATCCGGGATATTTGAATCTTCTTTGTTCAGTGATTTTCACCCCTTCACATGAACCCATTTGAATAATTTATTATTTAAATTTAATTATTCTTACTAATCCTTGTTATCACCCCTAGATACTCCTATTAAGAAATGGTTTCCCTAGAACAATTCACCTATGATAGGTTGTAGATTCTTATTTTTCATTTCCTTTCCTGTTCACAATATTCTACATTGCTGGCCTATGAGGTCATGGTTCGACCTTGTTGTGGTGGGATGGTGCTTGATTGAAACCCAAGATTCAATGTGATAGCACATATGAAATGTGGATTGATGGTTTCTAAACAAATCATGAAATTATATGTGATGTAGGTGAAACTCCATGGATCAGTGATCTAGAGTTGTTATGGGATCAAGGGGGAGGAACAATGATGACGATGTGAGATTCGATTTTATAACCGTGTCCAAATTTCAGTCCATTTAATGGTAAAAAATGCTTGTCCAAGGTAGTTAAATATAATTTTGAGTGTTATTTTGGTGATCTTTGATGAATACATGATATATAAAGAGGCCAAGTGGAATATATGAAAATTATATTGAAACTGATACAACACGTCATGTATTTAAAGAAAAAACACAACATGTTACTCAGATTATATAGTGTCTAGGGTTTCATCTAATTATAAATATCACATTCAATTTAGGTGGACCTATATGCCATGTAACCCGGCCCAGTTGTATAACCCATGTACCAATAGTACATTCCCAAGGCCTCGTGAGAGTGGACTTCCAAGGTAGTGTTGTAGTGTCACATGAAGTGTGGACCTCATACATGACGTGTTCTCCTATTTGAATACACTTTCTCATATATGTCATTATTTTGGACATACATTTTAACCCATGAGTTCCTATTTGGACTTTATTATGGGTTGGCCCAGATGATGTCCTTTCTAGTGGATTGGGAGATACTATGACATATGGTTCATAAATGAATCTTATTTTTCTGATTTTTGATGATTGAAGTGATCTGGAAGGATCATAATATAGATTTTGGGTTCAATACACCCATGGCACATCAGGGTGATGGTTTCACATTATATCAGAGAGATGTTGGGGTGAGTAGTTCTCTATTACAATAGGATGCAATTTCCTCCAGCTATCAAAAATATTTCAGGGTTAGTACAACCCAGTCCCACCAGGTTGTGGGCTCCCCATATTATTTATATACGTAGGATCCATACTCCCCTTCACACTACTATATGTTGTGGGAATCTACCAAATGAGATGAAATCCCTCATATTCACGATCCAAAAGGGTGAATGTCCCATATGGGAGATGTATGTTCCCTCACATGTAGATCACAATTATTAGGTGTGGGCCCCTCTAAAAATATTCTTGAGTAGTTTCATTTTATGAAGGATGGAATCCGTGATATACTTATACTCTTGTAGGATTACTCATTGGCTTTGGATAGGCTATGATATAGGGATCCCATTTTTCACCCATTTGGGTTTCTATATTATTATACAATTCTGTAACTAGTGGTTATTTTTCCATATTGTTTTAGGATGATCTAACATTGGATGTGTCTTTCTATCACTCCATTTTTGTTTTCGGGTGTCCTTCTGGGTATCAATATAGTCACCCATGTATGGTATCTTCCACTATATGTGTTGTCTTATATATATGACAGATAGATTAGTAGTTATTATGGGGGAGCATAGTGGTACTTTGGTTCATTGAATGCATATAGTGGTCAAGCATGGAGATCAAGAGTGGTGAATTTGTTGTCAGTCTGGGACTCCTTTTCCAGTTGGGAGTGTATTTTCCCCTTGACACATTAGTTGTATTAATTTTTTACTCTAATGTATTCTTTGTAGTTTATTTGATGTGTTTTTCATCTCTAATGTTAAAGTATTTACATCACTATTTCATGGAAATAGTTGGGTGTGTGCGTACATGATCATTAAGAAAATGACTCCCATTATTTATATGCATTATCAGTGCTTACTACCATCACCTAGCTTATGGGATACGGGCTTGGGGTTGTAATTGATCAGTCTTCCACTATCTAGGTCGGCCCTGGTGGGTCAGGTCATTACACATGTGGCCATTGTATTGTGCGACTAAGCTGATTATATGGAGGAATAAGTTGGTGGTGTTTTAGGTTTCTATAGAAGCATCCTCTGGTGGTAGAATATAATGATATATAGGTGTGGTGGAACATATCATCCAACATTCCTTCAATAATCACATATGGGATAGAGGGTCTCCCTATCACGATGCATTGGTCTAGCATGATGCAATGACATTGATATGTGGGTGGATATGCATCAATCCTTTGGCTGGCATGGGTGAAACAACACATGAAGGAGGGATGGATGATGATTCATGGTGAATCATAGTGCAAGGTTGAAGTAGCTCCCAAAAATAGGATTGTATGAGGACACACATAAACGATGATGGGGGCGATGGCAGCGACACTGTACTTGGGGTCGTAGGGGTGACGATGGCTTCCAAGAACCTGTGGTGAAGAGCCCTCTGTATATTAAAATTATGTACCGGTGTGCCATGGGTCATTTTCAAACATTGTAAGGTACTTTGGGCCATGTATTTCATATTCTTATGTCCCTATGGTCCTATAGGTAATGTTATTGGATCCCTCTCAACCCAGATAAAAAATTTATATTTTTTATAAAAGGGGGATGCTTCCCCAACTTATTTAAACAAATATTGAAAATTAATTATTTAAATTATAAATTTATTAAAAATGTTAGATATTAATAATTTAAAATGATAAAATAAATATTAAAAAATGAAACATGTTATATAAATTATATATATATATATGATTCTATTTAAAAATTCATTATTCATATTTAATAAAATAAACGACATTTGGTGATTGTGTGATTGTAGATGTGTGTGTGTGTGCATGTGTGTTCGTACTTTAATTAGATATGTCAAATTGAAAAACTAATGACTTTTCCTATAACCCAAGGATATATTAACAAACACGTGCATTAAAAATAGATTATATACATAGACAAACACACACACACAAATATATATACAAAGTCATATACATGCATACACATACAACCCGAAACACATGCATATATATACACATACCTGAATTTTTTGTGCATATATACTTATTCATGCGCATACACTCACATACACATACAAGAACATACACATACATACAATTACATAAATGTACATAAATGTATATATGCATACATACACATAGATAATAAACATGAACATACTATATAAATATACACAAACATACAAAAACATACATACATACATATATTTAACCAAAAATATATTCATAAACACAAACACACATATATAGATACATGAACATACACATACATGTTTTGGTGTGTAATGATAACTATATTTAATTCTAATTAAGTACTAAATAATAAACATTTGTATATATAATTTATGTCATATAAGTCATATTTAAGAATATATAAGTAAATAAATATATATTTACATTTATTATAAATATAATTAAATAAAATATATTATTTTACATATTTATTAAATTTTTTAAAAAATATATATATATTTTTAATTTTTATATACAATTTAATGATATATAAATTTATTACTAAACTTTTTCAATGTTTAATATAAATATGATAAATTTAAATATATGTAATTATAAATATAAATGATAGCACAATTTTTATTATCATGTTTTTATAAACCATATTTATATAAATATTTTCATTTATTGTTTTATAAATCATAGACACACACACACACACATGCTGGGGTGTTGGCTTGCTAAGATTCGAGTTTGGGGGAGCATTGGTTTGTTGTGCATGTTTCCACAAGGGTGGAAGTATAATATGTTATAATATATATCATAATATATAAATATTTATATATTTATATATTATTTATATAAGTATAAATATTTATTGGTACATAAATAAAATTTAGAAATATATAAATATGTATATACGAATTAATTATTCATTGTTCCATTTATCAGTGCAAGATAAATAGCATGTAATAGATCCATTTATCAACAATAAAGGATGTTCCAATGAAGGCATCAATTTATCAACCCTAATAATGGGTAAATTTATTAGTATTGATAATGGGTATATTTATAATTTCTTTTTGTTAGCATAGAAAAAAGATACAGTTTATCAGACTGTTTTGTGTTGATATATGGAAGTGTTAAATATTGTAGAATATATGATAGTGATGGACTAAGTCTACCTAAGATAATTATCTCTTGTGTTAATTGATTATTATTGAATATTTTTGACATGCATCCAATATGTTGAACATTGAAATATACATTATATTTTATACATGTTTTATAGTCATCATGTATATTCTATCTCATATGGGTAAAAATATTGTCTAGACTTATATTATAATAGAAAAAACATTTATTAGTGCCCAAAAAGGGTTTACTAAAGACTAAAAAAGTACTAAGAAGGATCCACATCCTTAGAACCTTTTTATAATTATGAAAATTATCAATTATCATAAATATTATCCTTTATATACTCCTCACATAAATTTTATAACCACCATTTAATATTATAATTCCCCAAAAATACACAAAAATAAAAATTCATTGTATAATTTATTAGACATTCATAATTTTAATAGAATCTTATACTGAAATTCATCTATATATCATAACCATCAATATACATGTGATTCATATATATATTTTTTCATATGGTTCCAAATTATATGGTGCAATAGGAATGATATTCTCTTGTTGCAACATATGATAGAGTATAAGTATGCTATATATTATAATACATTGCATACAACATTTATCAAACTATTTACCTATGGTTATAAATAATTTTTTTGATTTGTGTGTAGTGTGATAAATGTTATATGATCATTGAAAATTTCAATGATCATAAACATAAAATGGGTATGCGTTATGAGTTTTTTCCAATTTGGGTATGTCAACAATTCCATGGAAAGCTAAAACTACAAAATTCTTGGTACTTTAGTCATCTTGGAAGAATGGGTTGATAATTTTTTTAGTGATTTAGAGGTCCCCATGTAAAGTATACAGATTCTAGTGGATGGTGTGTTACCTTTATAGGAAAGAGTCCATCTACTGTTGCTGAGTACTCAACCAAGCATACATCATCAATATAGAATAATATATACTAGAGAACTGAACCAATATTTGATGTTATTCATATTAAATGTGGATTATATGATCATAAATCATATTTATATGGTTTTAAACAATAGTTAATGAGGATCTTATTTTCTAAAATAACCCATTTGTGGTACTATAGAATCGTTCATCATTGAATCAACATGCTTCCATAATTTTTTTGAAGACCACATATACTATAAGATACAATATTTCCTAATAATCAAATACATCTCCCTACTAATGAAAAATTATATTGGAATAAAAGATTTGATCTAAACATATAACAGGGAAATACGATTAAATATTATATAGTATAAAAATATAAAATTTTATTATTTAATAAATAATTATTATAATTTAAATATTGTTTATAAAAGGTAAGTGTTTGGCCATATAAATGAAATATTTTTATTCCTAAAATAAATATGAACATTCCATATTAATATATCATGGTTATTGTTTTGATAAATATATCAGTTTTATTAAATAAATTAAATGTTCATTTATTTATAATAATTTCTATATTTGAATAAAAATTGTTTATATGAGGTTAAAATTATTAATTCATTAACATTTTTTATATATTTAACTTATTAACTAGATTACCTTGTAATACATGCTATATATGACAACATGTTTTTCATTTCTGCCATGACTTTTGGTATTTATAGAGTTATGAGTTATGAGTTAAAACATTGATGTTGAATAAAGTGTGAACATATTGGATATTATAATTATGGAGGAATTAAGACATCTCTTAATTATTAAACCATGGGTA
The DNA here is from genome assembly GCA_963277665.1 of Viscum album. Taxonomy (NCBI): domain Eukaryota; kingdom Viridiplantae; phylum Streptophyta; class Magnoliopsida; order Santalales; family Viscaceae; genus Viscum; species Viscum album. The sequence goes on from OY728123.1 coordinate 642,870,667, forward strand.
GCTGGGATTTGGGTAGGAATACTCAATGGCATTAAGGTTTATATTCTATCTAAAAAGTGGAGGTTGCCTATTGGGGTCCCCATTCTTACTATTGTTGGAATTATAAGTTTCATATTATTATAAACAATTCTATTAAAGAGATTTATATACGTTATGAATTTTATGAATTTATATATTTTTTTATATATTTTTTTATTTGGGGATATAAACTCAAATTGTGATTTTTTTGTAAATAGTTAGTAATTAATAAGGCTTAAATATATTAATTTGCTGGATGTAATAACTAATTGAAAAATAGAACATTTGACGTTTTAATAAATGTTGGAATAAAACATGGGATAATTAATATTTCATGATATGCAAAAATTAAGAGCTGAATATTTATCATATAGTTATGGAAATGGTGTTACTAAAAATACTTAAATACAATGTGTGAGATTCCACACAATGGTAACACATGTCACAATCATCAAAATGGGTCGGTAAATGTAAATATGGGAGATCATAGGTTTTCCTCACTATTACATACAAGGTATGGGTGGACCTAATAAAATAAGGTTCCCATTTTTAATTTCAAACTATTAGTTACACATTGTTGAGAGTAAGTAATAATATTAAGTTTCTAGATGCATTGATCGAGTATAATTCATATAATTAATTATGGATGAGGTTACCTATCCAAACCCCCCTAATTTATATAATATATAATTAACATGATGGCCTAAATAAATAATTAATGGTTGTGATATATTTTAAGAGATTTAAAATTTAGTGAAATATGAACTTTTTCCCACTAATCATAATAATGGATAAGTTCATCATTTTAGTTGGATAATATACATGAAAATCACATGAAGAAATTTTAGAAACCGTTATACTCACCCATAGATATATATCACCTATATAATATAACAAAATTTATAATTTTAATTATGATTTCACTTATTGGAATGACCTATACTAGCATTCTTAGTCGGTATGTAATGTTTAGAAGCATTATCAAGGAGATTAATATTGGCACGTTGTATAAGAATGTATTGGAAACCAGTTTACCTATTTTTGAATTAATAGTATTGAATACTATGTGATAATAACACAATTGTGTTGATAAACAAAAAAACAAAAAATTTGAGAGAATCGATTAAAGGAGAAGTTGGTCTACATGCTAGAAATGAGGCAAGAGTACTTATATTTTATTTTATCACCTATGAACTATTTCTACCTTGTTTATTAGTTATATAATTAGAAAATAATTACTATAATCCATCATTATATATAAATTTTATTTCTCTATCTTATTCATATAATAAATTATTATCATTCAATATAAATTATAAAAGTTTATCAATATTTATGATAACAACCAATAAAAACACTTTATTTGATACAAATTAAACTTTGTGTATTCGGATTTCTTGTTAACATAAATTATAAAGTTTATTATCAAAATTAATGATCACATTATTTTTAAATAAAATAATTATTGAATATATTCAATAAATGAATCCCAATAAAATCAATTTTAACATTATTGACTATGTATATGAATATTTCATCGTAAAATGATCCATTTATATTCTAAATATATAATATCAATATTTAATATTAATTTTGGAAAAATAGTGGAAGTCATATCATATTAATAACTAATAAAATCTCCCAAATAGTTGAGAAAACATACATTAACCATTTATGAGATTTATCCATCCTAAATAATCGTTGAGAAGCCTCTTGAAAATTATTATACATAAATCTATAAGTGGAAAGATATAATAAACAATAAAATAAATGAAATGAAGGTTAATACTAAATAAAAACATAGGTAGACAACTCGAAAAATAAATTTAAAATAACTAGAACCCTATTCCCAAATAATCTAACATAACATTCCCAATCATTAGCCTAAAATATTGAAAATCCTAAAATATATCACATAAAAAAAACACCAAAATTAAAAATAATAACAAATGGCGGGAAAATAGCCCAAATTGGATTCCATCATGAAATGGAGGAAGAATCCAAAATCAAAGGGTTTATTTCAATATGAAATAGTGAAATCATAGCACCAATTACACAAGTGAGATGAAAAAATAGATGAAAATGAAATGAATGAATGTGTGATCATAGAAGATGAGTTAACATGGATTAGTAGAGGAGGAACCACATGAAAAATCTTAAGATCATGGGATTATAAATTTATTGACAAGGGCGACAGAGGGAGATACTCAATAGGGAAGAACATCACCAAAAAAATAGGGCTCAAGTGTCCCCTTTTTGGGGTTGAATATAATTTAGGAAAAAATAGTATTTTACCCAACTTTAAAAAAAAATTTGAATCCCAAAGAACTCTGCTCAGAACCACTAACACGCTAGTAGAAATTTTATATGCCACTAGATGATCAATTGGGATATTATTTGTATCCAATATAATAGTGTTATCCATGTACTACATCTGAAAATTATATTTTCCTCCATAAAACACACCCATACCATAAAATAGGTTTACAAACTACAATTATTCTAAAAAACCAAGTCAACTCCAAAAAGGGATCCCAATATGACTAGTTATATAATAAAGGGGTGTCCCTGATCTCTATTGGATCAAAAAATAATCATGCGAATCACAACTCAATATCTTAGGATTATTTCAACCAATAAATAAACCAACAACACAAGCTTCCACCATGAATCATGGAATATTAATGTTGTATGTTAGATTTCATGTGTAAGAAGTATATAAATAATAAAAACTAAATCTATCCAGACAAAAAATATACAAAACAAACAATCAGCTTCTCAAAAATGAAAATAAATGGAAATGGATGATGATCCAGATACCAGGAGGCCAACTTTGCTGATTCAATTGTGAAATTAAACTAAACCCAATGATACCCAAAATAATCATTGTGTGACTCAATGGTCACCATCTAGCCATATAAATAACCCACTCTAATGGAGATCAACAAACAAAATCTAAACGTGTGAAATAGCTCGAGTTTACAAATGCACGGTAGAAAAATTATTCTTTGATTATAAAATAGATCAGTAGGTAATAACAATAGAATCCATGAATTTCATTTCCAACAAAAATCCAATTTTTTTCTGAAAATATAATTAGAATATATATTTTCATTAATTTAAAAAAATGTAAAAGGGTTTCCTAAGACAAATCTTTAAATTCATACAAGAAACAAAATTTAACAAATCAAAAAAAAAATTGAACCATAACCTTCTTAATTATTCTTTTCTTTTCAAAACAGTCATATTGAAATTTACTCTCTAAATTGATAAATTCAATATCAAAACCCATTCCCAAAATTATGATAAATATGTTACTAAAATAAACAAACCCCAGGTAAAAACATAATCATAAAAACACCAATAGGGAAATTGGTCAAATTGACCTATCAGAATTGGAACAAAATAATATAGGAAAATCAATATATAATCCAAAGTAATGTAAAAAATTAAAATCAAAACATATCATGGAAAATTCCTAAACTACATGTGAGGATACCCTATGCATACTCACTTTTAAACAATTTTTTGGACAATCGATAAATAGCATGACTCTATAACCAACTAGATAACCCATAACATATCACCTTGATGAAACAACACCCTATAAACTTTGACACAATATGGGATCTATTCTATATCCTCTAAATGAGATATAAATGTTTCTTGACCCCAAAAAAGAATCCAATTATCTCATTAAAATAAAAATATTTGTAGGTTATGTGGATTTTATATCAAATGTATCAATCATTAATCTCCCTAACAATTCATAATTTCTGATCCACAGTCCAAAAACCACCAATGTAAAATTCCACCATTGAGATGAGATACTCCATATAGGTGTATTTTTTTAATGAAAATACTAAAATACTCTACCTACTTATTTATCGTTTAATTTTATAATCACATTTAATGAAACTAAATTTATTTTAAAATTCTTTTTAAAATACCAAAGCAATCATCAAACCAAATGCCCAAGGTTCCAAATGGGAATGTAATTTAGGATTTAGGAATAACATTTCCAAAAACATTTTCATGTCATGATACCATTTTTAGAAACCTAATATTTTTAAATCACCAATAAGGAATTTAAAAAACCATGAATGTTTTTAAGAAATAATGTTTTTTATGTTCACATTTCATGGAATTTCCATTAATATAAATTTATAAATATATATGTGTAGATTCATGCATATAGAGATATAATATATCACTCTAGTATAAATGAAAAAATCTATCAGATTGTCAAGGGTATAAATATGGATACAAAAATAAAAACATTTGATAATATATGATGGGTTTTCTAAATAAAATATTCAAATAACCTCAAAATGGAAATAGCCCAAACAAATCTCAATTAAACCCATATTCCCCCATATATAATATTAAATAAAATGAAATCATTATTTTAATCACCCCATAAAACTTTAATAGGGCCACTTAAGTATTTAAAAAAATAACTACTATTAAAATAATTGGAAGACATTTTCATAACAAAAAAAATTCATAAAAATTCACATTTTTCAATAAAACCACAAAAATTAAAAGATTCATTAATTAAATTTAAAAATATAATAACATAGAAAATCAACAGAAAAAATTTTATAATGGTTCAAGCATCTCATGGAATATTCAAAAAATTATATGCAAGGAGGTATGTATATTAGCTATTTGAGGATGTGCTAAAACATTTAGGTAAAATAAGAAAAAAAATAAACTGACTAAATAAAACCTCTAACATAAAAATAAACAAATGAAATTATATAAAATTCATAATAGGGATAAAAAATGAGGAATCCAAATCATGTAAATAAGGGGAAATAATATATAAATTAAAAAGGAGAGTAAAGAAATCCAAAATCAAGTACATTCCAAGAATCATTGTAGAAGCTCTAAAAATTGAAGGTAGAGCAGAGTAATAGGGGTTTGGGGACCACTTAATGTTCTAAAAATAATTTTGTGAGTGCTATGATTCCCTGGGTTTATATATTTAAGATGGCTTAAATGATAATTTACTGGGTCACAAATATTAATAAACCATCCACTAACCACGCACCTTCAACTAGATGGGGAAATCCCTCACAATGTTTATATAATGTTTCATATTTTATATGTATTATTTTTAGATAACATGTTTATTGATTTATAGAAGAGGCACTGAGATGACATATGATCATGAGGCCCAGTTTGTTCAGATTTTTTTTAAATATTAATCATTTAATAGCATGGACACACGGTTTTCATGAAAAAGTAGGATAAATCCGGAATGGGTGCTTAGATCAGAAATATGACGGAATCATTGAATACATAATGGGGTCATTTCCCTAGGTGGGGCCTAAATTCTTTCAGCGTGATTCATCTATAGAAAAATTCACAAAGGATGTAACCATAAAAAAAATTATTAAATAAATTTTATTCTGATTTCTTAATAACACATGAATGGTGACTCTGATTGGAAATCTAAGACCACAGTTGATTTATTAATTTGGTTCTTCCCTAGGCGAGACAAAAATTTTGTGGTAACGGGTCTTCTATGGTAAAACTCTAAAAGGGCATAATCATCATTAAATAATTTATATAAAAATTATTTTACAATGCAGTGAAAATACACATTATTTAGTATTTTTCCTGAATTTATGGTTAGAATCATAACCCAGGAATTCCTATAATATGAGTATAATGATATATATCAAAAAATGGAGATGGATCATGGATCGGTGATCAAAGTACAATCGATCCAAAGAAACCTTTACATGATGATGACACAACGACTGCCCTTCATCAAAAATAGATCCAAATTATGGTAGGGAGATTTTTTCTTTGGGATTTTCTCCATCTTGTATTTCCAGGAAAAATTTTGGTTAATAAATGAATAGATTTATCAATTTATCCACCATTGGATGATATTTTATAATTTAGGTGTTTATTCTAGTAGTTTTCCTGATTTCCACCATGTTGATCTATTTAATAGAAATAGATTGAGGTGGACAGAAAAAAATTAATAGGTTTGATCCTAATGGAATTTATTATTCTTTTCTCTCCCGTATTCATCACATTCATCATTGTTGGGACCCTATGGAAATTATTGAACTTTCCAGGAGGATCTATACATGATTAGTCCCATGAATTGGAGGAAAATCAAAAAAAGAGGTCATAACAATGTAGACGGGGACCTAAGGTACCCATATCTACAGGAGTTTTGAATTATGTGAATCAGAGGAATCTTAATGGTTTGTGGAAGGGACCACCCATGTGGGTCTGGCGTGGCATAATTCTTAGGCGAGTTGGTGGTGATTGGAGGTGGCAGTGAAGAGAGGCGTTTTTGGCATCAGTAATGTGAAGAGTGGAGGGTGAAAACACTGGATCTGGTGGTGGCGGAAGATCCTGGGGATGCAGGGGTGAAATCCACAAGCAAGATGGGGTGCAGATGATCTAATCTATGTGAAATGGAATACATGCATGTATACCAGGCTAGATCAGGCCCAGTGGGCCGGGTTGAACCAAATGGGATTGGTCAGACGAGGGTGGGAAACAGGGTGGTTGAATCTTGACCGGTCCATTATCTCTCATGCAGTGATGAAATCATTGAATTTGGGGGAACTTAAGACTATGGAAACTGTGAGGTGGTTGGTACGATCATTCGACCACAATGGTTAGTCGCCACAGTTCGTGGACCTACCGTGTAGTCATTCAACGATCCCAATGACCCCCTTTTGAAATTTTAAATGACTATAACTTTACAATGGTGTGTTTGTTTGATGAGAAGTATATGATGTTGGGACTATAATGCTGAGATGGTCCTTTTGAGATAATTTGGTAAGGTTTTATTTTGGATCAGTATAGGTTAAGAGAATTCTCATGGTTCTTTCCTCAATTGTGTAATATGGAATTATATCCACATTAATGGATTTTTGTCCCCCCTAGAGGCAGAGTTCCATATAGAGTCAGGAATACTTACCTATGACTATATTGGAGTCTTCTATCAAACCTAATCTAGTTTTATGGAATCAACGTAACCTCCGAGAGTAAGGTGTTGATCCTTTATCTTGCAGGCTCCATCAGTAGGGTTAGTGGTATACCCCAAATTGATGGGCTGGATCCCCTATTTTCTGAATTGATCAGGATTTTTCTTTTCTAATTCCCTATTGTATTGAGTAGTATCTCCTATCTATTTAAAATAATCTTCTTTGACCAATATTTTATCATTTGGGAAAGTCCCAAATGAGATAGACCTCTTTGTGAGTGTATTTAATGATATCATGGCTTGAGGAGTGGGTTCTCCAAGAATGACTGTGCTACAAGTAGAATCATATAGATAGTAGTTAGTTAAGACAACACAATGAAAAGGTATTTGTCATGAGTGTATCTATATTTTGTTGTTATATGTGTTGAATAATTTTACCTATATGGAGTTGACAGTACATTCCCATCTGGAATTCCTTTTTGGTGTTGATTTTTGGTCTTGGGGTCTCCTATAGAGTATTGTTATACTCACCCTTTCATGGGATTTTCTTCCACATGATGTGTCTTTTGCAGACAATTGAACTTTTTATGGATCCTATGAGAACATGAACCAGGTGGTTTTTTAGATGTCCTGATAGACGAGATGTTCATGTGGTATAGAAGGTAATCTCAGTGCCCCTTTACTTATTGGTTAGAATTGTGGTTACAAACATTTTTTGTAGGATTTTTTGGCCCTGTTGACCTTCTAGTTCTTTCACTCTTGTACTCTGGTTGGGGGATATAATGGTTTTTTATTCATTTTTTAATTAGTTCTTCATATTATAGCATTTCTAGAAAGGATATGTGTGATTGGGTACATGTACTTTAGGATAATGCCACCCATTTTAAGAATATGATACTTAGTGCTTGTCACCATCCACAAGACTATTAGAGGCGAGCCTAGGGTAGTCTTGGAACAAACCCCTCTAGGACAGTTTTTTATAGAGTGGAATCACAAGTGATTGGTTATACCAAAGGATTATGATTCAATGAGGTTGGTTTGGGTAAACATTGTTAAGTGTTTTGATTTTGGCTTTCAAGACATGGACTATAGTGTTAGTGCGATGATTGATGTATCCATACACGGGGACTCTGACTACATGGTTCTCAACTCGGTACACAGAAACACTAGTTTCATGAAAAAATAGTGGTACATGAATCATATGGGAATGGTTGTTTTTTCCATTTCCATATTGAGTAATCTTTCTAGATTTACTCAATTGAACATGGTACACATTTTTTTATTTCTAGATGTCTCCAGATAGATATCCAAATATGATTCCACCAAGTGATAATGAGGATGATATTCATGATTACAAGGAGTCGGTATAGGGTCTTGTACTAGAGATAGCACCTTCATGTGGTGCAATAGCCATATCACCACTTGTAGAGCATCAAACCGTACCTACAATACCGGAAGATGAGTAGCCTAGGCTGAGTACACTTCACAGGATTAAGTAGTAGAGACCCATTAGGTTCCAAGGTGATCCCGACACATAAGTGGATGAGGAATGGATTGAGGAGTTGACACTAGTTTTCAAAATATTCAAGACATAAGAAGATCATATGGTGGTCGTGGCTGTGAGCCTTCTACATGGATTAGTAGGGTGATGGTTGTGTTGGGTAACCTGATCATACAATGTGGTGACTCTTTCATGGATAGTGTTTGAGAACCTTTTCATAGAGGAGTTCCCACCTTATATGATAAGGTCTATATGTATTTAGGTGATTCTAAGGATTTGGAATGATGAGATGTCCGAATATACTAATTCATCAATGCATACTGACCTCTCCAAGTACTTGATGGATATGATACATGATTAGTACGTTAGGGCTCAGACCTTCAAGACGGTCATGTATAGGGATATCCAAGATACCATTACCAAACTGTGCATTCCTAACTATTCTTGGGTGTTAGAGAAAGCGTAGGTGGTTTAGAGTTCTTTGGAATGACAGATATAACTAGTGGTAGTTATCAAAGGGAAGGATGGAGGAGAGACATTAACCAAAGTTAGCTAATGACAGTCATAGGGATCCAAGCTGGTCATACACTTTAGGAGGCGATCCTAAGGAGGCTCAAGATTTATGAGGGATAAACTTTGTTACACATGATGCAATTGGGGACATCTGAAACATGTTTTACCAACTTGTCATACAACTGATTAAGATATGATCAATATGACATGAAGGCATAGATAGAAAGAGGACCAGGAAGATATGTATGGAGAAAATGGGGAGTATAGGCCGAGGGTGCCAAAAAATTTTGTCAACATTTCAATATGTTACCAAAAATTCCCCTAGGTGGACCACACCAGGCTCGGGGATTTGGTTGATAAGGGAAAGTCCAGCTTCAGGTGATGGAGGCCTATGCCCCCAAGGCTCCAGGAATGATTCAAGGTATGATTTATATCGTTTCTATTTTAGATTCTATTTTGATAGACATATCTTTAGTCATTCTTTCCATTCCAAGAATCTCGTTCGAGACTCAATGATTCTGGTTGAATAATTGGCTTGACCTTCTCTCTTAGAGAATCTTACTGGAGGAGACCGAATGATCACGCATTGGTGCAGACTGGGTGAACAGACTCTGGAGGTGAGAGTTAGAGTTGGGATCTCTTGGTAGTAGCATCGAGGCCATACAATGTAATTATTGGTATAGACTTTTAATCCATAGTTCATGCTCTGATTGACTATTTTAGGCTCAAAGTTAGGTGTTACCATAGTAATGGAAACATGTTTTCCCTTGTTGATGAAAATTAAACACCTGCACTGTAATATGGAATCCCACATAAGATGGTGCGACCAATTACTCATTATTTTGATAGCCACACACTCAACATAGTGGATGATATGAGTCCTCAGTTTCCTACAGTGGTGGCTGAGTACAAGGACTCCATTCCCAAATATGTTCCCATTTTACCTCCCCATTGTGAGATGGACATCTAAATAGATCTAAAATCCAAGAACTCCCTGATGTCTACACCTTCATATCAAATGGATATCATTGAACTTCATGAGCTATGGGTGTAGTTGGAGGATTTATGGAGGATGGGCTTAATGAGACCCATTGTTTCAACTTTTTTATCCCCAGTTTTGATATCCAAGAAGGTAGACAGGAGCATTTGGTTATGTGAGGATTACCATTACTTGAACCAGGTGACAGTGAAGAACATGTATCCAATACCGTGGATTGGATACCTCTTTGATCAGTTGAAATGGGTGACATAGTTCTCGACGATTGACCTCATATCAAATTATCACTAATTTCCAGTACAAGATAAGGATATACCAAAGATGAATATTAGATGTCGTTATGATCACTATGTGTACTTGGATATGTCGTTAGGAATCCAAGATAGCTAGTTGTGTTCATAGGACTCATAAAATTGATCATTCAGCCATAACTGGACCTGTTTGTGGTGGTTTTCTTCAATAAAATTCTACTGTAATTGGTGTCTTAGGAGGAAAATACTAGACACTTGAGGTTGGTTTTGGACACACTCTGAGATTCAATTTTATGGGAATATCTCAATGTTTCTGTTTTGGATTTTAAGGGACAATTTTCTGGGACACATCATCTCAGATCCTAGAGATGTATTGGATCTAACAATGGTTGAGGCGAGTACTGATTGGTAGCCACCCAAGAGTGATACTAAAGTACAATGTTTCCATGGATTGGAAGGGTATTATCAAATTTTTATGATCAACTTCAGTAGATTAGAATCACCCTAAACAACTTTTACCTGAAAGTGACAACCTTTCATGTGTAAATTCATTTTACACTCTTTCCTTCATGAGTTTAGGCATGATATGACCAGTTTGGGATATTCTTAACATTGATATGGGGGATCAGTGTAATGGATTTTTTAAACCAATTTTAACATTTTATCCTCGTAACTCTTGATCTATTGGTATCATGATTCTTGTATTATCGTTTCCTTATTGCATGCAATAATATGAAATAATTATAAAAATAAACATGATATTTTTACAAGGTTCACTACTCAATATGAGTAGCTCGCCTTTTCCATGTATGGGTATGAATATTACACAAATTCTCCACTCTAATGTAGAAAAAGGTTACATTATGTTGTCTTAGAAAATAATCCTTAATAAAGTTTGGTTCACTACACTTTGGAGGGGGGATGAAACAATTCTACTTCCCTAATTTGTTGATAAACTAGTTCAACATGAAACTCCTTATTTGTTCTTTAAATTTCATCCCAACATAGTCCTCCCATTTTTGATAATGGTTTGTAACACCAATAAAGACATCCACCTGTTAAGTCGCATTGGATATCATAGTACTACTTTGTTCTTCCAACACTATCTACTTCAATTGGTTACGTGCATAGCAGTAGGCTAGAAACACAACCCAAAAACAAAATAAAAGCAACAGAATATTCTTGTTATATTATTCAAAATAATATTATTTTCGGTCGAGTAATGAACTGAATTCTCCCAGACCTGAATTATAATCAACTGGTATCAATTTTGTTAGTAACTCTTCTTCTATATTTCTTGATTAGTGAACAACCAACTAGACTGAAATCTCTTCTTTTTATTCTTGATGGAATCAGAAAAATTATATTTCGGTTATTAAATAAATTATGATCATTTCATCTTTGAATCATCACTTTTGATATTGACTGAAAAACTGAATATTGATCGGCCACAATATTCTTTTTGGACATAACATAATATGGTAGAGTGCAGTGCTATCTTCCCAAGAACTGGTTTACCTAAACCAAGAATACATAACTAATTTTCATGAATCACCCTCAAGAATATCACAACTACATGATGAATATTGACTTCATGTACCAAACATGCTTCACGAATATAACTACCTTCGTATAGATCTCTTCCATTAGAAACAAAACTGTATTCTTGAAGGTAAATTCCTTTACAGAGCTCTATACCTTCACAGTGTTCACTACCTTTTGAATGAAACTAAATCAATGAGGAACATACCATCAATGAAAATTTCTCAATAATTAGAATCATTCAATACATTAGATGTTATTTTGTGATGTACAAGTTCACATAGAAATCGCACGTTCCATAGCTTTTCATCCCTCACGAAATCTAAGTGATTTCGTATTTTCTCTATAATTCTTTTCACAAATGAAGTGGGTGTCATTTCATATTTATTTTCTCACCCATTCGTGATGATCCACCTCTTATAGTGTATCATTGTGATCACTCAAAAAATCTTCACAATGCTCCTCCACTCATGATGCTCCTTTGATATTTGACATTGTCACAAACCTACCTATAAAACCATCATTCACACATAATGATTCATTTCATTAAATCATAAATATTACTGTCAACATTCACGATTCACCACATCATCATGAATCTCATCACGACCTTCACTAAACCCTATCCCTTTGAATTTATATGATGTTTCATTTCTAGAATCTAACCTTTCACGATGCTCCACTTCTGTAGTCTCATAATCACGAAGCATTCCATAAAAAACATTATGAAAATTTTAATCACCCTTCATGAAACCCATTCTTAATGAAATTAAGGTCTTTTTAATATTTATATATGTTTTTCAAGATAAACCATGTTTCAAGATTCTAGCCAAACTCCAAATTTTGGACCCCAATAATTTGGAAAACAGTATGAAACTCTCCCACCTAAAAATATGCTTCTATAAAAGTAACCAAGCTGTCTAGAGAGATCTTTTCTCCCCCATAAAATCATAAGTCTTGAATCCCATGTTCTCCAAAAAAACATAATATATTTTTGAAATACAAACCAGCAATGCATCATCAGATTTAAGAAGGAAGGTATTATAACTTTTTTTCTTCTTGTAATATCATTCCTACTAATTAAAAATTAATATGTTTGGATATTTATTTTCCATAAAAATATTTATCTCTAATAAAACAATAATATGATTAGTATGATATCTTATATTTCAAATTGATGCTCAATATGATTTTCTTTCATAATCACAGTTGTTTTGATATGATTTCAAGAAAAACTACTTCAAAAATAAAAACTCATTCTCTATCCATAATCATTAAACTCAAAGTCATCAAACCATTCACATGATTCTTAAAATATAAAGAATTATGGACATCATCCGGGTTCCATTAATATTGGAGCAGTTTCATGATATTGACCACAAAAATATATTCTTATCTCTTTTATCATTTTGAAAACCAATAAAAATCAATTGAAAACAATTAAAATCCATACACAATGTGGGCACACCAAAGAAGTGGTAAAATTGAACTCCCATCTTGAGATTTCTTGAGGCATGAATCGAGTACATGGTGTTCAGTGATGCGTCAGGGACCAGTCTTGGTTGTGAATAGATGTAGGGGAATGCAGAGATTACATATGGTTCACACCAGTTGAGACAACACAAAAAAAACTACACGAATTATGATCTTGAGATAGAACTTGTATTCTTTGTATTGAATATGTAAAGACACTACATGATGGGAGAACACTTTATCTTCTACTATTATCACAATGGTTTCAAGTAAATATTCTCTTAGAAGGATCTAAACATGAGAAATAAGCGATGGCTATAGTTCCTCCAAGACTATGACTTTGAGATTGTCTATACTCTTGGGAAGGGGAATGTGGTGGCAGATGGTATCAGCATTAAATCATGCTTGAAGTTGTTAAAGAAGACATCATTATAGTTTTCCTCATTAAAGAAATCATTTGATGATGGAGATGAAGTATCTTACCTCCAGTTGATGGTTATCACACCACCACTATGAAAACGAGTCTGTGTGGCACAACATGGTGATACCAACTATGAGAGAATACGTAATCAGCTATCCATAGGACATGATCCTAATGGATAATCAAAATCTGAGTATCACTTTTTTATTTTTAGAGGATGCACAATAGTACAAGTGGAATTGTTGGAGGATGTTTGAGTGATTTCCACACATCTTTGTTGAATGTACATCCTAGTTTCGAGAAGATCTACCAATACATCTGATCTCATTTTTGCTGGTCAAGGATGATGACATAAGATTCATTGTTTGTCTATTTATGCCTCACTTATCAGCTAGAGGTTTCTATGCATTATGTTCCATTAGGTTTATCTGAAACCCTTCTGGTTATGGAATTGAATTGGGAAGGTATGTTGATAGAATTCATGAAGGGATTTCCATGTAAATCTAGGGGACATGATTTCATCTATGTGATTTTTTACCAACTCACCTTGTTGGCCCAATTGAGGGATATCTTAAATAATAGTTTAGTAGAGCACTTGGGACTTGTTTATGCCAGAGCACAATATTTCACCCAAATACAGATGGCCATACTGAGCAGGCCATTATGGTTTTGGATGAAATGTTGTGATCTTTCATGTTACACATTGGACATAGTTGTTAGGAAACATTGTTGGAGAAAGATTTCTTTAGTGTGCATTTAGTGGTGGCATATAAATCTACATGGGATATTATAGAAGCGGGAGGCTCGGTTTCATGATCAGTATCATCATCTATTTGAGTAGCCCTTGATTTTGATTTTGGGGAAATAAATCCCCATGGTGGAGTGAATTTGAAACCTCATATTTCCAATGTATGATTTTTCTATATTATATGGATTGATATCAAGACTAGGCACTACAACGATGTGTGATTACGAGGCTTGTTGTCCCTAGAACAATTGTTTGAAAAATATTAAACTTTTAATAGCATGATTTTATAGTTTTCTGAAAAAAGTGTGATAACTCTTAAACATATTCCCAGATCAGAATTATGATCGCACAACTGAACATAGAGATGTGACTTTACTCTATGAGTGACCTAACTTTGTTCTGCACAGAACATCTATAGAAAAAGTACCCAAGGTTGTAACTATAAATATAATAATTCAAAAAACTTACATTCTTTTTAAATCATGATAAATCATGAATGGTGACTTGGATTTGAAATTGGAGGCCATCATTGTGTTTTAATGTTGGTTTTTCCTAGGTAACTCATAACTTTGTTCGGCGTGGGTCTTCTAGTGGAAAACATGACTAGGATGTAATCATAATTAAATAATTTAAATAAAAATTATTTTATAATTCAATGACATTTCAAATTATTTAGTATTTTTTAGGAAATAATGTATAGAATTATAACTATATAATTCCTCAACGACAGAGAAAGAACTCTCTCAAAAAAAAATGGTGACAGTTCATGGATTGACGATCAACGTGCAACCAATTAGAATGAAACTTTCCCCAATAACGAAAAAATGATCGTCGTTCTTCAATTACTTATCTAAATCATGGAAGAGAAGATTATTATTTTTGATTGTCCTTGTTTTTTATTTCCATGATGAACAACTGTCAATACACATTTAGATTTATCCATGGTTTGATCAATCTATGATGGTATAAAATGGAAGGGATTATTTTTTGTAGTTTTCTTGATTTCCTCTTCATTTATGAATCTCCTAGAAACACTTTGTGGTTGGGAAAGACCAAGGTAAAGGTTTGTTCCTAAGCGGTTCCATTGTGATTTTATCTCTATTTTTCATCATGTTCTTCATCGTTGGACCCCCATGTCCATGGTTTAACTTTTCTATCCGTAATAAATGTGATCAGACCCCCAGATCGGTGGAAAACTAACAATAGAGTCCAGATCTGTGTATACTGGGACCTATGGTGACAATATTTGTGGCTGTTTAAAATTTTGGGCATTGAATATAGATTAGTGGTCCACAGAAGGGACCAAAAACGTGGGTCCAGTGTGGGGGAATGACGAATCTTTTTGGTGGTGGAGAAAAAGGTGGTGTCAACGGCGATGATGCGCAGCGTGATGGGAAGACATGTGGGTAACGGGGGATAAATGTGCCAAAATGTGTGACACATATAACATAGAAGAGGGTTGGGATGAGAAAATTGGTCGGGTCTAGTGGTTCGGTGTAGACCCAATAAACATGGTCAGATCCAGGTTGTACGTTGGGCGACCGGAGCGGTATCGGGCCATGGTCGACCATGAGACAATATCGCTCCAGCTACCACATGTCCATAACATCTTGGGGTGTGGTCGACTTTGATTGTCGTGGGGTGGTTAATCTATGAATTCCACAATGTTGGTCAACCTCCAATGTCATTAGAGCAACCATGTGGTCAGTCCACAGGCCTAGTGGCCCCTGTTGAAATTTAAAATGGAAATAACTTTCAAATAGTGCATCCATTTGACAAGCCATCTATGGAGTTGTGACCCTAACCTTGATATTGTAATTTTGAGATAATGTGGTGATTTTTTAGTTTAGACCAGTTTATGTAGAGAGAGTTCCCATTGTTTTTTATTCTATGGTTCAGTATGACATTACATCCACATTAGTGGATTGTAGTCCCCTCTTGAGGATGATTCCCAAATAAAGATTGGAATCCCTCCCTGAGACTGGAGTGAGATCCTCTATCACCCATAGCAATGTTTTGTTGAATCGATGTAACATATAAGAGAAGGATGTTGGTCATCCATCTAGTGGGTCGTATCAACTGGATTAGTGTTATTTTCTATAGTGTTGGACTACATCCCCTACATTGAAAATTTATCCAGATTGTGTTAGTGGTATTCCCAAGGGTATTGGAAAGGATCACCACATTGTGTATCATAATATTCTATGATGAAAACATTATCATTCAGGCATGGCCCCAATTTGTTAGACCTCTTTGCGAGTTTCATCGATGATATCATACATGAGGGGTGAGTTCTCCCAGAATGAGCATTCTTTACGTATAATCATATGACTGGCTATTGTTTAAGACCACCTGAGTGGGTGGTTCTTCTCAGGAGTATATATGGATATTCCTATTATATTTTTCGTAGACATATACATTAATAGAGTTAATTGAACATTCCCTTATGGTATTCTGTGTTTGTATTCCTTTGTGGTGTTTTATTTTGGTTTTGGTATGTCCTACTAAGTATTGTTATACACTACTCTACACGAGATTTTCTCACATATGACGTGTCTTGTGCTGATGATCAAACATTTTATGGAGTCCTGGGCATACAAGGACTAGATGGTTCCTAGAGAGACAAGATAAACGATGTGTTTTTTGGTCTAGAAAATAGTCCCAGTAGCTCTTTATGTACAAGTTAGACTTTTGTTTATATACACTTTTTTGTTGGGCTTGTTTTGGCCCTGTTTACTTTCCATTTATTTAAAATTTGTACTTTGGTTATGGGATATAGTGGTTTTCATGAATTGTTTACTAAGTGTTTTTACCTATCAGTATTTGTGGATTAAAGATATTTCCATGGATAAATGTACATTAGGATAATGCTTCCCAGTTGTGGGATATGAAATCACGTTTCTCATCCCCAACACCTGGCCAATTGGAGGCAAGCCTGGGGTAGTTACAGTCAGGGCCCCTCTAGGATGGCTCATGATAGTTTCACTGCATAGTTTGGAAACCATGTGAAGACCATAAAATTGTTTCTATTAAAATAGAATAACATATCACATGGTTACTACATGATTTATCAAATCATGCACAAACCATGTTTCATCCCCCAGAGATCGCAATATGACGCATGGTTTCTTCTAAAACTCACAAAGTTTGGACTCAACCATTCATTAATCATGTGGAATAAACAATATATGATGAAAAGTAAATTTAGAGCCCTCACCTTGAATTGGGTATCTTCAATGTCCATCCTAAATTGCACGCACAAACATTGTACATAGAAAACAACTACCTAAAAACATCAAAATTCAAAATTACTGTGGGAATTGAACTGGAAAATTAGTGAAAAAAATAAAAGAACATTAAATAAATTAAATAATAAATATTAAAAAATGCGTAGTGTGAAAATTATCCCAACCATAACACTTTTTCCCCTTGAGATTCATTTAGTTAAAATAATAATCAAAAATGAATCCCTCAATACAAAAAACCCCCCAAATGATCATTGCCAAACTAAAAAAACATAAAGAACTATCTACATAGTTGTAATACTTAATTCCACAATTCATAAATAATTTTATAATGAGTGGAAAATATAGAGATCCATTGTGGATCTCCCCACCATTTCTTAAGATACTCACATTGTTTATTTACTGAATAGGGAACATCAATGGTTTACCAGCATCACAACACAATATTTGAATCAAATAACTCAAGTAAACCTCCCGATATAAGTAGAATTGATAATTTTTATAATTTTTTTTCCCTAACTGAGAACATGATATGAGATCATCCAAAATCGGCACATATATGAAATACAAGAATAAAATGAATTTAAATAGACAAAATAAGTAAAATCAACCAAAGGATACATTGAAATACTGAACAAGAGAGCTATCACGACATTGTGATAAGAAAGGGATTCATATTCTTCTAAAGAAATCCCACTCTATAAAACAAATATAGATTATGTATACAACCATAGTGATTACTAGTGTTTAGATAATTATAGTGAAAAGGCTTTGATTTCCATAATTGACAACACATGAAGAATATGAATAAATGATTCATTAAAAAGATGAATAAATAGAATAATGAGACCCCTAAAATATTTTGTCCTTAGTGATACACCTCTTACTGGTTTGTAACCTTAATTAACACCATGGGAGATGTGGATAAAACTTATAATGGGTCGCCCTTTGGAAATAAACTGAGAAACAAATTTCTTGTCCACCATCCTCTTAAATAAAAATTTATCATATGAGAGAACTAAAGTAATGATAATTAGATGTAGAACCATTCCAAATAGTCAAGAATTTAGAATATCACTTGATTCCATTTCCAAAGAAAATAGAGTAAGAAAATTGAAATTTTCAATGAATTATTTCATCGTTCCCTGACCATTCTCTATACCCATAAGCTCCAAAACATTCCACAACTTTAAATCCCTAGGAAAGAACCATTGGTTGAATTTATTTTAATAACTCCCAATACATTACTTTTTTTAATGAGTATGAAATGACCAACTTCCACTAATCATGACCTGGTCCATCGAATAGAACCAAGGGAACTCTCACCCTTAAGGAATTAGGATTTACCAGAGGCATAAAAATCCAATTGATTTCTTATAACCACCCCATAGCCTCCATAATACCTCGATCCCCACAAAAAGAAGGAAATGGATTAAAAGAGATATGATATACCACTCTACTAGATGTCTGGGAAGGTTTATCCGTGGAATAATATTTCCTAGAAACAGCCATGACCATTACATGTAACTTACTCTAAATAAAATGATGATATGAAAACTAATTAATATAAAACCAATTTGAAATTTAAATCCAACAAAAATTATGCTTTAACTCAAAACACTAGAATCAAAAGATGATGAAATGACACAAAATCAGGTAAAGACTCAACCTCTTAAAGATTCCAATTCAGTTTCAAACCAAAAATTTTATTTTAATGACTATTTAAAATACAAAAACCACTTTTTATTCAAACATTTAAATTTAGAAAATAAATTTCTCTATTTTAGACCACATTAAATATTCATCCATTTTAAATTTCAAATCCCTTCAAATCCCACCTTTTTCTAAAAACCGAATTGTTTTTCTTGAATGTCCCTTCAATCATTTTATAAATCAATCATTTTTCATTCAGAAACCAATGCATACTAAAACATATCCCATCTCAAGAACTTATAAAAAAATGATTCAACCATGGAATTAGTGGTGGTGTATTACATATCCATATAGATAATAAAACTATTTCTAGAGCCTATATCAATAACTAAGAGTTAAATCAAGCTAGGAACTCAAGCTAAACATGGTTCACTATAACATGTGAGATCACCATTTGATTCCTTTTCCATTCCATTATA
Source organism: Viscum album (assembly GCA_963277665.1). Lineage (NCBI taxonomy): Eukaryota > Viridiplantae > Streptophyta > Magnoliopsida > Santalales > Viscaceae > Viscum > Viscum album. Next base: position 642,890,472 of record OY728123.1, read on the forward strand.
ATTTATAAACACACATAATTCCATAAAAATTCATGGAACCATCGAAATAATAAATAATTCAAAATTAAAGACTCAAACCCTACAAACCCCTGATAACTCAAGGGCCAAAACTAAAAAAATAGGGAAATTATAAGGTTTTATTTTTTTCATTTATTGGGGTTTATATCCCCATATAAAAACATTAGTTATTTTTACCCATAACAGATGCTAAAGTGGTTGCCTACTCTAATTAAAGACAGTTTTGGGCAAGCACAGGTAAAACAGGCGTGAATTTAGAAGTGGTTAAATTAGATTGGGTCTTATCCCACTCAATTTTTCACCTAAATGAACCATAAACACCAATAATATAGGATATTTTATCCTCATATAATTCAAACATCAATTTGGGGGTAGTACTAACTGCCTCTAATTGACTGTAGGGGTCCATTTTTACAGTGGTTAATACTGTAACCAACCCTAAAGTACACATTTTTTAAACATTTTACACCCCTAAGAACAAATGACTAACCCTAAAACCCTAGTACCTCCCCCCCCCCAAAATTTCAATTGGAATTCCCCATAAGAACCCATAAAACGCCCAATACACCACAGAACAACCCTAGAGACACCCAAGAAATCCCCTAGACAACCCCACAAAGACCTCGTGTAAGATCATAAACATTATAGAAGTGTGTCCTTGTTTAAATTTTGGATTAAATATATTTTTCTGGTCTAATTAAAATTTTATCAAGAGAATGAGGTTCTCTGGGGGGTGTTCTATGGTTTTAGAGAAAAATAGGAATGAAAATTGGGCCAAATTGTGCAAGGCATATGGTTGGGGCACAGTTATGAAAACCATGCGGACATCCCAAAAAACTATGCAGAATTGGAAAGTGTCATATCCCCTGGTTGGTGTATGGTTTGTAAACCATTTAGTCCTACCCAGGTAACAATGTTTCCCAACTTCCCATAGATAGTGGATTGTTCCCAGTTTGCACACAGTTTGAAAATAGTGTGAGTAAAGAGTTCACCCCTACAAAAGTTGAAAAATTTACAAAATTTATGTTATAGTATTTTAAATACTCACCCAATTTTCTCTCCCATTACCTCCCTTGAAACCATAAGAAAAAACAAAGTCTTTAAAAACTACCAAGAGATCGATCTCCTATATTTATTGGATGTTTTGAGCTCCACCACTTGTGGATCGAAGCTCCAAATAAGTTTAATCCTCTCATATCTTGTCTTTTCTATATTATTATTGTTATCTTGGGTGATATTCTTAAAAATATATAATAACTTATTTTCCTAGGGTAATATAGGTTAAGTATTCAAAATTAGTTTTGTACATGGCTCTAACCTAACAATTAAGAATGTTTTCATTAATATATTCAATGTAGGTGTTCTACAAGTTATATCCCATAGTCGTTATTTTGATTAGTGCATGTTTCAATGAATTCCTAGGTACCACTTTTTATTTATTAAATAATATGTGTAAGATTTGATTAAATGAAAATTTAATGATGATTTAAATCCCCCTGATCATGTTTGGATGCATAAGGATTAGATTACCAATTTAGGGGAATCCATGGGGTGAGAGAACTGTCTCAAACATAGTGGATAGAAACGTTAAGTGTGAAATTGAATTGTGACTAAGTAGATCTCATAATGAACATGTAAATTGATTAATATTATGATTAAGAAAGTAATATTCATATTTTTATCTATATTTTTCTAATTTCTAAGGGATTTTTTGGCATGGCATGAAAAATGGGAAAATGTGAAAAATGGGAATTCGCCCAATGAATTGTCTTAGGTAAATGAATCGCTTAAGTGGGTTGATACATGGGAATGATGAAAATGATATGTGAGTTAACATATACTAATGTTTCAATATGATAAATGGGTTAATGTATGGGTACTATTGAATATGATTAATTAGTTAGGAATAAGAAATGGGAATTGGGATAAATAAATATGTAATGTAAATGTGTTAATGAGTTAATCAGTTATGAAATAAGGTAAATTACCTCTGTGAATATAATGGTTTATGTTTGATATTTCTATTGGTTATATTTTGTTGTGATATGGTATTTATGTGGTGAATGGATAAATAATATTGTGCATGTTCCTTTATAGAGTGGGTTACGTACATGAGCTTATATGCTAAAGGGTCATGTTAGACTAAGGCTATAAAATATACCCCAAAATGCTTGAATTAGGGAAGTGGATAGAGGTAATTTCCCCTAAAGTTTTAATTCATTGAGAGAACATTTAATGAGACATTATGATGTCTGTGTTGTATTTTTCATGACTTATTTATCCCAATTGATATTGGGATTGTGTCTAATTATTGTTATGCGTTGATATTGGGGAATATTTATAATCCATTGAACATGAGATGGAGGAAAATTTAGTACCAATGATGGTATAAGTAATGAAATTGGTAATATTTATAATAAAGACTAATGTGAACATTGTTAACTAATGTTACCAAACCAATCATTTAATTATTTATCATTTACTAGTACAATAATGCACTACTTATCTATACTAGATATTTTTTTAGACACCATTGTTCGTGAACAACTGAGTTGTACCGACAACATACAAGGGCTGCCATTAGGTACCCATGCAGACTTTATGTTGGCTGGTTAGGATAGGGTAAAAGGCCTTGTTCTAGGGTGTTGATTGTTTCATGGGATATATAAGAATGAGGTTCTAGACATGGAGTCTGGACTATTTTGGGGCTTCAAATTTTTTATTTATTTTTTCTTTTAATCACTTGTGATACTACCAGGAATACATGGAATGTTTATTTTAGTTTTTGGCTATACCTAGTTTTTGGAGATGTATTTATGCATGTTCGTTGGTTATTGATTATTGTTTTACCTATTTTCACGGTTATTTTTTTTGGATTACTCTACTAAAGAAGGTATCATCTCCCTATGTTGCTATTTAGACCACTGTTTCTAGTAGGAGACCTCTATCATACATGGAGGTTCACTTGAGGTCATGTGGTGGCTCCGCTCGGAGCATGAGTTTAGTGAATCTCAAGTCGGGGATTTTACAATCTGGTATCAAAGCGGTTATTTTCTATGGATTTACTATTTGGTATGGTAGATATGATAATAGGGTGAGTCAATATTTGTAAATTAATTCATTCTTGATGTTGACTATCCCATGTATGTGGTAAAACCCATATCACCCAGGGTGGGAAATGTTTTTCTTAATATGTGTTGTAACAGTTGATGATATTTCTCCATTGGGTGATGCACATGTTGTGTGATGTGGTTGTGTTGTGATATTTTTTCCATGGACATAATTGTATGGCATTATGAATTCATGAATCCTTATAGGAGCCTAGGTATGTAGGACACATAAATCATGGTTTGTATACATGGGATGGGTGGGATGGATATAATGGGTGAAATGAATTTTACATTCTTAAAGAAATTAAAAGAAAACGGTATCTAATAATAATGTAGAAAATGGGGAAAAGGTAAAGAATGGAAATAAATGGATTAATAATTATGCTTAATTAAGATTTCAATGAGTAAAAATTTGGTAATTAAAAAGTTGAAAAATGGGAAATGTGCCTGTGAGGAAGGATCATTTTTGAGAGTGTGAAAAGGGTTTTAGAAAGGGTGTCCAGTGAAGGTCCATTTTGGGGTGAATTAGTTTACCCCATATTGAATATAACCCATGGTAGATATGTTATAAGGAATTATTTGAACTGTGATGGTATCCATTAGGATGGTGTATGAAAATTAGTTTTCTATGGGTATATAAGAGTCTTATTTCATACGAACAATATCATCGTTGTGTTATTTGTTCTAAATCATGTTTTTGGAATTGTAGAAGAATTTTTCCATGAAGATGTGATCAAATTATGACACAAGGGGATATTTATAAGAACACTCCTCTTGTAGTGGATCAAGGGAATATAGTGATGTAAGAAAATATAGAAGAGTAGTTTTGTGAGAATCTTACTCGCTTCATACAAATGAGGGAACAATACCCAGGGTGGGTTGTACTAAAAATGATTGAGATAAACAGGGAAATATAGCTGCATCACCCGATGAACATTACATTAGAGGGTAGAATTGAAGAAGAATAATTCTACATAGTGTGAATCCATAAAATTATTGATCATCTAGAGACGTCGTCTAAATAGTGAGTTAATTTGGCGACTTAAATGTTGAGATGTCTGACAAAGTGTTGGTGGGAAATCATGGTGGAGACCGAGAATGTTAAGATATTGTTACAAAAGGATTTCCAATATAATATACTAGATAATTTCTTCCCAGATTCCTTTAGGTAAGATAAGGATATAGATTTAATAAGCCTAGCCCAATGGGCAATGTCTGTTATGGATTCTTCTAATCATTGCAGAAACTTGTGAGGTTTCATTTTGGCATTAGCAGGAGGTGAGGAAGCTATGATGAAATGTTTCTAGTATGGGATGTGGCACGAAATTATGTCTTAGGTGAACATATACCACCTAAAATTGTTTCTAAAGGTAGTGGATTAGGTCCTTATCTTAGAAGGAAACCTGAAGGGGGATTCAGGTAGTTTACTTTTGGTACTAGTTGTATGGGTGAGTGGTGTGGATTTTGAGAGCAAGAAGCATCATTTTTGGAGCTTCAATCGGGGTGGTAGAGCACATAGTAGTCAAAAAAAGGGTTATACACTTAGGGTAGAGATTTAGTGTTCTGTTACCAGTATGGTAGGATGGGAAAACAGCACATTTAGTGTCCTTGACCACCAGTTGAGTGTCAGTTGGGTTAAAATAATGGGACATAAGTAGAGATTCTATAGGAATACTAACTATTTGGGAATAGATAGAAGCTTGGGGAAGATGTAGAGAGTGGGTTAGGGTTGATTAACCCATATCAAGCAGGTAGTTTGAGATCAAATGGTCGAATTAGTCCAAGTGGTCGATATGGTACTCTGGGGTGGTAGCATACATTCAAGTAGGATAGTTTGGAATCGGGGGCTCAGGATGATGCCCAGGTTAGAGGGGTAGGTTAGCTCCATGAAGTTCAGACTACACCTAACAGTGGTGAGGATAGAGAATTTATAATTTGAGGTATGATCCAATTAGTTTCCATGCTTTATAATGATTAAATTGATATAGGTTTCGTACCCTCGTTTATCTCTATTCAATTTTGTATTATTTTCCTTTACATGGAATCTGTGATTGGGGTTATGTCAATTGATACACGATTGGGGGTATAGGATGAGGAAATCATACAATTTATGTTTTTCCCTTTTGATTATGGTGTATATCATTTTCTTGTAAAACTGGTTTACCTTTATGGTGTCTGGTTTTTATCTAATTTTGAGCATGGATTGGATGGTGTTATACCTTGACCATATCAGTTGTTACCATTACTTGGTGACATTCATGTCTCATTGGGGAGACACATATTTACTTCATAGTGAGTGATATTTCTAGGTTTTCTATGCAGGGGCATTTTTCAGTTGTTGGGGGAACTCATTTCCAAAGTGGAATGAATTATGCTTGAAGATGGAGGATTGGAACAATATATCTCATAAGGCTCTATTGGTGGAATGGTAGAATGAAGGGTTTATCCATACTAATAATTCTCCATGGGGGTATCTATTGTTGTTTTCTAAGTTGGATTATAGATTATTCCGGATATTTTTTTATTGTAGGAAGATGAATCATATGACTATTAATAATAGACACCCCTTCCACAAATTGATGATCTATTTACTAGTTAAGAGGTGCATTGGTATTTTAAATTACATATTTGAAATTGAGGTATCACTATATTAGGGTGAGGCCCTCTAATATACCACATACTAATTTTAGATGTTGGTTCAATTTTTATGAGTTTTTTGGAGATGTCTTAAGGGTTTACCAATGCACTATCTATATTAATTAACTAAATGAACCCAATATTCCACCCACAACTGGATCAGTTCTAAGTCATCTTCTTTGACGATATCTTAGTGTACTCCCGAACAGATGGAGATCAAGAAAAACATCTTGAAATATTATTTTGTACACTAAGAGAGTGTATTATTTACAACAAGATATCAATATATCATTTTTGGGTTGATTAGGTGCGTTCCTTCAGTTACATCATCTCATAGGAATGTGTTTCTACGTATCCTATGAAAGTGAAAGATGTTGTGTCTTGGGAATATCCAAATAATGTATTTGATATTTTTATTTCTCTTGAATTGCCTAGTCATTACTAAAGATTCATCAAAGATTTATCACATTTATAATTTCAACATTCAATTACAACAAAGATGGGAGTTACTTTTTAATTTTTTGAGGCATGCAATAATTGTTTTCAAGAGTTGAAGAAGTAGTTTACTACCATACTGATTATGATCTTACCTAAATAGGTAATGAAGTATTCCATGTCATGTGATGCATTTGGTGTCATTCTAGGAGCTGTGCGGATGAAGTATAATCGGGTTGTTGTGTATGGATCATTAATTTTGATGCCTGATGAATGAAATTAACATACTCATGATCTTGAGTTGGCCACATTGGTTTAGACATTAAATTTCTTGAAGAATTACATGTTGGGAGGGAGGTTTATCATGTATAAAAGTAAAAAAAGTTTGATAACATCTTCTCTTAGCATGATCTGAATCTTTAAATGTGAATGTGGGTTGAGTACATGCATTCCTTTTACATTGAGTTGGTTTATACACCAAGAATGGGTAATAATGCCATAGATTCTCTGGTTTAGAAGACTTATAATTAGTTTTTTCAGGAATCCCACTCCCAATGGAGAATGATGGACTTGTTTGCTGAGATAAAACTAGAGGTACATGATGGGTAAGAATAAATTATTGTTTCCTCCATAATAGTTGAGTCAACATATTTGAGCTATGTGATGGAGAGTCATCTTGATGACCCCATGTCTTTTGATATCAAAGAAAGTCTTAAAGGTGGGGGTCGCTTTCTAGTTGGGATGTTGGTGCTGGTGGAATAATTTATGTTCATGGATGTGTTGTGGTGCTTGTGGATTTGTGAGAAGGGTTGATGTGTAACTCCCATGGATCATTGTGGAATATGAATTCTAGTTTTAATAATATGTATGTTTTTCATTACATGTATTAATGATAATATTAATGTCTAAATACCATTACACATGTTCGCAGAAATGTGTATCCAATGACACACAAACGTGTATAATTCCTACAGGAAAGATGTTTATATAATATCCCATATATGAGATTACCTACAGTAAAAATAATGATAAGTATCATCCAGTAATGAGTTCTTTCACTTGATTTTATGAATTATGTGTGTCACATCATAAAATATTATCTAACTATACAACTATATTGAAGTGTATAAAAATTGAATTTCAAGGTTCCCATCATAGCATGGAACTGCTATGACCTTATAAATGTGACTAATACTCTAAGACATTATTACCTTATATTCATGATGATAAAATAAAAATATGTAATTAGATTTTTATTTCATATTCAAATCATAGAATATACATGTAATCCAAATTAAAAAATATGGTTCTAGAAAATTAACTCCAATAGACAATTACTTGCACTAGAGATAGCATATTATGAGTTTCAGTCTGTTAGACTTCACATGATGATCATGTTTTTGCTGAGTTAGGGTTTTAGTCAAGTGGTCCCCCATTTAAACTTATATGTATATTATTCTCATTTCAACTTCACATATTTAAGAAAAATCCCTCAGGAGATGACTCTTTAATAGTTTGGGCTTCATCTACTAATGTGGCATTGAATTCAATTAAGGGTCACTGCTGAAAAAATTATTACATTAGAATGTGATGTGATATTTTCTACTAAGTACAACATGAAGATCTTTGATGATGTTTCATATATAAACTATATCATTGTATACCTAATAATCCAAAATATACATGGACACCGCTATAGAATATGAAACCAGAACTATTTATGTGATCTTCCGTCTCACATGACCTCTTTTTAAAGTGACGATGTACGTCAGCTATGATTTCATAACATCTAGATTTTTTGGAAACTTGTGTCTTTATATAATCTTTTTAATAATTCCTTATCCCCTCTCGTGAACATTATTATATACTAATTATTCCTTATATACTTAATTATAGTCTTGATTTCTATCCAATGATAGTCACCTAGGTCATATTGATAACATCCTACTACACTAAATGCATATGTAACTTTATCATAAAAAGTTAAATAACATACATGACTCACCTATCAACAAATGTGTATGGATTTATTTCCACTCTCCATCACTCATCATGTATATCATGAAACATTTTCTCATAAATAATAATTCTGTGGGACATAGTAAGTAATCCCATGTTAGATTGTTCAATGCCGAATCAAATCAATATCATGCTAATATGTATACATTGACATAGATGGATTATTCTCTTGAATGTATCACGATAGATATTGATCCAACAATTATATAATACTTTGTATAATCCTTTAATGGAGAATAATGTTTTCAAAAATACATTAAAAGGTACAAATATTGGTATCTCATTTTCATAAGTAGATGGAATTAACATAACTATTATATAAATGAATGTAATAACACTAAAACATTTATATATATAGGTCTCGTATTAATTACTTATAAAACAAAAATCAATCATTGATTTATCAAAATTAATGTTCAATGAATGGGATACTTAAATTAATCAATAAATGGATCTTTGCAATTTTGATACATTTTTTGAATCCTTTGGGGTGAAAATCCCTTTGGGATTTGTCATATAAACTCTTTTATAATGGCTTCAATTAAAACGATACTTTTACAAACATTCTCCAAATATCACAGACATATAATCCATAATGGGGAAAAGAAAATGGATGCGTTTCATTACAGAAATTAGTGAAATGATTTATTTTTTGTCTACGTCATAAAACTATTTGAAACCTTTTGTAACCAATTTTTCCATAATACCCGAAAATTATCTCTCCATATACAGTTATATTTTAAATACACATTTACAACCAATGATTTTGACATCTACTAGAGGATCTAGGATAAAACAGTCTTGATTTTGGTATATGGAATAAATTTTATAATTCATAACATCTTTCCACTTGGAATCATTTATGCTAGTTATTTCTCCCTTATAGGTTACCCCATCATTATTATCAACTAATAATGAGTAACCTTCATGGATAACTATAAATACACATCTTACAAGTTATATTACCTCTCTTGTACTCATACATATTACTAGGGTGTCAGGAATATCATATTATATGTGGATTTAGGGAATTTTTTCTTATACCAAATATTCTCTACCTTGGGCCTATATTTCATCAAATATTATCTCCCTCCCACAGTGTCTTTTATATATGTTATCCCTCTAAAGGTATATGTAATTTCATGTAACTAACACCAATTTTTCATGAGGGAACATATAGGTAATATACCCAATTTATTTTGGGTATCCTATAAATGTACACTTTGATGCTCGGGGTGAATGTTTGTTACCTGAAGAGGACATAACAATTTCATTGACTCCCCAATCATATAATTACAAAAACATGGGTTTAATTCCAATAAAATTTTATATAATACTATATTCCATTTTAGTTAGATCCATATTTATTTTTAATGTTCTTTTTTAAAATTCATTTTTTATATTTATTATTGGATACTCACATGTATCTTATTCATCTCAATATTTCCAACATAGTGTGGTTCCCCCTTTCAATTAAATTGTTCCACTGTAGTGTATATAAAGGGGTGATTTTTTATAGAATAAAAAACTCTAATTAATAATAAATTAATTTTTTATTAAGATATTCTCCAACATAGTCTATGTAGTGTTTCATAATATTCTTTCCCTGATGGTTGTCAACAACGTTACGGTATTCTTTAAATTTATCTAAATAAACTAACAAATATATCATTAAATACACATGACTAAAATTTCATAAATCATCATAAAAATATATTATTTATGAGTACGAATCCCTTGATTCAATTTTATATTTTCCATTCACATATGTATTACCTAATTCAAAAAACTATTTGTCCATTTCACTATTTCCACAAAGTGGTGATTTAGTCATTTTTCCTTGTAAGAATATTTGGCACACATAAAAGAGTATTAGTTCAAAGAATCCTAATATACATATTAGTTTAATTTAGTCAAATGATTTTCATTTACATGACTTATTTGGTGATTAAATAGTTGGGTGTGGTAGGAGTTGTAAAGATATGAGTCTACTTTTTTAAAACTAGTATAAAAAAACTATGTATTTGATTATAAAACATAACTAAAAAATAAATAGTAATTTTTACATTCAAGGACATTTTTTTGTCGAGATTTGGGAATTTAAAAAACCATAGAAATTATGATAGTTTGAAAAAAATAAAATTACTAATTTATATAACAAACATTTTCTCATTAAACATTGATATCAATTTTAGAGATTCTGTCATACCTAAGAAAAACATTTTAAAATCATGTGATGAGAATTAAATTTCTCACAAAATGGTTTTAAGACATATGAAAATTACATTTAAAAAATCATTTACAATATTATTTTAAAACATTTGATATCAAATATAGACATTTGATATTTAGAGATATATATCACTGTTCATAAATATTTATCATTTTTTTAATTATTTGAAAAAATAATCCTTGAATATTACATGGATCTATCCTTATAATTAATATTAATAATAATAATCCTTTAATGGATTAATATGATACTTGAATGATCTTATAAAACCCATGAGGACACATAGTAATATCACTTGTAGAGTAGTTTCCCCTAAATGAATTTAGTTCACTTCCCACCAAGTAACATTTCATTAGATATGCAAGTGATGATTTTAATTAAAAAAACTATTTTTTTTAGAAGGTCCAACATTATCATAGATAACCAATAAAAATATTTTCCAAAATACATAATTTAATTATACTCAACTTGGAATATATATTTTCACACTCAATAATTTTTGAAAACAATTATTTCATAAAATATTTTCTGAATTTGGAGAAATCCATGAATTTAATAAATTCATAGGCAGAATTTAAATAATTAATTTAACTAAATTATAAACAAATGTTTTATTTAAATACATGAGATATTAAAAATATGAATAATTCATGGACACTTTATATAAATATGAAAAATATATTGTTTTAATTCACATGCGATGATAATATTCTTTAATCTAATTTAACAATATAAATATTCATTTTAAAATAATATCTTCAAAATTATAAATAGAAAATAATATAAATAATAATATTATTTTTCTTGAACATAAAAAAATTAACCTATAACTTGAAAACATAATTCACTATTATAAAATAATAAATTAAAAACCTAAAAGTTTCTTAATATAAGAGTGAAATGTAATCAAATAAAATTTGAAACTAATTAAATTTGTAAATATAAATCTTTTATTTGATATAAAAATTTTATTAAAAAATGAGTTCATATACTATAATAACACCCTTAAACATAAATATTTTTGAAATAAACCAACTTTATAATATGAAGTTTGAAAATAAATAAATGATTGAAAAATAGTTCCCATGGAATTTTAATATTGTAGAAAGAAATCGGTTCTATTCTAGTCCTCTATTCATTAAACTCCCTTCTCTCTTATTTTCTCTAATATAGGATGTGTGACACTCAAGAAAGGCATGAAGGAATGGTGTTCAACACTCAATAAAAATAGTGTGGAATAGATTTCAATTTATAATCTCAATTTCAATGCTTTAAAATATATTTATATTCATATAAAATCAATAGAAAAATCGAGAGTAATATCGATTTTTCAATGGTTTTGATTTGGATAAAATGTTTACTAAGTGAGAATAAACACATATAGAATTTATATATATATATATATATATTATTGTAACTAGATAGAAGTCGATGATTTGAAAATTTTATAACAAGGCACTACATTTAATTTTAATGTTTCATTAATCTTATTCATGACATTTTATTAAAATAGGATAAATTCAACAAAAGTTGTTGACAAAAAATACCGGTTAAAATATTTACTATGTCAAATAATAATAATAGATAATGATCACATTAGAAAAACACAAAAACACGATATTAGTATTTAATATAACTGAAAAAGATACAATATATTGCATCTTCATAAAGATTCAAAAACCTAAAAAATAGATAAATATGTACCCAGTCGATTACCAAAAGAAAATGATGGGAACTCCATCACAAAAAATCCATGTTAGAACCCCTCATTAGCCCTCAATGTTACATCACAATGATCGAACACCTTTGGAATTCAAATCTTTCATTCATTGCTCATCGGTATTCGATGTGAACTCGAACTATACTCATCTTCTACTTGATTGATCCCCACCAGCTACTTGAAACCTCTTCGCAATAAGCTTGACCTCCCAAAAACTAGACCCCCTTATCTGAAGCTCGATCCACGCAGGCACATTATTTCCCCTAGTGAGATCGACAGAAAAATCCAAAATCAACACCTTGTATGTTCTCAAATTCACTTCAATTTATTTATTTGTTCTCTATATTTTTTTAATTCAAAAATCATTATATATTGAAAATAACTATTTTTATTATTATATTTTCATAATTTTTTATAACTTGCAATATTAAATTTTAAAAAATATTATAAATTTCATAATATCATTCACTTATAATTTCATATAATTTATAAGAAAACATGTTAATCTAATAACCAAAAATATGGTAATTCCATTAATTTTTAATGAATTATATTAGCTTTATTTTTTCTTATTATCATTAATATATTTTATATAATATTCATAATTCAAAATAATAATTTTATATTTAATAAAATATATTTCATTCTAAAAAAATTATTTCATTTTATTTATTATTTTTAAAATATTAATTTTAATAAAAATATTTAAAAAGACATAATTTGCATGTTTACCTCTAACATAACAATTTAATAATTCTATAACTAGAATTTTAGTAAAAAAATAAAAAATATTTTGAAAATAGACTCTTATACTTTTTAATAATTCATCCAAAATAACTACTAATAAATATATTTTTAAAAATATATTTTTTAATAATTTAAAAAATATAATTACATTGAATTTATATAAAATATTTTTTCATGGAAATGAAAATATATTCTAAACATTCCAAATTAAAACATAAATTTAAAAAATTTATATTTTCATAAGGATAATAAATTGATTTATGTAAAATAATATTTCTCTAAAAATTAAGTAATATTTTATAATTTAAAGAAAAAATAATTTTATTTATATAAAAATTCCTTATTATGTTATAGATTGCATTTAAAACCTTTCTTTATAGGATTTTAAATTATAAACTATCACATAAATATGAAAAAAAATTTACCTGAATTTCATGAGATGTTATATTCTCAGCCCATTAAATGAAATGTGTTCCTGTAATTTATTTTTCAGAAATAAGAAAATTATAAATTTCTTACATCAGAATTTGGAGAGTATATAATCATTTGATGTCTATATTCTTAAGGGAATTTAATTACCTATAAGTTCAAAAGAAAATTTTATCTCATAGATTTTTCCTCAAAATTAGACACTAAATTTCTAATGATCTCTAAACCATTACTATGATTCCAAATATTAAGACATAAACCTATATTTTCTGAACAAGTAATAAAACATACAGTGAAATTTTTTTATAATAGATAACTGAAAAATATATAATAGTTTTTTCATTCCAGGTCCTTTTATACTATATGTTTTGGAGAATTTTAAAAAACAAAAAAATTATCAAATTGGTATAAAAATAAAATAACCAATTTTAATTACGTGTGTTATTCTCATAAACAATGATATTTATTTCAGAATTTCTATTATGAGTTTGAATTACATTCTAAAAACATGGTAGGTTCCCTAAATTTCCTATTAAGGGGTTTTAAGGCTAGTGAAAATTATTTTTATAAAAACTCTTCAAAAAAATTCATTTAAAACATTCAATATCAAATCGAGAAATTTGATACATATATATATATAATACTTCTCATAATTACTTATCATTTTGATAATTCATTTCCAAAATAATATTCAAAAAATTACATTGGTTTCTTCATATAATTCATTTGAAAAATAATAATTCTTTCATGGATTAATACAATACATTATATTTCTTGTAAAATAAATTATTTTTCATAGAAATATCACTTATATAATTGTTTCCCCATTAGTAAATTAGTTGACCCTCCACCCATTAACATTTTATTAGACATTCCAGTTCCAATTTTACATTTTATGAAATTTTTCTTTGAAGAGACATATTTCTCTGGCATAATCCACTATAACCTTTTCCAAAATACACAAATGAATTATTTTAAAAGTAGAAAATAATTTTTCATCCTCCATAATTTTTCTAAAATAGTTTTTCATAAAACATTTTTAGAATTTTTATAAATCCATCAATTTAGTAAATTTAATTAATAAATTTAAAAATAACTTCTAACTAAATCTAAAATAATGTTTTTATTAAAATGTATGTGATGTTAACAATATGCCTAATTCATGTCCATTATATATATATATGAATTATCCATTATTTCAATTCACATGATATTATAATATGGTCTCATATAATTTTCTAACATGAATATTCATTTAAAAGTAATACTCATAAAATTATGATTATAATATGATAGTTTTATTACTATTATTATTCGTGTACATAAAATATTAACATTTAACTTGAAATCAAAATTCACTTTTCAAACAAAATTTAATGAAATGTTTTTTTAAGAAGGAAAAATAATAAAATTGAAATTGAAATTAATAATATGTATAAACATAAATCACTTAATTAAAATACGAATTTTATAAAAATAGAAATATTTTCTATAATAGAATAACTCACTTACACATGTATAGTTTTAAAATAAATAATTTCTGCATGAAGAATATTATAGATAAATAAATTATTGAAATATATTTCCTTACAAATTATAATTCTATATAAATCAATTGGTTTTCTCCGTATCCACTTATATTTAGACTGCATTCTCTATTATTTTCTCTCATTTAGAAAGTGAGGCACTCAAGAAAGGCATATAAGAAAGGTGTGAAACACTAAAAAAATAGGGTTGTAAAGATTTCAATTTAAAATCATAATTTTTCTATTTAACAAATAGATTTATAATCATATAAAATATACATAATAATCATGAGTAATCTCAATTTATCATAATTATTGGTTCAATTATAATTCTTTCCAATATATTATAAAATCACAATGAATATATATATATATATATATTCGAAAGAAAACTATAATCAATGATTTGGAAGACTAAAAACAATGCATTGAATTTGATGTTTACATTTCCTAAAGATTCAATATGAATATGTATTGAAATGAGGTAAATTCGATCGAAATCCTTGACGAATGGTACCAACTAAAATATTCAGTGTGTCAAATAAGGAAAATAGAAAATAACCAAGAAATAAAAATCAAGAAACACACAAAATGTATTTAATATACTAAAATGTTAAAAGATATTAGATCATCATAAAAATTCAGATAACTAAAAATAAATAAAAATAAACTGGCTATATAGTAGTAAAAAATTATGATTTCTCCATCATGCACTATCCGAGTTTAAAACCCTCATTGTTGCTCAAAAATCCCTCACCCTGATTGTACTCCTTTGGAATTTATATCTATCATTCATTGTACACTAGTGTTAAATCCTGACTCAAACTGCACTCGCCTGCCATCTTTCTCGACCCTTATCTGGTAGCTAATGTTACTCAATGCCATACTCGGCCTCCCCAAAAATAGACCCCTTGTCTCTAACTTGAGAACTATAGGCTCATTTTTCACCCAAATGAAATCATCATTGAAAACTATAGTCATTTCCCCTTATCTTTTCTATTTCAATATTTTTTTATTTATTAATTATATATTTTCAATACAATAAAATTCATATTTTGAAAATAATAATTACTATTATTATATTTCAATAATTTTTATTATAAAAAAATATATATATAAATAATAATAAAAGTTTCATAATTTTACTAACATGTAATTTCATATATTTTATAACAAAAAAAATTTATTTAATAACCAAAAATATGATTATTTCATTTATTTGTACTAAATTATGTTACATTTAACTTTTCCATTATCATTTATATAATTTATCTAATATTATTAATTGAACGTAATTATTTAAAATTTTACAATATATAATAATTTTGTAAAAAATGTTTATTTTATAAATTTATTACTTTTTTAAAGTAAGTTTTAGTTAAAATATTTAAATATAAAAAATAGGATTTTTTTATTAACATAACATTTTATCATTTCTATCACTAGCATTTTAGTAAATAAAAATTAAATAATTTGTTTAAAAATAGTCTTAAATTGTAACATCCCCTAATAAATCACTCTCTCACGTGGACAGAAAAGGATGTATGAGTCCTCTAGTGTGCCTCCCCATACTTCAGAGGGTGCTGACTAGAAGCGGTGGTTTGAATAGTATAGTAGGGAGACTACACCCCCTTGTATGAAGTGTCAAATTAGTAGAAACAATTCTTAATAAAACAAAAATATTAAAAGTAAGGAAATTGTAGAAGACAACAATTAAAGACAACAAAATTATCCAGTAAATAATAAAGGAGTAATGTAATGACATTCTAAAATGTAACCAAATGCCATGCTATGATAATAAAAGATAATAATATCAGGATCTAATAAAAGGCTCAAATTCATGGGTCATAAATCCCACATTGGTCCCATCTCCAAACTCCCTCTCATCCACAAACAAGCAATCAATAGCAAGGTTCATTGCCCTTATCTAAACCAAAATCCACGTAATCAGCTTGTGTACCAAACATTAGCCCAAATAGAGTGTGAGTATAACATAGCAGGTCGACTCCATCATGTCTTCACAACTATTTTGATAATAACTGTATGAAATAATGTGATAAACATGTTTATTAATGAGTTCCACAATTTATAAAATACAACAAAACCCTACTTTGGCTTCGTCATAGAATATCTATGAACTTAACTAATGACCATGCCCACCACATCCATTTAACCAAGGTAAATATCATTCTTTAGTTCCATTAAAAAATATCTTTGAACATGTATTACATCCATGCCAATGACAACAATATAACTAGGGTATAGTCAAAACAATAATTCTGGGGAAAATCTATATAAGAATTAAAACATCTTGGATGAATCCCTCGAGGAATTATCGTATGGGACTAGACATAGACCACTCTATATATGCATTACATCATGTGAATTGGTGGATCATACTCAATATCATCATTATAACAAATAAGTATGTGGGTTCCTAGGATGAGCCTATTATATAAGCATTACAGGATGGAACCCAATACCTATCATACAAAATGGATATGAAAATATCACATCACATTTCTAAATGGCTAATTATACGAATTACCCTTCTTATTTCATTTGATATTTTAAATTTAATTCAAAATTGATTAACAATTATATCAAAAAGAAAAAATCCACAATTTTGGGACTCTATAAATTGAAATTACCATATGTAACATGTAATGATAATCATATATTAAGTTATTATATAATTCAATTTTAGAATCTTTCACACCATGGAAAAACATAAGTCAGTTAAAAATCCATCTAAAACTAAAGGACCTCAAAGAAAAATTCAATTTATTTATTCAATTAATTTGGTTTCTCACATGGAAGGGGCTATAAAAATATTTTATAGACATGGAAATTATCAAATCACAGGGTCAATATTTAGACCCCTACTTATAATCGATAATACAATAATGATTACAAGGGAAAAAAGACAATGAGAAAGAAGGTGTGGATGATTGAAAAGAGGTTCATAGTCTTAAAAGGTCAAGATCAAAACCAACAAATTAATCAGTCAAGGGATTTTACCACAACTGTTGGATAATAAGGAAGAGAAGGAAGAAACAAAACCGAAAAGGCTTACCAAGGATTTCTCTCCCAACCGAGATGTATAGAAGAGAATTTGTCACCACAAAACCACATAGAGAATTATCTAGGGTTGATAAGAGAATATTTTAGGCAAAATAATGATAATTAATATGAAAAAAATCTTAAAAACAATATGTAGGGCATTTACATGACATGTAATGTTATTACACATCGTGTAAATGTTTTAATGGAATACTCCAAAAACCTATTACCTAAAAATTATTTTATAAAATCCTTTAATCCATTACATGACATTCAATCCCAATATATAGTTTGTAAATGTCTTTCCATTGACGTTTTAGCCCATTTTCCTTTTAGATAATATGAATCTTTTCTAATGTTTTTCAACTACCCAAGAAACCAAAAAACACTTAAACCATTTATACCTGAACTTCATTAATACAAAAAAGCATATATCCCTAGAAAAAGGTCATTTTATCTAAAAATTATCTCTTCACAGATACTCTCTGGTCATTCTCATCTTTCCTTAAAATGAAATACTATTCTTATTCATATGAAATATTGTCACAATGAAATTACAAAAAAATAAATAATGAAAAACTGAGAGAGAGATTTATGTAGGAAAAAGACTGGATATTACATCCCGCCTACCACCATATAACAACTCATCCTCATGTTTATCCATGTACAACTATGTGGTATCAGAAACAAAATATGTCCAATGTGTTCACATATCATACTCCATCTCTATGGTCTCCTCCAAAAAATAGCCAACGCATACACAACACTTGAACTAAAGGTGCAGTCCTACCCTGAAGATATTTCTCACTATGATCCACAACCTGTATCAAACATTCATCAAAGGACCCATTAGAAAGAATTTCTATGTATTCTACATTGTTCACATAGTAATGTTTTGGATGAAATAATCACAACTATGACACAAATAATTTGTCTCTCATGGAATATTAGCATCGTGGAAGTGATAAATGATACACCCCTTGAAATTTTTTTTCCAATATTTCAAATGGCCCGAAAAACCTATGCACCAGCTTCCCTTATATTTAGATATGGAAATGTAACATCCTAGATGACACCGAATGGAAAACATGATGACCAGCCTCAAATTCCAAAGGTCATCTCTGATGGTCGTCAAATTACTTATTCCTTATCTACATAGTAACCTGCTACTATCTGATCAAATGAACCTGCTCAAATGTCTCATGTTCAAGAAAATTATAATAAAGTGTTGACTCACCCTCCTCTAGCAAAAAAATTGGAAAATTAAATGTACTTCCATAATAATCCTCAAAATTCTCCATTTGGTTCAATTAATGGATGTTGTTATTATATGATAAATCCACATGTGTCATATGTTACTCCAATGAACCATCCAAATCCAAAACATTGTATCATAATATATCTTACAGAACCGGAATAGTGAGCTCAGATTGACTACAAGTCTGTAGATGACAGGTAATTCTTTAATGAAATCACATACCCAGGGCTTTTTGGAGACCCTACCAGAGACATATTTTAAATGATGCTCTATGTCTGGAATAATACACCTTGCAACACTATGAAACTTAACCACCTCAAGTGCATAAATGTTTTCCAGATCATCAACTGTGAATGTTTCCCTAATAATTAATTAGTGGGACACATTAGTAAATCTATACACAATAACCCATACAAAATTAATCTTGTGAGTTGGCATGGGTTTTCCTATAACCAAATACTTTGTGATATCATCCCATTTCCACTCATGAACTAATAAAGACTAGAAAATCCTAGTTGGCCATTGATGATTGGTTTTCACCTACTAATATGGGAATAACCTTTCCACAAATCTTTATACCTCATTCTTCATTCATGAAAACCAGTATTGTCTATATAGGTCACGATAATTCTAGAAGCATTAAAGTCCCTGAGAAACTCCTCACACAACCCTGTAGAAACCCATACTCAGTCCTAGAAAATAATTGAAACCTCATAACTAGGAGACCACACTGATGGTGTCTCCCCACCATATAATTTCTCTCTCATAACTAAGCCCTCGAGATCAAAAAACTATTCAATCTTAATTTGTTCTGAAATCCTTGGTATAATAGATATCAAAGTCAAATCAACTCTCCCTTGAGATTAAATGACATTTGGATACGTGACTACAGAGAGGGAAATTATCAATCAATCATATAAAGAGTCTTATACTACCTATTTCTATTTATTTCATATCAAATATTGGGAATCTACATTTCCCTTACCTTGTGTATAAGGAAATTCAATGTCAAAATACTGCTGATAATTGACCAACCTCCTCTAATGAATGTTTTCCTCCCACTGAGAAAAGATGTAATTGAGTGTCCTATGAGCTGTGTATACCAAAAAATCATCACCAAGAGATAGTGTCTCCACAATCATTGGGATTTTACCACTACCACTAACTCAAGATAATGAGTAGGTTAATTCCTATCATCTAGTCTCACATGCATTAATCTATACACAACCACTCAATCCTCATGCATCATAACTACTTTGATTATTACTCTAGATGTGTCAAATACACAGTATATGATTTACTCTACATAGGTAAAGTGAATAAAGGTTATGAGGTCAACCTCCCATTTATCTCCTAAAAATCACTCTCACATGCATCAAACCAAACAAACTTCACCCCTTTCCTATCCATCCCAAACATTAGTTCTTCCAAATGGTATAAATCATGTATAAAATTCTAGTAATAACCTGATAGACCTTGAAATATTTGATTTTCAAAGGTTTTTTTGTTCTATTACCAATATATCATGGTTTCTACCTTCTATGGGTCCACTATTACTCTTTCTAGTAATATTATATGTTCTGTGAAGTGCGCTTCCTTAATCCAGAAACTGTATTTGGTTAGATTAGTGTAAATATAATTCTCTCTTATTGTAGTCAAGATGTTTTCATGATTTTTGGAAAGATCATATAATTTTTGGAAGTAAACTATAATATTGTCAACAAAAACTACCGAAAACTGATCCCGAAAACAATGAAAGATAATATTCATTAAGGATATCAATACTAAAGGTGAATTATTCAACCTAAACAACATGACTAAAAATTTATACATGCGATTACTTCTCCAAAAAGAAGTTTGAGGTATGTATGATAGTCTCAACCTTAAATTATCATATCCTTATACTATTTCAATCATGGATAATATCATAGAAATAATTAAATGATCTAAAACATCATCAGTGTGTAGAAGATGATAACAGTTATTGATCATCATCTGATCCAACTTTCGATAATCAACACATCAGCATAAGGAACAATCAGACTTTTTGTAAAGGAGAACAAGAAAACCCCAAGGAGATGTAATCACCATTATCAATACATTATATTATAGGTCTTACAAATAAAATTTCAACTCCTAAATATCTTATGGTTACATTTGTTAAGGTGGGATCGAAACTAACGTTGATCCATGAACTAACTCGATCGTAAACTTTGTCTCTCACTCACGAAGCCATAGAACTCAATAGAAAATACATCATGAAAATTTTCAACCACTAGTTGAAAATAATCCAACATCATTCCACCATTACCTAGAGAAACACCAGTGATATGAACAATGAAAAAATCCAAACGAAATTGAATTGGTCCCACATAACCATCCTAAAAATCCCACTCACCCTGGTGAGAATAGATTCTTCCTTTTATAGATAGCAAAGTAAGTCTCATCCAATAACAATCGATATGAGCCTGATATAGAACTAATATATAGAATCCATTAATCAAGTCATTTCCAATAATTTATATCATGAATAATTCTCAATATTAACTGTAGCCACCAATCCCTAGGGAACATTCCTTACAGTGTTTGATATTTGCATACCACACTCACAACAATGTGTCAAAGGATAAAAAGCCATCAAATATTTCCACATCCAAACCCAAACCATTTGAAAAAATGTAGATAAAAAGAATGTGATTCCCATGTATCAACCAGAACTGAAGCTAATGTAGATGATATGAGAATCATAGCTATGAAGGTAGATGGTCATGCATCCTTGTTATCCAAATTAGTTTGTATAAATTGAAACTGACTTGTCCCTTTTCCTCAGGATATAGTATAACTACCCTAATCCACATGCCTTTCATAGTAATATTGCTCATTAATTTGGGTTCCATGTCCCCCGCCTAGGCCTAAACATCCTATAGAAGTCTTGCTACCAACCTTTATAGGGGTAGATGAGCCCCTTATTGACATTGGTTCTTATCCAAATCCTATACTACTACCTTCTATGAAAATATTACACCAAAAATTTGAAAATGACCCAGTTCTCTAAATATATGATACTCAACTATGGGGTGAGGATACAATGCGTGCTTAGGTCCAATCATTCTACACTAATAGCACTGGATAGAAACATGATCTTAAGTTGGTTTTCCACATCCCTGACTTGTCTACCCACTACTTCTTGGGTGGAAACCGTCAGAAAAATGGTTCTTACAACTCAAATAATTACTCTCGAACCACCCTTCTAAAATATCATGGTTGATGCTTGGTGAATCTCTCAGAATCCCTTTGGTGATAAGGACCTAATTTTTCACATATTCAAAGATGTTTAAATAGAAAATTTTTACCAAAAACCTGATATCATAATGAGAAAATTCCATGAAATTTCATTCCCTAGAGATATCATCAGCTTCCAAAGATAGTGTAAAGAACTGTAGGTCAGTAAAATGTCCATCATTGTCTAAAACTGAAAATACCTCATGCATCAAATTCATGAACTCTTGAGATTTTTCATCCCTAAAGGTACAATGATAGAAATGGTTTAGGATCTTGGTATCGAATTCATTCAAAGATAGATCATTCAGTTACCGAGTTTCCTGTTTAATATCCCACCAATCCAAGGTAGGTCTACGAAGCATATACACAATAAGCTTAACCCTACTATCTAAAGGTGTCTCAAAATTCTAGAAAGTTGTCTGGATTCACTCAATCCATAACTTGACTGTCTAGGTTCCACCTTCATTAGTAATCAATTGATGATGTTGAAGTTGAAACTCTATTTTTCATTTAAGAAATCAAAGTAATGTTATAAAATATATTCCTTTCCATGGATTATATGACCCTAAAAAAGATATCATCAATTGGAACATCCATATGGTCCTTAGGAACTAGAGGATATTACGGTTCATCTATATTAGGATCGTTCAGATTTACACTGTCCATATTCTCATGTTGAAGACAACGAGAATGCATTTACTCTATAAGAAAATTGCACACCTTAGTGAAATGACTAGGAATAAGGTCAACATAATAGGTGACTAAAATAGAGATCCACAATATTCTAGTCTCTCTAGAAATGACAACATGTATTTAAGTATGGAATGAAAAATAATTTAATTTATACATTGAAATAGATATTTCATATCATATTTTAATATGATAGTATTTATCACATGAAAAAATTGATATTCCACTATTTTTAAGGATTCATTCCAATATATCCCTAAGTGCCTATTATAATGCATGTATTTTCATATCACACAATATAAGGCCATAAGTAAAAATATCAAGAAATAATAACATCATAAAATAATAACCTCACAGCACATGTGAATCAACCAAGGTGAAATAACATCAACTATAATAAGAATAAAACACAAACAAAAATCACATCCCTGGGTACTCACATTTTCCCCCATACTAGGGTTATCTACTCTGATGCACAAGCTCACTAACAAGTCCTGAAACATTCAATTCTAGTTTACACATTTCCCAAAATATTAAAGTAGGATATAATAAATCCTTCTCATTTAATACCACTTTCTAACATCCCTCAATATGGAACTCTCTCACATGGTCGAGAAGGGTAGGGTGTGAGACCTCAAGTCTGCCTCCCTATACGTGAGAGGCTTCTGACTTACATTAGGGGTGTGAATAGTATACTGGAGGGACTATACCCCTGGTAGGACGTTTCATTGTTTTTGAAACAATTCATAATAAAAAAAATATACAATGTAAATTCATAATGGAAGGAAACATTAAAATCCAACAAAATTATCAAATAAATAATGAACAAATAATGTAATGACATGTTTCAATGTAATAAATTTCATGCTATAATAATACAAGGAAATACTAAAATAATCAAATAAAAGACTCAATTTCTTGGGTCCTGAACCCCATGTCAGTCTCACCTCCAAACTCCAACCCATTTGCAAACAAAAAATCAACAACAAGTTCCTTTTTCCTTGTCCAAACCTGCATCCAATCAATTTTCTTGGATACCATATGAAGACCCAATTAGGGTATTAGTATAACTCTATAGATCAACACAAGCATGTCTAAATTGACGTTTTTGATAAGAAGTATATGAAATAAAGTGACAAATATGTGTATTAATAAATTTAATAATTAATACAGTACATCAAAAACTTACTTAGGCTCTGTGATAGAATATTTTTGAGCATGTATTATGACCATGCCAACCACAACCATATAAAAAACATAAATAAACTACTTCGGTTCCACGCTTTAATATCATTAAGAATGTATTACGACGCTGAAAACCACAACCATATAACTATGGTATAGTCACAACAATCAATTCAGGTGAAAAATATATAAGAATTACATCATCTAAGTTGAATCCCAATATGTATTATAATATGGGACTAGGCTAATCCCGATGTCTACAAGAATTATAGTATGGTAATGTGCGGATCCTGCTCAATATCATCATTATAAAATATAAATGTGCAATTTCATGGGTTGAGCCCTATATATATGTAATAAAAAAGGGAACACAATCCATATCATACAACATGGATATCACAATAGGACATCCAATTTATCAATGGATAATTATATGAATTACAATTCTTATTTCATATTTCATTTTCAGTTTAACTAAAAATTAATTAACAATTATATCAATAACAAATAACCAGAAATATAGAATTATATAATTAGATTTCATCATAAGTCACACTTCATGCTAAAAATACTTTAACCCATTTTAGAATTAAATTATAATAATGATTTTCTCACCCCATGGGATGCAAGAAGTGCGTTAAATTGAAATTTAAACCAAATAAATTCAAATAATAATTAAATTCATTTATTTAATAAAATTTTGTGCATGAAACTATGGCACTATAAAAATATTCCATAAATATATAAATTACCAAACCATAGGTTTTGGATTTATACCCCTACCTTTAAATAATTATCTAAAAAGGATTGATACAACATATGACAATGAGGATAGTAGTTACAACATAAACGATGAGAATCCAGCCACAGACCATGTTAAAAACAGCCAGTCATACATTTTCATGGAATGAAATGTCATTACAGGAAATGTTATTTATTTACAAGTATTGTAAATGTTTTAATGGAATAAGTCAAAAAACATATCACCAGATATTTATTTTATTAGAACCCCAAACAATTACATGGTGTGTAATACCATTACACAACATATAAATGTTCTGTAATTGATTTCTCATACCATTTTCATTTTAAACCATCCAACCATCTTTTAAATTCTCTTAAATCACCAATAACAATTGAAACACTTTACTCATTTATATCAAGACTCCATTAATTCGAAAAATCATCCAACCATAAGCTTTTGGCCATTTTCTCGAGCAATTATCTCCTCACGGATACTCTCTATTATTTCTCATGTCTTCTTCTAACCCAAGACATTGTTCATTCAATTGACATATTTTAACAATGAAACCGCAATAGGAAGAAAATATTTATGAAAACATAGATGGAGATGTATCAGAAAAAATACACGATCTTAAATAAATAATTATTTAATAAATCATCAAAATTAAATACTTATATCAATAATTTCAAAGGGATTTTATAATTTTTTTTAAAAAATAGATGTGTATAATATATTTCAAAATACTTTATCTTGAAAAAATATATTCTATACATACAATAATCAAATATATTTTTAAAAGTTTTACTTATTTTAGGAAAATTAAATTATTTAATGAAAATTAAATTTCATGAATAAAATGTGATATTTTGTAATTTGATGAAAAATATATTTTAATTATTTAAAATATTTTAATTTCTTAATATTTTTTTTTAAAACCATTCTTAGATGGTTTTTAAATTATAAAAAATCACATGATTTAATGAAAATTACTACTTAAATTCATAGGATGTTTCATGATACATGTGAACTATTTTCATTATCGATTTCTAATAGTCGGTTCGTTAAACAAACAAATTAAATACCATTATTTATATGTTTTTTTACTATAAAAATGATTAATATTTAAAAGAAGAAATCATTATTCCAATATTTGAAAACAAATCCAGATGTATCAAATCTGAGAATTTCAAACTGTATCTAATAAAAAAATTAAAAAATAGATAATTTTCACTTGATAACAAGAACATAAAATGTTTCCACTTACTTTTTCCCTAGGTGAAATATTTATTCAATTATCTATTTTCCAAACATGAAAAATATATAATTGCATATTCCCTTAATTATCCCTTAATATTTCTATTCTTGGAAGGGCGTTGTGAAGAAGCATTGAACATAGATTTTTTTGACAAGATATTCATTTTATTCAACATAAGGAAAGAAGTATTTTCTTACTTCATCTCCATATGAACTTTTAAAATAAATCTAAGAACATATGGAAGAATTTTCACTATGTTATTCATAGTGACATTTAAAAAATAATGCTAGAGGAGATCCGAGGAAGGAATGAATGAATGAGATCAGTGTGATGTTATTTAATAAATTTAAAACCTAGAACATATCGGCACTCAATGTATCTAATTAGTTAGATTATGCAAGGCCCGTGTGTAAAACCATCTCCAATATTAATATGAAATATTGACATGGAAATCTTAAATCATTCATTTATAGATCTCTAATAATGTAGACTATGATAATGATGTAGCTTTCTATAAACATCAATGTCATTATGTGAAACAATGATTTAATTAGAAATGTATTAAATCATTAAAACCCAAACATCGATTGTGTTACTTGATTGTGTATCATTCACAATGAAATCATCAATAGTCAACTCCTTTGAAGGGAGATTAGGTAGTGAGGATTCTAACCATGTAATATTTCTTATCATTGTATAATGCAACCCATTGACATTTAAACCATTCTAGAAATTTACAACAAGTAAAGAGAGGGGATATATCTAATATGTATCCCATGGATAATTTCATTTATAGAGTTTAAATTTTTTTATACTTATAAAAGAGTGTTTTATTAGTAATTCAGTTGATTACAATTTGTGTGATACATAATAAATTAAATTTTATTAAGTATCCCATTATTTTATCTTGTACTGACACCCCTCAAAATTGGACTAAAAATATATTATTTCAAATAAATTATAGTGGAAAGGATCTATAGTCACCTTCTCATACCCCAAACATTGTCTTAGCTAATTACTCGAAGGTATTTTGATAGGTAGGTATTTTGTAACTTCAATATTGTATCTCTTTGATCCATTGAGTGGAATAACCTATCTGAAAATTCTGATGTGGATTTACTCAAAAATTTCATCCAAGTTACATAAATTCTATCATCAGATACTTCCATTGAAATAAATTAGTTATGTCAACTGAACACATAAATAATAAATTCATGATAAAAGTAAGCATCCCAACACAGGTTGCTCAAACACTTAGTTCTATGGTTTTTATTCCCAATCATATAAATTATGTCCTAGTATTACATAATATTAAGTTAATATATTTTATTTATAATGAATAAATTCTCTTTTTTAACCTCAACATGTTTTGTTAATTTTAGGTAGATTTAACTAAAGTGATTTACCATGCTTAGAGAAAACATTTATAAATAATCCATTCATTTAAATTCATCATTTTAATATTAGTCCATTTATTTTTGTGATCATGGCCTTTTATCAAACAAATAGATAATTTATAATATATAAATAAGTATATAAATAACCCATTCATGTTCTTATGTAACAATATATTTATTGAGAAGGCAAGAAATAAGCCTATAACCTTTGGGGAAAACTCATTTCACTAGTCTTTTCATTAGTTATTTTATCCCACATGACCATCTATGTAT
This sequence comes from Viscum album, assembly GCA_963277665.1. NCBI lineage: Eukaryota > Viridiplantae > Streptophyta > Magnoliopsida > Santalales > Viscaceae > Viscum > Viscum album. The sequence continues at coordinate 642,918,494 of OY728123.1, forward strand.
CTTCTGGGTTGGTATTGTTTGGGTTCCATCTTGGACCTCCTCTATGCTCCTTCGGATACTCCTTTTATTATATATGTTTATAAATCACATGTAAGAAATGGAAACCAAATGATTGGTTTAAGTGAAATACATAAACAACCTTTAACGCACAGGTCCTACCTAAAAAAGTGGCAAGGATGATACCCAAGCCATCATTTTAAGTTTAATTATAAATAAGTTCATAACTCATAAAATACAAAAAATAAAATAAAACAAACACATAACCAAGTTTGGTAAAATCTCATGATTATTCATAAACATGAAATAATTATGAAAAAGATCATTATCTATCATTCATTGGAATTCATTCCTTATTAAAATAATAAACATGCTTTCAGTAATTAATAATTAGTTAATTCCCCTCATCGTAATAACCATTCCAAACCTATTAAAAATACCCATTGTAAAATCATTTTGGAAAATAAATTAACATGGACTATAATTATAGATAGTTACAATAAATTATTTTTAGAACTTATTAATTATTCAAAACGTTTATAATATAGTAAAACAAATATGGTTTCAGCTCTGTAATTAGATTTTAATTATAAAATTAATTATTTTCATACAATTTAATTCTGTAATTTATTGGTAGACTACATAATGAATACTATCATCCTACACATTTTTTTCCTCTCTTGCCATGTATCATTGATAAATGTGTTGTGTCGCGACATGTTTCTCCACTGGATTTCATGACATGTAATAACGAGTTACATGCCACGTGTTCCCCATGACATTTGTCCAAATAATGTATCGATTAAATAAATGTTTTCTTTAGATATGAGACCACAAAAAGTATATTTATTCTACACATTGTGTGTTCCAGATTTCATGTGTCAGCGTAACTCGCAAATTTAAATGGTGTGTTTTTTAGATCAGGGTTGGGTATTATAAAGTTACATGTTTTGTACATCTGATACATTCCTTGTGTTTCATTAATTATGTTGTATTTTTGTCTCATATTGATAGAAACTATGTATTTTACCACACAAATAGTATGAATTTATCCACTGAACCACATACCCTACACTTTGTGTATACAGGATACATGATGTGTCATCTGACAAAACATGTGTCAGGTTGGCCAAGTAAAGACACGATATGTAACAAATTCATAGATTGGAATAATTTGTCAAAATATAAGTATCCCATGACACATCTAGGTTTATTGAACTGGGCTACCCAATATATACTATGGTTACATATTGTATAAAAAATCAACTAACATGAATCCTTTTCCCCAAATGATTGAATCTCTAATCATTCTTTATATGTTCATAATAATTAATAAAATATGAATCTTGAATGAAAAATATTAAATGTTGAATTCATGTTAATTTACATTCAGAATATAGATTGGATATTATACAAGTGAATGATATAACCCCTATTGAACATATTAGATCAATATTAAAATTATAAATTATAAATTTAAATGGAGATACACTAATACAACTTGTAGGTAAAATATATAGAACATGTTATTTTTGGGAGAATACCCACTAATGTTTTTATAAGAATTGATGGATTGTTTTCTTATTTTGAAAGACATAAATTTACAGGCCAAAGAAATGTTTTCATCAAATATTGACAATGAAATTTTGAAACCCAAAGAGGATATTCCTCATGTCAAAGTTATAATTAATTTACATTAGATTAAAAGAAATATTACATAATCATAGTGTATTTCATTATTGTTGAGGTCAATCATCTGATACCCTTTTTGGATTACCATTATAGTGTAGGGAGGAGACAGAGTAGAGCCTATCTACAAGTAATCCCAACATGGCCCTTTGATCTCTGAATAACACTAATGGAATATTGGGGGCTAGCATGCATGATCAAACATCTTTTGTTGTTTGGACTGATTGTGACAATTTCATCTAAGATGGAATGAATATTTTTTTCATGATAGAATTGGAAGTGGATGAATCAAGAGAAATAATCATCAGGCACAATGATTACCAATTCTTGATTAACCATACATAATAGACATACCAATCTATTTATAGAGTTAGGGTTACGGTTAAAGTATTATTTAATTTCACAATGACCCTCAAATATTATAACAAACCATTTCTAACAACATTTCATATAATAATAATGTTATTATTTTATGGCGTGAGCTAATTGGTTAAGTGATAATTAATCTTTTACCCGATTATAAATTAATATTGATCACCGAACATGATCTTACACCACTCATCCACATTATTTTTAATGAAATACCTAAATAAATATTTACTCATAAATAAATATTCTATTCAAAATATGGTGATTAAATATTTTTTAAATATTCAATAAAAAAATTAATATTCTATTCCAAGTTTGGTAAACAAATATTTTTTAATTACTCACATAAATTAATAAATTATTAATGAAGTTATAAACAATTATTTATTACCTTATGAATATTTATAGTAAAAAAATACTAAATAAAACAATTTCTAGTACTTATGAATAACATTAATTCTAATAAATAAATTCCATTATAATTTAGTTTTGATGAATCAAAACACTAAGTGTGTGGCTCTTTAGGATTCTTTCTTAATAGAATTTGGATGACCTACCTAAATTCCATGATTACTATTATGCAATGGGGAATGGAATCCCATATAAAGAAATTAGTGTCACAATATTGAAAGCAAAACATAAATTATTATTATGTAATATAATCACATTATCACAATATCTTTTCAACAAAGTCACACATTCATGTCATCAACCTATGTGCTTGGTAAATCTGTCTTTGACTATCTCAAAAAATCTCTACAGTACACCATGAAATGGAATTTAATATAATGTTACTATTTCAATTAAAGGGTCCATATATCAACATTGATTAATATATAAGGTTAAACTCATTCATTGACTTATTAATTCTTAGCATATTAATTATGATGGACACAACACACCCTACTTATCGCAAGGATATGTAATCTGGGTTTCAGTCAATAAATCAAAGTATATGAGCCATTAAAGTCATTAATAACAATATTAATGTCTATGTAGAGTTACACATGGACAATGATTGAAATATAAAATGACTAACAAACTTGTGGAATTCCTACTGGGGGGTTTGTTCTCATAATATATCATCTAGGATATTACCATGTGTAAACCTCATGATTATAAGTCTCATATACTTATGATTACTCATACCTAAATGTCAAGATTTTATGTGTCAAATCGTAGTATATTATTCAATAGTAGAACTATTTTTAAAATTTCTTCAATGAATTTATAGTTTATCATCATAAAGGGGAACTTTAATAGATTTATCAATGTGATAGATTATATAGGTTTTTATTATATAGAAGTCATGTAGAGTAGTGAAAAATATTTAATAAATTTTTATTAATATTTAGACCTTTAAATATATTAATTTTTTACCAGGAATGTTGTATCACTAAGAGGAGAAGGGGTTGAATCATTGATAGAATTTTCTTTTATGTTAACATTATTGCGTAACATCTTTCACCACTTATTGAAAATGTAACACTTTTAGGAAATCCAAACAGTCAAAAATCTACAGGAAAACATGTATTGACTATGTTCAACAGTCAAAATGAGTATCTACCTCATTGGTATGGTTAATAAATATTCTTATACAAAAAAATACACTGAAAAATAATCCTTTAGTGTGGATAGTACAAGTAGCATATAACTTTGAAATTATGAAGAACTATGATTAATACAATAGTGATTATTCTTATTCTAGCACAAATAATGTAAAAAATGTTTCTGTAACAAGTTTGGAATCATTCACTAGTTAGTTCAAAACAAGTTATTATGTTTCCTTATCGTCTTCCACTTGAATGATACTTCAAGACACAAATGTTCACTTTCCATCCCAATAGTTGGAAGAAACAAGGATTCTAGAATTCGTATAAAAACATAGATTGATGGATTAGTTTGATTCTTATATTCTATTACTTAATCAAAAAAATAGATAAATAAATAATTCCCAATAAACATTTATGAACCTATTAAATTTTTACTTGGAAATTTGCATCTGATTGCTCTGTCCTATACATAAACTCATTCTTTTTCTTCTTCTGTCTGAAAACCCTTCCCATTAAATATCAATCTATAAACTTATTATCTCTTAAAATTATTAATTATTTCCCTCCCCATTTCCATGTAAACAATACATTATAATTAGAATGTACAATTTACGTTATATTAATTATATTATAGGTAAAAGTGGTTTGTGTGGGAATCTTAAATTTTTTTCTCGCGCTGCCAAATTTTCAAAACTCTAATTAAATTTCCATTTCGACTTCATATTTTATTTTTTTAAAACTTAGTTCTTATAAAATATTATCTAAACATCCTGAATCTTTTTATAACACTTTCCAGCATCAGACTTACAAACCATTATTCATCCCAATACAATTTCATGTTCTGATGTATTACTCATTATCATGAAAATATATAATATCTAAAGACGTCTAATTACAGTGTTTTGTACCATAAAAACCACTTAGTTTGATGGTCCATACCATTTGAAATAAAATGAATGACTTTTAATTTTTATTCACCACACTAATTGAATAATATAAAACATCAAAACGATTCTCCCATAAAAAATTGTTGCAACATCTTTTGACATTAGTTTCATTTTTTTTCTATAAACATCATTGAATCTTCTAATGATATAGTCTCCCCTCGACAAGAAATTAGAACCTGATTCAAACCCCCCTAACTAGACTTTGAAAATATCTTCATAACATTTCACATTTTCTTCAAATTTATATAACTTCTTCAAATTGAATCGGATGAAGTACAATGTCTGACGACTTATTGATGTAAGTATTTTTTCTGATGGATCAGTCTCTATATTTATATGATTCCTTATTAGTGTTAACTCCATACTACTATATCCTGACACAAAATAATTTTATCTTTTTTGTCATGACCCAAATGAAGCAAGAAAAATCATCCTGATGAAAATCATTGACTACATTGTTGAACATCATTCGGTTGATTGGTCTCTAATCATATACACAAAAATCAGTCCCAAAAATCATTGTATACATATATGCATCAACATATCAGTTCTAAATATCCTTGGATTGATTAGGGGAACTAGATGTTCGGTGCACTATTTTTAACAACAAATTTATCATTCTATTTTCTCTACAACTTTTTATTGATCCTTTTGGGTTGTTTTGTTTTATGAGTCAGATAATATGATGAATCAGACAATCTAGTGCATTGAGTACTTCCAAACGACATCAAACATAATATCCTATATTCATCTAGAAACTCATGATTGTACCATGAATTCATCCTAAATTTGAGAACATTATGAGTTTCATTGAATAATCATATTTATATTTAAATTTTCTATGACTTATCATCCTTCCAACATCTTCTATCGTTATATACAAACCTCATTCTAATTTAAAACACTTGGAATGAATCAGGAACTGTTTATTTCATTTCAAAAAATAGATTGAATCATATGTTTCTATCTAACGTTTGATATTTTAGAATTTTAAATCATTAAATCATGTTCATATTTAGTTTGAAAACATTCATCTCCAATACAATTCCTCATACATACTGAAACATTCATTCTAGAAAAAGATTTCTTCTTAAACAAAACTTCTTTTATATAACATATTAAAAAACATATACAAATTTTTATTAATTTTTATTCCTATATTATGATACTAGTACCCCTTTTATCTGATCATAAAAAATTACAAAGCGGATTAATTTTTTTATAATGACAATAAAATACAAAACTACCATTATAAACTTCTTTCAGCAACCAAAAAAATAATAGATCCAACTTGGTCCCAATAATCTCAGCCTTTGGATTTTGTTTTTAACCAAGGCTCATAAATCACTAGAATTTATAATCATAAAATATGGATCAATTATTAGTAATCATAAAACTATGTGATAAAAATCATTATATTAAATAATAATTATTTACTACAAAACTATGTTGTCCAAAAGTAGTGATTTATAAAACTTCTTCGAAATTCTAAACCTAAATACACTTCACCTTTCAAAATATATTTTTTATTTCACCATTCTACAGAGACAAGTTTCATAAACAAATAAATAAATTGTAAAAAAATCATACATTTACATGTTATGTTCACAACATACCCATAACTCCCCATTTATAAATGGTTATTTTAAAGGATTTGGACATTCCAATAGATAGATTTGTGATACATTTCTCCCCCTTCAAAAACACTATAAATTGCAAATATGATCAAGTGAAAAAACACATACCTCAACTGTGGATATAGAGAGATTGGAATCACTTGTTAAACCTCATTTTGAAAGTGATTCCTTTATTAATGTTTTTGGGGAAATGTGTGAATATTCATCTATTGTGGAACAAAATCTAGAAGGAGTTCTTTATTCTCCACATCCACATCCACATTGATAAATGATATTTGATTTTAATATTTTTTAGATGAGATTTTTTTAATTGATTTCTAACAAGGTTGATGGTACTCTTATTATCACAACCTAGTAGAATACGTAACTTCACTTTAACAAGTAATTATTCCATCTGACAATTCATCCACATAAGTGGTGTTATTTCTTCAGTGGAATCAACATACTAAAATTCATAAATGATTACAGTTACTTAATTTTTTTCTTAGTATCCCAATTTACAAAACGTTTCCCTAAAAATTAAACACCACAATATATGGATTTTCTATTATCCACACATCCTTCCCAATCACCATCTATTTATTCGAGAAATCAATACTTTATGAACAATCACACTTGATTATGAAATATATTGTGCCTTTAATATATATAGAATAATTATTTTGTTAGACAATATGAGTGATTTTTTAGATCACTTAATAATCTTACATATAAGGGAACAACATAAACATTTTATGGTATTGAGGTAGTATGATACAAAAAACATCCAGTCAACTGCAGAAACTCTATAGAGTCTACTTCCTTGCCTTATCCATATTTTTTCAACTTAGTTCCCACTATCATTTATGTGAAAATTTGTTTCAAATTTTTCATTTTGTAATTATTAATAAGTTACTTTTTAACATTTCTTTATAAATAAATATTTATTTCTTATTTTTTATGATTGAAACCTAATAAAGTATTTCATTTCACTATGCATGTACATTTACATAAATTTATTCATCTCCTCAGAATAATAGCCACAAGAAATTTCATCATCAACATATACTTTTTCAATGAGGTAAATAGATTAATACTATTTTTTGTATATATTACTATCAACCCTTCCTTTGTTGAAGCTCAACTACTTTAAGAATATATCAAATTTGGAAAACCACACCCTTGGACCTTTCATTTTCTCCTGAAAGGATTTCTTCAAAATTCACACATAACACTCATCTTTATTAATAAAAACTATATAGTCATACAACATAAACATCATCATCAATCTCACTATTTGGAAAGTTTTACTTCATATCAATATGAGAAATTTGCGAATTCATTGTGAAATAATAGAATGAAATAGTCGATTTGTTGTATCCTTTCTAATGGAGTTAAATTTTCTTCAAAATGAATGCCTTTAATATATAATTAACCATTATATACTATCATTTATTTTTTATTATCAATTCACCATCTCCATGAAACTTGTTCTGGAACTCCCACATTGTAAAAATAATATTTCTTTCATTTGTTGTAGGTATGAGTTCCCAATATTCTTTTCTCTCTATATTATCCAACTCATCATTCATTTCCCAAATACATTCAGGAATATAAAATTCACCATTCATATATTTCGGCTAAAATTATTAATATATATAAGAATGTGAAATGAATTTTGTTTTTTTTCATGTTTGAACCTTTTAATGTTTATCTCTAATTTACTTTTCATCTTCCACGTGCTTCCTCATCCTAGGATGAGATACTTGGAATTTTTCCTCATTACATGAAATAAAAGAGTCTGATTCGACAATTTTTCTAGAATCACAATTGATGGAATCATTCCCAATTTACATAGCACAATTTTTTAACATTCTCATCTTCCGCATCCGTGTGAGATTCTGAAACAATTTCGCCATCTTTTTCAACATATTTTACATCAATAGAGTCATCAATTAAACCTATTTATTTATTGGAACATCTAACTAATATCCCATATTAATAATATCCAATAAAAATTAAATAGTCACCTCTCTAGTCAAACAAACCATTTTTATAAATTTTTTATTTACTATAAAGGGACTCCCAAAAACTATTAACTATTTCAAACCTGGAGTTTTTTTATATGAAAAAATTTATTGAGAAATATCATAACTTGGCATATATAATAACATGTTTTGAATATTAATAACTATTTTATTTCCTACCTCCCACAGTAATGAGAATGGCCATGTTCAAGTAATATAGTACATATCATTTCAAAAAAACTTTTATTCTTCCTTTTAGTGACACCATTTTGTTGGGGTGCATATGGGGATCTGAACATTGGTCGAATTCTATGTTTTATAATATATATAATGAACACATAATTCATAAAATGGAAACCATTATTTATCATTAAATTTATAATATAATCCCTATATTCCATCTCATATCTTCCCCTAAAATTTTTAATCTTCCTCAGATCATTAGAATTATGATTCCAGTACACAACGAATGTTGATTGTTTTCTCATCATCCCACAAATATCATAATTAATAAGTTATTGGGATAGAGTTGAATGAATATCAACTTTCTTATGTGTTGATTTTGTTATCATCTCTTTCTAAAAAATTGTGAAATACCATTCTCTCCCCTTGAAATATCAAGAATACCTCATACACTTTATCTCTTTGATAATATTTTTATATTTCTCTAAATCATATGTCCGAAAATTTTATGCCACAATTTATTTTCTTTATTCATTACTTGGTAACAATATTTATGATCATTATCAACGAGAAACACATTCCCATTTGTTAATTGTCCCATTGTAACAAAATTTTCATATTCCTTTATTTTCAAAAAACACAATTTTCTAAAACAACTTTATTACCTTCATCAAAAAGTTATGAAAAACTCAACATGTTCTATTTTAATCAATCAAAAAAATTATTTCTTCGATTACATCATTTATAACCCAATAATTGATAATCCAATTACATTCATGTGGATTAATTATTTTCAAATGGAAATATTAATTATCTTATATCATTCACATTCATCAATAATTTCAACTATACTGTCATATAATAAGAATCCTAATTATCCAAGACCTATGTTAATTATCCTATTGTACCTATTAGATTGGATTCGATATGATTGTCTTTTTTGTTTCCAATTATCTTAATTCACATCTAGATTTTGAGAATATTTATAAATACATTTTTATTGGGGTATCAAAACATGAAATTCTTTTACAAGATTATTAGGATGTTTACATATTTCACAAATAATATCCAATGTTTGGAATCTAGTATCAACATTTATAGAAACCTTATCAGATTTAATCATTTGAGAGTATGGGATCCCCCTTGAAATTTTCCTTCTAAAACTCATGTTTTTTTTGTATTTTTGATTAATGTGGAATGTATTTCCTATATTCCAAAATCCACCGAAGTACTAGTAGTACCTATAGAAGTTATACATTCCTCTCCAATATCAATACAATCTATAATTCTGAACATGTTTCTTAGTAACATTCTTAATTCTCTTATCACAACATTATTAAGTCCATAAATTTCTATAATAAGTCATAATCTTTTTCTTCAACAACGATTATTTTCCAACCTTATCAAAAACTAGTAGTGGTAATAAATTTTTTTTACATATAAATACAATAAAATTATAAATTTTCAACATTGTTATATTTCACCTCAAACATGATTTTATCAACTTTATTCTTCTTAAGAATAATTCCAATATTCATTCCATCTTTTGATGGTAACATTTGATCCATATCAGTTTAAAACATTCTACAATTTTCACAATCATTAGAAATGGAATTTTGGAAACTTGTAACTTCCAGTAGATCTTTAGAAACCCTTTCTTGGATACGTTCGAACTATTATTCTTTTTTACTTTAAATTAATTTAAATATTTTCACTATAAATATTTTCCTTCTCAAGAGACTTCTTCATATAATCAACATCTTCTGTTAACATAGATTAATATCCAAGATGACATTCAAGATCATTTCTTGTAGATTATTCCCTCATCAACTTATTGAACTCTCATTCATGTCTGAAAATATTTATGACACATTATTTAAATTCAATTTTCAATGAAATTTAAGCATGGTATCTTCCTCTACAGAAATACTAATTCAAAATTTCCCTTCAAAAATAATTATATTGAAAATATTTTCTCAAGAAACTTCTGTAAAAAATTTCACCTCAACTTCATTGTCTTCATATTCATCATCATTAGAAAAAAAATATTCTCCTTTTTTATTTGGAGAACATTTTAATATTACACATTGAAAAATATTTTTTACTTATCACCATGTTTCATCCCAGATCATCTTGATTTTCATTCATACTCATCACTATTTCTTCATTATTTATTCATGTAAAATTAGAATCAATGATCCTAATGACTCCAAATTCAAAACAAATCAAGGGATGTATCCATTTATGAATTCTTTTAACTATTTTTATATTTTTAGAAAACAAGGATTAAAATTCATCATGATTGTTACATACCTCATGTTCGAATTCAGATTCACCATCTTCATCTTCTTCATGAATATTCTTAGACATTCCATGCTTGGTTTCCTTAAAGGAAATTTATTTATCCACATTTATTTCATTCATAACATTTTCTCTTCTCATTTAATAACTAGTGAGAGTACTATAGTGGTTATCTAGAGTTATATTTTCAGGACCTATATCTTATAAATATGAATCTTTGACATCATAATTATCAAGAAAAAATTTCATCATATTGTCAACAATAGTTCAATATTCCAATTTCTCACTAAAACACATTATGATGCTCAAAATAACATTAAACCTTATAAATAAGACACCAACAGATTAAAAATAACCATTTTTTATATCATCAAACTATATCCTCAATATTTTTAACTTTTCCTTTTCCACCTTTTTATTTCCTTCATATATTTTCTACAATATTTCCCAGATACTATTGGCAGTAGCAACTCCCATAACTATTAAAAACTCACTTTCAAAATTTGATGACAGTAAAGAATTATTAGATCTTCCACCATTCTCAATATTCTTCATATCTTCATATGTTTGATGAAATTGTTCATCAAGAGGATGAAATCCGTCTATATATTTTTCCAAAACATCATACCCAAGAGACATTAGACAAAGAAACATTTTATTTGTCTAGATATGATTGTTCTTTACATATAATTCTGGAATACAATTACAATTCACAGAATTTCAAAATATTTATAACAACTTATCTTAAAAACATCCAATAAAGAGTAAATAAAGGGAAACTTCACTCTGATACCACTTGTAAAGGATCAACTAGGATTAAAGTATTACTTGGAGTAGAGGGGTGAAACACCGATATATTTTTCTTTTAGGTTATATTTATTATGTAAAACCCTTCACCCCTGGCTAAATATTTATCACTTTTATGAAAATAAAACATTCGCACATATATAAGAACAAATATATTTATAAGGTTCACTATTAAAAAAATAATAACATTGTACTTTTAAGGGTTTAGAAATAATTCAATACAAAATAATCCATTAGAAAAAATACTTTTCTATAGATACAATAAGTAGGATACACCCTTACACATTTTCTGAAATATGATCAATACAACAATTCATGTTCTTATTCTAGCACAAATGATGTAAAAAAACCTTTTGTAATATGGTCATAAACATTCACTAGTTGGTTCCAAACATATTACCATTTCTCCTTATAAACATCGTCATGAATGATTTTTTAACAGACAAATATTCAATTTCATACCATGAAATGGGTACAAACAAACTTTCTGGAATTCATACAAAATCATAGTTTGATGGCATAGTCAAATTCCCCAGTTCAATTGCTCATTCCAGAAAAAAATAAGAAAACAATACCCTAAAAAAATTCTGAACCACTTCAAACATTCCCCAAAAATCTACGTTCAATTTCTCAGTTAGATCATCTAACTCTTTATTCTTCTTCTTTTTCTGAAAAAAAACATCAGTAATGATAAATCTAGAAACTTCTTCATAATAAAAATCTACAAAAATTTCTCTCTCTCTCTCTCTATCTCCCTTCCCACATGAAAAATACCTCCTCACCCAAAAGCATAATGTTCTTCCTACTATTTATAGGATATGAAAACGTGTTTTGGGAAATAATTTAGAAATGTTTTCTTACTCAAGAAAATTGGTAAAACAAAAATTTCATTTCTATTTTGACTTAATCTTTGATTATTTAATAAATTCCCAATTTTTATTGATTCTTATCAATACTTTTAAAATCTTTCAAGAAACATTATCCAACGTTATAATTTCTAGTCATTATCCAATCCAAAATAATTTAATGTTATACTGATGATCTCATTCTGTTGAAAACATATAAGAGATATATAATTCCCATTAAGATTCCCCATACTAGAAAAATAGCCCATTTCAATGCACCGTACTATTTGAAAATTAATTACGGGCTTCTCATTCCAATGATCAGTACCAACTGAATGACATAAAACCTTGAAAAAATTATTCTATAAACATTGTTACAACTTTCTTAGGCTTCATTTTATTTTCTTTTTCAATAATCATCGTTGAAAATTATAAAGGAATGATCACCCTTCAGAATAGCATCCACACTGTCATCAGAACACTTTGAAAATACATTAACAATAACTTCAAATAATTTCACCTTTTCAGAAATTGAATAAAACATTCATATAGTGAATCCTATGATATAGATTTTTTGATGACTTATCCATAAAATTATGTGTGTGATTGATCATTTTATGTCTTTTTATAATGACTAATTCGTGTCAGGTCTATATTATTGCATCATGAACTATAAAAGTTTTCTCATTTTACTCATGAACCAATTGAAAAAAAACTATCCAAATGAAATATTTTTACTACGCTTTTGAACAACAACTAGTTGATCTGTCTATGATATAATTCATAATAATTTCTTCATACAATCTATGCATACAGATCTACATCAATAGATCAATACTAATGTTCCCCCAATGGACTGGAAGAACCCTTCATCCGATTGAATAATCTCACCATTTAATCAATTATTCCATTTTCTATAAAACAATCAAATGATCATTATTTTTTTTCTTTTGATGTATCTGTCACTCTGATGGATTGGACAGCCCAGTGGATCATCCAATCAATACATCAGCAACACTTCAAATATCTTAGCCGTTATTCTTATAGAAACACCTTCATGTATCATGATCTCATTCTAAATTTGATAACATCAATATTTGAATTTAATATTCATATTTACATTATAATGTTCCATTAAATCGCATACTTCCAACTTATTATGTTTTTATATCCAAACCTTATTCTGATTGGAAAAACTTTTAATGACTCTGCCACTATTTTTCCCTTTATTTTAAACATCTTGAATTAGAAGGTTAAATCCAAATAATGACTTTGAGAATTAAAAATAAGAAAATCATCTTCATATTTTATATGGATACATTCATACTCTGATTTAATTCCTCGTACCGATTAAAACATTCATTCCATAAACAATGTTTGTCTAAATCACAACCTCTTTTATAAAAAATCTATAGAAAATTATAGTATTTATTCAGATTTTTTTCCAATAATCTATGTCTGGATCCCCTTTTTTCGATAAAAAAACTAAAAAAGTAAATGAATATTTCAATAATAAAAAATATATAAAACAATCAGCTCAAACTTATTTCAGTATCTAAATTTTTTTTCCAACCAACCTGGCCCCAATATAATATACATATAATTCAATGTTAATAGAATCTATCCTAAAAACTATCTCTAATAGGTTAGGAACATAGATCATCACATTTTTCTGTTCTTTTTTGAATTGGGATTATTCTATAGAAGTTAACTGAATCTAATATAATAATTTTTTTTAATAATTCTAGGTTACCATGATTATGAGTTTATTTCCTTTTTTATAGATATACTTTTTTTATCATCTACTCTTGTATTAGGATAGTTATATTGAATTGAATATCCTAGTTGATCATAAGAGGTTTGACCCCGCTAATTAAGATGATTTTTGGTGGAATACATTGTGTGAATGTCAATGTTAGGGCATGGAAATGAATAAGGTGATCATCTATGATATGCATACAAATAGATGGCAGGAGGAGTCTCATATCTCGTTTAGTTTGATCTAAGATATAGATGAGAATTATGTTCTACAAGATATTATTTAGATATTTGGATCAATATTAAAATTGTTGGTATTTTATCTTATAGTGAAGAAGGAGACAAACATTTAATAAGATGATTTTATGGGAAGTTCAAAGAGGAGTTCCTATATTCAATGATGCGGGTGGAAAAGAAGTAGTATATTCCCTCTCTATAGTAATGGACTCATAGTTTGTGTGATCATGATATATTATTTAAGGACCTTCTTCACATCACCCATGATCTATTTCAAGATTAGGAGTCTAGGACTTATTGTTTGGATTAGTCTCTAATTTTTGTTATTTGATCTGTTCTTAACCTATATACATTTCCTATATACATGGATGGTAATAATATGGGTAACATCATTCGAGGGTTTCATTCTCAAGCATGTTCATCTTGATAGGGTATCGATCAATGTTTCAATAGGTTTTGAGTTATTAGTTGTGAACCTTAGGAATTTGGATAGTTGATGTTCTTACTGACTTGGAGTCATTCTCCCAAGTTTTCTTCTTCTCATTTCACTATGGCATGAAGATTCCACGTTCTTTTATAGAATATTTAACCAATGTTATTTTACTTGGGAGACTAGGTTCATTAGTGATCTCAGTTATCATATATTATAAAGGCCCAACATCGTATGGGAGGATAGATCCCTTATGATCTTCAGTAGTAGTAGTAGCCACAAATGTCATATCAGTAACATAGATTGTAGGGATTTATTCTATAGATATAATATGTATATATTATAAGTCATCCATATGGTTTCACTCTCCCTAAGGTACATAGGTGTGAGTATGACTATAATGGTGGTCATCATTAGTAATACAGGGGAGCTATAAGTAAGTAAAATAATGTTATGAATAAAACATTTCCAGATAGACCAGAAATTTTTCAACTCATCATTTTTTTATATTTTTCCTTGGATCATTCATTTTTTATGATTTGGGACAATTCCTCTCATTTAATTAACCTACCATTGATTTTTCCTTATGAATCATAGAGTAAAGGCTTATAGCCCCCCTAGTTTTGACTACGTAGGGTGAATGCAGACATGTGTGCATGATGTGTGTCAGTATTGTTAGCTACTGATGGGGAAATATCAATAATCTAGGGACAACTATATTCATCACTTAAAACCAAACTATATAATCATATACATTAAATAATTGTATTTAACTAATAGATTTATTTCTTTCTTTTATAAGAGAGTTGTGTTCTGTGATAGGGAGTTCCATCATGCATTGTTTTTTTGAGAGAGGTATTATTTTATGGGTTTTAGGTGCATTGATCTATTATTATCTAAGTTGGATGATTTATTGTTTGGTTTAGTGGACTAATACTTGGTTGGGTTTCCTAGGGTTGTGTAATCATTTTGTTTTTTTTGCATGGATACTATGTGTTTACCACATCTAAATGAAATCGTGCCTAGGATGAAGTTGTAGCGAATTGTCTCCTAAATTTCAATGTGCCCTTATATGATGGAACTTTATTTACTGTATGTAGAGAGGAATTTTGGGGATTACTTTAGATAAAAGGGATTAATGACTCCTATTTTAATTTCATGGGGTTATCCTATTATATTTTCTGGAAAGCTATATGGCATTATATTATTGTGTATCAATAATTAGTGGTTGAATTAGGTTGTAGTCATGAACCATTACCTTCTTTAGAGGGTTAATAATTTATTCTACAGGATTAAGTGAGCTATCTAAAATTTTAAAGATCATTATATGATTTAGATAATTGAGGTGACCCAAACAATCCATGCATATAAATTATATCTAATAAGATGAATATTCATTACATATCATTATGATCCGTAAAATAAGTATAATGGTTAATTATCATTGGAAACATGATTACCTAAACAACTGGTGTGTAAAATATCTATGTCTTTTCGACTTATTTTTTCTAAACTAGCACCATTCTTAGACATATCCTTAATAAATCATTTCATCATATCATATGGAAATGAAAACGTTTAAATGGTTTGACATAGATTCTCAATAAGGGTAGAAAGAGGGAAATATATAATTAACTAATAATAATGTGAGTATAAGTGTATGATAAAAAATCTCATCTATTGAAAATCATACCCAATATTTCATATGTACTAATAATGAGTCATGAAATAAAGCTTCATAGTACATAATACATATAACATAAAGGAATCAAAGATCATGATCCATGAGAGCATAACATTATCATAATATCATTTCATAATATAATAGTATAAAATTCGGAAGAATCATAATCATTGAAATATTATTTCAAGGTTACCCACCAATAAATTATTTATAAGTTATTCTTGTGATAACCACCCATTTAATTACCTCGAGCTTATGATAACCTATCATATACCCACTTATTCAGCCTTATATAATCTTATGTGTTCCCTTTGATGTCATTGAAAAGAAATCATTACCCAAATAATTGTAGGGATACAACATAACCACTCATAACATAATCAAAATCCACTCATATATATACCATGAATTCATGAAAACATTTAGGATTTACATAGAGAATAACACATGAAAAATAATGTATGTTTTATCAATATTTCATGATCATAATCCTAAAAATTCAGTTACTGTATAAGTAAGGTATCATGGGATAATATTCAAATTTAATCATAAGTATCATCAATGGATGTTATCATGATTGAGAAAATTCCTTAAAATGAACACACAAATATTTCTTTATGAAAAAACCCATTTAATTTTGAAATTGCTTATTTTATATATAAAAAATTCCCCTATACTAAGGAAAATTCATTCTTTGAAAAGAACAATGGATGTTTTTTTAATAAGCTTCAAAGAAAAGATTACCCATGATAATAGGAAAATTCATTCATGTTATGTACGTTAAGAAAAATATTATGTTCACACCTTTGGTAAAAAGTAATTTATTCAATGAATAACTATAAGATTAATTATTTAAACTATTATTATAATTAAACCATGTTTAGAAATGAATTCAACAATACCATTTATATTTTTAAAACCATTATATAAAACATTTTTAATAAAATTTTGACAAGGAAGAAAACTATTCCCTTCTGAAGAGGAAAACATGGTTGGTTTTCCTTAATTTCTTTTTGAATTTAGATTACATGGTGAAAGGAAAATGAAATAAAAACATTAAATATCCCAAAATTACTAGATAATAAAAAAAATATTTTTTGGAGAGACATATTATTTAATATTGTCATTTGATTTTTTTACCATAAAGACTCCCAGTAAAAATAAGTATGTAACGTAAAACGATTACATCAAGTATGGATTTCCACAAAATTTATCTAACCTCTTGTGTAATAATTTAGAATTTAATATAAAAATATAATAGAACCATATTAACACCTAAAATACAAAAAATGCTCGACCTATAAAATTTTAACTCCCATGTATTAAAATTTTGTATTAATATTTTCCTTCCAATGTGTTAACTATTTATTTTTCATAATGTTTCAGTTTAGTAATACCAATCCTTGTACTTTGATCATGGCACTGAAGGACCCAGAAACACCCTAAGAGGGGAGGGTGGAATCAGTGTGTCTACATTTTGTTTTTAGAGATGTCGATCTTGTTACCACGTTGGTAGAAACTAGTTAAATCAGTCAAACAAATGAAAGTAGGGAGATGGAACATCACTTTTACTTGGTTCATAGAAAAGGGATACATCCAAGGAGAATACGCCGACAGTGTGTATTTCATACCAAAATCCACAAATCTTCACTAGTTTCTTGATTACAAGTTTCAGTCACAAACACTCTATTCTAGGAATACTACATTTACAAAGGATTATGGAACTCTCGCGACATCCCTTAGACCACTTCTATCAACTCCCCCATACTCATTATGTTGAGAGAATTCAAACACACCTTATCAACATGAAGGTATATTCATTATATTTTCATTGAAGTATATCTTAGTATTCATCGTGAGGTGCTACATTCATCCAAGACCAGATTTGATGCACTCGAAAGCACTGAAACACTGAACTTGATAATCAGAATCATGTCATAAGAATAACACCACACTTGGACGCAATACCGCAACAACCGCAAAAGATTTGGGAATTGTTGTGAAGGATTACTTTCATGCAACACCTAATTTCTGCACAACCCTTATCTTTCATGAAACTTCATCGAAGGGTTTACTTGGTCATTTCCGAAAAATGGAACACCTTACGCGCAAGATTTTCTCAATTAAAATTTGTCGTGTCGAAATCTTTTGTGTGGTTGATCTACTAGATTTTTAATGGGAAATTATTAAGTCTTATTTTTAGGGTAGCTTCATATTTATAGGCACTTGATGACCCTAAACACAATATCCTAACATGTTTTTGTTGGTGCATGCAAGATTCTTCATGTCTGTGCAAACCCTATTTGACATCGCATTGGGCGCGCAAACCCTTTCGCGCAACATCATCTTCCGCGCACTCCATGACATTTCCAATTTTCAACATTATGAACCTGAAGTAGATTGACAACAGACAAAAATAGAACTCCATTTCTAGAAAAGAACAACCTTGGTTCCAAAAGTCTCTTCCTTTGGGTTAGTTGGAATTCACCAGATAAATTCTATAAAGAACTATTCAAAAGAAAACATCACAATTCTCTCTATCTTCAGCCATGATATTCTCTATATAAGAAAACATCACTATTCTCTCCATCTTCATCCATGTTTATCTTTATCTTCTCTCATCCAGAGACATGAATTATATCAATTTCTCCCCCATTGTAAATAAACACAAATTTGAATAATCATACATTTTAGAGCAAAAAACATACTCCCCTTGGATCGTATCTTCACCATAAACCTAAAACACATCCACAATATAGATTAAAAAAGTTAAAAACCCATGGGATAGGGGAATTTCGTAACCTCCTTATGCACTAGGTGGTGGTTGAACACCGAGGTTCAACTGATGTTTCTCAAGCACAGCCACTGGCAGTGGCTTGGTCAGGATATCAACAACATTCTCATCTGTTGCCACCTGATCTATTCTAATCATGCCTTGATAAACGTTTTTTTTGATAATGTGACACCAGATTTCCATATGTTTTATACGAGAATGCTGAATAGGATTCTTCCTAAGATCTATTTCACTCTTTTTATCATAGTAAATCACCATTGGTTGTTTCACCTCATTACTAATATGTATCATTTGTTCTTTCATCCATAACAGTTGAGAGCATGCATTTGTATCAGAAATATACTAAGCTTTTGTAGTACTAAGAGAAGATCATTCTTGTTTCATGCTCAATCAGACAACACATTTCTACCCAATTAAAATTCTCCACCCCTAGTGGACTTTTTTGTCGACTACATCGCTATCCCAGTCAACATAAAAAAATTCTGATAATTCATTGATCCTTCCTGTAGAAATGTATAACCCAAAAATTATGACTACCTTGAATATACCTCATGATTATTTTTACTGCTACCATATGTTCTTCTATTGGATTACTCTAAAAGTGGGTAATTAATCTTGTTGCAAAGACCATGTTTGGTCTTGTTTCTGTCAGGTACAATAAGCTCCCAATGATCCGTCTGTACATTGTGGGTTCTATAGAGGTCTCATCCTCATGCATTCCAAGTTTGGTTCCAATGACAATCGGAGTTGAAATTGGTTTCGAGTCACACATATTATATTTCTTCAGTATCTGTATTTCATATTCTTCTTATGAAATGATCATGTAATACTTCTTTGGAATCACCTGTAGTCTGAAGAAATATGTGAGATCCCTAAGCATAGACATTTAAAATTCCAATTTCATGTGATTAGTGAATTCATCTACTAATTTCTTCCTACTACCACCAAATATTATGACATCAACCAAAACTAGAACCATGAACTGATCTTTTGAAACAAATTTCTCATAGAGATTTTGATCTACTCCTCCTCTATTGAAATCTAGCTTCTTGAGATAAGAATCCAGCTGGGAGTACCATGCCCATGGTGCCTATTTCTTATCGTAGAATGCTTTGTTTAGTTTGCAACCAATTTTTTTCATCAATACCAAAAAGAAAAACCCACTGGATGTTCAATGTTGACTTCATTTTCGAGTACACCATTCAAGAATGATGTATTCAAATCCATTTTATATAATTTGTATCTTTCTAGGAGTGCCATGGATTGGAAATGACAGATTGACTCCAGTCTAGCCTCTGGAGAAAAGGTTTCTTCAATATTAGCACCTTCAATTTGGGAATATCCTTTACATTCCACTCATTTCTTGTTTCTAATAACACTTCCACGCTCATGAAGAATTTTCATGATGATCCATATTGTACCAATCACATTGTGACCTTCGGGTCTCTTGACTAGATCCCATGTATAATTCTTGTAAATCTGATCTAACTCTTCATTCATGGCTTTAACCTAAGATTCACCCTTAGCAGCTTCTTCGAATGAGGATGGCTCCACAACTGACAGAAATGAATATTGTGTGTCATTCCTCATCCTCCTTGTTTGTGAGGGTGCACTCATGTCCCCAATTATGTTAGATGGATCAATCTCAGCTAATTGATTTCCCCTATGAGATTCAGTCAAATTCTTTCCATCCAAGGATTCCCTTTTAAATTCTTCTTCTGTGTCAATATAATGAGGTGACTCTTGAGTTTCTTGTACACATTCCTCAATTTATGTATTTTTCTTTACTCTATGTCACTAATGGAATATTAAACTTTACCAAGGGTTCAAAACTGTTGGTATATAGTATACCAATGGTTCCCTCAACTGTAGGGATGTAAGGTGTGAAAATAGGCCTATACCAACGGTTCTGTGAAAACCATTTGTATAGGTGTCAAAATTGGAGGTGTACCAATAGTTTTCTACAAACCGTTGGTATATGCGTGTAAAAGTATAACATATACGAATGGTTTGAAAACCGTTGGAATATATGTGTGACACCTCTACTAATGGTTTATAATCGTTGGTATAGAGGGAACATGCCAAGTCATAAGGCTATACCAACAGTTTTTTTTATAACTGTTGGTATGGACCTATTCCAAAGGTTATAACAAACCGTTGGTATATATTATATAATAGTATCTATACCAATGGTTACAGAACCATTTGTATAGCCTGGTATAAAAAATATATATACCAACGGTTGTAGAACCGTTGGTATAAAATTGCACAGCTTCACAACAGCAGGCCCCTCTCCCCTCTCCAGACTTGTAACAACACACCAACCCCACTCCAGAATCGCAACAATACGGATACAGAATCCCCATCCCATGTATTCAAAATTTAAAATTCATTCCAGAATTTAGAAATTTAGAAATTCAAATGCAATAACACCCATAAGAGAAAACGCCTACATGTTATAGGAAATGCAATAACACACATAAGATTATTCCAAATTTATAATTTATTCCTCACTGAAACAACAACACCAACACACATAGAAGTATTCAAAATTTAGAATTCAATCCTCAATCAAACCCCAACACCAATACACACAAGGGAAAAACCCTACATGTTATAGGAAGAACATGGGATGTTTAGTCATGGTCTTGGGTTGAGTATCTTAAAACCAACAGAAAAACTTGTGTAGTGTGGCAAGGATCATGATACCCAAAAGATAGACAACGGTAGTGATCATGTTCTAAGACCTAGGATGATTTATAGGAAGCACATGGGATGTTTATATTCCTCTAATGACGTTTCGTATCCTCGTACACTTCATGAATAATAACTAGGGTGTTTTCATGTGATTTCAAGTCATTCTGATGTCGTTCGACATGCATTTGACCGTAAAAAACATGTTTTGGACATTTACGACATGTGGAGTGCATTTTCGGCCAGCGTTGTCACATGACACCTCTAATTGATGTGCCTCCTGGCCTACAATTTCACAATTCACCCACCTTTTGTTGTCGTCTGATTTCATGGAATTCTGACGAAGTTCGGCCTATTTCGACCACACCACACACGCTTTTTAAGCGCACCGAACACCTAAAAAACACATATTCATCCATGCTGTGAAAACTGAATGTCCGAATGACACGTAGTCTACTCGTACATCTCACTAATAATAATTAAGGTGATTTCATGTGATTTCAAGTCATTATGATGTTGTTCGGCATGCATTTGACCGTAAAACCCATGTTTTCGCCATTTACGACACACCGAGTGTGTTTTTGGCCAGTGTGGTCAGACGACACCTCCGATTGATGTGTCGTCTAGCTGAATATATCACAATTCACCCACCCTTTGTTGTCGTCTTATTTAATGGCATTCTGATGTCGGTCGGCCGGTTTTGACCACCCCACACACGCTTTTCAAGCGCACCGAACACCTAAAAAACACATATTCATCCATGTTGCGCAAACTGTGAATCTCAATGAAGAGTGTTCTCTTCTTATAACTCATGAATAATAACTAGTGTGGTTTAATGTTATTTAAAGTAATTCTGATGTTATTCGGCATGCATTTGACCATAAAACCCATGTTTAGGCCATTTACGACAAGCAGAGTGTGTTTTCGGCCAACGTGGTCACATGACACCTCCGATTGACATGCCATCTGGCAAAAAATTTCACAATTCACCCACCCTTTGTTGTCATCTGAATTCATGGCATTCCAAGGTCGTTTTGTCAGTTTTGACAACCCCACGCACGCTTTTCAAGTGCGTCTAACACCAAAAAAACACATATTCAGCCGTGCCATGCAAACCACGCGTCCGAATGATGTGATTTCTCCTCGTACAAATCAAAAATAATAACTAGGGTGTTTTCGTGTGATTTCAAGTCATTCTGATGTCGTTCGGCATACATTTGACCGTAAAACCCAAGTTTAGGCCATTTACAACACGCCGAGTGCGTTTTCGGCCAGCGCGGCCACACGACACCTCCGATTGATGTTCCGTCTGGCCGAATATTTTTCAATTCACCCACCCTTTGTTTTTGTCCGATTTCATTGCATTCCGAGGTCGTTCGTCCGGTTTCAGCCACCACACGCATGCTTTTCAAGCACACCGAACACCTAAAAACCCCATTTTCAGATGTGCCGTGCAAATTTCATGTCCGAATGACGTGTAATCTCCTCGTACACCTCAAAAGTAATAACTAGGGAGTTTTCATGTTATTTCAAGTCATTACTATGTTTTTCGGAATTCATTTGACCATAAAACCCATGTTTTGGCCATTTACGATATTCTGAGTGCAGTTTCGGAAAACACGGTCACACGACACCTTCGATTAACATTCCGTCCGGCCGACAATTTCACAATTCACTCACCCTTTGTTGTCGTCGTATTTCATGGTATTTTGAGGTCGTTCGGCCAGTTTCGACCACCCCACGCACGCTTTTAAAGCGCGCCTAACATCTAAAAAACACATATTCTGCCACGCCGTGCAAACCGCATGTCCAAATGACATGTTGTCTCCTCGTGCACCTCACAAATAATAACTAGGGTGTTTTCGTGTGATTTCAAGTCATTCTGATGTCGTTCGACATCCATTTGACCGTAAAACCCATGTTTTTTCCATTTATGACACGCCAAGTGTGTTTTCAGCCAGCGCGGTCTCACGACACCTCCGATTGATGTGTCGTCTGGCCGACAATTTCACAATTCACCCACCCTTTGTTGTCGTCCGGTTTCATGGCATTCCGAGGTCGTTCGGTCGGTTTCAACCACCCCACACACACTTTTCAAACGCGCATGACACCTAATAAACACATATTCAGTCGTGACGTGAAAACCGTTCATCCGAATGATGTTTCGTCTCCTCATACACCTCACGAATAATAACTATGGTTTTTCCTGTGATTTAATGTCTTTCTGATGTCATTTTGCATGCACTTGAATGTAAAACCCATGTTTTGGCCATTTACGAAATGCCGAGTGAGTTTTCGTCTAGCGCAGTCACACGACACCTACGATTGACATGTTGTTTGGATCGAAATTTCACAATTCACCCACCCTTTGTTGTCATCCGATTTCATGGCATTCTGTGGTCGTTCGGCTGGTTTCGACCACCCCGCGCACGCTTTTCAAGCGCTCCTAACACCTAAAAACACATATTCAGTCATGTCGTGCAAACCGTGTGTCCGAATGATGTATCGTCTCTTCGTACATCTCACGAATAATAACTACGGTGTTTCCGTGTGATTTCATATCATTCAGAAGTCGTTTGACACACATTTGACCGTAAAAATCATGTTTAGGCCATTTACGACAGGCCGAGTGTGTTTTCGGCCAGCGCGTTCACACAACACCTCTGATTGATGTTTTGTCTGGACAACAATTTCACAATTCACCTACCATTTGTTGTCGTCTTATTTCATTGCATTCTGAGGTCGTTCAGCCGGTTTCAACCACCCCATGCATGCTTTTCAAACGCGCCAAACACCTAAAAAACACATATTCAGTTGTGCCGTAGAAATGACGGGTCCTAATGACATTCCATCTCCTTGTAAACCTCAAAAATAATAACTAGGGTGTTTTTGTGTGATTTCAAGTCATTCTGATGTTGTTCTACATCCATTTGACCGTAAAAACCATGTTTTGGCCATTTACGACACGCCGAGTGCATTTTCGGCCAGCGCAGTCACATGACACCTCCGATTGATGTTCCATCTAGCTGAACATTTTACAATTCACCCACCCTTTATTGTCTTCCGATTTCATGGCATTCCGAGGTCGCTCAGCCAGTTTTGACCACCACACGCATGCTTTTCAAACACGCCTAACACCTAAAAAACACATATTCGGTCGTGAAACGTAAACCACACGTCCGAATGATGTGTCATCTCCTTGTACACATCACGAATAATAACTAGGGTGTTTTCGTGTGATTTCAGGTAATTATGATGTCATTCGGCATGCATTTGACCGTAAAACCCATGTTTTTGCCATTTACGACATGCTGAGTGTGTTTTCAGCCATCGTTGTCACACGACACATCCGATTGATGTGCTGTCTGGCCAACAATTTCACAATTTACCCACCCTTTTTTTTCGTCCAATTTCATGGCATTCTGAGGTCGTTCGGCCTGTTTCGACCACCCCACGCATGCTTTTCAAGCTCGTCGAACACCTAAAAAACACATATTCAGATGTGCCGCACAAACTGCGCATCTCAATGACGTGTCGTCTTCTCATACAGTTCAAGAATAATAACTTGGGTGTTTTCTTGTTATTTCAAGTCATTATGATGTCGTTCAGCATGCATTTGACTGTAAAATCCATGTTTTGGCCATTTACGACACACCGAGTGTGTTTTCGGCCAGCGCGGTCACACGACACCTCTTATTGATGTGCCGTCTGGCCGAAAATTTCTCAATTCACCCACCCTTTGTTGTTGTCCTATTTCATGGCATTCTGAGGTTGTTCGGCCGGTTTCGACAACCCCACGCATGCTTTTCAAGCGCATCAAACACCTAAAAAACACATATTCAGTCGTGCCGCGAAAACCGCAGGTCTAAATGGCGTGTCGTCTCCTCGTACACCTCAAGAATAATAATTAAGGTGTTTTCGTGTGATTTCAAGTCATTCTGATGTCGTTCGACATGCATTTGACCATAAAACCCATGTTTTGGCCAATTATGACACGACGAATGCATTTTCGGCCAGCGCGGTCACATGACACCTCCGATTGACGCGCCTTCTGGCCAAAAATTTCACAATTCACCCACCCTTTGTTGCTGTCCGATTTAATGGCATTCTGAGGTCGTTCGGCCAATTTCGATTACCCCACGCATGCTTTTCAAGCACGCTGAACACCTAAAAAACACATATTCAGTCATCCCGCGCAAACCACGTGTCCGAATGACGTTTCGTCTCCTCTTACATCTCATTAATAATAACTAGGGTGTTTTCATGTGATTTCATATAATTCCGATGTCATCCGGCATGCATTTGACCGTAAAACCCATGTTTAGGCCATTTACGACATGCCGAATGTATTTTCAGCCAGCGTGGTCACACGAAACTTCCGATTGACGTACCGTATGTCCGACAAATTCAAAATTCATCTACCCTTTGTTTTCGTCCGATTTGATGGCATTATGAGGTCGTTCGGCCAGTTTTGACCACCCCACGCACGCTTTTCAAGTGCGTAGAACACCTAAAAAACACATATTCAGCCGTGTCGAGCAAACCGCGCTTCCGAATGATGTTCTGCCTCCTCTTACACCTCAAGAATATTAAGTAGGGTGTTTTCATGTGATTTCAAGTCATTCTGATGTCGTTCGACATCCATTTGACCGTAAAATCCATCTCTTGGCCATTTACGACACGCCGAGTGCGTTTTCAGCCAGCGCGCACACTTGACACCTCTGATTGACATGTCCTCTGGCCGCCAATTTCACAATTCACCCACCCTTTGTTTTCGTCCGATTTCATGGCATTCCGATGTCGTTTGGCGGGTTTCGACCACCCCACGCACGCTTTTCAAGCGCACCTAATACCTAAAAAACACATATTTAGCTGTGTCGTGCAAACCATGCGTCCGAATGACGGGTCATCTTCTCTTACACCTCACGAATAATATCTAGGGTGTTTTCGTGTGATTTCAAGTCATTTGGATGTTGTTCGGCATGCATTTGACCGTAAAATCCATGTTTTGGCCATTTACGACACACCGAGTGCGTTTTAGGCTAGCGTGGTCACATGAAACATCCGATTGACATGTCATCTGACCGACAATTTCAAAATTCACCCACCCATTGTTGTCGTCCGATTTCATGACATTCTGGGGTCATTTCTTTGGTTTTGACCACCCCACGCACACTTTTTTGGCGCGCCTAGCACCTAAAAACACCTATTCAGCCGTGTCGTGCAAACTGCGCTTCTGAATGATGTGTCGTCTCCTCATAGACCTCACGAATAATAACTAGTGTGTTTTCGTGTGATTTTAAGTAATTCCTATGTTGTTCAACATGCAGTTGACCGTAAAACCCAGGTTTTGGCCATTTACGACACGCTGAGTGTGTTTTTGGCCAGCGCGGTCATAAAACACCTTCGATTGACGTGTTGTCTAGCCAAAAATTTGGCAATTCACCCACCCTTTGTTTTCGTCCGATTTCAGGGAATTTTGAGGTCGTTCGCCCAGTTTCGACCACCCCACACACACTTTTCAAGCGCTCCTAACACCTAAAAAACACATATTCAGCTGTTCTGCGCAAACTATGAGTCTGAATGATGTAACGTCTCCACGTACACCTCACGAATAATAACTAGGATGTTTTCATGAGTTTTTAATTCATTACAATGTCGTTCGGCATGCATTTGACCGTAAAACCCATGTTTAGGCCATTAACAATAGGCCGAGTGTGTTTTCGGCCAGCGCGGTCACACGACACCTCTGATAGATGTGTTGTCTGGCCAATAATTTTTTCAATTCACCCACCCTTTTTTCTCGTCCGATTTCATTTCCTTTCGAGGTCTTTCACATAGTTTCAACCACCCCACGCTTGCTTTTCAAGCACGTTGAACACCTAAAAAACACATATTCTGCCATGCCGCTCAAACTGCACGTCTAAATGACATGTCATCTCATTGTACACCTCCCGAATAATAACTAGGGTTTTTTCGTGTGATTTCAAGTCATTCTAATGACGTTCGACCTCCATTTTACTGTAAAAACCATGTTTTGGCCATTTACGACACGCCGAGTGCGTTTTCGGCCAGCGCGGCCACACGAAACCTCCGATTGACATGCCTTCGGGCAAACAATTTTATAACTCACCCACCCTTTGTTATCGTTCAATTTCATGGCATTCCGAGGTCGTTAGGCCGGTTTCGACCACCCCACACATGCTTTTCAAGCGCGTCTAACACCTAAAAAAACATATTCAGCTGTGACGCGCAAACCGCACGTCCGAATGACGTTATACCTCCTCACACACTTCCCGAATATTAACTAGGGTGTTTTCGTGTGATTTCAAGTCATTCCGAGGTCGTTCGGCATGCATTTGACCGTAAAACCCATGTTTTGGACATTTACAACACGCCGAGTGCGTTTCGGCCAGAATTGTCACATGACACCTCTGATTGATGTGTCATCTGGCCCAAAATTTCACAATTCACATACCCGTTATTTTCGTCCAATTTCATGGCATTCTGAGGTCATTCGGCTAGTTTCAACCACCCCACGCACGCTTTTCAAATGCACCGAACACCTAAAAACAGATATTTGTGGAAACAGGGCGTCCGAATGACGTGTTGTCTCCCCTTAAAACACACGAATAATAACTAGGGTGTTTTCATGTGATTTGAATTCATTCTGATGTCATTCGGCATGCATTTGACCATAAAAACCATGTTTTAGCCACTTGAGACACGTCGAGTGCGTTTTCGGCCAACGCGGTTATAAGACACCTCCGATTAATGTGTCGTCTGACTGACAATTTCTCAATTCAACCACCCTTTATTGTCATCCTTTTTTAATGGAATTCTGAGGATGTTCGTCCGGTTTCGACCACCCCACGCCCGCTTTTAAAAGGCGCCGAACACCTAAAATACACATATTCAGTCGTGTCACGCAAACAGCGCGTCCGAATGATGTCTAATCTCCTCTTGCACCTCAAGAATAATAATTATGGTGTTTTAGTATGATTTCAAGTCATTATGATGTCGTTCGTCATGAATTTGACCATAAACCCCATGTTTTGGCCATTTACGACACGCCGAGTGCGTTTTCGGCCAGTGCGGTCACACGACTCCTCCAATTGACCTGTTGTCTGGCCGACAATTTCACAATTCACCAACCCTTTGATTTCGTCCCATTTAATGACATTCTGAGGTCGTTTGACCAGTTTTGACCACCCCACGCACGCTTTTCAAGCACACTGAACACATAAAATATACATATTCAGCCGTGCCGTGAAAAATGCGCATTCGAAAGACGTGTCGCCTTCTCATACACCTCAAGAATAATTACAAGGGTTTTCTACTATGATTTTAAGTAATTCTGATGTCGTTCGTCATGCATTTGACCGTAAAACCCATGTTTAGGCCATTTACGACACGCCGAGTGCATTTTTGGCCATCACGGTCACACGACACCTCTGATTGACGTGTAGTCGGGCCGAAAATTTCACAATTCACCCACCCTTTGTTGTCGTCCGATTTCAGGGCATTCCGAGATTGTTCGAATGGTTTTGACCACCCCACGCATGCTTTTCAAGCGCGTCGAACACCTAAGAAACACATATTTAGTCGTGCCACGCAAACCGCATGTTCGAATGATGTGTCGTCTCATCGTACACCTCATGAATAATAACTAGATTGTTTTTGTGTGATTTCAAGTCATTCTGATGTCATTCAACATCCATTTGACCGTAAAACCCATGTTTTGGCCATTTACGATACACCGAGTGCGTTTTCGGCCAGCGGGCACACTTGAAAACTCCGATTGACGTACCATCAGGCTGAAAATTTTAAAATTCACCCACCCTTTGTTGTCATCCGATTTAATGGCATTCTGAGGTCGTTCGGCTGGTTTTGACCAACCCACACAGGCTTTTCAAGCATGCCTAACAACTAAAAAAAATATTCAGCTGTACCACGCAAACCATGCGTCTGAATGACATGTCGTCTCCTCTTACACCTCACAAATAATAACCATGGTGTTTTCGTGTGATTTCAAGTCATTTCGATGACGTTCGACATACATTTGAATGTAAAATCCATATTTTGGGCATTTACGACACGTCGAGTGCATTTTCGGCTAGCGTGGTCACACGAAACCTCTGATTAATGTGTCGTCTAACTGAAAATTTCACAATTCACCCACCCTTTGTTGTCGTCCGATTTCATGGCTTTTCGAGGGCGTTCAGCCGGTTTCGACCACCCCACGCAGACTTTTCTAGCGCGCCGAACACTTAAAAAACACATATTCAGCTATGCCGTGCAAACTATGCGACCGAATGATGTGTCGTCTCCTCTTACACCTCATGAATAATAACAATCTTGTTTTCGTGTGATTTCAAGTAATTATGATGTCGTTTGGCATTCATTTAACCATAAAACCCATGTTTTTTCCATTTATGACACGTCGAGTGCGTTTTCGGCAAGCGCAGACACACGACCCCACCTATTGACATTCCTTCTGGCTGATAATTTCACAATTCAACCACCCTTTATTGTCGTCCGATTTCATGGCATTCTGAGGTCATTCGGCTAGTTTCAACCACCCCACGCACACTTTTCAAGCGCTCATAACACCTCAAAAACATATATTCAGTAATGCCATGCAAACTGCAAGTCCAAATGATGTGTTGTCTCCACGTACACCTCAAATATAATAACTAGGGTGTTTCCATGTGATTTCCAGACTTTCCGATGTCGTTCGACAACCATTTGACTGGAAAACCCATGTTTATGCCATTTACGATAGACCGAGTGCGTTTTCGGCCAGTGCGGTCACACAACACCTCCGATTGATGTAATATCTGGCCAACAATATCAAAATTCACCCACCCTTTGTTGTCGTCTGATTTCATTTCATTCTGATGTCCTTCGGCTAGTTTTGACCACCCCACACACGCTTTTCAAGCTCGTCGAACACCTAAAAACCAAATATTCAGCCGTGCCGTGCAAACCGTGCATCCGAATGACATGTCGTCTCGTCGTACACCTCAAGAATAATAACTAGGGATTTTTCATATGATTTAAAGTCATTCTGATGATGTTCGGCATCCATTTGACCGTAAAACCCATGTTTTTCCATTTAAGACACGCAGAGTGCGTTTCTAGACGGCACGGTCACACAACACATCCGATTGACGTGCCTTCTGGCCGACAATTTTACAACACACCCACCCTTTGTTGTCGTCCGATTTCATGGCTTTCCGAGGTCGTTCTGCCGGTGTCGATCACCCCACACACGATTTTCAAGTGCTTCTAACACCTAAAAACACATAATTTGCCGTGACACGCAAACCGCGCATCTGAATGACGATTTGTCTACTCTTACACTTCAAGAATAGTTACTAGTGTTTTTTCTTGTGATTTCAAGTCATTCCGATATTGTTCGACATGAATTTGACCGTGAAACCCCTGTTTTGGCCATTTACGACAACCTGAGTGCGTTTTCGACCAGCTTTTTCACTCGACACCTCCGACTAACGTGCTCTCTGGCCAAACATTTCACAATTCACTCACCTTTTTTTCATCTAATTTCATGGAATTCCAAGGTCGTTCGGCCAGTTTTGACCACCCCACGAACGCTTTTCAAGCGCATCAAACACCTAAAAAACACATATCCAGCTATGTCGTGCAAACCACATGTCCGAATGACATGTCTTCTCCTCGTACACCTCACGAATAATAACTAGAGTGTTTTTTTGTGATTTCAAGTCATTATGATGTCGTTCGGCATGCATTTGACCATAAAACCCATGATTTGGCCATTTACGACACGTTGAGTGCGTTTTGGGCCAGCACGGTCACACGACACCTCCGATTGATGTGAAGTCTAGCAAATAATTTCTCAATTCACCCACACTTTGATGTCGTCCAATTTCATGTAATTCTAAGGTCGTTCGGCCGGTTTCGACCACCCCACACATGCATTTCAAGCGCGTCGAACACCTACAAAACATATATTCAGCTGTGTCGTGCAAACCATGGGTCCGAATGATGTTCCGTCTCCTCATACACATCAAGAATAATAATTAAGGTGTTTTCGGGTGATTTCAAGTCATTCTAATGTCGTTTGGCATGCATTTGACCGTAAAACCCATCTTTTGGCCATTTACGACACGCCGAATGCGTTTTTGGCCAGCGCGATCACACAAAACCTCCGATTGATGTGTTGTCTGTCCGACAATTTCACAATTCACCCACCCTTTGTTGTTGTCCGATTTAATGGCATTCCGAGGTCGTTTGCCCAGTTTCGACGACCCCACGCACGTTTTTCGACCACGACAAACACCTAAAAAACACATATTCAGTCATGCCATGCAAACCGCGCATCTGAATGATGTGTCCTCTCCTCTTACACCTCATGAATAATAACTAGGGTGTTTTCGTGAGATTTCAAGTAATTCCGATGTCGTTCGGCATCCATTTGACCGTAAAACCCATGTTTAGGCCATTTACGACATGCCGAGTGCATTTTCGGCCAGCGTGGTCACAAGACACCTCCGATTGATGTATCGTCTAGCCAAAAACTTCACAATTCATCCACCCTTGGTTTTCGTCCAATTTTATGGCATTCTGAGGTCGTTCGGCCGATTTTGACCACCCCACGCACGCTTTTCAAGTGCGCCGAACACCTAAAAAACACATATTCAGCCGTGCTGGGAAAACCGCGTGTCCGAATGATGTTACATCTCCTCATAAACCTCACGAATAATAACTAGGGTGTTTTCATGTGATTTCAATTCATTCCGATGTTGTTCGATATCCATTTGACTGTAAATTCCATCTTTTGGCCATTTACGACATGCCGAGTTCGTTTTCGGCCAGCGCGCACACTCGACACCTCTTATTGATGTGTCATCTAGAAGAAAATTTCACAATTCACCCACCCTTTGTTGTCATCCGATTTCATGGCATTTCGATGTCGTTCGACGGGTTTTGACTACCCCATGCACATTTTTCTAGCGCGCCTAACACCTAAAAAACACATATTTAGCCATCCCACACAAATCGTGAGTCTGAATGACATGTCGTGTCCTCTTACACCTCATGAATAATAACTAGGGTGTTTTCATGTGATTTAAAGTTAGTTCGATGTTGTTCGGCATGCATTTGATCATAAAATCAACATTTTGGCCATTTACTACATGCCGAGTGGGTTTTCGGCCAGCACGGTCACATGACATCTCCGATTGACGTGCCATCTGGCCAAAAATTTCACAATTCACCCACCCATTGTTGTCGTCTGATTTCATGGAATTAAGAAGTCGTTCGGCCAGTTTCAACCACCCCACACATGATTTTCAAGCACGTCGAACACCTAAAAAACACCTATTCAGCCATGCAGCAAACACTGCACTTCCAAATGACGTTTTGTCTCCTCGTACACCTCATTAATAATAACTACCATGTTTTTGTGTGATTTCAAGTAATTCTGATGCCGTTCGGCATGAATTTGACCATAAAACCCATGTTTTGGCCATTTACGACACGCCAAGTGCATTTTCGGCCAGCGCGGTCACACGACACATCCGATTGATGTGTCCTCTAGCCGACAATTTGATAATTGACCCACCTTTTTTTCGTCCAATTTAATTGCATTCCGAGGTCATTTGGCTAGTTTCAACAACCCCACGCTTGCTTTTCAAGCGCGCTGAACACCTAAAGAACACATATTCAGCCATGCCGCCCAAACCGCGTATCTGAATGATGCGTCGTCTCCTCGTACACCTCACGAATAATAACTAGGGTATTCTCATGTGTTTTCAATTTATTTCGATGTCGTTTTTCATCCACTTGACTGTAAAACCCATGTTTGGGCCATTTACGACACGCCGAGTGCATTTTCGGCCAGCGCGGTCACATGACACCTCTGATTGACGTGCCATCTGGCGAAAAATTTCAAGATTCACTCACCATTTGTTGTCATCCGATTTCATGGCATTCTGAGGTCGTTCGGCTGGTTTCGACCACCCCATGAACTTTTTTAAATGCTCTGAACACCTAAAAAACACATATTCAGCCGTACCGCACAAACCGTGCATCCGAATGACATGTCGTATCCTCGTACACCTCACAAATAATAACTATGGTGTTTTCGTGTGATTTAAAGTCATTTCAATGTCGTTCGGCAAGAATTTGACCGTAAAACACATGTTTTGGCCATTTACGACATGCCGAGTGCGTTTTCGGCATGCGCGGCCACATGACACCTCTTATTGATGTGTCGTCTAGCTGAAAATTTCACAATTCACACACCCTTTGTTTTCGTCCGATTTCATGGAATTCCAAGGTCGTTCGACTAGTTTCAACCACCCCACACACTCTTTTCAAGCGCACCTAACACCAAAAAAACACATATTCAGTTGTGCCGCGCAACCCGTGTGTCTGAATGACGTTTTGTCTCCTCCTAAACCTCATGAATAATAACTAGGGTATTTTTGTGTGATTTCAAGTCATTCTGATGTCATTCGTCATGCATTTGACTGTAAAACCCATGTGTTGGCCATTAACGACACGACAAGTGTGTTTTCGGACAACGCGGTCACACGACACCTCCGATTAACATGTCGTCTAGCTCAAAATTTCAAAATTCACCCACCCTTTGTTGTCATCTGATTTCATTGCATTCCGAGGTGGTTTGGACGCTTTTGACAACCCCACCCACGCTTTTCAAGCGTGCCTAACACCTAAAAAACACGTATTCATTAGTTCAACAAAAACCGCGTGTCTGAATGACGTTCCGCCTCCTCACACACCTCACGAATAATAACTAGTTTGTTTTTGTGTGATTTCAAGTAATTCTGATGTCGTTCGGCATCTATTTTTCCATAAAACCTGTGTTTTTTCCATTTACAACATGGTGAGTGAGTTTTCGGCCAAAGCAGTCACATGAAACCTCTGATTGACATGCCGTCTGGCCGAAAATCTCACAATTCACCCACCCTTTGTTTTTGTCCGATTTCATGGCATTACGATGTCGTTCACCCGGTTTCGACCACCCCACACATGAATTTCAAGCGCGCCGAACCCCAAAAAACACAAATTCAGCTGTGTTGCCCAAACCGTGCGTCCGAATAATGTACCATCTCCTTGTACACCTCACGAATAATAATTAAGGTGTTTTGGTGTGATTTAAATTCATTATGATGTCGATCGGCATGCATTTTATTGTAAACCCCATGTTTTGGCCATTTACGAGACGCATAATACATTTTTGGCCAGTACGGTCACATGACACCTCCGATTGACGTGTCGTCTGGCCGAAAATATCACAATCCACCCACCCTTTGTCCTAAAGTTTCAACAGAATCTGAAAGCCTTTGGTCAATTTTCCGTATGTCAGTTTTTTTATTCACTTAAAATGATGTCCTTTTGAAACAAAAGAGAGACACTTTGACTGGTTTTGGCCACACCACGCATCGTATTGAGGTAGGGTTGACTTGTACACGTCACAAATGACCAATGGATCGTTTTCCTAAAGAATCAACACAATATGAATACATTTCGTTAGTTTTCTATATGTCGGTTGTTTTTACTTTAATGTGTATCCATTTTAAACAAAAGAAATACACTTTGAGTGGTACCGGCCACATCGTGCCTCAGATTGAGGCGAGGTTGACTCTTACACATCAAAAATGATCCATGGATCCCTGCCCTAAAGTATCAACAGAATCCGAATGAGTTTGGTCAGTTTTTTGTATGTCAGTTGTTGTTTTCACTTAAAATGTTGTCCATTCCAAAGAAAAGTGAGACACTTTGGGTGGTGTTGGCCACACCGCACCTCGGTTTGAGGCAATGTTAACTTGTACACATTAAAAATGGCCCATGTATTGTTGTTTTGCAGTATCGACACAATCCCAATGCGTTTGGTCGGTTTTCCGCATGTTAGTTGTTGTTTTCACTGAAAATCTTGTCCATTTCAAATAAAAGTGAGACACTTAGAGTGATACCGGCAAAACCGTGCCTCGGATTGAGGCTTGGTTGACTCGTACATGTCACATATGACCCATGGATATTTTTTATAATGTTTCAGTAGATTTCAAATTCCTTTGGTCGGTTTTCCATATGCCTTTTGTTGTTTTCACATAAAATCTAGTCCATTTCAAATAAAAGCGAGACATTTCGATTGGTGTTAGCCACACCAGCCATCATATTGAGGTGGGTTTGACTCGTACACATCACAAATGACTCATGGATCTTTGTCCAAAAATATCAACACAATCTGAATGTGTTTGGTTGGTTTTCCATATGCCTGTTTTTTTTACTTAAAAGCCTATCCATTTTAAACAAAAGAAAGACACTTTGAGTGGTAATGACGACATCGTGCCTCGGATTGAGGCAGGGTTGACTCTTACACATCACAAATGACCCATGTATCCTTGTCCTAATGTATCAACAGAATCTGAATGAGTTTGTTTGGTTTTCTGTATGCCAGTTATTGTTTTCACATAAAATGTTGTCCATTTCAATGAAAAGAGAGACACTTTGAGTGGTGTCAGCCACACCGAGCCTCTGATTGAGGCAAGGTTGACTCTTACACGTCAAAAATGACCCATGGATCGTTTTGTTGTAGTATCAACACAATCCCAATTCGTTTGGTTGGTTTTCTGCATGTCAATAGTTGTTTTCACTTAAAATCATGTCCATTTCAAATAAAAGTGAGACACTTCGAGTGATATCGGCCACACCGTGCCTCCAATTGAGGTGGGGTTAACTAATACACGTCACATATCACCCATGGATCTGAATGATGTAGGTGAAACATGTAGGTGAGAACAAGACTATATGATTCTATATATTTCCCACCACAACTCCGTGTTCACAATCAACTCTGACAATAGATCTATTGGATTCATCATAAGTAATAAACAGATTGCTTGTAATTACAGTAGGGATAGTTTCAACTTCATCATCACCATCATCAAAATCATGTGTGGGATTTACTTCAATACTTACACGAAATTTAGGATGATGATGATATTTGACATAAAAAACTTGTTTCACCATTGATGCCAATACATATGGTTCATTGGTGGCAAGAGTGCGAGTCATGTCAATAACTCGAAATCAAAATTCATCAATAAAGGTGACTTTCCTTGTCATTGAATCAAACCATTGACATTTCATCATTGTGACACGACCATGTGAGTAATAATCCAAAATTATTATTTTCTACATGACTCCGAAATAAGTTTCATTTTCAGAACAAGGTCTATTATCTGATGAACTGGCATAACAGTCTGTTGTGGCAGTTAGCATTACACCATCATGTTATGTTCTCATGTTTCTTTCTCTTTCAGTGATAATAAATTTGTATCCATTGATCAAAAGTGATTTACAAGCATGAACCATGGTATTAGGACCATAATCCAAAGCTCTT
Organism: Viscum album; assembly: GCA_963277665.1. Classification (NCBI taxonomy): domain Eukaryota; kingdom Viridiplantae; phylum Streptophyta; class Magnoliopsida; order Santalales; family Viscaceae; genus Viscum; species Viscum album. The sequence goes on from OY728123.1 coordinate 642,955,840, forward strand.
ATTTCCTCATAAACAGAGTCTGCAGGAAAACATGATACATGAAATATAAACAAATAGTAAACATAATTAAATATTTTTTTATTTAATTATTACAGAAATATTTTTACCTTCAATTTCAACCAAGAAGAAAACACTTTTCTATGCAAAGTCTCTTTCCTTCTCAAAGATGAATAATGATGATTTCTATATATCAATTCTTTATTTTCCCTATAGATAAAAATAATAATAATTTAACAAATATTTAAAATTACAAGAGATAAGATAAGAGATACATGTAAAATTTAATTTCTTGATATACTAATCGAACAAATCACAATTGAACAACACTGTGGGATATTCCCTCTCTCGCTCTTCAAGGCTTAATGTCATCAATGTATATGATCCCGGAATTCCTCTTGTCTAAGGAAGGGATGGAAAACTGGGATCAATTTTCCCATACTATTCTTATTCATTTCTCATTGGTCTGTTTATTCTCATAGTAAGATCAGACAAATACATTGAGCAGAAATGCATACATTCTTGAGCCATGTAACCGTTCACAATAGAACCTTCGGGACAATTCATGTTGGGAACATATGATTTCAATGTGAACATGTTTATTTTAGTTGGATCCACCCAAAAGAAAGCAATGGGTCCTCCAATAAGTATTTTGGTTAGAAGTTGGACAGTCAGATGCAACATGCATGTAAAAAAATGATAGAGGGAATATTTTATCTTACTCACACAAATTAATGGTGTCTCTGCGAACAGGTTTTTCAAGAAGGATTTGGACAACCTCTTAGCACAAAGATATCTAAAAAAATAACAGAACTGAATAACTGAGACTCTAACATTATTGGACAAGATATAACGGATTGATATTGGAATCAACTCATGAAAAAGGACATGATAATCATGAGTCATCAAAGATTTCATCTTCAACTCTTTTCTATTAACCTGTTTTGATATATTGATTGAATAGACATTCGGAACTTTAATAGTCTCTAGCACTTCCAGAAATTGATTTTTTTCTGCAGGTGTCATCACATAAGAAGCACATGGTACCTGCCATTTATTTTCACTGATACAGATATGATGCAATTTTGGTCTGATCCCCTAATCTACCAAGTCACGCCGAGATTGTAAATCATCTTTTTTCTTCCCCTTGACATTTAGAAGAATCGAAAGGAATATTTCACATATATTCTTTTCAGTGTGCATTACGTATAAGCATTGACGTAACAAGTTGGTTGACCAATACGACAAGTCAAATAATATTCTCTTCTTCTTACAATTGTAACAGGTATCATTGGGAGCATTTTTCCTCTTTCTAGATTTCATTACAACCTTCACAAATGAATATCTGAAATCTTTCAATTCATTAAGAACATCAGTTCCAGACATAAACTGAGGTGGATCGTTAGTCTCCATGGTATTGTCAAATCATTGAAATTGTTTCTATATGGATGGTTTATTGGCAAGATTCATTGATGTCCCCTAAAACTAAAACTACATTGATAATTCAGTCTTCTCGGTCGAGTATTATTCATACAAACAGGACATGCAAATTTTCCTTTTCTGTTCCATCCAGACATCATTGCATAAGTAGTAAAATCATTGATCGTCCACATAAGCGCAACACGCATCTGAAATATGTCTTTCAAACATGCATCGTATATGGGCACACCCACCTCCCAAAGAAGTTTCAAATATTTTAATAAAGGTTTCATGTATACATCTATATCATTGTTCAGATCAGAAGAGCTGGATATGAGTATACTCAAGAAAGTGTAAGGCTTTTTCATACACAACCATGGGGGAAGGTTATAAATGTGTATGAAAACCAGCCATGTGTTGTACGAAGTAAGAATCTACCCAAATGGATTAAAACTGTCACATGAAAGACCTTGTCTCACATTACGCATGTCAGCTGCAAATTTAGGATATCGAGCATTGAATTTCTGCCATGAAAATCCATCTTCAGGGTGAACCAACTCTTCAATATTCTTTTTTCTCTTGGTGTCATTCCATCGCATTATTAGTGATATTTTATCAGACATGAAAAGGTTCTGTAATCTGGGGATCAATGGAAAGTCCCACATTAATTGTTGTGGCATACGAGATGGTGTTCCATAATCTTTTGGCTTCCATTGGGAGGTTCTACATTTGATATAATAATTTCTTTCAGCCGTTTCCCGCCAAAATAAGCTTCAATCATTTGGGAAAGTATGATTTTTTTTGAGATTCCATGTTCTTAAACTAACTTCCTTTCCATATAGGGGTTTGAGGGAAAATCTGCATCATTTAAAAGTATGTCCTTCAAGAAGGTAAGAATGTAATCAATTGTAGTATTTGAAATCCCATACATAGTTTTCCCCTGAAACAATCAGATTAAAAATTACAACTTTTTCATTTAACCACATTGCTGATATTCTGGAGTCTTCGCATCAGCATTCAATTTTTTCACCCTATCAACATCATCCTTTTTATTGGACACATCATGTGTATTTGTATCAAAATATTGTTGGATGGACATCCATTCCATCTCATGATGTGGAATAAATGGAAACTGATCATATATCAAACTCTCAAATTCAGTCCTATCATTTGGAGCATCATCATTTTGAGATTCGATTTTCTCTCCATTGTGATACCATATATAATAGTTTTTTTGGAAACCATATTTGGTTATATGATAGCTAAAAACTTCAGGACTCAACTAGGGTCTTCCAACACAATTAGATCATGGGCAGTGTATGTGACGACTATCTAAATCCTTGTAAATTGCAAAATTTAGAAATCTTTTCAAATTATTTTGAGAATCGGTTGAAATCCGATTAGTTTGGTACATCCAACTTCTATCCATTCTGTAAAAAAAATGCTATAAGTCATTTAAATGCAATTCAATAATATTGAAGTTAAATCAAAAAATATTTAGGTAAATGGAAATTATTTACTTTATATAAAAGCATAAATGACACATTACTCTATATGAGAATCATATTAATAAATACAACAAAATACAGTTTATATAAGAAAATAAGATACAGAATTTCTAATGCCTATATTCAAGGATTTCCTAGTAAGATATTCGATGTGGATCAAGGAATACATAATCCTTAAGGGTCTTGTTGGGAGTACATGGGTTTTATACTTTAACTTTTTCAGAGAGATCAAGATGAGGAGTAGGATGAGGATCAGGGGAGTGGCGAGGTTGTCCAAGGGGGGTGCCGGGTGTCCAGGGGGTGCCGGGTGTCCAGGGGGGTGGTGGGGCCATCTGGGGGGTCGGAGGTGTCCACGGGATTGGGGTCTATCTAGGAGGGTCGGGGTGTTCATGTGGGCGGGTTGTCCACAGGGGTGGTCAGGCTGTCCGGGGGGGTATGCGGTGTCCAGGGGGTTGTCGAGCAACCCATGGGGGTGGCGGGGCTGTCCAGGGGGTCTGCGGTGTCCAGGGGGTGGGCGGGCTGTCTAGGGGGGTGGGATGGCTATCCGAGGGGGGTGGTCAGGCTGTCCATAGGGGGTGGTCGGGCTCTCCATGGGGGGTGGAAGCGCATTCTAGTGGGGTAGGGGGTTTCAAGGGGGCAGGGGGGTTTCTAGTGGGTGGGGGCGTTCGGGGGGGATGGGGGGTGTCCGGGGTGGTGGGAGGGTGTCCATGGGTGTGGTGGGTGGGCAGTCCACGGGGGTGGCAGGGCTGTCCAGGGGGTCAAGGGTGTCCAAGGGTGGTGGTATTTCTAGGGGTGGGGGGTTTTCCAGGTGGTATGAGGTGTCCAGGGGGTGGGTAGGGTGTCTTGGGGGTGGCGGGGGTGGCAGAGTTGTCCAAGGGGGTACATGGTGTCCAGGGGGGTGGGCGTGCTGTCCCTAGGGGTGGGGGTAGTCCATGGGAGGAGGGGGTGTCCAGGGGGTGGGTGGGGCTATTTAGGGGGGGTACTATAACCAGTTCCAAATAATGAATTTCTTAATAAAAAAAATTACTGATAGCAGCTACTTTTTCCTTTTGAGTTTGTTGTAGTTTAAATTGGTTCTATATGGTTCTACAACGGTTTCTAAAAATCACAGCTAAAATTGGAATCAACATCCAACTCATGTTAGTTATATAAATTTAGAGGATGCTTCGGAGAATCATCACAGAATGTTTTTTAGTGGCGTTTTTGGTTTTAGCGATGGTTTCACATGCAAAAAAATGGAAAGGATATAGCAGTGGTTTGAACTGCCATTATATCCCAACCATTTTTTTCATGGGAAAACAACTACTAAAACAAAAAATGGTAAACAAATATTGAAAATAAATAGTGGTACTTTAAACTACTACTAATCAACCATTAGGCATATATAGAAGGGGTTTAAAACGTTGCTATATATTGCTTTAAAAAAACCCAACTACATAATTTTCTACCCTGGAAGATAAAAACAAAATTCAATACATATGTTTTAAAATTATATCCATATTCACCACACCCACCTTTGAGATCATATAATCCTAAAGGTTATCAACAAGGTTTACCAAAATGTAAAAATTAATTGACTATTCCAGGAATACACTAAATTATTTAAGCAATGAAAAAAATTTAAGTGGGAATTAGATTTCTAAGACATCCTTAGAAGACATTAATGAAGGAAGATGTGAACTCATTAAAAAATCTAATGAGATGTAAAAAATATAAAAATGGTATTAAGATATGGGATATTAGTGGTAATTCTCAAACATGGATCCAAACTTTTAAAGGATTCACTAAGTATAAATATGTTTAATGAGATTTTAGAATACAATAAAAATGGGATATGGATTTGTACAGTTCTAAATAAACCACTTAGAAAACATTTTACGTATTCTATAAACATATATTTAAAAACCACTCATTTATATCATTAAAATATAAATAGGTTTCATTATTAAAAAAATAGAACGTTGGAACCATAAAAACATAACCAAATAGTCACTCAGTGAGTCGAAACCACCTACAAAAAAATTAGGCACACATTATGAATACAATGATCTCTAAGAAGAACTTAAGAATAACTCACATGAAATTAATGACCAAAGGAACCCAATATATAATCACTATAAATCCATAAGAAAATAAAATAAATTAAAAACCAACACTACAAAATCTATAGAACAAAATAAGAGGAAGCCCCATGATCCGTGGAATCACCATATTAGTGGTAGTATGTCGAATGTTTAGTTACAAATGATATATGAAACAAAATTCAACCCTAGTAACATACATATACCTGTCATGTATTAGTTGTTGATTCAATATTAAATAGTGTGAATCATAAAATTTTCCAAAATCCCTAAAATAGGAAAAAATGACGTGATCTTGGTAGATATTGATATAAATTTAGAAATCGGAGGAAGATGGATTCTTTTTTGTATTTGTAAAGAGGTTTAAAGAGTCTAACCTAGATGGGGGAGTTTCATCTGATCTGATGGTAGAACTCAGGTTAGGGTTCACTGCGCGCCTTCTGGAAATTGGGTGAAATGATTTCTTTGTTGTTCTGCGGGTGTTTCTGGAAATCAGGCAGTGCTTCTGGAGTTGGGAAGTGCTTCTGGAGTTGCGGCTTCTCAAGGGCTTCTTAGAGTCGGGCATTTCTTCTGGAGTTGCAGCTTCTGGAATCGGGGTCTACTTCTGGAATTGGGGTGGGGGTCACCTTCCTTGTCGAATTTGGGGGAAAAGTTTCCCAAACAGTTGTTAAAAACCATTGGGAAAACTCCATCTTTCCCAACAGCTTCATAAAACCATTGGGAAAACTCATTTTTTACCCATCTTTCCCAATGGTTTTCTGAAACCATTGGGAAAACTCAATTTTACCCATATTTACCAATGGTTTCTCAAATCATTGGTAAAGAACACCTATACCAACAGTCCAAAGGAACCATTGGTATACAAGTGTTGGGAAAAACAGGATTTTTAGTAGTGTTTTCACTTTCTACCTCACTTTCTATCAAACTAGATTTTGAAATCCTTGAATCATTTGTGGTTTTCTATTTAATGATCATAACATCACAAATTTCTACAATAAATCCTAATCTATTATTGAATCAGATGTAGTATTTTCTAATCATGGAGTATACAAGGAAAATTTTTTCATCTGCATTGTCTCGACACTTCCCGTGATTTCCTTCTTTATTTCTGATGAAGCAATTACATGAAAAAACATGAAATTATTTCAAAGAGGGCTTCCTTCTATGCTATAATTCATATTGTGTCTTTATCTCACCCATATAAATCCCTGTTCAATTTTGAATATACACTACATCTAGGAAATCCTATTTACTGTAATGTCATGGAATACCACTCTCAATCCGCATAGTTCATGCCATGTTGTTCACCTGTCGATTCATGCGTTCAAAAACTCCATTTTGTTGTGGATTTATCACAGAAGATACCTCATGTTGTATCCCATGTTTCTCTAGGTAGTTTTCAAATTCAATGGGTGTGTATTCCCTTCCATTTTTAGATTTCAGCACATTGATTTTTCATCCAGTATCATTCTCAGTGGTTCAACAAGATGTTTACATGCAGTCATGAACTTCTCGTTTTCTATGTATAACCATTACACATTCCATTATATTTTAACAATCTATTAAAATTACTAAGTACCTTTCATAATGAGTTACGACAACATTTATCTGGCCACATACATCTGTTTGAATGAGATCAAGAATATGAGATGCCCATTTCATTATTGGCCAATATGAACAGCAGACCATCTTCCCAAAAATCCAAGAATCATAAGACTTTTCACGTTCACACTTCTAGTTGGGAATTTCCATGAAAATATTTAGTTTTTATATTTTCTTCATGTATTGTTGATTGATGTTCCCCAACATCTGATGCCACGGGTTATTTTCTTCTTCAACTATCATGTGAAATTTTTTTTCTTTACTATTAGCTTGATACAGGTTTCCTTCTGTTATATATCCTTTCATAAGTGAATTTCTTGTATTTCCCTTTATAGTGCATCCTTTTATGATTTAATGTGACTATAATTTCTTTTTCATAGAGATGGGTCACACTTTGAATATTATTACACAGATTATCCACATAAAGAACTTCAGTTTTCTTCAGCTCTCTATTAACTAGCTCAGTACTTCCATAACCTTTTATATTCAAAGATCCATCATTACTGAATCACATTGGTTAATTAACCTTTTTCATGACATTAGTTAATAAATATTCATTACCCATAATGTGGGATGAATATCCAATATTAAGAATCCAGGTGATATTATTCTTTTTATCCATGAGGTCTACTTTGGAAAGATTTGATTTTTATGTTTTCCACCTTTTCTTCCATGATTTATTAAGTTGAGTGTAATAAATAACTGGCCTTGAAACTATCTCTTCCATGTACATGGGTTCTTCATTCTAAAGCTCTTCTTCCGGAGGGGAAAACCAATTTTCAAGAGAAACACAGTCTTGTTGATGAACATTTACTTTTCTCTAACTTCGATATGAGGTATCTATTTTACTCCTCTTCCAGCAATAAATAACTTTATGTCCAAAGTTAGAACAATGATAAAAATATCCATAGTAAATTTTTTCTTATAAAATAATTAGGATATAAATTGTTTCTCCTTTTTTGACCTCTAATCTCTCCTCCATTCAAATATATCCTTGCGTATTTGTAATAAGACATGGTATGGCCATGATATCCACAGAACTAACAGATCATGAGAGTAAATTTCTTATTATTTCTATTTATCCACATTCTATTATTTGTGGGATAGTATATTGACTGCCTCTTATTCCTAGAGTCTCGAGGATTGTATTCTGTTCTTCTTCTAGATTGAAATAGGGGTTTAATTTTTAGCACTTCAGGTGATTTTTTCACATCACCCACTTTCAGCATGCCTTTATTTGGGCCACATTTATTTGCAACATTTGATGATTCAACCTCACAACAGATTCCACTATTTCCCATGTATACATGTATTGGATAATTCAAAAAAAAATCATCTCTATTAGAACAATATTTTTCTCTCTCCAACAGTTAAACATCTGATATCCTATCAAACTGAATTTTCTTCCTCAATTATTTTGATATTGATCAACTCTAAATTATACTCCTATGAGTAAGAACATCCTCTTCAAGACCCTCAATAGTCTTGGACTTTTCTTCGAATATGGTGGTGTTGTTATTGATGACCATTTCAGGCTCTTCAATTCTCTTCTTCAAATCCACTACATCATCAGTGATTTCAATAATTTTATACTACACATTCAAAAATTATTCCCATTGATCAATTTCTGATTTGAGCTGATTAACATAGTCATATGATTCTTCTACAATTAATGTCAACTTATTGCAACTCTTACATTTGATATTAATATTACTAATGGAATATTTAAGTTTTAAGTTTGGATTTTCATTAGTTGTAAACTAATTGTCTCCACAATTATCTTTTGATGGTTTTGATTTTTCATTAGTGGCCATCAATAAATCATTGTTTCCAGCATTGTATTCCAGATCTTCTTCTTCACAAAACACAATATCATCATCTTATTCTTTATAGATAAATCTCTTCTTCAGAAGATCCTTTCTAGATTTGATGTATCACTTTTTGAAAAACCTTTTTGGAGGTGTCTCAATGTTTTCGTCTTCACAACCATCATCATTGATCTTTCATAATCACTGAGAGGCAATGTGCCCAACTTTTCAACAACAAAATCAATAAAAAGGGAAACTTCCATTTGAATTTTACTTTTCCCTTTTGGAATATATTGGAAATGAGAGTAAAACATTATTTTTCCTTATCATCTTCACCATGATTATCTTTTGAAATTATCATTTTCTCTGGGTCCATGAATTCCATTTCCTTTCTCACTCGAGTTTTAGCATATTATGGTTTGACTCTCATTTCATATGCCGTAAGGCTGCTTCGCAGATCATCCAGAGAGAGTTTTGAAGGATCTATTTTCTCAAGGGATGAAACATTTGAATTGTATAGGAGAGGATGTAATCTTAATATATTTTTTACAATATCAATGTCTTTGATTTCTTCTCATTGACCCCGAATTTCTCTATCCACCTCAGTAATTATATTGAAGAAGGAGTCTACATTCTCCTGAGGATTCATCTTCATATCATCAAACCTATTGTGTAGGACTTCTAGTTTCACCCCCTTCACTTTTATATCTCCCTCATAAATATTTTCACGATTATCCCACATGGATTATTTTAAGGTGTAACTCATCACCATTAGATAGATCTGATCTTAAAGGGTTGCGGTGAGTGCATTATGTGATTTAGCATCTGCATCAGGTATCTTCATCATTGTGTCAGTGATAGAAAAGCTTTTTGGATCTGTGAATTGTATTCCTTACATAGTACAAAATAGGAATTCCATTCTAAGAGATCTTAGATGAGATCTCATTCTGTTCTTCCAGATCTAAAAATAAATTCAATCGAAGAGGGGGACTTCCCTGACATTGGCTGAGTTCTCCACAACGGTATAGGACAGATCTAACACCAATGAACCTCCCTTTGATACCACTTGAAGGAACCTAGAACACCATGAGATGGGTGGAATGAATCAGGGTGTCAATTTTTTCTTTTTAATGTTGTGGATCTTATTCCCACATTGGTAGGAACTTATTAAATCTGTCAATGAAATGAAAGTAGGGAGATGGAACCTCACTTTTACATGGTTTAATGTAAAGGGTTACGTCCAAGGAGCATACGCCGATAGCGTATCGGTTGTACCAAAATCCATTAATCTTCACAAGAATATGGATTAAAAGATTCAGTCACAGACACTATGCTCTAGGAACACAACCTTTACAAAGTTTCATGGAACAATCACTGCATCCCTCAGATCACATCCATCAACTCCCCCAAGATAATTGCATTTACAGAAGTCAATCTCAGTTTATCAACTTGAAAGTAACTTAAAAAGATTTGCATTGAAGTCTTTGTCTCTATTAAGCATGAGAAACTTCTTGCATTGAAGTCCTGAATTGATGTACATGAAAGCATTGAACCATTAAACCAGATAATCAGATGCCTATTAGAAGAATAACACCACACTCACACGGAATACCCCAAAATGCACACAAGATTTGGGAATTGTCACAAAAAATGACATTCGCGCGACACCTATGTTCCACGAAACCCATATATATTGTGCAACTGCACTGAAGGGTTCACTTGGTCTTTTCAGACTAATGGAAAACCTTGAGCGCAATATTTACTCTCATCAAATCATTCGCATGAAAATCTTTCACACGGTTGAGCTTCTGGATTTTCGATGGAAAATTATTATGTCTTTCATGTAGGTAGATGCATATTTATTGGCTCTTGATGACCCTGTGCACAATATCATGATGTGTTTTTTTTCGGTGTGCACAATATTCTTCATGTGCATGCTAAACCCCTTTTGATTTCGCATAGGGTGCACAAACCCTTTCGTGCATCATCACCTTCCACGCACTCCATGAATTTTCTATTTTAGTACGTTCTAAACTAGAAACATGTCTTGCGAGAAGGTTCCAAAAAAAACCTTCAATATTGCGCTCAAAAACCAATATTTCACATTCACATCAAATCTTTAGTTCAATTTTTTTTTCAAAAAATAAATTTCTCCATTTTCTGATTTTTAGCCCGAAAAATATGGAAAGCACTGAAGAACTGTTCCTCTATCAATACTACTTTTGGATCAAATTGTAATACCAATTTCCATGCAATCAAACTAATCATCCGTGAAAGGTATAACAATAAGAAACACAAACCATAATCAACGCAAAGTAGATTGATAACAAACACAAACCAAACTCTTTTTCCAGCTAAGAACATCCTTGTTTCTAATAGTTACAACCATATTTATAATTTTTTTGATGATATAAATAAAATATATCTTTATTATATATATTTTTATAACCATCCATAAACGGTTGAGATAGATAAATGAATTACACTATTCATGGAGATGGTAGTCTATACGTACACATGAATTCCATTTTATTGTTCTAAAAAATGAAGGAAGCAAAGAAAAACAATATTTTATCAGTATTTGATAATAATTATATCATAAATATAATATATATTTACTAAATTCATCCTTATAAACATTCATGTATGGAAGTGATGGAAACTTAATCATAATGATACATGGAGGTAGTAGGCCACACGTATGCACAAGCAATAATTTCATTTCGTATTTGATAGAAAAGAGGAAGATACATGTTTTTTAAAAATCATAATAATATTTAAGTGAGCTTATTATACTATATTCATCATTTAATGTTGGATTCAATTGGTTTAGATATTTTTTATGAAGAAATAAAATTGAAAGTACTATGTTTTCAGTTATACCACATAATTGAAGATCCTGTTTGGGATTACACCTAAATACTTGAAGGAGAGATATTATGATAAACCAGTACCTCTACGATATGGAATTGAATATTAGGAAAATATTTGTTGAGTTATTTTCTGATATAATGGGATCTAAATTTTTGATTAACATGGATAGAAGATTCCCTTTAATAAGTGAGGGAGAGGACACACTTAGAATTACTTAAATGATTTAAATATTATTAATGAATTATTAAATTATATTTATTCATAATAATCATGTATTTTAGGGTAGGATATTATATGGTCTAAATATCTCCATAAAATTATAATTAGACATGTTGATGATGAAATATTACCCTTATCTCTTTGTATAAACCCTCGTAAACTAGTTTGAACCGTAACTGTGGTAAGTTATTTTACTATTCATTATGACCAAAATTTTAATTAGTCTCTCTAAAAAATATATAAATGATAATTCCAAATATGGAATAAAATTTATCAAATTCATTTTTTGTTTTTTTCATATATTAATTTTAAAATAAGTGTTTAAAATGCAATGAAAGACTATTTTAAGACAAATTCATCATTAATCATAAAATTGTATTTAGTTTCTATCCTTTCTTTGTAAAAAACTCAAATGAATATTAATTTATTTTATTAAATATATAATATATAAATTTCATTAAAATAATTAATTAAAAATAAATTTTTTAATTTATTACTTCAAGAAAACATCGCGCATAATATTTTTTAAATAACTCTTTTGTACCTTCAATTTTTTTATCTTTATTCATCACTAGTAGTTAAATAATGCATGAATGATTGTTAATATATATATATATATATATATATATATTATCAAAATATTTCACTTAAAAATAATCCAATACTGATTAATAATCCCATTTAGATAAAAATATACATATATAGAAAAATACATTACTTCAAATCAAATTATTTTAATCATTAAATGATTTTATTAATTAATTTAATGATTATTACTTAGTAAATAATCAAAATTTCAAATTTTAGGATAATATTAATATATATATATATATATATTTCATAATTTGGTTCATCATATTTATACTTTCTAATCTAATGACTTAGTTATAAAGGTATATTATAAAACATGATCATTTAGACCAGGGATGTATATAAAGAATCCTATAAAATACTCCAAGTTTATTTCAATTGAAATAAATATATAATGTTCGGTTATAACATTATATCACCCTAAAATGTATTTCTCAATTGATATTCTTTCCTGATAATGAATGAAAATGAGGATATTTCTACCACACCCTCAGTTTCCCATATAGGTTCCTTGACTTTATAAATTTTCCAGAGAACCTTCAAAAGGTTAGTAGTATATATCTATATTATTTTATATCTATAATCCAATATATCACTTTTTTTATATTTAAGATCACGGTACAATGGTAAAACCTCATATTTCATTACATGTTAAGGATCAGGTATATACTACCTCATGAGAAATATGGGGAACAAATCATGAACTTGATATAGGATTGATTGAAGAACTCGGTAATAATTGCTATATCCACGTGATCATGAAAATAAGAGAAACAAAATTATGTAGGTCTTAGAATTCACTTCATTCTAAATCTAATAACCTTCTCATATAGAGAAATTTACAAGAATATATTCTAACCAAATTCAAATTCTAAATATCATTAGTGATTATTATAATAAATCATTTGGTAGGTCTAAGATTCCATGACATACTACTAAATGGATCTAAACTTCTATACAATTTAAATAACTACCTATGGCCTCAATATATATTATTATCCAAATTTATCCCATCATTTTCGAGTTCAATTCTTTCTTTAATAGAGATTTTCCTAAGGTTCAATCTATGTTCATTTTAAAATATATTATTGTAAAAAAATTGACTAGTGAAAGGTTTTAATCCTAAATTCCATTAAAATATAGAGAACATGATCTCAAAATATTATCCATGGTGTTAATGGTACACTTATATATACCATCTATCTAAGGAGAATATGTTATATTGAAACAGAAATATATATCCAATGTTTATAGAATACATCTCCATGCCTTTATGTTAAAAATTAAATCTTAATCAAATACAAAAGAATGTGGTTCTCAATGAAGGTTACCACATACTTGATATATTTCCTAGAAATATAATCAACGCATAAGTTTATTTGGATAGAAATTAAGTGTGTGTCCTTTGTAAGGTGATCACATAGAACCCTAATATCATTATAGCCTTCAGATTGTTTGGTGTGTGTGACAATGAAATCCATATTGATGCATGCCAATTTCTATTTTGGTATGGGTAATTATTGTAACAAACCTTTAGGTTTTAGTCTCTAATCATTAAATTGTTTTCATACAAAGAAATATAATATATATTCTATAACCTCTCACTTCATTTTGTTCCACCAGAATCACTATTTCATATATTTATACATCTTCATACTTCTAGGATAAATAATTAATGATGATATTTAATATTTTTCAAATATCCCCTTCCTCAATTCTGGTATTGATGGGACCTATACACCAATCTTAAACCCTATATTTCCATCACAATCATTGTTGAACTCTTGATAACTTTTCACCTTTTATTCTAGTTCTACATCTTCCTTATACACCCCTTTAATCTTCCCTAAGATATACAGTTGAACACTCATTTGAAAATGACAATATTTCTCCCTTTAATTAAATATTTGAATCTAAATAATATGAAAATAAACAAATATTATATATTTTATGATTCTTAACACAGATATGATAGCACGATCAATTTGACTCACTACATCAACCACCTTAATCTAATTCCTAGAGTGTTAATGTATTGAGCGGTCATAATATTTAATAAATTCCAACTATATTATTCGGTACATTATCAATTATATCTAGATGAATAAAAATTATAAAATTTTATTATTAGTATTAGTATCTCTCATTTCCCTAGAAATATAATTCCATTTTACCTTTAATGGCATGATTACCACTACTAACTCCAAATCACGAGTCCTATAATTTTTCTCAAACACCCTCATTTAGAATGAGGAATAAGCTATCACTAAATCATTATGCATTAGTATTTATCCCAATTCTTTCTTAAATGCATCAATTCTAATAAAAACCCCCTCCATTAGAGGGTAGTGTAATAATAGGTGTGATGACCGACATTCTTTTTAGATACTTGATATTTTCTATACATTAATCTATCGAAATGATCTTGGTTCTCTTCCATGCTTAAATGGTGAGTAGATTATATATCCTTTATTTTTTTAAAGGTTCAATAATATATATAAAATCAATAAAATATTTGTATCTCGGTTACCATAGTTGTTCAGTTTCATTTTATAAAAACATACCTGTTTGAAGGATCCAAAAAATACCCTCACATGAGATCATATGACCAACGAATGAAACATTAAGAATCCAAATTTCATACAAGATAATATTTTCATGTATCTTCCCCTTATTTAAATTATTCTATACAATTTTAAAGGTATCATTATGAAATTTTCCAAAAACTTCTACCCATAAATTATCAAGGTATTTTATAAAGAATCTATTCATTAATTCCACGATGACTATGGGGAATTAATAAGACCAAATGAAAACAATATAACTTAATAGAATACATACCTCATATAGAAGGTGGTTTGGGTATGTATTCACTATTGATTCACAATTCATAGTATCCATGAAAGAACATCAATCATTGAGAAGTATTGATATACACAAAAATGATCAAAGAAATCATACATATATGTTAATGGATATTTATTCTTGATTTTTATATTATTAAGTATTCGACAATCACTGAAATGGCACATTGATCCATCACTCAACTTAATAAAAAATAACATGTTCTCCCAATAGTGATGCACATGGGTTTAGGATTACCTTATCATGATTCTTATGGAGTTGCTGTATAAATTACATCAACTAAATCATGTGCATTCTTTATAGACTCTTTGAAATTGGTGCAGCCCTATCCATGATTTATATTGAAAACTCAACATCATAAATAAAGTTAAAACTAGGACGGTATTCCCAAAATACATCATGATATTCCTTAAAAATAAAAATATCCTCAATTTTGAGTTTCTCCATTGCTATTTTAGATAACTATCCCTCCTGAATCGATAGTAGGACCCATTTAATGGTAGTAACATCCTTTTAGTTCATATTCATCCTCATATAGAAAGAAAATCATAGGTATATATAGATTACCATATTTGACATTAATTACTTGGTATTTTCTATTGTATTTATGTAATGAAAATCATTCGATAAACAAAATAACATCAAATTCATC
This sequence comes from Viscum album, assembly GCA_963277665.1. Lineage (NCBI taxonomy): Eukaryota > Viridiplantae > Streptophyta > Magnoliopsida > Santalales > Viscaceae > Viscum > Viscum album. The sequence continues at coordinate 642,971,456 of OY728123.1, forward strand.
TAGAGTAATATTAATGAGATTTTCTGGAAGTGTATTTACAGAAATATCTAACAGAGAGGAACAATGGAGTAATGAAGAGATAATCATACCATTATATGTGTTCTATACTAATCCCACATCTAATCATTTAGTGTGTAATGTAAAACACCTTTAAAATTAATTAGATATAAAATATTTGATAGATCCAAAATCATATTATAATTAGTTGTTCTATAGTGGATTATAAGTGTCTATTTCACCACTTAATTCTCATAACCCATATCGACAATAAAGATCACATGAGTTGTACATTTTCTTATGATCTTAAGGGTTTTTTAGAGTTAATAATTTTCATTAATTCAAGGATTTAGGAACGTTTTATAAATAAATTTATGCCCATTTAATTTGAAAACATGATTGTGGGTGGTGAATTTTGTATGTATTTCTCTCCATATGAATTATTAGATAACTTTATTCCCATCACATTGGTATTCGATCTCCTAATGCCATTCCTTTCCACATTTAATGTATTTACTAGTCCCGTTAAAAAATTTCCTCCATGTTTCATTCCATACTTCTAGAATAACAGAAGACTCATCATTTTACCTCCAAAATTGTAATTATTATAATTTCATTTGAATTCAATCATTCTTTACATATAAAAATTATAAGATTAATGGGAGACTCTTAACTCTATATAGAACATGAGACTATAACAATGATTTATTAATAACTATTGGACTCTCTCTTGTATAAATCCGTTTGGAGACTATGTATTAATCTACAAAATAATTGATCAATCAAATATATAGGTTGGATAATAATACCAAATGCGTACCTCAAATGATCAAAAAAATTCCCCATAGGTACAAATAGATTCATCATCATTATTTTTTATCTGAAAAATAATGTCCCTTTTTTCATATGAGGAATAAAGGTAATGTATATTTTAAAAAATGACCATCTAAACTTATTCCACTTAATAAAATCATTATTTTCAGGTTGACTATAGTTCTTGATAAGATTAAACCATTTATTTTTATACTCTTCCAAATGATAAACAAATCAAATAATTTTTCCATGTATTGATCACTAAAGAATAGAAACTGTATTTATAGTGATAATAATTAATCTATCAGTAACTAGTGGTCAAAAATACCTTCTAAATGAACTTGAATATTTCTTAATGAAGCAATCAAAATAATTTTGTTCCCTGTATTTCTTATTTGGGATCTCATCGTGATTATTGGATTGAGAAATTTGTGTAAGAAAAGGAATAATATTTTTAATCCTAGATCCTATAAGTGTTCATTCCTTTAGTGGATAATAATTTCATTGTTCATCATATTTAGTGAAAAATGGTTCATTTATCTTTCATCCATTATGTAAAACTATAAAAATATAATCTGAAAAACAGTAATCATAGCGAGAAACCACAAAATCATTAAAACCATTATAGGATTTCAAAATCATGAAAATTTATTTCCGATTGATAATAACATAGGATTAACCAAGGTTATCCTTGGTCAACATATATTCAAATACTTTATAATGTTTTATTAGAAATAATTTGAATGAACCCAATCATATACCCAAGAGTGTTTAGCCAGGTGTATTGTCCTATGTGCACTCATAATTCACCTATCGCGAACCAAATATGGTTGCCCCTAAAACATGTGCCAAAACTAGCCCATGACAAGGCCCGAAGGGCTTTTCCATTCCCCACATTCTATAATAAGTTCCTGGGTATCATAAAATTATAATTGAGAATGATTTACCAGAGTTTATAAGCATAAAACAACAAATTAATCAAATAAAATGAATCTAAATTTTTCAAACCAAACAAATATTTAAAAAAATTAAAAACTGAATTACATAGTTTAAAAACAATCACCAAGACTATAAAAAGGTACATAACCAAAAGGAAACATCCCACTAACCCTCATGGAAAGGGGAACCACCCTAAAGCCATCTCTAAAAGAATTCCCCACCAAGAACCTACAAGAAACCCAAACCACTGGCACTAAATACTATACCCAACCATTGAAAAAAATATAACCAATATACTTACACCCAAGGGTGTAAGTAGGGTGTGATCCAATGCCTAGTGGGATACCACCACTATGATATTCCATGTAATAAACTTTCAAAGAAGAAATTCTTGTACGTTTTCATAAACAAGAAATGGTTGTTACAATTTCTAAAAGATGCAATTTAAAAATAAAAATAGTTTTTAAGTGGGATATAATTATGAATCAACCATTTTAAAAATAATTTCAACACTACTGAATTTTCCTGCCAAAAATACCATACACCTAGGGTAAGAACAATGTTACTAATGGGCACAAGCAATAGAAAATAACACCTAGGCATTATCACATTGTGGGTCCATGGTACCTCTTATCTCGGAGAGAGTAACCATCAAATTATACATTCTCGTGCATGAGCCACTTTTAGAGAACATACCCATATCCTAGTGGTCCCCTATAATCATCATCACAATTTATATAGTGTTTTAAGAGCCAATTATTCTATGTGTAACTAAGTACAAACCCCACGGATTCACTAGCATACTAGTACACGTCCATGCACCTAGATACATGGGTTTCCCCATGTGCTCAAAAAAGTTTAAAAAGTTATTAAGTATACATTGAACATGAAAATATCATTTCCACATCAAAATTTCACCCAAAATCCCATATATACATTGCACATGTCACAAAATCCACTTTTTTATTCAAATACATTTCGAAATCATACTCACACCAAAATAGCCCACAACACTTTTCACATTTATTTAAAACATCCAAAAATCCTTTAAAAAATTCTATAAATCCATTATAAGAAATTATAACTCACATAATAGACCACTCAAATATCATATAATACATCTTTCATCAACAAAATTCATTTTTTCCAACACACTCACACAAAACAGACCACAACCATGTTTTACAGCTCTCTTTCCATTTGCTAAAACATTTATGCACATTATAAAATATTATAAAAAATATATTTGACATCTTAAATAACAACCTTAAATTTTAAAAACCCATTTTATGTGATCACACCCACCAAAAAGTACATATAAACTGATTTTCTACTTTATTTAACCAAACAAAACATTCACAATTTACATAAAATAAACCCAAGGGGTGTAACTATGATTCGCACACAAAAACCATTTCAAATCCATCATTCAATTAAAAAATCACACCAATACCAATCCATTACATAATTTTCATCCCTAAAGACATTTATTAAACTACCCCCAAGCCTAATAAAAATACATCAATTAACCCCACAAAAGACACTCATGAAAAACACATGTTTTCGTAAATCAATTCCAAGAAGTACAACATTGTTTTACAACTTGAACCCATTCGAAAACAACATTTCAAGGCCCACATGTCACAAAGGCATTATCAAATCAGTATTTTAATCCCCTATAATCACCAATAAGTCAATTTCATGTGTCATAAAATACACCCAAACATTACCCCATGAGTCACCTATGACAAGAACCCAATTTCAAGCCATAATGAAACTATAAAATTAAACGCTTAAGGAAATCCATCAAAAATGGGTTTTTCACCAAAATAATAATATGAGGAATATTAAAACAAGTAAATCATGAATGATAAACTATAAAAAAATTCTTACACATGGAACCACCTACCTTTTGAGTCAAAACCCTTGAGTCTTGGGGCGAAACCTGAACTGCACCTCCACCGTAGCACAAGGAAGTGAAAACGAAACCTAAACCATATGATGTCACAAAAAAGACCCAAAATAAGACCCTAGGTATCAACCCTAACTTCTAGAAACTCTATAAATTCATTAAAGAGGGAGGAAACCCAACGGAGAAGGATGGAAATGAATGGAAAAACATATACAAATAAATCAGGAAAAAATAACCAAAATACACCATTTTAAGAATTTGAAAACAACCATAATAGAAAGTGAGGTTATAATAAGGCTTGGGAGGTCATGTAGGAACTGTAATGGGATAAAAAGAGTAAAAATAGAAGGATTTCTGAAAGGATCAACTTACATCTTCAAATCTGTGAGATTTGTGAAATCCAAATAACTTTCGCCTAACTTCATGATTCAATTGTGATCCAAATTGGGGGAGGAGGGAAGGGGGAGCTCCTTGGGTAAGTGGGTTCAGTTGAGAGTTGGAATAAAAAAATGAATGATATATTAAAGAATTAAAATATTTATTTAAATTAGGAAATGGGATTTCGGGATTTCCCAACACCTTAATAAAAACCCAAATCCATCATTATTATGGATTAATATGAGGTCCAAATGGATATGGTGGTTTTAATATACCAGGGTATTACAATTGGAATGTGGAATGTGTGTAAAATTTTGAAACATGAAGGTGTTATAAAATAAAAAAAATTAATTTTTTAAATATTGAAATGAGCTCACGATTTGGACCAAATGTTGAAAACCTACCATTTCCACCAAAATGCATAGAAAACCCCCAAAATAAAGTAAGGATGGAATTTAAATGAAAAATTACTTTCAAAGATTTCATGGATGTGCCCACTCTCCTTGCCATAAAATATTCTGACCCTAGAAAGCCACAACAAGGCCAAAAGCAAAAACCAAACCCAACTGATCAACTCGAAATGTACTCTTTCCCCAAGTTCGGTCCACCCCAAAAGGCCAAAACACCTCTATTGATAAATTAAAGAAGAATACTCTCACAAACAAAAACATATATTAATTTCCTGAAATGATCAAGAACATTCATACTTTATCCCCAAAAGGAAACTCCTTAAACACTATATGAACAAGACTCAAGTAATCTACCCAGACGAACAACTACAATGAACACGGTTACCCTTACTTTTCTTTAACTAAACCATTGGCCACTCTCCAATCCCATAATTTACCCCAGGAAGATGGTAGTAGTCAGATAGCTCCGAACGAGACTACCTCCCGCCAGGCCAAGACCAAGGACCCATCTTAGTTACTAGTATGGGGAGACAGAAATGGGCTCCCCACCATAAGTGAAAAATTAAATTTTCTCAAGACAGATTTAGGACACTAATAGGGGGAGTCCTAAACGGAATCCCCGGTTTAAGGGGTAGAAATCCATCAAATTTTTTGAAAAAGAACTAATATAATACTCATAGTGGGTCTCCCCCCATAAGAACCAACCATCTTAACTGACCAGCATGGGCCAGAATAGAAAGACCCAAAAATATAAAGAGTTGGGACGACCGCATGGTTAGTCCACATGTTTTGGGAAACTATGCACTATCTATGGGAATCCTTCTATCTACAAGGTTTTCTAGGGTATGGTCACTACTATCCATGAACAAACCATGCACTCAACCTATCTATCCAAACATCAAATCTTTCTCCAAATACGCTGTTGAATCCATAGGCGGAAAGTATGAACTTAGGCAACAACATGGAAACAAGGTCCTCCCACCTCTACCACTAAATGAAAACAATTCGAACAAGATGTTGACACCAGATGTTTAAACTCTTCCTATCATTCATACTAAGGATATGAATTTTTACAAGGGTTTGAATGACCCAAGGATTTCCCCTAACTACGTGCCAACTTCTCTCCAGGACCTATGGATGGAGCACAAATGATTGAAGCATCTTCGGCCACATAGTTAGGCTTTGGAAACTACCTAAATAGAAATTATTCTTCCGATGATACACACAACTACCCAGCAATACCCAGTAATATTACCAAGACATAACACATCCCAAACTCACTTTACACTATCCAAACATTTCACTGAAACAATCTCTTAGAAGATGCACACACATCACACCTTGTTTCTTCGGGTGAGAAACAACATAAGGAAATGACCCATATAAACACCTTCCTCTGACACCGAGGATTTCAATGTTTTTACTAGGGATACATACTCCCAAAATAGCAGATACCCTCATAGGATTGTATAAACATCACCGTTACAGTCAAAAGAGCTCATGACATCACAAGGAATCACTGAACATGACCATTGCGTCTGATATAAACAATACATGGAACATGACCTTATGCCAAGTCCCTAACAACACACATGTCTAGAAAGTGTACACAATATCCTATAATGGACAAATTCTCAAAAATGGTGGTTTAAAATGAACCCAACTTCAAGAAAACTATAAATAACCTAGAGTCTCTCTTAGACACCATCGATGCACTCATCAACGCTAACAACCCCGGACCACTTCCACTTTCAATGAATCAGGAAACTTAAGAAAATAAGGACTCTTTAGACCATCTCGAAGCACTCTCACACCACAACAAGATAAAAAAATAATAGAAATGAATGGGAGTAGACTCAATCAACAAATATCAACAAAATATTCCTTATATTAATCAACTATATGATTTTATAACTACAAAACAATTTGGGTTTCCCATCAGTTGTGCATAAACCCTTAATGGGGGCGTACCTTATCCAATGAGAGGAACCAAGGACCCAACCAAGATGGTCCATTTGTGAAAACATTCAACAATCCAGATCCAAACACATGAATGGAACCATGTAATGGTGCCCTAAAACTTATCTCATAAGATATGACTAACCGATCCTTCTACCCAGCTTACCGACCAAACAAAACCCAAAACACGGTTTGAGACGGCGGGGTTCTTGGACTCCAAAAATCCCACAACATCTTACTTTTCCAAAAAAACCTAATATACACCATCTATAAAAATTAATCAAGGCATTAATTTTTTCTTTAAAAACATTTCATTGAAAATAAACGGTTCAGCAGTTAGTGTATCCACCAATGGTACCCCATAGACCTCAGACATGCATGTTTGTGTGCCACAATACGTAGCCTCCTCATATCTTCCCCATAACACATCCAGTCAGGCAATCAACTATCCATAATCCCATATAATCCCATGCTTGTTGTCACTCATGGAAATACCAATGGTTAAAAAAATTATTTCCACTTTTCGAAACCAAAACAGTAATCCAACGCATCCTTTTTTCTCAAAAAAGCTAACCACAAGATCAAAATCATAATTCACATTATTAAATAATTTTCAGAAAGAAAGAAACATTTAGATAAGAACATACTTTCAAGTTATTCAAATCCATTTCAAAACCTATCATACCATTTTAACACCATTTGATTATTTAGAAAACATTATTGGAAACACCTTTTCAAAACCTACATCAATATAGTTCCTCCTTCTAAAAGCGATGTAAGCAAACTATCTTCCATTTCAAAACAATTCTGAAAATTCAGTTCCCTGAATTCATAAATCAAACCATTACCTATTTATTTGAAAATTATTTCATGCAAAAATTACAATACATAAAACAATGTCACTTTGAAACCAAAGTTCCAAGATTTGAAAACTAAAAAACATAGGACAATGAGAGAGGACACTTGTTTTAGTGGGTGACTTGGACAAATTGTTGGCAGCTAAATTCCTATCACTTAAAAATCACAGTGAGTGTTCTAGGGAATACCCCTAGCTCTACATGGTTTTCAAGGCCATGTGATCTCACTCAGATTATTAACCCATCTCTCTTTTCATTTCCAATAATCATCATCAATCAAATAAAACCAAAGGACTTAGATAAATCTTGACATTCCCTAGAAACATGAATCATTTTATTAGGTTTAATGATCAAGAACACTACCCATAACTGGAACACCATGTCCCGACAATCGTAACTCTATAATATCCCAACTATTACCCAAATAACATGAACCAAAGAGTTAACCTCAACCTCATTTGATACCATTATATTACAAACCAAATCATGTCTCCAGAGAAACTGGTGCAAAACCTGGCCTATTATAATTCCATAAGGGAGTTCCCAATCCCCACAAGCTGGAACAAGTTCCCGAGTATCGTAAAATGAGAATTGGGAATGATTTACCTCAGTTTATATAGTTAAAACAACAAATGAATCCAATAAAACGAATCTGGATTTTTCAAAGAAAAAAATATTTTACAAAAAATCAGATCTAAATTTCATAGTTTAAAACAACTCACCAAGAATATAAAAAAGGTAAAACCCAAAAGAAAACACCCCAAGAACACTCCTGGAAAGGAGAAATTCCCTAAATCCATCTCCACATAACTTCATCACCAAGTACCTGCTAGAACCCCAAACCAATGGCACTAAATACTACACCCAACCTATGACAAAAAAAATAACCAAGTATGCTTACACCCAAGGGTGTAAGTAGGGTGTGATCCAATTACCATAAAGATATAACCACTAATATATTACTTGTGATAAACCATCAAATATGAAATTCTTGAAAGTTTTCATAAACAAGAAATGCTAGTTATAATTTCTAAAAGATGCAATAAAAAAATTAAAATAGTTTTCATGTGGGTTATAATTAAGAATCAACACTTTCAGAAATATTTTCAACACTACAGAATTATCTATCCAACCATACCATATTCCAATGGTAAGAAAAATGTAACTAATGAGCACATGTAATATGAAATAACTACTTAGGCACTAGCTAGTTGTGGGCCACTGGTTCCTCGTATCTCAATGAGAGCAACCATCACAATATCCATTCTTGTGCATGATCAACTAGTAGAGAACATATACATAAACTAGTGGTCCCCAATCATAATCATCATAGGTTATTTTGGATTGTAAGTGTCAATATTTCTATGTGAAACTAAGGCCAAACCCCACAGATTCACTAGCATACTAGTACACGTCCACCCCCTAGATACTCAGGTTTCCCCTTATTCTATAACAAGTTAAACAATTTAAGAAATATACTTTGTACAAGAAAATATCATTTCCAAATAAAAAGTTCACCAAACATCCCTCATTTATATCACACAAGTTTCAAAATCCACTTTTTAATTCAAATGAATTTTGAAATCATACACACACCAAAAATAGCCCACAACACTTTTATCATTTCATTAACAATTCCAAAAATCCATTATCCAATTTTATAAAACCATTCCATGAAATTATAACTCACATAATATCCCAATAAAATATCATATAATACATTTTTCATCAATGAAATTAATTTTTCACAACACACTCACACAAAATATCCCACAATCATGTTTCACATCTCTCTTTCCATTTGATAAAACATTTTATCACAATATAATACATTATGAAAAAATATATGACATCTTAAATAACCGCTTTACCTTTAAAAACCCCATATTAGGTGAAAACACCCACCAAAAAGTACATATAAACTCCTTTTCAAACTTTTTTTAACCAAACGAAACATTCAAAAAAAATTTAAAAACAACCCAAGGGGTGTAACTATGCTTCACTCAAATAACCCATTTCCAATCCCGTATTCTATTCAAAAATTATACCAATATAAATCAATAATATAATTGGAAGCCCTATCAACATTTATTAAATTACCTCCATGTTTTATAAAAATACCTCTATTAACACCACAAAAGGAACACATGAAAAACACACGTTTTCATAAATCACTTCAAAGAATTAAAACATGATTTTACACTTTGAACAAATTTTGAAACCACATTTCAAGGCCCAAATGACACTAATAAGTTATAAAAATAGAATCTTCAGCCACATTAAACACCTATAAGTCACTTTCGTGTGTTATAATATACACTCAAACATTACCCTAAGAGTCACCCATGAAAAGCACCCAACTTCATGCAATAATTCAACTATAAAATTAAACGCTTAAGAAAATACATAAAGAATAGTTTGCACATCACAAGACACATTTGAGGAACATTAAAAAAAGTAAATCAAGAAATATAACTCATAAAAAAATTATTACACATGGTAGCACCAACCTTTTGAGTCAAAACCCTTGAATCTGGGTGCGAAACCTCAATCACACCTCCGCAACACCACAAGGAACTGAAAATGAACCCTAAACCATAATATTTCACCAAAAGACCCAAAATTAAACCCTAGGTATGAACCCTAACTTTGAGACACTCTATAAATTCATTAAAGAGGGTGGATACCCTAAGGAGATGGAAAGAAATGAAGAGAGATTCACTTACCCAAATAAATCTTGATGAAAACGTCCCAAATACACCAGTATCGGAATATCAAAACAACCATAAATTAAATTGAGGTTAGAATAAGGATGAGGAGGTCATGTAGGAACTGGAAAGGGAGAAAACGAGTAAAATTGGAAGGATTTATATAAGGATCAATTTACCTAATCAAATATGGGTTATTTGTGAAATCCAAAGAACTTTCTCCAACCTTCACAATCCAATTGAGATACAAATTGGTGGAGCATGGAATTGGGGCTATCCTTGGGAATGTAGTCTCTAGTGAGAGATTGAATTACCAGAAAACATAAAAATTTAGGATATATTAAAGAATAAACTCATTATTTAAAGAAGAAAATGGGATTTTGGGCTAGCCAACACCTTAATAAAATACCAAAATCTATCATTATTACAGATCCATATGAGGTCCAAATTGATATAGTGGTTTTAATATACCAGGTTATTTTAATTGGAAAGTGTAATGGGTGTAAAATGTTGAAAAATTAAGGATAATAATAGAAAAAAATTGTTTTTTAAATATTGAAATGGGTTCACAGATTGGCCCAAATTTTGAAAACCTACCATTTCCACCAAAATGATTAGAAAACCCCCCATAACCCATAATGTATGGAAATTAAATGAAAAATTCCTTTTAAAGAAGTCTTGGATGTGAATAAACTAGCGATGATTGATTTATTACCAATTATGATTCATTAATAGTTGTCACCACTAGGTAAATCTATAACACAACCACATTCACATTATAATTTCAATACATGGATGATTTTTATAGGAATCAAAAATACATCTTTTACTATAACATAGAATATTCACATATAAATTACTGTATTCTAATATTTCCCATATTGGTTTCCACAAAAAAAAAGCATTATCTGATACCAAATGAGGTTACCCAAGAATTTGAAGAATGTACATTACATCTTACTAGGTGAATATTCATTATATATCATTATGATCTATTCCAAAACTATGATGGTTTCCTATATTTGAAAAAATATATACATAGAAAACAAATAAATAAAAGGTCTACATCATATGTAGATTATTTCTTCATAGTTATCATCATTTGTAGAAATAAAATACATAAATAGTTTAAAATATCATATAGAGGAGGAAAAAATAATGGGTGTGGTTAGATGCTCGGTAAGGGTAAATAATAGATTTATAGATGATTTATTAAGCATGATATGATCATATTTTCATGGTAACATGATCATAAAATTTGAAAATCATACTCGGTAATTCATAAATCAAAATCATGAGTCATGGAAGAAAGTATGGATGCTTATAAGATATGAATCATAAATGAATCAAAGATTATAAGACATAAGAGTATACAATTGGGATATGATTATTTAAAAAGATAGTGGATTAATGTTAAGAATAATATTAATCATAGAAATATCTTATCAAATATACCCACCAATACATTCTTCACATCTTAGGAACCAGATGACCACCCATATACCTACTTCGGGGTTGGGGAAACCTCTAATGTACCCTATTTTTGGGATTGGTATAAACTCCTATATACCCACTATTTGGGATTAGGATAACCTCTTGTTTACCCCTTGATCTCGTAAAACATTAATATTTACCCATTGTATATTTGGGATACAACAAAACCACATGTCACTTGAGTGTATCTATAGATTACTGCCTCTATAGAGCGATATGAATCATTTTACATAAACTCATCACATTGACAGTTATAATAGTGGATTATATATATATATATATTATTTATTGTTTTATTATGTTTTTTTAATAATAAAATTTTATTTATTATTCTTTCATTATTTTAAAAATAAAATGAAAATAGTATTCATTCGTACATACAAAATCAAACTTCTAAGAACACTGTAATCAATTTTCCTATATGACATTTTTATGTATGATAAAAAACATAAATATAATTAATATATTTGATATTTTTATCCTTAATAATTTTATATAGATGATGGACTGATGGTCGATATGTATGTACCATACAAGATGAATCAAAACATTCATGAAAAATGAAATACTTATCACCATAAACACTTATTTTGTAAATGAATCATTAATTAAGGGGTAATAATATTTTATAAATAAAAATTATATGGATTTATATGTATTAATATTTTTATATAATTTAATTATAATATATTTAAATTTATTATTCAGTAGGTCACTTAACTGAAGAATAAAGTCAAACTTTAGGTAGGGGATTTACATTATAATCTCATTTTTAGAGGGATTCCTTATGAAAAAAATAGATGAAGAAATTCTATAATATATCTATAAAAATTATTATTTATTTTATTTAACCTCAGTTATTTACATTAAATAATATTTTTATAATAATTTTACTCTCTTGTGTTACTAAAGTGTATGATGAATGTTTTATGGAAAACCAACATTGTTTTTCTATTCAATTGAGAAATTTTTATTCATTGTCCTTATTTAAAAAAACAATAATGTTTTTATTATAATACTATAAAATATAAAGTAATTTTTTACCATGTTTTCTATAAATTTTTTTTAAAATGAATCTTTTTGACAATATCCAAATGAATTACTATTTACTAAAGTTGTGAATAAAATATTTATATTAACATATTCCACAGAAAAAAATATTCCAAGAATAATTAAAACTATATACCTTGTGGCTTCTATTATAATTATCTATGGTTATTTTTATATAAATATTTTTCTTATATATTATAAATTTTTAAATTTTAAATATCAGATTTCCGAATAAAAATTGTAATTCCCATGAAACATTAGAGTAAATTTTTAATGGAATTTTTACATATTATAAAATCTTTTGATATCGATTTTTCTTTATTAGGGATACATTAATATGGTAAATTCTTTATTCTTTATTATCATGATTATTTATTATGAGGATGAAATCTTGATGAATTCCATTTTCATTTCCACGGGTTATTCTATGATTAAAAAATAAATGTTTTCATGATCTAATTATTATGATTATGTGATGGGGGTAGTCTGTTATAGTCCAACAATACATTAGGTAAAGGTTTATCCATTATGAGATAATAGTGTACATGAGAGGTTATCCCAATCCCAAAATATTGTAAACAAGAGATTATCCCATGCACAAAGCAGGTACATGGGTCATTATCGCAGGCCTATCCTATGATGCATGTCTTGATGTTTATCCATGAAATAATATTTATATAATTATGGTTATACGATACTATGTCAAACTCTCTTATGACATGATCTTATTCCAGTTTTATGGTATCATGGATCATTTTCTTTAATTACTTTTTGATATATGTCTCATGAACTACATCTCATTATGACATGACTCTGGATTATGATCCATGAATTGATACGTTGGTTTTCCAAAATTATGATCATGATCACAAACCCTCATTCTCATGTTATGGTTAAAAAATATTATTGATTGATCTATATCACATTTAATAATAAATATCATATTAACTCACAAATTATTTTGATTCCTTTTTCCCTGGATAAGAATAATTTTTTTCTATATGATATTATTAAGAAGGATTCTTGTTAGGAAAACAATTGAGGGAGATGATGTTGGTATTTTATATGTTGGGTTTTTATTTATCCATATTTCAAAAGTCACTAAATCATTACCATTAATTAATTTATAATAAGTATATGTAATTAATATTTATATAATAAGATGTGATATTTATGTACATAATTTTTGGATCACAACATTTGGTATCAGACATTGATTATTTAATTTTGGAAAGAATGATGAGGTTTATTTTGTGTGAAACTATATGATAATCCTAGCTATAGGAGAAAATCATATGTTAAGGTAAATAAAGGAATGTGATTTTCCTTGAAAACACATCCTTGTCTAGATACATGAAAGTGAATGTGCTTGTGGAAAAAATTTTCTTATGTTTAAAAAATAAGAATAAGTATTATGGGGTTTTAAATCAATCATTACTTGTACATAATGAGTGGTTCTTAGACAACACACCGGTTTACACATTGTTGGGGGATATGATTGGATAAATAATTTTTTTTCTTATCGATGCAGAATGATTTAAATAGAGTAAAACCATGTATGAACTAAGTTAATCCTGATGCGTCATATATTGAAAATTTTGTGTCATGATTTTAACATACTATAAATGAATTTCATGATTATATGTTTCTCACTAAAATTATTCTTTCCCAAATTATGTTTTTGGTTGTAGTAAATTGATAGAAGATGACTAGAGGAAGTAACAATATTTTGTTGAGTCCTTCATAATGAAATAATAACCTTGTTTTTATGGGTCTGATGAACAACTAATTATTGGGAAATAGATCAGTACCATTAAAAATATATTTTCCATTCTCAAGTGTTCAGATCATGAAAAATTTATTTTTATTTTCTATCATTTGGAAGGAAATGTAGATCAATGGTTGGATCATATTAATAACACAATGTAATTGTATAAGAATGACTCTATAGAGTGGGTTGAGTATAAAATTTAATCATTAAAAAAGTACATTCTTTGTTTCATTCATATCAAAATAGAAAATCAATTTCTTAATTTAAAGAATATGAACAATGAATCCATTAGTTTCCATATGATATAGTTTGAAATACAAAGTATGTACACTTATTGTGTTATTATATAACCTGAATTAAAAATTGATTGAATATTCAGGGGATTAAAACTTAGTCTCTGATGGTTGTTAGCTATAATGAAATCATTCCATGTATACTCAAGTTAGAAATGGGGATCAGAGTCAGGAATGAATCTCATGGTTTTGATCAAAAAATATATAATTTTTTTAAAGGAAATTCTAAAAATAAAACCAATGGAAGTATGAATATGAGTCTCCCATTATTCAAAAAGTGTATAAATATGAACCTAGTAAATTTTCTAAAAGGAATAGAATGTTATTTGATTATTGAAAATAATAAGTAAGAAAATAAAATTAATGTAGAGAATACTCGACAGAATGAATCACCCACACTCTAGTATTTATAGTTAATGGATTATATGAATTTTGTTAAATAGTTCTTGACAATAAAAGTTAATGATTATGATTAATTTTAGAAACCTCTTAATCCACTTGAAAAAGAGGAATCCTTTTTTATATCAATTTCCAATGTGGGGTAATATAACAATGTATTAAAAGGTACACATAACAACCACACTAAAACTACTAATAATTTATTTTGTTATGTATCTAAAAACACTTTTTTATCTAAAGTATTTTATAAAGGTATCATATTACCACTTCAATGATTATATTTTATATTTGTAGTGGAAAATCTTAATAGTATGACAGTCACATCTCAAATGTTTTATTATTATATTATTGTAGATTGTGGGGATGATACTTCTAAAAATCTAATTATTATTCCTTGAGTTGAATTTGATGTTATTTTGTGGATGGGTGGAAATTATTTATTTAAATCACATATCAATTCTAGAGGAATTAATATCACACTTGATATTCCAAACCAACCCATGAATTTCTTATCGTGAGAGGATAAATATGAACATCGAATGAAAATGAAATCCATTATATGGGAAATAATTCCTAATAAAATGGTTATTTATCTCTGATGGTTTTGAATTAATAAAATATTGTTGATATTTCTACTATATGAGTGTTTTTTGATGTCTTTATAAAATATATACCTAGTATTCAGCTAAATCCTAATGCTTTGTTTTAAATAAAACTCACACTAGATACTATACCTAGTTTAAGGAAAGTATATAGGTTATCCTTGATTGAGTTTCCAAAGATGAGGACTTAACTCTAGTAGAATCCTATTGAGGGATAAATTTGTTCAGGTGCAATAACTAAGGGGAATCCCAAAATTTTTTCATAAGTATGATGGATCATTAGGACTATACATTGATTATCATGACATTAATAAGTTCACAGTCAAAAATATGTATCTTATGCCCTATATTGATGACTTTTCGATTAATTATCATGTGATAAATATTATTATTTTAAAATTGATATTGGATTTGGAAATTATCAATTGAGGCTTAAAATTGATGATATTCCCAATAATATTTTTCTTATTATGTATGGAAACTATTAATTTATATTGATGCAATTTGTCTTAATAATTCTCCTAAAATAAAAATGGAATCAAAAAATATAGTTTATATACACTAATTTGATTATTTTATGGTAGTTATTTTAGATGATACTCTTATATATTAAAAGAAAAAATAAGATAATCAAAATCACTATAAAATTATATGGAATACACTCATGAAGGATAAGTTGTACGTAATATTTATAAATTGATATTTATTACAATATTAATTTTCAATATTTTGTTATATATTCATTGGTGAGGGTATATCATTGTATCCTTCAATGATTAATGTTATTGAACATTAAACCATATCAACCATTATGACTGAGATATATAGTTTTCCAGGATGGATTAAATATTATCTACTCTTTATGAAGAATTTATCATGGATATCTAATCCAATCACTTATTTTAATCAGATGTTAGTCATGTTTTTTTTGAATTATTAACATGAATATAATTTCATGAAACTAAGGAGATGGATTGTTAGTGCTCTTATTATCACTCTACTCTAAAGTTCATATGTTTTTGTGATTTATAGTGATGCATTAAAGAGGGGTATATGATGTATTCTACTAAAAATTATATTGTGATAGCTTATTCCTCACACCAATTAAATTTTCATGATAAACATTAACCCAATCTTGATTTTTAATTTGAATAGAGGATATTTTCATTAATGATATAGAGAAATTTTATTTAAAGGGAAATGTGTGACATATATACTGATCATAAAATTATTAATTATGAAGTCACCCATAAAGAGTAAAATATATGTTATAAAATATGGTTTTATTTTAGTTAATATTATAAATAATCAATACAATTCCAACCAGGGATGGATAACATGGTAGTTGATGATTTATGTCTGAAAAACCAGGCTTTTTTCCCATGATGAGGATTTTAAGAGATTCAATAATTATTGATTTACTAAATATGAAACATGAAATTTTGAAGAAATTGTAATGATCATTCCGTTATCAGATAAATGATCAACCGTCAATCTATATGAAAATTAATGTGTCACCTGTAAGAACCCATTTTTTACTGCTAATGTCTTTGGAATATCCTTGATGTTATTCCAGAGCAGCGCCATCAGACGACGTGCGATTCTAAGCCTCGGTGTGGCCGGAATTAAATTTTTAGTGCGTTCACACTAGAAACGCCAAATAAATGGGATAACTCCTAAATGGTGTTTTGGGCCAGATATCTGAGTGTACGGATGGGTCCAAAATGCGGTTTTTACCCTAGGAATGACATAAAGAATTTCTGTAACACCCCGACCCCAGTTACCCAGAGTCGGTGCATTATTACATAACATTGGCATGATCACAAAGGATCAAGTCCCGAAAGACTGATTAGTTTAGTACTCTTGGAAACACTAGATATATTCATAAGTCTTACATTACATCATAAGGTAAAAAAACTACAACAACATCTTGTCTTCATATCCACTCATACTATCCCTGCAGTTCATTCATAAATTACTTCTTCACATCCTGGGAAAAATAAAACATTGAAAGGGGTGAGCTCAGATGCTCAGTAAGGATAACAATATATCAGAAGCTTTCATAGATAAGCATAAACACTTAAAGCAATTTATAACTAAAACAAAAGCATTTTAAACTTTAACTTCCGCATAATATGGAAAAGATAAAAGAAATAATTCCATTTACTGATTCACATGGATATTATACTAGTCAGACAATCACATGCAATATCAATAACCACTTTCATAATGATGGAATGCATAATTCCAAACTATCATAACCACATAGCCAAGGCCTCGTGCCAAGACTACAAATAAGATTTTTCCAAGGCCTTGTGACAAGACAATAGTTTGTCTCATGAGACCTACCGATGCATCGAGGAGCTATAGCGGGCTCCACCCGTTACTTACTAAGTCCAATTCATTCCTCATATGAATAGGTTTTAACATAACATAAACATTTGTATTAAAACTAGCATAATAAATGTCAATACATTATCCACAAACCATGAATGGTATAAAAATAGCACATCCACAGTCAAACATAACTCATTCGATACAATATGGAAGATTGTATTGTATCAGATTAACCTCAATCGATAATAATGAATGATATTGACATAGATGAAAATAACCATCAAACCTATTTGAGAGAAATATCCCCCTTTTCTTGAAAACATTTATAAGTCACACTATTTTTCAAGAATCCGTTTAAAATATATTTTTGAATCAAATTTTCCCATACCACATTGAAACATTTAAAAGGAGTTTTAATTTTAAAACTTTAATGTCAGTATAAATAAATCCTTAAAACCATTTTTAAAACTTGGACATTAATGAGCAAAATTTAGAAGAATAAGTCTTTAAATCATTTAAAAATGGTATTTTAGTTAGATTTTATAACCAAAAAAGAGACAATTGAATACAAATAATTGAGGTAATCAAAACTTTTTAATAAAATGGATTCATGATATAATATGTCAAAGTACATTATATACACCACATACAAGTGATTTGGTGTATAACAACAAAGAAGTCTCAATGGAATGTAAATTGAGATGAAATATCTCATAAAGGTCATATCCTTAGGATAAGGATAAATCAATGAAATAATTATGTGTGACAAATATAAATACACTAAATATGATTGGATATTCAGTGTAATACAATCAAAGTACATTCACACAAATTCTTGTAAAAAAAACACCAATGAATTGGATGTTTATCTCAACAAATCGAGATTGAGTAAAAATTACTCTTATGAAATTCATACCGATGACTTGAGAATTTATCAATGGAGTGATTATGTGTATAAAAAGTATATCCATAGAAAGGGGAGTGGAAATTATGACATAATCAAATGAATAGTGATTCAACACATAATCTTGGAGTAAAATAATCAAAGACGTATGCGTAAAGCCGAATGAGTGGAAATTGAAATTTCAAATTCCCTTATTGATTTGGTAACATACAAAACATACACCCATGAAAGAAGGATCATAAATTTATGATGTAAATATACATGAATTAAAGTATATTACACAATGAATACAAACATGGTAAGTACACACACCACATGTAATAAATAAGTGGTGAACAATATAATTCTCATGAAATTAAGAGTGAGATAAGAAAATCCCTTACTTTGTACATTTTCCTTGGTCGATGGTAGTTTAACCTCATGTATAATGGTGAAATTATTGTTATTGAGTTATACAAGAATCATTTACATTAATATGATATCATATATGATCTTTTAACATTGATTTGTTAATATTATCTTAGTATTATCGTCATTTCGGGTGTTAACTTACTCATTTTCCTTTGTATTCTTTGTTACATAAGCCATGTTTTTAATGGATAGGTTGTATATTATTCATATCCAGAATTATATCAAGTCCTTAAACATTATTTTTAAATCATCAAATGAAAATTATACTTGAATGGATACGATGGAGAATGAATCTCATCGCTTTTGTGGAGATGGTAGTCCGTACGTGCGCATGAGCGACAATATCATTCTTTTGATGTTAAAATAATATATAATTGGATGTTATATCATATATACAGAATAATTATCATGTTATATTTATTATTTACATGAATTATACATCATTATTATACCCATCCAAATAATAATTTATTGAATAACAATTACACCACAACGTGGAGATGGTAAGCCGTACGTACGCACGTATGGTGACATGTTATTCAAAGGATGGATAGAATAGTGAATATGGTTGTACCATATTTATAATAACATCATTTTATATATAAGATACTGGATTTATTTTTTTATAATGGTAATAACAAATAAATAATAAGTGGAAGAAGAAAGGAATTTGAAAAAGGGTGGTGAAATCATTACCTCTTCTTTGGGTTCTTCCTTTTGATTTGATCAAAAGGGATATTAGGTTGGATTTATGATCAAAATAAGGCTTATAGGTTGTAGTGAGGGAATTTGAGAGAGTATTTGGGCAGAGTTTGGCCGAACCAAAAGGCTTTGAAGGTGTTAATTAATGAGAAGGAGGAGTGCCCTTTTATAAGAGGGGTGAGGGGCACCTTTGGAAAAGGTAGAAATATTATTTTATAATAAATTCATATTCGGTTTCTAATGGCTCAAAAGTCGATTATTTGAAGTTTAAGGTGGGGATGGGTCCAAAACCACTCAACCAATAGAATTCAGACAGGTTTGGGTTGTTATATTAACCTTATCTTTTAGTTTTAACTCTTAGTTAATTAGTTTCACTTTTACAATGTCTCTTTGTATTTTTATATTTTATGGTTAATAAACTTACTATATACCTCAAAACGACCCCCAAGTGGTCGATTAATGATAAAAATATCATGATATAAGTATCTTGGCCGAACCATATATTTTTAGTAATTTAATATCAATTAATAATATAATATTTGTTTTAAAAACTCTTTTATGTAAATTTTGATACTATTCAAAAATTGATTTTTGTAAAACTCATAATAGAATTATTACTTCGAAAAAAGTTAATTAAATCAATCCTAACATTTCATATTAAACTAGAAAATTAGTGTAATTCATAAAAGGACTCAAATTATATTTATTTGGGTATCTACAATATCAATCATTTTAATTTTTCACTATTATGGTAATTACTGCATCACCATTGTGTCATAAATAAATTAAATTATTTAATGTCTAAATTTTATAAATAAAATACCATTATGTATTAAATATTTTTATCTTTATAATGAATATTTATAGTCTGAAATCCAAAATAAATAAACCTATGTAAAATTGTTTTTCTAAAAGATATATGCTTCTGTCATTTTTGTATTCATTTTAACTTAATTAAAATAATGTGTCGCAATCACTTACAAGTGGCACCATGGGGTCCCCAAATCGACCCAAAGATGCCCATGGTCGGACATGTATCAACCAATAAGGTTAGGACATGTTTTTGGGTAATTGTTATTATTATAATATTATTTTTCAACCCTTATTTACCAGATTTACCCTTTAACCATGGTAAATAAAATATTTACCGAAGTAATTATTCAAAATGTCTAAAAATAAAAGTTACCTATTTACACAATTTGAACATCCTGATTCCAAATATGGAATCCATTTTTCCAAATTCGAAACACATAAGTGGCAGAAATTAATTTAAAATGAATTCCCGTTGTCAAAACAAAAAGCGTGTTTTTAAGAGATAATAACTATCAAAAGATTGGCACTTGTTTATGTCTGGTTTAATTGTGAAATTATGTCCAATGAAAAAAATTGAATTAAATGGTAAAAATATATTCGAAATATACTTTAAAACCACTCAAATTCATAATTTATCAATATTAATTATTTCGATTAAAAAATTTGTTTTTAATTAAAATCTAGAAATTTTCACTATTCATCAAAATATGAAAGTTATCCGAAAAGTACCAATATTTTACCCTAGGCTTATTTCAATATTTCGAATCCAAAAATGAAGTCTATTTTGAGAGATAGAATTTATAAAATTTCAAAAAGTAGGTATTACTATTCATAACGGCCAGTTTGATTGGTTGTGGTGTGTTAGAATCTTGAAGTTGCGTACAATGCACACCATTGCATTATTTAAAGAAAAACGTACCATGGAAGCTTGGGGTGTTACAATTTCGGCGTAGGATGTTTGGACCCCTCACCCTCTACCGAAACGTTAAACGGATAAACTAATTAATTAATTTAGTCGTTTAATGGCTCAACTCAAGTACCTTTTAAACGGTGGCTCAGATTGGAAAACTGAAGTCACCGTTGTGTCCAGAACGTGTCGTTTACCCTAGTAGGGGTGTAATATTCGCGGGCGCGGGCCGTCTGTGAAAAATGGCCTCAGGGGCGTTTCCGTAATTTAGCGGCCCGAGGTGTCGCTTTTATAACTTTTGAACGGGGCCTTGGATTAAAATTATGAGACCGCCATTGTGCTTAGAGCGTGGTTTTTAGCCTAGGGTAGGCTTAATCCAGACCCCGTCGGGAGATTGGGTACGGGGCCGCGAGAGAGTGTTTAAGTTAATTAATTTATTTAATTAACCTAATCCCCCTTCTCTTCTCCCTCATTTCCCCCTCCCCCGCCGAGCTTCTCCCCTCTCCTCCTCCACTCCGGTGAGGCGGCTCCAGTGAGGTGACTCCGACGAGGTGCGGCCACTCCGACGGGTCAACAATGAAGCATCGGGCTACACCCAAGAGGTAGACGGTGTTTGTTTGAGTTTTAAATCCCGAACCCCTATTTGAAACCCAATTTTATCTTTGATTTGTTGTTTTATCTTCGAAAAAATCCCATGGATGTGTAGTATACATTTTCTTCTTTTCATAGCATCTTTCAGAATTGAAATCCGAGTTTGGAGGAGGCCGCATCGGTCCAACGAATTTTGCAGAAATTTTGGGAGTTTTGGGTGTTTTCTGGCGGTCCGACAAGGCCTAGGCGGCGGCGTGCAGTGGCTCCAGGTGGTCGGGGTCCCTCATCAGTGGCGGTCCCGCTTTGGCGTCCTTCGGCTCCTCAGCAGGGTGGTCGGCGCGAGCGGCTCCTCGGCATGGCAGGCGGCGGGCTCGACAGCGGTAGGCGGCGACGGCCCCTTAGCGCGGCGGTGCGGGCGGCTCATGTGGCGCGACGGGCCGAGCTCGCCGGTACAAGGCGGTGACCGGGGTCGCGGCGCGACCCCGGCGGACAGAGACCCGCAAAATGTGGGTCTCCGCATGGGGCTACGGACCAGCCACTCAGGTCTGTCAGGTGACGGCGGGCCGCACGAAGCAGCTGGGTCGCGGTCTCAGCGTACCGGCCGTGGCAGACCGGCCCAAGAAGGGCAGACCAGCTAGACCGGGCCTGTCCAGCCAAAGGGGTGTCTACCCTCCAACTTCGGACGCCTGTATCTTGAGCTACGGGCATCCGTTTTGCGTGGAGTCAGCGGAAGCGCGGACCTCACGTTGAGGGGACCGTTTTGAGATGGTATCGGGAATTTTTAATTCTGGAAACGAGGGACCTCGGAGGCATGACGCGTCTTTAAGAAAATTGATGTTTTTCCATGGGATCTTGTTTTGGATAGCGCAGACTCATCTGGCGTCTGTTTTGAGCGTCGTTGGCGGTGTTGGGACTCTGGCGCTGGGGCGAAGCTTCCCAGTGTGGTTTTGGGCATTAAAGCCGGAGTTGAGGCGTGGGCCCCATGGCCCGTCTTTTGAGCTGCGAGCAGCGTTTAGCGACTTTCTCATCGGGCGTCCAATCAGGGCGTGCGAGCAGTTGATTATGGATGTTTTTTCGAGGGGATTGCAATGGTGCAATCCGCCCGCTCTAATTCGGCACGATGGTGTGGGCCCCACGAGAGCCATTTGGGCGTTGACGGTGATTTTCCATCTCTATCACTGGGAGACCGTTTTGGACCAGTGAATAGTCCACCTTGTGTACTTTTTTGAGAGGATCACGACGGTGCGATCCGTTGGCAGCAGTTCAGGACTGGGGTGCGGGTTTCGCGTGGTACTGCTCGTGCGCGGTAAGCCGGAATGTATCTTTTTCTCCGAATATCCATTCCACTCAAGTGATTAGTGCTTTTGACGTGTTTTTCGGAGAGCATTGCGATGGCACAGTTCGCCCGACCTTTTTTGGGGATGTGGTGTGGGTCCCACCCGACCTGGCTACGGTGAATAGTACTTTTTTCACCTGGTGTCCTTTTTTGGCAATTTGGTAGTCAATACAGTGTGTTTTTCGGAGGGGATTGCAGTGGTGTGATCCGTTTGTTCAGTTTCGGGATCTTTGGGTGGGCCCCACATGGGTTGGTTACAGTGAATAGTACCTTATTCACCGAATGACTATTTCAGGCGAGTAAGTAGTCTATCTCGCATGTTTTTTCACAAGGATTAGAATGGTGTAATCTGTTCAGGCGAGTGGAGCCTCTTACGCGATCTTATGAAATGTAGAAATATGAAAGGTGTATCGGTGGTGTTTCTACCTACTATGTTTGTAGCGGGACCTTGGCGTGTGATGGCATGCACTCTCAGGTGAGTGAAGTAATACTTAAAGAGATGTGGTTGGCCATGCCACAACTGTTGAGGTGGCAAGTTGGAGTTGTTATGTTTATGACTTCCCGTTGACGATGGGTGTCGTGTGCATGTTAGCCTTTTGTCTTGAGATGTGGTATACTCTGAGAGTATACGGGAATGCTGGGATGTACATGTGGATGTTGGTACTTGAGAATGTTTGTGCTCTTAGTTGGAGTTGACTTGGGGACACACGTCATGTGGGCCCCATGTGTGTTCCGTGTTCTGCTTTGCGTACCTTTAAGCTCTCGCGACATAGAGGGTCCTCTTGTTCACGATGGTTTAGACCAACAGGGTTGAGTAGTTCCCCCTGGTATTGTGCTAGAGTTGGGTGATTGCACGATACCCACTCCGAGTTCTGTTGGCCAGTATTGTACCATCCAGTCGGGATGGCCATAGCAGTTCTGAGTTTACCCTCTTGTAGAGACTGGGAAGTGGGTTGCTCATCGTCTTCCTCAGGTTTACACTCTAGTAGAGACTAGGCAGTGGGTTGGTCATGGACTTCGAGGGTTTACCCTCCAGCAGAGACTGGGCAGTGGGTCACCCGACGACCACTTAGGGTTTAGCCTCCAGCAGGGCTGGGCAGTGGGTCGCCTATCGACTTGTTCCAGGTCTACCCTCCAGCAGGGCCAGACAATGGGTCTCCTGTTGACTTATTCTAGGTCTACCCTCTAGCAGGGTTGGGCAGTGGGTCTCCGGATGATGTATTAGGGATTACCCTCCAACAGGTCTGGGCAGTGCGTCACCCGAAATCTTATTATGAATTACCCTCCAGCAGGGCTCGGCAGTGGGTTACCCATTGGTATTTCAGACTCAGTTCTTTATACTAGGCTAATCTATGGGTTTACTCTGTGACTATTGGAGCGGGACCCTTGTTTTTACGGGTCAGTGATGTGACAGCTTTGAATTTGAGAAGACCTCTCGAATGTGTGATAGTGACAAGGTGTGGTTTGACTTAACTCGAAACTCTCAATTATGAGGGGCACTTTCCCCACCGAGATGCGTCCTTGTGATGCGACCTAAAACCGTGTGGGTAACTCAGTGCCGCCCAAAGCGGATAATGTCAAGGTGCGGTGATTTGAGTCCCTTGACTTGTAGTTCAGGACAGATGTGTGGGATGCTGGGCATCAATGGTGTTTCCATCTGTGACTATTGGAAACTCACTTCCTGGGGCAGAGCTACGGGATGGAGATCCCCTTACGACCTTGTTCGGGCTTCTTGTTGAGCATATGTATATGTATATACTTTGTTCTAGTACCCACTCTTGGGCTTGGTTACTCTTCTTCAAGGAATGGTGAAGACGCACAGGGTATGCCACATGCTTTTCGTGTATAGCTTTTCCTGGTTGGATGAGTCTAATCTCCTACTATAGGTAGATAACACTCGACGATAAGTTCATCTTCTCACCGTTTCTAGCTCATTGTATCTTGATCAGTCTACCTCCTTTCTCTTGTTGGGTTCAGCTGGACTCTCTACTGCACTCCTTGTTGTACTCTTACTGCACTCTCTATTGTACTCCTTTAATTATCCATGTTCGATCTACTGCTCACCTCTTCAGCACCTCCTTTGTTGCTCCCTCGAGAATTCATGGCATCCTACATAGCATTTTTATACTCACCCCTTCATGGGCTTTGCCTGCACTTGGTGTGTCCTTGCAGATGACGGACAGGTTGGTTGTGAGTTCAGTGGAGCTTAGGAGTTCGAGAGCTAGGACCACGTGTAGTTGTCGGAGTCAGGTTCCAGGTGGGGGAACCTCCAAACTATTTTTCTTTTGTTTACATGTTGCCGGGTTGTGGCACTTTTCTGGTTGGGCGCGTGTTTCCCCCCTTTATTTTCAGTTTACCTCATCACTTTCCTTGTATTGTTTAGTGGTCGGTGCATATTTGAGGTTTATATATAGCATTTTCCCTTTTATGTGCTTTTCTTTTCTTTTTACTCTGCACTTTTTCATTGAGTGTGTTGTGTGTGTGTGTGTTTGTACAGGTACTTAGGAAAAATCTTCCCCGAGTTGTTGTGCCATCGGCGCTGGTCACCAGCCCCTGGCCTATGGAGGTGGGCTTATGGTAGTTGCGGCTCGAGCCTGGGTAGGTTCGGGTCATGAAAAAGTAGAATCAGAGGTGGTTTGTTCCTTACAACGTTGTTCGTACATCCCTAAAATAAAAGGAATTGGTTGGGATTTAGGGCAACAATGTTAATGTGTTTCAAGAGAGGCTCTCAGGCCAGGGAGTCCAGTGGTGGTGTAGCGACTGACATATCCATCTACCAAGACCCTGATAACCAGCTTGTCGACTCAGCATGCTGAGACACTTTTTTCAGGGAAAATTTGGTTTGTGCATCCCATAGGATTGTGTCTTTGACTGTCCTTCTTGAGTCTGCTCCCCATCGTTGTTATCTGTATATACATATATGATCATCTGACCGCGGCACTCCTTGATAATATTTAGGATGTCTCCGCGAATACATCCAGCCAAGATACCAGCTTTGGTGTGTGACGACGACCCCGTGAGCTACGAGGCCTCAGTCCATGACCCATCATGCGAGTCCCTTTCTCCGAGTGGGCCAGTAGCAGCACTCCCAGCTGTTGTGCAGCAGACTGCTTCAGTAGAGCAGGCTGAGCTTTAGCGCAGGATGAGCGCACTCCATGAGTTCTAGTGGCAGAGACTGCTGAGGTTCAGTGGTGATCCAGACCCTCAGGCAGTAGAGGTTTGGCTATAAATAGTGGTTCGCCTTTTCATGCTTGTGCAGACTCCAAAAGGTCAGAGAGTGGCTTTGGAAGCCAACCTTTTTCGTGGAGCAGCTTGGCGTTGGTGGAATCTGGTGACTCAGTCTCTTGACGAGTCGTCGATTTCATTGGGCGACTTTCATTTGTTATTCCATGAGACGTTTTTCCCCTCCTGCTTGAGCTCTGTTTGGATTCAGGAGCTCCTTCAGTTTCATCTGGGAGGGATGATGGTGGCTGAGTACTCGGCTAGTTTTGCAGACCGTGCACGCTTTTACCCGGACTTGGTCCATGACGACAACATCCGAGTGTAGCAGTTTGAGCAGGGTCTCCGCCATGAGATTAGTTCTGTCATAGTACCCTTGGGTATTTCCACATATTCCAGGGTGCTAGCGTAGGTACTGGTGACAGAGAGCATCATGTCATATTCTAGAGTTGGTGGTGGTAGTAGACACATTGGAGCTGAGACGTCTATCGTAGCTAGCGGGCGTCAGAAAACAGAACCTCGACGCATGTGGATTTCTGACAACCAGGCTCAGGGGAGTGGTCGTACATCACAGTGGTGTCGTTGGGCCCCCGTGAAGCCCGAAGAGAGTTGGTGCGGTGCTTGCGATGGGCGAGGTCACCTGGCACGAGACTGCCCGACCAGGCATGCAGAGAGCATTGGGAAGGCAGCGGGTGCACCACCACGATGGAGGTAGCACCGTGATCGAAGTAGCGCCCAAAGAGGTGGGGCTAGAAAAGGAGAGGGAGAATATGGTAGTGGGGGATGACCTCACGAGGTCTTTCTATCACCATTAGGTGGTCCACGTCAGGCTCTGGGAGCTGACAGTTGGGACCGTGGACAGCCGCGAGATTTTGATGTCTACAATCCTCCAGAGCATGAGGTGATAAGAGGTATTCTCTACAGCTCTTCTACATTTTCAATAGAATTGTTAGAATCTTCGTGTGAAATTCTTTTCTCCAGGATCCTTGTTTGAGTTGTTACTAGGGTGGTGCGGGGCGTCGGTGTAACCCCGTGTTGGAATGGTAAAAAGGCATGAGACCTTTTTCTTTAGTCGATGGTGTTGAATCCTTCGCCTTTTGAGCGTGTAAGAGAGCCTTGGTTGTGGGACATCGACTATGAAATCTTGCGTGACCAGATATCTTTGGGTGTTTCACCATATGGATATTCTGAAGGAAGGAATCACTAGGCCTTGTTCTAGGTGCGGGCGGTGATTCCAGTCGCGGCATGCGACGTAGAGGTTTGATCGGGGATGTGAACTACCCCCGAGGTTCTTCAGACCATTTGAGAACATGCGAAGGGATAGAGAGGTTTCCTACTGCCTTTCCCTAACCCCAAAGACAAGAGTGGGTGCACGAAGTCTCCCATATGGCTTACCCAAGAAGATTTCTGTGGGCTCCTATGAACGTCATCGGCAAGGCTAGACCCCGCGTGATCAGATAAATCCTTGGTTCTTGTGCGGTGACGCGGGACTGTGCAAGAGTTCTTCTCTGTACGGGAGAGCCAGGTGCGGGCTTAGTACCCTGATTTGTTCCATGGTTCTACTTTTCAGGGATGAAAAGCTTGAAGGAAGGAATGATGTTAGAACCCAGTTTTTGCTGCGAAAGACTTTGGAATATCCTTGATGTTATTCTAGAGCAGCACCTTCAGATGGCGTGTGATTCCGAGCCCCGGTGTGGCCAGAATTAAATTTTCAGTGTGTTCACACTTGAAACACCAAATAAATGGGATAACTCTTAAAAGGTGTTTCAGATCAAATATCTGAGTGTATGGATGGGTCCAAAATGAGGTTTTTACCCTAGGAACGACATAAAACGTGTCAGCGCGGGATGTTTGGACCCCTCACCCGCTACCGGAATGTTAAACAAATAAATAAATTAATTAATTAATTTGATTAATGGTTAAACTCAAGTACCTTTTAAACGGTGGATCGGATTGGAAAACTAAGGGCACCGTTGAGCCCGTAACATGCCGTTTACCCTAGGATGGGTGTAATCTTCACGGGCACGGGCCATCTGTGAAAAATGGACCCTGGGGTGTTTTCGTAATTTAGCGGCCCGAGGCGCTGATTTTATAACTTTTGAATGTGGCCTCAGATTCAAATTTTGAGACCTTTTTCGCACTCAGACCGTGGTTTTTAGCCTAGGGGAGGCTTAATCCAGACCCCATCGGGAGTTCGGGTACGAGGCCGCGGGAGGGTGTTTAAGTTAATTAATTTATTTAATTAACCTAACCCCTCTTCTCTTCCCCCTCATTTCCCCCTCCCCTGGTGAGCTTCTCCCCTCTCCTCTTCCACTCCAGCGAGGCCGCTCTGGTGAGGCAACTCCGGCGTGGTGTGGCCACTCCGACGGGTCAACGACGAGGCATCGTGCTACGCGCAAGAGGTAGGCGGTGTTCATTTGAGATTTAAATCCCAAACCACTATTTTAATTCCAATTTTAGCATTTATTTTT
The DNA here is from genome assembly GCA_963277665.1 of Viscum album. Lineage (NCBI taxonomy): Eukaryota > Viridiplantae > Streptophyta > Magnoliopsida > Santalales > Viscaceae > Viscum > Viscum album. The sequence goes on from OY728123.1 coordinate 643,000,729, forward strand.
CGTTTTATCTTTTATCAAATCCCATGGTTGTGTAGTATACATTTTTTTCTTTCCATAACATCTTTCGGAATTGAAATCCGAGTTCGGAGGAGGCCGCAACGGTCCGGGGAATTTTGCCGAAATTTTGGGAGTTTTGGGGGTTTTTCGATAGTCCGATGAGGCCCAGGCGGCGGCGCGTGGTGGCTCAAGGCGGCGGGGGTCCCTCAGTAGTGGTGGTCCGGATTCGGCGTCCTTCGGCTCCTCGGCAGGGCGGTCGACACGAGGGCTCCTCGGCAGTGCCGGCAGTGGGCTCGATGACGGCAGGTGGTGACGACCCCACAGCGCGGCGGTGCGGGCGGCTCAGGCGGCGCGGCGGGCCGAGCTCGCCGGTACGAGGCGGCGACTGGGGTCGCGGCGGGACCCCGCCGGACAGAGACCCGCAAAACGCGGGTCTCCGTGTGGGGCTGCGAACCGGCCACTCCGGCCGGTCGGGTGACGGCGGGCCGCACAAAGAGGCTTGGTCACAGGCTCAGCGGGTCGGCCTGTGTGGGCCGGCCCAAGCATGGCGGACCGGCCGGACCGGGCCTGTCCGGCCCAAGGGGTTTCTCCCCTCCAAATTTGGACACCCGTATCTTGAGTTACGGGCGTCCGTTTTGTGTTCAGTCAGTGAAAGCATGGACCTCGCGTCGAGGAGAACGTTTTTAGATGGATTTGGGAATTTTTAATTCCCGAAACGAAGGACCTCGGTGGCGCGACACATCTTTAAGAGAATTAACGTTTTTTCAGGGGATCTTATTTTGGACGGCGCGGACGCGTCTGACGGCCGTTTTGAGCGCCGTTGGCAGCGTTGGGACCCTGGCGCTGGGGAGAAGCTTCCTAGGGTGGTTTCGGGCGTTAAAGACAGAGTTGAGGTGTGGGACCCATGACCCGTCTTTTGAGCTATGAGCAGCGTTTTGAAACTTTCTCATCGGGCGTCTGTTCGGGGCTTGCGAGCAGTCAATTCTGGATGTTTTTTTCAAGGGGATTGCAATGGTGCAATCCACCTGCTCTAATTTGAGAGGATAATGCGGGCCCCATGAGGGCCGTTGGGGCATTGATGGTGATTTTCCATCTCTGTCACCGGGCGCCCGTTTAGGACCAGTGAATAATCCACCTTGTGTACTTTTTCGAGAGGATCGTAATGGTGAGATCCGTTGGTAGCGCTTCGGGACCGGGGTGCGGGTTCCGCGTGGTACCGCTCGTGCGCGATAAGCCAGAATGTATCTTTTTCTCCGGATATCTATTCCACTCAAGTGAGTAGTGCTTTTGACGTGTTTTTCCGAGAGCATTGTGATGGCGTAGTTCGCCCGACCTTTTTCAGGGACGTGGTGTGGGTCTCACCCGACCTGGCTATGGTGAATAGTACCTTTTTCACATGGTGTCCTTTTTGGGTGATTGGGTAGTCAATCTAGTGTGTTTTGTCAAGGTGATCACAGTGGTGTGATCTGTTTGTTCAGTTTCGGGATCTTGGGGTGGGCCCCACATGGGTTGGTTACAGTGAATATTACCTTATTCACCAGATCACCGTTTCAGGCAAGTTAGTAGTCTATCTCGCGTGCTTTTTCACGAGGATTAAAATGGTGTAATCTGTTCATGCGAGTGGATTCCCTTACACGGTGTTATTAAATGTGGAAATATGAAAGGTGTACCAGTTGTGGTTCGACCTACTATGTTTGTAGTGGACCCTTGGCGTGTGATCGCATGCACTCTCGTGTGAGTGAAGTAAAGCTTAAAGAGATGTGGTTGGTCGTGCCACAGCTGTTGAGATGGCATGTTGGAGTTGTTATGTTTACACCTTCACATTGATGATGGGTTCCATTTTCACGTTAGCCTTTTAGCTGGAGATGTGGTATACTCTGGGAGTATACGGGAACGTTGGGAGGTACAAGTGGATGTTGGAACTTCAGAATGTTTGTGCACTTGGTTGGGGTTGACGTGGCGCCACACGTGCGTGTGGGCCCCACGTGCGTGCCATGTTCTTCTTTCCATACCTTTGACCTCTCGCTAAACAGAGGGTCCTCATGTTCACGATGGTTTAGACCAGCAGGGTTGAGTAGTTTCCCCTGGTATTGTGCTGCAGTTGGTTGGTTGCACGATACCCACACCTAGTTCTGTTGGCTAGCGTTGTACCATCCAGTAGGGATGACCAGATCAGTTCCAGGTTTACCCTCCAGCAGGGACTGGGCAGTGGGTTTCTCATCAACTTCTTCGGGTTTACCCTCCAGTAGAGACTGGGCAGTGGGTTGCTCACTGACTTCTAGGGTTTACCCTATATCAGAGACTAGTTTGTGGGTCACCCAACGAACACTCAGGGTTTACACACCAGCAAGGCTGGGCAGTGGGTCGCCTGTTGACTTGTTCCTGGTCTACCCTCCAGCAGGGCAGTGCAGTGGGTTTCCTGTCGATTTCTTCCAGGTCTACCCTCCAGCAGGGCTGGGCAGTGGGTCGCCTGATGATGTATTAAGGTTTACCCTCCAGCAGGGCTGGATAGTGGGTCACACGATATCTTATTATGAATTACCCTCCAGTAGGGCTGGGCAGTGGGTTACCCAATGGTATTTCAGAGTTAGTTCTTTATAATATGATAGTCTCTAGGTTTACTCCTTGACTACCAGAGCAGGACCCTTGTTTGTACGGGTCAGTGATGTGACAACTTTTACATTGAGCAGACCTCTCGAATGTGTGACAGTGACGAGGTGTGGTTTGACTTAACCCGAACCCCTCAAGTACGAGGGAACTTTCCCCACCAAGACGCATCCTTGTGACACATCCAAAAACCGTGCAGTCACGTCAGTGCCGCCCAAAGCGGATAGTGTCAAGGTGCTGTGATTTAAGTCCCTTGACTATCAATTTGGGACAGATGTGCGGGATACTGGGCATCAATGGTGTTTCCTTCTGGGACTATTGGTGACTCACTTTCTTGGGCAGAGCTATAGGATGGATATCCCCTTACAACCTTGTTCGAGATTCTTTTTGAGCATATGTATATGTATATACTTTGTTCTAGTACCCAATTCTTGGGCTTGGTTACTCTCCTTCTAGGAGAGGCAAAGATGGGCGGGGTATGCCACATGCTTTCCCTGTCTAGCTTCTCGTGGTTGGATGAGTCTACTCTCTTACTATAGGTAGCGAAGACTCGGCGATAAGTTCATCTTCTCACCATTCCAAATCTCCTTGTGTATTTATGAGTCTACCTCCTTTCTCTTGTTGGGTTGATCTAGAATCTCTACTGCACTCCTTATTGTACTCTTACTGCACCCTCTATTGTACTCCTTTTCTTCTCCCTTTTCAATCTACATCCCCCCTCTTCAGCACCTACTTTGTTGCTACCTCGAACCTTTGGGGCATCCTACTGAGTATTTTTATACTCACCACTACTTGGGATTTTCCCGCACCCGGTGTTCCCTTGCAGACAATAGATAGGTTGGTCGTGACTTCATTGGAGCTTTGGAGTTTGAGAACTTGGACCGCGTGCGGTGGTCGGAGTTAGGTTCCAGGTGGGGGACCCTCCCAGCTGTTTTTCCTTTGTTTACCTGTAGCAGGGATGGGGCACTTTTCTAGTTGGGAGCGTGTTTTACACCTTTTCTTTTCAGTTTACCTCAACACTTTACTTGTATTGTTTATAGGTCAATGCACATTTGTGGTTTATATATAGCAGTTTCCCTTTTCTGTGCTTTGATTTTTCTTGTTTACTCTGAAATTTTTCATTAAGTGTGTTGCGTGTGTGTTGCGTGTGTGTGTGTGTGTGTATAGGTACTTAGGAAAAGTCCTCCCCGAGTTGTTGTGCCTTCGGCGCTGGTCGCCAGCCCCTAGCCTATGGAGGCGGGCTTGGGGTATTTGCGGCCCGAGCCCGGGTTGGGTCGGGTTGTGACATCATCAAAGGAAGATATAGAGAATTAAAATATTTTTAGATATATTCTTGAGCTCAGACTTGATGTTGTGTAATGAAATGGTTTGGAAAACATATATATTACACACTAATTCAATATTTGAAGAATGGTCTAATAGAAAAATGTCACACCCCATCATCCTCTATTCATCCTGGAAGTATAAATATGTATAAATATTTAATAGAGTATTTATGGTTGTACACCATGAAGAGAAATATTATAGAATATGTATCTCGATGCTTGGTATATAAGAATGTCAAGGTTGAGAGATAGATGTATATTTGTATGTTATTAAGATAATCCATTCGAGAATGTAAATTATAAAATATCACCATGGATATGATCATCTGACTGCCTAAAACATAAACGACCCTAATTCTATACCGTTTGTAGTCAATAGCCACATGAAGTCAGTAAATTTCATTAGTATCAATGAACAATTATCTCTTGATCAAATTTCTAGGATATAAATTATCCAAATGGTAATGGTGAATGAATTACCACATTTTATTATATCAAATTGAGATTTTAGGTTTATGAAAATGTTCAGGTGAAGTATTTCCTAATCTACATATTGACGGTTTTATTTTATCATTTCATATAATCTTATGATATATGGAATTTTTGAAAGTACCATTAAATCCTTAAAGGATATTATAAGATCTTTTTCTCATGATTTCAAAAGTTATTGGGATCAACACCTTCCCCTTGTTCATTTATCTTATAATAATATGTTCCACACAAGAATTCAGATGGAAACCTATGAATCCCTCTATGGAAGGAATTATGGAACACTACAATGTTGGTTAAAATTTAGAGAAATAGTGTTTTAGGACCTGAGTTAGCTGATGTAATGATAGAGAAGTTTAGATCCTTCAAACAGATTATCAAGGAAGCTTAGTGTCGATAGAAGAGTTATGCTATTAATTGTCAGTGTGATCTAGAAATCGAATTTAGTGACAATTTATTCATATGAATATCTCCATAGAAGATCTTAATGATATTTGTAATGAATAGAAAGGTTTTCCCCAGATAAATAACAGTTTTTTAGATTCTTGATAGGGTCGTGTAGTTTCTGAACATTTAGTGTTTCCACTAAACCTCACTCAATTTAAATAAGTGTTCTGTGAATTTATTTTGAGGATGTATATAACTGATTATTTACATTTATTGAATGTAGAGGCTGTAGAATTGGGGAATGATATTTAAAATTATGAAAAATCATTATAAATCTTAAATCTTGTTGTTAAACTGGTATAGAAAAAGGAAACTCCCCTGGTAAACATTTTTTAAGGAATAAAACATTCATGGAAGGTACTTGAGAACCCAAAAATGTAATGATGTAGTGATATTTTCATTTTTTATATTGTAGTGATAGAATTTTCTGGATGAAATTATTTTTATGGGGGTATAAAGTAACACCAAAATATTTTATATGTATTTCCTTTTAAATAAACATGATGTACTTAATTGCTTTCATTACCCACAACTCTGAGTGTGAATGAACCCTGATATTGTATACCATTATTACATATTGATTGGATTAAAGAGTAAGATTCAAATTAACCACATTATGGAATATAAATATATGTTACTAAATTAAAATGTATTGATTAATTCCTATGAAATATTCATTGATTGTTTAATAAAATCATTTTATTACTAAAAGTACTATTTTATAAAGAAAGGTATTTCTAAAACTTTACATATTATTATACAAAAAATATATTGATCACTTTTTAAAAACTGATTAAAATTAAATATATTTTTAATTTAAGCATTAACGTCAATAAATTAGTTACCTAAAGGATATAGAGGATGATAAAATTATTTAAAATGAAAAGGAGTTAATTTTCATTAAACAATTTTAATGTGTGCCATGTATTTAATTTAATAAAATAAATATAATATTATTTATTACTTATTTTAATTAAATGAATTAATTTTATGTTGAATAAAATATTTTAAAATTCATTGAATATTTTTTATTGTAATTGAATGAATTTGAATTCACATTTATGTTTACATATACATTATTAATAAAAATGGTTTTTCTTTGTATTGCCAAATTTAATTTGAAAATTAATTTCTACCACTTATAGAAATTGAATTTTATAAAACATATTCCATATATGGAATCATCATGAATTGTTTTTTGATGAGGCCACTTTTTTTTCTCATAATAAATAGTAAATAGAGTAAAAATATGATATCACGGTTAATGTAAAGACGAATTTAGTAGAGGTTTAATATATGAGATATGGGGTAAAAATTTCAAATAATCTTGTCTAATTTTTTTAAATAAATATATTTGGGCACTGAATTATCCTTTATTCTATTATTTTTTTATTTTCTTCCTCATTCACATTATAGTGACTTTTTAATATTTAAATCACTTAACTAAATCCATGTGTCCACTTCCCCACTTATAAAAGGACACACCATACACTCCATTATTGATAAATTTTGGGAAATCTATGTCATCAATACATACCCAAAAACAACCATGGATTTCTTAACATTATCTTGGACCTATTCTTTTCATGATATAAATATTTCATGGATTAATTTGTAAGAGAAAGACAGATTCTCAAAGAATATGTATAAACCATAACCGATATATTTCAATTATATTTCATATTATATATAATATAAACTTATTTATCCATAATAAAATGATTAATACCACATAATAAATATAATTAGATGTTATTGTGATGATTTAAAAACCATTTTCAACATTATTTCCATCATATGGTAAATGAAATTATTTCTCATAACTACGTGTGGCCTACCTCCTCCACACAACGATATGATTCATATTCAAACACAACCTCACTATAATGAAAATACTTTTGGATTTAATAAATATATTTAATTTATTATGTAATTATTATTCTTTAATTGTTCCATTTTAATTTCCATTTTAATTTTTTTCAATAGAAAATGAAAACAATGATCATTCATGCGTATAGATTATTATCTTCATGAATAGTGTAATTTATGTATTATTACTACCAATTATAAATGGTTATAAATATGAATATAATAAATATTCATGATATTTATATCACTATTAAAATTATAGATATTATTCAACCATGATTTAGATTCAAGGACCAAAATTCCTGAATCAAAGTATTCATAAAAATGATATAACTGTCTCCTAGAACAATGATTTTTATTATGAATTGTTAATAAATGGATGAAAATAAGTTTTATATAAACCAGGAATGGTATCAAAACTAAAAATAAGGTTATATTATATAATTATAATAAATATTAATTTATTATAAAACCTGTTAGAGTGCTTAAGATGTAATTCAAACTTGATGTATGGGTTTTACGTTACAATATAATTTTAAATTATATTCATTATGCATAAATTTGTGGTGAAAAATTTATATGATATATTTCTCAAAGATATTTTTCCATTATCATAGAAACTTTTGATATCATGAAATTCATTTTTTTTATTTTCTTTTTCTTTGGTGTATGTAGTCAAAAGTACCAATTAATTTTTGTATATAATACTAACTTTGTTTTTCTATTTGGTCATGAATATTTTTCTTCCATGCCCATATTCTATTTAACTTTTTTTTTCAATAATGATTACGATATTATCCTATTATTGACTACTGTAATTTTGAATCATTTTTTACTTTATATAAAATGTTTTTGGAGGAATATTATTTTTAATATCCAAATGAGTTACTTTATACAAATTTATTGAAAATAATATTTTTTTAAACATACACCACATGATTGAATTTTCCCACAATTATGAATACTCTAGGATTTCAATCCTCCATTAAAATTGTACATTTTCATTTTTGGTGAACTTTTTTTCCTTACAATTTTAAAAAAATATTAATTTTGAAAAAGGTAATTTCATATTTAAATGGGTATTTTCTCGATGAAAAATCTCAGGGATCTATTAAAAGAATTTTACCCTATGATAAAATACTTTTATTCTGCTCATGCTTCATTGGGGATATGATTATATATTTTTTAAAGGTCAAGTCAGAAGAAAATGCTTCTGACCGTTTATTTAATAATGAAAAGAAGATACAGGAAGGAGGCGAACGGGGTCACACAGTCCATAGGGCCCTCGATCTCAAGACTATAAATCATAGTACGACATTTCATTTCTATAATCCAAATCTCCAGCAGGTTCCCACTCAGATTGACATTTATTCTGGTTGAAATACTTCTAATAATTGTCATAAATACTTCTTGATGCCCTTGAAGCTGATATAGTGGACACAATCTTAGGGATTTGAGAGTAATCTTTGCGAGGTCTTCTCTTTACAAGAGCAGAAATAAAATTTTCACCATAAGTCATCCTTTCCTCTCCAGCTAATACCATATCTTTGAAGGAGATAGATCCACCACTGTTCGGAGTAGTAAATCCAGGCACTTCTCTCTCGTCATCTGAAACATTCCCCCATTTTCCAGTAAAAAGCGGTTCCTGTCGACCATCAACCTATTGACAATCGACCAACATAGGTGTAGAGTTATCAGCTGGAAGTCCTTGATCCAAATTCACACAAGAAGGTCCACTATGGACCCTTGTCCGGGACATTTCCACTGTTCTTTATTTATCTATGAGAGGATGAGCAACAAAAACCTCAACGTCAACCGGAGGCAACTCATTAGGAACACCACCCTCAGCCAAATGGGAACCAGAGCTCCCAGTAGTCAGAACATCAGCTGCATCAGCTGCAGAGGGAGCTGGCTCTTTAAATGAAACACCATCTTCAATAGTGTCCTTTGATAAAGTCTTCCCTTTCTTTTGTTTTTTCCTTTGACAAAGATCTGTTGAGTGACCTTTCATCCCACAATCTTCATATAAGAGGTTATTCCGACATGACTATAATGAGTTCCCAATATCCATACATTGAATTTGGGAAAATATATGTTTGTATTGTGATTATGTGATGGGTTTTTCCATTATAACCCTCTAATAAATTTGGTAAAGCATTATATTTTTAGAACATAAATAGTACATGATAGGTTATCCAGATCGTAAAAGTGGTTACACCGGTGGTTATCCCAGGCCCAAAAGAGGTTCACAGGTGGTTAGACCCATACAAACATGTAATGTATGTCTTCATGGGTAGACTGGACATAATATTTCTATAATTATTATTATAACACACTTCATTAAACTCATTTATGAAATAATATTAAGACAATTTTATGTTCTTGTGGATCATGTTTTGAAATTTCTTTTTGATTCTACTCTTATAAACCACTATGACATAATACACTACTCAAGATTATGATATATTTATCATTGGTATAATTTAAAAATGTTAATATCATGTTCATATACACTTTTTATCATTTTATTCTTAAAAATAATCATTTCATAATATCACCATTGTTTACTCTTACTGAGCATCTCATATCACCATTAATTGAGTTTTATTTCCCCTAGAATATGAAGAATTGTTTTCTGAATGATATTTATAAGTAGGAATCTATTTTTAAGAACATTGTTGGAGATGATTTAAACCTTTTATGTACTAGTTAATATTTTATCCATTTTTAAAAAGGATGAAAAAATACATAGTTCTATCAGGGATTGTAATGATATGTGATGAATATCCAAATAAAAACATGTAATATTTATGTATATAATATTTTTTATGACTCAATATTGTCATCCCAAAATATACCACATGAATGTAAATGATCATGAGTTATCTTAGGGATGTAACAAAAATTTCTATTCTTTACCAAGTTACCGAAATATTTTCTTGCTCAAATGGACAAGAATTTTGTGCTATAATTGTGGTTCCTCTTCCTATGACAATATGAGCTTTTTATATTCTCCATCAAATAAATAGTGGTTCCCCTTTATCTATCCTCTGTGAAAAATAGCTATGAAATTACATGAATGTATTTTGATTATTTTATGGGTGAATTTCAATTCATTACCTCAGTATTAAATTTTACTAACATTATTTTTTTTGTTGGAGACCATAAACTATGAATACTTAAAAACAACATAGATAATATTTATTAATATTTTTTAGAGACTAAAATTCCCAGCCCTTCACCCTTGCTTAGGCAAATTATGCTATCTTTCATGTATTTGATGTTAATAATATGGTATTCATTCCCGGTCATGTGATATGTACATGAGCTATCCATAATCTAGTTTTTTACCTTAACATTGACATTAGGTATATTTTTTCATTCATGGTTTTCTCAACTTCTACTTTCTTGTTCCATGAACCCTCATTCAACTTCTTTGATGATCGATAACACCCCTCTTCCCCTGGTTCCATAGATCATTAATTATCTTTCAAAATAAAAAAAATCTAATTTGAGCTCCTTTTATATTTTTTTAAGTGTGATACTTTAATGTACTCATTCCTTATGTCTCCTTCAGTACACATATATTTATATTTTATAGGCATATAATCTCCTTTTTCTAATTTTTTAAAAACAAATACCCATTAAATGCATATCGTGTGTATGAAATTATTATCTATTTTCACCTTCCTTGTTTTTTAAAACAAGCCCATGTAATAGATAACAAAAACATGAAATGAAAATCATCATATAATAATAATGTCTAATCTTTGGCGTCTTTATTTCAACCTTTTATACCATAGTAGAAGTATTTTTAGGGTTTTACATCATGTTCATCTTCAAAGGAGTGGGTTCTTAAGGTTTTTGTTTAAACACTACTTTTTTCATTCATTCATGCCTCTCCACTTTTTTTAATTATTCTTTAAAATTAATCACATTTGTGATTCTAAAATTATATTTAGTGTATTTTATATGAAAATAGTTATACTTTTTAAGATCTAAATAATTTCCCTCCTCAATTCCATATTCTGAAAAATAAATCATTCTTGATCAACACACATTCAACATATCATCGTGAATTCATTTTAAGATACATCTATTTTTTACCATATAATTCAATATATATTTTTTTAATAAATCATCTAAAAATTTTCTTCAATTTTGAGTTTGATCTCAACGTCTTTTCATAAATTTTTAGAATTTTCACATTTGATTTTTTCAATATCCACTTTTAGTCATCAATCTTTATCTTCTTATTTCAGGATTTAGAGCTTGGAATCAGGTAATATGGAATGGAAAATATTTTTTGAGCTCTCTAGATGTCAATTTATTCATCAAGGGATGATCTATGATCAAATTCATGCTCCACTATTCTGCCAATCCATGAACCGTCACTATCAATTTCATTAACATTTGTAATTTCTACAATATCCACTGTAACATATTTTTAATAGTCTTAAATGAATTTAACCTCTTCAATTTTTATTATATTTTATTTAAAATAATATTTATATATCATGTTCTTAATTTTAAGGATTTTCTAAAGAATTTTAATTTTTCAATTCATCCCTATGAATCTTTTATTTACATTTTTTTCTTCCTCATCGTCATTGAGAATTTTATATATAAAAAATAAGCACAACTTTATATAATTTAAAGAAAAAATATATGATGTTTTCAATTAAAATTACATTTTCCAATTTTATGATTTAAGGAACTAAAGGGAATTGTATCATAAAATTAATCATTCTTAAGTAAATCTCTCATATATAGATTCTTTATAGCTTTAAATTCAATTTCCAGTAAATTGTTCATTGGGATTGAATAATTTTCATTGTTCATAATTTAAAATGCTAGAATAGTACTATGTATGTTTTCCAATTTTACATCTTATATATCTCTATCAATAATCAATAATACTTTCATATTTAATATATGTATTATGCTTCCTAGGATTCTTTTGAACATTTTTTTATTATCAATAATGTTATTTTGAATAAAAATACCCTCCATAGAAAACTTTAACCGAGTACAAAATACATCAATTATATTATCAATTATTATTATAATATTTTTTTAAATGTATCACAACAAATGGAACTCCAATTATCTACCTATATATCAAAATCATAACTATTCTGAAGCTTCTCCCACATTTCATATGAGGACATGATGAGATAAATTTTTTATAAACAGGGTAAGAATAATATCTCGCCATATGAAATTTGATATGTTTCCTCCATTATCCAACAACATATGATATATTTATTAAGGAGATTCACTCTATATTCTATCTATAATCCAATGTATTTCTTCCACAGTTACATTTTTACACAATGACAAAGTGTAATGTTGCATTTCGTTGTTACATAGCTCAAAATTACTTCCTTTAAAAATGGTTAATTATTTGTGGATAAAAATTGTTTACATATGTCTTTAGGAGAGAAAGGTTCACCCCCAACCTCACTCTGGTACAACTTATTGGTCCCAAGAAAGGAATATACCTATGGGTGAATGGAGGTATTTTAGGTCATTAAAATTACGAAATGATATTAACATTTGTATTTATTTTATGATGAACAATATTTACCATCTAACAACAACACCAGATTTATGACTGAATTAAATAATAATCAAATTTATTTTAACTGGTTCCTTTAAAAATCTAATCTATGGAGTATGCAATGGACTGTGACCATGATCATAGTACACTAATCATAGTAGCTTTTTTGAGAAAACTCAATTGAGTGCCAATACAGACCCTCTAGATTCACTATCCACATTGATATTTTCAAATATCATTATTCCTACATTGATGATATTAATTTCCATTAAAAATTGATAAGAAAATAATCATGGTATGTTGTTTCACATCTTCACATGTCTGATAAATTTTCAATGCAGTATTTCACCTTAAATTCCCTCTTTAGTTTAATACATCATTTCAAAATTTCATTGAATTTTCTTCATTAAATAATATAAATAATTTAATCTACTTCTTTAATCTTCACATATTCTTCCCATTAATAATAATAACATATCCTATTAATAATATTTTTATGTACAATGAGTCTCTCATTCTTTAATGAAATCCTCTGGATTTTATATTTCATTATTTTCCGCTATTTTTTATTTTTCTAGATTTTACATCATAAATTTAATTCTTAAACAAATATTTAAATTCCTTGGTAAATAATGAGATTATATCCCCCATGAAAAAAAGTCTACTAAAAATGTGGTGTTGATTTTATTCTCAAAATTAACCCAAAAAAGTGAATTATATTTTTATCCAACTAATGCTGCAAAAGCTTCTACGTCACCAAGTACATTCTCTATTACATTGATTGCACTATAAAATTTAGTTATCCGAATCCATGATAAATATTTTCATAAAATATAAAAAAATTATTGATAGATCATCCTATAATTATAGGTCTGACTCTATTGTTTCAAGTTGGCTAATTAAAGAAATATAAAGAAATATCTATAAAACATAATGTAGGATTTACATAAAATTATCAAAATTATGAATGAAATACAGTCACACATTTATGATTCATACATAGGGGATAAATCATATGAAATAAATGTTGACTCATAAAAACATTCCTATGAATCATGCATAGAAAACAATCTTTAGTTTTTTTAAACAAACCAAATGATGAATGACATCATACAAACACAAGTGGAAATGACACATATATAAAGAGAAATGACACTTGACCATCCTAGATAATGACTCATACAATAATTGAACATAGTCTTATTTTTTAAATGACTCTTATAAAAAGTGAAATGACACTTGCCCAGCCATGATAATGACTCATACAATAATTGAACATAGTCATATTATTTAAATGACTCATATATAGATTCATACATGAATCCTATGTATAATAAAGATGAATCATACATAGATGGAAGTGAATCATTTGTATCCAACACTTAGCTAGAATTTTAAAACTTCTTAAAATCATATTTTTTAGTGATGATCCAAAATACCATTGAACCTCTTCCTAACTTCAACATGAGAGTTAAAAACACTAAAATATAATTAATTGAAGAATAATTTCAATTTATTACTAATAAAGAATTCCAAAAAGATGCATCAAATGTATTTTCCATTATAATTAATTTCTTGTCCAATTACTAATGCTATAATAAATCATTAGTGATTTATAAAAGGGTAAAAAAATATGTTGATTCATACCAAATATTATGTAATATTTATGATCTATATAAATATAATGTATTAATATAGAGTCATTATATCTTTAGGGATCTCATTATATGAAATATAGAAGATGTTGAGTTTCTTGTACCTCATGTAGATAATATTATTATCAATATTCAATGTTTTTAAACTATGGATTAATAATTCGGATGAAATTTTTCATAGAACTCATACTCACCTTTCATTCCACATGTATATGAATTTTTTCTAATAATTTTAATATATAACATATTGGGAAGTCACGTCAGATTATTGAATATAATTTTACAATACAAAACAACTTGAATCTGGAAGACTAATTTATCATTATAGTGAATAAGAGGATAATATAGGAGAAAAGGTCTAATAATTACAAAATATTAATGGAACCATTAACCTAACCTTCAAAGAAGTGAAAATGAAGAAGGGGGATAAAGAGAAACAATTTGTACATTTTACAATAGAATGAATGGTCACATGAAGAAAAAACATACATATATAAATACGCATGTTGAATCCACACATACATTCTTTATAGAGTGTAATATTTTAAATTCTATAATTTTTTTACATGTATCGTACTATTCTAAGAAAATTATTCAAATCATGACACCATGTAGATTCATGAAAACTACAATATGTAAGGTGGATCATTGAGAATTCATTATAGAAATATTAACAACATTCGATATTCACTATTGGAAATCATATTTATACCAACGACCTTATTGAAAAGGTTTTTCTAAATAGTTGGCATGGAGAGTTTTTTCCAACAGTTTTTCAAAAAAGTTTTAATATAGTTCTTTATCATTGTCTTTCCAAATGGTTTATGTTAACCATTATTGTGTAGGGTTTTTTCCAAAAACTTTTTTAAACCATTGGGATATAGTTATGTTTCCAAACAGTTTTTGTAAACTATTAATAGTGGTGATGTTTCAAAATGGTTTTTTAAAACCATTTGAATAGTGTTCCAAAAAATACACTCGTGCCCCCACTCCCCTTTCTATATTCAACTAATTTTTTCCATACTAGTCTTGTGTTATCTTCCTAGTTAGTGACCACACCTCTTCCAATGATCCATATTAATTTAACTCATTTGATTTCTTCTACTTAAAATTCGTGAGTTGGAGTTACATATTTTACCTAAATTTATTTTTTATTTCTATATACCAAGTTTAGTTTATTTCCACTTCCACTACAATATCTCATCATTTATGGATTTCTATTATTATTGATTGTGAAATTTTCATGTTCAAAATACTTCACCCTACACATATACAATGAGTTTTCCTTCATCAACCACTTACACTATTACTATTTTTTGTAGGCATGTTGCATAAAATTAGTTTTTTAAGGATACTATATTTCCTCCCATCGTCCATGTTCACACTCATATTTTGAGGAATTTAACCTTGGAACCTTATTAATTTCTTAAAAAATGTAGTTTCAATACTTGAATTTTGAAATTTTTATGTATTGGTTTGGTATTTAAGTGATTAATGGAAAATACAATTTTACAAATACAATTTTATGTATTCCAATATAATGAGGCATGTATGACATAAAAATCTGTCAAATATTATTATTGGAAAATAATTATTAATCTATTAATACCACTTTTCCATTGTGACTATCATGACGCACATTTTTTATTTGTGGTTTCATTGGTCACCACACTGTCACAAATATCATTAGTTCCCTTGAATTGGATTAATAATCCCAATATTCCCTCTGTTGTATGTTGTTATTTTTGTCTTTTTTATTTTAATTATTATTTATGTATTTTTGACATGTGGGTCAGTATATTGTTTATAAATTGTGATGTCTACCCAATAATCCCATTCTATAGTTGAGCTATTTTTCATGATTTAGTTGAAGTAAATACATTATTCCCATAAAACATTTATACATCCTTTATATATGAATTGAAATTATATATTACATAATGGGAAGTGATTTCTAAACAAATTCTGATTGAAGTGATATGTCTGAGTCACATGGGCTATGTGACTTCTATGAGGCCTTGTAAGTGAAGTGACCTATGGTAAGCACTTGAGAAAAGAGAACTGAATGTGGAACTTGGTAATAATTCTCAACATTTCTAAATTCATGTCTAAGGATACACAACCCACTTGAGATATAATTAAACTAACATTGACCCATGATATCCTTTACTCAATGATACATTAAAATAATTACATTAGTACTAAGGAAATCATGTATTCCTACTTCCATACATCCAATGTCTTCAAAAACATTTCTATATTTTTGATGAGGTTGATGAATACATCTAGGAGATATTTTAAATTTTTATACAAGGATATTACCTATTATATGACCCCACAATTATGAACCTTGTGAAGCATTTGAATAATTAAAATTTATTTATCCTAAGGGAGAAAAATTACTATTATATGACCAAAAAGTTAGAATGTTGTTCTCATCCTAAAGTGGGGAGTCCAATAAAAATATATCTTTGTATTGGAGTAAGTTAAATATAACACATTGGGATATACAATGAAGTCATTAAAACCTTCAATAACTCATCCTGATGGATTTCTATCATTTTTGTTGAGAACCAACATGTATATACATCATGACACCAGTATGGATACCTTATAAATAACACACCCTATAAAAAATTTCATTTATCACTAAAGTAAAAAAAATTCATTTACATTAATATATTTTCAATTAAACCTCAATTTATAGAATTTATTTCATGAAATGACTTATATCAATTTTTACAGAATGGATAAGATTTGGATGTATAAAACTGATTGGATCTCATGCGATTTTCAAAACAATTTTGTGACCTTTTTAAATTTTACATTTGACCATGCTTTATATAGTGGTCACATACACATCCCATGTTATAATTATGTAATAAGACCTTGGTTTATACTTGAATAAGTTCTATACAATATAAAAATAGGGTTTACAAACAAACACTTATGTTTTGTATCCTAGTGGGGATAAAATGGAATCTCAAAATACTGATGATCTAAATGAGAGGACTGGATTGGATAATTTGGCATATTACTGGTTTCCATTTATTCATAATCCTAGGAGGGAAATGATGTCAATCCATGAATAAATTGATATAGGAACACATGATGCATCCAATGAAACTGATGATGTGGATAGGGTGAAAAAATGATTGATGATCTGAGGACTCTAGTATATCGGTTGTGTAATAAAGTGAAGAAGCTAGAATTTTTAAATTGATTATTTCATGGGAAAACCATGTATGAGATTTCTAAAACATCCATCAATTACCTTTAAAAACTCAGGAAGGAATAACTTCTAGATGAGGCAGATAATACCTCAAACCACTCTATGACCTGGAAATTAGTTGAAGAACATGGATTTTCAAAACAAAATTCATGATTTCCCGAAATATATAACATAATTTTGGGAGGAAACTACTAAAATAAATGATTTTATAAAATGAGTAATATCCTAATGGATGTCAAAATCTAATGGTACATTGTCTCGTGCGCCACAAAAAGTAATTTGACCATTTCATTGATCCCCATAGTCCATAAAAATTTCATGTCTTATGAAATATCAATAAATATGTGATGGCATGATACCAAGGGAATACATAATAATGTGGATTTGTTTTACACTATAGTTAGATTTCATGTTATAGATTTGATGCTCAATATCCTATTTTTGTAGCTGACATGTTTAAAGTGAGACTGGGTCGTTCATGTGATAGTTTTAACCCGTTTGGGTGGATACTTACTACTGATAGCACATTGCCATTTTTAATACACATTTACAACCTTCCACCATTTTTATGTATAAAAAAATCCTTCACATTCATTGTTATACTTAAATCTAGGCTTTAGTATCCCAGCAATGAAATAGTCGTATACATGCACCCTTCAAAAAAAAGAGTTGAAACATTTTTGTGAGGTGGGTGTGCGCATATACGATTCACAATCGAATAAAGTAATTTAGATTTTTTCTATGATTTTTTAGATGATCAATGATTTTCATGCTTATGAAATGATGTTCGGATGGATCATGAAGTGAAACTATCATGTTATATTTTTATAAAGAATATTCGATTCGGAAGACTAAAATATCATAATAGTTTTAGTTTCATGGGACATCAATGATTCCTTCTAGTGGACCATCCATATAAAAATAATCGTTAATGATTATAAAATACCATGGAGGTCAATAAACCACCTCAACGTATGTCTGAAACTAATGTGCTTAATTAAGTGCAATCTTCCCTTTTTTTATTCGCGAAGGGTCAAATGAAATATAGAAAGAGGTTTCATGTGTCCAAAGATTCCAATTAAAATTGGAAGAAGTGTAACTTCTTTGAGTATCTTTATTGTTCAAACTATTTGTTACGTCATTTCTTAGACATAATTCACATTGAATAGAATATATGTTAAATTATTCTTTTAATTCTTCTAAATTTCATAGGAACAGAAAAAAGATGATTTACAATCGCTGCGTCACTAGGTGGATTGGGGGATTAAACTAGAATTTCATCCAATGTCAATCAGTGAAAATAAATGGAATGTTATATGTGATTCTTCTATACAGACACCTATAGAAACAAATCAATGTCTAGATGTACTAGAGACTATTAATGTTCCTGATAGCCATATATGAAATATATCAAAACAGGGGAATAAATGATAGTTGAAGTTGAAATCATTAAAGACTCGTGATTATTATGTCCTTCTAAATGAGTTGATTCCAATCAAAATCCATCATATTTTGTCCAATAAGTTAAGAGTTACAATTATTCGGTTGTTCAATTTGTTTAGAAATCTTTGTTCTAAGAAGATTTCTATGTCATTCTTGCAAAAAAATGTTAATAGAGACACAATTAAATTTGTGTGAGTTAGAGAAAATATCCCCTACATCATTTTTCACATGCATACTACATATCACTATCCATTTTCGGCCATCATATTTCTCAAAGGACCTGTATAGTTTCATTTGATGTATCCTGATGAACAAAATATGTGCACATTGAAATTTTATGTCCATAATAGGAATCATCCCATATGTTCTATTATGAACGGTTGCTTGGATAAAGAACGCATTGATATCTCATCAATGAATTTGTCTTATCTAACTATTAAAATAAATATACCATTGAGAAATGGAGAATAATAGTATGAAAAAATTTATACCTATTTTCAATTACTTCCTCAAATAGGAGGAATTCTCGAATCATATACATTGATGAAATTAAACCTTAAAGAGAGGGGGATCGCCTATCACACAGTGTTGTTCAACTATGATGTGTTTTATGAATACATCAAGTAAGTTAATTGAACATGTATATCTTATCTCAACTCTTGTCATTGTACATATTTTTTAAAATATTTCTATTTTTATCTACATGGAACATAAAGAAATGATAAATAGAAAAAAATAGTCCTTTATCATTAATACGTATATAAACTTTTCATATAAATGATTTTTCTATTTGGTTGAAGTTGAAGGTATAAACATTGATGTAAAAAATAAATAATTCAATATTTAATTATGTTTAATATTATTTTCTATTTTAGGTATCGAGTTTTTCTGATGAAACTATCCCTGAGTTAATAAGAGATTTGTATTTTGGTCCTAATATTGTTGTTCATGAATGTCAATCAATTATGATCAATTGGTAAGGATTTATTATCATTGAATGAGCATAAAACATGATAACACAACATGATGGTGTTGTCATAGATGAAAAAATAGACCGGAATGATAATTCATTAGATAATAGACCTCGTTTTGAAAATGTATCTTATTATTTAGTCATTAAAAAGATAATAATATTGTATTATTTCTCTTGTTGTCTTGTCACTATGGTGAAATGTTAGTGGTCTGATCTAATGACAGGGTAGGGAAATATTATTAATGATTGTGGATTTTGAGTTATGGGCTTGACTCACACTCTTTATACTGATGAACCATATGTATTAGCATCAATGGAAAAACATGTTTTTTATGTCAAAGATAATATTCGACCATAATTTGGTGTCATTATTGAAGTAATACCAATACATATTTTTAAGGATGGTGATGATGGAATTGACACCATCCCTTCTCCCAATGGCCTCGATACTTTTATTACATATGATTACTACAACACTTAAATTGTTAGAGTTAATTATAAACCTAAAGTTATGGTAGGAAATATACAGAATCATTATTTGGTGTTCTCAGTTCTGCTGGTTCAGCTTGATGTGAGTGGTTAAGTTTTGTACAATTCAAATTTATTTACTTATGATTGAAAATATTCTGTATCCAACTAGAAATTTATGTGCATTTTCAATATTTACTAGTTGTGGTTTTCTTGGAGTTTCATTTTATAATATTAAATTGAATTGACTTTAGACCTACCAAATAAAGATAAACTAAAATAGTCAAATTGAAACAAAAAACTATATTAATTGAATTTTATATATTAATCTAATTGATTTGAAAATCAAAATCAATTATTATAATGACCTAACCCAAAAAATAGCCAAATTACCTAACCAAAAATATGATCCAAATGAACTAAGACAAATAATCCATGTCTCAAATATTTTTTTAGTCACACAGTAGTTATACATTTCTTATTAATTCTTATTTTTTTAAATAAAGGAAATGAAAGCATATGAGGAGCAAGAAAGAAAATGGATTAGCGATAACAATCATCACATCGCTGAGATAGTAATTCCTCCATTAGTGCTAGTTGTAAATATTTGATTTTAATTATTCATATATATCAATAACATATAATTTCATGTGATTTTTTTTTTAAACTTTTATGTGCGACCCACCGATGAGGCGCCATTTATTCGATGAGAAGCCTAGTAGTGGTCCCCGTACATTGAATGGTGGTATGAGAGGGGGTGGTACGAGAGCTAGGTGCTCTAGTCAGAGTACCCGTTTAGACCCTGCCCCTCCCACTAACGTACCATCATCTACACATTATGATTTCACTATATTTTTAGGTGCACACGGGATATTTAGGCCTCCCATGATTTCAATACCCTTAACATATGAGCCTCCTCTCCCATCTTTACCGTATCTCGTAATAATTCCCACTCCACATCCATATAATGTAGGTGGTTCATCATCTATTCCATCTTCATTACCATATACTTCTTTTTATTGGGGTTATTACATTCCTTATTTGACTCCTACTCTTATATAGTGTATTCCAATAGAAGATACATTTGGACACACTCCACTGGTATAGGGAGATGTTCCTTCAGTGGTAGTGGATCAAGAGGCACCCATTGAGAAAATTGTCACAGGTATATTTTTTAACACTAAAAAGTTTTCCAAAATTTATATTCATTATAACACGTATTGGTTTATTATTTTCTTTCTATAATAACAAATATATCGATTGATAGGCAGTAGGGGAAGGGGAATACATGCACACATTTACTATGGAACTTCCACACACTATTGGTGGTGGACTACAGTTAAGGCAATCAAATGATAAAAAAATAGGGCATCAATGCCGGAGTTTTTTTCTGACGCTTTCCAAATACTCCAACATCATTCAAGTTAGCCCAATATCATGGAGACAGTTTACAAATAATGTTAAGGATAATTCTATGGTATAGATATCTTTAAAAAATTATGTTTTATTTAATATAATATTTTTTTGAATTTATATATCAATCAATATTTTGGTTTCATCATTGGTTTAATTTCTCTAATGGTGAGGGTGCACTAACCGCACGTCTAAAGGAGTTAGGTGATCATTGGAGAGAATATAAGAATGAGTCGTATATTACCTGTCATGCTAGAGTTGGCATAGATTTGGAGGCAATACCTATCATGGATGATTGTCCAATAGAATGGTATTGAAAAATGATTACACATTGGATGACTATCATCTTTAAGGTATTAATCACATTAGTGGTATTTAAATAAAGTTTTTCATGTTTTTCATTAATACGTTCTTTTTTATTATTGAATTTTATAATTAACATCCTTGAAAAAATAAAATCAATTATGCTAGAAAATACCTACCCACATTGGGATGTACTATGATGTCAAATCATTAGAAGAAATAGGTACAAATCTTGTTTATAATTTTTCATTAAGAATTTCACTTTATATTGTTCACTCCATAATATATTTAGTTTCTAATGTTTTCATATAATTTTAGTTAAGAAATTAAATATTGGTAAAAAAAACTTTAATTGTGGTTTCCTATATTCAATGTCATAGTAGAGGTAGTTACAGAATATTGAAAGACATTTTCCTCAAGAAAAACATTTTTTCTTGAGTAGATGAAAAAAATAGATGTCCAGTTAATGAACAGACACAATAGAAGATTGTAAGTTTCACTTTGTTGATTTAAAATTCTGATAAATATTTTATTATTTAGTAATATATTTATAATTATAATTGGCCACATTAGAGGGTGTTTATTGCTAGGTACCTATCAATTTTGGGACAAATAATGACTTACTTAATGTGTTGGGAGATGAGAACTGTGGTAGAGTAAGTTGTAGACCTAGTATGAGTATAGTCCTGATGAAGTATTTTCCATCTTCAGGTACTAGTTCACGTGTCTCCAAGTTAGAATACGTTATAGCATGGTAAGAACAGGCTAAAAAAATGGTCACATGGGTGGAAGAACAACTTTCTAGGGAAAACACTAAATTTATGAAACTGATGAACATTTTCTATCCAACACTTCCTCCAAAGGTCAACACAAATTATATTGAATATATTTCATCAAATCGTTCAATATATAGTGCCCCATGTGGATGTTCTTGTGGGGGTTGAAAAGATGACATTCCTTGTGATGAAGATAGTGGGGAACATGTCGAGGATGAGTATTATTTTGAGACAGATGTCGAGGAAGAGGCCGAGGCTGAGGGAGAGGTTGAGTCAGAGGTGAGGGATGCTGGTGAGCATTGGTCCAAGGATGAGGTTGAGGATGAGGTTGATAATTATTATGGGGTATCAAAAATACGATATATTTCTAATCACATCTCCTTTTAACAATATATATTCATCTGTTTTGATTATGTAATTATGGTATTTGGTAATTTGTTATATGATTCAACATTCAAAGGATTGATTAGGTCTGTGGTGTTACTTGTTTATTTATTTCCTTGACTATAAATATTAAAACATGACTTGACATGGAGGTTTAGATTTTATGAATTCTATTTTACATGGTATCGATGATATTTCAAAATTCTCTTTTTAACATACACTCACACTCTAGGCTCCAGAACCTAAGCTTATTCATTGTCATTATACTACTTCTTAGTCATCTTTCTCTAATTCATTGTCATTTGTTTCTTTAAATTGTGGGTCACCATGTTTGATCTACTATCATTAACAGATCAAGTTTTACGTGAATGTATCAAATTATATATACTCAGTATTTTAATTAACAAGGATGAGTATTTAAATTGGGGTATTTAAAATTGAATTTAAAAATCCATTTTTTCCAAAAAATAATGAAAGATAACTATAATCTTCCCAATGCATGGGAACTCATACCTTGATCCCATCATTACTATTAGCTTACCTAGATAACCTAATAATCAATCTAGAGAGAGCGACAATATCACCCCACACTAGAATTACTACTATCAACATGCCTTATTCAAATGTATTTAACCAAAAAACACCTAACATGCATAACCAATATTAGGGAACTCATACCTAGATCATATAATGAGGCACATAACAGACAAATCTACACTTTAAATGGTTGTAAATCACTAGGATAATAACTATAATCACATCAAAACCTCACACAATAATAACAAAAATGGTACCAATTAATTAAGGTACCACCAATGAATAGTTTTATAAAACAATGAAATTGTTATTATTCACACATTAATGAATCGAAACCCATTACCTATAATTATAATTAATCTTTCCTTTTTATAACACTTTTATAAAACCACTTTCTTCATTTTGAAAATAATTTCAAACCTACAAGGAGACATAAGCATGTCCTAGTATACAAACATGTATGATGCATAATACCACACTCTCATACCGCATTAAGATAAGAGTAAAAATTTAATATCTCTCCCAAAACATCATATTTGAATCGAAATATCCATTAGAACATAGAAAATAAGATAAGAACAATATCATCACCTTGTAAATTTTATAATTCTTATAAATGGGTTAGTTACATACTAGTAGATGATCTATTCCATGTTCCAACAACACATCATGCCTCTAATAACCATGCTCAAATATTCAAACAACAGAAAAAATTTCTTTGTGACCTCATTGTACTACCTTGACTAAAATAGCTAATATAAAATCATTAGTAAATCACAACAAGAACCCAAGAACATCTACCCTTATTCTAGAATCTTTAGACTAGTTGTGAGAGTCTATAAGTATCGTGGGGATATTATACACTATATATGCTCCTAAATAATAATATATAAATAACATAATCAAAATAAAACATTGGAGTACGAATAAGAAATTATAGCTAAGAGACAACCAGTAATAACAGATAACCTAACTATAATATAAATGGGTAGGGTCTCACTAATTTGCACCAATATAAATCATTTTATTCAGTGTTTACATGTATGGGAAAATAATACCAATACCATTATACAACATGAAACAATTATGAATTGTCAGTAGGTGCTACCAATGAAGACCCAATACCTGAAATCACATGATTTGGAAAATTTTGAAATAGAATTCGTCTAAAAACACAACCCCAAACTCATACCATGCCACTTAGGTAAGGTTCTTGGACTTTAGTCTCAACCTCAACCCTCTCACATGGGATAGAGCCTTAAAAAATGTATTTGTATAATTTTTATCCTCACAAATCCACGATCTTTCCAAAAGTTTGGTCTAGTATTACATCCTTACCATTTACCAAAAACTCCATACCATATACCATATCATATACTAACCATTACCCTCTCACTTGAGGATAGGTTCTATATCATACCATAACCACTACCCTCTCACTCATGGTAAGTTCTTATATAACATCATGGGAACTAGTATATAACTTATGGTATGGTCATGTATCACATAAGGATCACTATCCACCACTCATGGAATGGCCTGATATCACATTTGGAATACTAACCACTCACTCATTCTAAGGACCAATATCATATTCTAAGATACTGATAAAGGTCCTATATCATATCTTGAACACTACCTTCTTACTCAGGGTAGGGTCATATACTATTTCTCATGGAATGTCACATACCTCAAACCTCTTACTAAGAGCGCATCTCATCACTATTGTACAACACGGTTAGATAATAGAAAATTAGAAAAAATCAATATTAATAACTCATATCATATCCCTCAGTTATCCACACAACAATTCCAATTTTTCTTTATGTTAAAGGTTAACTGATATATATCAACAACATGTACCCTAACCAAAATCCCCATCTTAATTTTAACCACAGTTCATACCAACCTATCATCGTATTTTATATTGTCTATATTTTTTGGTGCATTTACAATGGGGCTTTATAAGTTGTCTTGATAGTTTTTTTCATGGGTGTATTCATCATTATTCATTATTTCTTTTTTAGATGTTGGCAGGGTATTTTTAGGTGTTTTTACTTCTTTATGATTCTATATATCTCAACAATACATAACCTAAATAGAAAAACATCCCTGATCTATGTCATCCGTAGATCAATTCAATTTCATCCTGAGATCATGGATAATGCTTGGAAGCCATTTCAGATATTATCTATGATTACATTGGGAATTTATCCATGAAATCAAATGGACCCCGGAATATGTTCAGTAATATAATAATTCGAAAATAAGGTTTCAACTATTGATTCCATGAATCCATGATTGATTATCAAGATGGACACACTACCATGAATGAAATAAAAATCCCCACTATAGGAGTGTCCTTGTTCCAATATTGTTATATCAAGTTCTGTACCATCATATCCAATGACCAATCCATTATTCAATGTGACCATGGTGTTAGGAAACTAAACAAATTAGATTGATAATGAGGGTAAATCCCTCAAACCACCAATTGTACACTCCCCACTATATATTAAACCTTAAACTACACCTCAAGATCCACCTCAAATGTTATCATTACCTCATGTAGTCCTCCCAATCCATTCAAATACACTAAAAACTATTAACACAGTTTCTCTTGGACAATACATTCCAAGTCCTAATATTGGGTGAATTATTTAATAATATCTGATTCATTTCAAATATATTCATTACCATGGAGGAACATTTAAAATTCTCATTCAAAACTCATGGATGAAATTCATATGAAAATTATTTACGAACATAATCCATCAACCCCTATATATTACACTACACTATAATATATTAAGGGTATTTCAAAAACCAATATATTACACCACACATTAATGTGGGTTTCCACTCCCTACAGATTGGGAACTATCCCTATAATCCCTGGGAACTTGACCGTCAATAATTATATACTACCAATAAATTAGATTGTAATTTTTTCTCTAATGACACACCAAAACCATTAGTGGCACAAATAAATATAATTTAATCCATTCATATTGAATCAAGATCATATAATTATTGTTGCATCAATTTCCCAAATTAGATAAATACACTTTCATCACTATTTGGATCATATATGCAAGTGTTTTATTTAGGCATATGTTAGTCTCCAGGGTGTTGTTGTTTCTTTTGGGATTTTCTGTTGGGTGTATTGCCGTTATTCAAAATTATGTATAGTGTAATGCAATGGAATTGGATTTATTCTGATGTAATACTTTTTCAATCTATTTTTCATCAATGTTGTTATTTTTATTTATGTATAGTTTATTGAAATTTTAGGTAATTTCACATGTAATTGCAGGTAATTAATTTTGAATTCTGAAATATATAGAGGTTTGCATTGGTGTTTTTATTTTAAGTAATTTCATAGTGGGAGGTGGGTGCCTAATGTTGCTGGAGTTATAGAATCTCTATGCTAATGGTTTCTATACCATGGGTATAGATGTGAAAAATGAATATATACCAACGGTTTGCTAAAAACCATTGGTAAATGACTATACCAATGGTTTAAAAAGCATTGGTAGAGACTTGAAAACAAATTTTTTAACAATAGTTTCTATAAACCATTGGTGAAATTCTATAACAATGGATTATAAACAGTTTCTATATATATAATGTGAGTTATGTTGGAATAGTGTAAAACCATTGGTAAAAATTTATACCAATGGTTATAAAAAAACCATTGGTAAAATTTGCTGCAAGGTTCCATTTTCCAACAGTTTATGAATAACCATTGGGATATACCTATCCCCATGCCTCAACATCTAATTTTTGTCTAGTCTATACGAATGGTTTTAAACTACTGTTATATCTTAGGTTTCATTAGTTATTGGAGACTACTATCTTACATTAAAAAAAATTGTTAGTAGTTTTAAAGAATTGTTGTTATATTACAAACATAATTAGGAACATAATATCAATGTCTCTTTTATGTGTTTGGATTTATTTCCAAGTATTTGAAGATAATTTTATACTTTTATATTGATAAAATATAATATTGGATAAAAAATTTTAATAAAGGAATTTATATAATATAGTTATAAAATCAAGTCTTGTAAATTAATAATGATTCAAGATCTGATGAATCTTATCACACCTAGTTATAGAACCACCATATAGTTCATGTAAATGAGTATAATTTGATAAAATTATTTAATAATAGTTTATTTATAATCTTCTAAAATTAAAATGTTAGATATTTTACATGTTTTTTGGAATGGAAAAAATATCTATGTTTTCAGTCAATTGAAATGGATAATGATCTATAGATCATATGAATTTAGTTAATACAATTGTCTGTAGAAATTTTCAAATAAAATTCTAAATGTGGATATTCATAAATGATAAATTTTATAGATGAATTTAGTTAATATTTTTTATCTACAAAAATATTTTCATATATTTTTCTATGGGAGAAATTTAAATAATGCATGAAATAAGTAGATAATTATATTCTTATAAATATAATAAAACAATATTAGATCAATAACACATGGTATATTAATTTAGAATTCATATATCATGTAAATAATTTGGGATACTATATCAACTCCCTCCTCCTTATACACCACATTTGAATGGTTTAAGGGAAAGGAGGAAACTCAAAATGTTGTAATTGATGAAAGAAAATATGAATAATGCAATACATCAATTTTATTTCACAAGAAACACATTATAGTCTCTAATATCTACACTACGCTGGATGGAAATTAATGTGTAGAACAATATTCCATATGATATTTATAATTGGAAGAATTTATCTTATAATATATTTGTGTATAGGGATGAAATATTTTTATTGAAGATAACCCTACAAACTAGATTAATGATTCAGTATTTGAATCATTACATGATATCCTAAAAAATAAAGGATATTATATATACAATCCCAAATATATGAAGTTAATAGTCAAAAAATGTCAAAAAAATTCATCAATGTAAGAATATATTTAAAATAGATTGTTTCATTAAGGTAGACTTCAATAAAGTTCAATCTTTGGATTTACATGAGTTAAATAGAAATAAATGGAACAAGACCTAGTGGAAGCAGTTGTTTCTTGATAATTGTACCCCATATGATCATTATAGCGGTTATAGAACTAGAGAGATATAGTTTAACATTCCCCGAGGAATATGACTCATTATTAATTGAAGATAAAAATCATTTATACAATAATAAACAAGTAAACATCTTAGAAGCACTACCAAAAAACTGGGCATTCCCGGCGCCACCCTTTTTCAGCGCTAACGAAAAAGCCCTAATAAAGGGGGGTACCTTTATCAGCGCTAAAAAAGTACCGATAAAATTACCCCTTTATCAGTGCTTTTATAGCACTGATAAAGCTACCCCCTTTAACAGCTCTTTTTTTACCGCTGTTAAAGGGTACCCCTTTATCAGTGCTTTTTAGTAGCGCTGATAGAGGGGGGCCTTTTTCAGCACTTTAAAAAAATCGCTGATAAATGGTCTAATTCCAAAAAATATTTGTTAAAAAATATATATTAATATTTAAATATATAGATATAGTTATATTGATATAAATAGAATTTATATTTTTTAAATATAATTTTAAATATATTTTAGAAAAGTATAAATATACAGTTACACATAATATATAAGATATTTAGTGAAAATGGATTATAAGAAAACTAAAAAAATACTTTTAATTAATAATTTGCTAATTATTATGGAGTAATAGTCATTTAATAACAATTTTAAGTCTAAATAAATTAAAAAAAATTTAAAAAAAAAGATCCAAAATATGTTGAAAATGCAACTCGAACTTCAAACGACCATAACGTTTGATCCGAGTGTCCGTTTGAGCTCTACCACATATCAAATCGAAGCCTACGACGAGCTCTACGTCTCAATAATTAGTGATATCGTGGTCGATGTTTTTTTGAGGCCAAAAAAGGCCCAGAAGGCCTCTAAAACTTAGTTTTTAGTCGGGGTACCCTGATTTTTTAACATTTTGTGGATTTTCAGCCTCGTTTAAGGGGGTATTATTGGCATTTTTTGGTGGGGACTGAATTTATTCCAAGGTATTACATTCATATTGATACTATGTCTTTGAAATGTCATCATTTTTTATAATGAACTGCTATTTATAATCAAATATATATAAATATATACATATTTTTTATAAATTCACACATAAAAATTTAATTATAAATATAAATAATAAAATATATTTACATATAAAATATATCTGCTTTATGTAAATAATAACTAATATTAATTTTATTTAAAATACAAATATATGAATATTTATATACCTATATATTAATCTATCATATATATATATATATTAATATAACTACATATATATATTGATATAACTATAAATATATATATATATATATTAATATAACTACAAATATATATATTAATATAACTATATATTTATATTAATATAACTATATATTTATATTCATATAACTATATATTACTATATGAATAAATATAAATATAAAAATAAATATATATATATATTTCACTAATAAGAGAACAAATCAATATAGGGGAGTGGCAAAGGCTTCAGGCGCGCAGGGGGGGGGGGTCTTGGGATAAAATCCAGGTGGAGGCAGGGAGGCGCGTGAATGGGTGAATTTGGGGATAGCGCTGATAATGTGTGGAGGGGTGCATTCGGGGTGCTGGAGGGGGGCATAAAAGCACTGTAAAAGGGGGGGGCAAGCGCTATAAAGACCCCCGATTGGCATGATTTTTTTATTTCTTATTTTTTTAACTTTTATCAGTGATTTTAATGAAGCGATGATAAAAGGGGTCTTTTATCATCACTAAAAAGAAACCGCTGATAAAAGATCCCTTTATCATCGCTTTATTTTAGCGCTGATAAAAGACCCATTTTATCAGTGCCTTTTTTGAGCGCTGATAAAAGGGGTCTTTATCAGCTCTTTTTATAGCGCTGATAAAGGGGACCCCCCTTATCTTCACCGTCATTTATCGTGATTTTCTAGCGTTGTTAAAGGCCATTTTTAGCACTGATAAAATCTGTATTTATAGTAGTGAAGATAAAAATTATGAAAAAATATTGAATTATGATTCAGATTCCACATACTAGAGAAAAGTATAGTATTTTGTAGATATTTTTTAATACTAATTATATTAGGTGAAATTTCATATTCAATAATAATTCAAACTTGGATGGTAAATTTAGAGATAATAAATAATCAATTATTGTTAATGGGAAAATGAAACATTAACTCATTGACTATGATGAATCATTTTCATGAGAATATATCCTAAAATGAATTTTCATTATACATACCAAAATAACACACCATCATTATGATATTTTACTGGTGGATGACATTAGAACGTTCCTTCATAAAAAAATTTTGAAAATATTTTTATATAACATAAATAAAAGGATTAAAGATATTAAAGGATGAATATAATGTATTCAAGTTGTATATATCATTTAATGGGTTGATGTACTGATTAAGATCATGGAAAATTGATATTGATCAATCTATAGTATAATTATTTTTCATAAATAATGAATTTTAAAACTATATAAAAAATAGTTTTAGTGTTAGAGTTTTAGTTTTCTTAGTAGTACATGTTAATGATTAATTATTTATGTGAAAACGGATAATAATGTTACGGTTAGTTAATACATGGTTAAAAAAATGTTTTGAATGAATGATTTGGGTGAATTATCCTATATCCGTCATAATATATTTAGGAGGTGGATTACACTAATTCAATGTATATACACTGAAAAGGAATTTATGATATTCGATTTTATGAAATCCAATAAAGTATTTTTTTCAAATGTAAAATTCTAAACATCTCTCTATAAAAATGTGTCCTCAGAAACATGATAAGAGATGTTTAGAATAAGTAGAATCCCTAATTTATCTATGATAAGAAATTTCCTTCATGACATGTTTTAGAACAGCTTTGATGTTGTGTGTTCCTTAAGAAGGGTTGGAAAACATTATCCAGAACCAAAAAAGCTACATTGGTTGACTATAAAGACTATCTTAGAATATTTGATACATATATAGGTTATGTTCTTTGTTTATGAATGAGATAAATTTAAAACCTATATATTTTTTAATATATTTTTCACTTATGTAATACTATGTTTGATATCATGTTTCATAAAAAACAATAAACTAAAAAAAACCCATGACATATTAGATGGACATTATTCATAAAATTTAAGTATATTAGACCATATAGAAAAAAAATATTTTATTAAATAATAAATACACAAAAAATATTATTAAGAACACTTTAAAAAGGTACTTTTCAATGATCATAGCTCTACATAATATATTTTATTCCAATTTAAAATATAAAATTTTAAATTTTAAAATTTTAATTTTATAAAAATATCATTATTTTGGAATTCATCATCTAAAAATTATATTGTTATTAACTTTTGGGATTCCAATAAAATATATGCTTTTGAAGTGAAATGTTTCTTCCAAAATTGTAAATTTTATAAATCATCCAATATATTATAAATGAAAATAAATTTTCTAACAAATTTCTTTATTTAAAGTGTTGTTTATTTGGTAAAATTATGGATTTTAAATATTATTCCAAAAGATTAAATTTTTTTCATAATTTATAGAATATTTGTAAAATTTTATTCCAATTTTAAAAGAGTTTTCTTTATTTTTTAAATTATAAATTTATTATAATATTAGTTTTTAATAGGAATAATAGTCAAAAACATATTTTATTTATAATCATCCAATTTATGTATTGTAAATTAAAAACAATGGTAATTAAAACATATACATAAATTTTATGATCAAAACAAACAGTTTCTTGCGAGTTGTGTGTGTCAATTACAAAATTCAATTTTCTAACCATTATATATATTATTCGATTAAATTATTTTAAAATTTGAAATAATCAGGATAAAATTAATAATATATGTCTATTTAATGTTTTGTTCATTCGAATTAATTTTTGAGGTTAAAAACATTAGTTACTTTGGTAAAAGTAAAAGAGGTAAAAAACATTTTACTAAGTGATAACAAACTAAAGTATTTAAATAAAAGTACCACTAATCATGTGGAAGACATGTGGATAGGGAAACCCTCCTTCCATAAATTAGTTTTAGATTTTTGATAATTTTTACTCAAAATAGTCACATACCACTCTTGGAATTTAAAGGGTACTTACAAAATTAATGTTGTCTTCATTTTTGAAATGTGATCCATTCCACCACATCATGACATAGTTATCCCTTATAATTTCATAGTAAAATAATTCCCTTTTTATACTATGAATAATCCCCCCATTTCATAATCATACATCCACAATTAGATATCCTAAATCTTCCATTTCTAATGAGAATTTGATGACAAATCCAAAGTTCTCAACATGAATAGTTATTACTCCTTAGTCTATTATTCTTAATATTTATCCTAAAAAAATTTATATCCATCCTATTAAAATGAATTTATTATTTTTATTATAATATATGGTTATTATCTTAACGGATAAACCATTATTTATTCTATTCCATTCACTATGTAAAAGAAAACAATGTCAATTTTGTGTATGTGTGTATTACTACAACCATAAATTGATATAGTTTTTTTCATCACTGACTCTCACTACTTTTAATAATGAAAATTTGATGAATAAATATTTTTAACATTCAAAATTATAATTATAAAATAAAATTAATCATACTCTTTCATTCCATCCCATTCGTTGAGGAATAGATCCATTAATTGGGTATACGTTGGAAATATCAACTATACAAATGATTAATTTAATTTACCATCACCACCCTACATGGTTGATTATAATAAAAAATTCATATAAGGTATATTATATTTATGAAATTATTAATATTCTTGAAAACTTATATTAATATAATATAAAATAATTTCTTTACTTATTAAATCATTATGACACCACCCTTTTTGGATCGATTTTACAACCTATGTGAATTTTGTTATAATTTATATACTGCGAATTTTCAAGTAATTTAATATAATTGTAATATAATGAATTAATAATGTACTCATTTTTTTAAAAAATTTATTGAATGGTGTTATTAACATTTAATATATTTACTAATAAATAACCATTAGATCATTAAGCATGTCAAAACTAGTTCATTGAAATTTTCTATTTTAGAAACCATATCCATGTAATTCACCTAATTAATTGTTACATGAGGAATCATTTAAAAAATTATTATTATATCTTAAATAATATATGAATGATAAAATTCGAACCAATAATTTAGAATCGAACTCATCGCACTGAAATATATTCAAAACAATTTATCAACAAATGTCAATCCATATAATGATGAAAATTAACTATCCAACCGTAACATAATTGTAATATATGGTTATGATGGATGTGAATAAAGGGTAATATTTTTGAATAAGGGTTTGAAATTAGTTATTAAGATGTTTATTTTTATTGTACATGAGGTTTGATCATGTTTGATTAAGTGATATTTAAGGTAATTGTTATTTTACACTTTTTTCAATTCCACAAGGCATGTTTGATATTATGAACAACAATTTATAATATAATGTGTATTATGTACCCTATTTAATTCATGTAAAATGGATATATTTAATTTCATGATATATTAATTTAAATGTCATGGTAACCCTGTCATGTTCTTTTGATTCTTATACTACCATTACCATTATAGGTTTTGTTTTCTTAATTCTCATTCATTGAGTTTTGATTTTAGTACATGAACTTTTGTCATATAATTTTGTTATATTTTACTATTTGATTATATATGTGATAATATATAATTTTTTTTTATTTTCATTTCTACCACATAAACCCATTTTAAGATATATATTTCTTATTGAATTATGAAATCCATAAGTTATTCGGTAAACTCAAATTTCCATTAATTGAGATAAAATTTTATTCCCAAAGAATTATTATACTATGTTTTATAAATTCATATATTTACTATTTTATAAGATATTTCATCTTTTTTCTTGAGGAAAAATTAATTTTTAACACAAATAATATTCCTTTATTAATTTCCTTCACATAAAAGTGATGCATTTTAATAAAAAATTATGTTATCTTTTTAAGATAGTTTTTATCCTTTTTTTTATTCATTATTCAATAAAATTTTTATACATTAAAATTTTGAAATCCAAAAATGTTTTTACTCATGTGACAATAATATTTTACATTGTAACTTTTAAAAGTAATATTTTATAACCACTTTTTATTATATGTGGATTTAATAAATGTATTTCCAAATCATAAAATGGTTTTCCATCAATTCCAAAAAAAAATTATACCAAACTGTACATTATATTTAAGAATCCTCTTTTATTTTGAATGATATAATTTGAGTATTCTTCCTAAAACATAAATTTTACAAATAAATCTATCTTTTACTTTTTAAATCTAGAATTTAATTTTAATGGATCTATCATTGAAGATTTATTTTTTAGAAAAGTAATAGTTTTCATGTTTTTTTCACTTCAACTTCTTAAAATTATTATGTAGACTTTGAGGATACACATTTGGATGATTTTAAAAAATAATTACATTAAAAAAATCACATCTCCTTTTTGAAAATTGGTTTTCCAATTGACCATAATGATGTATTTTATTCTAATGGTATAATAGTTTTTTGAATAATATTTTTCAATTTCACAAATATATATATCCCATTATATCTAAGGGTTTTTTACATTGAAATTATTTTCCATAAAATACGTTATAATTTTTTTTATAAAATAATATTTTGGGTTCTTTAATTTCATGTGTCGTCCATTTAAATTCTTGTGGTAATTTTTGGTGATACTATCGAGAAATGTTACAAAACAAATTTTTCTTTCCATGGGTTCTTTATCATATGAAAAGAGATTGATTAAATTGAGCAAAAATATTTATTGAAGATTGATTTTAGGGATCCTATATTACCCCCAATGTGTTTGTTATGATTTTGTTTCACATGAGATAATGAAATTCTGTGTGAACATGATGTGGGGTTCTTTA
This sequence comes from Viscum album, assembly GCA_963277665.1. Taxonomy (NCBI): domain Eukaryota; kingdom Viridiplantae; phylum Streptophyta; class Magnoliopsida; order Santalales; family Viscaceae; genus Viscum; species Viscum album. The sequence continues at coordinate 643,036,220 of OY728123.1, forward strand.
TTCTTATGTTGGTTCTATGAATCTGATGCAGATTGATTTTTTCAAAATTTTGTCATGTGATCAGGATGTTGATATATTTTACCATATATTTTTCATTCTGAAGGTGATTCATGATTCATTTTTCACTACTTTATTCTATCATTATGATGTGGGAATGTGTGTCCCCAAATATTTTTGGTGAACATGATGTGGGGAGATTTTTTTCCAAATTTTATATGCTCATGTTTTAGACACAAATCCTTTTCATGTATTGATTAAATGACATGACATATTTTCTATATGAATATGAATATAAATTATGATAATTAATATAGGGGATCTAGTATGGTACTATTATACATAAATGTTCAGAAGTGTTAGAAAATTAGTTTCTTCAGTCATTTATTCTCAAATATGATAAATCAAAAGTTTCAAGGATTTCATGATTATTTTTGAGATGTTGTTATTAAATTCTAGAAAATATGAAAAATAAAAATATATTTTGAATGGGTGGGTATAGTTAGTATTTGATCATGGATTTGTTATTTTGTAGGATTAGTACATTTATTTGGAAAATTAGGATGAGAATTATTTATTAAACAATCTATGGAACAATCTAAAGGATAAATCTACGTGTTGGATAATGTCCTAAAATTATGATGATGTTCTATAGAAAAGTTTTCTTAGAAATTAAATGCCTATGAGAATATTGGAATTAATATGTCGTAATTTTAGAGTTTCACCTGGAGATAATCACACTGAAAAATGATGGTTGACTATTAACCGAATCTCTTATAGATTCAATATGAGTGATCATAAGACATCACACAATCCTAGATAATCCATGGGATATGACTTGGTTAATTAAATTTATCATTTTGAACCACTATAAAATATTTGAATATATTGTAATTAATGGATGATTATGGAAAACAACGTTAATACTAAAAGGGTTATGTGTTTATCAAATCATATCATAATTGAAAGATAATAATCATAGGTTTAAATGAATATGTAATTAAAGAAGGATTTGAAAGATTTAGTTGTCATATTACTATGATAATTTACTATGATATTATCAAATACTATCAATACCATTATGTTTTACTATTTGGATGGAATTCAGTTCATTAAAATGAAGCTAGGGAAGGAATATCTCCACAAACTCATAAGACAAATATTTAGAGGCTTATATAGAATAAATGGTAAATAATATTAATATTTTACTATTATAATGGAAAATATAGGCTACTTGGTTTTCCATTAGATAACTTGGTATGCATATATTTAGATGATATATCACATGTCATTATTATATTTTAAATACCCATAGGAATTTTTATTGGTAAGCGTTATTTAAAATTATAGGGTTTCAATTTATCTATATGAGGGATAATAAAAAACCAGAGATTTTTTAATATTTTTTTATAAATTAATGATATTTTGGATAGCTTGTTCCACAGTCAATACCAAACTAAAATGATCCACAACATATTAGATGAATATTATTCTAAATATTTAAAAATAATAATAATACATATTGAAAATAAATATATTATAATCATTTAGAAATGAATACAAAGTAGTATTAAGAACACTCATAGTTTTAAAAAGGGTATTTTTCAATAAATGTTTTTTCATTTATATATCTTTTTTATATTAATGATAAATTTATAAATATTATAATTTTATGTTTTTAATAAGATATTGAATTTTTTTTCATCATGCTAAAATTATTATAGGATTAATTTTTCATTTTTTTCAAAGACAGTTGATTTTTATGTGAATAGTGTAAAATATAGTTTTAACAAAATTATAAATTTTATGATGCCACCATTATATAATAAAGTCATATAAATTCATTGAAAATATAAATTAATAATATGTGTATTTAAGGGGTAAAATTTTGAATTTCAATACAATTTTTAACATAAAAACTTTTGTTTAACTTTTTAACATTGATAACATTTTATTCCAATTTTAAATTAGTTTTTTATTTTTTCTTATAAATATATTTTTTTGTTAAAATTGGATTTTTGATTGATTTAAAGGCCACATAAATATTTTTTTTCAAAATCAAACATTTTATTACAGTTAAATTTATATAATTGTTCATTTTAAACAACACATATATTTTATGCTTAAAATACATTTTTTCTAAAAACTATTTTTACACATCATGTGTTTTAATTATGAAATTACCATTAAAAACCATAAATTTTTTATTTTATTAAATTATTTTAATTATCTAAATCATAATTTTAAAATTATTAAAATAAGGAAAATTTTAATTTTAGTAATTAAAATTAAATACTAAGGATAAAAATATTAATTAATACAGTAAAAAGTAAAATGGGTAAAAAGAATATCACTAAGTGTAAAAGAAATAAAAATATTTAAAAAATGTTACTCTTAGTGTGTGTTTTAGAGGTGGATTACACAAAAATCCTCACATCTTATATTTTGCCTTTTTGGATCATTTTAACCCTGACTAGTGATATACCATTATTGAAATGTAATGGTTACATGCAAGGTTACCCATCACATAAATTTGGAATGGAGATCACTTCCACCATTGGATGCTAAACGTTTCCCTTTGAATTTAATCATTAAACTCTTTAATTTATGTCATATTTCAATTATATATCATTTTAATAAGAATATAGTCTAAATTTTCATTATAAATCCACCATTTCTACGAAGATTTGCAAACAATCCCATGTTCTCAACATGAGCACTTCTAACTCATTAGTCTATTTTTGTAGGTCATCCTCATCTGATAATATTAAATCCACCATAATATAATTGAATTAGTATAATTAATATATTTTAATTTTATTATATTAATTAATCCATAATTTTACAATATTTTCCATCCACTTATAAAAATGATACTACGATGATCGTGTCGGCATGTGGGCTGCCACATATACAAATAGATGTTGTTAGTTTATCATTACTACATCTCATGGATGGTAAAAATGATGGATTTTATGAAAAAATATTTTTAATATTTCACATTTATAATTTTTGAAATGATATTTTATCCTATACCATTATTCTATCATATTCATTGTGAAATGAAATCATTAAAAATGTGTATGTGTGAGCTACTGCCTCCACAAACGATGAATATCATCTGGAATGACCACCCTAAATATATTTTACTAAGAATTAATTTAATTAATATTATTGACGTTGATGACATTTTTATACTTTTATAAAGTTTTTTCACCATTAAAAAAATATTCCCTTACTTGTTATAAAATTATAACATGCTCTAGTGTATTTGACAATTTTACCAACAATATGATAGATGTTATAATGTTTTTATCATAAATGCTAACATATAGTCATATAATTGAAATTCAATGAAATAATAATGTATTTAAATAATTTTAATAAATATTTAATATTGTTTTTAATATTTAATATATTTTTTAATATACCACCTTTCGACTAATAAATACTCTGAAACTAGTTTATCAAAATCTCTATAGGAAAATTCCAAATTCACGGTAGGTTTTTAGCTTTGTTTTTAAAATAAAACACTAAATATTTCATGAAAAAAATTTGTGGCTATTTTTGAAAAATCAACACTAAATTGGATTTTATTAAATTAATTTTAGTAGTGGTTTTTAGACACTTGGTCTATTTGGAAACCATTTTATTAAAGGATCTTTATTTTTTATTAATCATTTTTTGTTATCATTGATTATTATTTTTTTTATTAATTTTTTAATTTTTTATTATTTATTTATTCTGTATTAATGTTTTTTAATTTTTTATTATTTATGCATAAAATTATTTATTTTTGTTATTATTATTTTATATATATAAAGTTAAAATTTTTAGTATATATATAAGTATATTATATATTGTATTCCTACCAAATGAAGAGCATGTTGGAGTGGTAAAATCATTAAAAAATAAAAATGGGTTATGAGGTTCAAATCTTAATCAACAAACATATATAATGAATTTATGCATGGAATTCATGACATATACTTACAAGGTAGGATAAATAAAATTTTAAATGAGTAAATAAATAATGAATATATAAATAATTTTTAAATGATAAATAATAAATTACAAAAAATAAATAATAATAATAATAATTAATTAATTAATGATAAAATTATTTTAAAAAAAATATTAAAAATAAATAAATAATGAAATTAATAAAATTTTCTGTATTTATCAGAACTACTGTGAAATCCTTTAACATTGATTTTTGAAAACAATCCTGAAATATATATTAATAACATTTTTCCTATTGGTTTTTTGAAACACCCTCCAAACAATTTTACGGTGGTTAGGACTGCCACTAATCCCAATAATAACATTGTTAAATACTATTTTCCATGTAGTGTATTTTCCTTTTTCACAAAACACATCTATATTTTTTCCACAAATGAAATGGAACACAATGAGTTATTAAAAATATGATATATAAATCTTGATTAGTCTATGACATATGAACATTGAACCAGTAAGTGGGAATTAATCTTATATCAATGAAACATATTGGAATCAAATAATTCAAAAATCATCACACCATATGATGAAAAGAAACTATAACCTAGAAACATATTTTGGATGGATATTTTTTAATGATGTGTATAAAAGATAATATATTTTGATGAGGATTTTAAATTAGTGATTAATATAGTTATGTTCATTGTACAGATGGTTAGATCACAAAAAAATAGAGTTTTAATGTAAATGATATTTTCCACTTTTTCAATTCCATTAGGAATATTCGATATTGTATAATAATTTTTTTATTATATAGTTCATTTTCAACCCTGTATCGTTCAAAAAAAATTAATATCATTAATTCCATGATATTTTAAAGATTATTATATGAAAACCCTCTTGTGTTAATTTGATTCTTATGTCACCATTTCCATAAGAGTTTCTGTTATATTAGTTCTCATTCATTGAGTTATTAATACAATTATTTAACATATTTCATACATTTTTTCTATGTTATTCTCTTTGATTGATTAGTGTCGTATTTTCATTATTTTTAGAGTGATTTATATGTGTACCATATAAACCAATTTTTAAATGTCACCTTTTCATGAATACTACTATCTATAAGGGATTAGGAAAAATCAAATTTGCATTCTTTGACAAAAAATAAAATTTATTGAGCATGATTCTTGTATGTTTGATTCATTCTCCTTTTTGTTATTTTATAAGATATTCTTCCATTTCTCTCTATGAAAAATTATGTTTTTAACCCATATATTCGTTTTCAATGAATTTCTTTTTCATAAAAGTGTTATATTTTTAATAAAAAAACTCTTCTCCATTAATGAATAATTTTCCTCCATTTCCATGATCATTATTCCAAAAAAATAATTTCCATTATTATTTTGAAATAAAAATATATCTTTATTTATGTGAACTTATAGTCTTACATTGGCTCTTTTAAGATGGAAAATTTACTACATCCTTATATGATTAGGGTTTCATAATGAATGTATTTAAAATAATTAAAACGTTTTCTGTTCATCCAAAACGATACACATTATCTTCCATTCCAAATTATATTTGAAATAATTTAATAATTTTCAATAAATTATGATTATAATATATTTTTAAATGTAAATGTTTACAAAATTATTTTAAATTAACCTTATATATATATTTTTGGCCCTTCAAAATATCTCATAATGAATATTATTCTGAAAACTTAAACATATTCAAGATGTACTCACTTCAAATTTTGGAAATATTTACATCATTTTAAAGAATATACTATAGATTTTTATTTTTAAAAATAATTATTCTTCTAAAATTTTAACATTTCATTTTAGATTAATACCTCTCAAAGGGATTATAGCTTCATCTTTTTCACCAATGATAAATTAAATTTCTAAAAGATACCCATTGAAATCACGTCCATTTTTCTCATTTTCCCTAATAGATTTATTTCAATAGAAACTATTTTCGATGAATCACTATATAAATTTTCTTTTCAAATACACTTTCTTTGGAATTTTCAGTATCATCTGAAAAGATTCTAGGAGTTAATTCTCAAAAAACCCATTTTTTATAAGGGTTATTTATGATATGAATAATGCATGATTTCATATGTCACACATATGTATGGGTGGTTAATGTACGAGATCCTATATCACCCATAATTAATTGTCTATGATTTCATATCCCATTAGAGGATGAAATGGTGCATTAATGTCAAAAGAGAAGATTTTTTAACATGTTTGTTGTGTGAAGAAGATGAAGAAAAAATTTTAACTGGTTTTCTGTCTAAAGATAGTTTAAGAATATTTATTCAAAAGATAATTTTGTGAATATGATGAAATTTTCTTTTCAAGATTTTAGTTTTCTGAATATGATGTAGGTATATTTTTTCACATTGTTTTGCATGAATGTGATTTATGATTCCTTATCTATAAGAATATTTATTATTATATTTTAAATATAATTCATTATCATGCTATTTTTTGATATCATGCCATATTTTTTATGTTCCAATAATTATAACATTTAAATTCATATAATTATCTCAAACTGTTTTGCATTGGTATATGTTTGTCGAATTGAGATTACTTATCCTTCTATCTGGAATGTGGAAAACTAATATTATTACTTTTTAACTTAAAAATATATTTATACCACATGTTTTATCATTTACCATTAATCTAACCCTTGATGAAATGTAATAGTGTTTTTTATTTACTGATCATTTAAGATCGTCCTTTTATATGTTTCACTTCAAAATGTTTTGAAGATGAGTATTAATTAATACAAGTCCAGAAGATAATTTAGTGTGGTAAGATTATGTAGAATTATTGGAAAGTATTATAAAATATGTTGATTATGTTTTTGATCCTCAACAACACTAAACCATCCATTCATGGTATGGAGTGATTATTTGTGAGATGTTACTATTCAAATACAGAAATGATGGAAATTTAAGATATTTTTATCTTGGGTTGTTATAATAAAGAACTAATTCAAAGGATACTCATAAATCATAGTTCCCAAATAGATTGAAATGACATGAATTCTCAATTGGGATATGTGTTTATCCTTAATGGATGAGATGTATGTTGGAAGTATTTAAGGATACATTTGGTCACTATTTATATAACAAAGTCAATGTATATTACACAACAGATACAACTAAATAAGCAATGTGGATTCACAAATTAAACTAGGATACTTATTTTATACATATATTTAATAATTTTATCACTCAATATTATTAAAATATTGAATTAGTAATCCTATCTATATAGATAATTTCACATCAATAGAAAAAACTTATAATTTGAAAGTATCATCTCTTGTGATACTTTACAAAAAATGGGTGGCATAGAATTAAGAAGAATATCTTTAAAAGAGATAATTAAAAACCTATTTAATTAATTCATATCTCAAAATAAGCATGAATATCATGTTATATCAAGTATAATTATGGGTTTTATTATTTGGATCTAGTGCCAATGTGAGTTTGTTGGAGTAGGTGAAATAAAGAAAACTAAATATATATATTCAATTACAATAACATTAAATAATATCATATAACATGGTAGGTATTTTTATATGTAACAAAATGTGAGAATTTATATAGATTATTTTTTACATTAAATGGTTATAAATGTCCCCCAATATAATAATAATGCACATATGCTTTGAATATAATCTCAAATAAAATTGGGTTGTGGTCTAGATAAAATTTGATTTTTGATGATTTTAAAAAATAAAATTGCGTGTTTGGGCCCCATTATAAATTATTACATATTATCATGATCTTCACATATGGTAATATCCCGGAATGGAGGTTATAAGGATAGAGCCACCAATAGAAATTCCAAATGTAATATAAGTCATTAGAGATTCCAATCTGTGGTAGTCTGCACTAGTTCTTAGACTTGTTATTATTATTAATATATATCATGAACCCTATACTTTGATATATGGATAGAATCCAGGATGACATATTCCCATGATAGGGTATCATGTGTGGGTTGCATCATAAGTTATATGGAATTAATTGGATAAGTCAAGAAAGTATTTTTTACATTATGAGTTAATATATTGAGATATGTGTAGAACATTAATTGGAATAGATCTATCTGATTAAGTCATAGGACATGGTAGATCATTGATGAGTTCCTTTAAAAAATTCTTAGAAATAAAAATCAATCATATAGGTTTATCACACATTTATGTGATCAAATTCATGATATATAGAGACCCTGGGATCATATTATGTAATACTTTTCATAATAAAGATGATTTCGTTAAGACATTAAATTATTTTAATATGAATTAATATATGTGTTATAAGACTATAATATTTATTCATTTACTATTTTTGTGACTTGATTAAAATAAATATTTATTTAGTTATATGAATATTAAAATAAATATAAATTATTCTGATTAATGAATAATATATTTAATTATTTATTAAATGAATAATATTTATTTATTCATGGAATATTAATTTATGAATAGGATTTAGGATACAAGATAAGGGCCCAATATAGAAGATTTATTAATATTTGAGTTTGGAAAATGTTTGAGAATAAAATAATAATTATATTATTATTATTATTTTATATGAGGATAAAATTTAATAAATAGTAATATAATGATTCCTTGTTTAATTATTAATTTATTAAAAAATACCCAATTATATAATTTAGTTATTACATTTTAGAGTGACTAATTAAAACCCACTTCCAATCACCTTCTTTTGTGTGGTGATTCTCTTCTGATCCCTTGCCTCTCTCCTAATGACACTGCATCATCCTTCTCTTCTGGTGAGTCGAGGCCCATTAACCCTCCTACACTTCTCTTTCTTTTATCCCCATCATGAGAGGACACATCATGGATGAACTATACAGGCCTTTAGTGACTTTTTTCTATGATGGAGGAGGTTATCCAGGGTTCTTTTGGATGCTATGATTTTGGGGTTCTGGGTAGTGTGGGATTGTATTGTGTTCGTCGCTCATAGAAATATACCGTTTTGTTTCCCTCTTCCCTTGTTTCTTGATCAGTCATAGTTGAGCATAATTTGGTCATCCTTGAAGGCAGTTATTGTGACTTGGGATTGTGAGAGTGGAATTCATAATGGTGTCATTGAGTGTGGGGGTGGGTTGATCTCTTTTCATTCGTTTTTTCTAAGGGTTTGGTGATTTAATTTTTCTACCAGTTGAAGATGATATCCACTATGGTTCTTTAAGGATGCATTTTCTGGAGTGGAGCTCCTAGTTTCGCTGGTTTTGGTTAGACGATGATGTTTTCTATGGCATGATGTTTCTGGATCCACTACTACTTTATGTGGAGGTCCTATATCGTCAACTATTCTCTGGATTACCAGTCCCTTGCTCCTTCCTAGGATAGTTGGGAAGATAGTATTCATGGCTGTATTGGGATGTGATTGAATTAATGTTAGTGTGTTCATAGAGGCGTGACATGTTGTCCCCTTTATCTAGGATTTCATAGTGATGGTGGACATTTTTTTTGGATTCTGGATTGGAAAAAAATGACAAATTTGCGATGCATATTACTGTATTTGGTGCCCATTTTCCGACAACAATGTCTCCTAATGATGGGTTGTTAATTGTTTTTTGGTGCTGAAAACAATGGTTGGCATTAGAGCTACTGACTAGGTGTGGATGGTTATGGGATGGATGATCTTACTGGACTGAGACATGAGGTTCCAATTTCATGTGAGGGTCGATGTTTTGTTGACCAATGTAGTGTGATTGGGCTTCATTCAAAATTTTCATTTGAAAATTTTATTTCTAAATCTTATTGTGGATCTACTTTTTAATTTTGATATATTATGTTGGTTTATCTAGTTCCCACTTAACCATAATTTGTTTTATTTAAAAAAATTTCAAAAAATGAATTGTGGTCTTCATCACTATAGTGAATCCTTATTTATCTCATGAATGGCTGTATAAAAAGTGTTATTAAATATTGAAATATATAGTTAACAAAAAAAATCATAAGGTACCACTAATCTAGCCTCTATAATACCAAGTTAATTTCTCAAATACTTTTTTTGTGTATTTGGATCAAATTATTGAAATCCAAGATTATATTATCCACTAAAATGATGGTACAATAATTGAAATAACCAAAATGCTCAACACGAATGAATTATCAAATTTTAGAAAATTATATTCTTAATGTAATTATAATATAAATAAATAAAAGACACTTTCTAGAATTTTATTGAGTTTGTTCATCTTATTCCTTTTATTTATCCGTTGAAACCAATGATATTAATGGGAAGTAACCCAAGGCATTAATTTCACCATAATACCGTTAAATATGATATGGATAAATTTTATCCCAAAGAATTTATAATTTTATAGATATGATATATGTTATCTTTTATTGTTATCTAATTATGTTTCATCGTCTTAGGGTGTGATAGGTTTAATCTTATTTAATGATTCATATAAAATGATTTTATGAAATATCATAAAATATAATAAGAATTATCATACGTTGCTATTAGTAGAATCATATTTTATGAAATATGGTTCCATATCATCATGATTATATAAAAGGTTATCATATTCTATATTATAGTTAAAATATTGAAACATAGAAAACCATATCACCTTATCATCAAATACAATAGTTTTCTAGTGATAAATACTTCTTAATGAAATGGATTAATCATGATATTTGATAATGATATATCACTAAATATGATATCACATAAATCAGTATTTTTTATTATTTTATATAAAATTCATATGGTTTATAAATTTTTTATAAAATATATGTTTCAATCATTATTAATAATTATTTTTTCTTCCAAGAATAAATATGAAATAGCCATATTAATATATCCTGTTTAGTAAAAAAGTAAAAAATTATTTTATATATTTTATATCCTATTTAAGTATATATATATGTAAAGAGTTTTAAAGTACGTTAAAATTATGCATGATTTAATTTTTTGATAAATTTATTCTTCTTAACATTCATAAAATGTATTTCATAAATGATATAACAACATAATAATTAATTTATTTCTACCCTGACATTGGATTTTTATAGAGTTATGGGATTTAAGGTAGTAATTAATTTAATTTTACAAATATTCAATGTCAAATTTATGAAGGAATTGATACCTATTTTGTGTAATAAAATATCTGTAGTGGGGATTAGGGTTGGACTACCCAATTGAATTGGTGACTACCTCTTTATAGTGATGGGTCGAGTTTAAGAGAATTATTTTCCACTAATACCAACAATGATTAAAAGTGGTAGGGAAAAGTATAAACCATTACCAATTATGTTTCCCAACACTTATGACTCCTAAAATATATTTATACTTTTTACAGATATATTTAAATATTATCATAAAATTGAATGTGATAGATGTTATTTTTCTTTTGGATGATTAAATAATAAATTGTGACATTTCATTGAGTATATTTAATTACTAAAATAAACACATTCTCAAAAACATATCCAACAGAATCTCAATATCATAATCCGAAATGTATAATCTTATGTGATCTAAATCACATACTCTATTATCTTATAAAATATCTATGTTGGAAATTTCATTTTATTGATCTTATGGGTTAGTATCACAACTCAGTATGTGAGAAGTTATTTGATCATGTAAATAAATTTTCTCAGTTGTTTGTCGTGTAAATTCATTTATAAAATTGATTATTGGTAATATATCTTCATTCAAGGAATATGATGTGTAATACTTATGGGAAAATGTCTTAGATAGATCTTTAAAACATATTCATTCATAAATAATTATGTAATTAGGACTCTCACACTCCCATTTTTAGTAACTTCTTTATTTACTATACTTAGATTTATTTTTAATTTGTTGGGAGTTTCAGAGGGTTTTGTGTGAGAATTTTAAAAAATAACTTTTTCTGTTGGGGTTCATGATTAGCCTGCATGGTTAGAAAATCGTGTGGAGCTCGTGCAGTTGCTTCTGGATTAGGATAGAGCCATTTATCATAATATGTGCATAGTTTTTCAAATTATGAAAACTCATTAGTGTTACTGTCTGACTTTATTTGAGTACCTCATATATGAGGCATGGGAAGGCATCTCCTCCTAAGGTTGAGACCTCCCATTTTACGTGTGCACCCCACTCCTGTGTCTCCTTCTCCATATGGATAAATTTTAGATTCATTTGGATTTCATGGATGAATCACTTAGAAAGACATTGATTCCTTCCCACATCCTTTCTTCTTTCCCCCTTTCTGATCAAGATTTTGGTTTGGATGAAAATGGAGTCATAGGTTAGATATTGTTTTATATTCATTTCATTTATAGAGTTCATGTTGGTTATTCCATGCTTGTGTGAGTGGCCTCCATTGAATTAGACATGTTCTGGATCATTCACCATTAATATGAGGTAGATTTCCACATTTTTATGTTTAAAATAAGAAAACCCATAATTTATTGGTTTATCAAATTCATTAGGTAAATAATTATATATATATTTGTGAATATTAAATCACATACTGTTTATTTTTTTTTTTGGGTGTCTTACTATTTACAAAATGTAATTAATTTTAATTCCCTGTTAAACATAAAATTTTGAGTATTTAATTTTAATGAAATATTTGTTTTTTAAACAAATTTGGTTATTAAAAAAATGGTTCGATCCCGTTTAGGTCTAAAAATAATTGATAAGAATTATTTGGACCTTTTAAAGATTAATTAAAAATTATAAATATTATTTAAAGGTGTTTTCAGATGTCCTGATATATAATTTTTTTATAAAATTGTTTCAAATAAATTATTCAATGGAATTTGGAAATGTCAGGTATTAAAATTGCATATCAAAATTTTATTATGACGAAAATTGAATGTTTAATAAAATATAACATAATATATATATATATATATAATAATTTTCCATATATATAATTGGGTATATATATTTGTGAGTATTAAAATTCACATGAGAATATGTGAATTTTCCCAACTATATAAATAGGTATATATATGATTAAGTGTATTTGAGCATAAATTGAAAATGGGTTTTTCTCCTTTTTCTTATGAAATATATTTGAATTGATTATTATAATCTTCCATGAGATTTATAAATATATGTGTATGTAAGATCCTCTTTAACACCATTTTTAATTGTTTTTCTGGGATTATGGCCCTCATAATATGCATTTTAATCTATATAATGTGATGGACATTCATATGGGGTTGTTTCTTGAGAGGGATTTGGAGGCTTAAATGATATATGTTTTATGATCTATGATGATTATATCAATATTACCTTTTCATGTATTATCAATGATGCCATATTTTAAATTTGATAACCCAAGTCCTTGAGAATGATAAATTAGTTGAGATGATCTCTTTTTCCACTAGAAATGGTAGTGAAGTTATTGTTATTTACCACTAGCTCATTATGTGATTCTATATTCCACTATTTTAAAGAAGAACCCATGTTTGTGATGTTAGATTATGTTACCTCAAATAGTAACCATACGGTAGATCCCAAGATACTTCTTCCTTAATTAGTAGATTGAAATATGTGGATTTCATTTCTTATGTCGATTCCCGTTTTAATTTGATATGTTTGGCACAATGATTGATTATATTTTATATCTTGTATTTGATAATTTGATGATATGGTTCCCAATGAATCTTCCATTTAATTTTTATTGTGTTAGTGGAGTTTAATATGTAGTAGTGTTATATTTTAAAGAAATATCTATTTTACCATGAATGGGTGTTTTATAAACAAATGCATTCAAATGATTAATTTATTTAAATAAAAAAAATGTAATGTTTATAAAATGGTTTTGGACGTTTCCTTGATTATATTATATAAAATAAAACCTATATTTTAATAATATACTTCAGAATATCAATAAATAGATCTTTAATTTAAATTCTATTTTTTGTTGAGGTTTCAATATGACATGCTTACATAGATTTATCTCAAACCAAACAATAATTTCTATTAATGGAATTTATCTAGATTTTGGCCACACTTTGAAAGTGTTGATTTATATATGGAATTTTTTTTATTTCATTTCGTTTAAGTTGTGGTTCCTTTTACATGAATTTGGTCAGACATGATTGGAATATGAGCCTCAGCGCAACTGGTGAGGTATCCTTAAGAGCACCCATGAGACCCATGATCAAAACTAGGTAGAGGAATTTTTCCAGGGAACTGTAGTAGGCACTGTTGCAGCACTGTAGCAGAACTGTACACTGTGCGGTAATGTAGCAGGCACTGTAGTAGTTACTGTAGCAGGTCCTATTCAGCACTATAGCATCTAGAACTATTCACCTTGGGCCACCAGTTTGGCCTTGGAGTCCTTAAGGCTTTTGATCCACCCATGCCTTTAGGTCAGTAGGGCTTTTCGGACAGCATTAAGGCCTTCGGGCTGCCTTAAGGCCATCAAGGCACATGCAGTTTTCCCAGACAGTCTCTACAAAAAAAGAAGCATCCCAAAAAGAGGATTCAGAGCAGGTTCACTCACTAGAGAAGAAGAAAATGGATTTTTCAGAATGAGAGGGTATGGATATGCCATTGGGAATAGCTTGTGCTTGTATTGGAATCCTAGCCAGATGGCCATGCGATGGTGGAGAGCTACTATCATGATGGAGATGCTGGGGAGGGGCAGTTCCTTGAAGACATTCTGGTTGAATTCCCTAAGACCTTAGGGTCATGTAATCTCTTAAAGCCTACAGGCCATGTAATATCTGAGCCTACAGGACTTGTATGGGTTCCCTCTCATCCCTTGATGGGGGGGGGGGGGGTTATAAAAAATCAATAAAATTGATGGCCTTCGGGCCATTTGGGTAGGTAGGACTGGATTTTGCATTCATAGATTTTTTGAGGTTGGGCACTCTATATGATTTTCTACTACCAATTATTCTTTTACAAATTTCTATATATAGAGGGTGATGATATCTTCAGGTGTTTTAATCAAAGGAATATATAAGAAACTATGTGTCTATTAATATGTTGAAAAGGGAGAGTAGGAGTTAGTATATATATTTTTTATTTTATTTAATGATTTATTAAATTATTTTTATATTATTTGGCTTGGATGTACAATATATAGATGGGATTTTTTGGGTTTTTAATTATATTTATGTTGTTTATTTTAATATTAATAAATTCTGAAATCATTCTCACTATATATTATTTCTTGGGATTTATTCTGAAACCATGAGGGATTATGAACATCCCTTGGGCACTATCATAGGCCAGGTTAGACATCAGATGGATGGATGACCTGGGATGGTTCAGGAAATATGTATCAAAGCCTTAGGTACCTCAAAAGAAGTGTATAAATTCTTGAAATGATTTTGTTTTATTTGGGGTTCCATGGTAACATAGAAATAGAATTTTTCTTTATGACATAAGAGGTAGGTTTAAGGATAGTCTAGCTATCTCATTCCCACCAAAATACATGACAAACAATGTGTTTTTGGGATATTTAATTTTGAGTTTGGAAATTTCAAAACACAATTGAATGTGTATTGATCATCATTGGTAGATTGAGGTTCCTTGGGCATTGAGATGGATTTAAGAGTGAAAATATAAAATCTATTAGTGTAATTTTGTTGGTTTTAATAGACTAGGAAACCACGAAGATTCAAAATGATCAATCTAGAAATTTATTATTAATTTTATTTTTTGGGACCAGGGTCAATCAAACCATGTTATTGGGTCAAGTATGATTAAATATCCCATTTTGGATTGATGTTTAGGCCCCCATTATGTGACACCCCTATCATTGGTGAATTTATAGGGGATATATGATATATTGATATGTGGTTTGGACTAGGGTGTGAAATATCATGTGTGAGTTTTGTGAAAGTTATTCTAGAAAAATAAGGATTTTTTAAAATAATGTATTTTAATAAATTTCTTTGAAATTTTACAAAAACATGATTTTAAAAACAATTAGATTTTTTTAATTAATGATTGATTATTATTTTATTAAACATGTTGAAAAATGGGAATGATTCGTAGGAACTATTTGTGAAAATGTTTGGTTTCATAATAAAACTTAAAATTTGATTTATTTTTATTCTTTGTAAATGGATTAAATATAAGTTATTTTGACCGTTATCAAGGATCCTTTTTATAAATAGTAATTTTTTGATATAAAAACAATGTGGTATCTCATTTTAAAATATTTTAAAAAGTTATAGATCATTTTTAAATTGGGTTTTGAAAAGATATGTGATTTGTGTTCAATTATATGGATTTAACCCTTAGTTTAGTTGGAATTATTTCTTGAGTGTGTTACTAGTTGAGTTCATGTTTCATGATATTTGAATTTTCCTGATCTGAAATTACATGGAAGGGATGGTTAATCTATTTTTAGTGAAGATTATGTAGGTGATCCTCCTTATTAAGTGTATTTTTTTTCATCGATTAGATGTTCCTAGATTTATAATCATGTGGTAAGGATAAAATATTCCTTTATCACATTCATATTTAATAATTTCTAGATTTTTTTTCATCCCTCTTAATTTGGTGTTATGGTTTTCTCCAAGTTGTCTTGGAAAAATCGGGGTGAGTGTTATGTGTTTTCTTAGAATTTTATTTGGTGAAGATTCTTCTTTGGATATATTTTTTGATTGAATTAGAGATAGTAAAATACTTTGATGTATTTCTGATTTAATTGTATTTTAATTTACTTAGTGAGAGTTATTATTAGATGGTAGTTTTTATTATGTTTGTTATGCCTCGATAATGATCTTGTTTTTTATGATTTTTTATTTAGAGATGGTGTATCATGATTTGAGTTTTGATAGGTCGATCAAGGGTGAATTTACATCAGT
This sequence comes from Viscum album, assembly GCA_963277665.1. Lineage (NCBI taxonomy): Eukaryota > Viridiplantae > Streptophyta > Magnoliopsida > Santalales > Viscaceae > Viscum > Viscum album. Next base: position 643,053,032 of record OY728123.1, read on the forward strand.
GCTTGGGTAACATGGATGGATGGCCATTGGGATGTTGAGAACATGAAATTTATAATTCTTTTTTGGTTCCCTATAAGTCATTATTATGAATATAAGGGTTTATTTTACCAATTTTAATATGGTGTCCTCGGTCTAATAAACATGTTTGTTTTTGAATTGTTAGTTAATAGAGTTTCTCCACCTATGGGATGGTGTGAATGATAGGTTTTTCAGTTTCATTTGGTGATTAGTGTAAATTATTCCCTCTTAATTATGTGTGTCTTAGGGATTGGGTGTCACTGAAACACCATTCTAGATTATTTAAAATTGATGGGAGACTCAGATAAATATTTTTGTTTGTTAGTCCTTGTGTCCATCTTTAGTAAGTGGGTTTCTCTTGGAGATATTGGATGTTTCTTATGGATATGCTTCTTTGATTTTGAGGATTCATTATAGTGGGTGTTTATATCATTTTTAATGTATATATTGGGGAATAAAGTTTTTTCATGGTGACAAGTTTCACATCCATGGATTTAATAATAAAATTTTTATTACTATATGATTTTGTTTTTGAGTTGTTGAGACATTATCTGTCTTTAAGTTAGGAATTATCAAAATTTTAATAGTTTAATTCAGGATAATTATTATCTTATATTATTTGTAAAAATTGTGGTGCCCATATCAATGTTTATATATTAGGTTACATATATTTATAATAGTAATCACATGGTTTGTTAGAACATATAGACTTCAATGAGTAACCATGAGATGAGTTTTTAGTTCTCAACATAGGCATCACAGTTAATTAAACAATGTAGGTAAGTAGTGCATCAGATTAAATTTTTATTATCATTTATTTTTTTATTATCTTTCATTCCATCATAATTCTATATTTTATCCTTTTTATTTCTCACTCTATCACACCTCTCCTCCCATGGCTGAGACCTACACTCTCACGTACACCCCCTCACTCAAGTTACCTTCTCTAATATGATTTATTCTATATTCATGATGATTTATTATCTAAATCCCTATCGTAGAGTTTATAATTCCAACCACAATAATTTATTCAATTTTTTCTCATTAAATAACATTATTTTAATTTAAATAGACCTAGGGGTTTATATTTTGGATGATTATTTATTTTTTTCATTGTTTTTTGGGTTTGTGTGGGTTCATTATTTCTTGTGTGGGTGTCCAGCATTAAAGGAGACCCATTGTGTCTTGTATTCTATTTATTTATGATATTTTTTCCCATTATTAATCATTTACTTTTATAATACATTATTTATTGGTGTTTCAAATTCTCTATATAATTAAGTATAACTATTCCTCAATGCTAAATTGTGTTTTATAAATGTTTCAACCTATTCTTATTTTGGAATAATTTATTTACTAATATTCAGGTAAAAATAAAAATTACAATTTTTTCAATTTTTTAAAATAATTGTTTTTTATCTAATTGAGATATTAAAAAAATAGATCTCAAACCTTTTAGGTATGAAATTAAATAATTTTTTCCCTTTTTTTCTTTAGTATAAATTGGATTGATTCATTAATGGGTTTTTCATAATGCCTTATTTAGAGTCAGTTTTAGAAAATATTTTTATATATATTACTGACTAGATATATGAAATATTAAATATTGGATAGGTATTTAAAATATAAGTTATGAAGGAATATAAACCTTTTTAAAAATGTATCCTATAATATATATATTGGATGGGAACACATATATAAATGGGTATATATATATGATTGTGTGTGTTTGTGTGCGTGCATTTTTGGAAAACATCACATGAGATTATAAGAATTTTTGAAATGTTATAAATATGTATATATATATTTGTAAGTGTATATTAGTGTGACTATAAAATGTTTTTTTATATTAATATATATAAAATAATTTTAAAGTCCCCTAATGTAGTTTTAAGATGTTTCTAAATGTGTGTGTGTAAAATATCCTCTGAAACCATGTTTTACATTTATTAAATTAGAATGTAGACCTTAGGGGATGATTTCTATATTATGACATGTGATATAAATGAATACTATGTGTTTTCTTGAGAGGGATCTGAAGGTGTGGGTGACATACATTGTTTTCTCATTTGTTTGAACATCAATAATTCCCTATTCTTGATTGATCTTCCATTATTTATTTTCTTCATTGGAACCTAGGTTTTGGTGTAAGAAAACTTAGTTTTAATGGGATCACCTTTCACTAGATATGCTGGTGCATTAACTGTGATTACTTATTGACTTGTTATCTGATTACAAATTCCACAAATTATATTAATGATCATAATTAGTGATGTTACTCTAGGTAACCTAGCCTTAGTATACATTGGGTCATTCCCAATATTCTTATTCCTTTATTAGTACATTGACATAGGGGTATTACCTAATTTCATTAGATTTCCCTATGTATTTAAAATGATTTCGTAACATCCCATGCAATTATGGTTGTGGCTTTTTGATGTAATTGTAATTATTCATCTATTGGATGGTTTATTTGATGTTCGAACTATCTAAATGATGTATTAACTATTTCAAAATCTTAATGATATGTTTTTATACATGAACGATAGATTGGTTGATTAAGAAATATTCAATATTTCAATAGGGGATCCTTATTGTATCACGGATTTTGTAGTAGCCACTGACTTGCTAGTGGGGGAAGAAAAGAACATTTTTATCCCATGTGACTCATGAGGAAACTAGTGATCCGAGACCAACATGTTTTTGGGGCATTCTAAGAAATGCTTTAATGATGGAGGTTTTAGTATTTTGAACACCACATCACCCTAATTATTTATTCCCATAACATCATCTTTTTGGGAGCTTCATAACATAACCTATCTTCCTCCTCCCTCCATGATATAACATCTAATAAGAATGGATGTAGGAATAATATAATTGAAAATTCACATGTAATCCTTTGACCTTCCCCCCATACTTGCCTCTTTCTTCCTCCTACTAAAATGGATTATTTTTTAATTCATCATGGATGATCCTATTGTTAATTTTATTCCATTTTGTTCCATTTATTTAACTTACCTCTTTAGATTCCTTTCTTTATGATCATCTTGATTCTTGATTGAACATTAACATATCTCAATATAGCGAATTAGTTTTAAATTTCATTATATCTTGATGGAACTATATAAGTGTGACAAATTAATGGAACAACATTTCTTGGGGATGTTCTGTATAAATGAGCTTGTACTGTTGATGGGTTATTTGTTGAATTCATATCCCATGATAATCCTGTCTATGTATTTTGGTCCATTTATGTTGAATCGGTCACTAAAACACGAAATTGATTTGTTTGATCTCTCATCTTAGGTTCGGGAGTGTTCTAGGAGTTGATATAACTCTATTTGATGATGTTTTGAATAATCATTTCATTCTGTTGGTTTCTTTTAAATTTTTCAATTAAAATATTTTAATTTTTAATTTGTATTATATTCTTATAATGGGGTGTTTTTCAAGAATGAAGTGGAATTGCTATCCCGACCATCCATTAATGGTTGATCAAGATTCTCAGATGGTGATGTTATCATGTAAGTCCTTGGTATGTGTTCCCTCACCATTAAATGTGAGTTCTTTATAAGTAATATATTTAATTATAATGTAGTTGTAATTTATTAATTTTAATTCATTTCATTGGGATCAATATTGTGGATATCATTTCATATCGAGTGGAATTAGGCATATTGGAAAAAGGTTTTGGGCCTTTATTCCTTAGATTTAACTCTTTTTAATATCATTGGTTTTGTAAACCACACCTTATTATTTATTCATGGTACTTTTGAATATGATATGTGGTTATCCACCATAGGTTAATGAGCCTTAAATTCAAAATTATACAATAAATGTGTATGCATTAATTAATTAATGATCATGATGTATAAATTAATTAATGTAAATACAACTATTCTTACTTATTTAATGATCCTAAAATCTTAATTAATTAGGTGTGTTTTTATGAGTATGTATCCCATAAAACAATGTACATTGATTTTTTCATTGATTATTCTTAGATAACTTGATAGACCCTTTTTGATTTTGATCACTTATGTGCCTGTTTTGACTTATGATGTTGTGTTATTCTCTATTTATAGGTTCACTCTTTTCCAATTGATTTGATACTTGTATTTTCCTATTTTTAACCATGTTTGAATAATATTTCATTATGGTGAGTGTACAGTCTTGAGATCCTAATTGATTCCTTATTCCATGAGTATAATTGTGTAGCATGTTTTAACATTTTTTGATAATTATCACATTTTTTTGTATGTTGTTACTAGATTCTCTTGATGACATGTTATGCTCTAACCAAATAAAGTATCAACCATGTTATGTGTGATTTCATACATTTGGAGGTATTTCTTATCATATATGGAATTTGTGGGCAGTCATTGTATAGTGAACCCTTATAGATGGAAACACACACAACTTATGATGGGGATGAAGACAGACATGAGTATAGGGTAGGGGAAGAAATTATTTATTACTAACCCATGTTAGAGGAAATAGGGGGATTATAACTGTTTTCATGACCCAACACATATTAATTGGATATGACAGCCTTGTGGCCAAACCCAATATATTTTTGGGGCATGATGGACTTAAGGCCTGATCTGACTCGATACCTTGAGTCTGTCAATATACATGTTCAACATCCTTGTGGATAGATCTTGATTACTCCTTATAAAAATCATGAATATTTTTCCTTCATGGTGATTATGTATTTATGTTTGATGTTTGTGGAATCTTGGAAAGAATATGACCATGCAACACATCGATTTAATTGCTTGTGTGTGATTTATTATTATATGAACTTATTGTTTGGTTATTTTGTATCGGTTTAATTACTTATATGATTATTACATAAGGATAAAATTCCAAATTATATATGGGTGAAAGATATAATAGGTTATTTCCAACAATTAAATACTTACCCCCTATTTAGGTGTTCATGGGAGAGGTGTACCTAAGAAACCATCACTTGTTTTAGGGACAGGAAGAGATGAGGTGATACTTTTTTATCTAGAAGGATAGCTCTTTAAGAGTTTGGATATAGGGATGATATGTGGTGTTTATTTTTAGGGTGTCTTTATTCTTATTTCATTTCTTAATTTATATATTTGATCAACCCGATGGGTGATCAATAATCTCATATTTTGTTAGGACTATTCAGATATGTTGTTTTATGATGATTTCATATAGTTTTTATGTTATTAGTTTCCACATACTATGATTTTATATTGTTATAAATTTCTTTATTTATTTTTCTTCAGTACTCTTATTGATTTTATAGTCTCCCCATGAATTTACCTTTGAATGTGTAGCTTATTGGTAACTTCTAGCATATGTGGAGGTGTTCCTGAGGTCACGTAAAAATATGGATTGGCCCAGTGATACAGGATGGGATGTTACAAAATGGTTTTAGGTTATGGGATGTCTTTTTTACTATTTGGGAGAGTTGTTATAAAGGAGATATTTGAATTTTTTGAATCTTAATATGAAACTCAGAATTGAGTTTTGTGAGAACATCATCGAGGTAAGTCTAGGTTATTAGGGAATGTGATTGATGTTCATGGTTTACAATGTTATTGTATTATATTTGCACCAAATGTTATCAACATGCATTTATAGTTTGTTTTTTAATATTGATTTTACACTTGTACATATCTATAATAGGCCTCATATGTATCATAATATACATATAGTCTTCTCATGATATATATACTACTTGTGACATATTGTACAGATGAAAGATGACTCATATTCATAGTTTCAACAAATTATACTCTATTATTTCTTATGATTTCTTGAGAACATCTTAGTTGACTATAACATAATGTCTAATTGATTACGATAGTTTGTAATGAAACACAAAATTGTGGTGTACTTTTGTGATGATTATGTTGATGATGATGGTGATGATTATTTGTGAAAATGAAAATGATGAAGAGTATCCTTTTCATGAACATATGGTGTAGTATGATTGATGGGTCATGGTCGACCATTAAATCCTTAGTAGGAAACTAGTGGGAGTAGCCTTATGATGGGTCCAACTGATTAGGGTCTGTGACCTTTTTGTAGTGATCCATGTAGCCAAACGGAATTCAGGTTAACTGGAAAATATTATTATGGTCTCTCAACAAGGTTTTTATAAGGGAGATTCAATCAAGAAAAATCTAGATATATGTACCTAGATGAAATTCCTTAAGTTTTAACCACTAGTGAAACCTTATGTGTGTGGTGTGAAAGGTCATGTGGACATATAATTGTGTCTCTATTTACTAAGCATCTATTTCGTCATACTTCTAGGAACTAAATTAGGATATTCCCTATAAAGTAATAGTCATGGTTAATGCCTTAAGGGTAGTTTTTTTATTGGAATTAAAAATACATGTGTGTAACCTTTAGAAGTCCAAAATGAAGGACTCAAAATATTTATTGCATCCTGAGAGATTATAGAACCTTGAATTCCAGTATTAATGATACATGGTTTATTTATTTAGCATGGTGGATGGAAATTGGCTTGAGGTGACACCCATGTGAGGGGTTTTTTGTGGTGAATCAAAGTATCAAGGGGTATCCTTTTCTAATGGGGGGAACTGTGAGTGCTTGGTATGGTGGATTTGGAATTTTATTATGTATGGTTTTCTATAAATGAAATTTATTCCATATTTTAGGCATATAACTCATAAAAGAATCAATGTGTCAAATTAACGAGTTCTTATTTCGTGCCTCAATGGGAATCCCTTAGTGTGTGTGTGTTAATGTGGTTGTTATGCATGATGTCAGTTGGACCTTTGAGATAGGTGTGGTGATGTAACAATTTATAATGTTCCTGGTTCTCTGGTAAAACATAAAAAAGACATTGATAGTAAGTCACTGATAAATTTAGTCCATGGCCACTCTAGATATTAATATACAGTTCACATGGAATTATACTCATTGATCATGCAAGCCTTGGGGGTACTTCAATAGGAGTTTTCATTATGGTGGAGGATGGAACTAATAATGAATATGAGTTCTGTTAAATGGTCAACCAAAGTATATCATCACTAAATATTTCATAGATCAAAGTAGTGACATATATAATGGGAAACGATCCATCCGGGTTTTGAGACATAACCAATAAACAGGCTTCTAGCAAAAATTATTAAATTTTAGATTATTTAATTGGTGGTAGTGGAATCCTTTTGATAAAACCAATTATGTGAAGTTCTTGGTTTTTTTCTTGTAATTTAGTAACGAATAGACTATCACAATTACTAATAGTGTTCAAAAATTGACTATTTATGTGTCATGTATAGTGAAGTTATAACTGTGAAGTGAAAAATATGGTCACTCTAATACTGGGGAACATTGACATATTTTCATGTTTAATGGCCTCTCTTGGGAGAAGGGCCATGTTATATTCAAGACAAACAACTTCATGATCACAATGACTCCCTAATATTGATGTAAGGTAGACCTAAGAGAATCAGGTTCCACATTGAATTTATAATGTATTATTTAGATGTATAACTAAATAGATACTATATTTTCACATTAGAATAGGCGTATAATCTGTGCAAATTGAGAGAGATTCTAGTCATTGGTGCTATGGCGCATGTTTTGGTAGCCATGTAGAAGGTGGAATTAGTTGATGGATCAACTAAAAAAATAATTAAAAGTTAGTTCCAACTTCAATAAGGATGTTTAACTAATTCAATAATACCTATTTGGATTAAAGAACATGTGAAAAAATGGTTCTATAGGATTGATTCCATGTAGGAAGATTTCTGTAAACGTACCCAATGTATTTCAGTCTGAACATAAATACAATGGGTTAAAACAACATCATGATCATTATATTAGGGATGAATGAACTGTTTAAGAATGAACAATGGACTTTTTGAAAAGATCGCCTTGTTTTTTTTAAATTGTTCAGTAATTAATCATTAGTCCAGGTCCAAACATGGAATGAGGTTTTGGTATTGAATGTTAAGATGTGTCTTTCATAGATAGAGCAAGATAGAGCTGAATAAAATTAAACATCTCATTAAACCCCAATAATATTTTTTGACAATATTATTCCTATAATGGGGAGAACCATGATTCTTCCTATGGAATTAGTATAATAAATATTTTTGTGTTCAGTTAGATTGTCTAAGTGATTGTGGTATTGATGTTTTCAAATAGTTTGATTTTGAATTAAATTTTGACTTTGTACTTGAATTTCTATAGAAAAAGCATTATGAAAATTCCAAAATGAGAATAGATTTGAGGTGATGATCTGGTCTTCATTGGTAGAATACATAGGTAACCATGGGGATGCTGATCACTGAATATTACAAGGAAAGAATCATGTTCTACCATAAGTACTTGAGGATTAGAAGATCTATTATGGGGAGATTATAATGGTACACACTATTATAGTTGGGGATTTTTTATTGTAATAAGAAATTTTATTCTTTATGATGTGTCATTCGATAAATTAGGTTTTAAACTAATTTATAACATGTTTGATGATTGTAAAGAGATGTTATTGTAGTTGAACAGTAGATCAATGGACAACTAAGGGGTCTATTTATAAGTGAAGTAGGCCTAGAGAAACTGAGGTTGTTTCAGCAGCCACCAGATAGTCAGTGGGAAGTCTAGTAGTGGAAATCACCTAAAGGACTCACCTTCCATCTGATAATCATATTATATCTAGCTAGCAGACCTCGAATGTCTCACTTAAGTGGCCAGTGGTGTATAATTTTAATGAATCCCATTTTTTTGTTTAAACAACCAGATTCCCTTTGATATTTATTCCTTGAGAATTATTTTTTTGGATGGTCCATCCATATCCTCTATTCAACCTTCCTATATGTGATCCCTTCATCTAAGTAAGAATCTTGGAATGAACCATCAGTAATTTCGAATGGAATCCTTCAATATACTTCAATGGTGGACTCTTTCCTCCTTTTATTGTGGTTGATCATGTTATTCTTCATAGATAATACATTAGTATTTTTAGTCCTTTTAAAACTTTTTATGTCTCATACCTCATTATATTTTATTCTATTTAACAAAACTTCTTTTCAATAAATATTTTGATTTTCACCAAAAAAATAATTACATGAAAATTTCATCAGAGCTCATTGGAACTGTCCATATTTGATAGAGTTATGGATCATCATGTCTAGAGGTTTTACCATCGTAATGAAAAAATATTCCATATTTGTGTTTTAATCTATTTCTATCCCTTGATAATTCATTCCATGTTTTCTAGTCAATTTATATTGAATTTCCAACTCAAACATGAAATTTATTTTAGGATTTTTCTCATCTTTGAACCAAGAGTGTGAAGGGAGTTGATCAAACATCATTGAATGAAATTTCTGATAAATTAGATAAATTTTTTTGGTTTATTATGAACTATCCAATTTATATATTTTGAATTTTTCATTGTCTTGTTTTTTAGTAATGGGGATTCTTCTTGGTACCAAGCTAGAAGCGATGAATGGGCCTTCCACAAATGGTTGGCCATGGTTCATACTAGACGGTGTTATCTAGTAAGGCTCTGGCATGTGTTACATCCCCATTTTATGTGAGTTATTTATAAATAGATTATTTAATTATAATTTATAAATAATTAATTTACATAAATTCCATGGAATTGGAAGAACTCATTAGAGATCATTGGAGGCAGATTGGACTTGGGAAACATTGATGATGTTGTTGGGCAATTCAAATATTATAGTTAACAATGTCTGATGTTGATGGTTCAATATTCCCAATTATATGGTTATTTTATGGTTAGTTTTATATGATATACATTTCAAAATAGCAGAATAATGGCCCTTAAAATCAGAATTGTACGACGAACATGTATGGTTTTATTAATTAAATATCCACAAGTATTAATTAATTAATGGAACGAGGAATATTTTTAATTAATTATTGATAAGAGAACTTAACTAATTAATGTAAACATGAATAATTATTACTTAATTAATTAGCCTTTTGAGTTGAATAATTAATGAAAATATTATTAATGTACATGGAAAACGTGCCAAGGGCCACGATAGACCCTTATGAACTAGCTGGTTTGTTGCTTCCAATGGATGAGAAATGATCACTAAAGAGGTAATTTAATAACAAGGACATCGTAATGTGAGTTTTGTGTGAGTTATTAGCCCATGAGACCATTTATATTGATTTATTTCCATGATTATTCTTAGATAGATTTTTTTATCACATCTATAGCTTATTTGACTCATGATGTTGTTACATGATCTATTTATATTTGAATTATTTTTTCCTTCATATGATACCTTTATAGAATATTTTTCCCATTATTAATAGTGATACCATGTTGGGGAGTGTGTAGTTGTGAGTTCTTTATTGATGCATGATACCATGATAATTCTAATATAGATTTTTTTACCATGTTTGATTATGATCAAAAATTTTGTTTGTATCTAATAATTTCCAATGATTTGCTACTCTGATATACCTAAGTATATTCTCTACATTGTGTTTTGAGTTGTAATACCTCAATATGAATTTAGTTTGGTATCTTTAATAGGTGGACCACCATGTTTTGGTTATCCCTTTTTGGGGGAAGAAAAAACAACATTTGATGATGATGATAGACATGATTATAGAGAAGGGGTATGACTACCTTTAGGATTGAACAATGGAAGAGGTAGTAGGGGAATGCTATCATTTTGGTTTTATCTGAGACACAATTCTATGATACATGTCTTTGACACCTTAACTAATGTAGTTTTGAGAAATGAAGGCCCCATCTAACTCGATTCCTTGTGATTACCGAATGGAATGTTCGACAGCCATGTCGATAGATCATGATTATTCATAATTCCCATTATAAATATTCTTCGATAATAGATCCAAATATAGTACATCTGGGGTTAGTGGTTTCTTAGTAGGTGTGTGACCGCTCAATACATTTTTGTTTGTTTGTTTTTCTTTCTTATTATTTTAAATTCTTATGAACTACTATTTTTTGATTACTTCCATCTGAGCTTATTACATGCACATACACTGAATATTTCTAGTTGGGAATAAGATCACATTGGTGGTTCCTTAATAAGTTTTACTCACATCTTAATTAAGTATCCTTATAACTGGGGTACATGAGAAACTATCACGTATTAATGGTGTAGGCTATATGGAGGACGATTTTTTATCTAGCGTGATATCTCTCAATGATACTGGAGACCAATATGAGATGTAGTTGGGAGTATAAAGGTATGCTTTTAACTCTTTCCCTTATTTAAATATGTGGTCATCCTTGTATGTGATCAGTGTTCTTGTATTCAAGTATCATTTCTTAGGTATGTTGTTTCTGAATTCATTCATATAGCATCTATGTTATCGTTTTCCACGTACTTTGATTGTATATTCTTATAAATTGTTTTATTTATTATTATTTTGTACATTGACTAAGAGAAAATTTTCAAAATAGTTTGAAAATAGACCCTATCAGCAGGTCAGTAACCTATGGGGGATGTGTTGGCATACCTGAGGTCATGTGACGTTCTAGATCAAACCCATGATTCGGGTTGGGAAGTTAAATTTGGAAACATCATTTACTCTACATTATTTATTATATTTGTTCCTTTAATGATATTGTTCCATATAATTGTTCACTTTATTTTAATTATATGTATTTAGTGTTCTATAAAGATGTCGTATCTTTTATAAAAAATAAATAATTTTCCTATATTGGTTGATTGCTTAAGAAATCCATTCAAATGAATGTTTTTATTTAAATAAAATAAAAACAAATATTTATAAAATGGTTTTTTAAAGGTCCTTAATTGTATGTTTTAAACAAAAAAATTGTTTTTAACAATATAGTTAAACCTATATCTAAATGGGTTTGCAATTTAAATATAATGATTGAGGTGTTGTTTCCCTCAAGCTTGAATAATGGGATTTTTCCCAAACTAATCATTCATTTTAGTTTTAGGATTCTATTTCCTTTTGGCCTCTCCTGAGAACATTAATTTATTGGAGGATAGTTTTTAATATTTTTCATTCGTATTGTGGTTCCTATTAATTTTTTGGATGGACCATATTTTATATTATTAGAATTTATAGTGTGTGCCCCATTACATGATTTACATTTTCCAATTAGGACTTCACTAATTTATATGGATGTAGGGACGTGATATCTAGTTTTGTCTTTTTCTGTCATTCATGTGCCAAATCCTTCAAATTATATATATATATATATGATGATGATTTGGAACTAGTTTCTTGCGAATCGGAATTGGTAATTCCTATTTTGTTCTATCATAATGTAACGCCCTGACCCTAGTTACCCAGATTCGGTGCATTATTACATAGCTGTGGCATGATATAAAGAAATTATGTCCTGAAAGACCAATCACTTTAGTAGCCTTGTAAATACTAGATACATTCACAAGGATTACATTAAATCATAAAAAGGAAAAGTATAACAACGTTGTTTCCATAGAAAACACTGAGATCCCATAGACTATCACTGTAGGGTAAGTCATAAAATACTTCTTTGCATCTTTATAAAAATAAAACATGGAAAGGGATGAGCTCAGATGCTCAGTAAGGTTAAAAATATAGTAGAAACTTTCATAAATAAGCATAAACATTTAAGGCAATGTATAAGACTTAAACAAAAGCCTTTTCAACTTGAACTTCAGTACAATATGGAAAAGTTAATATCAAAGAAATCCATTTAATTATTCACATGGATATTCTACTAGTCAAATAATTACATGAAATATCAATGGCCACTTTCATAATGATGGAATGCATAATGTCAGACTTAATAAACACATAGTCAAGGCCTTATGCCAAGAATACAAATAATATTTTCTCAAAGCCTTGTGCCAAGACACTAGTTTGTCTCATGAGACCTACCGAGGCATCGGGGAGGTATAGCGGTCTTCATCCATCACTTACTAAGTCCAATGCATTACTCATATGAAATGTTTTAAACAAAACATAAACATTTGTATTAAAACTATCATATGAAATGTTAATACTTTATCTATAAACCGTGAATGGTTAAAAAATAAAACATCCACAGTCAAACATATCACAAAACCTTCAATACAAAATAGATGATTTGTATCATAATAAATCAACTTTAATCAAGATTAAAATCCATTAAAGGATGTTGATATAGATGAAATATAAACTGTTTGAGAGAAATATCACATTCTTTTTTTTGAAATAATTTTAGGATAGATAATTATAAAAGAAAAAAATTATTATGAAAATATTCTTATAAGCTTGTAAGGGAAGCATAGATGATATAATAATGGCTGAATATAGCCGCACCATCCTCATAAGTTAAAAAAACATTCTTACCTTAATTTTGTCGAAAAGGTCTATAAAGTAACTAGTTTTGAAAATGATGGATAGATTATTTTCAAAACGTATATGATCAAATAATTGTATAAATGACTTTAATCAATAGTCTAGTATGTAGTAAAAAAAATTTGGAATTCATTTTTAGGAAATCTCGGATCTGGATGATAAAGAGGTCCCAATAGATAATTACATATTAACAACCTTGAATAATAAAGAGGTTCTAGAATTATCCCTTACCTTGTTCTATTCATTGGTTGAGGGTATTTTAACCTCATATATAATGGTGAAATAATTTTTATTAAATTATACAATAACCATATATATTAATATGATATCATATATGATCTTATAATATTGCTTTGTTAATGATATTTCTGTAGTATAATCATTTCTGGTGTTAACTGAATAATTTTTCTTTATATGGTTTGTTACGTAAGTAATGTTTGTTGTGGACATGATGTATCTTATTCATATCCATAATTATATCAATTCATTAATATTTTTTAATCATAAAATCAAAATTATTCTTGAATGGACACGATGAGGAATGAATCTCATCGTGTTCGTGGATATGGTAATCCATATGTACAAACGAGCGACAATATGATTCTTTTGATTTTAAAATAATATATAATTGGATTTTATATCATATATACTGAATCATTGAAATTTTTTATTTATTATTTAAGTCAATTATACATCATTATTATAACCATATAAAAATAATGTATAGAATAACAACTACACCTTGACGTGGAGACGGTAAGCCCTACGTACCCACATATGGTGAATTTGTCATTAATATGATGGATAGAATAATGAATATGGTTATACCATATTTATTATAACATCAAAGGATATATAAGATACTAGAGTTATTATTTTATAATGTAAACAATAAAGAAAGATGATGTGAAAGAAGAAAAGAACTTGAAAGAGGTGGTGATATATTTATCTCTTCTTCAGGTTCTTCCTTTTGATTTGATCAAAAACGCTCCATAGGCTATCCTTATATTCAAACTAAGGCCTCTAGGATTAATAGATTAAATTTGGGAGGATATTTGGGCAGGGGTTGGTTGATCTAAATAACTTTGAAGGTGTGAATTTGAGAGAAGGGGACGTGCCCTTTTATAAGAGGGGTGAGGGGCACCTTAGGAAAAGATTGAAATATTATTTATAATAAAATCATGTTCACTATCAAGTGGATAGAAAATTAATTATTTAAATTAAAAAGTGGGAATGAGTAAAACACACTCAAACAATAGGTTTTAGATAGGTTTGGGTCAGTATATTAACCGCATATTCTAGATTTAACCCTTAGTTAATTAGTTTGACATTTACCATGTCTCATTGAATTTTTATATTATATGGTTAATAAACATACAATAAACTTACAAGAGATCCCAAAGTGGTTCATTAATGGTAAATATATAATTATATAAGTATTTGGGTCGATCATTATATTTTTAGGAATAAAAAATCAATTAATAATATAATATTTGTTTTAAAAACTCATTTATGTCAATTTTGACAGTATTTGCTATTTTGTTTTTGTTAAATTCCTAACAACATTATTAATTCCAAAAAAATTCATTAAATCAATCTTAACAGGTCACATTAATCTAGAAAATTCTTGGATGTCATCAAAATGTTCAAATTATTTTTATTTTAACATCTGTAATACCATTTATTTTATTCATTAATTAATAAGGAAAATATTGCATCATCATCGGGTCATAAATAAATTTAATTATTCAATATCTAAAAATTATAAATAAAATACCATTATGTAGGAAATTGTTTTATATTTCAATTTAATATTTATAGTCGAAGTGATAATATGCATAACCATATGTAACAATTGTTTTACTGAAAGATATATGCTTTTGTCATTTTTGTATTTACTTTAACTTAATTAATATAAAGTGACATTATCACTTACAGGTGGCTCCATGGGGACCACAAATCTACCCAAGGATGCCCATGGTTGGACATGTACAAGGCAATAGGGTTGGGACACATGTTAGGGTATTTATTATTATTATAATATTATTTGTTTATCTTTATTTACCAGATTTACCCGTTATCCATGGTAAATAAAATATTTACTGAAGAAATTATTCAAAATTTCTAATAATAAAAGTTAACTATTTAAGGAATTTTGACCTCCTAATTATAAATAAGGAATCCATTTTTCTAAATTCAAATCACATTAGTGGTAGAAATTAATTTAAAATAAATTCCCGTTGTCAAAACAAAAAGAGAATTTTTAAGAAATAATAACTATCAAAAGATTGACATTTGCTTATGTTTAGTTTAAATGTGAAATTATGTCAAATGACAAACATAGGATTAAATGGAAAAAAATATAATCTAATTATACTTAAAACCCACTCAGTAGTATAATTTATCACTATTAATTATTTTGATTAAAAAAGTTGTTTTTAATTAAAATTTAGTATTTTTCACTATTCATAAAAAACTGAATGTTTTCAGAAAAATACCAAAAAATCACCCTAATATAATTTTGATATTATGAACCCAAAAATAAAGTCTATTTTGAAAGATAAAATTGATAAAATTTAAAAAATTGGGTAATACTATTCATAATGGCTAGTTAGATTGGTCGCGATCTGTTGTAATCTCAATGTTGCGTACAACACAAACTATTGCAATATTCAAAGGGAAACGTACTATAGATTTTTAGGGTGTTTCATTCTCCCCTCCTTCAAATAATTTTTTCTTAGAAATTTATTGAATATTACTGCATAAAAATTCTTGGGTTGTTCTTCATCATAAGTTCCTCAGGTTCCCACATTGCCTCTTCCATCTTATGGTTTCTCTAAAAAAATTACCAGACAAGTCGTTCAGTTTCTCAGCACCTGTTCTCATGTATCAAGAACCATGACATGCTCTTTGCTATAAGATAGATCTAGTTCCAGTTCTAATTCCTTAAAGGTAAGTACATGCATTGGGTCGGGCATGTATTTTCTCAATTCTGATACGTTGAACACATCGTGTACTTTGGAGATACTTAACGACATTGCCAAACGATAAGCTATAACCCCAATTCATTCTAGAATTTATAAATTTCTGATGTAAATGGGACTCAATATACCATTCTTACCGAATCATATAATTCCCTTCCATAGATATACCTTCAAGAAAACACGATCTCCTACCTAAAATTCCAAATCCTTCCTTCGGTTATTAGCATAGATCTTATACCTAAATTCATCTATTTTGATGTAGGTTTGGATTACCATTACCTTTTCCATTGTCTCCTCAACAATTTATGAGCCTACAAGTTTACTTTCACTAACATCATCCAAACAAGTTGGTGTACGACATCTCTTTCTGTATAACGCTTCTTATGGTGACTTCTGAATACATGAAGGGAAGCTATTACTATAGGAAACTTCTACCAAAGGTAAATATTGACCTCACATACCTTGATTGTCAAGTGAGCATGATCTCAACATGTATTCTATGGTTTGAATAGTCCATTCTGATTGTCCATCAGTTTCAGGGTGGTAGGAAGTGCTCAAATGAAGTTCAATATTAAGGGCTTTATGAAGAATTTTCCAGAATCATGATTTAAAATGTGGATCATGATTAGAAACAATAGATTGGTGTACTCCATGAAGTCTCACAACATCATTAATATACAGTCTTTCTAGACATTCAAGTGGTAAATATTCTATTATAGAAAGAAAATGTGATTACATGGTAAGATGATCAATAATGACCCATATTACATCATTCCTTCTAGGATTCTTTGGTAGTCCCATGACAAAGTCCATTGTAATATTATCCCATTTCCACTCAGGTATTGCAAGAGGTTTCATGACTCCTCTAGGCTGTTGCCTTGAAAATTTCACTTGTTGAAAAAAGATGCATCTTGACAGAAAATCAGCAATGTCCCTCTTCATTTTGTCCCTCCAAAGTTGTTCCTTCAAATCTCTATACATCTTAGTGCTACCAGGGTTTATATAGAAATTTGAACTATGAGCATAATCCAACAATTCCCTTTTGATATCAGGTATATCAGAAACACAAAGTCTCTTCCCAAATTTCAAAATTCTATATTTATGCACAAAGTCACTCAATATGCCATCATTCACAGCTTCAATCTTGTTTTGAAATTCATCATCATCATCCTGAGAACTTTTTACCCTTGTTAGTAAAGAAGGATTGGCAACCTTTTGAAAAAGCACTGATGTTCCACCTTCCATGGTTATACCCATATATATCATTACTAGATCCATGTATATATGATCCTTTTCGACACTCTTCATTTTCAAAAATCCATGATCCTATCTAGTCATAGCTTCATCCACCTTATTTTCCTTCCCCATGTGGTAGTGTATAGTGCAATCATAATCCTTGATTAGTTCAAGCCATCACCTTTGCCTCATGTTGAGTTCTTTCTGTGAGAAAATATGCTTCAAACTCTTGTGATTGATATATATCTCACATTTTTCACCATAGAGACAATGTCTCCACATCATCAAAGAAATTATTAAAGCTGCTAACTCAATATCATGGGGAGCATAGTTTTGCTCATAAATTTTTAGCTGTCATGATGCATAGGCAGTTACCCTATCATTTTATATAAGGACACAACAAAGTCGTTTCTTTAATTCATCAATATAAATAACAAACCCATCATTCCTCGATGGTAGAGTCAAGATAGAATCATTGACTTATATTCTATTCAATTATTCAAAACATTCTTCACACTATTTTTTCGAAACAAATTTTACCCCATTACGTGTGGGCTTTATTAATGGGTTATCCAATCGGTCAAAATTCTAGATGAAATGCCAATAATAACATGCTAAACCAATAAAACTACGTACCTTGGTTATAGTCATTGGTGATGGCCGTTATTGAATTTCCTTGGAATTAGAATGATCAATAGATATTCCATCCTTAGAGACAATATGTCCCGGAAAATAAATCTTCTGAATCCAGAATTCGCACTTGCTAAACTTCCCATATAATTCATGTCTTCTAAGAGTCTTCAGGATAATGTTCAAATGATTTTATTGATCTTATTAGCTTTTGGAGTATACCAAAATATCATCAATAAATACCACAAAAAATTAATCAAGATATTCCTTGAAAACTCTATTCCTTATATCCATGAAGACTGAGGGTGCATTAGTCAATCCAAAAGGCATTACTATAAACTTATAATGTGCGTACCTGGTTCGAAATGCTGTTTTCAGAATGTATTCCTTCTTCACACACAATAGATGGTATCCAGTGCTAAGGTCAATATTTGAAAAATATTGAGCTCCATGAAGTTGGTAGAATAAATCATCAATGCGAGGCAGAGGATACTTGTTCATTGTTATTATAACATTGATCACCCTGTAGTCAATTCATAACCTCATAGATCCATCTTTCTTCTTAACAAAAAGAATAGGGGATCCCCATGGAGAAACACTAGGGTGAATAAATCCCTTATTATTCAATTAATCTAGTGGATTATTTAGTTCCACTAATTCTACAGTGGCCATTCTATAACGGGTTTTCGATATGGGCCTTGAACCAGGAATTATTTCAATAGAAAACTCAATTTCTCATTCTGGAGGATGTCCAGGTAAATCTTCTGAAAACACATCAATATATTCTTGAATGATAGGTACATAATCTCTTTGAACATTCTTTTCCTCAACACATTTATTTCATTCTCTTCCTCCCCAATAATTTTATTTAGTTGAACTACTGGGGGTGGATCCAGATACGAATGAGGTGGTGACGTTTCTGCTCTAAAGATAAGGTGTTCTTTATCATCATCACCAAAAATTGTAACTTCTTTCTTCTTACAATAAATTTTTGTGTCATGGTCTGAAATAAAATCCATGATGAGGATTATATCAAATTCTATCATGGGTATGATTATGAGATCAGAAGATAAATAAAATTTATGCGCCTTAATATGGACTGATTCAAAAAAAACATTGTTGCAATGATACTTTCTTTAAGAGTTTTTACTGACAACTCCCTTGTTAAATAAAATTGGAAATATCTAACCTTCATAACAAACTGTGAAGATATGAAACAATGAGATGATCCATAATCAAATAAATAATTGTCTAAACTTGAGGAAACCATTAAATTACCCACCACCACGTCTTTCGGAGCTTCAACCTCAGTAGTAGTGATCACAAAAGGTTGGCCTTGATTCCTTGGCCTTTTTTGAGGTATGTTTCCCTGATGCTAAAGGCATTTATTTGAATAATACCCCATTTATCTACAATTGTAGCATTTAACATTGACATACTCTTTCTTCCCCTTGCAATTACGAGCATGGTGTCCTTTTTCACCACACTTGTTGTAGACTCCCATTCCATTCAGACAAGTACCGAGGTGTTTCTTCCCAAATTTACTAGAGGATGGATATTCAAATTTTTCCATCTTCCCTTTATTTCAATTTATACAGTGTTCATAAAATCTCCTCTTATCATGTTTTTCTTTAATGTCAAAAGACTTAAGGAATTCCTTTTTTGACTTGATGGGACATGAGACAATGTCTTCGTATGACGAGAATGACTGTGAGAGTAATTCTGGTCAGAAAAAAGGTTATAACCCATCAAAGAAACAGTCAATATCACTTCTTGGGTTAATTATATAATATGTTTCATGCCTTACTAACCTTGTAAAGTTATCTTCATACATTGCGACATTATCATCCTTATTTTTCCTCAGATTCAGAAGTTGTATTTCTATAGCTGCTCGATGGTCATGACGAAAGTATTTTTCTATGAAAATTTCATTAAACTCCCTCCATTCCATATTTGATTCTTCATAAACATCCTTTGTGTTTTGAATCAATGACCACCATTGATCAGCATCTCCAGTGATGTGGTAAACTTCCATGACAACTTTTTCCCTTTCGCTACTCCCCAAGGCGTGGAATATTTTCTCTAAGGAATTTATCCATTTCTCATCTACTAATTGATTTGTACCCCCATTGAATGTTGGTGGTTGTTTCCTCATTAAGATATCTAACATTTATCCTCCACATTGTGGATCAGGGTGCTCCATATGGGTATGGTTATTATTCACAACCTGAGTTAGTTGTCCCAATATGGTGATAAACTAATCAGCACCCGTTGTATCTCCAGCTCCACTATAATTATCTTGAGTAGGAGGGAGATCTCTAAATGGAGTGTGTTCATTGATACAATATCCATTCCTTCCACTAGGATCCATTTCTAATCAATTGCATATGCTAGATTAGTTTATGAATCGTAATACATAATTCCAAACTTATAACATACTTAACATAAATTGAACATTTTATGGATATAATCCATAATCATAAAAAATGTTTTATTTGAGGAGGTATATACTCATAAATCCTATATAATGGTTTGTAAAGAAATTTTAGATTATCCTAAGCATATCCCCCGAGAGTGTTATAAACAAGAGTGCAGCAATGCCTGTTGTTTTGTACCAGGATACCCCTGGTCAAACTCGAAACTCCTTGTCGGAGTTTTCACTTCCAAGTACATCTATTCAAAAGCCGCCTCTACCTGATCGTATCTAGATAGGGATGTATTTCTCAGAAAATATTCAAAATCTCAACATTAAAAAAAATCTAAGAAGTTCTTCTATACTAATCCTCAAAGTCTATCTTATGGTAATTTCACTATTCAATGTTTTTCTAAATCTAGTTTCCAAGGTTAGTACTAAACTTTCAATGATACCAACTGTACTACCTCGACCCCAGTTACCTAGAGTCGGTGGATTATAACATTGAATTGGCATGATAATAGGAAATCATGCCCCAAAAGACCGATCAGTTTATTGTCCTTCGAAATACTAGATACATTCATAAGGTTTACATTACATCATACAATGGAGAACTACAACAACATTTTTTCCATAGAAAACACTGAGATCCCATAGACTGTCCATAAAGGTCTGTTATAAAATACTATTTCTCATCTTGGGAAAAATTAAACATAGAAAGGGTTGAGCTCAGATGCTCAGTAAGGATAACAATATAGTGGAAATTTTCATAAAAAAGAACAAACATTTAATGAATTGTATAAGACTAAAACAAAAGCCTTTTATACTTGAACATCAGCATAATATATAAAAGATAAAATAAAATAATGCCATTTACTTATTCACTTGGATATTTTACTACTCGAATAATCACTTGAAATATCAATAGCCACTTTCATAATGATGGGATGCATAATACAAGACATCATAACCACATAGTCAAGGAATTCTTCCAAGAGTACAAATAAGATTTTTTTCAAGTCCTTGTTCCAAGACACGGGTTTGTCTCATGAGACCTACCGATGCATCACGGAGCTATAGCGGGCACCACCCGTCACTTACTAAGTCCAATTCATTCCTCATATGAAAAGATTTAAACATAACATACACATTTGTATTAAAACAAGTATACGAAATGTCAATACATTATCCAAAAACCATGAATGGTATACAAATAAAAAATCCACAGTCAAACATATCACAAAATCATCAATACAAAATGGAATATTTGTATCATTATAAATCAACTTCAAACAAGATTAAAATCCATTAAATGATGTTGACATAGATAAAATCAAAAATGTTTGAGAGAAACATATCATTATTTTTTTGAAAACATTTATAGTTAAATAATTATAAAAGATAACATTTCTTTTGAAAATATTTTTATAAGATTGTAAGGGATGCTTCAACAATGTTATAATGGTTGAATATAGCCACACACACCGTATAAGTTAAAAATCATTCTGACCTTAATTTTGTTGAAATGATAAATAAATTAACTTGTTTTTAAAACGACGAAAAGATTACGTTAAAAAAAGAATAAGGTCAAATAAGTGTATAAATGACTTTAATACAAAGTATAGTAAGTACTAAAAATGTTGTGTAATACATTTTTAGGAAAACACTAATGTGGATGATAAAGAGGTCCCATTAGATAATTACATATAAACAACCTTGAAAAATGAAGAGGTTGTCGAATTAACCCTTACCTTGTTATTTTCCTTGGTTGAGGGTATTTTATCCTCCTATATAAGGGTGAAATATTTGTTTTTAAATTATACAAGAACGATATACATTAATATGATATCATATATGATCTTTTAATATTTCTTTGTTAGTGATATTTCAGTAGTATCATCGTTTAGGGTGTTAACAGATTCGTTTTCCTTTATATGCTTTGTTACTTAAGTAATGTTTGTTGTGGATATGATGTATCTTATTCATATCCAGAATGATATCAAGTCTTTAAATATTATTTTTAATCATCTAATGAAAATTAGTCTTGAATTGATATGATGGGGAATGAATCTCATCGTGTTCGTGGAGACGGTAATCCATATGTACGCACAAGCGACAATATCATTCTTTTGATATTAAAATCGTATATATTTGGATGGTATATCATATATACAGAATCTTTAAATGTTATATTTATTATTTACATCAGTTATACATCATTATTATAACCATATAAAAATAATGTATTGAATTACAACTACACCACGGCGTGGAGATGGTAAGCCGTACGTATGCACTTATGGTGACATTATCATTAAAATGAGGGATAGAATAATGAATATGGTTATAAAATTTTATAATAACATCACATGATATAAAAGATACTGGAATTTTTATTTTATAATGGAAACAACAAAGAAAGATGATGTTGAAGGAGAAAATAACTTGAAAGAGGTGGTGGGATATTTACCTCTTCTTCTGGTTTTTCCTTTTGATTTGATCAAAAGGGCTCCATAGGTTGGATTTATGATCTAAATAAGACCTCTAGGATGAAGAGATGATAGTTAGTAGGATATTTGGGTAGGGATTGGCTGATCCAAATGAATTTGAAGGTGTGAATTTTAGGGAAGGGTAAGTGCCCTTTTATAAGAGGGGTGAGGGGCACCTTAGGAAAAGATTGAAATATTATTTAATAATAAAATCATGTACGGTTTCTAATGGCTCCAAAAAAATTAGTTAAAGTCCAAGGTAGGTATGTATTGAAAACCAATCAACAAATAGGTTTTATACTGGTTTGGGTCAGTATATTAACCTCATCTTCTATATATAACTTTGAGTTAATTAGTTTCACATTTACCATGTCTCTTTGTATTTTTAATTTAAATGGTTAATAAACATACTATAATCTTCCAAAAGAACCGCAGGTGGATCACTAATGATACACCTATCATTATATAAGTCTTTTGGATGAACATTATATTTTTAGGAATATAATATAAATTAATAAAATAATATTTGTTTGAAAAATGCTTTTTTGTCAATTTTGAGAGTATTTGCTATTTTTTTGTTAAATTCCTAACAGCATTATTGCATCGAAAAAATTCATTTAATCAATCCTAACCTATAACATTAACTTAGAAATTTCTTGGATGGCATAAAAACATTCAAATAATATTTATTTTAATATCTATAGTACCATTTATTTGATTCATTCATTAATAAGGAAAATACTACATCATCATTTAGTCATAAATAAATTTAATTACTCAACAACTAAAAATTATAAATAAAATAAAATTATGTAGAAAATAGTTTTATATTTATAATGAATATTTATAGTCGAAGAGATAACATATATAACCCTATGTAAAAAATTTTTTACTAAAAGATTTATGCTTATGTCATTTTTGTATTTACTTTAACTTAATTAATATAAAATGTCATTATAACTTACAAGTGGCTCCATGGGGTCCCAAAATCGACCGAAGGATTCCAATAGTTAGACATGTATCAGAAAATATGGTTAGGACACGTGTTTGGGTAATTTAATATTATTATAATATTATTTGTTTACCCTTATTTACCATATTTTCCCTTTATCCATGGTAAATAAAATATCCACCGAAGTAATTATTCAAAATGTCTAAAAATAAAAGTTACCAATTTACACAATTTGGACCTCCAGATTCTAAACATGGAATCTATTTTTATAAATTAATAACATATAAGTGGTAGAAATTAGTTTAAAAATAATTCTCATTGCCAAAACAAAAAGCATGTTTTTAAGAAATAATAACTATCAAATGATTGACATTTTCTTAGGTCTAGTTTAGATGTGAAATTACAACCAATGACCAACATTGGATTAAATGGTAAAATTATAATCTAATTATACTTAAAAACCACTCAATATTATAATTTATCACTATAAATTATTTTGATTTAAAAATTGTTTTTAATTAAAATTTAGTATTTTTTACGATTCATCAAAAAATGAATATTTTTAAAAAAATGGTTAAAATTCACCCTATGCTAATTTTGATATTCCGAACCCAAAAATGAATTCCATTTTGAAATATAAAATTAATAAAATTTCAAAAAGTGGGTATAACTATTCATAACGGCTAGTTTGATTGGTCACGATGTGTTATAATCTCGAAGTTGTGTATAACGCAAGATATTGCATTCTTCAAAGGGAAACATACAGTGGAAGTTTGAGGTGTTACACACAACTAACTTGGCTGTCTAACAGATGGATGGATCAGGATGGGTCATGATGAGGACCTACTTTTAGGAATAACTAATCTATCATGATACTCTTTATGATTCAAAAACATTCATAATTTATCATTTTCAAACATCATCAGGCTTTCACAATATATCATTTAAGATTTACTGATCTACATGTGAATTCTATGAGATTTTAAAATGAGTCCTTACATTCATCCAAATTCTACACAAACTTTCCCCAAAAAATCAGATCATTCTGACATTACCTTTAAAAATTAATATTTTTTTATGAGGAAGCAAATTAGTTTTTGATTTATACATTCATAGATATAATGATTCATTCAAAATCTAGATTATGAAATTCTATACTAATTTTACAAAACCAACCCTCATTGTTTCTATAAATCCAATCTTATGTTTTCCTCATCTTCTAATCTACATAGATTTAGAATATTATCCCCGTGAACCACCTTTGAGATTAATTCACTTTACTTATTTTTTTACTCTAGATATTCCATATTTATTCCTTGAAATAAAAATTTCTTCTCAACATTAAATCTATATATAACCTCATATTAAGTCCATATACATCCTCTTTTGAATCTTACTATACTTCTAGAACTATATACTTGAAAATGAGGATTATTCTATTCTTTTTCATGTTCATGATCAAACATAATCCTTATCTTTTATTTCATTTATCATTTCAAATTCAGGATAGTGATTCTTGGATCATTTCATCCCTTGATAAACTAACGAATCCTTTTATCACCTCCAAAATATTCTATCGTCTCAATACTTCACCAAAAAATTTAGTAAAATATTATCCTCTGGAATCAGTATGAATCATATTTTTAAACATCTAGGATATTTGTATCATTGAATGATCATCATAGAATCATCCAATTTAACATCTAGAAATAATTATGAAACATCAATTACATCTCATGGATATAAAATTTAATTAACATAGGGTCACAATACATATCCTTCAAAATATCTATGTTGTTATGATGTAACATGGAACATCCTAAACAACTATTTCATTATTTTGAAACTTAAAAGATCAACTTATTTTCATATTCTAAATGAATAATAATGAATTACTGATTCCTGTAACATTTTGACACACATATTATATAATAAAAACATATCTACCAATGGTTTATAAACCATAAATTCTATAACATTCTATTTCATTAAATTTAAAACATATGGATGCGGAATAATGTAATTTTAAATACCTATTTTTCTATTTTACATATATACAATCCTTACATATTCAGAATTCAAAATTTAATCAATTGGATTCTAATTTCATGAATCAATAACATTACATTCAACTATTTCCCAAATACATTCTTACACAAAATATTGGAAAAAATACAAAACCTTCATCAATTCCATGAATTATTCAATATCAACCCATGTATTTTTTTGAACTCTAAAAACTCTCAACATTTCATCAAATCAAAACCATTCTGAATGATAAGAATCTTAACACCACCACACTTGATAAAATAATTTTTTCTAATAATTCCAACCCATAATGTAAAATAAATTTGACTAGATATTTTGATTTTCTCCTCCTTAATCAACTAAATTAAATTTTGTCCACCTTTCTAAAGTAAGTATATATTCAAATGTAATAATAATAATAATTTTCTCCCAAAAAAAATTTATAATTATTTACACGTTTGAAAAAATAATTCAAAGGAATGTGCTTATTCTATATCTTCCCTAACAAATAAAAAAACCAAGAACATGAATTTTTATCCTTTAATATTTCAATTTCTCCCTTTTGATAGCCTTAGTTAACATAATAGTAATATGAGATTTTTTTGGATTCATAATCCAATATCACTTCTATATTATAAAAATTCCCTTTGATGAAGTGTTATTTGATATTAATATTTTGATCTAAAGTGATATATTGGATTCGTGAAAAGATCAATTTCACTCTCATTATTCATGTTAGTCTCTATAATTTATCTAATATTACCTTAAATTTATCTATATGTACTTTCACCAACAACAATTGTGCACATTCATGTGTATCAAAAATATATTCAGCTTCAACTATTCTAAAAGTTAAAGAACATAATTTATTTCTATTATATATCACAGAAAATTTACCTAAGAAAAATTTTCCACTTCATATCTAATTTCTATCCTTATAATCTCAAACATAATTATCATTAGTAAAACTCTAAAAATTCAATTATAAACTTATTTTATAAATCACATTGTAATTCAGAGTTACTTTTATATACATGAGAATACTTTTAAAATGAGAAATGTGTGATTAATTAGTGTCACATTAATATGTAGAACCCAAAGATACTGTATAGAAAATGTATGGACCAGATGATTTAAGATAATGAGTGGTTCAATTTATTTTCCCAAAGTAATTCTGATTCAATATGTTTCCAACATCATATCATCTCTCTTTCACACTAACAACCATTGGTGTTAATACTTCCTCAAATTCACCATGCTAACTTTCACCTTTAATTTTCTGGTATATTTTTCTTATGATATGAAGAAGTATTTTTATTTCTATAAAGCATGTAATTTTGGATATAAACTTATCTCATTAATTATTAAAAATTCAAAATTCATCTTCTTATGTTTTATAAATACCTTTAAATCATACTCTTTATATCTAATAAAAATTATTTCATCAACATAATGAAGGTCCATAGGAGTGCATGTTCCCATATTCTTTACATATATGTTATTGTCAACATTTCCATTGAAAAAGATCAATTGATTTAGGAAAAATGTGATGTATAGAGTATAATTCTATTATATAATATTTTATCTTACACCAGGCTACCATAAATCAATACACCATAATTTCATCACAATTAATTATAAATCATTATGTTTTTTCAGTGAAAACATCTTCTTAATAATCTATGTTTAGAATAAAAGAATTTACATCCATTTAGTAATCTATATGATGATTATTTTTGGAAGACACATGATACATTTCAATCATATAATGTCCAGAAAAAATGGAAAAATATCATTCATAATCTATACATTCTATCTGAGAATAATCTTTTCAAATTGATTAGACCATATTTATTAAAAACTCAACTCTTTCATTGAGTTTTCTTTTGAACACCAACTTGGTTAAGATAGAATTTTGTCATTCTGGTATTGGAAAAAAACACCATGTAACTTTCTTAAAAATATGATCCAACACTTCATTCATATAATTTATCCCCTCATTATGGTCATTAACATTAACAAATTATTAAAGTTCATATTTTCAAAAATGATATATTTTATTATCAAGACTTGGTTTTCTCAGAGTTTATACATGTTCTTCCTGTTATATAATAATTATTTCTTGTTAAACATTATTTTATATCTTCTAAAACATCATTATTCTTCTTTCAATAATATTTTTATTGATACAAGGATAGTTAAAATTATTATTCACATGGTTTTGTTTCTGATCATCTATATTTTCATTAAATTTTCTAGATCACTAATGTTATATTATATAATGATTAGAAATAACATTCACATGTCTCTATCAAGATGATATTATTTTCATGAAGCTTCACATGACATCAATTTACTAGTATTTTTATCGTTTTATTCCATTATTTTTATCTTATTCTATTGGAGAATTATTCCATGAACATGACATCCTTTATTTTTTGATCCAATTTTACCAAATGGGAATATCATATATTCATAAAACAATGAAATTAAAAGACACTAAGTGAGTTCATATTAGGGTTCTCATTATACCACTTCTCTTAATAATTTGTGTTTGGTTATGGACTAAATAATAATCTATTTTGACTATGAATACCTATACATATTTATTTCATCTAGAATAAATTTTAGTGTTTTTATTTTTTAGGAATGGTTATTCACACATTAACTAGGATTCTATTATTTTTTATAAAACATCATTTTTTTTGTTGTATATGAAGAACTATATTAATGATTATTCCAGTTATTTTTAATATAAGACCCAAAAAAATTACAATTAAATTAATTTCTATTATCAGTTCCAAACTACATTATATATACTTGCACCTCTTTCTCAACTTGGCTAGTGAATATTTTGAAAATATCTATTGAATCATATTTCCACATCATGATTGTCAGATTTTTCATCAATATGAAATCCTATAAAAATATGATAATTTAATGATCCCACAAGTATATTCATTTCTCATGGGCCCAAATAAATAATAATAAACAAATTCCATTATCTTAGGGGATGAATTTCCACTCTTTTTTTACTTTCATTTATTTTATTTTAATTTTATGCATGTTTCCGAAAAAAACATCTCACTATATTCGGTTTGGGTAAGTCATTCACTGCATCTTCCATTGATATTTTAATAAAAATTCATTAAAAAAAATTATATTCCTTATACTTCGTAGATTATTTTAATATTTAGCACTATGTTAAAAAAATCTACCTAGTTTTTAAATTTGGAATAGGTCTCAAGTTTTTCTATCACCCATTTGGATTAATTATCCATCTTTTATAATCCTAATGGGAAAATAGTTTTTCTTAAAAACATGTTCATTCTCATTATCATAATTTTTTCTGAAAATGAAAATGCTTTGTTTAATCCCATAAAAAATTTGAATATATTTAGAGATTATTTTTTGTGGTTAAACCTCAGTCTTACCAATTCAATTAATTTTTTAGTAACACTCATTCCCATATGTATCAACACATCAATCATGTTCATCAATGTTATTAAATATTTTCAAGTCACCTATCATATGAAATGAATATCCATTATGTTGTAAAATTATTTTATTTTCTTGATATCTTCAGCATATAATTTAACAATATGAAATTTTTATTATTTCTTCACTTTTTTTCATCATACAATATTTCACCAGGAATAAAATATTCTTGATGTTTAGTAGAATCTTTTTATAGATAGTTTCTTTTTTTATCATATCTCAACAAAATTATTCTAAATAATTAAATCTATTTAGACTTTCAAGACTTTATAAACTTAGTCTCTAAGTATTAGCATTCATAAATTTTATCCACATCTTCTCATAGTTAATTCCTTTCTTAAAAGTGTTTCTCTCCTACAATTTATTTATACTCTAAAAATCTAGAATTTTGTTCTAAAATAATAGTCATTATTTCCAAAATTCCATAGCACCAATAGTAACCTCAAAATCAATATCATGCCAAATTTATAAGAGTTATCACAAAAAAATTGTTGTAATTTCTCCCACATATATATTCTTCCTTTTTTTCAAGATGAAATTTCTTCTTAGAATACCCTCATTCTAATTTTCTCTATATGTCTATCACTCACATATGTTTTTAGACAAACCATGCCAAATTTTAGCTTCATAATATTCATTATAATTAAAAAATTACTTTTTTAGTTGAGCCATTATAGATTTAACATGAAATATTGGTCCAAAAAGTATAGCTACTTTACATGATTCAGGATTAACTTCAAGTAATTTGTTTAAGTCATAACTAATTATTTTTAGAGTATTTATATCTTTATGAAACTATGGTTGTGTATTAAATAACTATTATTCATTTACATAATGTTTTTTATTTTGAACTTCGACCATTTTTATTATCACATAACATTCAATTTAATTCTATTAATTTCATAAATATAACTATCTTCTTTATAAATAATATTTATTTTTCCTCCATTCTTCATTTTATCATATTTCATCCACTTCTTAATTTTCTTCTCCAGTTTATATTTTACTTCATAGAGTATTAAATATCATTATTCAATATATTCTCAATTAATTATCCTGACTATTTTCTTCATCATTGATTTATGTTTCACTATATTTTTATTCATTTGTAATGGTGTTTGTAAACATTTTAGAATCTTCTTATTCATATAGAATCCTTATAATAGAGTAATATTCGATTTCATCACTCATTATACTTCTTATTCTCCTTGATATAATATTTTTTCCTATCAATTCAATTTTCATCTTCCCATTTAATTATTTCTCTAGGGAATTTCTTCATACTCTTCATCCTTTCACATTACTTTTCTTCATTACACATGTGAAGTATAAAGTTCAACATTTCATAATAAAATTTGTTAGAGTTTTCCTTTTTATATAAAATTATTTTTCATATTTTTCTTGGACATAAGATTCATAATTATTTATACTCTATGTATTTTTCTTCATCAAAATTTTAGTCTTTGTATTACGCATCTTTCCATTTGTCGATTTTTTGTTTTCACATGCATTCTGATTCAATATCCTTCTCTATATCCTTCTTAAAAATAAGATCATTCCTCATTTCATAGAAAACAAATATATTTTTTAATTAATATAAATATAAATATTTTATATCTTATAATTCATAAAATTTAGTATCAATCCTATCATTAATGATTCTCATATTTTATTTTTACTGTGGTGTAATTTTACAATGTATCACTTTGGTGAAACATTATCCACTCTTATTATATAATCATAAAATTTTTATTCATCATCTATCACCAAATCTTCATATTAAGTGATATATATATAATACAACTTTCTTAACATTCAAATTTCTATAAAAACATTTGTATCCCAAATATCATCTTCATTTGGATGTTCTAGCACCTTTGTGTACATATGGTGTTTTATGGATAAAAGAATTTAACTCACAACATTTAAATCTACCTCCATGTTTATTTAGAAAATTAATGGGGATCATATATATAAGTTTCTATGAAAAACAATAATAACATCCAATCGATGTTTAAGAATATAAGGTGTCATCCAATTCTCCTATGTGTGAAAGTAATTTCCATAAAATTGGGGTATACTTATGCCATTAGATAAATTCAGATTCTCCATCTATAGAATCACAAAAGGAACCATGAAAGGGAATCTATATTCACACCTGTTACCCATTTATGTTCTTTGTAATATGTAATACCACTAAAAAGCATTGTTGATATAGTTTTACACTTTTATAATTTTCTATTTTTTAATTTATGTATGTGACTTTATAGATTCTCAATCCTACCAAACATTATTTCTCACCCTCACTCATATGATCTACAAATAAAAATTAATAAAACACACATAATAATATTATGAGGGTCACCCTTGTGTGGGTTACAAAAATCTTGTCATATATAGGTTAATTCTGAGAAACAAATTTCTCAATATTATCAATAATGATAACAAGTTGTGTATGAAGATATCATCTTTTAACCAATTATTTTTATGAACACTTATGTCTCTATAAAATTCCTAATACTTATTTCAACTAGTTTTCTATAGAAACCTCGCATAAAATGGGAAATATATTTTTTTCTTCCAATTTTTTAGAAACAAATGAAAGACACCTTTTAAGATAATAGATTAATAAGAATTAACACATGATCAGAAGTATATCTTTTATAACATCACTATAAAAAACATGAATTTCTAGATAATTGGTTTCTAGAAAATCACATTCTATGACCTATAATAATATCACTATCCAAAATCTCAATGAACATATTAAAGGATTTGCGAATTTTTTTAATATAAATTAAATCAAGTAATTGATTGTGACATAAATTTCCTCCTAAAATTAATAGTTTTGTGTAAGATTTATATAAAATTAAAGAACTTATATATTATAAAAGTCACCTAGAAATCATAATGACTTTATTATGAACAATTTCAAATAGGGAAACAACAAGAATTCCTAATAAGTAATGGGAGTTTAAGATCATGGGAATAATGGATTGAAATTATGGTTTTGGGGAAAAACCTATAGTTGAAGTCTAATATTAGGAATAATAAAAATACATAAAATGGTAAGGAAAAATTGCTTTTGCAAACAGTGTGATAACCCTTTGCATGCTATAACAACCAAATCCCACCTCACACCAATATTTCACATGGTTTAAAAAACTGTGAGCTAACCATGTATTTCCCATCTATTACCACTATCATGGTTTTTCTTGGGATGTTAAATGGTTTTCAAATAACATAAACATAACATGAATTACCTATATCCCCCTAAATAATGTCACAATGTTTCATAGAGTAGGTCACCCATTTTAACATAACCATTTTCAAACTATTCACTGTTAACAATATTTTCAAAACACACGAAACCCATCAAGAAACTCTAGAAACTCATCTAAAGTATTTTATAACATTGATATAGGGAACTAATGGGTAATTTACCGTACACATGGGGGGTCATAAATGTTCCCTACCATTATTCATTCTATCACTAGAAAGCTATGTATTATCGGAACTTTGGAAAATATTCGGTAATTGGTCCCACATAAAGTATTTTAATTAGAAATTATACTCGTAAATATGACCATAATACCATTGAAAATGCATGAAAAAATTATATTTCATCATAACATCATATTTTCTGTATTGGAATATTAAATAATGTAGCATCTGGTGAACAATCAACATGGTCTGATTGAATCACGTGGTCAGGATCGGGATAGTACATTATCAATGGAGACACATGAAATAAAATTTTTATGGAGTTCAATAATGGTTATAATGTCAAAAAATAATCCACATAACCAATGCAGTATGGTATTTAGAGAGGGTAAATGTGCAGACAAGGAAATTTACCCTTCATACCCAGATATTGATTCCATACCCTTGAAAGAGTTTAAAAAAACCCTAATTTCCTACATCAAATGATAACATCCTACATTAAATATTTTCATAAGATTTATGAGAACATTGATTCGTTTTAGTTCCTTTACTGGTCATCCATATTTTCTCAATAATCTCATAAATAAGGATAGTTATTAATAATGTATCTTCCTTGATCTCTACCAAAAAAGTGGGTATCAGTAAGGGAAAATATAAAATACATCAAAATGAGCCATAAGTATCGAGTCCTAAAATATTTTATTGTTTGAGAACTACACTAATAATGTAAGATACTCTTATGTGCCTATAAACTGATTAACACAATATCATATTGTGTCACATAATGGTTTGATCATTATTTTTGATTATCCTTGAATTTGAGGATTACAAGTCAGGGTCATAGTCCAATGGGTAGTAAATGATTGATATAAAGATTTCTAAATTCGAGAATATCTATAGTTATGTTCTCCCAATTATAGAGACTAATAGATAAATATTTCAACAAACAAGTTGTTCATTGAGGCTCATCATTGTCCTTTTGACAAATGATCCATTTAAAGATATACTATCCCACTTTCCATTTCATTCCATCCCACCACAAAAGTGTTCTTAATTCGTTCTAAATATTTCAAATTCTAGGAGGATATTCAATTTTGAGTGGTAGTGTGTAAAAATAAGTTTTTCTAGAATATAATATGGAACAACTATCCTAAATCAAAAAATAATCCCAGAGTAACATTTTTTTCATCTTCCAATGGCCTACCAACCATTATGTTTTGATGTAATGGTATGAGAATAAAAAACTAATCTCTAAGGATCATTGACTTGTTCATCCATGTTAGGATGAAGATTCTCCACGTAAAATAATATGAAATCATATTTCTCAGTTCAATAAAAATTCCTATCAATAATCCTTCCCAAAAATATACAGTAAACATTTTTTTCTTTTTTTCTTTTATAGTATAACATTTCTCTTTATGAATCATCCATATAATTGCCTCTTAAATTTCTGTAAATAGTGTAAATGTGAAACATTATTATGTATTTTATCCATATATATTTTTTGATATTGAAATATGTTTGTGAGTATATATGTTTCAAACTTTTCTAGTTTGTGAATATAGTGAATTTATAACTAAAGAGATTATAAAACCCTGTTTTCAAAGCATGAACTACCAAAAACTATTAAAAATCATGGGTAATATAATTTTTTTTATGATTTCACAACTATTTTGATTCAATGAACACTATATGTTCTCTATTCATGAAAAAATTGTTCATTCCAGATCAAGATGCATAACTACAAACCATATATCCTTTCCTAGGTTTTGAAAAAATAAGAATTGGTGCCTATGTGATCCATTATTTAATTTACAAAATTGATTTTTGATATTCCTCACTCTAATGGGTTTATGTTTTTTTCCCATGAGAATTATCATAGGTGATGAAAAACAAAAAATGACACCAAAAAAGGAATAATATTCACCAGGTAAGCCCATAAAGGTGCGTATCTCAAATGATTTTTTGATGATTTTCAAAAGATAATGTATTATATATTTTCTTGGCCTATGAGTATGCCTTTATCATAGATTAAAAATCCATGTTTGAAATATTCTTATTTCTAGAAAAAAATTATTTTATATTTCATATATTTGGTACTTTAACCAAATGTTAAACACAATATTCAAATTCACTTCATGTTCATTCTATATTTGAGAACACACCAGAATTACAACAATAAACTCCATAAGTAAATATATTTGGAAACACTGAAAGAAATGATTCATCAAGGCCATAAAATAGGATTATGAATTTGTGAGACCAAAGTCTATGACTTCATATTCACAATGACTATAATAACCCCTAGAAGATATTTTTAATATATCATCTTTTCAAACCATGGTTTGGTTATATCCAAAATTCATATCAATTTTATATGACCTCTGTGATCCTATCAATTTATCAAAAAGATCATGAATCCAAGGTACTGGATATCAAATCTCTATCTTTCCCATGTTTAGATTATAAAAAACAATATAGATTCTTAATGAAAAATATTCCTTTTTGATAAAAATAATTGAAGTAACCAAAGGTGGACTACTTATCCTTGTGAACCCTATTCATTCCAATTTTTCCAATTACATCATAAAATCATTTAAATCCTTTTGTGTCAATTAATATTATGGAAGTTAAATATATTTTTTCCTTAGATTATGATCAATGGAAAATTAAAATTCCCTTTGTGCTTGAAAAACTGTTGATTTGTATTGGAAAATGTATGGATATCAATCCACAATGGTAGGAAAATTTATAGAATCAAAAATTTTATAGTTAAAAATTTAACACTACTAGTTGATGAGAAATAGTTCCAACCATTGGTGAGAAATATATTACTAATCCATCCTTGAAATACAAATCTCTATTAAAATGATGCACCCTCTCATCATAAGATGTAAAATTTAATAATCATACATAACAATCCACATAGATATTAGATTGTTCCATTTATGATTAAAAATATATTTGTATCAAAAAAACAAAAATCTCTACAAATAAAGACACCATTGATTGTTTCACCCATTAATATCAATATAAACAACCAATTGAAACGAACTCCACAATATGAAAAGATGAAATCCAAACCAGACATTAAAATTTTCTGATTCACTTCATTAAAAATTTAACCAACCAACAAACTAAAACAATATAAAGGCAACCTAAAAAATTACCTAATGGCCCCCATGCGATAGGATGGAGGTCACCTTCAAGAAACTATGACCAAATCCTTCACAAGGGGAACTCTAAAAACACGGATCCACCAAAATCACCACAACAAAACTTTCCCTTACCTAGGTCATACATATCAATGTATAAATACAACCAAATATGTTTTTAGGGTGTGATACAATGACTAGTTGGATGCCACCAAAAAATGTATTCCATGCCATAACATTAAAAGATAAATTAACATGCACTTTCATACCATGCATTTGAGACAATTTTGAGAAATTATTTTATAGAAAACTATTTTCGATGTGTACCACCCCAAGGATTTTTAAATAAATTAAATATTGAATCCATGAAACAAAAATTCTATACAAGTCAAAAAAAAAATATAACTTATCCAGTAAACATAATTTATCCACCTCTTTGATTTGAATTTCTAAAAACTAACACACATGGTTGCGCTCAGTAAGATATTTAGAGTTTGATAAGAAATTCTAAATTTCTGGTGAATAATTAAATAACCTTATTAATATTAATATCAATAGTAATATGACACTTATGAATATTAAATCTTATTATTATTTTATTTTCTTATTGTTATAAGATAATGAGATCTTGATTAATTTCTCATTGTGATATAAAATGAATTATAGTTTTAAAATTATTATATTTCTAATAAATTAAGCTTTTATTTAAAAATTAAATTAATCGTATTTGAAAAATTATATTTACGAAAATGGAGTTCATTTTTTAATTTCACATATTAAAAAAAACAGGTGAAATTTTGGGATTTTTCTCAAATACACGAATTTCTTATGAATAGTAAAATACGGTAATTTACTGTATATATACAATATTTGTTAAATTCATAATTCTAAGAATCAAATATGATGTAATAAAATTTTTTTAAAACTCACATGAACTTATTTCAATTCTTTATCATATGACTCAATGCTATTGCTTTAATTAAGGGAAATAAAAAAATAATGAATAAGATATTCACAAATCACCACCCTCCTCCACTATAAAACTTCCCTCACTACCTCTTCTTTCCACTCCTCTCAAGTCCTATTAATTTTCTAAATTATTCCCAAATATCCTACCAAGACCCTCCCTCATTTCCAAAATCCCTTAGTCTCATAAAAATTCATAAAAATCTCTCCTAAAATGGATCTCTAGGAAGATTACATCAAGATGTAAATACCTCTTTCCCTTTCTTCTATTCAATGTTCATTTTTCATTTTTCATTCCTCAAATAACATCATCCAAATGTTGTGATAAATCCATTTAATTATATTTATGGTAATTTTGATAAAATAATGTAATAATTTTTCATGATATCCCCTTTCCCCATCTTTTATACTAGAAATGAAAACACCATCCAAGATGTGTTGATTTATCACATTTAAGGACGATGGGTTTTCAAGTGCTATTATCGTCGTAAATTCTGGCCATGAAACCATTTATTTTGTTTAACCCGACTATAATAATTTTATTATAACTTATTTAATGATATATAATAGTTTTTTTACAATTGATATTAATTTAAAAATACGAATGCGTTTGTTTTGATCAAAAACCTCTAATTAACCCAAACAATTGTCATTAATGTTTTAAATAATTATTCATTATCACTACCAATAAACAAACTATTTTTATAACAGTGTTGTATTATTTTTCTAAATAATTACACCAAAATCATATTCTGGAAATACATTATCAATCTACAAGTTTATTCGTACATTAATATAAGTAAACCGATCATGAAAACCATTGGAAGAAAAAGCACCAAAACAATAAAATTGAATCTATTAAACCATGAAAAGGTCATGAATGAACCTAATAAGGTTATAATAAATCAATTAAATCTAGGGGAGTTTCTTGAATTATAAATTTATGAACCTCAATTTGATTATTCGGGTCAGTATGATAATTTTAGGAACACCTTTGGACATAAGGTAACGGTTTTCAACATGAACCTCCATTTTCATTCGAGTTATTCTTATTCTATACTTACCTCAATAAAATTATTATTATCCACATTTAAACCTCATAAATTCTATGTTAATGTTATATATATGTGTACCAACCGGAATCCTAATTTCATTTATGGGTAGTTATATTTTTTAAATGGTTCTTTCAAAAATTATTCCTGAAATACAAGCCTAATTCAAGGCAATTTTTCAAATTCGTACATATTTTCAAGGTAAATATATATTATATTTTTAGAAAAAATTTTCATTATAAAATAACTCATCTTATTATTAATATAATAACTTACTTTACTTATGGTTTTATATAAGTACTTTTCTAAAATTACTCATCTTTTAAAAATAAAAGAGTGTTTATCTTAAAATTTACTTAATGATTTTATATGAATATCTACATCCATTTAGACACTATTTTTTATTCTTATGTATAATTGGGATCAATATTTATGATATCATCAAACAAATTAAATTTAATGGTTTATTATTAGTTTGACGATGGATGAGATAACTTAAAACCATTCACCAATTTACTCTGAATGGTTAGTGTTAATGCTAAATGTCTGGGGTATGTTATTATCATTTCATATGTTATTTTCAATATGAATGTATATGATGTTTATTTTTATCCCCATTCATATGAATAATGTATTGTACATATTATTTATTGGGTGGGTCCTGTAATATCCCCTCGATTAATCAGTAGATCTCCTCATTCCCAATAGTTATTTGCATGAGGCCTTGAAAAAATTGTTATTTATGGTCTTAGAATGAGGCAATGAAGGAATGGTTATAGTGTCCCTAATTATGCATTCCCTCATTATGAAACTATTATTGATAGTTTTTGTGGTTATTTGACTATTATAATACCCATGATTATGTTTTATTATGGAATTATTTATTCATCTCTTAATCCTACAATATTAGGTTAAAGTTTATTTTTTCAACACATGTGTTTTTAGTTATTCACCATGCTTAATGTTTTAGTTTATGATATCTTAATGTTTATTTCTCACCCTTACTGATAATTTTAGCTCTCCAATTTCTTATGTTTTATTTTTCCTAGGATTTTTAGAAGTATTTTATGAATTAACTATAGGGATAACCTAAGATAAGTGGATGTTATAAAAGGAATTTATGTATTGTATTTAATTTCACATTATTATTTTGAACTTATGTATACATCTTTTTTCCAAAAATAATAAACTAATCCTTCCTTTTGGATTAATATTCCATGTTTAAATTCCAATTTAATGAAATAAGGAAACATATTTAGGAAATTGGGGTCGGGTCGTTACAATTCGTATCAAAGGAAGTATAGTAAAAAAACATGGAACTTAATTTAGAAATGATGGATTATGAAAAAAAACACTAAGATAGTCTTTAAGGATATGTATACAAGAATATCCAAGAATCATGGAAATGAATAGATTATCTGGATCTTTCATGAAAATAAATCATTGTCAGGATACTATAAGTATACATGGTTCTAGAACAGATGTAACTAGGAGTGAAATCTCCGACAAGGAGTTTCAGGCTTAACCTAGGGTATCCTGGTACATGAAAATGATCCTTACTGCATAACTGGTTGGACACTCCAGATGAATATTTTTATGATGATTTAAAATTTCATTATAAGACATTATAAAGTATATAAATGTAAAAATTGCCTC
The DNA here is from genome assembly GCA_963277665.1 of Viscum album. NCBI lineage: Eukaryota > Viridiplantae > Streptophyta > Magnoliopsida > Santalales > Viscaceae > Viscum > Viscum album. The sequence goes on from OY728123.1 coordinate 643,092,897, forward strand.
CAATAATCCATGTTTATGATTAAGAAGTAAGTGATGGATTGGATTTCAATTTATGATAAGTATTTTTCTATGTTGATATTATACATTATGATTTATAACCTAATATAGAGTATTACATTATTTAAAAATAGTTCTCAGTGGAAGGAATGGAAACTACATGAATGCACATATCTGATGTAGGGATTTCCCTCTGATGCAAGATAATGATGTTGACTCTAGTGTTGTGACTGGTGTTGAAAATATTATTAATATATTGGTGCAGTTGATGTAGGTTATGAATAATAACCTACTCGGTATAGAGAATCTGGATCTAAAACATGGAAAATATATGTTAGACCACTTTATGAGATAAACAACTACATCATTCAATAGGACTACAAACCCATTTATTACTCAGTAGTGGCTAAGTTCACTAGAAATGATATTTCTCATATTTGGATGTAACTTAAGAGAGATGGTTTTCATGGAAGATTATAATATATAAAGAGATACAGATCTATGGTGGTAATTAATCAAAAAAATATCTTGAGGATTAATGATAATTGAAGGAATAGTGTAATTTTATTGGCATTATCCTAGAAAAATAATTACATCATGAACAACAGAGCATATATGGAAAGGTAGTTTCTGAATATGAAGAAAAAAAGAGGACCAGAATGTAGCAAAGTATCATGCTAACTTCACAAGGATAGCAAGGAATGATACAGACTAAAAATTTAGTCCAAATAGAAAGGTTGATTTATTTTTTGATGGTTTAAAACCATTCCTTATAATGGAACTAGTCTAGTTTAATTTCTCATCATATGATGATATAGCCTCATATTCTATCCAAACAAAAAAATTCTATTTATTATTACGTTAAAGTAAATCAAGTGACGAAAGGGGCATCTAAAACCATGGAAAAAGTAATAAGGAAATGGAGAAGATGATATGATTTTACCTTCCACGCTGCAGTAATTATGGGGACAAACACACTAGCACTTGCATGAAGGGAATGAGAGTTTGTTACAAGTGAACATAAAAATTTCCAAAATCACATGATTGAAATGGGAAGAAAGAAAAAAAATCAATCATCAATGATATAGTTGTAATTATATGTGACATTATTCACATGAATATAATAACATTTAGGGAAACATTCCCCAAAGAAGGCCAATAGGGAAAGGACAAACATATGCAGTCACAACAGCTAAAGATAGTGTTCCTAATGATGTGGTGGTAGATACATAAATAATTTTCTTGAACATAGCCAATACTTTGATTTCAGATCATCGCATTCAATTTTATCTTCCCAATTTACCTTGAAAATTAGACAAGTCCAATTTATTTCATAAAGGAGTTATTAGTAAATACTTTATAGGGATGTATCTCTATAATAAAGATGTGTCGATCAGTCCCCCTTATGACACATAAACATTCCTAAGTTTCTAACCATATCATCATACCAATTATTGAATATTTTATAATCCTTGGAATGAGTTTTCAGTCACATTATGGTGCAAAGATATATTGAAATAATATGGAAGATACAATTTTTTAGAACAGTATTGAAACCGTTTTCTTTGTAGAATAAATCTTGCCATATGGTTCTCATCTGGATCCACCCCTACAGCTCTAATGAATTAAATTATTAAGGAGGAAGGGGATTCAATATCATTGGGTGAGGAACATAATATTCAAATTGACGACATACCTATTTTTAAATAATATGTTGATGTGTTTCCAAAGTATTTAACTAAACATATTATATAGTAGGAAGTTCAGCTCTCTATTGATTTAATTCCTTGTTCAAGGCTGATATCAAAGGCTCCTTATAGAATATCCATTGTCGAATTAGTATAACAGAAGAAAAAACTAGAGTAATTGAGTGATAGAGAATTTTTCACCCAAGTGTTTCACCATAGGGAGTCTATATAATTTTAGTTAATAAGAAATATTTATCAATGAGTTTGTGCATTGGCTACATAGATATCAATGATATAAAAATAAGGGAAAAGTATCCCCTAACTCACATTGATGATTTATTTAATCAACTTACTGGAGCTCAATATTTTTTAAATATTGGACTTCAATCTGGATATCATCATCTATGTGTGAGGAAGAAATACTTTCCAAAAATATCATTTTGAACCTGGTATGGGCATTACGAGTTTACATTAATGACTTTTGGATAGACAATGCACCTTCTGTTTTCATGGATATAATGAATAAGGATTTGAAGAAATATCATGAGGAATTTTTGGTGCTATTTATTGATGATATATTAGAATACCCCAAAAGATATGAGGATCATGAGAATCACTTGCACACTATTCTGAAGACTTCTAGGAGAACTGAATTATATAGGAGGTTTAAAAAGTGTAAATTTTGGCTTTAATTGGTTTCCTTTCCTAACCACATTATCAATGAGGATGGAATATAATTTGATTCTACAAAGACAAAGGTTGTGCATGAAAGGCCTACTCCAACATATATAACTAAGGTACATATTTTTATTTATTTAATAGGTTATTATCAGTGTTTCATTCAGAACTTCAACCATTCAGCCCACCCATTGACCAAGCTTACACATAAATGGGTTAAGTTCAATTGGAAAAAAGAATGTGAGGAATGTTTTGAGGAACTGAATTTGAAATTAGTGAATTATCTTATCATAACTCTACCATAAGGTAATAATGGTTTTGAGATCTATAGTTATGCATAAAAGAAAGTATTTGGTTCAGTCATTATGTAGAATGCCAGAGTTATTGACAATACATTAGGGTAGCTAAAAATTCATGAACTAAACTATCCTACTCATGATCTTGAGTTTGTAGCTACAAGATTTTCTTTGAAGATATGGATAAATTATCTCTATGGGGAACATGTGAGATATATATGGACCATAAGAGTTTTAAATACATCTTCTCATAGAAAGAAATCATCATGAGGAAAAGGATATGTCTCAAACTAATGATGGACTATGATTGTTCTGAACACTGCAACCCAGGAATGGAAAATAAGGTAGTTGATGCATTGAATAAGAAATATCATGGAGTTCTAAAAAAAATTAGAATTGATAAGGATCCATTTTACAAGAATCTAGTGAGGGAAAATATGTGATTTATCAATAAAGGGGTAACATCACTACTTTTCATATGATTTCCCAACCATATTTTTTGGAATGAATTAAGGATTCATAGTCTTCTGATGATAATCATCAAAAGAAAATTAATGTTGTGAATGATGGGATGTTGCAAGACATCGTATATAAAGAAGGAATTCTGAAATTTTGGATGAGATTTTTTGTTCCAGCAATACCAGAGCAAATATTGGAATTATAAGATAAAGCCAATAGTTTGAATTCATCTATACATCCTGGTAGAACAAATATGTACAGAGACATGAAGGAATCTTTCTAGTGGAAAAACATGAAGTTGGAAATTATTGATTATGTATGAAGTGGATTATACTTTCAACTAGTGAAGTTTTAAGGAAAATATTAAAGAGGAGTCATGCATCCTATACCAATTCCTACATAGAAATGGAATGAAATAACCATGGAATTTTCCACTCTATTACCCAAAACTCCAAGAAAGAATGATGGGATATGGGTAATTTTTGATCGACTTATGAAATCCACAAATTTCCACTCTATATGGGAGGATTGGCCATTAGATCACCTAGAATGAATTGATAACAATGATGCAATGAGACTTCAGTGAGAACATTTCTCAATTGTATCTGATCTTGATCCACAATTTACATCGAAATTCTAGAAAATTCATTAGAAAGCTTTAGATATTAAGCTTCATTTGAGTACTTATTGCCACCAACAAACTGATGAGAAATCAAAAAGAGCAATTTAAATATTAGAAGAAATTTTGATATCATGCTCACAGGACTTTCATGGTATTTAGTATCAATATTTATCCTTGTTGTATTTTTTCTACAATAATAGTTTCCATTCATCTATTCTAATGGAATAATATGAAGCATTGTGTGGGATGAAATGTTGTACACCGACAGGTAGGGATGAGGTTGGTGAAAAGAGGCTTGTGGGAATAGATCTTAGGGATGAAATAACAAAAAAGGTATAGAATACTCAAACCCATATCAAATCAGCTCAATGCAGGAAAACAAGATATGTACACAATCAATGGAAGGATTTGGAATTTCAAGTTGGAGATCACCTTTTCTTGAAAGTACCTCTATGGAAGGGTGTTATATGATTTTTGAATAAAGGTAAATTTATCCCTTGGTAAATTGGACCTTTTGAAATCCAAGGGAGAATTGGATTTATTTCATATTTATTGGCTATGTCGCCTAGCCTGTCTAATGTACAAAATGTGTTCCATTTCTCATTGTTGAGGAATTTCATGCCAGACCCAATGCATGTCCTTGCATCTTAAGTAATAGAATCAGAACCATACCCATGATACTGTGAAGAGCCTATCCAGATATTGGACACTAAAGAACAAGTGTTGAGTAATCAGACAACTCGACGGGTAAAGATAGTTTGGAAAAAATCATAAAATCAAAGAGGCAACGTGGGAGCCTGAGGATCTTATTATGAAGACTGACCCAAATATTATTATGATGTATCTTTCTATGAATTTTGAGGAGGAAATTTTGGTAGGGGGGGAATTTAACAACCCAAGGATTTATAAATCAATTTAATATTCAATGAATGAAACACTGAGTCTGTAAAAACATCAGTTTCTTATAACTTATCCAGTAAACATAAATTTTCCACCTTTGTGAATTTAATTTTGAAAAAATGACATACATAGTTGTGCTCAGTAAGATATTTAAAATCTGAAAATACAATCAATATTTTTTGGGAATTGTAACATACACTTATGAATAGTAATGTGAACATTATGAATAGTAAATCATATTATTATTTTATTGTCTTAATTTTATAAGACAATGAGATCTTGATTAATTTTTTAATGTTCTATAAACAAATTATAGTTTTAAAATTGTTAATTTTTCAAATAAATTATGATTTTATTTAAAAATTTAATTAAACATATTTTTAATTTTCTTTGAAAAGATGATGTTTTTTTAAAATTTTTCACATTAAAAAATTGTCAGGGTGATGTTTTTGGATTTCTCTAAAATACTCGAATTTTTAGTGAATAGTAAAATATTGTAATATAATTTATAAATAAATTATCATTTCAATTAACTATTCTATGAATCATGGACAAGGTAATCTACATGGTTTGAACTCATATTCACTTATTAATATAATGGGTCACATGAATCCACACTATTGGTTCACTTGAGGGAAATAATAAAATTATGAATAAGATTTTCACAAATCCCCCTCTCCTCAACTATAAACCCCCCTCACTCCCTCTTATCTTATGACCTCTAATGATTTGTGCCTTATCTGTATTCTTCAAAAATCTCATACCAAGCTCGTCCCCCACTTCCATAATCCCTTGTTCTCATAAAAAGTCCAAAAACTCTCCTCTAATGAGTCTCTCATGGAAGATTACATCTAGAGGCAATTTCCTCTTTTCCTTTCTTCTTTTATATACTGCTTTATTTTATTTTTATCACCTCACCTCCCTTCATACAAAATTTATTTTCGCTCTAGTACCATAATTGTAGTATAATTATGTTATGATAGTGGAAAAATTATTTATCATCCCACTTTTCCACTTCTTTTATAGTATAAATGAAAACACCTTTGAGATGTGTTAATTTATCAAACTCAGGGATGACGAGTTTTCAATTTCTATTATCATCTTCAATTCTGGTGATGCAACCACATAAATGGATGAAAAAATATAATATATTTATTATATGTTATTTAAGGTTCTGGAATCATTTTGTACAAATGATGTTCATTTATAAATCAGAATTAGTTTTTTTGTGATCCAAAACCGCAAATTAACCCAAACGATTTTTGATAATGTTTTATATAATTATTCATCTTCACACCCAATAATAGAACAAACTTTATTACCATGTAATCATCTAGTTGTTCACTAATTTCATAAAACTTATATTCTGTAAAATCATTTTCATTCTAAATGTTAATCCACACTTGAATATAGTTAAACCGATCTGGAAAACAATGGAAGAAAACACTCCCAAACAATGAAATTGAATCTCTTAACCCATAAAAATATCATGAATGAACCTAATAAGGTTATAATAAACAATTATATGTATTTAAGGTTCTAGAATTTTTAATTTAGGAACCTAAATTTGATTATTTAGGTCATTAAGATCAAGTGAGGAACACATTCGAACTTAAGGAAAGGGTTTTAACCCTACACTCCATTTTCATTCAGGTTACTCCTATTCTCTACTTACCTCAATTAAATTATTATTATGTCATATTTACACCTAATAACTTATTTTTTAATATTCTATATATATGTATAACAAATGTATAAGGATCAAGAAAAGGCCTATGTTTTCTTGTTCACTGTCATGACCCGTCCTCGGGGCTCATGTCGTGACTACCCAAAGCCCGCCTTCCATAGGCCAGGGGCTGGCGACTAGCACCAAAGCGTAATTCACGATAAAAATGGAAGGCGTTGCCTTTATAAAGTAAAAAAACACACAGAGTAAGAAAGAAGAAGTAAACAATGAGTAAAACTGGGTACAAAGGTAAGTGCGGAAAAGTAATCGATCCAGAATACAAACCCAAACTGAAAGTAAAGTACAACTAAAAAAGGAAAATACAGCAACTAAAAAGTAAAGGAGCAACGTTGAGCCGTCCACTGGAAGTCCCACCTGAATGGTAGGTACAGATAGCCTCCTCAGCTCCTCAGGTCCAGCCGTACGCGCCGAGTACGTCCCACCCAGTGGTCCACCTCCAGGTACCGACCTGCTCTGCAAGCCTCAACCACGATCAGCGCTGTCTGTCATCTGCAACCAACACAACGTAGTGTGGGCATAGCCCGTGCATGGGTGAGTATAAGCTACTCAGTAGGGACCCCAAGACCCCCGAAGGTCTCCCAGAATCCAAAAAGGATAATCCACAAAAGAAAGATACAATCATGAAGTAACAACCAACACTACTTAGGTATATGGCCATACATATACATAAGTCATCAATATCAGTTCGGCCCCAGCATCTGAGCCCAAGTTTGATCACGTCCACATAGGATAGCACAACACAGTCCACAGTGGAAAGAAATACAATCATATCGAAGATAATTATTGAAAGTCAAGACTCAACTCACATTGGTATATTTCTTCATATGAAGATAGAGATGATCAAATGTAGCCACTGATTCATCTAAGTCGTCGGACCCAGGCAGGATCGATAGGTACTAACCCACGCATTGACCCACATAGGATCGATAGGTACTAACCCCCGTAATGACCCACACAGGATCAAACCCACACATGATCGGTATGCGCTGGCCCACACAGGACCGCTGAATGCTGACCCACACAGGATCAGTAGGCATTGATCAACACAGGATCGCTGAGTGTGGTAGTCATCGGTAAGAAACCCATGAAGGGTTTATGTACTGTCGTCATCATCGTCATAGTCGCAACCAGCTCTAGGGTTCTCGTAGACTGCAAGCTCGTTTCGGGAGGGCCCGCTCCACGTGCTGAGGGCTGATACATCAACCGACATGAAGTCTAGAGTTGATGTATCCCAAAGTACTGTATCGTCAAAAGGAAGTCAAAGTGACAGACGACACACCAATCGGACGCCCGGTATGAGTGTTATTGGCTTTTTCGTTCCGGGGGCCCTATTGGTTTTTAAGTCAAAACCAACTGGACCACACTCTAACTTCGTCCAAACCTCGAGCGGAGTAAGAAAAAAGGTCTTTCTAACTAAGAGGAATCCATCAAAGTCGACGACACGTCAATCGGACATCCGGAGCTCAAGTTATAAGCGTTTCTGCTTTGAGGGCCTGGTTGGTTTCGTGTTCGAACCAACATGGCCGAACCCAAAGTTCTTCGAAACCTTGAGTGTAGTATACCGAAACGACCGCCTCGATCCAAGGATCACATCACAGCTGACGGTGCGTCGATCGGAGGACCGCATCCCATGTTAGGGGCAAAAGACCGAAAGAGGTCCGGAAGTAGGGGGTTCGGGCCCGGCCCAATACCGCCTGGGTCGGCCCGAACCGGGTCGACCTGACCTGAGTCCGGGTCCGGCCCATTTGGGCGTGGCCCGGATCGGTGGGTGTGGCCCGGCCTGGCAAGCATGGCCTGGCCAGCGTGGCCCGACGGCTAGGCCGAAATGGCCGAGCGGAAGGGGGGGGGGGGGGCTCGCTGCCACCCTATTTGTGAAACTGCGGTCGCCATGTGGGGGGCCGCTCCTTCGGCCAACAGGGGGTTACAACCCACAGCTTCTTGGAAGCTGGCTGGCCCGCTGGTTGCTGCTGTCGTAGGACCGCCGGGGTCCCGCCCTCCTGCTCCGACGTCGGCGGCCGGAAGCCGGTCGCCACTTCCTGCTCCTCCGCGGCCTTGGTCCGACCGGCACGGCGCGACAGCGCCCCGCTCCTCCTCCAAGGCCCCGCTCTGGTCGCGGCCTCTTCAAGGTTCTCTGGCGCGGTGCGACGGTGCCGCAACTTTTTTGGTCTTTCACGGCGTCGCGCAATGGCGCCGCACTTCTCCGCCCATTCCTTATTATTTCCGCGCGGTGCAACGGCGCCGTGCTTCCTTGCTCATGCCGCAAACAATTCAAACAATCAAGGGGGGAGGAGGGTCGGTCGTGTTCGTGCGGTCCGACCTCCTCCCGTTATTGCGATAATAGGAGGCTCAATTAGAGACGATGATCGATGATAAAAGTATTCACGAACAGAAACAAAATAATCCCCTACCTCAAGCATTGTCATCGAGCGAGGTTTATTGAGGAAAGGGACGTCACAGAAGGAGACTCTGTAAGCGTCGCAGATGGAGGATCGTCAGCGTCGCGGAGAAGAGAATCGTCAATGTCGCGTCGTCGATCTCCGAGGATGGCGTCTCTCACCAGCTGTGAAGAGGGAAGAAGATGGTACGACGAACTCCCCTTTGCGGTGATAGAGTTCTTCATCGAAGGCTCCGTGTTCTTCGCGTTCTTCGACGAGGAAGAAGATGTTCTTAAAGAGTTAGAGAAAATCCTCTCACACAACCAAACAACAACTTAATGAAATAAGACCTTGTCCTATTTAATTAACACACAAGACAACTTAAAATTTGAAATTCAAATTGATTTCAAGAATTACATACTTTGAATAAGTTAATCAATTAATGAGTTGACTTTTCAATTAATGGGGGTGTGTAGGTGCATTACCTAATTAAAAGAGGGGGTTTGAGGAAGTTGAATAGGTGGGGCTCGTGTGGGCCCCACCCCACAAATATCCTACCTAGTGGAGTAGGATATAGTGGGTCCCACTCCAAACACTAGTCTTAGGTTAAACTACTTTAAATAAAATAAAATTGGTTGCACCATTTTATTTTATTCGTTTACTTAACCCAAAATTTTAATAACCACACCCGAGCAAACGCAACTCCGGTAAAGGTGTTCCTAAGCAATTACTGGTGCTGTGGTTTCATCGGTGCCCTCAGATTTCGATTCCGAGCACCAGTTCAAAAGTTAGGAAATCCCGCTCGTTCGTTCACTGAACGTACCCGAGCTAAACATTAGAAAATTATTCCGGGCTCACCGGGCCTCAGAATCAGGTGCCTTCAGAAACTGCGTTCTTATAAAATCCAAAAAAAAAAAATTCCCTCGAATTTTATGGGTCTTTACATTACTCCCACCTCAGGGATTTACGTCCTCGTAAAGATTCATCATAACTAGGGTAACAAATGTGGCTACTTTGCATGCATCGGTGCCTCCCACTCCCAAGTTCTCTCCTGGAGGTTCCCGTGCTACCACCTGATGCACACTAGAGGAATCGACCGTCCATGTAGGACCCGCTCTTGTCGATCCTCAATCTCCATCAGGACCTCTTCAAAAGTATCCCTATCATCAATGTCCAGCTCCCCATGGTCGATGATATGCATCGGGTCGTGCATGTATCTCCTTACCTGAGATACGCAAAATATGTCGTGCACCTGGGGCAACTGAGATGGTAGAGCCAGGCGATAAGCCACCTTTCCAATCCTGCTGGGGACCTAGAATTGTCCGATGAAGCGTGGAGACAACTTGTCGCCTCATCCAAATATTCGTAATCCACATCAAAGTGAGACCCGCAAGAAGACATGGTCGCCATCCTCGAACTCTAGTGGCCTTTGCCTCCTGTCAGGGTAAGACTTCTGCCGGCTCTGAGCTGTCCTCATCCACTCTTGGATGACCTGCACCTTCTCTGTCATGGCCTGGACCACCTCCGGTCCCACAAGTGCTAAATCCCTAGGGTCTGTCCAGCACAGCGGTGATCTGCAATTTCGGTTATACAACGCCTCGTATAGTGCCATCACGATGGTGGAGTGGTAGTCGTTGTTGTACGTGAACTCCACCAAGTGTAGGTGATCCTACCAGCTACGGCCAAAGTCGAGGACACATGCACGGAGCATGTCCTCCTGAGTCTGAATTGTCCTCTCCATCTGACCATCTATCTGAGGGTGAAAGGTGGTACTCATACATAGCTGCGTCCTAAAAGCCTCCTGCCACCCCTTCCAAAGCAGGGAAGTAAAGCGATAATCTCAATTGGAGATGATAGATGTCGCCACACCATGAAGCCGTACAATCTCCTGAATATAGAGATGACCCAAGATCTATATTGTTCCCTGCTCTCTGATGGGTAAGAAGTGGGCTGACTTGGTGAGTCGGTCGACTATCATGCAAATGGATTCGTGATCTCTGGAATTGCGTGGAAGTCAAGTCACAAAATCTATAGATATCCCATCCCACTTCCACTATGGGAACTCCAAGGGCTGTACCAAGCCTGCTAGTACCTGATGCTCCGCCTTCACCTGCTGGCAAGTGAGGCATCGAGAAACGAACACTGCTACAACCTTCTTCATACCCATCCACCAGTGCTGTCACCTGAGATCTTGGTACATCTTCACCACTCATGGATGTACCACAAATAGGGAAGTGTGAAACGCTCTCTGCACCTCCTCCTATAATGCAACTGGTACAATGGTACGTCCTCTAAAAAGGATGACATGCTCTCCTCCCACAGATAATCCATCAGGTGCCTGTCCTAAGGATATCTGTGCATGCCGCATCTCATAGTCAACGTCCCCACGCTGTACCTCTATGACCCACTGTAGAAGTGGAGGAGTGACTATGAGTGACTGCATAAAGGCTGCTCCATCTCTATCAATGAAGGATATCTGCAAAGCGGCTAGCTGATCTGTCGCCTCCCCAAGTAGCTGAATGCCCGTCCTCCTACAGAGAGCATCGGCTACTACATTCCCCATTCCAAGAGTATATACTATCTCAAAGTCATAGTCTTGGAGGAACTCAAGCCATAACCGTTGTCTCAGATTTAGGTCCTTCTGCGTGAAGATGTACTTGAGACTCTGGTGGTCAGAGTAGTCTATAAAACGCTCGCCCATCAGAGAGTGTCATCACATCTTCAGAGCGAAGACCATTGTTCCTAACTCTAAGTCCTCAGTAGCGTAGTTCTACTCATGCTGCATCAACTGACATGATCCATAGGTGATCACTGCCCGCTCCTGGATCAGGAAACACCCAAGTCTAGTCCCTGATTCATCGTAGTAGACTACGTACCCTACTCCCTCCTCTGGTAGCCTCAAGATAGGTGAGCTGGTCAATCTCAGTCTCAGCTCCTGGAAGATCTGCTGACATCTGTCTGACCACATGAAGGGTGTCTCCTTATTCGTCAAAGATGAGAGTGGTTCTGAAACACTGGAGAAGTTTGGCAAAAACCTCTGGTAGTACCCAGCTAGCACCAAGAAACTCCGCACCTCCGTCACACTCCTGGGTGGCTCCCAATCTAGCACTGCCTCGATCTTCGCAGGATCCACCACAACTCCTGCCTCTGAGATGACGTATCCCAAGAAGTGGACCTCACATATCCAGAACTGACACTTCGAGATCTTACCATAAAGCTGGTGCTCTCAGAGTGTGTCCTGTACATCCCGCAAGTGGTAGGCATGCTCCTCCTCAGTCGTCAAGTATATCAATATGTCGTTGATGAAGACTACGACAAATCGATCGAGATATGGCTGAAAGATCCTTTTCATGAGGCCCATGAACACTGCTAGAGAATTGGTTATGCCGAATGGTATATCCAAGAACTCATAATGTCCATACCGAAATCTAAAGGTCGTCTTATGCACGTCTTTATCCCAAAATCTGAGCAGATGATAGCCTGACCTAAGATCTATCTTTGAGAACCACCATGCTCCTTTGAGTTGATCGAAGAGGTCGTAAATCCTCGGTAGTGGATACTTGTTCTTCCCAGTCACCTGGTTCAGGTGACGATATTCAACACAAAGTCGCAAGCTCTCGTTCGCCTTCTTGGCGAACCATATCAGGGAAACCTAGGGTGAAACACTGGGTTGGATGAATCCCTCGCCCTCCAAGTCTTCCAGCTCTACCCGTAGCTCTCGAAGCTCTGCGGGAGCCATTAGATATGATGGGGTGGATATCAGGGCTTTCTCGAGGTACAATTCAATATTAAAGTCTACCTCTTTGCGAGGAGGTAGTCTTGGAACTTCATAGGGAAAAACGTCTACATACTGATCCACCACTACAGGTAATCTCGGACTCCGCACGTCAACTGCTCCTAGGATGAGGCTAGCCTACTGATAATTGATGGGTTGTCCTCTCCTCTGCGTGAGTCCATCCCATGCTGCAAAGGTTCCCTTCTCTCCGGTGAAGGTGAACCTGCTCCCATCGGTGCGAACACATCTCACCTTGCGCCTAGTGTAGTCAATCTGAGCATGGACTGTAGATAACCAATCCATGTCCAAGATGACATCGTAAGGCCTCGACGCCACTACAAGAAGATCCCAGCCAAAGCTCTCGCCTCTTAGAGTAAGCTCACACTACCGGCACCAGAGCGTAATCGTCGAGTCTACTCCTGTAGGAGTCTCTAGACATAAGGATCGAGCCAACGGCTCTATCAGAATCTCCGAGCTATGAACAAGGGCAGTGGTAATGAAAGATTGACTCGCTCCTGTGTCTATAAGAACTGCAGAAATGGTATAATAGACACAGATGGTACCTTGAATCATCTCGGGCACGCCGTGGTCGTAGGGCTCCGCTGCCTGAAGCTGTACCTGTCTCTACCCGCCAGCTCCCTGTGGTCGGGTTGGACCACCTGGTGGTGGTGGTGGTAGAGCCTCAAAGCGTCGCCCACCACCTGCTGCTCGGCCAGCTCCTCTGCCTCGTCCACCTGCTCCCTACGAACTGCCACGGTCGACCCTCTACCTCTGCCTGGGTGGTCCCTCAACCGTCTGCTGCTCCTCAGAACGACGGGTTGGCAGTCACGAGCCATGTGGTCTTTCCCCCCGCATGCGTAGCACTGTCTGCCTCTCAAAAGACTGGCTATGCACTGCGTGCCCCACACCTATGAGCCAGTGTCCTTAGGTCATCCTCCTGAGGGTCCGGTCCACCTGGACCCATGTTTTATCCGTCGACTGCCTGCTGCAGAAGACTCTACTACATTCCGCCCTGCAGTAGGTCTTGCTGCTGGTGTAGGATATTTTTGGGGTGGGCCCACATGAGCCCCACTTATTCAATTTGTCATGACCTTCCTCCCCATGCGATGAACCTTATCATCTCACCCCATGGGTCTCCTGTAATACCTAGGTTTCCTTCCCAGCACACCATAGGTTGTTACTCACTAGGGTCGCTTATCAGACTAATGCCTATCCCCACAGGCCAACACATGTTCTTTCAGTGTGTTTTTTCCTCACTCACACACACACTGGGAAACTTCCCAAAAGGTCACCCATCCTGATTACTAATCCATGACAAGAATGCTTAACTATGGAGTTCTAATCAGGTAGGATCCCGAAAAGGAAGGTGCACCTTGTTGGAATGGGTAGCAACATTTAGCCTTTTAAGTCTCACTTTTCCAGGGGTGTTACATTATCCACCCCTTTAAAGCATAACGCCCTCGTTGTGGACCCCAACCCTCAAACCCAGGCAGTGCCTAAGCACTTCCGGCTGGGTGTTGGATCTAATACCATTTTTCATGACCTGCCTCCCTAGACCATGAACCTTATCATCTAACCCCATGGGTCTCCTGTAATATCTTGGTTACCTTCCTAGCACACCATAAGCTATTACTCACTAGGGTCGCTTATCAGACTAATGACTATACCCACAGGCCAACACATGTTCTTTCGTGTGTTTTTTCCTCACTCACACACACCCTGGGAAACATCCCAGAAGGTCACCCATCTGGATTACTACTCCATAACATGAATGATTAACTATGGAGTTCTAATGAGGTAGGCTCCCGAAAAGAAAGGTGCACCTTGTTGGCATGGGTAGTAACATTTAGCCTTTTAAGTCTCACTTTTCCAGTGGTGTTACATTCACACCCATAATGAAAAATAAGTAATAAATAAAATTTATAAAAAATTTATTTTTGGTTAAAAAAATTTCATTACATGGATGGATTGTAAATAAAGAGGGAATAATATTTGACCCTACTAAATATAAAGTAGTTGATTAGTGTCCACGACCAAAACATTTACTATGATTAACTGTTTTCTTGGATAAGAAGTTCATTAACTATGGTTTCTTGAAAACACTACAAATTTATATAATCCACTAATTATGTTAACAATAAAGGAATTTAGATTTATCTAGAAAAATAATGTCATGACTATATCTGGGAACTGATAAAGGGAATTGTGAATGATTATATTTTGGATTTTTGAACCAAAAAATGCGAATTTTTTTAACACAATAATAATTAATTAAAAGTTCTTGGTTTATTTCTATATAGAACGATTAGGTAATTTCTTAGGCTTCATGTCAATAAAAATCACATGAGAAAAAACATCATATATATAACCTAGTACTGATAGATGTTGTCTTCTCTTCAAAAATTTAGAGACCACATTTTTATAGATCCATTTGTGAAATATATATTGATAATTAAATATAGAAGTATATATTAACTCAAAATGAGTTGAATGTGAAATATAGGAAATGACATAAATTTATCAAGGATTATTAATTCATAATTAATTATTATCTTAAAATGTTAAAAAAATAGTTGATTCTCTGAGTTGGAAAATTACATTTATATTAACCATATTTTTCATCAAACATGATCCTTTAGTTAATGATTTGTTTAATTTTGGCCTAAAATATTTGGATTCCAAAACTTCCTCTATTTTTTTTTTATTTTAGTGAAACAAATGTTTTTTGATAAAATTATGAAAGATCAGAAGGAGAATTGTGTGTTACAGAAAATGTTAGATTGGGTTAAAAGGGTATTTTTAATTAATTTAAAATTGGTAGTGATTTTATTTTAGAATTGGAAATAGATTATATATACCTCGTGATTCCAAATCAAATAGATAATTATTGATTGCATCTTATATTTTCTTATTTTCCATTCACCCTATTAGTACTAATATATATAGAGTCATTCGAGTGTATTATTTAAGGGATGGAATAAAAAGAGATCTTTCAGATCTTACTATAAAATGTTTGACTTATTAATAGAAAAATTAAAAAATTAAAATTAAAGAAGTAGATGATTTATGCTACTCTAGTGGAGTACTATAAATGGGAAAATGTATCAAAAGATTTTTTTAGTGGGATTAAAAACAACATCTTGAGGTAATAAAAAAATTGGGTTACTTTTTATCGATTAATTGAACCTTTGCATTTAATTCCATTTATAGATAAAATGTATTTAGTTTATCTTTATTGAATATGTCATATTGATATAGTTATGTTTCAAGGAGTTCGTCTTTCCATTGTATCTGATTATGATCTCAAATTCACTAATAATATTTTGAAATGGCATCTGAAGTGATAGGGTACTAAATTAAATTTCAGTACAACCATTCATCCATAGTCTAATTGATCGACTAAATGAACAATTTTGAACATGTACGCCTTGATTCATGCTTGTAAAATGTATTAATAGGGATTTTGGATCAACTAATTTCTTTACAAACTTTTTCTTATAAAAAAAATTTATTTCATAATACAGATGGAACCTTTTGAGGCATTATATAGAAAGATGTATTGAACACTAATTTTAAAGGATGATGTAGGAAACGAAAGTGAATTTGACAAAGTTTTAAGAGGAAATGGGTAAGATGGTATGGATGATTTAATAACATATGAGGTTGAATTTGAGAATTTATAAATGTTATACAGATAATCTGGGAAAATATCATTCTATTAAGGTAGGTTATCGTGTTTTTTAAACTATATCCATGTATATGTGTAATGAGTCTTCGTTAAAGGGATTAGTTATATCCACAGTTCATTGGAAAATATGAAATCTTATAGAAATTTGGATTACTTTCTAATTGTATAGCCTTTCCACCAAGATTATCCATGGTAAAAAAAAATTTCTGTGTTTGGATTTTAAGAATGTATGGGCTAGCATCATCTCGTATTTTGAGCATTAGGGATTTTCAATTAAAATATATGATTTATTATGAGGAAAACCCTATTCATATTATTGAACATAAAGATCATGAATTCTGGGACAAGGTAATTCATAAATTTATGGTTTTAGGGAAGACCCACATTGTTGATGATGCAACAAAAGAGTCTAAAAATTCTATGAAGGAAAGGTATAACAACTTGTTTAATATGTGAATAAAATTTTGAGGTTTTAATGTTCAAAATGGAGGAAAAATTTTATATCCCAATAAATTTTTATGTAAAACATTTTCATATATTCATTAGTTACTTATTATTTAAGATAATACCTATAATATTTTTATAAATTAATTTTATAATTGAATAATATATAAACAATTGTTTTAATTAAAATGGTCCCTTTTATGAAGAAAAATGTTTTTCATTGCGTTTAGTGGGTTTAATTTTAAATTGAATTCCTCCAATTATCTGTTTTTTAGATTGAAAAATAGATTCCATATTTTGAATAAGTGGATCCAGATTTGGTAAATATTTCTCTTTCAATTTTGGTCAATATAAATAGTAACCATAGTAATTGTGTTACCACAGTCAAGGTTAAATTGAGTAATTAAGGAAAAAAATGAAAAGGACTAATGAATTACTCTAACACTTTCATTAATGTTATTTTATGAGTATATATATTACATAATAATAAAAATGAATATTTATGGTGTTTTTCCCATTTTTATGTGAATATAAACTATATAATATTTTTTGTAATAAAATGTTAAAAATGTCACACCCTTGTTTGAAGAACTATAATATTTCTGACATTAGAATAACTAGAGGATATGTTCAGTTATAAATATAAATTTTAACTATAAATTATTTATCTTTTTCAAGGTAATTTATTATTAATTTTTAGTAGGTAAATAATAAACTAAAATTGTTACAAAAAACTAATTCAGTAATTATTAAATTATTGGAAAAATAATGTAAATGATTTAAACATATTTCATGTAGTATAATCTGAAATAATTAACAAGGACCATGAATTTTATTGATCAAAATTAGATATTATAGATATTTCTATGTATTATATTCTAATTCATTTTATTGTCTTTATGTTATTAAACAATATGTAAAAGAATAGTTATAAAATTGACATTAGTGATATTTTATAATAAATAGTATTTTATTAAATTATTTATAATCCATAAAAATACTACTAAAAGAAAAATGAATTGAATAGTTTTAATTACATAAAAAAAAGTCCATTTATCATTTTTTTATTTTTATTAAAAAATTTAACCCTTAATGTGTATAAAACAATAATGATACATTAATTGTCAAAAAGGGTTACAGAAAGATTAAAAAATGATAAGTGTAAAAATGTGATCTATACTTGATCAAAAAATATAGGATGAGATTATTTAAAAAAACATGTACATTTAAAATATTATCAAATTAGGGAAACTTTTACATTATGAGTAAATTATTTTAAATTAATATTTTAAAAATTACCACATGTTCCCCTCTCTTCTTTTAAAAAAGGGAACCACTTCTTCTCATTCAATTACACTTCAAAGACTATTCATAAAGAAGCTTATAATGATGATATTAATTATTATACATGATATTAATGACATATTTATAATTATTAAAATATAACATAACATTTAAATTCTTACCTCTCCATTCTTTAAAAAAATATAACATTATTTGTGCGTGCATTTGGACTACCACCTCCATGAAGTGATTTTTTCTATTTTTCATTACAAGATAACAAGGATGATATAAATAAGTATAATTATAAAAAAAATTATATTTATTTTATAATGATAATTATTTAGAGATAAAATTAAACTTATCTTCTTATATACTAATCATGGAATAATGGAAATTTTACCCATGTTTACATAAAACCTATAATATGGATAATTGTAACATAGTTTATATTTCAAAACGAGCTTCAATGATTGGTTTTAAAATTATAATTGACATATAGAATAATATTTTTATAAATATTATTATTCAAGAGATAATAGAATAATGAACTCTTTGGCTATAGTAAACATACCAATATCATTTTGGACTTATGAACCAAATATGACCAAAACATCTAAGATGAACATAAATGATAAAGTAATTGATACAATTTTAAGGTTTCAAGTAAATACAAAATGAATTTCACAATCTAAACACATAATTAAGGGACAACAAAAAACTTTAATTAAATTATCATATTAATTTAGTTAAAAAAATATTTGAAATAGGATTATAATTTTATAAAATATTATAAAATCCATAATTTGTTTCCTTAAATCAATATTTTATTACTATTGTTTTTTAATATTCTAGGATAATTTTTGAAAACTAAAAAATCATAAATAGTGTAATTTAAAAAAATTAAGTTTTTTTTACTAAAAAAACATAATTAAAAAATTCCAAAATTCATACTAAGTAAATTGTTTTGGGGAATTAAAAAATGAATTTTATTTTATATAATTTAATTTATAAATCTTGTCAATTTAATTTTTATTTGAAAAAAAATAATACAAAAAAATAAGAATTACTAAAAATATAATTTTTCAAAATTAACTCAAATTAATTATTTACCTTCAAAATATATAATAATTTTCAATATTATTCCTTGTTATAGATTTTTTAATAATTTTAAATTAATATATTGTATTTGTTGTAATCAGGTGTAATGTGTAGTGAATTATTTGAAAGCTAACATAATATTTACCTAGTTTATAGTTTTGGGCTGTGATATTCTATCCCCAAAAATGAATTTCATCATCAAAAGATTAATTCAAAATGGAGAACAATATAGGATAATTTTACATAATCACACTTCTAGGTTTTCACGTAGATTCCTAAAAAAATATGACTCTTTCACTGAACATTGATCGGATGAGTGATCTTGTTCCACAATAATTTATTACATAGATCACAAAATTTATAATTGTTCTTCCTCATAGGAGAGACCTTGTTTTAGATGAATGACTTTTGAATTTATAATATGTCCTGGGTCTGGTATGTACTTCATCAAAAGTGATCCACAAGATACATAATTTACTTAGGGAAGATGAAGAGGTAGTACTAAACAATAATTTAATATGCCGACATGATAAACTATATCAATGGGACCGATGTTCCCGGGGCCTAACATCCCATTATTCAGAATTTAATTACATTATTTTATAGAGATATTTTGGAAGAGTTCCATGTATCTAAATTCAATCTCTATATCTCATAAATGATTATCTTCATAGATATTATTTAAAATTCATGTTTCTTTTATATTATATTGAATTGTATGAACCTTATCTATCATTTCCTGAAAATGGGTAAGACATATAATATTTATCTCCCCAACTTCATTCCTCTGTGTTAGAGTCCTACATTTCTTCCGACATAGATAATCATATAGTTACATCAAAATAAATGAATGAAAAATGTATTTAAATTAAAACTATACCATGGAAAGGTATTGAACGAAAAATCTTTGTATTTTAATGAAACAATATCTCAACATATCTTATAATGTTCAGATAGTACTCTTAGGTTGAACATCTATTGGAGAGTGATAAGAATTAACAAAACTAAACTGTATGTACAATTCATTCTAAATAGTTTTATTGAATATTTTATTACACCTTATATTTTAATCATATATAAATAAAATTGGCACCACACGGAGTATTACCAATGCACATATTTGTATCATTGAGAGTTGTCCAAGAGAGTAATCTTATTTTATGGTGATAAAATGCATAGACATTATAAGCTAATTGAATACAACCCAAATAGAATTATGGATTTTATATTTTTAGGGAGCCTACTAAAAAATACAATGAAATTGATTCCTATATTCATACAAATATAGGTAATGGATGATAAATACCCATATAAGTTTTTAAATCATCCTTATCATTCTAGAAAACCATGCATCGAGATATATAATCCTTGATTTCCTATTTCATGTTATCCCGGCAGATGATTTTTTAATATCATTATATATATAACTACTTCTTAGATGAATAGATAAGGATGTGATATGACGATCATCAAAACATTCCTTATTTAGTTCAGGTTTTAATGGGACACATATACAGTTTTGAAACCATAAAAATATATATTTATGAAGGAGGAAATCTAGAATACTGACTTCGTTTTTTTAAAATACACATAAACATTCTTGGATTCCATGATCTTCTTATGAATTGATCGTTGTAAAATTATTTTTAAAATGTATTTTTTTTCTTATTACCTTATGATTTTAATATTCATCAATTGAAAATCCTTGAGTATTGAATCTTTTTCAATCTGTTTTAAATCATTGAGTATTGAATCATTCTACTTACCTTGGGATTATTGATATTTATGCTTGTATATATACTTTAATATAAATTTATTCTTTGCATCGTGTGCCGCTTTGATGGTTGGACCCAATTTTTTTATATACATTAGGATCTTATTTTAGTAAAAATATCACACTTCTCAAAATAGTGATATTCAGAAAAATTATTCAATAGAAAGACTACTTCCCCAAGCTCCAAATAATGAGTTGGGAATTTCTTCTCACAATTCTTCCTTTTTTGTGATGAATAACCAATCACCTTCTCACCCAAGATAAATAAAAAATCCCAAACAAATTATTGAAGTTTCAATATATATATCACAAACCCGTATCCACTATAATTTTGTGTAAGCACGGGAAAATGATCGATCACTTCTAAATCTATGAGATGCAATCCTCATATTACATTATCCAATGGATAATCACTCCATTCCAGGTCAACTTGGTTATTTTATTGGGTATTCCTGATATATTCCGAAAAAACAATTTTTTCCATATCATCTATGAAAAATTCATATCTTAGTCAAAGATAGTGGTCTCAAACATTTTTTAATTACCACTGTCATTTATGTGTCCTAAAATGAACTGTCATTAGAGATGAAATTAAATATGTGGGATACTCTGTGAAACCAAAATTCAGATTTTCTATAAATGGTGCCCAATTTATATTTTTATAAGTTCCATAGAAGAAATCAGAAATTATATTTTTGTTATTTCTTTCTCTTATAATATATGATAATTTCAACAGCAAAAACTACCACACATTTTTCAATGTAACCTAAAAAGACTCTATAATGAAATTTTTAAAGATAATATATGTATTTGTACACTAAAATGGAATCACTATGAATTCATTGTATTTATATATAGGTTTAAGACTTTAACTCCAATATTCAGAAGTTAGTGGTTAAATTATTACATTTGAAATAGATATAAGGAATTGTATTACAAAGGACCAAATAGTTTAGCAGTCATGGAAAACTAGATACATACATCAATTACACATCCTAATAAAAATAAATTAAAAAACATTATATTTTATTTGAGTTCAAAATTATTTCTTTTAGTATATCTCTGTATATAAATCATAACACACTTCCTATACTCAAAGATAAAAGTCATAAGAATGGGGTGAGATCTAATGTTAGTATGTTCATGCATACAACGAAATCTATGGAGAATATTTAAAGAATAATCAATATGGAATGGTAAATAAATTGAACACATTATATATAATCAACAACATAGACATGATAAATGATATGGATGAAATAAATTTTGATTAAATAATTCCATAAATTTAAACACATAAATATGAAACACGTCCATGTAAATTATAATAAATTTAATAATAACATAGACACAAATAACTAGTTTCTAACTGAAATTTAAATTTTTTATTAAATAAACAGTTTTGTGGGAAAGTGAGAAACCAATTGTTCATGTAAAAAAAAGAAATATATGAACCATTAAATAATATCTTGAGATGATTAGATTTGACCACCCTGCTTATATGCCATGAGATATTGCTAACCAGAGTATCAGAATCATCCTTTAAAAGTTCTTTGAAAAGGTTCCCCAGTTTGTCCCAAGCCTGGATGTACTCTTCTTGGTTGATCTTCCCGTCATTAAATCCCTTAATCAATATTAGATCTTCTTTTTCAATCCCATTACTCTACTCCACATTGGTAAATACCCTTAAAGGTCTTCCCAATTTCCTATTAGCTTCTTCGTCGGTAGCATTAATTGATAAATCTATTTCCACCGTTTCTTCTCTTGAGTGCCTAAGTAGCTTCAAAGAAGGGTCTATCACTATACCAGACTCATGCGGTTGGACAATTTCATCCTTGTAAGGTGAAAGGGGATTGTTAACCATCATGATGTCCTTGTATTTATTGATAGGTCTAGTCTCCCTTAGTGGTGGTATATAAGAATAGTCATTCCTCTATTTATGAGAGGCCCTCCGACTCTTCCTTCCCCATGGGCATACCGGATCCCCCTAGAATTCTACTCCAATATCTCATGATAATAGCTCAGATTTCCTATCACTGGATTTTGTCCAGGATTCCCCCAGATTCAGTGAGGGCCTAGCCAGATCACCTTTAGCAACCTATTCTAGGTTAACCTATGAAATCCCTTCAAATCTATTTTTATGCACAATAACACCCATTTACCTACATGGATGATTCCCTAAATCGCATTTCAATACCTTACCACTAGGAGAGTCACCCTCACTTGATGCCTTGGGTTCCAAACCTTTGTCATAGGTTCCAAACCCTGCATGCAAAACCTCGGCATATGAAGTTGTTCAAGGAGTCCTCATGCCTTCTTCTTCAACCATTTGGGAATCCGGCACATTGATAAAACTTACAGGTTTCACCTCCTCCATGGAATCACCCTCTAAAGGTGGAAAATGCTGAAATTCACCAAGCTCCTCCCTCAATCATTTGAATACATCCTTTACTGAAGGATTTTCAACCTGAGATCCACAGCTCACATCCTCTACAAACTTTTACTCATGGTCCACACTAGTCGGCTTCTGTCTAGGAAGTCCTACCACAGAATGATTTTCTGGTTCTTTACCACTACCAACACCCATCTTATTCTTAGAAACCTGTGGAAAATATTTCTTCAAATGTCCTAGACTCTTACAGTCCGAATAGAAATCAAACCATGATTTGAAGACCACCACCTGTTTACATCTAAATTATTCCTCAACATTTATCCAAACATAATCGATATGCTCCTTGGATACATCTACTTCAATATAGACCCACAGATTAAAAGGGTGGAAAAGCACTGTACTATGGCTATCCAAACATAGATATCTACCAACTAAATTCCCATGAAATCTAATAACCGAGGGATTATTAAATGGTAGGGGAGGTTTGGGAAGCTTTCCCAAATAGCCACTGAGGAGGAATCACACTTGATATGGAAATAGTACATCCATAGTAAGAGGTAGAACCGATACTTATTGAAGGTATGGGGAGAATTGGACTAAGCTTTGATTAAATCTGCCTTCGAGGAAAAATGAATCAAGATATGCCAGATGTCGATCAAACCCACTATCTCACTTTCCTATAAATCCCATGAAATGAAAATATACCTGTCAAAGGAATCAACTGATGGCTGGCATTGATTGAACTGAGCAATCAGCGTAAGATTTTGAAGATTCGCAGTTTTACTAAACTCTGCAATGGATAACGTTATATTGGGTCTCTCATTGAACAAATCAGGAACTTTTGGACATAAAAAAATCGTGAGGAAACAGAGGTAAACCCTAATCTAGATTGTCTCATGAGACCTACCGATGGCTGGAGAGGATATATCAGGCCCCACCCATCATGTACTATGTCCAATTCATTCTAAAAATTAATGGAGGGAAAATAATAAAAATTATAATTTTTATTGAAACTATAATATAAAATTTCAATAATTTACCTAACGAATAAAAATAATCATTAACCATTGTGAGAAATACAGTGAATTGTATTAAAATAGTATGTCCTGAAAAAAACTGATAATAAACTATTCAATAAAACATTCAATATGGTGTCATAATAGATCAAAATTATTGAAGAATAATATTATCAAAATATATCTACATGAATGAAAAAATTAAATATGATCATTGAGAAATTATTGATGAAAATACAGTTTCTTACTTTGATGAAAATTATTTTTTTAAAAGTTTTACAATTATTAAAAATATATTTTATTTGAAATAATCATTAAAACATGTTATGTAAGATTAAAATAATTTAATCATCATGATTACAGGACATTTGTTTCTTGTTTTGTAATTTGAAAAACATTCCATTCATATTTTCTTTAAAATACCACATTTAGAAAACTAAATAAGTATTCCCTTTAAAAAAAATCTACTAGTATATCATGGGTGGAAATGAGTTTTTAAAATATTTGTAGAATAGTAAAAACATTTTTAAAAGAAATTTTAGAATTCATAGAATATGAATTGATATATTTCCCAAGAATAAACATAAATATAAACAACTCCAAAAAATTATGAGATTGTGAAATAAACCCTTACCACTGTTGGTAATTTTGAATCATAACAACGATGAATGAAATAACTTCAAATAAAACATTAAATAACATTGTTAAAAATATATCCTTGATATAATGTATCAAATAAGATTTATATACACCGCACAAAATAAATATTTGGTGAATATTTCATTTGTCTCATAAACGTTATTGTGAGATGAGAAAACCATACCTCGGTTTCAATTTCCTTTATATGTATTTTATCCTTCGGTAAAATAAATATAGATTTATTATAAATATATTCCACAACCATATTCATATATATATATATATATATCATTCCATATATGATTTACATATAATATTTTATCACTCATTTATTATTAATTAATAAATCACTCTTTGAGGTAGTAACTGCTTTATTTTTCATGTATGTTTTGTTTTGATAGTTCATGTTCTTATACTTTTCTCATTAATAATTCATATCGTGAATATTATTTATGTTTTAAATTAAATATATATTCAATTTGTATTTATATTTATCCATAGAGAGAGATGGGAAATTTGATTACACCATTCAGAGCGACGATATGTGGTACTTATGCATAAAGGGTATTTTTATTTTTTGTTGGATGGAATGAAAGAATGATATAGAATGATTAAACATTACAAAATCATCATTATGTCATATATATCATATTAATTAATTATTTATAGATTTATAAACATCTATGAAAAGTGTCGATGAAGAAACAATTAGACCTCTATGTGGAGACAGTAAGCCTTAGATACACATGAGCGATGTTTTCACTTTTTATAGGATGACAACAATATGAAATATAGTTTTCAAATAATCATAAAAAAATCTTAGTATATTTATTATTCAAGATTAATTATTTTTTGATTGGTACAACACATTATAAATATGATTGAGAAGAAATAAACTTGAATGAATCGGTAATGAAAACAACCCATTCTTGGGTGTCCTCCCTTTAAATATCTTCTTATTGAACCAAGGATTACCATTTTGGAAGGGAAAGAACCTAAAAAAATTGAATAAGGATATTTATAATGTTAATTTGTAGGTGTTGGTTTAGATATATTTCTCAAAGGGGTGCAAGGAAGTGATGTATGGGGTATCCTTTTATAATTGAGGTGAGGGAAAAATTTTGAATATCCAAAGATATAAAAATATAGTAAGATTATTTAGGTGAAAAATGCTTCCATATGGCCAATATATTCATAGGGTGTTACATCATCGACTATATATTTTCCAATTTTTCCATATTTAATATATTTTGTTTTTTGTATAATTTAATAAAACATTATTTTTCTAAAATATCATCATTATCAATTTTGATACTTTTCATTACATCGCCTTTAATAACATCCCAGAAAAAATAAAAATTGAAGAAATTATTTTAATTAATCCCTAACATATATTTTTATTCAATAAAATTAATATATCACACTAATTTTCTTAAATTATAATAATATTGATATTTTCAATATCATTTGTTTGATTTTTTATTAATTAAAAAAATACGGCGTTAGTGTTGTATAAGAATTATGTAATTATTTTTCACAAAAAAATAAAAATAATTCACAATGGCATGGATAAATAATTTATATTCAAAACTAATAATTATAGTTGTACATACAATTTTTTAACACTATATTATAAATATTATATTTATTATCAACTGGAGTCTAAAATGTTGGACTTTTCCTTAAATGAGATACTATAATGTTCATAATATAATATTAATGGCCAAAAAATATCATATAAATGGATATTAGATTATTCTGGATTACATGTAATCATAATTTAATATCATAGAATGTTTTAGGGATATTTTATAGTCTTTATAATTTTATTTCTATCCTAAATATATCGATTTACAATTACCATGGTAATAAAATTACAATTTTTACTCTCCATAATAAAAAAAATAATAGGGCCAATTTTAAATATTTAGAACCAATTATTACAAATATTTAATCGATTTTCATGATTCAACTAAAAAAATTTCATAATTTAATTTGAAATTAATCACTCAAAATGCAATGAAAACCCATTTTTCTTGGAAAACTTGTTTTTAAGCCCAAAAGGTACTTACATGAAAATAACGTATAAAGATGATTAAAATTTATTTCACAAGAAATTATATAAATAAAGAGTAATTATTTTTCATTGAGATAAATTAAAATCATAAAAGGACTATTTATTATAAAGACAATTATAGTTTTATAAAAATTGGTATTTTTTATTATTATGTAGAAAATCAATCTTTTCAAAAATAATCTAAACAATTCAACAAAAGATAATTTTAATATGATTATTTAAAAAAATGATATTATATTTATACAATAAAACTATTATATGGTCTAAAAATATATTTTAGTATTCACTCATAAAAATAAAAAATTCACATTTTTCAAGAAAATGTGTTTTTGAGGTATAAAATAACTTTAAAAAAATTGGCAATATATTTAATAAGAACAATTTAATTGATTTTAATTGAGTAGGTTGACTATTTATATATATATATATATATATTCATAAATTTTTTATACAACTCATAACCTCCAGTTCAATGGCTATGTTATAACCGGTATATTTTAATAATAATATTTTTGGGTTCCTTTAAGCTCGGTGTTGTGTGTGGTATGTGATATTGAACATATTGTTATTTTAAAATCTAAAGGTTTTAAATTCTCACCTCTTTAAATATATATTCTCTTCTCAATTTGAACATGTGATTAGTAATCAAGGGTTTGTCTTTTAAAAATGCCTTTTCATAAAACCCACATCATTAGAAGGGTTAATAAAGCATCTTCTTGATATTGGATAATGGGAGGTATTAAGGTTATATAGAATAATCATATATCTATATTTAAAATTAGGAGAAAATAGTTGAGATGTAAATATACAAATACATAAGAAAGGGGAAATTCCCAAATAATGTTGGGGGGTGATAGAGTCCATTGATCAACATAAATTGAATGATCCTGAGAAATTCAAAAACCAAAAAACCATAATTCACTAATGATATTGAATGACATTGATTCATTGAATATTAATGTAATATAATAACATTTTTTAAAATATCCTTTTCCCATTATTTTGGAATTCCATTCCCATTAGTACTATGAATATAAAGAAATATAGTGACATTATACATTTCTATTTCATAACTATAATTTCATCCTTTGAATGTGCTTTGATCTATTACAACATCATCTCTTACTACAAGAAATGAATTTCCATTCATAATTTTTATGCCTAAAGCATTAAAACAATCATTTATCAAATAATTTACTCAATATAAAAATGAAAATTCATTCCTCCCATCTCGTGATATTTTCCATTATATAAATGGTTAAAATCAGATATCTAACACCACCAATAGTTGAAATTAATCCATTCCATAAATATTTAAACTTAAGTGTCATCCAAAATAAATCATTCCAAATTCAAAGTCATGCAATTTATATGGAATGTTAGTACATTTACAAAATTATCTTTACATTAGATGTCCCAAACAACATAATCATCATCTTAATTTCACATACCAAATATATGAAAACATTGATCACCAAAAAAAATTAATTAAAACATGAATACATAAAATATTAAAATCTATGTATAAAGAATAATGTCTATAATTACGAACCTATAGTAAACTCCATAAAAGATAACATAAACCAGTACATAACCAAAGCATTTCATGATCACCAATAATATACCATAAACATATCAATATCATTATTATCAAACATCTAGCACATATAACGGCTTATATTCCCTCAATATTTTGTTGTCCAAATATATCAACTTTTATCTGAATCACATTTCCACGTTATCAGTATTATTCAACATATTTTCTCAAATCCTTAATGAAATCTTACTGAAGTTGTGCCCTAATACATTTCATAATTCGTATAAACATAATTTCATTTGTAAAACACTACTATAATATAATTCTTGAATCAAAACAGAGTAGAATTAATCATTACAATTTATTCATTAACCATTTTAAGGATTAATTATCTTATTCATTAATACCTCCTTCATTTTATATTTCAATTGGAGAGTCTTCATCACTAACAATACTACTTGTACAACCTTGTTGATTCTATGCATGATTCCCCCCAGGGAATAATTTTTTTAATTCCCAGAATTTCCACATTTAAAATATAAAAAATTCAATAATACCTTCGGGAGAAAATTATTATTATCCATTGAGTTATTTTTTTCATTTTTCCATATAAATTACATTCTTTATATCCTTCTATTACATGTAAAACATTATCTTGTTCCATTGAGATGTACTACCTATTGCCGTATTCCACGTTTATAACATGAAGTAGTTCATGTCTTTTTTCCTCCGTTGTCTCAAATAATCAAGTTATGACTAGAATCAATCATTCTCGTCTATGGAGAGTCTATGAGTTAGTAATGTTGTAAGTTGTTAATAATATATCATGATAATATATTATATGTAATAATATTATCCTTCACCATATTCATCATCTCATTTGGTTTCCCATAAACACATTTTCTACTATATTCAAATTTAATACATTTCCTTCTGGTTCCATCTATTAAATGAAACAAAAAAATTAATATGATCAATAGTCATCATAATGTTAAATAACATAGTTATGATGAATCAGTTATAATATTTCTAAATCATGAAAGCTCATTTTTAATATATATGACATTGAATTTAACCTAGGATATTCATGGTCATTATTTACTCAAATCCTATATAATAGATCATTAAGAAATTTTGAATTAACCAAAGCACACCCCCAAGAGTGTAAAACTTGGTAGTAGTAAGTAAAATTTTTGTGACCCATGTATTTCTTGAGTCACGTTTGAAATGCATATTTTAGAATTATTACCCCTCAATATATCTCTTTCAGAACTGTGTCTACTTTTAGAATCCATTCATGGATGTTTCCCTAGGAGAAACCATATAATATCTATCTTCAACAAATAGGATATTCTTATATATGTATCCTCAATTTCTATCATAGGGTTATGTTACCTAATATATGTTTTTAAAAGCATAGTTCCCAAGGATTCTAATAATGTTCTTCTAATAACATTGTGAATAACCCAACTCCAATATCTTGGATTTGGTGGTTACATTTAAACATTGGCACTAAAAAAAAGGAATCATACCCCGAATGACCGAATAGTTTAATATCCTTCCTAACATAGATATATTCTTGAATTTAAAATCACAATTCAAAATATAAAAGAAAATATAATATATTCTTTGAGTAAGTAATTATTTCCTTTAACAGATCCCAATATATCAATCACAATATACATCTAAGAATCATGGGGAAAAGAATAAATTGATAGGGCTGAGATATAATTCTCACTAGGGGTATGTGTATGTCATAATATTTTATGAATTAATCTGTAATAAAAATATAGAAAGGTTAATAATTTAAAATATGAGGAATATAATCAATAACATGATCATGGTGAACAACATGGAAGTAATAAATCATGATCAAATAATTAATCATAAATAATCACAGGAGATTGAAAATTATCCAAGGATATCATTACTAATTGAAAAATCACATCGAAATCAATAAAAAATTATAATGTGTTATTTCATAATTATAGAAGTCATAAACATACCATCAGGTCCTCCTTGTAAGAATATTACATAAATGGGTAATCCTCGATCCAATACCCAAGAAATTTTGTCTTGCGAGATCTATCAATGCATCAAGTGGTTATAGGGGGGCCACTCATCACATAATATCTCAAATTAATTCCTCAACTGAATGGAGTGAAACATAATAAACATAAACATTCATATTGATACCAACAAACAAAAATGATAACAATTTCCCCAATCAAAAAACATAATCATAAATTGTACAGATTAATATGGTATATAGTATTAAAATATTGCATCCCTAGTCAAATAAATCATAAAACATTAAAAAAATATGGTTGATTGTATCATAACATATCAACCTAAATTAATCATATGATTGAACAAATACTGTTGATATAGATCAAAATAATTTAACAATATCTTTGAAAATTTCATTAGGGAAATACTCATTTTTACATTGAAATCACTTATTTATAAAAAGAAACACAATTATAAAAGAAGTCATTTTCCTTTAAAATAACATAGTAAACAAAGAAAGGATGATTTCAAACATTGATTATTCATGATTTTAGGAAGTTATATTTTTTATATAAAGTTAATAAAAACATTCCCTTCATACTAATTAAAAAACATTATTCAAAAAATAAAAAAAATTCCACTTAAAATATTTTACAAAAAATAAATCATGGATGAAAATGACTCTTAAAAATTATTTTATAATATTAAAATAATTTTTGAAAACATTTTTTTAAAATATATGGTGGAGGATGAGTTATAGTTCCCACTAGAAACATAAACCTAATCAATCTCGAATAATGATTAGATTGTCAAATAAAATGTTGCCACTTTAGTGACTTTTTAATGATAAGGACCATTAATGAAATAATTTCAAAGGAAATTTAAATAAAATTAAGTTAAAAAGACTCATTATATAATATTGAAAAGATTCATTATATACACCACACAAAATAATTTAGTGGTGAATATGGCATACATCCCATAGAGGTTAAAGTGTGATGAGAAACCCTTATTTTAGGATCATTTTGTAATATACATGTTTTATAATTCTATATAATAAACATATATTTATTATAAATATATTATATAGGAATAATCAATTATATACTACTAAATATGATTTACTTAAAATATTTTATCACCGGTTTAATGTCAATTCATTTTTTAAACCACTATTTTGGGTGGTAACTGCTTCCTTTTTAAGGTTTGTATGGATTAGGTAGGATGATTCTCTATAATTTTATCATATTTCCATAATATCCAAAATATTATTTATGAATTAAATATAATATATATTAAATATAAGTTTATTTTATTCATTCATAAAGATACTGATTCCAAAACTATTTACACCATTCCTGGAGATGTTAGTCGTATATATCCAATAATGTTGTTATAATTTTTTGATGGATGAAATGGAATAATTGTATTGAATTATTAATATTAATAATATAAGTATTATATCATATATATATATATATATATATTATATTAATTAGTTATATATTTATAATCACCCATGCAAAGTGGTTATGAAAAATGAATCATACCGCTACTGGGAGAAAGTATGTTGTACGTACACAGAACCGGTATTTTCACTTTTCATTGGATTGAAATGAGAAATAATATTGTTCTCCATTAATAATAATAATAATCTAATTATATTTATGGTATTTTATTTATTATTTTGTTATTTTTACAACACTTTAATAGGAATTAAGAGAAAAAATAATCTTGAAAGAGCTAGTAAATATGATTACCCCATCTTCGGTCGGATCCCATTCAATATGTTGTTATGTACCCTATTATTTATATTTTGTAAGGGATAGAAACACAATAACAAGTATAATGTTGTTTATAACTGTAATTTTTAGTGTTTGGTTGATCTATATGGCTCAAAGTGGTGTAAAAAATAAAGGAATGTGTTCCCTTTTTTAATTTAGTTGAGGAGAACTTTGAGAACTTAAAAAACATATAAAAATATAGTTATTCTATTCTAGAGAAAAAGTATTTCCAATGGAATATAAATAAACAATAATTAAAATTTCCAACTATCTATTTTCCAATTTTTTATTATATAATTAATTTATTATTTTTATATAATTTATTAAAATATAATTTTCCTAAAATATCATTATTATCAATTCTATCACTATTCATTACTATGTCTTTAATAATAGTAAGTAAATAGAAAAAATTCCCAAAAAATAATTTAATGAATCTATAACATGTCTTTATCGTCAATAAAATTCATTTTTCACAATAATTATCCAAAATTAGAACACATTTAATATTTTTAATATCATTTTATTGATTGTTTTATTAATTTAAAGATTATAGTGACAAAATTGTGTATACATTTAAGATAATTATTTCATCCCAAAAAAATAAAAATAAATTACATTGATGTAGATAAGTATTTTATATTTAAGAATAATCTTTATAGTTGATCTTATAATTTGGTAAACCCTATATAAAAAATATTATAGTAATAAAGAATTAGAGTGTGACTTGTTTGTTTTTTATTTAAATAAAATACTATTATGGTTATAATCTCATCAAAATGGATATGAAATTAATAATAACTCAATATTATATTCTTATGGAATAAAATTAATCATATTTTAATATCATAGAAATTTTTAGGGTTATTTTATTGTCTTTATAATATTATTTTTATCATAAATTATCATATTTATCCATACTATGGTAACAAAATAACTATAGTTACTATTCACAATGACCATGAATAAAAGGCACCTATTAAAATCAATTTTGAAAATGACTCTAAATATGGAATCTATATTTCAATATTTAAATAAAAAATGTTTCAATTTTTTTAAATTAATCTTGAAAAATGAAATACAAAAAGATTTTTCGAAAAATGTTTTTTTATGCCCAAAAATGCAGTTATACAATAATTAGGTATAAGTAGGATTAAAAATTTATTAATTAAGTTATATATATCCAAATATAAGTAATTTTACTTTGAGATAAAATTAAAATCATTAATTCGATTTTTAATATAAATAAAATGTCTGTTTTACAATAATATGTGTATTGAATTATTCACTAGAAAATAAGACTTTTATGAATAATCCTATATATCCAGCAAAAAATAATTTTAATATAGTTGTTTTAAAATTTTGTATTAATTTTTAAAAATAAAATTTAAAAATGTTCCAAAATATTATTAAAATATCCACTCAAAAAACCCATTTTTGATGAAAATGTATTTTTGAAGAAAAAAATAACATTACAAAAAATGGTGTACTTTTTTTCATAATAATTAATCAATGAAATTGTATTTGGTAGAAACTATATATATATAATAATAATAATTATTTTGTTAATAATAACCTTACCCTCCAATTTAATGGTAACATTATAGTGGTAAAATTTAAATAATAATATTTTGGGGTTTGTTTAAGCTCAGTATTGCATGTTTTATACACAATCAAATATGTTGTTCATTTAAAATATTTGGGTGTTAAAAATAGTGTCGAGTGATTTTTTATGTATATCTTATCACTTTACACTTAATTTACATATCTAAATTTAAGTTCAATCGTTGAGGATTATTTAGATCATCTTATTTGTTCAAATATATCATTAATATATAGAAGAGTATATGTTTTCTTGATTTTGATCATGTTAAGTTAATGATAAAAATTTTAGATTCACATTGATCTATTTTTCTTAATAAATAAATTCATTTTTACACCCCAAGGCGAATCACTCGAGTATAAATTGACCTATTTTAGGTTCTCTTTCAGTTGTGTAAGAACCCAGATCTTCTTTTCAGGTTTGTTTTCCTTTTTCTGGTGTTTTTGTTGAAAATATGAGTTATAGAAATTTCATAAGTACACGCCATGTACTTTATGAGTACACGTCGTGTACTCAGTTACCGTGGATAGTCGGGTGTTGGCCGTGTAGCGGCCATGCACATGGCCGTGTGTGGTGACCTGTAGACCGCCTAATGTGGGGTCCAGTAACAGAAAGTAAATGATATGTACTTCAAATGTACATGCCGTGTACTTTCTTTTTATTCATTAAATGAACGGGGGTCATGGTTGACAGAAAAAACAATCTGCTTCTAGGTTTGGTTCCTTTGTGAGTATCCGTACGACCACGATCCTTCCCCAAGCACCAGACCGAGCATCTATCCTTCGATTCGACCATCGTCGATTGCATTTGGATCGACTCTGTAATCTCTTCCTTCATCTAGAGCTTCATCTCCTAATTACTCCTCCATCTCATGTTACCTCTAGTTGAACGTTTAAGATGTTTTTGTAGATCTACGGTGTTCTTGGGAGATTCAAGTCTTGACGTTCATGTATAATAATACTATAACACTGAGGTAGGTGTTTTATGACTTTCCATTGAATGTATTTGAGTTATATATGCAAAATTTCCCAATACCCTTGAACGTGGTATTTCATGTTTACTGTTTTAGCCATGTTAATCTCCTACTATGCTTGTATGCTTGAGAAGAGGTAAATTTAATTAGAATAGTTTTAATTTCTTTTTTTTGGAAGTGTTTTTCCATGCATGCATTTTACAGCCATTTGGTCTTTCTTATCCTCTTATGATGCCTTATTGGGTTCCATGGCTAGTATTATTAGGATGGAGTGTTCATTGTTTGTCTTACTGATATGTTGTAGACCGGTTAGCCAAGTAGTTCTTGAGATTTACTTTTTCCTCTTTTCATAGCTATTCTTTTTGGACTTACACTAGGCCATGAGAACCTGGTGTAGTGGACCACAGGGAGAATGGACCTAAAGGCTTTTCCAGAGTGTCTGTTATTTTTTTTATGATGCTAGACTATAGGGGGAACTGACGTAAGTGCTTTATCAGAGTGTCCACAGTTCCTCGACGTGGGCCATAGGGGGAATGTGACATAAATGCTTCACTAGTGCTCCTTTTAGTTACCGATACGAGACTATAGGGAGAATTGACATTGAGTGCTTCCCCAAAAAGTCTATACTAAAGATGAACCGGAGGGTTTAGACTGTGTGTACTTCCCAGAGGGTTCCTTGTCTTTGCTAGGAAGGACCAGAGGGAATTCGGCTTTGAGAACATCCCAAAGGGTTACCTATTTGTGTTTATCTTCTCACTTGGTATGTGGTGTTTGAATGCTTTGAAAGTGTAAATATGTTTACTATTGAGTACTTCCTTGTTTACTGATGCCTTTTCTTATTACCGGCCATATATATTCACTAGCTATTAGTCACATATCTTGTGGTGGTTTCCAACAATTATTTAACCACACACACTCTTTGGGTCATGATTTTGGGCCTTAATAGATTATATTGATGCAGGTATAGATATGTGCAAGGGTCCCTATACATCATGAACTTGACTACTTTGGAGCTGGAGAGCTTGAGACCATGTTGTGGCTTGTGATGTTGAGGATTTTTTTACTGTTTTATTTCATAATTTGGCTTAGTACTTTATTTCATCATTTTGACGTGTTTGGATACTTTCCTAGACATATGTGTCATGCATCATTATATATATTCTCTAATTTCTTATTAAATTCATTTTTATACATTTTACTATTGTATACCATTATTACTGCATCCACTATTGTATATCTGTATCTCTTCCATAATTTTACTTTTCATATGAGGGAATAGTTTCCCCACTATCTCACCTAAGGCCCTCGCTGCTAGTCTGCATCCATTGGCTTCATGGGAAATTCGCTTGAGGTCATGTGACCAACCGGATAAGGGGCACCTCTAGGTGGCTTCTAGAACCGAGTCATTACAATGTTGTATTAGAGGGATTCTTTTTTCCTGAATTACTATTTGAAGCCTATAAATAGGGATAGGATCGAATTGGTACTTGATAATAAGCTGCTCTTGGAAGTAGCTAACCCATTTATCAGGAAAAGCCAATCTACCTCATTTATTACATGTTTTCTGGTTTTTCAATTTTACAGTGGATTTGATTCTCACCACTAGGTGACCCACATTAATAGTGATGTTATTGTTTTTGTTATAGAGGTTCTATTTATATTGCAACATGATGAGATGAGGGTATGCCATCTCATGTATCATATAAGAACTTTCTAGGAATCACATGTCTTTCATTCTTTCCAAGCCATTTAGGGTGCATTTGAGATTGCATATTGTTGTGATAGGTTCTGTGCTAGATAAGTTTTCTATTATGATATATGCCTTGATAAAAATACATGTTATTTGATAAGGTATTGTTTGTGTAAGGTTTTGTTTGAATGAATTTCAATCATTGGTTCTAGAGGTGTTATGGGCCCAAATGGATCAGAATTTGGTGGATAATTGATCATTTATGCATGTTTATGACATGTGTCAGATGCCAAACATTGATTCATGGGGAGTATGTGCCATCACGGATCAAATTTTTCCCCAATAATGTTCATTTCAGTGTTTTCTGGACTCCAGTGTCGTTTTTGAGCCTTACTGTCTGGAAAAACCCAACATACACATCATGTAATGATGAATACCCTCCATGTGTTCTTCTATTCATGAAGAAACTATTTTTCATAAGTACATTCCATGTACCATATGTACACGCCGTGTAGTCTCTAATTGTGTCACATACTGTGTGGGTAGAGACACGAGGTTTGGAAATCGTCGGTAAGACATACTTTGTACCAGATGTACAGGTCATGGTGTAGAACCGTGTAACTGGCCGTGTCACTAACAATATGGGTCGGTTGAGTCTTTTCGAATACACACCATGTCCATATAGAACCCACAATGTATTGTAAACAGAGAATCTAACCGTTTCACTAACAACACGGGTCGACGACGTCTTCCTAGTACACGCCGTGTCCATTTAGAACATGTAGTGTTGTGTGAGCCCTGTATATGGTTGTGTCATGAACAACACGAATTAGTGAAGCTCATCTAGTCCATGTAGTGTCCGGCACTGACACGCCATGTAGTCTTGTTCTGGGAGAACCGTGTGGCCAAGCCGTGTTAGGGAGCTTATGTAGGAGAAGATGATTCAAGTACACGCCGTGTGTAAGGACAATACTCCATGTATGGGGTGTTACATGACCAGTTTTGGCAGAAGTACATGCCCATGTGAATGGAATAAAGGAACATTCCATGTAGCTAAATATACATGTCATGTATCCATGTTTTAAAAAACATGAATGCTATATTTCTCATGTTACCTTTTTTACTCTTCTATGATTCAGTCCATATTAATCTTGATCTAAGGTGTGCACTTGTCCTTGCAGAGTCATTCCACCGAGATTCCCTCCGATTGTATGCCAGTTACAGGGCAACAATCAAACACCAGACATGGGTGATCACAGAGTTCCAACAAATCTTCCTGTAGTCCCAGTCTTGGCACCGACCATCATTCCGTACATAGGTTATGATGCAGAGTTCCGAGAGGGCTTCATGAGGTTCATGCAGACCT
Source organism: Viscum album (assembly GCA_963277665.1). NCBI lineage: Eukaryota > Viridiplantae > Streptophyta > Magnoliopsida > Santalales > Viscaceae > Viscum > Viscum album. Next base: position 643,130,809 of record OY728123.1, read on the forward strand.
TCCGAGAAGTACTGCATCCTTCCCCTTTAATGGAAGAGTTGATTCATGTTTTCTAGAAGTAGCATTATCCGACTTTCATAGGGGAAGAAGGACCTCTAGCTACAGAGTCATGGTAAGAATCAATTATTACCATCATATTGAATATAGAGATGCCTCAAGAGAGGATGGTCAAGCTCGCTACGTACATGCTTTAGGATTCCTCCAAGGGATGGGGGGATGTGATCTCATAGGAGGGACGCCAGCACGTTATGGCTTTGGATGAGTTCCAGTGTGCCTTATATGACTACTATTATCAAGAGACATCAAGGGCTGATCATGCATGAGAGTTCCTGAGTCTAGAGCAGGGTACTCTCTCAGTCATGGAGTAATATTCTCGTTTCACAGATCTGCAATGCATCACACCTATTCCTAGTGGTGATGAGTTATTAAATGCAAGGAAGTTCGAGGACGGTCTGAGGAACAACATCCGATCATAGGTGAACATCTTCATGTTGACTTCCATCACCTCTATCGTCAACCAGGCGCTGATCACGGAACGAAATATGAGGGATTGTTAAGTTATGAGCCTAGGTTTTTCGTCATCCGGAGTTTCTATCCCTCCTACTAATAGTAGGAAGTGCCAAAGGTGGTCTTCGCAGAGTGATCCAAGGAGTCAAAGATCTTATTCTAGTATCTAGATGTTGTGCTACCAGTGCAGGAAGAGTTGGAATATGAGGCCACATTACCCGAGAAACCTAGTGAAGTGTTGAGCATGCGGAAAGATTGGTCACCTGTAGCGTCTCTGTCAGTTCTCCTCACCAGCAGCTGGTGACAGTGGTTCTTTTATGAATCCTCGTTCAAAAGTAGCACAACTGATTTCTCATTAGTGAGGGAACTAGAGTTTTTTCTGCCATTCATATTGAGGTGGAAGTCATTGTCGTGGTATCCATTCACCAATCATTCAACGATAGTAGGGTGGATCAGCTCAGAGTGGTTAGGCACGGTCACTATTCCATGGAGGAGGTTAAACTTTTTTAGTCGAGCAGAACCAGTAGGAGCAGGATCTCGGACACTCTACCGTTCAAGGTATGATTTTAGTTTCCTCAGTTTTAGTTTCTGCCCCTTTCGATACAGGGGCTTCCCATAGCTTTATATCTGTTGCTGTTGTGGGGATCCTTGGGCTCTCTTTCATTACTTATACTGATAACTTTATGTTAGACACACCTTTTGGGACAATAATAGTAGTGTACGTTAGTTCAAGGAATTCCCTCTTGAGGTTCGTGGGTGTCACAACTTATGGGACCCTAACGTCTTAGAGATTGTAGGCTATGATGTCATACTCAGAATGGAATAGTTATTTCCCTTCCAGGTTGTTGTCTATTGATATAATTATAGGGTGAGATTCACATCACCAATGGTCAAATCGTTTCTTCATAAGGTCAATTGGGATGTCCAGGAGATAAGAGCAGGAACCGAGCATCATGGGTTGGGAGGAGTTACAGCACAGACTTCTAGTCTATATCCGGATGACCAGGGGACTTCCCAAATGGAATTTACTCCAATGGTGGATCATTTCAGGGACATCATTCCAGAGGAATTTTCAGTATTTAATTTAGAGTATGAGGAAGAATTTTCTATTGAGCTTGTGCCCGGAGCGGCATAGGTGTCCATTCCTCCTTATAGGATGGATACACCAGAGTTACATGAGCTCAAGAAGCAGTTGTAGTAGTTGCAGGTAAAGGGTTTTATCCAACCCAGAACTTATATTGAGGGTTTTAATGTCCTACTTTTGAAGAAGGCTGATGGTACACTCCAACATTATGTGAATTATCGGAAGATGAAACTGTTGACAGTCAAGAACAAATATCCATATCCAAGGATTTTTTATCTCTTTGATCGTCTTCGAGGAGCCCGAGTGTTCTAAAATATTGACTGGAGGATCGGTTATCCTTAATAGCGTGTTGGACTATATGATATACCTCTTATAGCTTTCCAAAGTAGGTATGTTCTATATGAATATGTGGTTATGTATTTTAGTCTCATGAACGCTCATGCAGTCTTCATGGCACAGATGAACCGAGTGTTCTATCTATACGTGGATTCTTTCATGGTGGTTTTCATGTAAAATATATTGGTGTACACTCACACTCGACACGATCATGATACCCATATTGATATAATTTTTATTACACTGAGAGAGAATCAGTTATATTCTAAGAACTAAAAATTCCACCTTTGGATGGATCATATTCACTTCATGGGTCATTTTATCTAAGAGATATGTGTATTAGTAGACCCAAAGAAAGTTAGATCAGTAGTTTCCTAGAGGCATCATAAGAAAATCTTTGAGGTATGGAGTTTTCTAGCACTGGCTAGATACTATAGACGTTTCATACAGGACTTTTCATTCATAGAAGTTCCACAGATGGGCATCACTAAGATGTGTGAAAAGTTCTTGTGGATAGATTCATGTGATTCATCCTTTTAGGAGATGAAAGGGAGGTTTATTTCAGCACCAATTATAATTTTTCCAAATTCGGGAATGGGATACGTTGTTTACTATGATAGTTCAGGTATCGGGATGGGAGAAGTACATATTTAGGAAGAAACATTCATTGGATACAGGTCTCAGCTGTTGAGGCCACATGAGACAAATTACTGATGCATGATCTCGAGTTGGCAACAGTTGATCAGGACTTACATTGTTGGATAGATTTTCTGTTTGGAGAGAATTTTGTGGTTTTCATGGATCACAAAAGACTCAACTATATCTTCACTCAGCATGACATGAATTTGTGACCGAGAAGGTTGGTTGAGTACCTTCATAAATTTGACATGGAGATTGTCAATACACCTATGAAAGCCAATGCGGTGGCTGATGCACTGAGTAAGAGGGCACAAATAGATGCAGTTTAGGAGGCCATAAGTGAGAGGCAGCTTATGGTTCTATTCTTTGTGATGCATTTGGAGTTTCACGATAGGCCGGGGAAAACATTTCTTTCTTCTATAGTTGTTACCTCTATACTATTTGATAGAGTGAGAATGAGGCAGCTATCAGATTCTGAAGGCCTAGTCCTACGGGAAAGCGTGTCAGGAGAGGACCCAATTCCGAGATGGGCCATAGGTGAGGATGACATCTTTCATTTTCATGGGTGCGTATGGGTGTCAAAAAACATACATGAAGAGATGATGTAGGATTTTTACTCCTCGGTTTGGGAAGTTCATATTGGGGTCACTAAGATGTATCGGGATTTACACCGTCAGTATTGGTAGATAGGTATGAAGAGATATGTTGCTGGTTTAGTGATGAGGTGTTCAACCGGTTAGTAGGTGAAGGTGGAGCATCAGCCACCAGGCGGTCTTTTACTTCAGTTACCCATTCCTGAGTGGAAATGGATTGATGTCATGATTGATTTTGTGATGGTTTTTCCAAGGTCACCTCGAGGGAATGATGCAGTTTGGGTTATCATTGATAGAATAAAGAAGGTTTCTCACTTCTTGCGGATTAAGGAAACCATTAGTGTTGATGTGTTGGGAGACATTTACATCTATGAGTGAGTATGTCTACACGGAGTTCCACACTCCATTGTTTCAGACAGAGATGTTCATTTTAGTTTTCGGTTCTATCAAGGATTGTAGAAGGCCTTGGGTACATAGTTTCTTATGGGTATAACTTAGTACCCCTAGACAGATGGCCATTATGAGCATACGATTCAGGTGCGTGAGGACATGCTTCGAGCATGCATCCTTGATTTTGGAGGTTCATGGAGAAACACATACCTCTTGTGGAGTTTGCCTACAACATTAGTTTTCAAGAAACTATTCAGATGGCACTTTTTGAGGCTTTATAGGGAATTCCATTTCAATCACCTTTATGTTGGTTGGAGGTAGTAGAGGCATCTATGCTTGAAAATTATCTTTTCCAGGAGACCACAGAGCAGATTGAGTTTGTTTGGAAGAGGATGGCTACTTCACAGTCTCGATAGAAGTCTTATGTTGATCCTAGAAAACAACTTATGGAGTTTGAGGTCAGGGATTAGGTTTTCAAGGGTGTCACACCGAGGCTAGTACACAGAGGTATTAGTAGACAGGGTAAGATTTTTCCGCAGTACGTCAGGTCGTTTAAGGTTTTGGAGAGAGTTGGGCCGGTTGTCTATAGGTTGCAGTTACCTCAGAGGTATTAGGCTATGCACGAAGCCTTACCTGTTTCTCAGCTCCAACGTTATTTCCCATACCCATATCGGGTTTTTAATCTTGAGTAGGTTGAGATAAAGGAGAATGCCTTGTTCAAGGAGCATCCTATCCAGATTGTTGATCACAGTATGAAGGTTTTCCATGGCTAGTCTATTCCTCTGGTATGAGTGTTTTGGCACCATGAGTGGGTAAAGGATGAGACCAGGGAGAGGGAGGGTGTTGTACAATCATAGTGGCTGGAGGTGTTTGAAGATTATTCTTCTACTCCGCCTTTCTAGGGAAATTTGGGAACGAATTTCATTAAGGGGGGAAGTCTATAAGAACCCGGATCAACTTTTCAGGTATGTTTCCCTTTTTCTGGTGTTTTTTAGGAAAAGAAGAGTTCTTTAAATTTCTTAAGTACATGTCATGTACTTTATGAGTACATGTTGTGTACTCAGTTACCACATGTAGCTGGGTGCTGGCCTTATAGCGGACATGCACACGGTCGTGTGTAGTGACCTAGAGACCGCCTAATGTGGGGGTCGATAAGGGAAAGTACAGGATGTGTACTCCTAATGTACACACCATGTAACTTATTTGTTTTTCATTAAATGCACCGGGGTCGCATCTGATGGAAAAAACCGTATCCTTCTAGGTCTGATTTTTCTGAGAGCATCCTTATGCCCGCTATCCTTCCCTGATCACCCTACCAAGCATCCGTCCTCTGATTTGACCGTCGTCGATTGTGTTGGGATGACCTCGGTAAATTTTCATTCTTCTAGAGCTTTATCTCCTAGTTCACCCTCCATAACAAGTTATCTATGGATTAAAATTTCAGATGTTTTTTAAGATCTATGGTGTTTTTGGGTGACTCAAGGCTTTTGGTTAAAGTATAACGATCCTAAAACACTAAGGTAGGTGGTTTGTGCCTTTCTGTTGAAATTATTTGAGTTATATGTGAAAAAATTCCCAAAACCCTTCAACAGGGAATTACATGTTTAATATTTTAGCCATGTTATTTTCCTGCAATGCATGTATGCTTGAGTTGAGGAAAATTAAATGAAAATATGGATAATGGATATGTTTTTGGAAGTGTTTGACCATTCATGTTTATTTTTGACCGTATGGTCTTTCTTAGCCTGTTTGGTTGACTTGTTGGCTTCCATGCCTAGTATTGTTAGGACAGAGTTTTTATAATCTATCTTGATGATATGTTATAGACTAGTTATCCATGATGTTCTTGAGGTTTTTTTTGGCCACTTTGCATTGCTATGCTTGTTTGACTTACACAGGGCTGTGAGAACCTAGTGTAGTGGACCATAGGGAGAATGAATGTGAGGGCTTCTCTAGAGTGTCCGTTATTTTTTTACAATGTGAGACCATAGGGGGAATAGACGTAAGTTCTTCCTCATAGTGTCTATAGTTCCTCAACATAGTCCACTGGGGGTATGTGACATAAGTGCTTCCCCAGAGCGCATTTTAGTTACTGATACGAGACTATAGGGGGAATTGAAGTTGAGTAATTCCCTAGAGAGTATATTTTAATACTAAACCAGATGGGTAAGACTGTATGTACTTTACAGAGGGTTTCATGTGTTTTCTAGGTAGGACCATAGGGGATTAGGATGTGAGAACATCCCAGAGGGTTTCCAGTTTTTTTATCTTCATACTTGGTATGTGGTGTATGAATGCTTTGAAACTGTAGGAATTCTATTGAGTACTTCCTTGTTTTCAACAACTTTTCTTTATTACCTACAATATATATTCACTTAATGTTTGGAATAGATCTCTTGGTGGTTTCCTATTGGTATTAAGTCTCACACCCTTTTTGGGTCATGCTTTTGGGCCCAATCAAATTATATTGTTGCAGGTATAGATAAGGGAAATCACCCTTCTACTTCGGGTACTTGAATAATTTGGGGATGGAGATCATGGGACCAAGAAGAGGCTTGCGATGCTGAGGAGTTGTATACTGTTTTCTTTTTTACATTATCTAAGTACAATATTTCAGCATTGTGACTTGTTTGGCCGATTTCTAAGACATATGTATAATGCATAATTATATATGTTCCCCAGTTTCTTATTAATTTCAATCATCCATTGTTTACTATTGTATACCATTATTACTGCTTTTGATATTTTATATCTGTCTATCTTCTGCAGTGTCACTCTGCCAATGAGGGAATAGTTTCCCCACTATCAAACCCAAGTCCCTCACTGCTAGTCAGCAGCCTTTGGTATTTGGGTAAATGCACTTTAGACCATGTGACCAACCAAGTACAGGGCACCTCTGGGTGGGTTCTGGTACCGAGACGTTACAATGTGGTATCCGAGGGATTATTTTTTCCTTGACATACTATTTGGATCCTATAAACAGGGATATGACTAAATTGGTACTTTGTAATAATCTGTGCCTGGGAGTAGCTAACCCATGTACAACGAAAATTCAATCTACCTCGTTTATTGAATGTTTTTTGGATTTGCAATTTTACAGTTGATTTGATTTTCACCGTTGGGTGGACCACATGAATTTTGTGGTTATTATTGTTTTTATTGAGGATTTATTTTTGTAGAAACCCGATGAGATGAGGGTATGCCATCTCATTCATCGTATAGGAATATTCTAAGAATCACATTTCATGCATTCTTGCCATTCCATTTAGGGAGAATTAGTGATTTCATGTTGTTGTGATAGGTGTTATGATAGATATGCATGTTTTTGTGATAGATGCATAGATAAAAATACCTATTATTAGATAGGGTATTTTTTATCTAAGGTTTTGTTTGAATGAATGCCAAACTTTGGTTCATGAGGTATTATGGGCCATAATGGATCAGAATTTGGTGGATCGTTGATCTTTTATGATGGTTAATGACCTGTGTAAGATGCCAAGCTATGATTCGTGGGGGCATGGTCTCCCATAGATCATAATTTGGCACTTTAATGTTTGTTTCAGTGTTTTTCTAGGCTCTGGGGTAGTTTCTGAGTATTTCTGTCCAGAAAAACCCTGAATACATGGCCTGTAATGTTGAATACATTCCATGTGTTCTTCTATTGGGGAAGAAACTATTTTTCTTAAGTACACACCTTGTTCTACATGTACACACTGTGTAGTCTCTAATAGTGTCCCAGACTATGTGGGAAGAGACATGGTGTATGGAAATATTTGGTAAGACACATCATGTAACAGATATACAGGCCGTGTTGTAGAACTGTGTAATCGGTTGTATCACTAACAACATGGTTCAGTTGAGTCTTTTCTAATACACGTCGTGTAGTGTACCCAGAGAATCCGGCTGTGTCACTAACAACTTAGGTCATCGACATCTTCCTAGTACATGTCGTGTACATTTGGAACACGCCGTGTAGTGTGATCCATGTATCTGACTGTGTTACAAACAACACGGATCAGTGAGGCTTGTCTAGTCTATGTCGTGTCTGGCACTGACACGTCGTGTAGTCTCGTTCCGGGAGAACCATGTGGCCTATCCGGGTAATGGAACTCGGTCAGGAAAACAGGATTCATGTACACGCCATGTGTAAGGACAACACGCCATTTATCGGGTGTTACATGACCAGTTTTGGCAGAAGTACATGACCATGTTAATGGCTTACAGGAACACACTGTGTAGTTAAATGTACACGCCGTGTATCCATTTTTTGAAAAATTTGATTGATTTATTTCTCTTTTTCCCTTATTACTCTTCTAAGTTTCAATCCCTATTAATCATGATAAAGTGTGTGGACTTGACCTTGAAGATTCATGCCACCGAGATGACCTTTGGTTGTATGCCAGTTACAGGGAAACGATTAAACATCAGACATGGCAGATGAAGGGATTCAAAAAAATCCTCTTGTAGTGCTAGTCATGGAACCAGCCGTCATTCCTGACACAGGTCGTGATGTATAGTTCCAAAAGGGCTTTATGAGGTTCATGCAGACCATCCAAAGATTACAGTATCTGGCCCATTCTATGGCAGAGATGATGTGGGTTTTCTAGCTTCAACATCCTCCCACATACACCGGGAAAATAGGACCTCAGGCTGTAGAGTCATGGTTAGAAGCCATGCTTACCATCTTTGAGCATCTACAGACTCCTCCAAATAAGAAGGTCAATCTCGCTATATACATGCATCCGGATTCATCCAAGAGATGGTGGGATGTGATCACATAGGCGGGATGCTAGCAGGTAATGGTTTGGGATGAGTTCCAGTGTTCCTTCTACCACTACCACTATTCGGACACCTTGAGGGCCGATCAAGCCTGAGCATTCATGAGTCTAGAGCAGGGTACTCTCTCAGTCATGGTGTACTCTTCTTGTTTCATAGAACTGTAGCTCTTCACACCAATCCCAAAAGGTGATGATTTATTCAAAGAAAAGAAGTTTGAGGATGTTCTAAGGAATGACATTCAATCACAGGTGAACATCTTCATGTTGACAACCATCACCTCAATTGTCAACCATGTGCGGATCACAGAGAAAAATATAAGAGATTATTGAGTTGTTATCCTGGGAGGTTCGACATCCGAATTTAGTAGCCCTCCTACTCAAAGTAGGAAGTGCCAAAGTGGGTCTTCACATGGTGATCCAAGGAGGCAAGACACTTCTTCTGGTTTCCAGGTGGTGTGCTACCAGTGCTGGAAGTGTAGGTATATGAGGCCATATTTCTCCAGAGACCATGTTGAGTGCTGATCATGCATCATGATGGGTGATTTTTAGATTTTCTATCAATTATCATCACCAAAATCTAGTGACAATGTTTCTTTTATGACTACTCATTCAGAAGCAACACCATCAGTTTCCCATCTGTCAGGGATCTCGAGTTCTTCTGGCCACTCAGGCCGAGATGGAAGTAGCATTCATGGTAGTCAGTCGCTAGGCTTTTAGCGATATCAGTGTGGATTAGATCAGAGTGGTAAGGCAGGTTCACAGGGCCGAGGATCAGCTGATATGTTTTTAGTGGAACAAACCCAACGGGAGAAGGATCCCATACCCTTTAATGTTCAAGGTACAATCTTAGTTGCCTCAGTTTTAGCTTCTACTATTTTTGATACAAGTTCTTCCAATAGAATTATATCTGTTGCTGAAGTGGAGATCCTTGGGCTTTGGGTCTTTACTTCTATTGATGTCTTGATGTTAGACAAACTGTTGGGGACAAGAACGTCTACTATTGTTCAGTGCAAGTAGTTCCCTCTCGAGGTTAGTGGGTGTCACTTCTTATGGGACCCTTATGTCCTAGAGATGACAGGACATGATGTCATTCTTGGAATGGACTGGTTAATTCAATTCCAGACATTTTTCAATTGCTATCGTCGTAGGGTAAGTTTCACTTCACCAAAGGGAATATCATTTCTTCATAAGGGTGAATGGGATGTCTAGGCGAGACGATAATGACCCGAGCATCATGGGTTTGGAGGAGTTTCAGCCCAGATTTCTAGTCTATATCTAGATGACCAGGGTACATCTCAGATATAGTTTCCTCCAGTGGTGGATCATTTCATCTTTGTCTTTCTTGAAGACTATTCAAGTTTTCCTCCGGAGCGGGAGGTATACTTTTCTATTGAACTTTTTCAAGGAGCAGTACCAATGTCCATTCCTCCTTATAGGATTGCTACACTAGAGTTATAGGAGAACAAAAAGTAGTTGGAGGAGTTGTAGGAAAAGGGTTTTTTCTGACCTAGTACTTCTCTTTGGGTTCTCCCTATCCTGTTTTTGAATAAGGCAGACGGTACTCTCCCACTTTGTGTGGATTATTGGAAGCTGAACTAGTTGACGACAAAGATCTGATATCACATGATAAGGATTTATGATATCTTTGATATACTTCGAGGAGACTAGGTATTTTAGAAGATGGACTTGAGGTCCGGTTATCATCAGTTGTACGATATACTACCAGATATATCTCTTATAGCTTTCTGAAGCTGGTATGGTCTATACAAATATGTGGTTATGTCGTTTGATCTCACGAACACGCCTGCAGTCTTCATCGAATTGATGAAATTTGTGTTCCATCCATACCAGGATTCTTTTGTAGAAGTTTGAGTGGATGATATATTGGTGTGCTCTCACACTCGACACGAATATGATTCCCATCTTGGAATAGTTTTGAATACACTAGTAGAGTATCAGTTATATGCTAAGATCTCAAAATTCCACTTTTGGATGGATCATATTCAACTCTTGGGTCATGTTATCTCAGAGACAGAAGTATCAGTAGACCTAGAGAAAGTGAGGGAAATATTTCCTTGGGAGCATCCAAAGAATTCCTTTGAGGTACAGAGTTTTCTAGGGCTGTCTGGATAATACAGACATTTCATACAGGACTTTTAATGCATAGAAGTACCACTGACGGGCCTGACTAAGAAGGGTGAAAAGTTCTTGTGGTCAGATACTTGTATGTCGTCCTTTTAGAAGATGAAAGGGAGGTTTAATTCAGCACCAATACTAATTTTTCCAGATCCAGGAAAGAGCTTCAATATTTAATGTGGTGCCTCAGGTATCGGGTTGGGAGTAGTGCTTATGCAGGAATAAAAATTCATTTCGTATGGGTCTCAGGAGTTTAGGCCATATGAGACAAATTACCCGACACACGATCTTGAGTTGGATGCAGTTGTGTAGGCCTTACACTGCTGGAGATGTTATCTGTTGGGAGAAATTTTTTTGGTTTTCATGGACCACAAAAGTGTAAAGTATATCTTCAATTATCATGAGATGAATTTGAGACAACAATGGTGGGATGAGTACCTTTAGTATTTTGACATTGAGCTTTCCTATACGTCTAGGAAAGGCAATGCAGTGGCTAATTCACTGATCAGGAGGACTTAGACGCAGGAAATTCAGGAGGCCAACATTCAGTGGATGCTTATGGATCTATTCTATGATATGCATTTGGAGGTGCATGACACATAGGGGTAGATGTTTCATTCTTCTATAGTTGTTACCTCTACTCTACATGATCTATTGCAAATGAGGCAGCTATCAGTTTCTTAAGGCCTAGTACTACGGGAAAGTGTGTCTGAGGAGGACCCAATTCCTAGATAGACCATAAGAGATGATGAGATCTTGCGTTTTCATGGGCGTGTATGGGTGTCAGCAGACATACGCAAGGAGAAGATGTGGGAAATTCTATAACACCCCGAGATTTTATGATAAGTATTCTTTTTAATTTATTTGATGTCATGTGTTTTGTGCTACACAAAGTTTATATTGTGCTATACGCAACACCGTATTAGCTTTTAGTATACGCAACACAATTCTTGGATTGTGTTATACACAATTTCAAGTTCATTTGATAGATGTTATTCTACGCAACATTGAGTGTATATATATATATATATATTCAATGTATAAATGAAATATGGTTGAATTTTGTTATACGAAACAACAAAGGAGTCTTTGACTACACGCAACCCTGACTTGGCTTTCATTACATGCAATCGCGACCTTCCTCGATGGCGTGTGTTGTACGCAATACCGGGTTTCACTAAACAACTATATATGGTAATAATATTATCACGAACTAGCCATTATGAATATTATTAATTACTTTTTGAATTTTATAACATTATTATTCATCATATAAATTTTCTAAAACAGTTTATGTGAACAAAATAAATTTTTCGGGTAAAATACGTATTTTTCAAAAATTGTATTTTTTTCTCCTTTTGATGGCGCACCCACTTTAAATCTAGTTTTTGACATTTTTATAAGTTCACATTTTCTAAATAAAATTATTCTTTGGAATAAGGATATAAAATTTTACCTTGGATAAACTTTTCATATTATTCTGATAACTTTCATATTTTAATTAATAGTAAAAATAGACTATATTTTAATTAAAAACAACTTTTTTCATCGCAATAATTTATATGGTTAAATTATAATATTTAATGGTTTAGAAGTATAAATAGAATATATTTTTTCCATTTAATATAAATTATGTCATTAGAATTGATTTTACCTTGAATTCGTAGGTTAAATCAATTCAATCTTTTACAATGTTTTAAACAAAAACCCATTTTCTTTAGACAACGAGATTAATTTTAATTTAATTTATGCATGTTTTGTTTATTAAACTTGGAAAAAATGGATTCCATATTTGGAATCAGTGGGTCCAAATTGTAACACCCCAAGATTTTATAGTGTGTTATTTCTTCAAAATAATTCAATAACTTGCACTACACGCAACACCGAGTTCAAGCGCACCATGACTTACCAAACAAGCCGTTCAAAAAAGGTTATGAATAGTATTAACTATATTTTAAACTTTATATAATCCTTATAATTTTAGAATCCATATTATGAGTTTCTTAGACATAATGTAAGAACAAATTCATCTTTAGTATTGTAGTTTTACCAACTTTTAATAGTGAACCATTTTTAAATAAAATATTTGAAACTTTTTGACTAAATGGGGACATCAAAAAATTTAAAATAAAACATCCCAAGCTTCCACGGTACGCTTTCCTTTGAATAAAACAGTAGCGTGTGTTGTACACAACTTCGAGTTTTAACACACACCACAACCGATCAAACTAGCCGTTATGAATAGTAATACTTAATTTTCTGAAATTATATATATTTTATATTTCAAAATGGACTTCATTTTTGGATTCGGAATATCAAATTTAGCCTAAGGTGAAATTTTGGTACTTTTCGGATAACTTTCATATTTTGATGAATAGTAAAAATTACTATATTTTAATTAAAAACAACTTTTTTAATCAAAATAATTAATAGTGATAAATTATGAATTTGAGTGTTTTTAAAGTATATTTAGAATATATTTTTACCATTTAATATAATTTTGGTCATTGGACATAATTTTACGATTAAACCGAACATAAAAAAGTGTCAATCTTTTGATAGTTATTATCCCTTAAAAACACCCTTTTTGTTTTGACAGCGGGAATTAATTTTAAATTAATTTCTGCCACTTCTGTGTTTTGAATTTAGAGAAATGGATTCCATATTTGGAATCAGGATGTTCAAATTGTGTAAATAGGTAACTTTTATTTTTAGACATTTTGAATAATTACTGCGGTAAATATTTTATTTACCATGGTTAAGTGTAAATCCGGTAAATAAGGGTTAAAAAATAATATTATAATAATACTAAATTACCCTAAAACGTGTCTTAACCCTATTGGTTGATACATGGTCGACCATGGGCATCTTTGGGTCAATTTTGGGACCCCATTGATCCACTTGAAAGTGATAATGACACTTTATTTTAATTAAGTTAAAATGAATACAAAAATGGCATAAGCTTACATCTTTTAAAAGAACAATTTTTACATAGGGTTATACATGTTGGATTTTCGATTATAAATATTAATTAGAAAGCTAAAAAGATTTCCTACATAATTATATTTTATTTATAATTTTTAGACATCAAATAATTTAAATTATTAATGACACAACAATGATGCAATGTTTACCTCATTAATAAATCATTTAAATAAATAAGATTATAATGATAAAAATATTATCTAAAACCTGTCCAATTCTTATTGGTTGATGTTATTTAGAATATGAGTCATATTATATTCGACCTCAATGATTTTTGGACCATTATAAACCGAATATAAATATATTATAAAGTAATACTTTCACTCTTTCCTAAAGAGCCCCTCCTCTCCCTTATAAAAGGAGACCACTTCTACTCATTCCTCACAACTATCAAGCCACTTGGCTCATCCAAACTCTGCCCAAATAAGCTCCCCACATCCCTCTCCTCCTCCTTGAAGCTTCCCCTTAGGCAGAAAGCATTTCAAGAAGTCCTTTGGTTCCAACCAAAGTGAGTTACCTAAATTAAAGGTAACATTTTCTCTTAAATTATTTTCAATTATTTTGCTTCTCCAACCCCCAAACTCTTTTTATTTCCTTTATTTTGTAACAACACCAGTATCCACAATATACTAGGATGTTGTTATAATAAGGATTCAAACTACACATTCACACAACTCCATCTAATGGATGATGAACATAATGTTTCTGTGGATGGCAAACTAACGCCTCACGAAACGATGATTGTTCAAATACATCTTACCGCCTATCATGGTGGCCATTAGGATGGCACTGTAATTAAATATGATATTAATGATATATATTTTATATATAAGCTTCTGTAATTCCATTTTATTTCATACAATTATTCGTTTCATGTTGTATATACATACGATAACTTCATTTGAGGAAGTGCGGACTACCGCCCCCTTAAAATGATATGACTCGTTCATACCACACATGGAACATATAAAGGATGGTGTTAATGAACTTAAGTAACATATATAAAATATTATATTTTACTGGAATAGTAATATACCTATGTATCATTTGGATTCGATTCTTTTAAAATAAAAATTAAATGGAAGTAGTATTCGTGCGTACGTACGGACTACCGTCTCCACGAACGCGATGAGATTCATTCTCCATCGTATCCATTCAAGTATAATTATCATTTGATGATTTAAAAATGACGTTTAAGGACTTGATACCATTCTGGATATGAATAATATACATCCCATTAATAACAAATATGGCTCACATAACAAAGAATGTAAAGTAAAATGAACCCGTTAACACCTGAAATGAGGATAATTCTAAGATATTATTAACAAATCAATGTTAAAAGATCATATATGATATCATATTAAAGTAAATGATTCTTGTATTATTCAATAAAAATTATTTCACCATTATACAGGAGGTAAACCTACCATTGACCAAGGAAAAAGTACAAAGTAAGGGATTCTCTTATCTCACTTTCAATTCCGTGAGATTTCCATTGTTCGCTATTAAATTATTGAAAGTGGTGTATTGTGTACTTCCATTTGATATATATTATCATGATTCACTTTATATTCATGTTATTATGTAAATCATTTGGTGGTTATTAACTTTTGGCCATGCGACTCAGTTGATTAACGTGGTAAGGGGTTTCTTGTCTCACTTTTAATTCCGTGAGAATTCCATTGATCACCACTTAATTATTGCATGTGGTGTATGTGTACTACCCATGATTGTATTCATTGTGTAATATACTTTATTTTATGGGTATTTACATCATCATGGTATGATCTTTCTTTCATGGGTGTTTGTTTCTTAAGTTACCTAATCAATAAGGGAATTTGAGATTTCAATTTCCACTCATTTGGCTTTACACATATTTCATTGATTATATTACCCCAAGATTATGTGTGGAATCACTATTCATTTGATTATGTCATAATTTCCACTCCCCTTCCTGTGGATATACTTTTGATACAAATAATCACTCCATTGAAAATTCTCAAGTCATTGATATGAATTTGATAAGAGTAATTTTAACTCTTTCACCATTTGTTGAGTTAAACATCCAATTCGTTGGTGTTGTTTTTACAGGAATATGTGTGAATATACTTTGATTGTTTTACACTGAATATACAATCATATTTAGTGTATTTATATTTTTCACACATAATTATGTTGTTGATTTATCCTTAACCTAAGGATATAGCCTTTATGAGAGATTTCATCTCAAATTACTTTCCATTGAGACTTCTTTGTTGATATACACCAAATCACTTTTATGTGGTGTATATAATGTACTTTGACATAGTATATCATGAATTCCCTTTATTCTCATGATATTACAAAGTTTTGATTACCTTAATTATTTTCATTCAAGTGTCTCTCTTTTGGTTAGAATCTCTAACTAAAATACCATTTTTAAATGTTTTAAAGACTTATTCATCTAAATCTTTCTCATTAATGTCCATGTTTTAAAAATGGTTTTAAGGATTTATTTATATGGACATTAAAGTTTAGAAATTAAAAATCCTTTTAAAAGGTTTCAAAGTGGTATGGGAAACTTTGATTCAAAAATCTATTTTTAAATGGCTTCTTGACAAATAGTGTGACTTTTAAATGTTTTCAAGAAAAGGGGGATATTTCTCTCAAATAGTTTTGATGATTATTTTAATCTATGTCAACATCCTTCATTATTCATGATTGAGGTTAATGTGATACAATACAATCTTCCATATTGTATCAAATGAGTTATATTTGACTGTGGATGTTCTATTTTTATACCATTCATGGTTTGTGGTTAAAGTATTGACATTTCGTATGCTAGTTTTAATACGAATGTTTATTTTATGCTTAAACCTATTCATATGAGGAATGCATTGGACTTAATAAGTGACGGGTGGAGCCCGCTATAGCTCCTCGATGCATCGGTAGGTCTCATGAGACAAACTAGTGTCTTGGTACAAGGCCTTGGCAAAATCTTATTTGTAGTCTTGGCACGAGGCCTTGGCTATGTGGTTATGATAGTCTGGCATTATGCATTACATCATTATGAAAGTGGTTATTGATATTTCATGTGATCATTCGACTAGTAGAATATCCATGTGAGTAAGTAAATGGAATTATTTCATTTTACCTTTTCCATTTTATGCTGAAGTTCAAGTTTCAAAGGCTTTTGTTTTAGTTATAAATTGCCTTAAGTGTTTATGCTTATTAATGAAAGCTTCTGCTATAATGTTATCCTTACTGAGCATCCGAGCTCACCCCTTTCAATGTTTTTTTTCCAGGATTATGAAGAAGTAATTTATGAATGACCTGCAGGGATAGTATGAGGGGATATGAAGACAAGATGTTTTTTTTATGATGTAATGTAAAAATTTATGGATGTATCTAGTTATTCCAAGGCTACTAAACTAATCGGTCTTTCGAGACTTGATCTTTCTCATGATCATTCCAATGTTATGTAATAATGCACCGACTCTGGGTAACTAGGGTCGGGGCGTTACAGTTGGTATCAGAGGAAGTTTAGTACAAACCTTGGTAGCTAGATTTAGATAAACTCTGATTAGAGCACGTAGACCTAAGATGAACTTTGAGGATTAGTATAAAAGAACTTCCTAGAATTTTGGTATTGTAGAGATTTTGTGAGTTTTCCGAGCAATACATCCCTGTCTGGATACGATCAGGTAGAGGCGGCTCTGGCACAGATGTACCTAGGGGTAAAACCCGAAAACACCGCTTTGAGCTAGACTCAAACGGGAACTGGTGCACGACAACGGGCCTTGCTGCACTCTTGGTTATGACACTCCCGGGGGATATGCTTAGGATAATTTACATTTTCTTTACAAACCGATTTATGTAATATATACATAAGATGAGAGTAAATGACCTTGGTTAATCCTAATATGTTTCAAATTGAGAATATGGTGACATTTTAATCTCTAAATGATTTTACGACTACTATTACTCACACAATGATTTCTGGTTTTAGTCAATGGCTGGATTCCAAGGAATTCATAGTGACTTTGAGAATGATGTACAAGGTGGGAACGGTGGTGGAAATGAGCAACAAAATGGAATGTTGATAGGCGTAAAAGATATCGTCTTTACGCCAAATCAGTTTTCCAAAAATATGATCAACAACATATATATTAACCAACTCCCAGACTCAACAAGGAAGAGAAAGGTGATAAATGATAAGATCTCCAGCAATGGAGACCATGGAGAAAAGAAACCCCAATTTTCATCATGCAGGAATTTTGGAAAGAGACACCCAGGAAAGTGTCTCAATGGGACAACAAAATGTTTTACGTGCGGGAAGGAAGGACATAAAGTGAAGAATTGCCAAAGAAAAATGAAGAGTACTATGGAAGAAGATAAAAATGGTCCCAAGAGTCCATTTACAGTCATTTGCCGTAAATGTAGGGGACCTGGCCATTACCCGAGTGAATGTCCTATTTTATAGGATATTTTCTTGCTCAAAGAAGAAGCTATGCGGAAATAAATGGTTGGAGAAAAATTTAAAAAGTATTAGCACTCCTTGTTGATGGGTTTACTTTGGAATAATTTTCTATTGTATTTGTAACCCCTCAGTTTGCCATGTGAGAATGATATTTGAGGAATAATTGTCTCTGCTCTTGTGGATATAGGTATAAATAACCATTTGGTTTTATATGATCATTGGGGTTTGAGAAAATGATAAGTTATTATAATTTGGGATGAAAATGAAAAGTATGATATAACATTTGTGGTTAAATTATGTTATTTTGAAAAATTTATCTCATTTTGGTAATATTATAGAATATAGTTTTTGAAAAAGGCCAACACGTAGACCGTGTGACAACCCGTCGCGTCGGACAAAGCTGTGGGAATCGAACCCACAACCAAAGTGCGATTGGGATTTATCGCCTACCACTAAACTACGTGAAGTCCCTGGTTAGTATGACTATTTTTTTGTTAAATGATTTTATTGATCAACAATAAGATGATTTGGGTTCTTATGTCTTATCAAATGAATACCCTTGGTATAGGAAAATGATTTGGTGATTATGTGATAAATGTTATTTTGGAAGATGTTCATTTTGTTAGGAACACTATATTCCCAAGGAAAATAGAATACAAGGAGGTTTCATTTGTAGAGTAATGGTGGATTTTTATCTACATTTTTATTGTTGATTTATAGTGATTTGGGTTATTTATGGAAATGATTAACCTATAACAGAGAATATGTGATGATGTTAATTACTTTTAAGTATGTGACTTTAAGAGTATTTGATGTCATTTGGAGATACAATGTAACATGGGAGACTACATAATCAAATTCTTCTATGTTTTGGGTTTCAATATTAGTTTGGATTATATTAAAGGATTTTAAGGACAATTGGTTATTGAATGGTATCTATTTAACTTTGGGGTATTGTTGGTTTAATTTTAGAAATTAAGATTAGTGCATATTTATCTCAATGAATATCCTTTTGGGGGATCATTAGATCATTCACTAACCATTTTGGTTTCGATTAATCTTCAAAGACAATGTAAATATATGGTTTATCCTGCATGGATCATGTGATTCTATAGAAGTTTATTCTAGCTCTTCCAGGGTGACCAAGTCTTCTTGAATACTCATCGTTTAAAAAAATTGAGTTAGTGGTGGAAATTTATTAAAGAATGAAAATCTACTTAAAATTTAAGTATATCTCATAATGTTCTTAGTCAATATCATAAATGAATTCCTCTTCCTTATGTAATGTAACATTAAAAAAAATGTTGTCCTAGATGGTACCTTAAATCATCACTAATTTATGGCTTTGGGATTGTTGTCCTTTTCATAGCCATGTTCTCTACCACTCTCCATCAGATAATTGATGGTTAGATTTCTCCTCCATATCCATATTTTCCTACATGGAACCCTAGTATGTGTTATTTTCGGTAATCTTCATACTTTCCACTCTTTATTTTAAATAGAGGCCTCATTAATTCATTTTTCGATGTGGGATTTCAACTAAGATATTTTGAAATGTCAAAAATGTGTGATCCCAATACCCTATATTTTGTTGAACCGATGGTACTTCAAATCATCATAGATTGATGAGTTTAAGGACCTCAATTTTATACTTGTTTGTGATTGATGACCTCAACCACTACCTATAAATATTTACGTTTTTCCTCCAATTATATGTCTCTAATTGCCACCAATGTTCTCCTAATCGAGGTCATAATTTGGTGGTGACCCTTTCATTTCTCTTTTCCTCATATTAAGACTAAATTTTAGTAAACCAATTTCCGATGTGGGTTTTCCCACAAATATATTTTCTATTTTCAACCTTTTATTTTCGAAGAACAATTTCAAATTGCGAGGACGCAATTTATTGAAGGAGGGGAGAATGTAACACCCCAAGATTTCATAGTGTGTTATTTCATCAAAATAATTCAATAACTTGCACTACACGCAACACCGAGTTCAAGCACACCATGACTTACCAAACAAGCCGTTCAAAAAAGGTTATGAATAGTATTAACTAAATTTTAAACTTTATATAATCCTTATAATTTTAGAATCCATATTATGAGTTTCTTAGACATAATGTAAGAACAAATTCATCTTCAGTATTGTAGTTTTACCAACTTTTAATAGTGAACCATTTTTAAATAAAATATTTTAAACTTTTTGACTAAATGGGGACATCAAAAAATTTAAAATAAAACATCCCAAGCTTCCACGGTACGCTTTCCTTTGAATAAAACAGTAGCGTGTGTTGTACGCAACTTCGAGTTTTAACACACACCACAACCGATCAAACTAGCCGTTATGAATAGTAATACTTAATTTTTTGAAATTATATATATTTTATATTTCAAAATGGACTTCATTTTTGTATTCGTAATATCAAATTTATCCTAAGGTGAAATTTTGGTACTTTTCGGATAACATTCATATTTTGATGAATAGTAAAAATTACTAAATTTTAATTAAAAACAACTTTTTTAATCAAAATAATTAATAGTGATAAATTATGAATTTGAGTGGTTTTAAAGTATATTTAGAATATATTTTTACCATTTAATATAATTTTGGTCATTGGACATAATTTTACAATTAAACCAAACATAAACAAGTGTCAATCTTTTGATAGTTATTATCTCTTAAAAACACGCTTTTTGTTTTGACAGCGGGAATTAATTTTAAATTAATTTCTGCCACTTCTGTGTTTTGAATTTAGAAAAATGGATTCCATATTTGGAATCAGGATGTTCAAATTGTGTAAATAGGTAACTTTTATTTTTAGACATTTTGAATAATTACTGCGGTAAATATTTTATTTACCATGGTTAAGGGTAAATCCGGTAAATAAGGGTTAAAAAATAATATTATAATAATACTAAATTACCCTAAAACGTGTTTTAACCCTATTGGTTGATACATGGTCGACCATGGGCATCTTTGGGTCAATTTTGGGACTCCATTGATCCACTTGAAAGTGATAATGACACTTTATTTTAATTAAGTTAAAATGAATACAAAAATGGCATAAGCTTAAATCTTTTAAAAGACCAATTTTTACATAGGGTTATACATGTTGGATTTTCGATTATAAATATTCATTAGAAATATAAAAAGATTTCTTACATAAGGATATTTTATTTATAATTTTTAGACATCAAATAATTTAAATTATTAATGACACGATAATGATGCAATGTTTACCTCATTAATAAATCATTTAAATAAATAAGATTATAATGATTAAAATATTATCTAAAACCTGTCCAATTCTTATTGGTTGATGTTATTTAGAATATGAGTCATCTTATATTCGACCTCAATGATTTTTGGACCATTATAAACCGAATATAATTATATTATAAAGTAATACTTTCACTCTTTCCTAAAGAGCCCCTCCTCTCCCTTATAAAAGGAGACCACTTCTACTCATTCCTCACACCTCTCAAGCCACTTGGCTCGTCCAAACTCTGCCCAACTAATCTCCCCACATACCTCTCCTCCTCCTTTAAGCTTCCCCTTAGGCAGAAAGCATTTCAAGAAGTCCTTTGGTTCCAACCAAAGTGAGTTACCTAAATTAAAGGTAACATTTTCTCTTAAATTATTTTCAATTATTTTGCTTCTCCAACCCCAAAACTCTTTTTATTTCCTTTCTTTTGTAACAACACCAGTATCCAAAATATACTAGGATGTTGTTATAAGAAGGATTCAAACTACACATTCACACAACTCCATCTAATGGATGATGAACATAATGTTTTTGTGGATGGCAAACTAACGCCTCACGAAACGATGATTGTTCAAATACATCTTACCGCCTCTCATGGTGGCCATTAGGATGGCACTGTAATTAAATATGATATTAATGATATATATTTTATATATAAGCTTCTTTAATTCCATTTTATTTCATACAATTATTCGTTTCATGTTGTATATACATACGATAATTTCATTTGAGGAAGTGCGGACTACCGCCCCCTTAAAATGATATGACTCGTTCATACCACACATGGAACGTATAAAGGATGGTGTTAATGAACTTAAGTAACATATATAAAATATTATATTTTACTGGAATAGTAATATACCTATGTATCATTTGGATTCGATTCTTTTAAAATAAAAATTAAATCGAAGTAGTATTCATGCATACGTACGGACTACCGTCTCCACGAACGCAATGAGATTCATTCTCCATCGTATCCATTCAAGTATAATTATCATTTGATGATTTAAAAATGATTTTTAAGGACTTGATACCATTCTGGATATGAATAATACACATCCCATTAATAACGAATATGGCTCACATAACAAAGAATGTAAAGTAAAATGAACCCGTTAACACCTGAAATGACGATAATTCTAAGATATTATTATCAAATCAATGTTAAAAGATCATATATGATATCATATTAAAGTAACTGATTCTTGTATTATTCAATAACAATTATTTAACCATTATACAGGATGTAAACCTACCATCGACCAAGGAAAAATTACAAAGTAAGGGATTCTCTTATCTCACTTTCAATTCCGTGAGATTTCCATTGTTCGCTACTAAATTATTGAAAGTGGTGTATTGTGTACTTCCATTTGATATATATTATCATGATTCACTTTATATTCATGTTATTCTATAAATCATTTGGTGGTTATTAACTTTTGGCCATGCGACTCAGTTGATTAACGTGGTAAGGGGTTTCTTGTCTCACTTTTAATTCCGTGAGAATTCCATTGATCACCACTTAATTATTGAATGTGGTGTATGTGTACTACCCATGATTGTATTCATTGTGTAATATACTTTATTTTATGGGTATTTACATCATCATGGTATGATCTTTCTTTCATGGTTGTTTGTTTCTTAAGTTACCTAATCAATAAGGGAATTTGAGATTTCAATTTCCACTCATTTGGCTTTACGCATATTTCATTGATTATATTACCCCAAGATTATGTGTGGAATCACTATTCATTTGATTATGTCATAATTTCCGCTCCCCTTCCTGTGGATATACTTTTGATACACATAATCACTCCATTGAAAATTCTCAAGTCATTGATATGAATTTGATAAGAGTAATTTTAACTCTTTCACCATTTGTTGAGTTAAACATCCAATTTGTTGGTGTTGTTTTTACAGGAATATGTGTGAATATACTTTGATTGTTTTACACTAAATATCCAATAATATTTAGTGTATTTATATTTTTCACACATAATTATGTTGTTGATTTATCCTTAACCTAAGGATATGGCCTTTATGAGAGATTTCATCTCAACTTACATTCCATTGAGACTTCTTTGTTGATATACACCAAATCACTTTTATGTGGTGTATATAATGTACTTTGACATAGTATATCAAGAATTCCCTTTATTCTCATGATATTACAAATTTTTGATTACCTCAATTATTTTCATTCAAGTGTCTCTCTTTTTGTTAGAATCTCTAACTAAAATACCATTTTTAAATGTTTTAAAGACTTATTCATCTAAATCTTTCTCATTAATGTCCATGTTTTAAAAATGGTTTTAAGGATTTATTTATATGGACATTAAAGTTTAGAAATTAAAAATCCTTTTAAAAGGTTTCAAAGTGGTATGGGACACTTTGATTCAAAAATCTATTTTTAAATGGCTTCTTGACAAATAGTGTGACTTTTAAATGTTTTCAAGAAAAGGGGGATATTTCTCTCAAATAGTTTTGATGATTATTTTCATCTATGTAAACATCCTTCATTATTCATGAATTAGGTTAATGTGATACAATACAATCTTCCATATTGTATCAAATGAGTTATATTTGACTGTGGATGTTCTATTTTTATACCATTCATGGTTTGTGGTTAAAGTATTGACATTTCGTATGCTAGTTTTAATACGAATGTTTATTTTATGCTTAAACCTATTCATATGAGGAATGCATTGGACTTAATAAGTGACGGGTGGAGCCCGCTATAGCTCCTCGATGCATCGGTAGGTCACATGAGACAAACTAGTGTCTTGGCACAAGGCCTTGGCAAAATCTTATTTGTAGTCTTGGCACGAGGCCTTGGCTATGTGGTTATGATAGTCTGGAATTATGCATTCCATCATTATGAAAGTGGTTATTGATATTTCATGTGATCATTCGACTAGTAGAATATCCATGTGAGTAAGTAAATGGCATTATTTCATTTTACCTTTGCCATTTTATGCTGAAGTCCAAGTTTCAAAGGCTTTTGTTTTAGTTATAAATTGCCTTAAGTGTTTATGTTTATTTATGAAAGCTTCTGCTATAATGTTATCCTTACTGAGCATCCGAGCTCACCCCTTTCAATGTTTTATTTTTTTTCCAGGATTATGAAGAAGTAATTTATGAATGACCTGCAGGGATAGTATGAGGGGATATGAAGACAAGATGTTTTTTTTATGATGTAATGTAAAAATTTATGGATGTATCTAGTTATTCCAAGGCTACTAAACTAATCGGTCTTTCGAGACTTGATCTTTCTCATGATCATGCCAATGTTATGTAATAATGCACCGACTCTGGGTAACTAGGGTCGGGGCGTTACACAAATTATGTTAATAAACTACTTTTTATTTTCGGGCATTATGAATAGTAACCACGGTAAATTTTATTTACCATAGTTAAAGGAAAATCTGGTAATTAAGGGTAAAAATAAGATTATAAAATTACCCTAACACCTGTAAAAATCCTATTGGATGAATCTAAGTCTACCCATATCACTTAAGGGTCGGACTAGATTAATTTCATGGAATTTTGACCATGAAAAAATATAATTATTATTAAAACCAATGAAAGTGACAACATGCCACTCTCTTAAAATTTATAAGTATGTTAATTTTAATTTAGTGATAAAATTCATGAAACTTTGAACATAAATATTCTCCATAAATATAATTAAATTATATACATCATATAAATTTATTTATAATTTTTAGGGATTAAATAATTATTTTTAATTGTGACACAATAGTGATGCAGAAATTGTTAATCTAGTGAAAATTCAAGAATATATTTTTTATTAAACTAATAGTGACCATAAAAGGCACCAAAACCCTAAAAAAACTTATTGGTAATGTAAAAATAAACCATAATCGTCCAATGGTCTAATATTTGACCATTTCGATCCTTATAAAAGCGATTATGACAGTTATAATATTTTATTTTAAATGATTCCAAAGTTGTCACCTTCATAATTTAACAAAGATAACAATTTACATGTTGTTATTTTAAGATGATAAATTAGAATAAAATTATTATTATAAAAGCTTTGATATATATCATTATCAAAGGATTTTATTTTTAATTTTTATGAAACAAATAAGTATATTAAATAATTATACAAAAATGTTGTACTAATTATTTTATTAAGAGATATACCGAATAAATGGTATTAAAATATTAAAATAAATATTATATGAACTATTTAATGTACTACACTAATTTTCTAGAATACTATGACATGTTAGGAACCTATTAAATATTTTACTTTGAATATATCCTTTGTGTGGATTTAATTTAAATTCAAATAATTGAATAGTGTCAAAATTGACACTATAGTAATTTTATAAAAATAGCATATTATTAAATTGTTTAAAAATCTCAAAAATATTTAAAAATTATAAATTGAAATTAATATAGTCTATAATGTCATAAATTATCAAATTTTGGATAATTCACAGAACATAAGTAATTTTTTATAACAATTTAAAATTTATAATCTTATTACCACAAATAAAATTTAATAGATTAAATAAGGATAAATCAAGTTGATGATGTTTAAAATAAATTCCCTACATGTCTAAATTTTATTGGCTGATGATATTACAACCCTATATCATCTAATATTCGAATTGAGTCATTTTTGGCAGTTTTTAAGTGGGGTTGTGATTTAATATAAACTAATATTTCTTATATTTCCAAAGGTGCCCCTCCCCTCCCTTATAAAAGGGCACCTCCTCCCTCTCTTCCTCACACCACATTGAGCCTTCAATCTCGGCAAACCCCTGACAAATTCTGTCCTCCACATCCCTAGAAATATCTTAGAGGTCCTGTTCTTCTTCAAAGACCAATGTTAGTGCCCTAAGAGAAAGTTTAAAGGAGGTACTTCGTGAAAGAGGTAATACCTTCTACCGTTTTCTTCAAGCTCCATTATTCTTCTAATACCTCTTATTTAGTTATTTTATTATGAAGTAATAACATTAGTATCCCTCATATAATTATATTTTATTATAAATATTAAATAACCCCATTTCAACTTCTATCCATCCTACGGAAAATGAAATCACCACGCGTGCGTACGTACGGAAGACCGTCTCCACTCCGTGGTGTAATCTGTTTTTTTCCACCAACACCTTACATGGATGGGTATAATGGTGTAAAGAATTAATATATATGGTTATTATAAAATCATACTGATTATTATATATTATACCATCCACTCCAATTCTATTCAATAATTATTGGAACGATATCATCGCTTGTGCGTGCGTACGGACTACCATCTCCACGACGCGATGAGATTCATTCTCCATGTTAACCATACATGAATGATCATAAAGTTTATATAATGAATAATAATAAAATATATTAAATAATAATTCTACTGGATTTATGTATATATATATTTATGTAATCTATTTAGTTTCATTCAATTCAATAAGGAAATGAAAACAGTGTTCATGCATACGTACGTCCTACCGTCTCCATGAACAATGTATTTCACTACTTTTATCGATCTATAATATATATGTATATGATGAATATATATTATATATAAATCATGGTTTACATTCTGGAATTATGTAAATCAGGATATAGGTAATAATATCAAGAACTACAAGTCGAAACACATACGATAAATGAAATGATTTTACCCAAAACGCTTCTTTAACATGGAATTTACAAAAGAACAGGTAATATAAAGTCATATGTGAAACATATATGATATCATAATAATGAATATGATTATTTAATAAGTAAATGAAATTATTTAAATCAATATACCGGAGGTTAGGATCCATACGACATATATCGGACCTAAGGTAAGGGATAATTATTCCAATCTCATTTTATCCGAGATTGTTTACTCGTAAGTATTTACTGGGGGTTATGTTTATTTTCCATGTCCATATGCTCTCAAAATGTTTTTATAAAATGTTTACATTACTTCCATCTATTTTTAATACATTTTTACCCTTTTTATACTTTTACCACATCGTATATAAGGAATCTTTCTTTTGTTTACCATACGAGGAACTTTTTGACTTTTCTGACAAAAAGTACGAGGAAATTGTTATTTTTTTAACTTATACAGTGTGAAAGGATTTTTACGGTTTTATAATGAATCATTTTCATGAAGCTTCCTCTATAAGATTTTATGATTATTTTCAAAAAAAAATCCTTTTCTTTTAAAATTACACGACATTTTGTGAAAAGATAATGATTTTGAAGAAGAAAGGATATTTTCCTCAAGAAATTCATTTCATGTGTTTTATCAAAACCATTTTTCATCTAAGATGACATTATTTCATATGTGTATGTTTCATGTATCATGTCTTTATGATTTACATGGTTTCAATTTTCTTATTATGAAATGATATCCATTTCTTTTATATGGATTATGTGATCATGGGATGATGTTTATGAAACCCATTTTATTTATTGGGTTATGTGTGTTTATTTTATGGCACAAGTAAGAATGATTTCATTTTGAGATGGGTGGGACCTATATCTCCCTCCAATGCATTGGGTAAAGATTTATATCTCATGAGATAGACATGGCTGGAACGTTAAGTTAATCCAGTTCAGTTTTACCGGACTGAAACGAGGAGTGAACTCGATTCAGAAAGGGACTTTGTCCACTAAGATAATCTTGGCTGCAATGCCTTGGCTACTATGGAAATCATAACATGTTCTGAATTGTTTCCACAATTACATTTTTTATTCCCATTATATTTTATCATGGCTGATGTTCCATTATGATATATGCTTTACATAATTCCACAATTTATGTCTTTGCTCATGATTTTGATGTTCAAATTTCATGTTCAAGTTTTTGCTTTCAAATGTTTATGGATTGTTTTATGTTCTCTATATTTGCCCTTATTGAGTATTTGATCTCACCCTTTTTATGTTTTATTTTCCCAAGGAAATAAATAAAGGTTTTAGGTAAGGAAACAAAAAGGGGAAAATTGTTATGGTAGTTATTAAAGATCTTTCAACATGATTAGAGGTTTATATTCCATGTTTCCAAAGACACTAAACTATTATGATCCTTGTGTGTCTGTTTTTGTTATGTATTAAGTATTCCGAAAAAGTAATGTAATGTCCATGTATGTCAAGCTTTTGGTCTCTACAATTGGTATTAGTGGAAAGTTTTAGTCAACCTTTGGAAACTAGGATGCGAAAACATTAGTCATATCCCTAGAGATATTTCTAAGCTATGTCTAGGGATGTCCCTAAGGATAAGTATACATATAGGATATAGTCCTAGAACTATGGTAACTATCTTAGAATTTAACCTAAGATGTTAGATATTGAGGGTACTACCCCTTTACTATGTTGTTTTCCCTAGCAAGATTTTTTCCTCTCACACTATTCTTTTTGGGTTTTAGAAAATGGATGGAAAGAGGAAGATTCACGATAATGGAGGATATGACGGACAATGGAATGATATTCCTCATGTAAATCATGTGGGAAGAGGCATCGAGGAGATTGTTTCAAAGGAATTAGAAGATGCTTTGGGTGTGGGGATAAAGGACACAAAGCCGGTAAGTGCATAGGAAAAGGTTCAGTTAACACCATGGACAAGGATAATGGTATTTCTATGACATCAACAATGATTAGATGTTTTAAATGTGGAATGTACGGGCATTATGAAAGCCAAATCCCTAAGGGAAAATCTCTTGAACAGAATCAACATTGTCATATGGGTAGTATGTATGTGGATGATGATGAAGAGACTACAAATGATATATGAGATGAACGAAGTGTTGAAGCTTAGTCAGTTGTTTAAGAAGGTAGTGGAATGATTGAATGTTTATTAAGAGTTATGTTGTATAGTTAATGGTACTATGGAATAAAGAATCATCTATGGATTGTTACACTATTTTTTTCCCTAAAGTATTTGAAAGTATATGTTAAATGGTACCAGTAAACATGAAAGGTTATTCCGATATTTTTGGAAAGTAGATGATATGCACATTATGAAGGGATAATAAGATAATGAGATATTTGATTGTATTCCTGACCTCATTGCTGATAAATGGACAAAGTGATATCATGATTTGAGTATATAGATTTTATTTGGGATTTTTGTATGTGGAAAGAGTAAACTTTTGACAGAATTCATGTTTTTGCTAAGGTTCTATGTTAATTCATGTTTCATGATAATACATGATTATGGTATTCACATGATTGGAATGTGATCAACAAGATATATCGGGGACAAATGAAAGAATTCACATGCTCGATAAATGACATTTCTAGTAATTGTTTTTCTTTATACTATAAGATTAGACAAAAGTATTTTGGATAACCCTAAAGATTTGAAATGGATTAAGATGGATATAATTTAGTATTGTTTTAGGCTATAAATGTTTTCAATATTATTGATGGGATGTTATAGTAATGTAGTTTTAGAAAAAGGAAAACCTATAGGACGGGCAACAACCCATCGCGTTAGACAAGGTTGTGGGAATCGAACCCACAACCCAAGTGCGAATGGCCTTTATCTCCCACCACTGGCCTACAGGAAGTCCCTGGTTAGTAGAAAATAGTTTTATTTGATTAAGCGGTATGATATATGAAGTATAAGTTCATTTTTGGAATTTTATATGATTAACCTCCCCATAGATGGACTTATTTATATTTGATAAATTTTGCTAATATTTTGTTTGAAACAGATGGAATGACCCATCATTCTATCACATGATCTGTTAGCACTTCACGAATAATAAATTCAACTTCATTTCTTTAATAGAAGAAGTGGAAATTGTTCAAAGCATGAACAACAGTGAGATTGTACCAAAATCAAGAAAGTATTTCTTCTAATTCAAAATTTTCAACTTTAGGGAAATGATATTGAAAACCAAAAATGTTGTCTCAGTCCTCTTATATCCGATGAATCCGATGGTACCTTAGATCATCACAAATCTATGGGTTTTTGTTTGTTGGCTTTTTCATAGCCATGTTCTCTATCACTCTCCATCAGAACAAGATCGTTTGTTTTTTCCTCCATATCAATATTTTCACCTATTCTCTCCAATGTGGAAACCCAATGCTGAGTTAACTTGGGTGACCGTTACGTTTATAACATTATTTTGTAATGTTATGTTTTAGTATTCATTTTTACAATGTGGGTTTCTAAGAATAGTAAACGATTTATAACACCGACGAATTTCAAGGGTGAAATTCATTTTAAGGGGGGTAGAATGTAACACCCCGAGATTTTATGATAAGTATTCTTTTTAATTTATTTGATGTCATGTGTTTTATGCTACACCAAGATTATCTTGTGCTATACGCAACACCTTATTAGCTTGCAGTATATGCAACATAATTCTTGGATCGTGTTATACATAATTTCAAGTTCATTTGATAGAAGTTATTCTACAAAACATTGAGTGTATATATATATATATTCAATGTATAAATGAAATATGGTTGGATTTTGTTATATGCAACAACAAAGGAGTCTTGCACTACAGTCAACCCTGACTTGGCTTTCATTACACTCAATCATGACCTTCCTCGATAGCGTGTGTTGTACGCAATACCGGGTTTCACTAAACAACGATACATAGTTATAATATTATCACTAACTAGACATTATGAATAGTATTAACCACATTTTGAATTTTATAACATTAATATTGATTTTATAAATTTTCTAAAACATTTTCTGTGAACAAAATAAATTTTTCGGGTAAAATAAGTATTTTTCAAAAAATGCAGTTTTGCCGCCTTTTAACGGTGCACCCACATTAAATCTATTTTTTGACATGTTTATAAGTTTAATTTTTCAAAATAAAATTATTCTTTGGAATAATGATATAAAATTTTACCTTGGATAAAAGTTTCATATTATTCTGATAAATTTCATATTTTAATGAATAGTAAAAACACGCTATATTTTAATTAAAAACACCTTTTTTCATCGCAATAATTTATATGGTTAAATAATAATATTGAATGGTTCTAAAGTATAAATAGAATATATTTTTACCCTTTAATATAATTTATGTCATTATCATTGATTTTACCTTGAATTCGTAGGTTAAATCAATTCAATCTTTTGCAATGTTTTAAACAAAAACCCATTTTCATTCGAGAACAGGATTAATTTTAATTTAATTTCTGAAAATTTTGTGTATTGAATTTGGAAAAATGGATTCTCTATTTGGAATCAGTGGGTCCAAATTATGTTAATAAGCTACTTTTAATTTTTGGGCATTATGAATAGTAACTATAGTAAATTTTATTTACCATAGTTAAAGGTAAATCATGTAATTAAGGGTAACAATAAGATTATAAACTTACCCTAACAATTTCCAAAAATCCTATTGGATGAATAAAATTCTACCCATATCACCTAAGGGTCGGAGTAGATTCATTTCATGGAATTTTGACCATGAAATAATATAATTATTATTAAAACCAAAGAAAGTGACAACATGTCACTCTCTTAAATCTTATAAGTATATTAATTTTAATTTAGTGATAAACTTCATGAAACTTAGAACCTGAATAGTCTCTAGAATTCTAATAAAATTATCTACATCATATGAATTTATTTATAATTTTTAGGGATTAAATAATTATTATTAATTGTGACACAATAGTGATGCAGAAATTGTTTATCTTGTGAAAATTCAATAATATTGTTTTTATTAAACTAATAGTGACCATAAAAGGCACCAAAAACCAGAACAAAACTTATTGGTCATATAAATGTAAACCATAATCGTCCAATGGTCTAATATTTGACCATTTGGAGCCTTATAAAAGTGATTATGACACTTATAATATTTTATTTTAAATGATTCCAAAGTTGTCACCTTCACAACTTAACTAAGATAATAGTTTACATGTTGTTATTTTAAGATGATAAATTAGAGTAAAATTATTATTATAAAATATTTTATATATATATTCATCAAAGGATTTTATTTTTAATTTTTATGCAAAAAATAAGTATATTAAATAATTATACAAAAATGTTGTACTAAATATTTTATTAAGAGATATACAAAATAAATGGTTTTACAAATATTAAAATAATTATTATATGAAATATTTAATGTATTACAATAATTTTATAGATTACTATGACATGTTAGGAAGCTATTAAATATTTTAGTTTAAATATATCCATTGTGTGGATTTAATTTAAATTCAAATAAATGAATAGTGTCAAAATTGACACTATTGTTATTTTATAAAAATAGCATATTTTTAAATTGTTTAAAAATCACAAAAATATTTAAAAATTATAAATTGAAATTTATATAGTCGATAATGTCATAAATTATCTAATTGTGGATAATTCATAGCACATAAGTAATTATTTATAAAAAATTAAAATTTATAATCTTATTACCACAAATAAAATTTAATAGATTAAATAAGGATAAATTAAGTTGATAATGTTTAAAATAAATTACCTACATGTCTAAATTTTATTGGTTGATGAGATTAAAATCCTATCTCATCTAATATTCTAATTGAGTAATTTTTGGTGGTTTTTAAGTAGGGTTGGGATTTATTATAAACTAATATTTGTTATATTTCCAAAGGTGACCCTCCCCTCCCATATAAAAGGGAACCTCCTCCCTCTCTTCCTCACACCACATTGAGCCTTCATGCTCGGCCAGACCCTGACAAATTCTCTTCTCCACTTCCCTAGAAAATCCTAGAGGTCCTGGTCTTCTTCAGTGACCAATTTTAGTGCCCTAAGAGAAAGTTTAAAGGAGGCACTTCGAGAAAGAGGTAATACCTTCTACCGTTTTCTTCAAGTTCCATTCTTCCACTACTACCTCTTATTTAGTTGTTTCATTGTGAAGTAATATCATCATTATCCCTAATATATTGATATGTTATTATAAATATGAAACAACCACATTTCACCTTCTATCCATTCTATGGAAAATGAAATCACCGCGCGTGCGTACGTATGGAATACCGTCTCCACACCATGGTGTAATCTTTTTTTCCACCAACACCTTACATGGATGGGTATAATGGTGTAAAGAATTACTATATATGGTTATTATAACATCATACTGTTTATGATATATTATACCATCCACTCCAATTCTATTCAATAATTATGGGAAAGATATCATCGCTTGTGCGTACGTACGGACTACCGTCTCCACGACGCGATGAGATTCATTCACCATGTTAACCATACATGAATAATCATAAAATATATATAATGAATAATAATGAAATATATGAAATAATAATGACACTGGATTTATGTATATATATATGTATGTCATCTATTTAGTTTCATTCAATTCAATAAGGAAATGAAAACAGCGTTCATGCGTATGTGCGGCCTACCGTCTCCATGAACGGTGTATTTCACTACTTTTATCGATCTATAATATATATATATATGATGAATATATATTATATATAAATCATGTTTTACATTCTGGAATTATGTAAATCAGGATATAAGTAATAATATCAATAATGACAAGTCGAAACACATACGATAAATGAAATGCTTTTACCCAAAACGCTGCTTTAACATGGAATTTACAAAAGAACGGGTAATATAAAGTCATAAGTGAAACATATATGATATCATAATAATGAATATGATTATGTAATAAGTCAATGACATTATTTAAATCATTATACAGGTGGTTCGGATCCATACGAAGCATATCGGACCTAAGGTAAGTGATAATTATTCTAATCTCATTCTTATCTGAGATTGTTTACTCGTAAGTATTTACTGGGGGTTATGTTTATTATCCATGTCCATATTCTCTCAAAATGTTTTCATAAAATGTTTACATTACTTCCATGTATGTTTAAGACATTTTTACCCTTTTCTTAATTTTACCACATCGTATATAAGGAATCTTTCTTTTGTTTACCATACAAGGTACTTTTTGAATTTTCCGACAAAAGTACGAGGAAATTGTTATTTTTTTAACTTATACGGCTTGAAATGATTTTTACGGTTTTATAACGCCTCATTTTCATGAATCATCCTCTACAATATTTTATGATTAATTTCAACAAAATCTTTTTCTTTTAAATTGCATGAAATTTTATGAAAAGAGAATGATTTTTAAGAAGAAAGGATATTTTCCTCAAGAATTCTTTTCAAGTGTTTTATCGAATTCATTTTTCATCTAAGATGACACTATTTCATATGTTTATGTTTCAAGTATCATGTCTCTATGATTTACAAGGTTTCACATTTATTATTATGAAATGATATCCATTTCTTTTATATGGATTATGTGATGATGGGATGATGTTTATGAAACCCATTTTATTTATTGGGTTATGTATGTTTATTTTAAGGATCAAGTAAGAGTGATTTCATTATGAGATGGGTGGGACCTATATCTCCCTCCAATTAATTGGGTAAGGATTTTTATCTCATGAGATAGACATGGCTGGAACATTACGTTAATCCGGTTCAGTATTACATTACTGAAACGAGGAGTGAACTCAATTCAGAAAGGGACTTTGTCCACTACGATGGTCTTGCCAGCAATACCTTGGCTACTATGGAAATCATAACATGTGCTGAATAGTTTCCACAATTACATGTTTTATTCCCATTATACTTAATCATGGTTGATGTTCTATTATGATATATTCCTTACGTACTTCCACAATTTATGTCTTTGCTTAGGATTTTGATGTTTAAATTTCATGTTCATGTTTTTGCTTTCAAATGTTTATGGATTGTTTTATGTTCTCTATGTTTTCCCTTATTGAGCATTTGAGCTCACCCTTTTTATGTTTTATTTTCCCCAAGAAATAAAGAAAGGTTTTAGGTAAGGAAACAAAAATTGGAAGATTTTTATGGGAGTTATTGATGATCTTTCAACATGATTATAAGTTTATATTCCAAGTTTCCAAAGACACTAAACTATTATGATCCTTATGTGTCTGTTTTTGTTATGTATTAAGTATTCCGCGAATGTAATGTAATGTCCATGTACATCAAGCTTCAGGTCTCTACACATTCACTACTCAGTTTGGGCAGTTCATCATGGTGTCACTAAGATGTATCGTAATCTACACCATTAGTATTGGTGGCTATGTGTGAAGAGAGATGTTGCTGGTTTGGTGATGAGGTGTTCCACCTGTCAGTAGCTGATGGTGGAGCATCAGTGACCAGCTGAGCTTTTGTATTAGTTACCCATTCTTGAGTGAAAATGGAATGATGTCATGATGGATTTCATGACATGTTTTCCGAGTTCATTTCAAGGGAATGATGTAGTTTGGGTGTCATTGAAAAAATCACGAAGGTTCCTCACTTATTGCTGATTAAGGAAACCTTTAGTGTTGATGAGTAGGGAAAGTTGTACATCAACGAGATAGTATGTCTACATGGAGTTCCACAATATATTGCTTCATATAGTGATGCCTGTTTTACTTCTCAGGTCTGGAAAAGAATGTAGAAGGCCTTGGGTACAAAGGTTCTTATGAGAACAACTTACCATCCCCAGAAAGATGTCCAGTATTAGAGTGCGATTAAGGGTCTTGAGGACATGATTCGAGAAATCATATTTTATTTTGTAGGTTCTTGGGAGAAGCACATACCTCTTGTGGAGTTTTCCTACAACAATAGTTTTCAAACAACTATTTAGATGGCACCTTATGAGGCTTTATACGGTAGGCCATGCCGATCACCCTTATGTTGGCTGGAGGCTGGAGAGGTAGCTATGCTGGAACCTCGTCTTGTATAGGAGAACACACAGTAGATAGAGTTAATTTGGAAGAGGATGGATACTACACAGTCATGGCAGAAGTGTTATACATATCAGCGAAGATGACCTCTGGAGTTCATGGTCAGGGATCAAGTTTTCTTTCTTTTCACACCGAGGATGGGACAATGAAGGATTATGATATTTGTTAAGATTTCGCCGAGTTACGTCGGGCCCTTTGAGTTTTGGGAGTGTGTTGGGCCGGTTTCCTATCAGTTGTAGTTACCTCAGAGAGATCGGGATATGCACGATGTCTTCCATCTTTTTCTGCTCCGACGTTACTTCTCAGACTCGTGTCATGTTTTTCAACCCTATGAGGTTGAGTTAGAGGTGGATTCCTCATTCGAGGAGCATCGTATTCGGAGAGCTAATCGCAGTATGAAGGTTCTCCATGTCCGGACTGTTCCCCAAGTACGAGTATTATGGAATCATGGGCGGGTACAGGACGAGACTTGGGAGAGGGAGGCCGATGTATGATCATTGTGGATGGAGTTGTTTTAGGATTATTCTTCTACGCTACATTTCTAGGGAAATTCGAGGACAAATTTCATTAAGGGAGAAGTGTATAAGGACCTAGATCTTTTCTTTAGGTATGTTTTACCTTTTCTAGTCTTTTTGAGGAAAATAGGAGTTCATGAAATTTATTAAGTATACATCATGTACTTTACGAGTACACATTGTGTACTTGGTTACCATGGGTAACCAAGTTCTGGTATGGGAAGGTACATGCTATGTAGGTTATTTTTTTCATTAAATTCACCAGGGTCACGTCTGACATACAAAACCTTCTCCTACTAGGTCTAGTTCGTCTGAGAGAATTCGTATGACCATGATCCTTCCTCGAGCCCCAAACTGAGCATTCGTCCTCTAATTTGACCACCATAAATTGTGTTGGGATCAACCCTGTATGCTCTCCCCTCAACTAGAGATTCATCTCCCGATTCCTCCTCTTTCCCATGTTATCTCTGGTTGAACATTTTAGACGTTTTTGTAGATCTATGGTGTTCTTTGTAAATTTATGGCTTGAGGTTCATGTATAATGATCCTACAACATCATGGTATGTGGTTTATCCCTTTCCGTTGAAAGTATTTGGATTTTATGTGCTTAATTTCCCAATACCCTTGAACAGGTTATTGTGTGTTTACTATTTTAGCCCTATTAATTGCCTGCTATGCTTGTATGATTTAGTAGAGTTAAATTGAATGAGAATAGCGTTAATGTATATGCTTTGGATGTGTTTTCTCATTCATGTTTGTTTATGACTGTTTGGTCTTACATAGTATGTTAGGCTGCCCAGTTGGTTTCCATTCCTAGTATTGTTAGGATAAAGTGTTAATTTTCTATCTTCCAGATATGTTGTAATTGGTTATCCATGTAGCTCCTGAGGTTTACTTTGGCCGTTTTTCATTTATTATCTTGTTTGAATTACACGGGGCAGTGAGAACCTGGTGTAGTGGACCATTGGGAGAATGGATGTATGGGCTTCTCCAGAGTGTCTATTATTTTTGATATGATGTCAGACCATTGGGGGAATTGATGTAAGTACTTCCAAAAAGTTTTTTTTGTTCCTCTATTCATTCCACAGGGGGAATGTGACATAAATTCTTCCCTAGAGAGCCTTTTCGTTACCAGTACGAGACTACAAGGGGAATTAACAGTTAGTGCTTCCCCAGAGAGTCTATACTAAAGCCAAACCAGAGGGGTTTAAACTGTGTGTACTTACCAGAGGGTTGTTTTTGTTTTCTAGGTAGGACCAGAGAGGATTAGGCAGTGAGAACATCCCATAGGGTTACCTATTTTAGTTTATCTTCTTACTTGGTATGTGGTGTTTGAATACTTTCAAATTGTAGGAATGTTTACTACTGGGTACTTCCTTGATTACTGCTGCTTTTGCATATTACCTGCCATATATATTCACTGACTGTTATGAATAGATCTCTTGGTTGTTGCCTTCTAGAATTTTGTCTCGCACCCTTTTGGGA
The DNA here is from genome assembly GCA_963277665.1 of Viscum album. Classification (NCBI taxonomy): domain Eukaryota; kingdom Viridiplantae; phylum Streptophyta; class Magnoliopsida; order Santalales; family Viscaceae; genus Viscum; species Viscum album. The sequence goes on from OY728123.1 coordinate 643,168,732, forward strand.
AATGATTTTGGGCCCAAACAGATTATATTTCTGCTGGTATAGATAAAGGCAAGCACCCTTCTACATCAGGTACTTGACTACTTTGGAGCTGGAGATCATGGGACCAGGATGAGGTTTGAGATGTAGAGGAGTTGTTTACTATTTTCTTTCGTTCATTGGATTAGAACTATATTTCAGCATTTTCATGTTTTTGTCAACTTTTCTATACATATGTATCATGATCCATTTTATATGTGATCTATTTTCTTATTACTTTCAATCTTTAGCTGTTTACTATTTATGCCATTATTAATGATTCCGATAATGTATATCTGTCTCTCTTCTACTGCATTACTCTTAAAATGAGGGAATTGTTTCCCAACTATCACACCCAAGTCCATTGATTCTAGTCAGTAGCCTCTATAGTTTGGGGAAATGTTCTTAAGGCCATGTGACCAACCAGGTAAGGGTCACCTCTGGGTGGCTTTTGGAACCAGGAAGTTACAAGTTGATTTATTAATTTATCCATCTAAATGGGGTCTATAATATAAGGAATATTTGATATTGGAATTGATCCAGTTATGATATTGATTAAATACTAAACCTCAGGCTCAATGGGATTTCTAGGTAGTTCCTTTAAAAATATATTTTTATAATCACATATAGTTGTCTTTTCATTTATTTTTTACTTCATTCGTGATAATTTGATCCAGGAGTCCTACACTCTAAGGTATCCAAACTGATATTATAGAATTTTATTCTGAATGGAGATCATAATCATAATTTCATAGATATATGATCATAAGATGGTTGGGGATTAAAAATTATATATTATTCTCCTAAAAATACATATATTCTGTTTGTAGTCATAACACATCCATAACCAAAATCACATCAAGTTTAACTAAAGAAAAATAACTTAATCTTCATGGCTTATCTTTTCATAATATTTTATCAAAGAAGAGTTATATATCATAGTTGAAATCATCATTCCACTATCAGTTTTCAAAAATAGTTCATTAACCTAATTTTGAGGTGGTGAATCAAAATTATTGAAAAACATATTTGATATAAAAGGATAATATTATCCATAATAAAATAATGAATTTGAAAATCATTAGTGATGAATGGGTGTATCATAAACCACTTCATTATCATACACCATATCATATGTAGTGTAAACATACACTAACCATTGATCCCTCTGATTATAAGGTTACTAGAGTATATTCCCTATAATATAGCTAGGTATAGGATAGTAATTTTCATATTTCCCAGACTCTTTCGACATGACAAATTGATGTGTAGGTGGAAAATTCATCCTATCCATTTCTCATATATTATGTTAATCATCTTATTGGTACCACTTGGATAGTTTTTTATAATATGATCAACCATAAAACACTTTAAACACCTTCCCAGTATTTTATTTTGTTACTTGGTTGCTTCCTCCAGTATTTTTTACACATGGGTTGTTGGTCCTTATTTCTACTATATATCCTATCATCATAGCTTCCATGATACCCCCACAAAAATTTTAATGTCATTGTAATAAATATAGTACCTAATATATATATTTAACATTAGTTTACATCAAAAAAATTCCAATAGATTCTAAATAATCTTATGTTAATTCCATTCAAAGACTTGGTTTTCTTCCACCCAAATAAATTATTGTTATTTCTTTAAGATTGGTATATTTAATGAGAGGAACACTTAGTTTCCCTCATGAATTTTTATTAATAATTTCCAACCGATTTAACATATTACTTTATTTTAGATCACGTAATTCTAACTCAATGATTTGGTAAAGAGTTATAGGTATGTTCTTGATTAATAAAAACTTGATGATTTTTTCACATTATCTATATTCTAATTCCTCATTTTCCATTCTATTCTTATTGAGACTCCACAATTGTTATTCCTCTCATAATTACTAATAAATATAAAAAGTATACTTATAATTATCAGAGAAGAGGAGGTTGTCCAATATATTTCCCATTTAACTGATCCATTGATAATCAATCAGCGAATTACAACAGTAACTATATCAGGGTGGATTCTCACTCATAAAGGATTCAACATCTAGTTTGTACCCTTATTATTAATTTAGGAGAAAAATTAGATCCCAATTAATATTCATAACTTGTGATAGTTGTGTGTGAATTGAAAATAGATTTTAGAAACATAATTCCATACCATTTGAAATCTCATTCAGACCATATCTAGGTTGTACCTTGTACTCATTATTAAAAGAGTTAGTCCTTTCTATAGCAAATAATTTAAATAAAAGAGTGTGTGGAGACATAATTAAGTAAATGAAGTGATGGAAAAAAATTAGTTTAGAATAAATAACTCTTAAATGATGTAAAAATACTAAATTAAAAACTTATAAGAATAAATCTATTATATCCTTGGTGATTTTCTTTTTAAATTATCTGAACTATACATATTCAAATTTGTCATCATGGTTCAATAAGAGAATTTAAATTAACCAAAACTTAAAACTTGGAAATGTGTAGATAGGTGTGAAATACTTGGATCAATCTTCATGAATCAATCTGATGATTGAGTAAATGATCCGGAAACCATTTTGTGGAGATTACCCAAAGGTTCATCTCTTCCATAGCTACATCTACTTACTAGTATCCTTGTAGGGATGTAATTCTAGAAGATTTACATAATCTATATTTTAAAAAACAATGGGATGTTATCCAATACTTGGACTCATTCTTAGAGTTCTAAGTGTTTTCCTCTAAACCAATCACTAAAATAACTAAACCTTCACTTTGTTACCAATTATGGTGACCCATGATAATAATACATAATTAATAAATTTATTCCAGGGTTTAATTAATACATACAAAAAATTGTTGCATTAACCAAGGAATACAAGGTTTATCCTCTTAGATACTAACAATATAACATTGTATTTTACAACACTATTTTGGATTTATCCATAACAATTATCATCTAAAATCTCAATTAGACATTTCATATGGAATAATAATCTTCATAACCTTGGTAATTCAATATTTAGAAGATGTTTGCTTTAATTATCAAGTAAGAAAATATATTAACTAGTCATAATAATTAAATATATAATTTGATGGAAAACATGATTAAGGGATTAATATAAAATAATAATATCAAGAGATCATAGGGGAAAAACATGATTGGTTATTAAGAATCATGTAATAGGGACATAATTCCACTGAAATTCAATAAGAATCATTGAATAAAAACATTAAAGGAACATGAAATCAATACATATGAAATTATAAAATATTTAAAACCAAGAATAATAGAATCATTTAACATAGATTTGATAATGTCACATTTTAGGGATTTTTTGATTGAAACATGTGTATTTAAATGCATTGGGAACAAATACAGGTATCGCTAACCATTAATTTTGTGAACTAATTCGTGTATATCCTCCCTTTTGTTTTTTAATAAAATAAAAGTAGGCCCACATTTCATCATTTCATGAGATATAAAACCATAAAACAAATGAAAAAGAGGGTAATAATAGACCCATAACATCATCATCCATACATATTCGTTCCAATTAAAATCAAATCACTCACCTGATCATGAATAATCAACACGAAGAAAATTGGGTATTATTTGTTTTCCAAATGGTGTAAAATAAAAGAAACATGAAAATTTAATAACAAAAACATAATCAACAAAAATTAGAATTTATCATACAATTTATAAACCATAACTTCATGGGATAATAATCGTTTTAAAATTAATCTAAAATAAATGAAAATATTTTTCTTAAAAATGGTTCTTAATAAAACATAAAAAGGATGAAATGTTTTTAGTCACATTACTATTTTTTAAATGTACTGTAAAAATAATCAAACATTTCATTGAAAAACATTATAATAAAAGTTCCATGAAATTTAATAAATAATATTTCAAAATTAACTGAAAAAGTTTAGAATTTATATTCATTGAAATGAGATTCAATTGAAATATTTTAAAATGCATTTAATGAAACCTTACATTATATAAAGGACATAAAAAATGTGATCTTAAGATAAATGTAAATATAAGAATAATTTTAGATAAAAATAATTTTTGTATCCAACATGTAAATGATAACATTTTTCTGAAGTAAAAGTATTTATATGGATGGAATAATCCCTTAAAATTGATGAGAATTATTCCCAACAAAATTTAATTTCCCAAAAATAATTCATTAATAAAAAAATAATTTTTTCTATGAAAAATGATTACCCATTAAAATAAATTAGAAATACTAAATAACAGTATTATAGGTTATATATCATCATAATTGAATAGGATCCATAGAATGAGAAGTGATTGTGATCCAAGGAAAGGATTTGAGTCAAACACCTTACCATTACTCCCACATAATTGAACACACTCTAACCTACCATATTAAAAAAGAAATAAATTTTCACATATTTCAGAATGTAATAAATTTTTATAACCTTTTATAATATTATTTCTAAAATATTCAACATAATATTATTATTTATATATTTTCCATTTTCAAAAGTAGGGTTTAAGAAAACATTATCCTTTTCAACTAGTTTTGTAATGGTGGTGTTGTTCTAAATTATTCTACCAAAGTTCATCATTCCAATATCATAATAGGTATATAAACAATTTTTTAAAAAAAATATAAATTTATTATTTATTTTATTTTTTGATTTGGTAACACTTTTTGATAATGAAATAAATGACCATCTAAATTAGGTTATTTTAACAATGAAAACTGATATATTAATAACATAATTCTATATTAACATAATTAATACAGATTAATTTTATATTTTTATTACATTTATATTACATCCGAATATCAGAATATGATATCTTTTTAAAATATGCAATATAAACATTATGAAAATCATCCTAGTAGGTGCTAAAAATTAACTAAACAATAGTGATTTATAATTATTGAGTGAGTAATAGAATATTTTTATATAGTGTTAATATAACATCTCTTGAATCTTTATAATGTCATAAGTATCAAATATCATCATTAAACAAGTATTAGAACCACACAATATGGGTGGTTATGAAAATTTAAAAAAATTATGGGGAAGGTAGTCTTCATGTACACACAATTAATTATCCCATTTCCCAATGAATCAGTGGAATGATGTTATATGATTAAGAATATTATTTATGACATAAACAAACTATTTATTCATCAAATCTATCCTTGGAATCATCCTTTATAGAAGGTGATAGAAAAAATTGAATCCCATCTTGTATGTAGTAGTATGCATATTCACACGCTCAATGTTATTTTGGTTTTCATAGTGGATGAAACAAATTGGATATTTTTCATATAATTAATATAATTAATGGATAGTATAAAAATGATATTTATTTAATTCTATCAACAAGGTTATAAATTATTTTATGAATAAAATTAATATATGAAAAAATTAGTATAAGGAAATTCAAACATTGGTGCTTGATTTTTCTATTGGAAAAATACATAGAAGTGAAAACCATAAGAAAACATAAGGTGACCAGAACATTGTGTAGGTGGGAGAGGGTTCTTATAGAAGAAATCATGTAGAGCTTCACTGATTAATTCAATGTTGATGTGTAACATGAATGGGTGAGAATGGTTTCATTTTACAAAGTAAGAAAATGGTTCTTTTGGAAACACACATCATTTTTCAATAATGTTTTGGGACTATTCAAGGGTCAACGGATCAAAATTGGTAAAATATGGGTTGTGGGAAAATATAAGGTTGAATATCCTCCCATTAATTCATTTTGAGAAAAGGTAAGAGTGATTTAATTATTTTTTTTACATTTAACCTATTACCCAATGTAACTTTTACCTTGAAAATTAGTTTTTAACCTAAGTAATTATAATTAATGAAAAAAATTAATATCTTTTTATTTTACATAATTTTAAAAATATTATTAAAATTTGAAATTAATTTCAACTCAGAAAATTTATAAATTTTCTGATAGATAATTTTATTATAAACATACATTATCGGGTAAAATTGTATTTGTATAAAAAACTTTAAGCCTTGAATTTATATATAATATAAAATTATCTTGGACAATAATTTAAATGAAATAAATTTATTTATTTTATATAAGAATATTTGGGAGGATTTTAAGGTTATCAAAAATAGTTTTTTTAAATATATTCTATTAATTGGAGGAAAACCCCAAAATAAATTTTTAATGATAATTATATTGAAATATAGTTTTAAAGATAATCAAAATTTCTTTATAATTTCATAGAATATTATAAATTTAAAAATATTATCAATTAAATAAATATTTTATTAATTAAATTTTTTTTCTAATCTTCTAAGATAAGCTTACATAATTATATAAACATAAAAATTTTAATTTACACAAAAACTGTATTTTCCACATTAAAAAATCTTCTTAAAAAAGTAATAAATAAATAATAAGTAAATTTTTAAATTTTTAATTTAAAAATGACTTTAAAAATAAACTGAATTATCAATCTTATAAATATATATTTTAACATAAAATAAATAATACAACAGAAATGGATTTTATTTAAAATAACCTTTTTAAAAATAACTCATACTCATTATTTACCATATAAATATTTAATGATTTTTAATATTTGTCATTATAATAAATGTTTTAATAAATTCCACTATAGATTTTGTGGTTATTTTTCATTAGGAGTAGCACGTAATAGAATTTATTGGACAAGACACCAGTTTTAAAAAGTCTAGAATTTCAAGTCATTACACTTATCCCATTTAATTAAATCATAAATATAAAACATTTGTTTCATAAAGTATTCCTATCCCACTTCCTCAAGTACAATTTCACCATTACTTAACTTATGGCCTTCATTTAACTGGATGTTTCTAAGAAAAATCTAATGATCACAACATAAAATTTACTAATTTATAATAATTTCTTCTAAATTTTCCCTTCTGAACCACTTATATCCATACCAATAAACTGAAATCAACATCACTATTATACTAATATCTTATCATATGAGTTGAAAAATAATTACTTTTTCCTCCCAATCAATTATAAATAAAACAAAATTATTGTTAGTGTGTGTGCACAGACTAAAACCTCCAAAAAACAATGTCTTTAATTTTTAATACAAATCTCATGGTTAAGTTTAATGACCAATTAAAAAAATAAAAATTATATATATTATATAAACATTATTATGAAATTTAAAAACAACATATAACTTACTAATTTCTAATCCTTTGAGAAATGGAAATGTTAACCATACATTGTGTGGAATACCTCTTCCAAGAAGTAACATATCTCATTTTTTCTATAGTTTCATTATTATTTATTATAAAAACCTGAATACAAACTCAAAACCATAAAATTATCAAAATAAAACCATTATTATCCTTTAATGATGATATTATATAGAAAATAAACCTCTTTCATAATCATAATCATCTATTAATTAGAGTGTGTTCATGTTTGGGTCGATCAAATCACATATATGAATAATGCTATAAAACGCTATCATGGATGGTTATGGGAACATATTTACCAATAATATTTTAAATTAATAATAAAATAATGATTTTTTAATGGTACTAATATTTTTATAATAATTATTTTTTGAATTAATAAAAAATAACATTTGACCGCTAAAATCACTGAAAAAAGATAATACTCGTTCCATATTGATGTAACAAAACTAAAAAACTATTGTAATATAATTTGAAATTTTAAAAAATATAAAATTCTTATATTATAGTAACTTTTACAACATTATAATGACTTACATTTGCTGTTTAATAATTAACAACATCTTTGTTACGAAACTAGTTTAAATGTACCCTGATTACACACACCTGAAATTGAAAATAGATAATAACTAATATAATAATAGATTATAATTATAAATGTGGATAAAAAATTTATTGGGAATGAAGTTATGAAATATTAGATTAAGAATTTTATTTTTTATACATGTGGTTAGAGGATATTTGACTAATCCAGATTAAATCTAAGGGTTTTCTATTTATAATCACTCTCTTAAAGGCTTGTAATACATTAAAAAATTAATTACCTTTATGTGGTGTATAAAATACATATTTATGAAGCTATATCATAAAATTAATTTTCCATATCTTTTAAGAGTAATTTAAATACCTTTATTTCAAGAAGTTTTTTTCAAATTTCTATCCAGGCCATAAATATAGTTTTCCCGAACAATTCTCATCCTTTGGGTATGATTATATATTCTCCACTAATTTGAGTTTTTGTGGTGTATAAATATCCATTGAAAACCATTATCATATTACTTATTAATTTCAATGGATTTAAAATTTTATGTTTTTATTTTTCACTCATTTTCTCTTCATTCATATGATGCCAAAAACATTTTAAAAACAATATTTTCCATTGTAGAAAAAAACATCAAATGTTTTGATAATTATAATGTTTTTTAGTTTCATAGAAAATTATTATTAGAGTTTATTTAATAAATTGGATTTTTTTATGTCATATATGAAAATATGGGTAATCTCCACACAAACTTTCTATTGATAATGGACTCAATAATTATTCTAATGCACAATGAGTGGGAATTAGACTAAATACAGGGGTAAAAAGTCATGATGAATATTATTTGGAATATTTTTATACTCCTTATAAACCATGATAATAGATTTTTCATACCATTTCCTTGGAATTATACCAATGAGAACAAGTAAAAAATAACCTTCTTCCACTGATAACCCACCACATTGAATGTAACATCTATACTATATTTCATTTATATAGGGAGTTTAGATCACTTTGATGATACCAAAGAACATATAAGCTGATTAAGGGATGGTATAATAAACATTAACATTATTACACTAAATGAGGAAGTAATATTTATCTATATTTTTCATTTTATGTATGTAATTTATTTTATTCATCCAGAAGTTCCTTGGGGATTAATTTGTATTGTATTGTTCACTCATTTCGTGAATGCATTGGACTTAATTAGTTCATTTGTGAGTGCCCAAATCACATATCCCTATGATGAATTATTTAAACTAATGAGACAAAACATCTTGTGTTTGTGCCAATATGAAACCCCGTAAAAGAATGGTTTCATTGAATGAGGCCTTGACAATTTGTTTTCATGTAGAACAATATACATTCCATCAATATAAAATCAATAATTATTATTGTCCATGTTTTCATTTTTTTCTAATGGACATAAAATTCCATTGGTTTTAGATAATTATGGATTCCTAATTATTATTTATTTTAGCCATATAACATTCTTTATGTTTATTTTTTGACAGCTCCTAGCCTATGTACTCCTTATTGATCATATAAGCCCAATATTAATTTTTTCACTCCCCATGAAACCTATAAGGGAACATTTTCTAAATTTTCAAAGATATGATTGAAGGTTAAATAATTTTCTCAAAAAATGTTCATTTTTATCTTATTTTTTCAAATTGAATATTTTTATGTAAGTAGAGGTTTAATAATACTAATACGTTGGATCTTATAGAAAAATATTTAATTTTATTGCAATAATGTATTATAGCTACAATCTCAGGGTTTCTATAGTTTGAGACATTAAAGACGGCATCATAGAATGTTTAGTAGAAACCTTGGGGACAAGATTTGGGGAACATAGTTAGATAACATATGTACAATGAAAAAACCTAATGATTTCTAGGGAACAAATTATGATACATAATTGGAATTATATTTTAAAATTAAATATCATAAGTTAGTTTTGGATATTCCATTATTGAGATATGGTATCTAATTAGAGAGATACAATTCCTGTAACACACAAAGTACGTGTATGAATACTCCCACTATAAAAGTCAATACAACTATAACTAGGGTTAATTAGATCATAACCATGTTATGGAAAACAACATCGGTTGTAAAAAATAATGATACCCAAATATAGGTTCTTGCAGAACCATAACAGGTCATAAAATATTTTTTCCCACTTCTTGTGACAAGAAATTCCACCATTCAGTGGATATATTAATTCATTGGTCATAGAAAAATGGAACAAGTCACTAGAGAATATGTTTCTTTGTTTTGGAAGTAGTAAAAAGGACAATTTCATCATGGTGGTCTATCAACTAAAGGGAGATAATGAATAATGATTATTTCTAATTTAAAACTCTAAATATGAATGGGAGATAAATGAAATGGATTTAGGAAAATTTAAGGATGTTTTATTTAAATAATACATTCCTTAACTACGAAGAGAATAATTGGAAATATTTTTCCTCAATATTAGACAAAAGGTGGATTAAAATGTTTGTTGAGTATGAAACTAACATTAAAAGGTTGTTTAGAAAACTATGGAGTTTTATGGAGATAGGATTGTAATATTGATCATCTTTTTTACAGGTTAAATATGATCCTTCAATGGTATTTTGTATCTTATACCATTTTATCATATGATAATATAGTCACATTCCACATAAAGGTAAAAAATAAGATTTCCAATATGTATATACTCAATGTAAATCAAGTGAAGAAGTGTACAGCTAAGCATCATGGGAATAAAAATGTAGAAAATTGGAATAATGGAAGGATGGGATTTATGGAATGTGATAAAATTGAGAAGAAACACCATGGATCTCATAAAAATGAAATAAGAGTATATAAAAAATAATTCCAAATATTTAAAGGTAATTAACCTCAAAAAATCCAATGGATGGAGTCTAATATTATGTAATTAATACACCTAATGTCAAAAATTTTAATGATGTAGAGGTAGGATATTTGTCTATAGACTCAATATTAGATAATTTTTACTTTTTTATAGATCTTAGAACACTTTTATATCTTCAATTTTTTGAAATACATTTAATAATTTACAAGTACCCTAGTAAGGTGGTGATCAATTAAAACAATGAGTAAAAATATTATTAAAACAAGGATATACAAGTAAGTTCTAATTAAGATGTATAAAAATTCCCTAGTTTTAAAATTTATTATTTTCCATATTGATTAATTTTATGTGACCCTTGTTATGAAATGGATTTCAATGTATAACAATACATTTTTTCAAAGAGAAGGATCGTAAAACAATATGAATGTGATGTTCAATCTATTTTATTTTGAGGTGATACTTCATCATCTAAATCATGTTTGGATCCACCCCTAGTATCTATTATTTATAAAACTTGGGCGGGAGTGGAAGATCTAGAGTGTTATATGGGTAAGGAAAATATCTTATGAATAGAGTATATACTCCTGGAAAAATAATTTATCTATTTCAAGAATAATTACTTGGTTATCCACTAGTGCATGATTTTGGGTTCCCCATTTAATGCATCTGGGATGGAAGAACTATATCTAAAACTACTTACACAATATAACCGAAGGTGTTTATCGGTATTAATAAATAGATATATAATTTTGGAGAAAAGGTACTTGTATAGGATAATGTTTCACCATGGGGAATCCATTATTTTAGTCATGGAAGACAGGAATTCATTTTTGAAATTTTTCATTCATTATTGGGAGATCAATTCCATTAATATAAAGAATATATATCATTTTTAACACTTATATGACTTGTTTGATAAACATTAATGAACATAATACATTAGAAATACTTAAATTAACTATGTTTATCATCACATAAGGGTGTAGATGTATGTTCTATAGCAGATAGAATTTCACTTAAGGGATGGATACTATCAGTTTGGTGTAATCCTATTAGGATTTCCAAAGACACCTTATATATTTATGGATCTATTTAATGTACTAATAAAGGATTATATTGACAACTATTTTATGTCATTTATTAATGATATCTACATATTCCCTAATATACATTCAAGTAAATATATTATTTTACAAATAATTTAGGATCCTTTTAGAGAAAATGTATTATATAGTAAATATAGTATTTTTGAATTTTTTCACAATGTGGCTTCTTTTCTAGACCACATTTTCTCCAAGTACATAAACTCTTTTAAACCAACAATTAAAAAGGTAGTCAAATAATGTCTTACGCCAATGAAAATAAATGATATTAAAAGATACCTGGCTTGAGCAGATTATTAATGACATTTTTTAAGGATTTATCGTGGTTGGTCAACCCTTTATCCTTGTTAGCACACATAGGGGTTAAATGCATATGGTTAAAGGAATGTGAGGAATGTTTTTAAGATATAAATAGGGGATAATTAATAAGATAGTATTAACATTACCATCATATAAGGATGAATTTGAAATATATAGTAATTCATCGATTAATAAACACGGTCGTGTACATTTAAAAAATGTTAGTGTGATTTATTATGCATCAAGGAAATTGAAAATCCATTAAAAAAAACTCCTGAAAAAGATCTGAAATCTATTTTCTTTACATAAAAAAATATGGAGATATTACCTCTATGATAAAAGATGTGATATATATATATATATATATATATCTGTGTGTGTGTGTGTGTATGTGTATGTGTGCATGGAAAAAGAATTTGATATATGTATCCTCTTAGATTGGGACCAACATGAGGATAATATAATGGTTAGAACAACTAATGTTCTATGATTTATTGAATCACGGATTCCCTTGGAAGGAAAACACAGTGGGTGATGAATTGAGTTGGAGGCACCGTTGAATTCTGACCATGACGAAAATTAAAAAGGGGTCTCATATAAAATGATCTATAAATGATAGATATATTGATTTTTGGGTAAAGGGATCTATGATTAATTTTCTATGAAATTGATAAACCATCCATACTAGAAAAGATAGAGAATTACCTATAGGATGATAATGACTTATAATGAAAGATTAATGTATTAATGTACAGGAAATTGGCATACATCAAATATAGAGATGGAGTGAGGATGTTTGGAAAGAGGTTATATGTTTTATCCACTATATAGTTGAAAATTAAACTACCATATGAACCGCATAGACCAAAGTTTTCTTCACACCATTGAAATATAAATATGTAGAGAGATTTAAAAGAAATTTTATGGTAAGATAATATGAAACAGGAAATTATGGATTTTATATCTAGATTTATAATATGTCAACAGATAAATATTAAAATAAAATATTTTAAGGGATCTATAAAACGACTTCCTATACCTATATCGATTTCAAATGATATTATAATGAAATTTTATATTGGACTTACAAAGACTCCAAGGAAGAATGATGATGTATGGGATATTATTGAATGACTTACCAACAACTTAGTTCCTAGAGATATAGTAATATGTACTGAATGATAAACATTCCCTTCTCAATATAAATTAAATAATAATTCTTTATTGGGAAGCCATATTAATTGTATTTTATTATTAAATTAAATTCAAATTGAAATCATGAAAGATTATTCAAAGTGATATCGACCTAGAGATTCATCGAATCACTGACTATAAACCCAAAAAATGATGGGAAGTAGGAATAGACTATACATACATTGAAAGACTTTGTGAGATCATGTTCTCTTTGGATTCCAAAGTATAACATATTGTTATTGATCATTGGTGGAATTTTCATTCAAAAATATATTACATTATATAATAAATATTTCTCCATATGAAGAATTTTATGGGAAGATGAACCATACTCCAACTTTTTGTGATGAATTTGGTGAATGAACGAAATTTGGTCACAACCATATAGAGAAAATGATTATTAAAGTACTGAATATTCAGAAACATATTAAAGAATCATATAGTAGAAAAAATATAACTCCTTTTAATTTAAAGATTGATTTGGAATTTCAAATGGGGGGTCATGTATTCTTCCTGGTTCCCCTTGAAAGGAAGTACTAATATTTTGAAAAAAGGAATACTAATGAGTTGGTTCATTGTGACATTTTAAATACTTTAAATAATTGGATTTTCAGCATATTGATTAGCTACACCACCCAAATATTACAAAGTTCACAATGTATTACATGTTTTATTAGTTCAGAAATAAATTCCATATCTGATTCGTGTACTCACATATGAGAGGATATATTTAGAACCTGACACGTCTTATAATAAAGAGGATATCAAAATTCTTGTCACTAGAGAGAAAGGTTTGTAGATTAAGGCATCACAGAAAATAAAAGATCATTAGAGAAATCTCAAACTAGAGGAGGTAACATAATACCCTAAATAAGTTTTGATAATGGAATAGCCACTTTTTATTAGCCATCAGGTAGAAAATTATTAGAAAAACATATTTACAGGGGGGTTTAATACTTAAACCCCTACTATACTAGGTAAGCATTCCATCCTAAAACAACTCCACAATGAATACTCTAAAGTGAATTTATTCATGAATTTATTTAAAATTTATGTTTTAGGATTTTAACTTGAAAAAAAACATCATATTTTTTATTACATGTATCATAGTTATCCTACATCAAATGTTTATTAACATTTTGAATCAATTGAATTTTTTGTGGGTAGTAAAAAAATTGATTCTTTTAGAACTATCACCTTTATGAAACTAACATAATACAATAATGAGTTAATTTTTTAACCCTCTATTTTATCGAATATTTACATTGATTAGGTAAAATAAATCATTTATAAAATAACATTTTGTATTTATAAGACTCTTGTATAGCATTTTTTAAACATATGTAAAATATCACTCTAAAAACAATTTTAATGTGCGTATATTAAAAATTAATTGATTTACTTGATATGATGAAATTTTAAAATAATAGATTTTATATTTAATATAAAAATTCCAATATTAGATAACTTTGGTGATTTCTATAGGCTTAAAAATAAGGTTACGAGTATTAAATTTAATTACTGCGATAATGGTAAAACTTTTTTTCTAAATAACGTGTCTATTAATATTCTGATGTTTTTATTTAATAAAATACATTAAGCACATAAAAAAATTATTTTAATTTAATTATTAATCCGATATATAAATTTAACAAAAATTATCCATTTAATAATTAATACTAAATATTTTCCAATACACATAACATTGGACACGTCATTCTTCTGCAAAAATATGATTTTTGATGTTATATATTATAATTTAAAATTTAAGTTTATCATATATATAAATTTAATTAATCAAAAAATAAATTAAATTTATGTTAATATCACACAAAATTTGTATGATTTGTTACAACATATTTATAACTAAATATTAATTACTAACTGAAAAACATATTACCTATGTAAAAATTAAAATGAAAAAAGTATAAATCACTAATTTAAAATAAATAAAATATTGTTTATTTTTTTTGAAAATTATTTTTCAAGGATTTTTAAATAAAATGAAATCTCACACTACATTATTTCAATCATTTTGATTAATTTTCAATTTAATAGTTTATTTATACTATTGAGAACTGAAGGGACTTCATAAATGTTCCCTTTTCTTCTCTAATAAATGGAACACAATTATTGTAATTAATGATACAGTTATAAAATTTATTTTACAATTTAAAATTATTAATTTTTTTCCTCATAAAATTATATTTCACATAATTAGTCCAATTGTAACCATTATTTATCTTTAGGGGTCCATTTCTAAAGAAATTTCTAAAAGAATACTAAAGCTCAGGATGTAAGTGTTCACACCATCTGAATATTTTATTCTAAATATTAATATTAATACCTTCTGATATCCATACCAATATAATAATATAATTATAAATATTTTACCAATATTCCATAATATTATTGGACCAACCATTTTTTATTCTTATCTGTCCTTTATGAAAAACAAATCATCATCATTGCATGTGTATAGACTACGACATCCCCAAATCAGCGTCTAATATTTTCTGTACCACCTATTATGGTTGTTTTTAATGATTTTATTAATGAATAAGTATACTATATTTAATATAAATAGGATTAATAAATTTCAAAAAATATTTCTTGTTAATTCCATCTCATTTTAAAGAAATAAAAATGTTAAACCCATATTAAATATGTCTTTACACATGAAATTATTAAAAATATACCATTATTATCCTTTAATAAGGATTTTATGTACAAAATAAAATACTTTCCTAACCATTGAAATCCATTAATTATGGTATATTAATTTCTGTTTCGGTTTATCAACATACATAAAAAATACTCTAAAAATATAACGTGCATGACTATGGGAACTTAAATACTAATATAATTATAAGTTAATAAAAAATAATTATTATTTTTTAATGGTATGTTAAAGGTTATATTATGTATTTAACATATTAATAATATGATATCATCGATCGTTGAAATTTCCGAAATAAACCAAAATCAATTCCACTTTCACAAAACAAAACTTCAAAAAAGTTGAATGATGAAAAATATTTATATATAAATAAATATTCTAAATTCTTGTAAATTATTTTATATAGAAATTATAATTTTTTCGATGATAATAAATAACCTCACTATTATTCCAAAACATGTTCAAAACAATCAAGATTACTCACACCCGATATAGAAAATAGATAATAACTAACTAAAAAACATGTTGATAATAATTATAAACATTGATTAAAAAATATTATAATAAGGAATGTTTTTCTAAAAAATTTGATTAATATATCCATCATTTCTAATATTGGTTATATCCGATAAGTTGAAATTATATATACATTTTTCATTTATTTCATTAATAATTGGTCATGTATTATTTTGATAATTCACCATGTTTATATTGATTTTTTAGGAAATTGGCGTATAATACTCTAAATGAAAAGAAATTTTAAAAGGAAAAAATAGATTTTACATGTCATGAATCTCATACTATATGTGTATGCATTATTAAAAACATGTCTAAAGAGCGTATAACATATCATGAATAATTTAGGAGTCATGAAAGGAATACAGGATGTGAATATTCAATAAAAATCATCTAATATTTAAATTCCACATTCGGAGAAATGTTCATTTCGTAAAGATGAAACAATTTGTGAGACTCGAATAAACATCATAAACCAAGAAGTATCTCCAAATACCAATGATTTGGACTTTGAAAATCACTACATACAAGATATGGGGTGAAATATTTGGATCAAGAATACCAAACATGAGAAGGTTAAAAACCATGTAATTCACCATATATTTATGTACATAACACAAATGTCTATTAAAGTAGTTCTTGGTGGACCAATTAATTTTATTCGTTCACTCATTTCCTTCACTATTTTTCTTAAAACTGAAATTCAATAAATTCAATTTTTTGTTTTAATAAAATAAAAGTGTCATTTATTTTGCTTCAATCATTCTTCCTAGTTTTTATCCTTTATTCCATTTTAATGACTGTTTTCCATTATCATCGCCATACGAAATTAATCATGTTCCAAATTATTTCATTTTTCCCTTTTAAATTAATTGTATGATTGATTGATTCATTTGATCTTAAAATATACAAGTTTATTTATAGTTCCTAAATTTTGAATTTCTATATATCCACTATTTCATTAAACTACCAAACATGTCTATGATTATTACGTTGTCTTGATTTGAACCATCATGAGAGTATAAAAATAATAGATGAAGGATCTAGTGTAATCAGTTTTTCTAAATTTAATGAATCTATGAAATGAAATTTGGTAACCCTAAGGCTATTAATTAGGCCAATAAAGTAACTATTTATTCATTTCATTTGTGCAACACACACCATGGGAATTTTATATGAACTAAACTAACCTAAATGGAGTAGTGATAGCAATAACCATTAGCCTATGACACATTCATACATAAAATCTAATATTATATCATCTTAGGTTTTATCTATATTTGGTCTAAGTAATAGTTTCATCTAGGATAAATCTAATTGTTTTGACCATAATAAATTAGTGATCTATGCACATCCTCATATAAAAAGCTATAGGACTCTCCCATGTTTGGGCTGTGGTTATCTTTTTTATTGAACCCTAAAATTGATCATGATCCCTAAATTCATCCAAAATATAGAACCAATATCAAGATATTTAATAAAATAACAAACCCAAATCAATTCTTGAGTAATTCTAAAAAAATGTTTTGAAGTCGTTGGATACCATTAATCGTGTTCTCCTGGTGGTTTATTTCTATTTTGATCACTAACAATGCGAATTAAATGATGAATGTGGGATTGTAAAATTTTAGATCCATTTATAGGGAACATTAGTTGTTTCTCACATACATGAATCTTCATCAAAAATCATGGATTACCTCACCCATTCCTCTTTTCATGTTTAAATTTTCATTCGTTTTTATGGACACCATTGTTTCCTTCTTTATTTTAGTCTTAGTGCTTATGCCTGGGCTCCGCGACTCATTCAAAGATCCATTATGATTAAGAAAATATAAGTTTCATTCAAGAGATCGAAATATATCTCTCTGTATGCCTCCTTCTAAGTATGGATTATATTAGTAATCTTACTAGACCCAACCCTCCAAACATGCAATATGTTCCACATTCACAACATAGAGATAAACCCTTGAAACTAGAGAACCATATCATATATTATGACATTAATTATATAAGTGGATCTTCACCCACCATTGTATTCCCTCCTTTCCAGGTTCATACATTAAAATCACACACGGACTCATCATCATGATCTATCATATGGTCCAGTTCAATAAACTACTGAGTGAAGCTCCTTAGGACCATATCTCTAATATCCCAGAATATTAGAACACCATAAGTAACCATTATATTTCCTTTGAAACAATAATATTTAAATTATCCCATTCCCTATATTTACGCATGATTTTATAGTATGTCACTTCTTAAATAAATTCAATTTTATTGATAGCTTATGTTACATAGAACCCCAAGATTAAGAAATGAGTAAATATTATTATTCAATAATGATATTTTTCACCTAGGAATTGGAATTACATGAAATAATAATATCAAATAAATTATAAATTTATAGTTTACACATGGAATCATTGGATTATAGTTAATTATAAATAAAAATAAAAACTAATTGACATGCATGTTGTCTTTTACGAAAAATATTTTTTATACCCACAATGGAATTTTATATTATTAGATTAACTAAAACATTATTGTTAAAAAAAATTATATTTTATATGTTGAATTAAACAATTTATATTTACAGAATATGTCATATAAGCATAAGATAATAATAAATAAAATTTTTATCATAAAAGATATATATTTATAATTGTAGATTTTCTGCCTTTTGATGGAGAACCTAGTTGAAATATAAATTTATAAAATTTTATAATTTTTAAGTTAAAAAATAAAATTAATTTTTAAATATAAATTTCAAAATTATATTTGGATGAATTGCTGGTATATTCCAAATAAGTATCATTTTTGGATGAAGAGTGAAAAATATTGAATCTTAATTGAAAAATAATTTTTATTAAAATTTATTGTTATAGTGAAATTATATTTTAAATTAGTTTAAAAGTAAAATTAGTTCAATTATACTTCAATAAATCAAATTTTGGTCACTATAATGAATCTTACATTGATATTGAATATATAAACATTTCAAAAATTTTAACTTTTCACTTTAAACCCCTTTTTTCATTAAGACGATGAGATTAATTTTCAATCTAAATTTTTTCAATTATTAGAGTTCAATTAGGTAAAATGGATTCCATATTTTGAATCATAAGGTTCCAATTAGTCTTTATCTTCAATTTAATTTTTTGGTGTAAAAAAATTTACCATGGTTAATAAAATTATTTACAATGGTATAGTTAAAAAATATAAAACTTGTTAAAGTTAAAATTGTAAAGGATTGACATACGTAAAAACAAAGAAAAACAAATATTTTTGTTTTATGTATTTATTGAATATAATAATCCAATAAATTATTTATTTCTATCCATAGTCATGGAAATTAATTTTAGTAGAAATTTTTTGGCATTAAATATAAAATAATCATTATTTTAATCAATTAAACCCACTTATCCCCAATTATAAATTCTACTGATGCTCACCAAATTTAGAATCAACGGACATGAATATAATAATTATGCCCAAATTACCCCCCTCCCCCCTCTCTTTAACTATTTCATGGTTCTCTTGGTATCACCTGAAGAAAAAATCCAAGGTCCTCAAGGGTCTCTCAAGGAGGTGATATTCTAGAGGCAATTTTCTCCAAGCACCGCCCTTAATGTACTTTCTATTTATGTTTTATAACTAAATAATTCATTGATAATGAAATAATAATTCTATAATTATTAACATAATATAATATAATGTTTCTTATGAAATATCTTATATCCATCACTTTTTTTCCTCTCCTTATTCAAATAAACTAATCTATTATCCAAGTTATATATGTTAATCACCTCCGTGAATAATGTTTTTTCTAGTTTTAAATTATACCCTACATGGATGGTCATGGAACTATTTTTATAGTCAAATAATATTATATATATATATATAATAACCTATTTCAAGTTATGGAACTAATATATTCTCATTGTTTTAAATTAAATGAAACTAGTTCATAATGTTCTGAAAACCCGAAAAATAAACAAAACATTAGTCATTAAAATTTCATCAAATGAATCATCCTCTTTTCAGAAACAAATATGATATATGAGACCATTAATAATAATATATGTTCATTAATACCCTTTAAATAAACTTATGTATTTCTATTACCATTTTATAATAACATCAACAATTATACATAAATGAAACGATCATGAAACCATGTAAGGAACACACGTGAGACCTGGAAAATAATTATAAATTATTAATGAATGGATCACAATATTTTATAAAATCATCACATAAGGTATTATAAATATTAATATATTACTATAATGAGTTAATCACAATATTTAAATCATTATAGATGAGGTTAAATAATTAACCAATAAAGGGAAGCTTCAGATAAGGGTTTTATAATCTCATTTTTACTTCTATGAGATATATGCCTTATTCACCACTTCATTATTGGGTGTGGGTTATATATACTTAAAGTTTATATATAATATCATGAATATAATTATCTTTATTATATTCAATGTTTTAGTTGATAATTATTACTTTTATGGGGAATAAAATTTAACCGATGACAAGTGGTAAGGGATTCCATCTCAATTTCCATTCTATTGGGAGATATTTGTTATTGTAAACCAATTAAATTATATATAGTGTATATAATATCACATTAACATGTAATATCGTAATTTATTTATTCCTAAAGGTATTTTTAGTTTCCTTGGAATTATTTCATCCTAGGGGATTTCACTTGAAAATTATCAATTGACAATAGTTATTGCACAATATAAATTTCTTTTGTGATTGTGAACTTTAAAAAAAATTAATTAAATATAATTATTCATCATTGGAAATTAAATTTTTATTAAATGTAAAAATTATTATATGATGGATATTATTACCGCCAAAACATTATTAAATTTTTACATTTGTTTTTTTCATTGAATTTTATTTTATTAACTAGGTAAATTTGGATAAATCACTATCTGTTATTAAATATTGATATTTGATGATAGATAACATTTTTTATTAATTAAGTCAAATATTAGATACAGAAGGAATAGATTATAGGGGAAAAAATTTGTGACAACCAAATATATATAGACTCTTGATTCATGGTTAGTCTAATGGGATTAATTTGTTAAGCTAGCATTAAACTGGGTTTTACCAATAGATTAAATAAAATTTTGAGTTTTCTTGATGATAGTGTTTCATGTTCCAGATAAATGACATCCAATAATTATGTATTGACAAATTTTAGAGATCAAGTATTATTATCGATTAGAATTTTTCTTTGAAAAAATAAGTGGATTCCTTTTATTCTAAATTTATTGACTAAATGTAATGTGCATTCAGTTATTTACCTTTCCATATTGATTATGCTCATTGATTAATTATAATTTCACTATATTTATCCCTTAATGTGAATTTAATATGGGACTTATTATCTTTACTTAACATAGGTAATGAATAATGGGTCTTTAATGATTTGAACAATTAAAATTACTTTTCTTGGTTGTGTTTTATTTTATATTCCCAATGTAAAATGGGTTTTATGTATGTATCTTGTTTACTAAGACTACTAAACTCTTCAGACTTTTTCAATTAGATATCAAGTATCATATGCCAATTTAATAAATTATTTCACAAGATCTTGGATACTATGGTCTGGGAATTTATAGTTCATATCAGTGAATGTTTAGTTTAAGCCACATGAATTAGATTTATGAAAACATAGATTAAATAACGTAACACTATGATAGACTTTGAGGACAAGTATAGAAGAACATATTAATGACATTTTTTATGATTATGAAATTTTCTAGTCTCATATTCTGGAATTTAATTTACTATATATATATATAATTGTATAATGGTCATTATATAATTTTATAACCTGGTAAATTCAATTGTTTATAAATGGAACATCTAAGGAAGAAGGGCATTAATACTCATGGAAAATGTTGGGAGTTTTCTAATGAGGAATCCAATACATATGGTATTTAAAATTAGTAAGTTTTCAACAGATTAAGATATCATATTTATATAACAATGAATAATTTCTCTAAAACTATGTTGGACCATTTAATATTGAAGAAGCACCCATCTTTTAGATTGACCACACATCCAGTAGTAGTTGAAAAATAAAACAATTCCTTTGAAAGATATTTCTATCATTAGGATCTAATTAAATGTTAAAGGTTACATATACAATTTATTTTCTCTATTGAGATGTTCATCAATGGTGTTCATTGATCCAGAATATTAGGTAGGTAGGGTAAAATGAACTCTTTTAATGAAAATATATTCAGAATACATTCTTTGAAAATATTTCCTTCAATAATGAAAAACTAAGATGAATATAAATTTCATTAGTTTAAAGAAAAAGGAGGAATAATTTGTTCTAGAGTATGAATCTAGCTTTACTAGGTATGAATAGTCTTCTATGGATTACATACTAACACATAATGCAAGATTTACCATTTTTTGAAGGCATCAAGCCATGTATTTAATAGTGATTAGCTTCTCAAAAATTTTCATCATATGATTAAATAGTTTTATGTTCAATTACTACATAGAAATAATTCTAAAATTATTTAGGATTCAATAAGAATCAATAGAAGAATATGTTGGAAGATAATATCATTGATAAACGGAAGAATAAAAATAAATATTTTCCCACATGTGATAATTGAAGAAATAATCACCATGGGAAGTGATTGAAGGGATTATGAGTATTTTATATGTGTAGAGATAAGATCCAATAATAATAAAAATGAAAATTTAAGGATAAAATTTATTACATTCATTGTTACCACAACAAGGATACGGGGAAGTACGTAAAAACATGCTCCAAACATCAAGAGAATAAACTAAAAAGAAGCTAAGAAAACAAGATTAAACGTATGCTAGTGATATATCTGAAGTCAAATGATTAATTATATACTTTATTTATATCACTGAATATTGTTTCAAGAGTATATTATCATTGATATATTGATTATAAGTATTATAAAATTGATATGGATTATACTAGAGTGTTTTTCATCAAGGATTTAAAAGCATGTGTTGATCAGTACCAGTAAATAAGAGAAGTTATTTGGTGAAAGTTTATATTTTTTAAAAACTAATTTGAGGAAGATAACATTAATCTATTACTGAGGATGACACAAATAGATATTTATAGGATTCTATTGGTGAACATGAAATTATTTGTTGACTTTGATGATTTATGTCATCTTTATGGGTCCACAACATGATTGTATATAAAGAATATATTCAATAACTTAATATTTTATTTTTTCAATAAATCTTATTTTTTTATGATTATAAAGTGATCAAGGTGTTATTATAATAATTATGTGAAAATTAATATTTATATTATATTGGTTGGGGAATCTAAAGTTGAATTTGGATATCATGTAAACCTCCTTCTAATGTTTTGGATTATGAATTTTGATTGATATATATTGGATGATCTATAAGGTCAACTAATTGTAGAATGGATTATATTGAACCTTGGAAAAAAATTTACGGTTAAATTCCAATCTATGATATTAGATAACATGTTATAACCTTTATTATTTTGGAGAAAATTAATAGACCTAAGAAATGAATTTTCAATATTATTATTCATTAAAAGTGTTTCTAGAATAAGAATTAATCTTGAATATATGATTCTTGATATAGGAGATGAAGTCGAGGTAAATCAAGGCACAACCAAAGGATATGATTAGGCTTATGACAGGGACTAAAATTAGGTTAGTTTATTTTTTAACGATTTATCTATATAGTCAAGGAATCAATCAAACATTGGAAAATTATTCTGGGAAAAAATGTTATCCATTTTTTTAATAATATGAAATCTATTTGATATTAACCAATCACAACATTTACTAATTTCCAATGGTCGAATTTATAATAACCATATCCACTATCATTATAAATTATAATTTTATGGTCAAATTTCTCTTCCATTTCCCTGTTTTTACTTCTCACTACTGTTCTCCAATTAGAAATCCATATTTTTTAGTAACCTTTACATTTCACTTTCCCTCTTATTAATGGGATGTTTAATTAACACATAATTTGATGTGGGTATCCAAAAAAAAATTATTTTCAAATATCATCATTTTATTTTAAAAGTGAAATTTCAAATTTTAGGATTTAATTTAATAAAGGAGCGGTGAATGTATGTCACCAATATTTTTTGGTATGTCTCTTCTAAAATAAATTCAATTTATTCAATAGAGTATAATCCACAAAACACAAATCTCAAAAAATGATTAGGTAATATTATTTAATTGTTATAGTTAATAACTTTTTATAGGAATAGTTGGAATGAATGTGATTTACTAAATTATAAAAATATTTTTTACACATGAAATCATTGGTTACCAGTTAATTATAAATAAAAATAAAAACTAATTTAACATGAATGATGTACTTTTTAAGAGAAAACTATTTTTTATACCCACAATAAACTTTTTTCATAATATATTAAATTGAAAACTATTGGTAAAATTTATTAATAAAATCTAAATGTTATATATTAATTAATTTTTTTTAATTCATCCTTTATGTTTGATAGGCATAATATAAGTATAAAAATATTAATAATAAAAAAAATATATGTATTTCTAACGGCAGTTTTTTGGACTTTTGATGACGCATATATTTTAAATCTAAATTTTCAAAAATTTATTAGTTTTTCATGAGAAAATGAAATTAAATTATAAAATTGGAATATCCCTATTATCATAAGGTGAAATTTTTGTATTTTTGTAGAAGTTAAATTCTTTGTTGAATAGGGAAAAACATTGAAATATATTTGAACATTGAATTTTCATTTAATTTATTTATATAGTAAAATACTATATTAAATTGGTTTTAAAGTATAATTTTGTAATATAATAACTTAATAAATTAAATTTTTTTAATTGTAATAAATTTATCATTTAAATTTGATATAAAAACATTTAAGGTGTTTAAACATTTCACTTTTATGGTATTGATTTCCTGTGTTTATGGGATTAATTTTATGTACGATTTTGAAAAATTTGTGAGTTGAATTAGGTAAAATTCATTCCATATTTTTAAACATAAAGTAAAAATTATGTTGTATGTTCAATTAAATTTTTTATGTAGGAAACAATTTTCCATACCAAAAAAATATTTATCACAGTATAGGTAAAAATGAAATGTGTTAAAGTTAAAAAGTTAAAGGACAAAAATAACCAAAAAACACATCTTTTAATGGGTTTGAGGTATTTTTTGACCCAAAAATCATCTAAAAGATTAAATTTAAACAAAATTCATGGAAATTAATGCCTCCTCAATTGGGTTGGATTTAAATAAACACTAATAATTATTTAATCACTTAAACCCACCTCTCATAAATTATAAATAACACCCCTCAACTCCCCATTTTGAATTAGAAGACTTGAATCTACTCAAATTTCTTCCAAAAATTCTAATCCAAACTCTCCCCTTGTCTTGGTGCTACTTTTCACACCAAAAGACCAAATGCAAGGTAAATATGGGTCTCTCAAGGTGGTGATAATCAAGAGGTAATTTTCTCAAAGCACATCACATAATTTCATTTCATATTCTATTTTTTTCCAAAACCCAATTATCAATAATGAAATAATTATTATAAAATCATTTAATGAATTTAAATTTATATTATTATTTAAATATATTATATTCATCCCTTTTATTACCAACTCTTATTCAATTAAACAGAGATTATGTCCATGTTATGTCTCTTATTCACTTCTGTGAATAATGTATTTGTTCATTTTCCAATACCGCTTTAATGGATGGTTATAAAACTATTGTTTGGGTTAAATATTATTTTTATATGTATATTATAATTTATTTTATGTTATGGAAATAATATATACTCACAATAGTATATTAAATGAATCTAGTTCACAAGGTTAGGAAAAACCACTCAAATAAAATAATCATTTGTCATTAAGATTTTATCAAATGAATCATCATCATGTTAGAAAAAATGATATGTTGGACCATTAATACTCATGTAATTTAATTAATTCCATTTAATTCCACATTATTAATTTTTATCACATTTTACAGGAACATCCCTAATGATACCCAATGAACCGATCATGAACTAATGAAACGAACACACCCAAAACCATGAAAATATTGAAATATTATAACAAAATGGGTCTCAAGATGTTATAAAATCATCACATAAGGTATTATAAATATTAATATAGGTTTTTAATGAGCTGATAATATTATTTAAACCATTATAAAATAATTTAAATAACAAAAAACTAATGGGAAGTATAAGGTATGGGGTTTCTCATCTCTCTTTTAGTTATATTTGATATATGCCTTATTAACCACTTATTTTTTTATCTTTGATGTATATATAATTCCCTTTGATATATAATATCATTACTATAATTATATGTATGGTATTAAATGTTTCATTTTATAATTATTAATTTTAATGTTCTTTTAATTCAATTGATTAAATGTGGTACAGAATTTCGTCTCAACATTCATTACATTAAGACATATTTGTTATTATAGACCAATTATCTTATATGTGGTGTGTATACTATCCCATGGACATTTAGTATCAGTATTTACTAATTCCTTAGAGTATTTTATGTTTCAATTTAAATTATTTCACCTAATATGATTAGATATGAAAATTACCTAGTGATAAAATTTATTCCACAATATGACTCTCTATTGAGATTGTTAAATTTATCAAAAAAAAATATTTTTTTGTAATAAATATCATTAAAACATTCATTTATATTAAATTTAAATATTATTTAATGGGAGATATTATTATTTCTTAATCAACATTTATTTTTTAAATATGGTGTATACTTTGAATGTGATTTTATTAAATATTGATATTTTGGTAAATTTTTTTCTTTTAATCAATATGTATATTTGAAGATTAGGAATATATTTTATTAAATTTATATATTTTAAAAAATATGAGGAATAATTTGGACTAAAAAACATGGGTGGTTCCTGGTAATATATATCCCACTGATGCATCGATTGTCTCATGTGATGAATCAGTTAAGCTAAGATTAAAGAGGTGTTTACATGTAGATTAAATTGTATTTTGAAAGGTCTTGATGGTAGTGGTTCACATTTCAAATACACAAATTCTAATAATTATGTTTTTCCTACATTCATAATGAAATTAATATTATCCTTAGGTTTTTTAGTATGACAACATCTGTTTCTCATTTTATTAACATAATGGATTGTGTTTCTAGTTATTTAACTTTCCACATTAATTATGCTCATTGATTCATTATCGCTTCTATTGTATTTAACCGTTACTGATCATTTGAGCTCTCCCTAATTTTTTATCCTTTCTTGGGTTATGAGTAATAGAGCATGAATGGGTTGAAGAAATAAAATTACTTTCTATTGTTGTATTGCATTTTTTATTCCCAATGTAAAATGAGTTTCATGTATTTATCTATTTTTGACAAATCTACTGAAATGTAAAGACCTTTGGGATGTGATTTATTATATCTTATGATAATGTAATAAGTTAAGGCTCTATATCTGGGATAATGGGGAGATGGATTTTATATTTTTATTATGCGGCAGATCCAACTAATGGATAAAAATCCAAGCTCTAGAGTCAATGAAAACTTTGGGAAAACTAGACAAGAAGTTTCTAGAAAATCATTTCCCACCTATAAGAACATGGATGCTACATAATGATATCTACAGTCACTTACTAAAAATCGGGAATCCATTCAACTAACTATCACACCATCACATAAACTAATCATATAAAGGTTACTCCATCGTATGAATTTTTTGGAGGCCCATACTCTTACAGAGATGTAGGGAAGGCAGAGACAAACCTCAAGGCCAAAATTATAATTACAATAATTAAAATAAAAAAACAATTCTATAAAACACAAAAATTCCACAAATAGATGTTAGACCCCGATATTTCACTGTACGTTATCTCTTTAAAGTAATTCAATAGTTTTAGATACATGCAACACCAAGATCAAGAGTATCACGACCTATCAAACTAGTTGTATAAAAAGGTGGTATGAATAGTATAAACCAAATTTTGAAGTATATATTTATATATATATATTATAATTTTAAAATTCATCTTTTTTTTTCTTAGTCTTAATATACAGACTAATTCAATTTTTCTGATAAAGTAAGTATTTTTCAAAAAATGATGTTTTTCACCTTTTAATGGAAAACTCTTTTCAAATCCACTTTTTTCCAATTTTATGTATTAAGTTTAATGAAATTAAATTCTTATTTAAAAGTAGGAAATAAGTATTTAGTTTGGATATTTTTTTGGTAATTTTCCTATAACTATCATATTTTGATGGATAGTAAATAATACTAAATTTGAACTAAAAACAAATTTTTAATCGAAATAATTTATAGTGATAAATTATACATTTTAGTTTTTTTATGTATGATTAGATAAAATTTTTATAATTTAATATAATTCAGGTCATTGTATGTAATTTTACATTTAAATTATACATAAACACATGTCAATCTTTTGATATTTTTTACTTCTTAAAAACCCACTTTTTGGTTTGATAATAAGAATTAATTTTAATATAATTAATGAAACATGAATGCTATGAATTTGGTTAAATTAAAATCCTTTTTGAATTTGAAATATCAATATTATCTTTGGCTTATTTTTTGGTATTTTTTGGAAAAAAATTATTTTTTTTATGAATACTGAAAAACACATTATTTTAGACAAATAATGATTTTATCATTTAAATAATTATATTAATTTAAAATTGATATTAAACTCAAAATAGATACATAATAAATATATTACTATAATTTAATTAATTGGATTCATTTAATAATATGATTAAACATATTTAATTTTATTGAACTTGTGTAATGTCTTTTACCTACCTTCTAGGCACATTTACAAATTTACATAGAACGTAATTTTAATGATTCTATGAATTGAATTTCAAAAATCTGAGAAAATGGTAGAAATCTGCCAATAAAATGTGGTTTAATGCGATTAAAATAATTTTGGGTGAATGGTAACTTTTGAATTTTGTTTACCACGGTTAAAATTAAATATAGTAATTAATGGTATAAACGATATTAATATTACCCTAAAACATGTCCTAATTCATATACATATATATGTGTGTATTTTGACCAAAATCAATAATAAGAAAAAATAGGATCCTTTTGGATCCACATGGATTAGATTTGGTCTTTTATTATATTTTATTTAAAGAATATTTAAAATGTTAAATTCAAATATTAATATCTAAATCATTTTTAATATAGGTTTATACAAAAGATAAATTCTAATTTAAATAATAATTAAAAATATAAGAAGATTTTTTAAATCATGGTATTTTATTTATAAATTTTAGACATTATATAATTAAATTTTTTAATAACACAATGATGATGCAGTAAATACCTGATTAACGAAATATTAAAATAACTGAAATTATAAATATCAAAATTAATATAAATTGAGACATTTGATGCATTACACGAATTTTATAGGTTAATATTACCTCATAGGGATGATTAGATTAATTTTTTTGGAAGTAATATTGTTGTTATGACTTTCACAAAAACCAAATACTAAATAGTGTTAAAATTGACATAAATGAGTGTTTGAAACCAGTAATATTTTATTAGATTACATAATTGTCCTAAAAATATAAGTCTTGTCCAAATACATATATAATGATAGATATGTCATTAATGATACTCTTTAGCTTCACATGTAATTTTACTGTATGTTTATAAACCATGTATTATTATAATATAAGAAGACATGGTAAAAGTTAAACTACTTAACAGTGGGTTAAACAGAAAAGATATGGTTAATTTGGTGACATAAACTCTTCTATAACCTATTTGATGATATGATTTCGACCCATCCCAACCGTATCCTAGAAATTACTGAAATTTGAGATATTATAAACCAAAAATTGTTTTATATAAATTAATATTTCAAGCTTTTCCAAAAGTGTCCCTCTCCTCTCTTATAAAAGGGTATTTCCCTTTCTCTTATATTCACACCTCAAAATATATTTTTTTGGGCCAAACCCTGCTCAAATATCCTCCAAACGACCCTCAATTAAGCCTAGATTCATTTGATCATAATTCAAACCTATTTAGCCCTTTTATTCATATTAAAAGAAAGCACCTGAAGAAGAGGTAATTATTTCATCACCGCTTTTAATGTTATTTTCTTCTTCAACATTCTTTTTCTTTTCTATATCCATACTAAAATAATAAATCCAGTAACTTATACACACTTATATGTTATTATGAATATGTTAATACAATATTCATTTTTCAATCCATCCAATTAATGACAATGTCACCATACGTGCGTATGTATGAATTACCGTCTCCTCGTTGTGGTGTATTAAGTTATTCAATGCTACATTGTATGGATGGGCATAATATTGAGTATAATTAATTTAAAAAATGAATATAACATGTTGTTTATTATTTATATATAATATACCATCCAATTAAACATGGTTTTACCATTGGTAGAATGATATTGTCGCTCGTCCGTTTGTATGACTTACCCTTTACACGATGCCATGAGATTCGTCTTCAACGATCACCCTTCAAGAAATTTTATAAATATATATATATATTAATTATAAGGTATATAAATTAATATATATTATGTAATATTATATATTTATTTTGATGAATATATTCCTTTTACTTACTTCCATACTAACTGATATGAAAACTTAAATAACGATCATGCGTACGTAAGGATTACTATCTCCATGAACGGTGCTTCCATTTCATATATCTATCTATTAAAAAATTTGTATTTGGAATATATATGATATATAAATCATGTTTAATATTATTAATGAAGTAAAATCTTTATCTAAGTTATATGATCAGGAATAAAATGTTAAAATACGTACGATAAAGAAAGCGATTATTAACCAAAATGTTTCTTTAACATTGAAAATATTATTAAATGGGTTATATAAAGTCATAAATGAATCATATATTATATCATAAATATTAATATGGTTCTAGAATAATTTAATAACATACTATGGTCATTATACAGGAGGATAAATGTACCCTCTACTAATGGAAAGAACTAGGAAAGGGTTAATTCCTCAATCTAATTATTATCCGAGATTGTTTATGTGTAATTATTTACTGGGAAATATATATCATCAATTTCCCTATTTCATAAAAATGTTTTCCAGAGGAATATTTTATGTTTTGTTGGAAAGTACTCTTTATCAAGAACATAATTTAAAATATTTTAATGATTTATTTTTCTAAATATTTTTAATTAATGTCCATCTTTTTAAAATGATTTTAATGATTTATTTATACGTGCATGATTGTTTTAAAATGTTAATTCCCATAGAAATTATCAAAGTTGTATGAGACAATTTTATTAAAAAAATATCTTTTAAATGTCTTTCTTTATAAAAGTGTTACTTTTAATTGATTTCACAAAAATGGTTATTTCTCTCAAAAAGTTTTACAAATAATTTTCAACTACGTCAACATCATTTACTGGATATTATTATTTATTGAGGATGATTCGTTATAATAAAATCTTATATGTTGTATTTGATGATTTACTATATGTTTGGAAGTATATATTCTACTTTTATACCATTCATGGTTTATGGTTAAAGTATTGACTTTTCGTTTTCTAGTTTTAATACGAATGTTTATGTTATGTTTCAAAATTTTCATATGAGGAATTCAATGGACTTTGTAAGTGACAGGTGGGGCCTATTATTTCCCCTTGATGCATCAGTAGGTATCAAGAAAAAAATTACTATCTTGGCACAAGGCCTTGAAAAAAATTATTTTTAATCTTGGAATGAGGCCTTGACTATGTGGTTATCGTGTCTGGAATTTTTCATTCCCTCATTATGAAATTAATCATTACATGTGATTATTCGACTAGTAAAATATAGATTAGAAATTTTATTTTGTAATTTTGGATTTATTTATTTCATATTATTTTCATGTTTATTTTTAAAAGGATTTTGTTTTTATTACACATCTTTCCTTAATGGTTTACAGCTTCTGCTAAATTATTTAACTTTACTGAGCAACTGAGCTGACCCCTTTCTTATGTTTTGTTTTCCTATGATTCCAAGAAGTGTATTATGATTGATATACATAGTTATGCTAATGTAATAATGGGTTTTCCAATGTATTATTTATGTTTTCATTTATGTTTTAATGTGTAAAGTAATGTTCATGTATGTAATCTATTATCCAAGACAACTAAACTGATCGGTCCTTCAGGACATGATTCTTTTTAATTATACATATGTATTAAAATAATGCATCAGCTCCGGGCTTCTATGGTTCGGTATTTATAGTAGAAATAAGATGAAGTTTAGTACATACCTGGGAAATTATATTTAGATAAACTCTTATTAGAAAACAATACCCTTAGATAGTCTTTGAGGAATAGGATAGAAGAACTTCCAAAAATTTTGGCAGTGTAAATATTATGTGGGGTTTCCAAGAAAATATATCCCTATATAGATACAAAAACGTAGAGGTGGCTCTGGTATAGATATACCATGGAGTGAAAACTCTGACAAAGTGTTTTGTGCTTGACCTAGGGTATCCTGATACATGACAATGGGCCTTGCTTCACTCTAGGTAATGACACTCTCAGGGGATCTTCATAGGATAATTAACTTCTTATTTACAAACTTTTATGAATGATTTATGAGTAAATATGTCGTCAAAGAAACCAATGTTTTGATTATGAGACTAGATGTGAGTATATAATCATTTAATTATAATAATTTTTATAGTTTTTGGATTATACATTATGATATGATCTATCCTGGTGTATGTCATCATTTAGAAATTACTCCCAGTAGAAGCAATGTGAACTCATACAATATGCATAATCTAAAGAGTAATATGGATCAAATATTTCATAGTCGAAAGAAATCATTTTGAAGGAGAATATTCTCCCACGTATCTGCATCATATGAAGATGTAGTATCATGTGTTTATAAGATAAATAATAAATTCACTTAGTCCAATGGATTTGAAGGAAATAAAGAAAGAAAAGGATGGCAAAAAAAGATTAATAAAGGGAAGAAGGGAAATAAGGATTCCCCACATGTTATAAATGTGGAAATAATAACATTGGTAAATACTTGAAGGTAATTGTAGTATGTTATAAGTTAGAAGAAAAAGAACACAACTTATATGATCGTAATGGTAAGAAAAAGGATTTATATGTACAAAGATTCATCTACAAGGAGTTGGGACACTATGTGAATCAAAGTCCAAATCATCATAGTATACCCCAAATGTTGTTATTGGATAATAATCAAGTTATGGTATTAACATTGATGAAGTGGAACAACTAGTGTTTTTATGTTGTTAATAAAGAAATTTTTTATTTGTGTGTTTTATAAATAATTTACTAGTTATATGAATTATGGAAATAAATAAGGACTGTACTACAATACTATTTCATTGATTATTTGATATTATATGATTCTATGAAAGTTGACTCAATATCAAGTTAAACTTTTTGGAAAATACATGGTTGAAGGAAAGATAAACCTTACTATGGTTCTAATTCTAAGGTCATGATTTTGGAAGAAAATATTATTGATTTGGATAAATTATATTAGATATTCTTTACTACCATGAAACTAATTAATGGTTTTTTTATTACATCATTGTTGGATATTAAAACATTTTTGGATTTAAGGAGTATATCGAGTATTCCATGTTTTACAGAATAAATAAGGAAGTATATACCAATTCAAATAAGGTATTATGGTAATTTAGGTTGTTACCATGTTTTAATAGACAACATGATAAAGGTATTCACAAGTTTTTATGGGATAAAAGATATCTTCATTATTTAATGTTGACCGTCCTTTAAATTTTTGGACTGTGAATTTGGACACCAGTATTCTGAATACGTCTAAAGGTTGGAATTGAGTATGTTGAACACTTGATATTTTGTTTGCTTTTAAAGTATGATTTATTGAATACATTGACCTAACCATTTTATTTTAAGTAAACATTTGAGGTATTAAGGGAATACTTTTCGACTTTATGATTTCTAAAATGAGATTCAGGCATAAAAATTCATTTTTGAACATTCATTTCCTAGTGTAAGGGATAAAGTTAAAATAGATCGAAGCACTACCAAATTATGTGAATATGATTATGATAGGTAATGAAATCACATATGATTTCTTGAGTTCTTATCTTAATATTAAATTAATCCATTCTCTTTAAAAAATTATCTAAAAAAATTTGTTAACATAATACTATATGTTTTGTTGATCCGATGATACTTAAAATCATAATAGATTGATAGTGTTGAGGCCCTCAATTTAACATTTATTTTTCACTTGTTTATGATTTATGACCTCAATCACTCCATAAAAATATTTACTTTTTTTCCTCCAATTATGTGTCTATAATTGCAACCAATGTTCTCCAATTCAAAATCCTAATTTGGTGTACATTTTTAATTTCCCTTTCCCTCTTATTAAAACTAAATTTTATTAACCCTATTTCGGATGTGTGTTTTCCACAAAGGTATTT
This sequence comes from Viscum album, assembly GCA_963277665.1. NCBI lineage: Eukaryota > Viridiplantae > Streptophyta > Magnoliopsida > Santalales > Viscaceae > Viscum > Viscum album. The sequence continues at coordinate 643,203,755 of OY728123.1, forward strand.
TCTATTTAAACCATTTATTTTAAAAGAACTATTTCAATTGGATAGGAATACATTTAGTGAATTTGTTGAGAATGTCACACCCCAATATTTTACAGTATGTTATCTCATTTATATAATTCAATATCTTTCACTACATGCAACACCGAGTTCATGCGCATCATGACTTATAAAACTAGCCATCTAAAAAGCATTAATGAATAGTATTAACAAAATTTGTAATTATATATACATATATCCTATATAATTTTAACATTGAACTTTTTATTTTCGTAGACTTAATATATGGACCAATTCAAGTTTTCAGATAAAAGAATTATTTTTTAAAAAATGAAGTTTTTCCACATTTTAATGGAAAACCAATTTTAAATACAATATTTTACACTTTCATATATCAATTTAATGAAATTAAATTCTTCTTTAGAAGTGTGATATAAAATTTTTGTTTGGACAACTTTTCGGTACTATTTTGATAACTTTAATATTTTGAAGAAAGGTGAAAATACTAATTTTAAATTAAAAAAAATTTAATAAAAATAATTTATAGTGATAAACTTTACATCGGAGTGTTTTTAAAATATCATTAAATTCTATTTTTATCATATAATATAATTTATTCCATTGGTTGTAATTTAACATTTAAATTATATATAAACACTTGTCAAAATTTTGATAGTTTTAACTTCTTAAAACCCCGCTCTTTGGTTATGACAATGGGAATTAATATTAAATTTATAAATGAAACTTCAATGATTTAAAATTTTTAAAATTGACATAATTTTTTAATATTGAATATCAAAATTTTCATTGGGTTACTTTTTGGTATTTTTTTGAAAACATTCAATTTTTGATGAATTGAGGAAAACACTATTATAGATAAAAATTGAATTTTTCATTTAAATAAATAATTTAATTAAAATTTTATCTTATAGTCAAAATAGATACATAATACATATTTTATTCCAATGAAATTAATTGGAATCATTTTATAATAACATTAGACATATAAAATTTTATTGATCTTTGTTTACTTCTTTTACCTACATTCAATGAACTTTTTAAAATTTCCATAGAACGTAATTTTACCAATTATGTTAATTAAATTTAAAAAATATGATAGAAATGATTGAAATAAGTAAGTAAAATGTGGTTCAATAAGATTAAAATAATTTTTTGTGAATAGTATCTTTTAAATTTTGTTTAGAATGGTTAAAATTAAATAGGATAATTAAGGGTAAAAATGATATTCTAATTACCATAACAGAGGTCCTAATTGTTTTGGATAAGTGTATTTCGAAAAAAAATAAACCTTAGGACAAATATATGATTCTTTTTATCCCCTTAGATTATATTATGACGATTATTATATTTTATTTAAAGAGGAGTTAAAAGTCTTAAATTCAAATTATAATAACTGATACATTCTTAATAGAGGGATATACATTTTATAAATTCGACTATAAATAATAATTAGAAATATAAAAAGATATCCTACATCATGGTATTTTATTCATAATTTTTAGACATGAAATAATAAAATTTATTTATGACACAATGATGATGTAATAATTTCTTTATTAATGAAACAATAAAATAATTTATATTATAAATATTAAATTAAATGAAAATTGGGACTTTGTTGAATTCCAAGAATTTTATAGGTTAATATGAGATGTTATAGTGGGTTCAATTATTTTATTCTACGTAGTCATTTTTTTGTGACTATCACAAAAACCAAATACTAAATAGTGTCAAAATTGATGTAAATGAGTTTTCAAAAAAAATAGTATATTATTAATTTTTATAATAGTAATACATATATATGGTTCATCCAAAGGACTTATATAATGATATATATGTCAATAATGAACCTATTTGGGTTCTCCTATTATTTAATAGTATGTTTAAGAATCAGGTATTGTAAAAATACATGAAGACTGGGTAAAAGTTAATCTCTTAAACTAAGGGTTAATCCAAAATGATAAGGTAAATTTTATGATATAACTTTTATAAAACATATTGGTTTAGACTATTTTTACCTACCCCCACCTTACCCTCAAAATAAAACAATTTGGAGCTATTAGAAATAGAAAAATATTTTATAATAAATTTATATTTCAAGCTTTTCCTAAAGTGCCCCTCACCTCTCTTATAAAAATGCACTTTCCCTTCACTAAACATAACACATCCAAAGCCATTTTTCACGTCCAAATCCTACTCTAATCTCCCCCAACTACCATCACTTCATCCTAGAGGGCTTACATTGATCCGAAATCCATCCTATGGATCCCTTTTGTTCAAATCAAAATAAATCACCCAAAGAAGTGGTAATTATTTCATCACCTCTTTTAAAGTTGATTTCTTCTTACACTTCCTCTTTATTTGTTATTTACATACTAAAATAATAACTTAATAACCCTATAAATACTGATATTTTATTATAAATATGGTAAAATGATATTCATTATTTTATCCATCATATGAATGACAAAGTCAACATACATGCATATGTATGGATTACCGTTTCCGCGTCGTGGTTTAGTTTGTTATTAAACACTATATTATTTGGATATGTATAATAATGAGTATAATTAATTAAAATAATGAATATAACAAGTTAATGAATTATTATTTATAAAATACAATCCATCTAAACACATTTTTACCATCAATAGATTGATATTGTCGCTAATGTGTACGGATAGCTTACCCTCAACACGACGTGATGAGATTCTTCTTTAATGATCACCCTTCAAGAAATTTTATAAAAAATATATATGTTGTTTAATTTAGAGGTATATGAAAAATATTTATACTAGAACAATAAATACATGTAAATACATGTATTTTGTTTACTTACTTCCATGAAATATGATAAGAAAACCAAAACAATATTAATGTGAACTTACGGACTACCGTCTCCATGAACGGGGCTTCCATTTCATAGATATATATCTTATAAATATTTATATTCCGAATATATTTGATATATAAGTCATTTTTATATTATTTAATTATTTAAATCAATATGTAAGTCATATTACCAAAAATAACAACTTAAAACACGTACGATAAAGAAAGCGATTATGACCCAAAATGTTACTTTAACAATCAAATTGTTATTACATGGGTGATATAAAGTCATAAATGAATCATATATGATATCAAAAATATTAATATGGTTCTGTTATAATTTAATAACATAAAATTGTAATGATACAGGTGGTTAAACGTACCCTCATCTAAAAGAAGGTACAAGGTAAGGGTTAATTCCTCAATCTCATTATTTTCTGAGATTGTTTATGTATAAGTATTTACTAGGACATATTTATCATCCATGTCCATGTTTCATAAAACTGTTTTTCGAAGGAATAATTTTTTTTTTTTGGAGGGACTCTTTATCAAGATCATCATTTTAAAGGTTTTAATGATTTATGTTTCTAAATCATTTTAATTAATGTTCATGATTTCAAAATGATTGTAAGGATTTATTTATGTGGACATGAATGTTTTAAAATTTTAATTCCATTAAAAAGATTCAAATTGGTATGTGAAACGTGGATTACAAAATATCTTTTAAATTTATTCCTTTATAAATGTGTGACTTTTGAATTATTTCACAAAAAAGGGATATTTCTCTAAAATAATTTTACTGATCATTTTCAACTATGTCAACATGATTTACTAGATATTATTATTGATTGTGGATGATTTATTATAATAAAATATTCTCTATTGTATTGAATTATTTATGATATTTTTTACTATGGATGTTCTATTTTTATACCATTAATGGTTTATGGAAAAAGTATAGACATTTTATATTCTAGTTTTAATACTAATGTTTATGTTATGTTTCAACATTTTCTTAGGAGGAATGAAATGGACTTAGTAAGTGATGGGTGGGGCCCTCAATATCCCTTTGATGCATCAGTAAGTCTCATGAGAAAAATTACTTTCTTGGTACAAGGCCTTCAAAAATGATTTATTTGTAGTATTGGCACGAGTCCTCGACTATATGATTATGATGTCCTGAATTATATTTTCTCTCATTATTAAATTAGTTATTACATGTGATTATTCAACTAGTAAAATATCCATGTACATTCTTATATTGTAATTTTTTTTGCCATATTATGTTCAATTTTTTGTTTAAAAGGTTCTTGTTTTTATTACACATCATTCCTTAAATGCTTATAGATTCATCTAAATTATTTACCCTTACTGAGCATCTGAGCTCACCCCCTTTCATATGTTTTGATTTACCTATATTCCAAGAAGTGTATTATGATTGTTATACAGGGACAAGCTAGGTGAATAATGTCATTCTAAAAGGATTATTTATTTTTGGTTTTATGTTTGAATGTGTAATGTACCTTTCATCTATATAATATATATTCCAAGAATGCTAAACTGATAGGTCCCTTGGGACTTGATTCCTTGTAATTATGCCATTTTTTTAAAATAATGCATTATATCTGGGATTCTGGGGTCAGGGCATTACAATATAGGTGAACCTAATAGACACCACAAAATAATCAATTTAAATATCAATAGAGAAGTGGTGACACACCAAATAGAAACCAAGGAACCCCTACATACCCACCTATGAGTCAGGTTTCTCAACCACTATAACATGTAACCCTAAAAACATTTTCTCCAAGATCCCAACAAAAACATCATCCATCATTACAAATACCATGGCAACCAGTCCCACCTCTTCAGTCAAGTCATGAAAATTTTCTCACAGCCTTCATTCAAAAAAGATATTTTAGGAATACCAACCGAGATATCAAAATTAAAAATCAAAGGGCGGACCTCCGAAACTGTGAACATAAAATGGTTCAAAACTCAAATACATTTGAAGATATATTAATAGGTAAATTTCCAGGTAAAACCAAGACATACCCAAAGGAAGAATAAATTGGAGTGAGATTAAGGAGTGGAAAATTGGTCTAATTTTAGTTTCCCTACGAAGGAGATGAAAAGAATCCTGACGAACCTAAGAGACTTGAAACAGTCATCGAAGGGGATTAAAATGAAATATTTAATAGAACTGATTGGGAGGAAAATTTGTAATCAAAACCACCTAAGAATCTCTAATAAAAGAGAAACATGTAAAGGATATCTACATTACACCACCAGCTCATAAAAAATGTCTCCTATTTCTAGAAAGAATGAGGTCGGGTAAAATTGCTTTTGGAAAAAATCCCTCAATTCATCCTCTCGGTATGTTTTGGGTTTGGTTGTTGTTTTTTCCAAGCTAGATGATAGAAAATGTATATGTATTGAGTTTTCCAAATACATGTTTTTAAGAGGGCGCAGTTTCCCCGTGAGAGCCAAAATGAAGAAAGCTAACAAATTTGATCATGATTCCAAACTCTTTATGCTATAGTAAGAAGAAGATATTAGTTAGCTGAATGATGAAATTAAAAATATGAAGCCTTCAATGCCAGAAAGCTCCAAAAATGTGGTTGAGTAGAAACTCAAAATTTAATAACTAAAATTGAAATTCATAGCATGATTGAAACTTGAAAAGATACAATTAAATGTATCGAGCATTTAGAAAGAGAGGTCGTCAGTCTGTGATGAACAATTGAAGATCAAGGCTGCTAATTCTCAGTTTGGAACCATGAAATAAAATCTTACGGGAAATAGATAAGATGATATTTGAGCCAAATGATCCATAATAATTAAAGGGGATTGATCTAAAATAGGAAGCAGTGATGGTTCAAGTCAGACCATAAGCACCCACCATAAGATTGAAGTCTAATTTGTGTACGAAGAAGACTCAAAAGATTCATAGTATCCAAGGAACAACTAATGGTGCATCAATACCATGCAGGAATATACCTCACATAAGATAATATTGTTGTTGTAATATGGGACACTCTCAAAATGTATGTTCCATATCAAAGTGATATCAAAGTTAACCAGACCAACAGAGGTTGTCATATAGAGTTCAGAATTACAGGTCATTATTTGACGGTCATTGTTTCAGGTGTAATGGTCTCAAACATATAGAAAGATATTGTATATCAACAATGCCAAAGAATGTACCAAGGAAAACTAAATTTGTTCCTAAGAAGTAGCCAAAAGTATCATCATGTGAGATAAAAATTCAAAATTGATTTGCATCATTGCATGTCGAAGATTACCCGTCATATATTGAGGGAGATCAAGATTATCATTCCATGTTGGTTATGAATTCGAAGGCTTGGTTCAACAAGAGAATGGTCGAGCAGGCTGTGGTTGCAGAAATTGCATTCAAGGCCATATATTTCATAGGTATATAGATAATTGATAGTAGATAAACGTCTCATATGATGGGAAATAAGAATTTTCTAACCATAATTAGGTATGATAAGGAAGGTATGTTATGATTCGGTAATGATGAGGGCTTGAAAATTATTGGTTCAGGAAAAGACAAGTTTATAGGAAAAGAAATGATATGAGAAGATGTCTTGGTTGTTGTGGGGATTAGTCACAACCTTCTTAGTGTTAGTAAATTATGTGACTCAGAAAATGCAAAATTTATTTTCCAGAAATTATGTATCATAAACGAAGAGGATGGTACTATTATGTTGCAAGGAAAGAGCGTGAATGGGAATCACTACCTTGTGAGCGGATAAGAATATATGTGAATTTTTTCATAGGATGAAGAAAAAAAGTTATGGAATAAGCATCTTGGGAACATAAGTCAAGGTTCCTTGAATGTTCTGGTAAAATATGACGCATCTCTAAATCTCCCAAGATTATCATGTGATTGTTCTAATACAAGAGATATATGCCAACTGGTGATGATCATTCGATAGACATATATTAAGAAGGGGAAAAAGTCAATGAAACTACCTGATTGGGTGCATATTTATGTGTGTGGGATTGTTTCCCCAAGGGTTATGGATGGGATGATATATAGTTTTCTATTAATATATTATTATAGCAGAATGGTATGGGTTTCAATAATCACCCACAAATATGAAGTGATCAGTTGCATTACAAGATATCTGTTGGAATGTGAAAATATTCTTGGTCAGAAAATTAGAACATTTCGAAAAAAATAATGGAACAGAGTTCACAAACACCCATGTGGAGGATTATGTCAAAAAACATGGGATAAGGAATCATGTTTTAGCTGTAAGAACTCCGCATAAGTATGAAGTAATTGAGATATGAAATATAATTGTCAACAACGTGGCCAGAACAATTCTTATTAAGAAAGAACATCTAGAGAAATTTTGGAAAGAAGCAATGATGGTAGTAGTATACACTTCTAATATAGATTTACATTGTCCAAGAGAGGATAAGACTCCATATGATTTATGGTATGGATAGAATCCATTGTTAAAGTACTTTCTAATATTTATAAGTAAATGTCTCAATCTCAGTAAGGATAAAAATAGTAAATTTAAATCCCATTGGATAAAGGGATATTTCTTCTCTACTCAAATAAAAGAAAAGCATATAAATGCATCAATAAGCGGTTGGGGATGATAGTTGAAAGTCCTGATGTGACTATTTTATAAAATTAATAGAATCTACAATAATAGCATGATAGGACTCAGGAGGATAGCAATGAAGAGATGAGAATGTACAGAGACGCTCTACCTTCAGAAATTGATTTAGAAGAAGAATCAGATGATGATAATAAATCAGTGTCTTTCCAAAGACCAGCAAGAAGAGCTGAAATTGATAAGAAAAACATTATTGGTGATCCGATAGCACCATTGAAGACAAGAAGGATGAATTCTCTACAGCAAAAATCATACTTATCCCAAGTGGAGCCCAAATTATTTTATAAAGCAACTAGAGATGAGAATTGGTTTCAAGCGATGAATGAAGAGATTGACGAAATTGAGAAGAATCAAACGTGGGAAATTTTTTGGAGACCAGAAGACAATAATGTCATAGGGACAAAATGGGTCTTTTTCAAAAAAATGAATGAATATGGTCTTGTGATTTTAAACAAAGCATGCGTGGTGTGAAAGGTTACTCCCAGATAGATGGTATTGATGTTGACTAGGCATTTTCACCCGCCGCAAGGCTAGAAAAAATTCAATTATTCATGGCCATTGTATTACAACAATAGTTTAATTTTTTCCAGATGGATGTCAAGTCAGCATTTTTGAATGGAGTTTTGGAAGAATATGTATATATTGTGAAAATAGATGGTTTTCTCCTCCATGAAGATGAGAAATATGTTTTTTGGTGGAAAATTCTATATATGTCTTGATGCAAGCACCGAAATCATGGTATTCAAGGCTTGATCTGTTTCTAAATAATATTGGTTTCTAGAATGGTGGAGTTTATTACAATCTGTATTTCAACAATGACAATAGTCAAAGAATGATAGTGCTGGTTTACGTCGATAACATAATCTTTGCTGGATTAGATGAAGCTCAATGAAAGTTTTTTTTTTGAATTCAAGAAAAGAGAGTTTGAAATAATGATGGTTGGATAGATGACCTTTTTTCTTGGAATATAGGTTACTCAATAAAGGAACATATATTTTATTTCTCAATATAAATATTTCAATGAGGTTTTGAGAAGATTTGGAATGGATAATTCAAATGAGATGAATACTTTGGTGATACCTGATTGAAACTATCAAGAGATGATGAAGGAAATCCACTTAATATCCTAGAATACAAAATCATTGGATGTTTGTTGTATCTGACAGTGAAAATCGCTGATATTTTATTTTTCACATTCCAAGCAGTGTGGTATCAATGATATCCCTAGGAGAGCCGCGTGATTATGATAAAAATAATTCTTTGGTATATCAAGGACAAATTGGATTTTGGCCGAATGTATAATGAGCAATTTCCACCAAAGTTATTTGGATATAGAGATGAAGATTGGGTTGGTTTAGCAGATGATAGGAAATCAACATAGAGAGGTTCCTTTTATCTTGGAGGATAGTTTATTTCTTGGTTAAGGAGGTAGCAAGAGTGCATTTCATGAAGCACTGTAGAAACAGAATACTTTGTGGCTACTCATGGTTGCACACAACTATTATGGACGTAGCAGCAACTTGATGATTTCAGAATTGAAGTGAAATCTCTGATTTGAATCCATTGTGATAATTCAAGTGCTATGAATATGAGAAAAAATCCAATCCATCACTCCAGAACAAAGCACATTGATATCAAATATAATTTTATCAAAGAGAAAGTGGAGTAAGGGCTTCTGAATTTGGAGTATGTTCCTACAAAACAACAGGTGGAATACATTCTGCAAATGGCCATACCCAAAGAATCATTTTAAAGGTATCAAATGGATCTTGGAGTCCAGTTGACATCCTACAGTTGAAAAATAGTGGATGTGGTCCCCCATCTACCCCAGGTATGGTGTGTCTTTCCCTAATTTTATGATATGGGTTCTTTACCCTGTTGTATACAACCTCGACGTGCCCTTTGGGTTCTTTGACAAAGGAGGAAAAAGTGTGACTTATATAGGGGGAGAACATAAGTGTGGAGAAGTTGTTAAGTGTAGTAGCAAGATAGGGGGAGTTAAAGCTGAGATGATGCTATTTTGAAGAGCTATGAGATAGGGGAGAATTATATCTAACGATCCTAGATGTGATCTATCAATGAATAGAAATCATGATAGATGAGGATCGTGATAAAAGAAAAAGAGTAGTGTTGGAATGATGTCAAAAGGATTCCCATACATAGAAATTGGTATCAGTTTAGTATTAACAATTTGTTTCAGAAATGAAGTGATTCTTTGATGAATTTTTCATTTACTCTTATTTCTCACATTGAGCAAGGCTCTTATGGGCTTAATCTATGTGATGAGAAAATACTTGATTTAATCTTAATTACATGAAGTAAATAATGGTGGATAAATATAGGAGATTTATCAAGATACCTAAGTAAATATAATTGTTTTAAGGATAGTTGTGAACAAACCCAAAGCGGGATATTGTTGGGAAAAAATCCCTCAAGGCATCCTCCCAGTATGATTTATGTGTGGCTGTGTTTTTTGACAAAGCTAGATGAAAAAAATTTGTGTGACCAATGGTGAATGATATGAGAAATGGAAGATGAATTAGGATCACAAGACATGGATCATGTACCATGTTTGGGAAGGGTATGTGGTCGTGTACCAGGTAGTGGGAATGGTACGTGGATGCGGTTCGCAAAAACAAAAATGGTTCATGGATGAGTGGCAGTTCGGTATGTAGATGGGCTGAAGTCAGAGGAGGAAGGTGACTGTGTAGGAGCAAAGATGGTATGCGAAGTGCATATGAGAATGGTTCGCATATGGTTTGCGGTTCACAGAGCCTGAAGAATCGGTAAGCGGTGGAGGCTGTATTAAAGATTTGGTAAATCATGATTCTGCGAATTAAGCAGGTATCATTGATAATATATGAAATGATAATCCCATCGATTACTATGGATATTGAACATTATTAGAGAATATATTTTGCTCTATGAATTCATAAAATTCTGAAATTGGATGGTGTTGATGGTGTTCGTGTGGATTCATAACCCACAAATGAAGTCTGATACGTGGAGTGGGATGTCTGGTACACGAAAGGAGTTGTCTCAGTAAGCTGAGCAGGAATCTCCAGTACACGAGAGGGTCAATTCTGCATGTAGTTCAGGAAGGGAGTGCTCTAGTGCACAAAAGCGAAGGCAATCCACAAATAGATAACAGTTCATGGACAAGAAGGGTTTTGAAAAGGAGGTTCACAGAATCCGTACATGGAAGTGGTTTGCAATAGCGAAGGCGAAGGCAATCTGCGGATGAATGGCGGTTTGCATTAGCAGCGATGGTATGTGAAGAATATGTCCCACGTACCAAATATGGTACTCAGTGTGCTGGAGATGAAGATGGTTCATGGTTTTATTCTGGAAAATTGAAATATCTTAAATTCATCTTGTGAAAGTATTTTCTGATAACAAAAAATTCTCGGCAAGCTTTAATTCATCATTGGGTGAAAAAAGTAACTTCAATAGTGCATCTACCTATAGTTGAGGATGAAAAAATTCATTCAAATTAAGGGACCCAGATGTCCATAAAAATTGGTTGACCTATATGTCAATAAATTGTGAGTAGATTCCATTCCAAGAGAAAGACAGTGACCCTTTCCATCACCAGTGAGCCAGAGATAGAGGCATAGGTAGTGACCCATGGGTATGAAGTGAGAAGACCTTAAACCATGGTAAGGTAGTGACCTTGGTCATAGAAGATTGATCTGGAACATTGTACACATTATTGTCAATGAGCCTTAGTGAATTTGGTACATCAACACATTGTTGTTGTACATTCTTTGGGCGTATCCTAGTGAGGGAGAACCAAGTAAAAATCATTGTTTCATGTACATGATTTAATTTTAGTCAGTATATTTTTCATGGGATGAAGAGATAATTGAGTTTTTTTCTATATTTTACAATATCCAAAGGGGAGAATGTTTTAATCTACAATTCCCTAATTTATCCCCTGTCAGGGTATTTGACCTAGTGGACCTAATAAATTGAAAGCTAGTATATGAATTTTTTAGAATTTTTTTTTTGCAATTTCATATGAACTTCCCATTTTTTGGAGCCATTTCACAAATGCATGCCTATTATAAAATTTCCAATGAACTAATATCCATTAAGAGGAAAATGGATGGTCGAGGAGTAATCTATATAAATTATTAATTCTATTCTCTTATTTAATGGAATATTCCCCCAATGATTTGGGACCCTAGTAGTTTCTCAATATCCTACACAATAGGGGCATAGAATTTCAATGGGGACCTATGCAATTTAGCATCCAACATTAACCTCATGAGAATGAGTGTATTCCAAAATATGGGACTTGAGAAATTGAAGAGGGCTACAATATTAGTTTAATTATCCTACTGATTAGTAATGTATCGTTAAGGGAATCATGAGGATTTCCAAGTCAAAATGGGAAAATTTATTTTTCTAGTTGACTTCCACATGTTGGACATGGAAGAAGAATGATACATTCAAATTATACAAGACTGACTTTATCTATCCACTTGGAATGAACATATTGATGTGAATCAATTGAGAATTATATTTTGATTAGGTTATGAAAAAGTAGTCTTCTACCTAGTGAAATATGCTAAAAAATAAGTTGATTCTTTTGACAGTCAATATATCTTTATCACTGAAGAGAAGTGTAACTAGATGACCATTTATGATGATAATAATGAACTATATCCTACTAAAAAGGATGATTTTTGCTATGAGTATTTTAACCATATAGAACATATGAAAAGGGAAACTATAAAACCATTCATACCCTCAGTCGTCCATCCACCAATTCTCAAACTAAAACCTCTCCAAAGAACACTCAATACTCATTCCTATAGATGAAAAATAAACAACCATTAATCATTGGATCAAAAATTTCATAGACATAGGAGGATAATTTCAAAAAAATCCAAAAACTGCAAAATAAATAAATGTCATGGTGGTTGATAACATAATAGTTATCGTCCCCAAAATCATCACTCAAGATTTTATTCGAGGAAGTTGTGAAACCGAAATGCTAACCCAAGAGGCGACTCCACCATCGATGAAGAATATTGTAAAGAAAAAAGTATTAATACATTTTTAAAGTATAATAATTTTTTTATATCTAATATTAAGTGGGTGAGTCCACTATAGGTCTTTCTAAAGATAGATTACCTCACAGTTGAGAAAAATGATGAAGGTGAACTTATCTTGACTCAAACCATCACTTGATTAGGTGTATTATTGAACTATAGAAATTTTAATACAATAAACCAAAAAACTATATCCCTTTGAATTTCATTGATCAAATTTTATGGATACTATAATGTCATAAATTATACTATTTCTTGGATGGTTATTCATGGTACAATCAAAGTTGCAATCAACCCAGCTGACTACTCTAAAAAAACATTAACATGTCTATTCAGAACATTCACTTATATACGTTTTTCATTCGGTGTGTGTAATGCACTAGTAACCTTCCAATGTTTTAGGACACAAATATAATAGGATATAGAGGTTGAATTCTTGGAAATCATTATCAATTATTTATTAGTTTATTAAATATATTTTTAGGTTTTATTAAGAAATCTATATTTAGTCCTATAATGATATAAATAAAAATTTATAGTTTTAAACAAAGAAGAATGTTTCATTATGTTCCAAGGTGGTATATTCCTTAGAAAAAAATTTTAATGAATGGAATAGAAGTTGATTTAGTGAGGATCCAAGTTATCAAATATTTTCATGATCCCTCAACTATGAATTGAATGAGGATCTTTCTGAGCCATTCAAGTTTCTACTACCACATTGTAAAAAACATATTTGAATGTAGAGCACACATTGATGAACCATTAGTTAAAGGGCACTACCATTGATATCATTAAATATTATACGTTTAAATTGATAATTTTAAAGAATATCCTGGTGGCCACTCCTATTTTCATTTCAACAGATTGGGAAATGACACTGAGTTAAAGTGTGACATCAATGGCTTCTCTATACAATATATCATAGAACAAAAAGTTGAACACATATTCGATCCCATTTATTATGCCTTTTAAAGATTTAATGATACTTCTGTAAACTAAACAACAATAGATGATGAACTCTTAGCTGTTATATTTTATTTTTTGGAATGATTATCTCGTTTATTATTTTTTTCCATGTAAATTATTTTCTCTTACCATAACACCATTAATTTTTTTTAAATAAAAATGTATTACAACCCCCAAGAAATACCATTGATCCTACTACTGCAAAAGTTTGACATCATCATAAAGGACAGTTAAGGAACTATGAAACTTTTTTCTAATCATCTGTCATTACACCTAACCATCACAATGGATGAAAATAATTTGGACATCAAGGATGATGCCCCAAATGAAACTCTTTTCAACATAAACATGAAGGCACAATCATGGTTTTAAAATAATTAAATCTATATGTGGATGTGATCACTCTACCATGACATCTACTACAAGAAAAGGAGGATATTTTTTTGGTTGAGGCCTCCCACTTTTATTTGGATGTTCCAATAATTTTTATGCTTAGTACTGATATATTATTATAGTAATCAATCCCTAAGGATGAGATAAAAATTGTACCTGATATGTTTCACAAGTCACCAAATGGATGGAACCATGGACCATAACACACATTGTAAAATATCATTAAAAGTGGACTATTTTGGACTACACTACATCACTATGAATGATAATGATTTCAAAGCTGTGATTAGTTCCAAAGAACAGGCACCATTGGATGGATAAATAAAATTCCCCAATACCTGAAAAAGGAAGTCAAAATAATCTATATATTGGGAATATATATCATGGGACTATTCCCTAATTCATATAAAATGTTTCATATCTTTTTTAATTTGAATTCATTTTGGAATGGTTAGAGGATAAATCCACTAATCCTAAAATAGAAAAATTGGTATTGAACATCCAAAAGAAAAATATATTTCAAATATTCATATTTTCCTGATTAATCATTAGTGATCAGGGAAATTTTTTACCAATAATACAATCAACAGATTACTTGAGAAGTAAATAATCTGGTACAACACGTGAACTTACTACAACAAGTAAACAATAGAGCATGTTAAATTTTAAAATAGGTAAATAAACAAAATCAAGAGAAATTTATGTACACAAATCCAAATAATTGGATCCTAAAATTAAAAGATGCACTATGGGCATAACGAACATTATACAAAACAACCATCAACACTACTCTATTCCGACTTATATAAATAAAAAATACCATTTTAAAATGGAATAATAAAATCACTCTTATAGGGTGATTGTGAAATAAAATATGGATTCTCAAAATGTAAAGGGTGTCATGATGCTGTAACTGGATGAACATGAGGAAATAAAAAGTTTTCATATGAGAAAATCAGTATTTCTAAAGAGAAAAACAATAATTAGAATGATCATAGCATCACATAGTGAATCATTACACCAAAGAATAATGTTTTTTTATTAAATTCTATATTTAAGTTGATCCTTGGAAATCATAAATCCAGATATTGTGAAAACATTGAGTTCATACATATACTCCACTTTGGTACCATCATAATAATGAAATGCATAAAACCACCCTTCAATGTAAATGGACAATGATTGGTGATATACCTGGAACCATACAGTGAGTGGTGTTCAATAACATTGATCTTCTTCTATGGAATGATGATTTTATCTCTTGATGTTAAATGATGTGCAGACTAGCATGAATTCTTGGATGGGTCAAATATTTTAGAATAAGATAGAGTAGTGTTTAGGAATACTTTGGGCATATTGTAAGAAAAGAATGAATTAACTAGTTCACAAAGGATTACATTTAACAAATTATAGGTTGTATAATCTATAACTGACGTGTAAGTTTCAAAACCCCAAAATTAACAATTTAGTATATTAAACATCATGTAATTTTACATGACATGAAATTCCATGAATGATAAAAGTCATGAACCTAAGATTAACGATGCATGATACCCCTTCCGATTTTCCTTCCGCCACTCACCACACTCTATAGTGAAACCCACCACCTTTTATCACTCCTTATCCATCATTTCTACCCTTTAGTACCTTTATCACCTTCATACCATAAGTGTATATCCATCCTAATCACAAATCTCTCATCTTCATTATATCTAAAATAACAAAAAAAACTGTTTTCACTCACCCTATTGATCATGAACCCAAGAATGAGGATTCAACTACAGTAAATACTTGAAGGGCTTCCATGCCTCCATAAACAACATTTTATCCTATTCTACTTTTTCAGCAACCTATGATACCCCTTGTACACTATATAATAATATTCGACTTCCAGTGGGTTGTAGGGAACTGCACATCCCTATATACACCCCATCCTTCACCAATATTCCCCCAAACTACATGTATAGTTGGTCTACTATTAGGAAAATCTATTTTGTAACAAACAAACATTGGATCTTACCATTCCCATTTATCTCTTGGTCATCCAGGAGCACCTACACCACCATGAAAGACATCGTCTCTCCCTCATTATTTAAATGAATTAAGAGAACAATCATGATTTTTTTAAAGATCGTGTCCTCTCTCAAGATAGATATAGAGAGTGTTACCTTTCGTTTAGGTTGTAGAACACATGACCTTACCTTCAAAGAGTTTAAAATTGGAATAATCCTCTACTTTTCTAATTTCATCACCTCGGCTATTTTTTGACTCTTCAACTCGAGATGATAATATTGGATGAAACATGATTCTGGAGAATGATCACCCAAGATCCTCAAAGTATCCACAATCCTCAAACTACCAATTCCACCCTCTAACAAGTTACTACACTTCTCAACCTCCATAAATCCTTGATACATATCTATTTCACCCATGTTGAGTCTTTTAGGAGCATGATACCAATGAAAATTTTCATTCTTTCAATTCCAATGGGTGGCATAGGTGTCAATATGGCATCTCAGTTCACCTTTTATTTTAGGGTACATGTGAAGAGGACTCTAGGTACCCTCAAATATCTAGAAATTGTGTTGTTTTTAATTCCCCAATTAACCTCATATCATTAGTCTCTATGGATTCAATCGACATCATTTGGCTCCACAAAATGGTGCTGCTGAGGAATGATGGTGACATTGATCAGTGGGCATTGAGATATGTTGAGTGTGATGATGTGGTGTTGGATCATCATGCTTCTGACCCTACCCCATATTCTACTACCTCCTCATCAGATACTCCTTCCACTTATAATTCACACCATTACTCCACCACACACTACTGACCTATTTCCATACCCATTCCCACCCATACCACTAATAATTTCACATATGCATCCACCACCACCTTTCACACACCATCACCACCACATACTACCCCAAGGATCATTGGACCATGAACTAGTATATTTTGTTGAAGCATAAACAAATATTCCTCCACCTAAACATCTCATTTATTTACCACCATTCTTTACCACCCATACACCACCATCAACCACTATAGACTCCCACCCACCACCATTGGCAGACCATTCATCCTCATCCAATCCCTTTCCTAGTTCTTCCTAGACTTCATTTCACTCATAACTGATAGACCTTGAGTCCGATTAGTATATTTTAATAGAGTAGGACTAATGGGGAAAGGTTTTTACTATCCCAGCATATACTATGTTTCCATTCACCAATCATGCTGTAAGACCCATGGATACCTTCAGGATTGGGACCACACCTCCACCATCCACCAAGAAAATTTCTAGTACTATTTGAAATTCAATAGAAATCAATGATACTTTGTTTTTATCCCTATTGGAAATCAATATGGTGGTCTAAATTGAGGGGCCCAATATTTTGGAGGGTGTTTTAGAGGCAATGTCCATTGGGAGTTCCTCTAATTCTTAGTTTTTTGTTATACCCCTCCCCTATTTTATATTCTATGTCAAAAGAAACATTTTGTACTTCTTCTATTACATTTAACTAAAATTTATCATTCATCTATATATAAATGGGATATAGTTTATGAATTTTTTAGCAGGTTGTATTGTAGACGCTGAAAAGTGCTGTAGAAAGTTTCGAAGAAAAAAAGCAAAGTCATATTCAGAATTGGAGACCCGGTCCGGAGAGCCCAGAGGTGTTGCGCAAAAAAAGGTTGAAGTTTGCGAAAAATTTTATCTTGTGTGGAAAGTATCGGGATTCGAAAAGTGTCCCAGCACCTGTGTGAAATAATTTTGCACCCATGCCCTGCGCGGTTGATATTTCACACCTAAGTCTCCGTCGGGGAATAATTTCATGAAGAACTGGATTCCACGCCACCAGATTCCTATAGATAGAAGGATACCCCTTCCTTTTCAGGGATGAATAATTCGAACCACCTCTCATGCATGTAATCAGCATTCCACGCATGCGCAATATGTCTTTCAGGTATGGTTCTCTTTTGCACCAAGTTGTCCTGGGATCCACCTTCGTGCGAGATCCCCATGGATTAGACTAATCTCCAGCGCCTTTAGGGTCCTCCCCTTGCATGAAATATCTTCCTTTATATGCAATCCTTTCCTTTACGTCCAATCCCTTCCATTGCGCACAATCCCTTCAAGTCACATAAAAAGCCTCAGCCCCCATTATTTCGTGCAAGCAACGCTGATTTCGTGCCAGACCAGGGATTTTCACGTCAGATACATTTATTTTGCGCAAGCCTCAATATTCATGCACAATCCCCCCGGGGGGTCTTCACCTCGGTGATCCCTGGGTGTCTCCTTGGATTAATGCTCGATTCCCTTCTTCCGGGTGCCATTCGCAGGTATCTTTTCTACCTCGGGCATTCGCATCATATATGGTTTTCTCGTACGACCGTCAAGGCTTGTGCAATGTAACTTCAATGTCCCTTGGTAAATCCTTCTTGTAGCTTTGCTTCACCTCATGCTTCTTCGAATAGGCATGCTAACGGCTATTTCTCCTTCACATAACCATGCTAACGTGGACCCCTCAATGGTTCGCTCTACGACCCCCCCTCAGTATGGCCTTTCTGATGCCTTCCCATCCACAAGGAGTAGAGGGTACAGGTTATGTAAGTTATAGGGGTGTGGATCAATCCCACCTCATCCGACCTACAGGGCGTTAAACTGGCAAGCACCTCGTCCTCATCACATGACATTAAACTATGACCTGGCCCGGTCCCTTGCACGCAGGGTCCCCCCGCCTCAGACATTATCCATGCCCACTCATCTCCACGGGGAAGGTGGGGTCATCCCTCATAGAGGGTGATTTTTTGGAGTAGCGTTTTTTCGTAGGGAAGGGCATCCACCGTGATATAAGCCCCTATACTTCCTTCCAGGAAGCAACACCCCTGCTCCTCCTTACTTCCTCTGTGCCAAGGCCAACAAAGGGCGTGATAGGGAACGGATCCCCTCCTCCCTTCCTGGGTGCCAAATTTCTCTCCCATAGTGCTTTGTCACCCACAGACCTCCATCCTGGAATAAGTCCCAGCATCATGGGCTGCTCAACACGTAATCCCCTTATCGCTTCCCATAGATGCACCCTTCACGACGTGATCATCAGGACTCTTCTGCCTCTTAATTCTCAAGCTGAGCACGACTCTCGTGATCTTAGAGTGGGAACCGGACATGACACACCTTATGTTGTCTTAGAGCATCATCCCTAACCATCCTAAACTACGGGGACTTTGATCCGTGCTAAGGCATGTTATGTAGGAACCCTCCACGAGGTTCAAGCACCACCACCTTGGTCCGTCTCAGAGAATAAGCCCCAACCATCCTGAACTACTGGGACTTTGATCCGTGCTAAGGAATTGTACGTAGGAATCCTCCATGAGGTTCAAGCCCCACCACCTTGGGCCGTCTCAGAGCGTAAGCCCCATCCATCCTAAACTATGGGGACTTTGATCTGTGCTATGACATGGTACGTAGGAAGCATCTACGAGGATCAAGTCCCACCACCTTGGGTCGTCTTAGAGAGTAATCCCCAACCATCCCGAACTATGGGGGCTTTGATCCGAGCTAAGGCATGGTACGTAGGAAGACTCCACGTGGTTCAAGCCCCACCACCTTGGGCTGTCTAAGAGAATAAGCCCCAAACATCCTGAATTATGGGGTCTTTGATCTGGGTTAAGGAATGGTACGTAGGAAGTCTCCACGAGGTTCAAGCCCCGCCACCTTGGGCCATCTCAGAGCATAATCCCCAACCATCCCGAACTACAGGGACATAGATTCGTGCTAATGCATGGTATGTAGGAAGACTCCATGCAGTTCAAGCCCACCAAACCATTTGCCCCGACCATCTCCATGTCGGTGTGCCAAGCCCCATTTCCACCTTGGGCTGCCTCAGAGCGTATGCCCCAATCCACCTGGACCCCAGGTCCCTCCTCACGTAGGTTCACCAACTCCAGCTTTGGGCTACCTTAGAGCATAATCCCTAAATGCCCCCATCTCGCATGATGTTAAAATAAATTCTATCCCGAACTATGGGTACTTTGATCGATGTCAAGGCATGATACTTAGGGAGCCTCCATGAGGTTCAAGCCCACAACCTGGCCGTTCTGACCCCATTTACGTCGGTTCGCCAAAACCATGGGCCGCCTCAGAGTGTAAGCCCCATACCCATCCTGCATGACATTAAACTGTTTTCTCCACCTATAATACATGGTCTTTGATTCCTCGCCATAGGGATACGTTGGAATCCTCCATGAGGTTCAAGACCATCACTCATGTCCCATCTTAATCTTTCCCTCGAGCCTATGTGTCTTGGGAGGCTCATGCCCTAACCCAGAGTTTCTACTTCCTCTGGGTCTCATCCATGCATCCATTCTCATGGGTCACCTCTTCAGGTGTCCAATAGTTTCATTTAACTACGCGGAATTTGATTCCCTACCATGGGGATAAATAGGAAGTCTCTTCGAGGCTCAAGTTCAAACCCATCATTATTCCTAATTCTTACCCGAACCTCCACATCCCAGTGGGATCATGCCACATCACTCTTCATTTTCCTCCATAGTTTTCAGGAAGCCACCCTTTTGTAGGCCCAAACATCGGTGTTCCCTCCAGGGGGTTCCTCAATCTAATCCACTCTAGCCAGTGTTATGATCAATCTAATCTGTCTCCGCTGGATGTTAAACTTGCGGCCTACCATTTTTTAAACATGGGAAGCTGAGGAAAACCTATGATACATTCATATGGAATACAATTCCCCGCATTCGATGTGGGATGCCTCGGGATTCCTCACCCTCGAGAATCCCTATAATAAGGGACAGAAGACAGACATGTCATTCCCCAGCGTCAAGACACACCAGTGATGCCCTAACATGACTACTCTCCTAACAGAAGGTAGCTGCCATGACCGGACGCCTTGGAAGGTCCTGAATGAAACAACGTAATTAACTGGTGTCCATGATGATAAAGAACTAGGAAGAGCATCACGAACTACATCTTAAATCTATGAGGGAGACCCGAACTATGTGATGATCTCCGAGGAGGATCCACGGAAGGAAGAACCGATATCCCATCATCCTATTTCGATCATGGAGTAGACATCTTTGAATAATCAGTGGATGCTTCCCACCTTTGGAAAACGGGAATGCGGGGTTACAGTAGTGTGTCCTCTGTATGACAGATGTGCACCACCCGGCGAAAGCGTCGAAAACAGAAAATGGTGAACCCAACGTGAAGCTCCTCTCCTCAGCATGGAGGGAAGAAGCATTCGGGACATCGGTGGATAATAATGTCTTCTGACCCCGTCATTCGGTACTAGGTCCAACCAAGCTGGCCTGACGTGAAAACTCATGAGAAGGTGGGACAGTCAGGATGTTGAGCATTCTGTACTGCGACGTCGTAAGCATGGATCCCTCTAACCGGCCATGGAAGACGGAATGGAACTGGGGCACTGGGTGTCGATTCCTTTTCCTAGAAGTATTAATGAGCTCATTTCCCTGATTTCAGGAAGAAAGTTATTGCATCCGGAGCTCGTTCACCTAACCACTAGTGCAGGGGAAGGGGAAATATCGACGCGGCTACACCACGTGGTTCTACCTCTTCCACTATGGCTACGACTGCCACGACTGCTGGGCGACCATTCCCCCTGTCCCCATCAGATATTATCTAGAAAAGGGTAGTTAATGACCTTGTACGCAGGTACAAGGAGGAAGGAATAGTCCCATCTTGGGATATGGCCTATTTGGATCTTGAGGCATCTGCGCCTCATCATTGACACTACCCCGGAGGCCCCCACAGGGAGTCGTTGCTCCCCACCCCAACTTTCAATCGCTTCGAGATCTTGTCCCCGGAGCATCTAGGCAGCTCCCTCCCTTACACTGACAAAGTAGGGGATATACAGGCCGGCCCAATTAGAGTCCCTCTTCAAGGGCTCCTGGTGAGGGCCCCAGCTAGGCCGTGTCAGTGCCATCATCCAGTTACTCAAGACAGGGAGCAGGTAATCCACGCACCTACACCACCGGCTCCAGTCCACCTGGCCTGATGCCAGCCTCGGGCATGAGCAGAAGAAAATGCTCAGATTGGGGTGTCATCATCAGCGACTAGTGTGGCCCAAGCCACCACAGACTCATATCCCCAACTCCTGGCATACATTGAGTAGGGGCAGATATACGCCCGACCCAGATCAAGGCCCCAACCGCCCCATGGGCAGGTTTGGTCGACTCTCCTAGTCGCCAGCACATGTGATGGCTGCTGCAGACCAATCTGTAGTAGTGCCACCCAGCGCTGATGCTCACTCCGCACCACCACTACGGAAGGTGAAATCCCTCCTAGCTTCCAACCTCAACCTGGAGGTCTGCCATGTTCCACCTTCAACCTGAGCGAGCGTCTCCCTTGTGACAGCAACACACTGTGTGGGGGTCTCTCTTGTGCTCTCTACACTGCGTACAGGGTCACTCCCCCTGCCGTAGACCGCGAGTATGGAGGCATTGAATATCTGGTCCCTCACCGACATGGAGGCCCTCCCCATGTCCCTGTGTCGATCGGCAAAGGTCCTCCTAGGAAAAATAATTGGAGAGGTGGAAACCAACCCCACTTCACCAATGCCTAGCACAGAGGTCCTCCCCATGTCCCTTTGAACATATGTCCCGGTGCTCCTCGCACCCCACCTTCCTCGGGTGGGAACATTCTCCGCCCCAACAGTATTGCAGCTGGAGGACCCGATGTTGGAAATCATCCATGCCCTAAAGAACCATCCAGGGGCAGGAGAGAAGGTCACCGCTTCCACAAGAGGAATCATGGGGAAGGCCGGATAGGAATCAGAACAGTCCTCTTCTCGGACTCCGAGGTGGAGTACGACTCAGCGCAGGAGCCCTCCCATCATCCCTCCAAGTTAAGGGTTGGGGAAGGAACGAGGAACATCAGCCTTGTGCTCCCGGGATGATACCCTGGCATGTCCCCATGGGCCGACTGCGCAATCGCCACCATCATCGCCAGAGGCGCCCTCTGCCACGAAGCTATTTTGCGGGTCAATGGAGGAAGAGTTGGTCCATAACCCACCCTCGGCAGACACTAATGCTGCGTTAGGAGCCCTAGTTTCCGGTTCATCCTATCATGATATGGCAGCCAGGTCACTGCAACCTTCAGAGGAGAGCCCAAGATTCAGTAGCCAATCAACCCGCTTTCCATATTCTCTATAGACCAGTCCACCACCCCAGTGACCTGCCTTAACGCCGCTACAATTTCATCAGCCACCCTCAGTTGACGATTGGGGATTTCAAAGGCCATACTATGGATCTGATTCGGGGAGCTTATGGACCATCCTCATAGGGGACCACTTCCCCGAGAAGTTTTGTTCGGTCGCAGGGTTGAATTTTGATATGCCAGAATCTCTCACCCTAGAGGAGTTTGAATGTTTCTGCCAGAACCTCTGGGAAACTCACCTCCGTCTTCACCACCAGCGGGTGACTTATCCCAGGATCCTAGAGGACCTCGAAGACATCAACAAAAATTCCGTCTGGTTGACCTGGCCACACTCCCCGCGGTCTAGCACCCTAAGTCGCGTGGCCACCACAGGGCCCTCCAACAACATAGTGTTTAGGGTTTTCAAGTACTCCGTAGAGTTATCGAGGAGGCTACCCCCCACGTGCAAGTCTGTGGCTGGGGGAAGTACGCTTCCCTTCTCTTCAGTACGATTCGCTGGTAGCCCGACTTGTTAGGTGATAGTGAGGACATGCCCCAAAGAAGTGTGGTAGTCAACATGACTGATCTGATAGGATAGGAGAATGAGCTCGGACTTCTCGATGGGGATGTCCCACTGAGGAAGCGACACCACTGGACCCATACAGGAGGATTACCCTGTCAGTAGAGGAACCTTCTAGGTCTCCCTGTGCCCACCGAGTCACTGGTACTCAGCCAGAACATCAGCAAGGGCCAAGAGCACGTTGGAGCTGTCAATCTCTCCGACATGTCTGCCTCAGTGCAGAAGACGGAAGAGGACCCTAAGAAGGCCACGCTGCGCCAACAACTTGATTAGAAGAAGAAGTGAGTTGATGAACTTCTGGCTGAATTCATTACAAAGCGGCGACCTGACTACGGTGATCCTAGGCTGGGGCAGCAGGGGCAGGAACAACTACCCCAAGGCGAGATTCTCCTAGGCAACCCTAATCATGCCGTATTCGCTGATAGAGTAGAAGCCAAAGCTCATGGAAAGATGTTGCGGTGTGTCTCTCCAAACCCTACCTAATGGTGCAACAATCCTAGGAACCCCACTCGGGCTCCTTAGACCGCCCCAAGGGTCACTCCACCAGCGGCTCCACGAGCCGCGGAGCTTGTATGCTGCATTGAAGAGCCCAGAAATGCGCTCGTGGTTAGGGATCCCCGTCAAAACTAGGACCCCCGTCTCGGTGATCCAATGGTGGAACTCATCGCCCACCTAGAGGCACTAGAGACGCGGCAGGTGGCTATCCCACATGATGGCATGTCATACCTGACATGGGTGGATGACATGCCGGCACCCCCAGAATTTGGAAATCCCACTTTCTCCCCCTTTAACGGGATGGGGGACCTACCTCAACACCTATCCCACTTTAACTCGAGGTGTGGGCCTATGTTAGGGACCCTAGAACAATAAGAGGCTTCCATGCTCTGTTGCTTTTTTCAGACCCTTGAGGGGGCAACATTCGTTTGTTAAAGCCAGATCTTTATTGGATCCATGAATAGCTGGGAAGAACTTCGTAGGTAGTTCCTTTTCCAAATCAACTCTACCACCTAGAAGACAAACATTGCAGACCTTTTCATTTTCATGCAAAGGCCTAATGAGCGAGTCGTAGACTTCATCGCTCGGTGGAAGAGGCTTACATACTCCATTGAAATTCCACTAAATTAGGAGGAATTACTAACGATGTGCATGGGAAATGTCAATACAGAACTAGTTCGCTACATGATCACTGAGAATTATCCCAGAGGGTTCCGAGACTTCTCGGATAAGGCCGAGGGCCTTGAAGAAGCTCTGCAACAAGGTAGTCTGGCATGCCTGATGCCCCTACAATTCTAGAAAGGAGAGCTGCCAGAGCCAAGCCCACCGTCATGGCCCCGATAGAGGCCCCCAGATATCTAGAATTTCTACTAGAGGAGCCAGCACCACATCTTCATAGAGGCCCTCCACCGCAGGCACAGTTTCCAACCCACCAGCACCCACCCCAGAATCAGCAGGCACCCCTGGGTAACGTGCCGCCACCGCCTCGGTGGGATATTCAAGTTCCGCCTCCTCAGAAGGATCCTTAGGCCCCTTGTCAGGATCATTCTCCAAGAGCACCCTTTCCAATCTGAAGGAATCATACCAACTCATTCGAAGAGTCTCAGGTTCCCAGCTACTTCAGTAGCACTATAGAGCAACGAATTGTGCAACTGCCTGAGTGCCAGAAGCCAGACGAAGCGTGTCTCATTGATCACCTCAACTGCTGCCCTTATCACCGGATCCTGGGGCACACCATCAAACAATGATATTTTTTCAAGGAATGGCTCCTAGCCCAGATAGAAAACAACATAGTCAGGTTGGGCCCAGCCCCAGCACAAGTGGTGGGTGTCATTGGGAGATCAGATAGCAGTAGCGACGACGAAGGTGAGTGGCTGCAGGTTCTTGACCGTGGGTCCCATAAGTATAATGACTCTATGGCTTGTAGGATGGTCTCTCGTGCCCATGGCATTATTCGTGCATGCCTGAATCAGCATGAGCCTTCAGAAGCTGCGGCCACCACTTCTGCATTATCATTTTAGCCGACCGCTTCCCAGAAGAGCAAGCATCGGTGGCGCAAGAAGAAGCAATGCGCCCCGCCACTGCAGTCGTTATCACGCACATTTGACGACTTCATTCCCCCAGAGATGGGAGTCCCTCCAAGAATCCACCCAGTGGTGGATGATTCATCAAATGACAGTCAAGGGTATGCTTCAGTTAACACCGTTGAGTTGGTAAATCCCTATACGACTCCAGACAAGGGGGATCACCAGATGAACCTCTCTAATGTCCCCAGCTGACGCCAACATCATCATAACCATGACCATATTGGTCACTGGGGAATGTCAGTTAGAACCTCTAACCAGGTCATGCATGCTTCTGAAACTAGACAGAAGGTCCAACACAGAACTCATCAAGCGAAGCCTTTTCATCCGGTATCGACAGGTTCGCCTCCACAACCATTTGTGCTACAGGATCAGGCCGAGCCACTTCGGCCATACCACAACCAGCTTCTCCCCACTACAGGTTGATATCAGTCGCCCAGTCCTCACCTGAGAGCTACTCTTCGAGCATCGACCAGTGATCAGTGGGATGTCCCCAGTACCAGTCATCCGCCGGTCCAACCAGCAGGGACCTCCATGCCTTCTATCACAGAGCAGCCTCCTGTAAAAAGAAGTCTGTGCCTGGTGTGGATGTATGATATTCTGAAGCACCTCACCAGCATCCCAACATGGCTCTCCATCCTTTAAGACCTTCTCCTCTCACCATATATGTGCGATTCACTCGCCGAGGCTTTATGGGGCCCCCTTCGGTTTGAGACAGAGGTAGCACATGTTGAGGCCTTCTATGGTGCAGTAGTTGAGAATGATGAATTTCAGGCCATCATCTCGTTCTCGAGAGAGGATGAAGACTCTCCTATACAAGGGAATGTCCACCTGTTGTACATCACCGGCCAATTCAATGTCATGGAATTTTTTGGTTGTCTCATTGACACCAGTTCTAGAATCAACCATATCCCGAAACAGACACTGCGGGAACTAGGGTTATCTAAATATGACCTGACTCCCTCAGATTTAAGGATCTAGGGATATGAAAGGGTAGAACAAACCCCGATCGACAAGATCAGTTTGAAGACGTAGTTCGGTGGCCTAGTTGCCAGTACTGAATTTATGGTTCTCTTCCAGGACACCATGTACAATGCATTGATGGGATGGCCATGGATCCACCTGCACGCGGCGGTCCGCTCATCATATCACCAATTCCTCAAGTACTACCTTAATGGTCAAGTAGCTTACTCCATGTTGATGCATCTCCTTTCTCCTCTAGTGAAGCCCGCTACTTGGATGCTGATTATTACAAGAGCAAGGATAAGCAAGTCCATGAAAGCGAAGTTGAGCCTGTCGCCACTATGAATGACCCTTGGACATGCCTGAATGACACCTACGTCTTCCCTATCCATCAGTTGGAGGCCACAACCCGCGGCATGGGGTAGTTTTTTGTCATTTCCGGGACAAGGGGGAATCATGCTCCTAGATCCAAGCGGCGTCGGAAGATCACTTCATATTCTTATACAAACCAGGCTCTAGTGATCCCGGAGCCTCCCAATCCCGTCAGGTATCGAGACGTCTAGCTCATGGCAATGACAATACGTCATGCCTATTTTTTTCGTGGGGCTGCAATAAGTCGGTTCCGGACGACATGCCACCACTGATTCTATACTATCATGTGTGGCCCCTTGGGATGAAGACTAGATGGAATCAGGTTGAAATCCTTCATAGCCATGGTCTCAGCAGTCCCAGAGTGCCCCGATGCAATGACGACGACTGCACAAGATGGTAGAATCCTCACATCAGGTTTCGGTAGCTCAGAAGCAGCTTCCCCATGGAGGATCCCTCCATAAGTGGAGAATAAGATATAGAGGATGCTCCCCCTTCCTTTGAGGAAAGCATCTCAGCCACGGTCGACGAGTTGGTAGAGGTAAACCTCGGAAGCGAGGTCGACCCGAGACCCACATTGATCAGTGCCGCTATGTCCCTCGAGGAGAAGCAGTGGTACATAGGCTTTCTCAAAGATCACTGTGATGTATTCACCTAATGTTACGACAAGATTCCAGGACTAGATCCTCCGATAGCCTTCCACCGCCTCGGTCTCCTGAAAAACCATCGCGGGTTCAAGAATCCTCCCAAAAGGATGCATCCGTCTCATGGTGCCATGGTCATGGCCGAAGATGACAAGATAATCAGATTCAACTTCATCATGGATGTCCAGTACCCCAAGTGGCTAGCCAACATTATGCCAGTCAGAAAGAAGAACGGGTAGATCAGAGTCTACATCGACTTCCGCGATCTCAACCATCATTGTCCAAAGGATGATTTTCCCCTTCCAGGGACATAATTGTTGATCGACGCTATTACCAGATTCCAAGCCCTCTACTTCATGGATGGTTACTCTAGATATAATTAGATCCGGATGGCCCCTGATGATGAGGATTCTACCAATTTCAGGGTGCCACAAGGTACTTTCTGTTACCAAGTTATGCCCTTTGGACTAAAGAATGTAGGTGCCACCTATCAGCGGGCCATGCATCGCATATTCAAGAAAATCCTGGGGACATTGGTGGAATGCAATGTGGATGACCTGGTGGTCAAATATCACTGGCGCCAGGACCATATCAAGGACCTTGAGAAAGTGTTTGATTTCCTCAGTTCCCACCACCTGAAGATGAACCCATTGAAGTGTCTGTTCGGGGTCACCTCAGGGAAGTTTCTTGGATTTTTTGTCTTGTACCAGGGCATCGAGATCGACCAAGAGAAGATCAATGTAATGATCCAGATTCCTAACCCGAGTAATATTCAGGATCTTCGAGGTCTCCAAGGCCACTTAGACTACATAGGCCGATTCATTACAAATTTGGATGGCAAGTGTAAGACCTTTTCTCAGTTCATTAATAAGGGCACCACTTATGGGTGGAATGAGGAGTGCCAAACCGCCTTTGAGAAAATCAATCAATATTTTCTCCAGCCTCCAGTCTTGATGCCACCCATCTCCGGGAAGCTGCTGATTCTCTATGTCAACGCCCTGTAATTATCCCTTGGAGCTCATCGCACCTATAAGAACAATGAGGGGATAGAGAATAGCCTATACTACTTCAGCCACATGCTCCTCGATACGGAGACCCGGTACTCCCCCATAAATAAAGGCATCCTTGCGCTCGTATTTGTGGTGTAGAAATTACGGAATTAACTGTAGAACCACGAGGTACAGTTTGTCTCTCGAGTAGACCTGCTGAAGTACATTCTGAATCTCCCCATGTTGACTGGCAAACTAGCATGGTGGGCGGTGATCCTCCAGCAGTTTCACATCAGGTTTGTGCCCTAAAAGGGTATCAATGTGCAGGCATTGGCAGAATTTCTAGCTGCCCATCCAACCTCCATGGAATAGTCCCTAGACCTCGATTTTCTTGATAAGGAAATCCTCTCAGTCGATCAAGTCGTCCCATGTTGGCAGATTCACTTTGATGGTGCCTCCCGGAGCCCCACTAGTAGGAAGCTCAATGATTATAGGCTCAACAGAGTAGGCCTCGGTATCATCTTTATCACCCCAGCACAAGCTGTCCTGCCTTAATCATTCCTGTTATCAGAAGGTTTCACTAACAACGAGGCAGAGTATCAGGACCTCATTACTAGTATCGAGATGGCCCTTGAGATTGACATGCCCCATTTCCATGTGAAAGTGGATTCTGATCTGGCCATCATGCAAGTTAATGAAGACAATGTTGTTAGGAATCTAGAGCTCGTACCATTGTTAGAACACACTCTATAGCTAATGGACCAATTCCCTTCCCGACAAGATGTTGTCCATGTCCCTCGGTCATAGAAGGGTCGAGCAGATTCTTTGGCCAGCCTGGCCGCATCGCTTCCATAGCCCGAGCAGGATGATCTAATTATCCACATGGTGCATTGGAGAGTCATAGCTCCTGTTACCCCAGATGGTGATGATGACCCACATGAGAACTATCTTACAGCTGGTGCCTCTATGTCAGGGCCCCCAGGTACTACAGATGTGGTGATCGAAGTAATTTCTGATTGGGGGACACCCTCGGTCGAATATCTCCAACACAGTAATCTCCCGTTAGACCGGGCCGAGCGCAAGCGAATTTGACTCCGCGCGCTGCATTTAACTCTTCATAGTGGTCCTAGCCTCAATCAGATCCTATATAAATGTGGATTTGATGGTTTTCTCCTCCGTTGCATCCAAGGAGTCAAGATTCCACAGGTCACACAAGAGGTTCATGCCGGTTCCTGTGGTGCCCATCAGGCCGGGCCAAAATTGTCTCATTAGATTCGGAGACTAGGGTATTTTTGGCCCTCCATGATCCATGATGGCATCAAGTCCACTAGGAGGTTCCATGTGTGCCATCTTCAAGATAACTTTTTTGCATCGGCCACCAGAGCCCCTCTGTACTATGAAGTACTCTTGGCCCTTTGTAGTATGGGGGTCAGATGTCGTA
This sequence comes from Viscum album, assembly GCA_963277665.1. Classification (NCBI taxonomy): domain Eukaryota; kingdom Viridiplantae; phylum Streptophyta; class Magnoliopsida; order Santalales; family Viscaceae; genus Viscum; species Viscum album. Next base: position 643,233,915 of record OY728123.1, read on the forward strand.
TGACCATACCCACCAGAAACAGCTCGCTAATGCCAATTAATTCTGACTGCTACATATTTTTTCTCCAAGTGGGAATAGGCAATTCCGCTGAAGGAATTCAAGGACCATTATATCATTGACTTCGTGAGTTCCAATGTCATACATTGGTTTGGGGTTCCTCACACTATCCACACCAATAAAAACACCAACTTTCATGATGTCGAGTTAATGAAGTTGTACTCAAAGTACAATATTCGCTCCAACCATACCTCTCACTATCACGCGCAAGAAAATGGATAGATCGAGGCATTCAATAAAACCCACTCTAACATTCTGCAGAAAATGGTTGGTCAGAACAAGAGGAGTTGGCCGGATAATCTCCCCAATGCCCTTTGGGCTTATCAGATAACGACTTGTAATTCCACCCTAGTGACCCCATATTCTCGGGTGTACGGAACGGAGGCCATAATGCCCATCAAGATTCAATTTCTTTCATTACACACAATAGTCTATGACTAGAAAGAACCGGATAGACTGGATGAGATCCGTCTAGCTGAATTGGAAGCATTGGATAAGAATAGGCTTCGTGCCTTGCACAACCTAGAAAGGCATCAGAGTAGGATGGCTCAAGATTTCAACAAGAAGGTTCACCTCCTCCCTTCCCTACAAGATGACTTGGTATGAGCCCTCAAAGCGCCAAAGATCCCTAGTAGGAAACCACCTAAGATGGAGCCCAAATGGGAAAGACCATTCATTGTTCATAAGGTTTATCCCAATGGAGCATTCTCCCTGGTGACCATGGATGGTGAGTGTATAACTCCTCCCAAAAATGTCAAGTTCCTCAAGCAATACTTTGCCTGATGAATTTGTCCCGCACGACCTTAAACTTTGTTTAGCCCTACATTCGGTCCCCAATAGTATCGCATGACCTTTAAACTGCTCGCTCGTCCTCCATGACGTTAAACTGAAAGCTAGTCATGCCTTCCTGACCGAGGACCAGCCTCAAGCCTCTTGGCCTTCTTAGACTCTAGCCCCAGTTCTTCTCGGAGTGTATGGTTTGGTGCGGGATTATGACCTCATTCACGTCGGGTTGTTCGTCGTGCCGTACACGCCCTTTGATAGGGTATCTTAACCCTGGGTGTCTATAAGAACTACGTGTGGATTTATTCCCATTCTTATAGGATATGTAGGACCGCCTGAACATCTAGATTCTAGGTCCAACCCCATCTCTTAAGAGATCTCCCTGATCTCTCGGTCACTTAGGCCCCCCAGCCTGTCCCTCTCCATGAGGGGGATATATAGGTGTGGTACATGGTTTTTGGAGCCATGCCCCCCTTCTCCTGGGAATCTTCCATCTCTTGGCCGCTATCAAATTGATCCCATTAACCCATTACAGTGGTCCACCAATGTGTCCAGAGTACTCTGGTCTAGGACTAGGAGTGTCAGATTCAACTGAAGCAAGTTCCTTCTACTTGTCAAGCTTCATGTTCCCCTTCATTTGGGCCCGAGTTATATTTCACACCCAAAGGGCCCCCCCAAAAAAGACATGGATACCACACCTAAGGGATCTCATACCGTTACGGGCCAATTCCCCTGAGGGTCTTGGACAAAACATTTCAACAAATACCTCGTTGCCAACATGGTCAGCGGTCGATGCTCATTTTTTTGTCCCCATATCAGGATAACGCGACGGGATGCTGTGTTGAGGACATGGTCAATAGTAATCCTCTGTTTTCACACCAACCCCTTTAGGCCTAGAATGGTGGTGGCATGATTCACATTATGTTCCACCCCCATCGTGTCCAGCTGTAATCTCTACACTCTTGGCATTAACCCTCAGTGAACCACCACACGTAAGGAAGAAAAAGCTGCAATATGGCATTTCTCAGGGCTCCAGCGATCAGAGCGTTAAGAATATAGGCTGGGATCTTCTCTAAGATCCATGCACAACTCGACCCTCATCCCCATGGGATACATGGGGTCACCCAGAAATTTCATTTTGGGTCCAGTTAAACTAGAAGCTAGCATCTTTTACCCATTATCCTCTAACCCTCACTGGCCTCCTGGCCTGAGGCTCTTCTGCCAGAATCGTGCACGGTGATGACATGGACCTCGTCCTTATTCACATCGGGTATGCTTTATTGCATGATGCACATTCCCCCAGGTCCAAGCCATATGACCTTAAACTGTGCTACTTGGTCATACTGCACGACCCTAAACTGTGACAATATCATCCCAGCCGCACGACGAAAAATGGAACTGCATTGTGGTGACGTCATCATAGAGGACATCACATTGGGTATCTGTCATTTACCATACCATTTTTCAGTGCATGTATACGGCTTGATTATTGTGGCGATGCCAGGAATTTCTACCCCAGGTTGGTCGCCCCACAAAAGAAAAACCATTCACCTTAAAGGAGAAACAAGATACATACAATGCCGCTTCTTTTGGTGCGAGGGCTAGACCTGCATTCCCCTTTCATCCTTTGCACTGGTACATTACTGTGCCGTGCCACATTCCAGAACTACATGTGGCTTGATTATCATCCTTATGAGTTACGTAGGAATTCTTGGGCACTTCTCCATGAGCCCAGCATAACTTTCATGTTCGGTCCCATGACCTAAACACTTTTTCAAGGAGCACAAGGTAAGTAGGACTTATGTCCTCATCCACATCGGATTTCGTAATCGCCTTACCATGTGGCTCCTTCCCTCCTAACCAATCCTTGTTCTGAGTTATAATACCATAAACTAAGACCGTTTATTTAACTATGTTTGGCTTTATTGCCTTTTTTATGGGAAAAGTAGGAATGCCCATACATTTTGTCTTGGATCCAGCCCCGAGGATCACCAAAATCCCATCCCTCCTCACTGTCGGTCCATTGGCCTGAATTCTCAGGGAGTTGTGTAATTGTAGCATTTTCCCCAAATAATTTCGGGATGGCCCATAATGACATTGGGAAGTGACAGTGACCTCACCATAGAGGTCTTGTCTAAAAGTTGGGATGATCCATGATCAGATTGATGTTCCCGCCTAACGTTCTTCCACCACAGTGGCGTAATATTTGGAGTGTTGGATTCTATGCGAACAAACCTCCACTTCAATTTCCACGCCTTGTGTTCCCCTTTATTTGGATCTTAGTCATCTTTCACGTTTGAAGGGAGCCCCTAACAGTATGGATGCTCGACCTATGGTCGGCTTGTTATCCTGGGCCAACATTCCGGGATACTAATCATGTTTGGAGGGACCCCCTAACAGCATGGATGCTCGAACTATGGTACGCCTGCTATCCTGGGCCAACATTCTAGAAGACTGATCAATGATATTTGAGTTAGGCCCAGTACTGAGAACATGGTCAATGGTCGGCCCTCATTTTTTGTCCCCATTCCAGGCTACTTCAATGGGGATGTTGTGTTTCGAACACGGTCAACATTCATCCTTTATTATCATGCCCCTCCCATAGTGTTCTGAATTTGGGTAACGTGATTCACATTTCTCATTCAACTATGTTCAGACTGATTCCAATGCCCCTGGCATTGCCCCGCTCGTCTGCTAGAGCACATTGAGAAGACGATACATTGTTTGGTCTGAGGTCCCCTGCCTTTGATTAGGCCTCCCTCATCTCCTTGGGAATCTATGTTCGAATTTCGAATTCCCGATGTTTGGTTAACCCTCCCACGATCAAACAAACTAATAGTATGAGCCCCCTTCGCTTCTCACAGCCCATGCGATCATAGGGATGGGTTTCTATTTATTTCGGAATTATGGTTGATCATGTTAAGCCAAAGGGACAAGTATGTTAATCAGAGGGTCCAGTAAACATATTTGTCTATACATAAAGTTCAAAAGAACAAAATGCAGTAAGAAGGTACAAGTTTATGGGTTTGGCCAAAATAGGGCCCCTAAGGGTTGGCTTCTAGGATAGATCTCTCCAACGCCACCACCTTTTGGATGGTGGCCTCCAGGACTGCCTCCCATCCCCTAAGAACACTTTATTCATCGGCAGCCATAGAGCGCAGTTTGCTGGCCCTGACCTATGCCCATGCATGTTCAACATGGAGCTCGGTTATCTGATGACTCGCTTCTATGAGTTGATATTGACCATCCGCCAGCTGGTCCCTCAACTGCTCCCTGATCTCAGAGCAGTTTGCGATGAATACCTTCTATACTTTCAAATGTTCCTCGAGTCATTGTACCTCCTGCTCTGCCCTCAGAAATGCCTGGGTACTCCCCACCACCTCCTAGCACCGGATGACATCGGCACACCGTCCGCTCTCACACATCTTCTCAGCCATGTAATCATGGACCTTCAGGTGAAGGCGTTGAGCATCTTCCCCTTTAGCACACATGAAGTGCAGACAGGTGTGGAGGGACCCCATCCACTTCATCCATTCCACCTGGGGCTGATTGGGGTAACACCGGATGCACTTCTATCCCTTGTGTCACGTCATCCGACTCTACTCGGCCGCTTTCAAAATTGAATCGTCAATTTCTTCGAGATAAGTGGGCCGATAGATAGGGAAAACAGCCAACAAGGTAGAGAAAGTGTCTTCCTTAGAGATTTCTCCCTAGGGAATAGGCTCCTCAACATCTAGGTGACCTTCCTCTCTCCCCTCTGTCCTGGTGGCACACGCGTCGACCACCGGCCCAGCCCCAACAAAAGAACCACCGATGTCTGCCACACCCTGCTCACCAATTTCTAGAGCCAACTCAGTTTGGGAGGAATGTTCTGCATGGGGCGGCATGTTTTCCATCGGCACACTAACAGATGGTCCAGTCTCAACAACCCGACGAGCCTCTAGCGCCGTGATCACTGTATAGACAAGGAGCACCCTAATTAGATGGTTCCCCCGACAATGAGTATCGGTATCGAAGCAATGGACTTACAGGAACACAATTCATCATACTCTAGTGCTCTGGCCGCTACAGGAGCTGTCATAGCGGGGGATCCCTTTGCACTTGTCATCTCGATAACGAGTGTCAGTGCCCCGCCTTTCCCCAGTGACGCTTCCTCCCCTCCTTTGGCCGGAGATGCATGATCAGCGCCATTGTGCTCATGAGTAAGATTAGGAAGGTGGGTTACGGATTGCAAAGGAAAGAGAATACAAGACAACATAGGGGTCGATGGATACCTCGGGCAGCTTGGTCACATCCATATCGGATCCGACGATCTCACCGCTCTCCCAGAGACTCCCTTGGTGGGATGCCCCCTGAAACCCATCACCTTCAAGATCGCCTTCCCCTTCACCTACCCCTTCTCCTTTTTCCCACTCTCTTGTTTCGTCTCCCTCTAATTCATCGTTGTCATCTTCCCCCGGCAGCATCCTCTCTGGATCATGCTTCTAGCCGAGCAGCACCTTCACCAAGAGTGGTGGCTCCACACGCCAACCTTGTTGGTGCGTGTATGTGTCCATGGTTGTTAGGTATGCATGACATCGGTGGAAGTCCACTGTTTCGGGGACCCAGTTAAGCCTGAATTCTGGCAGTTGGATCCCATCTCGCACTATCTTCTGCCTAATGGATTCAGTACACATTGACTCCCGCATGGTTATCCAAGCCAACCACAACCCAAGGAAGATGACTTCCTGGGAAGTTTGAAGAAAGTATATTATTTACTTCCGAGGAAGTTCTCTGGACGCTCCGTGGGGCCCTCCTCCTCCAAGAAATGAGGGCGCGACCTTGCCATGTGACGCCCCCGCTGCTAAGGTCCCGGCCTGTGCAGGCCCTGTTTCCGGTGGTGGTTCTGGTCCTCCTCATCTAGCGGCACTCTGCCTTCTCTCTCACCACCAAGGTTCCACACATATGACCTTGAGCTTCCAAACACTCTTCCGCAATAGTCCCTCAGGGTAGGATATGGTCCACTTTTTAGCATACTTAGTTGAGAGGCTGGAATTGACTCTAGTAGGAGGAAAAGTGAAGATGTCAATGGAGCTGTAGGTTTTGAACATCATCCACAGGTGGCGAAGAACACAGGGATGCCTATCCTCCTGGTAATCTATGTATACTCTCTTCAGAATTTGCTGGAGGAATCCGAACAACCTAGCGAACCTGGATGGCACAAAAGGCTCAGAGAGGATCTTCCCATCAATTCGGACCACGAGCACCCCGCCTCTGATGCTCTGGATGTACTCCTTCTACTCCAGTGAGCATTGACCATTTTCTATCAGCTGACCAATTGTGGCAGAGAATGGTCTGAAGGAGAAGTTGGTGTGGTTACCAATCATGATATGTATCCCCTCCTCATTGAGCGTCATCGGTGTGACCCCAAAAATATTCAGCAGAGAGGGTTGCAGGCCATTGCCCATGGGACAGATGACATTTGGGAAGGAGAAGCTGCTATAATGAGCAGAAACCTAGCCATGGAAGATCTGGAAGGGGCCACATACTCTCCTAGGAAATCCCCCTCTCGAGATGTGTCCTAAGATGGCGTACAACCTGGCTGCACAAGGACTCCCAAGTTGAACCTCTTTTTGGCAGCCATGATGCCTGCCATCACTAGAGTCGTTGGACGGATACCCATCCTGGTGTCCCTCACCGGCAAGAGCCACCCAATCAGGAATGTGGTGAGGAATCTGGAGCACCCTACATTCAGTTCTGGGGCCTCATTGATGTCGTAGCCCCATTATTGGTATTTCCACGCCTCTAGGATCATCCAGTAGGATCCCCTCTTGCTCCTCTGAGCCGCGGTTGGACACCGTTTTCCCCACCCTGGAATCTTGACCTCCGAATCCTTCTCCAAGAACTAGCTGAACTAGTCCTTGTAGGAGATGTCCTCCAGGATGTCCTTGACCTTCAACTTCTCCTTGGCCAGCTCCAGCATGTTCCATGTCAGTATGGGGGTTCGAGACCTGTCACCCAAGATGTTCATAGGTGGGAGCAACTCATCATATTGATGTCCCTCCAAAGGTATACCCCGATGTAGTGGATGTCCTAGAGGCTGATGTCGACTTCCCCATGGTGAAGATGGAATGTGTTGGTATTATGGTACCACATGGTGAATAACTCCGGTCCAAGCTCAGTCTGTTGGTAGAAGTGGAACTGCGATGTCCACACTACCTCGAACAGACCAATGTGCCGCCGCTCGGTACAAAATTGGTCGCATGTGTGGCGAACCCAGTACACCCAAGCCCACTAGTTGGTAATGGTTCTTCCATACCATAGATCCCAGTCCTGCAGCCAACCCTTGGTCTCATTAGTGATGCTCTGACGTAAAGTGCTCGCATAGAGGGTCGACGAGCTCTCCGCAACTGGGTCACCCCCAGCAATGGTCCTAGTCCTTGGGTTGAGGACATATACATCCATGTGCCTGGTTTCTCTAGCAGGGTGGCCGTTATTAGTGATGTTGTATCAAGGAAGGTCATCTTTGCGAGTAACCCATGACCGCGGGGTATCAACCATGAAACCTGGCAGAGGGACCTCCTCCAGAATGCCAGATTCCCATAGTGGAAGATTATCAGACAAGGAGTACTCTTTTTGGGTGGGGGTTAGCATGTTGAAGAGGGTGTGGTTATTGGAGACAACCCTCTTTGCGCCATAAACCTCCGGGTTCGTAGCCATTTTAGCCCTGTGAGTAGTGGCATTCCCTTCATCAACCCAGTTTGCGACCATTTTCTTCTGACAAAGTGTTTTACGAGTTGGCGTGGAATCTGGGAGGATGGCACGTAAAATCAGCGGTTGGCACGAAATTTCGGGTCGTTGCGTGAAAAATACCAGGTTTTCATGTAAAATTCTGCTAAATCTCTGTGCAATTATGCACGGAGAAGGTGGTTTTTCACACAGGAGAAGAAGTAATTTCACATACGAGAGCTCAATCCTTATCATGCGAGAAACTCCGTATGGAGCATGAGACATGTGGTGGCTTTTATAGGAAAATCATGGGTTCTGCGCCCACGTGAAAAGTAGATTCTGCGCGTTGCTGGGTTCTGCACACCACTCAAAATTTTTGTGCGTAGGGGGCCCACAAGGACCTCTGTTTCGGTGTTTCCCTCAGAATATGATCGTTGCGACTCCTCACTAATCCAATTTCGAGGGGGAAATTGTAGATGCTGAAAAGTGCTTAAGTGCTGCAGAAAGTTCCGAAGAGAAAAAGCGAAGTCATATTCGGACCTGGAGACCCGGTCCGGAGGGCCCGAAGGTGTTGCGCGAAAAAAAATATTGAAGTGCATGAAAAAGGTTATCCCGTGCAGAAAGTGCCAGGATTCCCGAAATGTCCCGGAACCGGCGCGAAATAATTTCACGCCCAAGACCTGTGCGGTTGATATTTCGCTCCTAAGTCTCCTTCATGCAATAATTTTTCACAACACTATATTCCACACCACTGAATTCCTATAAATATAATGAGACCCCTTCCTTTTCGAGGATGAAGAATTCAAACTGCCTCTCGTGCATGTAATCGGCATTCCGCATGCATGCAATTTGGCTTTTAGGTAGGTTTCCTTTTCATGCCAAGTCGCCTCAGGATCCACCTTCACATGAGATCCCCATGGATTAGAATAAACTCCATCCCCTTCGGGGTCCTCCCCTTATGCGCAATCCCTTCCTTTACATGTAATCCCTTCCTTTGCGTGCAATCCCTTCCTTTGCGTGCAATCCCTTTGAGTCGTGTGGACAGCCTCAACACCCTTTATATCACACAAGAAATGATGATTTCACGCCAGACTAGGGACTTTAATGCCGGATCCATTTATTTCACGCAATCCTCAATGGTCGAGTACAATCCCCCTGGGGGGTCTTCGCCTCGGTGCTCCCTGGGCATCCCCTTGTGCGAACGCCCGATGCCCTTCTTCCGGGTTCCATTTGCAGTTGTCTTGTGCACCCCAGGCATCCACATCATACATGGTTTTCCTGTATGACCTTCTAGGCTTGTGTGAAGTAACATCAAAGTACATTGGACAATCCTTCCCATTGCGTTGCATCACATCATGCTTCTACGCATAGGCATGCTAACGTCTATTTCTCCTTCGCATAGCCACACTAATGTGGACCCCTCGATGTTTCGCTCTGCGATACCCCCTCAGTACGGTCTTGGCAATTCCTTCCCTTACATAATGAGGAGAGGGTACAGGTCAAGTAAGTCCTAGGGGTGAAGAGAAATCCTACCTCGTCCGAGCTGCAGGACGTTAAACTGCCAAGCACCTCATCCTCAACACATGACGTTAAAATATGACATGGCCCCATGCCTTGCAAACATGGTTCCCACACCTTAAACATTCTCCACTCCCACTCGTATCCACATGGATAGTGGATTCATCTCTCATAGGGGTGATTTATTGGAGTGTCGTTTTCTGCGGGGAAGGGAAGCCGCCATGGTGTAAGCCCCTAGCCTTTCTTCCAGGAGGCTGCACCCCTGCTCCTCTTCACTTCCTTGGTGCCAAGGCCAGCGGAGGGCATGATAGGGAACGGAGCCCCTCCTCTCATCCTGGGTGAAATATCCATCTCCCGCTGCACTTTTTCGCCCTCAGGCCTCCATCATGGAGTAAGTCCCAGCACTATGGGCCGCTCAACGCGTAAGCCCTTCTTACATCCCATAGATGCACCCTTTAGAAACGTGATTGTTAGGTCTATGCTGCCTCTTTTTTCTCACACTAAGAACGACTCCCGTGATCTTAGAGTGGGCACCATCCATGACACACCTTGGGTCGTCTTAGAGGGTAAGCCCCCACCATCCCGAACCATGGGGATTTTGATATGTGCTAAGGCCTGGTACGTAGGAATCCTCCACGAGGTTCAAGCCGCACCACCTTGGGCCGTCTCAGAGCGTAAGACCCAACCCTCCCAAACTACGGGGACTTTGATCCGTGCTAAGGCATGGTATGTAGGAAGCCTCCACGATGTTCAATCCACACCACCATGGGCCGTCTCAGAGCGTAATCCCCAACCATCCTGAACTACGGGGACATTGATCTGTGCTAAGGCATGGAATGTAAGAAGCCTCCATGAGGTTCAAGCCCCACCACATTGGGCCGACTCAGAGTGAAATTACCAACCATCCCGAACTATGGGGACTTTAATCTGTTCTATGGAATGGTACATAGGAAGCCTCCACAAGGTTCAAGCCCCACCACCTTGGGATGTCTTAGAGCGTAAGCCCCAACCATACCGAACTATGGGGACTCTGATCCGTGTTAAGGCATGGTACATAGGAATCCTCCACGAGGTTCAAGCCCCACCACCTTGGGATGTCTCAGTGTGTAAGCCCCAACTATCCCGAACTACGGGGGCTTTGATCCGTGCTAAGTCATGGTACGTAGGAAGCCTCTACGAGGTTCAAGCCAGCCAAACCATTAGCCCCAACCATCTCCATGTCGATGTGCCAAGCCCCATTTCCACCTTGGGCTGCCTTAGAGTGTATACCCAAATCCACCTAGACCCCAGGTCCCGACGTACGTCGGTTCACTGACTCCATATTTGGGCCGCCTCAGAGCGTATGCCCCAAATGCTTTCATCCTGCATGACGTTAAACTACAGTCCATCCCGAACTATGCGGACTTTGATCCATGTTAAGTCATTGTACGTAGGAAGCCTCCACAAGGGTCAAGACCACCACCCTGTCGTTCCAACCGCATTCACTTCGGTTCACCAACACCATGGGCCACCTCTGAGTGTAAGCCTCATACCCATCCCACATGACGTTAAACTGTAGTCACCACTTGAACTACATGGTCTTTGATTCCCCTCCATGAGGATACGTAGGAAGCCTCCATGAGGTTCAAGCCTATCACTCATGTCTCATCCTGAACCTTCCCTCGTGCCTATGTGTCTCTGGAGGACCTTTCCCTAACCTGGAGGTTCTACTTCCTCTGGGTCCCATCCATGCATCCATTCTCATGGGCCACCTCTTCAGGTGTCCCATCGTTCCATAAAACAATGTGGAATTTGATTCCCTACCACATGGATACATAGGAAGTCTCTTCAAGGCTCAGGCCCAAAGCCTTCATTCATCCAAATTCTTACTTGCGCTACCACATTCCGGTGGGATCTTACCACTTCACTCCTCATTTTCCTCCACAGCATTCGGGAAGCTGCCCACGTGCAGGCCCCAACATCGTTGTTCCCTCTATGGGGTTCCCCAATCAGATCCACACTATCCAGTGTTCTGATCAGTCCGATCTGTCTCTGCTGGATGTTAAACTTGTTCCCTACCCAGTGTTAAAAATGGGAAGCTAAGGAAAACCTCGTGTACATGCCTATGGAATACAATTCCCCTTGTTTGATGGGGGATGCCTCGGGCTTACGTGCCCTCAAGAAGCCATATAATAAGGGACATAAGACAGACATGCTAATCCCCAGTATCAAGACATGCCAGTGATGACCCAACATGACTACTCTCCCAACCAAAGGTTGCTTCCCTGACCGGACCCCTTAGAAGGTCTTGACAGAAGCGTTGTAATTAACTGGTGTCCATGAAGATATGGTGCCGGGAATAGCTTCTCAAACTACGTCTTAAATCTATGAGGGAGACCCAGACTAGGTGGTGAGCTCTGAGGAAGAATCCATGCAAGGAAGAACTGACATCCCATCATCCCATTTCGATCAAGGAGCAGACGTCCCTGAATAAGGAGCGGATGCCGCCCGCCTTTGTAAAGCTGAAATGCGGGGTAATAACAGCGCGACCTCTGGGTGACAGATGCGCGTGCCCTAGTGAAATCATCATAAACATGTATTATGACCATTTTATTAATAAATTACATTATCCATGTTTAGCTCTTATTCCCTATCTATGGTAATTGATGCGCCTGTTCTGCCAATATCTTCCCTCCTACTTCAGATGACTCAATATATGTCTGACATCACGTGTCATATTGTAGATATTTTGATGGAGAGATATGTTAAAGAAATATTCCCACCATGATGATAACAAGTTATATTCTTATCGCATGAGATTAATGAACTATATTCTCTTGAGGTGGTAAATTAGTTAATGTGTCGACTCAATCGCAATGAAAAAACCACCAATTCTTGTAGGTAGCAAGGGACTTCTAAGACGATGGATGACCCTACCTGAACCTATCATGCATCCATCTAGAAGATGATTTCATTTTTTCATATTTTTGGAAGTAAAACCATATTTTTGTTTCATTTATTTCATTCATATGCTTAGTAATTTTTTTCATTTATTAGAATAATTATTCATTGGTCATTCATGAACCTCATTGTACTCACCTATCTATGTTTATAAAAGTTTCCTCAATTTACTATTAAATGTGTCCACCTACCCATTTAATTAATTTCATCATGGTCGAACACTATGGACTAATGTTTTATCCAGTGTAGGATTTTTCTTTCTAAAATAATTATTTTGGTAGAACAATTTGAAATCCCCATCCACCAAGTTTCCCCTTGGCATGACACTCATAATAGGGAGATCTTTATTCCCTAATTTCAATTTCAATTTATATGTCATTGTTTTCTAGGATTCTATTGATAACTCTCAAATAAATTTTTCTAAAAAAATGTGCAGAAACAATCTTATCTATGTATGAGGGAGTCTTTCTTCATCTTTATCAATGATACACTTGAATTATTTCTGTTTTTCACATTTCTAGGAGATCATTTTCACTGAAATCATGGTTTAAACCAAAAAACTCATCACACCCATTTACATAAATGAATTTTTTTTTATGTTTTTGAAATTCATGTTTTACTCATATTATGATTTTTATTATTATTTTCATGTTTTTTAATTTAATACAAAATTCAAATTATTTAAAATTTCTTTTGATTGAGTTATTACTAATTTTTATACCATAATTAATATCCAAATATTTTTTATATACTCCCATTACATAAGGGATTATAAACCCATGATAGTATATTCTTCTCTAATAAAATTTCATGAAACATAGTTGAGACATGTAAACAGATAAGAACACACATTGATATCTTATTGAGGAAATGATTGAAAAAAACCATTGGGGATGATTATCAAAATATTTATTGAGAAAATTTTACATAATACCCACCTATAATTTTTAATTATTTAGGCCACATTTTCAATGTAAAACATCTTAGGATAGAATTTTTTGAAGCAGATTATTACTTCTTACAATACTTTTGTTATTATACATGATAATCTTATGAACAATTGATGAGAAATTCTCAGTATTGATGGAAATGAGATATTAATATTGAAGATATGTAATGTGGAAGATTAATAATATTTATATGATGTGATCCATGGCTACTTTATTCATTTTCTACACCTACCATGTTCCTATGAAAAAAAATAGATTGAAAAAGGAAGAGAAAAAACAACATATACTAGGTTTTGTATCAGGAAGGTTAAAAATAACAGTTTCCTAACCGATAAATCCTATGATGAAAAATATGTGATTATGGGATGGTTTTTAAATCCGAAAAGAGCATGAATTTCAAAAAAAATTAAAAAAAATTAATATCATGAATTTTTATACTTTTTATATTCATGGATCCACATTTAGATGTTTGTAGCATAGACAACTTATGATCTTGTAGGATTTACATCATTTCACTGATTACATTTTTCATGCATTATAATTTAGAGCTTAACCTCCTATTTGAGTTTTATTTTCTCTTTCTACCAACCTTACATCATCCATAGAGTCATTTGATCTCTTTTTGTTGAATACATCATGATTAATTATATATTTCTCTTAACAATGTGGAGATGTTGCAACCAATTCTAGATTATGGTTATGAAAACGTATTCAGGGTGTTATCATAACTTTATTTACATTTTTACCTTTACTAAAAGTCGAACATTCATTGTGAGATAAATTTCATAATCAGTATAGGATTTAAGTAAAACTTAGGAAATTATTATTAAAAGAATACAGAATCTGGATAATGAAATTAATTATGAGGCATGAATTATATTCTATATAGGATTGATTTTGTAAGATTGAATTATTTCACACTTAGTTTTTTTTCTATTTGTAATTAATTTTTCAGGTTTCATGTATATTGATTATTTTAGAGTTCCTATTGAGATGAGTTTTACATTAGTACAAGAAATTTTTTAGGTGTGATGTCATTTGATAAGATAAAATTGTATATATGTTTATGGATTCAAGAAATTAAATATTATCCACATTTTTTAGATTATAAACCACGTTGTGTTTACTTTTGTAGGAAATAGATACCCAAGACTCTCAGAAAAAAACTATAAATGTGGCCAAAATGGCCTTTACATGATGTGAATCTCATACCTGACGCCTATATGTCATTCAAAAAATGTTTGAAGTGGATAACACAACTCGTGAATAATTTTCAAAACATAAAAATAATACACATAGTGTATTTCCAATTCACGTCGAGTAAAATATTAATTCCACTTCCAATGCAAAGTTCATGTCCTAAAGAAAAAACAAGACATGAGTATCCAATACACATCATGAACCAATAAGTATCTATGAATTATAACGATTCCATATGTGAAAGTCACCATATAAAATATAGGTGGAGAAATATTTAGATCTAAATTACTAGGCATGATATGGTTACACATCATTTAATTATATATCCATTTATGTATAGAATGTCGAAATTCACAAACACACTTCTTCAGAACCAATTTTTTCTTGTAATTTCTCTGAGTTATTCCATTATTTTCCTTCCAACATAACATTAATCAATTATTTTTTCTAGTTTAATTTAAAAAATTAGTTTATTGTTCTTAAATCATTATTCATCCTCTTTATCCCTGTTTTCCATATCAATGTCTATTTTCCATTGATCTTACTATCTGACATAAATTGCTTTCCAAATTATTCTTTTTTACATTTTCAAGTAAATGAGTGATTTATTGATTAAATTATTCTATCTTAAAACTAATTTATTTTCAATTTCTTAATTCCTAAAAACTATATTTCTATTGTTTTGATAACTTGTTAAGCATGTCTATGATTATTTCTCTTCTTTTGATTAGTACTTTCATGATCGGATAAAAATAATCGGTTAAGGGTCAAGATTTATGGTTGTTTTGAACCTAATGAATATCTAAACTAAATATTATTAATTCTAATGATAGTAATGAGGTTAAATAATATCTTTTTATTAAATTATTTTGTGATACCTTGACCATTGGTAGTTTAAATTAACAAACCCAAAATGATTTGAGTAGAGATGGCTAAGACTATTGGTCTTTGAAATTTTTTCCATTGTAGCTAAGATTTATTCAATAAGGGTTTTATATATATCGGGACCATATAATAGATTCATCTTGGATAGATATTATTTTTTGACCATAATGATTTCGTTATCTATGCGATTCTTCAAAACCAAATCCTTGGGACAATCCCATGTAAGGGTTGGGATAACCTTTTTACATGAATCCTAAAACTGAACATAATCCTTATATTCTACCTAAATCATCAACCAATCTTGATATCTTTAATCAAATCCAAAACCCAAATCAATTCATGAGGACTCCTATGTAAAGGGTTTGAAGCTACTGGTTACCTATCATCTGGCATTCCTCATGGGTTAGACCACACAATAATAATCTACTACGCCATTGTAGAAAGTGTTCTTTGGGATAACAGATATTTATAATCATAATTTAGACCACACATATTAAATGAATCATTTAGGTGTGTCGATATCACATTCTTCTAAGTGGGATTAAAGGTAAGTATTTTCATTCTCAAATTCTTCTCTTTGAGAAATGTTTTGTATTATGTTTCTAAATTCATTTTTGTAGTGTATATACTACCTATTTGTTATGTTATGTCAAAAAATTCTTTTAATGTGTGGTATTTTAGGATTAAATTGAACTATATTCTTTAAAGTGGATTTGATTTTCTTTTTTCAAGACCGCAAGGGGGTTTTTCCACCACAATTTTCATTCATTGAAACTAGTAAAATATTCATCAACAATTTTATTTCTGTCAGGAGAAAATTTATATCAATAAATGTTAACATATTCTTCATGAATATGAAGTTATTCAAATGTTTATATTTTTATCCCAACCTCATATTCAGTTGATTCAAGAGTTTGTAAACCCAATGTAAACATCAATATTTTCTTTGGTTGAAAATCCATCACATTTTATAGTAAAGTAATAGATTGTGGATTTTTCACAAAAATATATCCCTATATGGATATTGAAATGTGTATAAGATTGTGTTATAGATAAAACTATTGGTAATGAAATTGAAAATGTGATTTGAGAATTGAACCAATCATTAATATGATATTAGATGAGTGTTCCTCAGACTACACATTTGGCTATAATCTCTTAGGTGATACACATGGGATTATTCACAAGCAATTTATGAAGCATGCTGTGGGATTTTTTCTATTAATTATATTGTCTCATATCAATGAATAATATTGAGCAGAATTACTATCATAAATGGATATCAATTAAAATTTCATATACCTTCACCGCTATATTCATTTGATTAGGGTATATCCCATTACGTTCAAGATATCACACATCTTCTATGTTTATTAAGGGATGTTATTATATAAATCCACATTATTCCATTAAATGTGAAATTATTTTTTCTATGTTTTTCATTATACATATTTTCATAAATTCACCAATATAAACAATTAATCATGTTCTCAAATCAATATTTAAATGGACTAAATTGACTTATCTGTCTACATGGGATAGTGAATACTATTTAGGAATGAAAAATAAATTATGGATACAATTTCTCTATAAATAAACAATGAACATAAACAATAAATAGTCATTATGAAAACAATTAAACAAGAGATATATACCAAAAGTAAATGAACACAATTTATAAAATTAAACATCAACCATAGTCATCATTAATGTATTAATGAAATAAATTTATATTATCTTCGTATTATGTATACCACACACTACACCTATTACCAAAAACTCTAATGGTCTTGGTAATAATGAAAACATACCTTCTTTACAAGGTACTTTCCTTTTTCCAAGACCAACAAGAACAAAGTCTACATACACCCAAAGGAATTTTTAGTGTTTGAGCTATAATAGACCATTATGAATTAAACATAATATTACATTATTTGTGTATATTAAATAATAAAAAATGGATAATTTTAAATTAAACAATGAAGGTTATTGTTATCATAATAATTAATAACCCACATTTTTAAAATCATTTAACAAAAAGAAAAAAACATGTTTTAAAAATTATTTCTATCAAATGGGGAAGAATAAATCAATTCATAAACACTTACTTATATAATTAATGTTTATTTATTTTTTATCAATTAACCATGGTTATTAGCACCAAGATTAGTTCGAACAAGGATCAAGGATCCTCACACATCTTAGTGAAATATGCCTCTAGGTGAGTACACATCCCTATATCCTAGGCCTAGGGGGATAATAAAACATCCCAATGAATGAATTCCTTACCCTTAATAGACTTTAGTTTACATTTTCATTATGAAATTAATTCATTGTTAAAGAAAGTACATTATTATAATTCTTTTCTTAGAATACCCACCAAACTGTCAAGGATCCTATGCGATTAAAGTTAATTAATAATGGGTGAAATAATTCATCTCAAAAAAGATTCATCAAAAAACTTTTAATAATCCAAAATGTACTTTCAAGTATTTCATTTCTTTTAAAAAACATCAATTTATCATCATAACTCATACCTTTTCAATAAATTAATTTCATTCAAAAAATTTAAAACCTTTTAGGCCTTTACTTTTAAAGAATCATCATCAATGTCAATATTAAAATCACTAATTCCAATTTCCAATAATTTTTTAAAGTCATTACATCATTTTAAAAGGAATACCATTGTGGTACAAAAAACTCACTAATAAATCAGATTTTTTTACGTGAGTCTCAAATAATGTACTGAAGATAAATTGGTATTTAATTTCTAATAAATAAAGTAAAAAATAGTTTTAATTGATAGGAATTTCATTGTGAAACTACCCACCTTAAACATCATCTCATCATACACCTAAAAAGGGATTGATCATTATAGAAATAAAGATATAAAATCAATCAAAAATGGGCTTCAAGAAACAAAAATATCATATAATAATATCTAATTATTAATTTCTAGTATAAAAGTAAGGATATAATACACTTTTTTCAATGATTCAGGAAGAACTCACAATGAAAAATGAAGATCTGGGAAAAAATTCCATTACAATTATCGATTTATAAGAAATAGAAATATATATATATATATATAAAGCATAGATATAGAATTAGCAACATTGATCCAAGTATATATTCATTAATTTAAGGGAAAAATCTAATAGAATAATAAATAAAGATATGAAATTGGAAAATACCTTTGAAAATTTAGATTCAACACTCTATGATCTCTCAAAAATGATAACTGAAAGGAAAGGAATATATAAAACATCCAAGAGTATTTACATGAGTGTAGACATGAATCCACATGAATAGAAATGATTCTATTATTTGATTTTACAGTTTAAAAAATAAAATTTTGGATTAATTATTTTTAATCACATGATTTGGATACATGTTATATTAAAACATGCACTTACAATGACCCACTTTTTGGGTTACAATAAGAGCCAAATAGTTTTTAAAAACATTTCACCAACTTTGAAAAATACCTCAGCCTCATGTTTCATGGTTTTAGAGGAATCCCACATGAAATGGACTAACCATGAATCTAACCATGCACCCTACTTTGGGACTGTAACACAATAATAAATTTTTTTTGTGTAAACCCAAAAACTATGAATGATCCCAAAAACCACTAAAAATATCCAATATTCACCCAAAACAACATTTAAAAATATCTAAATGAAAAAATATAAAAACAATGAATGTTCGTACCTAAAATAAAGGGTTAAAATTTTATAATTATCCCAACATTAATGTTTAATACAACTAAAAATCCTCATAAATTTGATTATACCACAAATATATGAGGAAACAGATCCATCATCATGGAATTATACTCCCATGTCTCTTTAGAGTTATAAACATGTCACAAAAAAATACCAATTGGAGGTTTGTACATCCCACTTTAAACCCTCACTTGAGAATCAACAACTCAAACTAGCTTCCCAGTCAAAATCAAAACAAGATACACATTACTATCCCCGAAATATAATACATGAGACAAGTTTGAATGATATTTATTAATCTATGAAATATAAAATATTTCATTGATTTAATCGATCTAATGTGGAATGTCTAAATGGTATTCCCCATTATGGATTTCTCATTGACGTCAAAACTCATTTCAACTTCTCCAACTTTCCATCTAGCTAGTGACCTAGTTAAAATGAGTCTCTGAAGAACCCTTATTCATTAACAATTAAATCCATTAGACATAAAAATTTATTACAATAATATTTATACCAACTCTACCCCATCAAAAACCTATGATGAATCATCTAGATATCCATCCTCATCTTTGTGACCAAAGTACATCACAAATGGAATGTTTCACCAAACCCCAAAAAATAATGTAAAGACACATAAGACTGATCATATAAGTCCTAAAAGGGTTCAATTTTAATAGAATAATGGAATCTATTATTTAATTTATACTCAATTAGTACTAAATGTAAATCCCAAGATACTACAAAGTAAAGGATACAAGAACAAAGGATATATTCAAGGAAATATATATCTAACTATATCTAATAATATTTATGAATATTTTATGTCTAGATCAACCTAACCTAGGATCCTACAGGCTCCTGGATGCCTCTAAAAACTAATATTTCAACTAGGGATCCTAATTTGAAATTTTAGTACACAGAAGTTTGTATAATTTGATATTATTTTGAATATATTGACTTTCAAAATCCATGATTGTGGTGGTATCATTAATCATATAAGTGTAACCTAATTTGTTCAATCTGTAAATCACTACCCAAATAACATTATTTCCACGAATTTTATATGGAAACCTCACAAAATATTCACATGATATCTCTACCTACATCCAATTTGGTACAATATGGGGTTAAATAAAACCCAATGTGTTCTTATACATGACCATTATATGTTAACATGTATAATAACATAAGAAAAAAATAAGTGATGTCCTTTTTTACACATGGTCACCAAAATCAATTACATATGTCATTAAACATTTTCATCAACCCTAGGTGAACCACCAAATAGTAAAGATGAAAACCCCCATCACAACATTCCTTATAGGCGATGGAATAAAAAAAATTCTAGAAGAGAAGGTGTTCCTATAGATATAGGGAACATTAATTGATGGTATTAACAACATATATAGAATCCATAATACCTCAGAACATATCATCAAGTTGATACTATTGTAGGATAATCTAGAAAAGATAGGATTTTTGGTGAACACTATTTTGAACAACCTCAATCTGAGCGTCCAAGATTACCAAATGATTGTGACCATATTTATCCACGAGATTCCACTCCTCATTGGATTCCATCAAACCTAGGATGGTTTCTTACTACTAAGAGTTTTAGTTAAAAAAATTCTCCTATGATTGGTGTATGTAATTTCCAATTCAATAGACTATAGGTACTGCACACATAGTCTCTCTCTAAGATTTATATATTTTGGAGAAAATATATTACTCAAGATTTTGAGAACCGATTAAACAACAAAACATTCCCTAAAATGGTATTGCTAAAAAATATTAACGGTGTGGATCATAACTATGAGTTATATATCATTTTTGGGATATTAATTCTCGTAATTTAAAATCAGAAAACAACCATAATCCACCATAGTATCACCCTACACGAGAAACCTTCTCAATCCTAATTTGGAAACATCAATAAATACCATGTATCCCTATCCATCGTCTTTAAGATTCAACATTTGAAATAATGTAAAATGATGCTTTATATAATTGAATGAATTATAACATATTGAATCCAAAATGAACATCACTCCTTTCAATCCTAGCGAAATAAATATATATGTAAACTATGATAAATCATTAAAAATCACTATTAATCCAATTAATGAATAAATATCAATAATATTTCATGGTTCTTCACCTGACATGATTTATTTTTAACTTTTCAGGGTCAATAAATAATGTAAGGACTCGGAAATTTAAAAGAAAACTTTTTCGTAAATTCTTTGGAATTTTAGGAGTCTACAGTTTTTGACGGCGTGCAATTACGAGGCCCGGAGTGCCCAGAATGATCCGTAGAAGTTTTGTTAAGCTTCAATTAACACACGTATATAGTTTTCCTGAAAAATTAGAATAACTCTTAAACGGTTACTCGGATCAGAAATCTGAGGCCACCGTTGTGCTCAGGATGGCAGGTATACCTTATGCATTACTTAAGTTTAGTCAGTGTGGGCCAACTGTGAGAAAACCTGAAAATGGCATAACTGTAAATAAAATAATTTAATAAAGTTATTTTATTATTCAAATGCTTGTAACTCACAAAAGGTAACTCAGATTAAAAATAAGATATCACCATTGAACTCATGATGGTAAGATTTCATTAAGAAGATACTAAATTGGGTAGGCAAGGGCCACCAGAGAAAGTTAGTTTTTGGCCGCAAATAAAATAATTATGTGACAATTATTTTATTCTAAAATTCATAACATTTAAATGTTAACTCGGATTGGAAGTATGAGGGTACTGTTGGGTTCGTTTGGCTGTGTTTCACCTAGGCAGAGCCTAACCTCGACCGTCGTGGGTCTAGACTGGCTGTTAATAATTTTCTGAACATTTTTTAGGTACGCTCAGTAAACGTACCTTTGGGATTTTTTATCTTTTAAACTGATGCTCAGAACTGAAATCTGATGGCACCGTTGAACTCTTAGCGTAGGTATCCTCTTAAGGAGACCTTACCACAGTTGTGTTCTGAAGTCAGTGGATGTTAAAATTTTGGGGGTTTACATAATAACTTAAATAAAAATATGTTCAACATATTTTTATTTGTGGCAGTTTAATCCTCTAAGTGGAGTTTGGAAGTGGGGCCACCCGCAAATAACCTCGCCTGGGAGGATATTATTAGGTGTGATCCACACGAGCTTAAACCCCCATGTAACTCTCTTTAATAAGGGGAATGCTTTTGGACTTCCCTCACTAAAGTTCCAACTCCCCTTTATTAATTAATTTAACTCCTACAATTAATTAATTAAAACCCTTTTGAATTCTTTTGAATTAATTATTCCAACACTATAATAAGATGTGTATATTATTATTTTGGGGGTTTGCATAAATGGGGGTTGGGGAGAATTAAGGAGAGGAGGAGCTTTTGAAGAACTCTCCAGCGAAGAACCCGAAGAACGATGCCTTCATCCTTATTTCAACCGGGGGAGGAAAGGGAAGTGTCACCCAACGCCGTCAACACTTCCTTCCTTGACTTCTTCCTTCTTTTCGATGTCAATGAAGAACCAATGCCTTCTTTTCCGTGACTTCATCTACGAAGGAAAACGTGGTAGGGGGATTGATTATTTTTAATGTATTAATTATATCCCCGTTCCTTGTCATCTAATTTGGTTTGTTGATAGCCATTTGTTATCACATAAGGCAGAGGGTGTAGGCCGAAAAAAAATGTCCCAACATCTCTCCACTGGTTCTTGTTTGGTTGATGTTGGCAGTGGTGCAACAGTGCCACCGTATGAGAGAACCGTGGTGGAGTATCGGCAGCCGGTGACGGGCTGACAATGAGAGGAACCGGTGGTGCATGGACCACTGGGTTTCCGAAAGGGCGCGACACTGTCCCGTCGTGCAATGAACCGGGCCGCGGCTAGGCGGGCCCTGGTAGTGCCGAAGGGGCGCGGTGCCGTCACACCACACTAGAGGAAAGAGGCCACAGTGGATGGGAAGGGCGGATGGCTGAGCCGGCCGCCGGCGGGTGCTCCAATGGCGGGACCCCTCGGGTCACACAGTCATCTAGCTGGCGCCATGCACAGGCCATTACAGAGACATGGGGCACTGAACACCCCCCGCGCAGCCACTGCTGGCTTTGGATAGCAGTCTACCAACCTCCCACGCGTGGCCCACCGGGCCACGCAGGCCGTCTAACCGGGCCGCCACCTGCCGGGCCACCATGGGCTGGGCCGCCACGGGTCAGGCTGCCATGGTTCAGGTGGCCATGGGTCCGGCTGCCACGTGCCAGGCCTCCCCTAGGGCCGGGCCACCCACTCGGCTCAGGACACTTCCCTAGACTGGGTCAGACACGCGGACCGGGATAGACCCTGGTTCGGACTAGGTCGGACTGGACCGAGACCTGCTATGACCGTTTACACTATTTAGTCTGTATCTAGGCCTACGGGTGTCCGATTGACGTACCTCCTGTGGTGAGGGAATTATTTAAGCAAGACGATTCATTTCTAATTCTCCACTTGAGGTTTGGAAATCTTTGGAAAACGGCCGGGTTGGGATCGAGCATAAATCCAACCAGGCCTGTGGAACTGAAAAGCCAATAACTCTCATATTGGGCGTCTGATTTACGCACCGTCTATCGTGTTGGTTTTTTTATGAGATGGAACATTGGAATACATCAACTCAGGACTTAATGATAGTTGATGTATCGACCCCCTTTGCTTGAGGAGCGGACCCTCCCAGAATCGAACGTGCTGTGTGAGGGAACCATAGAGCTGGCTGCGATGACTACCATACTGGAATCCTCCGTGGCTTCGATAACGATGGCTACTATACTGAAATCCTGTGTGGGTTCAACAGTTCTGACTTCTATTTTTGTATCCTATGTGGGTCTGATAGAATATATGGTCCTTTATCCTGTGTGGGTCTGATAGCTTAGATGAATCATAAACCACAACTGATCATCTCTATTACTCTAGAGTAGCTGGTCTCATATCCAGTGTGTGTGATAGCTTAGCTAGTCCAGTATCCTGTGTGGGTTCGACAGCTTAGATGAATCAGTGAGTATATCTGATCATCTCTGTTACTCTAGAATAGGTGGTCCTGTATCCTGTGTGGGTCCGACAACATAGACGATATAGTTGGCCTTGTATCCTGTGTGGGTCCGATAACTTAGACGAGATAGCTAGTCATGTATTGTTTGTGGGCCCAACAACTTAGACGAGATAGTTAGTCATGTATCCTGTGTGGATCCGACAGCTTATCTTGTCCTATATCCTATGTGGGACTGACAGCTTAGATGATCCAGTGGCTACAACTGATCATCTATATATCTCTACTATTGTGTCCTACCTGTGTGAGCTGAGTCATGTCTTTCTACCATTATCATCGTGGTGATTGACTTTAGATTGTGGAACGGTTTCTGCTTGGGCTCGAGAGTTGAAGCTGAACTGTGAATGATAACGTAGGTATATGTTTGGGTATATACCTACGTATGGTTGGTTCATACTTCGTGATTGTATATTTCTTCTGTGGTTTATCATTTGTGGATTCTAGGAGACCTTTGGGGGTCTTGGGGTCCCTACTGAGTATCATTATACTCTCCCCGACATGGGAAATGCCCACACCTCGTTGTGTTGGATGCAGACGGTGGAAGTGCCGATGGAGGCCAAGTGCGCCATGACTAGATGGTACCCAAAGGTGGACCTTAAGATGAGTCGTCGCATGGAGGAGACTGACGGACGTGGGTGCTAAGGTGGCCATTTAAACCAACCCATCTAGGAGGAACCCAGAGGACGATCCAAGAGATGCTCTTTACTTTCGGCTGTTTTCCGCTTCTTAGTTGTACTTTTCTGTTTGGCTTGTATTTCTAACCCCTTTACTTTCAGCACACCCTTTGTACTCAGCTCTACTTAGTGTTTTACTTCCTTTTGCGTACTCTATTGTGTTTGTTTACTTTTATAAAGGAAATTAATTCCCATCTTAGGGATTTACGCCTTTGATTCTAGTCGCTAGCCCCTGGCCTATGGAAGGCGGGCTTAGGGTAGTCATAGAACGGGCCCCGAGGACAGGTCGTGACAGATAAAATATGTTTTGAGACCACACGTCCCATGAAATTCACCTAACAAATCCAAAATTGAAACTATATTTACTTAACATAATTCAATGATTTATTAAGATATTCAAAACATCTCTAACATGTAGCACATGATCCACCATGTTGTTTGAATAAAGTAATATGTTGTCCTTGTATGTAGTGAAAACGTTTTCAAGATAACAGTGTAAAATATTTTTCATCAGAGATATTAATACCAAAATATAATTTTCAAACAAAATTATATAATAAGATACTCATTGTGGTCATACCTCCTCCTGAAATAAGGATTTGGGATATCATACATAGTTACCCTAATATGGTGTTAATAGGATAAAATAGAATTCATATAAAATCATTTTTTTCCATTTCATCTAATAAAAAACAATAAATGTGGGGAAAAAATATTTTTTCATGACAATAAACTAATTAGGATTTTCTTATTAATCACTCAAGAAAATGGTTCTGTCAGCTTTCATGGGAAATGAATAGGAGCTATCAAAGGTGGAACATTGGGTGGAATAAATCCATTATACATCAAGTCTTCCAAATTTCCTTCAGTTCAGAATGTTTAATATAATAGGAAGGAATGCATATGGTATAAGTACTAAGAACCAATTCACATTAAAATTCCACCTCCCTCATATATGGTAGAATAGAAAATTCATATGGGAATACTTTGGGAATATGAACAATTGTTTGAGTAAACTCACTAAAAGTGGATTCCCAATCTAGTTCAACAACAAGCAAAGATATCAAATTACGTTGAATAAAAATAGGAGGTCTGTATGAACTTTACATAAGATATAAAACTCCCTTAAATATGGTACTCCCCATTATGGGTATTAAAGGACACTCACTGACGATAAAACCAATATAATCTTTATGGGAAACTAACCTATCCATTATGAGAATGTAATCTATAGTTTTTATTTCAATAACCAGAATTTTATATACAAGAGTGTTGTATACTAAATGAAAAGAACAATATGGGTATTATTGATCATTATCTCAATTCATCTGGAGCGTTGTGGGAATTTCCATTACATAAGTCCTGATATCCATTGGAATATTCAACATATTCACTGTGTGATTTGATATGAAAGAAAGAGAGGCTCAATTATCAAATAAAGTAGCCATTAAAGATGAAAAAATTTTAAAGGTACCTCTTATAGTCGTAGGAATAGTATCAGTTACACCCAGAGATATATCCACAGTACAATGTAGCATTATTTTTTATATATATGGCTAGAATATCATTATTCTTAAAGGATATATCTACATTTTTGAAAACCATTTTAATAAAAAACCCATTCTACTATGGGGTTTGTGAAAACATTAAAAAAACTCAAAAAGGGTCTAAAACATATGTATTATATATAAATAGATTGTTCCCCAATTCAAGTATACTTGAAGTCTCAAATATTATCACATTGAAATCATGATAATTAGACTTTACCAGACACTACAGAAGATTTAGTTAAGGCATCTTTTAGAGAAACACCACAGCTATTTATAACACCATGCTCATTCTTCTACCACTTACCTCTAAAGGAAAAACTAAAACTACTTGAAGGATTATAAGTAAATATATTTTTCATTTAGTTATTATCCAAGTCAATTTCCACCATCTTATCCCTACTCAAAATATCGACAATATAGGTAAGATTCAACAAAAATTATTGATATTGAATTTTTAATTGAAGGGCCATCTAAATCCTATGAGAATTTATCTTCTCATTCAACTAAACCATAGTTTAGAATACTGTATGTTTAGAAAAATTATTGGAAATCTATGTTACTAACTAACAACCATATATATGATGATGAAACATAACAGGAATATCAAACACCATTAATACTAGATATAATTGCTCTAAAAATGGTTCTTTAATTGTTACAACTCTAAGAACATATTTTTATTTAATAGAAATATAGCATCCCACCACCTCATACTAGTCCCTGACGCATGAATATGGTACATTTCAACATAATGGATTTTATAATCTCCAAAACTCAAAGAGTCGTTGAATTTTACTTGACCAATAATATACCATTTAAGGATCCATAATTCCATTAAGTGATTCTGTTTTCTATAAAGAAATTTCTATACAATGTCTCTCTTATCACCCTTAATGTTTCCACCCATGTATCCTAAATAGGGAATGGCGCAATCCCATGGCACATATTAGGGAACACAAGCAATACTGCCTCCATGTGGTTCAAGCCAACTAGAGTGTTCAGTTGTAGTGGTTTATCAACTACCCCCTCCTAATGTCCATTTCCACATCTTCTAGGGGGTATGGTACTATACAACATCAATTGAAAAAACCAAAACATAATTCAAGAGACACATGAACATCAACTCAATCAATATAAATTTAACATAGGGAAAAAAATTCTCATATCTATGTTTGAAAAAAGTCTAGAATGAAACAAAAAACTATTCGAAGAAACTTTTTTCCTTCTACCCATGGTAACATAAGGATATCTATATTGTGAAATTCCTAATAACTCCCTTATAACCTACACCTTATTTACTGAAAATCCTACATCATATCTACCAAGACATCCAAAAATATATACTGATATCCAGGAAATGTCTCATCCTCCATTTGATTTTAATTTTTCCTAAAGATACCTTAATAAGATACTAAATATCAACTTTAATCAATCGTGACATGGACCAAAGGGAATTCCCGATCCTCATTATCTGGAAACTGAATATTGGGAATCAAAAAAAAGTAAGGGGTTTGATTTCTCCAAATGGAATCATTGAAAAATGTGGAAAGACCCCATAAACAGTTGGTATGTCAATACATTAATTAATAGAAAAATACCATAACTAGATGATCAGAAGTCGAAAAATGGTTAATCAAACTAAATCGTCATAGAAACATCTACTACATCTACTCAAGTTCTTCTCATAATAGAATAACCTCAAACTCCACCTATCACCCCCAACTCTCATGGTTCCAATATTCAAGAACATAAAACTTCTCCAAGTATAGATTTTCTTTCTCTAGGACCTGAAATGAAATGTCTTAATACACCCAAATGAACATGTAGTGTGTAAGAAACAATATCCCAATATAATTTCACACAAATATTCCATAAGAATTCCATAACAAGTAAACAGAATCTTATTAATTTTAAATAAAACATAACATGGTTTATATTTTCACATTTCATAATAAATATTTCTTTTAAAATAATTTGAAAAATAGTTATAAAATAGGAATGAATAAATAAATTCATAAACATAGATATGTTAAATTATTTTAATTTATTTTCAATAAAAGAACCATCATTAGTAGAACATGGTTTATTAAGATCAATTCTCATGGATCCTCACACACATTTGTGAAATATATGAAAAAGTCTGTACACATACCCATATCACAAAACTAGGGGGATAACAGAATACTATAATGAATGATCTCCTTACCCCAAAAAATCTATCCTTATATTGTCATCATTAAATCAATTTTAAGGTAGGGATAATACATGTGAAACATACTTTTTATAGACTACCCACAAAGCTACCTAATCTCTCATGTGATTTATGTATATAAACCATGGGGAAATAATTTATCTCAAAATATTATCATCAGTCATCATTCAAGAATCCCCAAATCGGATTTCAAGCATTGTATTAAATTTTAAAATCCAAATTGAAAAGGTCTTCATAAAACAAATTAATTTAAAAATATTCCATTTCATCAAAAAAACTAAAATATTTCATGCCACTATTTATCAATACCATCATCAAATTAATTCTTCAAATCACTGATTTTAATTCTAATAGATTTCTAGAAGAAAAAAACATTTGCAAATCCATACCCATGTATTACAACACACACAAACCATTCCATTTGAAAAAATTTATCATGTGTCCCAAATCGTGATTTGGAAATCAATTTAAAATTCATTTCACAACAATAATGCAAAAACAATTTCAATTCATGGGAACTATATTATGTGACCACCCACCATAAACACAATCTTAGGAAGAACAAAACAAGGGATCCAAAAACGGAGATATGAAGGGAGATATTCAATATGTTTTGAAACCTATAAACCAAAATAATATATAATAATCTATAACTCAACATTTATTGAACAACGGGAAGGATAATCAACACTAACCATTATAATTTCTAAAGAACACCAAATGACAAATATAGATCATGGAAACAAAACCCAATTTCAAAAATTATCTATAAGATATTTAATTATATAATATAAAAACCTTGGAACTATAATCAAGTACATTGATCTATGGTTTAATTTAATAACATATGTTATTTTCTATAATACAACCAATGAATTGTATGAAATTGGTATATACCTTGGAAAACTATATCCAACACACCAAAAATATATGTTGAAAATAATCATAAAATGTAAAGAAATACATAAAATTTTGATGAGTATTCTCTATTCATGATATCTTAATACATTAAAAGGGAAATGGGGAAATTTATATGTGTTTTGGTTTTGGATAGAATTTTTTTTATTAATTATTTTAAATGTCTTGGGTTTTCCACATAGTTAATCAAATAATAAACCAAGCATGCACCCCTTTCTGGGATACTAGAAGACCCACATGATATGGATTTGTGAATTGATTAACCTTGAAACAACCTGGAAAATTACTTATTCCTTTACTCACACTGTTCTAGGTGCCAGATATATTGTCTGGACTAAATATGTGCCTAACTCTGAACTGCCTTCTTGGACCCCAACTCATAAAACACAATTTCATGGGCAGTCCTGCATTGTTTTCCCTAGCCATGAGCCAACTATGCATAGTTCCATATATCAATAAATATTTTATATTTCACCCGTAAAATCTCATGAAAATATCCAACTAAAAATAAATTTAAAATAAAGAAATGTTTGTGAATTAATTCAAGGGGTAATATGTTACATAAATAACTATATTTTTATATTTCCATAGGTTCCATGAGGAATGGAATGAAATGTCTTTTTGAATCTAATGGTGAATTATTTGGCCTTAATTAGGTTATTCATGGATCTTATAATTTTATATCCCCTTGATTCATTGATTGGTCTAATAAGACCAAGAAGATAGGTTTTTGTTGTATACCTCTCCCCATGTAAGTTGACTATATTGGGCTAGGTCATTGGTAGTATGTTTTGATTTCTCACATTAATTATTTTCTCAGTATGAGATCAATAGTTAATTTTATCTATGTTTTCATTTACTTTCAGGGATAGATCATTATCTCAGTTTTTTTATTATGACATCATGCTGTTTATTTAATCCATAGATATCAGTTGTTCCATGTTTATGTTATAATAAATTATTTTATGTGCTAGGTATTATTTGTCATCTGAGATCACCCTTGTTTTCTTTAATTCCATATAAATCCAAGTGGAGAACATTGTGTAATTTTAAGGTATATAATGGATGGCATAATAATTTTCTTATAGTGTTTTCATCATGTATATTTGGGTTTTAAAGGTAATATATGTGAGCATTTAGTCTTCCAAGACTACTAATTAGATGGTTCGTATCAAAAATCATGTATTTTAAACAAGATTTATAATATAACTTTTAGATCAAGGTTTCTAGAGTACAGGTTACAGCATTGGAATTCAAATTCCAAGTGTATAACCAATTCACATGTACTACACCATGGATTATATTATGTCTATCATGGGAAACAACTCATCACATGGCTAAAAACCTCTAATTATTTCTAGAATACCTCTAGGGAGACACCCAAGCTATTTTCCTAACCCATATCACATCTCAAGAACCCCACCCAATGGCCAGTCTCTATAAAAAATATTACAATCATCCCTTGGGGATGTAGTCTTAAAATGAATCAAAATGCATCAAATGATTTTATGAACTTCTCTTGAGTCTAAGGCTGAAATCCACTCCATCTAGAATAAAGAATCTATTTTTTCACATATTCTCTAAACAAACCCATGTAATGTGTATGGACACATTCACACATATTAATAAATATACACACGATTCTTTGTGATAGGGGAAACTAACTTAAATGGAGTTTCCATCCTTTCAAAGATCACGCATGATTCTTCAAATCTCTATCAAGTGTCATTCAAGATCTTCAAATCTGATTATAAGCTCATCCATGTTTCAATACACCAATCCCATGCCAAGAGAGAATGATGATTAATAATAAACATTTATAATTAATTATATAATTTAAACTAATTAGGTATAACCAATAAATTACACATCGATCATCACTACATCCTTGAAACACTGAACAACAACATTTTGAAGGTCCATGGTGCATACCCAGTAATATCCCATGAAAATATCCTATCATTAGACACATGAAAATGTATTATTTTCTTATAATTAGATCAAAACAGGTAAATAAATTCATCACAAAACATACCTTTATCAAAATGAAACAAAGTTTATTCCTAGATATATATCAGTACATCATATATGTAACACAGGAAAACACCCACAATAATATTTATCAATTAAACCATGCTCTGATGAAATAGAAAAAAACCCTGACTGAAATCCTGGTAAAATAATAGGGTAGTGAAGAGAGGTTAAATAATTGATGTGTAATAAAAACAACTTATATCACCATTTACACACATAAAAACTATTAATGTCAAGCAGCTAAAAGGATATTAAGGGAGGGTATAATCAACCACGAATGGCCTCCACCCAACCCGCAAACCCCCTAAATCCCGAAGGCCCCCAACATGAAAATTATAATCCTTCCCACACATTAAAAAGGAAAACCAAATGCCATTGGAGATCTGTTGGTCCTTAAAAATTACATTCTGGCACACTAACTAGCCTATGAGCACAAGCCATGTGTTATGTCACTGAATAACCCTATAAATATTTGGTGGAAGATTTTATTTTTTAGCACCCCCAACTACATTAGGACTTCTATAGAATCCTCCTAAACACTTGTTACACCAACCAAAATTTTACCATATCCCAAAAAATATCACAAGGATGTTGAAAAACTCATTTTTTTTGTTTTGAGTTTGTTCTACAAATGAGTGACCGACAAGGAGAAAGTTATAAATTTCCATAATAATTTCTTACACATGATGATGTGAGTCATTAAAATATCTCCACCATAATTTGTGTTGTCTTAAAACAACCTTGAACATCCTTGAACTATGTCTACCTACCAATATTTATTTAAAATTTTCAAATACTCACCAAGTTCCATCCCCAAAAGAAAAATGTGTCTCTATTTCCCAACTCAAAACACCAATCACCCTATTAACCAGAAAATAAGATTCCCACTCATTCCCAAACTGAACATCGAGAGAATGCTCAATACACTCATCAATGAACCGAGAACTTGATTCATCTCATCCCTAATTTACTGTATTTCTCTCATCCTAATGCTTATGGAGTCCTTGACCATAAGGATCCTCTAATAATGAATAATTACTGGATATGTTTATCCGAAAAATATGAATCTCCTACCAAAATATGCACTCTTAGTGGTTCAATTACATGATAATCCCATCCTAAACAGTGATACTGATGTGATTCCCATCCCAACATATTAATGATTTCATGAAATCACTAGTTATAACTCTTTATGAATATTAAATAAATACTCATCCACACTTTCAAACATCATACATCAACAACTAATTGTAATTACTTAACATTAAGAGTTATCGTGACATTAACCAAGAACTATTATTAAAGTATGAACCAGAATCCATGTTTATTTATATGATCAAATCACCAGTCTCATACTATATCTATTATAATATCGCACCCAAAAATGACACATCATCAATCCAAATCTCAAATGGATAACCTCAAAACACCCCACCTGAAATCCCTTTAAAATGAATAGACCTAACACTCTATTTGAATGATGAAAATGAAATCACTTGCTTCCCCAATCATTTCCACGCCAAGTAGAACCATCACAGTGATTTTCCACATGATTCACCACTTAATTAAATAGTAAAAATATGGTTTTGCACTCATAACAATGGAAAAAATAGGGATTCGTCTAATTAACCACCCTTATATCATATTGACACTACCCCAATCCTGATACTAACACACCAACTCTATCCAAATTTTAATCAACATACATTTTTTAAATTTAAATTTTCCATGGAACTAGATCACAGCAGATCCTATCACACACTTCTACCTTGTTGCATCCTCACATGTATATTGACTGGCCTCAATGCATCCATAATCTATCATTAATTAAGATGGTTTACTCATGAAAAATATGATGTGCCTTCCATAGGGGTATCTTTATCCTCACCTTCCAAAACCAACACTGTATCCCTACATCCCATGATCTATCAATTATTCATTGAAAAACATTGATATAGCCAACCCACTCTCACCCTATCACTAAACCACAACTCCAACTGGTGAAAACTCCCATACCACTAGGAATTTCACCTTCAGTGTCACCTAAATTCATCCAAAAAGAGGATAACACCATTCAATCAGAAAATTTAAATAGTCACCACCATATATGTTTCCTTACTCTTCTCCTTGAGTGTCTATAAAAAAAGGATCCCATTCCACCAGGTGTCGAACCTTCCAAGCCATTTCATACTCTCATTGACCCTTGACACCATGCCTTTCTGATAATTCATATCATGGAATCAACTTAGGAAAACTGTATGCCTAGTATGGTAATACAATATCGATAACACATCTCACTATAAATAGAATTATCCCATTATTATTTGACACATATGGCCACTATGCTTCTAAGCATCTCACTGAAAATCCAAGTCACCACACCCTTAGAGAGTTCCACAAAAAAAACATGACATCACCACTCTTGTTTATCAAAAACCCTAAAAATACTCAATGATCCTTTATAAAGAATATTAACCGATTTTAAACCAAATGAGAACCATGTGTACCCATAGAGAAACTACCCTTTCATGGTGATATTTTTTCAAAAGGTTTGATATTATTTAAACTGCTACTTCAAGGAATATTGGGATGTTAAGAATCAACACACCGGTTCTAACCCACTATTCTAATAGATATTACCCAGAACCAATGGATACATGATCATGTGAAACCGAATCACATAGTCATATCACACACTTGTGAGTTATGCCCAATCTGTCATAGAGAAATATGCCTAACCCATTAATAATGCCCCGCACACATGTCAGTCGCTCCAAACTCAAGTTTCATTGGCACTTCTTTTCAAAATAAGAGGCTTACGACTCAAAAAACATACTAAAAACATCCACCAACAAGAAATGATTCATTAATAGAGCTACAAGCATCTAATTTTTCACTCATGGAACTTTAAAAAGTGCACAACGAGAACCATTTTGACAGAAACCCTACTAGTCCTTCCATTTGAAACTAACATCGACATAAAAAGAACCCATAAACAAGACATCATGAGCCCAATTGTACCGCTCATTTCATTCCTCAAAACCCTCAGTGTTTCCACATATATAGGGAAAATTATGCCCGATCCAAACATCTCTCAGTCAACTCTACACTCATTGATCCATCCAAAGGGAATCAATATCAGAACTAGCATACTAAGGGTATCCAAACATTCCATGATTAATAAACCATATTTAAACCATTTTTGAACCACCCACCTTACGATCCACATGACCAACCCACAAAAGTCCAAAAAACGGGTTTATCCAGTGCATGGGAACTAACACCACTAGCTAAAAGTGCTATCAAATACCCCCTTTGATAGTGCTACAAAAATGGATGTTTAAGGGTGTCTTTGACCATGAATGATTTATCAAATATAAAGGGTTACATTAACAACACTATAAAATATATAGTTAAAGGTAGACATTATTCATTTTCTGTAAAAAAATGTTGATAATGTACCCCTTTATCTATTCTAGTAAAAATTCCTAGACCAAGGGGAGCCTTATAAGATCTTGTAAAAAAATTGATAAAGGGGGGGGGGGCTTTATCAGTGATATTTTAGAAGCGCTAATAAATCCCCCAATCAGTGTTTTATTACTACCACTATTTATGTGTGGCATTCAATAAAATTATGTTTCTATAAAAATAATGTACTAAAATATAAATATATTTATATTTATAAAAATATAATATATATTTTTAAATATTATTTAGATAAGGATAAATAAGAAATAATAATTAATATATAATATATTTAGTGAAAATAGATAATATAATAACTAAAAAATATTTTTAAATTACAATTTTATAATTATTATAATATAATAGCCATGTAATAGTCATTTATTTACAATTTTTAGATAAAAAATAAAAAAATTAATAAATGAATAAAAATAAGTTTAAAACCTAACTCCAACCTCAAAGCCCATAAATTTTGATCCATGTTTTTTTGGCCTCTGCCACATATCAAACTAAATCCTACAATAATCTCTACTCTTTGGTTAACTAGGGGGACCACAATCACATTTTGTAAGGCCAAAAGTGCATAGAGGTCCTCCAAAACAGTGTTCTTATTCGGTGTATCCTGATGTTTTAACATTCAATGGAATTTAAGCCACATTTAAGGGGGTCTTGTTGCCTTTTTCGGTGCTGAGTGAATTTTTTCCTAAGGTATTACATTAATATAGATATTATAGTTTTTATTTTTATTAATTTTTAAGAATTATGATTTTTATAATTAAATATATGATAATTTTATTATATATACATATAATAAATCACTTTTATAAATACATATATCAACATATTTATATAAAAATGTATTTTTAAATATATAAATGAAATATTTTTTATTAATTGTATTTAAAGTAAAAAATTATTCATTTTATTTACCCTATAAAAAATAATTAATAAGTATATATATACCAATAAAATTAATGTTTATATAGATACATGTGTGTATCAATAATTAAAAAAATTATATGTAAATTTATATTCTAATACATGTAAATACATAAATATTATAATAATTTATTTAAAACCAAAAAAATTATTATGAAAATATAGATATATTCTTTATATATAAATATACGTGAATATTAATAAACAAAAATATATTTACATTATAGTATAGTATATGTAGATGAATGTAATATATAATATATTATAATATTTATTTATAAGTTTATTTATAAATAATTATATAAATATATGTGAAAAATATATACATGTAAATATATATATATATAAATTAAAATAGATATTATTATACTGATAAAAAACAACATGGTGTTGTGGTAAAGGTCTTCTATCTTCAAACAAGTGGTGCATGGTTCAAATCTAGGCTGGTGTAGAAGGTAATGAAATTTGAAAAGAACTGATTAAGAGTTTTGGGGGGTTAAAAGTACTGATAAATGGGGGTGGAGTGTTGTTAAAAGGATCATTGAAGTACAAATATGGTCAGAGTTATAGAGATCTGAGAAACAAATAAGATTTTACCCCCTTCAACATCGATTTTTGGCACTCATAAAGGTATCATGTATCAATGCTAAAAAAATTTATGTTGATGGGGTCCATTAACATCCCTTTTTATGGGAACTGTTACAGCCTCCCCTTTAAAAGAACATTCTTTGACATCACTTTATAATCATTGTTAATGAACCTTTACTATCATTGTTAAAACTTATTTTTATATTAGTGCATCAGATGGAAATAAGAAAAATTTTACACAGGTGGGTATATGTCTTGTGGGACCCACATGCCTTGTACGATGCAAGAAAACCAAATTCTTACCAAAGGGATAAGTTCAAAGCTATAAAATTCATACCTTCATTAATATTTCATATTCAATAAACATTTCAATCAAAATAACACATAACTAATAACAATATCCCAATCAACACGGTAAATAGGAAATCAAAAAGGTAATGTTTTATAAATCAATGGTCTGAGTTCAATCAAACCCTCTAAAAATTTCTTAGAACACCTATATACCATCTCCACAATTTATAAAATGAAAAAACCCATTTGATTTTAATTTTTGGTTACTCTAACCTGAATCAATTGGTTTTGGTTGGAGTGTCGCTTGACCATAGATGCGCTTCCCCATACACATGAGGCTGTTGAATTGTGGTGTGGGGCTCGAATAATATTTGAGGAAGTTATTAACACCTATAAAATTATAAATAAAAATATAAATAAATAACTAAAAAACACAAATAATAAACATCATAATATCCAAAATAATAGTAAACACAAAGATATCACAAAATTCTAGTTTTTTTTGAAACGTACAACAAATCGTCCCCTATGCCAATCAAATATAAAATATAAAAAGTAAAAAAAAGGTATCATGTAACTCAATCCTTATCAAAATCCAATTCATTTCATACCCACTAAGCTACACTACCCTAACTCACTTTATATCCCATGATATGATGTGAAAATAAAATAGGGAGTTTCTATGTTCATAGAGAGTCTTGGGGAGGGAAAATCAAAAAATCTATAGTGTTTCATCAAAAACCCTAAATATATGACATAATATTTAAGTGTATTGTTGTGGAAAATAAACAAATAAATAAACATTATCATTGAGTCATTATTGGATAACCCAACCACCTTGACAACTAGAAAGCCACACACACCTGTAGGGTCATCAGGTGCTAACTGGGCCACCCCTACATCCAACCCTACCTACATAGATTCCATATCGGATGTCCCTTAATCTTACACCACATTTTATAATTCATACTCAATGACTGAGGCCAGGTCCAACAATCATTCTATACAAGGGTGTGTAAATCAAAATTGGGATACACATTTATTCTTTGACTCACTATATCACAAATAGATGACAACTATAAAAAATATATGAAGCATATAAACATCCCATGACACAACCATATTATTTATAAATAACAAACATATAATCATGAAAATTACATATATGTATCACAAGACTCAACACTCTCATTAATAGATATCCACCATAAATCAGAACACGTCAAACAAATTATTCGTTGAATCAACCATCTCTCGATGGATGACAACTACCCAATGTTAAAAATGTCATTAAATCAAACCACCAACTTAAGAATGTAATTATGGTTAGACACTACATAAATTGAGCAAAGACACTCATAATCATGTCATTTCTCATTACATAGCTCACTATCTCAACACATTCATGTCTATCCCTCAGATAGTCTCTAACTTTACAAAATGCCTCATTTCACCCGATATAGATTCTATTGGGGCACATTAACCAACCTCAGTCTCAAATCATTGGTGACCACCACTATCTTCCACCCTATAGAGAAACCTCGACCCCTATGATAACTTATACCTTAGATGTGGAATAATATTTCTAGATTATATCAACAAACCCTTAGTATCCCCAAGTAAACACCCTAACCGCTACCCATGATCTACACCAAGGGTCATAACCTATCTCTCATGGAATATCACTGAACACATGAAAATACACCCCTATTGATGACTTAGATAGATCTTGTGAGAATCCTTGGATATTATTTTAAGATATCTCACTTTCCAAAATCTAAACAAGGCCACTTTCCATTATAGTTATAACTCACTTACGTTGGTGATGTTGTCATAAAAAAATTCCAATCATTCCAAGTGCTTCTGTGAAATTTTCATTGATATAGGGCTCACAGACACCCTCATCATATAGCTCAAGGAATCTACCTATAGTCAATAACATTCCCCAAACCCAAGGAATGCAAACACACACATTTACATGCATTCATAAACATCCATTTTTTCTATATGATAAAGTTCTCCTACCTCAAATAGAGTTATCATCCTCACCTCCCAATGTATACTTCTACAAATTTTAATGTAATATCATCCCAGATCTACATGCCCTTGACTAAGACCATTCATGATTATACATACATATTTGATAAAAAAATAATAGATAATTTATTATAAACCGTTATAATTAATTATAAAATTTTACCCAATTTTTAAACACATCCAAATTACTGACCACCCATCACCACATCACTGGAACCTTGAACGACCACACCTGGAGGGTACATAGTAAAACACTACTGAAATCCAATGAAAAATACCTATCTTATGACACCCATAAAAACATTACTTTTTTATAATTTGACCAAAAAAGTTAATTAAATTAGTAAGGTTTTGTACCTTTTATGAAACGACAACAGTAGTGTGTATATTTTATCTCAGGGTGACCACTACACAAGTTGGGAAAAATACCATAAATTATACATCGATTCCACCATGTTTTGGGAAAATAAAATCCAGATCCCTAACTAAAATTCATTAAAATAATATAAAAATTAAAGGAGGTTTCAAAATAGAAGAGTAACAAAAAACCATACCCTAAATCCATGATTGTATGAGATAAAATCAATAACCTTTAATGGGTGTCATCTAAGAGGAAGGGATGGTGAGATTCGGCATAGAATTGCCACTTTTCAATCCCCAAAAATCCCTAAATAAAAAAGGCACCAAACAGTATTTTTTTTAAATATATCCCAATTAAAAAACCACTTAGACTCCACCGATGATACACTCATCCAAACCGATGGGCTAGTGGACCAACGATAATTTAGTTATAGCTTATTGGAAATCTGATATACCAAAATATAGTGCTAGGGCATGGGTTATACCACCAGATAGCTAAAAGATGCTATTATGTTTTAGTATGCTTAGATACCTTAAGAATTCATCAGCTTCCCCTAGAACACCAACAAAACCCATGAGCTTTCAACATTATAAAAAACATCTCCAACAGATATCTAGACCATTTTATATTCATTTTGAATATATTTTATCAAACAAAGTCATCTTCCATTTAAAATTTTCAAATTTTCACTTGAATTTACATTTAATAAATAATGGTTTGGTTACATATTAAATTAGGTTCATATTAGTGGAATATGAAAAATCACCCTTATCTTAAATTGTCTTGGACCTGAGATTAAAACTAAAAATCAAGAATCAATTTATGTAGGGAACTCTTAATGTTATACAATAATGTTTGTTGAAACTATAATTTTATGGAATAAT
The DNA here is from genome assembly GCA_963277665.1 of Viscum album. Classification (NCBI taxonomy): domain Eukaryota; kingdom Viridiplantae; phylum Streptophyta; class Magnoliopsida; order Santalales; family Viscaceae; genus Viscum; species Viscum album. The sequence continues at coordinate 643,273,705 of OY728123.1, forward strand.
TTTCCTTCATTAGGGAAACCTTTTGTTCATAAATTGATCTTCAATAGCATAATGGAATTACCCATTTCAATCACCTGAAAAAAGATAAACCACAATCCTAAAATGGATACATGAAATGATTCTTTTTAAAAATAATTCAAGAAAAGATTAAAGTTATAGATATATTTGAGTAGTTAAAATAGTTAAAATACTAAAAAACCATTAATGGTATATATGTTAATATTTGTAAATAGATGTATCCCAACTGAGCCAAATGGAGTGGTTAAAAGACTCCAAAATAAGAAGGATTTTGAAAAGAAAAATCTAGATTGATTTCACTAAGATGAAAAAGAAAGGTTTTATTGGATAATATTGGTATACATGGAGATTCTAGTATATAAAAATATATTTTTATAATATCATGTCATCATATGAATGTAAAAATTGCCAATATGTAAGGGGAACATATCTAAAATTGTGAAAAAACCTATTATGCAAAAAAATTACTTTATATAATAATTAAAATTTATTATTAATGAATAGATTTCAAAATAGGTAATGATTTTGTGACACTTATAACACATATGTCCACACAAAATTAATTATGGTATGCCCTATCTATATGTAACATTTGAACTAATGTGAAAACGAGGCCACTATAAATGATGATGATGAAAAATAAAAATGAAGTCAAGCGTTCTTTGGGAGTAATGAATTGATGAAAACCGCAATGAGTGATACTCCTAAGAAGACAGTTAATATGGAAAAATAGGATATTGAATCTATAATAATAAGGTGTTATAATTTTTTATGTGTTTCAAGACCATATAATTTTGTAATAAATATATGTTATCAAAAGAAAAATAGAATTTATAAATAAAAAAAGATAACTATAATGGTGAATGCATTTTTTGACAATGAGATAGAGAAGCTAATCAAAATGGGTAATAAGAATGGTGATGAGGGTCTATGTATATGTTCCAACAAGGTAAGAAAAATTCTAAATTACATAATATTGATTCTATGTCAAAAATTGATGAAAATTGACAAATAAAGTTCACCAATGGTTCTCAATTCCAAAAAAAATTCCACAAAGGTAAATACCACATATAAAATGATATATCATCATGTTATTGATGTATTTTTGATCATATGTGTTGACTAATTGGAAAAAAATGGTGAATAGATAAATCATCAAAGAGGGAAACATTTATGATATATCATGAAGAGAAAGATACTCCAGTTACGAAGAAATTTTTAAATGAAAACAATTCCATGTATCCAAATGAATAAAAAGTCTATAATGTATAGAATTATGAAAACATTAATTATTTAAAAAAATGAAAGATTCAATGAATTTTTAAACTCAATTGAAAATGAATTATCACCCCCACCACTATAATTAAAGTGGTGAAAAAGTCCACCTCATTCTCATATTCTAAAGAAGGTTCATTAATAAAGGATTATATAGTCAAGAAATAAGATATTCAGACAAACATGAACTTAAAATCATAATGGTACTCATTTCTATTTTTTAAAATTTCCACTTGTATCAAAATATATTTGAGTTAATTTTTCGATCAAATTTTGGTTCAAGATGAAGGGGGAAATACATTCCATGAGGAAAGATACATAATAATTCAAGGATGATAATGATTTTATATACACATAAAATTTTGAAACTAGAAATCACCAATATAAATTAGATATAAGGTTTCATATTCATGATAATTTTTTTGTTATGTTGAATATTCACTATACATTTCAAGGGTGTATGTTTGCTTAAAAATGTTGAAGAATGTTATTTTTCACATGAATTTTTGGATTTTTTTAAATTAGTGGAAGTTCATACACATTTTGGAAAATCACTTTTAAAACCCCTAAGAAATGATATTTCAAGTTGTAACTACATAGGGAACTTTAATAGACATATTCTGTGTTTAGATTATTTCTTTTTCATTTCTATATAGATATTTCTTAAGAAGACTATTAGGGATTAATTTATGGGCCATTAAAACTAATTTTATTGTTCCTACCTTATCTATGAATATACGATAATTATAGGGGAACAAGTTTTTTTTCAAATTTATCAAATACACCTGACATTTAGGGGGTAAAAAATGTAACATATTTTTCATTTATTTTTAATTAATGGTGAGAAGAAAAAAGAATTTCTATTGGAGATTTATACGAATCTTTTAAGTATCAAACTTCATAGAATAATTATAATATACAATTGGGAAGATTGAACTGCTAATTAGATTTTTTAGGTTTGTTGTTAATGTTAACGTCAATGGTTTTCAGGGAAGATTGGGTGATGGAATAGAGATACACCTTGTATATAGAAGAAAAACTAGATTGAAGATGATTCAATTTTTATAAATAGTATGTCTCATAACCTGGTATAGAATTTGGAATTATTATATGCATTAGAATATATAATTGGATTGGTTATAAAGAAATTACCTCACATACGATGATTTTATGTGATGATCTTCATGGAAGTACAAGATACGTTTAGTTAGAGGAGTTCGATATTATCTTTATTAATTTGGAAGGAAATTATGGTTGTATTAAGAAACTTCACAAGTAATTGAAAACAAAGGAAACAATGATGGAAAATTATAGTCTATGTTCCCATGAAATTGAAGGAATCCATCCATTGGTTATATTGATGTTTTTTAAAGAAATCATTATGTAAAAAACATGGATGATGTTTCAATTTGGTCAGTGTTAACAAGAAGTTAAGTTCTTGTAGTACCAATAACTTAATTGGTCATGAAGTATAAGAGATTTAAAATTAAAATCAATAGTTTATAGAAGTTTGAAGAATTTAATAATCACGATTTTACATGTTTTTAATTTAACAATAATGGATTTTGATTGTTTAAATAAGACATAATATTAAATTGATATGTTACAAACATTGAATTTACAGGTATTCTTTTAAATATATGTATTCTTATGATCAGTCCACTTACCATGGGGTTACTATATGTTGTTGATCCAATAACCATGTGGTTAATTTATCAGGCATTCAATGAGTCAATTCATGCAGTTGATCCATAAACTCCCAGTCATCTGAAGTTTCATTTGTGGTTGATTCACTGACTGCAAAGCTCGAAAAACATGCAGTTAATTGAATAACTCATGTTGTAAATCAACATAATAATTCTTGATCAACATATTAAACACTTTTTATGTGATTTATAACAATATAAATGGTTGCTTATCGACCTCATCCACAAATATAGTAGAATATTCATGTATTCATTCCTCACAGTCATGCGATCGATCCAAATAATTCATACTGTCAGTTGAATGGCCATATGGTTGATAAAAACCTAGATAGTGGTTTTCCACAATATTCAATAAATTTGAAACATAATGAAATAAAAAAGGATACAATATAACCAAAAATAATTATAATTATAAATGTTATAATTGAATTTGAAATTAAATGAGATGACACTACAACTGGGATTCAATGAGAAAACATTATATAAGAAGTGTGATAAGTGGTTGTAATTGGTCATCTATGATATTCAAGGTTATTACATGGAGGGAAAAAAGAGAGGAATTCTTAAAGTTTTAAAATAATTCTTAATGACGAAATACCGTAATTACATGAAAATAATGTCTATTGACAATGGAACTATTCAAAGATATTAAAAAATATTGTGATGGTAATAAGAGATACAATTCTAGCTGAGTTAAAGTGAATCAAAGTGAAATATGAGCTTATTAGAAATAAATTAATCTTTATTATATTCTTCTAGATTTATTAAAACTATAAAGGGGGAAAATATTAAGATGATTTTGTGGATATGTATTGTTCTAAATATCCCAATAAGTGTTTTTATTAGAGGATGGAATAAAGATAGTGATGAGTCAAGATGATCTGATATCTGATTGTGGATATCATACTAGTGTGTTCATTGTATTTTTCAAAGCACTCAATCTTGTATAAGTGAGTGTTTTATAAAAATTTTATGTTTTATTGAGGAAAAGAAAAATCTCAAATAATCTGGGTTAATATTTTTCATGAGAAAATAGATATGAAAATGAAAATCAAAAAAATGAAATGATAACCATATCAAATTTTGGGGGAAAGAATTGGTGAAAAAATAATTTTGAGATAATGGTTCAATATCACATGTGGAAAAGATAAATAAATTTTATAGATTTCATGGGAGTACAATTAGTTTTGAATATTTTTTCTTCTAAAATATTAAATCAAATTTCATAATGAAAAAAATATAAAAGGAAAAATATGGAGACGAGAGGTGAATATTCCATGTTCAGATATGAGAATCTATGATCTGATAAGATTTGGATTTTTGAATATTTTTTTTGAAGAAGATAAAGAAGAATACTGATCCGGTCCAATATATATGACTATGATCATCTAGTTATTCAATAAAGAGGATAAAGAATAGATTCCATTAAAAATAGTATTATAAACATTAAAAGAATATAATATTTCAAGGATGCCATTTTATTAATGTTTTTATCTATTTTTGTTCTTCAAAATAATGAAAGATGATGAGATTCTAGATTTTATGATCACAGTATCTCAATGATTGATTAAGGTAACATCATTAAAAAATTCAGTTTAATTAATTTTAAGTGGATCTATGATAAGTGACTGTGAGGCGGAGTATTATTTAATATATTCAATAACATGACGATGTTTTCATTGAGAAGAAGTAGATAAGTCATATTTATGTAGATGGATCATGTGCGAATTAGTTAATCAATATTGTAGAATAGATTGAATAGAAAACCTTTATATATATATATATATGTTTGAAATACACAAAACATTTATTACTCATGTATAGAGTGAGATCATAATGTGATTCTTTGAACATAGGGTCATTTTCTAGAGGGAATTCGTGAGATAGATATGATTTTTTATATCTCGTGAAACTCACGTGGTGAAGCTGTGAGAAATGATACTAGTTTTAATAAACATCATATTATAATATAGAATAATTGATTTGGGTGAAAAATAAATATATGAAATGAGTGGGTATTTGTTTCGATCCAATAAAATGTATTGTGATCCATTTTATGTATTTACACCCATTAATATAGTTATTTTTTTCATGGTAAAAATCTATCAAATCCATTTTCAGTAATTGAAAACTCATGTGAAATTCTAAATGGTTTTCTTGATATTTCAGAACTTGGTTAGAAGTCGTCAACACATAATTTACCCAAACTCTTTGACACTAGTATTATTTATCAAATGGTTATATATAAATAAAAATTATTTCATAAATTGCTTTCATTACATGGAACACTGAATTTAAATAAATCACGATATAATATTAAGATATTATTATTTAATGTGATGATTATATCCTTGCCATAGGATTGGTGGGTATGAATTGGAATTACATAATTATGAAAATCATAATATTTATATATGAATAAACAAAATTCAAATATTTTCAATTATTTATATATGAAAAAAAATTATTTGAAAATGAACCATATGATTTTCAAAAATAAAATTAGGCATGTTGAGTGTTTTTATCTTAATATATTAAATTTATTTCTATTGATGAATTATTTTTTTGAAATTTAAAAATTATATAATCAATAAAATTATTTACAATTTTTCTAAAAAATTTAAACATGGGTTAATAATTATTCAATTTTGTGCTTAAATGGTATTTTTCTAAAAAGGTAGTTTTTTTCTCATTTTTTATACATATCTTAGAATCAATTTCATCACATTATAGAAATTAAATTTTGAAAAATAGATACTTTGTTTCTATTAAGAATTATTAAATTTGATAAATAGGCCGCTTTTATTTTTATGCTTTATGAATGCCAACGAGCCTGTACCCTAGTGGTACAAGCTCCTGCTTGGCATCCAAAAGATCCAGGATCAAATCCGGGAAGGAACTAATTTCTGGGGTACTGTAGTATCACTGTATCTGGGAACTATAATAGAATTGTAGCAGTGGTAGAACTGTAGCGGAGACAACACTGTAGTGGCGATGGAACTGTATCTGGAACTGTAGCACCCGTGGTACTATAACATGTACTGTAGCAGCTCGGTACTATAACAGTACTATTCACTAAGGGGCCCTTTAGGAAAAAAGTTATCTTTCAAGCCTAGTTTTCTGGCCACTAGGCCTTGGGCCTTCTGGCTATGTACTGGGTCTCCCACTACCCAGCCTAAAGAGGACTTTTCTTTAAATAATAAAATGAGGCTTCAGCCCCATCCTTTTAAAAAAATGCATTATGAATAGTAACCTTTGTATAGTTTATCACCTCAGAAAAGGGCTAATCAGGTTATTATTGGTTGAAACAAAGTTATAAGGCTATTAGTTTTCTTGCTAATTCTTATTGAATGAATGTAATTTCATATATATCACCTTATTCTAGAAATTTAATTATTTAAGGTGCACATGCCAATGAAAATGAAATATATAATATTTAAAAGGAATTTACAAAATTCCATCCTTTTAGATTTAAAAATCTATTATGTAACCACACAGAGATTGATGAATTTTGTGAATGAATTTAAAAATCCACTTTTTATATTAAAAAAATTATTTTCATGGTGGTAATTTATTTATAACATTAAATAATTATATAATTACATTAAATTAATATAAAACATTATTAAAATAATTCATCAATTTATAGAAAATTAAAATAAATGATTTTTAAAATATTTAAGGTAATATAATTTGAATGATCTATGGTGTAAAATAATTTTTTAGATAAATGTGTAATATTAGTGTTGTGTAAAATGTTTTTATTTTAATTATAACATTTTATATGAGTATGTCAATTAATATTGAATGAATAGTGTTAAAAGTGACATTAATGATATTTTATCAAAATAATATTTTTTAAAATTATTTAAAAATCATAAAAATATTTAAAGTGGATAATGTGGATAATATATGACCTAAGATGTCGCTCATTATCCATTTATGCGCCATTTTTCTGATATCAGTATAATTTTAACACATTAAGAGTAATATAGATATAATAGAATACCTATAGTTTTATAGTAATTTTTGTAACATAATAAATTAATTTTATTTTAACATTTTAAGAAATTCAAATAGTTCCCCTCACTTCACATATATTAATATGTAATTTCAAATAAGAGGTAATCTCTTTATCCAATCAATCTCGTTTTATTCCTCTTTGAACTTCTACATATTTTTTATATTATTAATTTATTAATTAAATAAAAATAAAATATCTAATTAAATGTTATTATGGTTAATAAAAATCCAGGTTTTACCTATTTTCATTAAATTAGATGTGAATGTATTGATCATGATTATGTACGGCTTACCATCTCAATTAAAGAGTAAAATTCATTTTTTTGTAACCATATTTTATAATGAGTATTAGGGTGGGATTAATGTTTATATATTATGTTAATGAAATTATTAGCATTCATTAATGAAAATATAAAATCAACCTTATTATCATTTATACCATTGTAAAATGCTAAATTCACACATGCATATGTGTGGACTACCACCTCAATGAAGCTATGTGATTCATTTTCATTCTTGTTTTACATGGGTTTTAAAAAAGATTGTATTTGATGAATATATAAATTTTTTATTATATAAATTTTGTTATATGTAGGTGAATTATTCATTGCCTATATTTTGTTTCATCCATCTACAATTGAAAAAATCATTCATGCGTACATATAGCCATTCATCTCCTTGATTAGTGTAATTCATTTTTCTATATCTAAATTTTATGAATGACTGTAAATATGAATATAATGAATATATATTATATTTAAATAATTATAAAATTTTGTAAATTTTGTATCCATAATCCAATTACATGGATTGGGTCTGCTGAATTGACACCTTCATGAAAAACAAAGATGAAATCACCCCAAACATTGATTTTAGTAAGAAATTTATAATAAACGGGTGATAATATTTCTAAAATAAATCAAAAATGGTATGATATATCTATGAAAATGGTTGTATAAAACATTTTTAGTAAATATATAAATATTAAATAAGATTCAAAAATATGAATGAGGAAAATAGAGACTTCAGGTATGTGATTTTTTCTCACTTTAATTTATGTGAGACACATACCATATTCACCACTTGTTTCATTTAGGTGGTGTTTACTAGGAACATAAATTGATATTAAGATTAATCTTATTAAATTTATTTGGATTCAAATATTCCTATAATTTTCTGTATGAAATTATTTTTTATTCTAAATTTACCAATGTGGTAATGGATTTATCATTCAGTCCTATTTTAATTGAGATTTTGTATGCTACAATTTCCATTATGTAAATTCTATGAACCCTATTAGATTAATTAATTTAATTTTATTCACATTTTTTTATTTATGGAGAATATATTTTTTACTTTAATTTTAATCACATTATGTATTTAAGATATTGAAAGAGTGTTTTTAAATAAAATCTTCTTTATTTATCTCTTTGGTCTTAAATCATTTTTCTTCCAACTTCATATTCCCTAAAAATGATTCCAATAATTTATTAAAGATTATACTATGATTTTTTAATGTAATTTTTACTCATGTTTTACTATTTATAATAACTATAAACATAATCTTCTAATCATTTTTAAAATTGGGCACTTTTAAATTTTTTTGATATAAGTGTTAAAAGAATTATTTATTTTAGCTTATACATGAGAAAAAAAATTTACGGTGTCATGAATGCTCATTGATTTTAAGAGTCCATTATAAGTTCCTACATTTATTTTGAAATAATTTCTTTCCATAATATTTTGTAAAATTATTAAATTTAAATAATTCTTTTCAAAATGGAAATCATATTTTACGAATGTATTTTTTATATTAATTTCTAATCCTCAATGAAAACAAACTTTGGCGCTAGTTATGTATTATTACGGATATGATCCAATGGGACCGTGTAAATTGTTTTTCTATATGTTTTATCATTTTCATTAGATGGTGTTTATGATAATGATTTATTGTCCAAGGTTTATTCTATTATGTGATTTTGATATCTTTATGAAGCCAATTATTTTAATGGGATATGATATCATGATATAATTAAAGATTATGTGATTTTTGAAGAAATGTGTATTGTTTTCATTATCTCATGGATGAGACAAGAATTGTATATCCCTCCAATACACTATGTAAATTCTTATATCTCATGAGATAACTATTGGAAACAAGTCAATGTGCTTGATCAACTATAGGAAACAGGTCAATATACTTGATCCATTGTGGGAAAAAAGTCGATGTGCTTGATCAATTACTAAAAACAAGATAATGTGATTGATCTATCATGGGAAACAAGTATATGTAATTGATACACTATGAAAAATAGGTTTTGAGTTAGAATCCATTATTATTTGTTGTTCTTGGTTGGTAAGCTTGATATATGAAATGGTTTATATACATATGATTGTACAACACATTAATGAGATGAAAATGTGGTTCATGATTGATTTATGAATACTTCTCACTTTTTATTCAAGTATTTTAAACTTATAATTATTTATTCCATGACTTATGTTTATAGTCACTGAAATATTTAGTGTGAATTTTTCATGTTATGGTTATTACTCATACCCATAATCCTATCTTACACTTTTTTATGATCATAAATTGATATCTACTTTGATTACACATAATAAGAGTTTAATCTCACCCTTTCTAGTGTTTATTGTCCCTCGGTTATAAAAAAATTATTAAATATGGTATGGGTCTTATGATCACAAAATGAAAAGATCATTATGGGATATGTTGAAGTCAGTTCATGGAATAATAATATTTTATATCTATTCCCCGAAGACACTCAACATTTATGCCCCTTGGGAATGTATTTGTGAATTTTATTTAATATTCATATAAATATGTAATATTTATGGATAAAAATCATGGTCATTTATGGTTAGTTTCACAGTAATGTTTAGTAAACTGTTGAAAATTGGGATGATAAAACATTAGTGATTAATATAGGGATATGTATAACAATATGATGAAAACATATTGTTTTTGTACTGATCATGGATATCATAGGTTAATCCTAAGGTCCCATAGATTTAATAGAAGGTTTCCTATATTTGACATCCTATAAATGATTCACCTATCTATATAATAATGGTTGATAGTCAACAAAACCATTTTTATTTATTATAGGAATGAAGATAGAATGTTGATGTTCATGTTCTAATATGAATGATAAAATATTGAAGTACCCCAATTTCAGATTTGTTACATAAATTCATGTATATCAGGAAAATTATCAGGGAATATAAATTCATACCCTAAATGATTATATGTTTAGTGGGTAGTAAATACACCCAATGGTACAATGATCACATAATATGTTTATAATTCTCCTCCAATTTGATTTTTGGGGAATTTTCTTCCTAAAAATATTTTTATTCTTACACTAGATTAAGTAGATGTAATTTTTACCATTAATTGAATTTCTTTACATAGTACCCGCTTCAATTATTGAGGATGTGAATTGAATTTTGACATTCTGAATCAAACAATGATAATCTATTAGTGTCGTAAAATATATAAACTTCTGATGGAAGTATCATCAATTATATGTGACATGATTCTTCTTCAACATGGGTGTTTATCTCAGATGGTTTGGGAGGAACATAATATCAAATTTATTATTATTTTGTGGGAATTTTCTCATTCAAATCCAGAATAGTTTCCAATTTATCCACCAAATCATGAAGTTGATTTACTGTCTTGGATATTCTGTGAATTATTTTTAAATATTATATGGAATTATTACGAGACCAGGATTTCCGATGGCATGTGATTCCGAGGCCCGGTGTTCCCGGAGTAAATGTTTGAAATAAATTAAACATTTCAATAGCACGCACAAGCAGTTTTACTCAAAAAAGTGGTATATCTTTTAAACGGGTGCCCGGAATAGACATTTTAGGGCACCATTTCATTCAATGAAGTGACATTACTTTAGGCGAGGCATTGCATCGACTGGCATGGGTCAGCTACAAAAGTTATTTTTTGGATGTTTATTGGAAATAAAAATAAAAAATAATTTATTTTATTTAAAAGTTTCCTTTTTTGCACAGTGACCAAATTCCTCTCTTTTTAAATACATGCTTATGGAATGATCATAGGGTTAGCCTCATAACCCTGCGAATTGAGAGATAGACTTTTGGAGCATTGGAGGAGAACCCATTTTTGAACGATGATGACACATCTCAGATCCTAAGATCCTTGCCAACAAACATGATGCGGTGATATTTCTCAGCTGAATTGTGGTTGGGGTTGTTATTTTAATTCTTCTTCCCCTTTCTTGGATAAAAGGCCGAATGCAGACCAATCCATGAATAGGTTGACCAGAGTATTCGTACATTTTGGTGAGAGGGTTTTTATTAGGTTTATCTTGGAAAATAAATCCATGTTAGATTATTGTTTTGATTATGCTCACTTTGATCCTACTAATGGGAGAAGATCAACACCCTGACGAATGATGGTGGAGGTTCATTCCTCGATTTTTCTTTTGGATTTATTTTCCCCCTTTCTTTTCTATTACATTCATGCATTCTTCATTGGGAAAAGAACAACGGATTTTTCCACATCCATTTTACGACGCAATGATCCCAAATTGGATATTTGAACTCATGGAGACCCAGAGGAGGTGCAACGACGATGGTGGAAAATGAATCGACATGGTTCGGAAAAGATCGTTCTTTAACCGTTCTTTGTGCGGATGATAAAAACACGTTTTTAGGACCGATCAAAGGCACAAAACATTCAGAATTGACTTTGTGTCATGGGGGAGACCTAAAATTCGTATTTTAATTGAAAACGGACAACTAGATCAATGGTCAGATCATCACAAAGTCAGGGCAAAGCAGGTTTGCGGTTCTAGAAACTTCCAGAATACACGGCGTGTAATTCCGACAAACATGATGTGTGTTATCAATGGCGAGGGCTAGTGTTTCGGGTGTCAGACGGGTATCACATGGCATGTGACCCCGGTCGCATGATGTGTTTAACATTCCCCGAAGCTTGGTGTGTAATCTAGGAAATACACAGAAATGGGATGAACTAAACGGCTTTGAAGAAATAGTGTGTAGACCCTACGTGGCATGGAAGATGCAATTACATGGGACACGACATGTATCTCAAGCACTACACAGACATGGGATAAAGCCGTGTATGGGAACACGACCGCATACATGGTGCCGACCCCAGTTACTCGAACATGGCGTGTGATCTTTACTGCACACCGTGTACTGAATTTCCTACATGAAAAGCCTTTCGACATGGGTCTCTATACATGAGCAGTACCCGGGGTTAGAAGAAACGACATGTAAAACTTCTACACACAGTGTACATTTTAGTACATGGATTGATCTTCTTGTCCACCATATCTTGGACATGTTTCTTTTGGGTTAGTGCCCCTTTTTCTCATTCCCCTGAAGGTCAGGTTTCGTTTCCTACTACAGGAGTTTGATCCATTCAGAAGGACATTCCGACATAGAGTCTGGTATCCCTCCAAGAGGCCCAAAGCGAGATCCTCTATTCATTCTTGACCCTAGGTAGAGTCAGGTATAGATGTTAACACTTCTATAGGGTGTCGATCATCTGCCTATTAGGTGAATTTTAGATGAGTCTTGGTATCCTCCAAGGACCTGAAAGTGATCCCCATCTGTGTATCGTGATATTCCCCACTCAAGAGTGTGTTCTCCTAGAATGAATTTATCTATCTCTCGTGACCTTTTCTGAAAGACAGTACTTCATAGACAGACTTCATTAGAGCTATTAGACTCATGGATCAAGTTCTCTTAGATGAGTGCTTTAGGGAATCTTCGAAATGAATCCCTAGTAGGGGTATGCTATTGAGTGACATATCCCAAGACAACATGTTTGGGATTTGAGTATTTCTGGATTGTGTTCTCCTATTATTAGCTCAGTAGACATATATTGTGTTGAGGTTATTGTACATTTCCTTTGTGTATATCTTTGTGTTTTTTGGGGTCCTCTATTGACTATTGTTATACTCACCCCTGCATGGGCTTTTCCTGCATGTGTCGTGTCTTGTGCAGATGAGAAGGCTTTTGACAGAGTAAAGAAAGCACCAATACAAGACCGATCATTCTGAGTTCCCTAATGTCCGAGGTGATCCTTCAGTTTTGAGCAGTAGTCCATATAACTCTTTTTATTTATAGGTTATACTTTGTAGTTTTCATACTCTGGTTTTTGGTGGTCTTGTATTCTTGCCCAGTTTTCTTTCAGTACATTACATTCTATCATACTCTTTTGGTTGGGTTTTGTTGTATGCATGCATTTTGTTCCCTAGTGGTTTTTTTCATTTTAGCATTATGGGCTTGGAGATGTGTACGTGTGTACAAGTAATTAGAAAATTCCTCCCATGTTAGTAATATGCCTACTCGGTGCTAGTCACCAGCCCTCGGCCTATTAGAGGCAGGCTTAAGGAGTCGCGACGTGGGCCCCACTAGGATGGGTCATGACATAGTAGTATCAGAGGTGGTCGGTTCTACGTTAGGACCAGGAGTCTGTGAGATTTGTTTTGGGAAATGGTGTAATGTGTTTCGAGATTGGCTTTGAGGCCAGAGACTCTAGGGTGGGTGCAGGCGGCCGATGTATCCATACCTTAGGACTCTGATAACCTACTTTTCGACTCAGTACATGAAAATACTATTTGCGGAGAAATAAGAGATTAGTAAATGCATCATATAGGGATGGGTTGTGTTTTCCATGTCCATAGTGTCAGCTATCAAGATATACACGTTAACCATGGTACATCTTACTTCCTTGCAGGATACCTCCATGATGCATACCCGCTAGGATTCAGTAGCTCGATTACGAGGATGACCCCCTCAGTGACGTGACATCAATATAGGAACCAATTCCCCACGGATTTCCACTAGGTGGTGCACCTGTTATACCACCACCAGTGGAGAGGTCCATGGAACCAGTAGTACTGACCAAAAAAGACCACAAGTTGATCACACTCCATGAGTTCCAGAGACCACGACCCTCATGTTCCAAGGATATTCTGACCATCAGGTAGCTGAGGTCTGGCTTGAGGTGGTGACCAGAGTCTTTCATCTCTTGAGGACACCAATAGACCAGATAGTGATCCTAGGAGCAAGCCTTCTTTAGGGTTTGGCAGAACGTTGGTGGAGTCTGACCACACCGAATCATGATGAGAAGACTCTTTCATGGAAGGAGTTCGAGTGACTTTTTAGGGAGGATTTCTCTCTGGTTACGTAGAGATATGTACGCATGTAGGATCTTCTTCAGCTCCAGCAGGGCAGTTTGACGGTAGCTGACAATTCATTGAGGATCACCATCCTCGCCAGGTACTCAATGGATATGGTCAGGGCTCATTACTTCAGAGCTCGAACCTTCGAGCAAGGTCTATGATGGGACATCCAAGCTAGTTTCATGAATCTATGAATTTAGACTTATGCTGGAGTGCTCGAAGGAGCCTTGGTGATCAGGATCTTCTTAGTAGAGTCGAGACAGCCAATGGAAGTTAGCCGTAGTTAGACAGGCGCAGAGACATCGGCAGCAGGGAGATGATGTCAGGCTCAAGGATTCGGATGTTAGAGATGTCAAAGGAGGACCTAGGATAGGGGATCAATAGTCCAGGGCTCTCTGGATGGATCCCGTCAGCCTTGGGAGAAGCGATGCTACACATGTGACGGTAGGGGACATCTCGCTAGAGATTGTCCAACATGTCAAGCTGCTGATAGGGAGGCAGTTGATGGACCACCGAGGCATAGGAACAGAGTGGAGCAGATAGACCTTCCAGTTGGAAGATGTTGTAGAGGAGAAGGGAGAGCTGTAGGTGGAGGTAGACACTTTTATTTACATCTACCACCACATCCAGGAGGTCCGCACCAGGCTAATGGAGCAGGGGGAAAGGGTGGGGAAAGCTGCAAGTGGTCGAGGCATACAACCCAGGGAATCCAGGGATGATCTGAGGTACGATCTGTGTCTTTTCTACCTCATATTTCATACATGTAGGCATAGGTTCTAGTCATTCCTTCATCGCCAAATTTCTTGTCTGAATCCCTAGGATTACTGTAGAGCCGTTGAATGAATCCTTATTCTTGGAGAGACCTACAGGAGGAGACTCCATGATCACGTATCTTTCCAGATGATGTGATCTTACCCTTCGAGGAATCAGTTTCGGTTGGAACCCTTTGGTTGTAGCCTAGAGTCCTTACGACTTCATTATCAGTATGGATTGGTTATCTTCAGTCCATGACCAGATTGACTTTTTTTGGCGAAGAGTGCGGTGTTTCTGTAGTGATGGGATGAGGTTTTCTTTTGTCGGAGAAAAGGAGACCTAGGAAGCACAGAATAGGCTCATGCACAAGTGGGTACAGCCGATAAATCATGAGTTGGCTAGCCATACCCTCAGAGAAGCAGATTTTGTGAGATCCTAGTTCCCAGCAGTAGTGGCAGTGTATGAGAACGTATTCCCTAAAGACGTTCCAGGACTACCTCCATGCCGGGAAAACAACTTCTACATCGACATACACATCAGGATGACACTGATTTCCTCATCAGCATATCAGATGTCTCTCATAGTGCTTCGTGAGATGAGGGTGTAGTTGGAGGGTTTGCAGAGCATGTGTTTCGTAAGATAAATATTTTCACTCTGGGTGGCCTTAGTCTTGTTTTCCAAAAAGGAAGATGAGAGTTTGAGGTTGTGCGTGGATTACTGATGCCTGAATCAGGTATTGGGGAAGAACAGGTATCCACTACCAAGAATCGACTAGCTCTTCAACTAGCTAAGAGGGGCAAGGTGGTTGTAAAATGTAGATCTTCGATCAGGTTATCACTAGCTATGATTATTGGAGGAGGATATTCCTAAGACGGATTTCAGATGACTCTACGGTAACTATGATTACTTGGTGATACCTTTAGGCAGGACAAACTCCACCATAGTGTTCAAGGTTCTGATGAACTGGATCTTCCAACCATATTTAGATCAGTTCATAGTGGTCTTCAATGACAACATCCTTGTGTACTCGGTGTCAGAGGAGGAGCACGCGAGACACCTGCAGATGTTTCTAGATGTACTCTGAGAGCACTAGCTTTATATGAAGCTCTCTAAGTTCCAGTTCTAGTTTTATGAGATCCACATTCTGGGACATGTAATCTTAGTAGATGGTATAGCTGTGGAACCAGCAAATGTGGAGACACTGTTAGCATTGGCGCCACCTCGGAGCGTGACGGAGGTGCGAAGCTTCCTTGTGTTGGAAGGATATTATCGGTGATTCATTACTAATTTCTCCTTAATATCAGCATGGATAATATCTTTGAATAGTAATGGAATACCCTTATTATATAAGAAGAAGTTCCAGCAGGCTTTAGAGTAGTTGAGGTAGAGTTAGACTAGCGCCCTCATCATGAGATTGCTGGAGGAGGGTGTCAGGTACGTAGCTTTCCGCGACGCATCAGGGACAAGGCTAGGATGTGTCCTAATGAAAATATAGGTGGTGATTTCTTATGGATCATTCTAGCTTAGGCAACATGAGCAGAACTATGTGACCGACGATCTCGAGTTGTCATCGATAGTCTTTGCGTTGAAGTTGTGGTGGCACTACAATATGGGTGAGGGGTTTATCGTCTATTATGACCACAAAATCCAAAAATACATCTTCTCACAAAAGGATCTGAACCAGTGATAGAGGTGTTGGATAGAGTTCTTCTAGGATTATGATTTCGGGGTCATCTCTACTCCTGGGAAGGGGAAAAGGTGTAAGATGCTTTTAACAGAAGGTTTAGCTCACTGCTGTTTAGTGAGGCGACAGAGAAGTTAGCCATGTTGCAGTTGTCCTTCATGGATAGAGTGGAGGATTCTTACCTTTAGTTGATGGTTATCATCCCTCCACTCTTAAAGCTAGTTAGGGAGGTGAATCTTGGGGATGTCGACTATGAGGATTTTCATGCTTAGTTATCAACATGACATGATCCTGATGGATATTCGCAAGGTGGGAAGCACATACTTATTTTGAAAGGATATATTATTGTACCAGTGGAGTTGCGGGGGGGGGGGAGTCCTGAGGGATTTTCATATGTCCCATTTGGTGGTATATCTAGAAGTTGTGAATATTTATCAGGATCTCTGACGGCAGTTCTGGTGGTCAGGTTTGAAGAAGATAGAAGCAGTGTTCATTTCACGATGACTTACATGCTAGTTGGTAAGGCTGAGCACCAGGTTCCAGCGAGATTAGCTCACCCCCTAAAAATTATGGAGTAGAAGTGGGATGGAATTATGATGGAATTTGTGACGGGTTTACCACAGACATCCAAGGGGCATGATTCCATCTAGGTGATCGTTGACTGACTCACCAAGTCAGCCCACATCTTAGCTATCATGGAGAAGAATTTCTTAGAGAGCTTGAGACACCTCTACGTATAGGAGATAGTTTTGCTTCATGGAGTCCCTTAGAAAATAGTATTATATTGAGACTCCCTCTTCACATCCTGATTGTGGAAGGGATTGCAGGCGGCTTTTCGGACTCAACTAGACTTCAGCACGATGTTTCATCCCCAAACCATTGGTCAGAAGGAGAAGACCATCCAGGTTCTCAAGGATATGTCGCGGGCCTATATCGTGGACTTTGGTCGTAGTTGAGGGGTCATATAACACTGGTGGGGTTTGTGTACAACAACAGTTACCACTCCACCATTGGTATGGCACCTTTCGATGATTTATATGGAAGACCCTATCGGTCACTGCTTTGCTAGACTGACCCCAGAGAGTCAGTACTCATGGGTCCAGAGTTGGTGCGAGCTACCATCGAGAAGGTGCAGATCATCTGGAAGTGGATGATGACTGCACATATTCTACAGAAGTCTTATGTTGATAGATGATAGAGACCTCTGGAATTCGAGGAGGGATACCATGTCTTTCTACAGGTCTCACCATGAAAAGGGTTGCAGTGATTTGGTCGGGGCAGAAAACTATCTAAAAGGTTCATCAAACCGTTCCAGATACTGCACAGAGTTGGCAAGGTGGCATACCGCCTAGCTCTACTGCCATAGTTGAATCAAGTACATGATGTCTTCACGTGTCACTGCTGAGGAGGTATGTTCTTGACCCATCGCACATCATCGATTGGGGTGAGTTGGATATTGAGGATGGAGTTACCTTTGCTGAGTACCCAGTAGGGATCAAGGATCTCTAGGAGAGGATCCTTCGTGGGTGATCAATTCCATTGGTGTGAATTTGGTGGCATCAATGGAATCTTCATGAGAGCACATGGGATCAAGAAGCTCAGATCCGTGTCTAGTACCCACATCTTTTTTAGTACCCTTTGTTTTGGCTTTACGGGGAGGAAAATCCCCATGGTGGGGAGAATTTAGTGTATCTAATTTTTTTTGTATTATTATTAACTATTATATGTAATTATTATGAGACCAGGATTCCTCTGATGGTGTGAAAATATGAGGCCCAGAGTGCCCGAAATAAATGTTTGAAATAAATTAAACATTTAAACAGCACGTGCGAGGAGTTTTCCTGAAAAAGTGGAAGATGATTTAAATGAGTGCCTGGATTAGAAATCTGATGGCACCATTGTGTCTAAAGAAGTGACATTACTTTAGGAAGGTCCTAACATTGACCGACATGGTTCACATGAAAAATTATGTATTTGGACATTAAATGGAAATAAAATAAAATAATACTTTATTTTATTTAAAAGTTTCCATTTTGAGGGGTGACAAAATTCCTCCCTTTTTAAATACCTAATTATGTAATGTTCATAGGGTTATCCTCATAAGCATCTTAATTGAGAGAGATACACATGGAGCTTTGGAAGAGAACCTGTTGGTGGACAATGACAATGCATCTCAGATCTGACAAGCCACACCAATGAACAGAACTTGGTGATTGTTCTTCAATCTGATTGAGTTAGGGGTTGTTCTTTAAATTCTTCTTTCATGTTCTTGGATTAAACATCGAATGCAGACAAATCTAGGAACATGTTGATACATGGATTCATATGTTTTTTCAGGAGGGTTTTAATTGGGTTGATCTCGGGAAATTAATCCATGTTAGATTATTTATTTGATTCAGCTCCGTTTGATCCTACTAATGGGAGAGGATAAATGTCATTAGCAACGATGGTGGAGATATGTTCCTCGATTTGGATTTTGGATTTATTTTCCCCCTTTCTTTTTCTCTTAAATTCATTGCGTACTTCATGGGGTGATGAACAACAGATCGTTACTCATCCATTTTAGGATGCAAAGATCCCCAATTGGAGATCTGACCACATGGCGACCTAGAACATGTGCGACGGTGATGGATGAAGTTGAATCGAAACAGTTCGAGAATGATCATTATTCGACCGTTCTTCACGCAGATGATCAAAATGCGTTTTCAGGGCTGATCAAATGCCCAAAACTTACAGAATCAACTTCTTAATGTGCGATCAACCTAAACTCAAGAGTTTCATTACGAACGGATGACCAGATTGAAGATCGGAGCATTACCGAGGTGCAATGAAGCATGTTCGGAATTCTGTAAAATTCCAGAATACACGACATGTAATTCCGAAAAACACGCTGTGTGGTAGGAGCGATGGTGGCTAGGGTTTCGGCTGTCAAATGGGTATCACATGGAATGTGACCCTGGTCACACGGCATATTGGACCTTCCATGAATATTGGCTTGTATTCTAGGAGGTACAATGCCACGGGATGAACCACACGGCTTCGAAGACACGATGTGTAGACCCTATGTGGCATAGTAGAGTCAACTACATGGGACACTTCGTGTATCTCGGTCAATACACTGACAATGGATAAATTTGTTTAAGGGCACACGACAGCATACACAGAGCTGAACCTAGTTACTCGTACATAGCGTGTGATCTATACTACACACTGTGTATTGACTTTCTTACATGAACAGCCTTACAACACGGGTCGTTTTACACAGGAAGTACCTAGGGTCATAAGACACTACATGTAACACTTCTACACGTTGTGTACTTTTCAGTACGTGGATTGATCTTCTTATCCACTATATCATGAACTTGTATCATTTGGTTTAGTGCCCCTTTTTCTCATTCCCCTGAGGGTCATATATCATTTCCTACTACAAGAGTGTGATCCCTTCAGCAGGACATTCCAAGAGAGAGTCAGGTAACCCAGCGAGAGGCTCGGGGAGATATCATATATCAATTTTTGATCCTAGGTGGAGTCATGTATCGATGTGACAACATCCACAAGGTGCTGACTCTCTACCTAGGAGGTGAATTCCATATGAGTCACGGTATATGCCAAGGCCCTAGAAATGATCCTCATCTATGTATCGTGATCTTTCTAACTTAGGAGTGTGTTCTTCCGGAATGAGTGTATCTATCTTTTGTGACCTTTCCCAACAGACAATACTTCACGTACGGATGTCATTAGATCTATCAGACTCATGGAATGAGTTCTCCTGGATGAGTTATTCATGGAATCATCAAACTGAATCCCTAGAGGGGGTATGCTGTTGTGTGACTTGGCCCTAGTCTATGGGTTTGGGAATTGGGTATATCTGTATTGTTTTCTCCAATTATATGTTCAGTAGACATATATTATGTAGAGCTGAATATTATTTTTATTTGTGTATTTTTTGTGGTTTTTGGGGTCCTCTACTGAGTATTGTTATACTCACCCCTGCGCTGGCTTTTCCCGCACGTGTCGCGTCTTGTGTAGATGACCATCCCTTTGACAGAGTCCAGGATAGACCAGAACAGGACAGAGATTTCTAAGTTACCTACAGGGTGAGGTGAAATTATGGGTGTGAGCATCATTCCCAGTACCACATTGTATTTATAGTTTGAACATTTTATTTTTAAAACTCTTATTTTTGGTGGGATTTTATTCTGGCTCAGTTTACATCCAGTACTTTACTTTCCGTCATACTCTGTTGGTTCGGTTTAGTTGTATGCATGCATTTTGTTCCCTAGTGGGTTTTCCATTTCAGCATTTTCTGATTGCATATTGTGTGTGTGTACAGAATCATAGTCAATGCCTCTGATGTTAATAATATTCCTACTCAGTGCTAGTCACCATCCCCTAGCCTATTGGAGGTGGGCTTGGGGAGTCGCGGCATAGGCCCCATTGGGATGGGTCGTGATAGTTGAGTTTTCAATAGAACTCATACATGGAGCCAAAACTATTTTAACAATACATATATAATGTACCAATTTACTTATAGGAAATAAATAATTGATTCTTAGAGAATCATGAAAAGTGATTCATTCATCCAATTCAATCAAAATGGGGAGAACCTATTTTTTATTTAAAGAAGAACACAAGATAAATGTGACTCTACATTTATGATATTGAACATAATGATATCGCTATCAAGATTTAGTTTCATATACACCATATTGATGAATTGTTTGATTAACTTCATCAAGCTAAATACTTTTACTAGATTTTCCTTAATTATAGATATCATTAATTGAGGGTCAAAACTATGTATATACAAAAGATATGGCTTTATAAAATAATGGACATTATGAATTTGTAGGGATTCAGTTTGGTCATACAAATTCCATTACTATATTCATGTATATAACGAATATAGTCTCTAAAAATTACCTAAATTTTTTTGTGGTGGTCTTTATAAAATATATTCATATATATTATTAGAGAAAATAAGATAAAAAATATCACCTGAAAATTTTTCTACAGTACCTGATGGTGGATAATCATTATGCCAAATTTAACACGTGAACATTTTGGCTTCAAAATTTTTCATTCTTTTTTCATATTGTATCATGTGAGGATATATTAGAAGATCCTTCATAGGTATAAGTTATTCAATGTTGTCCTAGAACAAACACTATGAATGTGATCAATAGATTTCCTCGTTTAGATGGATATTATTCTTGATTTGTCAATAATTTATCATGACAATATAATGTACTGACCATGCTTCCATAGTGGTGAGAAAAGATCCTTTAAATAGATGAATATAATGAGATTTTCAAAGAGCTCAAGAGAAGGGTTGTCAGTGCATGTGTTCTTACACATCCCTATTTTGGAGAAGGGTTTGTAATCTATAGTGAAACTTCAATGAAGGGATTGGGATATGTTATCTTGTAGAATAATATTGTTATATATTATGTCTCATTCTAATAAAATGTTTATGAAAAAAATTACCCAAATCATGATTTGGAGTTAGCTTCTGTAAAAATTCATTAAAGATACTGATGTATTATCGATATAGAGAAAGCTATGATATATATACTAATAAAAAAATTAACGTAATTATAAAATTGAATGTTTATAATACTCTCCACAGAAGATGTTTTGAGTTCATAAAAAAATAATGACCTCTCAATACATTAACACCCAGTGAAAAAGAAATAAGGTAGAATATCTGATGGGTCCAGTAGATCATGAATGATTATTAATGACATGGACTAAAAAAGATACAATATTTACAGATTTTGAAATGATTGATATGGAAATCATATAGCAATGGGATAAATATTATCTTGAGTAAATGAATACTCAACCATCTATCCATCTAATGATTAAGGTGGTGAAAAAGGAAAATATGAATCTTCAAAGAGAAGGAGAAATTTATTCTGGATTTTAAACATGATAATGATTATATTGATCAAGAATCATGTTTTTCATCAATACATTCTATATTTAAAGAAGGATATGTTTGATGAGGCCCTTAATTAAGCATTCTCTTTTCTTCCTAGATTTATGAAAATGTATAGTGATCTAAAAGAGTATTTCAATTTTGACAACATGAAGAGTGATATTGTTAAACATGTATCTTGGTGCTTGGAAGGTCTGAATGTTAGCAATGAGATAGAATAGTCTAACGGGATGTCATTACCATTTTCCATAGAAGAATGGAAAGGTTAAAAAGCACTATGGTTTTTTTCATCAAACTCACATAAACATCTAATCGAAACAATGTTATATTTGTTATAGTGTATCACCATAAAAATTATGAAAAATTCATCGATATAAGATAAGATTTATATTTTGATAATATTTCCAGGATATACATTAAGTTATTTGTAGTTTTTATAGATTATTATATTCATATCTTTTTTATCGGGGTCCATGGATTACATGGATGTTTTGACAAAGTCTTATGTAGACTCTAGACACAGAGGTCAGTTTCAGAAGGTCTTATCATCCATAGATATATGGTAAGTCTAGTAGATCCATAAAAACCCAATATTATATGAAAAAATATTTTCTATGGATTTTCAAGGTATTTGGGATAAACTCCTTCCTCTAGTTGAGTTTCTCACAATAATATCATTCACATGAGAATTCAGTTGGATCCTTACAAATACCTGTATGAAAAGACATGTAGATCTCCAAAAAACATGGACGAGGATAGAAAAATAAAGTTATTGGTGACAATTCTTGATATGTAAAAGTAAGATATATTTATAGCCATTCAACACCACATCAAGATATCACAGAGTCAACAGAAATTTTATTTTGAAAATTGTAAATGTGATTTTGAATTTGAAGTTGGTTGGAATGTTTTTCATTGAATTTCACCATATTAGAGGGCTTTTTTATATTTAAATAATGGAATTTTGACCCAATATTTATTATACCTTTCTAGATTCTTAATGTTGTAGGGGTGGTATCTTACAGTTTGGAACCTTCATTGAACCTCTCTCATGTTTGTAACCTCTTCCATGTATCTCTCCTGATATGTACACACTCAAACCTTGAAAAGTAATGAACTAAGTATTCATAACCCTAGAGAATGATATGTATTATAAATAATAACATGTAGAAATCATGGATCATATAGATAAATTTTTAAAAACTACACTTACTCACTTAGGGAATTTTCTCAAGAGAAATTATAAAATTAAAAATGCTACATATGAACCAAAGGATGTTGTGAAACATAGGTATCGTCATTTTTTGTATTAGAGAGATGAATTTTTTGATAGATCAATATTTTAAATGGTGTATAATGTAACAAACAAATATTTTATGTTTTATTTCCCTATAAATATATTTTATTTTCTTAATAGCTTTCGGTGCATGCAACTCTATGTTAAAATGGATTAAAATATACTATTAAAATATTATTATTTAATGTGATGGTTACTGACCAAACATTTGATTAAATATATATTATATCTGGAATCAGGAGGTTCAAATTTGGTAAATATTTCCCTTTAATATTTAAAAATAATGAAAAGTAGATGTAGTGAAATTTATCACTTTTTTATGGGTAAAATGGGTTTATCAAGGTTAAAACTATGTAATAATTCCATAATTTTTCAATCTAATTATCATTGTAAGACTAGAATTTTATCATTATCACCTTAATCTTTAAATTTATTAATTTAATTGAAACCAATCCATGAAACTGGCCTATATGATATTTAATACAAAGAAATTAACATAATGTCACTCAATCAATTTAAATATCCATTTTGTTTTCCTTATGGGGAGAACATAAAGTTATTAATTTGTAATGGATGTGTACCACCCCTAGATTCAGGTAAGTAACCCTTAATTTATGTTTTTTGAGTAAGTAAATTATGATGTGGAAATTTGGAAGAGTTTTGAGAGCAGTTTAAATGTTTTTTGGTATTCCTTAAGGGTGTAAAGTTGGGGTAAAATTTTTTAGAACCATGAAACACCTAAAAGAAATAATGAAAAAATATTTAGGATTTAAAGAGAAGGGTCATGGGTAGTGCATTGATTTTATAATCCATGAATAATGATAGGATATAGTGTTCTATTTTACAGAGTGGGATTTAGTTTGTTTGGCGCATAGTTAGGAAACTGTTCAAGCCAATCGTGTGACATTCACTCGTAAGGCAGTGGGTAGTGCCCTGTTATCCTATGGTTTTCCTAACTGTGTGACTAACTATGGATGGGTTAAAAGTAAAATCCTAAAATTGTGCACTTCACCTATTTTAATCATTAAATCCATAATTTCCCTTATATGTGGCCATAAATAGATATTTTCTCCCACCAAATGCTAAATAATCTTCTCCCATCAATCTGAAGGTGATATAAAGGATTGTCTTGGTGATTTGAAGATAGATTCTCCTAGTATGTGACTTTTCTTGGTTATTCTTGGTGGTTAATCATATATCTACAGCTCTATCCCTCATCGTTTATTAGATAAATGTATGTTGTCAATAGATATAATATAGTGATTCAAAATATGATTATATTTGTCATTTTTGATGGAAGTGGAAGATATCTAAGGAGGTTTTGTGGGGTTTTAACCCAATTTCATTGGTGTTAGAAAACTGTTCATTTTGTTCACCACAAATCCTAAGGTTAGTTGATTCTCACTCTACTCCTCTTTATAAAACAGATTGGATTACTATGAAATTGATTAAATTGACTGAAGTTTATTGTGAAATTAGTGCACAAATCATTGTAGAAAAATTCATTAGTGATGGTTTTTGTATTTGGTTGTTTTTTGGAAATTTGTTCTACACATTCCTTGGTTTATTGAATTTAAAATGTCTGTTTGACGGAATTTTATTTAATATTTTAATTGAAATGTTTTCAAGAAAATTATTTTTTTATTTAAATAAGATGAAAGGGATTCTTTGAATGGTTTTCAAAAAAAATTAAGGTTTTATTGTAATTGTTGAAATGGTTTTGGAATTATTGTATAGGCATGTTTTCTGGGAATACATTGTGGTTTGTGTTTATATTTCATCATGAGTCTTGGTTCAAATTTGACATTGTTCCTGGTGCCAAAGGAGTAATGGAACTTGGGATTAAATATCCTTGTGATTACTTGGCAGATCAATGACAAACCACTTATGAGTATTGAACTATTGTAATGAATAATTCATGTGTAGATGTGTTGATTTTCTAGATTGAAATGAGATATTCCAAAAATGGGAATTGAGATGGTTTTAGATATTTGTTTGGTATCTTTTCTAGGAACATGATGTTATCTTGAGAAAATTGTTTTATTATGGAACTTTTAAAATGTTGTTATAAACCATTTTATAAATTTTTTTATATAAACATTTTTATATAATGTGATAACTTTTTCTAACAAAGTGGAGTGAGTATGGAAGTTGTTGGGGAAAAATCAATTGGTTTCATTACTCACCCTTGATTTGGAACATTAGGATTTTGTAGATGTTTCTTATCAAGGAATAGAAAAGGGTAAAGTATCAAAACTCATTAGTAGTAATTTGTTATAAATTGTATATTTTGTGGATTTGAAGCATAGATAATTTTTGGAGATGGGAGTTGTCATTTGATTCCTTGAGTTTTTTCTACTTCTATGTACTTTTATATTCAAATATTACCCTATAGAACTTGCTTTAATTTGATTTTAATTAAAAAATTCATCATTTTGTTGACTTTAATTGGTATCATGCATAATGTAGTTGTTTTGTTTGTTGTGACATGTGTGGTTGGTTGTCTAAATTTGAATGGGAAAATCATACCAAAACCTTTAATGAACTTTCCAGAATGTAAAGCAAGCCTTTGACATCTTGGGTATGTCATTTAATTCCATGTAACTTCTTAATTTCCTCCCAATCCAATGATAAAAAGAGGGATGATACATGTGGTAATATTTCTTTATAGTAAAAAAATCTATTTAAAAAGGAGATATTGGCTTGGTCCTTTTGAATATATTTTTAGAAAAATTTGTAGTATTCTTGGTTGGTCTCTTTTTTTGGTATCAGTTTTTGATCTAGGAGTTGACAATTCATTATGATTATTCTTGAATTGGGACCATTGATAAGAGTAGGATTTTCAGGACATGAAATATAAAGAATAAAAAGACATAACTTACCTTTTTATTCTAAAGATCATGTTACCAGGGAGTAGGGTACATATGTTTTTTGGAGATTTTTATAAGAATTGGAATCCCATTTTCATGGGTTTAGCCAATGAGACAAGAATGAAATGAATTAGAGAAATGACTTACCACTTGGAGTGAATAATTCATATTCAGTAATTATATATGACATGGTGTAATGAATTAATTTATTAAAAAATTATTATTTTTTTAATGAATGATCTTAAAGAATATAATCAATCTGGAATTTTAAAAATAGATATATTATCAAAATTATGTAGTGTTTTTTTGAAAATTGTTCAACATGGAAAATGGTTGATTTTGGAAGTAACTGTTTTGATAGCATGATGTGGTAGAATTTCAAATTCTAATCCTTCTGTTAACAGGGATTCAGACATATGGAATTTGTTTTGATAATGTAAAATTGAACTTGGTAGGAATCTTAGAAACCAACTGGAAGAATGTGTAGAGAATGTGTTTTCACATGAGCCACCGGTGAACCAATAACATGTGTAGATTATTATATAATCATTCTAGACTATATAAATTGGGAGTAGGAGGGAAGAATTATTATTAGTGGATCATTTCATCTAATTCCAAAAGCATAAACCACCCATCATTCAGGGTGATTCTAAACCAGAAAAGGTAGAGCTGTGGCTAAATATAATGAATTATATCTTAGATTTAATTGGCATAATGGTATATATGAAATTCAAGATGGGAAAATATATTCTAGAAGATATTTCATGATAGTGGTGGTATTTATCCCATTAGTATAAATTAGACCATGACCTTTTATAGGAATAATATGAAGATTTTTTCAAAAAACAATATTACCCCCCTATGTTCATAATTCAAAAAATTATAGACTTCATCATCTTGAAGTAGGAAAATATCTTTGTAATAGAATATGAGGCTATATTCATGAATATAGTGCACTTTTCACCTGAGGTTATTACTAGTGTATCCTTTAAGGAACACATCTTTGAATGAAGACTAAGTAATAATATTCTCTCAAATATTTTTGTGCTCTACATTATTAATTATATAGTGATAGTCAATAGAGCGATGAAAGCTGAAATAGACATATCAAGAGATGTGGGAGGATGATGTATGCTGATACCTATGGTTAATGGAGGGAACTCTAATCCATGGAAAAAGTGGATGAGGGGAACATATTTTTATGGTGGAAGACGAACTCAAAATCAGATAGATGGATCAATGAATCTTACATCAAGGCCCAAGATAAAGGAAGGATGTTTCAAAAGGAGATCCTTAAAAGACATGAATCATGACTATACAACACCACAAGGATCATTCCACAATTGCCTTAGTATGGGTTATCTTTAGAGATATTTTCGTATTGCTCTAAGTCCAGGTGTTTAAGTTACTTCTCATGTATCAAAGGAATCATATGCTTTGGCGGGATGAGGTCATAAAAACCAATATCATAAATAGAAATGACATCACCATGCTGACTACATGAATACCAGGGATCCTCAGGTAGTTCAATAACAACTAGGAAACAAAGAAAAAAGTGTGGTGTCCAAGAAATTATATGGATCTCAATATGTTTTTATAGATGATCATCCTTGTAATGGCCCAAATCATAGAACAATGTATAGATTGTTTGTTTTTCATTCTTGATATATTGTTTGGCCATAATGAATTCTTCTAATTAAGCCATGGAGGTTACGGTATTGTCCTTGGTACTTATGGATCCTAGAGCTCCGAAAAGGGGAAAGCGGGCAAGGATTCATGGTTTGTCTGCAACCATGAAACGCAAGTGCATGACCATGCTGCTACTAAAGTGGGGGTCCAGAGCCTATCTCTATAGTCTATACATGGTTAGATATACTATGCGAAGAGGACATGTAGTGTTCCTATTAAATTAGGGATCTACGAATAGTTTGGCTAAACAATGCGCATAAGTTGTGTGGTCCCTTTTTTGATGCAAAATGACTATTTCCCCTACTTTCATTTTTGTTCTAATTCATTTTTCCCCACCTTCCATGGAAAAAACCTCCTCCCTTGCTTCAAATTGAAATTCAAACCCTCCTCCTCCTTACATTTCTTGAAACTCCTATATCTAGAGATATATTCTCGATCCAAGAGAATCATATGATAGGAAAAGGTATGGATAACCCTATGTTCCCCTCTTTACTCTCTCAATCTCTCTATTTTTTGCGCTATTTAGAAGCAAGCTCATTTTCCCAATTTTCATGTTGTTGGAATGAAACTCAGATCTACTACAACCAGATCCAAATCTATTGTCAATATATATAGATGCATCCTTTAGGACCCTAATGTAAGTGGTCACATAGTTTTTTCCTTCAATTTGTTTTATTTTCATATTTATTCTGTCGTGTCATGTGCCGACCATTCCTTAAGCTCCCCTATTGTGTTGATTAATTCATTTATAATTGACCTTATCATAATGGAATAGATTAAATGAATCATTTTTATAGGTTTAGAGAACACCCTTGTTTCATATATACACCCAAGGGGTCTACAACCCAAAATGGGCATTTTAGGAAAATTTTCCCAAATGGATGATAATGTTTTTTAGCTCCCTGATTGGTTTCTAATTGAATTATCAATTGTCTAATGTGTATTTGGTGTTTAAAAAGGTGAATCAATTTTCCTTAGACCCTTTTTGTTATGAATTGTCCAAATGGTTATGCGAGTATTTGAATTCGACATATGGACCTTCACACCTTGACATGAAAAGGATTTTCCATGATAAGAAAATTGGACGGATGGATTTGTAGTTTTCCTAAGACTAGTTGAACTGAATAGTAAAATTGATTTGGCTCAAATATAATGGATTCAAGGGATTTAATGACTTTCCCTTTTCTTGATTTATTATTAACGGCATAAAAAATATGATTGCTTATTTAATTTGAAAGGATATTAGATGGTTTCCCTAACATTATATAATGTGAATTCCTATGAAATTTCTCTTAATAGGACTTAAAATGTGAATATGGGGATGGTAGGCCTTCATATTCCATGCCACATATGAAATGTTTATGTGAGAGGCATATTTACCCCCACACAATTGAAAACCTCTACGTATATATTGTTGGGAGGAATTCTTACCCTGTTCCGGTTATAACCATTGTATAAATGGGAAGAATTCCTACCCCATGCTAGTATCATGTATAGATGGGAGGAATTATTACAACATGAAAGTATCTTCTATGGGTGGGAGGCACTCTTACCACTTTCCCAATATGGTATATATATATATGTATAAATGTATGAATAGAGGAGAGGCATTCTTACCTCGTGCTTGTAACACCCCAGGGGTTTAAAAATAAATTTACTGAGATTCATGAAACCCTACAAATTATTTAATTAAATCATTTTTTAATGATATAGTAATAAACTATCTGTTAAACATAAATTTTGTGATTCTATGATTTGAAATTCAAAAAACGGACATCAATGATTGCGATTAGTAAGTTATTCAAAGTCTAATAGAACTAACTTGATTTTTGGTGAATGGTAACATACCCTTATGAATAGTAAAAAAGAATAGTAATATAATCCTTGTTAATATTAAATCATAATATTATTTTATTTCATTAATTTTATAATATAATGAGATCTGGATAAAATTTTCAGGGTGGTAAAAAATGAGTTATTCTGTTAAAATTGTAATTTTTGAATTAAATTATGAATTTTTTTAAAAAAATATTCTTATTTAGAAATTTATTTTCCCAAAATGGATTTTTTTTTTTGAATTATACGTGTTTAAAAATGGTCGTGGTGAGTTTTGTTGAATTTTTTGAAATAGTTGAATATTTAGTGAATAGTTTAATAATAAAATTTACAAAATAAGATAAATACTAGAATTATTTTGTCATAGATCTGATATGGTGATAATGTATGCCCATTATCTAAAACTCAATCACACTTATTACTAATTTTATTTATTTAATATTCACTATTTCTTTTCTTGTGGAAAAATAATTAAATATTAAATAAAATGATGGATAACCCCTCTTCTCCATCACTATAAATACCACCCCCACCCATAATTCTCTCACACCTCTCAACATTGAGAATTCACTAAATTCATCCAAATAACCTTAACAAGACTTTTCCCCACATACTAGACCATATTTTCTAACCAAAAGGGAAAAACCAATGAGCTTAAGGAGGATCTCAAGGAGAAGATATCGATAGGTAAGAATCCTCTTTCATTTAATTCTCTTTTCATTTCAATTCCTTTTCCTTTATTATAAAACCCCCTCCCCCCATTTAGAAGTAGAATTAAAGTAATAGAATATAATATATTCTACATATTATCATGTTTATATAAGAAATCATTATCACACTCACTCTCCTCTCCCTCTTATTTAAAAAATAAAAAAAACATCTTTGATGTGCCGATTTACCAAATTCAAGAATGATGTGTTTTCAATTTCCTTTACATCATTAAAACATGGTTATAAAACAATTTTACTAGTTTAAAAGTATTTTAATTTTTAATATATATCCTGTTTTAAGTTATATAGTTAACATATATACATAATATTTAGTAATATAACAAACTATGTCATGATTATCAAAGAACCGCCCAAATGATCTAAATCGATATCACTAATGATTGATCTAATTATTAATCCTCATACCATATAACCGAAATGATTTATATAATCATTAAATATTCTAGAAACATATTAATACCATTACATTACAATTTTGGAATTTTTCTTCCATTCGACAAGGAAATCCTTTATGAACCGACCATAGAAATCATGTAAAGAGAACACCCAAAACAACGAAAAGAAAAACCTATTAACAATTAATGGGTGAAATGATGTTATA
The DNA here is from genome assembly GCA_963277665.1 of Viscum album. Taxonomy (NCBI): domain Eukaryota; kingdom Viridiplantae; phylum Streptophyta; class Magnoliopsida; order Santalales; family Viscaceae; genus Viscum; species Viscum album. Next base: position 643,305,352 of record OY728123.1, read on the forward strand.
AAAATATAATAAAATGTGTTATATATATATAATTTTAATTAATTAATAACAATTTTTGAACCAATATATTGGTGGTTTAAATAATTTCTATGTAATATGAACCTGAGTTATGGGAATTCTTTAACAAATTTCCATTCTTTAGGTTAACCATATACTTCAATGATTATTTTGTAATAAGTTTATTTTATGTAGTTTATATTTTTAATAATATGTTATATAATTTTTATTTACTGTGTTTACACATATTCAATTCATTATATTTGATTCTCATATCAATTATATGTTATTTTTAGGGGACTTTTCTAATAAAAGATTTTTTAAACTTCTAGTTTTAAAAATATCAAAGTGAATGTATTTATGTGATTATTATTGTTTTATGATTATATTTTAGTTAATGGGGATTTTTTATGAATGGTGGGATATATATCTACATCCAATGCATTAGGTATGAATATGTTAGAGGTCAGCCATATGGTTACTGTAAGTGTAGTTGCGCTGGTTACATCATAAGGAATTTGTGAGGGTTACAATGTAAGGTCGTCTTGATATTTACAAATCATTAGGTAGTCATGAGGGTTTCAAAATTTACAGAGTAATTCCCCAATATACCGCTATTCTATATTTATTATTTCTATAATTTAAGGAAATATCATGTTTCACAGGTACGTATATGATTCTTCATGCGCGAAAAGTATGTCTTTTTTTAAAACGATTTCATATGTTTATTAATATTCATGGAATAACAGTTTATCTTCTTAATATTATATAACTTACTGAACATATGTGATAATCCCATGTTTTAAAAAGTATCACATGTATTAAAGATGGGTAAGAGAAAATGAGAAGTAGATATTTCTGTTGTGAAGATTTTTCATGAAAAGATGTCCGGTTTTATTAAAAACATTTGAATTATGAATGAAATGGATACTATTATAGTCATACCCACATTGTATTTCTGTGGGTTGATATGTATTATTTATGGCATAAATTAATTAAAATCTAAACCTAAATTTACTTTGGGAATGTAAAGAAGGGGAATCTAGTTGATTTAATTGGATTATGAAATATTTACGGTCGAGTCCTTATTGATGGTATCAGATCACAGTTTAGAAAATTTAAATTTTATGATTATGTTAATAGAACAAAATCAATGAATATTACCTTATGTTTATTCTAAAATTATATATCATTTAATGATTACCATTTTGATTCTTCTATGATATGTCTATTTAGAATGGGTTTTCTAAAAAGAAATAGGTAAGCTGAAGGTGGAAGGAAATGAGTGGATGATATCTTTCTGAATCGACAACCAAGAATGGTGGGAATAGGAAGAAAGTAATTTGTGATAGTAATGTATCAGATTATGTATATAATATATTGTGGTGGAATCTATGCAAGAGAACAATCAGAGCCACCACAATGTTACATGACAATAGTGGAACATTTCATGAGGAAACACCATCCTGTATTTAGTGGATATTCTAAAAGAGTATTTTTTTAACGATGGATTAAAGCCCTTAAAAATATATTTCATGTTAAGGGATGTCTAGATAATAAAAAGTTAAGTATTTCCATTTATCTTTTTGAAGGTGAAGCTGATCAATGGTGGTAAATGGTCATGAATATCAGGGACAGAGAAGATATTGATTCCTTTGAGTCGGATTAATTAAAATGTATTTTCCTTGAAAAATAATTTCCTCAGCTGGTTCGACATAGGATGGGTAAGTGATTCATTTAATTGAAGAAAAACTAGAAAGATTCAGTGGGATTGTATCAAGAAAACTTCACATAACTGGAAAGGTATTCTCCAAATATTATTTTGTATATTGTAGAAAAATCAACAAACTTTTCTTAGGATTGAGGTCAAGATATCGGAGGGAATTGGATTCTTGTGAGTTCAAAAGTAATAAAAAAAACTTGTTGATGTGATGAGAGGGTAAAAATAGAGTTTTCTAAGGACCACGTGTACCTTAAAAAGTATAATAATAGGTCTTGATGGAAAGCGATGGAAAATAACCAATCAATGAAATATGATGGTAAGAAATATTAGTTTCCAGTTTTTGAAAATTCTGGTAAAAATAACCCTAGGGAATGCCTTTCCAAAACCAAGAAGTGTTTTTGATGTGGTATTTATGGAAATATGACCAGATATTGTAATGAAAATTATCCTATGAATAATCCTGATAAGTAAACTACAAAGTGTTTAAAATGTGATGAAATGGGTAATTATGCAAATGAATTCCCAAATAAATATCTGAATGATTCAACAAAACTAGATTGCAAGAAGAAATGTGTAACGAGGTCCTTTGCCAAAATTTCAATAGATGTCAAGCAATCCAATGATGCTACATCAGGTACCTCATTTGTTTAGTCATATTATTCTAATTTTTTGTTTGATAAGGGGTCTACACAATCCATTATTTTTGAGAAATGTTTTAGTAAATTGGAAACATCACCTTAATAAATAAGACCAGAAATCACTATTAAAACACTAGGAGAAATATTATTGAAAAGTGTAATTATAAAAATATTCTTATTGTGTTATTTGGAAATAATTTACCTGCAAACCAAGTTGTTTTCCCATAGCAGAGTTTGATGTCATTCTGGGTATGGATTGGCTTTCTATTTATCATGTTAAGATTGAATGTAAAGATAAAAAAGATGTTTTTAGAAATATTTTCAGTTTGTACACAAGAATGAACCCATACAATTGATAACATATCAGGAAGATAAGAAATAGTTGAAAGATGGAATGTAATGTTATCTTGCTCATTTTGTTGAAAAAAGGGAACTATTCATATTAATGATCTTCTAGTGGTAAATTAATATCTTGATGTTTTTTCCGAAGAGTTTCCATGTGTTATACCTAATCAGAAAGTTGAATTTTCTATTAAATTGGTTCTCGATGCTTAGAAATTTTATAACACCTTATTGAATGGATCAAATGGGACTTTTAGAGTTGAAAATGCAGTTGCATGAATTATTAGATAAAGTCTTCATCCAACGTGGAATTTCACCCTGGGGTGATCCTTTATTGTTTGTTAAAATGAAATATTGTTCAATGAGTCATTTCATTGAGTATAGATCCTTGAATAATATAAATATTAAAAACAAGTATCCTTTCCCCATATTGATGATTTTTTGTTCAGTTTCAGGGATCATAGTATTTTATGAAGGTTGACATGAGGTTGGGGTAACATCAATTGGAATTAAAGGAATGATACATCCCAAAAACTACGTTCTGTACTAGATATGAGCATTAATAATTTCTTTTTGTGAAGTTTGGGTTAACAAATGAACCTACTATATTCATGGATATTATTAATATAATATTTCTAGAGTTCTTGGATATGTTTGTGGTTGTGTTTATTGATGACATTCTGGTATATTCTCAATTTAAATATGATAAAGAAAAAAATATAAGGTTGTTTTGAAAACAGTAAAATAAAAATAAACTATATAGTAAATTCAGAAAGTGTGTCCTTTAGTTGAAAATCATTTCCTTTCGTGAGAATATTGTTTGTAATGATTGAAAAATAGTTGATCCTACCAAAAAAATTTACGATGAATGACCCAGACTAACAAATGTTATATAGATTCATCATTTTCATGGATTAGTAAGTTATTACTGACGGTTCATTAAAACCATGGCACATTTATCAACCCATCTAACTAAGTTAACACGAAATGTGGATAAATTTCTTATAAAGAACAATGTGATGTTTGTTATTATGGACTCAAGAAGTGGTTGCTGGAATCTACCGTTTTGGCCCTAACATCCAGAAATGGTGAGTTTTTCATCTATAGCTAAGCTTCATTAAAAGGTCATGGTGGTATTTTTATGCAGAATGATCTGAAAATTGCTTATTCTTCAACACAACTAAATTTTCCTGAGTTAAATTTTCCCACAGATGATTTGGAATTACCATATTTGGTTTATTCTCTGAAAATATGGAGCATCATTTATAAAGTGGAAAATGTGAAATATATAACAACCATAATTTTATGAAGTATATATTCCATAAAAAATAATTAAACATGAGGTAGAGAAGATGGAATGATTTGATAAAGTATTATGTTTGCACAATCAATTACCATCTGAGAAAATAAAACAATGTGATGGATGTCTTATGTCCAAATCATCATGCATCAGTAACTGTGTTACAATGGGAACATGACCCCCTAATTAATGATTTCATGAATTTCGGCTTGGAATTTGTCGGTATAACAAATTCTTGGTTTTTTCAGGTTTCAGTGTAGTCATCTTTGATAGATAGAATTAAGAAAGTAGAAAAATAGAAATTTGAGTTATAGAAAAATGTAGAAATGTCTTAAATGATATTGATGGGAGAATTTAACCTTGAAAAAGATTGTTTTTTGAGGTTTGGAAAAGATTATGTGTACCTTGTTATTTTCAACTAATTAAATAATTGTTGTGTGAAGCTCATAGTTCTACATTCTTAGTTCGACCTAATAATATTAAGATGTACAGAGACCTTTGTGAGTATTACTGGTGGGATGTAATGAAAAGAGATATATCTTATTTTACATTGAAATTTTCCACATGTCAATTGGTTAATGTAGCATAAAAAATACTGATGGGGATGCTTCACCCATTTCTAGAGCTAAAATGGAAATAGGAAAACATATGAATGTACTTTGTGGTGGGACTACAAAACACTTCTTAAGGTAATAATTCAATTTGGGTTATTTTTTTGGTTGAAAAAATAAGCACATTTTCTTCTTATTAGAGATACCATGTATTTGGATCAGCTTTCATAACTATACCTGTAGACACCATGTACTGTGTTTCACTCACATCTTTGCAAATTGAAAATGTATTTCCATATTCTATAATTCAAAATGACATCAACTAGGATAAAAACTTTCACAGTGCCACTTTCCATTTATCATGGGGGTCAATGACAGTAGCAAAGGAACTAGTTTAGACAAAACATTGTTGGTGCGTATGGTACTTGCATGCCACCATTCTACTACACAAGCCACTTACGCACCTAAAAATATTTATCCTATGGTCCTATTTTTTCCTATTAATAAACACTTATGGTTTTCATTTGTATAGATAAATTTTCATAAATCCCAAATGATGCTCTGGTCACCGTAGTGCTTCACCCATGTCTTCTAAAACCATCAAGGTAGTTCTTTAACCCCTAGAGCATATGAATTGAAGGATGATCATAGGTCATAGGTCTCTTCAGTGTTTGAGATCCATAACACTTGTGCTCCTAAAGTACCCAACCTCCCTTAATCAAAAACACTTGTGCACCACCTATTACTCTCAAAGGAACTTGAGTGACCACTTCTAGGAAAACCTAGGAATACTCATGAAGGCCTGAGTTAAGTCTCATCCAATTTTTATCATCCGGGTTATTCATAACTTGAGTCATCATCAGGTCACCCAATCCTACTTGTGTGCTAATACCTATGCACTAGATAATTACTTGGGTACCCTTCTTGGATTATCCTAATCCCATTAGTCTATAAAATCCTTCTGTCAAGGCTTCTTCAAATCCGTTCATGGTAAATATTATTCTTCATAGGCTCCCTTATCTAAAATATTTTATATTGAAACCTCCACCAAAACCACCTGACTTATTAAACCATTAGTAAGGGTACATGATTGTGTGTATTATTTGATTTTTTATATATGTAGACAGAGGTTTCCCACATTCTTAATGGGGTTAGGATTAATGAAGTGTCTGTGGGGTTTTATATCCATAGTCACATGGACCATTATCCTAGGAATAGTGTTGGGATGTTCTTAGTTTGGAGGATTAGGGTTTGGGTCATGACCTCCCCTTCTAATCTCTAAATCCCTGAACCTTGGGTCATTGGTAGGGAAGGTATGATTCACAAAGACTTTTCTTTTTGAACAAATGATATGTCTCCCTCCCCTACTAGGTGCAATTTTAGGGAAACCATCTGGGTGTATTCCCCTAAACATTCATATCGGAAGATTCACTTTTTCTTCTCTCTACTTTGTTCACCTTCACTCTTTCCTTACAATGGACCATTTTCTAGTGTAATGTGAATATAAGGAAGTATCATTTCCTCGACCCCTTCCATCGTTGTTTTCATAGGCCTATAATATTCCACTAATGGTGGATTAAATGTGTGTGTGCCTGTGTTGAATCTTTAACCAACTCTTCTTTCTCACAGAAACCATGAATCACATGGGATTAGAGATTTTTTATTATCATAAAATTTTCACAAACCCACCAATATGAATGAACTACAAGAAATCTGATTTCCACCATAATTGGGATATGTAGGAATCCTTTTTAATGCTCGATCTCCATCTCATTTCATCCCTAAAAGGCAACCTTTTATGTAAGTAGGAAAAATATCATTTCTCTCAAAGGAATACACTCTCCTATGATACTAGTCGAACTACATGGGTTTTTATTCCCATCCAAATGGAATACATAGGAATCATCTATGAGGTTCAAACCCAACACTTCGAATCTTCCATATTCTTCCAAAGCCAAATTCTCAATATGGTCTAACCTAACATGTAAAGACCTGTAAAATTCAAGGGAAATTTTTTCTTAATTTTCTTTAGAATTTTACAAGAGCGCGGTTTCTGACGGCACCTGATTCCGAGGCCCGGAGTGCACGGAATCAATTTCCGAAGTTTGGCTCGGGTACGTTCAGTGAACGAACGAGCAGGAATTCCTAACTTTTGATCCGGTGCTCGGAATTGAAATCCGAGGGCACCGATGAACTCGCAACGCCGATATTCGCTTAAAGAGACCTTTTCAGAAGTTGCATTGGTTGAAGGTTGAAAGTTTTTTTTTGGGTTTTAGGTTTAAGTTAAATAAAATTTTGTGAAGAACAAAATTTATTTTAACTTGTTAAATCCTACCTTAGGGGGTTGAAAGTGGGGCCCACATCCACTTAACCTCCCTTGGGAGGATTAAGTGTGGTGGGACCCACACGAACCTAAACCTCTCAACTTCCCCCTTAAACTCCCCTCTCTCCCTCTTAAATGTTTGTAAACTTAACATCTAATTAATTACACATGACATGTTAATTAATTAAGTGTTATGTTTTGAAATTTGAAGTTTTGAATTCCTTGGCTTGGTAAATAAAATAAGGAGGGACATTATTTTATTTTGTTATCCAACTTGTGTGGATTTCATTTTGAGAGCTTCTCCTCCATCTTCTTCATCTTGACGAAGAACGCTCATCTTGACGAAGAACGCTCATCTTGACGAAGAACGCTCAAGCTCCGACGAAGAACGCCGCTCCGCTCTTCTTCGTCTTCCGTGTCAACGAGAGGGAACACCGCTTCCTCCTCGGATTCCCTTCGTCAACATAAGAGGTTTCGCCAACGACGTGTCACATCGGACACATCTCTTCGTCAACGGAATTGACGAACGGCTACCGCGACGCCCGACCTCTGCGACGTCGTCTTCCGCGGAACGTTGACAATCTTCGAACCTTATTCCAAGGTAGGGGTTGTTGTTTATTGTTTAATTATTCTATTCTTGATCATGAATTTAGCAAGTCTAACGTGTGGCTTTGAAATATTTTAAGTTGCGTTATTGCTTAACGTGAGGGGGCCGGAACGCATGAACACGGCCGAACCCCCTCCATCGTTCTTGTTGTATTGCTTGCGGGTGGATGAATCAAGGTGGCGTGGTGCCGTCGCACCACGCGGATATTCGCCCAATCCTTATTACGCGACACCGTCGCGCCGCGCCATGAAAGAAACATCAAGAACGCGACGCCGTCGCGCCGCGTTGAAGAAATCGAGGTGCGGCGGAGGGGCGCGGTGTCGTCGCACCGCGCCGGATGACGAAAACCGCGGCCGGATTCCGGGCCGCGGCAGAAGAGAAGACCGGCGGCCGGGCCGCCGGCGTCGGAAGCCGAAGGGGGGACCGAAATTTCCGGTCCCGTTGGAGAAAAACCGGCCGGCCAGCTGGCCGGCCGGATGGCATTAAACCGGGGGAATTAATCACCCAGCCAACACACAAAAACCCCCCTCTTTATGAGGGGGGCGGTTCTTTGAAGGGAGGGGGGCAGCCGGCCCCCCGGTTCCACACAAACAGGCCCCCCACGTAGGGGGGGGGGGGGGCATTTTAAAAAAAATATAAAGGGGCGCGGCATATAGCCGCGCCGCCCCTTCAATCAAGCCCCCCACGTAGGGGGGCGGTTTTTACAAACAGGCGCGGCTGATTGCCGCGCCGCCCTCCAAGAAAGCGGGGGCTTTGCCCCCCGCATGCCGACCTCGTGCGGCGCCAGGCCGCCAGGCCGCCGCGGCCGCCGCGCCGCCACGCCACCGCGCCGGCCGGGCCGACCCAGGGGGGGGGGGGGCCGGGTCGGCCCGGACCCGGACCCGGACCCCCCCGTTTCGATCCAGTCTCGGTCTTTTGGCCTTATCATGAGCCTCGGACCTCCGAATGACAGACTGTCTGCGGCAACGCGATCCTTGGATCGAGACGGTCGTTTCGGTATATAACACTCAAGGTTTCGGATTACATTGAGTTCGGCCGGGTTGGTTCGTTCACGAAACCAACCGGGCCTTCGGAGCGGAAATGCTCATATCTTGAGCTACGAACATCCGATTGATGTGCCGTCAGCTGTGTTGTGTTCCTCTTAGTGAGACGGATCTTTTGGCATACTCCGCCGAGGTTTGGATGCAGGTGGAGTACGGTCGGTTTTGTTTTGCCTTAAAAACCAACCGGGCCCCGGAGACGAAAATGCCAATAACTCTCAGACCGGGCGTCCGATCGACGCGCCGTCTGTTGCGTTGAGTTCCTGTTGACGATACGGAACTTTTGGATACATCAACTCTGGTCTTTGTGACAGTTTATGTATCAGACTCTCAGCTCGTGGAGCGGACCCTCCGAACGAGCTTGCTGTGTGCGGGAACCCTAGTGCTGGCTGCGACTGATACTGTGACTACTACTGCTACGACAGCTACTGTGACTGCGACGACGACAGTACAGAGATCCTGTGTGGATTCGACGACGACGACTACAGCACTCAGCGATCGTACGTGGGTCAGTGCTACAGGTCATGTGTGGGCCCGATCCTGTGTGGGTCTGATCCTGTGTAGTTCCTTGCCCTCAGCGGTCCTGTGTGAACCAGCGCCTACAGGTCATGTGTGGGCCCGATCCTGTGTGGGTCTTTGCGGGGGTTAGTTACCTATCGATCCTTCGTGGGTCCGACGACTTAGATGGATCAGTGATCATCTTTATCGTCCTTGAAGAAGTATACCTGTGTGAGCTGAATCCTTTTGCTTTCCTGTGTGGATTGTGTTGTGCAATCCTGTGTGGATTACGTTTTGCTTTCCTGTGTGGAATACATTTACTTTCCTGTGTAGACTGAGTTGTACTTGGGCTCGGAGGTTGGAGCGTATTTGAATTGATAACTTAGGTATATGTATGGTCATATACCTAAGAAGTGTCGGTTGTTCCTTTGTGATTGTACCTTTCTTCGTGGTTTATCCTTAGTGGATTTGAGAGACCTTCAGGGGTCTCGGGGTCCCTACTGAGTAGCTTATACTCACCCCTGCACGGGCTTTGCCCGCACTACGTTGTGTTGGTTGCAGACGACGGACAGCGTTGACCTTAGCTGGGTCTTGCAGAGCGGGACGGTACCCGGAGGTCGACCACTGGGCGGGACGTGCTCGGAGCGGACGGCGGGACCCGTGGAGCAGAGGAGCTATCTGCACCCACCCTTCAGGTGGGATTTCCAGTGGACAGCTCGGAGTAGCGGCTTTTACTTTTCAGTTGCTGTTTTCCCTTTCGAGTTGTACTTTACTTTCAGTTTGGGTTTGTATACTGGCCCATTTACTTTTCCGCACTTTCTGTTGTACTCTGTTTTTGTTTAGTGTTTACTTTCCGCTTTCTTACTCTGTGGTGTTTGTTTACTTTTCAAAGGCAATGTCTTCCCATTTTTACTGGGATTTACGCCTTGGTGCTAGTCGCCAGCCCCTGGCCTATGGAAGGCGGGCTTGGGGTAGTCACGGCACGGACCCCGAGGGCGGGTCGTGACAAATTGGTATCAGAGGAGTTCGGTTCTACCGCAAACTCTGATCTTTTCTATGTGAAGCAATAATGTTTAGCATATTGAGTGTGGTTATCAGTCCAGGGAGTCCAGTGTTGGTGCGGCGGACGACGTATCCGTACACCAGGACCCTGACATCTGATTTCCGACTTAATGCACGAAAACATTGATTGCGTGTGTGTTTCAAAGTTTTCTTTGTGATTACTTATATCAGCTCACCAGGTATACTGTTCTGACCGTGGTGCACCTGTTTCCTTTTCAGGATGGCCCCACGACGGCAGCCAGCTAGGGTTCTGAGAGTCGAGCGTGACGATAGCCCACCGAGCGACGAGGCCTCGGTACAGGGACCTTTGCCAGTAGTGGCACCGGCGGTAGCTCTACCCGCCGAGCCCCCGATGCTTCCAGCAGCAGCCGCTGACGATGCACGTCGCCTTAGCGCACTGCATGAGTTTCAGCGCCAGCGACCACCCAAGTTTCGCGGAGAGACGGATCCCCAGGCAGCAGAGGACTGGCTGGAGGCAGTGGTTCGAGTGTTTAGGCTAGTGAGGAAACCAGCAGACCTCATGGTGATCCTCGCTGCGAGCCTACTACACGCAGCAGCAGGCCGATGGTGGAGCTTGATGCTCTAGGTGCACGATGAGGCATCTCTACTTTGGACGGAATTTGAGAGCCTCTTCCGCTCGGAGTTCGTCCCAGCCACCCTTCGTGCGGTGCGTATCCAGGAGCTTCTACAGCTGCGGAAGGGCAGCATGACGGTCGCTCAGTACTCGGAGAGATTTACCGATCTCTCGCGCTACTCGACCGACATGGTACGGGACCCATTATTCCGGGCCCGGACCTTCGAGCAGGGTTTGAGACAGGAGATCAGGGCATCGCTGATCTCCCTCAGCATACCGACTCAGACAGGAGTACTGGAGCGGGCCCTTCTGATCGAGAGCTTCATTGCTGAGTCTACACCAGCACAGAGACCCACCGCAGGGCGGCACGTGGCAGAGTAATCTGCAGCAGGCAGTCGACGGATGACTCAGGGGTCCAGACAGACCAGACCTTCGGGTAGACGATCTCAGGGCACTGGCTCAGCAGTGCGGGGCACACAGCGCGGAGCCAGTCTTACGAGAGGCAGACAGTGCTACTCGTGCGGCGGGCAGGGCCACATGGCTCGTGACTGCCCGACCCGTCGTGCCGAGGAGCAGCAGACAGTTGATGGACCACCGAGGCAGAGGCAGAGGGTCGACCGTGGCGGTCCGCAGGGAGGAGGCGGACGAGGCAGAGGAGCTGGACGAGCAGCCGGTGGTGGGCGACGCTTTGAGGCTCTGCCACCACCACCACCAGGAGGTCCACCCCGACCACAGGGAGCTGGCGGGCAGCGACAGGCACAGCTCCAGGCAGTAGAGGCCTATGATCACGGCACACCCAAGATGATTCGAGGTACTATCTGTGTCTACTCCACCCTTGCTGCAGTTCTTATAGACACAGGAGCGAGTTACTCTTTCATAGCCGCTGCCCTTGTTCGGAGCTCGGAGATTCCGACAGAGCCGTTGGCTCGATCCATACGGCTAGAGACTCCTACGGGAGCAGACTCGATGATTACGCACTGGTGCCGGCAGTGTGAGATTACTCTAGGAGGCGAGAGCTTCGGCTGGGATCTTCTTGTACCAGCGTCGAGGCCTTACGACGTCATCTTGGGCATGGATTGGCTATCTACGGTCCATGCACAAATTGACTGTTTTAGGTGCAAGGTGCGATGTGTACGCACCGACGGGAGCAGGTTCACCTTCACCGGCGAGAAGGGAGCCTTAGCAGCACAGGATGGACTTCCGCGGAGGAGAGGACAGCCCATCACTCATCAGTTGGCTAGCCTCATCCTTGGAGCAGTTGACGTGCGGAGTCCTGGTTTTCCTGCAGTGGTGGATCAGTTTGCGGAATTTTTTCCCGACGACGTTCCAGGGATACCTCCTCGCAGAGAGGTAGACTTTTATATTGACTTGTACCCCGGGACAGCCCCGATATCCACTCCATCATATCGGATGGCCCCCGCCGAGCTTCGAGAGCTACGGGTACAGTTGGAGGACTTGCAGGGCAAGGGGTTCATCCGACCCAGTGTTTCACCCTGGGCTTCCCCGATATTGTTCGCCAAGAAGGCGGACGGGAGCTTGCGACTTTGTGTTGACTATCGTCGCCTGAACCAGGTGACAGTGAGGAACAAGTATCCGCTACCGAGGATTGATGACCTCTTTGATCAGCTCAAGGGAGCATGGTGGTTCTCGAAGATAGACCTCAGGTCAGGCTATCATCAGCTCAGAGTCAGAGACGAGGATGTGCAGAAGACGGCTTTCAGATGTCAGTATGGCCACTATGAATTCTTGGTTATGCCATTCGGTGTAACCAATGCTCCAGCAGTGTTCATGGCTCTCATGAACATGATCTTTCAGCCATACCTCGATCGGTTTGTCGTGGTCTTCATCGACGACATTCTGATTTACTCTGCGACAGAGGAGGAGCACGCCTATCACTTGCGAGTTGTTCTTGACACACTCCGAGAGCACCAGCTTTATGGTAAGCTCTCGAAGTGCCAGTTCTGGATACGTGAGTTCCACTTTTTGGGACACGTTATCTCTGAGGCGGGAGTTGCAGTGGATCCCGCGAAGATTGAGGCTGTGTTAGCTTGGGAGCCACCCAGGAGCGTGACTGAGGTTCGGAGTTTCTTGGGACTAGCTGGATACTATCGGAGATTCGTTCCAGACTTCTCTAGAGTTGCGGCACCACTCACAGCTTTGGCGAAGAAGGGGAAACCCTTCGTGTGGTCAGACGGATGTCAGCAGAGCTTCCAGGAGCTGAGACAGAGATTGACTAGCGCACCTATCCTGAGGTTTCCTGAGGAGGGAGTAGGGTACGTAGTCTACTGCGATGCATCAGGGACCGGACTCGGATGTGTTCTGATGCAGGAGCGGGCAGTGATCGCCTATGGATCACGTCAGTTGAGGCCGCATGAGCAGAACTACGCTACCCATGACCTGGAGTTAGCAGCAGTGGTCTTCGCTCTGAAGACATGGCGACACTATCTGATGGGCGAGCACTTTACAGTCTTTTCCGATCATCAGAGTCTCAGGTATATCTTCTCGCAGAAGGACCTGAACCTGAGACAGCGGTGATGGCTCGAGTTCCTCTAGGACTATGACTTTGAGATAATCTATACTCTTGGGAAGGGAAACGTAGTAGCCGATGCCCTCAGCAGGTGGACGGGCATTCAGCTACTTGAGGAGGCGACGGAGCAGCTAGCCTCTTTGCAGATATCCTTCGTGGATATAGATGGAGCAACCTTCCTCCAGTCTCTCACAGTCACCCCTCCACTACTGCAGCGAGTCAGGGAGGCACAGCGTGGGGACGCTGACTGTGAGACACGGCGTGCACAGATATCCTCGGGACAGACACCTGATGGTTTCTCCCTTGGAGCAGAGCACGGCATCCTTTTCAGAGGACGTACCATGGTACCAGTCTCTTTGCGAGAGGAAGTGCTGAGGGAGTTTCACACTTCTCCTTTGGCGGTACATCCTGGAGTGGCGAAGATGTACCAGGACCTCAGACGACAGCACTGGTGGCCGGGCATGAAGAAGGCTGTAGCAGATTTCGTTTCTCGATGCCTCACCTGTCAGCAGGTAAAGGCAGAGCATCAGGTACCAGCAGGCTTGGTACAGCCCTTGGAGGTTCCGGAGTGGAAGTGGGACGGCATATCTATGGACTTCGTGACTGGACTTCCACGCACTTCCATAGGTCACGACTCCATCTGGGTGATTGTTGACCGACTCACCAAGTCGGCACACTTCTTACCCATCAGAGAGAAGGGCTCAGTAGAGAGCTTGGGACGTCTCTACGTTCAGGAGATTGTGCGGCTCCACGGTGTGCCATCATCTATCATCTCCGATCGAGATGCTCTCTTTACTTCCCGGCTTTGGAAGGGGTTACAGGAGGCGTTCGGGACGCAACTACGTCTGAGCACAGCCTTTCACCCTCAGACGGATGGTCAGACGGAGAGGACCATTCAGACTCTCGAGGACATGCTCCGCGCATGTGTCCTCGACTTTGGTCGTAGCTGGGAGGACCACCTACCCTTGGTGGAGTTTGCGTACAACAACAGCTACCACTCCACCATTGGGATGGCACCGTACGAGGCATTGTACGGCCGACCTTGTAGATCTCCTTTGTGCTGGACAGACCCCGGAGAGTTAGCACTGGTGGGACCGGAGATGGTCCAGGCCACGACAGAGAAGCTCCAGGTCATCCAGGAGCAGATGAGGACAGCTGAGAGCCGGCAGAAGTCATATGCTGACAGAAGGCGGAGGCCACTAGAGTTCGAGGATGGCGACCACGTCTTCTTGCGGGTCTCACCTCGACGTGGTATTCGGAGATTTGGCCGAGGCGGCAAGTTATCTCCGCGCTTCATCGGACCCTTCCAGATTCTCAGCAGGATTGGTGAGGTGGCTTATCACCTGGCTCTACCACCTTAGTTGAACCGAGTGCACGACGTCTTCCACGTATCTCAGCTGAGGAGATACGTGCACGACCCGACGCACATCATTGACCATGGGGAGCTTGACGTGGACGATGGGGCGAATTTTACGGAGGTCCCGGTGGAGATAGAGGATCGACAGGAGCGGGTCCTGCGTGGGCGATCAATTCCTCTTGTGCGCATCAGATGGCAGCACGGGAATCTCCAGGAGAGCACATGGGAGCGGGAGGCTCAGATGCGTGCTCAGTACCCTCATTTGTTTCCCTAGATTTTGATGTATCTTTACGGGGACGTAAATACCTGAGGTGGGAGTAATGTAAAGACCCGTAAAATTCAAGGGAAATTTTTTCTTAATTTTCTTTAGAATTTTACAAGAGCGCGGTTTCTGACGGCACCTGATTCCGAGGCCCGGAGTGCCCGGAATCAATTTCCGAAGTTTGGCTCGGGTACGTTCAGTGAACGAACGAGCGAGAATTCCTAAATTTGGATCCGGTGCTCGGAATTGAAATCCGAGGGCACCGATGAACTCGCAGCGCCGATATTCTCTTAAAGAGACCTTTTCGGAAGTTGCGTTGGTTGCGGGTTGAAAGTTTTTTTTTGGGTTTTAGGTTTAAGTTAAATAAAATTTTGTGAAGAACAAAATTTATTTTAACTTGTTAAATCCTACCAAAGGGGGTTGGAAGTGGGACCCACATCCACTTAACCTCCCTTGGGAGGATTAAGTGTGGTGGGACCCACACGAACCTAAACCTCTCAACTTCCCCCTTAAACTCCCCTCTCTCCCTCTTAAATGTTTGTAAACTTAACATCTAATTAATTACACATGACATGTTAATTAATTAAGTGTTATGTTTTGAAATTTGAAGTTTTGAATTCCTTGGCTTGGTAAATAAAATAAGGAGGGACCTTATTTTATTTTGTTAGCCAACTTGTGTGGATTTCATTTTGAGAGCTTCTCCTCCATCTTCTTCATCTTGACGAAGAACGCTCATCTTGACGAAGAACGCTCATCTTGACGAAGAACGCTCAAGCTCCGACGAAGAACGTCGCTCCGCTCTTCTTCGTCTTCCGTGTCAACGAGAGGGAACACCGCTTCCTCCTCGGATTCCCTTCGTCAACATAAGAGGTTTCGCCAATGACATGTCACATCGGACACATCTCTTCGTCAACGGAATTGACGAACGGCTACCGCGACGCCCGACCTCCGGGACGTCGTCTTCCGCGGAACGTTGACAATCTTCGAACCTTATTCCAAGGTAGGGGTTTTTGTTTATTGTCTAATTATTCTATTCTTGATCATGAATTTAGCAAGTCTAACGTGTGGCTTTGAAATATTTTAAGTTGCGTTATTGCTTAACGTGAGGGGGCCGGACCGCATGAACACGGCCGAACCCACTCCATTGTTCTTGTTGTATTGTTTGCGGGTGGATGAATCAAGGTGGCGTGGTGCCGTCGCACCACGCGGATATTCGCCCAATCCTTATTACGCGACACCGTCGCGCCGCGCCATGAAAGAAACATCAAGAACGCGACGCCGTCGCGCCGTGTTGAAGAAATTGAAGTGCGGCGGAGGGGCGCGGTGCCGTCGCACCGCGCCGGATGACGAAAACCGCGGCCGAATTCCGGGCCGCGGCGGAAGAGAAGACCGGCGGCCGGGCCGCCGGCGTCGGAAGCCGAAGGGGGGACCGAAATTTCCGGTCCCGTTGGAGAAAAACCGGCCGGCCAGCTGGCCGGCCGGATGGCATTAAACCGGGGGAATTAATCCCCCGGCCAACACACAAAAACCCCCCTCTTTATGAGGGGGCGGTTCTTTGAAGGGAGGGGGGCAGCCGGCCCCCCGGTTCCACACAAACAGGCCCCCCACGTGGGGGGGGGGGAGTTTTAAAAAAAATATAAAGGGGCGCGGCATATAGCCGCGCCGCCCCTTCAATCAAGCCCCCCACGTAGGGGGGGCGGTTTTTACAAACAAGCGCGGCTGATTGCCGCGCCGCCCTCCAAGAAAGCGGGGGCTTTGCCCCCCGCATGCCGACCTCGTGCGGCGCCAAGCCGCCAGGCCACCGCGGCCGCCGCGCCGCCGCTCCGCCGGCAGCCGGCCGGGCCGACCCAGGGGGGTCGGGCGGGGTCGGCCCGGACCCGGACCCGGACCCCCCTGTTTCGAACCAGTCTCGGTATTTTGGCCTTATCTTGAGCCTCGGACCTCCGAATGACGAACCGTCTACGGCAACACGATCCTTGGATCGATACGGTCGTTTCGGTATATCGCACTCAAGGTTTCGGATTACTTTGAGTTCAGCCGGGTTGGTTCGTTCACGAAACCAACCGGGCCTTCGGAGCGAAAACACTCATATCTTGAGCTACGGACGTCCGATTGACGTGCCGTCAGCTGTGTTGTGTTCCTCTTAGTGAGACGGATCTTTTGGCATACTCCACCGAGGTTTGGACGCAGGTGGAGTATGGTCGGGTTGGTTTTGCCTTAAAAATCAACCGGGCCCCGGAGACGAAAATGCCAATAACTCTCAGACCGGACGTCCGATCGACGCGCCGTCTGTTGCGTTGAGTTTCTGTTGACGATACGGAACTTTTGGATACATAAACTCTAGTCTTTGTGACAGTTGATGTATCAGCCTCTCGGCTCGTGGAGCGGACCCTCCGAACGAGCTTGCTGTGTGCGGGAACCCTAGCGCTAGCTGCGACTGATACTGTGACTACTACTGCTACGACAGCTACTGTGACTGCGACGACGACAGTACAGAGATCCTGTGTGGATTCGACGACGACGACTACAGCACTCAGCGATCCTACGTGGGTCAGTGCTACAGGTCCTGTGTGGGCCCGATCCTATGTCGGTCCGATCCTGTGTGGGTCCTTGCGCTCAGCGGTCCTGTGTGAACCAGCGCCTACAGGTCCTGTGTGGGCCCGATCCTGTGTGGGTCTTTGCGGGGGTTAGTTACCTATCGATCCTTCGTGGGTCCGACGACTTAGATGGATCAGTGATCATCTTTATCGTCCTTGAAGAAGTATACCTGTGTGAGCTGAATCCTTTTTCTTTCCTGTGTAGATTGTGTTGTGCAATCATGTGTGGATTACGTTTTGCTTTCCTGTGTGGAATACGTTTACTTTCCTGTGTAGACTGAGTTGTACTTGGGCTCGGAGGTTGGAGCGTATTTGAATTGATAACTTAGGTATATGTATGGGAATATACCTAAGCAGTGTCGGTTGTTCCTTTGTGATTGTACCTTTCTTCGTGGTTTATCCTTAGTGGATTTGAGAGACCTTCAGGGGTCTCGGGGTCCCTACTGAGTATCTTATACTCACCCCTGCCCGGGCATTGCCCGCACTACATTGTGTTGGTTGCAGACGATGGACAACGCTGACCTTAGCTGGGGCTTGCAGAGCGGGACGGTACCCGGAGGTGGAACACTGGGCGGGACGTGCTCGGAGCGGACGGCGGGACCCGTGGAGCAGAGGAGCTATCTGCACCCACCCTTCAGGTGGGATTTCCAGTGGACAGCTCGGAGTAGCAGCTTTTCCTTTTCAGTTGCTGTTTTCCCTTTCGAGTTGTACTTTAATTTCAGTTTGGGTTTTTATACTGGCCCATTTACTTTTCCGCACTTTCTGTTGTACTCTGTTTTTGTTTAGTGTTTACTTTCCGCTTGCTTACTCTGTGGTGTTTGTTTACTTTTCAAAGGCAATGCCTTCCCATTTTTACTGGGATTTACGCCTTGGTGCTAGTCGCCAGCCCCTGGCCTATGGAAGGCGGGCTTGGGGTAGTCACGGCACGGACCCCGAGGGCGGGTCGTGACATAACATGGAAACCCATATTATTTCCATGTTCCTTGGGAATCATAGGTATATGTCCCACACCATGATTTTACTATGAACTTTCTTCTTAAATGTCTTTACCACATTACATTAAATTGTATGACTAGGTATTTATCACACAACCATAAAATGTATGATGTCTCCCATTTAGCTATATCAAACTATGTGGGTTCTAATTCTATTCACAAGGATGTGCGGGTAACCCATTTATGGGTATGATCTCAACATCAAAACAAACCTTTGTCTCCTTGGATGGAAATAAATTCCAGAATAACACACTGAGTGGATTAAAAACTAGTTTTATCATATGATTGGTTAAAATAATATCTACAAAGTATATGAGTGGACACCATTTATGGAGAAACTCAAATACAAACATATGTCTCCATTAATAAAGATCCTTGAAAACATACTAATGATTATAAATCTCACCCATGTGAATAATTGATTTCAAATTTCAAGTTAATATTATGTTATACTTGGTAAATTAATAAGTATTCATGAAAATATCATAAATCTATAAGATAGTCTCATAGTAGGCAACAAATCTCACCAAAAGGGTGTGATGAGTCCAACCTCCCATCTTCTTGACAAGTGAATATTCTTAAGTATCATGGGTCAAAACCTAATGAATGCATGCATTTCGAAACAAGGTCAATTTGGATAATAAACCATTTTATTTTTTCGGTACTATGAATAAATCCAATGGAAACTACTTGGAAGTAGTGATTCCTAAACAAAACACATGTTTCGAGGGAGATGTGAAACAGTACCATAAAGAGGTTGTTAGGTTACATGGATTTCCTATTTCCATTGTATCTGATCACTATCCCATATTCTCTTATATATTTTGGAAAGTCCTTCAGAAGTCATTGGGTATAGAATAAAATATTATCACTTCTTTTCATCCCCAATCTGAGGGAAAGACAGAGAGAAGAATTCAGACATTGTAAGATATGCATTGAACTTGTTAAATGGAATACTATGAAATATTGGATCATCATATTGTTTTGTTAAGTTCTATAATAATAATATTTTTCATTATTGTAGACATATGAAACCTTTTGGGTCATTTTATGGGAAGTGGTGTCGAACTGCAGCATTTTGGGATAATCTCGGAGAAAGGAAGTTGATGGGACCAGAATTTGTAGAGGAAGTGGCTGAGAAAGTAATGATTATCTAGAAACACATGAGGATAGCTTGGTGTAGGCAGAATAGTTATTCTTATAATTAGAGGAAAGACTTTTCTTTTGAGTGTGGTGTTTATGTTTTTCTAAGAATATCACCCTGAAAAAGTATTATGCATTTTTGTATGAAAGGAAATCTATGTCCACGATTCATTAGAGCTTATGAAATCCAAGTGAACGTTTGACCAGTCACCCATTGAATTGGTTTTCCTTCGATTTTATCTCAGGAACGTAATGTTCTTCATGGTTTTATTTTGAGAAAATATGTTCAATATTTATCTCGTGTTTTGAGCCCTAATGTAGTTCAACTAGAAGAGAAACATTATTGTAAAGAGAAACTTGTTCAGATTCTTGATCGAAGAGAACATGTATTATGGAATACGATATTCCAACAGGTAAAGGTTTTGTGGGGAAACCACATGGTTGAAAAATCAACATGGGAATATGAATATTATATGAAAGAAAGGTACCCTCACTTGTTTAATATGTAAATAAAAATTGCGAGGATGTAATTTCTTTAAGGTCGGAAAATGTAAAACCCCATGGTTTTACGAATAAATTTATTGAAATTCGTGAAATGCTAAGAATCAATGAAACTATAGTTTTTTAATGATACAGTTATAAACTAGTTATTAAACAATATTTTCCACTTCTTTGATTAGAATTTCTCAAAACAGACATCTACTGTTGTGATCAGTAAGTTATTTTGAGTCTGATAGAACCAGCATTATTTTTGGTGAAAACATACATACCCTTATTAATAGTAATATAAATTGTAATTTGACCCTTATGAATAGTAAATCAAGTTATAATTTAATTTTATTAAGGTTTTATGATAATGAGATCCTGACTAAATTTTCAAGATGTTATAAAATGTGTTAAATTTTTTAAATTGTTTTTTTCCAAATAAATTATGGTTTTATCTAAAATTGAAATTAATCATATTTAGAAATTTATTTTCAAAAAATGGATTTCAATTTTTAATTCTACGAATTGAAAAATGGTTAGGGTTAATTATTGTGATTTTTCTGAAATTTTTGACTTGTTCATGAATAGTGAAATCCGATAATTTAAAAAATAAGATAAATACTTGAATTATTATATCATAAATAATATTAGCCTCCCCTTATCCAAGAGGCATGAAAGTAACATAATGTTATATATTCGTGATTTTATCATGTTTATGGAAAAATTCATCATCATTATCACTCTCCTCTTCCTCTTATTATAAAAATAAAAACATCATATGTGTTTTGCTGATTTACCTAAATGGTGGATGATGTGTTTTCCATTTATATTACATCCTTCAAAATGGTTATAATACCATTTTAATTGTTGAAAAAGATTTTAAAGTTTATGATATATCCTTTTTTATGATCTGGAGTTAACATATATACATAATATTAATTTATATAATGAAACTAGTTCACGAATATCGAAGAATTGCCAAAATGATTTAATAGATATCACTAATGATTTATTTAATGATTCAACCACATAATATAACCAAAATTATATATAGAATCACTAAATATTATGAAAACATATTAATACCATTTCATTCCACTTCTAGTATTTCTCTTCTATTCAAAAAAGAAAATCCTTTATAAACTGACCATAGAAAACATATAATTAACGCACCTGAATCAAAGAAAAGAACAAAATAATAACAATTAATTGGAGAAATAATGTTATAAAATGATCATATATCTTGTAATAAACAAGAATATGTATCTGTAATATATTCATAACACTTTTCTAACCATTATAAAAGATGTTTAAACAAGTTTTATGTGAAATGAACCTGAGGTAAGGGAATTCTAAAACCAATTTCCATTAGTTGGGATTACCTTCTACTTCTTTAATTATATGGTACTAAGATTATTTGGTGTAATTAATTTTGTTTAAAATATTTTATATTATTTGTATTTATAGTGTATATAGAAATTCCTTTTATTATTTTTTATTCTTATATTAATTATATGATATTTTAAGGGAATTATCTTTTAAAATCATCTTTTAAACATCTAGTTTTACAAAAGTCAAAGTGAATGTTTATAAAAAGGTATTTTTTGATGATTATGTTATTGTTAATGGAGATTAATTATGATGAAAGGTGGGACCAATTTCTCCCTCCAATGCTTTGGGTATGTGTAGGTTGGAGGATGGCTATATGATTTCTACAAATGTAACTGTGATGGTTACACCATAATGTATCCATGAGAGTTAAATTATAAGGCATCTATAAGGGTTACAAACAATAAGGTATCCATGAGGGTTAAATAATTATTTACGTAATTCCCCAAGATAACCCTGTTCTCTATTTAGGTTTTCTATTACTTATGGAAATATAATGTTTCCCTTGTATGTATATGATTCTTTATGTGTGACAAGCATGTCATAGGGAAACTGATTTCATATGTTTATAAGTATTCTTGGAATAATTATTTCCCTTATTATTTTCATAACCCTTAATGAGATTTTGTGCTCATCCCAAGTATTAAAATGTTTTTCACTGGGATTAGGGATGGGTTAGAGACAAGGGGAACCCAATATGAATGTTTTTAAGACTTTTCTTGAAAACATTTCTTGTTTTATTAAAAAAAAATTGTATTATAAAATAAATGGATAAGGTTTTAGTTGTACTAAATTTGTCTTCAATTGTGATGATATGTATCATTTATGTCCGGACATTCTAAAACACTAAACTAAAAATATCATTGGTAATGTAAAGAAGTTGAATCTAGTTCAATTAGATAGATAATGTAATGTTTATGGTCGAGAACTTTTAGCTCCAGTGATAACATTTAATTATATATACATAGCAGGTCACATGATCAGACACAATAGTAATGAGCTGAAATAGGTAGTCCCACCATGTGTCTTATAGGAACCTAAGTGGGAGGTGTATTGTTTATTCTTCATTTCTTACATTACTAGAGTTAGATACACATTATTTACTTATGAGCACCACTCGAATCACACATGTACACCATTTTTGGTGGCCTACTAAGAATGACCTCACACCCGAATTGGGCCACCCTTCGTACCCAAGAAGACAGATGGTCTACATTTATGGATAGAAGAAAGCACCGCACATCTAGTTGATGAATATTTTCCTTAGAAGGATCTTAAAAGTAGTGGACTGTGGTTAGGCTCAAGATGTTATGGATCACTTTTTGGGTTTTTTTTACTCTGTGCATTTTTATCTGTATCAATGATTCTTGTTTCTTATTCCCATTTTATACTAGCATTCCAGGAACATATATATTTATCAAAAATCACGTATGAGTATTTTAATTATATAATTCAGTCTTCTGGTGTATTTGTCTTTCTTCCACGATTTACATTATCTATCGGTATGTTTATGTTTCTTCTATTGTATTTTTTTGTTAAATTCATTTTGTACTATTACATGGTACTACAGTATCCTATTGATTTACATTCAAAATCCCCTACTAGTCAGTGGCCCCTATATTAAGGGGAGATGTGCCAGGAGTCATGTTACCAATCAAGCTCGGGTTAGAGGCTATGTGGCTGCTGGGTCTGAGACCTCACAATGTTGTGTCAGAGGAGGTTCCTTTATTTCTTTAAAATATGGAGATAATATATTGATGATTTGGAACACTTGGGACTTGGTCACAAGTCATTCTTTGGTGTCGTGAACTCATATACCGGGTAAAGACCATGTTTTTTGAATTATTACAATTATAGATTCAACTATTACTATTGATATCATTCCTCAATTTGGGGTTCCACATATTTTATGATTTTATTGATATTGTTGATGTCGGAATTTTGATTTCATTGCTCAACCCAATGAAATGAGGGTTACGTGTTAGCACATGTATCATGGTAGGCACAATATGAATTTTCCATGTACATTTCTATTTAACCTTTCAATTTATAACAAGCAGTTAATCATTCATATTTTTGTGCCTTCTTTTACAAATATATAATTGCGGTGACACATTTTTGTAGGATTTTTATTTTTATATGGTTTATGTTTCATGGGTGACACTCTTTGGCTCTTATGGTTTATGGGACCTTATGGATCCGAAAATGGAATTCCTACTAGATCAATCATTTGAGTAATCAAATAATATCATGAATAACAACAACTTAAATTAAATGATATCCACGTGAGTGTCAACTTTTAACTCAAAATGTGTATAGGACCTTATGGTATAGAAAATGAAATATCATTGGAATCAACTATTTAATTATAATTAATATTTGAGAAAAACATTTTTATGCATGCCTAACATAGAAACGAGATCTAAACCTGACCTTAATTGTGGGTAGTATGGGTTCTTCATTGATTTTATGGCATGTTATGGTCAGTTCTAACGTCTAGTCCTATGTTTTTTAAAAGGAAGAGAGGTTCGTTAATTCTATTTGGATGTTTATAGAACCTATGTTATTTTCTTAAATGAAATCCTCTATTATGTGTAAATGCATTCTAATATGTTCATTTTGTAATTTTAGTGTTATTCCACCATGACTTCCTCGAGTCACTCTCCCTAAAGGTAGTCATGATCATTTGATTAATGTGGTATTCCTTGATCCACCAGTTGATCTTCCAATTGAGCCACATGTGGATCCTCCTCCTATACCTGAGTTGGGTGATAATGAACTATTTCGATGGGGTTTCCTGCGTATGAAGCAGAATATGCAAGGAGGACTGTGACCAACTGTAACACCCCAAGCTTCTACGGTACGCTTCTCTTTGAATAATGTGATAGCGTGTGTTGTACGCAACACCGAGTTCTAACACACCATAACTAATCAAACTAGCCGTAATGAATAGTAATACCTACTTTTTGAAATTATATATATTTTATATTTGAAAATGGACTTCATTTTTGGATTCGGAATATCTAATTTATCCTAAGGTGAAATTTTGGTACATTTCGGATAACTTTCATATTTTGATAAATAGTGAAAATTACTAAGTTTTAATTAAAAACAACTTTTTTAATCAAAATAATTAATAGTGATAAATTATGAATTTGAGTGGTTTTAAAGTATATTTAGAATATATTTTTACCATTTAATATAATGTGGGTCATTGGACATAATTTTACAATTAAACCGAACATAAACGAGTGTCAATCTTTTGATAGTTATTATCTCTTAAAAACACGCTTTTTGTTTTGACAGCAGGAATTAATTTTAAATTAATTTCTTCCACTTCTGTGTTTTGAATTTAGGAAAATGGATTCCATATTTGGAATCAGGATGTTCAAATTGTGTAAATAGGTAACTTTTATTTTTAGACATTTTGAATAATTACTGCGGTAAATATTTTATTTACCATGGTTAAGGG
Source organism: Viscum album (assembly GCA_963277665.1). Classification (NCBI taxonomy): domain Eukaryota; kingdom Viridiplantae; phylum Streptophyta; class Magnoliopsida; order Santalales; family Viscaceae; genus Viscum; species Viscum album. Next base: position 643,330,235 of record OY728123.1, read on the forward strand.
TAAATCCGGTAAATAAGGGTTAAAAAATAATATTATAATAATACTAAATTACCCTAAAACGTGTCTTAACCCTATTGGTTGATACATGGTCGACCATGGGAATCTTTGGTTCTATTTTGGGACCCCATGGATCCACTTGTAAGTGATAATGACACTTTATTTTAATTAAGTTAAAATGAATACAAAAATGACACAAGCATATATCTTTTAGAAAAACAATTGTTACATAGGGTTATATATGTTGGATTTTAGATTATAAATATTCATTAGAAAGATAAAACGATTTCCTACATAATTATAGTTTATTTATAATTTTTAGACATTAAATAATTTATTTTATTTATGACATAATGATGATGTAGTAATTACTATAATAGTGAAAAATTAAAATAATTGATATTATAAATACCCAAATAAATATAATATGAAACTTTTAATGAATTAAACTAATTTTCTAGGATAATATGATATATTAGGATTGATTTAATTGACTTTTTTCGAAGTAATCATTCTGTTATGAGTTTCACAAAAATCAACTATTGAATAGTGTCAAAATTGACATAAAAGAGTTCTTAAAACAAATATTATATTCTTAATTGATATTAAATTCCTAAAAATCTAAGGTTCTGCCAAGAGACTTATATCATGATAGGTTCATCATTAATGTACCACTTGGGGGTCTCTTGGATGTATATAGTAAGTTGATTAACCATATTATATAAAAATACAAAGAGACATTGTAAAAGTGAAACTAATTAACTTAGAGTTAATACTTAAAGATAAGGTTAATATAAGTACCCAAACCTGTCTAAATTCTATTGGTTGAGTGGTTTTCGACCTATCCCTACCTTAACCTTTTAATAATAAGCTTTTGAGCCATTAGAAACCGAATTTGAATTTATTATAAATTAATATTTCTAGCTTTTCCAAAGGTGCCCCTCACCCCTCTTATAAAAGGGCACTCCTCCTTCTCATTTCTTCACACCTTCAAAGCCTTTTGGTTAGGCCAAACTCTGCCCAAATACTCTCCCAACATCCCTCACTACAACCTAGAGTCCTTAGTTTGATCATAAAGCCAACCTATGGAGCCCTTTTGATCAAATCAAAAGGAAGAACCCGAAGAAGAGGTAATGATTTCACCACCCTTCTCCAAGTTCATTTCTTCTTCCACTTCTTCTTCCTTTGTTATTACCATTCTAAAATAATAACTCCAGTATCTCACATATACTGTGATGTTATTATAAATATGGTACAACCATATTCAGTATTCTATCCACCCTTTGAATAACATGTCACCATACATGCGTACGTACGGACTACCGTCTCCACGTCGTGGTGTAATTGTTATTCAATATAATATTATTTGGATGGGTATAATAATGATGTGTAACACATGTAAATAATAAATATAACATGTTAATGATTCTGTATATATGATATACCATCCATTTATATATTATTTTAATATAAAAAGAATGATATTTTCGCTCGTGCGTACGTACGGACTACCGTCTCCACGAACGCGATGAGATTCATTCTCCATCGTATCCATTCAAGTATAATTATCATTTGATGATTTAAAAATGATGTTTAAGGACTAGATATCATTCTGGATATGAATAAGATACAACAACCATGGCTTATGTAACAAAACATATAAAAGAAAATGTGTAAGTTAACTCCCGAAACGACGATAATTGTAAGATATTATTAACAAATCAATGTTAAAAGATCATATATGATATCATATTATTATATATGATTCTTGTATAATTTAATAACAACTATTTCACCATTATACAGGAGGTTAACCTACCCCAACCAAGGAAAAGTACAAGGTAAGGGTTTACTTTACAACCTCTTCATTATCCAAGGTTGTTTATACGTAATAATCTACTGGGATCTCTTTATCATCCACATCCATGTTTCTTAAAAATGCATTTCAAAACATTTTTACTATTTACTAGAATATGAGTTAAAGTCATTTATACCCTTTTTGACATTTATAAGTGGTTTATAAAGGAATCTTTGGTCGTTTTCAAAACAAGGTCCTTTTTAACCTTTTCGACAGAATTAAGGTAAGAATGTTTTTTTTAACTTATACGGCGGGTGCGGCTATTTTCCGCCGTTATAAAATCTTCAAAGCATCCCTTACAAGCTCATAAGAATATTTTCAAAGAAAATGTTTTATTTTATATGGATCTTAAATTATTTCAAAATAAAAGGAGATATTTCTTTAAAAAGAATTTTGATTTCATCTATGTCAACATCCTTTGATGGATTTTAAGATTATTTGAAGTTGATTTATTATGATACAAAACTTCTATATTGTATTGAAGGTTTTGTGATATGTTTGACTATGGATGTGCTATTTTTATACCATTCATAGTTTATGGTGAAAGTATTGACATTTCATATGCTAGTTTTAATATGAATGTTTATGTTATGTTTAAACCTTTTCATATGGGAATGCATTGGACTTAATATATGACGGGTGGAGCCCGCTATAGCTCCTCGATGCATCGGTAGGTCTCATGAGACAAACTAGTGTCTTGGCACAAGGCCTTGACAAAATCTTATTTGTAGTCTTGGCACGAGGCCTTGGCTATGTGGTTATGATAGTCTGGCATTATGCATTCCAACATTATGAAAGTGGTTATTGATTTTTTCATGTGATTATTCGATTAGTAGAATATCCATGTGAATAAGTAAATGGCATTATTTCATTTTATTTATGCCATACCATGTTGAAAGTTCATATTTAAAAGGCTTTTGTTTTAGTTATACATTACCTTAAATGTTTATTCTTATTTATGAAAGTTTCCGCTATATTGTTATCCTTACTGGGCATTTGAGCTCACCCCTTTTCTATGTTTTATTTTTCCCAGGATGTGAAGGAGTAAGTTATGAATGACCTGCAGGGATTTTATGAGGGGTTAATTGTGTGGATTGTGGAAACATTATGTTGTTGTAGTAGTTTTTCATTTTATGATGTAATGTAAAACTTATGAATATATCTAGTGTTTCCAAGGCTACTAAACCAATCAGTCTTTCGAGATTTGATCTTTCTTGTGATCATGCCAATGTTATGTAATAATGCACCGACTCTGGGTAACTGGGGTCGGGGTGTTACAGTTGGTATCAGAGGAAGTTTAGTACAAACCATGGAAGCTAGATTTAGATAAACTCTGATTAGAGCACGTAGACCTAAGATGAACTTTGAGGATTAGTATATAAGAACTTCCTAGAATTTTGGTATTGTAGAGATTTTGTGAGATTTCCATGAAATAAATCCCTGTCTGGATACGAGCAGGTAGAGGCGGCTCTGGCACAGATGTACCTAGGGGTAAAACCAGAAAACACCGCTTTGAGCTAGACTTGAACGGGAACTGGTGCACGACAACGGGCCTTGCTGCACTCTTGGTTACGACACTCCCGGGGGATATGCTTAGGATAACTCTCATTTTCTTTACAAATCATTTTGAAGGGATTATGAGTATATACTTCGTCAAAGAAAACATTCTTATGATTATGGATTATATCCATAAATAGTTCAATTTATGTTAAGTGTTTTATAAGTATGGGATTATGTATTTTGATTCATAAATTGATCTAGTTTATGCCATTGTTTAGAAATGGCGCCTACTGGAAGAAATGGAAACCGTATCAATGCATGCACTCCATGTAGGGATTTCCCTCCTGCTCAAGATAATTATAGTGGGGCTGGTGATGCAACTGGTGCTGATCAGCTAATCACCATACTGGGACAACTTACTCAGGTTATGAATAATAACCTTACCCGTATGGAGCACCCTGATCCGCAACGTGGAGGATCAATGTTAGATCGATTCATGAGGCAACAACCACCAACGTTCAATGGGACTACAAATCCCTTAGTAGCTGAGCAATGGATATTTTCCCTAGAGAAAATATTTCAGGCTTTGGGGAGCAGTGAAAGGGAAAAAGTTATCATGGCAGTTTACCGCCTCACTGGAGATGCTGATCAATGGTGGTCATTGATTCAAAATACGAAGGAAGATGATGAAGTATCAAATATGGAATGGAGGGAGTTCAAAGATCTGTTTTTAGAAAAATACTTCCCTCGCGACCATCGAGCAGATACGGAAAGGCAATTTCTGAGTCCAAGACAAAAGGAGGATGAGAATGTCACAAAGTATGAGGCTAACTTTACAAGGTTAGCGAGGTACGCTGGTGATTATATTCGTAACCCAAGAAGTAAGATTGATCGTTTCTTTGATGGGTTAAAACCATTTCTCCGTCGAGCGTTAGTCTCACAATCCTTTTCATCGTACGAAGACATTGTCTAATGTGCTATCAAGACCGAAAAGGAATTCTCGAAGTCTTATGACTTTAAAGCAAAGCAAGAGAAGAAGAGACCTGCTGATCAATCTGGGAATGGAAATAAGGGGAAGAAGGGAAAGGTTGAATATCCATCTTGTGGTAAATGCGGGAAGAAATATCCTGGTACTTGCTTGAAGGGAATGGGAGTCTGTTACAAGTGTGGTGAAAAAGGCCACCAAGCTCATGATTGCAAGGGGAAGAAGGAAGCTACCAACGTTCAGTGCTATAATTGCAGGGAGATGGGGCATTATGCAAATGCATGTCCTAAGCGTCAGGAGAACTTACCTCAGAAAAGGCCAAGGGATCAAGGCCAGGCTTATGCTATCACTACTACTGAGGTAGAAGCTCCGAAAGACATGGTGGCAGGTAATTTAATGGTTTCCTCAAGTTTAGAAAATGCATTATTTGATTCTGGATCATCGCATTGTTTCATATCTTCCCAGTTTGCTAAGAAAATTAGATATTTCCAATTTGATTTAATAAGGGAGTTGTCAGTTAAAACTCCTAAGGGAAGTATCGTTGCAACAAAGTTTTGTGAATCAGTCCCCATTAGAGCACATAAATTTTCTTTATCTGCTGATTTCATCATCATACCTATGATTGAGTTTGATATAATCCTCGGTATGGACTGGCTTTCGGACTATGATGCGAAGATTTATTGTAAGAAGAAAGAGGTTACGATTCTTGATGATAATGATAAGGAGCACCTTATTTTTAGAGCAGAATCGTCACCACCTAATTCTTATTTAGATCCACCCCCAGTAGCTCAACTTAATTCAATTATTGGGGAGGAAGAGAATGAAATAACTATCGGTGAGGAAAGGAATGTTCAAATAGAGGATGTACCTGTTGTGAAATAATTTGTAGATGTATTTCCGGAAGATTTACCTGGACATCCTCCAGAACGAGAAGTTGAGTTTTCTATTGATTTGATTCCTAGATCAAGGCCTATATCAAAGACCCCTTATAGAATGGCCACTGTAGAGTTAGTCGAACTAAAGAGACAACTAGAGGAATTGAGTAATAAGGGATTTATTCGCCCTAGTGTTTCTCCATGGGGAGCCCCTGTTCTTTTTGTTAAAAAGAAAGATGGATCTATGAGGTTATGTATCGACTACAGGGAGATCAATGCCACAATGATAAAGAACAAGTATCCCCTACCTCGTATTGATGATTTATTTGACCAACTGCATGGAGCTCAATACTTTTCAAAGATTGACCTTCGATCTGGATACCATCAGTTGTGTGTGAAGAAGGAAGACATTCCGAAAACAGCATTTCGAACCAGGTACGGGCATTACGAGTTTACTGTAATTCCGTTTAGATTGACTAATGCACCCTCTGTATTCATGGATCTAATGAATAGAGTTTTCAAGGAGTATCTCGATGAATTTGTGGTGGTATTTATTGATGATATCTTGGTATACTCCAAAACCTACAAAGATCATGAAAATCACTTGCGCATTATCTTGAAGACTCTGAGGAGGCATGAATTATATGGGAAGTTTAGCAAGTGTGAATTCTGGCTTCAGGAGATTTCTTTTCTTGGCCATATTGTCTCTAAAGATAGAATCTCTGTTGATCCTTCTAAGACCAAGGCAATACAAGAATTGCCAGCACCTACGAGTATAACTGAGGTACGTAGTTTTATTGGTTTGGCAGGTTATTATCGACGTTTCGTCCAGAATTTTGCCTGATTGGCTAACCCATTAACGAAGCTCACACGTAAAGGGGTTAAATTTGTTTGGAAAAAAGAGTGTGAAGAATGTTTCGAAGAACTGAAGAGAATATTAGTCAATGCTCCTATATTGACTCTACCATCGGGGAATGATGGGTTCGTTATTTATAGTGATGCATCGAAGAAAGGACTTGGCTGTGTCCTTATGCAGAATGATAGAGTTATTGCCTATGCATCACGACAGTTGAAAATTCATGAACAAAACTATCCTACTCATGATCTCGAGTTAGCAGCAGTGATCTTTGCTTTGAAGATATGGAGGCACTACCTCTATGGTGAAAAATGTGAGATTTATACTGATCACAAGAGTTTGAAGTATATTTTCTCACAGAAAGAACTCAACATGAGGCAAAGGAGATGGCTTGAATTACTCAAGGATTATGATTGTACGATACACTACCACCCAGGGAAGGCAAACAAGGTGGCATATGCTTTGAGTAGAAAAGACCATGGAGTTTTGAACAATATGAGAATTGAAAGGGATCCAATTTTCATGGATCTAGTGAAGATGGACATGGGAATAACCAGGGAAGGTGAAACATCAATGCTTTTTCAAATGGTTGCCAAACCATCTTTACTAGAAAGGATTAAGAGTTCTCAGACCGATGATGAAGAATTCCAAAAGAAGATTAAAGCTGTGAATGATGGGAGATTGAGAGACTTTGTGTATGAAGATGGAATTTTGAAATTCGGGAAGAGACTTTGTGTTCCCAATATACCTGATCTAAAAAGGGAATTGCTGGATGATGCTCATAGTTCCAATTTCTCTATACACCCTGGGAGCACCAAAATGTATAGAGATTTGAAGGAACATTTTTGGTGGGACAACATGAAGAGGGAGATTGCTGATTTTGTGTCAAGATGTATGGTTTGTCAACAAGTGAAAGCTGGAAGGCAACAGCCTGGAGGAGTCATGCAACCTCTTCCCATACCGAAGTGGAAATGGGACAATGTTACGATGGACTTTGTCATGGGGCTACCAAAGACTCCTAGAAGGAATGATGCAATATGGGTTATTGTTGATCGTCTTACCAAGACAGCACATTTTCTTGCTATAAGAGAAGATATACCCCTGGAACGTCTAGCAAGACTATATATTAATGAAGTTGTGAGACTTCATGGAGTACCCCTATCGATTGTTTCTGATCGTGATCCCCGTTTTACTTCAAGATTCTGGAAAAGTCTTCAGAAATCCCTGGATACTGAACTTCATTTGAGCACTGCTTACCACCCTCAGACAGACGGACAATCAGAACGGACTATTCAAACCTTAGAAGACATGTTGAGATCTTGCTCACTTGACTTTCAGGGTATGTGGGATCAATATTTACCTTTGGTAGAATTTTCCTATAACAATAGCTTCCATTCGAGTATTCAGATGGCACCATATGAAGCGTTATACAGAAAGAGATGTCGTACACCAACCTGTTGGGATGACATTGGTGAAAGAAAACTTGTAGGCCCAGAACTGGTGGAGGAAACGATGGAAAAGGTGAATGTAATCCAAAATCACATCAATGCAGCTCAAAGTAGGCAGAAGAGCTATGCCGATAATCGAAGGAAGGATTTGGAATTTCAAGTCGGTGATCATGTTTTTCTGAAGGTATCTCCGTGGAAGGGAGTCATACGTTTTGGTAAGAAAGGTAAATTGAGTCCCAGGTATATCGGACCTTTCAAAATTCTAGAACGAATTGGGGTTGTAGCTTACCGATTGGCAATGCCGCCAAGTCTCTCCAAAGTTCTCGATGTGTTCCACGTATCTCTATTGAGGAAATACATGCCTGATCCGACGCATGTACTCACCTATGAGGAATTAGAACTGGAACCCGATCTGTCTTATTGCGAAGAGCCCGTCAAGATTCTTGATACGAGAGAACAAGTGCTGAGAAACCGGACGACGCGTCTGGTAAAAGTTTTGTGGAGAAACCATAAGATGGAAGAGGCAACGTGGGAACCCGAGGAACTTATGATGAAGAACCACCCGAGTCTTTTTATGCAGTAATACCCTAGAAATTGCGAGGACGCAATTATTTGAAGGAGGGGAGAATGTAACACCCCAAGCTTCTACGGTACGCTTCTCTTTGAATAATGTGATAGCGTGTGTTGTACGCAACACCGAGTTCTAACACACCATAACTAATCAAACTAGCCGTTTTGAATAGTAATACCTACTTTTTGAAATTATATATATTTTATATTTGAAAATGGACTTCATTTTTGGATTCGGAATATCGAATTTAGCCTAAGGTGAAATTTTGGTACATTTCGGATAACTTTCATATTTTGCTGAATAGTGACAATTACTAAGTTTTAATTAAAAACAACTTTTTTAATCAAAATAATTAATAGTGATAAATTATGAATTTGAGTGATTTTAAAGTATATTTAGAATATATTTTTACCATTTAATATAATGTTGGTCATTGGACATAATTTTACAATTAAACCGAACATAAACGAGTGTCAATCTTTTGATAGTTATTATCTCTTAAAAACACGCTTTTTGTTTTGACAGCGGGAATTAATTTTAAATTAATTTCTGCCACTTCTGTGTTTTGAATTTAGGAAAATGGATTCCATATTTGGAATCAGGATGTTCAAATTGTGTAAATAGGTAACTTTTATTTTTAGACATTTTGAATAATTACTGCGGTAAATATTTTATTTACCATGGTTAAGGGTAAATCCGGTAAATAAGGGTTAAAAATAATATTATAATAATAATAAATTACCCTAAAACGTGTCTTAACCCTATTGGTTGATACATGGTCGACCATGGGAATATTTGGGTCTATTTTGGGACCCCATGGATCCACTTGTAAGTGATAATGACACTTTATTTTAATTAAGTTAAAATGAATACAAAAATGACACAAGCATATATCTTTTAGAAAAACAATTGTTACATAGGGTTATATATGTTGGATTTTAGATTATAAATATTCATTATAAAGGTAAAAAGATTTCCTACATAATGATATTTTATTTATAATTTTTAGACATTAAATAATTTATTTTATTTATGACACAATGATGATGCAGTAATTACTATAATAGTGAAAAATTAAATTAATTGATATTATAAATACCCAAATAAATATAATATGAAACTTTTAATGAATTAAACTAATTTTCTAGGATAATATGATATATTAGGATTGATTTAATTGACGTTTTTCGAAGTAATCAATCTATTATGAGTTTCACAAAAATCAACTATTGAATAGTGTCAAAATTGACATAAAAGAGTTCTTAAAACAAATATTATATTCTTAATTGATATTAAATTATTAAAAATCTAAGGTTCGGCCAAGAAACTTATATCATGATAGGTCCATCATTAATGTACCACTTGGGGGTCGCTTGGATGTATATAGTAAGTTTATTAACCATATTATATAAAAATACAAAGAGACATTGTAAAAGTGAAACTAATTAACTTAGAGTTAATACTTAAAGATAAGGTTAATATAAGTTCCCAAACCTGTCTAAATTCTATTGGTTGAGTGGTTTTAGACCTATCCCGACCTTAACCTTTGAAGAATAAGCTTTGGAGCCATTAGAAACCGAATATGAATTTATTATAAATTAATATGTCTAGCTTTTCCAAAGGTGCCCCTCACCCCTCTTATAAAAGGGCACTCCTCCTTCTCATTTCTTCACACCTTAAAAGCCTTTTAGATCGGCCAAAATCTGCCCAAATACTCTCCCTACATCCCTCACTACAACCTAGAGGCCTTAGTTTGATCAGAAAGCCAACCTACAGAGCCCTTTTGATCAAATCAAAAGGAAGAACCCGAAGAAGAGGTAATGATTTCACCACCCTTCTCCAAGTTCATTTCTTCTTCCACTTCTTCTTCCTTTGTTCTTACCATTATAAAATAATAATTCCAGTATCTCAAATATACTGTGATGTTATTATAAATATGGTACAACCATATTAAGTATTCTATCCACCCTTTGAATAACATGTCACCATACGTGCGTACGTACGGACTAACGTCTCCACTTCGTGGTGTAATTGTTATTCAATATAATATTATTTGGATGGGTATAATAATGATGTGTAACTCATGTAAATAATAAATATAACATGTTAATGATTCTGTATATATGATATACCATCCATTTATATATTATTTTAATATCAAAAGAATGATATTGTCGCTCGTGCGTACGTACGGACTACCGTCTCCACGAACGCGATGAGATTCATTCTCCATCGTATCCATTCAAGTATAATTATCATTTGATGATTTAAAAATGATGTTTAAGGACTAGATATCATTCTGGATATGAATAAGATACAACAACCATGGCTTATGTAACAAAACATATAAAAGAAAATGAGTAAGTTAACTCCCGAAACGACGATAATTCTAAGATATTATTAACAAATCAATGTTAAAAGATCATATATGATATCATATTATTATATATGATTCTTGTATAATTTAATAACAACTATTTCACCATTATACAGGAGGTCAACCTACCCCAACCAAGGAAAAGTACAAGGTAAGGGTTTACTTTACAACCTCTTCATTATCCAAGGTTGTTTATACGTAATAATCTACTGGGATCTCTTTATCATCCACATCCATGTTTCTTAAAAATGCATTTCAAAACATTTTTACTATTTACTAGAATATGAGTTAAAGTCATTTATACCCTTATTGACTTTTATAAGTGGTTTATAAAGGAATCTTTCGGTCGTTTTCAAAACAAGGTCCTTTTTAACCTTTTCGACAGAATTAAGGTAAGAATGTTTTTTTAACTTAAACGGCGGGTGCGGCTATTTTTCGCCGTTATAAAATCTTCAAAGCTTCCCTTACAAGCTTATAAGAATATTTTCAAAGAAAATGTTTTATTTTATATGGATCTTAAATTATTTCAAAATAAAAGGAGATATTTCTTTAAAAATAATTTTGATTTCATCTATGTCAACATCCTTTGATGGATTTTAATATTATTTGAAGTTGATTTATTATGATACAAAACTTCTATATTGTATTGAAGGTTTTGTGATATGTTTGACTGTGGATGTACTATTTTTATACCATTCATAGTTTATGGTGAAAGTATTGACATTTCATATGCAAGTTTTAATATGAATGTTTATGTTATGTTTAAACCTTTTCATATGGGAATGCATTGGACTTAATATGTGACGGGTGGAGCCCGCTATAGCTCCTAGATGCATCGGTAGGTCTCATGAGACAAACTAGTGTCTTGGCACAAGGCCTTGACAAAATCTTATTTGTAGTCTTGGCACGAGGCCTTGGCTATGTGGTTATGATAGTCTGGCATTATGCATTCCAACATTATGAAAGTGGTTATTGATTTTTGCATGTGATTATTCGATTAGTAGAATATCCAAGTGAATAAGTAAATGGCATTATTTCATTTTATTTATGCCATACCATGTTGAAAGTTCATATTTAAAAGGCTTTTGTTTTAGTTATACATTGCCTTAAATGTTTATTCTTATTTAGGAAAGTTTCCGCTATATTGTTATCCTTACTGGGCATTTGAGCTCACCCCTTTTCTATGTTTTATTTTTCCCAGGATGTGAAGAAGTAAGTTATGAATGACCTGCAGGGATTTTATGAGGGGTTAATAGTGTGGATTGTGGAAACATTATGTTGTTGTAGTAGTTTTTCATTTTATGATGTAATGTAAAACTTATGAATATATCTAGTGTTTCCAAGTCTACTAAACCAATCGGTCTTTCGAGATTTGATCTTTCTTGTGATCATGCCAATGTTATGTAATAATGCACCGACTCTGGGTAACTGGGGTCGGGGCGTTACACCAACCCCATGTATGGAAGAGTTGACTTGCAAGTTTCAGTTGCAACATCCTCCTACTATCTTAGGGGAAGTAGGACCACTTTCAATAGATTCTTGGATCAAGGTGATCATATCAGTATTTTATAACCTAGAGATTCCTCCAGAGTGGATGTTCAATTTTTTTTACTAATATGCAATGCAACTCCTCAAAGAAGTTGTGTGATTTTATCACCTATGTAGGCTAACATAGAGAGCTGGTTTGGGTGGACTTCCAGTCTGTCACCTACAACTACATCATTCACTAGAATCTGAGGGATGAATGATCTGGGATGTTCATGAATCTAGAGAAAGGGACCATTTCATTCATCTATTACTCAACATGTTTAATTAGGAATCATCGTTTCACACCTTCTTCTGATACTGATGAGATGATGGATGATAGGCGATTCAAGGATGGGCTTTGTTACACCATCTGGCCACAAGTCAATTTTTTTTGGTTGAAATCTATTTCAGAAATCTTCAACTCAACCCTAAACATAGAATGATATTTGAGGCATACTGAGGGTGAAATCCAAAGTGGTTTTCACATAAGGCTTCGAGTGGATATTCTTCTAGGAGAAAGAAACATTTTGTATAGTCTTATGGGAATAGCAGTGGTCATGATCCTTTCTCTGGTGGTTCTTCTATCTGTCACCAGTGCGGTGCACTAGATAATTTCAAGAACCAGTAAATGTAGAATCTAGTGTAGTATAGAGGTTGTGGTAGGACATGGAGTATACACCCATTATACAGAACATTACCTTTAGTACCTAGTGAAAAGGGATCTTCACCTACTCCTTAGACAAGAGTGGGGTCAGCAGGATCATTATAGTCATGCAGTTGGAATACTATCGGTCGATCAGGCCAACATGTTAGTTGAGTTAATGCAAATTGAGAATATGATTCTCAGTTCTCATAGATCGAGCCTACTTAGAGAAACCAGATGCTGACTTAGGGTCATGGTACAAGGCAGTTACATCTAGTCCAACCTATGCCGCATGAGGAAAGTACCAGACCATCTACAATATGAGGTACTATCCAGGTAGCCTCCATGTTAGTATCTTTTTTTATACAGTAACTTCTCACCCATTCATATCTATGGAAATCAATGGGATTCTGGGCCTCTATGTTGAGTACTATCATGGTGTTATGATGCTAGATACACACATAGGTATCTGTTCATAGGGCGCTCACTATTATCCTAATAATCCCCTTGCGATAGGCAGTTACCTTTTCGAATGGAACCATTACATACTTGAAATGATGGTTATCGATGTAATCCTAGGGATGGACTGATTAGTTCCCTTCATATACCACATTGACTACTATCGATAGAGGGTGATGTTTTCTTCACTAGAAGGTGCTACGTATGTGCATAAGGGAGAGTTGTACGTTGGTACAACATGAGTATGACATAATAAACTGAGGATGGATAGTTTTACAACTTCGGTGAAAAGTATTTAACAAGATTAAATGGGGTCAAAACTGGATATTTTTCATCATGTAGTGGAGTGTTTTAGAAAAATTTCTCCTAAAAACTTTTTTTAACTAGCTCTAGTGAGAGAGGTAGAGTTTATTATTGAAAATGTTCTAGGAGAATATCATATGACCATTCCTCCTTATTGGATAGAACATAATGAACCTCTGGAGCTCAAGAATCAGTTGGAGGATCTAGAGTAAAAAGTTTTTATATTCCCCAAAACGTTTCCTTAGGGTTCACAAGTCCTCTTACTAGAAGGAGAATGGAACCCTTAATAATTTCGTCGATTACAGTCTATTAAATCAGCCGATATTCATGAATCGATATCATTTTCCTCGAATAGATTACATGTTTTATCCACTTGGAGTATAAAATTTGTTTCCAAAGATACCTTTGAGGTCTTGCTATCATTAGGGGTTTGATCGGAATTTATATATACCTTGAAATGCTTTTCGGGGAAGGTATGGTCTTTACGAGTACCAGGTTATGACTTTTGGACTCACAAATGCTCATTCTATCATCATGGGTCTTATGAATCGTTTTTTCCACATGTATCTAAGTTCATTTTTGGTTGTCTTCATTGATGATATCTTAGTGTATTCTCACTCCATACATGACCATTCAAAAAATCTTGAGATCATGATGAATATACTGAGAGGGGATCATCTCTATGCTATAATCAAGAAATTTCACTTCTAGATCGATAAATTTCATTTCTTATGTCACATAATAACCAAATCAAGAGTTTCAGTTGACCCATAGATGGTGAGGGTATTCGTTTCTTGGGTGCATCCCAAGAACATATTTGGTATCTATAGGTTGTTTGGTATTTATAGATAAAACTAATGATTTATTTAAAATTTATCAACTCTTACAGCTCCACTTACATGCATGTTGAAAAAGGGAATAATGATCGATTGAAAAGAAGCTAGTTTAAAAGACATTTTAGAGTTCATGGGAAGTCTTAATTTAGAATCTATTCTAATTCTACTAGAGATAGGCTTGGCTTATATAGTCCACTACGACCCATCATTTATCGGTCTTGAGGATATTCTGATACAGGATGAGCCAGTCGTTGAATATTTTTCTTCTCAATTGATGTAGAGACCCATATCTTGACGTACATGAACATTTCATTACTTTGCGGAATACTTAGTACATAACAAAAACGCACACACAAGGATCGTAATAGTTTAGTGTCTTTGGAAACTCGGAATGTAATCTTCTAATCATGGTGAAAGATCTTCAATATCTCCCATAATGATCTTCCTTTTTTTACCTAAAACCTTTCTTTATATCCTGGGGAAAATAAAACATAAAAGGGTGAGCTCAAATGCTCAGTAAGGGTAAACAAAAGAAATATCAATCACATCATATTCATAAGAACATAACATTTTGGAAATCATAACCTTCAAAAGAGAGCATAATTTCATAATCATGGGATAAATCATGGAAGTGAATTGTAATCACAATAATCTTAACTTAAAACATGAAACTTTGTGGCATTCACACATAATCATAGAGAATCATTTCTTGTTAGTCAAGACTCAATTCCAAAACTATCTTAGTGGACAAAGTCCCTTTCTGAATCGAGTAACCCTCGTTTCAGTCCTGTTTCACTGAACCGGTATAACCTACCATTCCTGCCATGTCTATCTCATGAGATATAAAATCTTTACCCAATGCATTGGAGGGAGATATAGGTCCCACACATCTCATAATGATACCATTCTTATGTGTGCCACAAAATCATAAACCATACATCATAGCATAACCCATGTAATAAAAATGGGAATCTTAAACATCATGACATCATAAAAAAAATTCATATAAGATAAAGGAATTCATAAAAATAATTATATCACAACATAATCAAATTAATTTAATAATAGGGATAAAAACAGAACCCTTTATTATCTTATATGGAAAATAATTTTGATAAAACAATTGAACTTCATTCTTGAGGAAAATATCCTTTCTACTTCAAAAACATGTTTCCTCTCTTAACATGTCATACAACTTTAAACTAAAAGAAGTTGATTAAAAATAAACTTGAAAACTTGTAAAGGATTCTTCTTAGAAACAAGGTTTTAAAAATCCATTCATGCCGTATAAGTTTAATAAAAACATTCTTCGTACCTTTGTCGGAAAATTCAAAAAGTACCTCGTACGAAAAACGACAAAATATTCCTTTCATATCTTTTACTAAAAACCCACAGAAAGGTAAAATTGGATTTAAATAATTGTAGGTGGATGGAAATAATATTACATATTGAGGAAACATGGATTTGGATGATAAAATACACCCCAGTAAATTTCAAAGTATAAACAATCTCGGATAAAAATTGAGATTGCGAGATTTTCCCTTACCTTAGGTCCGACTTGCTTTGTAAGTGTCCGAACCTCCTTTATAATGATTTAAATCATGTTATTGACTTATTAAAGAATCATATTCATTGTTATTATATCATATATGGTCCACTTATGACTTTATATTACCCGTTCTTTTGTAAATTCATGTTAAAGTAGCATTTTGGGTAAAATCGTCTCATTTGTCGTTCGTGTTTTTAACTTGTAATTATTAATATGATTACTTGGATCATGATTACTTATATACATAATGTAAAACATGATTTATATATAATATATATTCAGAATATATATATATATATATAATATATCGATAAATGGAATGAAATACACCGTTCATGGAGACGGTAGTCTGTACGTACGCATGAATGCTGTTTTCGTTTCCTTATTGAAGTGAATGGAATTAAGTAGATGACATACATATAAATTTACAAAAATCCAGTATAATTATTATGTCATAAATTTAATTAGTACTTATTATATATACTTTATAATCATTCATGAATGGTTAATCATTGAGAATGAATCTCATCGCGTCGTGGAGACGGTATTCCGTACGTACGCACGAGTGATGATATCGTTCCTATGATCGTGGAATTGTATTTAAGTGTATTTATACTATTTAAGTATCAATATCACTTTATAATAATCATATATAGTTACTCATTACACCATTATACCCATCCTTGTAAGGTGATGGTGGAAAATAGAGTACACCACGGCGTGGAGACGGTATTCCGTACGTACGCACGCGCGGTGATTTCATTTTTCCGTAGGATGGATAGACGGTGAATTAGGGTTGTTTCATATTTATAATAACATATCAGTATGTAAGTAATACTGATGTTATTACTTTATCATGAAACAACTAAAGAAGAAGAAGTTGAAGAAGAAAGAAATTGAAAAGATCGGTAATGGATATTACCTCTTCTTTGGAACGCCTCTTTGAATCCTCCACTTAGGGAACTAAGATTGGTCTTTGAAGAAGACCAGGACCTCTAGGATTATTCTAGGGAAGTTGAGAGGAGAAAATGGCAGGGGTTGTCCGAGCTGGAGTGCTCAAATTGGTGTGAGGAGGAGGGGGAGGAGGTGCACTTTTATAAGGGAGGAGAGGGGCACCTTAGGAATATCTCAAAATATTATTTTATATTAAAGTCAAAATCGGTTTATAATGGTTCCAAAGGGTCTTATTTCGAAACTAAAGTGGGGATGGGTCCAAATCCTATCAACCAATATGATTTAGACAAGTTTAGGTTATTATTTTAACCTTATCAATTATATTTAACTCTAAGTTAAATAATTTAACTTTTACCGTGTCTTTTTGTTTTCTTACACTATATGGTTAATACACTTACTATAACATGCCAAACGAACCCCAAATTGTTTATTATTAATATATATATCCTTATATAAGTCATTTTGCCGAACCTTAGATTTTTAGGAATAAAATAACAATTAATAATATAATATTTGATTTAAAAACAATATTGTGTCAATTTTGACACTATTTGATATATGATTTTTGTGAAAGTCATAACAGAATTATATGTTCGAAGAAAGTTGATTAAATCAACACTAATATATCATAGTAACCTATAAAATTAGTGTAATTCATAAAAAGTCTCAAATTACATTTATTTTGGTGTTTATAACATCAATTATGTCAATATTTCATTACTAAGATAATTACTTCATCATCATTGTGTCATACATAAATTAAATTATTTAATGTATAAAAATTATAAATAAAATACCATCATGTGGGAAATCTTTTTATCTTTATAATTAATATTTATAGTCGAATTTATCTTATGTATAACCCCATATTAAAAATGATTTACTTATTAAACTTTGATATTAACTATTTTAACACTTCTTTAAATAAATTAATAATAAATGTCCTAATCTAATCCAAGTGGACCTAAATGGTCATATTTTATTCCTAAGTTTGTTTTTGGTCGAATTAAACTTGTCCAATAGAATTAGGACATGTGTTAGGGTAATAATAATATCATATTTACCCTTAGTTACCCTATTTACTATTAACTGTGGTACAAAAAGTAAAAAGTTACTAATCACCAAAAATTATTTTCATCCCATTAAACCACATTTTAGTCCTTGATATTAACCGTGTCTGTCAGATTTTCGAAATTCCATTCACAGAAGCGGTAAAATTATGTTTTATGCAAAATTCAGTTTTTAACATACCACTTAGTGGTTTCACTACTCATCAAAAATTGAAAGTTTTCAGAAAAGTACCAAAATTTCACCCTAGGATATAATTGATATTCCGAATTCAAAAATGATTTCTATTTTACAAAATTCCCAACATATAAGTTGCATTAATTAATTTTATAATTAATTTTCGTTGTCACAACAAATAGCGTGTTTTTAAGAGAGAATAACTATCAAAAGATTGACACTTGTTTATAACTGGTTTAAATGTGAAATTACATCCAATGTCCAACATTGTATTAAATTGTAAAAATATATTCTAAATATACTTTAAACCACTCAAATTAATAATTTATAACTATTAATTATTTCTATTGAAAAATTTGTTTTTAATTAAAATTTAGTAATTTCCACTATTCATCAAAATATGAAAGTTATCCGAAAATTACCAAAATTTCCCCTTAGGCTAAATTCGATACTCCTAATTCATAAATGAAGTCCATTTTGAAAAATAAAATTTACAAAATTTCAAAAAGTGGTTATTACTATTCATAACAGCTAGTTTTAATAATATCTTAATAGCATATCGTTGTTTAGCGAAACTTGGTGTTGCGTACAACACACGCTATCGTGGAAGGTCGCAATTGCGTGTAGTTCAAGCCAGGTCAGAGATGTGTGTTTTGAAAGATCCTTTTGGTGTAGAGTATAACACAAGACATTAATGAAATTAAAAAGAATATTTTTCATAAAATCTCGGGGTGTTACATTCTACCCCCCTTAAAATGAATTTCGCCCTCGAAATTCGTCGGGGTTATAAATGGTTTACTATTCGAAAGTTTCTTTAATCGAAACCCACAACCTAAAAAGGAATACCAAAACCAATCTTTAAAAACAAAAGTATGAAACACAACGGTTACCCAAATAAACTAATCATTGGGTTTCCACATAGGTGAAAATATGGATATGGAAGAGAAATCTAACCATCATGTTCTGATGGAGAGTGGTAGAGAACATGGCTATGGAAAAGCCAACAATCAGAAATCCATAAATTTGTGACGATCTAAGGTACCATCTGATTAATCAGATATAAGAGCACTAGGACAACATTTTTGGTTTTCAAGATCGTTTCCCTAAAGTTGAAGAAATTTAATTAGAATAAATACTTACTTTATTTTGGTACAATCTCACTGTTGTTCATGCCTTGAACAATTTCCACTTCATCTCTTAAATAAATGAAGTTGAATTTGTTATTCGTGAAGTGTTAGCAGATCATGTGATAGAATGACGGGTCATTCCATCTATCTTAAAAAAAAGGTTAGCAAAAGTTATTAAATATACATAAGTCATTCTATAGTGAGATTAATCATATATGGTTCCTAAAATGGACTTATACTTCATATATCATACTGCTTAATATAAAAAAACTAGTTTCTACTAAACAGGGACTTCCTGTAGGCCAGTGGTAGGCGATAAAGGCCAGTCGCACTTCGGTTGTGGGTTCGATTTCCACAGTCTTGTCCGAAGCGATGGGTTGTCGCCCGTCCTGCAGGTTGTCCTTTTTCTAAAACTACATTACTATAACATCACATAAACAATATCAAAAAAAATTCTATACTTAAACAATACTAAATTATGGTTAACATAATCCATTACAATCTTTTGGCTTATCTAAAATACTTCGGTCCAAGCATGTGAATACCATCATTTATCCCCCATATATCTTGTTGGTCACATTCCAATCATGTGAATACCTTAATGATGTATTCTCTTGAAAAAAATAAATACCCACTAAACCTTAGTGAAAACATGAATGCTGTCAAAAGTTAACTCTTTCCACATACCAAAATCCAAAAATTCTATATACTCAAACCATGATATAACCTTCTCCTTATATCAGTCATGAGCTCATGAATACTATCAAACATTTAATTTTCTCCTTATCCCTTCATTATGCGCATATCATCTACATTCCAAAAATATCTGAATAACCTTTCATCGATACTGGTAACATTAATCAGACAACAGTGTAACAATCCTTACATGTCTCTTTATTCCATAGTACCATGAGATTACTTATACAACATTACACATGATAAACATGTAATCATTCCACTACCTTCTCAAACCATTGACCGAGCTTCAACAATTCTTTCATCTCACATATCATTTGTAGTATCTTCATCATCATCAACATAAATACTACCCATATGACCATACTGATTCTCTTCATGAGACTTTCCCTTAGGGCATTGGATTTCATAATGCCCGTACATTCCACATTTAAAACATTTAACCATTTTTGATGTCGTAGCAATACCATTATCCTCATCCCTGGTGTTAACTGAACCTTTTGTTTTGCACTTACTAGCTTTGTGTCCTTTTTTTCCACACCCAAAGCATCTTCCAGTTCCTTTGAAACATTCACCTTGATGCCTCTTCCCACATGATTTACATAGGGGAAATTGAACTTTCTTTCCTCTATGATCATCATGAAACTCCATCTTTCTCTTATTAGCCGAGTCAGGAAACTTACCAAATTTTACTTTATTGATCATATTATGAGATTTCTGATTCGGCATAATAATGATTTTTGGACTTCCAAATCCCATTTCATTTGGTGGCTCATGAAAAATATCATTCCATTGTCCAGCATATCCTCCATTATCGTGAATCACCTTATTTCCAGCCATTTTCTAAAACCCAAAAACAATAGTGTGAGAGGAAAAAATCATAATAAAGGGGGAGTAACTTAAATATCTAACATCTTTGGTTTAATCTAATATCGTTACCATAGTTCTAGGACTATATCCTATAGGTATACTTATCCTTAGGGACATCCCTAGACATACCTTAGCAATATCTCTAGGGATCTCACTAACGTTCTCACATCCTAGTTTCCAAAGGTTGACTAAACCTTTCCTCTGATACCAACTGTAGAGACCCGTATCTTGACGTACATGAACATTACATTACTTTGCGGAATACTTAGTACATAACAAAAACACCCACACAAGGATCGTAATAGTTTAGTGTCTTTGAAAACTCGGAATATAATCTTCTAATCGTGGTGAAAGATCTTCAATATCTCCCATAAAGATCTTCCTTTTTTTCTTTTACCTAAAACCTTTCTTTATATCTTGGGGAAAATAAAACATAAAAGGGTGAGCTCAAATGATCAGTAAGGGTAAACAAAAGAAATATCAATCACATCATATTCATAAAAACATAACATTTTGGAAATCATAACCTGCAAAAGAGAGCATAATTTCATAATCATGGGATAAATCATGGAAGGGAAATGTAATCACAATAATCATAACATAAAACATGAAACTTTTTTGAATTCACACATAATCATAGAGAATCATTTCTTGTTATTCAAGACTCATTTCCAAGACTATCTTAGTGGACAAAGTCCCTTTCTGAATTGAGTAACCCTCGTTTCAGTCCTGTTTCACTGAACCGGTATAACCTACCATTCCAGCCATGTCTATCTCATGAGATATAAAATTTTTACCCAATGCATTATAGGGAGATATAGGTCCCACCCATCTCATAATGATACCATTATTATGTGTGCCACAAAATCATAAACCATACATCATAGCATAACCCATGTAATAAAAATGGGAATCTTAAACATCGTGACATCATAAAAAAATTCATATAAGATAAAGGAATTCATAAAAATAATTACATCACAACATAATCAAATTAATTTAATAATAGGGATAAAAACATAACCCTTTATTATCTTAGATGGAAAAAAATTTTGATAAAACAATTGAACTTCATTCTTGAGGAAAATATCCTTTCTACTTCAAAAACATGTTTCGTTTCTTAACATGTCATACAACTTTAAACTAAAAGAAGTTGATTAAAAATAAACTTGAAAACTTGTAAAGGATTCTTCTTATAAATAAG
The DNA here is from genome assembly GCA_963277665.1 of Viscum album. Classification (NCBI taxonomy): domain Eukaryota; kingdom Viridiplantae; phylum Streptophyta; class Magnoliopsida; order Santalales; family Viscaceae; genus Viscum; species Viscum album. The sequence continues at coordinate 643,352,115 of OY728123.1, forward strand.
GTTATAAAAATCCATTCATGCCATATAAGTTTAAAAAAAACATTCTTCATACCTTTGTCGGAAAATTCAAAAAGTACCTCGTATGAAAAACGAAAAAATATTCCTTTCATATCTTTTACTAAAAACTCACATAAAGGTAAAATTGGATTTAAATAATTTTAGGAGGATGGAAATAATATTAAATATTGAGGAAACATGGATTTGGATGATAAAATACACCCCAGTAAATTTCAAAGTATAAACAATCTCGGATAAAAATTGAGATTGCGAGATTTTCCCTTACCTTAGGTCCGACTTGCTTTGTAAGTGTCCGAACCTCCTGTATAATGATTTAAATCATGTTATTGACTTATTCCAGAATCATATTCATTGTTATTATATCATATAAGGTCCACTTATGACTTTATATTACCCGTTCTTTTGTAAATTCATGTTAAAGTAGCGTTTTGGGTAAAATCGTCTCATTTGTCGTTCGTGTTTTTAACTTGTAATTATTAATATGATTACTTGGATCATGATTACTTATATACATAATGTAAAACATGATTTATATATAATATATATTCAGAATATATATATATATATATAATATATCGATAAATGGAATGAAATACACCGTTCATGGAGACGGTAGTCCGTACGTACGCATGAACGCTGTTTTCGTTTCCTTATTGAAGTGAATGGAATTAAGTAGATGAAATACATATAAATTTATATAAATCCAGTATCATTATTATGTCATATATTTCATTAGTACTTATTATATATACTTTATAATCATTCATGAATGGTTAATCATTGAGAATGAATCTCATCGCGTCGTGGAGAAGGTATTTCGTACGTACGCACGAGTGATGATATCGTTCCTATGATCGTGGAATTGTATTTAAGTGTATTTATACTATTTCAGTATCAATATCACTTTATAATAATCATATATAGTTACTCATTACACCATTATACCCATCCTTGTAAGGTGATGGTGGAAAATAGAGTACACCACGGCGTGGAGACGGTATTCCGTACGTACGCACGCACGATGATTTCATTTTTCCGTAGGATGGACAGAAGGTGAATTAGTGTTGTTTCATATTTATAATAACATATCAGTATGTAAGTAATACTGATGTTATTACTTTGTCATGAAACAACTAAATAAGAAGAAGTTGAAGAAGAAAGAAATTGAAAAGATCGGTAATGGATATTACCTCTTCTTTGGAACGCCTCTTTGAATCCTCCACTTAGGGAACTAAGATTGGTCTTTGAAGAAGACCATGAACTCTAGGATTATTCTAGGGAAGTGGAGAGGAGAACATGGCAGGGGTTGGCCGAGCTTTAGTGCTCAAATTGGTGTGAGGAGGAGGGGGAGGAGGTGCCCTTTTATAAGGGAGGAGAGGGGCACCTTAGGAATATCTCAAAATATTATTTTATATTAAAGTCAAAATCGGTTTATAATGGTTCCAAAGGGACTTATTTAGAAGATAAAGTGGGTAGGGGTCGAAATCCTATCAACCAATATTATTTATACAAGTTTAGGCTATTATTTTAACCTTATCAATTAGATTTAACTCTAAGTTAAATAATTTAACTTTTACCGTGTCTTTTTGTTTTCTTCCACTATATGGTTAATACACTTACTATAACATTCCAAACGAACCCCAAATTGTTTATTATTAATATATATATCCTTATCTAAGTCATTTGGCCGAACCTTAGATTTTTAGGAATACAATAACAATTAATAATATAATATTTGATTTAAAAACTATTTTGTGTCAATTTTGACACTATTTGATATATGATTTTTGTGAAAGTCATAACAGAATTATATGTTCGAACCAAGTTGATTATATCAACACTAATATATCATATTAACCTATAAAATTAGTGTAATTCATAAAAAGTCTCAAATTACATTTATTTTTGTGTTTATAACATCAATTATGTCAATATTTCATTACTAAGATAATTTCTGCATCATCATTGTGTCATATATAAATTAACTTATTTAATGTCTAAAAATTATAAATAAAATACCATCATGTGGGAAATCTTTATATATTTCTAATGAATATTTATAGTTGAATTTATCTTATGTATAACCCCATATTAAAAATGATTTACTTATTAAACTTTGATTTTAACTATTTTAACCCTTCATTAAATAAATTAATAATAAATGTCCTAATATAATACAAGTGGACCTAAATTGTCATATTTTATTCCTAAGTTTGTTTTTGGTCGAATTACACTTGTCCAATAGAATTAGGACATGTGTTAGGGTAATAATAATATCATATTTACCCTTAGTTACCCTATTTACTATTAACCGTGGTAAAAAAAAGTAAAAAGTTACTATTCACCATCTCATTAAACCACATTTTAGTCCTTGATATTAACCGTGTCTGTAGGATTTTCGAAATTCCATTCACAGAAGCGGTAAAATTAAGTTTTATGCAAAATTCTGTTTTTAACCTACCACTTAGTGGTTTCACTATTCATCAAAAATTGAAAGTTTTCAGAAAAGTACCAAAATTTCACCCTAGGCTATAATTGATATTCCGAATTCAAAAATGATTTCTATTTTAAAAAATTCCCAACATATAAGTTGCGTTAATTTATTTTATAATTAATTTCTGCTGTCACAACAAATAGTGTGTTTTTAAGAGATAGTAACTATCAAAAGATTGACACTTGTTTATAACTGGTTTAAATGTGAAATTACATCCAATGTCCAACATTGTATTAAATTGTAAAAATATATTCTAAATATAAATTAAACAACTCAAATTAATAATTTATAAATATTAATTATTTCGATTGAAAAAGTTGTTTTTAATTATAATTTAGTAATTTCCACTATTCATCAAAATATGAAAGTTATCCGAAAATTACCAAGATTTCACCTTAGGCTAAATTCGATACTCCTAATCCATAAATGAAGTCCATTTTGAAAAATAAAATTTACAAAATTTCAAAAAGTGGTTATTACTATTCATAACGGCTAGTTTTAATAATATCTTAATAGCATATCGTTGTTTAGCGAAACTTGGTGTTGCGTACAACACACGCCATCGTGGAAGGTCGCGATTGCGTGTAGTTCAAGCCAGGTCAGAGATGTGTGTTTTGAAAGCTCCTTTTGGTGTAGCGTATAACACAAGACATTAATGAAATTAAAAAGAATATTTTTCATAAAATCTCGGGGTGTTTCAATTGAGGAATTGTGAGTAGAATTACATGAAACACAACCTCAAGATTGCTTCTATTTTTCATGCCTCACACTGTTAGAGACACTATTGTTTGGGGGAGAGTTTTTTGGTGTTTACAATGAAAAAGAGCCTCAAATACATCTTCACTCAGTGGGATCAAAATCTAATGAAACGCAAGTTGTTCGAGTACCTTCAATCGTTTGATTATGATATGGCATACAATCTAGGAAAAGGGAATTCAGTAGCTGATTCTCTGAGAAGAAAGACGTAGACATATATAGTTCAGGAGTCCCGTGATGAATGAAGGCTTATGGCCTAATTCTTGGAGATGCACATTGAGGTTCATGAGGACCATGGTTAGACTATTCTCTCATCCATAGTAGTGACATATACTCTTCTAGAATGCGTAAGGTTGAGACAACTAGTAGACCCTGAAGACCTTATAATATGGAAATTTTTTTCACATAATAATACATCTCATGGTTGGACAGTCGATGGGTATGATACACTTCAGTTATATGGGAATATATGGGTCACGTCAGACATCAAAGATGATTGGATGTGGAATTTCCACACCTCAACATTGGATTTTATACCTAGTGTCACAAAAATGTATCGAGATCTACGATGTGAATGTTTTTAGACCATTATGAAGCATGAGATAGTCAGCTTTATCACTCGATGTTCCACCTATCACCTGGTGATAGAGGTACATCAGCATTTTGGTTGGGATTATTCAAAAGTTTTCCATTCCTTAGTGGATATAGAATGACGATTATATGGACTTCATGACTAGATTACAAAAAATCTCCACATAGAAAAAAATTATTGTGGGTTTTCTTTGACCATCTAATGAAGGTCTCACACTTATTACCTATGAGAGATACATTTTCTGTAGATTAACTAGGAAGAGTTTATGTTGAGGAGGTGGTACATCTACATAGAGAAACATGTTCTATTGTTTCTTATAGAAAAGATATTTTCACATCATGGTTCCTGAAGGGGTTGCAGACGTACTTGGGAATGCAGGTAATCTTGAGTATGACCTATTACCCACAAAACCATGGACATATGGAGCATACTATTCTGGTGATGGAGGATATCTTCTGGGAGTGATTACTCGACTTTGGGGTTCTTGGGAGAAACACATTCCCCACACTGATTATTCTTATAAAAATTGCATATATTGTACCATTGATATGAATCCCTATAAAGCCTCATATGGTAGGCCTTGTCACCCCCATCTGTGTTGGTTGGAGTTAGGAGAAGTGGTTGTACTTGGGACTCATCTCATGCAGGAAACATCATAGAAAATCCAGTTGATTCAAAAGTGTATGTTGGCATCTCAATCTAGATAGTAGTCCGATGCCGAAAAACATCAGAGACCTCTTGAGTTTGAGTTCAAATACTAGGTTTTCTTGAATGTATCTTCCAGTTTGGGGAATATATGTATTTGAAATCAATGTAAGCTATCTTGGAGATTTGTTAGACCATTTGAGGTTGTGAAGGAAATCAGACCAGTGGATTACTAGTATTCACTTTTTCATAGATACTGGTCTAACCATGATGTATTTCAAGTATCTCAGCTTTTCCAATATTACCAACACCCATCTCACATCTTCAATCCGGATGAGGTTGAACTTAATTTGGATGCTTCCTTTGAGGGGTTTCCAGTTCGTATTTTTGATCAGAGTGTGATGACTCTCTAAGGCAAGTCCATTGCAATTGTATGGGTGTCATTGAAGCACAACCAAGTACAGGATGATACCTAGGTGAAGGAATCATATATATGATCATAGTGGCATGAACTATTTGTTGGCACTACCTCTTTACCCTCAGAAGGGAAACTCGGGGATGAGTTTCTATAAAGAAGGGAGGTTGGAATGACTAGACTCATAGACCAAGGTATGTCTCATTATTGTTTCCATTTGGATATTGTTTATGGTACTAATGAAGTATCCTAATCAATATATGAATGTTATGGGAGATTCTGTGGTACTTTTAGAGCCTAGAGCTCCAAAAAGGGGAAATCATGCTGGGCTGCACAGTTTGTCTTCAACCGTGCAACCGTGGAGGATGATCATATGGCTGCTTTAGTGGGGGTCTATAGCCTATCTGCATAGTCTATGAATGGTTAGATAATCTTGTGTACAAAGGCCTTGTAGTGTTCCCAATGAAGTAGTTTGCTACGCATGGTGTGGACATGGTATGACTAAACTGTGTAAAGAAATTGTGTGGGACTTTTGTTGAGGAAAAATGACCATTTTCCCCTCCTTTAATTTTAGTTCTAATTCATTTTTTCAAAATCCTCTTGTGGACTAAACCTCCTCCCTTCCTACCCTTTTAATCTCAAACCCTTCTCCTCCTTGGATTTATTGCTACTCCTCCATATGGAGACCGATTCCTAATCCAAGAGAAGTGTTGGATTCGCCAAAGAATGGCTAACCATACATGCTCCTCTTTCCCCGGTCAATCTCTCAATTTGTGGTGCTATTTAGATGCAGGATCATTCACCCTATTTTGAGGATTTTTTAATGAAACATAGGTATACTCCAATTTAATATGAATATGTGGTTGATACTAAGTGAAGCGTCATCTACGATCCTATGGTAGGTGGTCACATAATCTTCCTTTTGGTTTTTGGCCATTTCATATTTATTTCATTATGCTGCAAGCCAGAATTTTACGAGATCCCCCATTATGTTGATTCCTTCATGTCTATTTGAATTTAGAATTATGACATTGGTTAAATTAATCATGTTTAGGGGTCTAGAGAACACCCTTTCTTCATTTGGACACCTAATGGGTGGTCCACACAAACTGGCCATTTTTCCCCTACTTTCCCAAAATGACTAATTATGGATTGAAGTTTCATTCGTTGTTTTTAATTGAATTTTTCATTGTCCTGTGTGTATTTGGAGTGTATAAATTTTCTTCAAGGGTAATTATACCCCTTTAGTTAAGAATTGGCCAAATGGGTATGGGAGTATTTGACATCGACATTTGGACCTTGACACCTTGACTTGAAATGGATTTACCATGATAGGAAAATCGGATGGATGGATTTATAGGTTGGCTAGGATGAGTTTTCCTAAACCATAAAAGTGATTTGGATCAAAAATAATAGTTTAAAGGGATTTTATTACTTCCCCTTGTCTTGATTAATTATTAAGGGCATGCGTAATTAGTTTTCTTATTTAATTTGAAATGATGTAGGATGGTTTTCCTTTGCATTATATAATGTGAATGCCTAGGAAATTTCTATACTTATGACTTTAAACATGAATGTGTTGATGGGGGAATTCATACCGCATTCCACTTATGAAATTTATGGGTGGGAGGCATGTTTACCTCATTCTAATGATAACCACTATATATATATATGGGAATGAGGAATTCTTACCCCATGTCGGTTATCTCCTTTGTATGGATTATAGGCATTATTACCCCATGATAGTATCATGTATGGATGGGAGGATTTATTACCCCATTCCAGTCAATTCTATGGATGGAATTCATTATTACCCCATGCCTACTATGGTATATATATATATATATATATATATATATTAGGGTGTGTGTGTGTGTGTGGATGAGAGGAATTCTTACCTCGTGCTAGTGATAACATTTATATATATATACCTAGTGATGTGATGAGACATACTTCCATTGAGATGAAGTAGGTGGAGATGCTAGATGTACTTTAGGAACATGAGGGGTAGCTTGATTGTTCATTTGGCATTGCATAATTTCCTACAATTAGTCGCACACTGTTTACTTATGATCTTCACTCGGATTAAATGTAGACACTGATGGAGGTGGCCTACATAGATTAATCTCACACCCTACATGGGCTGCACTTGGTGCCCAAGTAGTCTGTTTCTCTACAAGCATGGTTATGGGAAAACACAGCTCGTCAATTTGTTGCATATTTTTCTTAGATGGAGCAATGTAATAGAGGATCAGGATTAAGATAGAGATTCTATGGAGAAGTTTTTTGGTTTTTTTTTTACTTTGTACCTTTTTATTTGTATGCCTACTTCTTGTATCAAATTTCTATTTAGTACTAGTATTCCATGCATGCATATATATATCATACACTGCCTATGATGATTTTTCTAATATTATTCAATATTCTGTTTTATATTTCTTTCATCTGTTGTTTACTTTATCTATTTGTATGTTTATGTTTCCACTATTGTATATCATTGTTACATCCATTATGTTCTCTGACATGGGGGTATAGTCTCCCCACAAATTTACCTTCACACCCTCGCTGCTAGTCAGCATCCACTGGCTTAACGGGCGACGCACAAGGGATCATGTTTCTAACCGAGCTTGGGGAACGAGTTATGTGGAAGGCAAGTATCAGACATCACATATCTGGACCATCGATCATGAGAGGTAAGATTATTTTTGACAATACCCTTATGCAATATTATTTTTGATACAGGTGCATCATATTCTTTAATTTCTTCTCGTACTATTGATTTGCGGAGCGTAAAACTTGAGATTATGACATCTGTTATAAAACATCAAATTTCTCTTGGTCAAAGTGAGTGTCAGATCTTTGTGTGTAAGTCGTGCTCTATAACAGTTGATCAAAACATGATGATAAGATATTTCTCATTTTTTGGAACATGTTTCAATGATATAATATAGAGTATGGATTGAAAGACTATGTTCAAGGATCAAATTTATTTTTATACATAGAAGGTTAGTTTTACAACTGAAGATGGTCCTGAGTATCTCTTTCAAGGAGACTGAAATGTAATGGTAGGTGTAGTGGTCATGTTAGATCCAATAGTTAGACCAAAATTATACCATTTGTTATTTTTTTCTTTGGAATCAATGGATGAGGCTGAGATAAATTTTTTTCTAGTAGTGGTGTATCAGTTTCCAGATGTGTTTCCCAAACACTTTATCTGGTTTCCACCCACGAGAGAAGAGGATTTTTCAATTGATCACCTTTTGAGGACAATACATATTTCCCTTATTGATTACCATATATCACCAGTAAAATTATGGTAATTTAAATAGGATTTATAAGAGGTGGAAATAAAAGGTCTCATTCAGCCTCACACATCTTCATGGGTAGCACTAGTCTTGTTTGTGAAAAAGGATGATAAAAATCTATGGTTTTTTGTGGATTATAGTAAACTTAACAAAGTTATGATAATGAATCAGTATCCACTTCCCCACATTGATGATATATATGATCAATTAATTAGAGATCAGTGGTTCCCTAATATTTATTGGCGATTTGGATATAACCAATTGTGGGTTTGGAAGGAGGATATTTTGAAGAAATCTTTCAGACGAAGATATAAGTGTTATCAAAATTTGGTGATAACATTCAGGCTTATAAATGAACCAACAATATTTATAGAATTGATGAATTGGATATTTTGGAGATATCTATATTCTTTTTTGGTGGTTTTTGTGGATGACATATTGGTGTATTCAACAACAACGGTGGAATATGAGAAACACATGGTGACAGTTTGGTGAATCTTAAGGTATTTTCATTTGAATTCCAATTTTTCAAGTGCGATATTCGGATACAAGAGGTATAATATTTTGTCCATGTATCTCTTAAAAAGGTTTTTCTGAGGATCAAAAAACGATAGAGGTTATTATCACTGGGAAACCACAAAATAAGGTCTTTGATATATTGATTTCCATGTCCTAGATGGTTCTTCCCTATGATTTTTTCATGACTTCTTAGAATTTTCATTGCCTATGACAACATTGAAAAAGAAGAATGTTCCCTTCCTATAGGATGAAGAATATCAGAATTATTTTCAAGAGATTAAATTTATCCTTACATCAGAACCAATTTTGATTCATCTAGAATCATGACAATGGTACATGGTGTATTGTTATACATCAGTATCCTAGTTGATATGTCAGACTTGTACTTAAATGTGAATATTTAGGCAAATTCATGGATTTTTCCTTTTTTTTGTTTGTTCCTAATTTGGTAAATATGGTTAAAGAGATACAGGCACTTGATGAATAATTTGTGGATATGAGGTAAACAATTAGTGGTGGGAAGACCATTGAGGGATGGAATCCTGATGAGAGTTTGGTGCTATGGTTCAAAAATGAGAATTTTATACCATTTAATATTTTGGAAAAAATTCTCCATTCATAACCTGATCGAAGTTGGTAAATTCATCCTAGAATAAAAAAGATGTGTAAGGTGTTTAATGAATAGTTTTGGTGGGCTTGTATGAAAGGAAATCTAGATGAGTTCGTTTCAATGTTCTTAACTTATCAACAAGTTAAGGTATATAATCAGTCCATCGATGGTATATTTCAGTATTTACCTTTCCTATATGGAAATGGGAGAAGATAACTATGGTTTTGTACCAAGTATCCCAAGAAAAGTTCCATAACATGATTCCATATGGGTGATAGTGGATCAGCTCACGAAGTCTAATCCTTTCATCCATATTCCTAAATCTCATATATTGGAGGAATTTTCCAAAATATATTATAAAGAAGTGGTAAAGTGTAATGGAGTACCAACTTCAATAGTGTGGGAAAGAGATCTGGGGTTTACCTCTAATTTCTATAAATCTTTATAATAATCCCTAGGGACTCGGTTGACAATGAGTATGACATATCAACTTCATATGTCTGGGTAATCTAAAAGGATGATATAAACAATTGAATACATGTTGTGGTATTGTGTAATGTATTTTCATGGATCGTGGGAAGACCATGTTCCATTAGTGGATTTCTCATATAAACTTTTTTTTATCATTCCTAAATAAAAATATATTTGTTTGATACTTTTCATAGGATTCCATATCATTCTCCGAATTGTTGGGTCGAAATAGGTGAGACTTCACTAGATGTTTTGAGATTTGTGAAATAGAACACAAAGAAGATTCAGTTTAGTAGGGAATTTATGGATATGGCTCATAGTCATCAGATATTGTATACTAATCATCATCGGCAGTCATTGTCATTTGTGGTGAGTGAAAATGTGTTCTTGAGGATCTCTCCAAGGGTTGGATATCATCGGTTTGGGATGTATGTAAAGTAATTTCCTAGATATATAAGATTTTTTGAGATATTGTAAGGGGTTGGTGAGGTGTCATATGAATTGGCATTTCCCCCATAGGTCAATGCAGTGTGAAACATGTTTCATGTAGCTCAGTTTAAATGGTATCAACAAGACCTTGACAATGTGATTCAATGGAATCATGTTTAACTAGATCCGATTGTTTTATTTGTACACAACTTGATGGATATTTTATATGTGAAAGATAATGTCTTACAAGTAAAACAAATCATTCCAGTGTAGGGTTTGGGTATACATGGTTCGATTCACTAAGTGATATGGAATCTTTGGAAGGAAATGATGGAGAAATGACAATAACTCTTTCAGTATAGTGATAGTATTCTACTTTATGGGGATGAAAAGTAAAATGGTGGGAATAATGTAGCACACCCAGGTTTCTAGTAACTCATTATTTATTTTTTTCAGAATTTAAATTATACGGGTGAACTTTGGGAGAGTTTGGAGGACTTTTGAAATGTTTTTTTTTTGGAAATTTGTAATGGCTAACAGTTGGTACATGGTTTCTAAAAATGGTGCAACACCTATTGGAAACTATGAGCAATGAGACATAGGATAAATCGAAACTAGATAGGTTTTTCAAGATTTATCAAAACTAAGAGAAAGACTTGATAAAATTGTACTATGTTTTATAGATGGTGATATATTGATGGGTTCATTGTTTGGAAACCATATGATCCAACCATGTGAGGTTCTTCCTTGAGGAACTGTATTCCACACAGTTTGTGTAGGGTTTTCCTAACCATGTGACTAACCAAGGATGGGTTAAAAGGGAGATCCTAAAAATGTGGATCTCACATATTTTAATCTTAAAATCCACTTTTCCTCTTATGAATCCCAAAATTGAGATTCTCATGTACCAAAGTCTAAGGAAGCTTCTCCCATCAATTCAGAGGTGACCTGTAGTCTTCTCTTGATGATTTAAAGCCAGATTATCATCGTAAGTGATCATTATAGAGTGTTCTTGGTGGTTTATCTTAGATAAACTTACCTATCTATCTAGGTTTCTTAGATAAACATTTTATTTGGATATATCAAAGATATTGGATTCTATATATGATTATATTTGGTCTTTTTAAAGATAGGGGAAGAGATCTCATGTGGGATTTTGGAGTGGTAGCCCAGTTTTATTGGCATTTGACTATCATTATTCATTTTCACCATAAATCCTGATGAAGGTGGCTTCACTATCGACTCATATTGGTAGAAAAATTTTCATTGTTTAAAATTGATAAATTTATTGAAATTTATTTTTAAATTGGCATGAAAAGAATGGTATAATTCTTCTTTAGTGATGGTTTGTGTATTTGATGGTTTGGTAAAAATTCATTCTGCAAGTGGATTGGTTTAATCATTTTAAAATTGGATTCTAAAATTTATATTTTCTAGAATTTTGGTAATTAGTAAAATTTAAATATTTTTAATAAAAGGATTGTTTTATTTAAATAATTTTAAATGGATTGTTTGATTTATTTTCATTAAAATTGTGATTTTTTTAAAATTGATGAATTTCTTTTTGCATGATTGGATATGAATGGTTTTTTTTTCATAATTGTTTGTTTGTATTCCTATTCAGTTATGAGGATTGGTTGAAAAATAACCTTTTCCCAGTGCCACAGGAGTAAGAAAACATGAGATTTAATTAACTTGTGACAACTTGGTAGATCAATGAGAAACAGATAATGGGAATGGAACTATCATAAAAAATCATGAATGTGAAGATGTGTGTATAGGAAAGATATATTCCAAAAATGGAAAATTAAATGGTTTTATATCATTTCTTCACTGCATTCCTTAGATCATGATGTTATCTTGTGAATACTATTTTAGTATTGAACTTTTTTTATTTTGATGTAAACTATTCTAGAATTTTTTTTATATAACTGGTTTTATATAATGTGTTAACTTGATATATCCAAGTGGCATTTGTATGGATTTCATTAGGGAAATATAATTAGTTTCATTACTCACCCATACTTTTTCACATGGTTCTATTCCATTTTTTTATTGAGACACTAAAAATGGTAATGTGTTACACATTTTTAGCACTACTTCTTGATGCATGGGCTATTTGGGGGGTTTATAGTGTGGATATTGTTTCTATCTTGGAGTTTTCATTGGATTCCTTGATTTTTTTCTACCATTATGTAATTTTATATTTTAGTATTCTTATTATATACTTTTTTTTAATTTGATTTTTATATTAATTGTTTTCTTTGAGGTGTCTTTCACTGATTTATTGCATAATGTAGTGGGTTATTTTGTTATGACATGCTTAGTTGGTTTTTGGTGGATTAAGGGAGGTGTTTTAAGGTTTTTTGGAGTAAAGGGTTGTTTTAGAGGATGGTGGTGGATCACTAATGGTAGCTAATGTTTCACTAATGATAGAGCAAAATTGGTAGCTCATTTTGAACTAATGGTGGATCAATAATAGTGAATCATTATGAACTAACACTGGATCGTCAATAGTATCCCATTTTTAACTAATGGTGGATCACTAACAAAGGCCCATTTTTATCTAATGGTGGATCTCCAATGGTATTCCATTTTAAACTAATGGTGGATCACCAATGGTGGCTCATTTTGAACTAACGACAGATCACCATTAGTAGCTCATTTTGTTCAAATGGTAGATCAACAATGATGGATCATTTTGAATAATGGTCTAACCCTCACTTTGTCATAATTATAATGGCGCCATGGTATTTACACTCTATAATGTTTCCCATTTCCTAGAAATTTACATATTTTATGTTTTGATGTTTCATAGATGAAATTTGTTTTAATGGATGAATTAATGAATTTCAAGGATATTTCAAAGGGGATTAATCTTATATTCCACTTATAAAGGGTAAAAATACATTTTAAATTATTAAGACCCATTTATTTAATGATATATAACTTTAATGGACAATTAAAACCATATCTAGTTCAATGTATTGGAATCTGATATTTCAAAAAAAATGTATTTTCCATTTTTCCTTCTGGTGTACTTTATCTTGAGATGATATGTTTCAAATCCTTCATCCTAAGGATTCCTAGAACCTTCTTGAAATAGTTGGTGTGATTTACACCAAAGAGGTTTCCATATGTGTGTGAACACCCCATTTTTAGTGCAACATGTTGGTGTAATGATTATTTTATTCTTGGAGGGTGCCCCTCATTTCTCCTTTTACTGTATCATGTGGGAAGGGTTAGAATTTTCATCTCTCAGGAAGATAGTTCCATACAACATAACAAAGATAACTAATAGATTTTAATGAAATGTAAAGGGGAATTGAAATTCTACATATTCTTTTATATTTTTTGATATTGTGATAATGAAATTTTGTATGTTTTTTGTGTCACTAGAAACCATGGTCGTTGGTATCCCAAGATTTTATAGTTTTGATATATGTTATGATTCCCATGTTGTATGATTTATTGTAACATAGCCATAAGTAAATAGTTAACCACTTGTATTCTTCTAATTAATTGGTCACACTGTGATATATGTATTGTAATATAATGACGTTAAATAATGAATTTGAATTTAATGAAATCCCCTATAACCAATCTGGAATATGAATTTTAGTTTTGTAACATATTTGTGGGAGCAGTTTTGTGTTGTGGATTAGTTGTGTTGATAAGATTCCAAGGTGGTGAATTTATTTTGACATGTGAGGGAGCAGTGGATGTGATGTGGTTTTGTAGTGGGGGTAATACGATGTTTGTGTGGTGGTTGTACAGTGGGGCTACAAAAGTTGTTTTGATGTGATGTAAGGTGGAAGATGGACGTGGTTGCTGGGATATTAATTTGCGATGCATAATATGTGTTGTGTTTTAATAGTTTCAATGATAGTATTGGAATTAACATAAATCAAAAAAATGGAAGAATAAACTATATCAATCTATGTGTTTTAAATGTTGGGATGTAAAATATAAATTTTATGGATGGAATGTGTTTAATGAGATGGATTTTTAAATTAAAATGGGTTGATAATAGGTAATCTATAAATTTAGTTTGATTGAATATGGTTTGTGTCTTATGTCTTGTTTTGAGTTTTTATCCATTTAGAGGTAGAAGAAAAGTGAGGGAAAGGTATGAATTGATTAGTACCTTTACAACACACCACTAAGACGGGCATATGTGTATCAATTAATATACATTTTATTAACTTGTGATTTAATTATATACCCATTCCATGTTGAGCATCATGTTGTAATACCCTTGTATATAAATATATATATTTAGGGATTTTCCCCCAACATCCCAGTAAAAGGATGGATCGTTGGCTTTCTGCTCTTCCCCACTCCCTCTTCTAGGCATTGGTGATATGAATAGAATATGAAGGCTAGAAGTCAAAAGTTTTGTTGTCTATACGTGATGTGGTTGCCTTGGGGTCATTGGGAAGATGTGATTAGATGGATTTCAGTGGGTTTCATGCATGGCAGGTGGAAAAAAATATATTGATTTCCTTCCTATTCATAATAAGCAACTACATTGTTTATGAGATAGGATTTGATTTCTTATGTGTTAGTGAGTGGGATGTGATGTGGTGTTGTGTTATTTAAGAGAGGTGGGTGTTCTAAGATGTATGATGGTGGGTTGTGTGAGGGGAAAATCCGCAGGAAAGAGATGTAAGGTATCATTCATTGATAGGCATCATATTACATTTTTATAACTGGATTCATTATTTGGTGAGTGAGACATAGTGAGGATATGTTTTGTTTGTAAATTGTGTAGGCTCAATTTGGTTCTACAATTATCTCATGGGTGTATTAATATGATCTATTCAAATGTGCATGAGAGACATTTTCATTCCCAATGAGTATACTTTATTTCTCACACTATGTATATATAAATTTACATTCAATTTCGCACATGGAATTCAAGGACCATGATCGACATTACTAGCACAATACATTGTAATGTTAATGTGTCACTATATTAGTTTTTTGTTTTATGATTATTCTTTTGGAGACATTTATCTATATTTATTATATTCATACTTATATTATGGGAAGGTTACTACTTACTTTTTAAATTATTTAATGTATTTTCCTATGGTGGATTCATCTTATCTTATGATTCTATATTATATCAGAAGGGTTACTCCTCCCATTTATGAGAATTTTAAACCCTTGGTACTAGTATCCACCTTTTGGATTATGGGAGGTGGGACTCAGGGGGTTTTAATATCTCTCCCTTCGTTGAAATATCTTTTGAGGGATGGGGTCCGGATAGAATGGTATAAAATATGATTGTTGAGATATTGGATAGAGTTTGGACATAGTCACATTGAGAATTTCATGGGTTGGTATGTAAATTGTGACAGTTGACCTTGGTTTATGATAGAGGATAGGGATACCAGGTAGGGAAAAGGATTTTATGGCCCCATGGTTCTGTGTATGGAAAATGAACTTATTGAATGACCAATTAAGGTGGAACCCCTATAAGGTTAGAGTGCTTGGAGAGCTACATGCATCATGATTACTTATTATTGTGATTATACAATATTTTTAAAGGAAATCATGTTAATTAATTAAATATATCATTGAATATTTTGAGTATTTATTAAATTGTTCCCATGATGTGTTTACTAATGAACTATTATTATTTGATGAATTAATAATATAACCAGATAGTAAAAAAGTAAAAAATTGTTTAAATGGCTTGTGATTTTTCGATGAATCCTTTTTGAGGTTTGAATTTTTTTCTTCCCTTTCCTATTATAGAATGATTTTTTAAATGAATTTCATTTTTTTTCATTTCACAAAATTTATAAAATGATATCTCGATTTCCAAATTCATAAAATTGTAATATAATCATGTGTAGTGTATTTTTTTGAGCAAATATTTAATTCTAAAAACACTAATGAAGGATGTAATCATGATTATATTTCATAGTGTCATGATAAAATGGATTATTTTGAAACCATGGTTAGATGTATCGTAGTTCCTTTTGTGTCAATATGTCATGCATTTATTTAAATTCAAAATTTATAATTAACATGTGTTATGAACTTGTTTTAAAACAAGGTTTTTGACATTCAAATTCTGAAATTTTTTAAAATTACAATCTGGATTATTGATATTTTCTCTTAATTATGAATCCTTAGAAAGATTAATTTTCTGCTTATTATGGTGTGATTATTGTTTTGTAGTATTATTATAACCATATGTTATAAACATGTGTTTGGGTGTAAATTTTTGTTACATTCATTTCAATGTTTTTTAAAAAGATAGGTCTTTATTAGGTAACTTATTGAGACTTAAAACTATTTAATGATTAAACTTGTTCATTTTTTTGAGTGATGAAAATAAATTAATAGAAAAATATCCATTCTTAATATGTAAATATGTGAGTAGTTTCTCATAGGAAGTATGCCTAATGTTGAAAGAATTTGTGTGGTAACATGGGAGATTCAATTATTTGATACATGAGTGTGAAGAATGCGTAATAAGTTGTATTAAAATATGTAATTAGAATCATGTTATCATTATTTCAATATATAAGCATGTATTCTTGTGAAATTAAATGATAAAGAAGGTTTAGTTCAAGTATGACAGAGCATGAAACCTAGAAATACAAAATGTGTAGTATTTAATTTATTTATACGAGAGAATGATTTATTTTGTGAATTCTAAAATAAAGTAGTATATCTAATGGGTTATTTGAATTGAACACAAAAACATATAATTTAAAAATTTTCAGGGGAAGTTGGATGTGTATTTCCTCGGTAATAAGATTTACCTGTAATGAATTGATAAGCATATTAAACATTGTGTGTGAGAATAAATTTGTGTGGTTTCATAATTAACTTATATACGTGTTACAGCAATTTAAATTCAATGAATGGAATTTCACAGGAAATTACCTGGAAAGGTTGATTTTTGTTTCTAGTTGAACTCTTATTTTTGCATTTATGTCTTGATATGACTTGCTGAAAATAATGGTTGTTGGATTCCTTTCTTGTGAAATGATTATTATGGGTTATGAAACTAATCATTTGATTTCTTTATTAATATCACCATTTATTAAATTAATTATCAGACACACAAACGCACACACACACACACACGTATATATATATATATGTGGATAATGAACTAGTTCCTCGTTGAAAATATTAATTTTTTCGATAATACCCATGGTAAATAACATAGTGAAGTAATGTAAGCCCTTGAATAATTATGGAATCTGTAATGTGTTGTAGTTATGTGTGGTTTTTAGTTTTGTGTTGACTTTTTTTGGGTGTGGTTAAAAATAAAATATTTGAAATAAGAGTCATCGGTTTTTTTAAAAAACCATTTAATATTTTTTTCGTAATTAATGGTCTGGAATTATGATATTAAAAAATTCTTTTAAATGATTAGAAAATATTGGGTGGATAAAAATAGAAGAATTAATATGAAAAATTTATTTCATAAATTGGTATTAATATAGATTAAAAAATTAATTTAAATAAAAGATGTTTCTGAAAGGCATGAATTTGTTATGAAAAATTTAAACTAATATTATATTTTTCATGGATTTGAGAATTTAATCTATGTATGATTAATTACATTAAAAATAATATTTTTTTCATAATTTACTAGTATGTATTTTTAATTCTTTAGTTTGGGTTGTCTTTGTCACCATACATGGGAATTGGATTCAGAGATTTGTTCTCAATAATCCAAGATTTACAAATATTGTTTTTATTTGATCATTTTTTCTTAAAGGATGTGATATTTGAAAACCATGATGTTTTATTTGTTGATATTATTTCAATGATTTATTATGTGTGATAAATTCCTAACATATGAAAGGGAAGTTCGTGATTCCTAATCAAGAATCAATAATTGCGTTGTGATTAAATAAGTGCAAGTGATTCATTACAACCAGGAGTGGATAATATCTTTAAATGGGTGATAGAATTTCTAGAATAATATGTTTGGGGTGGCATAGTTTGTTCAAATTTTGTGTGAGATTGGGTTATTAGGGTTGGTTTCTGGTGGCGTTTTAGATATAATGAGATCCTTGAGGGAAATCTCAAGGGATTTTTGTTTGGACCACTTCTCTCTATCCTTTCAGATTTGTTTTAAATTATCATGGGAGAGAATGGTTTTAGAGGTATCTGATCTCACTTCCCAGACCATTCACACCATTATGCTATGTAAATTATGGTTTTTAGGGGTTTTAAGAAATTCTATAGTTTTTTGGTTGAGGAAGGGTGAAGTTTTGAGGTGTTTTGTAGGGAAATGGGTATTTTAGAGGATGGAGGTGGATCAATAATTGTGGTTCATTTTGAACTTATAGGGATCGCCAATAGTATCTGGTTTTTAAATATTGCTAGATCACCAATGGTGGATCATTTATTTCCTAACCCATCTTAGAGGAGCTCATGTTGTGACTACCCCAATCCCACCTCCAATATGATAGGGGCGGGTGACTACCACTGAGTTGGAATATCCAAAAAATGGAAGGAATTATCCAAAATTACCCATACACATGAACACATATCAATGTCACAAATTATAACATGTAATAACACTAAGTAAAAAACACATTAAAACCACTATATCATACAACCAGAGCATAATAGTGAATGTACTGGAAAGTAAACAGGGCCTAAAAAAGCCCACCACTAATAGTCTATAAACCCAAGTCCAACCTGTAAGAAAATAGGTACTGCAACTATTATCTGGACTATAGGAACCAAAAATATCTATCTTTCCTCGTTAATCACTGCATGGTTCTAGTCCACCTAAGACTACGTAAAAGGGTTGATCATCAACACAAAACAAGATAGTTGAAGGAAAATCCCATGTAGAGGTGAGTATAAAAATACATAGTAGGACACCCTGAAACCACAAAGGAAATACCACAGAGAAAATATGATTAGCTCCACATAGGTATCTTTCAACAGTACATGTAGCAAGAATATCAATATATAGTTAAGGGAGGCACTATACCATCAGGTGGTCATAAAAAACTTCTAGCCTAAGGATTCCTCTTGAAGAAAGCTCATTCTGGGATAACTCACACCTCGAGGAATCATATAATTAAGGATTCTTAGGAACAGTTCTAGCTCATTTGGGGACATCATAAATGAGAACATATTGGTCAAAAATGATTTAGATGAATATATAGGGTATCCTACCCAATCACACTAGGGAATACCACTTACCCAATCGATATCAATTCTCAACCAAGAGGATCTTATCGAGTCACACTAGAGAATACCACTAAACATACTAATGTGGCCTGCTAGATAGGGGAACAATTACCTACTCTCTGAGGTTACGTTGATTCTAAAAAACTCTACTAGGGCTGATAGATGATCGCTTCAGTTCCACAGAGGGATACCAAAACTCTATCTGGGAATCATCCTCTAGAGGGTACTACAATCTAGTAATGTGGAATTAAACTCATACGGAATTCTCAAGTAAAGGACCAAGGGAATTCTCTCAACCTACACTATTATAAGTAAACAAATTGCCACATTATCTCAAAAGAATCATCTCAACAGTAAAGTACCAACTCTATAAATGCACGTACCATTTGAAAGTTATTGTAGATTGAAGTGTCAAAATATGGGGGACAATGGGATCGTAGACAGACTGTGGTGGTCGACGACCATGATCAACTACCCGGACTGGCCACCCTGCAATGGTCATAATCAACTTCCATGGTTGAACACACTCCAGCTATTATGGTTGTATAGAAGATGGAGTGACTATGGATCCAGGCCGAACGCTATGACCGACCATGGCCCAGATCTAGCAATGTTTCCCCCAGGTCAGACCAAAGTCGGACCCGCTATGCCCGGATCACCTGGCCCCAACGTATCTCACTCAGATACCCACCACGCTCTAAGCAGCCGATGCAGGCGCTACCTCCTGTAACTACCGCTGCCTCCGACCACCGTCGCATCATCACCTCCCCAGGATGCAACATTGGACCCACACCAATGGTCCATTCTGCAGACCACAGATCCATCCATGATCCATGAAATTCTAAAAGGTTATAGTTATTTTCTCCTCGGGTCCTTATCTACAAAGACCCAACTTCTATTTTCAATTTTCCTTAAATATGGGGGTCCGATCACATTCAGAGCCACCCAGAAAATCGAATTGTGGCCACGAGGGTCCATCGTAGAAGAATGCAAATAATGAGGGAATGTAAAGCAAAAATAACCTCCCCCCCAAGGAATGAAAATTGGACTTTGTTTGTGTTAGACTCAATTAGATATCTTTGAATAAAGAATTATGAAGAATAAGGAAAACTCATGAAATAATACTCACATTTATTAATCATTTCGAAATGATTGAACAATAAGTGATAAGTCCACTAGGCTAGATACACTAAGAGGGGGGTGAATCAGGGTATGACGGATTAAAACAAATGCCCCTAGTGATCTTGTTTTTTTGTCAAAAAAACCCTATTCTCTCTCCTTCCCGTTGTAGAGAATGAATAAACCATAAAGCATGCACAGGACACCACAAATTTTACTTTGTTCACCCTCACTGGGCTACGTCCATGGTGTATACACTGGCGGTGTTCCAATGTACCAATTCCACTATAAGTGCACTACTGTTTAGATGTTCGGAGTAGAATCATGGTCCCTCCTGGATTACAGCAACTAACAATTTGATAACTCACTGCTCTCTCAACTGATGTGAGCTCACTCCTATTTTATAAGATCCCCTCACAGTTTATAGACCAGTATGTCTCTTCATTATCACAGATGAATGCATCTTTCTCTGTATGTAGATTCTCTATTGAAGTTCCACTTTCATCCACTGATGAATTTTACTTTACTATGGAAGTAACGAGAAATATTGTAACATTCCATGCATCCCTAGAATGACCATAATGCTTCTCTATGTCTGGAATGCTTCTATAATACTCGACACACTTCTTTAAGCATGGCACACTAGTGTCACCGAATTTCTTGCACGACACCCCCTTCATCAACTCTAAACTTGGGCGACTCGCACCCTTTTACTCCAAAACCAATATTGGAATGCAACTATTTTCTGGCATGCAACTTCTGAGTATCTTAATACTTCTTTGACCAAACCACAACTTGTGCGACCGAAACACCTACTCGACTGGAGATCTAGTTTTCTCTACATTTTCAAATTTTTCCAAAATGAGGAGGGGTATCCCCCTATTTATATGCATTGTTGGTACCTAGAGCATCGGTGCTCAAGTCTCCTACCAGCACACGAGTCCAGCGGCCTGAGTCTCCGTCACCCTTTCCACTTGCGCACCCAAACCAAAACATGGGGGCCCCTCTTTCCTTTTCCATATTTTTATGTTATGATATTGAAAAACTTATGGCACGCAAGTT
The DNA here is from genome assembly GCA_963277665.1 of Viscum album. Taxonomy (NCBI): domain Eukaryota; kingdom Viridiplantae; phylum Streptophyta; class Magnoliopsida; order Santalales; family Viscaceae; genus Viscum; species Viscum album. The sequence continues at coordinate 643,373,742 of OY728123.1, forward strand.
TCCATGATTCTAAGACACCGTAGCACAAGTCTCTTTGCGAACAAAACTTTTCCCCATTTGTTGATTTTGAGGCCTAAAAATTTGGCAAACACAGGACAATGGCACCACCATGTATCTATTCTTTTTGTACTACCTCTAGATCAGTCATCCGTTTGTCAAGGTTCATCAATCAATCATGTATTATTAGCAACATCCCTTAAACATGACATTTCACTATGAAAACCCCATTTCATAACAAATTTGTTCATTATGGTCAACTCTGTCAACAAACACAACATGGAGGTCATCTTTTTCAACAAACACATTCATCTCAAATATGCTTCAATGATACATTGAGATATTTTTTCCCAACCATTTGTAAATTTATATATTTTTTTACCCTCATTCATCATGGAAATAAAAAATGGGGAAGACTCAAATAAACAGATTCCCTACCTCGATTCAGATCAGTCACTTACAATGCTTGACCATTATGTCTTGTGATAACATATACACAAACAACCCACACAGACTAATGTTATGTTGAACTAGGGGTAAACACCACTTTATGAAATAAATGGTGGTCTTGGATTAAAAATACAAGTCAATGTTCATGATTTATTAGTATTTATAAATAAATTAATTGTATTTAATTATTTTATTTATGGGTACATCCTTGGATACTTTTTATATAGATGGCCCATTCAAACCAAGTTTATGTTTCTCCTAGGGTAAGTCCACCATTATGAGAAAAATTGTTCCCTTATAATTCTAATTTGGTCTCCCAGTGAAGAGTTGTTCGACTTTTTCAAGAAATTTGAACACATGTTCTATTAAAATATTAATATTTTTCAAACAATTTATCCAGCGAAACCGGCACTAAAAATTATACACCAGCTCATCTCCTGGTCTCGAAATCATTACATATAATTTCTAAATATAAAACTTGTTAAAAATCTGAAATTTTACTTTCTACCCACCAAAGGGCTTTACATCCTTGAAATCCAAACCAAGGGCTACTCAAACAGATGAAGGTACTGCACACAAATCTATGTGTACCGCTCCCACATGCTCCCCTAGAGATTCTTATACTACCACCAAACTCATACAAAAGGAATAGACAACCCATGAGGGATCTTCTACCACCGATCCTCAATCTCAAGGTGAACATATTGGAGGCAGAGCCGAGAGTAGCGTCTGAACCACCTCCTTTTAGAGGGACAATAGGCGCAATCTATATGCAGCTGCTTTGGTGATTTCATGACACTCTCATCTCATGTAATCCCTATGAACTCCCTTTTTGGACCAGTTGTTCCACGGTGCGGGAGACGTAAGCCTTGAATAGAAGTCTTGGGATATTTTTCTTAGAAAACACTTCTGGTTCATATCATAAGCTAGAAACAAGGCCCACCAAGAGGAGGATAGGTCTTCGGATCAATCCTTTATTATATACACTAATATACTGATAATGGGAATGGATAGAATGGTGAAAAATGGACTGAATCTCTTACACATAGACAACTGCAGGTTAACTACTCTCTTGATCAGGTCATATTTAACCCTGCCTAGGGCTTCTAGGTCCATTGGTGTCCTACACCGATAGGCCAGAAACATAATATAGATGGTTCCTATCACCAAACATCATTAGAGGAGTATGGGTCATGTGTGATCTCAAGGGATATATCATTCTAGATTTCGCGTCCCACTTCAGATGCGTTCAGTCATTACAGGCCAAGGAAAGTGAAATTCTCACAGGATATATCTTATTCCATCAAAGGATATTGCACCAACTTAAGTGGAAATAGACTAAATTTTACTGTATAAATCACTAGCTAATATAGGCATCAAACCTTTTTCAATATTCTAAATTATTAGAAAGTGTAAAATCTTGATTAATAATAATATCTTTGTGAACCATACTTGGTGTGAGGGGAATTTGGTGGAAGACTGCCTTGCTTATTTATCTATCCATGACACATGTGTCATTTCCTTTTCTATTGAAAACCCCTCCAGTCCTGAGGGGGGGAACCTTATAAGAATGAATTCCCTTAGGCTTCACCATTTCAAGCCCCCTTAATTTTCTCCCTTCTCCTACTACTTCGTAATCTTTTTATATTCTCTTTAATTACCTATAAATAAATAAATAATAATTACTAGTATTAATAGTGATATGTGTGCTACATTAATCAAATGTTTATCTCATTATTGTATTATAGGGACACATATCTGGTTCATTAATCTTATTTTACAACATGGCCAAGGTTAATATCTAGATCATTTCTATCTTTTTTTAGATTCATATCTTCCTATTGTGCTTCTTTAATCTTTACATTGATGGATAGTTGAAAATTAATCTGGGAAAGAAAATATTTCCCCACCTCTATAATGATTTCATGTTCTATATTTTTTAAATATATTAATATTTTATCTTCTTTAATCCTCATGATAGATAATATAGCATTGTTCTCCAAACATAGGGTATCTGCCACCTTGATTTCTTTCCCAGTGTGACAATTTATTAAGCAGTTGAAATCTTTAGTCAACTAAACCCATATATTTCGGTGTATATTCTAATATGCATGTTTGAATATATACATAATAATTTATGATAATTATATATACCATTATATATAACCCAAATATAATGGATCAAAAAAATTTAGGAAAAATAATAATAACATCTTCTCTATATTAAGAATTGGGTAATTTTGGGAATGAACATTCAATTTGAAAACATATATCATAAAATCATGGAATTTTTCATGATAACACAACATAATATTTTAATTAATGCATATATATATATATAAACTCATTTCTTCTGTAATGAAATGAAATTTTAGGTGTACTGAACAACCTTTTATTTAGCTCCTGGAAATTTTATTCACATTCATATATCCTACGGAAATTGGATCCATTATTTATCATCTTGATTATTGTATTTTACACTGATTAAAAAAATATAATAATTAATTGGAGGTATCCAACCAATATAATAGAGAAAATATACCCAAACCATATCATTATTCTATTCAATTTTTCAATAAAATTAATCCAAGAATAATCTATTGATATGTCTTCACTAGAGATTACATGTCCTAAGAATGCTACATTTTTAGCAAGGAATATTATTTTCTTGATTTGGTATTATATTTCTCCAATCTGAATGTTTTAAAAAAATCCTGAAATGATCTTCATGAACTTCTTTACTCTTGGAATATCATAGAATATCACCTATCATGAAAACCAAAATCCTCTCAATGGAACCTCTAAATAATATATTAGTTATATACATGGATATTTTAATGGCATTGTTATGTACAAATGGAATCACTATAACTTTTAGTGTCCATACCAAGTTTGAAATGATGTATTGGGTATATCTTCTATTTTGACCCTAAAATAATGATATCCAGATCAAAATTCAATCTATAAGAAGTAATTAACTCTGTGTAGTTTATCAAAAAATTCATCAATATGGGGTAGAATATACTCTTTCATGATACGTATCCATTTATGCTCTTAATAATAAATGCAAGGATACATTGACCCATATTTTGTATTAAAGAAAATTATAGATGAAAATAATGGAGATGGATGGGTATATGAATCTTATTTTTAGATCTTTCATATGTTGCTTATTCAATTTTTCCAACTCATTAAGTTCCATTCATAAATCAATTTATAAATAATATTGAAATTATTTATATGTTTAATAGAAAATACATATTCAAAATTCACGGGAAGGAAACTAAGTTCCTTTATAAATTCATTGACATGTTCCTCCATAATAATCATATCTTAAATGATAAGTTTATCCACAGCCATTTTTGGTACATAAATCTCATTAATATGTTGTAAGATCCATATAATAGGAGTTATTTCCATTTGAAGTTCATGTTTATCTTTTCTGTGATAGACGCTCATATAATAATTTTGAATATAAACTACGAACTCAATTATTTAGAAATTTTTTTGGGAAATATATATAGGGATCCAATATATACAAAAAATCACATAAAATATAATTATAGCTAGAATAATAAAATTTTATTGAATGAAATTCCTATAAATTTCAGTTAAATAGGACTTATAGACTTGAGATAAAATCATTACCTCATTATTATTTTTCAATGATAATTCAATATATAAAAAGTGAGGGTACAAATTAATAATATTAGAGACCATTTAACAGTTTAATGAATGCATATAACTAATATTTGATAATGTATTTTCAAAATTGATTATACTTTCCATGACATGAACATCTTCATTCTATCATATTTCCCATAAAAAAATAAAATATTTAGAATGACAATAAAATTGTAATATTCAGAGTGACTAATCCTATTATAAGTAAAATCATTCCTAATATGTATTATAATATTACTCATTTAGTTATGACATATGAAATTATAGGTTTAAATCTATGCTTCATGGTTATTTACAATTAGGATTTCGAAATATATATATATATATTCAGGTACCTCATGATGGTTGATAAAAGAATGTGGACTGACCAAAGTTTATACCATGGGAATGTCAAACCATTCATTCAATTAGGACTTTTTGTTATGATTAAGATAAATATTGAGTTAATACCCAATATTCCATTTCCTTGTTATTAACTATAGCTGTATATATTCTAGAGCATGTAGACACTTGTTTGTATGCAGGAATGGATGTCATTACTAAGAATCCTCACAAACTATAATTTACATAAATTTTAGGACAATTCCAATATTTAGACATACCATTGGGATATTACTATGGTATATAATCATTTTATCAAAAACCAACTAAACCATTATTTTATACTATCTGATGTGAACATAGCATCCCTTCTATAAATATTACATGATTTTAAAACAATATTTAATGGTTCTCACAATAACAAATGATTGAGAAATATAATTGGTTATTTAATATGGGGACTATATATAAAATCATCACTTTTATAAACAATCTTCAACATATCCCATAATAATTCATCACATATTCTGTCATTCTAGACACATCTCACTTAATACCCTTTATTATAAAATATAGAAATAGACTCATTATAAGGGGTGAGAAAAGAATCTTAGTAATGGTAAACATGTGAGATATAAAAAAATATCAAAAGTGAGGATAATGTGACTATAAGAACATAATCACAATATTTACATATAATCCCAAAAGAAATATATCTCAAATCATATGTCCCCACTTATGGTATTTACATAACATAATACATGAGGAAAAAATTTGATGAATATCAAAAAATCACGATCCATGAAGTTTTAACATAATGACAAGAATATGAGATAATATGGTGGCATAAATATCATCATATAAACTATATTAAAAGGCAACTCACCAAGGAATTCATTATATAGTAGGCTTGGGAAAACACCCCATGTACCTTCTTGGGCTTAGGCTAACTAATCATGCACCCATATAGTTTTATCCTAACAAACCACCCATTCTTTGTACTCGTAAGCTAAAAAATTTCATAATTTAATATTGTAGTATATAATTAAATTACTAGACACCATAAAATAAAAACTGTAAAAAATTATGCCACCATATAATAAAAACATTTATTATTTAATTATAACTTACTTAACTCATCGGAATGGAATATGTTATATAAAAAAATTATAGAAACATCATAATCCAAAAAACACAAATAAATAAGGATTATTACATAATAATATCATATGACAAGTATAACATATGGAATATAAATGTGTGTTTACATTGATGAAAAAAACATTTTTATAATTATTGAAGAAATAATATTTTAAAATATGAACGAATAGTCCCTTTATTTGAAAAATCATTAAGAATTTTTATTATTTTTTATTTAATTTAAAACAAGAAAAGTATTCATTAGAAATAACAATGGTTTTAAAATAATATGCTCATATGTAAATTTTTAAAAAGTTGTTTTTACGTTATTGAAAAAAACATATCAAAAACATTAAAAAATTTATTTATAAAATTCATAATTTAATTAAAAATATTAAAATTGACTTAAATTAATTATTTAACCATGTATAATAGAATCTATAATATCATCTAATGACTAGGAATATATAGGTGGCAAATTTATAACTGAAAATAAAAGGTGGGTCGGTTAATCTAAAAAACATCGCATCTCAAAAATTATTTTCCAAGGGAAATAAAATTGAGAGAGTAAATGTATAACCATAATAATAACTATAGGATAAGAATATTTTTTATGATTTATGATAAATTTCACACAATTTGTTTTTATATATTAATTTATTTAATATAACATTGATTTAAAAATTACAGTAGAATGAAATCCTTACGAATTTCAAACACATAATAGAAAGACTATAACAAGAAAGATTTTACAATAATTTTAATTTAATTAAAGGTTTGTTAAAAGGAATCCTTATAGAATTATATCACACAAAAAATAAAGAAGTGGGTAATAGTGCATTTTTTATAAGAAGAATGTTGAGATGAGGAACATGAAATTTTTTCTCCTTCCTTTAAAAAAACACTTATAACCTCCTATTTATAAACATAACCATATAGATAAATTGTTTTAGAATGTTATTAATAACTATAATATTTTTAAGTTTTAATTATAATCATTCTACAAAAATGTATCAGTTATTTAATATTAATTTTCAATGTCAAATGTTAGTACTTTTGATTGTTTTACACATGTTTCAATAGAGTGATATCTAAACAAATTCTTGGATTGAATGTTTACCATAAAAATATTATAAAACCTATTTAAATAATTATTCTCAATTAATTAATCATTATAATGTTCACTTGATGGAAACAATGTGTATGGTTTATTAGTATGAGATACTTGATGACCATCTTTAGGTTAATTTACTAATATTAACAGATTACATTATAAATATTATTAATATTTTTATAAATTAAGAAAAATATCCAAGATATATATTTGTCCATAATATCATATATATTCACTGACAATATTTTAGAACCATCCATGCAAGTAAATTATGAAAAAAGGAACATGTCTCTCAATGGAGACATTATTTTCCACATACAAACAGATAAAATTTTTATTTTACATAGAACAAAAAGAAGTTATAAATAGAATTATATTTCTATAATCAGTTATATATAATATTTATTCATTAAACACCCTATTTTATTTATGTAAGAACTCAAATCGTCCATTAAGGAGAGACGGTACGGCGTGATTCTTCTTCGAGCCACACACTCTCCATCCATTCTCCAAATCAACCATCGTTGATTGCATTGGAACCACCAAGATCATCGACATTAAAGGTTTAATCAATGTCTAGGATTCAACTATATCAGTCGTACAATGCCGAGGTAGGTGGTTTGGTCCTTTCTGTAGTTATTCATTGAGTTATATGTGAAAAAGTTCCCAAAATCCTCATTCGGGTATTGCGTGTTTAGGGATTCTAACCCTGTTAATGCATGCTAGGCCTTGTATGTTTGAATATACATTCTTTGATTTTTAACAGGGTTAATTTCCATTCAATGGATTTCTTTCATCATGCTTGTTTGATTTTGGTTGTTTGGCCTAGCTTTCCTTTTAGGCCATTGTTTTCCATTTCTTTTATTGTTAGTATGGAGTATTGATGTTTACGGAATTCCCAGAGTGTCTATTATAATTATAATACTATGAGACTGTATGGGGGATTGACATTGAGTTCTCTCTCATAGTTTCTATAGTTCAATAATGATTCCATAGGGGGAATTGTTGTTGAGTTCTTCCTCAGAGTGTTTTTCGTTTACCACTAAAAGACTATATGGGGAATTGACGGCGAGTGATTCCTCAAAGAGTCATTGATTTTACGATACTACAGGGGGAATTGATGGTGCGTTCTTCCTATGATATTATTAACTATATCATTATTGGAAATTGAACTGGAGGGTTTAGGGTATGAGAACATTCCAAAAAGTTTTCTCATTTTTGTAATTGGATGGTTAAATTGTTAAATATAAATGATTGAAATTGAAACTGTATGATTGTTTACATTTTAGTACCTCCTTGTTTACTTCTTCTTTCTTCTTATTTCCTTCCATATATATTCATAGACTGTTAGGCACTCCACATTGGGTGTTTTCCAACTATGATTTCTCTCACACCCTCTTTGGGTCATGCTTTTGGGCCCAAATAGATTATATTGTTTCTGGTATAGATAAAGGAAAGAACATTTCTACTTCAGGTACTTGATTTCTATAGAGTTGGAGATAATGGGACCAAGATGAGGCTTTCAATGCTTTTGGAGTTTATTTGTTTCGTTTTTTATTTTGGTTTAGTACATTATTCTAGCATTGTGACAGGTTTGACTATTTTTCTAGACATATGTACCATGTGTCATTTATATATACATTCTTCAGTTGATTATTACTTCATATCTTCCGCTATTTACTTATTTCATGTAATTTGTTCTGCTTCCACAATTGTTATATTTTATTTCCACTGCATTACTTTGCCAATGAGGAAATAGTTTCTCCACTATCATACCTAATTACCTTGCTGCAAGTTGGCAGCCTCTGGCATTTTGGGAAATTTTCCTAAGGCGATGTGACCAACCTGGTATGGGGAACCTCTAGGCGCCACCCAGAACTGGGATGTTAGAAAGTGGTATTAGAGGGAGGTTTTTCTCTTCCGACCTATTATGACATATTCCTTGATAGAATATATGTTATTTGATAGGGTATTACTAATATGTAAGGTTTCATTTGAATGAATTCCATAAATTGGTTCTTGACGTATTATGGGCCCTCATGGACTAGAATTTGGTGGATCATTTCTTCTAGTAGCTTGGTAGGGTGTTACTAGTGTGGGAAGTTCGGGCATACGAGGATAATTTTCCCAAGAGACCCAGTTGAGTGCCAATCTGGCAGGAAGATGGGACATCTTCAGCACATCTGTTAGATCTTCTTAGCAGCTACTAGTGATAGGGGTTCTATTTCGACTCCTCATACCAGAGCAAGACAAACACTTTCTCAAAAGTCAGGGAACTGCCATTCTTCTGGACATTCAAGCCGAGGTGAAGGTTGTGGTTTTGGTAGCCAGCTACCGGGAAATCAGCGATAGAAGGGTGGATCAGCTCAGGGTGGTCAGGCAGGGTAACATGACTATTATGCAAGCCAAACTTTTGTAGTGGATCTTACCTAGCAGGATCAGTATCCCAGTCCCTCTATAGTCCTAGGTAGGATTCTAGTTCCCTTAGCCTTATCGCCTTCACTTTTTGATGCCGAGGCATCCTATAGTTTTATATTTGTTTCTATTATGGAGATACATGGTCATTGTATCTTATTTTTGACTTATATCTTAACACAAGAAACTCTGTTGGGAATTACAACAGCTAGTGTATGACCGTTCACGGAGTTCCCCCTTGAGGTCAATGGGTGTCACTTCTTGTGGTTTTTTTTATGTATTAGTGATGATGGGCTACGATTTCATTCTCAGAATGGATTGGTTAGTTACCTTCCAGGTTGTTTTCGAATCCTATCATCATAGGGTGAGTTTCAAAACACTAGAGGGTGGATCATTTCTTCATAAGGGTGAATGGGATGTCCAGGTGAGAAGAGAAGGATTCAAGAATCATGTGTTGGGAGTAGTTACAGCCAAGATTTATAGTCTATATCTTGATGAACAGGGGACTTCATAGTTGGGAATTCCTCTAGTGATCGATCATTTCAGGAATATCATTCAAGAGGAAATTTCAAGTTTTCCTCTAGAGTGAGAGGTGGAATTTTCTTTTGACCACGTTCAAGGAGCGAAACCGGTGTCCATTCCTCCTTATAGGATGGCAACACCATAGTAACGGGATCTCAAGAAGTAATTGGAGAAGTTTTAGGCAAAGGGCTTCATCCAACCCAATACCTCTCCATTGGGTTCTCTTGTCCTATTTGTGAGGAAGGTAGATGGTACCCCTAAACATTGTGTGGATTATCAGATGTTCAACCATTTGATAGTCTAGAACCTATATCGCTTTCCAAGGATTGAATATCTCTTTGATCATCTTCGAGTATCCACTGTGTTCATGAAGATCTACTTGAAATCCGGTTACAATTAGGTTCACGTTAGACCATATGATATCCTATTATGGCCTTTTAGAGCAGGTATGGTCTACATGAGTATTTGGTTATGTCGTTCGGTCTCACGAATGAGCCTACTGTTTTCATGGAACTGATGAACCAAGTGTTCCATCCATAAATCGATTATTTCATGGTAGTCTTCATGGACGATATCTTGGTGTACACTCACACTCGACATGACCATGCCAAAAATCTTGTGATAATTTTGAGAACATTGAGAGAGCATCATTTATATTCTAAGCTATTAAAATTCTACTTTTGGATGGATCATATTCACTTCTTGTGTCATGTTATATTAGATACAGGAGTATCAGTAGACCCAGAGAATGTGAGAGAAGTTGTTTCTCAGGAGCATCCAAAGAACATCTTTGACGTATGGAGTTTTCTATGGCCGGATGGTTACCACGGGAATTTCATATAGGACTTATCAACTTAGCAGCACCATTTACGGGCCTAACCAAGAAGGGTGAAAAGTAAAAGTTATCTGATTCTGGTGAGTCAACCTTTCAAGAGTTGAAGGGAAGGTTGAATTTATCACTGATGCTATTTTATATAGAGCCAGGAAAATGTTATATAGTTGACTATAATGCATTAGGTATCGGGATGGAGCAGTACTTATGCTGGGGTAAGGAGTCATTGCGTATGGGTATCGGAAGTTGAGGCCACATGAGAGCAATTAACTGACACACGATCACGAGTTGGATGTATTTTTTCACGACTTACAAAGATGGAGACATTATTTTCTGGGAGATCATTTTGTGGTTTTCACAGACCAAAAAAGCCTGAAGTATATAATCTTTCAGTGTGATCTAAATCTGACACAGTGAAGGTGGGTTAAGTTCCTTTAGTCCTTTGACTTATAGCTTGCCTACATGACTGTGAAAGGCAACATAGTGGCTTATGCGTTGAGTATGAGGACATAGATACATGCAGCTTTGGAGGCCTATAGTGAGTTGAAGCTTATGGATCTGTTCCCTAAGATTCTTTTTGTGGTGCACGACAGATAGGGGCAGACATTCCATTCATCTATAGTCCATACCTCTACTCTACATGATCGTGTGTGAATGAAGAATCTATTATATTTTGAAGGCCTAGTCCTGTGAGAAAGTGTGTCTGGATAAAACCCAATTCTTGGATAGACTATATGCGAAGATGACATCTTTATTTTCCATGGATGCAAATGGGTTCTAGAAAACATATGTGAGGAGATGATGCGAGACATTCATTCTTTAGTTTGGGAAGTTCATCCTGGCATCACCAAGATGTATCAAAATCTAAACCGTCATTACTGGTTTCCAGGAATGAAGAGTGATATTGTAGTTTTTTAAGAGGTGTTCCACCTATTTGTAGGTGAAGGAGGTGCATCAATGACTAGAATGGATTTTTTAGGAGTTTCCCATTACTGAGTGGAAGTTGAATGATTTTATGATGGATTTTGTGATAGGTTTACTGAGGTCTCCTAGAGGGAATGAGGCAGATTGCGTTGTCATTAACAGACTCTGGAAAGTTTCTCACTTTGTGCAAATCAAGGATACCTTCAATGTTGATGAGATTGGATGGTTGTACATCTAAGATATTTTACATCTACTTGGGTTTAAAGACTCATCTATTTCAAATAGGGATTCACATCTTACTTCTCGGGTCTTAAAGAGACTATATAAGGCTTTGGGTTCACAGGTACATCTGAGTACATCTTTCAATACCCAAACAGATGTCATGTCCAAGCATACGATACAAGTGCTTGAGGACATTCTTTGAGCATGCGTTTTTGATTTTGGAGGTTCATGGGATAATAACTTACCTATTATCGAGTTTTCCAACAATAATTGTTTTCAAGAAACTATTCAGATAGAACCATATGAGGCTTTGTATGGCAGGCCATGCCGATCACATTTATGTTGGCTGGAAGTAGGAGAGGCAGATTTGTTGGGACCCCATCTTGTCCTTGAGACTTGATAGAAGAGAGATTTGATTCAGAATTGGATAGATATTGCACAGTCATTTCATAAGTCTTATGTAGTTCGATGGATATGGCCTCTTGAGTTTGAGTTCGGAGATCAGATCTTACTACGTGTCACACCAAGGTTGGGACATAGGAGGATTAGGAGATAGGTCAAGATTTCACCGAGATATGATGGACCATTTGAGGTTTTGGAGAGAGTCAGACCCATTTCCTATCAGTTCTAATTACCTCAGAGGTACCTGGAAATGATCAATGTTTTTCATCTTTCTCAATTGCGGCGTTACGTCTTAGACCCTTCTCAGGTCCATCATCTCGAGGTGGATGTGTTGGAGGTCGTGGATCATATGAGGAGAATCATATCCAGATTTTGGATTATAGTGAAAAGGTTCTATGTGGTCAGTTTTTTCATATGGTATGAGTTCTATGGAAGCACGAGCGAGTACTGGAAGGGACATGGGAGAGGGAGGCTGATGTACGATCGTAGTGGCTGGAGTTGTTCGAGGTTTCCTCTTCTACACCGCCTTACTAGGGAAATTTGGGGAAAAATTTCTTTAAGGGGGAAGTTATTAAGAACTGTGATCTTTCTTTCAGGAGAAACCATACGTGGTGATTCATCTCTGAACCCCCGACTCGCCATCCATTCTTTGAATCGACCACCATCGACTGCATTGGAACTGCCACAATCTACGACATTCTAGGTCAAATCAAAGGCTGATATTCAACTATATCAACCATAAAATGTCGAGGTCGGTGTATTGGTCTTTTTAGTAATTAGTCTTTGAGTTATATGTGAAAACGTTCCCAATATCCTCATTCAGGAATTGCGTGTTTAGGGATTTTAACCCTATTAATGCATGCAATGCCTTGTATGTTTAAATAGAGGTTTTTTGTTTGTGAATAGGGTTAATAACCACACTATGGATGTGTTTTTACATTCTTGTATGATTTTGTACATTTGTTCTATAATTTCATATTAGACCATTGTTTTTAATTCCTAGGGTGGTTAAGATGGAGTAATTATTTATCTGATATGTTGTTCTATGCCTTGTAGCTAATTAGTCATGTAGTACTTTGAGGTTTAACTTTGTTGTTGTTTATCATTTTTGTATAATTTCTACACACAAGGTTGCAATAACCTGGTGTAGTAAAACCATAGGGGAAATTGACATAGAGGTCTTTCCCAAAATGTCTGTTATAATTATCACATTGTGAGACCATAAAAAGGATTTATGTTGAGTTCTCCCTTAGAGTGTCTATAGTTATAATACTAGACCACCAGAGGAATTGATGTTGAGTTCTCCCATAGAGTGTCTATAGTTTAATGCTAAAATACTATACGGTGAATTTTAAGTGAGTTTTTCTTTAGAGAGTCTTTCATAATACGAAATAATAGGGGGAATTGATTTTGAGTTCTTCCTCAGAGAGACTTTTTTATATCATTATTGTAAATTTAAAAAAAGGGGTTAGGCCATGAGAACATTCCAAGAGGGTTTATTGTTTTTTTAATTGGTTGGATAAATTGTTAAATATAAATGATTGTAATTGAAATGGTTGGATTGTTTACTTTTGAGTACTTTCTTATTTACTGCTTATTTTTTCTTATTGTCTAATATATATATTCACTGAATGTTAGGCATGAAGGACCCTGGGACACCCTGAGAGGGGAGGGGTGAATTAGGGTGACAACTTTTTCTTTTAATGTGATGGATCTTGTTCCCACGTTGGTAGGAACTTGTTGAACATGTATGATGAATATGATCAGAAAGCAAACGTTCACACGCACAGAGAAGACACAACACTTTTTACTTGGTTCACCACTAAGGGCTATGTCCAAGTAGCATACGCCGACAAGTTATCGGTCGTAACAAATTCTACTAATATTCACTAGATGTGTATTAAAATGGTTTGGGCATAATCACTCTATCCCAGGCTCACTGCCTTTACAATGGTTCAGGGATAGCTCACTGCTTCCCTCGGGTCCCTCCCGTTGACTCCCCCTGGCTCACTGCCGTTGGTGGAGTCCCACTCAGTTTATAGACGTGAAGGTCTCGTCATCATTGCATAAGATTGAATCCTCTATCATATGTAGATTCTCTGTTGAAGTCCAACTCTCACCAAAAGATGAATCCCACTTTGTGCTGAGGGTACCGGGCGATCTTCCAGCTTTCGTGAAGCTTAAAAAGGACAGATGAACTTTAACAACCCCAGCGCGCTTATCCAAGCCCGGCGCGCAAGTCACAATCCCGGCGCGCAAGTCACTTGCGCAGTATAAAATCGGTGTGCAGGTGACACCAAACAACATTCGTGACACTGCCTCCTTCAACACCAAACTTGCGCGACATTCCGCCTTTAACTCCCCAACTGCCTTGGTCGCACAGCCAACAATTGGTGCACAACCTCGACTTGCGCCACCCAACAACCACTTGCGCGAATCAACCACTTGCGCGAAGAGAGCTCAAAAAAACTCTAAGTCTTGAACTTCTTTACAAATGAGGAGGGGGTCCTCTATTTGTAGGCAAACTGGCTCCCTTGCACGGTGGTGTGCAAGTCACTCTTTGGCGTGCAAGTCTCGGCGCGCAGCACATCTCCCTAGCCTCTGTTGCGCTACTCACTTGCGCGACCTACACAAATACTTTCGCAAACTTCTTTCCTTTACCATATTCTGAAGTTATGATATTGAAAACAATAGGCGCGCAAGTTTCCAGTATTCATAGGAATCGGTGCCCAAGCCTCTTCACGGCGCGCAGTTCACTTGCGCGACCAGCCCAAAACTTGCGCGGTCCTTTTCCCTTTGTCATTTTCCTATTTTCTGATCTTGGAAAACATATGGCGTGAAAGTTTCCTCTCCGTCCAGTACACGACGCGCAAGTCTCTTTGCCAAAAACAGCGCCACCTTCAAAATTGTTGTCTGCTTGAACTGTATGATCTCTTTGCGGGTACACATTCTGAACTTCCACTGCTTATTGACAACAAACACAAACCATACTCCAAATCATGCATAGAAGACCATGGTTCTAACAAGGCACATATTATTGGGTGGTTTCCTACTGGGATTCATCTTACACACTATCTAGGTCATGATTTTGGGCCCAAACAGATTATATTGCTACATGTATAGATAATATATTATTCCCTTCTACTTCTGGTACTTTATTGTTGTGGGTCTGGAGAGCATGAGACCAAGCTAAGGCTTGTGATGCTGCTAGAGTTTATTTTTTTCTTAGTACTTTGTTCTAGTGTTGTATTCCAGCATTGTGACTTGTTTGGTTTTTTGACTAGACATAGGTATCATGCATCATTTTTATATATTTTCTCTAATTTATTATTACTTCTAGTATTCCAATGTTTACTTGTTGCATGTTATTATTACTGCTTCCGCTATTGTCATTTTTTTATTTCCACTGCATTCCTCTGCTAATGAGGGCATAATTTCCCCACTATCCCACCAAAGGCCCTCACTGCTAGTCCGCAGCCTCTGTAATTTGGGGAAATACACTTGAGGCCATGTGACCAACTGGGTATAAGGAACCTCAATGCTATTGAGTCAATAAGGCTTTCCTTATGACTTTTCAATTCCTTCTTGTTTTGAAAATCACAAACACATTTTCTTTAAGAAAATATGTTTTTACCCCTATTTTACTTCTATAAGGAAAATTTCCTTAAGGAAATTTACCTCTTTCTCGTTTTCATTGTTCATATCAACATTTTTTATTAAGTATAAAAATCAGATTTGTATCTATATTCTCAGAATCGTATAATACTTAGATATGAAGAATTTTATTTCAGGATCTGCATTCTGATTCCGAATTCTGTAATGAATTCTCATTACGAATTCTGATGACGAATTCTCATTATGAATTCTGATGACGAATTCTCATTACAAATTCTATGATGAATTCTCATTACAAATTCTGTGATGAATTCTCATTACGAATTCTGTAATGAATTCTCATTACGAATTCTGTGATGAATTCTCATTACGAATTCTGTGATGAATTCTCATTACGAATTCTGAGGAACAATTCTCAATATGAATTCTGATGATGAATTCTCATTAAGAATTCTAATGACGAAATCTCATTACGAATTCTGTGATGAATTCTCATGATGAATTCTGGTGATGAATTCTCATTACGTATTCGGATAACAAATTCTCATTACAAATTCCGTGATGAATTCTCATTAAAAATTCTGATAATGAATTCTCATTACGAATTATATGATGAATTCTCATTACGAATTCTGTGATGAATTCTCATTACGAATTCTCTAAAGAATTCTCATTACGAATTCCAGTGCAGAATTATCATTACAAATTCTTGTTGTGAATTCTGATTATGAATTATGGATACGAACTCTTATGAAATTCGACTCCGAATTCTTCTAAAAAACAGAATCTGAATATCCTTGTAATATAGGCTCCAAATATAATTTCTGGATACACTCCGAAATTTTTACATACACTCTGATTTGTTAAGTTTGTTATAAAACGATGTTGTGCTTTCAGTTACACATGTTTTGTTATAAAATAATGTCATCCATTCTTTTTTTAACTAACTGTTGTTTGAGTGAAACGTGTATAGGTCCCTCTGAAATTTAAGGAAAATATGATCGTAAGAGGAGGGAGCCAACCGTTTCTACCAATCCTATAAATATGAGCTCATTTGAAAGAGCTTAACAAGAAGTTGATCACACTAGAGAACACACACTGTTAAGGTGATTTCTTGAGAGAGAAGCTGTTCATTACTTGTACGTACTGAACTACTCGTTCAGATTGCTTCGTGCGACTATGAATGTTGGTGATTACATTTCAGGGCTTCCAGGGATAGGAAGACAAAGGTTCCGACTACCTTGAAGTTTGAGAGCTTCCTTACTGAGGAAGACTGAGGTTCCAACTACCATGAAGTTGAGGGCTTACAGGGATAGCAAGGCAGAGACTCTGATCTTTGTATCGAGGGCTTACATGGGTGTGGGTAAGACAGACTTTATTGAAAGTATAAATCAATGGACCTTTATCCAAGGTTGTTGGATACCCTTCTCTTTGGGTTAAAATATATATATCTAGTTACTTGTTTTTTTTATAAGTTTATCTTTTCTGCTGCATTATACATTGTAAGGAAAGTATAATCTTCTTATATTTCATTACACTTATACATAGTAAGGCACCACCAATGTCCATCAACACAGTATTGAATAAATTAGTGTGTGCATATACATCTCAAATCATTTTCATACATATGACATATGACTTTTTTTTACCACAAATACTCTATCAAACATTGAAATAATTATAAACATATTTCTAAAATATGAATTAAATGAAATAAAAATTATCTCCTCAACCTGAGGTTTATACAAGTAGTAACTACTTTGATCCTAGACCTCAAAATTTAGGAATGATTATAAATGGAAACAATGATACCCTTCCTGTTGTATAATAAGAGTCATAGTGTAAAACCCCATTTGGTGGAAAGGTGATGGTGTATGAAAGATTTATGACATAATCAACCTATTATATTTATGAATTAAATATAGGATATATTTTATATAAGATGTAGCAAATATCCCATTTAACCTTATAATTAATTGGTTAACAAACCTACTTGTATTTTATATAAAAAACCTACAGACATATCCCTTCTAATAAACATATCAACTATTAATGTAGTTGGAATTCCCAAATCATTTAATCAGAAATAATATTTTATTGATTTATTTACAAAGTAATAAACATGACCTAACATCATTCATTAAATACTATAATAACCAAATGAAAATTGAAGTTACATGTCATAATGACATAAATCCTAAGTTGATCCATAAAGGCTAAAATATGAGAACCATGAATCATATAATAATAAGTCAAGAAAAGTACCAAGTCATTATATAAGTTTTATTGAAGGCTTTGTAGTTTCTAGTCAAACTATATCATAGATATTATATCAATAACATCTCATGGATCATTTATGACCTAGGAATATGAGCCCCCAACTATTACATGGGTAGCATATAGTGTTCACTAATGATAAAAATGAAATAACTCATATATATTAATATTATATCCAATGTATTGTTGTTATAACCCAAATAAGAATAATGTTGGATAGAAGTGTTGACTTCATAAAAATTATTAAAAACTAATGTTCTTTAAATGTATATATTTAATATTCAAAACATTATTTAATGTTAAATATTCATTGGGAAAGAAACCATAAAATTAGAGAAAATATTCAACAATTAAACTTTTTCTAATAAAATAGAAATGTACCCGGAAATAAAATTACAACTTTTTCCTTGAAATATATAATGTATTATGTATGGCAGAATATATTTTTTACAAAGGATGAAAATGCTATTTTATAAAATCAGGATACAAGATATAGATTATGTGTTTATCTAAATAGAGTTCACACATCATATAAGGAAAATAATATTGTAAACATCAAATTTTATTTTAAAAAATAATATTGTTGTATTGACCAACTTTGTATCTATAATATTGACATAATTTTTTCCACCTTATTAACTCCGTCATTACCTGAATACTAGGTAAACTCAAAACATGAGTTAAGTTTAGATGATTAACATATAACATTTAAATTTTATAATTAAATGAGATGATCACACTTAGTGGCATATGGAAATGGAAAAATAAAGGGTTTTATTAAAGAAGGAAAATTCACTATATATAATCTTTTTGTTTAAAAGTCTCATTATATACTGCAAAATAATCAAAGATTAATTGTTTAATTTGATGACACATGAAAGTAAAAGTGTACATTATGATTTAAATTTAAAATAAGATTAATAATACATCCTCAAAATATGATTATCCGTATATTAACATGAAATGATATCATAAGAACAATTAAAATAAACCTTTTTTTGAATTTTATTCCATTTTAATTTTAAATTATATGATAACATTTATTATCACTGGGTTTTATCATATGTTTTTTTAAAATGAGAATTAATATCTACAACATATATATTCATATCAAAATCAATTTAAATGTCCATTAATATGTTTTATAAAAATATAATTTCAGAAACATTCATTTATATTTTTGAAAATAGTTAATAACACTTTGTTATTTATTTATAATAACAAGCATCAATAATTTCTAATGCATATCCTTAAAATAAATTCAAAGAATCAATACCACAACTACAACCATCAATGCATTTTTAAATTCCATATTGATCCATAATAAACTATTAAAAATCATTAGATAATAATCTATTATAATATAAAACCAATTATATAACCACAATAAGAAAATCCAATTCGGTAGTTAACACATAGTAAAATATATCATAAAATATATTCAGAATTATAGTATCCCAATTCCCAAAAAACATTAATATACCATTACCAAATTCCAACTAAATTTAGTAAAACCCTAAAATATATAACATAAAAAAATAGTGATCTATTAGTGGTGAAAAATATAGAAGGGAATTATTTAGTCAAAAGATAATGAACCTCAATGAAAAGACAGATTAAACTATGAATTAATGAAATCACAACACCAAATCCATGATAGCGATAAAAATTAATAGTTGGTAAAGATGAGGAAGGACCATGGGACAAGATGGGATGATTTACCAAAGATTGGTGGAAGAAAACGCACTAAAAACACACTATTATAATCATCTAATAATGGGTAGAATAAGAAAGTAAGGGAGAGGTTCCCAAGAGAGTAAAATTTATTAAAAATTATTGGGGATTGGGATACTATTTAGGGTTTTATAGTTAATTGAGTAAAAAAATTTATCCATTTTAATAAAAGTATTATGAAACCCACTAGAACTCTGACAGGATCTCCAAGAACTCTTGTTGTAGTCCAAAATTCCACTAGATTATAACTCCCCAAATCTATGGTAATTAACTATTTTAATTTATATTTTTATCTATGTAATTATTGGGATTATCCATAGGATATTTTAATATGGATTTTCTATTTTTTAGATAGTTACTTGATGGTGCACAATTTGAATGTTGTTAGATGAAACCATGAAAATTCACCAATAAACCATGTGAGGTAAATATTTGTTCAAAGGGTTGGTATAGGGTTTGTTTAATTTTTATGATGACCCTGTGACTGAAGAACTTGGACATAGTGGGCATCTACAGGTTTGGTGCACGATTTTCCAAACCATGTGGCCCAACTATGTAGTGACAATAATTTAATTCCAAATATTTAATTTTAAAAAAATATTAATGAAACCCTAATGACCTTAGTATCCCTCCCTTGTCATAGACTGTCAACCCTCATCCCCACTCTATGTAATTATGGTGATATTATTCCTTCTGAATCTTGATATAAATGAATCAGAATGAATTGGATAATGTAAATTAATGGAAATTCTCCCATTTCTTTTTATTTTTAAATATATCCTAAAATTCAATCTATTAAAACTCAGGGACATAATTTTCATTCTCTGATATGGTTTTTACATTGGGTTTTGATGAGAATTATTTCTGATTTATTTAATGAATTAAAGGAGGAACCCATATCTACCAAGATCATCAGGTGATTATTCAACAAAAAAAATTATTTTGACGTATGAATAACCTTTCTCTCATAGAATTATAAGATAACATGAAGGATTAAATTTCTAAATTAAATTCATTTTTTTAATTGAAAAAAATTAATTAATTTTTTTTGTAACCTTTCATTGTTTTATATCATTGAAAATATTAAATCATTGGTGTAAAAAAAATATTTTGGATTAAATTAAAAAACATGAAAATTGTTTTGATAGTGAAATTTTGTGTGTAAAAGTTTTTTATAAACATGGTTGGTGTGATTTTTTTTGCATTTATATGTATGTCCTTTTGGTTTTTTAGTTGACTACATGTTCTGAGGGGGAACATTTTTTTACAACTAAGTGACAAATTCTTTCTAGAAGTGTGGTTTTCCACTTAAAAGATAGGAATATTCAAAATAAGGTTGCATAAATGGGTGTGTGATTTATATACTTTTTTCAATAAGGAAATAATTTTTTACAATAAAATTTTTAATGTAAATTTTGTACAAAACTTTTTGTATATTTTATATTCATATTTTATTTAAATTTTGAGATACATGTCTTATTGGCATGTATGAGATGTCTTGGGGTTTTCTTAATGGGATGAATACTCACCCCTTTCATATGAACCTATCTATATATGGAGACAAAAAATTTCATGATATAGGTAATGTAATGATTTATATAAAATTAGTGGTGCATTATTATATTGTTTACATGGATAATTTGAGATGGATCCTGGGGGATTTCCGAGTCTTGGCTTCCAAAGCAGTTCTAGGTTGGTGGATTTATTATTTCATGTTATTGAGTTTTGTTTTATTTTTTTTGTACAGTCTGTTATGTACTCTAACATTTGTTTTGTAATTTTGGAGATTGAGTTATGTTTTTTTACTTTCATGCATCATATCAAGCCTCTTCCTTATTATTATTGGTACCTCTTATATATTTTCTATGTGTGTCTGGAAAAATCATTCCTCAATGTTTATTCAGGCCCTTTAAATTTACGTACATTTTTTGGTGTCCAATGTATCATCACCTAAGGTTAGTGGCATCTTAGACATTCCCAAGACAATGGATCAGATTCGATCTATCATTTGGGTTGGTAGATCTGGAGAAAGGATTTTTTGGAACATGAAATTTGGATCATTAAATAACCTAGTTAAAATCATTCTCCTAATCAAATAGTTACATGGGTGGTTTAGGTGTTAAAGTGTGTTCTTAAAACACATATTGGAGTGTCTTTAACACATCGTCATGGGTTTATCTATCATGTTAAAAATATTATGAATTCACAATAAAATTCCATCTAAGACTACATAGTCTATATTTTAATTAGTCATTGTCAAAAAAATTATAAGTTTTTTGGTATTATGATTTGGAATATCGTAATCCTTTATTTATTAGTAATATAGTGACTAAGTTGAAATTTTATGATGAATTTAGGAATATTCCCAACGTAAAAATTCCAAGAAATCTACAAGAATAATCCACAATGAAAGTTGTTAACCTGATCCATATTTAAATACATAGCTTTTACAAATCATTGTATAGGCATTCTAGGATATAGGTAGTGGGAACTAAATAACCAAGATATGTGGACTGTTCATTAGAATTTAAAATCCAAAACCAAATAATATTTTTAGAGGACTACCGACCAAAAAAAGTGGAGACATATATTGGTTGAAAGAACAAATTTTTTTATTTCCATAAAACTCCAGTCGATATTATGGAGAATATAGTATTGTACTTACTAGATATATTTCATAAAAGTAGAGGGATTTAGATTTTCAAACTGTTTCTGAATAAGTCCTTGGTTAGCAAAAAATTGAGGAAATGCTTAATAAAAAATTATATCTACATACATTCAATGTTACCAAATTTCTATTATTATTTAATCTAATGAATGAGTATAATTTAGTAGTGGAATATGAATCTAAATTTATAAATGTATTTTTTTATCCAAAAGTTTATATAATCGAGTACCTATAGATTTTTATATTAAATTCTAGAAATGGAAAATAAATTTCCTCTTATAAAGATATGTAATCTATTCATGATTATATAGAAATGGTTAATAGAGATAAATTTTCATAATAGAAAATCCTTGGGAATAATGGTGGTGGAAACACTTTTCTCTGTACAGGAATGATTGGGAACTCCATTGATGGAATCATGAAAAATAAGTAGAATTAGTCCCAATGAAACAAGGAAATGGGTAATTAATCTATATGATTTTATATTTTTTTATGCTCATATAGTAACATTAAAATATTAATCTATTTCTATTCACCAGAGCATATAAAGAGAAACTATACAATCTCACCTCAAGTTTGTCATAGATGTTGTCAAAATGACATATTTAACATTATTATAATAAGACCGCATGTTTACCTAGTGGGAATTTCTCTTCTATGTCTCTAACATCAAGTTTCTAGATAGAACAATGCCTTCAGATATGTTCTCATTCTCAAATCCAAAAAATTCAAGCTGATTCTAGAAATAACTAGACACCATAACCAAAGAATCCTCAAAATGTAAGACAAAATTTCATATATTTATCATAAAAGATGTTCAATAGTGTTGAGAAGAGTGTCAATGAGGAGTGATCAGACCCCTCATTGCAATGTGGTTCTATCCATATAAAATCGACTCTTATGTAAGTATTGTTTGATACATGACCATCACAATAATTCATTCCCTCTTGTGGGGTAAATGATACCAGTTTTAATTTGGATATGATGCCACATTGGATCATTATTCAATAATATATTGGGCCACAAGAGTGCAATATATTCATGTGTATAACATGTTCTAACACCATTGATGGAATCCTATTTGTTTTGGACTATTATATTAGGGAAATAGATTTCTATGATTTAATGAGAAAATTAATGAGTTAGAATAATTCAAATAAGATATAAATTTTATTCCCTAGAATTGAGTTTTCATACTCATAGTAGATCAACATATATCATTAAAGGGGATTAAGAAATGAATCCCAGAAAAGTAGGACCATTAAAAATAATGGTTGGGACATTCACTTATGAGTTCATAGTAGTAAAATTGGGGAGTAGTGATGAAATTTTAACCATTGATTTTATATCCATTTTAGATTAGTATCCTGATATTTTTCTGAAAAAATTATTTTGTCACCACTTGAAAGGGAACTAGAATTTTTATTGATCTCATTTTGGGTACAAATCATTTTTCACTTTTTCTATATATAATGAAACTAGGATAATTTTGGTAGTTTAAAATGTAGTTTAAATAATTAGAAATAATAATATTCATTAGAGAAAGTACATCACCTTGGGCTTATATTGCACTATTACATGAGAAGGCAGACTGTTCGCTTCGATGATATAATGACTATTGTTAACTTGATCATGTTATGATAAAGAATAAACATCCTCCTCATTGAATTGGGAATAATTTTCATCAGTTTAAGGGATAAAATGGGTTCTCTAAAAAAATTACTCCCAAGTACCACAAATTGTTTTTTATAAAAGTGGGTGTCCTAATGAAATATTTTCAAGATAGATATAGTAACTCTTCATACCTGTTCATTTCCATGGGTATTAGTAATTAACCTAGAGTTTTTATTATCATAATGAACCATATTTTCTACAATTATATTTACATGTTTTATGGGTATTTTTTTTATGATATCTTATTTCATTCACAATCCATAAATAACAATGAGAGGCCCTTAGAGATCATATTAATCACATTTCAAGATCATTGAATCTGTGTTAAATTCTTTAAGTCTAACTTCTCAATAATAATAAAAAATTCCACGTGAATTTAATTTCATAGAAAGGATTCTTATTTGTCCCCATGAAAATTGATGTCATTATTTCGTTTATAATTGCTATGAATCCCTTTTAGGCACGAATGTTTTTGGGAATGACATGTTATTATCATTTCATTGTATAGAATTTTTCATGTCATTGTAATCCCTTGACTGATTTGATAAGAAAGGGTATTCC
The DNA here is from genome assembly GCA_963277665.1 of Viscum album. NCBI lineage: Eukaryota > Viridiplantae > Streptophyta > Magnoliopsida > Santalales > Viscaceae > Viscum > Viscum album. The sequence continues at coordinate 643,398,294 of OY728123.1, forward strand.
AATAACAAGAACTAATGACCACCAATAAGCCTTTCTATTTATAAAATACTAGATTATTTCATCACTTATACATATCATTATGGAACAAGTAAAAATTTTATTATAGATAATGGATCAATGAAAATGAGACCAAAATATTCAACGCATGACTTGGAGTTGGTTCTAGTGGTCTATGGGTTAAATACATGGATATATTATCTCATAGGTTTATAATATAATATCTCAATTGAACATAAGAACATGAATTAAATCTATTATCCTGGGTAATTTAACTTGATGAAAAAATATTGGATGGGGTATCTATATATTTTTTAGTTTGAATTGGTGTATACATCAAGAAAATGAAATTATGTGCTTGATTCCTTGTGTCAAAATTCATATAACTAACCAGTTTCAAAATCTAGTAATGAATTAAAACCGAAGTGCATAATCATTTACTTGAATCCGAACTATGTGAAACACAATGTGGATAAATATTTTCATTAAAATCATGTGTTGTTCTTGCATCATTTATTTATTTAAGGATTCTCAATGATTAAATCTAGTTTTCCACACCACTGATGAAAACCCTAAAGGTGAGGATTCTAATAAGGGTTGGAAAATGGATGAAAAATCTATGTTTCACTTTTGATATTATATTATAATTTCTCCGTTATGAAAATATTATCTCCATTCTATATATCACTATTCAAAATGGGCATTCAATCCTAAAACATAGAAAATATACAAGGAAAAGAATGACAATTTAAAATGATCTAAAAATATTCAAGAAATTTCTAATTATGATTTTTGATGTCTCAATTTTCAATTTGTAAAGGATGCACATCATTAAAAAATATACATATTATATACTATGGCTATACCTATTTATAAATGGGATCATATTTACATATACCTTTTCATGGGCCTAACATGTGCACATTGGATGGATGAAACTATTTTGAAGATTTTGTAATGAATCACCATGTTGACTCACATAAATCAAATTTAAGAGTCCAATACAAAAGAATATTTTATTAAACTCTATATAAAATAAGTGGAAAAATTATATTTAGTTCTAGTTTTTATTATCTCTCAATGAGATCTATGATTCAACTCATGTTTTTCTCAATACTTACAATAGACCCTTGGAAACATGTTAAGAATAAGATCAACATATAATCCCCAAATGGAACGAATATTGAAACATACTCTCTAGGCACATGATGACATAGTCCAAGCATGGGTTTTTTATTTCAATGGTTAATGGGAAGATCATTTTCCCTTACTCTATTTTTCCTATAATTATATTTACCATTCCAAGAAAAATATGGATATCATTGATAAATTTTATGGCCACCCATATTTTCCCCAATTTATTGGAAATAAATAAGAGAAATTTTTTAAATTGGACCTAGATGTTTTCATGTAATGACAGAGAAGATTTTTCTATTTTTCAAATGGATAAAAATGAACCAAACTATCAAATAGCCAATACTGTTCATTATTTTGACTTGTTATCTTTTTCTTTGTATGGGTGTGTATTTTTTAGAGTGTATAAAAATCCTTAATATAGCCATTAGAAACCATGGAATGTCGTCTCTATGTTATATACGACCATTCAAGATAGTCGAGCATAATAGATATGTCACTAATTATTTTTGTTAACTTCAATGATTTGGCTGAGATAACAATTGCTTTCACATATATATATATCATAGACATACCAAGTTGGTCATATCCATTAGATTTAAGGGGATGATGTCTCCATTAATAAATATTATACATTTTTTCATGAAATGATCTATATATCAAACAAAAAAGGAAAATTTTTATGTAGATAATGTACTGTCTCATTCTAGGTATTGTAGTAACATAGTGATTTTCCAGAGGATACTTATTGTTAAAAAATCCGAATAGAGAAATTGAAAATATTATTCCAAAGCAGCACAAATTTACATATTTTCAAAGATATAATTCCATATGGGGTGGAGAATGTAGCACCCCAAGTTTGAGATAAATCACTATTTTGTTCTATATTTTAAGCAATGGAATATTTTTGTTTATCCTCATGAATTATCTTGAAGGATTTTAAATGTTTTTTAGTGGGTTCTTAGGGTGTTTATGTAATATCCTGTTATAGATATGTAACATATGTCTTTATCCTCATCATGATTTTATATATTGTTTTCCCAGATAGTGATGAGAATGAATTGGGAGGATAACTATAATACTGATGTCTCGGATTTTTTAGACTCTTAGCTTTAAGTAGTGGCTTCCTTAGGTTGTATTATGATTTCACACAATGTAACTAGGTTACATGGCATGTAATTATTATTGCGTGCATTCCATAAAAAGGGACCCTATAGTGAATGCTTACATGATTTCCCAAGAATTTACATGTCGTGAGTTATTTTAAGGTCATATTTTAATATGAGGTGACTCATTTTTCAGTATAATTGATCCAAATGTATTTTTTGATTTCTAATGTAATTACACATCATGTAATTCCCTAAGCAGGGAATTCATAGGGTTCTTAATGGTTTTGAGTGCCAATTTTGGCCTCAAAATCACATTTTCTCTTTTCCAAGGGTTCATCCCCCATGATTGTTTGGAGACACTGTTCCTTTTGGATTTATTTTTTCGGTGTTTGATCTTCATTTCAGTTGTGGTGTATATCTCCTAGTACGTGATATATCTATTTAATATTTTCCATTGATCACGGTAGTACCCTTGAGTAGTGTTGTCAGATTTTTTGGTTTTAATTGGTGTTTCTTCATGTCTTCTTCTAAATACATTGTGTGATCACATTCTAAAGGTCATTCATTTTTTGGTTATGGAGTGGTGGGTGTTCATTCATGAGGTATGTGGGTTTCCTCCTTTATACTGACCCTGTTTTTTCTAAATTGAACATATCTTCAGATGTGCATTGGGTTCTAGGGTCTTCATTGACATCATTGGGTTTTCAATGTTGGTGGATCCTATTTCAGGCATGTGTAACCCGAGTTTCAAGGTAGGTGGTTACATATATATCCAATGTTGATAAACCATATTGTTATTGTTTCATAGACTGATTTATAAATGGAATTGGCATGATTTTTTGTTTGTGGAAAATATTGATTAAATAAAAATTATTTTTCTCTGGTTATTGTTAAATTTAAAAGTGGTGTTTTTAAATCATTGAAAGGGATTTCTAAAATGGTCTTGAAATGTGGTTTCAAAACATTGTAATGATTTGTGAAAATGAGTTCATGGGTTACCTTTGGAATATATGTTGAAGGTTCAGTTTGAGTCCATTATCAATATTTTTCTAATTATCCATAGTTTTTGTTAGGGTTCCTTCCTCTTATTCCTTAGCATGTTGTTCTAGGGGAAAAATATTGACTTTTTCTGGGTGGGGGGTAGTTTACTCATGGGGTATTCCTCTACAAACTATTGATGTGTTCTAAGAACTGTATTGTGCACTTGGTTGATTATGGTATGAGTAGTCTTTTTGTTTTACATATAATGATCCTTGGTGATAATACATGTTCTTGTATTTGTATTGATTTGCTTAGTTACCCAAAAACCTCAGTCAGAGGAAATCCTCTGACCATTTATTTAAAAAAATCATCAAGCAAGTTCATGAATTTTTATATAGATACTTGTTGAGGAATGACTTGGTGGAATCCTATTGAGATTGTTATCTCACACCCTATGCACCTCCTCATGGGTCTGTCGACCTATGGATTTCTTCCAATGTTGGGTATGTAAACATGGCATAGTTAGGCAGTGAGGATTCATGTCTGCTGAGTTGGGTAGCTGGTGGCAAGATGGTGGGAGGTCATCCACACAATCACATGGAGTAGTTTTTTGGTTTTAGTTCTTTGAAGTTGACGTGTCTCTTTTAGATTTTGTGCACTTTTTTAGTTATTTTGGTTTCCACTATTTTCTTATTATAATGGAATATATTTATTATCTTTATGATGATGCTTCTTTCTCAATATATATATATATATTCCACATGCCTATTTAGGTTGGGGAAAATCATTCCACCTAGTTTGTTGTTTGATTCCTGGGTTCTCATTGCTAGCCTTTGGGGATTGGGAATGACCATTTGGTATGTGATAGAATGGCTTAGGTTCTAGGTTTTATGGAAACATGGGTTGGTTATTTACACTTCGGTATCACATGAGTTCTTCCCCAAGAGTCCTATTCTTTGAACGTCTGTTAGAGTGGAGATAGAATTTTTGGGACTTGAGTGGCATGTTGTGATTTGTTCCTAGCCATATCTTATCGTGATGGGACTAAAGATTCCATGGGATGTTGGGATATATTTTTCTAGTGTTGGATTTTTTAAATATTTATTTCTTCATATGGATTTTCTAGTTTTAACTAATATTTATTCTATTTTCAGATCATTTTTTTGTAGTAGTATGAGAATTTCTTATTGTCGATCATAACATTCCATGATTATAGAATGTAGTAGTTGAGGAACATCCTGCAGCAAGAAAAGAGAGAGATCAATCTCAATAATGATTGCATGAGAAGACAATGTCCTTTAAATTAATGAATGAACCCCAAGATGTGCAGGATTGGAATGATAGCATTGATCAAATATTAAACTTCCTTGAGACACCAGATAATATCAATGTAAAATATGCAGTGTTCAAAATCAAGGTATCTAGTAAGTGATATTGGCATTCCATAGTCAAGGTAGAAAAAAAAGTTTACTTGGATTAGATGGGTTTCAAAACCCTATTCTACCAATAGTTATGTATAGTGTACCTTATGGTTGTAATAATTATGGAGTTCAATTCATTATAGTAGGGAGAGAGTTAAATGTTGGAATAAACCAATAGATTTACGGATCTTCTCCATTTTTTCTCAAAATGTGGGGAAGAATGACCAATAGCTGGCTCAGATGTAGTTGAATGGTTTTCAACTGGTTATTAAATTGCTGGTAATTATGTTAAATATTTCTACCAATGTATAGACTATACAAAGATCTACGATGGAAGAGATAAATATGGAAGTCAAGGATGGTTTTCCACCTCTTCTCATCCATATCGTGGTAGCTTCAGTGTCATGTATGGGAAGAAGAGGATGTGGAAAGATAATAACAAGAGTAGTGGAGATGAGTCTCAACAACAATTCTTATCTACACCATATAATACAACTATTAGTGTGCCTCTATCCTGATTTCAGAGTGTAATGGTCAGAAACACAAGGCATTATTTTACTTTTCCCATGAAGACATGGAATAGCTATGGACACGTTGGTCACTTACATTTCTTCTTAGAGGATATGACTATGCCACATTATTACTCGGGTTCTTCAAATCTAAAGGATACTATGGAGTAGTCAGATGCTTATAAGACTAAAGGGATCTATCCACGTGCCTCAAGATTGAATTAATTTCATGTAGTATATAATATTCAATTGTAGGTAAATGGAACTCTAGTGATTGTGAGAGGTAATATCTTTATTTCATTTCTATATCAATATCATTATATAAACCTAGTACCACCCACTTTTTTATATTGAAAAGTTTTTTCAACATTCTTAAACATACAATGGAACTTATCCCCCTTTTAATGGAGTTAGTGACACCTCTTAGTAAGATGAAAGAGAATGTGTTTCAGTTTTTTCTTGTTCATTAACAATTACTCATTCACAGTTGGTCTCTGATTTTTTTTCTTGATCTAGATCTTTTGGAAGTCATAATCAGTATGGATTTCATTGATGCTCATTTAGTGGAGGTTGATTGTTATCATCAGCAAATTTCAATTATTTCTGCTGATAATAGCTATCATGAGTATTAGGTGGTGTGCGACCTGATTCCTATTCATTCATGACCTTTTATCCCAACGATCAAGAGTTTGTTCTCTATTATTGTGATTGAGCCTATTGATGGTTCATATGTTATTGACCTTCCTATTGGTGGTTTTTTACTTTTATGAAATTTTCCCAGATTAAACCTCCAATATTCCTCCAGAGAGAGAGGAAAACATTACAATTGACCTGATTCTAGTTAACAATCATATAATGATACCCTATAATCACATGGTACCAGTGGTGCTGAAATAACTTATGATTCATTTTGATGACCTATTAGAAAAGGGTTTCATTCAGCCTAGTGCTTCGGCATGGGAAGCCCTAGTTCTATTTTCTAATAAGGAAGGTGGTTCTCTTTTCTTGTATGTGGACTATTAGAAGTTGAATTGGCTAATATTTAAGAATATGTATCATTTTTCTCATGTGGATGCTTTTTTTATTAGTTAAAGGGGGAAGGTTTTTATAGGTTTATCTTTGGTCGAGTTATTAAAAGCTCTGAGTTTATGAGTCTGATATACTAATGACAAATTTTAGGAGTAATTATGACTATTATGAATATCATGTGATGCCTTTTAGTCTGGATAATGCTCCTGAATTTTTTATGGCCATGATGAATCTGATATTCCAATAATATGTTGAAACTTTGGTGGTAGTTTTTATGGATGATATGATCATTTATTCAACATATGAACATTGATATGAGAACCATATGAGTTTGGTTCATAAAATTTTGAGAAGTCTCCATTTGTATGCATAGATTTCGAAATGTACATTTTGGATTTGAGAAGATAATTTTTTAGGGAATATAAGTTCAAAATATGGCCTATCAGTTGATCATGAAAAGGTTAAGGTTTTCATTTCATGGAGATAACTACAAAATGTATTTGAGATACAGATATTCCTTGGTCTTAACATATACTACTAAAGTATTGTTAAGGAATTCTCTAAATTATCATAACCATTGTCTACTCTTACCAGGAAATCCATGAAATTCATATTTGTGCGATGTTTTAGCCTTTTTTTCAATGAACTGAAGTGATTTTGAAATCATCCTATATTTCAATCTTACCTAAGCTTGGTAAACTATACATGGTGTTTTTTGATGATTCTAATGCTGGGTTGGTATGTGTGCTTATGCAGGATGACAATGTGGTTCCTAACAACTCTCTTCATATTTGGATGCATTAGAAGAATTACCCCACACTTGATTTAGAGATTTTTGTAGTTATTTATGCTCTAAAATTTAGGAAGAACTATATTTTTAGGGAAAATTTCATTTACTTATATGATCATAAGTGTTCCAGTTATATATATTTTCAAAATTTCATTAATCTCAGACATATATGATGGGTATATTTTCATCATATGTTTGACATAAATATCACCTACACCATTGGTAATGGTATTTTTCATTGGAGAAGCTCATAGCAGGAAGTTAATTTCATAGTATATTCTCAAATAATAGGAGAATTGGATCCTTATAATGATTTTTATTCAGTTTCACTTAGAGGATCAACATGATGTTAGAGGTATATTAAAAAAATTTCAATTATCATCATATCTCCTGAAATGAATCAAGTATATTCAAAATCATGATGATGAGTTAAATGATATTCAAAAAAGCTTTTATGGTGGTGAGACCATTTCTAGTCGGTCTCTCCCTTTATATGGTATGATCCACTTTGGTAAGTAGGATTTTTTCATATAATATTTGAGGAGTTTACTCTTGTTTAATTTTCACATCTCGTCATGCGATGTTCATTGAGGCACTACAAAGATGACTTATGACATGACTCAATGATTCTGGTGGCTGGGTATGAAAGGTGATATTGCAGATTATAAGTCCCATTGCTACACTTGAAAATGGATAATGGAATATCTCTTAAAACCCTGTAGTTTTCTTCAACCCCTTCTTATTCCAGTTTTCAAATTATATTATATATCTAATGATTTTTTCCTAGATTTCTATAGACTCCTTGAGGGAAGAATTTTATAAGGGTATTTTTTGATGGATTGAAAAATTATAATCATTTCATTCCAATAAAATATACCTCTACAGTTGATGATCTGGGTAAGCTATAAGTGTAAGATATTGTGAATTTACATGGGAGTCCATAATCTATTTTTCTAGATATGGATCCTCGGATTACCTCAAGGTTCTAGAGGATTATCCATGAGGTTAGGGGAGATCATCTCCAGTTAAGGAAAACTTACCATCCATAGGCAGACAGTCACACGGAACAAGTTATTTAGATCTTGATTGATATTCTTGGTGTATGCGAATTGGATTTTAGTGGATCATCGGATAGCTGTCTAGGACTGCTTGTGTTTTTAAATAACAATAGTTATCAATTGTCGATCTTAATTTCTCCCTTTTATGTGTTTTATATTCACCCAAATATATTACCTCTCTTTTTGGCTGAGGTTGGAGAAGTAACTTTGGTTGGACCAAGTTTGGTTCTAGAGACATTAGTAATTATCCCGGATGTAAATCGACATCTGGTTAAAACCCGGAGATGAAAAAAATTTATTATGATCGCTGATATCATCCTTTTGAGTTTTTCATTGGATATTGGGTTTTCTAGAAAGCTTCTCCTCGGTTGGGTCACAGTCAACATGGAAAATAAGGAATGTTAGATCTGAGATATGTTAGACTGTTTGCATCCACCGAGTGCCTTGGGAAGGATTCTTATCAGTTAAAATTTTTGGTTCAGTTATAGTTATTCATGATGTTTTTCACATATCATAGCTCAGGAATTACCATCCTGGTCTCATTGATGTTATGAGTTGGGAATAAATTGAGTTAGATCTAGATAATTCTATAATGGAGAAACTAGTTGACATTGTTGACTCTCAAGTAAATGTCATTCATTGGAAGTTTATTTTGTTAGTTAGAGTTTAATGGAAAGATATATCTAATTTTCCTGAGACATGGGAACACGAGTAATTGATGATGGTACAATTGGCTCATCCTTTTTTCAGTGATTACATATTCCACATTGATTTTTTGGGTATGTAATGTCTTTATGGTTGTGATTTTGAAACTTCTTTTTACCGATCTGTCATGTATGTCTTCAACCTCATTGTTGTATTATTTTTATCTTAGTCATTATAGGGATGAGATGTAATTTCGATGAAACCTAAAATGAAGAAAGTAAATTTTTTTTGGGACTCTCATCTTTAACTAGGGGTTTCCAAAGGATGTAGAAGGTTTCCACACATTATAACTAGGTTACACGACATACAATGGTTTCTAGGTGCATAAAATAATATATATTCACACCATGAAAGTTAAATACCGTAATGAGCTATTACACATCATTAGTTATTTTAAGGACAAATTATAATCTAAGGCCACAAATTCCTTGACTAACATGAACATTATGGATTTAACGTTGTGTATAAGAAATATATGTCATATAGATCCCCATGAATGGATTATTACTGTGATATATTGGTTTGAGTTCCCATTTTGGTGATTGATCGTCATTGCGGTGGTGGTGCATCTCTTTGGATGACTGATCACTCTTCTTCTCCACCAACATTTTTTTTCATTGCGCCCTTGACTTTAATTGTTGTATTAGATGGCCTAAATTGGTGTTTCTATGTGTGTTCTTCTAGATCTATTATGGGATATCATTCTAAAGTATGTTTCATTGTTTTTTGTGGTGTGGTAGTTTTTTTTTCTTGAGGAATGTGGGTTTCCTCCTTTCCACCAACCCCTTTTTCTCTAAATTGAATCTATATTGAGATGTGGATTGAGTTCTAGGTCCTACTTTGAAATATTGTGTTTTCATTATTGGTGGATCTCGTTTCAAGAATGTGCGACCATAGTTTCAAGGAAGGTGGTTCTGTCTCTATCCTATGATGATTTACCATATTATTCCCATTTTATAAATTGACTTATAAAAGGAATTGGGATTATTTATTTTGTCTGTATTGAAAATAGTTTAAAAAAAAAATGGTTTTCCACAAGATTATGATAAATTTATAGAAAGGGGGTATTTCAAAATCATTTAAATGGATTTGGGAAATGTTTTTGAAATGATTTTTCAAAACATTGGAATTAATTGTGAAAACAAGAACATGGGTAACCTTGCAAACATAGGTGGATGGTTGATCGTGATTCTATCATCCATATGTTTTTTATTATCAGGAGGTTTTCTCATTTGTATTTTCTCTGTTTACTAGGCTCATTTTTCTAGGGTTGTATAACGAATTTTTCAAGGGGGTTTACATGGAGGGTATTCCTATGAATCCTAGGCCAATGTTCTAGGAACTGTACAGTGAACATGATTTATTGGGGTATGAGTAGTTCATCAGTCTAACCTAAATTTGTCCATCGTGCTGATACTTGTGCTTCTTATTTTAATTCTTTGATTTTTTTGTTTAGCCTAAATATGAATGTTTTTTATAACACTTCTTTTCGTAATGAAATTTTTGTTGTTACACTTTGACATATGTAAGGTTTTCCTGATTTCGTGTTGCATATATATATATATGGGGCCTTTTTTTGAATTCAATATCATTTATATGGAGGGAAATTATTTCATATATAAGTGATGACTTGTGTCTAGATGGATGGGGTTCTCACTATTGATTTAGGACTATTCGGTGTAATGTTTCAAGAATGGGTGTGTGCGTTATAGATTTGGTATTCCCTATAGAGATAATTGTTTACACTTATTATTTTAGGGTAATTTTGGTAAATAATATTGATATTATTTCATTTTAATAGATATAAATTCTGATTTTACTTGTTCTTTCCATAGTGGCATGTGTTATAAGTCTTAGGGTTTTTTGTAATTGGCGGTATACCAATCTCTACATTTACAAAATGGTTGATATTCATATACTATTTATCATGATGCATGAAAGGTTATAATTTTTTCTTTCTTATTGATGGATTTTAATGCTAATGTTGTGGATTATTAGTGATGGAACTTAGTCCTTTTTCATGTATTATAATATAGAGTAGTGAAACCATTTTTCATTGATTCTTTCTTGAATTAATTTGTATTTTCCTATTTTGTATCATCTTATGGTGTTATTCTAATATAGTTAAGTTATTTTTGATATTTGTTTTTATTAGACTTATTTTATGAAATATATCATGTCTTTTAATTATTTTTAATATGGTGTAATATAGGTTGTATGTTTTTTTAGTGAAATACCATTCAAATATACTTATTTATTCCCTTGTCTTTTATTTCTTACATTTGGTGTCCAGGGGAACATCACCTATGTTTAGTGGAACCTCATCCCTACCAATTCTAATGAATTTGGGTCAATATGTTATATTTGAAGTCTATATAACATTATTTTTATATTCAACACATCTCTTATGGCACCACACTACCAACCCCAATTTGATCATCCCCTAGAAAACAAACTCCAACCTCAACCCAGCCTTTTGAAACTTCTATAAAACCGCAAATTTAATAAAAACACCTAAATTGATTTTCCTCAAATTCCTAATTACTGATATGTTATCTAAAAAAATACCCCTCAATAAAAATAAATTTCTTAAAATTACCATTGATTTCATCAATTTAAACTCCCAAAAAATTTAATTTTTTAAATTATATCACTAAAGAAATGGGATGTTAGAGAAAATTTTATTTAACATCACATACACTTTTTATTTTTTGCATGGATGTATAAATTAGATATGAATCCAAAGACATCATGTAGACAGAATTGTTTCACTCCTTAAATTATGAATTGTTTGATGCATTTGAAACCTATTTATTAAGAAATTTCTAAATTACCTTTTAGTAAAAAATATTAGTGTGTTACTGGATTATTAGTTTTAATATATTATGATGCCAATAGATCAATGAGTACATAATAAAATGGTGGATAAAGTTACTTAATAACCATTAATGATGACATTTGTAAGAATTCTTATTTATCTTTGATGATCTATATGTTTCAAACATTTACAAATCACAAGGAGTTTCTTAATGAATTACATAATCAATTGGGTAAAATATTAAGATTTAATAATTCGATCATGGTGACGAATACATGACTTGGGAATTTTGTAATCAGCTATGATATAGTGTAATTATTTCACAACTCACTCCTCTTATAAATAATATATCAATAGTGTGTTACAAACAAGGAATCAAACCATTTTAAACTAGTTTAGGAAATGATGAGTCAGTATGAACTTCATATATGATTCTTAAGATATTCTATAGAAATAATTGGCTATCTAAAAATTGTTATTCCATATAAATAATTCATAAAGACACTATATGGGATATTAACTGGGTGATATGTTATTTTTTATTTAATATGTACTCCAGATCTTGAGTCATATTCATTCCACTTAGCTTCTGTAAAGACAAGATGCTAAATATGAAAACTTCTTATTGGATGGTTATCCCATGTTGAATAAATGATATTATATCTATAATAATACTATAAAAAAGGTATTTAGGCCTAAAACATAAATTTACTAAGAAAATAATATAATAATCAAGGATCTTGTATACGAGAATTAGAACACCGTGAGATTTAATTCCAATAAAGTGGTGTTTTCCTACAGATGCAATGTGAGCATGCACTATATTGTGGTTGAATAAGTGCTGATTTAGGATACACAAGAACCCTAAAGGTAATTCAGCATTCCTAAAAAGTCCTAGATATATATATTCCATAGGGAAAATAATGATGAATATATATTCATTAATGATAAAACTAGTAATCATTGGGAATATATTTAGTGTTCTAATTTTAAGAAATGCTTCAAGTGTGTGAAATCCACGATGGTCTCCATTCACATTAACCATGTTTGGAACATGGTATATCCACCTAAAGGGAGATACCCATTGGGTGAAAGATTTTTACACATGAAAACTAGCATGGGATTATAGAGTGTCTACCTATAAATAATATCTAACAGCTAAATGTTATAAATAATTCATTGTATTGACCATAAAGAAGCATATTATCTATTGGAAATGATAAATTACATACATTTATTTATTTCAATATAATTTTACTAATATTTCGAGATATTTAAATGGATGTGAATAGAATATTCCTTAATGATACTTTAGTCAAAAATGTTTACATGATACAACACAAATGTTCCCAAATTATTAATGTGTATGCAATGTTTCTACAATTACAGTAGTCAATTTATTGATTGAATCAATATTGTTTGAGTTTTAACATCTTCTCAATTTATGAAATCAATGTTTTATGTTTTATTAAAATCATGGATGGTTATTTCATTGATAATTTGGTTAATGGGGGTGTTTTGGAATTTTTTTCATTATTTTTCGATGATGCATTAGTCCTAAAAGTTTATTTTATAACATTTTAGTATGTATAGATTTTGGTGTGAAAATGATACTTTATAAAAGACATAGAATACATATTGGGTTTTACTATATATAGAGATTGATAAAAATGTTTTCCTGGACTAATTCAAAGCATAAATATTTTTAATGTGCAAAAGGGGTTTATCATGGAGAACTCTATGAAGGGGTATTTAATAGGGTTTCATGGAAAAATCCTTAAAAAGATTTGAAATAATTCTATTGACTTTGAAATTATTGATAGTATACTTTATAATCCTTCCAATGGATCTATCATGTTTGAAATATTATGTACTTGAACCGATGTCACTTATTCTTTAGAAAAATAACTAGATACAAATATAATCATTGTTTGAGTTAATGGATTATAAAGGAAATACATATATACTAAAGAAAGGATGTATTTTTTGTCTTTTGGGATGTGGAAATTATTGTAATATGTAACAATTATGAATGTTTTCTAACCAATATGTGTTTTAATATATCATAATTTATTTTTATTTTTCTCCTAAAAGGTAGAGATATCATTTGGAATAATTTTAAAAAAAAAATACCATGGAAAAATAGACAATAAATTTATATTAAACTTATCACTAAATATTTGCTGGTTCTTATCATTTAAGGATATATTGAACTATCCTATGATAATATTTGATTTATTTATTAGGTTGAGTAACCCCAGTCTTGATAATGGGACTAATATATCATTTGAAATTACAATAAAATTCAATAATTAACTAAGAGTGGAACTGTTAATTTTTATTGGATTCATATAGAAGAGAATGTAGTAGATATATTGTAAAAACCAATATCAAAATATATGTGGGAGGTCCATTTCAAATATCGATATAGTATATATATGATACATTCAATTTAATGGATATATAATGTTTCATATTTTTAAAAAATAGAAATATAAATTTTCTATGTAATCATGTGTGCCTTATATATTAGACATGAAAAATTGAATGATAAAATACCCTAAAAATATTACATTGAGTAGTTCCAAATTGATTATCATTATATAATTCTGTGGTTTGTCATTATTTGTTATGTTTATAATGAATAAAAGTCTTTTATATGATATAGATTAGAATAATGAGATAATATGTTGGATTTTATTTACTATATTAACTTAGTAAATAATATCATATAGAATTACATATGGAAATTGATATTATATGTGGTGTATTCTTAATATGAATCCACATTACCTATGTAAGAAAAGAATATTATCATGAAAAACCTTCAAATTTTAATTTCATTCATATATTATACATGAGGAGAATCTTATTAAGGGTGGATTGGTATGTTTTTAATCACATCATTAATTTATTTTCTTTGAGATGGGATTTATCCACATATATTGAATGAAAATAAACATACTATATAATTGAATAACTAATAAAAATGATGGATATTTTTTGATAATTTGGAAACAGATTTTCCAATTTATTAGAATGATTATAGGGTTTTGTAATAAATCTATATGATGAATATACTCTATGTATAATAAATTTATGATTAGTATTATACAATGTTAATGTGTTCCTTATCTAGTGGTCACTCAATTTCATAGAAAAATGGATTTATAAGTACACATGTGATGTATAAAATAAATCTTATGGTGGCTATTTTCATAAGGATATTTCATAATTTTTTTTAAATATTATGCTTGAACCCATTATTTCATGGGTGATAATGGACTTTAATATGAGTTTTTTATAAAAAAAATTATTTAATAGATAATTAATATCTATTTTCAATGCTATTAATGTCTATATGGCCACATAGTTATGATATAGGATAATGATTAAATTTTCTAAAGGGTATTTTTTCTTAAATTAGACCAATTAATAAATCATATTTAATGGATTTTGAATGGGTTCCAATGGTGTTGTGAAGTGTTTCGTGATTTAAGTTTATGATTATAGTGTAATTGATTGATTGATCTATGGATGTCTGCAAAAATTGATGAATCTTATAGTATGATTCATCTCTTTATCTCAACCCATGATATATGTGTGGACCATTCATAGGAATTCATGTTGTGCAAGATAACATAGTATGATAGGATTATATGATTATATCATATCATATTATAGAACATAGATATATGATTTATAATGTCACATTTCATGTTATGATTTTCAAAACAGTCTAATATAGTTATGAATAATTATAATGATTCACTTATAAACTAAAAAATGTTATATGAACTTTTGAATTTTCTATGACCATAATCATCAAATTAGTATTCCTTTCATGTAATGTGGTGGATCTCAAGCATTGGGGGTGGACCTCTATCTAAATAATTGATTGAAGTGAGTCAGTATAAAGAATGATATTCTATACATTTGTGTTTTATGATTTTTACTAGTCTATGAGAATGTGAATATCCTAACACTACAAACATTAATATTAAAACAAAATAGATGAATATTCATCACATCACATAAAGATACATTCTAGAACATTTTATCTATAGTAATTTTGGAAACATGGGCACATAAATAGTTGGATCAAAGGTGAACCACATCCTCTCCCACTAAGTGCTTAATACCTCAGAAAATTCATAAAAATTTCTTTAACAACACATTTCTTCATAACCTAGGTAAAAGAAATATAAGAAAGGTTAATATAATATTCTCAATAAGGGTAAATAATAGAGATATCAATGTAACATGGGAATACAGATATTTGAACAAGATAATAACATTTATAAAAACAAGTAATATTTCATAGATCATAAACATGATTCATTGAATATATTCCTTTACTCGACTCTGTTCACTCCCTACTTCAATCCTTGTTGTCTCAAGAGATATCAATATTTTCCCAAGGTTTTTGAGGGATTTATAGGTCGCACCCACCATGGGATATAATGTTACCACCATCACATAATGAAAATCATATATAAGTGTTCAATAAGATAATAAAATTTTCCCCACATAAGACCACATGAAAATAATGGGATTCCATAAAATTTAATCATAACATAATCCATGAAAAATAAATGGGGTTCAGAAAAATATTATCATCATAAAAAAACCATGTAGAGAATGAATAAAGATCTGATAGAAGGATTATATCCCCATTAAATCATATGTAACATTAAAGGATATCATCTTAGATGTAAAATTATTTTTAAAAGTCACATGAAATATTTCTTGAGGAAAATAAACTATTCACTTGGAAAAAATGATTTTTAAAAGTAAAACCTCACAAAACATTGTGGAATTACTTTTATTTTAATATAATAATTCAAACTAGTATGAGATTTTTATAATTTGGAGTGGTCATGATTGCGGAAAATACCATTCATGTCGTACACTTTGAGAGAAAGACTCTTTCATCATTTTCAGTAAATAGTAAAAACACATCATTTGAAAAATAACAATAATATTAATTTTAAAATATTATATAAAAAATAAAACATTGGTAAAAAAATACTTTTATAGAACATTAGAGATTCGTAAAAACATCATTAAAACATTTTCATTTTAAGTTAACATTAAATAAAAAGGATTTTTTTATTAAAGTTAAAAATAATGCCTATTTTCATTTAAAAAAATCTATTGAACTCTTGAGTACATAAATAGTGGAATGTAAATGGAAAAATGTTTTTTCATGAAATAAACAAAGGATAAAATATGTTTTGATTTTTTTGAGAGAAATATTATAATATTTTTATCATCATAAACTTCTTCATTAATATTCCTGATAAATGATGAGATATCAACCTAAACTTTTTACAAATTTGGTATCATTTTAAAAATAATACTTGTGAAAAAAAATTATATGACTATAAATATCATATAATTTAATGAGATAGATAATGAAATAAATTCATTGTAAGTATATATATGACAAAAATTAAACAGTTTTTGAGTATGGCATGTGTCCCACATAAATAAAACTGAGATGAAAAATCCCTTCCCATAAGTTTCTAATTCCTTATTACACATTAAAAACTCCTATATAATAAATATAATTTACTATAAAACAATTCAAAAAATATTTATAATGATTAAGCAATAAATTATTTACTAAATATATTTTATTACGAGTTTATTAATAATTCCTTGTCAAAATCATGTTTCGGGTAATAACTATGTGGTTTTTCATATATGATTTGATTTTGTAATTTTCATTTATTTAATTATATCACTCTTAATTAAAATCCAACATCTTGTCCATGATGTAAATATCATATATATTATTTACTTATAAATTTAGATAAATCTATAAAATTTTTATATACAAAATTAATTACATCATTTGTAAAGATGAAAGATCGCATGTACGCATGAATGTTGTTTCCATTTTCATAATGAAAGGAAAAATATTTATATTATAATTATTGATTCATTATTATTTCATATATATCAAATATATTCTTGAAATTTATATTTATCATCTTCCATTTAATGCGTAAGTGAAAAACAAATCAAATCACTTCTGGTGGTGGTAGTCCGTCGTACATAAGAGCGACGATATAATATTCCAACAAAATAGAAAGTAAGAAGTTATTTA
This sequence comes from Viscum album, assembly GCA_963277665.1. Lineage (NCBI taxonomy): Eukaryota > Viridiplantae > Streptophyta > Magnoliopsida > Santalales > Viscaceae > Viscum > Viscum album. The sequence goes on from OY728123.1 coordinate 643,415,960, forward strand.
TTATATTATAATTAAAGGAGAATAATTATTTCATAAATATAATTTAAATATTTTAAATCCATCATAATATCTATCGATTAAAGGTGTTTATGAAAAACATTACACCGGTTGGCGAGGTGGTATTTCATCATACAAATGATCGACAGTTTCATTACCAAATTCATGGAAGTGGAAGAGAATATAAAACCATAAATTAATATGATATAATTTAATTATATGTTTTATACTAGTTTTATTATACAATCGTATTTTATTAATATTTTATGGATTTAAAAAAAATAAAACAAAAACAAAATTTTAATATTTTTACCACTTCATTAGAGAACCTCTTTATGTAATACTTTAAGTAATATTTTTTGGATTTAATGATCAAAATCAGGAAATAATAATATGGTAAATGAATTTATGAATGTATTTGATCATTTATTTTCTTAACTATTAGTTTTTGTAAGTGAGAAGTGGAAACAATAGGGGTTCCCTTTTATAAGTGGTGTAGGGGAAACACATTGAATTTTAGAAACAATAAATGTGTACCCCCATTTTTTACAAGTAAATGGTGACAAAAATTGATAATTATCAAATAATAGTGGTTTTAATGTGAAATTGTGACTATAAAATGGGTTTTTACATGTTTTTAGGTCATTTTAGTATTTATATGTTTTGTTTAACCTCTGAGTAAACATGTTTTAACCTTAACCAAAATAATAAATTTTTACTATTTTTATGGAAAACATTAAAAAAACTAAGTAGAACTTATTTTATAATATTAATTATTATGAATAAAAATATGGAATCAACTTTGTTAAATTATATTAACGTAATTTAAAATTAAACTCACTGACATGATGAAAAAGTGGTTTTCAAAAAGAAAAAAGTTTCATAAGTATAGAAGGTTTTAATATCAAAGTAAAATATAAAATTGATTCCAGTAACATGAATTGGTTTCATGAAAACATAATTATACAAATTATTATTCTAAATTTTTTTAAATAATATTTATCATTTAAAATTCATTAAATGGAAAGGCACACTCTAATAAAAATTATTATTTTTCACTTATATCCGAATAATTAATCTTTTTCACAAAATTATGTAAAATTCACCATAAGGTAATTTTTATATATTGATAAATAACGTAATGATTATTTTTTCAAATAACTTTTATATATATTTCAAAAACAATTTAATTATTTTTTTCACATGAATAATTACAAAAATGCTTTTAAAAAAATACTTTTCAAAGAATTTAAACATTTTACTAAAAATTAATTCATTTTTTATAAATATATTTTTTTATAAAAAATCATTATAGATAAATTTCAAAATATTTTTATTCTTATTTATACCACCAAGATAAATGTATTGGTTACAACCATCATTTTAAAATGAAATTATTAAAATGTATATTATGGATTGTTATAACTCAGTGTTTTGTCTAAAACATGTTATCAATGAAATTAATTTTCTTGGAAACATTTCATAAAAAATCATGGAGTAAAATTATACTCCTATTAAAAAGGATTCAACCCTAAAAATCCATTAAATTGAAAAAATAAAATGAATAAATTTTGTCTCAATACATCCTCAGGTTCACATATAGACTCTTCAATCTGGTGGTTTCGTAACAAAAATTTGACAAGGGGAGTAGTGTTGTTTTAGAATACATTCTCTATAAAACCCATAATTTAAACCATGTTTTCCCTATAATAAATCTCATTATATTGCGCTATTACCTTTATGATAATTACATGTTATGGATATGGTATTTACCATATCATGAGAAACACATGGAACATATCATGAACCTGAGAGAGGTGCTTTGAAGTAGCAAGGGATAAGCTATGGTCTCGATACCGTCAAAAAATTCAAACGGAAAACATAGCTTAAGGTTAGTTTCCAGATTTTTTTAAACATAATTTCCTTATTTCATGAATAAATTCATAGAAAAAACTTCTCACAAACTTCAAGATACAGACAACACAAAAAATGTTCAACATATACTTTTTTCATCTCTGAGCTTCCTTTATGTGTTTTTCAATGGATTTAAATTTCTCTCTCATTTTCTCATCAATATCATCCCCTAATAGCTTGGTTTATCCAACTTCATTACATCACATTGGTTTTATACATTTATTTCTATATACATCTATATAAGTAGACATCTTAATGGTTGAATAAAAACTTTTGTTTTATGAAAGCTTAACTAAAGGATGGGGTTGATCCCAACAACCATTAAAATCCATAGAAAAAGTTTTCAACATATCTTATAGGTCTATAATTGTTCACACTTAATGATAATATATTTGAAGATTATATTATATGATGAAAATAAATTTTTTATAATATATTGGGGAATATATTGATACAACATTGAGCTAAACCCCAGATAACAATCAAAAAAAAAATAGAGTACGATACTCCATGAAACCATACCACTTCCTTGATGTATATTTTGAAAATATGATCTAGATAAAAATTTTCTATGATATATATTATGTGTGATATATTTTCAAGGAAATTTACTATACCCCATATATCATAATTACCTATTTATGTTTTGGGAAGTCCAATAACAAAATCCATGGTGGTTTTTTCCGCATCTATTCAAGTGTGGGTAATGGTTGTAGCAACCCATTATATTTTTTTCTCTCTTACTTAACATGGTCATATACAAAGCACCAAGATAAAAAGTCTATAATCACTATATTAATTCCATCTCACTAGAAATACACCTTTTAATATCTATACCTATTACAACATTCATGAAGAATAGAGAAGGAATAACTGTGGGATTAATCAAATAGATCCTTTATCAAAACTGCTATTAAGGTTATAAAAATATGGTTCATGATCATCATTACTTCATCACAATAAATATTAAACTCAAAACAATTAAAATCATCTTATTTATATCTATATCATTCATGTGTGCCTCTTCAATCATTACTTGGATATATGATGGAAAACCCATTTGAGAAAGATAAAAAAATTCTGCTTTAATCTTTTTTTATCCAACCTTATAAAATAAAATAAAAATCATTGATCATTTGTGATCCTCATGATAGATAAGATAGCAGGATCCTTGCAACACAAAGGATCGTCCACCTACTTTTCCTTACCAGGTTGTTAATGTATTGAGATGTCACAGTTGTTATTCTTCTCTAATCATCTTCCACGGCACATGTTTGAATCCTTCTATATGAATATAAATGTTAAATTTTTTTCATCATTATATATATCACAATTCTCTCCATAATGATAATACCTCCATATCTTTAATGAAAAAAATAATATAGATTACTCTAAATTATGGTTTGGGTAATTTTTCTCATGAACCATTAATAATCAAGATCCATAATATATAACCATGATGTTTTGAAAGAGAACAAATCTCAATACCTTCTTATAGGAATCACTATCTATTACAATACCTTCTCCACTACATGGTAATGTATGCATTGGTGAACTGGAAAATATTCACTTTTCTTCCTTGAAATTTCCCTTACATTCATCCATACAGGTGACCATGGATCCCTTTTGAGTTAACATGGTGAGTGGATTAGATAAACATGAAAATTTATTAACAAGCCATCAATTATATCTAGCCAAACCACGAAAACATTATATCTCAGTTATCTTGGTTGGTGCAAGACAATTCCCAATAGCTTCCATATTTTATGGACATACTGATATAATGTCTTGCTATTTTACGACCATACAATGAATCCAATTGTAACCCAAATTCACACATTTTAAAGTATCGATATTGTTTCTCTTTATTTAGGGTCTTTAGTGAAATCATCAAGTTACCTCTATTTTATTCCCATCTATTTGAATAAATAATAATATCCTCTATAAATAATACTAAAAAATAAAGGTAATCACTAAAGACTCTATTCATTAAATTCATATAGATTATTGGGAAATTATTAAGACCTAATAGCATCAATATATAATTGTAATGCCCATAAAATGTATAGAATGTATTCTTGGGTATATCCTCCTTATCAGACCCTAATTTATGGTATCCATAATGAAGTTAAATCTTTTAAAATAATTGAGATATATGTAGTTAATCAAATAATTCATCAATACGGGGTAGAGGATACTTGTATTTTATTTTCATCTTATTCTACTCATGATAATAAATTCATAGTCTCATTGATATATATTTATTTCTAATAAATAGAACAATGGTCACCCTAAGGTTACACACTTGGATGAAAGAATCCCTTGTAAATATTTTACTTGTTTTTCTTTTTTAATTCATGTAACACGGTCAGTAATATTCTATAGGTATTATTTCAAACAGGAGTGGGATCAAATATAAGTTTAATTGAAAACTCAACTCTATAATTTAGTGGTAGATTACTTAATTATTCTAGAAATGCATCAAAAATATATTTTAAAATAATAATATCATTGATTTCAGGCATCTCTATAACCATCGGAGATAAACACCCTTTTTAATGGGATTCAACACCAATACATGTCATGTGGTTTCCATCAGATGTTTATATTTTCCGTCATAATAAAATATTATCATAGTTTGGTTTGGAATATCAAATGTGACTTACACACCTCAATAATAGATGTGGGATATATGTAGTTAAATCCAATACATTCTTAAGATAACATCAAACTCATCTAGGGGGGGATAACAAGTTTTGAAGGAATCACATTCATGTAAAATTCAAATAGAGATGAATCATAGACATGGGATACGATAATGATACCATTATGGGTTTCCATTTCTAATTACACATAAAATCATTAGGGTGGAATTATTATACCATCATGAAATTATTCTGATATAAAATAGTGTGTAGATATTGATTTGAATAAGAAATTATCTATTATTGAGTAGATTGTTTTTGTACCTTTAACCACATCATTATCACACCCCTAATTAGAAATAGTGATTGCATTAGATTTACATTTGTCTCTTAGATTAAGAGGTTGTTGATGTTAATATTTATCATTAACCTTTATATTTGGTGATTGTTTATATAAATTCCCATAATCATTTCATTTGAAACACTAGAGTGTGGGTGGTGAATTCTGGTGATCTTTATCGCTATTCACATTAAAAGAAGACTTCTTCACCCGGATTCAAAAGTTATTTTATTGATGACAATAAATCCCAAAATTAAATCATTTACTAGCCCCTAAAGTAATTTTAATCTTTGATCCCTTTTACACTTTGATAGTGAAATAAATCTTATCTTCTTTCTCCATGGTTCCAAAAATTTATTTTTAATTTAAAAAAGCATTTATTATCAAAACCATGTGAATGAAAGGTAAATATAATATCTATTTCTATATTGACAGGAAAATGAATCAATTATTCATAGATAATAAATTACCTTATGTATAATTCCACGCATAGGACATGTTGGATGCCGTTGTGGAATTGATCATCCTTACATTTATGACAGATCAGAACACCAAAAGATTGCCTCACAAGTCTTCTAATTTTCTCATCATCAGTACCACAAGATTTAACATACTTATAATTTGACTCCATAAATTTCTTTTCCATATTGGTATCAGTAATATGAGGAAGTTACTTGTTAAAAAATTCATACATAAACTCATCCCATTCCATGGAGTCATTTTTATCTCGTTGACTCGTATTCTTCTAAGAGTAATCCATTGACACGGTTTTCCTTCCAAAAGATATATATATATATATATATATAATGACATTTTCTCTTGAAATTTTATAATGGAAAATATCGTTTTATTAATACCAATACAATGGTCAAAAACTAGGTTCTAAGAAAAACCATTGAAATAAGGTCTTCATTTCCTCATGAAGGACTCATTTTTTATCGTTTTAAAGTTAAACAAGATTAATAGCTCAATAAGGTTGTCTAATAATAGGAATGTAATTTTTCATTCGAGATGCCATAATATTTGGTTATTAATTAGGAAAATCATTTCATCATTTATTACAATTAGAATTAACATGATTAATTTTGGTTCCCTATGATGGCTAAAATCAAAAAACATAGTGTCAGCAACACAAATCATAGTGGAACACTATAAGATCATGAAAAATAATAAGTAGGATTATGAAATAATTACACATTAATTAAAATATATAACAACTTAGGTATAAAATAACTTATTATTGGTAATCATATATTCATATCCATAATGATGGTTCATATACGGTTTGTCAATTTCTAAATCATATCCCTCTGGACTGTCAAACTAGGTTTCAAGCAAGGCCTTTATTCATAAATCATATGTTGATCAAGTTCTTCTCAATAGGCCCTATTTTTATATATGACCCATAGAAACATGTTTTCCAAATCCATAACCACTTATAGTATGAATATTGGGATGTAATATATCAGACACCACTTTCTCTATCCTTTACCAAAATTCCATGATATTTTCTTATACTTTTCCTTATGGTAGTAACTAAATTTTTCTCATTCTGGTTTCAAATGGTTTAACTAAACCTTTAAATGATTCCAAATATATTTACCCAAATATTTCATACATAAATATTACATATTAATATATTAATATTCATTACATACCATAATGATATATTCTAGATTAATTTTATTCTAGTGCCTATGGAATTTTATTCACATAAACTAAAAGATCATATGAGAACTAAATCATCTCGAACATTGTTATTTGAAACTAAAAACCTTTATTAACATATCATATATAATACCATTCTTTATAACCAGGGAAAAATAAACTTTTGAAATGATGATCTCATATGGTTAGTGGGTGTAAAAAAGAGATATATCAACATAATTTGTGCATTAGGTTTTGAGAACAAGAGAATAACACTTGAAAACCATACCCATTATATAGTAGATTATAAACATGATTCATGGAATTAATCTTGGTAGTCAATAATGAAATAATCATAATTTAATCAAATAACATGAGTAATGAGAGATTAAAATTGGCTTAATAAAAATATTTTTTACATACACATAAGCATAGAAGATCATTTCTTAAGTAGTGAATGCACATATAAAAACTATCATATTGGAATGGGTTCCCTCCCCGTACCATTATATTAGTCAAGGTATTCTCAAAATAAAATCATATTGGAGAAATTATCTTACTGAATTGGGTTCACTCCTTTTTCTAATCTTATTTGTCACATGAGATATCATTCTTTACGCAATTCCTTGGAGGAAGATATTAGTCCCCACCATCTTTGTTTATAAAATAACCACCATCCTTGTTTATAAAGTAACCATAGTATGATATTTAAAGCCATACATCTGTGTTCTATAATATTATAATACATTCATCAAATCAAATCCCATGAAAATAAAAAGATTTTACAAAAATTCCATCATCGAATAACCCATTGAAAATAAATAGGTTTCATAAATATCTAATATTTATAAACATAAAATATATAGAGAAATAATAAACTTGGTTTCCATCGATTATTTACCTTATAAATATTATGTAATATCAAATGATGTCATTATAGATGGAAACTTATTTCGAACGGTCACTTGGACATATATTGAGGAAAACAACCTTTTCCCTTTGAAAATCATTTTTAATAAAACTAAATATCCACAAAACCTTAGGGAATAAAATTTTATTTCAATTTGATATTTTTTAAATATAAAGGCATATTTAAAAAACTGAGTGATCATGGTGTCATAAAAAACTATTCATGTCGTACATATTAAAATAAATAATCCTTTCAAATTTTCGATAAAAAGACAAAAAATATCTCATTTTGAAAATCACCATTAGATTAATTTTAACACATTTTTTAAAAAATAAATCATTTTTAAAAATTAATTTAATAAATCCTTTTAGATAATTTCAATCTTTCTTTAAAACATTTTTAATAAACAAGGACATCAATGAAAAATTATTTTTCACCGAAGAGAGATATAAAGTCAGCATTCCTTAAAAGCATTGTCTGAAACTATTGAGTTCATAAATAGATTAAAATGATAGTAACTCATGTATTTTAATGAAATAAACATAGTATGAAAAAAAATTAATTAGTTTCTTGTGAGAAATATCATAAAAATTATCATTGGAAACATAATCATAAACAATCCTAGTAAAAATTTACATCATTAATATCTTTTAAATTTTACTCCCCATTAAAAGAAATAAAATGATATGGAAATTTCGATCCAATAATATAATTAAAATAATCATGATATACATTCATGGGTATTATATATACTAGTAATTAGAAACATGTTGTGAATGTGGGATATATCCCCCAAAATAAAAGTGAGATAAAAAATCCAATAGCTTACATCTCGAATTTCATCATATACATGTGAACCTCCAATATAGTAAATACTATATTATTATACATATATAATAGAATCCTAATTATATATATCATAGCTTATATTATATACTAATTACTTATTTGTAACCCTTTTATTAACAATTACTTATTAAAACCATGTTTTAGGTAATAACAACTTCTTATTTATGTATATTTTTATTTGTAATTTTTGGTAAATCTAATTTGTTCATGGTTTCATAATTTCAATAATTTTTCCATGATATAAATATCATATGTATTCATAAAATATTTATTGAGATTAATTCATCAAAGGTAGATATAGAAAATTAAGTATATTGTTCATGGAGATAGTAGGTCATATGTGTACATGATCACTCTTTCCATTTAATCAAATAAATGAACAACAAAAGTTAATTGATATATCCCCTTTTTAGATTCATTATTATGTAATATATATCACTTATTTTCATTAAATTTTCATTTTTTTACCTTCCACATAAATATTAATTAAAAAATGAATCACATCTCTTTTTGAGACGGTATTCCACCGCACACACAAGTGACATTGGTTCATAAGGTTGTGGTCCTCCATACACACAATTGATGGTTTTTTTCATTTGATGAAAAGGGAGGTGGATATATGTTTTATAATTAAAATAAAAATCTAAATATATGGGGGATAATAGTGTTTTTATATAAACTATTTTTATAATATTTGTAGGAGTTTGATGAATAAATTATACAAAAACACGAGTTCAACCATTTTTACTGTACTTTAGAGAACCTCTTTAGGTTTATAACTAAATACTTCATATGAGGGTTTTCTAATAAACATAGTTCCTCTAAGATGTGGTGGTCCAATTAATGAAATTATTATTTTGGGTATTTTTTGATCCCTGAGGTTATATAACAGTTATCATTAGGGGATAGGATGTTCCCTTATATAAGTGGCAGGAGGACATACAATGAATTATAGAATAGAATAGCATGCACCCATGATTGGTACATTCCAAGAGGATTTAAAATGGATCATTTTCTAAAATTAGAGGTGATATGTTAGACCTATACCCAGAAAAGTAAATTTGGATATGTTTTTAGGTGATAACCCCTTATCATTTTAGTTTAACCCCTAGTAAACCTGTTTTAACCACAACCCCAATAATTAATGATCAGAATTTTTATTATTCAAATTGAAAATAAATAAGTTTAAAATATTTTATAATATTAATCATTATGGTAAAATATATGAAATATAATTTCCAGAATTCCGTTCATATAAGTGTCAAAATTTAATTTAAAAGTAAAACTGCAATGGTGATGGAAAATATTTTTTCCAAAGTGAAATTTTTCTTAAGTATAAAAAGTTTTCATATTAAAAATTAGTATCAAATTGATTAAAATGAAAATTTTAAAACATTCACCCTATGATAATTTTTAATATTTTTAGAAAAAAACCGTTATTTTTCTCAAATAAATTTTATAAAATTTTTAAAATTTTATTTTATTATTTTTTTCACTATTATAAATACAAATCATATTTTTGTGGAAAAACTACTTTCAAATTATATAAAAACATCATAAAAAAATTTAAAACTATTTAAAAATATATTTTCTTTATCTTGATCCTTTATACGTAATTTTAAAATTTTCATTATTATTATTCATACTACCAAGATAAATGTATAGGTTAATATTATAATGTTTAAATAATAATGATAATAGTATATCATGATTTGTTAATAATTAATGTCATCTCTAATTAAATCATTTGAAAAAAATTAAATTTATTTGAAATAATATATCATAAAACCTCTCAGTGTTATATGGAAACACAATTATTTAATTTATTTCATTGATATTTTAGGAAGAGGGTTCTATAACACCTTTTATATATTAATCGGTTATAGTGACATAAGATTTTCATACATGCATATTACATCTTATTACATGAATCTTAAATACATTACCCAAAGGTAGGCCTGATGACAACAATAGTTTACTGTATTTAGGTAAAAGGTTTATAATATTATAATTTGGGGAATTGGGATAAACCTATATCATAAATAACATACCCTTTATTACTTTTCAAAAATAATCCCAACTTAATACATTTCTTCATTACCCAGGGAATAAAAACATAAAGAAGGATGTGTATAGATGATTTGTAAGGGTAAGAAAGTGATATATCATTTATCATATAATCATTAAATTAGAATAAGGTCATGATAATATATAATTAATATTTCCAAACCATACCTTTCATATCAAATATCCAAATATCAAATCATGGCATAAATATTGATAGTTCGTAAGACATGAATCCAAATGAAATAAAAAAAATGAACGATGATATACTAACATTAGCATAAGATATAAAACTATGAAATACACATATTAACATAAAAACATTTCATATTTATAAATTTTCACTTCTATATCTTTTAAATTTCAAAGATTCAACTCCCCAAGACATCATACTAGTCAAGTTTGACTCCCAAGAACATCATAGCGGGCATAGTCCCTTTCTAAATCGGGTTCAATCTCTATTACATTCATGTATATGTAATTAGAAATAAATATTTACCAAATGAATTAAAGGTAGATATAGGACCCACACATAACATAAAAAAATCAAATGTATGTCTTCTATAGGATTAAAAAACATTGATCATACCATAACCCAAGAAATGTAATAGGTTTCATAAAAATTTAATCATATCATAACCTTTGGAAAAGTTATAGGAATAAAAATCATTTATTCATATAATAACATGTTAAAATAAGTGGGTTACATAATCATTTTCTCACAGTATATCCCATTGAGGAGAAAATAGGTTTCATAAAAATCATGTCATCATAAAAATAAACCATTTAGAGAAAGAATAATAATGATATTCATGTAGATTATCCATATTAAAGAATAAGAAAAATCAATATATATCATCTTATATGGAAAATGATTTTTAAAATACACATGGAACATTTTTTGAGGAAAATAACTTTTCTATGAAAACCACTTTTTAAAACTAAATATTCTTAAAAAATATATATACTTTTTGTCCAAATGAAACATTGAAAATTATAAAGAAATATTTAAAAATAATTTAAAACATCTCATGATGAAAAATAATTTTTAAAACATAAAACACATTGAAATTCCTTTTCATTGAAAATAACCTACAAAATTATATTGGAATCTTTAAAAATAATTAAAAAATTATTTTAGAAAAAACAATTTCTAAAACGTAAAACATTTAAAAAATAATTATTTGAAATTAATATTGTAATATAAAAATGGAGTATCCTAATTAATTATAGTACCAAATTTAATAGAATTCTCTTTTTTTCATTCATGTTAAAATGATGATTCCATTTTAATTTTCAATAAAATAAAAATCATCCTTGTTTGGGAATTGATGTGATGATTCCATTCAAAAAATATTAAAAATTTAGACATGCATAAAAATTTATTTAATCAATAATTTGAATAATTTTAAAACATTTTGTATTATATTTATATAAATCATGGTTTTTGAAGAAAAATCTTTTCAAATGAAGACATATATAATGATTATTTTTCTTAAAAAAATATTTTTCAAAATCTTGATTACAAAAATAGAGAAAAATGTAGAAAAACATGTATTTTAATGAATAACTAGAGTAGAATAAAATTCATGCGTTGATTAAGATTTTGATCATAGTTTTTCATCATTATAATAATAAACATAAACAATACCAACAAATGAACTCAAGATTTAAAATTGGGAGGGATTCTTATTCCTTGAGATCGGCGATGAAACCCTAAATGTTTACGGCAGAGCCATCCTGGTGGTGGGAGGGGGGAGGATGATTTTGTGAGACCTCCTCTACGTGTAAGGAAGCCTTTCATGCCATTTTCCAATCATAAGTTCCTCTTGGATTTCCTGACGACATCGCTAAGCCCAAAAGTCCCAAACCTACATCTTGGTGGTCCTCATCTTGTGATTTCGTAGTCGGAGTTCCAGGAATGATCTAGCCCTATGGATTTGACCATGGTTGCCCAATTCAATCACCGGAAGCCCTTGATTGGAAAATTTGATCGATTTGTGTTCATAAAATGGGATCTGCAGGATCACTCAATAGTTTCCCTTCTTGCTACGCGACATTTGATGATTCGGTTTTCTACGGAAGATGACCTGATTCGGGCTTGGTCCAAATCTCCTCATCGATGAAATGGTAGAAAGTACTTTATCCTTCACTGGTCGTTCAATTTGTGCATGAACCGTGACCCTCCCTCTACCGGGACAAGGGTATGTCTCCCTCACCTCACCCTACCGTTTCAAAATCCCGCAATTATCCACATGATTGGAAAAATGGTTTGTCGTTTCTTATGCTTTGATGTCTGCACCTCTTCTCTATGTCTATAGTGAGCCATACTTTACACACATGGACAATACTGAAAAATTGAAGCATACTTATTACAACATATAACAAAACCATGAAAGGACCGTATAGGTATAGTTTCTTTAGAAACTGGGAAACATAAACAAATGGTTCATAAAGCATCTACACTATCTCCCATTTATTTCTTCATATCTATAGTCCCTTTTTTGGCATATATTACTAAATAACCTTCTTCCTGACCTGGGGAAAGAAAACATACAAAAGGTTGAGCTCAAATGCTCATTAAGGGTAAACAAAAGAAATATCAATCAAATCAAATTCATCAGAATATAACATTTTGGAAATCTTACCCTGCAAAAGAGATCATAATTTCATAACATTGGATAAATCATGGTAGTGAAATGTAATCTCAATAATAATAACATAAAACATGAAACTTTGTGGCATACACACATAATCATATAGAATCATTTCTTATTAGTCAAGACTCATTTCCAAGACTATCTTAGTGGACAAAGTCCATTTCTGAATTGAGTTCACTCCCTGTTTCAGTCCTGTTTCACTGAACTGGTTTAACCTGCCGTTCCAGCCATGTCTATCTCATGAGATATAAAATCTTTACCCAATGCATTGGAGGGGTATATAGGTCCCACCCATCTCATAAAGATACCATTCATATGTGTGCCACAAAATCATAAACCATACATCATAGCATAACCCACTTATAAAAACCGGAATCTTAAACATCGTGACATCATAAAAAAATTCATATAAGGTAAATAAATTCATAAAAATATTTCCATCACAACATAATAGAATCAATGTAAAAATAGGGATAGAAATAGAACCCTATATTATCTTAGATGGAAAATAATTTTGATAAAACACGTTAACTCCATTCTTGAGGAAAATATCATTTCTACTTTAAAAACATTTTTCCTTTCTTAACATGTCATAAAATTTTAAACTAAAAGAATTTCATTAAAAATAAACTTGAAAATTTGTAAAGGAAGATTCTTGGAAATAATGTTTTAAAAATCCATTCATGCCGTATATGTTAAAAAACATTCTTCTCGTACTTTTTTCGGAAAAGTCAAAAAGTAACTCGTACGAAAAACGAAAAAAGATTCCTTTTATATCATTTAATAAAAACTCACCAAAGGGTAAAATTGGATTTAAACAATTGTAGGAGGATATAAATAATATTACAAAATTGAGAAAACATGGATGTGGATGATAAATATTCCCCAGTAAATTCTGAAGTATAAACAATATCGGATAAAAATTGAGATTGCGAGATTGTCCCTTACCTTAGGTCCGATTTTCTTCGTAAGTATCCGAAACTCCTGTATAATGATTTAAATAATGTTATTGAATAATTATAGAATCATAAGTATTGTTATGATATCATATATTTTCATATTCTTATCTTCTTATTAGTAATATTTCATTGCTACTTGTTATTCGGGTGTTTATTACTTTTTGTTCTTATGCGTGTTTTGTCGAATAAATTCTTATTCTTATATTTAGGTTATAGATACCTCATTTACAGAATGGTATTAGTGTACTATATATCATATTTATTTATTCATTTCATTTATATAATCATTATGCAATGAAGATCATGTATAACGAATCGCATCACATCGTGCATACGATATTCCGTACGTACGCACGAGCGATGATATCATTCCCATGATCGTGGAATTGTATTGAAGTGTATGTATACTATTTAATAATAAATAACACTTTACAATAATCATATATAGTTATTTATTTTCACCATTATACCCATCCATGAAAGGTGGTGATGGAAAATAGATTACACCACGGCGTGGAGACGGTATACCGTACGTACGCACGCGCGGTGATTTCGTTTTCCATAGGATGGATAGATCATGAAATAGGGTTGTTTCATACGTATAATAACATATCAGTATATTATGGATAATGATGTTATTAATTCATAATGAAAAAACTAAATAAGAATAAGTGGAAGAAGAAATAAATATAAAACAATCGGTAACAGACATTACCTCTTGTTTGAAGCGCCTCTTTGAGACCTCCTCTTAGGGCACTACAATTGGTCTTTGAAGAAAACCAAGACCTCTAGGATTTTTCTAGGGAAGTGGGGATGTCAAATGGGAAGGGTTTGGCCGAGCATGAAGGCTCAAATTAGTGTGAGGAGGAGAGGGAGGAGGTGCCCTTTTATAAGGGAGGAGAGGGGCACCTTTGGAAATATAAGAAATATTAGTTTATATTAAATTTCATCCCCACTTAAAAACTTCCAAAATGACTCATATCCAAAGCTTAGATGATATAGGGTTGTAATATCATCAACCAATAAAATTTATACATGTTAGGAATTTCTTTTAAACATTATCAACTTTATTTATCCTTATTTATCAATTATATTTTATTTTTGGTTATAATTTTCTAAATTTTAATCTATTGTAAATAATTACAAATGGGTTGTGAATTTTCCATAATTTGACACTCTATGACATTTTCGACCATATAAATTTTAATTTATATTTTTTAAATATTTTTGTGATTTTTTAACACTTTTATAATATGTTATTTTTATAAAATAACAGTAGTGTCAATTTTGACACTATTCATTTATTTGAATTTAAATAAAATATATACAGAATATATGTTCGACCTAAAAGCTTTAATAGATTCATAAAAGGTCATATGTTTCTCGAAAACTAGTGGAGAACATTAAATAGTTCATAAAATATTTATTTTAATATTTTTAAAACCATTTATTTTATATTTTAATTAATAAAATAATTTGAACATCACTATTGTGTCATAATTAATGATAATTATTTAAGCCCTAAAAATTCTAAGTAAATTCCTATGATGTAGATAATTATATTAGCTTTCTGTAGACTATTAACTTTTTAAGTTTCATTAAGTTTATCACTAAATTAAAATTATTATACTTATAAGATTTTAAGAAAGTGACATGTTGTCACATTCTTTGGTTTCAATAATAATTAAATTATTTTCATGGAAAAAAGTCCATTAAATGAATCTAATCAGACCCTTTGGTGATATGGATCAACTTTTAGTCATCCAATTGGATTTTGGCAGGTGTTAGGGTAATTTTATAATCTTATATTTACCCTTAATTACCCGATTTACCTTTAACTATGGTAAATAAAATTTACCGTAGTTACTATTCATAATGCCCAAAAATAAAAAGTACCCTATTAACATAATTTGGACCCACTGATTACAAATATGGAATCCATTTTTCAAAATTCAAAACAAATAACTTTCAGTCATTAATTTAAAATAAATCCCGTTGTTAAGAAAACGGGTTTTAGAAATTAAATCATTGCCAAAGATTGAAATGTTTTTACCTATGAATTAAATGTGAAATTAATTCTAATGAAATACATTATATTAAGTGGTAAAAATATATTCTATTTATACATTAAAACCGTTAAATACTATAATTTATCCATATAAATTGTCTCAATGAAAAAAGTTGTTTTTAATTAAAAAATTAGCGTATTTTTACTATTCATCAAAATATGAAAGTTATCAGAAAAATATCAAAAATTTAACCAAATTTAATTTTTATATCCTGATTCAATAGAAGAATTTTATTTTTTCAAATAGAACTTATAAAAATGTCATAAACTAGATTTAATGTGGGTGCTCCATCAAAAGGCGACAAAATTGCATTTTTTGAAAAATACTTATTTTACCCGAAAAATTTATTTTGTTCTCTTACCATGTTATAGAAAATGTGTAAGATCAATAATAATGTTATAAAATTAAAAATATAGTTAATAATATTCATAAAAGCTAGTCCATAATAATATATCCTTGTTTAGTGAAACCTGGTATTGCGTACTACACACGCTATCGAGGAAGGTCGGGATTGCGTATAATGCAAGTCAGGTCTGTATTTTTTGATGTGAAAGATTCCTTTGGTGTTGTGTATAACATAAGACATAAAAAAATATTTCTCATAAAATCTCAGGGTGTTACATTCTACCCCCTTAAAATGATTTTTTCCCTCGAAATTCGTCACTTCATTACTAACAGATTAGGATACCACTCCCTCATCATATCCTCAAGTTCCGATGTAGCTTATTCTAATTGGTGGATCCTCCATAAAACATTCACCAAGCGAGTGGTCTTGTTCTGTAGGAATTTCTTCTACGATCCAAAATCTCTATCGGCTGTTCTTCATAAGAAAGATCTTGCTCTAGTGGTACAACTTCTGAGCTGAGTACATGTGAAGGATCATGTATGTACTTTCTCAGGAGAGATACATTGAACACATCGTGAATTTGAGAGAGATTCGGTGGAAGTTCCAATCGGTAAGCTACCTTCCCAACATGATCCAGAATTTCAAAAGGACTGATATATCTATGGATTAACTTTCCCTTCTTTCCAAATCTCATGACCCTCTTCCAGGGAGATATTCGTAAGAACACTTTATCACCCACTTCAAACTCTAGGTCTTTTCTTCAGTTGTCGGCATAAATTTTTTATCGACTCTGAGATGGTCTTATGTATTGTTGAATAGATCTGACCTTTTCTCCCATTTCATTAACAAGATCAGGTCCTAATAGCTTTCTTTCCCCAACTTCATCCAAGGAAGATGGAGTCCTGCATTTCTTTCCCTAGAGATCTTCATAAGGAGCCATCTGAATACTAGAGTGAAAGCTATTATTATAAGAAAACTCCACCAAAGGTAGGTGTTGATCCCAAACACCTTTGAAATCCATAGAGAAAGCTCTCAACATATCTTCTGGAGTTTGAATTGTCCTCTCAGACAGACCGTCTGTCTGAGGATGATAACCAGTGCTAAAACACAACTCTGTATCCAGAGTATGCAAAAGGCTTCGCCAGAACTTTGAGGTAAACCTCAGATCCCGATCATATATAATAGAAAGTGGTACTCCATGCAATACTACCACTTCCTATACATATATCCTGGAAAGCTGATCTAGAGATAAATATTCTCTAATAGAAATGAAGTGTGCAGACTTTGTAAGACGATCAACTATGACCCATATAGCATTATTGCCTTTGGATGTTTTAGGAAGTCCAATGACAAAGTCCATAGTGATGTTTTCCCATTTCCATTCTGGTATGGGTAATGGTTGTAACATCCCCTTAGACTTCTGTCTCTCAGCATTAACATGCTGACAAACCAAGCATCGAGAGACATATTCAGCAAAATCTATTTTCATGCCATCCAACCAGAAGTACTCTTTCAGGTCCCTATACATCTTCGTGCTTCCAGGATGAATAGAGAATGAAGAACTATGAGCCTCATCCAGTAGATCCTTCTTTAATTCGGGGATGGGAGGAAGACAAACCTGATTCCTGATCATTATTATCCCATCACAATCGAGGTTGAATTCAGGAACATTTCTCACCTTCTTTTGTAACTCGACATCTTCTTTCTATTCCTCTTTAATCTTCACTTATATAGATGGTTGAAAATTCATTTGAGAAAGATAAGATTTATCTCCTTCCATTAAAATTCCAAGATCCAACCTTTGTAAATCCATAAATATTGGATCTTTTGTGATCCTTGTCATGGATAAGCTTGCATGGTCTTGTCGACTTAATGCGTCTGCTACCTTGTTTGCTTTCCCAGGGTGGTAATGAATTGAGCAGTCGTAATCCTTAATCAGCTCCAACCATCTTTTTGGAAGCATATTCAGCTCCTTCTGTGTGAAAATATACATTAAACTTTTATGATTAGTATAAATATCACACCATTCACCATAAAGGTAATGCCTCCAAATATTTAATACAAAGATTACAGCAGCTAACTCCAAATCATGAGTTGGGTAATTTTTCTCATGGATTTTCAACTGTCGTGAGGCATAAGCTATCACCATAGCATTTTTCATGATAACACACCCCATTCCCTTCATGGATGAATCACTGTAGATCACAAACCTTTCTCCACTGCAAGGTAGTGTGAGCACAGGTGCACTGGCTAACCTTCTATTTGGCTCTTTGAAATTATCTTCACATTCCTCCGTCCAAACAAACTTAACTCATTTTCCAGTCAAAATTGTGAGTGGGATAGATAACCTAGAAAAATCTTTCACAAAACGTCGGTAATATCCATCCAAACCAAGAAAACATCGGATCTCAATTACTGTTGTTGGTCTCGACCATATTTTGATAACCACTGTTTTTGCTGGATCTACAGATATCCCCTCTTTTGAGATTATGTGACCCAAAAATGCAATTTTTTGAAGCCAAAATTCACACTTGGTAAAACCAGCATAAAGCTTCTCCTTTCTTAGGGTCTTTAATAAAATTCTCAAGTGATCTTCATGTTCTTCATTTCTATTTTAATAGAGAATAATATCATCTATAAAGACTACCAAAAACTGATCAAGATAGTCTCTAAAGACTCTATTCATCAGATCCATGAAGATAACAAGGGCATTGGTAAGACCAAATGGCATCACTATAAATTCATAGTGTCCATACCTCCTACGGAAAGCCATCTTTGGTATATCCTCCCTTTTGACCCTTAATTGATGATACCTTGAATGAAGATCAATCTTGGAAAAGTTTTGAGCTCCACATAGTTGGTCAAATATGTCATCAATGTGTGGGAGAGGATATTTGTTCTTGATAATGATCTTGTTAAGTTCACGATAATCAATGCAGAGTCTCATTGATCCATCTTTCTTCTTAACAAACAGAACAGGTGCTCCCTAAGATGACGAACTTGGGCATATGAATCCTTTATCAAGATTCTATTTAAGTTTCTTCTTCAATTCCTACAACTCAATTGGGGCCATTCTATAAGGTGTCTTTGAAATAGGCAAAGCACCCGGTATGAGTTCTATTGAAAACTGAACATCCCAATTTGGTGGAAGACCTGGCAGTTCCTCCGGAAAGACATCATCAAATTCCCATAAAATTGGCATATTATTAATCGTGAGTTTCTCTCTAACCATTTGAGATAAATAACCTTCATTTAGTGGAATCAAGACCCATAATATAGAAGAAATTTCCACTAGAAGGTTATGTTCATCCTTGTATCGATAGAAGATCATAGATTGATCTGGAATATGAAATGTGACTTACCATATTTGGAAATTGATTTGAGCTCCATATAAAGAAAGCCAATCCATGCAATGAATCACATCAAATTCCACTATCGGAAGGATCACAAGATTTGTAGGAAGCACTTTCCCACAAACTTCAATCGGAGAAGAATTGTAAACTTTTGATGCGACTGTTGTGCCATTATGAGTTGTCACAGCCAACTCAACATCTAATTGTTGAGGTAATACGGTGATACCCTTAGAAAATTCTTCATAAATAAAAGAGTGGGTGGATCCAGAATCAAATAAAACATTTTCTACTTTAGAGTGGATGGTAAGTGTACCTCTCACCACTTCATTGTCGTACTCCACATCGTCGATAGTAATTGCATGTGACTTTCCTTTGCCTTTGTCCTTAAGATTTTTTTGACGTCAATCATCATCATCAAACCTTGGATTTGGTCATTGATTGGAATAATGCCCCATCTCCTTGCACTTGAAAAATCGAAGTGTAGTAGGTTCATTCTGTGTATCCCTTCCTTTGTTTGCATCATTAGACATCTTCTTCCCATTATTTCGACATTCAGTTTCCCGATGACCTTCTTTTCCACACTTATAACATTTTCTTGTCCCCTTAATACAATTGCCTCCATGTTTCTTTCCACACTTTGAGCATAAGGGAAAACTCATCTTCTTTTCAGTGTGGTCTTTAGAATTTCCTTTGAATTCCATTTTCCTCTTCTTATCAAACCCATGTGACTGATGGGTTACACCAATATCCATCTCAACCTTGAGAGCACATCGAACAATTTCCTTGTAGGTATTGAAGCCCCTTATGGGTAATTCCCTTCGAAGACATGGTCTTACACCACTAAAGAATCGATCGATCTTACTCTCAGGTTGGATAATAATTCTGAAAGCGTACCTTGCAAGTCTTGTAAAATTTGCTTCGTAGGTACCAACGGATTCATCTTCCTTTTTCATCAGTCCAAGAAACTCCTTCTCAATCTTTGTTCAAAGAATATGAGGGAAATACTTATTGAAAAATAAGTTCTTGAGCTCGTCCCATTCCATAGACTAAATTTCATCCCTTTCCCTCATATTCTTAATAATATTCCACCATTGATCAGCATCTCCTTCTGAATGATACACTACTATGATGAATTTATCATGTTCAGAACATTGAGGAACTGAAAATATCTTTTCAGTCGTACTGATCCATTGTTCAGCCACTAAGGGATTAGAAGACCCATTGAATGAAGGTGGATGCTGCCTCATGAAGGATTCAACAGAATATTGCTCCTTCCTTTGCTCATTTGGAAGTCCTACATGATTCGTAGCTTGAGAAAGTTGTCTAATCATGGCTACAAGATTTTGTATTCCATCTCCCATAACGTTTGGTTGCTCAGGGGGACAATCATTGCATTGACCGTCGCATTCCGCATTAACACGGTTCCTTTAGGTTCCAGCCATTGACTAAAACCAAGAATAATAGTGTGAGAAACACTAATTATAATAGGAAAACCACATAATCAAGAATAAAATTTCACACTTATGGTCTTATCATAGGTTGTTCATGGTCATTTCTAAAACACTAAGATTGTGTTTTATGCTTAGACATATCCTTAGGTTTCTTACTAAGGCTTTCACATCCTAGTTTCCAAAGGTTGACTATACCTTTCCTCTAATACCAACTATAGCGACCCATACTTTATATACATGGACAATACTTCAAAATTGAAGCATTCTTATTACAACATATAAAAAAACCATAAAGGACCATATAGGTATAGTGTCTTTAGAAACCAGGAAACATGAACAACTGGTTCATAAAGAATCTACACTGTCTCCCATTTATTTCGTCATATCTATAGTCCCTTTTTGGCATATCTTACTTAATAACCTTCTTCCTGGCCTTGGGAAAGAAAACATACAAAAGGGTGAGCTCAAATTCTCAGTAAGGGTAAACAAAATAAATATCAATCTCATCAAATTCATAAGAACATAACATTTTTCAAATCTTACCCTGCAAAAGAGATCATAATTTCATAACATGGGATAAACCATGGTAGTGAAATGTAATCCCAATAATCATAACTTAAAACATGAAACTTTGTGGAATAAACACATAATCATAGGGAATCATTTCTTATTATTCAAGAATCATTGGCAATACTATCTTATTGGACAAAGTCCATTTCTGTACCGAGTTCACTCCTCGTTTCAGTCATGTTTCACTGAACCGGTTTAACCTGCCATTCCAGCCATGTATATATCATGAGATAGAAAATCTTTACCCAATGAATTTGAGGGAGATATAGGTCCCACCCATCTCATAATGATACCATTCTTATGTGTGCCACAAAATCATAAACCATACATCATAGCGTAACCCATGTAATAAAAATGGGAATCTTAAACATCGTGACATCATACAAAAATTCATATAAGATAAAGGAATTCATAAAAATATTTCCATCACAAAATAATCAAATCAATGTAATAAGAGGGATAGAAATATAACCCTATATTATCTTATATGGAAAATAATTTTGATAAAACACTTGAACTCCATTCTTGAGGAAAATATCCTTTCTTCTTCAAAAACATTTTTCCTTTCTCAACATGTCATACAATTTTAAACTAAAACAAGTTGATTAAAAATAAACTTGAAAACTTTTAAAGGAAGATTCTTGGAAATAATTTTTTAAAAATCCATTCATTCTGTATAAGTTAAAAAAACATTCTTCTCGTACTTTTGTCAGATAAGTCAAAAAGAACCTCGTACGAAAAACGACAAAATATTCCTTTCATATGTTTTACTAAAAACTCACCAAAGGGTAAAATTGTATTTAAACAATTGTAGGAGGATATAAATAATACTACATATTGAGGAAATATGGATTTGGATGATAAATATTCCCCAGTAAATTATGAAGTATAAACAATCTCGGATAAAAATTGAGATTGCGAGATTGTCCCTTACCTTAGGTCCGATTTTCTTTGTAAGTGTAAGAACCTCATATATAATGATTTAGATAATGTTATTGATTTAATCCGGAATCATAAATATTGTTATGATATCATATATGGTCATATTCTTAGCTTCTTATTAATAATATTTCATTCCTACTTGTTATTCAGGTGTTTATTACTTTTAGTTCTTATGCGTGTTTTGTCGAATAAATTCGTATTCTTCTCTTCAGGTTATAGATACCTCATTTCCAAAATGTTATTAGTGTTCTATATATCATATTTATTCATTAAATTCATATATATAATCATTATTCAATTAAGATCATGTAGAATTAATCTCATCACATCGTGGAGACGATATTTCGTACGTATGCATGAGCAATGATATCGTTCCCATGATCGTGGAATTGTATTGGAGTGTATGTATACTATTTCATAATCAATAACACTTTAAATTAATCATATATAGTTATTTATTTTCACCATTATACCCATCCAAGTAAGGTGGTGATGGAAAATAGATTACACCACGATGTGGAGACGGTATTCCGTACGTACGCACGCGCGGTGATTTCATTTTCCGTAGGATGGATAGATGGTCAAATAGGGTTGTTTCATACTTATAATAACATATCAGTATATTAGTGATACTGATTTTATTAATTAATAATGAAACAACTAAAGAAGAAGAAGTGGAAGAAGAAATAAAGTTGAAAGAATCGGTAACGGACATTACCTCTTCTTTGAAGTGCCTCTTTGAGACCTCCTCTTCGGGCAGTACAATTGGTCTTTGAAGAAGACCAGGACCTCTAGGATTTTTCTAGGGAAGTGGGGAAGTGAAATGGGCAGGGGATGGCCGAGATTGAATTCTCAAATTGGTGTGAGGAGGATAGCGAGGAGGTGCCCTTTTATAAGGGAGGAGAGGGGCACCTTTGGAAATATAAGAAATATTAATTCATATTAAATCCCAACCCCACATAAAAACTTCCAAAATGACTCATATATTAATATTAGATGATATAGGGTTTTAATATTATCAAAAAATAAAATTTATACATTTTTGGAATTTAGTTTAAAAATTATCAACCTGATTTATCCTTATTTATCAATTTTATTTTATTTGTGGTAATAATATTCTAAATTTACAATTATTATAACTAATTACATATGTGTTTTGAATTTCCATAATTTGAAACTTTATTACATTTTCGACCATAAAAATTTTAATTTATAATTTTTAAATATTTTTGTGAGTTTTAAACAATTTTATAATATGTTATTTTTATAAAATTACAATAGTGTCAATTTTGACACTATTCATTTATTTGAATTTAAATAAAATATATACAGAAGATAAGTTCAAAGTAAAAGCTTTAATAGATTCATAAAATGTCATATGTATCTAGAAAATAATTTAGTACATTAAATAGTTCATATATTATTTATTTTAATATTGTTAAAACCATTTATTTGATATTTTAATTAATAAAATAATTTCAACATCACTATTGTGTCATAATTAATGATACTTATTTAATCCCTAAAAATTATAAATAAATTCTTATGGTGTAGAAAATGGTATTAGATTTCTGGAGACTATTCATGTTCGAAGTTTCAGTAAGTTTATCACTACATGAAAATTATTATACTTATAAGATTTTAAGAAAGTGACATGTTGTCACATTCTTTGGTTTTAATAATAATTAAATTATTTTCATGTAAAAAAGTCCATTAAATGAATCTAATCCGACCCTTAGGTGATATTGGTCGACCTTTAGACATCCAATTGGATTTTGGTAGGTGTTAGGGTAATTTTATAATCTTATATTTACCCTTAATTAACAGATTTACCTTTAACTATGGTAAATAAAATTTACCGTAGTTTTTATTCATAATTCCAAAAAATAAAAAGTAGTCTATTAACATAATTTGGACCCACTTACTCCAAATATGGAATCCATTTTTCAAAATTCAAATCAAATAAGTTGCAGTAATTAATTTAAAATAAACCCCGTTGTTAAGAAAACGGGTTTTAAAAGTCAAAACATTGCCAAAGATTGAAATGTTTTTACCTATGAATTCAATGTGAAATTAATGATAATGACATACATTATATTAAATGGTAAAAATATATTCTATTTATACTTTAAAACCATTAAATATTATAATTTATCCATATAAATTATTCAATGAAAAAATTTGTTTTTTATTTAAAAATTAGCGTATTTTTATTATTCATCAAAATATGAAAGTTATCAGAAAAATATCAAAAATTTATCCAACATAAATTTTTATATCCTGATTAAAAAGAAGAATTTTATTTTGTCAAATTGAACTTATAAACATGTCAAAAAATATATTTAATGTGGGTGTGCCATCAAAAGCCGGCAAAACTGCATTTTTTGAAAAATACTTATTTTACCCCAAAATTTTATTTTGTTCCCTTACCATGTTATAGAAAATGTGTAAGATGAATAATAATGTTATAAAATTAAAAATTTATTTAATAATATTCATAATGGATAGTGCATAATAATATATTTTTGTTTAGTGAAACCCGGTATTGCGTACTACACACGTTATCGAGGAAGGTCGTGATTGCATGTAATGCAAGCCAAGTCTGTATTGTGTGCTGTGAAAGATTCCTTTGGTGTTGCTTATAAAATAAGACAAAAAAAATATTTCTCATAAAATCTCATGGTGTTACAATTTCTACCCATAAATCCGCGCATCTGTGTGGAGGTGGATGTGTTGAACCCCCCAGTATATTGGATTTGGATTACTATTGGAACAGAGTTTAGATGGAGGCAGGTTGTGGTGTTTGAGTCTTGGGTCAGCTTTTGTTTGAATTGTCATCGTCTGGGGCATCTGGTGTCACAGTGCAATAGTGAACGGAGGAGGTGGTTATTTGGTCTGATGGCTACAGTGGTCGAGGGGAAAAGTCAGGTGCCCGGTGGTGGAAGGACGTCTGATAGTGGGAAACAAAATGCAGTGGCAATGGGAGCAAAGGTGGTGGTCCCTTCCAATCAGCTGGTCATGGTAGTATTTGAGCGACTCAAAGATAATAAGATGGTGGAGGATGGTGCGAAGCATGCAGGTGATAGTGGTGTAGGTAAGGGTGTCCCTATTTCTAATGGGCAGTGGGTTGACAACAAGGCTGTCGATTGGTCTAAAGAGTAGAATTTTGAGGCAGTGAGACTGTTGAAGTCTGCTGGATGTGAGGATCAGACCTCAGTTAGAATGGTGGAGATCTGTGCTACTGGGCTTCAGGGTAATGCTGATGGCATCGCTGGTTTGCTAGTCTTTGTTCCCACGGGGAACTAGTTATAGGGACTAGAGCGGGAGGATATAGGGGAGGTCTTTCATAATGCCAATATACAGGCCCATCGAATTTTGCAGGAGGAGGTTGCAGTGTATAAGAGCAGTGAAAGAGGGATTTTTGAAGGCACTAAAGTGCTGGAAAATCCGCAATGTTTGGCTGTGATTGACACCAATTTTCAGATGCATCAAACTAGAATGGAGCTTCATCTGGATATATGGATTAAATGGGGGGATTTATCCAATTGTGACAAGGAAAATGAAAGTGGCATGGTTAGACCCTCATACAGTGATGTTGTTTAGGGAGGGAAGCATGTGTCGATTGGGAGTTAGGAGAATATGCTTGCATCGCTGCGAAGACGACCGAGGAAGGACAACTCTTACCTTCCAAGGCCAATTCCCAACAGAACTTTTAATAAAAGTATGAAATCTACAAATGAACTACTCTCTTTGGAATAGATGAATGTTAGGGGAAAGTATGCTAAATTACTCAAGCAATACGAAAGCTCAAAATGGGAAACAATGAATGTCGATGAAAATTTTGTTCGTGGAGGTGGTGATGGGTTTGACATTGATGGTATAGAGTTTATCTTTGGGTCATGTTGTGCTTGTTTTCTGAAAATTTCCTTTATTTAATAAATGGTTAGTGGATTTTCCTCTGAGTAATCTTTCTGGTAATT
The DNA here is from genome assembly GCA_963277665.1 of Viscum album. Taxonomy (NCBI): domain Eukaryota; kingdom Viridiplantae; phylum Streptophyta; class Magnoliopsida; order Santalales; family Viscaceae; genus Viscum; species Viscum album. The sequence continues at coordinate 643,442,656 of OY728123.1, forward strand.
CCAACAAATGGTGAAATTTTACTATAAAAATAATACTGATTTGGTAACATTGAATCATTATCCCCATGAAAGAATAAATTTAAATAAAACATATATTACCATGGTAATAAATAAATTCATGAAATTAAATATAAAAGGGGGTATATATACACCTTATGAAACAATATATGTGCATAATATAACTTATGTCTCAATGATAGAAAATTGAGACAAAAACCCTTACCGATTTGGTATCTTTTTAACCATAAACCCCATGATGGATACGTCTTATAATGGATATAAAATCAACATAATTTTCAGTATAATAATCATAAAATATATTCATTATTAGTATATTCATCACATGAAATAAATAAGTGGTGAATATGAAAATGCCTCACAAATCTAAAATATTAGAAGGAAGTTTATTACCTTAAGTCTTGACTTCTTTAATTCACATTCAAACCACTTTTCTAACAAATATAAGTTTATTATACATCAATTACCAAAACATAATTATATATATAATTCTATATATGATTTACTTAAGAACATTCATTTCCAATTTGTTAACAATTCCTTCTTAAATTTATGTTTTGGGTAATGACCACAGAATTTTTCACATATGTTTTGGTTTTTTATTATTGGTCCTATTATGTTTATAATACTTCCATAAACCTCATATGTTAACAATAAAATAAGTTTCATATATATTCATTATATATGAATTTTTAAAAATTCGTAGAAGATACATATAAAAAATGACATGACTCCTTTATGTAGACGGTAAGTCATATGTACGCATGAATGTTGTTTCCATTTTCTTGAATGAATAAATTAAAAAGTTTTAATGGTATATTACCATTAGAAAATATTTTTTATATCATATATATCACATATTTTTATATATACCTCTATTTATTACATTCCATATAAAGACTACATGAAAATTGTAACAAATCACTTCTTGAGACTCAAACGATGTTATCACATCCCGCACGGAATATAAATTAACTTTTTATATGTGATATAATAATTCAAGAAGTATAATTATATTAAAAATATCACAATTATTCTTTTATTATATCCTTTTTACCTTCCATTTAAACCAATAATGAAAAATCACACCACTGCGATTCACTAGGAAACAGTCTGCAAATACACTAGAGCGACATTGTTGTATTCCAGTGGGTTAGGATGTAAAATGGTATAAGAGTAATTATAATTAAAAATATGTAATAATATAAAAAATATAATATATAAACAGTAAATCGAACTTTTTACCCCATCTTGATAGGTGGTTATTGAAAATGAATACCATCGGTTCGTGAAGTAGTTTTTTGTTGTACACAAGAATGAGGATTTCCTATACCATTTGACGAAAGAGGGTATATATATATTTCATTACTTATTAATAAAAACATATAACTATATCAAATTATTTTATGTTCTTATTTAAAAAATTATAATAATAATTGAAGGAGAGGTAGGGAAAATATAATAAATGCTTGGTTAGGGACGTCACCTCTTCTTCTGGAAACTTTTTTTTAAGTTTGCACCAAAAATCTTGAAATGATAGATTTATTACCAAAATATGTAGTATAAAATAATATCAGAGATGTAATTAAGTTATTTGGAAATATATTTTCATAAAAAAAATTAGGAACTATGAAGTGGAGAGAAGTGGGTGGCATTTTATAAGTGATCTGAGTGGCAGTTTTGTAATATTTTAAAAGAAAAAGTTGTACCAACATTTTTCACAAGACAAAAGGATAAAAAATTGACCCTTAGAGATAATATAAGATAAAATTTCAAAATATTTCTACAAAATGGGTGTTGGAAAAATATTTGGTTCATTTTTAAACCTTGTGTTTTTTGTAAAACACAATGATAAAACAATTTTTATCTTAACCGTGGATTTTTTTTCTATTTTTAATATTCATTAAAGTGAAAATTTATGTTTATATTATTATAAAATATATTATGTTATGATTATAAATATGTAATCTATTTATCTAAATTCCATTCACGGAATTGGGATTTTTTAATTTAATTAATCAATTATGAAGTCATGATGATAAAGCCGTTTTCCAAGAAGAAAATGTTCAAAAGTTTAAAGAGATTTTATATAAAAATACCATATTAAATTGATTAAAATGAAATATATTTTATTAATAGATATATAATTTAAATAAATTAACCAATATAAAATTATTAAAAAAAAATTAAAAAACATTTAAAAATGAAAATACTAAACAAAAACGATTATTTGTCACTACACGTCTAAATGTTTAACTACTTGAAAAATTTACAAATAATAACACTAAGATATTTTTTACATTAATATTTCAAAAATAGTTTTTATTTTGAAGAATATTTTTTCTAGAATTGGAAAATTTAAATTTTAAAATAATTTTAAAATGGAATGAAAACTAATTTTAAAAAAAAAGTGGTTTTAGGCATAAAATTTGATTTATTCTTATATATTATCTTGAAAACTCAGAATATGAGTGTTTAAAATTTTAATTGGATATATTATATATTAATTTCGTTATAATAATTCTCCAAAAAAAATTCCTCCTTTCCTGAGGTAATATGTGTATGTGTGAATAAAAATATTATTCTAAAAAAAATATTTCCATTACATTCAAATGGTTTTTGTTTTTTAATTATAATAAATTATTCAAAAAATTCATTATATACATGTTTAAACAATCTATTTTCATAATTTAGTAAATACTATTCCTGACCTCTATTCCAATGAATCTGTGATAATTATCTTGTTAAATAATAATATTTTAATTTTATGCCACATTTCTTTTAAATTCGATTTTACAATTAACACAATCTACTCTCAGTGTTGCATGTAATTCAAGGTAAACATAGTGTCTCACGTAAACCAAGCTCTAATCGGTGTTCTGTGTAATGAAATATATTTAAAAGATAAAATTTATTCAAAAAAATATTCAAACAAATCCATGTGTTTTACAAGGGTCCTCACATAGTATAAATATAATAACCTAATATTTTAATATATAATTACATTAAAATATATCATTGTATTTTAAATATTTCTCCACACACAATAAATATATTAAATTAAATTTTGATGCATTTTTATAAAATATTAAATATTTATTTATGACCATTAAAACTATTATGTTTAACTAGAGGGTATGAATAAGAGCAAGTTCTCTAGGAAATATTTGTTGAATTAAAATAATTTATATATAAAATATGAATGAGATTGAATTAGTATAGATAAAATGACTAATATGATAATTTTATGATTGGAATTGTATTTTTTAAAAAATTTATTTTATGCACTATGATTTTTTATAAAAATAAAATTATTGTTAATTTATGTTAATATATTTTCATATGATTAATTTGTTAACGCTAATTAGTGACTAGTATGAAATAAGAAGAATATTATATTGACTTATAATATATTTTTTTCATAATTAAAATAAGTTTTATTTATATTTTATAATTTATTTCAATATAAAATTCTGAAATTTTTCAATATTAATTTCATTGAATAAACATTATTTCTTGATACATCAGAGTAATATTTTCTTAAAAGGGAATTTTTTTATTTTTTTAAAGAAATATTTTAGGGTAAATAGTTCAATTTATCATTTTTATAAATATTAAAATTTTATTACATTATTAGTCTGTAAGTATGAAATAGAATTTTTTGAAAATTTTTCTAATTTTTTTATAATATAAGTGAAAGTATAATTCCAAAATATATTGATTCTAAATTAAAACCAAATATATTATATTTTAAAAATTAAAAATATATTTTTATCTTGAAATTTTTTAATACAGTAGAGATTTGGTATTTTAAAATTAATTTTTGATCACATTAATAAATTGAGTAAAATAAAATGGCTTCGTATATGGAATCAGAAGGTCAAAAATATTTAATAATTTCAATATTATTTCTTCATAGAAAATAAATTACATAGGTAAAAACTACTTAACATAGTATGAGTAAATTTGTGTAAAAAGGGTTTAACCTAATGAAGAAGGCTAAATTTTTTATAAGCATTTATTATAATGTGTTTATGAGGAATTTCTATACCTTATCTCATCCTTAATAAATTATTTCATTATTTTGGAGAAACATTCAATGAGATTGACATCCTGTTATTAAAATTTTATTTGTATATTTAAAAATTCCATCCCATTTCACATATTAATGGGGCCTCTAAAAAACTATTCAATACACGTTATACAAGTAGGATTACATTTGTAACCAAAAAAATATTCCATACCCATGAATTATATCTTTATTACATTATCTTATTTTAAAGATAAATTAGCTTAATCCTACAATTTCCAAGGTATCATCCAAAGAAATCTTAATGTGTTCAACATAGGTAATACTGATTACATTTGACTCATTTTTATCTAACCATTAAAATTATAATTTTATCATCTCATAAATAAATAAAATTTTATTTTTAAAATTATTATTATTATTATTATTAGGTAATAAACCATAACCACTTTCCCCCCTCTTTTCTAAAGAAAGAAAATTGAGATTCAGGTATATGGGTGGCTATCTACAACCATTATGTAACATGTTATTTTTTATTCACTATATTTTTTTATTGTAAAAAGAATTCATTAAATTTATTGATTTTATGTTTCTAAAAATATTAATGTTCTTTTAAGAAAAAATTTAGAACCTATTATTAATATTATCAAAAAATAATCATCGTTAATTAAATAATTTAATACAAGCATATGAAGAGGATGATCCTTTGATTCATATCATGTAATATAATGATATTATTTAATTTTTCTTATAATTAATTTTAATTCAGATCTATCAAAATAATAAACCATAAATATTATCATTCTGATTATATAATAACTATATTACTTCTAAACAACCTCAAAATCATAAATTAATCATGGCATATTCATGAATGTGTAAGTTTGACCAAATACTTGAACAATGTTATGAATTTATATCAATAATGGAAATGGAAAAGTAATTACTTCTATAATATGATATAAATATAAAATAGTCATTTTTGTGATCTTTAAGGTTAAAATATTATTAAACCCATTAATAAAAAAGAATCATTCCCTTATCAAAAATCATTAAAACATTATCATCGCCAATTTAACATTTAATATTATAACTAAATCTACTATGTAATTCAAATATACCATTATAAAAATCATAGTACATATATCATAGAACCATTATTTATATCATGATAATAAACTTCTAAACAAGAATACCGATACCATTTTTATGAAACTTGTTAAAATAGACAGTGATTACTTACACCTGATATTGAAAATAAGTAATGAATAACAATAATTCATATAGATAGTGATTATAAATAAATATTATAAATGGAAATAATAATAAGGATATAAATTATTTATTAATAAATCTATGTTAATTATATATGATATTATATTTATTTCATTGAGTCTAGGGAAAAATATATGGTTTTTTTCACCGCCAATTTCACCTTGAATATTATAACTAAATCTACCATGTAATGAAAATATACCATTATAAAAATCATGGTACATATATCATATAACGTTTATATATATTATAATAATAAAATTCTAAACAAGAATACCGACACCATTTTTATGAAAATCGTTAAAATCGACAAAGATTACTTAAAAATGATATTGAAAATAATTAATGAATATATTATTTTATAAATTTCATTTGATTATGGGATAATAATGATTATTTATTACTTATATAATTTTTATGCCATTTTTATTCTATGATTACCTTTGTTGTGTATTTTTCTTTACTAGGAATTTGATCTCATCCCTTATTATGTTTCCATTTTCCCAAGTAATGTTGGAAAGTATTATGAATGATATTTCAAATAGGATAGATTTTATAAATATTTTTTGGGAGATGTTCAAGACATTTTATGGCCTAACCAATTTTTTTATGAAGAGGAAATTTTTTCATTTGATTGGGTTTCATAGCTGATGTCTGGTCATAACTCTCTACAGCTCTAAAATAATAAAAATATTTTCTAGATGTAGGAGATGTAATAATTGTTACTGATATTGTAATTAAGGATGTTTATATCCAACATTTTATAGTTTGTATAAATGTGAATATATTTTTATAATACAAAAAGAATGGGGGTGTGGTTAGGAGGCACCATAAGACATGGATTATATTAGTCAGTATATCATTAGAGACATCATTCTGAATATTATTTCATAGTGATATTTATAAAAAGTACCCCATCAAGAAAAATACAATATTTTGAGGTAAAATCAATTAATTTGTGTTCATTATATTTCATGTAAATTCTATGATGATAAATCTATTTTAAATGGGTTGCTACCAATATTTATAAGCATGTGATATTCTCAAAAAAAATCATAATAGATAATGGATATGATACATACCAAAATCTATAAAAAAATTGCCTTTATTTTAAAAAATATATGAATACTAATTATTTTTACAACACCTATGATTATAATATTTGCATAATAAGAAAATGAAAATAATTTTATGATGATAAATAAATAACAATTTTAATTTTAACTAACCAAATAAATTTACCAAAAAATGGATTGAGTGATATACATATGTGATAATAGAAAATATTTTATATATTAATAATCTATAATAAATTTCAAACTATCAAAACAATTAAAAATAAAAATTACATCATTTCGACCACACTGTATATCATGACATGCACATATTTCATACATGTCACGTCTAAATTAATAATTATTTTTTATAGTTTCATGATGATCTGAGTGTGTTTCATCATTTGTTTATACATATTATTCTTTTTATACAATATAGAACCTTAAACTAGAAAAAATACAGTTTATGTCATTTTATCAACACCATATGTCGAAATTTTGAACAATTTATAAGGTCCAAAATAATTTAATGATTATTTAATTATTGTCTTATAACTATTGGAGGTCGTTTTCTTTGTTTTCTTTATGTGATTCAATTTTTGGGATAAATCCATTTTTTAAATTTAAAATAAATAATTATAGTCATTATATCCCCACTTTACATTTTAAAGAAATACCCTTCATTCCAATAGGTTATAAATGAATCATAAATCATTTTTATATATTTTTACAAAAATATGGTCATGTTTTCTCAATTTTGTATCTGTAGAACAATTTTTAAACTAAAATATCATTTTAAAATTGAAAACATGAAATTTCCATCACCACCAAAAGACCACTAATAATAATGACATATAATTGATTAATCAATCTAAAATATAAATAAAATAATTTTTTTATATTTTCTGTATATTTTTTGTTTGGTTGACCTGTTTTGACAATGTCGTAGTCCCTTTAAACATCATTATATCTCAAAATAGAAAAAATAAAATGAGTTCATTCCCATGATACCACATGATATAATGACATGTGATTCTTTTATTTATGTCAAAAATGATTCAAAATTAATTTTATTATAGTTTCATGAAAATATGAGATCTTATTCGTAGATTTGAGAATGTGATGTGTGTTATGAATATAAATAGCTATTATAAATCAAAAGCACACTCTTTTTTTCATTTTTTCCACATTATGTGTTAGAATGAAGTAAATTTCATTCCTATATTTTTAAATTTAATCATTAATTATTTTCATACAACATCATATTAATCAAATAATATTTTCTTTAGTTTAATATGAGACACATGTTTTTATTAAAAAAGTTACTTTAAAATTTAAGGAAAAAATATTAGTCATTAAATACATACTATTAATTAAAACAATGTTTTTTTAATTCTTACATATAAAAATTAATGAATATGTTTTTTTATAGTTTTTATAAAATCTAAAAACATTTTATAACTTTGGAAAAACTTTTTTTTTCTTAATATAGAAAATTTAATTTTAGGATTTTTCTTAAAAAAAACCCTAAATTAGAATGATATGCATTTTGTCTCTAATGGTTATAAATGAATCAATAATAATTTTCCAAAATTTTAATTAAAATCTAAGATCATTTTATTGGTTCGTAGTTTGATATTAATGTTTTAAAAAAATATAATTTAAATTGAAAAAATGAGATTTTACTCATACCAGCCACAGCACAAGTGGAAATGATATATGATGTTTTCATACAAGAAACAGAATAAATCATTCATCATCTTCTTGAAATAGTATGATAATATGATCATATTTTTTATGTTTTGAGCTTGTGATACATGTTCCTAATAAAAATATATGTCTTAAAATTAAAAATTATATAATCATTCTTTTCGGATAGACCAGACAGTAAAATTACCTATGGTTAATTCCAACATATTACAAAAGAGTCAATGATCATTTTCATATGGTTTCATAGAAAGTCTGTTACATTTAACTATTTCCTAACATGTGACACATGTTTTCACGAAATTTATTATTAAAATTGAAAATATATTTTTTTTCTTTCTTACTTTATCAAATTATAGAATGATTTTTGGATAATTTAATTTCGCCAAAAATAAATCAATTTCATTTTCTTATTGATTAATGAAAATTGAATATTAATTCTTATTTTTAAGAATGTAGTGACTATTATAAACTAAAAATCGAATTTTACATTAAAAAAAAATTCAATTATAAAAATGGAATATAATATTAGAATTATATATTGTTCATTTCCATGATATAAATTAATCACCTTCCATCATACTATAATTTAATAAAATTCTAATATTTTACTATTGATTTTCATAATTTGATAATTCATAAAATAAATATTACATTCAAATTAGAAATGTGAAAATTCATTACATGGGACTAAAATAACTATCATAAAAGTTATTATTGGAAGATGACTAAAGATTCAAAATTTTAGATTTTCCCATTTAAATATATCCATATAAATTAATTTTAGGAATTTAGTTGAATATAAAAATCGAAATCCAAATTAAATATATATATTAAAGAGAAAATAAACCTTATCTCAAATCATATAAAACTAAAGTATTTATTTTTTACTCAACATTGATAATTATATTTAATGAAATTTATATTTCAATATTTTTTTACACATCATTTTTTATCATTTTTGATAAGATAATATAAAATTATGTAGCCTAATAATACATAATCTATAAATTGTTTAATATTTTTACACAACATAACAAAAACATCCTTCCATAAATTGATATATTTCATCATTTATAACTAATTCAAATTCACTATTCATATTTAACTAAAATCATATAAATAAAGTAATGTTTAATAAGTATTTCAGTCAATGGTTTATATATTATGTATATATATAATAGATACCCATGATAGTATTGGAGTTTTTCTATATGCAATGATATCATTAATAAATATATATATATATAAGGAGTAAGCACAGTTGTGGACATTAGGCTTTTCTATATTCTGTAAGAACATTGAAAATTCTAGGAAATTTTTTCCTAAATTTATTTTGATACTAAATTTTTTAAATACCCAGTAGTATTGTGGTATATAGATTTACCCTTTTTTTGTTTTCCTTAAACCCATTATTAATCAATATATTGGCACTAAACTAAAAAATATTTCATTAAATATAATGAAAATTATATAATATATAAATTAATGAATTTAAATCTTAAACATAAAATATTTACAAGTTAAAAAGGGAAAACATGTGCCACTGATTTTTCAAATATAAATCAATTTTATCGAAAATAATATATAATTGTATTAGTTATGTTTAAAAAAATTATCATCTTGTTCATCCAAGAGAAAATTTGAAATTAATGAGGACAACATATTAATAATAACAAGTTTTCATAATAATAACTGATTTGTATAGTTGTTTCCTTTTATTTTATGTTATAAAATAGCTTATCTTACAATTCCTTGGATTCAAATACTCTAGTAAAGTTTTATGATCTACTAGAAAATTGATCGACATAAAATATATTATCAACTATTGTTATCTTTTCTCTCCCAGACTTGGGTTTCTCCATGGTAGAAATTTTATGGGGGAGACACATATCCCCTTTAGAATCTCCTACCTCTCTCCCCCTCTTCAACTTACTTATTTCTATTATGAGGCAACCTTTATACTCGGCATATTCGTTTCTTCCCTAGCAACAATGCTTTCCAGTTTTGTTTGGGTTTAAAATTTTGGGGTTGATCTACACAGTCATGGACTCTAATAACTCACTCTACTAATTCCATCCCTTCTATTATTCTAGAATCCATATTTCAATTAGTATGATTTTTTATATAATGTATTAATATACTGACGATTTCATGTCATCTGTTTGTGGTGGGATAGAGAGAATGTCTGAGTTGGTGGAATGGATTGTTCAAAAAATAGTTAGATTGATATCTATATATTAATATCTATTTTATGTCCCTGGTTCAGTGTATTTTGGTCTTTATTTTCTGATTTATTTAGTTCTTGGAGAAGCTTAAATTTTTAGGTCGATTGGTCTATGTGTTTTGATTGAGGATAACATCATATATTGGTTGACGTATGCTTGGTGGGGCTTCTGAAGGCGTAATTATTCAAGTAAAGGTCTTGATAGGATGATAAGGACTGAGGAATCTTTGAATTCTACTCCTACTTCATGTTCCATTACACATTTCCCAGTAGTTCTAGTGAGGTGGTACCTAAGGAGGTTTAATTATATGTTATTTGAGAGGCTGATGATATTCCGGGAGACGAGTTCTTCACCAGTTTCATTCTTCCCTTTGGGATCCTAAAGACATATATTTTCATAGTTCCCATGATTTTCTAGAATATGGATATGTAAATTATATATTCTTATGGGTAGGCGACATCAATGATGAGGCATTGTTGTGTTTTTTCACCAATATGTTTGTGAGATTGTGTTTTTCATCTCTATAAAGGTGCAGTTTCTAGTTTTTTCTAGTGTTAGTCAATGGTTATAATGTTTTTATAGTTTATATGGTATTATTTTAATGTGATTTTTTATGGTGGCATACATAAGATGATATTATTTTCTAGTTTGAAATATTTGTTGGGTGTGGGGCTTGATATAATTTCTTGGTAGGATTTTAACTTCTTGATGTATCTGATGTATGCATGGATTGGGGTAGATCATTGTTTTGGTTCCGTGGTTTTTGGTTTTTTAATATTATTTTAGTATTAATTTCTAATAAATGTGACCACCAATTTATATCTATGATTTTGATGTTTTGGGGTTGGGTTTTGGATTTCTGGTTGTCTAAATTGAAGCTTGGTTTAGTGGATATTCTATACTATAAAGGTTCCCTCTAATCAATTACAAATGGTTTCAATGAAAATTAAAATATATTAGATAGATTATATGTGGAAGAAGAAATATAATAATATGTAAATCATGTTTAGAAAATTCATAATAGTAATATAAATATCTAGAATAAAAATAATACTACTAAAATACTATTATAATTAGTAAATAAATAATGAAAAATAAAAATAATGTCAATATAAGTCTTATATACATTTCTAATCAAGATCACTGATGAATTATTATTTCGAATTTAATTTACATTATGGAGGATGAAAAATTAAACAGACTCATTACATTTCATTTAAGCACTTAGGAAAATTGGGAAACAAATTTCCTCTTTGAAATAATAATTTTCAAGGGTCTCCAAATTTTTCATCAATGTAAGGGCCAATGATAGATAAATATAGGCTTCTCGGTCCATATTTTTGATATCATCAGTGATCCCATTAAATTAATTGATATAAATTTTATCTTCCCATTATGGAATTACATATAATTTTCCAAACATGTATTATATGTCATAATATTCCTTTTGTATAATATAATACTAAAATGGCACACTTCATTCTTTTTGCAAAAGATTTGTATATTGGAATAATTTTTTTATCAACCAAATATCCACATCATCAATGGTAACACATAGCTTAGTTATCGACACAAGATATAACTAAATCTCTAATCTCACATGGTCACCAAATAATGATGCATAATTATGGCCATCGCCATGAATATTGTACACCAAACCTCTAGCATAGTTTTTGTGCTTTTTTGGTAATAAATATGATTTTTTTAAAAAAATCACCCTTAAATATTTTAAACCCAGTATATAAATAATACATATTCATCAAAAATAAATTAGAAAACATTGGTAGTATTTATACCTCTGGTATGTTGGGCTTCTAAAAAGAAAATCTACCCATATAACTCAGGGTTTTCACCTTCAGATGTGGTATCATTTTTTGATTGGTTCAAAAATTAGAATAATTGTATTAGTTTCATAAGTAATTCACATTTTTAAATATCTATAACATTTTATTTCTTAATTTTTTTTAACATTTCTGATTTCATGTTTTTATTTTTCTATTTTTATCATTTTCATAAATTTGTCACTAAGTAAGAGTCTAAATCAAGATTACATAAAACCATAAAAGGGAGTTTTTCATCATTAATAAATGACTTGTATTATACCTAATCTTGAGAAAAAAAAATCACTATGTGTAATCAATATTTAAAATAAAATTTAGCAATAAATTCCACATCTATCAGATATACACATTTACCCCCAAAAACCTGTTTTCCTATCTACAAGTTGAACCTTCGTATTAACACGGGACTTATTCCACGCAACATGATTTGAGATTGAAGAAGTGGGGTCATATGATTAACCAAATATTATCCCAACACAAATTTATAAATAATTTATAATTACAAATTCTATTATAAATTTAGTGTATCGACTTATTTTTTAAAGTGTATCAAACCCCATCTTAGATTTACAGTAACGGTTTCCCAACATTGTAATATGTTTCTTATACACTACCATCAGTTTATATTTTTATAAACATATATGAAACTTACCACAGGAAAAATATCATTTCAGATTAATTAAAATATCTTCATATTTACATTAAAATTCTCCTCACATTCAGTAATGAATGAATCCATATGAATTGTTTTCTTTGTCCCACCACATGGGACATGATCCTAAGATCTATAGGTATGGAAAACTATCCCATTCGAATCAAAACAAGCTCATGTAGTCCAAGGTGAGACCTATTGACAGTTTTTTGGGATTCAACGTTGATGGTATTGTTTCTCTTGCAAAGTGGTATGTATTAACAGCGAATGAGACAAGTCATAATGTTATTGTTTGGATTCCAGTGAAGCTAAGATGGGAAGTATGAAGAAGTCATTACCTCCACCCCCTAAGACAAAGGTCCAGGATGTCTTGATTGTATTGATAGGTGATATTAATAGTATAAAACATCCAGGGAAATTGGTTCCTTGGGGAAATGCAGTGGGTGGTATCATTGATTCTATTGATACATCTCATTCTGGGATGGAAAGTGTTATTTAAACCCAATATAAAAAGGAATGGGTGGATGGTTAATCGCATGTAACTCAATAGGTTATGGATAAGTCTAATACTAAATGGGTTGGGAATGTAGAAGTGATTAGGGAACCATCCAAGAATCCATTTGTTGCATCACATGTAGATGGGGTGTGCTTCTAGGGCAGTATTAGCACAATCCCTCGTAGGGAGGTCAAAGCCATTGAGTTGGGTGACCACTTTGAACAATTTTCATTCAATGAAACTGATCAATAGTGAGAGGTTTATCTAGTAATTGAACACATGGTTGGGTAGAAAGGTGTTGGGTGTGAGTCCATTATTGGTGAAACTGTGGAAGAGGCCCGAGGAGACTGGTCTCCATCCTCGGGGAGAAACTGTAATCGGAGGGGAACCTGTAAAGAATGGATGGACTACACCTCCTTTCCACCATCAATAGAGACACATTGAGAAAATGTTTTCAAAATAAATAATATTGATAGTGATGTTCTGGGTTAGCGGAAGATGTCATGCATTGTGATTGAGAAAACCTTGGAATTTCTCATGACCTTGGAAGAAGAGGTGGTTGAACATTTTTTGTTGTTAAATGCTAATAAAGAGGAAACTACCAAAATTATGGGGAGGTTATTAATTATTATTCTCAATGAGTGAAAACATGCATCAATTGACAATAAGGATGTGATTCATGATGGGGTGTCAATAATGGGAAGATCACCCTTGAGTACTATATAAATTCATGGGACAAGTTTACCATTGAAAATGAAGATCTGCTCATGTTTGAACCTGACACTCTAGTAAGTGATATCTATTGGAAATTTTTTAGGGATTTTAATTAAAATAGGATGAAATTTTCCTTCATTGGTTCTATTTTTACCCTTTTGTTGTTGAACTTGTGGTTTCTCACTTTTCCCTTAAAAGTGTCTGATTAATAATAATTTAATTTTTAGTAATTTCCTCTCAACCCCAAGAATATATTGCATATTGAACACTTTAAAAAAATCTCTATATTTATTGTCTCATTCAATCTAATAATAACATCAATACACCTAAAAAATGTTGATATTTTTTAATTTATGTGTTAACAAAAGAGATTTCAACATACTTGTTATTTTTAAAGTTCTTTTCTTGCTTGAAAAACATTAAATAGAATTGTCAAATAAAAGCTATATTTTATTTAAGTATCTTATCTCATCACCCATGGTAGAATAATAATTTTACTCACTAGAGTGAATAGAATTTTTTTTGGATAAGACATTTTATGCTTTGAAATTCAAAAAAAACTAATTAGAATATGTAACCTTCTTACTGATCATAAATCATACAACATGAACATATAGTATATGTACAAAACTATGGTGATGAAAAACTATATGTCATAATCCTTTATTTTTATTAAAATTTTGATTTATATTCCTCAGTATTAATTAACCAAATACTATCATAATGATTTTCTCTATCATATTGGACATCATATAAACCCAGAATATCCGAATTAGTTTCAGATAATGACCCAAACAATGAACTATTATTCAAACATACAAGTAATCTATATCTCAATTTATGATGTATATTTTCAAAAAAAAACTTTTTAAATTATTTCACCATTGAAGGGACTATAATTGAAATATTTTTGAAAAAAATTCTTTGATGTAGGGTCAATATTCAGAACAAAATTCAATGGATTCTCCCATTATATCCCACTCCATAATAAAACCATTTTTATTTTATTTTTGTCTTACCCATTTAATATCATTATATATAAATCAATAAATTACATCCATTTATAATTTACATGGATAAAAATTCATATCTCCCATACCAAATAAAGTATCATGTGAACCATGATATTAAACACTAATCCAGGTAAGAACTTATTTACTTCACATAAACAAATAGAAATACCATTTTCCATTATTATAAACCATTTAATGTAAAAAAATATTAAAATATTCATTTAAAAATCATATTGAGGTTATCTTGTATTAGAATTTATTTTTGTAAATATACATCATATTGAAATGGGTTCAAAATCTTGAATCAAAACATGATATTCATGTGATTTTAATGCTTTTATATTTAAGACATTCAATGAAACAAAATTTTAAATATTTTGAAAATAGAACTATGAGACCTTTTTGAAATTTAGATATTTTAAAAGTAAAATATTTATTTCCTAGACCAAGTATGATCCAATAGAGAAACAACAGTCCACCCCCCATCTCTCTTCATAGAAAAATATTATCTGGTGCCCATTTCACTCATGTAAACCATTTTCTAAATTCAATTTTTATTCTTATCTTGTGTGATTAATAGCTTGTTTGTTAAATTGTGATAAATATTATTTTTAATATAAATGATCTTTATAAAATATCTATCAAAAAATTATTTATATATGAATATTTTAAAAAAATGATCAATTTTACTAAAAAATTATAAGAATGTTTTATAGAAAATTTTACCAAATACATTGATCATATACTATACCCTGTCAAGAGGTTCATCTATTTTTAACCAAAATTTTGAGAGCCCATTTTTTGAGTTCTTATTACACTTTCTCATTTATGATCAATTTCAATGACTTAAGGTTATAAATTTTTGACATAAAGGGTGTATTATCTTCATCATAAGTTTCAACCTATTTGAACCAGTATAATGCACTCCAATAAATTATAACAAGTAGAAATTTCATTTGTATACTTAAAAAAATTACCTCGATAAAAATCATTCATTCCTGTGAGAATCATACACAATAAATCATATATATGATAATATATTAAAATTATAAATATATCAACACAAATAAATTTCAATATCGTTATTAATTTATTTTGGTCTTAAAATAAGAAACAAAAACATAATGTACTTATTCTTCATGAATATCCATATTAGTAAGTTATAATTTATTAATATAATTTTCCAAGTGTTATTAGTTTTGGTTAATATACTATGGGGATTGACATCATTCATAGATATCTCATGAAAAATGATTCATGACACATTATCTAATATAGGACACTCATTTTAAATTTTCATTTGTGGAGGAGTATCTTCTATATATCATAGTTTAGATTCATAAATTTATCTATTTGGATTCTTTGTCAACTAACAAGTAGTATCTATAGAATTAGAGAGTTGTTGAAATATAATAATTTTTTAAAATTAATACAAGAAACGTTATGGACACGACATAATTGTTTTTATTGAGATGCATCGCAGTTATGATTTTTTGGTAGATATTAATATTCTTTTTAAAATAATATATTGTTTTTAAGGGAAAAATTAATTTTTATCATTTCATGTACCAATGGAGCATTAAATGTTATTATATTTTTATATTTGAAACGACTTTTTATTGTTATGAGAGATACGATCATTAAATTAAGAGAAAATATTGTTGAAATTGGTGGCACTCAATATGTTTTATCCTTTGTGGTTATATTGTTTTGTTATCTATGATAACATTATATGTTTTTTCATAACCATTACTCACTGGAATCTATGAACATTTAAATAATTCATAAAATATTTTAAGAAAATACATATATTCATCATAAACCACCATTTTCATTTCCTTAATATGATATATATAATCATATATATTTATACCAGTATCTATGTTTTTTTAAAATATATTTTCATTAAATTTGATAGAAACATTTATTTAGTCTAAATGTCTTCCTAGTCATTTTTCACTTCGTACAATTAGGTAATAAATAAAATATAATTCCAATTCTGTTGTGACAATTTAATTCTAATATTGTTATCCCTAATAAGATAAAAACCGAAAGGGGGAATTGACTTAAGTAATGACAGATTAAAATAATTTAACCATTAGATCATATTCTGATGTTAAACAAAACACACTTATCTACCTTTCCCATAGTAATTTTTGAACAAAAATGAAATAATTCATGAAACATAAAAATATTACTTATTTCACTAACACTTAGATATTTTCTGGGAGCATAAAAGGGAAACATGCATATACACCAAATCCACTAAATACCACTATTGTTATAAAGTTCAGAGGAGATTCTCTATCCCTCAGGTTTTAAAATAAATCAAAATTTGAATACTCACTCCACTCTCAACAAAAGTGTCCTCACTACTACTTCATAAAATTATTCTTTTGATCAAATTAATCAATATTTTTTATATCATTTGGGGTGATATTAAGTTATAATTTCACTCACTTAATGTGTACCATTTTACCCAAAAAAATCCTAATAAATTCATAGGTTCTCATAATATTCACATTTAAAAATTCCATTTCCCAAAATTCATGATACATCATTGTACAATGAAAAGCATTCAACTTCCACAAAACCAACAACCATTTCAAAACTCAATACATTGAAAAAACTCACAACATTATAGAAACTCACAACTTTCAAGAAACTTACATTGCTATTGTGAAACTTCTTTTCCTTGGGAGACTAGTGATCTTATTAAAATCATTACCCAATAAAAATCCTTTCCAAAACATATTCAAAAAATACAAGCCTTTGGATTTTCATTCATACTTCATCTGATTAAATGAGGCGGGGGATAGTTTCCAAATTATAGGCATCCCTCCCAACTATGGAACATCCAATAATTCCACCACATTATTTTAAACTCTCATAAAAGCTCATGAGAATACTTATATTAATGAAACTTCTAGGAAGTTTTCCATTCATGAATCTTCTCACAATCACATAACATGTCATATTTCCTTCACAATTTAGTTATATTGCACAAAACCATGTTTTTCAAAACTCCATACCTTTGTGCCACCATTTGCATAAAATTTTATGTACCAATTATAGAGCGTCCATATGCGTACCTTGAATCTTTAATAACATACTTTTTCAAAAAAATCTCTTAAACTCCACAGATTTCCTTATCAGCATACTTTTTCAATAAACACAATCAACCCAAAAACACTATGAAGTCACATAGATGGGTTTTTCCAATGAATACCAATAATTTAAATATAATAGCTTGATTTTAAAAATATCACTTTTTTGGCTATTATAAATTTGATGCACTCTTTAACAGCATCATCACTGTATTTGGTCACATAATTAGAATGCACCCAATTTAGATTCATATTCATACTACTTTAATATGAAAAGTATATGACTTGTACATTTATTTCACATAGACTTTAAAATAAAATTTACATTTAATAATATATATATATAGTTTAAATAAATAAATATTATATGAAAATACACATATAAAAGCATTAGGCCCACAAGAAAAACATACATAAACTACACACAAAAAATTATATTTTATAGTGTATTTATGTTAGTAAATTCATAAAAAATGTAAACATAGATGAAAAATGAATACATATAAATATATATGACAAAAAAAATATAAAATTACATATATATATATATGACATATAAGAATTTATTAAATTAATAATATGATCACATTAACTCTATGAAAATATTTTCAAATTTCATATATATATAAATATATGAAATAAAAAAATTATATCATCAATAATAGATTTGGAATGTCCTAAATTACTAGAAGTGAAGGCCAAAATAGGACATAGTGCTCCATCCAAGAAAATGAAAAGGCTAAAAAGTTAAGACCAAAAAATATATACATTTTTTAGTGGTGTTCATCCTAAATACCAGAACAAAGAATCTAGAATAGAATTATAGTCTTCATGAATAATAGCTTCAATATGAGAAATAAAAGTGTCTTTAAAAAATAAAAAATTCATACACACATTTGTTATATAAAAAAAATTCTTCAAAAATAGTTCTTTCTTAAAAATCCATAGTACCTCAAAATATTTTAAGGAAGGATGAATATTTCTTATGTTATGTAGCTTCCCATCATCATCCATAAATATAATAGTTATAATAGACTATCATTATGAAACCATAATTTTCTAAATTGTATTGAGTATAGGATGTTCCTTCCTATTTGATCATGTATCCAAAGATCTCTGATTAACTACGTAATCATCCCCTTTTATATTTTTCTTCTATGGGATGAGGGTGAAACCACATTTTCAAAAATGATATGATTTTATTTTTCTCATATAAAATTTTTCAAGGATTAGGTAGTTGTGGTTTTTTCTATATATTCATTTATATGAATTTTTTTAGTTTCCATAACCAATGGATTATGTTTGAATCTGTTAACCCACATACGGGCTATAAATAAAACATATACATTTCCCAATTTAGTTTCAATATAAATTTCCTCCAAACTATATATAACATTAAGATAACCCATATGGCACCATGAACCCTCACTTTTAAGGATAGTTCCATAAACACATACATTACATACTCACTTTAATACCATATATAAAAGACATTATATAACCCTCATTAATTAAAAAAATTATAATGATTATGGAATCTATTAAATAAAAAAGTTATTTCCTCTTTATGACTTTAAGGAGTTAGGAAATAACATTACATGATGATGATAATAAAATGGGAATTTTTCCCTCATGATACCAAGAACTGGTTATGTAATAATTTTTTCTAAATATTTCTCAAAAAATAACTCCATAAGAAATCCTATTACAATTATCATATATAATAATTTTCTTCATAATCTAGATAAATGGAAATATAAAAATTGGCTCTATCAAATATTAAGTACGGAAAAACAATAACTGAGAAAATCAAGGAATATACATGTAATACATATTATTGTATGAATAAGTAGTCATCATAATTCCATAGTCATTTGAAACTGAGAACCTAATATATTCATTAATAGAAATGATAATAAACAGATCACATGGATAGAAATAACTAAATTCAAGTTGATGGAATTAATTATCATAGATATATTGATCTTATTACCAATACCACATCCAAGACATTATTCATTACATCAATATCATATCAAAGAAATCTTTTTATTTCTCAAGAACATAGTCAATATATATTGTTAATTTGGGAAGTTATACACAAAATACTCAAACAAGGATGTCAAATGATATTTAATAATTCTTTGATATGATATCTAACATTAGGCTCCTTTATCCACTTATTTATGTCAATTTCATTCATTATAGGAGATAATGAGTAATTAAAAAATAATAAAAATTATCAACAATAATCCCAATTATAATAAAAACATAATGAATTATGAATATTTTCCCCATGACAACAAAAATGATAATAACATCATAACCCATCTAGTGAAAAAATTCTTATGGATAAAAAAACTTAGTAAAATTTACAGAGTAATCAATAAACATATGCATTAGAATAATAAATATACTGATATTAAACAGTTCCCCATTCAATTAATGAGATAATATTCTATGTAGGAATTTATATGGATGATAACATATAGCATCATGGTAAATGATTAAGTCAAGTATTTCTTCCATAAATAGACTTATGTCACCAAAGTAAACACCCTTTAATCAAAGGAATGGAAAATAGGGTACTCACAAATCAAATACATTCAATGAAATGTTATTCACATTAATAGAGGATAGTTAGGAAAGACATACAATAGAATATATCAAATAATTAATAGAAACTAACATTAATTAATCCATCCATAGACTTATGGTTGATGGTTATGAAATATTAAAACACATTTTTTAAAAAGGAAACTCATAAGGATGTTAACATATATTGAAAATATATTTTCAAAATAATTCTTAAAATGTTATCACATAAAATGGGATCAACAATAAAATTGTTTGAAACCTTTATTTCAGTCCCCCAAATTATATATATTTGGGTGATAAATCATGTAACGTAAATACCATGGTTTTATTAATTTTTTAATACATGAATGAAAAATGAGGTGAAAACATAAAATATATTTTAGAAAAAAATTTCAACAATGATATTAAATACAAATATATATAACTATTTTAAAATTATATTTTGAAAAGGTGATAAGATAAATTTTGAAAAAAAGTCAATTTTAAACATATTTAATAATAATTGTTAGGTGAACATGACATAAATTGTTCTATATGAAATTTGGATCTAGGGATAAAACTTCTTAAAATCAAAGGAATGGAATATTTTTGATACTTTTAAAATAACTTTTTTGAAAACTAAACTTTTTAAAAAAATTAATAAAACCTTCATTGAATTAAAAAATAATTTTCACTAAATGGATTGAAAAATAACATATAATAATATATTAGGGTGATATAGCCCGAACATAGAATAAATATTTTTATATAATACATTATAAATCAATTAATGGAGATGTGAGATATAAAAAAATTGTTAGAAATATAATCCTAAATGTAAATTCTTTTTTAAAAGGATTTATGTGGGTAAAATGAATATCTTTTTTAAAAAATAAGATAATTATACATAATTCCATCATGTGAATAATGAAAAAGTGTTATTTGAAATAAGATTAAGATAATGATGATAACTCAATAAATGAAATTTGAGTTACCAAATATCCTTACTACTATCGTTATAATGGAATCAATATCCATTTTAAGAATAGAATATTGATTTAACTAGAATAATCGAAAAATATCTATGATAAAAATACATCCATGGGATCTAAATACTCCATACATGGAAAATATAGTGCCCAAAATATCTTATATGTAATATAACAATAATTGAGACCAAAATACCTACATTATATCTTAGATTCCATGAACTCCCTAGAAACGCTTTTATATTAAAAATATATATGTTCATAAATTATTCCAAAATCTTACTCTTATATTTTGAATTTATAATCATTATTTATAATTATTCTCCATATTAAAAATAGTTATTTATTAATTATTTTTAATATAAGGGGTATTTAATAATTATACTTATGAATTAGTTTCATAAAAAAAATAGTGACCTATAAAATTTGAACATATTATTACACGATTTTAAACATACACATTTAATTAAAACAAACCAAAGGTTGTGATTCCAATTTTCTTTAGAAGAATTGGTTCATAATAAATCAAAAAGATACTAAAACACAAATATTCTATTTATTTATCCCCAATGATCTCCTAAATTACTTTGATATCCTAAAGATGGATAGGGTAACCTAGGGAATACATAAAAGAAATAAGTGATCTATAAATCCCAGTAAGGGAATAAACAAGTTAACAAGGCTAGATATGTGACTCAAACAACCAAATGTGATATCATAAAATAGAATGATTATGAATAATCACATGGGATGAGGATATCAATTACATGGTATCATAATATAATGGTAATATTGGAAAGTGATAGCAACATGAAACATTACATAAGCATAATTCTAGGAAAACCGCTATGACAACATCACATGGAGACAAAGACTCATTGTGGATTTGTTTTACTCCCCAATCTCATAAAAATTGTGTTATGAGACAAAAACATTACCCAATAAAATTTTTTATAGGTTTAAATATCATAAAATTCACATTGTTATGCGAAACTAAAAATTAAATAAATCATAAGTCATAAATATAATAATTACCCATGGAAAGAAGGGGGTTTCATACACTTTCAACATATCATAATCAAAGGAAATTTTATAAAAATTCCAATGTGAATAAGGATTTAAATATTATGGATGTTAATATCTGAGTAAATTAGCTTAGGACTCAAAATATGGTGTTCAATTTGAAATAAATACATTAAATGATAATTATATAAAAATATTATGGGATAGAAAAGATCCCCTAACCAAGCTTGATTTTAAAGAAGGAATTTAAAAAATGAACATAAGTAACGTATTTCCCCATTAAAGGATGGGATAATAGTATAATAATATATATAAGAAATATATTATTATAAATTAATCTCATTATATAAAATAAAATAGCGAGATAAATTATATTAGATATAGAAGGACCGGAACCTAAAAAAGGTGGTTCTAAGAGATCCCTTACATTAGGTTTTAGAATAGTTTTTCACATTTACATAATTTCAAGAATAAAAAAATGAAATTAATTAATTACATAATTAATAATATTTTCCATCCATATATGATTTATTATAATTTTATTACAACCATTTCAATGATATATAAATTTAATTTTACATTTTAAGGGCATTTGATTCATGGTTTCACAATCAGATCACTAGTGTATAAATATGTATGTTCCTAAAAATAGAGAATATGAGTGCATAAGTGAAATTGAATGAAATTAATATCATTCTAGAAATTTTAATGGTCCCAAATATCATTTTTTATTATAAAAATGTGAAAATTTTACTAGTAAAAACATTAACGTTTTACAGTTAGATCATTTACGTGGTTTTACCAACCATCACAAACTAGTTTAATTTTATTAAATATTAAATATTTTTATTCATTTTATTATATTAAATAACTAATAATATTATTATTATTATATTTTTTTAAAATAATATTATTATTGTTTTATAACCATCCTTGAAGGCGGTAATAGAAAATTAAAACTCCTTGTCCATAGAGGCGATGAACCGGTATAATATGGAAAATGGTTTCATTTTTAGAATAATAGGATAAGATAATTGTATTGATGATGGATATTAAATTTATAAATAAAAATTATAGTATATATACTATATTTTAGTCATTATTCTATGTTGGGTGATGGATATTAGGTGACTGTAGAAGATGAGAAAAATTTAAAAAGGGGTAGTTTGAGAATATTTCCCCTTGAATGCCATATCCTTGTGAAGCTCCTTTAGGAAATTAGAATTAGACCATAGATGATACCCATATAATTAGTATATGATAGAGTCTATGGGAAACATAATTTTGAGAAAATTTGGTTGGTGATATGGATTTTATGGTGTGAGTATTATGGGTTGTGAGGGGCAGTATTTATACGGGTGGGATTGAATGTTATAATCATTAATTTACTATTTTAGATTATTATTTTAGATTAATATTATAGATTAATACTGCCTATATTAATCAGTATGGTGACTATATATAGTTAATTGTTAATGTGAATTAGAAAAAATTGGTACTTACACTAACCATGGATCAAAAAATCAGGTATTTAGAATATATTGTTAAATATCGTATTTTTCTGTATTTCTCTATTCACTAAAAAATATATTATTTTAGAAAAATTCTAAAAAAATAACCATAACAATTTATTAATGTTTATATTTAAAAAATTAAAACCATTTTATGACATTAAAGTTCTAAATTTGATAAATTTAATTATTAAGTAAAATACCCATTTATTTCTAAAATACTAATTTTAATATAATGTAAAATTTTATGACATTTTGAAAAATTAATTGTGGACTCATAAAATTTTTAATCATTATAATATTTCATTATATTAATTTATAAAACCATTTTATAAAAATAAATTTTTTTTTTCAATCATTAAATTTATTATAATAATTTGAATAAAATAAATATGTTCTACAAAAATATGAACACTTCTTCGTCATTTTTAAAATAATTATTTACTTGTATAATAATATAAATATATCATATTTTCATTTTATAAGATACTTAAATTTTATTTCACACGTTAATTGGTTAGTATATTATTCTAACGGTCAGGTTAGTATTCCAAATGGCCAGATTATAATTCGAACGGTAAGGTTATTATTCCAATGTCCATATAACTATTTCAATAATCATTTTTATAATGGTCGTATAGGTTTCATATTCCTATAAATACCTTCTATTTCATTAATTCATAATTAAATTTTATTTTATATGATTATTTATTTTCATTTTCAAAATGTGGACTACATTACTAACATTCTTATTTGTTTCTATAGTGTAGTTTGTGAGTGAAAATATTCTAGGGATCAAACATATAAAATTTTCTTATTTTTATTTTCTTATTTTATATTTTCCCCAATTTAATAATTTCATTTATTATATCCATTTTATACTCTTAATGAAATTTGAAAATTAATATGGAAATTCTTTTTGGTTTCATCTTGTGGTAAATTTATATATGGAATAATTATAAAAAAGGGAAATTTCAATGAAATTTGTTTTGGGTCGTTACATTATCCCAGCCCCAACCTCAACATATTTCAAACACGAAATTTTATTTTACATGAAAAGGTGAAAATGGGTGAGGGTTCTCATACATTATGGATTCATCTGGTTCCCATGTCACCTCCAGATTCTTGTGATTTTACTAAATTACTTTGACAGGGTGAGTTATCATGTTGCATTGGAATTTATATCTATGGGCCTAGATCTTCACAGATTTCACCACATAATAATGATCATTTTCACGATCTACCACCTCCAAATTCAGTATATGTAAGGGGTATGGTATTTAATTCCTTAATAGGTATAAGATTAATATCTCAGGTACCATATAAAGGGTTGGTGATAGTTCTAGTTGATTTTCCACTACTTCGATTTGATCAATAATCTCAAAAGGGAAGATATACCTAGGACTTAGGTTTCCCACCATCCTAAATCCCATCGCTATATACCATAGAGACTAGACTAGGAACACCTTATCCCTAATCTCAGACCTCTTTTCTCATTGATTCTTATCATAATTACACTTTTTCAACTTTTTGGAGCCTGATGGACTACAGAATATTATTGACCATTTCTACCATTTCCACAACCATTTCAGGTCCCTGTAGCTTATGTTCACAAATTTTATACAATAAGAAAAGTTTTTAACATATCATCCTCAAAAGGGCTTAATATAGAGTAATTTAAATACTTTATTGGAAACTATTAATATATGAGAACTCGACTAGAAGAATATATCGATACCATCCTCCCTTGAAATTCATTGATCAAGCACTCAACATGTATACAAGTGTACAGACAACATTCTAATATTGGACATCATTTTGCAGTGACAAGTAATATCGAATCTCAAAAAAAAGATTAAATAATGTTGTAAAATTCTCTATAATATGGAGGATAATCTCATATCATGGTTAGATAAAATCGATAGTGATGTTCCATACTTCTCCACTACTTCCTTGATTTATATTCTTGTAAATTGATAAAGGGATATTCCCTCCCAAATTAAAATTAAGTGAGTATACTTTTTAATATATTAAACAACAACCCATATAGAATTATTTCCTCTTTATATATTTGTAATACCAATGAAAATTTTCTTTATGATGTTTTCACATTTCTATATAGGTATGGGTAATAGTAACGTCATCCCATTGGAGTTTTTCCTTCTATCATTTACCTACGAATATACCAGGCACTTTGATGTATATTATGTGATCTCCTAATTCATTTTTTCCATCCAAGGGTGCTCCAAAATATCTTGATGTATCCTTTTTCTCCATGTATGAATAAATAAGGTCAAGATATGTGCTTCATTAAACAAATACTTGTTTTTATTCAGATTTTATGGTCCACATAGTCATGAACCAAATATTATAACTCATTCAAGATTAATTTTAAAATCTTTCTATTTCCATTTTCTTATAACATCCCACATCTTTTTCTATTTCAACATCATCTCTTTGAGCATACATTGTATTCTCCAAGAGGGATGGTTGTGAAATAATTTAAGAAAGGAATGATGATTTTCCATCATTAATGAACCCCATTTCCATCCTTTGCAAGTTTAATAAGTTTGTATATTTATCAATTCTAATCAATTTTATGGTCTTAGGATCCTTCCCTATTAGATAATCTTTCAATTTATTTTCATTCAAAGGATAATAGTGGATTGAGAATTAATAGCCTTTTATTAGATATAATCTTCTTCATTAGTGCATTTAAAAATACTTGTATATATATATATTTGTGAGGATCTAATGGATTGTATATATTTCATGATTATAACCATACAGATAGTGTCGCCATATATTCCACATGAAAATTAATGATGCAAACTCTAGATCATCTGTTGGGTAGTTCTTCTCATGAAATTTCAATTTTCATAATGTGTAGGCTATCAATTTTTACATTTCTGTCAATATAAATCAAAAGAACATCTTGGAATTATCGAATATACCAAGAAAATTTCACCACTTCAGGGATGTTGGAAGACTGGTGTAGTGAAAACCCCTGTTTTCAATTCCTAAAATCTCACTTCATGTTTTCTGAAAAAGGCAAAAAAAAAACTCTCTACTTAGTCATCATGAGGGACATGTTTTAGCTTACCCACTTTCTTGAGGGACATGTTTCCTCCCCACTTCTCATTCATGTTTATAAAGTTATAGTGCCTATTTTCATAAAAAAATTAATATTTCCTTACATATATATAAATTTTTAATTGGAGTATTTTCTTTTAAAACATTGAATAATTTTTTAATACACTTATATATTTATATTTATATACTTTCAAAGGAATAAATGAGCTAGATTTGGATAATCTAAATCTCAGAACCAGTAGACATTTTATAAAGCCATGGAACTATGTATTAAAATATCCTTCATAAAAGAATAAAATTAAATTCAAAATTATTTCACAAAAAAGAATAATTTATTCAATTAAAATGATTATATATATATAGAAACATTTATTCATGTATGAAATTTCGTGAATATTCTATAACATATGGCCATGATTGTGATCATCAATAACATATAGATAAAATTATAGTTTTAAATGACATGATTCCATTAGAGAAAATTATGGTATTCCAACCCATATAAAAATACATTGTTGATATATGTTTTCAATGATATAAAAAATTATTTATTTATGAATTGTAATAAACTTGAAAACATGTAAATATGCTCTAATAACATGAAACTTTTAAAATATATTCTACATGAATGGACTTGAAATTTAGAAAGTAGTATACACACACAAAGATATATATTTATATATACTAGAATAATGTATAAATTGAATTTTGAAAATATTTTTTATATATATTTATATATTTCTGTGTGTGTGTACACCCTTAATTAAATAAAAAATTTTAATTAGAATCCCTAAAAATTAATAAAATAAAATAATATATATAGAAATTTAATACAAACTTTATTATCATAAATTGAAAATAAATAAATGAAATATCACCCTTACTATCATAAATTCATAAAAAAAATATCATTATATAATATAATATACATGGACTAAATCAATTTTTCGTATAAAAATTTTAAATAAATAACTAATTTAAATATTTTAGAAAAAAAATCATACTTGATTAGTAAAAAATTATAAAACGATCTTCTTATGCTGCTTCAGACTCTATCACACTTCAAATTTTAGCGGGTATTTTTTGAATAACTACAAAAGAACATCCCCTTATATAGCACTCACAATATTTTACATATATAAATATAAATTTTACCTTTGTCAATTATTCTATCAAAATAATGGGTCACATTTAAGGACTATCGAGAAATCTTATACCAAGTCTGTCAATGAAAATATATATATATATATATATATTATTTAACAGAAAAGAAGAAAACAAGTTAATAAAGGAGATATATCTCCTGTTTAAGATATGAAATACATTTAACCAGTCGTGGACAACATCTAATACAATAATTTTATATTCAATCTCTAGCTAAAAATTATTAACCTGATGAATATAATGCCAAATCCAACTAAAACATTTAACAAAAACAATTTAAAATGACCATAATATGGGCATCAAATAATATGATTAGGGGAGAAATAAATCCAATATCACGAAAACTGGGTGGTACAGAAGAAATAAAAATTTATTAACCCTAAAAATATTTTAGAAATTGGTTCTTCAAGAATATTTAGACACCTAAAAATTAGAAAATACACCTAACTATCACAAATATATCAATTATAATAATAGTGGAAGGGGTTTATATTCATTTGAAAAACACTGGATTTGACCCACTAAGCTCAGCTTCATCATCGCTCAGTCACCTAAAATGATTTAGTGCCTTTGGTCGATTCTCCCTCATGGTGTTCAACCCAAATCTGGTGACTAATCTCTTTCACCAAATTCTCTTCCATGAAGGTCCATTGTTGGAAACCCTTTAGAGCTCTACCCTGCCCTATTTCAACCTTAACTCCTCCCAAAACACACAAATATTCCCCTCAAAATGAAAATAATGATTTTTTATCCAACATTAACCAAGTTTTCAGTTTTATTGATTCGTTTTTTTCTAATCATTTCATTTTTTTAACATATATATATAATTCAATTTTTACAATAATATAATTATATTCATTTATAATTTTCAAATTTTATAAAAAAAATCATAATATAATTTAATATATATATATATAATATATTTTCTTAAAAATAATAAGAATTATTTTCTTAAAAAGATATGTTTTACAATTATTTTTTATGATGATGATTATTATTTTTATTACCTTCAAAAATATCCTTTGACAATTTTATATAAAATTTACAAAAATAATTTATTTTAATTAATTTAAATGAATTCAGGTATTTATTATTTTAAATCATCATATTTTTATATAAACATTTAACTTATAATTCATATAATGTTAATATACATGAAAAACATTTATATTCTTTTAAAAAATATTATTTCATAAAAATATATATTTTTTATAAAATTATATGTTACCAAATTAATGATAATCATTTCAGTTTCAAAATTAATATTTTATTTTAAAACATATCCCTATTTTAATTCCAAATAGTTATTTATAGTATTTTCTAATATTTTTGATAACTATATTTAGGTTGAAATTATTCCTTTTAGTAAAACAATACCACATAGAAAAAAAATTGTTTTTGATTTTGAAAACTAATCAAATATTATTTCATTAAAATTATAATACTACAAAATATGTTTTGAAAATATAAATTTTACTTTATTTAATTTATAAATTAATTATTAAATATTTTTTACAATTTTGTTTTAGTAAAATTATTATTTTTAAAATTGATTTTTTTTTAATAAATAATTCTTCTAAAAAAATCGGGATTTTATAGTCTCCCCCTATGAAATAATTGTTCCCTCTTAATTTTTTCATCGGACTTAAGAAAATTCTATATTTTAATATATAAAAATTGGAAAAAAATAGAATTGTTAAACTTCTATACTCTACAACTTATAATTAACTCAAATAATTACATCTAATCTAAAAGTTTTTCTATACAGTTACTCTGATACCTACGGTAATGCCCAATACATGTGCTTCTTGATTCAGAACTAAAAAATGAACTATTCTTTTTATAGAAGAAAACTAAAAAATAAACATAGAATTTTACTCTCCAAAACCTTTTCTATTCTAGGTTTTGGAGAAATAGACAATCTAAATTGGAGATTTATAAAAATTATTAAATTTTCTTCACATGGAATTCCTCCTTTTGAAAAAAAATCAAGTATAATAAACATGTGAAAAATAATTTTAAACATATGGTGAGCATAATTTCCTAGTTAGGGGTTTCTAAAATTTTTGTGATTATTTTTATTAAAAAATCCCATGTGAAAATAATTTTTGAAAATTACTATAACTCATTGAAATTATTTATTCTTTGAAAATTATTAAAAAAATAATAAAATGATTTTTTAGACAACATTAAAAAATCTCTTGAAAACAAAATCATCGGGCCACTTGAAACATCGAAGTCTGTTTGGGCCCACCAACTTTCTTGGGCGACTGCTTCACTCCGTGTCATCCAGCCATATTTATAAATTTCAAGAACCTAATTTCTTAAAGACATTGTAATATTGAATTATATATATATGTCACTACTATTTTTTTACAAAATGGAAACACATTCTTAGATATTTATATATTTATATATAAATAATTTCATAAGAAGACATCTTCATTATTTGGAGAAACCAAATCTCGTCACCATTAGATATGACATATATCAATGGAATATTAATTAATATCCATGTATTAATATTTCTTTAACAAACTCATGAAATCCATTTTATAAGTAGTTCCCATAAAATAATAATTCATTCAATGAATTTGATTATATATATATATATTTATTTATTTATTTATTTATTTATGTAAGGAATTTCATGACTAATCAATCATGTATGGCCATGATTCTGACCATTAGTGATATATATATATAATCATTATTTTAAATGACATGATTCCATTAAATAAAATTATGTTATTCTTAATTATAAAATAAGACTTTTTATATATTTTTTCACATACATAAAAATTTATTTACTTAAGAATATTTATAAACATCAATAAATGAATTTTTAATTGAAAAAAATGAAAATTTGTAAATAATGTATACAAGTATGAAGCTTAAATTAAGAAAATAATGTACAAAAACACACATATATATACATGAATAATATAAAAATTGAATTTAGAAAATATTATATGATTATATATATAAAGGAACATATATAAATACACCCTTAATTGAATAAAAAATAAATTTGAAACCCCAAAAAAAGAATAACTTCAAAAATATTCATAAAAATAATACTTCATGGCTTATCATAAATAAAAAATAAATAAATAAAGAATCTACTTTACTCAGATAAATACATAAAAATTTTAAAAACATATTATAGAATATAATATATATGCACACAAACAAATTTGTGTATAAAAATTTTAATGCATAAACTGTTTTAAATATTTATGAAAAATTTCACATAATTCATTTGGAGAAAATTAGAAAACTAGCTTCTTCTTCTGCTTCAAACACTATCACACATAAAAGTTTAACTGGTATTCATTTTTTGAACACCCAACGAAAGTCCCCTAATATAGAATTAACTCTACTATACACACAAACACAAACACACAGACACACACACATATTATTGTTTTTTATCTACTTTCAAAATAAAAGGTGATATTTTAAGACTTGTCGAGAATGCTTATACAAGGTTTTGTATATACATGTATTTTTATATATATTTTTTTGATGGGAAACAATTAAACAATTCAATAAATGAGATTCATCACCTGTTCAAGATCCTCAATATATATAACCAGTCAAAAAACATTGAATAGAATAATTTTATATTCATTCTTTAATTGAAAACCATTCATCTAATGAAAAGGATGAAAAAACCAACCGAAAAAATTGATAAAAATTATTTAAAAGGACCATAATAGGGACATTAGATAATTATTGAGGAAGAAAAAAATCCCAAAATCAAAACAACAGGGTGTTGTCAAAAACATAAAAAATTTAACCCAAAATATATGTGAGAAATAGGTTCTTCAACTAGTTTATGACACCTAAAAATTAATATACACACCGACCTCACATAGATCAGTAAATAAAAATACCAGGGGTAGGAAATGATCCAAGTTAAAAATACATCATATTTGACCTACCTTACTCAATTTCCACATCACTCGGCCACCCAAAAATATGTCAGAGTGTTCGGTGGATTCTCCCTCATGGTGGTTGACCCACAATTAGTAGCGAATCTCCTTCATCAAATCCTTCTCTAAGAATATAAGCTCATGGTCAAACACCCTTTAATGCTCGACCTCTCCCTATGTCGACCTCAACTCCTCCCAAAACCTACAATTTTCTTCCCCAAAAATGAAAACCAAGGTTTCATTTTCCAAATTATTCCCAATTTTTTGTTTTATTTATTATTTTCTTATCATTTCATTTTTTAACATATATATAATTTTTGGTTTTTATAATAATATAATAATATATATTTATAATTTCAAAATATTATAAAAAATTAACAATATAATTTCATATATTAATAAAATATAACATCTAAAAATTAATGAATTTTTTTTTATAAAAAAATAGGTCATGTCTTTATTATTATTATTATTATTATTATTACCTTTAATAATTTCCTTTAAACAATTATATAAATTTTACTAAAATTACTTATTTAAATTAATTTATATAAAGTCACATTTTCTAAAATTATGAATCTTTATTTTTATTTAGAAAGTCAACAGATAATTCCTATAATTATTATTTACATTAAAAAACATTTATATTATTAAAAAAAATTATTTATTCAACAAAATATTTTTTTCCTAAAATTATATGTAAACCAGTTAATGATAATCATTTTAGTTGCAATAAAAATTTATAATACTGAAACATAACTCTATTACAATTCAAAATCGTTATTTATAATAATTGAGATTATTTTTAATAAATTTATTTATATTAAAAATTTTATTTTAAAACAAAAAATCCAACATAGAAGAAAATATTGGACTATGGTTTAGGAAATTAATAATATCTTATTCATTAAAAATTATAATAATATACTAGATGTTTTGTTACTATAAATTTTAATTTTTATAATTTCTTAATTAATAATTTTATAATTTTGATAATTTTTTTATTAAAATTATTATTTCTAATAAAAAAAATTTCATAAAAAATAGTTATTCTATTAAAACATGGTATGTTACATGATGAGAACTATTGCGCCCCATAGTGAAGCACTCAAGTATATGAAACGCTTTTCCTTATTCACATGTAACTTCTTATTCAGTTCTACAAACTCAATTGTAGCCATTCTATAAGGAGTCTTGGATATAGTCATATATGAATGTGTAATTTCAATTGGGAAATCAACCTCTTGGTCAGCAGGAAGACCAGGATAATATTTTGGAAATTAATATGTATAATCCCTTACAATAAGCATGCATTTAGGCATGATTATCTCTTTTTCCCAATATTTTGGGATAGATATTCTTCATCGTTAGGGAATAATATCCACACATGAGAAAAATATTCAAATAGAGATTAATATTCCTCCTTAAAATTTTACAAAATCAGTGGTGGACTCTAGATATGAAGAGTAATCTCTCCCACCAGACAGTTGATGTTGGATTTTATATTTAGATATATGTTCCACGACAGATGTAGTGTCATACCACAATAAAGGAAGTAAGACATGATTTGCTGGACGGTTCTTTCTACAAACATAGGTAGAGGGGGAGTTATTTTATTTGGATGAATTAATTGATCAATCTAATGTTATCTCAAAATAGCTCAACCACATTATTTTGATTAGTGTTTGAATAGTTCAACTAGATTTTCAGTAAATTAAAGAATTCATGGAACCAAATCAAGAATTATTTTTATTTATTATTAAATAAATAACCATCATCAATGGAACCACGTAATTTTCATTATTCATTATAACAATTGTGATAACATATTACAATCCATTCTCTCTAGGACATTGAGGTTGTTATTATTGATTATCTTTTGAAACCATTGGATAAGGGAATTTGTTTCGAACATCCTTGTGTTCCTTATTGTTTAAAAATTCTACCATTTTCTAAGTATTCATTTGATCCTTATTTTGATTCATCACATTACTGGGTTTCTTAATCTATCTTCGGGACTAATTATCTGTATTACCCACTTTTTAACTTTTAAAGAATCTACCAGTTCCATTGATATTGTTTTTAGGATACTTAATACAACATTTTTGACTTATGGATTATTGGTTTTTATTTCCTCTATGTGATTTATAAATTTATAATTTTGAATAAAATTAAATTTTATGATTTTTATCAATAGGGCCATGAGAACTATAATATTCACCAATCTCCATATTGAACATAATGGCAGAATGGAAAATCTCTTCATAGTTTTAAATGTCTCAAATTACAAAATATATTCATAGAATCATATTTCACAAACTAAAAAATATATTTCTTGTAACTATCTCATTTGAATGAAAATTTAGAGGTGTGTCATTTATGCCTTCTGATGTTTTCCACATACACCCTAATAGAATAATATTTCTTTTTCTTATATTTGAGGAAATCCTTCTCTAATTAGGGATATAGATTTTTGGGAAAATATTTGTTGAAAATTATTTCATGAATCCTTCTCATTAAATTAAATCAATGTACTATTTGAAGTTATTATTCTTGATCAGTTTCTATTATTAATAATATTTCCCCTCTATTCGATAGAAAACACGAAAACTTTATCTTGATTGATGTATTACAAGATTGGGAATATATTCTAAATAAACTAAATCTATTATTCTCTGATGGAGGATCAAAATATCCAATAAAGGTAAGAGTAATTTTTCATATAATTTAATAGATGACAACTTTCCCCTTCATAATATATAGAGGTACTTCCATAGAATTCAACATATTATTCATAGAATGATTTAGTCAAGCTAATAATTCAATTAAGTTCCTAGTTCCCACTAAAATAAGGTTAGTCATATCTTTAGGGAAATCCTCACCTTTCCCATCATGTCGGTTATTGTAAGGTTTCATCTTAATCCCTTCCATTCACTAAAATAAAAAAGGAATGAGATTAGACATTATAAAAATTATGTAAAAATGAAAACTATGAACAAATAAAAATATGTTATAAATGAAAAACATATCCTAACTTATGATACTCAATGATTGAATTTTGGTTTTCCATGGAAATTTCTCTATTATATTTTCTCCAAAAAATATATCTAATTCCTTATTCGTCGTTTATAAATAGTTTTTTAATTTCCCAAAGCATATCAACCAAGGGTGGAAAACCCTGTGTACAACAAGGCCACTTATTCTTGAACAGAGTGATGATTGAGTTAATAATCAGTACATCATTTTTTGGATTATTTTCAAAATGTAAAATTGTTCTGGCTCCACATCCCCATGTATTTTACAAATAGGAATATAATTTCTTATAAACCACTTAATCAATACTTCACCAAAATTTTAGGATGTTTTCGTATACTTAGACATATACCTTGGGTTCTCATTATAATATTCGATTCTGAATCCCCCAAAATAATAAGAACTTATTCTGATATCAATTATAATGACTGAGTACATTTACACATATTCATACCTGATTTTATCATAATCATTAAATAAACCCAATTGAAATATCTAGAGGCCATGTTTCTTTGGAATACAGGGTTTACAATACATCAAGAAGAAACTAAAACAAGACATAATTATTTAGGTTTACTGCCTAATCCCATAAATAATATTTCACAAGAAAAAACAATAAATATTGTATTCAAGTGTTATTCAGTTCTAACCATCATATCGTTTACTCTATTATGTGTTCCACAAAAGTAAATCAGTCGTAAGGAAAAATAAAAATATTTACCTATGCAAATAAATGAGTTTTATAATATTTTCTCACAACAAAATCAATGAAATTTCATAAATATTCCAAATAGAATAATGAATTAAATACTGTTGATTTTTCATATTTTATTTCCTAATCATTGGCCACAAAATATTACATTCATTAGTGAATAATGAATTTAAGAAATTATTTCCTAAAAATATTAATAAATAGAAAATTTCTACTTAATCGAGATTGATTTTAAAGAAGGAATTTTAGAATTGATATTAAGGCATGCACTACCCAATAAATAGATAAAGATACTAATATATCTATATATGTAAGAGAAAAATATATATAATATAAATTCATTACATAACTAAAAATATGTAGATAAAGTGAGTTAGAGGGAGAAAGGTCATATCCAAAAAAATGGTGGTTTAGAGAGATTTTGTACCTTTGGTTTCATATTATTTATGAACAGGAACTAAATGTCCTATATAATCAAACTATGTTAATTAATTAAATAATAAAAATCCTTTTACATCTTTATTTTATTTATCAAAATCTTATTATAACCATTTTAATGAGATAATGTTTAATTTCCCAAATTAGAGTGTTTTCATTTTATAGTTCCACAGTCGAATCAGTTATCTATAATTATTAAAGTTATTTTCAAATGGGAACATAAGTCCTAATATTAAATTAATAGATATTATTATAATTTAATAAAATTTATTGGTCCCAAATATTCTTTTTCATTCTGAAATAGAAAAAAATTATTTATTAAAAATGATAACGTTGTACGATTAGTTAACTTTCGTGGATTAACCGATCATCATGAACTACTTGTGATTTATTTTTATTATATATAAATATTTATCCTATAAAATAAAAAAAATTATAATATAATTATTTTTGTCTTATATAAACATAATAAAATTATTATTATTCCTATCCTCGATGGTGCTAATGGGAATTGAAAACCCATTATCCATAGAGATGGTGAACCGACATAATATAGGCAATTGATTCATTTCTAGAATAAAAGGATAACAGAAGATGATAGATGGAAAATATTAAAGTATCACTACAATATTTCTTTATACATATCATAATGGTGTTATTATTCAATGATGGAGGAGGTAGCTAATGGTAATGTAGAAGATGAAATTAATTTAATGTAGATAGTTTGAGAATATTACCTCTTAATTATCGTTTTCTTGACCCCCCCCCCCCCCCAAGAACAAGGAATTTTTAATTAGATTATAAAAAACACACTAATACATGGGGTAGAGTATTGGGATGGAAATTGGGTATAAATTTTGTAATATTCCAGGTGTTGAAGGTGTGAGGAGAAGAGGTGGTGAGGGGAGGTATTTATAAGGGGAGGATATGGGTGTTTTTTAATATTTTAATCATCGGTTTATTATATTGAATTAAGACTAATAGTAGTGATTAATATTTTTATTATATATAGTTAATTTTTTTTTAGTATTAACCAATAAGTGATTACATCATCCATAAATCAAAAATACATGTATTTAATTTATAATGTTAGACACTGTATTTTTTCCTATTTCATTATTAAAAAAATTCATCAATTTTTAAATAATAATAAAATAACCTAACTATTTTGGGATGCGTAGATGTCATAAAATATATCCATTTTAGTATAATAATTTTTTAAATATCAGAAATTTTATTTTAAAATAAAATACTCCTTTATTTGAAAAATATTAATTTTAATACTATGATCAACTTCTTTACCATTTTGAAAATTACATATGCTCTCATAAAATAATATTTTTATAATAATAAAAATTAATATTAATTTATAAACACATTTCATTAGAAAATATTTCATTTAATTTTTTATATTTCTATAAAAAGTAAAAATATATATATGTTTTACAAATATCAAAAAACTTATTTTAAATTTTTTTTTAAAAATTATTTACTTTTATCATGATGTATATATAAAAATTCTTCATTTTATGATATATATATATAAATATTAATTCACACATTCATAGGTGATGATTCTATGTTAATGGCCATGAGACTATTCATAATGGTAACATTACTATTCTAATGCTCAGATTAATATTTCAACGGTAAGAATTGTATCATTCAAAGAGGGTTCTAACATCCCATAAATACATGATATTTCATTCATTATTAATTTAGTTTGATATTTTATCAAGTTTATATGTTATCATTTTTGAAATTAAAATTACATTACCAACATTATGATTAGTTTATATTTTTTCTAGAAGGTGACATGGATTAGTTTCCCAATCCATGCCGGAAGGAATTTATTAAATGAAAAGTTTACTATGAGTTCACGAGGAGTAATGAGCTTACACCATCTGAAAACAAGAAGGAAACAAAATAGAAATACATATTAAAAGAACCTAGTATAAAACATCAAAAGTATCTAAGAAATTAAAACTACACATTCAGTCAGCAGCGTCTTGGTGCGTACAAACAAAGAGGTGCGTGCAAAAATAGATGATCTGGATCAGCAATCTATTGTCAACTTGAGAATCTCAATGCAGATTGATTATTAGAGTAGCCGATAGTTAAAGTATTAGAAAACCAAAAAAGTAACGGCTCAAAAGGGGTAGAATGAAAGACAGACATTACAGCTTAGAAGAGGATCAGACCAAAACAGCCAAATTGCATCATTTTACAGAAATTCACATCACAACAAAAACCCAGAATATGAATACAAACAACCAGTATAACTCCATCAAGGAGGCAAAAAAAATTGTAGCATCAATAGATAAGAATGAAGCACCAAAACCTAGAAAACTCCAAGTTTCATATCATCACCTTCTTGAACCAAAGAAGATTATGAGCCAAAAAGGATCAAACGTATTAAGAAGCTTGAATAAACATCTACATTCTATAGCTAAAGATGAAATGATTTACTCTGAGGTATTGATCAGTAGATATAACACCTTGTTGAAGTTTTTGGTGGGCCAATTCATGTTTCATTTCCATATGTGTGTTCCAGTCCTTAATCTCATCCTCTGTGAAGTGTTGTGAAGAGTAGTATAAAACAAGATTCGGGTCATCTATCAGAGGATTTTCATAAGGTGGTTCAGAAGTATTTTCCTAAGTGGGTTCAGTAGGAACCTTCCTGGAAGCATCAAGGGACCGAGTAACAATAGTTATTTTTGTGTGAAAATAATCCCTACGTTTTCTAGTTTTCTTCGGATTTAGAGTGATGAATACATCAGCATCCACCATGTCCTTTTTTGCTTTCCTGGCCATAGTTTTCAAATAGGACTCCTCAAGTTGGCCGCAATGATCATCTTCCTTAATTGAGGAATCATTGGAGTCTGAAACCTCAACATATTTCTTGCTTCCATCCTCCAAAGTCTGAATTTGATTTCCCTATTTCCCAGCAATGGGTGGATCAGGGAAATTTCCCTCCATTTCATTTGAGTGAGAGGACACAAGCTGGTTAGGATTTTCTTCCTTGCGAGAAGGAATATTGGTAGTGATTTTAGGGAAAACATTTAAATAATCTAAAATTTGTTTCTTAGGTTCTTCGTTACTATCCAGTCCTAAAATATTTTTAGATCGTTCCTTTTTAGAGGATCTAGAGGGGCCATCCATGTCTTTGTGTCCAACATTACCCTTTTCAATTCAAGTGGGTTTCCATCATTTAGCATAATCCTTAATTTTACCACAACTATTTGTGGGATGACCAAGTCCAAAGATCTTGTGACAATAGTCAGGCAGTTTTTCATATAAGACCTCCTGAGAGAATCCAAACTCACCACTTTGAATCCATAGGTCCGAAGGCAACTGTTGTGATACATCAATTTCGATGCAAATTCTAGCTATTGAGGGTTTGGAAAGAAGTCTTATAGCTGAATCCAGCTTCAAAGGGGAGCCAATGAGGCCAGAAATAGGAAACAAAGAAGCCCGATTGAATAGGTGAAGGGGTAGCTCAGGAAAACCTACCCATAAAGGTACAATGGGTGATTCTGAATGAGGATTGAACTCTGGATTCCATTTAATAACATTCATAAGTAAACCGCCAAAATACCATGAGCGCTTAACCTACAGCCTGTAATAATCATCCTCAGTACCGAATCTAAACAAGATATGGGAGGGATTTAGGAGACCAATGTGGAAACCCGGAAATCATATAGCTTCAAGAGAAGATCTGAGGAACTTCATTAAAGGGTGAAAATTCATGAACTTACCCACAGGCACAAATCATAGACCCGATGCAAGAAACTTTAACTATTTTATAGTGAAGGATATGGCTAATTGCCCACGGTGAGGAAAGAAATTAGGTTTGATCTGGATTTAATACATTGTGCTTGTCTTCGAAGAAACAACTTCAACTAATCTCCCCGCCACCACATCTGCAGAGGATTGAAGATCTGCATTAGGGTTTTCTGTCTGAGTTGGGTTTTTCCCTTGCGCGCACCGAGTCTCCATAATACCCCCTCCTTATGAATAATTTTGATTGTTTTTTTATTTGTTCGATTATTCTAGGGAGGTCGAATAGATCAATATTTTCTTATTATTGTTATCTTATTTTCATAAAATATTCTATTATAGTTTTTTCAATTATTATAGTAGTTTTTATGATCTAAAATAAATTTTCAAATTAATTTAATAAAATCATGTTAGCCTCCACATGTGGTGCATATGAAATATTCTACATTACAAAATAAGAAATTATTATAAGTTGGTAAATACCATTGATAAAATTATGGCTCTTTATAAGAATATTTCAATGCACAAATAAATTATTGAACTGTTAACAATGGACTTTTCGAATGTTTTAATAGAATAGATAATGATAAAAATAAGTTTTTATCTTTTCTCTCTTTCTTGAAATATATTGGTTGGGACCCCATGAATTTTTTGATTCCATTATTGATGAGGTGAAATAAATATAACCTAAGGGAATCATTATTATTTAAGAATAGAAATACATTTTGTATAATTGGGGAGTTATTAGTTTATTTGAGGGAAATAAAGAGGATAGAAAATGAATTATATAATCAAACAATCTCTTATCACTGAAAGAATGAATTATAATAATAAAAATTACTTTTTCTAAACTATTCATGACAAGAAACACTTTCGTGGAGAAAATCCCACCAATTGAAACAAGTTATGGAGTTCATAAATTCTTTAAAAAAATATATTGAAAAAACCCATGGAGTAGTAATGAAGCTTGTTTTCTTTTTTTAATGACACTTAGAGAATGTTTTAATCCTTTTGAAATTCTTTCACGACGATTACAAAATTTTGATTTTTGAAGATAGGTATTAATGATGTGACCATGTATTTCTTATTTTGTGAAATCAACCATGAAAAAACTATTAATTACTATAAATTTTAGGATTATTTTCTTGTAAAAAACCATGATAGATGGTAAACTTTGTTATAAAAATAAAAATGTTAACAAAATATATATATGTGATTAATAATATG
Organism: Viscum album; assembly: GCA_963277665.1. NCBI lineage: Eukaryota > Viridiplantae > Streptophyta > Magnoliopsida > Santalales > Viscaceae > Viscum > Viscum album. Next base: position 643,484,277 of record OY728123.1, read on the forward strand.
TAAATATTGTCTGACATTTTTTAGTTATTTTAACTAATCATGATAAAAAAACTAACCATGAGTATGGGAAATTTTAATTCATTTTTAGTAAAACCTGTTAGGATGTAAAGTACAACTAACTATGATTATGATAATAATATTATTAAATTAAAATTACATAAAGTTTATTTGTAATAGATCATAATATATGTAAGAATTAATATTAATTTCAAAATGATATTTAAGAATGAAAATATCACATGTAATATTGAGAAAATATTTTAAAATACCATGTATGAAATAATACTCTTATTCTTAAACTCGTGTTTTTTTAATTAAACAAAACATTAAACTTGATGTTGTAAAAATTATTCAAAACCTTTTATTGTTCATCAAGGTTTATTTTATAAGATAAAAATGGTGGAAAATCATGAATGGTTATAAGATATAGTTGAATATTATTTTTGAAGATTTAATGGGAGTATTAGATTCCATAATTAAAAATTCAATGACGCATTAATTTTGAGAGTATGTTTTACCACCATTTGACAGAGATTTAAATTAATGAGTTCTATATGGTTTCCAAAATTAAATCATGGAAACTATAAATGTGAAAAAGATTTGAAAGTATATAAAATATTTAGATATATTATAAGATGTTATGTGTGAGAAGATAATAAATGAGATATAATATTGAATAGACAAATCAATTTAAGAATGAATATTCATTTAGAATATCTGAAATTCTTGTGAGTTTTCATCCGGATTGAGAATTTGTTATTTTTTTATTGAAAAATTGTTATAAAAATATGATCTATTAGTTTATGACAAATAAATTTTGATATTTGAAAAAATATTTTTTATTTAGTTGTATAAACCTTTTTAAATTAGAGGGTTCAAGAATAAAATATTTCTAGAGAATAAAACTTTTGGGAAACAGTTATTTGTTCAATGATGATTCGATTTAATTAATTATTTACATTATGATATCAATGGGTCTTTATTTATTAATATTTAAATAAATTAAGTAATTATGTAGTCACCCACATTGAAGGTAAACCTCATAAAAAACTTGTGTGCCTTATTTTTATATTTTCTTTTTCATAATGGGGATGATGATGTGAAATATTTGGGGAGATTTCAATATTATCCAATTATAGAGGCTTATTGTACTATAAATTGTTGAAAATTATGTAAGTGTTTCATACCAAGAATAAAATTATATGTACTTTAAGGTTATATATATTGATTTTTTTATATTATTAATGTTTCTTATAAGAATATATGTGTTTCCACTACTAGAAAAAACAGGTATTTGCGACGGGTAATTTGCGATGGGCTCCCGTCGCAAATGGCTTGTTGCGACGGGGGCCCATCGCAAATGACATGTTGCAGAAAACGGTGTCACAATAACACTTTTTTGCGACGGGCTCGTCGCTAAAACCTTTTTCCGTGACAGGGAGAATCCCCGTCGCAACTAGTACTCCGTATATTTGTAAAAACCTATTTGCGACGGGCCCCGTCGCAAATACCTGTTACGACGGGACCCGTCGCAAATAGTTGTTGCGATGGGTCCCGTCGCAACAACTATTTTTAAAAAAATAAAAAATTAATAATACTATTTCCGAAGGGAATAGTATCCCGTCGCAAATACTATAAAAAAAATAAATTGTTAATAAATTATTTTAATTAATATAATAATAATCCAATTATAATTCAAAAATAAAATATTAATAAATTATTAATAAATTATTTTAATTAATATAATAATAGATTTATAATTCACAAATAAAAATAATAAATTATTGTAATTAATATAATAATAATAGAATTATAATTCAAAAATAAAAAATAATAGAATATTAATAAATATTTTATAATGAGACAGAAACTACAAATAGAAAAAAAATCATATTTTGATTTCACAAATTTTATAACATAAATACAAACTCTAATCTGAAGGAGGGGGAGGGGGGGATCTTCAGATGTGGTGGAGGAAACTCCATCCCTAAAGCATGAGTGAGTCGGCGCATGTACTCAATCTGCTCCTGATGCTGCTGCTACCACTGACTCGTCTGCTCCTCGTACAGCTGTTGCTGGCGTCGACGCTCCTCCTCATGCTTCTGACGCATCTACTCCTGCTCCTGTCGGAGACTCTCTATCAGTGCAGTCTGAGATCCCAACTGATCCTCATACTGTGTAGCAGAAGAAGATGCACGAGCTCCTCTCGAGCTGGACGCCGACATCGCAGCACTGCCATAATAATTTCCGAGAGTCAGTCGAGAGCTGATACCAACTACCCAGCCCTTCTTGAAGGCATACTGGGTGGCCTGCATCCATGTCGCCTCATCAAATTGACGGCTAGTGGTCCGATCTGATGACTCGGCCTGACTCTCAGGCCAGGCCTGTGACGCTGCGGCCTCATATGACTCCTGTAATTGCAATTTAAAATTAAAATTGTGAATATATTATATACAGTTAATTTTTAAACTTGAAAACAAATAATACTAACCACGATGTGATGCTGATGATTACCTCTGAGCTCCCCAGTAGCAGGATCACTATACATCCTCCGATATACTTCGTACTCCGTAATATCGGGGTGCTCGACAGCCTATAAGAATAAAAAATAAACTGTTAATATTTATAGTTATATAAAATATTTATAAATAATGTATGTACCAGATGCTGTCGATGAGTACTGAAAGAACGACTCCCAGCTCGATGAGTCACCTCCTGTCTCCCCCGATTCTGCCTCCCCACCGATGATCTCCTCTGAAAGGCACCACTCAACCAGTGCGCACATAATCCATCCCATACATGGGATGAAATGTACTCTGGTCGGTGTTCTCTACATGACTCGTCAAAATCTGACACTCCTACTTTCTTCATCGTCGCATTTCTTAAATTGTGCAAAAACTGACGAAGGCGATCACGCATGGCCACCTCCCATGCCTCGTGGATGGCATCACGCATTGTATCCTCGATCGGATACCATAAACCCTACAAATAAATCAAAATATCAAGTTAGAAATGAAATAATTTTCAAAATAAAAATTATTTATTTACGTACGTACCAACCAATGGCCGAACATGGCCTGCTGCACATCAATGGGAATCTGCTCCCATGTGGTCCACGGCTGAGAGAAATACTTGCGCAAAATAGCGTTGCCCTGTCCAACTGCTATATGCAGAAAACTGTAAAAATAATAAACATTTATTATGTGAATAGATTAATGAAATCATAGTCAAATCCACAGGTTATCACACAGGTTATCACACCTCTTTGTGCGTGGATCAAACCCAAGACGTGGACATCGCTTGGGGACGGGGTCAGGAATCATCAATCGTGGAAGACCGTGACCCCTCCGCGTACTCCTTGGAGTGCCTGTAGGCTGAGGGTCATCTGCCAGCAACTCATCCACATTGAAAGACAGGTCAGCATCCGCCAACTCACGAAATGTGGCGTCGTCCATCTGAAACAGAAAATGTTAATGTTGTTAGCTAATAATTGATAATTACTATTATATATACATATATAAATATTATGATTGAATATAAATACCATGGAATTCTATCAGTGTTCATCTTCATCATCATCTTCATATATGTCAATGTCATCTTCATATTCCTCCTCAACATCATCGATATCCATTCATGTTACAGTTGCGTCATCTCTTACCATTTCAAATTCATATGTGACATCATTAGCATCATCGTCATCACCGACTCTTAAATGTGGGGTTTCGTCATCGATACTCATGTCTCTTTGTAAAAAATATTGATTTTGAGTACTCTCTTGAAAAACATCAATTCTTTTCACATCAGTGAAAGCACATTCACTTTGACTAAACTGATTGTCTCGAATTTTGATTTTTATTACACTCCACCAATCAGTCAAGTCTCTTGATGTAGCACAGTACTTTCTGTAATAAACTTGATGTGTCTGTTGAGCCAATAAGAATGTTTCATTTACTGCGAGAACACTTTTAAATTTTATATCGATGATTCCATGAGTCGGATGAACACGCACGCCTCTCTCTGTATCCAACCACCGACATTTGAACATGGTTATGTAATGTTGTCCAAGATAATAGAGTTCAATGATTTCATCAAGTATGCCATAAAATTCAACTTCATTTTCTCGATGATGAGATCCTCTCAAGCTAACTCCACTGTTCATTGTTTTTTTTTCGAATCTCCATATTCATGTGTGTGGAATCGAAATCCATTCACCACATATGCATTATAAGTTTTAACAAGTTTGGAAGGTGGGTTACTCAATACACACAGCCGTTTGTCAATTTTATTAGCATGTCGAGACACCTGAAAATTTGTGAAATAATTATCAATATAGTAAACTATACATTGAATGAGTTGTTAAAAGATAAAGAATTTATGTTACCAGTTTTTGAAACCACTGAGGGAAATTTTTCAGTCAACGTTCTTCGAGAGCAGCTGCTGTAATTTGAGGAATTTATTTCTTGATATGATTATCATACAACCTATAAAAACCAAAGTTATTTACTGTAACATAAATGATAGAATAAGTGATATAAACACTTAAAGTACAACTGATGTCATCTCTTCACAGTTGAGCAGAACATATGTATGAGCTCTATGATGTTCATCATCTGAAAGCCAGCGTTCATAAACTCCACCAAAACCAAACTCTGACAGGTTGAAAACAGATAATTGATTGTCGATTTCATCAATATTCCTCTCGTTTCGTCCCATTCGGTTGTGTTTTGAAGGATACTCAGATTCAAAATAATGGGTGCAGAAAAAAGATATTTCCTATTGCAAATAAGCTTATGCAATAGATCCTTCAACAGATGCTTTGTTACGTACTTTTATTTTCAATTTTTTCATGCATCTTTCAAATGGTTACATCCATTGAAACTGTACTGGACCTCCACATTCGGCTTCATATGGAAAATGTAACATCAAATGTTCCATTGAGTCGAAGAAAGATTGCGGAAATATTTTTTCCAGTTTACATATAATTACAACAACATCTTTTTCAAGTTTTCCTAGAGCATCATAATCTGCTGTATCCGCACAAATTTCCCAAAAAAAAATGAGACATGTCTGTTATGGAATCCCAAATCACAGAATTCAACAGACCTCTTAATCCAATGGGTAGAAGTCTTTCCATTATAACATGACAATCATGAATTTTTAATCTAGTAATATGACCATTCATTACACATCTACCCAAATTGGAAGCATAGCCATCTTGAAGTCTCAAATCTGCAATCCACTAACAAAATAATAAACGGTTTTCTTTAGACAGTGCATAAGCTGATTTTGGTTTCAGTAACCTTTCTGTTCTGACATTATCAAACAGTTCCAATTCTGGACGCCTGCAAATTTGGGCAAGATCTAAACGTGCATTTACATTGTCTTTTCTCTTTCCTGGAATATCCAAAACTGTATGAAACAAATTATCAAAACAGTTCTTCTCAATATGCATGACATCTAACATGTGTCGAACCAACAAATCAGACCAATATGGAAAATCCCAAAATATGCTACGTTTAATCCAATTGTGTTCTTTCTCAAAACCAGAAATTTTCTGTTGGTTTATTATGGGACCAAAAGTGATGGGAGATAATGAAAATACAACTGATTTTAACTCCGAACCTGATAGCATTTTTGGAGTTCCATCCCTTTCAACTGTTCCTTTTCTGAAATGAGATCTGTTTCTTGCGAAAAGGATGATCAGCTGGAAGAAATCTGGGATGACAGTCAAAATAACAAAGTTTCTTTCTATGAATGAGCATAAATGCTTTGTTCTCTCCCATACAGTAAAGAAATGATTTCTGACCATGTGTACTCCAGCCAGATATCATTCCATAAGCCGGGAAGTCACTTATTGTCCACATCAATGCTGCTCTCAGTATGAAATTCTGTTTCGTTGCAACATTATATGTACTGACACCAGTACTCCACAATAAATTTAATTCATCAATAAATGGTTTCAAATAAACATCAATGTTTTTCTTCGGATGTCCTGGAATTAGTAAAGTCAAAAAGATATATGGCTCCTTCATCAACATCCATGGAGGTAAATTGTACGGAGTTAAAAAAAACTGGCCAACATGAATATTCACTACCATAAGATCCAAACGGACAGAAACCATCAGTGGAAAGGCCCAGTCGAACATTTCTAGCTTCTAAAGAAAAGGATGGATGCACTCTATCAAAATTTTTCCATGAATCACCATCGGCTGGATGATTCAAGCTTTTATCGGTTGAAATATTCTCTTTATTCCATGAGATCATTGTCGCTGTATTCTTAGACATGAATAAACGCTAGAGTCTGGATGTAAGCAGAAAATATCTAAACTGTTTTACAGGAATCAAACCAGACTTCCTGTGTTGTCCTTCTTTATATCTCAGTTGCCCACATGTGGGACAACTATCCAACGACTCATTTTCCCTAGAATATAAAATGCAGTCATTTGAACATGCATGAATCTTCTGACAAGTAAGTCCCAAATTTCGAACCAGCCTCTTACTCTCACAGTAATTTGCAGGTAAAACATTTCCTTTGGGTAACAGTGTTTTAAGCAAAGAAAATATCTGGTCAAAATAGGTGTTTGACATTCCATTATCTGATTTGATAGCAATAAATTTTGCAACTGCTTCTAATTTTCTCATCTTGTAGCCAGGATATAATGTATCCTCAGCAGACTTCAACAACTCATAAAATTCAGATGGTGCCAACTCAGGATTTGAAGCTATATCAACTGGAGTTTCTGTATGTTGAACAGATGAACCTGCAACATCATGTACTAAATCGTGAAACCGGGATGGATCTGGAATCATGTTGGTATCACCTGCTCTGGAACTGCGTTCACCGTGTTGATACCAAAAAACATAATCTGGTTGAAAACCAAAACTCAAGAGATGTTCTCCCACTTTGTCAAACGTGTCAAACGTTCTCAATGCACATTTTCTACAAGGGAATTTTATTTTTTCATCTAAAAAAAATTCTGGATTTGATGCCGCAAATGATAAAAAAGTCTCCACACCCTCTACATATACTAGATTTAAACCAGAACCGTTTGGATTTCTACGTTGATTTATCCATATGCGGTCACCTAAAAATGATTGTTGACGACCTCGTTGTTCCATATTTCTCTATAAAATATAAAAGCATTACTGGTTTTGAATAATTTGTTAGAAAAAACAATCAAGATAAAATAATTATAGAGTTTAGATCATACACGACTGACGCAAACTTTTTATTGAGATAGACCTAAAAATTGACCCTTTAAGAATTAAATATGTTGAGAATAAAGCAAAACATGTGACAAATATTGATAATTTTTATATTATATAATTTTTTTATTATTTTCATAGTACTAATATTATTGTTAATTATTACTAATTATTGGTAATTATTACTAATTATTGGGAATTATTACTAATTATTAGTAATTATTACTAATTATTACTAATTATTGGTAATTATTGGTAATTATTGGTAATAATTACTAATTATTACTAATTATTGGTAATTATTGGTAATTATTACTAATTATTGGTAATTAATACTAATTATTGGTAATTATTGGTAATTATTACTAATTATTACTAATTATTGGTAATTATTACTAATTATTGGTAAGTATTACTAATTATTGTTAAGTATGACTAATTATTGGTAATTATTACTAATTATTGGTAATTATTATTAATTATTACTAATTACTACTAATTATTATTAATTATTACTAATTATTGGTAATTATTACTAATTGTTGGTAATTATTACTAATTATTGGTAATTATTACTAATAATTACTAATTATTACTAATTATTACTACTTATTGGTAATTATTACTAATTATTACCAATAATTACTAATTATTGGTAATTATTGGTAATTATTACTAATTATTGGTAATTATTGGTAATTATTACTAATTATTGGTAATTATTACTAATTATTGGTAATTATTTCTAATTATTACTAATTATTACTAATTATTGTTAATTATTACTAATTATTGGTAATTATAACTAATTATCGGTAATTATTACTAATTATCGGTAATTAGTACTAATTATTACTAATTATTGGTAATTATTACTAATTATTACTAATTATTTGTAATTATTTGTAATTATTACTAATTATTACTAATTATTGGTAATTATTGGTAATTATTACTAATTATTGGTAATTATTGGTAATTATTACTAATTATCGGTAATTATTACTAATTATCGGTAATTATTGCTAATTATTACTAATTATCGGTAATAATTACTATTTATTGTTAATTATTACTAATTATTGGTAATTATTACTAATTTATGATAATTATTACTAATTATTGTTAATTATTACTAATTATTACTAATTATTGGTAATTATTACTAATTATTACTAATTATTACTAATTATTGGTAATTATTGGTAATTATTGGTAATTATTGGTAATTATTGGTAATTATTGGTAATTATTGGTAATTATTACTAATTATTGGTAATTATTACTAATTATTGGTAATTATTACTAATTTTTTGTAATTATTACTAATTATTGGTAATTATTACTAATTATTACTAATTATTGGTAATTATTACTAATTATTACTAATTATTACTAATTATTACTAATTATTGGTAATTATTACTAATTATTACTAATTATTACTAATTATTACTAATTATTACTAATTATTACTAATTATTACTAATTATTGATAATTATTGTTAATTATTACTAATTATTGGTAATTATTGGTAATTATTACTAATTATTGGTAATTATTGGTAATTATTGGAAATTATTACTAATTATTACTAATTATTGGTAATTATTACTAATTATTACTAATTATTGCTAATTATTACTAATTATTACTAATTATTACTAATTATTACAAATTATTACTAATTATTACTAATTATTACTAATTATTACTAATTATTGGTAATTATTGGAAATTATTGTTAATTATTACTAATTATTGGTAATTATTGGTAATTATTACTAATTATTGGTAATTATTACTAATTATTGGTAATTATTACTAATTATTATTAATTATTACTAATTATTTCTAATTATTGGTAATTATTACTAATTATTACTAATTATTGGTAATTATTACGAATTATTACTAATTATTACTAATTATTGGTAATTATTGGTAATTATTACTAATTATTGGTAATTATTACTAATTATTGGTAATTATTACTAATTATTGTTAAGTATTTCTAATTATTGGTAATTATTGGTAATTATTGGTAATTATTGGTAATTATTGGTAATTATTGGTAATTATTGGTAATTATTGGTAATTATTGGTAATTATTTGTAATTATTGGTAATTATTACTAATTATTGGTAATTATTACTAATTGTTGTTAATTATTACTAATAATTGGTAATTATTACTAATTATTGGTAATTATTACTAATTATTGGTAATTATTACTAAGTATTGGTAATTATTACCAATTATTGGTAATTATTTATAATTATTGGTAATTATTACTAATTATTACTAATTATTCCTAATTAATGGTAATTATTACTAATTATTGGTAATTAATACTAATTATTGGTAATTATTGGTAATTACCGGTAATTATTACTAATTACCGGTAATTATTACTAATTATTACTAATTAGTACTAATTATTACTAATTATTACTAATTATTACTAATTATTGGTAATTATTACTAATTATAATAATTATTACTAATTAGTACTAATTATTACTAATTATTACTAATTATTACTAATTACTACTAATTATTACTAATTATTACTAATTATTACTAATTATTACTAATTATTCCTAATTATTGGTAATTATTGGTAATTATTGGTAATTATTACTAATTAGTGGTAATTATTAGTAATTATTACTAATTATTACTAATTATTACTAATTATTGATAATTAGTAATAATTATTACTAATTATTTGTAATTATTACTAATTATTACTAATTATTCCTAATTATTGATAATTATTGGTAATTATTGGTAATTAGTACTAATTATTGGTAATTATTACTAATTATTGGTAATTATTACTAATTATTAATAATTATTTCTAATTATTGATAATTATTGGTAATTGTTCCTAATTATGAGTAATTAAATGAATAATTACAAATAATTAGGAATAATTACCAATAATTAGGAATGAAAAATTATTAGTATATTTTATTATTAATATTAAAATAATATAATTTTCTAATTTATATACAATTCTCCTTTCATCTGTGTGTTTTCTATCTCCATATACAAATAATACATGTGGAGACAGCAAACACACAGATGAAAAGAGAATTGTATATATATAAAAAATTATATTATTTTAATATTAATAATAAAATATACTAATAATGTAATAATGTTATTATTCCTAATTATTGGTATTTATTACTAATTATTAAGTAATAAAACAATGTAAACATAATTAAATTACAACTAATTAAGAATAATTGAAACTAATAAAACATTAAAAATAAATACTAAATTAAAATGAATATAAATACCTTGAAAATTGATCTGAGGTTGATCTCTGATCCTTCTTCAAAACTTCAATATCTACTCCAGAGAAAAAAATTAAACTTGAGAAAAACTGAACTTTAGAAATAAAATTTTGAGAGAAGAAGAAGATGGAGTTTGAGAATGATTTGAAAAAAACGGATGGGGGTATTTATAGGTTAGATTATTTGCGACGGGACCATTTGCGACAGGTATCCCGTCGCAAATACCTTAGCCAACATTTATTACGGTCAACGGTTAAATAGTTATTTGCGACGGGTCCCGTCACAAATAACCACCTGCCGACATACTATTTGCGACGGGGGAATATTCCCGTCGCAAATACCTTTTACCGCTGCCGGTTATTTGCGACAGGAATATTCCCCCGTCGCAAATATGTTTCCCGCGATTTGGCGCGCAAAGGGCGTCATTCCTTTTGCGATGGGGCAAGCTATCCCGTCGCAAAAGGGTACTTATTTGCGACGGGCAAATACCCCCGTCGCAAATAAGTTTTTAACATGGCTATTTGCGACGGGATTTATTCCTGTTGCAAATAACCAGTCGCAAATACCCATTTTTCTCGTAGTGTCCTATTCCTCACATAGTATGTTATAATTTATTAAATAATATATGTGACACTAAAAAATCAAAGTGGTTCCCACTATTATGACACCCTATAGGTTTCATAGTAGTATTCTTGAGTGAATTTTCTATATCTAGATGATATTTTCTGATGGAACCTAAAAGATACATGATATCAATGTTAGGAGGCACATAAGACCTTAAGAAACCTTCTCAAGTTGTTCTCCCTTTTAAATTCTTAAGAATATATTTAATAAGTATATACCCACCCATTGTAAATTCATATTTTATGCGTCATTGGATGTTATTTCCTAAAGACACGTGTATTGGTCATTATACTTCAAAATCATCATTAATGAATAACATAAGATGTATACTTTGATGTGTTGATAAAAATCATGAATACAAATATTTTCTGTATTTTAGGATACATTGGGTGTGTCACAAGTGATATTTCACTAATAAATAATTTGATAAAGGATTTATCCCTTCTATCTATTAATAAAATTTAATATCTCAGGCCCTTTGTTGAAAATTTAACATCCTAGATAAATCAAGGACAATGGTTTTCAATGGGAATGTTCATTGCAGGAAAGTAAAAGAAATATGAATCAAGCATATACATTGATGACACCTATTTATGACCATCTTTTTTAGATATATCTTGGTAATGGTATAATATTTCATTGTAATCCTTCTTAGGAGGATGTATGCCCTTATGCCGTTAAATTATTTCTTTATATCTACTTTGGGTAGTTGATAGATGGAGACCTCAGAATTTAGGTTCCTGCACCTATTGGAACTGAGAAATAGGCTTATAGGGTCTCACATTAAGTGTATCGTAAATTAAAATTAAATTAAATGTTGAATTTGACAAGTTTGAGTAAATATTATTCATGTTTTTTGATTTAATAAATAATTAGGAATTTTTGATTTCCATGATTTAATCACATGTTATTTGAAATAATGATTAAGTTAAATAACAAAAAAAATATTTATTTCTAGGGTTTATTGAAAATAATATTTATTGTATTTATCGGAAAATAGTGAAATGATATTTATTTATTAAATAAATAATTATTATTTATAGTTTAGAAAATTTTGAGGAGGATAAGTGGACCGAGTTGAACGGTCTAATTTAAAATATTATAAATGATATTTATTTACACTTATGTGATGCACATGTCATGTGAAAAATAATTATATTATTTTTAAGACATTGGGATCATTTATAATTAAGTAATATGAAAGGGTGGTGTGTAAGTTTTCAACCATAAACCTTCCATAATAAATATCTAATATATCACATTCTAATGTATATTTATTGTTCACAATTGAAAATAGAAAATCCCACATGCCCTATAGAGAGTTATAGTCACTTAATGTGTTCTCTCTCCACCTATTCATTCGAGATATTGAGAGATCATCAAGAGAACTTCATTTTCATAGAATAAAATCTTTTTCATTGAACCACAAACAATACAAGTGATCATTATCCACTGTTCTAGCAGCCAATTATCCCTCGACAATGTTTAGATATTGAAGTGCATGTGTGGATCACCTCTAGAGTGATTAAACACTTTGGTCTTGCTGAAAAATAGAGGTGGACAAACTTCTATTCAACCATAACATTAATGCATAAATATTTATGAGTTAAGGTAATTTTAGTTATGGTTATAAATTAATTATAAATTACATGTAAAGATCGTCCTCTTTGCTTTGCAATATTTAATCATGTTACATAATCTTTGAATTCCATTGGTCCCAGATCCATTATTTATATACAAAAATGATTTTTATTAAATTAAAACAAAAATGTTGAGTTAGCAATTCCATACAGGTGAATCATGTAACATCCTCAATTATAAGGTACGCATCATTTAAATATTATCTTTTCTTTGATGGTGTGATTAGATTTGTTGATCTATGATAGGTGTTTATGGAGAAGTAAATGAGTCATGAGAAGGAGAAATGGATATATAATTTAATTAAAATCATGAATTCATATAAATTATGTGAATGAATTATATATAGAACCCATTAATATGTATTCATGTTGTTAAAGTTAGTTCATAGTGTGAAATATTATTCATTGTGTGATTCAGGTAATTGGAATCTTATACTAAGATTATGATTGTTTAGTTGTATCATTCATTTGGAATGTTCATGACAAGAATCTGAAATTGATGATTTGAATGGTGTGTGTTCTAGAGGATTAAATTTCTCATGCTCATTGTCATGAGGCATGTTTGATCCAGGAGGGACTCCAGTAAATTACTTTTTTGTTCCCTTTCCTTTTGATCAATGGATCACATTTTGACTTTTGTATAACCTAATTTTTAATTATGTGGTTCGGGTTCTAATGAATGATTGATGGTCTTGGTCTTCTAAATGGTTCAGTAAATGATAATTGACATGATCCTTGAATTGTTTGATAAAATTTCCTAAAAGTTTTTTTGATAAAATATTTTTTTTGTAACACCCCAAGTTTTCACGATATGCTTCTCTTTGAATAATAAAATAGCTTATGTGGTATGTAACTTCGTGTTCTAACACACCACGACTAATCAAACAAGCCATTATGAATAGTAATACCAACTTTTTTAGATTTTTTAAATTTTATTTTCCAAAATGTATTTCATTTTTTGGTTAGGAATATCAAAATTAGATTAGGATGAATTTTTGGTAATTTTCTTAAAACATTCAATTATTGATGAATAGTGAAAAACACTGCGTTATTGATTAAAATAAAATTTTTATTTAAATAATTATTTATTTTATTTAAATTTATTTTTTGTCTACATAGACACATAATACCTATATTAGTTCAATATAATCCATTGGATTCATTTTATAATAAGATTATATGTATAAAATTTTATTAAACTTTTTATCGTCTTTTACCCAAATTCTATGTGCAATTGCAAATTTTCATAAAACATAATTTTACATTTTCTATGAATTTAATTTAAAAAATACAAGAGACAAGGATGATATGAGTAAGTAAAATTTGTTTCAATAAGATGAAAATAATTTTTGAGGTATAGTAACTTGTTACTTTTATTTATCATGGTTAAAAGTAAATAGGGTAACTAAAGGTAAAAATGATACTATAATTACCCTAACAGATGTCCTAATTCTATTGGATAAATAAATTTCGACCAATAGAATCCTTAGGATTAGAATATGATTCTTTTGGTCCACTTGGATTAGATTAAGGAATTTGTTGTTATTTTATTTAAAGAAAAGTAAAAAAGTGTTAAATTCAATGTTTAATTACAAAACCATTTTTAATATATGGTTGTATTCATTATAAATATAAAAATATTTCTTATATAATGGAATTTTATTTATAATATTTAGACATTAAATAATTTAATTTATTTATGATGTAATGATGATGCAGTAATTACCTTATTAATGAAAGATTAAAATAATTGATATCATAAATATACAAATAAATGTAAATTGATAATTTTGATGAATTCCACTACTTTTATAGGTTAATATTACATGTGAAGATTTTTTCAATAAATGTTTTTGAAAGTGATAATGTTTTTATGATTTCCACAAATACAAAATACCAAATAGTGTCAAAATTGACATAAATGAGTTTTTAAAATAATTATTATATTATTAATTCATATAATATTCCAAAAAATATATGGTTCATTCAAAGAACATAGATAAGTTTATATATATCAATAATTAACCACTTGGGGTTCTCTCTACTTTTTATACTATGTTTATTAACCATTTATCATAATAATACAAGAATACATGGTAAATGTAAAACTACTTAACCATGAGTTAAATCTAAATGATAAGGTTAATATGGTGACCTAAACCTATATAAAACCTATTGGTTTAGAGTTTTTTGACCTATCCCCGCCTTATCATTTAAATAAATCATTTTTTGGAGCCATTATAAACAGAATATTATAGTATAAAAAATAATATTTCAAGATTTTCCTAAAGTGACCCTCACCTCTCTTATAAAAGGGTACTTTCCCTTCTCTTAAAATCACACCTCCAAATCCACTTAGCTTGTCCAACCCCTACACAAATATCCTCCCATCTATCCAAAATTCGACCTAGAGTCCTTACGTTGATCAAAAATCCAACCAATGGAGCCCTTTTGATCAACTCAAAAGGAAACACCAGAAGAAGAGGTAATAATTTCACCACCACTTTCAAAGTTCTTTTCTTCTTCCACTTCCTCTTTCTTTGTAGTTTCCATAAAAAATAAATATTCCATCACCTTAAAGATACATTATGTTATTATAAATATGGTACAACCATATTTATTATTCTATCCATCCTCTGAATGAAAAGTCACCATACAAGCGTATGTACGGCGTACCATATCCACGTCGTGGTATAGTTTGTTATTCAAACACTTCATTATTTTGATGGGTATAATAATGAGTATAACTGATGTAAATAATAAGTATAACATGTTAATGATTATTTATATATGATATAACATCCAATTACATATGATTTCACCATTAATAGAATTATATTGTCACTCGTGGGTAAGTACAGATTACCATCTCCACGAACCCGATCTGATTCATTCCCCATCGTAATCATTCAAGAATATTTTTCATTTTATGATTAAAAATAATTTTTATGAACTTAATATAAATCTGGATATGAATAAAATACATTATATCCATAACAAACAAGATTTACATAACAAAACACATAATGGAAAATGAATCAATTAACATCCAGAACAATGATACTACTGCAATATTGATAACAAAGAAATATTAGAAGATCATATATGATATAATATTTATGTATGTGGTTCTTTTATAATTTAATTACAATGATTTTACTGTTATACATGAATTTGATGTACCATTTATCAAGTAAAAGTCCAAGGTAAGGGTTAATTCGATAATATCATCATTATCTGCGGTTGCTTATAAGTGAGTATCTACTAGGACCTCTTTATAATCCACATCTGTGTTTCATAAAAATGAATTTCAATACATTTTTACTATTTCCTAGAATATGGGTTAAATTCATGTATACCCTTGTTTTACTTTTTTGAGATGTTTATAAATGAATATTTCTGTTTTTTGTCCAAACTAGGTCCTTTACAACCATTTCGAAAAAATTAAGGAATGAATGTTTTTTAACCTATACGGCGGGTGCGGCTATCTTCCACTATTATAACACCTTATAATATTTCCTTAAAAGCTTATAATAATATTTTAAAAATAAATTTTTTCTTTTTAAATTACAATTATTTTAAATGATTTTAAATTTGAATGATATATTTCGCTCAAATAGTTTTGATTTCATCTATTTCAACATAAATTGTTGGATTTTACACTTGTTTGAAGTTGATTCATTATGCTACAATATTCTATATTGTATTAAAGTTTTTGTGATATGTTTGATAGTAGATATGATATTTTTATACCAATCATGGTTTATGGTTAAATTATTGACATTCCGTATGCTAGTTTAAATATGAATGTTTAGGTTATGTTTCAACCTTTTCATATGAGGAATGCATTAGACATAGTATGTGATGGGTGGAGCCCTCTAAATATCCTCAATCCCTTGATAGGTTTTGTGAAAGAAACTAGTGTCTTGGCTCAAGGCGTTTATAAAATGTTATTTTTAGTCTTGGAATGAGGCCTGGACTATGTGGTTATGATGTCCAGCAATATGCATTCCATCATTATGAAATTGGATATTGATATTACATGTGATTATTAAACTAGTAGAATATCCATGTGAATAAGAAAATGGAATTATTTTATTGATCATTTCTATATTATGCTGAATTTTATGTCTAAATTCATGTGTTTTATTATTATACATTGCCTTAAATTTTTATACTTATTTATAAAAGTTTCTGCTATATTATTATCCTCACTAAGCACCTGAGCTCTCCGCTTTCTATATTTTATTTTTCCCAGGATGCGAAGAAGAATATTATGACTGACCTGTAGGGATAGTCTGTGGGATATGAATGTGTTTAATAGAGACAATGTTATTTTCTCATTTTATAATGTGTTTTAAAACTTATGTATGTATCTAGTACTTCCAAGGCTACTAAATTGATCAGTATTTTGGGATTTGATCCCGTGTGATCATGACAATGGTATGTAATAATGCACTGACTCTAGGTAACTAGGGTTGGGGTGTTACAGTTGGTATCACAGGATTTTTAGTTGAATCATTGGAAGCAAGATTTAGAAAAACTATTATTATAAAACATTACCTAAAGATAGACAATGAGGATTGGTATAGAAGAACTTCCTATAATTTTGGTAAAGTAGATATTTTGTGATTTTTCTATGATATACATCCCTTTATAGATACCAGAAGGAGGAGGTAGCTCTGGTAAAGATTTTCCTAGGAGTAAAAGCTCTGACAAGGAGTTTCAGGATTGACCCGGGGTATCCTGGTATAGGACAACGGGCCTTACTGCACTTTTGGTTATGACACTCCAATGGGATATGATTTGGATAATTCACATTTTCATTAAAAACCATTATAAATTATTTATGAGTATATACCTTCTCAAATAAAATATTTTTATTATTTCGGATTATATCCTTAAACTTTTCAATTTTTGTTTACTGTTTTACATGTTTGGAATTATTTATTGTGATTCATAAACTAATCTAGTGTATGCCATTATTTAGAAATGGAACATAGTGGAAGGAATAGAAACTATATCAATGCACATAATCCATGTAGTTATTCCCCTCCAACTCAAGATAATTATATTGGATTTAATGATGCTACCAGTGATGATTTGTTTATCACCATACTAGGACAAGTCACTCATGTTAAGAATAATAACCATAGACGTATGGATCACTCTAATCCACAACACAGAGGATCAATGTTAGACCACTTTATTAGGAAACAATCACCAACTCAAAGTGGGACTACACATCTATTTGTAGCTAATCAATGGATAAGTTCCAAAGAGAAAATATTTCATTCTTTGGGGAGTAGCAAAAGGTAAAAATATTTCAAGGCATTTTATCGCCTCATGGTTGATGCAGATCAATGGTGGCCATTAATTCAAAACACAAAAAATGATGAAGAAGTATCAAGTATTGAATCAATGGAGTTTATATATCTTTTCATTGAAAAATACTTTCATTGTGACCATCAAGCAGATATAGAAAGACAATTTATGATTCTGAGGAAAATGGAGGATGAAAATGTCGCAAAGTATGATGTTAAATTTACAAGTTTGGAAAGGCATGCAACAAATTATATACATAACCCAAGGAGTAAGATTTATCAGTTATTTTATGGGTTAAAACCACTTCTTCATCGAGAACAATTCTCACAATACTACTCATTATACGAAGATATTGTCTCATGCGCTATAAAGACAGAAAATGAACTCTCTAAGTCTTACGACTTAAAATAAAAGGAGGAGAAAATATCTGTTGAATACTCTGGAATTGGAAATAAGTGGAATAAGGGAAAAGTATAATTTCCATACTGTGGTAAATGTGGGAAGAAAATCTCATGTATTTGCTTGAAGGGAACGGGAGTCTGTAATAGGTGTCGTGAAAAAGGCCACCAAGCTCATGATTTCAGGGGAAGGAAAGATTTATCCAGTGTATAATGCTACAATTGTAGAGAAATAGGTCATTATGCTAATGAATTTATTAAGAGACAAGGAAACATACCTCATAAAAGGACAAGAGTGCATGTTTATGCTTATGTGATCACTACTGCTGAGGTTGATGCTCTGAAAGATGTGGGGGTAGAAATTTTAATGGTTTCCTCAAATTTATCCAATGCTTAATTTGATTCTGGATCATCGCATTTTTTTATATCATCCCATTTTTCTAAGAAAATTCAATACATCCAATTAGATTTAACAAGGTAGTTGTTAGTCAAAACTCATATGGGAATTATCATTGCAACAATGCTTTGTGAATCAGTTCCCATTAAGACATATAAATATTCTTTATCTGCTAATCTCATCATCATACACTTGATTGAATTAGATATAACACATGGTACATATTGGATTTCGGACCATCATATGAAAATTCCTTGTAATAAGAAGGAGGTTTCAATTTTAGATGATGATAATAAGTACCTTATCTTTAGAGATTAAATGCCACCACCTGATTCTCTTCTAGGTCCACCTCCAGTAGCTCAATTAAATTCAATTATTTGGGTGGAAGATAATGAAATAACTATGGGAGAGGAAAACAATGTTTGAATAGAGAAATTACCTATTGTATAAGAATATGTTGACGTGTTTCTATAGTATTTACCTGGAAACCCTCCAAAATGAGAAATTGAGTTTTTCATTGATTTAATTCATTGTTCAAGGCCCATATCAATGACCCCTTATAGAATATCCACAATGGAATTAGTGGAACTGAATAAAAAACAAGAGTAATTGAGTAATAAAATATTTATTCACACTTGTGTTTCTCCATGGGGAACCCCTTTTCCTTTTGTTAAGAAGAATGATGGATCTATGAGGTTGTGTATAGAAAACAGAAAGATTGATGCTATAACAATTAATAACTATTATCCTTGACATCACATTGATGATTTATCCAATCGACTACATAGAGCTCAAAAATTTTCAAAGACTGTCATTATATTTGTATATCATCAGTTGTGTGTGAAGAAGGAATGCATTCCCAAAACATCATTTCGCACCAGTTATGGGCATTAGGAGTTTACAGTAATGCCTTTTGGACTAACTAAGGCACCCATTGTTTTCATGGATATAATGAATAGAGTATTCAAGGAATATATTGATAACATTATAGTGGTATCTATTAATGATATCTCAGTTTTCTCTAAAAGCAATAAAGATCATGAAAATCACTTGCGTACTATTCTAAAAACCCTCAGAATAAATGAATTATATCAGAAGATTCGCAAGTGGTAATTCTGGCTTTCGGAGACTTATTTTCTTGGACATATTGTCTCTAAGGATGGAATATCTATTGATCCTTCAAAGACCATGGAAATCCAAGAATGTCCAGCACTGACTAGTATAACTGAGGTATGTATTTTAATTGGTTTAGGAGGTTATTATTGGTGTTTCGTCCAGAATTGTGCCTGATTTGGAAACCCAGTAACCAAGCTCACACGTAAAGGTGTTAAATTTTTTTGTAAAAAAGAGTGTGAAGAATGTTTTGATGAACTGAAAAAAATATTACTGAATTATTCTATGTTGAATCTACCATCAGAGAAGTATGGGTTTTTATATATATTTATGATTCAAAAAAGGACTTGGTTGTGTCCTAGTACATAATGATAGGGTTATTGCCTATGCATCACGATAGTAAAAAATTTAGGAAAAAAACTATCCCACTCATGATCTCGAGATAGTAGCTATAATATTTTCTTTGAATATATGGAGACATTATCTCTATGGTGGAAATGTGAGATATATTCTGATCAAAATAGTTTGAATTATATTTTCTCATAAAAAGAACTCAAACTGAGGCAAAGACGATGGCTTGAACTACTCAAGGATTATGATTTCCTAATACACTACCACCCAGGGATGGAAAATAAAGTGGTAGATTCTTTGAGAAAAAAGGATCATGGAGTTTTGAACAAGATTAGAGTATAAAGGGATCCTATGTTCATTGATCTTGTAATGATGGATATGGGAGTAATCATCGAATGTGAAATATCAATACCTTTTCAAATTGTAACTAAACCAACATTACTAGAAAGGATAAAATGTTCTAAAACTGATGATGAGAAGTTTCAATACAATATTAAATATGTGAACGATGGGAGATTGATTGACTTCGTATATGAAGAAGGGGTTTTGAAATTTGTGAAGATTATTTGTGTTCCTAACATACCTAATCTAAAAATGGAATTGTTGGATGATTCTCATAGCTCAAATTTCTCTATGAACCCTTGTAGAACTAAGATGTACAATGATTTGAAGAAACATTTTTGGAGGGACAACATGAAGAGGGAGATTATTGATTATGTTTCATGACGTATGGTTTGTCTATAGGTGAAAGCTGGAAGGAAACATCCTAGAGGAGTCATCCAGCCTCTTCCCATACCTGAGTGGAAATGGGATGATATTACGATGGACTTTTTCATGATACTATAAAATACTCCTAGAAGGAATGTTGCAAAATGGGTCATTTGTTGATCATCTTACCATGTCAAATCATTTTCTTGATATAAGAGTAGATTTTCCACTTGAACGTTTATCAAGCCTATATTTTAATGAAGTTTTAAGACTTCATAGAGTACCCATATCGATTGTTTTTTATCATGATCCACATTTTACATCAAGATTCTAGAAAATTCTTTAGAAGGTCTTGGATACTGAACTTCATTTGAGCTCTGCCTACCACCTTTACATTGATGGACAATCAGAATGGACTATTCAAACCATATAAGGCATGTTTTGATCTTCCTCACTTGACTATCAAGGTATGTGGGATCAATATTTACCTCTGGTAGAATTTTCCTATAATAATATCTTCCATTCAAGTATTCATATTGCTCTATATGAAGTGTTATATGGAAAGATATGTCACACACCAATATGTTGGAATGATGTGGGAGAAAGAAAAATCATAGGCCCATAACTTATTGTGGAAACAATGGAAAAGGTGAAGGTTATCCAAACCCACATCAAAGAATATCAAAGTAGGAAAAAGAGTTATTCCAATAACTAAAGGAATAATTTAGAATTTTGAGTAGGAGATAATGTTTTCTTGAAGGTATCTCCTTGGAAGGGTGTTATATGATTCGGTAGGAAGGGAAAATTATGTCCCAGGTACATCAGACCTTTTGAAATTCTAGAATGAATTAGAGTTGGAGCTTATCATTTGGTTATACCACCATGTCTCTCTAAAGATCATTATGAGTTCCAAGTATCACTATTAAGAAAATACATTCTTGACTCAATGCATTTACTCACCTATAATGAAATAGAACTGGAACCCGATCTATCTTATTATGAAGAGCATTTCATGATTCTTGATACTTGAGAACAAGTGCTAAGAAATGGGACGACTCATCTGGGGAAAGTTCTCTAGAGAAACCATAAGATAGAAGAGGAAATGTGGGAACCCATAGAACTTATGATGGAGAACCACCCAAATAGTTTTATGCAACAATATTTTGGAAATTTCTAGGATGAAATTACTTGAAGGAGAGACGAATTTAACACCCCAAGATTCCACGGTACGCTTCTCTTTGAATAATACAATAGCTTAAATTGTACGCAACTTCGAGTTCTAACACACCACGACCAATCATACTAGTCATTATGAATAGTAATACCTAATTATTTAAATGTTATAAATTTAATTTATCAAAATGGACTTCATTTTTGGGTTCTAAATATCAAAATTAAATTAGGATGAATTTTTGGTATTTTTCTGAAAACATTTATTTTTTTATGAATAGTGAAAACACTACGTTATTGTTAAAAACTGACATTTTATTTAAATAAATATTTATTTTATTTAATTTTTTAATTTAAAATAGATACAGAATACCTATATAAGTTCAATATAATTCAATGGAGTCATTTTATATTAAGATTATATGTATAAAATTTTATTGAACTTTTTACAGTCTTTTACCCACCTTTTAGGCACAATTGCAAATTTGCATAAAACGTAATTTTACTGCTTCTATGAATTGAATTTCCCAAATCTAAGACACACGGTTGACATCAGTAAAAAAATATGGTTCAATAATATGAAAATAATTTTGGTTGAATTGTAATTTATGACTTTTATTTACCATTATTAAAAGTAAATAGGGTAATTAAAGGTAAAATAATATTATAATTACCCTAACACATGTCATAATTCTGTTGGAAAAATATATTTCGACCAAAATCATCCTCAGGAATAAAATATGATCCTTTTGGACCACATTTAATAGATTCAGACATTTATTATTATTTTATTTAATGAAGAGTTAAAAGTATTAAATTAAAATATTAATAACTAAACCATTTTTAATATAAGGTTATATTCATTTGAAATATAAAAATATTTCCTATATAATTGTATTTTGTTTATAATTTTTAGACATTAAATAATTAAATTTATTTACGACACAATGATGATGTAGTAATTACCTTATTAATGAAAGATTAAAATAATTGATATTATAAATATCCAAATAAATATAAAATGATACTTTTGATGAATTCAACTAATTTTACAGGTTAATATGACATGATAGGATTTGTTAAATAATTTTTTTTCGAAGTGATATAGTTTTTATTATTTCCACAAAAACAAAATACCACATAGTGTCAAAATTTACATAAATGTGTTTTTAAAACAAATACTATATTATTAATTTATATAATATTCCTAAAGATCTAATGATCGGTCAAACGTCTTTTCTAAGGTTAGATTAATCAATAATGAACCACTTGGGCTTATCTTGGATTTTTATAGTAAGTTTAATGACCATTTATTATAATAATTCAAGAATACATGGTAAAAGTTAAACTATTAAACAAATAGTTAAATCTAAAATATAAGGCTAATATAGTGACCTAAACATGTATAAAACATATTGGTTGAGTGGTTTTCGACCCATCCTCACCTAATCCTAGAAATAAATCATTTTGGAGCCATTATAAACCGAATATTATCGTATAATAAAATAATATTTCAAGATTTTCCTAAAGTAACCCTCTCCTCTCTTATAAAAGTGTATATACCCTTCTCTAAGAGTCACACCTCCAAATGAATTTGTCTCACACAAATACTACTCAAATATCCTCCCAACTACCATAAATTAGATCTAAATGACTTAATTTGATCAGAAATACAACCTATGGAGCCCTTTTGATCAACTCAAAAGGAAACACCTGAAAAAGATGTAATAATTTCACCACATCTTTCAAATTTCTTTTCTACTTCATTTCCTCTTTATTTTATGTTTCCTTAACAAAATATTATATCTAATAACTTATACCTACTATTATGTTATTATAAATATGGTACAGCCATATTCATTATTCTATCCATCCTTTGAGTGACAAGTCACCATACGTGCGTACGTACAGCTTACCATATCCACGTCGTGGTGTAGTTTGTTATTCAAACATTTCATTATTTTTATGGGTATAATAATTAGTATAAATGATGTTAATAACAAATATAAAATGTTAATTATTATTTATATATGATATACCATCCAATTACATACGATTTCACCATAA
This sequence comes from Viscum album, assembly GCA_963277665.1. Classification (NCBI taxonomy): domain Eukaryota; kingdom Viridiplantae; phylum Streptophyta; class Magnoliopsida; order Santalales; family Viscaceae; genus Viscum; species Viscum album. The sequence goes on from OY728123.1 coordinate 643,508,588, forward strand.
ATAGAATGATATAGTTACTCCTGCATACGTACGATTTACCATCTCTACGAATGCGATGAGATTTATTCCCCATCATAATCATTCAAGAATAATTTTCATTTTTTAATCAAAAATAATTTTTAAGATCTTAATATCATTCTTTATATGAATCAAATACATCCTATTAATAAAAAACATGACTTATGCAACATAACATATAATGGAAATCTAATCAGTTAACACCCGAAACAATGTTACTACTGAAATATTATTAACAAATAAATTTTAGTAGATCATATATGATATCATATTTATGTATTTGGTTCCTTTATAGTTTAATAACAATGATTTAACTATTAAATAGTAGGTTAACGTACCCTCTAACAAGGAAAAATTCAAGGTAAGGGTTAATTCTACAATCTCTTCATTATCTGAGATTTTTTATACGTGAATATCTACTGGGACCTCTTCATCATCCACATCTGTGTTTTTTAAAAATTTATTTAAAAACATGTTTAATATTTCTTTGACTATGGGTTAATTTCATTTATACCCTTGTTTTAATTTTTATGATATGTTTATAAATTAATCTTTATGTCGTTTTCCAAACGAGGACTTTTACGACCTTTTGTACAAAATTAACGAAAGAATGTTTTTTAACTTATACGGTGGGTGTGGCTATTTTCCACCATGATAACACATTCAATGATTACCTTACAAGCTTATAAGAATATTTTAAAAATAATTTTTTTAAAATACAGTTCTTTTAAATTATTTCAAAATAAAAAGATATATTTCCCTCAAATAGTTTTGATTTAATCTATGTCAACTTCCATTGATAGATTTTACGCTTATTTGAAGATAATTTATTATGATACAATCTTATATATTATATTGATGTTTTTTAGATATGTTTGACTGTGGATGTGATATTTTTTACCATTCATGTTTTACAGTTAAATTGTAGACATTTTGTATGCTAGTTTTAATACAAATGTTTAGGGTATGTTTCAACCTTTTCATATGAGGAACGCATTAGACATATTAAGTGATAGGTGTAGCCTACTATATATCTTGAATGACTCGGTAGGTCTCATTAGAAAAATTAGTTTCTTGGCTCTAGGCCTTGACAAAATATTATTTGTAGTCTTGGAACGAGCCCTTGAATTTGTGGTTATGATGTCCGGAATAATGCATTCCATCAGTATGAAATTGGCTATTGATATTACATGTGATTTTTAAACTAGTATAATATCCTTGAGAATAATTAAATTGAATTACCTGATTTATCATTTTCATTTTATTCTTAATTTTAAGTTTAAAATTCTTGTGTTTTAGTATTATACGTTTCCTTAAATGTTTATACTTATTTATGAATGTTTCAACAATATTGGTATCCTTAATGAGAACCTGAGATCACCCAATTCTATGTTCTATTTTTCCCAAGATGAGAGGAAGTATATTATGAATGAATTACAGGAATAGTGTAAGTGATATGAATGTGAACAAGGGATACAATGTTGTTGTTGTTTCTCATTTTATAATTTAATGTAAAACTTATATTTGTATCTAGTACTTCCAAGGATATTAAACTGATCAGTATTTTGGGATTTTATCCCTTATGATCGTGAAAATGTTATATAATAAGGCACTGACTATGGGTAACTAGGTTTGGGGGCTTACATTTTTCCTTGTTTTTTTAATTAATGATGGTTTTCAATTAATTATGAAATGTTTTTCATGTCAAGATTTGGATTAAATGGGTTTTCTAAATTTATATTTTAAATTGTGACAATCCCTTTGATGTTATTTGATAAAAATATAACATGGGAACTTTGGGTACCTAGGTGTATTGAATAAAATTAGGCCTTGTCTCTTGATATTAAAGGGGGTTCACTTTTGTTGGTGTTCCTCATTTATATGAATGCCCAAACTATGTTATATTTGAGGTGAAATCAATTTTATCAATAAATGAATTATTTGGAATTAATGTAATTTGATTCATGATTTATAATATAAAAATATTATTTAAAATATGGATTGAGATTTTGATATCAGGATTTTTTTAATAATGAAAAATTGGAAATTTTTTACAATTTTTTTATATGAATATGAACATTATTTATCATGATATGTTTTTTAAAAAAAATTAGCACATTGGGATTATTTAACATATATATTTTATGGAAAACCTAGGTTCTATCATATTAATCCTATTTATCAAAGAATATGGAAACTAATTTCGGGTTGTGAAGACCTTATTATGACTAATGTGGGAAAAGGAAATTCCATTTACTGAGAGGGTGAGTTTTTTTCTGGTGGGTATGGGTAGCTGATGTTGAGATGGTTGTATGTTTCCCACATGTAAAAAGGTGCACTAGTTAGGTGTATTTATCTTTTTAATTTTAATTACATCACTTTTTTTAACTCTATGTTTGGGGAATATTTTATTGTTGGTTATATTTCTCCCTAATATTACATGTATCGTGTTTAGGTTGGAAAAATCACCCTCTCTAGTAGTTGTGGGTTTCCCAGGTACTTTTTGTTGTCTCATGTGGATTGGGAATTTCGATCAATTATTATTGTAGTCTGGTTAGGAGCGTATATTGATGGGTTATCCAATATAGTTTTTGATAATTTTTTACACCTCGAAGCCACTAGTGGTATTAGAGTGGTAACATGGTCCATTTATAATTATTTATAAATCATCGATTTAATGGTATGTGTTTTCAATTTTATTTACATTAGATCTATTCATTTATAATATATGATCATTAGTTCCCATTCTTGATTATTAATTCTAAAACTCCTAAAAAATAAACCAGTTATGAAAAAATGGCTAGAATTGTAAAAATTACATCTCGAGATTCCAATGGTTCTTCTTAGTTAACACAATCGTACATGGAATTTTCCCAGAATCTACAATTTCTGAATCCATTTATCATTCTTTTGTTATATGATAATATTTTATTAAATTAACATAATCAGACCAGTGATCTGATAAAAATCAATAAGTTCATAGATCTATATAGGTGGGAATTTGGTGTCAAGAACCACCCAATGTGTAACATACATAAAAGGTGTGTTGCCTTATTATCCTCCAAATAGAGCCCATAGATGTCCACTCAGGTCGAGTATCTTTTACGTGACATAGATATTGACTATAAATAAATATCTGAGGCCAAAAAACAATTTATTAATTCTACAGACCATATACCATGAACACATTCATGAATAAGAACATAATTGGTTTCCAGCTCTTTGTTTGGACATAAATAAATGATATTACAAACCATATAACCAACTACACTTTAGGTTGTATGATGTATATATTGTGCATAATTTAACATGGAGATAATGAGTAATTATAAAATTGAACCAATTCATATTTATTATGTGTTTACATTTCTTGATAGTAAACACCAAGTCATAGGATTGTCAATTATATTTTAGATTTATATCTATTTTCAATTCTAAAACTATATGTTGTGTTTGAACTTTTCATATCGTTCATTGTTCATGGATCCAAAGAACAACATGTAATATAATTCAAATAAGTTTCATTTGTCAACTATTTTATAGTACGCACTCTATAATTACCTATCATGCATTTATATTGGATATTATGGTATTGCACAAGAAAAAGGGACATTCCAGCTAGTATATGTGAGTACATATTGTTGCCGCTAAGAAGGCCTGGGTTCTCTATTAATTTTAAACAAAATTTATTTTGTTTAAAATTATAAATGATGAAATTTTAAGGATTCTTAGATGGTATTGGGAAAAATTAAAATAATTCAATATATTTGTGGTGATTTAATTTAACTAAGGAATAATTTAAATAAATTAATGGATAAATAGAAAAATCACATTCATTGGTTACTATATGGATAATCATGAGATTATACCAGACCTATCCACATGATTGGATTATTCAAAATTTATCTTTCTTCAATAACATAATTTGATGGGTTTTATGTCATTCCTTCTTCTTTATTATGGAAATCTTGATTTCTCAAAAAAAAATTATGTAAATCCCTCTTATCCAATCCATTGGATCAAATCCACTATGTTTGAGTAAAATATTATGTAAGGACTGTTCTCCTAGGGTGGAGGAGGAATTATGAGTCCCTAATATGAGGTGAAACCAATAGAGTTGATACATAGAAGTTGAGATGATATGTGGAAAAATAAAACAATCTACAGTTCAAGGTTTTTTACACTAGGGTTAAATGTTAGATTATAATCCCTGAAAAAACTAACCATTATATAATCTAAGGATCTTGTCACATATATTTTGTTTTTGATAGTTATAAGGTTGATTATTTTTGTTTCTAGATGATAAGCTATCAATTAATAAATGTGTAAACGAGAAATCTAAATCTAATAAAATAAAAATGGATTTTCTGTAAATATTATCATACATAGTTATTCACTTAAGTAAAATTCAAATAATATTTACATGGAAAGTGATAAGATAAAATCCAGGTTTTATAAATAATTATAAAAATTCCTAAAGTAAAATAGATATTTAGTATATCCTTATATTACTTATGTGAGAGTCGAACCCATGGTTCAAAGTGGGTGACCATTCCAAGTCAGGGTGGTTTCAGATACTAGGGAACATTATCTCAATGTATTGGATTGAAATAACATGGTTCTTATCATCAAGGATTGACTTCCCATATAGGACTTTGTGTATCAGGGAGGCAAGGGATGAGGATATATTTTTTCTGGATTTTTGGATTGTGGAATCCACCCAACAGATCAAGAAACTTCAAGTTAATGTAAAAGGTGAGTTGCTCCTAACTAAAACACTTAATTTATGTTGAGAAACCCAAATATATGAAAAAATAGGAATATGGGACATTTACACTAGAATATCCAAGAAATATGATATTATGGAACTAATTCTAATAGATGTTATTTTTTGAAAAAAAAAGTGAGAGACTAATGAAATTTAAATTTAATAATATTATTTGGTAATTAGTGAAGAACTAATTATTTATTACTAATGTTTTTTAAAACAGGAAATAAAATTAACTCGACAATATCACTATGATCCATACTATAAAGGATAATAATCTCATCGGTGTTAGTTTACATTAATGGTAAAGGCAAATTAATAATATACAAAGCCCAAAACCAAAATTATATAAGATGGAAATCCCACATTCTAAGTCGCTAGTGAAAACGGGTTCTAATGAAGAAGTATCTATCAACCTGAAACATGTGGATGAAGAAATTTATTTCCAGTGTTTCATGTTATCCTCCTTGTCTTGACATATTATTATGAAATATGACGATATTCATGAATATAGCCTCATCTCTAACATTCATGATCTCTATAAAGAGAAGCCAAGACAAGTGAGATATGAGATCTTCAAGGCATTATTAATGTGTATTCTTAGAGATTCAACATAAATTTGTCCTCATATAGTGCCGAAATTGGATATAATGAATAATTAGAAATGTTGGGGTTTAATATCCCTAATTATTTTCACATTAATAAAATTTTCTCCCCACTAAATAAAACTTATCTAGTATCCTAGTGAATTATAATATGAGAAATAGTGGTACGACTCTTTAAAAAATATTACTATAATTCACCATGTTGATAATGAAATGTGGAATGAAAAACTATTGGTCCATATAGTGAATATGAAAGTGAATAATAAGTAAAATGGTATGAAGAATCATTCAAGGTCTAAGGATTTAGAGTAATGTTCTTCCAAGAAGAATGATATTCATTGTCAAGAAAAGAAGAAGACTGTAGTGTTTATTTGTTTGTAAGGAATGGAAATTCTGTGTTGTACTATACTAACCAAAATAAATAAGGGAAGGTTTCAATTATGATCATTATTATGTGTAATATTTCTATATATATAAGTTGGTTATTAGAAATTAAATATGGTGCTCATATTCTTATCCAAATACAAGAACCGTGTAGATTTCCGAAGGTTTCCAGAGGTGAGGTAGATCAATGGGTTACTAATGGGGCCCACATGGTTTGTATATTCCTTACCGACTAACTCATCACATAGCCAACTAGTTTTTTTTGTGTTTTTAGGAAAAAATATTAAGTACCTAGTGCTACTAAAAACATCATTTTTGTTTCTCATTTAAAAATGGAATGATTTATTTTCATATTTGGAAATAAGAGTTACAAATTTTTTTAGTATAACATAACTTAGGTTTTGTAATAGATAAATAATGGTATGTATATATAAATATACTAAAACCAAATATTAGATATTTACAATGAATCAAATCCACATAGATCATTTCACAATGTTTTATTGCATCACTACAGTGGTAATAAAAATTAGAAGTGTTTAATGAAGATTTATACATATGGTTATGTATAATATTTTATTCCTAAAACACTAGATGTGTTTAATTCTTTTTTACAAGGAAATATGACAGATACACCATTTGGTGGTCAAGGTGAAAGGGCCATAGAGCTTCTTTAATTGGTACATAAATATTTATGTGGACTTTTTCAAGTAGAATCTACTTGTAGATTATCATATTATATTAATTCTTAATGTGATTTGATTAGGTGTGGTTATAACTACATGGTGAGGTTTATGTATGAATCCCTATTGAATATTAAGGAGTTTAATATTGAAGTTCAGAACTATCTGGGATAGAAGATAAAGAAACTTTTATTGGATTGAGGTAGTGAAATTTTTTTCTAAGACATTATTGACTTTCAAGTGGATTATGGGACTTTATCAAAACTCACTCTGTGTTATACAATGAAGTGGAATGTTTTTAGTAAAGGGAGGAACTATACCTTTATGTACATAGTAAGGTCACTGGTGAGTTTATAAATCCTTTCATTATCCTTTTTGGTATATGCATTACACAAGGAATCATATATACTAAACAAAGTACCAAGTAAAGTGACAAATGGTATTCCCTAAGAGTCATAAAATGGAAATAACCCCATTTTTTCAAATATTTTAAATTAGGGGTGAATGTTGCTTGTTAATAATATATTAAGAAACAAAACATTACATTGGGTAATGAAGTTAATCATTATAGGTCATCCTACGGAAACAAGGGGACACTACCTATATAATTCAAAAAATAAATAGATAATAATTTCATGAAATTAGTATTTCTTGAGATGGATAACTTCATCAAGGGGGATAAAGGAAGAAATATTGAATTTTTTGATGTTGATGCTCAAGATACACAAGGGTTGATCTAGGGACATATTACATATGTATCTATTATAAGGACCCAGCCTTAAAAATTAGATAATATTGAATTAAATGAATAATTCACATTCAGGATATTTTCAGGTTTAGAGTTTTAGAGAACCAGGTCATAAATATTATATCTCAAAAGATTACAAAGTAGACACTTCTACATAGTTTCCATTTTTTCATAAAATAAAAACTCTTGAAAAAAAAAGTCATGTCTAGTTCCATGTTTTAGACAGCATGACTTTTCCTTGATTCCATCCTTGACCCTATTCATCTTTACGTCCTGTGAAAACATTTCAAAACGTGGGATGAGCATAAAAAGATCAGTAAGGGTTATAAAATCAAGAAAGAAAACATTTGTCCATAAATACACAGAAACATGAACTCTTTTACTTACCTCATGAAATCATAATATTTATGAAAGACACTTAGAAATCATAAATCATAAAGGTAACTTGTGGCATCCTTATCATACTTACATTGTAGCTATCACAGCTATATAGGGAGTTACTTAGGAATACCCATCATAGTATATTCCCTAAATCTCTTAGGATAAACAATCTTGTTTACCTCAATCACGTTACCCAATGAATTGGAGAGCTATCTCGGGCTCACACACCCTAGGTTTATCACAGAACCACCCATATACGTAAATAATGCCCAAGAACCATAACATGATCATAACACATAACATATGCAGAAAGGAAAGATAAAATTTCAACATTTCAATAACAAGATACCATTTCAAGATATTAAAATACTAAATCCATTTTCAAAATCATTTTAAATACCAAAATATGTAAAAAAAGAGTACATGGTATTTATTTTTCCTTTTAAAAACATTCTGGCTTGTTAAGGAAGCCAAAGCTCAAATAATACTCACGGTGGCAGAAAGGTCGTTGTCACCGCTTACATAAAAAAACATTCCATTTCATTGTTTAGTAAAACTCTTCATATAAAAATATTCCCTTTTAAGTAAATGAGATTTCATAGGGGTTTATACACCATGTAAAAGAAAATCTTGTATTAAAACAAAATATGCCTCAATGAAAGGATATTGAGACGAAGTCTCTTACCTCGTGTCTGACTTGACTCGATCATTCTTTAATCTCCTGAATAATAAAATAAAGATAATTTATACCTGATTAAGAACAATTTTAAAGTTTATTATTTCTCTTATATCACTTATTACAATGGAATAAACATTTTGTAATCATTTAAGTTAATAACGTCCATTTTTTTGATATTTTTTACTTGAGTAAAAAATGAACACCTTATATTTAAAATTTTCCCATGTGGTCAATAGTTAATTATATCCCGAATGAAATTAATTATTTAGATATAATATATATAATATATATCCAGTATATACATGTATTTAAATAGTACATAACATTTGGAGGTATGAAATGAAATGCACCATTCATGGAGACGGTAATCTGTACGTATGTATGAACACTACTTTCATTTCTATTTCTTTTTTTAATGGAATTAAAACATAATGATACCTGGGTATATTATAATTCCAGAATAATATCATATATAATATCATTAACTTCATCCTTTATACGTCGCACAGATAGCATTAACGAGTCATATCACTTTGAGGGGGCGGTAGTCCGCACTTCCTTAAATGAAATTATCGCGTTTACCCATAATGGAAACCATAAAGGTATGATATAAATGTAAAATAAAGAAACATAAAGAAGAAATAAACATAATATATATCATATATAAATACAGTTCCATCATAATGGCCACCATGAGAGGCGGTAAGAGGTAATTGGACAATCATCGTTTCGTGAGGCGTTAGTTTTCCATCCACAGAGACATTATGTTCTTCACCAATTAGATGGAGGTGTCTGTAAGTGTAGTTCAATTACTTCACATAAAAACATCCTAGTATATTTATGATATTATTGTCTCTATAAAATAACGTAATAAAAATATTTTAGGGGTTGGAGAAGTAAAGTAAATGAAAAGAAGTTAAGAGAAATGGTTACCTTTAATTTGGGTAACTTCCTTTGGTTTGAACCAAAATGAATTCTTGAAGTGTCTTCTTCCTACGGTAAGGCTTCTAGGAGGAGGAGAGGGATGTATGGAGCTTAATTGGTTAGAGTGTGGACGATAAAAATGGCTTGATAGGTGTGAGGAGTTGGATTGAAGTGGTCTCCTATTATAAGGGAGAGGAGGGGCACTTTTGGAAATTGTGAAAATATTATTTTATTATAAACATATATTCGGTTTCAAAATGTCCAAAAATCATTATAGTCTAATATAAGATGACTCATGGTAGAAATAAAATCATCCAATAATAATTGAACAATTTTTGGATGTTATTTTATTATTTATAATCTTATTTATTTAAATTATTTATTAATGAGGTCAATAATGCATCATTATTGTGTCATAAATAAATTAAATTATTTTAGGTCTAAAAATTATAAAAAAAATAACATGATATAGTAAATATTTTTACCTTTTGAATTAATATTTATCGTAAAAACTATTCCTTATATAACACCATATATAAAAAATTTTACTAAAAGATATTTGTTTTTGTCATTTTTTCCATTACTTTAAGTTAATTATTCTAAATTGTCATTATCACTCCCAAGTGGCTCAATGGGGTCCCAAAATAGACCCAAAGATGACCATGGTCGTAAATGACTCATCCAATAAGTTTTTGACAAGTGTTAAGGTAATTTTGAATTATTATAATATTTTTGTTACCTTGAATTACCATATTTACCTTTAACCGCGGTAAATAAAAGTCAAAAGATACTATTTACCAGAAATTATTTTCATCTTATTGAACAAAATTTTACTTACTAATAATAACCATGTATGTTGGATTTTTGTAATTCAATTCACCGAAGCGGTAAAATTTCATTTAACTAAAAAAGTCAGTTTTTTAACTACTAATAAGTTGTTTCACTATTCATCAAAAATTGATGTTTTTCAAAAAAATACAAAACATTGAGCCTAAGATATATTTTATATTCCGAATTCAATAATGATGTATATTTTGTTAAATTAAAAACATATAAGTGGCATTAATTAATTTAAAATTAATACTCGTTGTTAAAACAAATAACGTGTTTTTACGAAACAAAAACTATCAAAATATTTACACTTCTTTATGTCCAATTTCAAAGTGAAATTAATTCTAAAGACCAAAATTGGATTAAATGTTGAAACTATATTCTAAATACACTTTGAAAGCAATTAAAAATATTATCTAACCATATAAATAAATTAGATTAAAATGCAGTTATGAATTGAAATACAATATTTTCACTATTCGTTAACAAATGAACTTTATCGAAAAAATTCCAAAAAATTACAAAAAGTAAATTTTTATGTCCCCATTATATAGAAGGATTTTATTTGTTCATATAAAATTTATTAAAGTGGCCAAAAATATATTTAAATAGGGTTCTCCATGAAAAGGTTATAAATCGACCTTTTAATGTAAATTATGTTTAAAATTAGATTCAGTCGCATTTTAGGCCTCTAAATTTTTTATTGGATAAATGTAAATACATTTAACAATCATGTATAATCATATTGTAGTGAGTTTTTTTCATTCCCACCAATACAATGGCTAGTAGTTAACTACCATTTAAAATAATAATATTATATTATTAGTGCGCGACGTAAGTTTTCAAAGAAACACGTTGTTGCGTAACGAGTATGTTGTGGAATATTGCAACCCTTTTTAATGTAAAATTAAAATTTAATTCAAAAATATTAATAAGAATGAAAATATATTATTATTCATTTACCTGGGATGTTACATACTTCCCCCCTTTTGGAAATTGTGTCCTCACAATTTTTATTAACTTATCAAAATAAGTGGGGGTATTTATACCTCATAGCATTTTCAGATTCTCACGTTGCCTCTTCAATCATATGGTTTTTCCACAAAACCTTTACTTAATGATTTACCTTATTCCACAACACTTTCTCTCTATGGTCAAGAATCTGGACGGGTTTTTCTTCATAATAGAGATTCTCTTCCAACTGAACTACCTCTAGTCTCAAAACATTAGATAGATCTATTATATACACTCTCAACATCGAAACATGAAAAAAATTGTGTACCTGGGATAAAATTAGAGGTAAATCCACTCTGTACGCAATTGATCCAACTTTTTCCAGAACATCATAAAGTCCAATGAACCTCGGACTCAACTTCCCCTTCTTACCAAAAGGCATCGCACTTTTCCATGGAGAAACTTTGAGAAACACGTGATGATCTACCTTAAAAGAAAGGTCATTCCTTCATTTATCTGCATAACCTTTTTGTCTACTCTGATCTGTTCTCATGTGCTTATGAATCAACTAAACATTCTCTTCCATCTATTCTACCAATTTTGGTCCCATCAGCTTCCTTTCACCTACTTCTTCCCAAAAAGCTGGAGTTCGACAACGCTTTGCATATAATGCCTCAAATGGAGCCATCTGTATACTGGAATTAAAACTGTTATTATATGAAAATTCAACCAAAGAAATATGTTGTTCCCAACATACCTGATAATCCATCGAGCAAGCACGTAACATATCTTCCAATGTATGAATTTTCCATTCTGATTTCCCATCTGATTGAGGATGAAAAACTGTACTAAAATTTAATTCAGAACCCAACAACTTCTGAAGGCCTTTTCAAAAGTTAGAAGTAAACCTGAGATCAAGATCAGATACAATGGATAGCATAACTCCATGCAACCGGACTATCTCTTTAATATACAACCAAGAAAGTTGATCTAGATATAATGTATCTCGAATAGGAAGGAAATGAGAAGATTTAGTAAATAGATCAACAATAACCCAAATTGCATTATTACATCGAGATCTTTGGAAATCCCATAATGAATCCCATGGATATATTTTTCCATTTACTCTATGGCACCTGTAAAGGCTGAATCATCCCTTTCAGTAATTTTTGCTCTACTTTAACCAGTTGAAAATTCAAAAACTTCACATAAATATCAACAATATCTCTTTTCATTCCATCCCACCAGTAATACTCCAGAAGATCTCGATACATATTAGCACTACCAGGATGAACTGAAAACAGAGAACTATGAGCTTCACATAACAACTCATTCTTAAATTGTGAATCACAAGGCATACATAATATTTTCCCAAACCTCAAACCACAATCATTATCAATGTTAAAATCAGGAAACTTACACTTCTGAACCAACTCTAACTTTTTCTGAAACTCACTGTCTTCTTTCTACGCTTGCTTTATTCTGTCTGATAGAGATGATTTCAATGACACCTGAAACAAAACAGAAGAATTTCCGGTGCCAACAAATTCTATTCCAAAGTTCACCAAATCAAAAACCAAAGGATCTTGTTACAAACGTAGCATGGATAATGAGACATTACTTTTTTTACTCAAAGTATCATCCACATTATTTGTATTTATCAGATGGTAATGGATCATGAAATCATAATCCTTGATTAATTCTAGCCATCTCTTCTGTCTCATGTTCAATTCTTTCTAAGTGAATATATAATTTTAACTTTTTTGGTTTGTATATATTTCAAATTTTTCTCCATACAAATGATGCCTCCAAAATTTCAAAGAAAAAACAACAGCAGCAAATTCCAAATCATGTGTAGGTTAATTTAACTCATGAGGTTTCAACTATCGTGAAGCATAAGCAATAAACTGATCATTCAACATTAGGAAACAACCCAGTACCTTCAATGAAGCTTTACTGTAGATAAAAATCTCACCATTTCAGGATGGCAGTGCCAAAACTGGAGCATTCACTAATCTCCTTTTCAATTCCTGAAAAACGTCATCACATTCTTTTGTCCAGATGAACTTAAAACCTTTTCAAGTTAAATTTTTCATTGGACTAGATAACTGTGAAAAAGTTTCAACAAACCTCCAGTAATAACCTTACAAACTAAGAAAACTATGAATCTTGGTTATATTTGTGGGTCTTGGAAATTCTTCAACAACTTTCGTTTTTGCAGTATCAACAGTTATTCCATTTTTTGAAACAATGTGACTAAGGAATGAAATTTGTTATAACCAAAACTCACACTTTCTGAATTTACCAAACAGTTTCTTTTCTTTTATGGTTTGTAATAAAACCGTTAAATAACTATCATGTTCCTTCTTACTTTTGGAATGAACAAAAATATAATCAATGAACACAACCAAAAACTTATCCAAGAACTCGGGGAAAATTCTATTCATAAGATCCATGAATACTAAAGGTGCATTAGTTAAATGAAAACGCATAACTACAAAATCATAATGGCCATATCTAGTACGAAAGGAGGACTTTGGAATGTCTTCTCTCTTCACTTTCAACTGATGGTACCCTGATCTCAAGTTAATCTTTGAAAAATACTGAGCTCCCTGGAGCTGATCAAAAAAATCATCAATATGAGGCAAAGGATACTTATTCTTAATAGTGATGTTATACAGTGCTCTATAATCAATGGAAAGTCTCATTGAACCATCTTTATTTTTAACAAACAAGATAGGAGCACCCCATGGTGATGTGCTAGGTCGAATGAAACCTTTATCTAATAATTCCTATAATTTCTTCTTTATCTCAAAAAGTTAAATTTGAGCCATTCGATAAGGGTGTTTTGAAAATGGATTAGCATCAGGAACTATTTAACAAAAAATTCAACTTCCCGAACAGGAATAATACTAGGAGACTCATCAGGAAAAACATCAAGGTACTCATTTAACACTAGAACATCATTAATCTGAACAGTTCCATTGTTTTTAACAACATGTGCAAGGTAACATTCATTTCCATATTTTACTAGTTTATCACCATCCTGATATGTTATCAAAACCAAAGGTTTATTTTTGTATATATACGGAAAATAATTCTGAAAAGAAACCTCTTTAGCTCTACAGTCAATCGTAGCATGATAAACAGAAATCCAATCCATACCCAAAATAACATCAATATCTACTAGAGGTAAAACAGTAAGGTTTGCAGGTAGATTTTTTCCGCACACAAGGATAAGAATGTTCTTATGTTTTATTTTTGCCTCAACATTTCCTCCATGTGTTTTTATCATAAGTTCTGTATTCAAATCTTGAGATGGAATTCCTAATTTACTATAAATCTTATCAAAAATAAAATATTGTGTAGGCCCTGAATCAAAAAACACATTGGAATAACTGAACAAATAAATAGTGTACCTGATACAACTTCATTTGATGGCCCAACATCTGCTGAAGTTGTTGCAAAAGATTTCACCACCTGTTTCTGCTTGTAGTCTGGCTACTTTCCTTCGGTTGTGTTCTTTGTTGGAGACTCATTTTCAAAATGACCCATTTCATTTCACTTAAAACATTTTACTGAATGTGAATCAGATTTTGTCTCACAATTACCCTAAACTTTTTCGGTGCAATTACAAGCCTTATGTCCCATTTTACCACATCGGTAGCACATACCAGAATTCCAAATTCGTTCCCCATCATGATTTTTACCACAATTTTCATAAATTGTAAACATAAGTTTCTTCCCATCAGAATTTTTTGAAGAGTTCTTCCCTTTAGCCTGTCACCTCGACCTCTTATTCTGTTATTTTTCAAAGAACACCTGATCATCAGAAAACTCCATTTCTAACTTCTCCACATAACGAACAAGTTTTTCACAACTTTTGAACTCACTAGAAGCTAAATCCCAATAATTATTTGGCATTAATCCTAAGTAAAAATGGTTGATTTTACTAATAAGATCACATATGAAATTTAGAGCATACCTTGCCAGTCGAGTGAATTTTTCTGCATAAGTAGCCACTGAGTCATCATCCTGCCTTAATTCCAGAAATTTCTTTCCCATCATAAGACAAACCACCTTAGGAAAATATTTCTCAAGAAAAATAACTTTTAATTCATCCCAATCAAGAGCATAAATCTCCTCACTATCCCTAATATTTTTCACAATCGACCACCACTGATCTGCTTCACCTTCAAAACGATGAAAAGAGAGACTATCCTTTTGATGTTCTGAATAACCCATGACATTGAAAATATTCTCTAGTGCTTTAATCCACCCTTCAGCGAGCATAGGGTCAGATGATCCTCTAAATGATGTGGGAGGTATCCTCATGAAATTCACCACTACTGACATGTTCCTCTATGGTTGATCTAGCTGATCTCGTACATGGATACCCCCACCATTTTAGCTCGAGTCAACTGTGCCATCACTGCAACAAACTGTTCAGTTCTGATTCTGACCATCTCAGGTTGCTGATTTGGAAGTTTGTCTTCTTCTTAATGTCATCCAAACATAGTTACCCTGTTTCCTCTACAGAAAACCATTCTGAACACAGAAATATCTGAGGCGAAGCAACATGGTAATCTATAAATGCTATATGATATCAATATTAACATAAATTACTTTATCGATATTAATTTAACAATACCCTAACTCCTAAAGTTATCTAAACCGACCTCTGATACAAACTATAAGGACCCAGCCTTAAACAATAAATAATATTGAATTAAATGAATAATTCACATTGAGGATCTTTTCAGGTTTAGAGTTTAAGCGAATTGGGACATAACTATTACATCTCAAAAGATTACAAAGTAGAAACTTCAACACATTTTCCATTTTTTCATAAAATAAAAACTCTTGAAAAAAAGAGTCATGTCTAGTTCCATGTTTTAGACTGCATGACTTTTCCTTGATCCCATCCTTGACCCTATTCATCTTTATGTCATGTGAAAACATTTCAAAACATAGTATGAGCATAAAAAGCTCAGTAAGAGTTATAAAACAAAGAAAAAAACATTTGTTGAGTACATACAAAACATGAACTCTTTTACATACCTCATGAAATCATAAGATTTATGAAAGACACATTGAAATCATAAATCATAAAGGTAACTTGTAGAATCCATATCACACTTATATTGTATCTATCATAACTACATAGGGAGTTACCTTGGAATACCCATCACAGTATATACCCTAAATATCTTGGGAGAAACATTCACATGTACCTCCATCATGTTACCCAATGTATTGGAGAGGTATCTCTGGCTCACACACCCTAGGCTTGTCATGGAACCACCAGTATATGTAAATAATTCCCAATAACCATAACATGATCATAACACATAGCATAAGCATAAAGGAAATATAATATTTCCACATTGCAATAAAAAAAATACCATTTCAAGATATTAAAATAATAAATCAATTCTCAAAATCATTTTCAATACCAAAATATGTAAAAAAAGAGTTTATGTTATTTATTTTTCCTTTTAAAAACATTCCAGCTTGTTAAGGAATCCAAAGATCAAATAATACTCGTGGTGGTGGAAAGGTTGTTTTCACCGATTACGTAAAAAAAACTTTTTGTCATATAGTAAAATTCCTAGAATAAAAAGATTCACTTTGAAAGAATTGAAAATTCAGAGGGTTTTATAGCCCGTATAAAATAAAATCATGTATTAAAACAAAATATGTCTCAATGAAAGGAGATTGAGATGAAGTCCATTACCTCATGTCCGACTTGACTCGATCATTTATTAATCTCTTGAATAATAAACTAAAGTTAATTTCTAATTTCTTAAGAAACTTTTATCAGATTATTATTCCTTTTATATCACTTATTACCAAGTTATAAACATTTTTTAATTATTTAAGTTAATAACGTCCATTTTGTCGATATTTGGTACTTGAGTCAAAAATGAACACCTTATATTTACAAGTTTCCCATGTGGTCAATAGTTAATTATATCTAGAATGAAATTCATTATTTAGATATCATATATATCGTATATATCCATTATATACATGTATTTAAATAGTACATAACATTTGGAGGTAAGAAATGAAATTCACCGTTCATGGAGACGGTAAGCCATACGTATGCATGAATGCTACATTAATTTCTATTTATTATTTTAATGGAATTAAAACATAATGATACGTAAATATATTATAGTTACAGTATAATATCATATATAATATCATTAAATCCATCCTTTATACATCCCACATATGGAATTAATGAGTCTTATCACTTTGAGGGGGTGGTAGTCCGCTCTTCCTCAAATGAAATTATCGCGTTTACCCATAATGGAAACCATAAAGGTATTGTATTAATGGAAAATACAGAAGAATATAGAAAACATAAACATAATTTATATCATACATAAATACAGTGACATCATAATGGCCACCATGAGAGGCGGTAAGAGGTAATTGAACAATCATCGTTTCGTGAGGCATTAGTTTTCCATCCACAGAAACATAATGTTCTTCACCCATTAGATGGAGGTGTGTGTAAGTGTAGTTCAAATACATCTCATAACAACATACTTGTATATTGAGGATACTGGTGTTTCTATAAAATAAAGTAATAAAAAGATTTTAGGGGTTGGAGAAGTAAAATAAAAGAAAAGAAGTTAAGAGAAACTGCTACCTTTAATTTGGGTAACTTCCTTTGGTTTGAACCAAAGTGACTTATTGAAGTGCCTTCTGCCTAAGGTAATTCTTCTAAGAGGAGAGTAGGGATGTAGGGAGATTAATTGGGTAGAGTTTGGATGAACAAAATGGCTCGAGAGGTGTGAGGAATTGGTTAGAAGTGGCCTCCTTTTATAAGGGATAGGAGGGGCTCTTTAGGAATGTGTGAAAATATTATTTTATTATAAACTTATATTCGGTTTCCAAAGGTCCAAAAATAATTCAAGTCAAATATAAGATTAATAATGGTCTAAATAAAATCAGAAAATAATAATTGGACAAGTTTTGGATGTTATTTTAATATTTATAATCATATTTATTTAAATGATGTATTAATGAGGTCAACACTGCATCATTATTATGTCATAAATAATTTAAATTATTTGATGTCTAAAAATTATTAAACCAATACCATGATGTATAAAATCCTATTATCTTTCCAATTAATATTTATAGTAAAAAATATTTCTTATATAACACCATATAAAAATTTATTTACTAAAAGATATTTGTTTTTGTCATTTTTCATTTACTTTAAGTTAATTAATCTAAATTGTCATTATCACTCCCATGTGGCTCAATGGGGTACCAAAATCAACACAAAGATGCCCATGGTCGTAAATGACTCAACCAATAAGTTTTGGACAAGTGTTAAGGTAATTTTGAATTATTATAATTTTCTTTTTACCATGAATTACCATATTTACCTTTAACCGCGGTAAATAAAAGTCAAATGTTACTATTCACCAAAAATTATTTTTATCTTATTGAACCACATTTTACATAATAATAACGACCATGTATGTCGTATTTTTGAAATTCAATTCATATATGTATTAAAATTTCATTTAAATGAAAAAGTAGGTTTTTTAACTACTACTAAGTGGTTTTACTTTTCATCCAAAATTGATGTTTTTCAGAAAAATACCAAAAATTGAGCCTAAGCTATATTTGATATTAAGAATTCACAAATGATGTCTATTTTTCTAAATTAAAAACATAGAAGTGGCCTTAATTAATTTAAAATTAATTCTCATTGTTAAAACAAATAGCCTGTTTTTAGAAACAATAACTATCAAAATATTGACCCTTCTTTATGTCCAATTTCAAATTGGAATTAATTCTAATGCCCAAAATTGGATTAAATGGTAAAAATATATTCTAATTACACTTTTAAACCAATTAAAAATATAATCTATCTATTTAAATAATTTAGATTAAAATGCAGTTTGGAATTAAAATACAATATTTTCAATATTCGTTAAAAATGACCTTTATCAGAAAAATTCCAAAAAATTACACAAAGTAAATATTGATGTACCCATTATAAATAAAAATTTTATTTGGTCATATAGAATGTATTAAGGTGACCAAAAATATATTTAAATATGGTTCACCTTTAAAAGGTGATAAATCGCCCTTTAATGTAAATTATGCTTAAAATTAGATTCAATCGCATTTTAAGACTCTAAATTTTTTATTGGATAAATGTAAATACATTTAAATATCATGTATAATCATATTTTTTTTAGTTTTGTTCATTCCATCCAATACAACGTCTAGGAGTTAACAACCATTTAAAATAATAATATTATATGATTATTGTGCAATGTGAGTTTTCAAAGAAACTCGTTGTTGCATATCGGGTACTCTATCGAACATAGCAGCCCTTTTTAAAGTAAAATTAATATTTAATTCACAAATATTAATAAATACGAAAATCTATTATTCTTCATTTACCTAGGATGTTACATCTATGGGGGAATATTTTCTTGAAGCACTAGTACTATGTATGAGTACAAATGTTGTATAAGAATTAGAAATCTTTGTTTTTCTGGTCAAAGAATATGGTGACTAATTATTGGTTAAAAATAATGACCTTGTGTCCTATAATAAGGTAGTAGAGATATCATATGTTACAAGATAGTAATAAGCCAAGAATTTTTAGATGGATTCCATATATAAGAAACAACTATGGGTTTTGATCTATCTTCCACGAGATGTAAGGATAATTGGTTACAAATTTGAATTTAAGATAAATATTGGCATATAAGTCAAAGTTAGTAACTATAAATCATGGATAGTAGCTAAAGGTATTAAATAGTTTCAATAAAATGAAAATTATGGAATATATTCTCCAGCTTCCACATTTAAATCCATCAGAATTCTACTTTCCATAATATATTTCCATGACTATGAAATTGGGAAGATGGATTTCAAAACAACTATTTTCATTAAATGGACTATGTTGCAAAAAATATTTAGTTTTTACAAAATAATTAAATATTATTAAAATATTATTTAACATGAACACTCACTTAAATTAGTGGTTATAAAAAGAATTAACTATCTTGTAAAAATAAATTTATTACAAAAATGTAAAATGAATTAATTTTTTAAGAATTAATTAGAAATCAATATTAAAACTAATTGAATTTAATGGAAATAATTATTATTTTTAAGCTTCCAAATTTATTTTACCCAGGAAAATTAAATTAATTACAATTAGGGAGAGATATTTATGTGGTATGTATATATTATATTAAATAAAATATTTTTGATATTTATTCAATATATGTTATTGTCATAAGAAAATGAAACCAAATTTAACGCATAAAATACTATATTTTAATTAAGGGATTTTTACCACCTGTTAATGGTGATCAATCATTTTAAGTCAGATAATGAAAATTTATTTTAATTAACATGTCAAAACAAAACTTCAACAGTGAAAGAAAAACATAGTAATTTGGTTGGTGGGAATTGTTTATATTTTTTTAAAACATTTCATTTTTTTAACGAATAGTTAAAAAAGCTGAATTTTAGTTCAATACTGCTTTCTCATCAAATTTATTTATAAAGATAAATTATACATTTAATTGGTTTTAAAGTTTAGTTTGAAGATATTTTTATAAATTAATAAAATTTATTTTATTTTATTAAATTTCTCTTTAAAATGGATTATAAAAACATAGCAAACATTTGGCTGTTTTTACTTAAAAACTCGCATTATCGATTGTATGGACATATTTAAATTGAATAATTCCTTGGATAAAACTTATTAACTATTGTATCTACATGAATCTAATAAAAAACATGGGTAGGAATACCTTTGTCAAAATATTACTGGAGTTCCAATCCTCTACCATTATAAGAGGACACCAATTCTCCACATTACTCACACATCTAGAACCACTTAATTTCAGCCTTTATTAGACCCAATATCTTCCCAAAATTAATAAACCTTACCTTTATTCCTCCCTTTGGATTGAAATCCATCCAAGGAATACCTTTGGTATAAACCGGAAGGAGTTACCTAACTTTAAGGTAAATTTTTCTAATGATCTTTTTTTCCTTCGCTTATCCACTCCCAATACACTTATTATTAAATTCTTACATAACAACACCAGTATCATAAATATTATCTTAATTTTTATGTTATTATTTCAACCAACAATTACACGCACCTCAATCTAAATTGTATAATACATTCTATTTCTATGAACGACAAACTACTTCCTCAGGAAATGATGATTGTTCATTTTTCCTTTACCTACTCTCATGGTGGTCATTATGATGGGCACTCTATTTATATATGATATATATGATATTTATAATTTCTTTATTATTATATAATTTTTTTATAATATCCTTTATGAATTCTGTCTTGTGAAAATATGCTAATTTTGTTTGTAAATGTGTAGACTACTACCCCGTCAAAGCGATGTGACTCATTCAGGCCATACATGGAATGTATATAGGATTTTATTAAAAAACCATGTAACATAGATAAAATAGATATGATACTAGAATTATAATATACATATTCATCATTTACTTTTTATTTTTTTAATATGACACACAAATAATGTAGTATTCATGGTATGTATATCCCACCAACTCCATGAACGGTAAAATTCAATTCTTATCTCCAAACATTGTAAGTTATTCTAAATACATATATACAGAATATATATGAAAATTAATCCATGGTTTACATTATTATTATTATTATGAAATCATGATCTAATTAATAAGGACACCAATTGACAAGTCAAAAACATACTTCAAAAAACTACGCAATTAACTCCCGAAATAGATAAAATAATTAAAGTGTTTTAACAAAAATGTAATAAAATATCATAAGAAATAAATATAAGATATTATAACCATGATTTTGGTTATTTTATAAGTTAGTAACACTTTTTAAACCACTATACAGGATCATAAATAAAACTAATCAAAAGCAAGGTTAATGTAATGGAATTTCATCTCAATTTACATTCCATTGAGACTTATTTGTTATTATGTAACCATTAACTTTTATTTGATGTATATACTACCTTTTAATATGTTTTATCATGAATATAATTACTATAATGATATTATAAGTTTACATTAATACTATCCCACCATGGGTATTACGATATAAATGTTTCAAAGTGGAACGAGACACTTTGGAATGTTTAAATATGATTCTCCTAAAGAATTTTTTTAAGGATAATCATTGAAATTTCACTTCCTTTTCTGATTGTTACCTGTGTACAGAAATAATAACCATATTTTAATCATTTTAATTTTTAAATTTACATTAATATTCATATTCTTACACAGTGGAAATTATTATTTCATAAAAGATATATCATTTTTGAATATGGTATTCACTTTGACAGTTATCTGATTTACTAGGAATTATTGATAAATATGTATTCTTTATTCAATAAGGATATTTTATACTCCATATTATTTATGTCCTTTTATTTTTATGATTAATTATTTGGACTTGTATTTATATGTGGATCCTAGTATTTATATATCCCCTCGATGCATCGAAAGGTTATCATGCGACAAATTAGAAAGCCAAAATAAATGGGTTTTGATCCGTAGTTTAAAATTTTATTTTGAAAGGACTTCATGTTATAGGTTTTCATGAGCCATAGACATGACATGCATTAATAAATAATTTACCTCATATAGTTTCAGTTATTATTATTCCATGATATTTTTCATCGATATACCTATGGATACATTTTATTTTCATATCATTCATTAAATGACATCGGTTTCATTCTATTACCTTTCCATATTGATTTTGACTTATCTAGTTATATGAATGGAACTGGTTATTAGTTATTTTCCATGGAATGTTAACTTATTCTCATTGATTCATTATTTCTTCCACTTTACTTACCATTACATATCCTTTGAAATCACACTTATTATGTTTCATTTCTGAAGGTTATGAAGAACAAATTTTAGAATATTAATTCAAGGATGGAGTTTATTTCATTTTATTATGTATCGTGTTTATATTTTCTATTTACCAATGTATTATGGGTATTATATATGTAATCTGGCACTCCAAGACTAGTAAATTGATCGATCATTCAGTATTTGATTCATTGTAATCATGCCAATGTAATTCAATAATTCATCGGCTCTACGCTTCTATGGTCGAAGCATTACCGTTGGTATCAAAGGAAGCTTAACTCCATTATTTGAAAATAGATTTAGAAAAACATATATTTGTGAGAAAAAGCTAATATTTACATTGAGTGAAGGTATAGAAGAACGTACTATAATTATAGTAAGATAAATCGTGTGTGGGTATTCTAAACACTGCATCCCTGTCTCGATAATACAAGTGGACATCGTTATAAATCAGATGTACCTATATGTAATAACATTAACAATGTGTTCTGATCATGAATTGGGGTAACCTAGATCATGATAATGAGCCATATTACACACCTTTTTGGGCACTACCAATGTATTTTCTTAGGATAGTTCACAGTTTCTACACCCACCATTTTTAGGATTTAAAAATAAAACATTTCCCCAAAGTAACAAAATTTCATTATTTCAGTATTAATAATGCACAAATTTATGTTATGTGGTATAAAATATATAGAGTTATAAAAAAATTCATAACATTATGAGATAAACCAGTATATTCTTTTATTTATAAATGGATCCTGGTACGATGAATGTTATCTGTACTTGTAGAAAATATAGAGATTTTGCTACTTGTGCAACGAATATATCTTGTATTGGAACTAAGCATGTTATGGTTATATTCCAGGTTAGGATAAATAACATTACCCGAATGGATCGACATCTTCCACAGAGTAAATTTCCAATGATGGATTAATTTATGTGGAAAAATCCCCCATCATTTAGTTGTACTACCAATGAAATTATTGATGAGAAGTATATTAAGTCTATGGAGAAGTTATTTACGACCGTGGAATATATTCAAAATTAAAAGGTTAAAATTTTGGTCTATTGTCTCTAAGGAGATGTTGATCAGTGGTGGTCTCTAATCCTGAATACAGGGGAGGAAGATTAAATTTGAATAATAGAATGGAGAAATTTTAATGAGATATTCATCAATAAATACTTCCCTCATGAGTAAAAAATTTTGATGAATATAAAGTTTTATAGATTAAAGAAAAATGGAGAAGATTGTTTTGTAGATTATGGAGATACCTTTTCATGTCTATCAATGTATGTTATAGATTTCATGTGTAGAAAAGAATGTACGATTGATTATTTATTTTATGGAATTAAAAGAAATCTACAAATGAAAATGGTTTCTCAGAATTTTTCTTCATATTATTAATTAGTTTTATATTATACCAAGGTAGACAAACAATTATCCATGTCCAATGTATTAAAGGGAATTAAGGAGGAGAAGATGTCTCCTGAACACCATGGAATGTAGAATGACACAATTAAGAGGAAGGGAAAGAATTATTTTAAAAAATGTGACATATGTGGAATGAATCGCCCATGAAATGCATGAAAAGGATTTAGAATTTTTTATAAGTGTGGTGAAAAGGGTCACCTAGAAATGGAAGGAAAAGGAAAGAAGAAAAACACAGTTATGAAATGATAAAACTCCAAAAATATTAGAAATGAAAAAAATGAATTACCCAAGAATCATTGTAATAAACCGCTAAAGAATTCAAGGTATCAATATCATGCATAAGTTATTGATACAACTGATGTGTAATGATTAATGTACTTATATATTTGGAGCTATCAAATATTTTTTAAAAGTATTTTTTATGATGTTCTCTTCATATGAAAAATGAAATATATATGGATTTAATTGTATTCCTTTTTTAAGTATTTGATATAATTTATTGAATAGTACCAGGACAAGTTATTCAGTGGAAAGATAATATTTTCATAAAACACATTATTTATGGAAAGATATCCCTTAATCTATTCCAAATGTGGAGATAATAATTAATAAATGGTTGATTTAGATATGTTTTGATTACCTTGGAGTTGACTGATGGCTTTTCCAAAGGAGGTTTCTGATATCATTGATGGAGTGTACAACACATTTTGATTTATGGAATATATCAAATATATTGTGTCTTACATAAGGAATCAGGTATAATGCGTGTTTCCGGTAATGTTTTCTGGTAATTTGAGTTATTACCATATTTCAAAATGTCACATGATGAATTTATTCACATGTTTGTAATGTGAATATTTAGAGCTACTTCATTTTGATTAAAGGTTAATGATATGTTAATTTTAAAAATCTATGACCTTACATCTATTGTCTTTGATCATGATATTTTGGAAAGGACAACCATTTATGAAATGGATTAAGTTTAACTTTGGATGTGGTTTCAGAGAATTAAATCTTACACCACAATTCGAGGAATCTTGTTCTAAGTGATAATGTATAAATAGTTCCAGGTAGGACCAAAAGATAATATTGTTTATATAGAAACACACTGAGTATGTATATTTTCTTATATTCTTAGAATGTGAAATAATTACTCAACTCTATGAAAAATGATCTAGAAACCTAATATGTTGTCATATTACCTTCATTTCCAATGAATCAAATAGCCCTTACAACATCATGGATTTAAGGATTTTTTATTTTTTAACATTATCTTAACCATGTTCTCTTTCACTCTCTATTAGAACATGATTGTTAGGTTTTTTCTCTGTGTCCATCTTTCCATATCCCACCTATGTTCTCCAATGATGTATCCTAGTTATGTGATCACTGTAATTTCCTTTATCTCTTATTAATAAGATGTGATATTAATATATCTATGATGTGGTTTTTTCAATAATAGTTATTTTCAAATATCAATCTCTTGATTACCAATATCTATTTTAAATTGTGAGGATAAAATTTAAATAATTTGGGGAGAATGTAACACCGAAAAATTCAAAAGTATTTATAGTATATTCGATAGCATGCATCACATGGAACACCAAGCATGTAGGGGAATATAACACCACGATACATTACTATATATTTACTATTTTAATTAAATTAATTCTATGAAATATATTTCAATGAACATGATACCGATTTATCTTTTTTCACATGAAACAATGAGTTTTTTAAAATATATTTCAATACAAGGAAGGCCGAGTTTTTTTAACAATGATGTAATATTAAAATATTATTTAATTTAACCTAGACAATAAATTAGTGGTTAATAATATAATTAATTATGTTATTAAAATCTATTGTTGGAAAAAATATAAAATGAATTCATTGGTTATTAATTAATTATAAATTAATATTAAAAATTATTGAATAAAATAGAAAATATTATTATTTTTATGCTCACATAGCTATCTTACCCTAATAATTAATGTTAATAATAGATATTGAGTGATATTAGTGTAATTTATATATTATTTTTTAAATAAAATATTTTTTATATTCATCCAAAAAAATTTACAGGCTTAAGATAAAAACAGTCCCAATTTTATGCATTAAATAATATATTTCTATTAAAGTGTTTTTAGCTTCTTTTAATTGAGAACAAATTTTAAATATTAATTTATATACTTTATTTAATTTGTAAAAATAAATTCTATATTTTAAATATACACATAAGAATTAAAATTTAGTAAATTTTTTATATTTTTCTAAAACATCTCATTTTTAGTGAATAGTTAAAAATACAAAATATCAGTTCAAAACTAGTTTTTAATCTAATTTATTAATAAGTAAAAGTTGTAATTTTCGTTGGTTTTAATGTTTAATTAGATAATAATTTTTACAACTAATAAAATTCATCTAATTTTAATAAATTTCACTTTGAAATTGATTATAAAAACATAGCAAACTTTTGTATTTTTTATTTAAAAACCCGCATTTTCATCCCGCCTGCGAGATAAATTTTAAATTATTTTTTTCCACATATATGATTAGATGTTGAAAAAATGGATTTTAAATTCGGAATCATAATAATTTATAACTTCTAAGAATACCAACATAGTTTTTACAAAACAATTATTTGTGAATGTAATTAAACTTAATTACAATGATTAAGGTTAAATTTATCTTAATAAGGGATTAAACCTTAAACATAAGGCCAAAAAGACCTATAAACATATAAACAAATAATCGTATGACCATATTTTTATCCTAAACATACTGGTATCAAATTGGTTCAATTATTGGATTCACTTTCAACATGAAAAACGTGGGTAGCCATTCCATTGCCTAAATATTATAAGAGTGTCACTCCTCCTCTACTATAAAAGGCCGCCACTTATTCCCATTATTCACAGCTCTCAAAAAAATTAACATCATAAAAACACATCCTAAATAGCTTCCCAACATACCTTTGATCGACCTTGAATCATATATTCTAGTATAAAGTATTCCCAAGAATCCATTTGGTATAAACCAAAAAGATTTATGCAATTTTAAGGTAATGTTTTCCAATTATGACTTTAATTTCAATTGATTATCCACTCCCTATAATCTTCTTATTATATGTTTAAATAATAAAAATGGAATCCTATATATTCTAGGATTTTTTTATGTTATTATTTATACCAACACTTACACACACCTCCATCAAATTGGTAATGAATATATTATTTCGGTGTATGGAGAGCTACCGCCTCACGAAACAGTGATTGTTCATTTTTATTTTACCACATCTCTTGGTGGCCATTATGATTGACACTTTTTTTATATAGGATATATATGATATTCATAATTATATTTATTATTTTTTAATTTTAAATGATAATATTAATTTATTCTTTCT
This sequence comes from Viscum album, assembly GCA_963277665.1. Classification (NCBI taxonomy): domain Eukaryota; kingdom Viridiplantae; phylum Streptophyta; class Magnoliopsida; order Santalales; family Viscaceae; genus Viscum; species Viscum album. The sequence goes on from OY728123.1 coordinate 643,536,326, forward strand.
ATCTTGTGTAAATATGTTAATTTTTTTTAAGGAAGTGTGGACAATCGCCCCCTCAAAGTTATCTAACGCTTTCATTCCATACATGTAATCTATAAAAGATGATGTTAATAATCCAATATAAAATATAAAACATAGATATTTTAATTTAATTATAATATAAATATGTATCATTTAATTTTCATTCTTTTAATACGACAATGAAATGAAAGTTGTGTTCATGCGTACGTATGGTATACCATCTCCATGAACAGTGCATTTCATTTCTTATATCCAGAAATTATATATTTTTATAAATAAAAATAAGATGAATATATGTTATAATTAAGTAATGTTTTACATTAGTTGTATGGATAAATCATGATCTAGTTAATATAAACAACAATTTAAAAGTCAAAAACATACATGAGAAAACGAGGAAATTAACACCCGAAATTGTTAAAATAATTAAAGAGTTTTAATAGGCAGGTAATAAAATATTATATTAAAACAATATATGATATTGTAAACATGATTAAGGTAATTTTTTTATTTATTAACAGATTTTACAACACAATACTAGATCATAAAGAACACACAACAATTGGAGGGTTATAGTAAGGGAATTTCATCTCAATTTACATTCCATTGAGACATATTTTTTCTTATGCACCAATTCACTTTTATTTATTGTATATAATGCCTTTTAATAAGTAATATAAAGAATATCCTTAGTCTAATGATATAATAATTTTCTTTAAATATTATTCCATCATGGTGATTAGGATCCAAATGCTTTATAGTGGAATGGGACACTTTGGAATGTTTAACGATTACTCTCCAAATGAATGGTATTAGTGATTATCATTACAATCACACTTTATTTTTGATTGTTAATATTATATTGAAACAATCAATTTATTTTAATCATTTATAATTGTAAATTTACTTCAATATCCATATTATCATAAAAGTTTTATTGATATTTCCTAAACCGTATATCATTTTTACATATGTTATTCACTTTGACAGTTATTTGATTAACTTGGGAATTATTGATAAATAAATAATATTTATTCGATATTGATATTTTATCAGGAATATTATTTATTTTTATTATGTTTTATGAGGAATAATTTATATTGGTAATTATGGGTTGTCCCATAATTTATATACCCCTATGATGCATCGATAGGTTCTCATCAGACAAATAAGTTAGCCAATTTAAATGGGTTTCTATTCGTAGTATAAACCCGTCTAGTGAAAGGTCTTAAGGGTATATTTTTTAAAGTTATTTATACATGAAAAAGGTTAAGAAATCATTTACCTAATTTATTTTTAGTTTTTATTCATCCATGATATTTTGCATCGAAATATCTTTGGATATAATTATTATTCAGATAATTGATGAAAAGGAATGTGTTATAGTTTCTTACCTTTCGATATTTCTTTTTTCCTTATCTAGTTATTTGAATAGAATTTGTTATTAGGTATATCAATTTATATGTTAATTTCTTCTCATTCATTCTGTATTTCTTCCACATTACTTACCATTACATATCATTTGACAACACACTTATTCTATGTAATTTTTGCAGGTAATGAGAAGAAATATATGAATTTACTTTCAATGATGAAGTTTATATCATTTTATTATGTATCATGTTTTTTTCTATTTCCAAATGTAATATGGGTATCATGTATGAAGTCTATATTTTGAAACATACACAATGGATTGGTCCTTATAGATTTTTTCCCTTATAATAATACCAATGTATTGAAATAATTTACCATATATGGGATTATGGGGTTCGGGACTTACAATCTATAAATTGAAAAAATTTATGAATGTTTAAATCATTCATTTATGGATGTAACCAAGCATCCATGTCGTGAAACATTCAGTCTAATAATGATATAAAAGTGTTTGGATTTATTTGGAATGAATGTGAGACTAGTGCTTATAATGCATTCCATGAGTGATTAGTCATTTTCATCATACTATACATATATGATGTATTAATAATTAGAAATAAGATTCTACTATCATAAGAAATTAAGGAATGGTTGAGAAATTAAATTTATATGATGGTCATAGGTGAACGAACCTATACTCTAGGGAAAAATATCTTGAAAACTAAATCAAATTGGAATCATAGACTAGGTCAATGTATATACATTGACCAGATACAAAATATGTTCTATTTGTAACAAATCAAGAGGGGATTTGTTCCAAATTTTCTTGGTATATATATTATGATGAACATGTTTTCCCAAACACAATAGAAATGAGAGAGAATGAGTAATATCCCATAAATTTTGGTGAAAGGATATAAGATTTATTATATTTTTTGTACAAGTATTTATGTACCATATAAATTGAGCATGGTAGGAAAATATCTTGTTGATCCATATTTCTAAGATCATATCTTTTTAAAGTCTATCTCTAAGTATCTGATAAAAAATAAATATATTTTCCAATCTATGTAAGAGATAAATGGATAGTCATAATGGGTTATTTAGACAATAGATTTTAAAAATATCGAAATGATCTAATGTAGCACTCAAGATATTTTTTTTTCAACCGATAATCTATGATTGGGAAGAGTTCAAAGTATCCAGTTGTCTCTAAGTATAGATTGAAATCTAAGAGTACTGAATCGTCCAACAAAGACAAAGAATCATGGAGGAAAATGTGGTGGATCCCTCAATGGAATCTCGAGCATAGAAAAAGAATTAGTATCATTTCAGAGCTCGTTGACTGATGATTTTTTGCAAATAGATCTAGTGCAAGTGTTATTTTGTTGGATTATTTCTCCTAAAACCAATTATTATGTACTTTATAGATACATGTATTCATTGATTCAAATGTTATTAAATTATATTATCAAATCATGATTTTTCCTCATCTAAATATAGAACATGATAAAATACTAAGAATATATGTCACAATGAGTGACCATAAAAGTTCCCCATTATGATCAGAACATAGATGTTCCATGACAATATTCATCAACAAATATTCTATATCTAGATGATATTTTCCAGTGGGAAATAGATTATATAGGATATTTATGGTGTCCCACCTTTTTTTTAAAAACATTTCATTACATACAAGATCTTTAATGTTTATTGTATTGGAAATAAGGTACATAATACATGAAATAATGAAAAAATTATTATAATCAAATAGAAAGGATTCTTTATTTTTTCAGACTGTGTAAAATTACTCCAACTAAAAACCATGGGATATGAAACAAAGGAAACGGTTATTATAAGGCCTAGTAAGGGAAAACAAGGGAAAAAATTACATCTAAACATGAGAGATATCAATAAGAACATGAAGAATTTAATAAACCAATAAGAGAGAGGCATATCATAATAACATAGACAAGAATAATAACTTGAAAATGAGGCTAAAACATTTAATTTAGACATTCATAATCATATCACCAAGTTCCACTCCCAAGGATTTATAAAAATTACAAATGTTATTCACCACGGTATAGTAAAACGTGTCATATCTAAAGATTAATTTAATTACCCAATGAACTAGATCACAATCAGGGAACACCCTTAATATGTTTCTATTTTCCTATTATCCAAATATATCATAATGAAACAGTTCATAGATAACCCATAGAGAATAAAATAAATGGGTTTCATATCAAAATCAAGGTGTTTTAAAAAGACCTCTAAAAGATAATCATTATGTCATTTATAACCCACATAATTGGAATGGGGGTTGTATGTATGTCTATTAAAGAATATAATAAATCATTTTTTATGAATACACATGGAAATGAATGAGTATTTAGTATTCACATAAATAAAATAAAAAAAATTCATCATTAAACGAGGTGCATTTTGGGATGACAATGCAGCAGTATAACGGGAATGAAACATTGTTTAACAAAACACTAAAAAAATTGGGTAAAAGGGTCTTTCATTTAAGACTCAAAATAAAGTGCAGGGACAAAATAAAATTTAAATAATAACATGGAAGGGAAATTTTATAGACATAAAACATAAAAGATAACTTTAATGGAAAAAAGAAGTTTAGAATTCCCTCACCTTTAAGAGAAACTTCTAAAACTCTAATATCAGGACTTTGGGGGCTTGAGGACGCCTTGGTATGACTCCGTGGGATGTAATAATATGATTTCATAAATAGGGTGATTTTTTTATGAATGTAAACTAAGAAATGGGTGGGTATTTAAAGTAAAAGAGAGGGAGTTTTTTTAATAATTTCCTAGGGCACCTCATTAGTGGTATTTAGAAATACCATGGTCTTTCCAACGGTATTTTCCCATGGTATTGGACACTTAGGAAAAATAATATCATATTTTAATTAAAATGAGTCTACCATCATTTTAAATTACGTGTTACATCATTATGTTTTCATTAAACACACTAAAAACACAAAACTGTAGTTTTACTATTTCTCGAAACACAAAACATTTTATAAAAATGTCATAATTCACTGTAACATAATATATAATTTAATAATTAAAAAAATGAAATTTATTTTATCATAATATATCTCTAAATATGATAAATATATCTTTTAACAGTAAAATAATAATTTATTAAAAATAATAGCCGACAGAAAATTGTGTAGTAAATGCGTAGTAAAATTTATAAGAAATAAAATAAAATAATTTTAGAATTTATAATATAAAATGATATTTTTTTCATAATAATATATAATTATAATAATTATTATTAATAATATCATTTTTTATTATAAACATTTATTTCTTTCCAAGATTGTACAAATTTTTTTGCAAAACAATTCATTTATAAAATTCTATTTTATTACGAAAAACTATTCATAAAACAAAAATGATTGGAAAACAATTTTATTTGAACAAAGGAATTATAAATTTGTTTTATAAGGCCTTGAAACATAACCTAATATAAAACCCACATATGACCTATGGGTAAGCTGAGTGATGGATACAGAGTCTTGGGGTGCCTTAGAAAACATTGCTCGAGTGGTAAATTCACCCAACTTGAACTTCTCTCGAATGATATTTCATTCATGCTTCAATTATTAAAGCTCATATTCAGAATGGTTTAGAGAGAATCCAACTGATGCTAACTCCCACCCATCTTCTATGAAAATGTGATTAATATGGAATGATTCTATTAGATGATACCATCGAATATTATTTGTTTATTAATTATCCATTATCATTTTTATTTATAATCAATAATTTTAACATTAAAAATTATGATTTTTTCAATAGTCAAATTAACCAACAATTATATAAGGTCCAAACATGATGGTTATATTTCATTTATTAATATATATTTTTATTGATTATGACATAGTAAAGAATACATTTTTTGGAAACAAAATCTTATTCAAATGTTCAGGTCATTAGATTCTTCCCCCCTTAAAAAATTTCATCCCTAAAATTTAAACTTATTCTATCATGAGAGAAAAGGTGTCGGAACATCTTCCTCATAGTATCTTCTAGTACTTATGTGGCTTCTTCATATTTTTGGTTACTCCATAACACATTAACAAGTTCGCTAGTCTTGTTGCCTAGAACCTTGTCTCTAAGATCCAAGATCTCAACCATTGGCACCTCTAAAGAGATTTCATGTTCCAGTTGTACAACATCCGGATTTAGATCATTTGATGGGTCAGGTGTGGACTTCCACAAGAAAAATACATGTAATGTATCATGAACATGATCTTATTTTGGGGAAGTGAAAGCTGATAGGTCACTGATCTAATGAAATAAAGTTTTTTAAAGGGCCTAACATATATGGGGCTAAGTGTCCCATTCTTTCCAAACTACATGACTCTATTTGTAACACCCCAAGATTTCATAGTGTGTTATTTCTTCAAAATAATTCAATAACTTGCACTACACGTAACACCGAGTTCAATCACACCATGACATACAAAAAAAAATCCATTCAAAATAGTTTATGAATAGTATTATCTAAATTTTAAACTTTATATAATCCTTATAATTTTAGAATCCAAATTATGAGTTTCTTAGATATAATGCAAGAACAAATTCATTTTCAGTATTGCACTTTTATCAACTTTTAATAGTGAACCCTTTTTAAATACAATATTTTAAACTTTTTGACTAAATGGAGACATCAAAAATTTAAAATGAAACATCCCAAGCTTCCACGGTACGCTTTCCTTTGAATAAAACAGTAGCGTGTGTTGTACGCAACTTCGAGTTCTAACACACCGTAACCAATCAAACTAGCTGTTATGAATAGTAATACCTAATTTTTGAAGTTATATATATTTTATATTTTAAAATGGACTTCATTTTTGGATTCGTAATATCAAATTTAGCCTAAGGTGAAATTTTGGTACTTTTCGGATAACTTTCATATTTTGATGAATAGTGAAAATTACTAAATTTTAATTAAAAACAACTTTTTTAATCAAAATAATTAATAGTGATAAATTATGAATTTGAGTGGTTTTAAAGTATATTTAGAATATATTTTTACTATTTAATATAATGTTGGTCATTGGACATAATTTTACAATTAAACCGAACATAAACAAGTGTCAATCTTTTGATAGTTATTATCTCTTAAAAACACGCTTTTTGTTTTGACAGCGGGAATTAATTTTAAATTAATTTCTGCCACTTCTGTGTTTAGAATTTAGGAAAATGGATTCCATATTTGGAATCAGGATGTTCAAATTGTGTAAATAGGTAACTTTTATTTTTAGACATTTTGAATAATTACTGCGGTAAATATTTTATTTACCATGGTTAAGGGTAAATCCGGTAAATAAGGGTTAAGAAAATAATATTATAATAATACTAAATTACCCTAAAACGTGTCATAACCCTATTGGTTGATACATGGTCGACCATGTGCATCTTTGTGTCAATTTTGGGACCCCATGGATCCACTTGTAAGTGATAATGACACTTTATTTTAATTAAGTTAAAATGAATACAAAAATGACACAAGCATATATCTTTTATCAAAACAATTGTTACATAGGGTTATATATGTTGGATTTTAGATTATAAATATTCATTAGAAAGATAAAACTATTTCCTACATAATTATATTTTATTTATAATTTTTAGACATTAAATAATTTATTTTATTTATGACACAATGATGATGCAGTAATTACTATAATAGTGAAAAATTAAAATAATTGATATTATAAATACCCAAATAAATATAATATGAAACTTTTAATGCATTAAACTAATTTTCTAGGATAATATGATATATTAGGATTGATATAATGGACTTTTTTCGAAGTAATCAATCTGTTATGAGTTTCACAAAAATCAACTATTGAATAGTGTCAAAATTGACATAAAAGAGTTCTTAAAACAAATATTATATTATTAATTGATATTAAATTCCTAAAAATCTAAGGTTCGTCCAAGAGACTTATATAATGATAGGTTCATCATTAATGTACCACTTGGGGGTCTCTTGGATGTATATAGTAAGTTTATTAACCATATTATATAAAAATACAAAGAGACATTGTAAAAGTGAAACTAATTAACTTAGAGTTAATACTTAAAGATAAGGTTAATATAAGTACCAAAACCTGTCTAAATTCTATTGGTTGAGTGGTTTTCGACCTATCCCCACCTTAAACTTTGAAGAATAAGCTTTGGAGCCATTAGAAACCGAATATGAATTTATTATAAATTAATATTTCTAGCTTTTCCAAAGGTGCCCCTCACCCCTCTTATAAAAGGGAACTCCTCCTTCTCATTTCTTCACACCTTCAAAGCCTTTTGGTTCGGCAAAACTCTGCCCAAATACTCTCCCAACATCCCTCACTACAACCTAGAGGCATTATTTTGATCAGAAAGCCAACCTATGGAGCCCTTTTGATCAAATCAAAAGAAAGAACCCGAAGAAGAGGTAATGTTTTCACCACCCCTTTTCAAGTTCCATTCTTCTTCCACTTCTTCTTCCTTTGTTCTTACCATTCTAAAGTAATAACTCCATTATCTCACATATACTGTGATTTTATTATAAATATGGTACAACCATATTCAGTATTCTATCCACCCTTTGAATAACATGTCACCATACGTGCGTACGTACGGCTTACCGTCTCCACGTCGTGGTGTAATTGTTATTCAATATATTATTATTTGGATGGGTATAATAATGATGTGTAACTCATGTAAATAATAAATATAAAATGTTAATGATTCTTTATATATTATATACCATCCATTTATATATTATTTTAATATCAAATAATGATATTGTCGCTCGTGCGTACGTACGGACTACCGTCTCCACGAACGCGATGAGATTCATTCTCCATCGTATCCATTCAAGTATAATTATCATTTGATGATTTAAAAATGATGTTTAAGGACTTGATATCATTCTGGATATGAATAATATACAACCTATCCTTTACAAAAAGGTCTTACGTAACAAAACATATAAAAAAAAACAAGTAAGTTAACACCCGAAACAACGATAATACTAAGATATTATTATAAATCGATATTAAAAGATCATATATGATATCATATTAATGTATATGATTCTTGTATAATTTAGTAACAATTATTTCACCATTATACAGGAGGTTAACCTACCCCAACCAAGGAAAAAGTACAAGGTAAGGGTTATTTCACAATCTCTTCATTATTCGAGGTTGTTTATACGTAATAATCTACTGGGATATCTTTATCATCCACATCCATGTTTCTTAAAAATGTATTTCAAAACATTTTTACTATTTACAAGAATATGGGTTAAAGTCATTTATACCCTTTTTTGACTTTTTATAAGAGGTTTATAAAGGAATCTTTCTGTCGTTTTCAAAACAAGGTCCTTTTTAACCTTTTCGACAGAATTGAGGTAAGAATGTTTTTTTTAACTTATACGGCGGGTGCGGTTATTTTACGCCGTTATAAAATCTTCAAAGATTTACTTACAAGATTATAAGAATATTTTCAAAGAAAATATTTTATTTTATATGGATCTTAAATGATTTCAAAATAAAAGAAGATATTTCTTTAAAAAGAATTTTGATTTCATCTAAGTCAACATCCTTTGATGGATTTTAAGATTATTTGAAGTTGATTTATTATGATACAAAACTTCTATATTGTATTGAAGGTTTTGTGATATGTTTGACTATGGATGTTCTATTTTTATACCATTCATAGTTTATGGTGAAATTATGGACATTTTGTATGCTAGTTTTAATACGAATGTTTATGTTATGTTTAAACCTTTTCATATGGGAATGCATTGGACTTAATAAGTGACGGGTGGAGCCCGCTATAGCTCCTCGATGCATTGGTAGGTCTCATGAGACAAACTAGTGTCTTGGAACAAGGCCTTGACAAAATCTTATTTGTAGTCTTGGCACGAGGCCTTGGCTATGTGGTTATGATAGTCTGGCATTATGCATTCCAACATTATGAAAGTGGTTATTGATTTTTGCATGTGATTATTCGATTAGTAGAATATCCATGTGAATAAGTAAATGGCATTATTTCATTTTATTTATGCCATACCATGTTGAAAGTTCATATTTAAAAGGCTTTTGTTTTAGTTATACATTGCCTTAAATGTTTATTCTTATTTATGAAAGTTTCCGCTATATTGTTATCCTTACTGGGCATTTGAGCTCACCCCTTTTCTATGTTTTATTTTTCCCCGGATGTGAAGAAGTAAGTTATGAATGACCTGCATGGATTTTATGAGGGGTTAATAGTGTGGATTGTGGAAACATTATGTTGTTGTAGTAGTTTTTCATTTTATGATGTAATGTAAAACTTATAAATATATCTAGTGTTTCCAAGGCTACTAAACCAATCGGTCTTTCGAGATTTGATCTTTCTTGTGATCATGACAATGTTATGTAATAATGCACCGACTCTGGGTAACTGGGGTCGGGGCGTTACAGTTGGTATCAGAGGAGTTTTAGTACAAACCATGGAAACTAGATTTAGATAAACTCTGATTAGAGCACGTAGACCTAAGATGAACTTTGAGGATTAGTATAGAAGAACTTCCTAGAATTTTGGTATTGTAGAGATTTTGTGAGTTTTCCGAGCAATACATCCCTGTCTGGATACGAGCAGGTAGAGGCGGCTCTGGCACAGATGTACCTAGGGGTAATACCCAAAAACACCGCTTTGAGCTAGACTCGAACGGGAACTGGTGCACGACAACGGGCCTTGCTGCACTCTTGGTTACGACACTCCCGGGGGATATGCTTAGGATAACTCTCATTTTCTTTACAAATCATTATGAAGGGTTTATGAGTATATACTTCCTCAAAGAAAACATTTTTATGATTATGGATTATATCCCTAAATAGTTCCATTTATGTTAAGTGTTTTATAAGTATGGGATTATGTATTTTGATTCATAAACTCATCTAGTTTATGCCATGGTGTAGAAATGGCGCCCAGTAGAAGGAATGAGAACTCCAGAAATACACATGATTCAAAGAGAAGGAAGGATCATATCTTTCATGGTCTTAAGCTAGAATTTATAAGAGAAATAGTCTCCCATGTATTATCATCATATGAAGAAATAATATCATGTGTTGATAAGATATGTAAAGAGTTTACTGATTCCTATGGCTTTGAAGGGAAGAAAGAGAAGAAAAGGATGGAAGAGAGAAAGATGGATAAAGGGAAGTGGGAAAAGAAGAATTTTCCTATATGTGGTAACTGTGGAAAGAAACACCCTGGAACTTGCCTGAAAGGAATGGGAGTTTGTTATAAGTGTGGAGGAAAAGGGAACAAAGTACGTGACTGCATGGGTAAGAAAATGGTTTCAAATATACAATGCTTCATTTGCAAGGAGTTTGGACACTACGCGAACCTATGTCCCAGTCATCAGACTATGATGCAAATGATGCTATTGGATAATAATCAAGTTATGATACTACCACAGATGAAGAGGAATGGTTAGAGTTCTTATGTTGATTATGTGAATTGAGTGTTGTATCAACAATGTACTTGTTATAATAATTATGGAGTATATAAGGATTGTACTGCAGAACTATTTCATTAAGGACTTGAGATTATGTGGAACAAAGAAAAGTGACTCAATAGAAGGATAAATTTTTGGAAAATATATGGTTGAGAGAATGATAAACCATAATATAGTTCTGATACCGAAGTAGTGATTTTGGAATAATATGTGATTGTTTTGGATAAATTATATTGGATATTCTTGACTACCTTGGAACTAATTATTGATTTGTATATTCCATCATTGTTGGGGTTTAAAACATTTTTGGATTAATGAAGTATATCTAGCATTCTATATGGAATAGGGGAGCATGAATGTAATCAATAAGGAATATGGTACTTCAAGATGTTTCAGTTTATTAAAAGAATACAAGATGAAGGTATTCATATGCTATTGCGGGGTAAAAAGGATCTATATTATGTTTACCTTCCTTATAAATGTTGGACTGTGAGTTTGGACAGAAGTATTTTGGATAGTTCTAGTTTGGATTATTTTGGATTACCATAAAAGGAAAACCCGGAGGTTGAGCGGCAACCCGTCGCGTCCGGTAAGGCTGCGAGACTTGAACCCGCAACTGAAGGGCGACAAGGGTGTATCACCTACCACTGGCCCATGAGATGTCCTGGATTAAATAATGTTGTTTTTTTAAAGATCTGGTAGATGAATTATAAATTCATTTATTTTGGAACCCTGTACGAATAGTAAAAATAAATAAAAAATTACATTCTATTATCTTTTAGAGTGAAAGATGAGTTTGTGGTAGAAACTTATTAATGGATAAAACTCTGATTATAAAGTAAGTATATCTCCTTATGATCTTATCCAATCTCATAAATAAATTCCTCAACATTAATAAAAGGAACATAGAACAAAAATGTTTCCCTAGATGGTACCTTAAATCATCACTAATTTATGGCTTTGGGATTGTTGGCCTTTTCATAGCCATGTTCTCTAACACTCTCCATCAGATAATTGATGGTTAGATTTCTCCTCCATATCCATATTTTCCTACATGGAACCCTAGTATGTGTTATTTTCGGTAATCTTCATACTTTCCACTCTTTATTTTAAATAGAGGCCTCATTAATTCATTTTTCGATGTGGGATTTCAACTAAGATATTTTGAAACGTCAAAAATGTGTTATCCCAATACCCTATCTTTTGTTGAACCGATGGTAATTCAAATCATCATAGATTGATGAGTTTAAGGACCTCAATTTTATACTTTTTTGTTATTGATGACCTCAATCACTACCTATAAATATTTACGTTTTTCCTCCAATTATATGTCTCTAATTGCCACCAATGTTCTCCTAATCAAGATCATAATTTGGTGGTGACCCTTTCATTTCTCTTTTCCTCATATTAAGACTAAATTTTAGTAACCTAATTTCCGATGGGGGTTTTCCCACAAAAATATTTTCTATTTTCAACCTTTTATTTTCGAAGAACAATTTCAAATTGCGAGGACGCAATTTATTGAAGGAGGGGAGAATGTAACACCCCAAGATTTCAGAGTGTGTTATTTCTTCAAAATAATTCAATAACTTTCACTACACGCAACACCGAGTTCAATCACACCATGACATACAAAAAAAAGCCATTCAAAAGAGGTTATGAAAAGTATTATCTAAATTTTAAACTTTATATAATCCTTATAATTTTAGAATCCAAATTATGAGTTTCTTAGATATAATGCAAGAACAAATTCATTTTCAGTATTGCACTTTTATCAACTTTTAATAGTGAACCCTTTTTAAATACAATATTTTAAACTTTTTGACTAAATGGAGACATCAAAAATTTAAAATGAAACATCCCAAGCTTCCACGGTACGCTTTCCTTTGAATAAAACAGTAGCGTGTGTTGTATGCAACTTCGAGTTCTAACACACCGTAACCAATCAAACTAGCTGTTATGAATAGTAATACCTACTTTTTGAAGTTATATATATTTTATATTTTAAAATGGACTTCATTTTTGGATTCGGAATATCAAATTTAGCCTAAGGTGAAATTTTGGTACTTTTCGGATAACTTTCATATTTTGATGAATAGTGAAAATTACTAAATTTTAATTAAAAACAACTTTTTTAATCAAAATAATTAATAGTGATAAATTATGAATTTGAGTGGTTTTAAAGTATATTTAGAATATATTTTTACTATTTAATATAATGTTGGTCATTGGACATAATTTTACCATTAAACCGAACATAAACAAGTGTCAATCTTTTGATAGTTATTATCTCTTAAAAACACGTTTTTTGTTTTGACAGCGGGAATTAATTTTAAATTAATTTCTGCCACTTCTGTGTTTAGAATTTAGGAAACTGGATTCCATATTTGGAATCAGGATGTTCAAATTGTGTAAATAGGTAACTTTTATTTTTAGACATTTTGAAAAATTACTGCGGTAAATATTTTATTTACCATGGTTAAGGGTAAATCCGGTAAATAAGGGTTAAAAAAATAATATTATAATAATACTAAATTACCCTAAAACGTGTCTTAACCCTATTGGTTGATACATGGTCGACCATGGGCATCTTTGTGTCAATTTTGGGACCCCATGGATCCACTTGTAAGTGATAATGACACTTTATTTTAATTAAGTTAAAATGAATACAAAAATGACACAAGCATATATCTTTTATCACAACAATTGTTATATAGGGTTATATATGTTGGATTTTATATTATAAATATTAATTAGAAAGATAAAAAGATTTCCTACATAATGATATTTTATTTATAATTTTTAGACATTAAATAATATATTTTATTTATGACACAATGATGATGCAGTAATTACTATAATAGTGAACAATTAAAATAATTGATATTATAAATACCCAAATAAATATAATATGAAACTTTTAATGCATTAAACTAATTTTCTAGGATAATATGATATATTAGGATTGATTTAATTGACTTTTTTCGAAGTAATCAATCTGTTATGAGTTTCACAAAAATCAACTATTGAATAGTGTCAAAATTGACATAAAAGAGTTCTTAAAACTAAAATTATATTATTAATTGATATTAAATTCCTAAAAATCTAAGGTTCGGCCAAGAGACTTATATCATGATAGGTTCATCATTAATGTACCACTTGGGGGTCGCTTGGATGTATATAGTAAGTTTATTAACCATATTATATAAAAATACAAAGAGACATTGTAAAAGTGAAACTAATTAACTTAGAGTTAATACTTAAAGATAAGGTTAATATAAGTACCCAAACCTGTCTAAATTCTATTGTTTGAGTGGTTTGCGACCTATCCCCACCTTAGCCTTTTAATAATAAGCTTTGGAGACATTATAAACCGAATATGAATTTATTATAAATTAATATTTCTAGCTTTTCCAAAGGTGCCCCTCACCCCTCTTATAAAAGGGCGCTCCTCCTTCTCATTTCTTCACACCTTCAAAGCCTTTTGGTTCGGCCAAACTCTGCCCAAATACTCTAACAACATCCCTAAATACAACCTAGAGGCCTTAGTTTGATCAGAAAGCCAACCTAAGGAGCCCTTTTGATCAAATCAAAAGGAAGAACCCGAAGAAGAGGTAATGTTTTCACCACCCCTTTTCAAGTTCCATTCTTCTTCCACTTATTCTTCCTTTGTTCTTACCATTATAAAGTAATAACTCCAGTATCTCACATATACTGTGATGTTATTATAAATATGGTACAACCATATTCAGTATTCTATCCACCCTTTGAATAACATGTCACCATACGTGCGTACGTACGGCTTACCGTCTCCACATCGTGGTGTAATTGTTATTCAATATATTATTATTTGGATGGGTATAATAATGATGTGTAACTCATGTAAATAATAAATATAACATGTTAATGATTCTTTATATATGATATACCATCCATTTATATATTATTTTAATATCAAATAATGATATTGTCGCTCGTGCGTACGTACGGACTACCGTCTCCACGAACGCGATGAGATTCATTCTCCATCGTATCCATTCAAGTATAATTATCATTTGATGATTTAAAAATGATGTTTAAGGACTTGATATCATTCTGGATATGAATAATATACAACCTATCCTTTACAAAAAGGTCTTACGTAACAAAACATATAAAAGAAAACAAGTAAGTTAACACCCGAAACAACGATAATACTAAGATATTATTATAAATCGATATTAAAAGATCATATATGATATCATATTAATGTATATGATTCTTGTATAATTTAGTAACAATTATTTCACCATTATACAGAAGGTTAACCTACCCCAACCAAGGAAAAAGTAAAGGTAAGGGTTATTTCACAATCTCTTCATTATCCGAGGTTGTTTATACGTAATAATCTACTGGGATATCTTTATCATCCACATCCATGTTTCTTAAAAATGTATTCCAAAACATTTTTACTATTTACAAGAATATGGGTTAAAGTCATTTATACCCTTGTTTGACTTTTTATAAGAGGTTTATAAAGGAATCTTTCCGTCGTTTTCAAAACAAGGTCCTTTTTAACCTTTTCGACAGAATTGAGGTAAGAATGTTTTTTTTAACTTATACGGCGGGTGCGGTTATTTTACGCCATTATAAAATCTTCAAAGCTTTCCTTTCAAGCTTATAAGAATATTTTCAAAGAAAATGTTTTATTTTATATGGATCTTAAATGATTTCAAAATAAAAGGAGATATTTCTTTAAAAAGAATTTTGATTTCATCTACGTCAACATCCTTTGATGGATTTTAAGATTATTTGAAGTTGATTTATTATGATACAAAACTTCTATATTGTATTGAAGGTTTTGTGATATGTTTGACTATGGATGTGCTATTTTTATACCATTCATAGTTTATGGTGAAATTATTGACATTTCGTATGCTAGTTTTAATACGAATGTTTATGTTATGTTTAAACCTTTTCATATGGGAATGCATTGGACTTAATAAGTGACGGGTGGAGCCCGCTATAGCTCCTCGATGCATCAGTAGGTCTCATGAGACAAACTAGTGTCTTGGAACAAGGCCTTGACAAAATCTTATTTGTAGTCTTGGCACGAGGCCTTGGCTATGTGGTTATGATAGTCTGGCATTATGCATTCCAACATTATGAGTGTGGTTATTGATTTTTGCATGTGATTTTTCGATTAGTAGAATATCCATGTGAATAAGTAAATGGCATTATTTCATTTTATTTATGCCATACCATGTTGAAAGTTTATATTTAAAAGGCTTTTGTTTTAGTTATACATTGCCTTAAATGTTTATTCTTATTTATGAAAGTTTCCGCTATATTGTTATCCTTACTAGGCATTTGAGCTCACCCCTTTTCTATGTTTTATTTTTCCCAGGATGTGAAGAAGTAAGTTATGAATGACCTGCAGGGATTTTATGAGGGGTTAATAGTGTGGATTGTGGAAACATTATGTTGTTGTAGTAGTTTTTCATTTTATGATGTAATGTAAAACTTATGAATATATCTAGTGTTTCCAAGGCTACTAAACCAATCGGTCTTTCGAGATTTGATCTTTCTTGTGATCATGCCAATGTTATGTAATAATGCACCGACTCTGGGTAACTGGGGTTGGGGCGTTACACTATTAGTTGGAGAAATTCAAAGGAAGACTTTGTTACAAACATCAAACTCTGATTCCCTTTAACATTTGTTGTAATGTCTCTTCTGCTGACTCTGAACAAAATTAGTGTGTTGTTTTATGGCATGAACATTTTTTCATCTCTTGAATAAGATCAGGAAAAAGAAGCTTTCTATCTCTAGTGTAATCCTATAATGTAAGAGTTCTACATCGTTTCCCTTATAGAGCTTCATAAGTTGCCATTTTTATATTTGAATGGAAGTTGTTGTTGTTAGAGAACTCATTCAATGGGTGATTTTGATCCTATCCACCATTAAATTCAATTGAGCATGTTCTCATTATATCATTTAGTTTTTGAATAGTCCTTGTAAATATGAAAACAATTTGGGGGTGATAGGTCATACTTAAATTCAATTTGGTACTCAATTCATAATAAAGTCTTCTCAAGGTTTTTTATATGAACCTCGAATCATAGTCAGATATGATAGAGATTTTTATCCAATGCATCCTTACCACATCCCTCACGTAAATCCTAGCATGTTTTTCAAGAGATAGATCTTTGATAATAGAGATAAAATGTGTTGGTTTGGTGAGATGGTCTACTATAACCCATTATAAGTTTTTTACATTGGATTTTCTCATGACACTAGTGAAAATTTCCATAATGATATTTTCCCACTTTAATGCACTTTTGGGTAGTGGATGTTATACCCATTTAAGAAGTTGTTGATTTGCCTTCACTTAATGACTTACCATGCACCTTATAATGTAGTCGGTAATCTCCAATTTCATGTTATCTGACCAATACTGATCACAAGAGGACCTTATACATTATAATGCTTCCATGATGTATAGAGAATGTAGTTTTATGACCTTATTCCATCATGTCCTTTTTATTTCTAGAATAGATAAAACACATAGTCTTGTAAGAATCATTGAAACACCTTCTTGGTCGACATTTATCTCAGGAAACATATTATCATTCACATACTCAAAGTTCTAATGTAACAAAGGGTATTCATTTTATTATTTTTTTATCTTATCTAGAAATAATTGTTTCGAAATAATTTTTGATAGGGTTGATGATGTCTCTTTCTTAACGATTTCCATATCCAATTTCACAAGGGATTTGATCAAGGGATCTCTTAGAATCCTCATCATTTCCAGGACAATATGGTCCTTCTTACTTATTGAATTAGTAATTTGTTTCCTCTTCCATGGTGATAATGTATTGAACAGTAATAGTCTTTAAGAAGTTCCAACAATCTCTTATGTCTCAAGTTCAATTCCTTTTTTGAGAAAATATACTTTAAACTTTGATTACCTATGTATATATCAAACTTCTCCCAATTAAGATATTTCCACCATATCTACAATGAAAAAACAACTACAGCCATCTCTAGATTAAACGTAGGACTATTCTTCTCCTAAGGCAATAGATATTGAGATGAAATGGTGATCACCTTGTCATTTTTTATGTAAACACACCGAACACCATTTAGGGATTAATCACTAAAAATAATTAATCCATATTTGATAGAGGGTAATGTTAACATTGATTTACTAACCAATCTCTTCTATAAATCTTGTAATATTTCTTTGCACTACATTATCCAGATGGACATCACCCCATTTCAAGTTAACTTGGTTAATGGATTAGAATGTCCTTATAATAATTCACAAACCAGCTATAATATCCAACAAATTCAAGGAAACTAAATATATCAGTTATTATTGTAGGCATGTTCAACTCTTCTACAAAATTCATCTTGATGGGATGACGAAAATTACTTCATTGGCTACAATGTGCCCTAAAAATGAAACTTATTGTAACCAATATTCACATTTTCTGAACATTCCAAAAACCATATCCTTACTTAGAGTGTGTAAAATAACCCTTATATTATCCTCATACTCTTCATGACATTTGAAATAGATAAAAATATCATCAATATATACTTCCAAAAAGTTATCCAGGGAGTACTCAATCAATCTATTAATAAAATCCATAAATATAAATGGTGAATTAGTCAATATTAAGATCCTAAAAAACTCATAATTCCCATATCTTGACCAGAAGGTGGTTTTTGGGATATCTTCTTTATTCAGCCATAATTGATGATAACAAGATTGAAGAGAAATCATGGAGAAGAATCGATCCCCATGAAGCTAGTCAAATAAGTCAAAAATCATTATATGTGGTATATGTTCTTAACTGTGATCTCATTAAGTTCTCTATAATAAATGCATATCCTCATTGATCTATCCTTTTTTTTCATAAGAAGGACATGCCCTCCCTATGAAGACAAACATGGTCGGATAAACCCCTTCTCCAAAAAAATTTGTAGTTTTTTATTTAATTCCAACAGCTCGACATTTTCCATTCTATATGGGGTCTTTGATATTAGATGAGATCCAGGTTTGAGTTCAATGGCGAAATATACCTCTCTCTCTAGGGGGTCTAGTTAACACATTAGGAAGTACTTTAATATAAGTTTTAACAATGTGGACATAATCTATCCTTATACTCTCATTTTCTTATTCATATTCACTATTATACTCCATAAATAACAAAATAAGAGGTGCTTCTAGACAAGGATTAGGCTGATATATCTCTCTATAGAAGATATCTATAGGTTATCCATTCGAGACAACTATGATTTCCTTGGTTTTTTATTTTATCTTAGAATTATGAATTTATATCCAATCTATCCCTAGTATATTGTCGAATTCCAACATGGGATTGACTACTATATTTGAGAAAATATTGTGTTTTATAAATTAAATACCAGAGTTTCTAAACACTATTGAATCTCGGATAATCCCTCCATGAGTCTTGAATGATAACTTTACGTTTATAAATTTAGGGATTGATTATATATTCTTTGAAAACGTAGAGGAAATAAAGGAATGCAGAGAACTATAATCAAAAAAATGTACTTGGAAGATTTGAGAGAACAATACGAGTACTTTCCACCACATTATTTAGAGCTTCATATTTGGGCTTTGTGATAGTAAAATAATGGCCTTACTTCCTTGGCCTATACTGAGGTTGATGGAGATTCCCCACCACTACCCTCGGATTTGGATAGTGATTTGAAAAGTTACCAAGATTTCCACACATGAAGAATTGGACTTTATGTAGGGATTGCACCATCTTCCCTTTGTCGCTAGGTTTGGGAAGTTTGGGATTTACCTCACTACGACAATTATAAGTAATATGGCCATCTCTTCCACACATGTAACCCATCCTATACCTGAGCATGCAGTTCTCCAAATGATTCTTCCCACATTTATTACACATGAAATGTTTCACTTTCTTCCCTCATCATTCAGGATCCATGATCATCCCTAGTCTTTTCTCTATTTATATCTTATTTTCATTGGATTTATAGGACCACTATGTCTTACCGAACTCTAGTTAGACTTTCTTAGAACCTTATACAATCTCCTCATATCCATAATAGTTTGGGTTAGATATATTTTTCGATAGATGAGGTCTTAGTCCACGGAATAATCAATCAGTCAAACCACTAAGATACATGAAAATGATAGAGGTGTAACGTGAAATCCATGTGAGGTTCATCATGTAGCTTTTTTCAAATTCATTTTACTTCAAATTCATCTTGAAACATTCCTTCTCCATTTTCATTCTCATCGAATGAGGTAAATACGTATTAAATAATATACCTTTGGACTCTTCCCACTCCATATCTTCAATATCCTCTCTTGGACTCATGTCTATAATCATTTCCCACTGCTGACCAGCTTCTCCCTCTAGGGGTACATTCCTTTGCGTCCTTTATACATTTTTCCTAGAGCCACATCCAGTTGCTTTTATCTACAGTTTCAATTAATTATTCAGAAATTACTTATATAATATTTTAGCAAAATACCAATATTTTTTCCTATATTTAAAGTTTTAAATAGGGTTTTTCCAAAGGTTTTAAAATCATAATTTCCAAAAATAACTGAACTATCCTTTGATACCAACTACACGATCACATCTTTTTATTAAATAAATTTTCATTAAATTTTACAAACAGAGGATCTATAAATTTATTATACTTGCAAACAAAGTATATTTTACATGAAAACATGAAAAAATTATTCGAATCCACATGAATGAATTATTAAAATTTTCATCCTAAGTACTATTACTCTAACTGAAAACTTGGGGACATACATCAAAGGAATGGGTGAGAAAAAATCCTAGTAAGGTAAAACAAGGGTCACAGTTACATGTGAACTTTAATGATATCAATTAGAACATTAGGAATTTAATAAATTCTTGATAAAGAGGCATATCATAAAAATAATGACATTAATAATAACATTAAAAAATTTCCACAACATTTAATTTATACATTCATTAGAATATCACCAAGGTCTATCCCAAAGGTGTCATAATAATTACAAAGGTTCTTCACCATGTTATCTTAAAAATTATCATCTTTATAGATTAATTTGTTTACCCAATTCACTATAGTTATATCAAAGAGTTACATTAATATTTATTTATTTTTAGGTGATACACATATATCATAATAAAATAGTTCAAAAATAACTCATAGAGAATAAAAGAAATGGGATTTACATCAAAATAATGGCAATTTAAAAAGTGCTTAAAAACATGATCATTATGTCATTTAAAACCCACATAAAGGGATTGTGGTTTTTATGCATGTCAATTTATGAATAAAATAAATCATATTTATTTTCTTGATTAACACCCGTAAAAATTAATGAGGTTTGGGTATTCATATAAAAAATTATAATTTCTTGAGAAAAATAGAGAGATTTTGAGATAAAAATTCTACAACATAACAGGTATGAATCATTTTTTATTAAACATTAATAAATATGGTAAAAGGTTCACCCATTCTTAAATTAAACATAATATAGTAGTATACAATATTAAGCTGTAAATAATTACATGGAATGGATATTATAAAGACATAACACATAAAAGAGAACTTGAATGGAAAAGAGATGTTTATAATTCCCTTACATTGAAGGGTAACTTCTAAAACACTAAGATCGAGACATTGGGGGCTTTAGGAAACCTCGAAAGGAGTCCATGGGAGGTAATATTCTCAAATTTTCAAGGGTAGTGATTTTTGAATAAATAGAAATGAAGTAATGGGTGGTTATTTTTACTAAAAGAGGGGGAATTTTTTATTAATTTCTAAGGACACCTCATTATTGGTATTTGAAAACCCATAGGCTTTACAATGGTATTTTCCCATGGAATTGGACACTTGGGACACCTAATATCATATTGTAGTGAAAAATAGTTGAAACTCATTTTAAATTACTTATTACATCATTATGATGTCACTAATTAAACGGAAATCTCAAAGCTGTATTTTAACTATTCACCATAAAAAACCTTTTATAAAAACACATAAATTTACTGTAACCTAATATTGATGTTCTGAATTAAAAAATGAACTTTATTTTATCATAATAAATCAATAAATTTATGAAATATTTCTTCTAAATATACAAATACTCATTTTTAAAAAAATAGTGGACAGAAAAATGCATTTTGAATGCATAGTCAAATTTATAAATAAATGAAATTATTTTATCATTTATAATTAAACATGAGTGTTTTTATAATAATATTTCACTATAATAAGTTTTATTCATAAATTCATATTTTATTTTAAACATTTATACTTTTTCTAGATTGTATGAATTCTCTGCAAAACAATCAATTTATAAAATTACATTTTATTAAGAAATACAATTCTTAAAATAGAAATGATGGAAAAACAATTTTATTTTCACAAATGGATTATTCATTATTAATATAAGGGCTCAAAATATTACCTCTTATAACACTCATACATGACCTATGGTTAAGGTTCACGATTGTGAAAGACACCTGGGGAGGTTTAGATAACATTTCTCGAGTGGTAATTTCCACCGATTTGAACTTCTCATGAAGAAAAATTTGTTCCGGCTTCAATTTTTAATGCTCGACTTGGTCTTGGTCTAGATAGAAGCTCAGTGATGGTACCTCCCACCCAATTTCTGATAAATGGGCTTCATATGGAGAAACTCTATAGGATGAGACCATCGACACTTCTTTATAGAGTAATAATCCATTATCATTTCTATTTATAACCAATAATTTTATCGTTAAAAATTATTATTGTTTCCAATGGCCAAATTAACAAATGATCATATTAACCAATGGTCATATTAGCCAACGGTCATTTAATAGTCAAAAATAGATGGTCCCATTTCAATTATAGTTATATATATTTATTGAATATGACATATTAAATCATTTATTTTTAGAAAACAACATATTTTCCAGAAGTTTTGGTCATTACAATATTAGAGGTAGGAGGAACATCATATATTTAAGAACCTTCTCATGGTGTTATCCCTTAGTAATATCTAAGAAGAGAGGTTAGGAAAGGGGACCATCTAGTTTAAAATTCCCATTTTAATGGTCATTGGATGTTTTAAAATAGTGATGTGTGAATTGTCCCAAGGACATTAAGATACTCATTAAAGAATATCATAAGTTTCTAACATTCATGAAATGATAAAAAATTATGATGACATAATTTCATAGATAATTTGGACACATTGGGTTTTTCCCGAGTGATATTGAATTCATGGATAATGTGACAAATGATTTTTTTTACTCTACCTATTCAAAGAAGTTTATATCTAAGTCCCCTTGAGGGAAATGGAAAAACTATATAAATAAATGTAAATGGTGTTATATGGAAATGTAAAATTTGAAAAAATAAAATAAAGAGATATCAGGAATATAGGTTGATGAAATGATTGTAAAAACTATTTTTTATAGATATTTCTATAAAGAGATTATATTGTCGATTTTAGGTGAAATGGAAGTGTGTGATGGGTAATGCCCAAATTTTCTTTCTTCATGACTGATGATCAATATGAGATTTACACACAAAAAAATGCAGTGATTGAGGAAATTGAATCAATGTTAATACACAAAGGATATAATATTAGAACCAAATAGAATATAATCACATATTTTTTGTAATTAATTAAATTAATTACTGAATTACCTTTATGGAATTCTTTCTGCATTGATAAATCTGACAAAATATCTACATTGTATGTCTATTTTATTTTTGGGAAAAAAATAGTATTCCCTCTAGAATTGATACATATGTATTCCAAAAGTCTTTAAACATTTCCATAGGTATCTTTGATTGTTAGCACGACATATTCTATCTATTGCATCATCCTCCTTTGATCTCCTTCAAAAAATATTCCAATGTATTCTCCCTGATATATCTTGACATTAGAGTGGGAGGTGGATGAAGATCACTTTCTATTCTTTGGAGTGTTCTTAGATAAGGGAGATCTCTAGGTCTTTAGTGTATTCTCCAAATACATTTTTCACAACCAGAAAAAATGAATTGGCTCTAGGAAAAAATAATATAATTGTGTTTATTTGTTTCTAGGGTTAGAAATAAATAATTTCAAAAGTATCCTTGAATATTTATTTGATCCATGTGAAATCCCATGTCAAATAAAAATAATTTCATTATTATTTCTCAACATGCACATAACATTAAAATTAAATGAAATATTATTTAATCAAATAATATACAAAATTTATCATTTCTCACTATACAATTAAAATCGATCGTTAATTCCTCCATAATTTTTATTGGTCCAGGAATAATGACTATTTATTTATTAAATAAATATAAATTAATTAGTCTTCAATAAAAAATTAATATTACATTCGCTAAATAGAATATAAATATTTATTAATTATTCCGCTAACATTATATTCTCTCGAATAACTCGTGGTGAAATATAAGTGATCAAAAAAACATGAATAATTATTAAAAATCATATGAGAGTAAAATTTATTCAAATTATTAAATTATTATTATTATTATTATTATTTAACTGAGATTCATGATACACTTAGTGTGTGACCCTATGAGTCTCTTTGTTAGTGGCATTAGAAGAAACAGGCTACGGTCCAAGGTAAGCTTCTAGAAAAATAATGTGACACCCAAAGAGAAATAATTTTATTCCAAAATTATATAATACCATATATAGATTCTAACCGTGTGAAATAATCTCTTTATCATGAGATCTATAATAAAATAGGTTGCATGTTGGTGTCATCAACCTTTGTGCTCGATGTCTCTGTCTTTAACTTCCCAGATTTTAAAAATGAAAATAGAGAACCATAGATATGTATTTATATATGATATATCATTTACATCAGATTATTTTAGATATCAAATTATGTTAAAGAACGTAAGGGATAAATCCTTTCTCAAATTATTCATTAATCCAATATTACTCATGATGCACCCAATGTATCCCACCTCCCCACGAACAACTATCATAATAGTTTTCTCCTATATAAAAATTTTCAAAACCTATAATACTTTTTAATAATAATATTATAGTATAAGAAATAATACACACATCCAACTATTTTAAGATCCAATGAAACATTTAAATGTAGATTTCCTACTAGCGGGTCTCATTCTCATATTCATATCCTGGATATTACCAAGGGAGTACACCATTAAATGCTACCTCAAATTTATTTGAGTCTCCACCCATGATAACATGTATCACTTGTGTCCCTTAAATTATATCATCTAAATATATAACATATATTTAATTATATTGTTGTATCACTTCTAGGTTCTCATCATAGTGGAAAACTCTTGTGACCTTTCAGGGTAATAGCTACTCTTGGGACATTATCACATACTAGGTTACGAATAAGAACAATCATCATGTGATAAAAAGTTTCTTAATATTGAAAACATTTAATAGAGGTTATCGTAAATTACATTTAAATTTGTTCTAGGGAACCAACTCTAATATATATTACATAATTAGTGTTCGTAGAAAGTTCTATATTGTAATGACATTAACTTCTTTATCTATGGGTTCCTTGGTATGTTTCTAAATTCTACCCCTTTCTTTTAAGAATATACAACTAATTATACTGACAAATAATCTAAGAGGGTCAAAAATTAAGTATATTTTTAATCTTGGTTAAATTCAATGTCTAATTTATCAATTTATAATTAATATTATTCATTTTTTTGGTTTAATAATTATATAGATTTAGTTTATCACCATGATTTAATCAAAAGAGATTTGAATGAATAAACTAGTTAAATAAATTTAAAGGGGATCTTGTGTATGTTATCAACCCTTAAATAGTATATATAACTATCCTATTATATTACATTCCAAAAACACTCTTGTCATTCAAAATAAATTGAGATAATATCTCTAATGACTTTGAGAGAACTCTAGATATCTAATGTATGCCCTAAATTTATCTTTTCTCAAGCCACTGTGAAATCATTATGTTTTATTCAACCTCATAAAAGAAATTTTATTATGATCAACCATGAACAACACAAGTGATTAGGATCATGCGTGATATAATCTGGTGATTTCACAACAATTTTTATATATTTTTTAGGAATATATAATGCTTTTAGATAGATTATAAAAATGGATTTCAAATAGTAATGATGTTATGACAACATCCAGTTAATTGAATTATCAATGAATAAGGAATTGTGATTTCAGGTAATTCTAAATCTGATTATAATTTTATTATAAATAACATGTTAATACACACCTATTTGGGATTCAATATATAATATTGTTAATTAATATAAGAATTCCATTGTTCATTACTTCCATTAATATGTACAGAAACAATTATTCATAAATTGAGATGAAAAGTTTGAGGTTTCCATTCTTTAAAGTGCTTATGTTACACCTAGAACCTATAACTAGTAACATTAATCACCCCACACCTGTATGTTACTAGCCAATTTTTTTAATAATAACGCTATATAAAAACTATACATATTATTATTCATTTTTATGAACTTTTAGTTTAATCAACATCATGGTTATTATTATTCTATGGATAATTATATAAAAATTATTAGTATTTCTAAAACTAAAAATTTAAAAAAATATAATTGTATTTACGTTTTTCATTTGAGAAGGAATTTGTAGTGAAATTATATAAACTTACTATAATTATAGTCATCCACATTAATTTATTCATTATTTCTGAATCTATAGGTGTTTCTCAATGGCTATATATAAATATAACAGTCTTGTCCACCCATGTCATATCATTATCCACCAATCCATCCTCAACCATCCTTATGTCATAAAATTGTGCATGATAAGATTTAAGTTGAGACTCTCTTTCATAATTATATTTTTCATGAGAATAATATAATTTATTCTCTTTAGAGTTGGTTTCTTTGTAATCCTTCATCTTGTTAAGTTGTAACTTTAAGAGTGATGTTGTTAAATATTTTTTGTTCAACCATTAGATACAATATTCATTCAATATATCAATTTATAATTAATTTTTTCACTAAATGGAATAAATCCATTCATTGTTATGTCAATCAAGAATAATCCCAGTGAAGTAAGTAAAAATTTATCCTTACCTTCCATATATGAAATCCAATTATGTTAAACAAATTAATTCCCCTGTTTTTATAAGATTCTCGCACTCTATGATAATGAATTCAATTAAAACACATAATTAATCGAAAAAACTCAAGAACCTCAAGAGAGAATGAAAGATCAAGTACCAATTGATATGCCCAACTAAAATTGACAATCCATGAGATGGGGATCTTCAATGATCCAAAAGAAATTAATATATAAATAATTTCTCCCATTAAAGTTATTTTTTAAGATCATTCTCCTAGCCTGTCAAAAATTGAGTTAGATGAAGAAATAATAATAAGAGAATAATTTATTTTTTACTAGGTGTGTCAACTCTTTATAAGTAGCTAGTAATGGGTGATCATAGGGTGACATTCCAGGTCTCTCACACTATCATACTATCAATATATAATAAATAGAGTATGAGGATAGTATTGAACTATTTTTGTGATATCTCCATAAAATTTAAACAATCCACCTACACATTTAAATATA
This sequence comes from Viscum album, assembly GCA_963277665.1. NCBI lineage: Eukaryota > Viridiplantae > Streptophyta > Magnoliopsida > Santalales > Viscaceae > Viscum > Viscum album. The sequence goes on from OY728123.1 coordinate 643,563,876, forward strand.
AAAGGGATATACATCATGAATAATAATCAATAATGGATGTATAAAAATATTTTCCTTCTTCATTTCCTTAATGGTAAATTCGATCCATAAAATATGTGTTCACCTATTCTTCTCTTAAAAAACATAAATTTATATTAATAAATCTACGCCTAAATATTTTGTGTTTTCCACTTTTATATTTACAAGATAATCTCCATTTATTTACATTGATTCCAGAGTTTTTTCAATTGGAATGAAATCATGATGTAATCTTTAGATAAAATCATATCCAAAAACATTAACAAATAACTTTATTTTTCTCCTCACAATTAACAACCAAATCTAAAAAATCAACACAGATCTAAAATATATTATAATGTGATTAATTTTAATCATAACTAGATAAATTTCATCTTCAAATATCTTATACTACTATTGTTTTTTCTACAAGAAATGATAAAATAGATCTCCAAAATACCACTATGATCCATAATTTAGAAGAATAACCTACTCACTAGAAACAATTTCCAAGAGTCTCAAAGGAGCTTACACAGTATCCTACTCCATGAAAGTAAATCTAATGTGATGAAAGAACTAATCCATGATGTTCCAGATACATAGGCCAATAAGGAAGAGTTATATCTCTATGATAAATATCTGAACTATTCTATAGATGTTCAGTGTTTCATGATTTCAACTATGACCAATGAGATGTTGGAGCAACATAAGGACATGGATACAAATATCATGATGTCTCACCTTTTTTATCTATATAAATAGAATGGGAGATTACAGAGATATAATATCTCTAATTCTCTATTTATAGCTAATATTAGATATTCAGTGTAAGCAAGGCCTCGTGTAGTCATGCTTATTAACAACATTGAATTATTATACATCATATGGATTATATTCCAATTTTAGTTTCACACATAACTCACAGTTTTTTCACAATCCATGTCCTTATCAATTTTTTTGCCAATTATCACTTCAAGAATATTGAGATGAGACTATTAGATCTTCTGAATCTAATTCTCGAAGTGGATTAGGAGATGCAGAATGACAAACCCACATATCTTACAGTGAATAAGAAAAGGATGTACAAGGTGAAGGATCCAAAGACTCATAGAAAGTATAATTCTCCTGAGAACCATGATTCTAATAAGAGGAAATCAATAAGAATGAAAATAAATGGAATTAGTATGTTTTTTATGTATCAAGAAGGGACACTAGAAGTGGAACTACCCAAAGAAGAAAGGGGAAGCTAAATGTTCTTTCATAATTGAGTGTAATTTTTCGACATCGACACATTGAATACATGATATAACTTGAGGTTATGAAATCTCTATCCAAATTCAGGAACTAAGTATATTCCTAAATATTTAAAGTCTATTGGGGGATTTAAGGGATGTTAATGGAGTGAGGTTGTGTGCTCTATCAATTAGTGAGTACCACCTTTCATTTCCAATAGGAATGATATTGGTTTTAAAAGAGTGTCATTATGTACCAATAGTAACCAAGAATATAATTTTTGTCTCTCACATAGATATGTATGGTTTTATATTAAAATGTTAAAATAATAGTTGTTTTTTAATAAAGAAAACAAAATTATGGAATTGAATATCTATATATTGGTATTTATGTATTTAATTAGAAAACCAAGTATTGGTGATGAATAATGAATCATCTTCACAAAAATCATATGACACCCATCTATGTCATCATAGTCTTGGTCATGTAAATGATAATAATTATTAAAAATCCCTATCAAGATAGTCATTTGAAATCTTCGGAGTTAAAACCACTTAAGATAAGTCATTCTTTTATATAAATAAAAATGAAAAAACCTCTATTCGGTGTACTAGGTGAATTTTCCACAGATCATTTAGGATTGGTACTCAAAGATGTGTGTGGACCATTTCGAGAAGAATATAGAGGTGGTATTTCTTATATAATACGTTTTACAGATGACTTGAGAAGATATATTTATGTATAATTAATGTGGTATAAGACTGAGTCCTTTGAGGAATTCAAAGAACTCAAGAATGAAGTATAGATTCATCTTAGAACGAAGATAATGAAGATTTGATTGGATTGAGGTGGTGAATATCATAACCAATATTTCATAAAATTTATATGGAAGTTTGTGATTATATCATAAATCACTCCACCTTACACATCATGGTGGAATTGAGATAGTGAAGGGAGAAATCATACCTTGTTAGACACGGTATGATCGATGATGAGTCATACCGATCTCTCATTATCATTTTGGGGATATACATTATAAAATGTGGAATATACATTATGTCTAATACCAACTAAAGTGTCAAATGAAATTCCCTTTGTGTAATATATTGGAAATTAACATTATTTTACATGTACATATGTATAAGGATGTGTGGAATTTTTCTATTCCTTATTAGGAAACAAACTTGAACACTGGGGTATAAGTTGTATCATTATATGGTATACTTAAAAAGGATGCATCCATTAAAATGCCTTAAACAATAATTTTATTATCTCAATATAATCTGTTATTCTTGAGAGGGATCATATACTCAAAATGGATAGTGGGAGAATAATTGACTTTGTTGAATTTTATGATCAAGATACATGAGATTTGGTATGGAAAGAATTCTAAAATTCCCCATGGATGAATTAGTTCCTCAAAAACAAGTGTTACATAGGTTCAACAGAGATCCCTGGAAAATAGAGTGATATTGTTTTCTAGTCACTGAATATGGTGACAAATTATTAGTGGAAAATTATAAACATATCTTCTATACAGAGAATTTTTATAGCTTATAAGATACAAGATGGAATGAATCCATGAATTATAACATGGATGTAAAAACATATTTCCTCAATGGGAACCTTTAAGAAGATATCTATATGATATAACAAAAATATTTTTTTACTCCATGTGATACCAAAAATATTAGCAAGTTTTAGGGATCCATTTATGGATTCCAGTAAGAATATACATCCTAGAAAAAGAGATTCCATGATACTATAAAATAATTTGGGTTTACTACGAAATAATATGAGATTTCTGTTTATAAGAGGCTCATTGGTAATGTTCTCATTATCCAACTAGTATATATTGATGGTATATTAATTATTGGAAATGAAATACACATCTTACATTCTATTAAGGATTGGTTAAATAATAGTTTCTCTATAAAAGACATAGATGAAGTGACCTATATTATAGGGAACAATATCATTTGTTATATATCCATGAGGCAGCTTTGACTAAGTAAAATTATATAAATTTACCATATACTAAGATGATTTAGTATGGAAAACCCAAGACGGTATTAGTTCTCATGTCACATGGTATACATCTTGCAATGAAAAAAAAAATAATAGACACAACAGAAGAAAGAATTAAAGGGTTTGATCTCATAATCATTAGTGATGGGATCTATCATATATTCTATTTTATGTACTAGATATGTTTCTGTCAATGCATTGATAATGGTAGCCTGATAACTAATTGATTTAGGAGAACAACATTAGTCTGTAGTTAAGGTTATCCTTAAGTATTATAGAAAAATGAAAGATATGTACCTAGTGTATGGAAAATTTATGAAGTTGTTAATTAGGGGTTATACATATTTTAGTCTTCAAATAGATCAGAATGATCTAAATTCATAGTCCATGTTTTTTTTGTATTCACAGAGGTGTTGTGAGTTGGAAGAGTTCAAAGCATCCATTTATTATTGATTCTAGTGTGAGTTATGAGTATATAGAAGCCTCTAATTAAAATATGGAATCCATTTTGATACAAAAATTTTCCGAGGAGATTGATGTGGTTCCAAAATTTAAATACCATATCACATTGTATTGTGATAATAATGAAATTGTGGCTACTAAAAAAGATCCAAGTTCACACCAATGACAAATCACATACTCCAAAAGTGTCACCACTTGGGGGATTTTCCACAAAGGGGTGATGTTGTAGTATGTAGAGTTACCATAAAAGAAAACATGGTAGTCCACTTGACTAAATTTCTATCTTGGTAGAAGCGTTATTATCATGTGAGGGATAGAGGAATGAATGTTGTAAGTAGTTTCCTCTAATGAAAGTGGGAGACACAAGGAGTTAGTACCCTAGAACCAACATCTATGTAATTAATGATAACATATATTCATTTTTTATATATAACATATTTATCACATCATGATTCTTCTTCACCATAATAAATTATGTGATAATGTCCATAGAGTAGTAGTCTCACAAAAATATCATAAAACCTCCCAACTATGATGAGAACCCAGAAGTTTCGTGAATGTATTATTCAATATATATTGTACAGAATATTAAAAATGTTTTCAAGAAACAAATGATACAAGCTATCAGGTGTGGATACTTGTATGATTTTAATGAACCTTCACATGTTGTAAACCTATGGTAATATCTTATGTAGGATGTTATGTGAATGAGACCCATCGGTAGGAAATTTACATTTGTATGTGTCACTGGATGTTCAAACATGTACACATGTGTTTTGATCGTAATAATTTATTATTATTAATGAGTATTTTATGTCATGTACTTTGATGTATTTAAAAAGCACGTGATGACATATGTTTCCGGTGAGGTAGGATATATTGGGTGTATCAAATCCTATATTTAATTAATGAATAATGTAAGAAATGATTTGTATCTTATATTCTTTAAAAGAAGTTGGTTTCTTATACACTTTGATAGGAATTTTTTCTCCAAAATAAATGAATGTCCATGATGTTTTATAGAAAATTTCTATTTATAATAGTCAAAGAATGAGACATCTATCACATTGTTTGATGACACCAGCATGCAACCTTCTTGATTAGAGATATCACAATTAAGGGATAATATTATATAGTATGTGTGTGTATGAGGTATTATGTAATTTCAGCAACAAAATCTAACTCTATGGGTTCAATTTCATGTTTCATTATGATAAACATGGAATTTAGGCTACTTTGCCTAATTCTACTAAAAAATAGGCCTTGAGGGTCACACACTATGTGTATCCAAAATCTCAGTTAAATAATTTATTATTTAACTAGTCGAATAAATATTATTCCCATACATGGTTTAATAACTGTTTATGTTTTATTGATTTCATATATTTTATCCCTAGTTATACAAAAGAATACTATGTGAGCAGAATATTTAATAAATAATTATTTTCTATTTTTTTAATATAATATTTATTTATTTATTATTGAATAATGAAATTATATTTATTCATTAAATAAATAGTAACTATACAAGTCCCTATAAATATTACGGAGGAATGGGGGACTGAGTACAATGTTTTGGTGAGAAATAATATATATTAAATACTTTTTGAAAAAATAATATTCAATTTATTTCATAGTATTTGTTCATATCAATGAAAATAATAATATTATCATAATTATTATAGATATGGGGTTCTATAGGGATTATTGAAATAATTTGGGTGTATGAAATTATTATTTTCCAACAGTATCTCTTATAGTCCCATTAATAATATTTCATTAAGAGATCCAATTCATTTTCTTGTTTTGTACAATGAGATCGGGAGGGATCCCTCTCAAATACCTAGAGAGATCCATCCCTAAAAACCCTCTCAAAAAAATAGAGTGATCCACTTCTACCATGATGTTCAGAGGTTCGCGGAACATTAGTAGACCACTAATATATGTAATATATTGTTTCTTTTTATAATTTAATTATGGTACCATGTAGTGTTGTTTTCATATCCATCATCAAAGAAATAATTCTTCACATGGTAATTCTATAATTTCATAAATTAATTATAAATAATATGTGATGGTAATGTCCTTTGGCTCTTTCATTTATCCATTGTATATATTCAATTATTAAAATATATTTTTATCACAGCATTTTTCATCAAGAAAATATCATATTAATCATTGATCATGAAAATAATCAAAGTCGGTCATGCCCCATATCACACTTCTACAACGACTTAAAACTATGAATACATCTTACATAAATTGGTATAGAATCATCTAAATTCCAAAAATATTTTGTTTCATGAGTCCTAATAAAGCATCACTGGGATATAAAATTACATTCCTATAACTTATTAAGACCAATACATTCTTAATAAGATTTTGGTTAATCGTATAATCCTTATAAATATTAGCATTGAAAACTAGAATACAAAATGTTATTTATTTCCCCTATCAAACTAATCATATACCATTTATATGAAGAGTAATTATGGTATCATTAAATCATATCCCCATTATAGAATAAATAAAATAATGGTTCATATTCATTGACGAATAAAAATAGCATAAAATATCATTAAAAATATTCTCCAGGAAAATTCAATTTGAAAATAACTATTTAAAACTAAAAAATTATATAAGTTTAGGGAAAAATTATCTAAAAATAATCCAGTAAAACTTTTAAATTATTCTTAAAATCATTGAGTCTTCAGGATGATGGGAAATTTTGGTCATGGTGAGTATTTTTAAACAAATATTGCATTCACATTTTCATTAATATTCAAAAAGTTCCTCATTAGGAATATGAAAAAGAATATTCCATTTAAAAAATAATAAAATAATAATTGTTTTAAATGTATTAAATAAGTCATTGGATAAAAATAAAAACATTAATTAAATTATTATAAAAAACATTCACAGAATAAAAATACTCCCGCATGAGTAAAAACAAAGGTGATTTACCTTAAACATTATAGCTTCCTATTGAGTACCTAAAATACGAAAATGAAACTAAAACTTATCATATTAAAAAAATAACCAATATAGAATAAAATATGTTTGGTTTAAGATAGAAAGATCAAATAATTACGCAAGTAGTGTCATAAATAGAAACAATCCTAAATAGTGATGAGATTATGAAATAAACCCTTATCACTTGGATTAATTTTCAGTCATAACACCCATGAAATAAATAAATTCAAATGAAACATTAAATATAATAAATATAAAGGGAATTTGGATAAACTATATCTGAGGGTGAGTACACCATAAGAAAGAATGAAGTGTTGAGTATTGAATATGTCTCATGGAAACAAAAGTGAGATGAGAAACCCTTACAATGATCCTATAATTGAGGTAAAAATTAATAAATGAAATGATTATGTGTCATGAAATTAAATTAACACAAAACAAGTAAAAAAGAAATATAATACAATAAAATTTAATTTCACACAAAATCATAGTATAAAATATTCATTTATGTAGAAGTATAGCCTAATGAATGGAAATTATGTTAAGAAACTTTTTTACCTTATGTAACACCCGAGACTTTTATGTTATATAAATCATCAAAGGAATCTTTTACTACACACAACAATTTCTTGTCTTGCTTTACACGAAATCGCGACCTTCCTCAATAGCTTGCGTCGTACGCAATACCGAGTTTCACTAAACAACGATATGCTATTAAAATATTATTAAAACTAGCCGTTATGAATAGTAATAACCACTTTTTGAAATTTTATAAATTTTATTTTTCAAAATGGACTTCATTTTTGGATTCGAAATATCAAAATTAACCTAGGGTGAAATTTTGGTATTTTTCTGAAAACTTTCTATTTTTGATGAATAGTGAAACCACTAAGTACTAGTTAAAAAAACTGAATTTTTCATAAACCTTGATTTTACAGCTTCTGTGAGTGGAATTTCCAAAATCCGAGAGACACGATTGATGTCAGTAAATAAAATCTGGTTCAATGAGATGAAAATAATTTTTGGTGAATAGTAACTTTTTACTTTTTTACCACGGTTAAAAGTAAATAGGGCAATTAAGGGTAAAAATGATATTATTATTACCCTAACACATGTCCTAATTCTATTGGATAAGTGTAATTTGACCAAAGACAACCTTAGGAATAAAATATGACCATTTAGGCCCACTTGGATTAGATTAGGACATTTATTATTAATTTATTTAAAGAAGGGCTAAAATAGTTAAAATCAAAGTATAATAAGTATATAATTTTTAATATAGGGAAATACATAAGATAAATTAGACAATAAATATTCATTATAAATATAAAAAGATTTTCTACATAATGGAATTTTATTTTTAATTTTTAGACATTAAATAATTTAATTAATTATGACACAAAGATGATGTAGTAATTATCTCATTAATGATATATTGATATAATTGATGTTATAGATACCCAAATAAATGTAATTTGAGACTTTTTATGAATTAAACTAATTTTCTAGGTTAATATGACATGTTATTATTTATTTAATTAACTTTTTTTGAACTAATCATTCTATTATGAGTTTTTAAAAAATCAATTACTAAATAGTGTCAAAATTGACATAAAATAATTTTTAAAACAAATATTATATTATTAATTGTTATTTTATTCCTAAAAATCAAAGGTTCGGACAAATGACTTTGATGAGGTTATATATATTAATAGTAAACAACTTGAAGTTCTTTTGGCTTGTTATAGTAAGTTTATTAACCTTATAGTATAAGAACACAAGAAGACACGGTAAAAGTAAAATTATTTAACTTAATGTTAAATCTAAATGATAAGTTTAAAATAGGAACCTAAACTTGTCTAAATTCTATTTTATGACAGGATTTAGACCCATACCCACCTTAGATTCTAAATAAATAAATTTGGAGCTATTTAAAACCGAACTAGACTTTATAATAAAATAATATTTTTAGTTTTTCCAAAGGAGCCCCTCTCCTCCCTTATAAAAGGGAACCTCCTCCCCCTCTTCCTCACACCACTTTGAGCCTTAAATCTCGGCCAAACCCTACCAATTTCTCCTATCCACTTCCCTAGAAACATCCTAGAGGCCCTGGTCTTCTTTAAAGACCTATTTCAGTTCCCTAAAAGGAGATCACAAAGAGGCGTTTCAAAGAAGAGGTAATGTCTGTTACCAATTCTTTCAACTTTATTTCTTCTTCCACTACTTCTTCTTTAGTTGTTTCACTATGAAGTAATAAAATCAGTATCACTCATATACTGATATGTTATTATAAGTATGAAACAACCCTATTTCACCATCTATCCAACCTACGGAAAACGAAGTCATCGCGCGTGCGTACGTACGGAATAACGTCTCAACGCCCTAGTGTAATCTATTTTCCACCACCACCTAACTTGGATGGGTATAATGGTGTACATTATAACTATATATGATTATTGTAAATTGATATTGATTTTAAAATACTATACATACACTCAAATACAATTCCACGATCATGAGAACGATATCATCGCTCGTGCGTACGTACGGACTACCGTCTCCACGACGTGATGAGATTCATTCTCCACGTTAACCATTCATGAATGATTATGAAGTATATATAATAAGTAACCATGAAATATATGACATAATAATGATACTGGATTTATTTGTATATATATGTATGTCATCTACTTAATTCCATTCAACTCAATAAGGAAACGAAAACTGCGCTCATGCGTACGTACAGCCTACCGTCTCCATGAACGGTGTATTTCTTTCCATTTACTGATCTATTATATATATGTATATTCTGAATATATATTATATATAAATAATTTTTTATATTCTGGAATTAAGTAATCATGATCTAAGTAATCATATGAATAATTACAAGTCAAAACACGGATGACAAATGAAACGATTTTACCCAAAACGCTCTTTAAAATGGAATTTACAAAAGAACGGGTAAAATAAAGTCATAAGTGAACCATATATGATATCATAACAATGAGTATGGTTCTAGAATAATTCAATGACATTATTTAAATCATTATACAGGAGTTTCAAACACTTACGAAGCAAATCGGACCTACGGTAAGGAAAATATCACAATCTCATTTTTATCCGAGATTGTTTATAGTTTGGTATTTTACTGGGGTGTATTTTATCATCCACATCCATGTTTCCTCAATATGTAATATTATTTCCACCCACCAAAAATTGTTTAAATCCAATTTTACCCTTCGGTGAGTTTTTAGTAAAAGAAATGAAAGGAATCTTTTGTCGTTTTTCGTACGAGGTACTTTTTTACTTTTCCAACAAAAGTATGAGAATAATGTTTTTTTAACTTATATGGCATGAATGGATTTTTTTACAACATTATTTCCAAGAATATTCCCTTACAAGTTTTCAAGTTTATTTTTAATCAACTTCTTTTAGTTTAGAATTTTATGACATGTTAAGAAAGGAAAAGTGTTTTTGAAGTAGAAAGGATATTTTCCTCAAGAATGGAGTTCAAATGTTTTATCAAAATTAATTTCCATCTAAGATAATAAAGGGTTCTGTTTCTATCCCTATTATTACATTGATTTGATTATTTTGTGATGGAATTATTTTTATGAATTTCTTTATCTTATATGAATTGTATTATTATGTCATGAGGTTTAAGATTCCCATTTTTATTACATGGGTTATGCTATGATGTATGGTTTATGATTTTGTGGCACACATAAGAATGGTATAATTATGAGATGGGTGGGACCTATATATCCCTCCAATTCATTGGGTAAATATTTTATATCTCATGAGATAGACATGGCAGGAACGGCAGGTTAAACCAGTTTAGTGAAACAGGACTGAAACGAGGAGTGAACTCGGTACAGAAATGGACTTTGTCCACTAATATAGTCTTGGAAATGATTCTTGACTAATAAGAAATGATTCTCTATTATTATGTGTGTATGCCACAAAGATTCATTTTTAATTTATGATTATTGGGATTACTTTTCACTACTATGATTTATCCCATGTTATGAAATTATGATTTTTTTTGCAGGTTAAGATTTCCAAAAGTTATGTTATTATGAATATAATGTGATTTATATTTCTTTTGATTACCCTTACTGAGCATTTGAACTCACCCTTTTATGTTTTCTTTTCCCCGGGAAATAAATAAAGGTTTTAGGTAACAAAGGGAGGATCTTTATGGGAGTTGTTGAAGATCTTTCACCACGATTAGAAGATTATATTCCGAGATTCCAAAGACACTAAACTATTACGGTCCTTGTGTGTGTGTTTTTGTTATGTACTAAGTATTCCGCAAAAGTAATGTAATTTCCATGTACATTAACCTTAGGGTCTCTACAACTTAGGCTTGAATTCCTTTGTATGTGTCCAAAACTGTTCTATAATAAATATATATTTTTTATAAATAATTTTAAAAAACATAATCATATATATAATATGATATATTATTTAATTATAAAATTTTATCACATTTTTATTAACAATTATTTATTAAAGTCATTGTTCCATGTGATAACTACTTCATTTTCAATGTAATTTTTTCTTTGGTTGTGCTGATACTTGTATTTTGATCATAGATTCATAATATATAAGATTAAAAAAATAATATAAATATTTTATATATTAATTATATACATGTTTTTAATCATCCTTGAAAGTTATAGATATAAACATGAATTACACTATTTAGGAAGATAATAGGCTCAACTTATGCATAAACGTTGTTTTCACTTTTTGACAGATAGAAAAAAAGAAAGTTAAATAATAATACACCATTAAAGAATAATTATTATATCATATATATCATATATATTTCTTAAATATTTCCTTATTAACATCCATGTAAATTGTAAATTAAAAATAAATCACATCGCTTTGTGGAGGTGATCGGCCACACATACGCTCGATTGACGTTATCGTTTTCTGATGGATTTAAAGGTAAAAGGTAGGAATGATATTAAAAATATAAAATCATAATTATGTGATAAATATCATATATATTCATTAATTATAAATTTATAACCATATAATTAAAGTGGTTCTCATAAATTAATTCCACCGCTACGTGGAGATAGTAAGTCTTCTGTACGCACAAGCAATGTTTTTACCTTTTATACGATAGAAAAGAGAGAGAAAATGGTTCAAACATAATCATAATAAAATATAAGAATACTTATGATAATTTATTTATTATTTCAATATGGGTGTAATAAATTTAGAGGAAGTAAAGAAGAAATATATTAAAAAGAGGTGATAATGCTGATTAACTCTTCTTTGGTATGCTTCCTTTAGATCTCCACTTAGTTACAAAAGGACGGTCTATTAGGAAGACCATTACATCAAAATATAGACTAATAATTTTTATAAGAGAAATGGGTAGTTTTTTGGCTGATATAGGTTCCTCAATGTGGTGTCAATAAAAGAGGGAGAGAGTGTCCTTTTATAAGTGAGTGAAGTGTTATTCTTGGAATTTGATAAAGTATTAAATTAATAAAAAAAATATTTTTCTTGTCCAAACGGATGAAAATTGATATAAAAATTTAATAAGATATATTACCCCAACCCATTTACATGATCGATATTTTTAAAAAATTTAAATAATTTAATAAAATATTATTTTCATGTCATATCAAAAATACCAATTTGACACTATTCATTTAATTTGACCTTAAAAACATCAATTCAAAAATGAAATTTTATTATATTGATTTAATGTGTAAATAATATTTAACATTTAACTATTATATTATTGGGACATAATAATTCATCCCAAATGTATTACATTAATGTTTTTAAAATCATTTATTTTATTTTTCTATTAATTTTATAAATACTTTGTTGGCATATAGTAAGAATTCAATATAATTATACCATTACTAAAAGATAAAATTATATTAACATAAAAAATAAATTAAAAGTATTAAAATTAAAATTTTATATTGATTGAGAGAATATTTTTATTCCTATGTTAACTTATAAGACAAATTAAAAGCAATAGAATTACATTTTGGAATTTTCCATACAAAAAATAATATAAATGTCATTATGAACCACAAATAGTACAAAAATGACATAAATTAAACCTTTTTATGGATTTCATATAACTTAACTATATAAATGAAATAATTTAATGTTTGGTTCTGGTTTTGAGACCTTATCTCATAGTGTTAACCATATTTTAGCCATGTTACCCATAAAAATGTCTCAAATATTTACCAAGGTAAATATTCCTAATGAGAAAAAATAGGGGTATATTTAAAAAATATTAAATAGTGGTTATAAATATGGAATATATTTTTCAAGATTCAATTTATATTTGTGGAAGAAATTAATTTAATATGAAAAGAAAAAATGTAAACAAAAATAGTTTTTTCAAAAAAAATAATATTTTATGTACACAAATAATCTTACACTAAATTCAACAATAAAATTGATTCCAATGAAATCAATTTGATTATTAATAATATAATAGAACTAATATTACTTTTAATCCATTTTAAAACTAAATGGAACATTATAAATTCTAAATTAATTAATACAAAACTCTCTTTTCAATATTCACTTTAAAGTCAATATTTTGAACAAAATCCCTAAAAAACATTGTACGATCATTTTTTTCATTTTAAATACAATAATGATATCCATTTTATAAATTAAATGTTTTAAAAAATTTTGATATTAAATATACTATTCACTAATAAGAAGCAATAAAACTATTTAGGAAGAAAGCGTGTTTTGAGGAAAAAAGTGTTTACTAAAAATGTAGTTCTTTTTTCCAATGTATTAATAAATAAATTTATATAGAGTCGTTCATTTATATATAATTTTTGAATTTTTAAAATACAATTCATACTCTCTAATCCAATGTCTATCTTTCAATGGAAATATTTAAATAATAAAATTGTGTCCTCTGTTTAAGCCGGAAGTTGCATCCCGTATATGCTATCGAACAAATTTTTTTTCATTTAACATATTGGGATATATTCTCTACCCCCTTAAATAAGGTTTCTCCTAAAAATTTGAACTTGTGTTTAGAAATACATGGTTTTAAATTTGAAAAGTCTTTTGTGTAAAACCAACATTAAAAAATTGGTTAATAAAACATCCACTTAAAAGAGAGAGAGAAAAAAATATAAAGGCCATCTTGAATAAAAAAGGGTTCAAAAAAGAATAGAATTAGTGAGACTTTAACCTAAGGATGTGTTAGAGAAAACTAACACACAAGGAAAATATATGTATTGATACATAATGCATATAGAATAAAGATAACGACCAAAAAAACATAAATCTACGATAGGTAAAAAGACTATCCATTCATTAAAAATGAAAGGAAATGGACAAAATATTAATTTAAATGTAGTTTTATAAAATTTTATGGATACCATTACCATATATAATAACAAATAAATAAATATAAGTGCATGATAAAGAAAATTTTATACTTTAATCAATTTCCACTATAATCTCGTCTTTTTATCTAAACGTTGAGTATTCAATGTGGATTTTCGATGCTTGTAGCACTAAAATAAACTTATAACATATCACATAATCAAAAATATATAACAAGATATTCCACTTTAATTTTTATATTAATCAAAACCAAAATGATTAGAATAAGGTAATATATTTCCAAAAATTAATAAACCATCATATGAATAAATACAACATTAATCTCCAAAACCTAAATAGTAAAACCCAATGTTCAATATAAATCATTTTAAAACTAACTAACCTCAAAATTATATAAAAAATTCCTAACCAAGTTCAAAACAAAAAATAATAATAAATTTTTATAAAATATTTTAACATGATTAATATAGAATTTATCTTTAATCAGTAATAATCACTAATAATGTAATATAGACAAAAATGTATTTTCCTTAAATATATAATCCCCAACATATTCTAATAATTTCAATAAATAAATTGAATCACCATAAATCTACAATAAAATAATATATGCCTCCAAAAGATAATTTACTCACTAAATATCACTTAAAATCCCATATTAACAATTAATACTACCTTTACCATATATAATGTTCCCACAAAAATATAGATAATTTAGTTTGAAAAAATAATAATTATTTAATTGAAAAATCACTTTTAAATCCCATGGTTATAAATATAATAAAAAATACATTTCCCAATTTAAACAACCTTTAATTACTTTAATATCAAAGATCATATTAACGCTTAAGGTATTCAATAAAATTAAACTTGTTTCCATAAAATATAAATTAATTATTCATCAACTAACATACTCCGTAAAATATATAGTAAATTAAATGGTTATTTTCCATAAAAGTCTCAAAAATTATCCTTATTCTTTTAAAAAACACATCACATAAAACCAAAAATTGGGTATCCAAGCCTTTAAACATATGATCAACTATAGACATACCAATATAAGAGACATCAAATTTATCCCATACAAAAAAGGACACATAAAAGGTTTCCATAATTTATATTCTTTCATTCCTGAGAATGCTCATAATGAAAATGTTAATTAACCCAATACTTCCCCTTGGGAGGGACAAAACAAGTGAACAGTAAGGGAAAATTCAAAATTCCACATAATGATGGACAATATATATTTTACCAACTCATTTTAGGGATAATACTCCTAGATGCATCTATGATTAAACCACGTACACTTATAGAATCTATAAAGGGGTGGGTTTCTAGAAAAACCACATAATACAGAGCTTCGAAAAAAATAGAATGTTATTCAATACTTAGAAATATCCTCAAAGTCTAACATATGGTTATTTTCCCTAATATATGTTTTCTTAAATATAGTTCCAAATTTTCTTTCTAAACATCCTTTAATACTAATTGAAAAGTTTCAACCCCCAGAAGCCCGAAGCCAGTGATTACTTTATTATATTTTTTTAAAATAAAACATATTTCACCCCAATGGATGGAATAGTTTAGTAGTATTGATAAACTTTAAACATACATGTTTCCCATATTTCATTGGAAATAAAATATAAAACATAGGGAAAGTAAAAAAATTTGTATTCTTGTACTATTTCTATGATTCATTTTTCATATATTGGGGAAAGAAAAAATGTGAGCTCATATACCTTGTAATAGTTATGTTCAACATAATCTTTCATTGGTAAATAAAAAATAATGTATATATGGAAAGGTAAATAACTAAAAACCCATAAAATTTAAACAATAACTTATCCAAAAATAAAAATATGATGGGAATAAATTATGATCAAACAATTCCATATAAATAACCACAGGAGATTAAATCATATAGATGGATGCCATAATTAAAAAAATAATCACAAGGACATCAATAATTGAATTCATAATGATGGAATTCATAATTCGAGATATATTAAACATACAATGAAGGCCATGTGAGAAGAAATTGAAAACATACCATCAAGTCCTCGCGTAAAGATATGTCCTCGACCAAATACACAAACTAGCTTATCTAATAAGACCTATTGATGCTTCCACAGATATAAAAGGGATCTCTCATCACTTATTATGTTCAGTGTATACATCATTTGAATGGGGTGAATATCATAATCAAGATAAACAGTCGTATTGAAAAAATAGCATACAAAATGTCAATATTTTATCCAGCCAAACTGATAATAAATCATCAAGTGAAAGAATAAGGATGGAATAATTAAGAAATATCACCAATGAAGTATAAATAAAATAAATGTTTTTTGTTGATGATGAATATAAATACCATAAAATAACATTAAATAAATTCTTGAGGAAAATAAACTTTTCAATTTGAAAATCACTTCTCAAAAAATTTATAATATTTGGAAACTAGTATCATTGAAAAGGAAAAATGGAAACCTGTAACAGACTATTTAAATATTTTAGTGTTCATGATGGTGGGGAATTTTATTAATGTTGGGTACATTAAAATAAATATATTTTTTTCATTTTTTCATTAAAAATAAAAAAAATCCCCATTCTGAAAATTAAATGAACATTCCATTTCAAACATTTCAAAAAAATTCAATCAATATTAATTTTCTATGATAAATCATTTTAAAACAATGAAAAAATTATTTAAATGATTTTATGTAAAATATATCAATTGAATAAAAATACTCCTGATAGAGTAGAATATAAAGTCAGTTATACTTAAAAAAGATAATCTCAAAAGTACAAAAAGAAAGAAAATTACTGAATAGAAATAAGTTTTCAAAATAATAGAGCAGAATAAAATATATTGTGTCTAATATAGAAATATCAAATAATTCCCCAATAATAAATATAAACCTAAACAATATCAAATAGTGATGAGATTGTGAAATAAACCCTTGCCGCTTTGGTGTCATTTGAATCATAACCCCCATCAAATAAACAAAATAAAATAAAACATTAAATAAAATGAATATAAAATGAATCAGGATATATTATTTCAAAGGGATAAAAAACCACATGAAAGAAACAATCAGTTAATATTGAATATGTCTCATGGAAACAAAAGAGAGACGAGAATCCCATACAAATTTTTAATCATTGAAGTGAGGATTAATAAATGTTTAGAATATTTATAAAAAATAAAAATCAATTAAAAAAGTTGAAAATAAAAGGAAATACAATATTATGTCATTTCACACATATTCAGTGTATGAATTTACCAATAAAGTATAAGTATAACCCAATAAATGAAAACTGAGTTAGGAAACTCATTAACTTAGGTTCAAATTCCCTGGTATCTATTCCATGCTCCTGTATAATAAATATAGATTTATTATAAACCTATTAAAGAACCATAATTATATATATTGTACCATTTTTTATTTAATTTTATCCTTCTATCACTAATTCATTCAAAAATATTTTAAAATATAAATATTTCCAGTGATAACTACTTCAGTTTTCATATATGTTTTGGTTTAGTGGTTATTATTCATTTCTATTTATCATGGTTCCATTATCTCTAGGATGTAAAAAATTTAAATTTCAAAAAATATTCATTATATAAATATTATATAATCATCCTTCAATGTTACAGGTAGAAAATTATATACACCATTGAGATGTGATGTTATATATATACTTTGATGTTGTTTTTTAGTTTTCGATAGATAAAAGAAAGAAAGGTAAATAATAATTCACCACTGTAAAAAAATTATTATATTATATATATCATATATATATATATATTCATTAAACTAATTCTTATTGCTATCCACATAAAGTGGAAATTAAAATTGAATCACATTACCTCATGGAGGTGATAGTCCACATGTGCACAAGAGTGATGTCATCATTTCCAATGGAATGGAAGGTAAAAAGGTATATATGGTATTATAGTTAAATAACTATAATTAGGTCAAAAGTATAATATATATTCTTTTGTTTTATATTTATAACCATCCAAGTAAATTGGTTATTAAAAATTATTTTCAACACCATATAGAGAAGGAAATTTGAACGTACGCACGAGCGGTGTTTTTTATTTTCATAAGATGAAAAGGAGATGGAAATGGTCATCCCAGTCATAATAAAATATCAGTATAATTATTATATTATATATCTTATTTTAATATGGTTATAAAAATGGAGGAAATTTTAGACGAAGTAATTTTGAAATTATAAATTTTTTTGTTTTTATAGAGCTATTTTTTTTATAGTGGTGTAAAGAAATGAGATAATGGATTTCCTTTTATATGATAGGGTAGGTATTTTGGAATTTCATAAATTATTAAATTAATAAATATTATTTTTATTGTACAAATGGATCCAAATATAAAATATAATTATATGAATATTTTGTGTTCTGATAATATCATCTAACAAAATTTTGACATGTTTTGGAAATATTTTCAGCCTTATATTTTAGTTTTAACCCTCATTGACCCTTTTGACAATTACAAAAATATAAATGTTTTGTACACATTATGGTTCTATAATTCTACAATAAAAGGAAAATTGGTCCTTGAATGTCTAGGGGATGAAATTTTAGATCATATATTATACTCCATGTCTATCAATATTTTAATTTAAAAAATAATAATTTAATTCAATATTATCTTTTTAAAATAACATTAAAAACATTTTTTTACACTATTCATATTATTTGACCATAAAAAAATCAAGATAAATATATAATTATAATATAATCATTTAACACATTAATAATATGAGATATCTGTCTATAAAATCAATTGGACATAATAATTCATCCCAATTGTAATACATTGAATATTTTTAAAATTCATTATTTTATTATTATATTACATGAATATATAATATATGGTGTAGCTTAAAGACATAATGTTTATATAAAAATGATAAAAACTACAAATAAATTAACAAAATAAAAATCAATAAATTATGTCAAAAATAAATTTTTATTTTCATTGATAATATACTATTATATCTAGGTTAACATATAAAATAATTTAAATACAAGAGGATAAAATTTGTGAATTTTATTTACTTAAAATAAAAATAATGTAATTATAAAGGTCAAATAAACCAAAATTCCACATATTTGAATTTAGGGGGTCTTTGGATGAATTACACCATTTAAATGAAATACATAAATGTTTTCTGTTGATTTTTAGACATTATCTAAAAGTTATAACCCTATTTACCCATGTTAACCACACCGATGTGACAAATATTTACCTTGGTTACAAGAAATAAATTTTTCATGATTCATTTTTTAGAATTGTTTGAACCATATTTATGATAAAAAATGAAAAATGTAATGGAAAACAAGTTTTCTCAGAAAAAAATCCTTTTGTATAAAAATATATTTTTAAAAAATTCAAACGTAAATCAATTAAAATGAACATAATTAGATCATTAATGTTATAAGAAAATAATTTTACATTTAATTAATATAAAAAAATATTACATTGTAAATGCTTGAAATAAATACAATTGTTTTTAAAAAATATCATTTTCAGTATTCAATGAAAACCCAAAATTTTTAAATAACATCAAAAAATTAACTCTTCTATAATTTTTCCATTATGATTAAAATAATTCTATTTTTTTCCAATTAAATTTTATAAGGTTTCTAAAAATTATTTACAATATGTTCTCACAAAATGAAATCAATTTTTTTTGAAGAAAATGTATTTGGAAGAATAAAATGTATTTAATAAAAATTGAGTTCATATTTCCTATGAATTAATCAACACAATTTCATTGAGTATGTTTTTTAAATATAATTAATAATTCTTTTAATCATATTCTCTCCAACTTAATAGCAATGTGATCATGGTCATATTTAATCATTAATATGATATTATTCATTTAAGTTCAATGTTTTGTCTCATATACGTTGGGGAACGTAATTTCCTAATTCTAAAATATTAAAGTGTTATTTTCTTCCCCTTAAATAAATTGTTTCCCCACAATGTTAGCTATTTCTTAGTAATTCAGGGTGCTATATTTAAAAATTCCATTATAGATAAATCACATTGTAAAAAGGATATATAAATATTATTCTTAAAACGTAGGAAATGAAAATACAATGTTTCTATAGAATACTAAAAACAAATTTTCTCAATTTAATAAAATTAATGGGAATTGAAAATATGGACAAGGAGGGGAAACATAATTCCCCAGGACTAATAGATAGAGATAGATTACATTTCTAGGATATAGTTATCGACTAAAAATCTGTAAATTTGTGATGGGTGAAAAGACTATTAATTCATCATAAATGAATGTAATTGTATAACACTTTTATTTCATGGTTTATTCCTAAAGATTAATGATTATTATTAGGTCCACTAGGCTTGATACCCTAAGAGGGGATGAATAAGGGTAAGAAAAATTAACAAAACTTCCCCTTTTGATCTTGTTTTTTTTTGCTAGAAAAAACCCTCTTCTCTCTCTTCTTCCTGTTCTACATGAATGAATCTTAAAGCAAGCACATGACACATAAATTTTACTTGGTTCACCCTCACTAGGCTATGTAAAAGGAGAATACACTGGCAATGTTTTGATGTACCAAATCCACTATAAGTGCACAGCTGTTTACAAGTCTGAAGTGGACTCACTATCCCCCCTACTTCACAACCATTCACAATTTGAGAACACACTGCTCTCTCATCTGAAGTGAGCTCACTGCTTCTTCAGAAGATCCACTCATAGTTTATAGACATTAAGGTCTCTTAATTATCACAAATTAATGAATCCTCCACTGTATGTAGATTCTCTATTGATGTCCAAATTTCATCCACTGATGAATACCCCTTTTCCCCTAAACACTGAGAAAAAACCTTTGGAAAATACCTTCGTAAAACACCCAACATCACAAAGCTCCCAATTTGGAAAATATCAAACAAGTATTTGCAAAGTCCCTACTTTTTTACGAAGCACACACCTTATCATAGCTCAGACCTTCACAAATCTTAGGTCTTCCGGGAGCTCAAGTATTCTCAGGGTGGCTTCCTTCATGAAGCTCACTAATCCAATGCAGAACCCGCCTATTTTGTGGAACTATATTAGCAGCCGTGAAGCTCCTTCCTTTCGTTATGAACATTGAATTCATGAACCACATTCACAATTAGAGAGAAAAATATTTTCTTAGAAAACTCACTACTTCGCTCGAGGGGCTCAAGGTCTATTTATAGGCGATTCCACTGACCCTATATCCTTCCACGCGATGTCAGCACCACTTTATCTCAGATCGTGAATCTCTGAAAGTTCTGTTGAAATCCACTCAATATATCAAAGAACTACAGTAATTTTTTGATCGTTGAGATCATCATAATCATGGGGAATTCTTCTGATTCCTTCATGCCATTTCCATGAAGCTCCTCTCACAATTCCCATCAACTCCACGATGATCTTCAACGCTTTTGTTCACGAAGATTATTGTAATCGCGAAGAACATTTTCAACTTTATTCAGGTCTTTGTGAAATCCACAATAAGAAACCCATATTTTCAAAACTTATGCCTTTTCCATATTTTTATAAGATCTTCAAGGAAATCTAGATGTTTTGATTCTCAGCAACTCTAAATTTTGGACCCCAAAAATTTGGAAAAAACTAAAAAATGGCGCGACCTTGTATCTATTCTTTTATAACACCTCCAGATTGTACATTATATTATCATGGTTCTTTGTCAGTATGGATTGTTAACAACATATCTGGAACTTTAAAATTCACCATGGAAACCTTCTTTGTCAACAAACACAATCAACCCAAAAATTAGGCAATGTTACCATGAGGGATTTTTTCCCAACAATTATTTTACCGTATAAAATAGAAAATAGGGAAATATTCATACCAGGAATGTATAATTTCATCCTTTAATCAATTTCAACTAAAATATTATCGTTTTCTCTAATTAATGAGTTTTCAGTATGAATATTTCATTACAAAAGTAGTAAATTCAAATTGTAACATATCATATAATCAACCAAATTATAACAATCTTTTTTAGTATTATTTATATATTATCCAAAGAAAAAGAGGTTAGCACAATATAGGAGTGTTCAAATAATTAATAAATCATAATATGAAGAAATATTATATTAATATAAAAAGACTCAATAGTGACACCTAAAGGTCAAATCTTATCATTTGATAACTATTTAAAGGTAAAATTCTTCAAAAATATTATTGACTATGTTTGAAACATATATATTTTACAACATGTACTTCATATATTAAATTATAATTTATGTATAATCAACCTTAATTAATCATAATGTTATGTACCCAAAACATTATTTCCCTTAATCATATAATCACAAAAATATTAAAATAGTTTCTATAAATAACTGAAATCACCATAAAGAAACATAAAATAATATATTCTTCCCAAAAATAATACAAACATTATTCCTCAAATAAATTCCAATCTTATCTAATAATATTTTTAACCTTATATAATTTTCCCTAAAAAATATAGATACCATCTTCTGAAATAAAAAAAATTTACTTAATCACCAAATAAAATTTCAATCTCAATGTTATCTATAGGATACAAAAATAAGATCCCAAATTATAATAACACATTATTTTCTCAACATCGAAGATATTAATAACCCTTGGAGTTATAAATAACTTTAAAGGTGTGTCAATAAAATATAAAATAATTATTCCTCATATAACCATACAACTAAAATATATACTAATCCAAAGCCTTGTATTCACATAAATGATTCCCAAAATATCCTTAATCATATTAAACTCCCATAACATAAAATCTCAAAATGGGTATCGATGCATTTAAACATACAATCAACCTTCTAATTCTCAACCAAAGACACATTAGGTTTTCCCATATCACTATTTCACATCACAGTTTTGGATAGGTTTTATTCTCTCATTCATCAAAATGGATCACAAAGAAAATATAAATTAAACCAAGAATACAATTCAGGCATCTCAAACCTGGTGTGTTGTTAGGGAATACCCTACATTCACCAGAATGGTGGTTTGTATGGTTATTCTCAGGTGTATTCACCCTATATGAATCTATTTCAAAGTCACATCAAGTTGTAGTATCAGGATAGAGATACACTATTTTTAAAACCACATATTCTCTATATTAAAAAATTATAATATTATTGTATACTTAGACTTATCCTCAATGTCTAAAATTGTGTTATGTAATTTAATATATGTTTTCCAAAATCTAGTTCCCAATGTTTCGACTAAACATTCCCATATACAAACTTTAAAGACTCATGACTAAGTATGCCATAGCTAGTGGGGACTATATTACAGTAGCATAAGATACAAGTGATCACATCTTAGAGGACATAATATTTTAGTAGTCTCTGTAGACTATACACATTAATGCTTCCCATATTACGTTGTAAATAAAATATAAAACATAGTGAAAGTAAATTTTGTGTATTCTAGAACTCTTGCAATGATTTATTATTTATATCCCAGGGAAAGATAACAAAATAACTATAAGCACAGATACTTGGTAAGGGTTATGTATAGAATAACATATCATAAGTAAATAACACATAATCAATATGGATATTAAAAAAACATAATATACATATAATTTAGTCAATAATATTATCATGGAGACTAATATGAAGAAAATAAATTAATATAAAATAATTCAAAATAAATAATCACCTGAGCATGTAGTTTATCCATGGATATCATGACTAATGAAATAATCACAAGGACAATAATAAATGTTTTCATAATGATGTAATCCATACTTCAAGATATCATAGACATACCATAGAATACTCATGACAAAAAATCATAAGCATGTCATGAACTCCTCGTGCAAAGACATCATACATTAATGGGTAACTCCATGACTAGATACCAAAACATGTTTCTCTAATGACTCCTAAAGATGCATTATGCAGAAATAATAGGCCTCTCCAATCACCTAATAATGTCCAATAAATGCATCATACTAAAGCGATGAATAATATACTCAATGTAAATATTCATATTGGAAAACAAGCATAAAAAAGGTTAATATTTTTCCCAGAAAAACTAACCATAAACCATTCCTAGAATAAATAAGTATGGTATCATTAAAATTTATAACTAGTGACGTATAAATAAAATAACGTTTTGTTTTTTTATATGAAAAGAAATACCATAAAAGATCATCAAAAATATCTTGAGGATAATATCATTTTAACTTTGAAAATCAGTTTTTAAAAAAATCTCAAATATTAGGGAAAACGTTTTCATTAAAAATAATTATGTAAAATAATAATTGAATCTTAAATCATATATTAGTTATTACTGAAGAAAATTTCTTTCATGCTGAGTACACTAAAATAATGATTTGTTCCCCATTTTCATTTCCATTAGAAATGTAACTAATTTGGAAAATGACAAGAAGATTGTATTTATAAAATTTTTTAAGTGAAACATGGGAAAATATTCTTCAATAAACTTTTTTATTATTGTAAAATTATTTTTTCAATCATTTTAAGGAAAATAAATAACTAGAAGAAAATAATTCTCTATCGAGTAAAAAAAGGTTGGATTTTATTCAAAACGTTTTTTTGATCTCTTGGGTAATTAAAAGAGGGAAATTAAAGGAAAACATATCATTTACAAAGAAATTAGAAGAAAATATATTTATTTTTATACAAAAATATCAATTAATTCCCCCATTTAAGACTAAAAAAGAAAAAATCTCAAATAATGATGAGATTGTGAAATAAACACTTACTACTTTGGTAACTTTTGAACCATGACCCCCATAAAATAAATAACATGAAATTAATCATTAAATACCATGTATATAAATAGAATAATTATATATTTTATGAAATTTAAAATAAACCCCTTAAAATAAATAAGTGGTGCATGTGGATAATGTCACACGAAAACCAAAGTGAGACTAGAAACCCTTACAATGATTGGATAATTGAAGTGATAATTAATCAATGGTTTGATTATTTTTAAAAAAATTAAATCTAATAAAATAAGTGTAAATTAAATAAAATAAAATTCTAGTTAATTTAACAGATAATCATATCATAAAATAATCGTTGAAGTTGAAGTACAACCCTATGAAAGAAAATTCAATTATGATACCCCTTACCTTAGATCTGACATATTTATTATGTGTTTGAAATTTCTATAAAATAAATATAAATTTGTTATAGATATATATATTTAGTAACAATACTCATATATATCAACCATATATGATTTAATAATTACCTTTTATCATCTATTCATAACAATTCTTTATTAAAAACACTATTTTGGGTGATAAATGCTTTGTTTTTCATATATGTTCTGGTTCGATAGTTTTGGTTGTTGTACTGTGATAATGGTTCCATCACATCAATAATATTAATAATTATAAAAATATAATATATATTCATTATATACATATTTTTAATCATCATTTAATAGTATATTTAAGGAAATTAATTAAACTATCCATGGAGACAGTAGGTTATACGTACACATGAGTGTTATTTTAAATTTTTGAAGGATAGAATGAATGAAATTTATATAACATTTTACATTTAAAAACTAATTATTATAACCTTTTTATCATTTATATTCACTAAATATATCTTTATTACTATCCATGTTATGTTTTAATGTAAAAAAATAAAATCTCTTCATGGAGGTGGTAGTCCACACGTACGTACGAGAAACATTATCATTTTCTAATGGATTGGATGGTAAGATGGTGGATATGATATCATATTTCATGTTGAATAATTATTTTATAAATATAATAAATATTCATTACTTCCATATTTAAAACCATCTATGTAATGTGGTGAGGAAAAATTATTTACCCAACTATGTGGAAATGGTAAGTAGTATGTATGTATGAGTGACATTTTTTACTTCACAAAGGATGGAAAAGAGATGGAAAATTGTTTTACCATAATAATAATAAAGTCTAGGATAATTTAATTTATTGGATTAATTATTTCAGTATGGTTAAAACAAATTCCAGTTATGTAAAAGAAGAAATAAATTAGAAATAGTCTGTAAAGATGATTACCTATTTTTCGGTATACTTCGATTAGATATCTTGTTACGGGGCTTATTGATATTGTATTCAGAAGAAAAAACCATATATAACTTGTATAGTTATGTTTATAAGATAAATATTTAGGTTTTTTAGAGCGGTTTCTCATTTTTTTGTAATGAAAAGTGTGAAGGTGTGTCATTTTATAAGTGGGGGAAGGGGTATTCTGAGAATATTATAATGTGCTACATTAATATAAATTATCATTCTATTCCAAATGACTCAAAATAATAATAATTTTATGATAAGCAGGGTATGAGTAAAAATCATCTCATTCCATAAAGATTAGTCATATTATGGTAATATTTTAACCCTTATCTTTTAGTTTTATTCCTCCCATAAAAATTTTGAAAATTACAACAATGTGAAATTGTTCTAACAATTAAGGATAAAGAATGTTACCATAAAAGTACAATTGGATAATAAATGGATAAGTAATTAAGTTATAGACCATATATTATCCCTCTTGTACTAGATCAGGGTTTTTATTATATCTAAATAATTTAATAATATATTGTTTTCAAGAAATATAATTAATTTTATTTTTTTCATTATTCATTCAGTATGACCTTAAACACATCAAGAAGAATATAAAATTAAAATATAATCCTTTAGCATGATAATAATATGTTATATATATATAATTAATGTTACCTAATAATTCATCATGGTTTTTTTACTTTTTATATTTTTTAAGTCATCTATTTTATTGTCATATTAATTGAAAAAAGAAAACAATGGCCCATCTTAAGAATTTAATATAATTACACCATTTCCAAAAAGTTAAAATAAATTAACATAACCAGAATTAATTATTTATGTTAAAACCAATACTTTATATTCACTAATAACATATTATTATCTCAATGTTAACATATACAAGAAATTACATATAAGAGAATAGAATTTTTTAATTTTATTTAATAAAAATAATATAATTGTTATTGTCAATATAAAACTGTACCAAAACAACATATATTGTAATATATGTTGGTTTGTTTTCTAATTCCTCCCATGAAATGAAGTAATATAAATTTTTTGGTAGATTTTAAGAACTTATCACATTATTTAAACCATGTTTCATCCATTTTACATTACTCGGGTGAAAAATATTTACCACTCATGCTCTTCATAAGGAAAAAAAGGGAGATATTCATAAAATTTGGACCTTATTATTTTTAATATGGAATTTATTTTTCAATATTCAATTTCAATAAGAATCAAACATTAATTTAATATAAAAACAAAAGGCACAATAAAAAATAGTTTTTTCAAAATATTCAATTTAAGTATAGAAATTTTTTCTACCAAATTCACAAATAACATAGATTAAAATGAAATAAATTATATTAATAAAAATATAGGAGAAATTATATTTTTAAACCATTTTTAAACAATATGGAACTTTTCACATGTATTATAAAAATACAATTTTAAATAAAAATCTGTATTTTTCACAATTCATAGGAGAATCAATCTTTTCAGAAAAAAATACAAAATATATTCATAACAAAATCTATACGTGATTATTACTATAATGATATATTTTTCTACCAGTTAAAAGTTTAAATCTTTTTTTAAAAAATAATTATAATAATCTCACATTAAATGAAATAAAAACTATTTTTGAATAAAATGTTTTTTGTGAACTAAATGGTATTTACTAAAAATTTAGCTATTATTTCAATAGTATAAATCAATAAATATTTATTGAGTATATCCACTTTATATGTTTTTTATTGTCATTAATCCTTTTTAACCCTTCAAATTTTACATCATGTTATTACAATCATATTTAAATAATAAAATTTGTGGTTCATTTAACCTTAGTGTTGTGTCTCATATGCGCTAGCAAACATAATGTTCTTCTTTAAAGCTATCATGTTATTACATATAGGATATATTTAATTTTTTAAAGTCATTAAAAAGTTAGGGGTTTTGTGAGAATGTATCAAGATAACATTTTATTCCAATAAAATGGTAAATATATATATTCTTTATGTGTGTGATCTCCATGTAAATTGTGTCTTATATCTATGTGCTTCTCAAATTAGTGATGTGTAGGGATATAATAAAATTAAATATCACTTATTTTATTTCAATTAATTCATTTTTCTATATAATTCAATCCACAATATTTGAGTTTGTAATGTATCCACAACATTGGAGTGATAAAATTTCTATATGCCACATATTCATCATTTGAAATGGAATATGTAACTGAGTGTTTTTTATAGTTTGATAGGAAATATAATGATTATACTATAAAAGGAAATGTTATATAATTTATCCTCTAATATATACTAAATATGAAAAATTCATCATTATATATAACTTATATGAATAAATATTCTCTATAGTATCAAAATAATAAATGTTTTGAGCTACCATTGTGGTAATGAAAGATATAATTTACAACTTTGGGATAGTATTAATTTTTATTAGCTTTAAAACTCACACATAAGCATGTAAAAAACTGTTTATAATTTTTTCAATTATAGAAACTTCATGATCATCCTTATATATTGTTTTTTATATTTTGGGTTCTCAAAAAAGATGAAATTTTCAGAAAGTATCAGCCATTATACTTTTCATTCATTTTACATATTTACTCTTATACTAGGTATTGTATAGTAATAATAAGATATATAACTAAAATATGTGGGTGAATTATGGCCTAATAATTAAAAGTAATTTTTACCCATCTTTAATAACATATTTATCATAAATTAGTGAGCTCAGATCTACTTCATGTTACAAATTAAGTATGTTCTAATAATTATAAACAGTGAAAATTAAAGTAATATAGAACAATAAATTTTCTTTATAATTTATATAGAAACATAACCAAATAATAAAAGTAATCTATAAAGAAGATGATAATAATCTAATCATAAAATAGATAATTTCTAGTGAATCTAATATTCATAGTATAAATAATATAATAATGTAAAGTATTAAAATTATGAATAGAGATATGTATAATAATCACGGAAACATCAAAAAAATTATTATTACTAAAAATAAAACTAACTATTAATCCAAATTTGAAGGAGGATCTATGGATCTGATCCAATTTATCTACATTCCAAAATCCAAGATGTTCTTGACATAATTCTATCATAAGATACTAAATAAATATATCTTATTCTCTTTTCTAATTAGAATATTTGAAAAAATACCACCATTACTTATTTTTAACAAACATTTTGGAATAAATACATCTTCTTAGACTTAGAAAATCATCAATCCTTATGATAAAAAAAAACAACCTCCACATCACATAATCTCCATGATCATTCTGGATGATAAAGAACAAAAACAAATGAAATAATAACTAATGGGATTATAGAGAAATCTCTCAAAGAGATGTTATTAACATCACATTGAAAACCACTACAGCAAAAATTTCTGAAAAGGAAATGAGATAACATACAGTAACTTCTTGGTAGATTACATAGTGTTTAATATCTTTTTTCTTCCGCTCCATTAATACAAAGGTTATATTAATAGAATATATTATAAAAAACATCAAAATTTAGATTCTATGAACTTTGGATATGATTATAACAACATCTTAAGAGGTTTCTTATGTTATGTTAAATCTATTATGTCTTCCAATCATATTTGTCTTTCCATTATATCACATGGTATAAATTCAAAAAAAATTAGTACATGAAATGTTTCATTAAAACATATTAAACTAGAATATAAACCTTTACAATAAGAAATAAAACAAAAAATTAAAGTTAAATAAAAACTCAATATGTGTGTATTTTTATTTCACAACCATGGGTAAAACTGAGACTTTGAATCAACACTAACCTCATCTAAATCCAAATATAAGGTTGTCAGCTACACCATCATCATTCATGTATAACCAATATTCCTAATAAAAATATTCTTAATCATTCTTACTTAATTAATCAACTACATGATTAAATTGTTCATGAAGTATATTATATCATAAAATCATAATAATATAAGAACATCATCTATTAAAAAAGTTCAAATTTATCTATTGAATATAAAACACAATATTTTCTTAACATTCAAGACATAAAATCATTCCCCAATAAGGTAATCCCTCCACAAAAAATAAAACACTATAGTTATTATCATGGGTCACACAATTCAATTAATGATGCAAAAACTATTAAGAGATAAATAATATAACCACTCATTTATCATTAAATATACCCCCTTACTATTGATGTAAATCATAATAATGAAAATTATAAATAATTCCTACCTTATGTAAGAAAAGGATCATAACGCAATTAAAATTATCTTCTAATCACTCAAATATGGTCAAACATAGTGGACTCAAAATGAAATCATAACATTGTTTTTAAGATGAAATTTGTATTGAAATATGATGAAAATAATATTAAAACCATTGATAATATCCCTTTTTTGATAAATCTATGAAATGTAAATATTCTCTTTGTGAATCTTCAAGAAAAAAATTATTAATCATTAAGGTATTCATAATTTCTCGCAATATATAAATAAAAAACCTTATAAAATGTTCTTATATTGTAGAATTCCTAAATATTGAAATATTTTTCTATTACTAATGTTATCGTGATCCACAAAAAATATGAATTAAATAATATATTAATCACAATAATTAAATATTACATAACCCAATAGTTTAATAATCCAAGGACTGAAATTAGTACTGTCTTGGAAATTAGTTACATTAAGACATTATTTCAGAACTAGAGAAATTTTTTTTTTTACTCGTGCTTCTATAAACCATATCCTTAAATTTAATATAATTTAATCATATTTATAACCTAGGTAATTAAAACCTATGAATGGGGTGATGCTCAATACGGTAAAATAAATTCAATAAATAATTAGAGAAAAAGAATTAGGATAGTAATAGATAATAATAAATAACAATGTAAGAGATCACAAGATGATTTTTTATAATATCAAAACATGATAGAACCATATTATATCATAAAAAACTCTTATGGAAAAATAAAAGATAAATCATATAACATGTGAACACGACATAATGTGTTGGATACTTGAAAAAGGTATAAACATGAAAACATGGAATTTCAAGGAAACCAAAGGGATCTTGAAACATTGAATAACATCATAAATAACTTTTATTTTTTCTATATCATTTTAAATTTGAAAATTGATCACATAAATTACTAATGTAAAATCAATATAAGAAAACATATTATGTCTAAGTATTTGTTAACAAAATCATTATGTCCATGCTTAAATATGAGAGAAAACCATTCATGCCCACACCTTTTAAAACAACCCATTATGTCCCTGCCTAACTATCTCATGTTATATAGTCATATTCCATTTCATTATAAGGTGATATAGAACCCCTCCCATCATCTCATATACATATGCGTGACTCAAAAACAATCATCATCATAATTTAAATAACCCTTTGAAAAATAATTAGTTTCTAAAACATATCACATAAAATGGACTAAAGAAACCATATAATATAAAAATAAAATTATCAGAAAGGGCTTATAAGAGAAAAAATATATAAACATCACCTCATGAGAAATACTTAATTTGAATATAATGAAAACCAAATCATGAAAAACTTTTTTTTTGAAAACATTGTGTATTCATCGTTGTAAAATTCATAGTTATAAGTCCCTTCTAAAAACATCACCTTCATTTTTAAGAGAATTAAAATAATAACTTATAAGAAATTGATTTTTTATTCAATAAAATTTTCCCCTGAAATAAGAAAAAAATAACAAATGAACGTCTTGGGAAATTAAATATTATAATAAATTTCATAACTCAATGAAAAGGTTTAGAGTTACAATGTACCTTACCTTTACTATGGATTTATAAAGAATAGTTTTACCTCCTGCATCATGAATTTAAAAATATTAATTAATTATTATTTAAACATTATTATTATATACAAATATTTATACCCTTTATTAATTATAGTTCTCCTCTTGTATTATATTATTCAAATAAATTTTGTACATTAGGTGTTAATAATATTTACTATTTGAATTATGTTCATAAAAGCGGTGTTTGTAACATCCCATGTTTTTTAAAGTAAATATAGAATTCCATTTTATAATCTATCCATTAAACACAACTTTTCCTCTTCTATGTTTTGAATTTCAAGAAATGGTCATCTAGAGTTGTGTTGAGAAAGTCATTTGGAGTCTGATAGAACAAACTTGATTTTTGGTGAATATTAACATACCCTTATAAATAGTAATATGAATAGTAATATGACCCTTATGAATAGTAAATAATAATATTATTTTATTTTTGTAAAGCAATATGATAATGGGATCTTAATTAATTTTTCAATGTCACATAAAACTAATTGCACTTCAAGATTTTTATTTTTTGAAATTACTATGACCATATTTAGAAATTAAATTAACAAAATTTTAAAAATTATTTTTGAAAAATGGGTTACACTTTTGAATTCTACACATCGAAAAATAGTAGGGGTGAATTTTTGGGATTTTTCTAAAGTACGTGAATTTTTTGTGAATAGTGAAAAATACAGTTTTGAGTATTCAGTAGTTTAATGACATCATAATGACATAATAATTAAAATAAAAGGTTGGTCTACTTATGTATAGTAACTTATGACATGAGGTGTCCCATGTAGCTTAATCCATGTGCAAATAACATAGGCAAGCCCATGGTTTGGAAAGAACCACTAATGAGGTGTCCCTTTCAAATTTTTAAAAAATTACCTCTCTTTTTCTATAAATACCCACTCATCCATTCGTTTTCTATCATTCCAAATCCCTCATCCTCGAGGATCTGGTGTTTTTACCTCTCTAAGAGTCCTCCCAAGTTGACCCTAATCCCCCAAGGTCCCATCCTTCATGATATAGGAGTTATTCTACAAGGTAAGGGAATCC
Organism: Viscum album; assembly: GCA_963277665.1. Taxonomy (NCBI): domain Eukaryota; kingdom Viridiplantae; phylum Streptophyta; class Magnoliopsida; order Santalales; family Viscaceae; genus Viscum; species Viscum album. The sequence continues at coordinate 643,596,975 of OY728123.1, forward strand.
TTCATTCTCTTCTTTAAGTCGACACTTTTTTTATGTTATCTCTTTGAATTTACATTCTAATATGTTGGGGTTTGATTTTATTTATTCTTATTACTATACTTTTTATTTCAATATTATGATATACCCTTTTATTCTCATCATTTGATTTTATGAAATTCTAAGTGACGTTGTTAGGCTGCCGAAGTTTCATAAGGGATCTCTCACCTTTTATCTTATTTTCAAGATCATATATATTCTTTTGCACTCCTCACCTCCTCTGTCTAAATGATCATGATAAATCCAGTAACATATATATATACTATATATATTTCATGTGAATTGAATATGAATTATAAATATTCTTACTCCCTCCCTTTTATTTTTATAAACGAAATCAAAGTCCATGAGGTTCCAATTTATAAAATTCGCGGACGACGAAGTTTCATTCTTCAATTTCATCTTCATTACTAGTCACGAAACCATATTTATGGTTGAACCAGAAAATAATATATGTATTATAACATAATTAATATTCATTATCAAGAATATGTACATATAATTAACTTATATTACAAAACTCGTTCATAATAATCCAAATACCGCCAAATAATCGAAGTGGTTCTCATCTAATGATTCATCCACATTTCATATAACCAAATGATAGAAATGACCATCACCAATTATTTATGTTCATAAATAATATATAATTCTAATCCTGGAGATTTATAACCCTTCCACAAGAACTCCATTACTTAAAAAAAGTGAACCGATTATGAAAATAAAGAAAATGAACACCCGAGAACAATAAATTTCTATCTAATAACTTAGGAGTAAGGGTATACATGAAGTAAAAAAGAATTATGATAAACTAAATACATGTATAATAGGTTTTTAAATAAGTTATTAATAATTATAATTTCATATTCCAGGATCTTAAGTTCGAGAGAAGAACACATTTTTAGTTAAGGTAAGGGTTTTCCACCCGAACTTCTATTTTCATTCGGGTTACATTTATTGTCTAAATTCCTAGATGAAATTCTTATGTATTGTTATGTACTCCTCATAAATTTTGTTTTAGTATTCTATATTTGTACACCAACCAAAATCCTTCCTTATTTTATGGATAGTGACACGTTTTAAAAGGAACATTCAAAATTGTTTCCAAAATACAAGCCTGATTCAAGGGAATTTCTCCAAATCATATTTATATACAAGGGCACTCTATAATCTGTTTGTGGGAACCATTATCTTTAAAAATATAATTATTTTATTTTGAAAATACTATCTTACTTCACTTCTAGTTTTATACAATGATTTTCCAAAAGAACTCTTCTTTTCAAAATAAAAGAGTATTTATCTCAAAATTTCTCAATAATTCTAAAAGAGTATTTTCCTTTGATTCTCTTGTTAATTCCACGGTATTATTGGGTTTAATAATTTATGAAGTCATATAAAAAAATTTATTTAATCACTCTATTGTGGATGATCTATCCTAAAATCATTCAACATATTATTCTGAATGGTTAGTGTTTAAGGATTAATTATTGCGGAAAGTTAGTTACATTTCATATGATAGATTCAATATGAATGTATATGTTGTCTATGTTGATCCCCGCTCAAATGAGAAATGAATTGGAATTATTATGTGATGGTTGGGGCCCGCTATATCCCTTCTAAGCATCGATACATCTCCTGAGACAAACTATGGTCTTGGCACGAGGCCTTGAAAAAATAATTATTTTATGGTCTAACACGAGGCTTGGACGGTATGGTTATGATGTCCAGCATATGCACTTCCCTCATTATGATGCTAGTATTTTAAGTTCTTATGGTTATTAGACTTGTAGAATAAACATGATTATGTTTAATTATGGAATTATTTATTTATCTCTTATTCCTGTCATAATATGTTTCATGTTTATTATTAATGGCATGTGTTTTCAATTAATCACCATGTCTAATGATTATATTATCTTCTGTTGTATATATTACTCTTACTGAGCATTTGAGATCACCCCTTTCTTATGTTTGATTTTTCAGGACATGAAGATGTAATTTATGAAGGACATGGAAGAATAATCTAAGAGACATGATGTTTCTAGTGGATTAAAATAGTGTTTTTTTCCTTCATTTTGTTATGTTAAACATATGTTTGTAAATTGTTTCCAATAATACTAAACTACTCAGTCATTCGAGATTCTTATTCCTTGTATGTATGCCAACGTAATAAAATAAGGCACCGGCACTGGGCAACTGGGGTCGGGTCCTTATAGTTGGTATTAGAGGATGTTTAATAGAATACATGGAAACTAGAAAACGTAGAATTGGGGAAGAGTCCCAAAGTTAGTATTTGAGGATATACATACAATAACATCCCGGTATTTTGGTAAGGAATATATTATATGGATATTTCAAGTAATACATCCATGTCTGGATACGAGCAGGTAGAGGCGGATCTGGCAAAGATGTATCTAGGGATAAAACCCAAAAACACCACTTAGAGCTAGACTCGAACGGGAACTGGTGCACGGCAACGGGCCTTGCTGCACTCTTGGTTACGACACTCCTGGGGATATGATAAGGATAATTTAAATTTTCATTACAATCCATTATGAAGGATTGAAATGTAAAATATTCCTCAAAGAAACCATATTTGTGAATATGGGATTAGCGATTTGTAGGATCTCAATTTTTCTAAGTATTTTGTTAATTTAAGGTTATACATTATGATTCATAACCTAATCTAGTGTATGCCATTATCTAGATATGGAACCTAGTGGACAGAATGGAAATCGCCTGAATTCACATGTCCCCTATAGGGATTTTCCTCCGAAGAAAGTTAATGATGTTGCCTCTGGTGTTGTGACTAGTGCTGAGAAAATCATAACTATACTGGGAAAACTTACTCAGGTTATGAATAATATCCTTACTCATATGGATCATCCGGATCCACCACGTGGAGGAGCCATGCTTGATCACTTTATGCGACAATAACCTCCATCGTTCAACGGGACTAGAAAACCTTTTGTAGCAGAGCAGTGGATATGTTCCCTTGAGAAGATATTTCTCGCTTTGGGATGTAATGAAAGAAAGAAGGTTGTTATTGTCGTATATCGTCTATCGGGAGATGCAGATCAGTGGTGGTCATTAATCTAAAACACAAAGGAGGAGGAAGAGATAGAAGAGATGGAATGGAGGGATTTTAAGGAAATCTTCTTAGGAAAATATTTCCCTCATGAGCAGTGAGCAGATATGGAGAGACAATTATTGAATCTGGGGAAGAAGGAGAATGAAAATGTTGCCAAGTATGAAGCCAACTTCACAATTCTAGAAAGACATTTTGTGGACTATATAAGAAATACAAGGAGAAAAATTGATTGATTACTTTGTGGCCTAAAACAATTCCTCCGGCAGGCACTGGTCTCCCAAATCTTTTCATCATATGAGGATATAGTTTCATGTGAAATCAAGATAGAAAAAGAATTATCTAAGTCTTATGACTTTAAGGGAAAGAAAGAAAAGAAGAGGGATTCTGAATACCCTGGGAAAGGAAATAAGGAAATGGTGAAAAAGGGAAGAGTCGAATTTCCACCATGTGACAGTTGTGGAAAGAAACAACATGGTTCATGCTTAAAAGGAAAAGGAGTATGCTACAAATGTGGCCAGAAAATCCATATTTCTAGTGATTGCAAAGGGAATAAGGAATCTAATGATGTTGAATGATATAGTTATCAAGATATGGGACACTACACTAATGATTGTCCAAAACATCAAGGAAATATGCAACAGAAAAGGCCAAGGGATCAGGGAGAAGCTTATGCGATCACAACTGCAGAGGTTGAAGTTCCGCATGATGTGGTGGCAGGTATATTAATCATTTTCTCAATCTTATCCAATGCTTTATTTGATTCTGGATCATCGAATTGTTTCATATCTTCTCAATTTGCTAAGAAAATTAGATATTTCCAATTAGATTTAACAAGGGATTTGTTAGTAAAAACTATAAAGGGAAGTATCGTTGCTACAAAGTTCTACGAATCATTTCCCATTAGGGAACATAGATGTTCTTAATCTATTGATCTCATCTCCATACCCATGATTGAATTTGATATAATCCTCGGTATGGATTGAATTTCAGACCATGATGCCAAAATTTTTTGTAAGAAGAAGGAGGTTACGGTTTTTGATGATGATGATAAAGAACACCTTATCTTTAGATCAGAATCATCACCACCTGATTCTTATCTAGATCCACCCCCATTAGCTCAACTAAATTCAATTATTGGGGAGGATGAGAATGAAATAACTTTGGGTGAGGAAAGGAATGTTCAAATATAGGATATTCCTATTGTGAGACAAATGTTGATGTGTTTTCGGAGGATTTAACTAGACATCCTCTAGAACGATAAATTGAGTTTTTTATTGATTTAATTCTTGGTTCAAGGACCATATTGAAGACCCCTTATATAATGGCCATTGTGGAATTAGTGGAGACGAAGAAACAACTAGAGAAATTCAGTAATAAGGTATTTATTCTTCGCACTGTTTCTCCATCGGGAGCCCCTATCCTTTTTGTTAAGAAGAAAGATGGATCTATGAGATTATTTATCGACTACAGGGAGATCAATGCTATAACAATAAAGAACAAGTATCCCCTACCTCGCATTGATGATTTATTTGACCAACTACATGGAGATGAATACTTTTCAAAGATTGACCTTCAATCTGGATATCATCAGTTGAATGTGAAGAAGGAAGAAATTTCAAAAACAGCATTTCGAACTAGGTACGGGCATTGCAAGTTTACAGAAATTCCTTTTGGATTGACAAATGCACCCTCTGTCTTCATGGATCTAATAAACAGAGTTTTCAAGGAATATCTTGATGATTTTTTAGTGGTATTCATTGATGATGTCTTGGTATACTCCAAAAGCTACTAAGATGATGAAAATTACTTCTGGATTATCCTTAAGACTCTTAGAAGACAATAATTATATGGGATGTTTAGCAATTGTGAATTCTAGCTTCAAGAGATTTCTTTTCTTGTCCATATTGTTTCTAAGGATGGAATCCTATTTGATCCTAAAAAGATGAAGGCAATCCAAAATAGGCCCATGCCAACAAACATAACTGAGGTATGCATTTTTATTGGCTTAGCAGGTTATTGTCGGCGTTTCGTACAGAATTTTTCCCGACTGGCTAACCCGCTAACGAAGCTCACATGTAAAGGGGTTAAATTTTCTTAGACAATGGATTGTGAAGAATGTTTCGAATAACTGAAGATAAGATTAGTCAATTATCCTATATTGTCTCTACCATCAGGGAATGATGGGTTTGTTACTTATAGTGATACTTCAAAGAAAGGACTTGGTTGTGTCCTTATGAAAAATTATATGATTATTGCTTATGAATCACGATAACTAAAAATTCATGAGCAAAACTATCATACTCATGATCTTGAGTTAGGTTCTATAATCCTTTCTTTGAAGATATGGAGACATTATCTCTATGGTGAAAAATGTGAGATTTGTACTAATCACAAGAGTTTGAAGTATATTTTCTCATAGAAAGAACTCAACATGAGGCAAAGGAGATGGCTTGAACTACTCAGGGATTATGATTGAACGATACACTACCACCCGGGGAAGGAAAATAAGGTGGAAGATGCCTTGAGCATAAAGGATCATGGAGTTTTGAGAAAGATAATAGTTGAAAGGGGTCCTATTTTCTTGGATCTAGTAAATATGGATATGGGAATAACACTGGAAGGTGAAACATCAGTGATTTTTCAAATGGTTTCCAGACTATCTTTACAATAAAGGATAAAAAATTCTCTGGTTGATGATTGGGAGTTTCAAAAGAAGATTAAAGCTGTGAATGATGGGATATTGAGTGACTTTGTATATGAAGATGGAATATTGAAATTTGGGAAGAGACTTTGTGTTCTCGATATACTTGATCTAAAAAGGGAATTTTTGGATGATGATCATAGTTCCAATTTCTCTATACACCCTGGAAGCACTAAGATGTATAGATATTTGAAGGAATATTTTTGGTGGGACAACATGAAGAGGGAGATTGTGGATTTTTTTTCAAGATGTATGGTTTGTCAACAAGTGAAAGCGGGGAGGCAACAGCCTCGAGGAGTATTGAAACCTCTTCCCAAACCTGAGTGGAAATGGGATAATATCATGATGGGCTTTGTTATGGGACCAACAAAGACTTCTAATAGGAAAAACGAAATATGGGTCATTGTTTATCATCTTACCAAGTCAGCACATTTTCTTGCTATAAGAGATGATATTCCACTTGAACGTCTAGAAAGACTATATGTTAATGAAGTTGTGAGACTTCATGGAGTACCCCTATCGATTGTTTCTGATCGTGATCCACATTTTACATCAATATTCTGGAAAAGTCTTCAGAATACCCTAGATGCTGGTCTTTATTTGAGCACTGCCTACCACCCACAAATGGATGGAAAATCGTAACGGAAAATTCAAACATTGGAAGCCATGTTGAGGTCTTGTTCACTGTATTTTCAAGGCATGTGGGATCAGTATTTACCTCTCATAGAATTTTCCTACAACAATAGCTTCCATTCAAGTATACAGATGGAAACCTATCAAGAATTATATGGGAGTCGATGTTGTACACCAACTTACTGGGATGATGTTGGTGAAAGAAAGCTCGTGGGCCAAGAACTTGTTGAAGAAAAAATGGAAAAGGTTAAGATTATCCAGAACCATATCAAAATAGCACAAAGTAGGAAAAATATCTATGCAGACAACCGAAGAAAGGATTTGTAATTTCAGGTAGGAGATCATGTTTTCTTAAAGGTATCTTCATGGAAGCGAGTAATATATTTTGGTAAGAAAGGTAAATTGAGTCCCAGGTCATAGGACCATTCAAAATTCTAGAATTAATTGGAGTCTTAGCTTACCATTTTGCAATGCTGCCAAGTCTCTCCAAGGTTCACAATGTGTTCCACGTGTCAATGTTAAGAAAGTACATTCCAGACCCAACACATGTACTCACATATGAAAAAGTGGAACTTGAGCCAGATGTATCTTACTGTGAAGAGTCTATCAAGATTCTTGATACTAGAGAACAAGTATTGAGAAGTCAGATTACTCGTCTGGTGAAGGTTCTATGGAGGAACCATAAGATGGAGGAAGCAACGTGGGAGCCTGAGGTGCTTCTGTTAAATACATACCCGAAAATTTTTAGGTAATATTTTGTAAATTTTGAGGATGAAATTTTGGTAAAGAGGGGAGAATGAAACATCCCATAGTTTTGAAAGAAAATATAAAATTCAATTTTATAATCTATCCATTTAACACAACTTTTCATCTTCTATGTTTTGAATTTCAAGAAATGGTCATCTAGAGTTGTGTTTATAAAGTCATTTGGAGTCTGATAGAACAAACATTATTTTTGGTGAATAGTAACATACGATTATGAATTTTATTGTGAATAGTAATATGAACCTTATGAATAGTAAATAATTATATTATTTTATTTTCATAAGGCAATATGATAATGGGATCTTAATTAATTTTTGAATGTCACATAAAACTAACTGCACTTCAAGATTGTTATTTTTCGGATTTACTATAACCTTATTTAAAAATTAAATTAATAATTTTTAAAAAATAATTTTTTAAAAATGGATTTCACTTTTGAATTCTAAATGTAATAAAATAGTGGGGGTGAATTTTTGGGATTTTTCTAAAATACGTGAATTTTTCATGAATAGTGAAAAATACAGTTTTGAATATTCAGTAGTTTAATGACATCATAATGACATAATAATTTAAATAAAAGGATGGTCGACTTGTGTATAGTAACTTATGACATGAGGTGTCCCAAGTGGCTTAAACCATGGGAAAATACCATAGGAAATCCCATGGTTGGGCAAAAACCACTAATGATGTGTCCCTTTGAAATTATTAAAAAATTACCTCTCTTTTTCAATAAATACCCACTCATCCATTCATATTCTATCATTAAAAATCCCTCATCCTCGAATATCTGGTGGTTTTACCTCTCTAATAGTCCTCCCAAGGTGTCCCTAATCCCCCAAGGTCCCATCCTTCATTTTCTAGGAGTTATTCTACAAGGTAAGGGAATCCTTCATTCTCTTCTTTAAGTCGACACTTCTTTTATGTTATCTCTTTGAATTTCCATTAAAATATATTGGTGTTTGATTTTATTTAATCTTATTATTGTACATTTTATTTCAATATGATGAGATATAATTTTCGTTCTCACCATTTGATATTATGAAATTCTAAGTGACGGTGTTTGGCTATCAAATTTTCATAAGGGAACTCTCACCTTTTCTCTTATTTTCAAGATCATCACTATTATTTTTCTCTCCTAACCTCTTCTATCCAAATGATCATGATAAATCCATTAACATATATATATACTGGATTTGTTTCATGTTAATGGAAAACTCATTATAAATATTCTTACTCCCTCCCTTTTATTTTTATAAACGAAATCAACGTCCATGAGGTTATAATTTATAGCCTTCGTGGACGACAAAGTTTTTTTCTTCAATTTATTTGTCATTAATTCTCATGAAACCATATTTATGGTAGAACCAGACTATAATATATGTATTATAACATTATTAATATTCAATAACCTGAATATGTACATATAATTAAGTTCTATGACAAAACTAGTTCATAATAATCCAAATACCACCCAATAATCGAAGTGGTTCTCATCTGATGATTTATCCTCATTCCATATAACCAAATGATAGAAATAACCACCACAAATTATTTATTTTCATAAAAATTATATAATTCTAATCCTAGAGATTTATAACCATTACACAAGAACTAAATTACTTAAAAACAAGTGAACTGATTATGAAAATAAAGAAAATGAACACCCCAGAACAATAAAATTCAATCTAATAACTTATCAATAAGATTATATATGAACTAAACAAAATTATGATAAACTAAATACATGTCTAATATGTTTTTAAATAAGTTATTAATAATTATAATTTCATATTCAAGGAGCTTATGTTTGAGGAAGAACATGTTTGGAGTTTAGTTAAGGGTTTTCCACCCGAACTTCTATTTTCATTCCGGTTACTTTTATTGTCTAAATTCCTCGATGAAATTATTATGTATTGTTATGTACTCCTCATAAATTCTGTTTGAGTATTATACATTTTTAAACCATCTATAATCCTTCCATATTTTATGGATAGTTACATGTTTTAAAAGGAACTTTCAAAATTGATTCCAAAATACAATCTCGATTCAAGAGAATTTCTCCAATTCATATATATTTACAATGGCACTCTATAATCTATTTATGGGAACCATTATCTTTCTAAAAATACTTATTTTATTATGAAAATACTATCTTACGTCACTTCTGGTTTTATACAATGATATTTCAAAAGAACTCTTCTTTTCAAAATAAAAGAGTATTTATCTCAAAATATATTAATAACTTTAAAAGAGTATTTTCGTTTGATGCTCTTGTTGATTCCATGGTATTATTGGGTTTAATATTTATGAATTCATCTAACATATTTTATTTAATAACTCTATTGTGTTTGATCTATCCTAAAACCATTCAACATATTATTCTGAATAGTTAGTGTTTTATGTTTAATGATTAGGGAAAGTTAGTTACATTTCATATGATAGATTCAATATGAATGTATATATTATTTATGTTGATACCCACTCATATTACAAATGAATTTGACTTATTAGGTGATGGGTGGGGCCCACTATAGCCCCTCTATGAATCGGTATGTCTCATTAGACACACTACGGTCTTGGCACGAGGCCTTGACAAAATAATTATTTTATGGTCCTAGCACGAGGCCAGCACGGTATAGTTATGATGTCTGGCATATGAACTTCACTCATTATGATTCTTGTATTTGAAGTTAATGTGGTTATTCGACTAGTAGAATAACCATGATTATGTTCAATTATGGAATTATTTATTTATCTCTTATTATTGTCATAATATGTTTCAAATTTCTTATTAAAGGCGTGTGTTTCCAATTATTCACCATGTCTAATGTTTATATTATCTTCAGTTGTATTGCTTACTGTTACTGAGCATTTGAGATCACCCCTTTCTTATGTTTCTTTTTCTCAAGACATGAATAAGTAATTTATGAATAACTTTCAAGCATAATATAAGATATCTGATGTTTCTAGTGGATTAAAATTGTGTTTTTTTACTTCATGTTGTAATTTTAAACTTATGTATATTACTTTTTTCCTATAATACTAAACTACTCGGTCTTTCGAGATTCATATTTCTTATATGTATGCCAACATAATCAAATAAGGAACCGGCTCTGGGAAACTAGGGTTGGGTCCTTACAGTGTTCGCCTTCTTTTTTATCCCATATAGAATCATTTAAATAAAATTAAAGGTTCTATAATTGATAAAATTATAAATACTTTCAATTCCATAATTTCATTGCATGGTGTTTTATTCATGCTTCATGAAAATGAAAATTGTGAAGAACTAGTATATGATTTTCTTAATGATATCAATAGATTAAATTATAATGGTTTTTATCATTTTACTAAAAAAGAACCATATTATAGATATATATGACTTATAAATACAATATATAATTAAATAATATAAACTAAAACCTTCCAAGATCAGATGTAGAGTAAAAACCAAAGTCTGTTGAGGGAGGTGTTAGTATGTACAACACATGATTCACATTACCATTTTTCAAAATGGAAAAGGGGGGATTATTATTTATTATTTCTTAATTATAATAACATAATACTATAATAATCATATTGATTTTATCTACTTAATATGGTGAAATACAAATTTTGGAATAATAAAATCATTTAAACAAATATAAAAGGAAAGGAGGTTTATGAACATATACCTCGCTTCATAGATTATCACCTTTTCAAAAGGAATTAAACCATTTAGGGGTGGTATTTTGAGAATACTAGAAACAAATTAAGGTGGTTAATAGTGTTTATAATCATATTTTTTAGATTATGATTCAAAAAATGGGTATTCATGGAGTAAAGAGGAGTGGAAAAATGAGTGTACCATTTATAAGTGAAAAGTGGTTGTTTTATTTAAAATACCCAAAATGATTCAGTAATGGGAAGTTAATATCAAGTAAAGTGACATAATAATTGATGAATATGGGAGTGTATAGAATATAATGTCAATAAAAACCTAAAATATTCCAAAAAAAATAGGTTATTCCCTTTACCTCTAAGGTTACTCTCTGTTAACATTTTAGTTTTCAACAAGGTAACTAGTTTTTACCAAAGTAATTTATCCTTTAAGACATAAAAATAAACCTATTTAGATAATTTCGAATCATTGATTATAAATATGAAATAAAATTTTGATAATAAAAATCCAATGTGTAAGTAATGGTAATTCTAACACAAACACATATAACACCAAAGATCCCTTTTTGAAAAAAAAATGTTTATTTTTAAGGAAAAAATTTATAAGTATGCCCTAATTATCAATTACATAGATTTAAATTAATTTAAACTAATTATTATAAAATATAGTATTTAATAAAAGAAATATAAAAAATAATAACTGTATTATATAATAAATAATTAATAAATATAGTTGAAGCCATGATTTTCATTAAAACACGACATCAATTTTCAAAATATTGACCATGAGTTCATAAATTCAAAATATAATTATAAAATTATTTATTATAATTTATCATATATAATTACATGTGGATATATTTTAAAAACATTCAATGAATTCACATAATAAAATATTTCATAAACGTGAAGGTATTATCAAAATCGGTATTTTCACGATTAACCTGAAAACTGATTGTTTTCCGAACAAATTATAAATAAATCATATTAAGATGATGTGAATGTGATAAATAAATAAACTATATTAGCCTATTAAGACTAAAATCATAAAATTTAAAAACATATCACTAAAATAAATTCAAAAAATATCATGAAAAAAGATCTTTTCAAACGAAATCATTTTATCAAATTAACTATTATTTTAAAAATAGTGATAATCAAACATGAAAAATATCTATTTTAGAAAATATATTGTTAAGAAAATAATTGATTATATTGGTTAGTTAGTTGTTAAAAAAATTTAATTCCTAAGTATAATTTTTTTGGTTTTTTATTTATATATATATATTTATGTTGTTATGTTTTGTAATTTTTTAACTAGTATTTATACCTTATAATTTTCTAGAAATTTTATAATTTTATATATTTTCATGGTGTTGGATTAGTTTTGGATAAATTCATCGAATAATGTAAATAATTAATAAGTAAAAACTCATATATCTTTATTATACCCTCATTAGAAGAATTTTAGCCTTATAATTTAATTAAATGGAAGGAAAAAAGTGGGGGTACTTTTCTCTTGTCGCATCCATAGGATCCCATGTAACCTCCTAAAATGAAATATTTATACAAAAAAATTAACACAATATGTGATCCTCTTCTGCATCACCATATTTCTTTGATGTTTAATTTCAACTAGTTTTTCCTCTAATGATAGATCATGTTCTAGTATCACAGCTTCCAAACATATCACATGTGAATGGTAAGTTATGTACAATTAAAAATCAACACATGGAACAAACAGTGTAATTTGGAGAGGTATAGAATGAGTTTTAAGTGATATACTACGTCCCTGACACTATTAAAGATTTTGAAGTGTATTATTTTCATAGGGAACAGCTTCCCATTCTTCCAAATCTCATAGCTTTTTTCAGGTGGATATTTGACGGAACACATTGTCACTAACTTCAAACTCAATATCTCATTGATGATTATCTAATTATCTTTTTTATTGAATTTGATTCACATTAAAAATGTGATTAATGATAAAACCCTCTTTTTTATTTCATGGAAAGTGTTAGGACCTATTGGATTCCTCTCTCTCACTTCATCCTAGCATGTTGGGTGATATACTGTGTTAATATGAGACCTCTGCCATGGTATGGAATTGATCACAATATCCTTGTAAATCTATCTAACAAGATATAAGTATATCCTCAAGATTTTGAATTTTCCTCTCAGACTAACTCCCCGTATGAGGATGATATACAGTGTTATTTCAAAGCTCTGTTTCAAAATCTTTTTGAATAATTCTCTTGAATCTCATGGTAAATGTAGGATCTCAATCAGAAAAAATAGAGTGTGTAACTACTTGCATCCTCACCACTTACATTATGTATAAATTGGAGGGTTTTTAAATGGAGAAATATTATTTGATTGGAATAAAATGAACTGTATTTGTAAGGCTATTGACTACTACATAACCTCTATGGATACATTATGGCTTATAACACTGATGTCTACCTTACAATATAACCCTCATGGGTACCTTATGGGGCGATCATCGCAGTTACACTTCAAGTAACCATATGGACGACCTCCAACTTAAACATACCCAATGAATTAGAGGTATATGTAAGTCCTACAATTCATCATAAATAATACCCAAGATCTAAAAAATAATCATAAAATAATAATAATTACATAAAAATGTTCCTTTTAAATTTTGTAAAATAAAATTTTTAAAGATTCTTTTTATATAAAAATATTTAAAAATATCATATAATAGATGTGAGAATAAATAGAATGAAAGGAAACTGTGTATCCACTATAAATAATAATAATAAAACAGAATACAAAAAAATCAATATGAAAGTAAAATTAGAACCACTTAATCCAAGAAGTATAAGTTTAACCCAATGAATGGTTATTGGGTTATGAATTCCCTTACATATGGTTCATCTTACTCAAAATGTGTTTAAACCTACTTTATAATTGTTAAAAGAGTGTTATTAAAATTTATAAAAACCTAATTGTGGATATAAAACCTTTTATGATCATTTTATAACATCATTCCACCCATTGATTAAAAATATTTTGTTATTTCCATTGATTCGGGTGTGTGCTTTACATGGTTTCAATGGTCAGTTCGTATTTTATTTTCCTATAAAATGAGAGAAAAACACTAGAAGTGGAATTAAATGGTATTAATATGTATCCAGAATATTAAATTTTTCCAAAAATCATTTTTTCATATATTATGATGATTTATTAGATAAAACGTTAACGATATTCATTTAGACCCTTTTGGTGGTTCTTTATTAATCACAAACTAGTTTCGTCGTATAATTTCATATTATGCATATATGTTAATTGAAAAACATGAAAGTGGTTATATAATACACATTAAAAAATGTTCAAACCATTAAAATGGTTTTATAATTGGCTTGGAAGTATGTAATGAAAATTTAAAACACATCATCCACGATGTCGGTAATTCGACACATCATGGACGATGCTTTTTTTAGAATGAAAGGAGGAGGAGGAGAAGTGTGATGATGAATTTTTCCATTAACATGATAACATTATAGTATATATGATACTATATTTTCATGCCTCGTGAATAATGGAAAGTGAATAGTGTATATGAAAAGTAGAGGAAAGGAAAATAAATGAAAATAAAATAAAATGAAAGAGGATTTTTACCTCTTGATCACTTCTCCTTGAGATCCTTCTTAAGGCCTTTGGTTTTGGCCTTTTGGTGAGACCAGAAGGTCTTGGATGTGGTTAAGAGCATTGGGAAGAGGATTGGTCATAATTTAGACAATTATCAATGTTTTAAGGTGTGAGGTTAAGAGAGGGTGAGAGGATGAATTTATAGTGGACGAGAGAAGGGTTTTCCGTTATTTTAATAACTATTTTGTTATTTTTCTCAAGACAAGAAATAGTTTTAGTTATTGTGACTGAAAATAGTGTAAAGATCGTGTGAGCTTGAACTAATGGATCTTACTTCAGCCATGATTTTAGTAATAGTTTATTTAACATATAATGTATATATAAAGTAAATTTCTATATTTCACTATTCACCAAAAATTCAAGTATTTTAGAAAAACTCCAGGTAAATCACCCCCAACAATTGTTTCATGGTTAGAATTCAAAATAAAATCCAATTTATCAAAATATATTTCTAAATAAGAGAATTTTAATTTTTAAATAAAATCATAATTTTTTCAAAAAACAAAATTTAAAAAAATATTACTAATTTTATATAATTGTAAAAAAAATAAACAAGGACTCATAAACTAAAATATATCCATAATACAATAAAATTAAAATTTATAATTACATTTTATAAAAATAAATTATCATTTAAATTACTAAATTAATTATAAAGTTTTAATTAAATATATATATATAAGTTACAAAAATACCAACACTTAAACTATGATCAAATTGTCACATGTAAGATGCATAAATTTTGTTTATAAATTCAAGGGTGAATTTCCTATTCATTTTTTCAATTTACAATTCGAAAGGGTCAAATTACTATTCATAATATTAACATTATGACTTAAATGGGTCAATTTTCTATTCACTAAAAAAATTGGTCCTATTAAGCTCCAAATATCTTACCGGTCGCAAAGGTGTATGTCAGTTTTTTGGAATTCAAATCATAGAATCTACAAATTTTATGTTTAATGGATTGGTTATCACTATCTCCTAAAAAAAGTGTTTTTTCACAGAGACTCAGTGTTTCATGCATTTCAATATATATTAAATTTATTTGTAAATCCTTGGGTTGTTACATTCTCTACACCTTCTGAAATTATATTATTGTAATGTTTTTTATTTACTTATTAAAAAGTGAGTGTACCTTTACCTCTTATAGTTTTAATATTCCAATGTTTCTTCATCAACCATGTTGTTTCTAAACAAAACCTTGACTGGGTGTATTACCTTATTCCACAATACTTTCTCTCTATGATCAAGAATCTGGATAGGATTATCTTTATAAGAAATGTTATCTTTCAGCTGAACAACATCTAGGATCAAAATAATATTTGAATCTAGCACATAATTTCTCAACATCGAAACATGTAAAAAAATTATGTACCAAAGATAAACATGGATGAAAAGATACTTGGTAAGCGACTAGTCAAACTTTCTCAAGGATTTAAAATCACACAATGAACTATGCACTTAGCTTTCTTTTCTCACAAAAACACAAAACATTTTTCCATTGTGAGATTATAGGAAAAAAAAAATATCACATACCTTGAATGGAAATTCTTTCCTCCAATTATCTACATAACCTTTCTACTTGCTCTGAGCTGTCCTCATGTGTTTTTGGATCATATTCACATTCCGAGCCACTTCTTCTACAAATATTAGTCCCATCTACATCCTTTACCTGATATAATCCCAAACTATTGGATTTAGAGACCACTTCCCATAAAATGCATCAATAAGGGTCATTTGTATACTAGAATGAAAACGGTTATTATAAAAAAAACTCAACTAATGAAAAATGTTTATCCTAGCTTCTGTGGTCATCCATTGAGCATGAATGAAGCATATACCCAATTTCTGTATTTTTTCTCAGTCTATCTATAATATTGTGGATGAAAAGTGGTGATTAAATTTAATTATATTTCCAATGACTTCTAAATACCTCTAAAAAAGATAGAAGTGAACTTGGGATCATGGTCAGATATAATAGAAATAGGAACTCCATATAATCTAACAATATCTCTGAGTTATAGTTGAGAAAGGTGATCCAATGACATGGTTTTTTAATATAAATAAAATGTGTATATTTAGTCAGTCGGTTAATAATAACCGAAATCACGTTGTCACCTCGATAAGTATCTGGTAGTCCCACCCCAAATTCCTTGGATACGTTATCCCATTTTTACTCAAGCACTAGTAAAGGATAAAGAATACCCTTTGGTTGTTGTCTCTCTTCTTTAACCTGTTGACATGTCAAACATTTTATAGTAAAATATATAATATATCTTTTAATTCCATCCCTCCAGTAATACTCTTGAATGTCTTTGTACATCATATAATTTCCATTATGAACTAAAAATGGAGAACTATGAGCTTCACTTAACAATTATTTCTCCATCCGATAATCACAAGGAACACTTAATCTCTTTCCAAATCCCAAAACACAATATTTATCAACATTAAATTATGGAAACAAACAATTTTTATTAAATTATATCTTTTAATGTAACACACAATTTTCCTTCGGTGCTTTCTTATTTCTCTCTAATATAGAAAACATCACTGAATCTTGAAACAAAACAAAGGAATTTCCTACACTAACATCTTCCAAACCCAAATTCATCAAATCATTAATCAAGGGGTATTATTCCAAACATAACATTGTCAATGATGCGTTATTTTTTTCATATCAATCTATTCACCACATTGTTTTCTTTTCCAGGATGATAATTTATGGTGAAATAATAATCCATTATCTGTTTAATCCATCTTCTCCGCATCAGGTTCAATTACTTATCAGTAAATATAAACGTCAGACACTTATGGTCATTATATATTATAGATTTGGATCCATATAAATGATGCCTCCAAATTTTTACAGAAAGAAATCACAACTCCTAATTCAAAATAATGTGTGGGATAATTTAACTCTTGTGGTTTTAGTTGTCTTTCAGAATAATCAATTACCTGATAATTATTTATCATAACATACCCAGTCCATCCCATGCGTCAACACTATAGATGAAAAATTCAATATTTCTTGAATTTTGGGCCAAAACTAGAGCATTCACCAATCTCTTCTTTTGTCCCTAAAAAGAAAAATCACATTCTTCTGTCCAAATAAATTTAACTGATTTTCATTATAACTTAGTTAGATTTCTAGATAAATGTGAAAATGTTTCAACAGACCTTCAGTACTAATCTATTAATCCATGAAATGTACGAATATTTATAACATTTCTAGGTATTCTCCATTCATAAACTTCTTTAATTTTGAAAGTATCGACTATTATTCCATCCGTATTTAAAATTTTTCAAGAAAAGAATTTTTTTACAACCGAAAAACACATTTTCTAAACTTTACATATAACTAATTTTCTATGAGAGTTGGCAACAAAATTCTTAAATGGTTTTCATGATATTCATAAGTTTTTTAAAATACCAAAATATCATCAATATAAACAATAAAAAACTTATCCAAATATTCATAGAATATTCTATTCATAAGATATATGAATACAATAGGAGCATTTTTTAAACCAAAGGGCATAACAAAAAACTCTTCATTGCTATATCTAGTACAAAAATCATTTTGGGGATGTCATCCTCCTTTACCTTCAGCTGATGGAATCTTGATCTCAAGTAAATAATGGAAAAAAATTTCTCTCAAGAGATGATCAATCAAGTAATCTATATGAAGAAAGGGATACTTATTCTTAACAGTTATGTTATTCAAAGTTGTGTAATTAATGAAAAGTCTCATGGAACAATCTTTATTTTTAACAAAAAAAATAGAAGAACCCCATAGTGAAGTGTTAGGATGAATGAAACCATTATTAAGAAACTCCTACAACTGATTTTTCAATTAAATAAGTTCCACATGATTCATTTGATATGGGGTTTGGAAATTGGAATAGCATCATGAACCATGTCAATAGTAAATTCAACTTCGTGATCAAATATAACACTGGGAAACTCATCAGGAAAAACATATAGCTATTCATTTTCCACTGGAACAAAATCAATCTAAATTGTTCCATTATTTACAACAATATAAGAAAGATAACTTTCACTTCTATATTTTAATAGTTTCCCATCCTCCAGATATGTTATCAATTGTATGAGTTAATTCTTGTATACAAACTAAAACTCTTTCTGAAAAACAAATTCTATAGCAGTATAATTTGTCTTAGAAAGATTAATAGTTGTACAATCTATATCTAGAAGTACATCATTCTTAGGTAGGGTAAAATAATAAGGTTTTCAGGTAATGTATTTCCACATATAACAATATTAAGATTCTTATAATTCCTTTTTTCAATGATATGTCCCCCAGGTGTTTTAACTATAAGTTCTAGTCTAATTTCATTAGGTGGAATTTCCAATTTTCCAGAATATTTCTAAAAAATAATGGAATTTGTATACCCTCTATAAAATAAAACATTAGTGAAATATGAATAAACAAATAGTTTACCTGATACCACTTCATTTGATGGCTCCACCTCTGTTGACGTAGTCACAAAGGATCTCACTACACATTTTTTTTATAATGTTGAATTTTTCCATCATTCTGATGCTTCTTTAGGAAAGTATTTTAATAATGAACCATCTAACCACATTTAAAACTCATAATATGTTTCTTATCAAGATTAATCTTATTATTATTTTCATTAACATCTAAGGAAATATTTCCAAACTTACCACATTGAAAACAATTCCCTATTTTAGTAAGGAATTACCCATAGAGCTTTTTACCACACATTTAACAAACTGGAAATTAAAATTTCTTACCTTCAGATTTCATTGATTTATTCTTACCCAAACCTTGATAACTAGACATTTTCATATAATTATTTTCAAATTACACGTGATTATTACAAAACCCCATTTCTAACCTGTCACCATTTCGAACAAGTTTCCCATATCTTTTGAATTCCCATGAGGCCAATGCCCATCGTTATCTTAGATTCAATGCTATGTAAAATTAGTTGATTTTGATATCAATATCCTCATTAATATATGATTCATAACTCTCTAGTTGGGTGGATTTTTCTTCAAACATGGTCACAAAATCTTCCTCCTTTTTCATCAATTCCTAAAATTCTCTTTCCATCCTATGTTGAACCACCTTGAGAAAATTTCTTTCATGTAAAGTATTTTTAAAATCATCCCATTACAAATAATATATCTCCTATCTATCCTTATTTTTATAGACCATTGAATTTCACTGATCAGCTTCTCCTTTAAAAAGATAAATGGAAATAATGACCTTTTATTGTCTAAACATCCCATGCCATTGAATATATTTTCAAGGACTTTAATCGATCATTCAGCAGCCAGTGGCTCAGAAGATCCACTGACGGCAAGAGGGTGTTACCTCATAAAATGTTCTACTATCATCATGTTCCATTTTGGTAGCTCTAGTTGTTCTATTTAACTGATTACACAACCATTTATGGCCTGCATCAACTTTTCCATTTCCCCCACATAATTTTTGGTTCAAATACCTACCATTCTAGGTTGCAGATTCGGAAAGATATCGGCCTCTCGGTTCCTTCCAACTTCAGATTCCCTATTTCTTTTATGGAAAACCATTCTAAAAAATGTATCTAATATGAAGAAACATTGTAATATTCAAATGATATATCATCAATATTATTTTAAAATAATTAATTTAATTCCATTAAAATCATCCTAACCCCTATAGTTATCTAAATTGTGCTCTGATACCAACTATAATGACTTGAGCTTAAAAATTACATTATCTAGTTAATTCAAGTAGATTTTACTTCTTTAAATTACCAATTATATTTTAGGATTAGATTTTTACAAATTTTGGACATAATTCCTACATATCAACCCACATGCATACAATGTGGGTATTACTAATACAGTATCCATAACATCCATAATTCCAAAACAAGAAATATTTTAATAAAATCTCTTCACAACATTCATTTAGATTCTACTTTTCTCTTACCCATCCTTAAACCCTATGAAAAACATTTTAAAGCCTAGGAAGCGCATCAAAATCTCAGTAAAGGATATAAAAAGAAGGATATAACCCATCTTTTCAAGAATTTCTATAAACATATAATATCATTTTCACAAATAAATACATCTCACTCATAAATTATCTTATACATACTTTGTGAAACATGAGATTTACATAAAACAAAGCTAACATAAATAAAACCATAAACATATCTAGGGGAGTTACTTAATATTGTAACCCTTAGGGATAAGTTATGATCTTAATACCTCATGGATAACTTACAATGTAAACCCCATGGCTACCTTATGTTTGTTTCCCTCACGGCTACCTTACAATGTAACCCTTATGGGTACCTTATGGTGTAACCATCGTAATAACACTTGAATTAACCATATAGCTGTCATACAACATATAGACAACCAATGCATTGGAGGGAGATATAGGTCCAACAATTCATCCTAAAAAATTACCATGATCCAAAACATAATCATAAAATATGAATAATTTCAAAACAAACATTTCTATTGAATTTTGTAAAATAAAATTTTCAAAGAGTATTTATTTAGAAAATCCCTTACAAATATCATATAATAGAAGTGAGAATTATCATAATGAAATTAATATATGTATCCACAATAAATAAATATTATAAATCATAGTATAAACAAAATATTTAACCCAAATATTAAAACTTAATCAAAGAAGTATAATGTTAACACAATGAATGGAAATTGGGTTAATAATTCTCCTAACTCAGGTTTGACGTAATTAAAATTTGTTCAAACATCATGTATAATGGTTAAAATAGTGTTATTAATATTTTAAAAAAATATAATCATGTTTATAAAAATATATATGATCATTTTATAACATCATTCCACCGATTTATTAATAATATTTTTTATTTCCATTTTTTCGTGTGTATACTTTACATGGTTTCCATGGTCAGTTCATATTGGATTTTCATATATAATGGAAGATAACTCTGTAAGTATAATGAAATTGTATTAATATATTTCCAAAATATTAAATGATTATATAAATAAGTTTTTTTCACATATCATGGTGAATCATAAGATAAAACATTAATGATATTCATTTAGATAATTTTGGAGGTTCTTTGATAATCACACACTAGTTTAATTATTATACTTAATATTATGTATATATATTAATTATAAAACATTAAATATGTTATATCATAAAATTTAAAATATGTTTCATCCATTAAAATTTGTTTTTAACTAGTTTTGAAGGATTTAAAGAATGTTGAAAACACAATGTCCACGATGTCGGTAATCTGACACCTCATAGACATGTTTTTATTTTTAAAATGAAAGGGGGAGGATAAGAATTTTGATGAATATTTCATCCATTAAAATGATAAAAATATATTATATATGATATGATAATTTTCATTCCTACTGTATAATGTGAGGTGAAAATATTATAATAAAAGAAAAATAAATGAAATGAAAATAAAATAAAATGAAATAATATTTTAACCTCTTGATCTCTTCTCCCTGATATCCTCCTTAAATCCTTTAGATTTGGCCTTTTTATGAGACCAGAAAGTCTTTTATGTGGGAAAAATACTTGGGATGTGTATTTGGTAGAATTTAAAAAATTCTCAAAATTTGAGAGGTGTGAGATGAAGTGGGTTGAGTGGTGGAATTTATAGTGGAGGAGAGGTAGGGGTTTCCCTTATTTTAATCATTATATTATTATTCTGTTCAGGAAAATAAATACTGTCGGTTATTACGAATAAAAATAGTAAATATAGAA
The DNA here is from genome assembly GCA_963277665.1 of Viscum album. Taxonomy (NCBI): domain Eukaryota; kingdom Viridiplantae; phylum Streptophyta; class Magnoliopsida; order Santalales; family Viscaceae; genus Viscum; species Viscum album. The sequence goes on from OY728123.1 coordinate 643,619,307, forward strand.
TTTTTTTCAAACATGGTTTCTTAAATCATCTATGTTGTTAGGAATGGTGTATTTAACATATAATTCATATATACGGTAGATTATTGTATTCAATTATTCAAAAATATTAAATTATTTTAGAAAAGTACTAAAAAATCACTCCAACAATTTTTTGACATTTGGCATTCAAAAATGAACACTATTTTATCAAAATATTTTACTAAATATGGGGAAATAAATTTTTAAATAAATTCATAAATTATTCAAAAGATAACAATTTTAAAACTATAACTGATTTTACAACATTTTAAAAAAATAATCAAGTTATCCTAAAATTATCTTATAACCATAATAAATTAAAATAATAATTAATGATTACATTTTATGAAAATAAATATTCATTAAAATTGTTAAATCAATTATAAAATTCTAATTGAATATTTATGACTTATAAATATATCATCACTGGTACTACGATCAAATTTTCACTTATAAGATGTGAAAATTTTATTTGTAAATTCATGGGTTAAGTTACTATTCATTTGGCTGATTTACCATTTATAAGGGCCATATTACTATTCACAAGGGCAACATTACTTTTTATAATGGTCAAGTTCCAATTCACCAAAACAATTTTGGTCTTATAAGACTCTAAATATCTTACTAATCATAACTGTGTAGGTCTATTTATTAAATTAAAATCATAAAATAGGAAACAATTATGCTTAATGGATAGGTTTCATCTATCTCCTGAAAAATGAAGTGTAATTTCTTAGAGGCTTGGTGTTTCATGCATTTCATTCTATTTTAATTGTTTTATAAATCCTAAGTGTGTTACACTTTTTCAATCCTCATTAGAGATAAAGTAGCATGATATTCCTTGCTCAAGCATGAGCCACCAAATATTCCTTCCCTAGGGAATAATTTATTGAGCATTCATAATATTTTATCAAATTCAACCATCACATTGGATTCATTTTCAATTCCTTCTATGTGAATATATATATATATATATCAATATATTATGATTAGTATATATATCACACTTTTCTATATATATATAGTCTCTAAATATTAAATATGAATATCACTATTGCCAACTCTAAATAATGTGTTGGTATATTTTCCTCATGAGTCTTTAATTTGTATGAACTATAACCAATTACATTATCATTATCTATGAGGACACACCCCAATCCCTTTTTAAATGAATCACAATATTTTAAAAACCCTTACCTACTACAGGGTAATGTATGTACTGGGGAGGTGACCAAAAACTTCTTCATTTCCTTACAACATTATTCACATTCCTTTATACAAAGGAACTTTACTCCCTACAATGTCGACCAGATTACTTGAATTTCTAGATGAGAGAAATTATTCACACAATTTAGGAAATATCATGCTAACCCAAGAAAACTATATATATCAATTATAGTGGTCTAACTATGTCATTTATCAATAAATTTTTACTTTTATGGATCTACATATATGTCGTTTATTGGAATTACATAACCTAAAGAAAAGACCTTTTTATCTATAATTCCCATTTTCTAGATTAGGAATAGAACTACTCCTTTATTCAGAACATAAAAATTATATTCAAATGATAATCATTATTTTCCTTAATCATTGAATATATAATAATACCATATATAAAGAAAACCATCAATGATCAAGGTAGTCTCTATAAACACTATTTATTAGATCCATGAATATAGTAGGAGAATGGGAATGTCAAAACAGTATCATTTTAAACTCATAGTTTCTATACCTTGTATAGAAATCCATCTTATATATACCCCCTTTTTACCATTAACTATTGGTATCCACCCCAATCATCTAATCCAAAATTCCCTTATTAATATCCTTGTATTTGGTTGAATATATCATCAATACATGGTAGAGGATACTTTTTCATCATGATTTTATTAATCTCATGAAAGTCAATTAATCGAGTTATTAATCCAACCTTGTTTTTGAAAAATAGCACTAGTACACCCCCATAGTGAAGCATTGGGTCATATTAAACCATTATCCACATTTTCTTGCAGTTTCTTCTTTAACTTGTCTAATTCAATGGGACCCATTATATATGGACTCTTTATAAAAGGCAATGAATTGGGTATTAGTTTTAATGAAAACGCAACCCAATATTCTATGTGAAGACTAGGAAGTTCATCCAAAAATACATCATTATATTCTAATACAATAGGAATTTTATCACTGTTGACTCCCACACTAATCATTTGATCCAAAATTCCATTATTGTTGGGTACCATAACCCATGTTATAGAATTTATATCTCTAAGTAATTCATAATCATATTTTAATTGACAATACTAAATAAGATGATTTGGGATATGGAATTAGTCTCCATTATCCTAAAAATTGATATCTGATTTATGGGGGGAAATCCAATCCATAACATATATTATATAAAATTCAACCAAAGGAAAAAGAATTAGATCCACATAAATTATCCTTCAATTAATCTAAATCGAATAATATTTCCAAATCTAAAGAATGATAATTATGCCACCATGGGTATTCATTAATACGTCAATATCTGTTTCTTGGGGTTATGATTTCACATTCATTGAAAATGTATTTGATATAAATGAATTTTATGAACAAAAATCAAATAAGGTAGTATAATATATAGAAAAAATATCTTGTGATAATTACATCACTTCCTAGTCATGAAATACCACAAAGGTAGTGATTTTGAATTAACCTACTTTTTCCATTAGTTTAAGAGGTTTCTAGGGCCGACTCTTTTCATTAGATATAGGTTTGGGAATTGATTCATATAATTTCTTATCTCTATACACTTAATGATTTTTATTTCAGTAAGATCATTAGCTGGTACCTAATTCTCTTATGTATTGTTAATCATCATCTTAAACATTGTCAAACAGTTTTGGGCCTAGTCTCCTACTTCAACACACTTAAGACAATTCTATAATCCCTTAATACAATTACATGTGTGATAGCTCTAACATTTATTAAATTTATGAAATTTTAATTTCTTCCAACCATGTTTCTTATCATCAGTGCTTACATAATACTCCACTTTCGTTTTACTTTCCTCTAAACATTAAGAGGTTCTAGTTTTTATATAAACCATAAGAGTACATATAACAAAATATTAATTGCTTTTGAAGTATCTTAAGAAAATATCACTTTGAATAATCAGGTTTAAGCAAGTGAAGTAGTGATCAAATTTACTCTCAGTATAAAATATAAAATTAGAGGCATGTCTCACAGCCTTGTGAAATTTTATTCATTTGGCCTAAATACTCATCCACATTTTGTTGAATTAAAATAATTTTCACCCCATAATTGTGTGAAGAATTTGTGACAAATAATTAGTGAAAAATATCTTCTAGGACTACTCACATTACATAAATTATATGACCTCTTCTTCGGTAGTGTCCTTAATGAGACTCCCCCACTGGGTAACAACACCATCAAATCAATATATGTCCAAAAACTATTCTCAAGGTTTTATAAAAAAATAATGGAAAATATATTTTCCATTCCATTGATCCACTACTCATGAACCGTTGAATTAGAAGTTCTACTAAAATATAGTTTTTTATCATCATAAATGACTCGATAAAATGTTTATCACTCCTTAGTGAGATTGTGATCTCAAAACAATTAGGGTTGTTCCCCATAACTTGAGAATAATGGGTGACAATTTTTAAAAGATTTTTCATTACAGCTCCATTCTCACTTGTCTTCCCATTGTGAAAATATCCACATTGTCCATTCCATATATTTTTAACTCCATACCTTCGGTTTCCCACCATTAACATGACTAAATAAAAATTGGGAATTATTATACTTAAATTAATTATATTAATTAAAAAATAAACTATAAACATTAAATAATGATTTGATAAATGACATTAATATGTTTACCTATGAATATCTATTTTTTAATGTACATTATCAGATATTGGTTTTATTATTTAACTAATTATCAGTATATTAAAAACATTTGTAATGGTTCTTAAAGAAAGTGAAATTTAAAAAAGAATATCACCTGGGAGTTTCATTCCAAATGTGATGCAAGGGATCATTCACCATGCATAAAAATGATGGTAAAGATATACTAAATTTACTCTTTTTGGGGTTGTTACCTCTAGATAAATTTATTCTGAAACCAATTTAAAATGTAGTATCCATAAAAGAATTATATCTAGGAAAAAAATATAATCCATACTTTAAAAAATAGCATAATGTTATCTTATACAGAGGCTCATCAATTATACCATTGGTTGGATTTTTCACTACAGTTCTCTTAAATAATATCCAAAATAACTAAAATAATATCCAAAACCATATTATGTAACAACTATAGTGACCTGATATAAACATTTCTTAAATAATACATTAATCACATTATTTAAATAAAACATCACACAATAGTCACATAATTCCTGGACCAAAAGGTTTAGTTTTATTCAAATTAGTCACATAAACACCTTATTTGTAAACACTAGAAAACATATTTTAGAAATTTCTCAACTCATGACACATTCCTAAACATATATAATGATGAAATTATATTTTTAACTTGGGGATTGGAAACATAAAAAGGGGTGGGCTGAAATTCTTTATATGTGAAAATATATATCTTAATGTATTAGATTCTAATATTGAAAATTATGTAAAGAAAATATAAGTATTTAAAGAAGATATCATAAGATAGTGTATTATAATAAAAAAATGTTATGGACCCACATAATATATAACAAATTATGGAAACATAAAAGATAAAACATAAAACATGCGGAAAATACATAAGGTGTGGGATACATGAAAAGTAATTTTCAAGGAAACATGGAATTTACTAGAAAAAATGAATCTTGAGATAGTGAATAACATGATAAATTGATTATAAATATATCATAAATTGATAAACATAAAAATGTGACACATATATTAGAATTTGAAACCTTGTGTGATCAAACCCATGGTGGCCACACCTATGTTAAAAAAATCATTATACACACACATGAAAATATGAGCAAACCAATCACGCCCACACCTATATGAACAACCCATTATGTCCAAATAAAACGATATCATGAGATGTAAGACTATACCAATTAATTATTGGGTGATATAAGACCTCATACATCGTTATTCTTACATATATGTGCCACTTAAAAACAATCATCATCATAACTAAAATAACCCAAGTAAAATAAATGGACTACTTAATCATTCAATATAATATATACTTAAGAAATCCTAGGATATCAAAACTTCATTATCCAAAAGTTATCAAAATGAAATAAAATATAAAACTTCACTTCATGAGTTATGGATCATTTAAAGATAATTTTAACCAAATTATGAAAATATTTTTTTGAAAACTTTTTTTTATTAATTATTATAAAATTAATAGTTATGAGCCCATTTTAAAAAAAATCCCATTATTTAAGAGAAATGAAAACAATTCATTACATGGGATATTTTTTTTAAAAACTAACTTTTCCCATATATAAGGAAATAATATCATTCAAAATTTAATGTATTGTAAAAATTATTTTCAAAAATAAATTGTTGGGCTCAAATAACAAATTTTGAGTTATAGTGTCCCTTGCCTTTTTCAATGATTTACAATGAATGATTTAACCTCATATATCATATAGATAAAAATATAAATTACTTATTAAATACCTTATTCTTATATAATTGTATTTATAATCATCATTGATGATAATTATCCTCTTTTATTATATTTTTTTAATCATTTCTCAACATCAGTTACTAATAATATAAAATATTCTAATCTTGGTTCATAAAAGAGGGGTTTAAATTCCTTTTTATCCCAAATATAATCATTTAAAAACTGTTAACTGATATGGAATTTATTTATTATAAATACATATAATTATATAATTTCACTTCAAGTGAGTTTTAGTCACATTTCATGAAAACAAAAACCGTGAAGAACTAATTTCAGGTTATTTTAATGAAATCGACGGATTAACATATAATGTCTGTTAAATTTTATTTTATTCAAAAAGAACATTTTAAATGATACATATTTATTATAAATATAATATATATGTATAACACATAAAATAAAGCCATATTCTCATGGATGTGAAGGGAAAATTAAATACATTTTTTAAGAGCTCGTAGTCCACACAACACACAATTCATGTTTTCATGTTTCATAATAGAAAAGGGGAGGGTGATTAATTCTTGTACAATCATGATTATAGAATACTTGTATAATAAATACAATTTTTTATTTTTTAATATGTAGAAATTAATGTTTATGAAAAATTAAAGCATATAATGAAATATTAATAAAAAAAGAAAGGTTTAAGAACTTATACCTGACTTCTTGGATTATTGCCTTTCAGTAGGGGATTAAACCACTAAGGTATGGAATTATTTGAAAAAAATAAACTAATTAATGTGGATAAGATTTTTCATAAGATTATTGGGTAGATTATATGTCAAATTTTTTGTTTTTTGGATTGAGGGAAACTAACGAAATGAGTCCCCTAACTATAATTGAAAAGAAGTGAATTTTTTTAAGGACCCAAAACTATTCAATAATGGGAAGTCACTACAAAAAAAAGTTCCTCAAAAATATATAAATAATAAAGATTTTTAAATATAAGGTATAAAACCAATCATTTTATAAAATATTTTTTAAAAAATAAATTTAATTTATTTGATAGGTTGTGTCACATGCAATATAATGTTTTAATAAACAACAACATTCTATTAATATTATTATTTAAAAAAATGACCTGGTTATTTAATATTTTTTAATGAATATGAAGAAACAAATTTAAAATATTAATTATAATTTTTTATATAAATTTAAATTATTGTTAAATAATTACTTAATTTTTAGAAAAGACTATATTTTTGGAAAATATGTTTTTCTCAAAAAAAATGTATTTTTGTTATTTTATGATTAATGATATTAATATATTTTCCCATTTATAGAAAATAACTTTTATAAAATGAAATTATTTTTTAAAATCATTATTCAATAATTTAATTTTGGTGAACTTTTTGGATTTCATTGAAAATATTAATTTTTTGATGAATAATGTGAAATAATGGTTTTTATAGAAAGATGTCTTTTCATTTAAAAAATTATAACATTCATTTTTCTTTCACAATCTATTGAAACTTATAATCAGTTAAATTATATATTTTCTAATAAAATTTAGGTCATTTTAATAATTTTCATACAATAGTTTCAAATAAAATTGTTTAAAAAATTTAACATTTTCTCTTGGGAAAACTGCTTCTTCATCACATCTATGTGTTTCATTTAAAATAAAATTTTTCTACTTGTGTGAATGAAATTTTTAAAAATAAATTAAATATTTTTAATCATAATAACTTTTACTATATAATAATTTAATCATAATTTCTTTTCAAATGGTTCTGAAAACAGTAAAAATTAATTTCAATAGTTATTGTCAAAACAAGTTTACTGTGGATTAAACTAAAAAGATAAGTGGTAAATCACCTATAAACTATTCAAAGTCTCATTTTATGGATATATTTATAATTAATAAACTATAAGGTTGTATTATTATATATTTTTTTGCCTTTGTAAATGTAAATAATGTGGGTACACATTAATCCCTTCAAAAATATCAATTGTGTCCTCACCCCCACTTTTTAAATGTCATACCTTCTCTTCACCTCTTCACACTTCCAAAACAATTTTTTGGAAAATAAATTACCTAATATCTTCCTTATATCCCTCCCCACATCCAATTGTACATGTTTAGATCATATATCCAATCTAGGAATTATTTTGGTTAAACCCAAAGAGGTTTTCCGATGAATATGTAATGTTATCTACAATACATATTTGTATCAATTTTTATTTAAAATCCTTAAAATATTATTCAATAGATTTGATATAATTAAAAAATTATCTACCATATATTGATATGTTTTTAATTTAATTTCATGACCTATATTAATCTCCACCTCTATCAAATGGGAAATGAAACTATTTATTGGGAGCACAGTGGACTACAACCCGGCGAACCAATGTTATTCATCTTCCCTCACCACCTATCACAACTGAATATAATTATATATTAAATGTTTATATATGATATTTAAGATATTATTATACTTTTTTAATTATCATATCACATATACATTCTTAATTTCTATTCTATGGGAATATGATCATGGCGCTTGTGTGTACCATGGACTACCGCATCACGAAGCGATGTGACACATTCACACATTAAATTGAAGGTAACAAAGATGGGATTAATTAAAATATGTGATATATATTTTACAAGAATTAAAATTTAATGTTAATATATCATTAACCTTTCTTTCTTTCAATACAACTATGAAATGGATATAGCTTTCATGCGTACATATGACCTACCATCACCATGAATATTGTATTACAATTTCGATCTTTAACATTTATGGATTACTATAAATATATATATACTGAATATATGTGATATTTATATAATTTTGAACATTATATATATTTTGGAACCATTATTAATGTAAGTGTACCAAGAATAAAAAATCAAAACAAACATAAACAACAAATCATTTATTGCCTAAAATGTGAATTTAACATGGAATAGTTGATATAAGAGTCATAGAACACAACAAGTACATAGTAAATGGTATGATATATATTTATATATTGTTCATTAATATATTTATAATAAAATAATTTTTATTATACATATGTTTTGACCATTTAAGAAGGAATTCGAGACCTCATGTAAGCAATTTTTGTATCAATATGTCATATTTGAGTCATACATTTTGTCATGCACAAATATTATAATATGGAGTGTAAATAAAGAAAATTTTAAATATAATGTCATGAATTTATATATTCTAATAAAACTATATTATTTATTTAATTTTATTATTTACTGGGCCATATGATTCAATGTTACCAATGTTGTAAGGTTTTTATATTACAAACTCATATTTTATCAGGATTATTCATGATTTTGTTTTCAATTATGAAATATTGTGATTTATCACTCAAGAAACTCATTTGTTTTATTATAATTTCTTTATATCATTAAAATATATTTTCCCTTCATTTTCCCACCTTTATGAACTCATGAGTTGAACACAATGTTTTCAAGAAAATGTACCATTATTTTTCTCTTTGGTCGGAAACATATTTTTTCCATATCTGTGTTTTATAAAAAAAGTACTTAACAATGGTTTGATATCCTAAAAAGGATTTATTAATTTAGTTTTTACCCATGTTTTAATTTTTAAAAATAAATATTCAAGGTTTTTTAAATTGGTATCATTTTTATTTTACCAAAAATGTGAAAAGAAACCTTTTTAACAAGTACTGCATGAATAGAATTTACCAAAACATGGTCACTATTTTCATTGTAAAATACACTATGCTTTCAATTTTATATTCAATAATAGGAATTTTCAAATTGTTTTACGTTTTAAAAATTATTTTTTAAAGTGTTAATATTATTTTCCTCATGAAATGATCCAAGTTGTCTTTCAAAATAATTTTCCATCGATGATGAAATAATTTAATATTACTACTGATTTATGAGTAATATGATACAAGGATACCGTTATTATTATTATTTTTGATGTTTTGTTATTGTGATGGATATTTATTCGTGAATCTCATTCCTCTTCCATGGGTTATACTGTAAAAAATTCTTATGAAACCATCTTCTTTAGCCATGGGTTATGTTATGAAGAAATGATGAAATTATTATCAAATTTGTATATTTTTAATGGGTAGTTCTGTAATGATTTCTTATAAAACTTGTTTCTTTCATGTGTTCTGATATGGTGAACATTTAATTTTCTTTTGGAACACATATGTACAATATTTATTATATTATAGGTGGTACCTATATCTACCTCCAATTAATTGGATAATGATTGATATCTCATGAGATAAATAGTACCGGAATATGCAGTGAGCACAAACCAAGTAGGCACTTTTTCCACTTTGGTAGTATTAGGAGTGAACTAGTACTTTTGTAATGGTTTAAAGACTAAACCCATTCTACTATTATAGTCCATGAAATGAGCCTTGAAATTCTTATGAAATGATATTCTATGATTATGTGTATGCTCCAAATCCCGTACATATGTCATAGTTATGTTCTCATTGTTCATGTACTTTGATTCCATTTTTATTCAAGTCTTATTAACTACCATGACTTATTCCATCACTCAAGATTAAGATATATGATATGCAGGGTATGGTTTTCAAATTTTATTCTCATGTTCTCATACACTTATTCTTGAGATATGTATATATATCCTTTTGTTACCATTAATAAGCTTTTGTGGTCACCTTTTCTTATGTTTACATCCTCATGGTTATGAATAAAGTTATCATGAATTATATATATAAGAATTTTTCTTCTTATTAAGAATATTGTGGTAGAGTATGTGGCTCACTTATGGACTTTTTTTCCAAATTTCCAAAGTTTCTTGACTTAAACAATTATGGTATTGAATGATATGTTATATAATCAATATATGTGTATAAAAAAGTAATATTTATGTCTGATATGTTTTGGTCTTTACATTTGGTATTAGAAAAAGGTTTATTTAACCATTACAAACTAGGTTGATAAAAAATTAGTTAAATACCAAAGTATATATCTAATTAAAAATCTCATATGGAGCCAAAGTGGAGGAAAATGCACTTGAATTTTGGAAAAGGAGAGAGTGACTGGTTTCCCAAAAATTGGGTCCCTATCATGATTCTACAATTGTATGTGGCTCTAACAGAGTGTAACCTAGGGGTAATATCACTAAAAGTTTGAATTGAAATGGACTCGATCGTCACATGGTGCATGACAATGGTCCATGCTACATGAATGGTTTGGAACACACAGGGTTTCTGATTTATAAATAAAAAAACTCTTTATGAACCACCATGATAGATTTAAATATATTATGATTATAAATAACCAAGGATAAAGTAAAGGTTTCAGTGATTAAAAATAATATGTATTGACTTTACATACTATAAGTTATTTTTAATTGTAATTTAGTCCCCCACTGTGATAATTGATTCTTAACCTATGCTTTTTGGGTTTAGTCAATAGAAAGAACCTGAAGGAACCGTGTTAATGTTGAGTATGAATGGAAATGAATTTATTGTCCTATATAGAATCCAAAGGTCTTATGAGGTCGAAAGAAAGATACCAATGCTATTATCACACAAATTTATTCGTCCATGAATCATGTTGAACTTCCAAATGATTAATGGACAGAAAAACATTATGTTCATCCCTTCATGAGAAAATATCAACCTTATAGAATCCAGCCTTTTTATCACATAAACTTTCATTACATTATACAAAAACGAGGATCTTTAAGGTTTAGTGTCTTGGAAACCAGGAACTTAAAACATGAAAACATAAAACATGCTTCTTAAACACTTGAAATGATTATCCTTATGTTCATCATAGGTTCATTACTTTATCTCATAACCTGGGGACATACATCAAAAGAAAGGGTGAACAGAAGGCCTGGTAAGGGAAACAAGGTGAAACATTTGACATGTGAACTTGAGATGCATCAACAATGTCATGAAAAAGAACTTTAAGGTATGAGAAATAAATCAGGAGTTATATCATAATAAAAATAATGTATTTCATAACTTGAATATGTGCCTACAACATTTAATAATGACAATCATTTCCGTTTCACCAAGGTCCATCCCCAAGGTGTTATTAAAAATTACCAAGGTTATTCACCAAGGAGTCGTAAAAAATTGTCATCTCTAGAGATTAAGTCTTCACCCAATGCATTGGAGGGCTATTAGGGTGCACACTTAATTTCTCTTTATTATCATGTGATCCACATATATCATCATCAATCATTTCATAAACAACCCATATATCATAAAATAAATGGGTTTCATTTCATAATCATAACATTTTAAAAACAGCTTTAAAGACATGACTTTTATGTCACTTTAAACCCACGGAAATGGAAAGCAGGTCTCATGTATGTAAATCCAAGAATTTAAAATAGAAAATTTTGGTATATATGTGAATACTCATTTAGAATAAAGAGCTTTGAGTATTAACTTAATAAGATAAATGAATTTGAGGATAAGAGAGAGACATTTTGAGACGGAAATTTTGCAGCATAACGGCTATGTTTTGGGGTTTTAGAAAACATTGAAAAGAGAGGTAAAATGGGTCACCCACTCTTAAACGATACATAAAACAGTAGGGGGAAATAATATAAAGGATTTAAGGACAAGGTAATGAAATTTTAAAAATATACCATATGAAATTAAGAACATGAACGGGAGACAAAAATAAGATTTCTCTTATGAAAATTCGGCAGCCTAACGGCGTCACTTAAACTTCAAAAAAATGAATTTATGAGATAAAATTGGGTATCTCATAATATTAAAATAAAAGATTAGGATGATATATATAGATATCATACCCCAACATAATAAAAAGTAACTTGAAAGACTTGACCTGAAATTAGAACTTTGAAAAATGAGAAGGCTGAACGAATCCCTTAAAAATTCGGCAGCCAAAGGGCGTCAGCTAAACATCAACCAAAATGAATTGACGAGATAAAATAGGGTCTCTCATCATATGAACATAAAATATCATTATTATAGATATAGATATAATACCCCAACATAATAAAAAAGAACTTGAAATACTTGACATGAAAGTAGAACATGGAAAAATGAGAAAGGTGAGTGAATCCCTTAAAAATTGGGCAGCCTAACGGCATCACCTAAACTTCAACAAAAATGAATTGACGAGATCAAATAGGGTATCTCATAATATGAACATTAAATATCAGTATGATAGATATATAGATCATACCCCAACATAATAAAAAGGAACTTTAAATACTTGACATGAAAGTAGGACTTTGAAAAAATGAGAAAGGTGAACAAATCACTTAAAAATTCGGCAGCCTAACGGCGCCACTTAAACTTTTATAAAATGAATTGATGAGAGAAAGATGGGGTATCTCATCATATGAACATGAAAATGGAAGTAATAGTAATATAAAAGAACATCCTCCAACATAAGATCATGGAGCATAAATGAAATGTCATAAAAGAGATTACTTGAAAAGAAAGAGACAGGTAGGATCCCTTACCTTAAAACGTAACTCTTAAAACTCAAAGGTTGGGACCTTGAGGGCTTGGGGGAACCTTGGGAGGACTCCTTGGGAGGTAATGAGACCAGAGCTTAGTTGGTGGAGAGTTGGGAGTCGAATGGATGAGAGGATGGCTTGGTATTTATTGGGAAAGTGAGGGGACAAGGCATTAATGGCCAAGGGACACCTCATTGGTGGTTTTGAAAAACCCAGGGGCTTTCCCATTGTATTTTCCCATGGTATTGGCCACTTGGGACACCTCATACCTTATCTTACTATTAATAAGTCGACCATATTGATTACATACTTAATACATCATTTAATGATGTCATTAAACACTTGAAACTTAAAAATTGTATTTTCACTATTCAGCGAAAATTCAACTTTCCCAGAAAAATCCCAAAATTTCACCTTAACCAAATATCGATGCTCTTATTTCAAAAATAAATGCCATTTTATAAAAAAAGTTTCTAAATATTTTTAATTTAATTTTTAAATAAATACAATATTAACTGAAAATTCATTTTTTTCAGAAAAATCCCCAAAAATTACCTTAACATAATATCGATGCTCTGAGTTCAAAAATAAAATCCATTTTATAAAAATAATTTTCTAAATATTTTAAATTTAATTTTTAATTAAAAAACATTATTCACCCAAAAAAACTAATACTTGACTAATAATTTGTGAAACCGTTATTTAACCATTTTATTGAATCACATTACTTAATCAAGGTGTCTAGATCATATTAATACTTTATTTAAGTGATATTACTGATCCATTTGGTCACATGACTAATCCTAAGCATAAAATCACTATTCATAATTTACTATCCATCATAAATTAAGTTGATCTTATTAGACTCTAAATTTTATACTGAACATAATTGTAGAAGACTATTTTATTGAAAATCATTACACATTTTTAATTATTTAAGGTTTACATAAACATTTTTTAAAATATCCTTTCTCTAAAATTCACCAAAAATATGAATACTATAATTATCCGGACATTTGAAAATTCATATACATAATCATAAGAAGAAATCAAAATTTTTATTTAAAACAAAGGATTACACAAGGCAGTTACGGTCCCCTTACATAGCCCCTTATCACACCAGCATAGGACCTAATTGTAAGGTGTTCTAAGGTGAGAGAATCCGAGTGAGGCTCGGCCAACATCGCACGAGTAGTAATTTCTATCAGTTTGAACTTCTCGCGAAGGAGATTCCGTTCTAGCTTCACACAATGAAGTTCGGCTTGGGTTTGGTCTAGAGCAATGCCCAATGGTGCTACCTCCATCCCAAGTTCTGTTAGATTGGCTTCGATCGGTCTAAGACTACTGGGTGTGGCCATCGAATCTTCTTTCAATAATAATTATCCAAGATCACTTGTATTTATACACAATAATCGAAATGTTTAGTTTCCAGCGGTCATATTGACCAATGGTCATATAACAGTCAAAACCCAATGGTCTCATTTTAATTATACTCATGTTATAAAATGAAATAGTTTTGTTGAGTATAAGAAATAAAATAACCCACAAAATTAGGAAACAAGATTTATTCAAAATTTCAGGTCATTACAATCTTCCCCCCTTAAGAAATTGCGTCCTCGTAATTTTTAAAACTGGGTTTTAAAATTTCATTGAAATTCCCACATCGGAAAATGATCAGCAAAACTATTACCCTAAAAGAACGAAAGGGAAGTACAAAGGTCACCTGAGTTAACCCACACTAGAATTCCATGTAGGAAAACACGGACATGGAGGAGAAAACAAAGGGTCAGTTTCTGAGGGAGAGTGATAGAAAACATGATTAGGAGAATGTTAACCATGAGAAAATCACAAACTTATGATGTGTGTAAATGGTCTTTGATTACCTAGTAGAAAACGTAAACCGTCATGGTTTTTGTTTTACGTTCCTTTTCATAATTTTGAGGAATTCGTTTACTACATAGAACAAAAACATAAGTAAATATACCTACTTTCAAGTAGAGTTTCATCCTTTAAAAATTTTCAACCAAAACTATTATTTTCTCCAAACGATGAGCATTCACAAACACTTGGTCTCATCAAAACACAAGAATCATCTTCTTGAGAGTCACGTAATCCAAAAAAGATTGACTATCAATTTCTTATATCTTTAAAAATTATCCCAAAAATAGAAAGGGTAAGATAAAATGACTCTTCAAAAATAAAGAATCCCATAGGAAGGGAAACTACTTTTAAATCTTCAAAGTTCCATGGTACTACCCAAAGTTCATCATAGACCATTCCATAAATAAATGTCCATAAAATTCTTCAAAATAAACCAAACTAAGATTGAAACCCAATTATAAGAATGATCTCATAACATAGTCTTCCAAGATATACTTTATCATTCATCTTCAAACAACATCAACCACTCTTATCATCTTATAACAAAAGTAACTATCCTAATAACATTTTCTCCAAGATAGGTTAATCATTTCTATATGTAACCTAAATTACTATAAGTCCGCCTTAAATTCATTGATTCTTCAAAATATAATTCAAACTTTACTCCTCAAAAAAATACCGTAGTAATCTATTTACCTCGATCAAATAGGGTTCCCAAAATAGTGAACATCTTCCAAAATAATAATCATCTTTTAATCCCCAAATCACCCTTTTTTAAGAAGAACTGCTTCACTACATCAACATTTGGCACATAAAAATATAAGTTTTCCTTAATGATATAAAGTCATCTTAGGTAGTGACACGATGATCTTAGATAACATAAAAGATATGCTCATAGATCACGAAATAAAATACAACATGACATATGCAATTATTGCAAAGAAGTTACATGTACTTCAATCGTCATGATCCATCTCAGCATAGGACTTGCATTGTTCCCTTGTCCTAGAAGATTGTTGATGCTCATCGTGCTTCTCATCCATTCCAAGAGAGAATTGCCTTGGATAATGTCTAACTTCTCCACATTTACGACATCGAAATGTATAAGGTACATTAGATCGAACCTTATCTCCATTCATCACATTATCCATTTTTTTAAAGAAATTGGCTACTTTATTCCCTATCTTTCCACACATAAAGTATCTCCCGGTTCCTTGTGTGCCATTCTCCATGGTTCTTATTCCCACACATTTTTCAAAAAAGAAATTAGATATCCATTCCCTTATCAACCTTATCAGATTAACATCCCTGATACTTCATCTTCTTCTTACTTGATGAATTTGGGCATTTAACTATGTACCAATTATTAATTGTGATTTTTGATAGCTGGTTTGGCATAATCACAATATGTTCAACTTGATCTCTCGTCATCTCTATCATATTAATAGGGAAATCATCACATTTCCTATCACATTGGTTGTTAGGACATGTTCTTCCATTTCCCACCATTAACTGAGAAAAGAAAGTATAATTAGGGGCGTAAATACTTATCCAATAATCATGAAAAGGAAACTTAAAGAACAGAAGGATAAACTTGTAGAAGAAAAGTATACCCTAACTTGTGATCTCATAGGTCCCAATCTAGGTTATCCATGATCATATATTCATATGTGAATCTTTATTTTATTTCATCTTTGTTCCTTTAAAAATGGTTCATACTAAGCTTATGAATTTACCAAAGCATATCCCACAGGAGTGTCGTAACGAAGAGTGCAGCAAGGACCATTGTCGTGTACTGGTTCTCATTCAATTCAAGCTCAAAGTGGTGTTTTCGAGTTTTACCCCTATGTACATCTGTGCCAGATCAAACTCTACCTGCTCGTATCCAGACAGGGATGTATTTGCTTGGGAACCCCTTACTCAATAGTCCCCAAAATACCAGGAAGATTTCCAATATTTAAACTTTTCTATAGGGTTCTTCTGAGAGTTTCATATCCTAATTTACACAAATAAATAAACCATCCTTTGATACCAACTATTGCATCCATCCTTTTATCACATAAACTTTCATTACTTTATACAAAATCGAGGATCTTTAAGGCTTAGTGTCTTGGAAACCAGGAACTTAAAACATGAAAAAATAAAACATTCTTCTTAAACACTTGAAAGGATTCTCCTTATGTTCATCATAGGTTCATTACTTCATCTCATAACCTGGGGACATACATCAAAAGAAAGGGTGAGCAGAAGGCCTAGTAAGGGAAACAAGGGGAAACATTTAGCATGTGAACTTGAGATACATCAATAATGTCCTGAAAAAGAACATTAAGGCATGAGAAAGAAATTAGGAGAATATCATAAGAAAAATAAAGTATTTCATAAAATTAATATGTGGCTACAACATTTAATATTTACAATCATTTCCATTTCACCAAGGTTCATCCCCAAGGTGTCATTAAAAATTACCAAGGTTATTCACCAAGCCATCGTAAAAAAATGGTCTTCTGTAGAGATTATGTCTTTACCCAATGCATTGGAGAGCTATCAGGGCGCACCCTTAATTCTCATTTATTATCATGTGAGCCACATATATCATCATCAATCATTTCATAAACAACCCATATAGCATAAAATAAATGGTTTTCATTTCATAATCATAACGTTTTAAAAACTGCTTTAAAGACCTGATCTTTATGTCACATTAAACCCATAGAAAGGGAAAGCGGGTCTTATGTATGTAAATCAAAAATTTAAAATAGAAAATTTTGGTATATATGTGAATACCCCTTTATAAGAATGATTTTTGAGTATTCACTTAATAAAATAAATGAATTCGAGGATAAGAGAGAGACATTTTGTGACGGAAATTCTGCAGCATAATGGCTATGTTTCGGGGTTATAGAAAACATTGAAAAGAGAAGGGACATGGGTAACCAACTCATAAATGATCCATAAAACAGTAGGGGAAAAGAAGAAAAAGTATTTTAGCACATGGTAATGAAATTTAAAAGATATACCATATGAAATTAATAACATGAAAGGAAGACAAAAATAAGATTTCTCTTATGAAAATTCGGCAGCCTAACAGCGTCACTTAAACTTCAAAAAAATGAACTGACGAGATGAAATAGGGTCTCTAATAATATGAACATAAAAGATCAATATTATAGATATAGATATAATACCCCAACATAATAATAAGTAACTTTAAATACTTGACATGAAATTAGAACTTTGAAAAATGAGAAAGGTGAACGAATCCCTTAAAAATTCGGCAGCCTAACGACGTCACCTAAACTTCTACAAAAATAAATTGAAGAGATAAAATAGGGTATATCATCATATTAACATAAAATATCAGTATGATATATATAGATATCATACCCCAACATAATAAAAAGTAACTTGAAAGACTTTACATGAAAGTAGATCTTTGAAAAATTAGAAAGGTGAACGAATCCCTTAAAAATTCGGCAGCCTAACGGTGTCACTTAAACTTCAACAAAAATGGATTGATGAGATCAAATAGGGTCTCACATAATATGAAGATAAAAGATCTGTGTGATAGATATAGATATCATACCCCAACATAATAAAAATAAACTTGAAAGACTTGACAAGAAAGTAGAACTTTGAAAAAATGAGAAAGGTGAACGAATCCCTTAAAAATTCGGTAGCCTAACAGCGCCACTTAAACATTCTTAAAACGAATTGATGAGGGAAAGAGTGGGTCTCTCATCATATGAACATGAAATGGGAAGTAATAGGAATATAAAAGAACATTCTCCAACATAAGATCATGGAGCATAAAAGAAATGACATAAAAGAGATTACTTGAAAAGAAAGAGAGAGGTAGGATTCCTTACCTTAAAACGTAACTCTTAAAACTCAAAGGTTGGGACCTTGAGGGCCTGAGGGAACCTTGGGAGGACTCCTTAGGAGGTAATTAGACCATAGATTCGTTGGGGTAGAGTTGTGAGTCGAATGGATGAGAGGATGGCTTGGTATTTATAGGGAAAGTGAGGGGACCAGGCATTAATGGCCAAGGGACACCTCATTGGTGGTTTTGGAAAAACAATGGGCTTGCCCATGGTATTTTCCCATGGTATTGGCCACCTGGGACACTTAATACCTTATTTTACTGTTAATAAGTCTACCATATTGATTAAATACTTAATACATCATTTAATGATGTCATTAAACACTCATAACTTAAAAACTGTATTTTCACTATTCATCAAAAATTCAACTTTCTCAGAAAAATCCCAAAATTTCACCTTTACCAAATATCTATGCTTTGATTTCAAAAATAAAATCCATTTTATAAAAATAATTTTCTAAATAATTTTAATATAATTTTTAAATAAATACCCTATTCAATGAAAATTCAGTTTTTTCAGAAAAATCCCAAAAAAATGCCCTAACGTAATATCGATGATCTAAGTTCAAAAATGAAATCCATTATATAAAAAATAATTTTCTAAATATTTTTAATTTAATTTTTAATTAAAAAAACACTATTCACCCGAAAAAACTAATACTTGATTAATAATTTATGAAACTGTTATTTAACCATTTTATTGAATCACATTACTTAATCAAGGCGTCTATATCATATTAATACTTTATTTAAGTGAGATTACTAATCCATTTGGTCACATTACTAATACTAAGCATAAAATCACTATTCATAATTTACTATTCATCAAAAATTAAGTTGATCTTATTAGACTCTAAATTTCTTACTAAACATAATTGTAGAAGAACATTTTTTTGAAAATCATTACACATTTTTAATTATTTAATGTTTACATATAACATTTTTTAAAATATCATTTCTCTAAAATTCACCAAAAAATTGCATACTATATTTATCCGGACATTTGAAAATTCATAAACTTCATCATAATAAGAAATCAAAATTTCATGTGGTTACAAACCTTATTTCTATCATTATAATAATCTGATAGTTTGTGGGCAAGGGGTTAGTACCACTAAAAATATATTTTTTGGACTCTTTTGATTGAAATTTGTTAGAATTGCTTCCTAAAAAACATAGCATTCATCTTCTAGTTTAATTAAATGTTATCTTAGGAATGGATTGGATTTGTATATGTAAACCCCACAATAATTACTAAGGAAGGTAAGTCGCATTTGGTATTCCAAAATAACCTATGATCGTCAATTAGTGATATGATAAATATAAAATTCCCTTTGAAATCACATCCACTGTATGGGTTTTCATTTCTATTAAAGAGGGGTTATTATCTCATATGGTTTCAGAGAAACTCAACACCCGTGATATGACTACTGTGATGGAATTTTAGGAGGTCTTCAAGGAATACTTATATATACTTCCACAAAAACTAAAATTTGAGTTATAAATAGTTTTCATACGTGGTTCCACTCAAAATTAAATGGATCTTAAATAAATGGCCCAAATTAATTTACAAGAATTAACGAAAAAACTCCATGAGAACCCTGAAAAATGATTCATTTAGCAAAGTGGGACACCTTGGGGTGCACTTTTTTTGGTTAAAAGTATATATGGATTGATGTGACTCTACGTTTATTATTAGTAGTTAAAAATTATTATGAGGAATAGAAAGTACCTTCTACCCCTTATTGATGACATATCTGATCGAATATGCATATCTCAATAGTTTCCCAAGATTTTATTTTAGTCAATATGTCATCAATTGAGGATTAAGAAGGAGGATATATACAATAAATCATTCCATAAAATTTATGGACATAATTAACATATATTTATTAAATTTGGTATTACTAATTCCCAGTATATCATTATGGGTTTAAAGAATAGAGTCTTTAGAGATTACCTTGACTAGTTTCGGGTTGTCGATGATATTATTATCTATTAAAAGGGAATTTTAGAACAAGAATATCACATTATAATTGTACTAAAGACACTAATGAAGAATAAACTACTTCAAAAAATAATAATGTGTTACTTTTGGATGAAAAATGTTTTATTTTTCATTTATATAATATCAAGATATGGAATATAAGTACATCCATCAAAGAAAGATGCTATTAAATGTTGGAGAAAAACAACCAGAGTGACTAGTATCTACATACTTCTAGTTTTAATTTTATATTGTCAAATGATTTTAGAGATTATATCAAGTATATATGATCCTATCACCATGTTAATTTTCAATGGATATAATTTACTCTAGATAGATCAATGTGAGGAATATTTCAATGAAAAAAACATAATATTAGTCATCACACTCATTCTTACATTACCCAGCAATGGAGAAGAGTTTGTAATATATAATGTTGCATCCAAGAATAAATAAATATGAAATCTTATAAAAAATGACATGGTTATATCTTATTCCTAATGAAAATTTATGGTTTATAAAAAATATTATACAAATCATGAATTAAAGTTAGTTGTGGTAATTTTTGAATTAAAGATATATAGAATTTTCTTTATAAGGAAATGATAGATATATATATATCGATCAAAAAATATTTAAATATATATTCACATTGAAGGATTTGAATATGTGCCAAATAATATGGTTAGATATGAGTAAATATTATAATGCCTTAATACATTACTACCCAAGGAAATGGAAAGAGGTGGTCGATACTTTGAGTCAAAAGGATCATGTTATCTTATCCATGATAAGGGTCACAAAATGTCAAATATTTCTAGATTTTCAATGAATGGATCTATAAATCATGAATTATGGGGAAAATATAATATTTTTTTAATTTAATGTTCAATAATATTTCCATGTGAAGATCAAATTGGTGTAGGATAAATATGTATAATGTCAAAAGTTGGTTATAAATATTCATGATTTTATCCATGATCATGATAGAATGATATGGTTCATAAACTGTGTATTGGTTCCATTCATAACATATTTCAATAAGGAGTTATCAGTGGAAGATTATAGTTCATTATTCCCAATTCATCCTACAGTAATGGCGAGGTATAAAGATTTAAAAGATTATTTTTGGTGGGATAGTGTGAAGAGAGATATCAAATACTTTTATCTCAGTGCATGGTATGATATAAAGTTAAGGTTATGAGATAAAATTTTAAGTGTATGTTACATCCATTGCCCTTATCGGAAGGGAAATGGAATAAATCACGATGTATTTTATATTTTAACTATCCATAACATCTAAATGAAATAATGTTATATGGGTTATAGTTGATCGTTGTACAAAGTGATCACACTTCCTCACTATTAGGGAATATTTATATATGGATCAGCTTTCCATATTATACAATATGGAATTAGTAGGGTTTCATGGAGTACCACATTCAAATTTATTTGATTTGGAGATGATATATACATCAATTTTTTTGGTGAATTATTTCAGAAGGTATTGATTTAGAGTTGAGTTTCATCATTTCATATCATTGTCAAGTTGATGGTCACTCTAGGATTATAATTAAAACTCTACAAGATATATTGAGATTTTATTCTCTATATTTTAAAAGTGGTTAGTATTAACACCTTATTCTAATTGATTTTTCATAAAACTATATCCTTCATTAAAGCATTCATATGACTCCTTATGAATCCCATTATAGAATAAAGTATATAAATACAATGTACTGAAATGATGTTAGATGAAAAAATAAATTGTAACCAGATATAACTAAATAAATGGAATATAAGGATAGTGTCATTCATCAACACATAAGTGCTGTACAAAGTTGTTAAAAAATTTATCTTGACAATCATTGGTGTGATTTGTAATTTTAATTTGGTGATAAGGTGATGCAATGAATTTCACCAGGGAAGAAGATAATGAGATTTTGAAAAAAAAAGGAAAAACTAATCCCTAGTTATATTGGTCCCTTTGAAATTATTTATTGTACTCAGATGGTAGTATATTGGTTATCATTTCCACCAAACCTCTCTCGGGTTCACGATGTGTTACAAGTATCTCTCCTAAGGGAGAACATGTCTGGCCCTTCATGTCACGACCCAGCCCATCGGGGCTCCAGCCGTCACTCCCCAAGCCCGCCTCCAATAGGCCAGGGGATGGCGTCCAACACCGAGTAGGCTATCACACACAAGGGAGGAGTTAGACTAAGGTACCTGTACACATGCACCCACATACACCTCCATAAAACAATACAGAGAGATATAAAAATTGAAAAGAAAAATGCATACATACAACTATCCCAACCTAGAGTGCAATAGAAGTAAAAAAAGGGAAAAATAGGGCCCACCAAAATAAAACTACAAAAGTGTCCAACCTTCTCAGATGGAGGGAAAACATTTCCAAAACGCCTACTGGTAAGCTCCTCAGCACATCTCCGGTAAACACCCCGGTAAAACCCACTCACTAAGCTCCGCCCGCTCCGGGTCCTCCTGGGACTCCGTTGAAAGGCCTATGGTCTGCACAAGACACATACATGTGCAGCAAAGCCCCATTCATGGGTGAGTATAAAATACACAGTAGGCACCCCAAAAACCAAAACAAAAGAGAGAAACTGAAAGTCAATAGTCCGATCATCCCAGCTAGAGGGAACCCACTTGAGAGAGAAACTCCATCTCATGACCATCCTCAGCTAAACACAACTAGTCAGCTCAATCCAGGTGTATGCCCATACATACACCTTGAAAAATCCAGATATACTTAGCTCACGCACCAAGCCACATGAGGTAGTAACCCTATCACCAGAAACGGTTCGCAAACAGGAGAGCACACTCCATGATTACTGTCAGCCCAGATGACATTCTTCTGAGAGACACACTCCATCGGGTCCCAAACAAACATCTCAGATGCTCACCCGAGAGACCACGCCCGTCGGATACCATCACTAAGGAAACCATGATGAAACAGCAAGAACAAAAAACTCCTTGGATAGGGGATCACTCCTAGGGTCCACAAGAGGATACCAGAACCCACACCGGTATACGAGGATCTCACAGATAGGGGATCACTCCCAGGGTCCGGTGGGGGATACCATAACCCGATCTGGCACTCATAGAAACATGTCACTCAGATAGAGGATCTTCGCCCGCATAAAGGTGGCCACGATGACACCAGAACCCTATATGGTACATCTCGCGCTGTAGGGGGTCGAACTGACGAGGTCGCAACCCTACCGAAACCACGGGCGAAGTAGGGGATTGTATAACCAATGATACCACAACCCTACTATACACCTCATGCTGAGTAGGGGATCGTATATCGGACGATGACACAACCCTACTGAGCACGGTCCACCGTGTATGGGATCATAATCTCGATGATGCCACAACCCTATGAGGTTAACCAGCTAAATAGGGGATCACCACCCCTGGATAAGCGATCACAACGATACCAAGAACCCGATCTAGGGAAAAGATGCTAGAGGATCCCGCTCCGGGCCCACCGGAGGGATTCGACAACTCTAACAGATTAAACATCTCATCAAGAGGATCAAAAACCTATACGAAGGTAGTGACGACGCGTGAACCCCTGTAGGAACAAACAAAGGGCATATCGTCTACCACTGCTGGTCCAAACATCGCTAACCTGAGTGACCCACCACAATGCCACACTGCGCACCTCTTAGGTCGATACTGAGGCCACCATCATGATCTATGCAGAAAAACACACAGGATAGGTCATTTAATCACCTGAAACGGACAACCAGTGAAAAAGGAACTATTCACCATAGCTAGCCCGTGTGGGGCCCACACAATGATCCCGATACTCATCAAGCAGATCATACCATGATGATCCCCTCAGAAAAACCCACAAGATCCACTTCTCGTTCATCCGAAACAGACCCTCGGTAAAAAGAGTAACTATTCATCGAAGCCAGCTCTGGTGGGGCACATGCCTCAATCCCAAAAATCATCGAACGGATCGCACCATTTTGATCCCATTGTAAAAACACACAGGATCGACTATTCATCTGCCAAAATCAGACTCCTTATGAGAAAGTTGTGTTTCTCCGTAAATGCCCAAAATCCGGCCTTGTGGGGCCCGCACCCCAAAATCATTCCCAAAACTCGAAAAAAATCAAGACAAGTCTACCGTACCATCAGGTTCTCAACGCCACTGACGGTACGTGAATCGGACGCTCCGAGTAGAAGATACAACGACTCGAAGTCGAATAATAATGAAATATCATTATTTTATTCGATGATTCAAGACCCCGGGCCAAAAACCTGACTCAAAAAATTTTCAATGTGAGTTCAGTAGGTCTGTCTCGATGCAAGGAACACGTCGCCGCAAATAGCTTGCAAATCGGAGTTACAGTTTGCGAGTTATGGGGGTTTAAAGAACCCTAGGAAAATCCTGGACGGACCACTAGCGGCCTCGCCGGAAAGCCAGCGCCGACAACGCGCCGCCGTCGTGCCTTGCCGGATTCCACCAGGGCCGCCGCCAGAATCTGGGTTTTCCGCCGGAAAACTTCCGAGAACCCCCGGAGCACCCCGGTGTTCCAAAAACAGATCTGAAAAATGTTTCGGAATCCTCAGGACCCGAACTACACAACCCCTATGACTATTTGAAGAAAAAAAATACAAAAATGGGATCCAGGATTGAAAAACTCAAACCTCATACCTTTGGGCATATCGCCAATGCTTTGGGTGCGGAACCGCGCCCGTGATGCCCTGAAGCTGGATCCACAGATGAACGACACTGAAAACAGACTCCCGGAGCTTGATTTTGCGATGAATGGATGGGGGAGGGTGGGTTGTGTTGCCTGTGTGCGTAGGAGGAAATGGGGGTGGGGTGACTGATTTATGTTTTAATTTTTTTTATAAAAAACTCATTTTACTCCCCGCCAAATTGCCTCCCACCCGGAACCCGATGCAGACCAAGGTAATGTCACCCCTAGGGTAAACGCGCCATTCTGAACGCAACAGCGGACTCAGATTTGCGATCTGAGACTCCATTCAGAAGTTATTCGAGACGACGCTCGTAAATAAACTTTTCTACTTATTTAAGAAAAAACTCCTGGTGTCGCTTTCCACCGTAGGCCTGCGCCCGCAAATTTTTCACCTTGCCTAGTGTAAATGACATGATCCTGATGCAACTGTGCCCTCAGATTCCCTTTCTGAGCTAAAATTTAGGAGACATCACACCCTCTCCATGTGCATAGTATATAAATACTTAATATTTTTTTAAAATTAATTCTGAGCACTCCGGGCCTCGGAATCGCATACCATCTTTACGTCTAGCTCTGGAATTATTCGTAAAAATATTCCAAAGGCTGACAAGGCCAAAACTCGAGTCGCGACATCCCCCGCCCCCCTAGAACTTTTCATCCCCGAAAATCCATAAACACAAGGATAGCGACTGGACTCTCAACTAGGTCTCTCACCCTAAAGAGTTCACCAACAAACACCCTGGCCCAAACATATAAGTAAGAGGGGATCATCCACAACACCTAAAAACTATCCGCTTTGGGTTGCACTAACTCACCTGCATGGTTTTTAATCGTGTCACAAAAACGCGTCTCAGTGGGGGAAGGATTCCCCCTTCCTCATGCATTCTAATCATGCCAAACAACACCCACACATGGTCTTACCAACTCCCTGAAAAGAACTTGAACAATAAATGGAAAACAAATAGTACCACTAAACAGTGTCTATTAAACTACTGCAGTAAGTAGAAAGGACACAAGGCGTACCTCTATCTATCCACGGAGCCTCTGGGTTAACAGCCCCTAGGGTATGCAGCTATCCTCACCCTCGGCCAGCAGCTCCATGAACTTGGCGTGGACCTCTTGGGGTCGGGGAGGTGGTAACTGATACCGCCTACCACCTCCTGCTGCAGGATCAGCTCCGTCACCACGTTCGCCACCATGTGGACCTCCTTGCTTGAGACGCTTCCTCTACCAAGGTGGTCCATCAACCAGCTCCCTCTCAATAGCACGTCATGTCATAAAATCTCTATCAAGATTTCCCCGACCATCGCAAGCATAACACCACCTCTCCTCCAGTTGACCAAAACTGGCCTGCGAGCCCTGTGAGCCCAGTGCCTCAGATCCTCTATCCTGGGGTCGCCTCATGAAACGTCACCCACACCCAGTCCCCTGAGTCTGTCATTGGATACCAGATGTTGATCCGACTAATGAAGTCTCGGCTCTCGTGTGCCTAGCACTAATAGGCGGGATCTGCATGGCCAGAACGCTCTCCACCACCAAGGCTCGCGCCAACACTCCAACATAGGTTGGCAAACACAAGGAAACCACACTTACTCGGATTTCCCTGTGTAATCCCTACTCAAAGGTCTGATCCCTAAAGAACGGGTCTCAAACCATATCAAGGGAGTAGTACGACAGGTCTGTAAACCTTGCTGAGTACTCCGACACAGTCAGGCCCTCCTACCAAAGCAGTAGAAGGTCTGGAATCCACACTGACCTCAGCATCACTGAATAGAAATCTTCCCTGAAGAGCCGCTTAAACTCTGCCCACGTGAGTATCTCCTCGTTGTGGGATTGTTTCCCTAGGCTCCACCATCGCCTGGCCAAACCATGCAGAAGGCTCCCTGTAAGGACCACCATCTAATCTGGAGGTGTCCTCACTAGGCGGAAAACTCGGGTGACTGCCTCAAGATAGTCATCAGCTGCATGGGGATCTGGATCACCCCGAAACCTCATAGGTCACTACCTCTAAGAATCATGCAGCACACTTAGCCTACGTGCAACCTCATCCTGCTCCGCCAGCACAACCAGTAGCTCGACAGGTGGTGTCTCAACTGGCGGACCACCTGGAGGTCCAACCCCAGAACATGCGCCCTGGTCCACAGCCTCTACACAGGATGGATCGTCACCACAATCCCACTGCAGAACCCTCGCTATCTGTCGTCAAGGAGGAATCCTGAAATACAATCAAGACACTCCACAGTCAAAGAGTATATCTGGAGATCTGACTCAAGAAGAACAAGGGAAAACCCAAAACCCAGTCCTATATGATGCATGTACCATTTGTCCCCAGTAACCACTGTATGAATGTCCTGAGTTGAAAGGCATGTTATTAGAGTCCTGGTGTATGGATATGTCATCCGCCTCACCAACACTGGAGTATCTGGCATGAAATCCGAGCTCGACACATCATAACATTATAGCTATGGAAACCAAACCAAACTCACATCTTGACCAGCTATGCTCTGAGATCCCAAAAGTTGGAACCTCCTCTGATACCACACTGTCACGACTTGACCCAACGGGGCTCGATCCATGACTCCCCAATCCCGCCTCCAACAGGCCAAGGGTTGGTGTCCAGTGCTGAGTAGGCTATCACACACAAGGGAGGCATTAGCCTAAGGTACCTGTACACACACACCCACAGACACCTCCATGAAACAGTACAGTGATATATAAAAACTGAATAGAAAAATACATGCATACAACTATCCTGGACCAGAGTACAACAGAAGTACAAAAAGGGAAAAACAGGGCCCACCAAAAGAAAACTACAAATGTGTCTATCCTTCTCAAAAAAAGGGAAAACACTTCCAAAACACCTGCCGGTAAGCTCCTCAGCACAGCTCTATTAATCACCCTGGTCAAACCTTCTCACTAAGCTTTTCCTGCTCCGGATCCTCCTGGGACTCTGTCGAAAGGCATGTGGTCTGCACAAGACACATACATGTGCGGGAAAATCCTGTACAGGGGTGAGTATAACAATACTCACTAGGAACTCTAAAAACACAAAACAAAAGAGAGCACCTGAAACAAAACATTCCACTCATTCCAGCCAAAGGGAATCCAGATGAGAGAGAAACTCCATCTCATGACCATCCTTGGCTAAAAAAACTAGTCCTCCCAATCCAGGTGTATGCCCATACATAAACCTTGAACAATCCAGATATACTCAACTCACCCACCAAGCAACATGAGGTACCAACCTCATCACTAGAAACAGTTCGGAACTAAGAGAGTACACTCCACGATCACTATCATCCCAGATGACACTCGTCAGAGAGACACACTCCATCGGACCCCAAACAAACATCTCACACGCTCACCCGAGAGACCACGCTTGTTAGCTATCGTCACTGAGGAAACCTTGCTGAAACAGCAAGAACAAAAAACTCCTCAGATAAGGGATCGCTCCTTGGGTTCTCTAGGTGTTACCAGAACCCACACTGGTATACGAGGATCTCACAGATACGGGATCACTCCCAGGGTCCACTGGGGGATACAACAACCCGATCTGGAACTCATAGAAACACGTCACTCAGATAGAGGATAGTCGCCCGCGTAAAGGTTGTCAATATGATACTAGAACCCTATATGGTACATCTCGCACTGTAGGGGATCAAACTGAGGATTCCGCAACCCTACCGAAACCACGCGCTAAGTAGGGGATTGTATAACCAACCATACCGCAACCCTACAATACACCTCATGCGGAGTAGGGGATCGTATACCCGATGATGCCACAACCCTACTGAGTACGTCCCACCGCATAGGGGATCATAATCTCAATGCTCCAACAACCCTACGAGGTTACCCAGCCAGATAGGGGATCGTCGCCCGTGGATAAGCGGTCACAGCGATACCAAGAACCCGATCTAGGGGAAAATGGTAGAGGATCCTGCTCTGGGCCCACCGGAGGGATGCCACAACTCTAACTGATTAAACATCTCATCGAGAGGATCACAATCCAATAGAAAGGTTGTGATGTCGCGTGAACCCTCATAGGAACGAACCATGGGAGTACCCTATACCACTGCTGGTCCAAATGTTGCTAACCCGAGTGACCCACCACAGTGCCACATTGTGCACCTCTTAGGCCAATACTGAGTCCCCCATCACGATCTACGTGGAAAAACACACAGGATAGGCTGTTTACTCACCTGAAACGGACAACCGGTGTAAAATTCACTATTCACCATAGCTAGCCCATGCAGGGCCCACACAACGATCCCGAAACTCATCAAGTGGATCATACCACGACGATTCCCTCAGAAAAACACCCAATATCCACTAATCATTCGTCTGAAACGGAACCCCGGTGAAAAATACACTATTCACCGATGCCAGCTCAGGTGGGCCCACGTCTCAATACCGAAACTCATCAAATGGATCGCACCATTGCGATCCTCTTAGAAAATCACACAGGATCGACTATTCATCCACCAAAATCGGACTCCATGTGAGAAAGTTGCGTTTCTCCGTAAACGCCCAAAACCCGGCCTTATGGGTCCCAAACCCCAAACTTAGTCCAAGAACCTGAAAACTATCATGAAAAGTCTTTCGTACCATCTGGGTCTCAATGCCACTGATGGTACGTCCATCGGACGTTCCGGGTAGAAGATACAACGGCCCGAAGTCGAATATTAATGAAATATCATTATTTTATTCGAAGTTTCAAGCCCCCGAGCTAAAATCCGGACTCAAAAAATTTTCAAAGTGAGTTCAAAAGGTCCATCTCGATGCAAGGAATGTGTCGCCCCAAACGGCTCGCAAATTAGAGTTACGGTTTGCAAGTTACGGGGGTTTAAAGAACCCCAAGAAAATCCGGACGGACGACCGACAGCCTCGCCGGAAACCATCGTGCCGCCAAAGGAATCCTCCTCGCCTCGTCAGATTCCGCCATGGCCACCTCCGGAATCTAGGTTCTTCATCGAAAAACTTCCGGGAACCCCCAGGAGCACCCTGGTGATCCAAAAACAGATCAGAAACATGTTTTAGAATCCTCTGGACCGGAACTACAAAACCCCTCTAACAATTTGAATAAAAACAACACAAAAATGGGATCCGGGATTTAAAAACTCAAACTGCCTACCTGTTGGCGGATCGCTGACGCTTTGTGTTCAGAACGATGCCCGCGACACCCTGAAGCTGGATCCGCAGACAAACGACGATGAAAAAAAGACTCCCGGAGCTCGATTTGGCGAATAACGGATGGCGGAGGGGTGGGTTGTGTCGCATGTGTGCGTTGGAGGAAAAGGGGGTGGGTGACTAATTTCTGTTTTAATTTTTTTTATAAAAAACTCATTTTACTCCCCGCCAAATCGCCTCCCATCCGGCACCCAATGCAGACAAAGGTAATGTCACCCCTATGGTAAACGCACCATTCTGAACGCAACAGGGGAATGAGATTTGTGATCTGAGACTCCGTTCAGAAGTTATTCGAGACGATGCTCGTAAATAAACTTTTCCGCCTATTTACGAAAATTACCCTGGTGTCGCTTTCCACCGCAGGCCCACGCCCACAAATTTTACACCTCGCCTAGGGTAAACGACACGTTTCGGACGCAACTGTGCCCTCAGATTCCCATTATGAGCTACCGTATAGGAGATATCACACCCCCTATGTGTGCATAGTATATAAATACTTAATATTTTTTGAAAATTAATTCCTGCCACACCGGGCATCGAATTGCACGCCATATTCACACCTAGCTCTGGAATTATTCATTGATGTATTACAAAGACTGAAACGGCCAAAACTCATGTCGCTACATCCTCCCCCCCTTAGAACTTTTCGTCCCCAAAAATCCATGAACACAAGGACGGTGACTGGACTCTCAACTGGGTCTCTCACGCTAGTGAGTTCACCAACAAACTCTCTGGCCCAAACACATAATTCATAGGGGCTCATCAACCACACCTCAAAACTATCTGCTTTGGGTGGCACTAACTCGCCTTCACGGTTTTTAATCGCGTCACAAAAACGCGTCTCAGTGGGGGAAGGATTTCCCCATACTCATGCATTCAAAGCACGCCAAAAAACACCCACACAGGGTATTACCAACGTACTGAATAGAACTTGAGAAAACAACGGAAAGGAAAGGGTACTGCTAAACAGTGTCTATCAAACTACTGCAGTAAGCCGAAAGGACACAAGGCTTAAATCTATCCATCTGCAGAGCCTCTGGGTCAACAGCCCCTAGGGAATGCAGCTGTCCTCACCCTTGGCCACCAGCTCCTTGAGCTATGAGTGGACCTCCTGGGGGTGGTAACTGATACTGCCTACCACCTCCTGCTGCTGCATCAACTCCATCGCCACGTCTCCCGCCATGCAGACCTCCATGCTCGAGATGTTGCCTCTGCCAAGGTGGTCCATCGTCCGACTCCCTCTCAACGGCACGTCAGGTTAGAAAATCTCTAGCAATATGTCCCCAACCATCTCAAATGTAACACCGCCTCTCATACGGCTGAACAAAACTGGTCTGCAAGCCCTGTGAGCCATGTGCCTCAAATCCCCTATCCTGGGGTCGCCTCCTGAAATGTCACCCACGCCCAGTCCCCTGAGTCTGTCGTCGGCTACCAGATGCTGATCTGATTGATGAAGTCTCTGCTCTCATGTGCCCAACACTAATAGGTGGGATCTGCTTGGCCAGAAAGCTCTCCACCACCAAGCCTCGCTCCTGCACTCCATAATAGGTGGGTAGACACAAAGAAACCACACCTGCTTGGATGTCCCTATGTAAGCTCTGATCGAAGGTCTGAGCCCTAAAGAAGGGTTCTCGAACCATATCCAGGGAGTAGCTCAACAGGTCTCTAAACCTTGCTGAGTACTCTGACACAGTCAGGCCCTCCTTCATAAGCTGTATATTCCCCTGAATCCGCACTGACCTCAGCGTCACCGAATAGAACTCTTCCCTGAAGAGCCGCTCAAACACTGCCCATGTGAGCGTCTCCTCGTCGTGGGAATGCATCACTAGGATCCACTATCGCCCGGCCAAACCATACAGAAGGCTCACCGCTAGGACCACCATCTGATCTGGAGGTGTCCATACTAGGCGGAAAACTCAGGTGACTACCTCAAGCTAGTCATCAGCTGCATGGGGATCAGGATCACCCCAGAACCTCAGAGGTCGCTGCCTATGGAACTCGTGCAGCACACTCAGGCTGCGCGCAACCTCATCCTGCACTGCCGACATAACCAGCTGCTCGACAGGTGGTGGCTCAACTGGCAGACCACCTGGAGGTCTAGCCCCAGAACCTGTGCCCTGGTCCATAGCCTCTACACGAGGTGTATCATCACCACAATCCCATTGCAGAACCCTCCCTGCCTGTCATCATGGAGGAATCTTGAAATACAATTAATATGCTCCATAGTCAAAGAGTATATTTGGAGATATGACTCAAGAAGAACAAGGTAAAAACCAAAAACCAGTCCTATATGATGCATGAACCATTTTCCCCTACGACCAGTGTATGAATGTCCCATGTCGAAAGCTAGGTTATCAAAGTCCTTGTGTATGGATACGCTAGCTGCCACACCAACACTAGAGTCTCTGGCCTGAAAGTCAAGCTCGACACATCATAACACTGTCGTTATGCAACCTGAACCAAACTCACAGCTAGACCAGCAGCGCTCTGAGAACCCAAAAGGTGGAACCTCCTCTTATATCACTCTGTCACGACCCGACCCAATAGGGCTCGAGCCGTGACTCCCCAAGCCTGCCTCTAATTGGTCAGGGGCTGGCATCCAACACCGAGTAGGCTATCACACACAAGGGAGGCGTTAGCCTAACGAACCTGTACACATGCACCCACATACACCTCCATGTCTCAGTGCAGAGATATATAAAAACTAAATAGAAAATGCATACATACAACTATTCCAAACCAGAGTGTAACAGAAGTACAAAAAGGGAAAAACAGAGCCCACCAAAAGAAAACTAAAAATGTGTCCAACCTTCTCAGAAGGAGGGAAAACACTGCCAAAGCACCTACTGGTAAGCTCCACAGCACAACTCCGGTAAACACCCCGATCAAACCTTCTCACTAAGCTCCGTATGCTCTGGATCCTCCTGGGACTCTGTCGAAAGGCTTGTGGTCTTCACAAGACACATACATGTGCGGGAAAAGCCCGTGAAGGGGTGAGTATAACAATACTCAGTAGGCACCCCAAAAACCCAAAACAAAAGAGAGCAGCTAAAAGTCAACAGTCCTCTCATCCCATCCAGAGAGAACCCAGATGAGAGAGAAACTCCATCTCGTAACCATCCTCGTCTAAACACAACTAGTCAGCTCAATCTAGGTGTATTCCCATACATACACCTTGAAAAATCTCGATATACTCAACTCACGCACCAAGCCACATGAGGTACCAACCTCATCACCAACAGCGGTTCACAACAAGGAGAGAACACTCCACGATTACTGTCATCCCATAGGACACCCGTACAAGAGACACAGTCCATCAAGTGTCAAACAAACATCTCAAATGCTCACCCGAGACACCATTCTTTTCGGATATCGTCACTGAGGAAACCATGCTGAAACAGCAAGAACAACAAACTCCTCGGATAAAGGATCACTCCTAGGGTCAGCTAGGGGATACCAGAACCCACACCAGTATACGAGGATCTCACAGATAGGGGATCACTCCCTGGGTCCGCTAGGGGATACCACAACCTGATCTGTCACTCATAGAAACATTTCACTCAGATAGAGGATCGTCTCCCGCGTAAAGGTAGTCACAACAATACTGGAACCCAATCTTGTACATATCGCGTTGTAGGGGATCAAACTGACGATGCTGCAACCCTACCAAAACCACGTGCTATGTAGGGGATTGTATAACCAACAATACTGAAACCCTACTATACACCTCATGCTGAGTAGGGGATCATATACCCGATGATGCCACAACCCTTCTGAGTACGGACCACCGCATAGGGGATCATAATCCTGATGATTCCATAACTCTACAAGGTTAACTAGCTAGATGGGGGATCGCTTCCCATGAATAAGCAGTCACAGCGATACCAAGAACCCGATCTAGGGAAAAGATACTAGAGGATCCTGCTCCGGGCCCACCAGAGGGATGCCGCAATGCTTATATATTAAACATCTCATCGACAGGATCACAAACCTATCCTAAGGTTTTGATGCCGCATGAACCCTTGTAGGAACGAACCAATGGAGTACCCTCTACCAATGTTGGTCCAAACATCGCTAACCCGAGCGGCCCACCACAACGCCACATTGTGCACCTCCTAGGCCGATACTGAGGCCATCAACAAGATCTACATGGAAAAACACACAGGATAGGCTGTTTACTCACCCGAAATGGACAACTGGTGAAAAAGGAACTATTCACCGTAGCTAGCCCGTGCGGGCCTCACAAAATGATCCAGAAACTCATCAAGAAGATCATAACCTGACGATCCCCTTAGAAAAACACACAGGATCCACTACTCATTCGTCCAAAATAGACCCCCAGTGAAAAAGGCACTACTCACCGAATCCAGCTTAGGAGATGCCCATGCCTCGATCCCAAAACTCATCGAATGGATCACACCATTGTGATCCTCTCGGAAAAACATTCAGGATCGACTATTCATCCGCCAATCTGATGCTCTGGGTAGAAGATACAACGGCCCGAAGTCAAATAATAATGAAATATCATAATTTTATTCGACGTTTCATGCCCCGGTCCAAAATCCTGACTCACAAAATTCACAAAGTGAGTTCAAAATGTTCTTCTCGACGAAAGGAATGTTTCACCGCAAACTGCTCGCAAATAAGAGTTACAGTTTGCGAGTTACGGGGGTTTAATGAACCCTAGGAAAATCCGGGTCGGACCACCGACGGCCTCGCCGGAAACCATCGCTTCACCGCCGGAATCCTCCACGCCACTGCCATTGTCGCTAGAATCCTCCACGCCACTGCCATGCCTCACCAAATTCTGCCATGGCCGCCGCCGGAATCCGGGTTTTCCATCATAAAACATCCAGGAACCCCAGGGAGCACCCCGGTGCTCCAAAAACAGATCCAAAACATATTTCAAAATCCTCGGGACCCGAACTACACAACTCCTATGATGATTTGAATAAAAACAACACAAAAATAGGATCTGGGATTTTAAAACTCAAACCACCTACCTGTTGGTGGATTGTCGATGCTTTGGGTGCAGAACGGCACCTGCGACACCCTGAAGCTGGATCCGTAGACGAACGGAGTTGAAAACAGACACTTTGAGCTCGATTTGGCGAAGAACGGATGGAGAGGGTGGGTTGCATCACCTGTGTGTGTAGGAGGAAATGGGGGGGGGGTGACTGATTTCTCGTTTTAATTTTTTTATAAACAACTCATTTAACTCCCCGCCAACTCACCTCCGACCCGGCACCCGATGCTGACAAAGGTAATGTCACCCCTAAGGTAAACGCACCATTCTAAACGCAACGGTGGACTCGGATATGGGATCCAAGACTCTGTTCAGAAGTTATTAGAGTTAAAGCTCATAAATAAACTTTTCAACTTATTCACAAAAATGACCCTGGTGGCGCTTTCCACTGCAAGCCCACGCCCGCAAAGTTTACACCTCGCCTAGTGTAAAAGGAATGTTCTGGACACAAATGTTCCCCCAAATTCCCATTATGATCTACTGTTTAGGAGATATCACACCCCCTCCACGTGAATAGTATATAAATACTTAATATTTTTAAAAAATTAATTCCGGGCACACCGGGCCTCGGAATCGCATGTCGGCTTCGTGCATAGCTCTGGAATTATTCATAGAAATATTACAAAGGCTGACAAGACCAAAACTCGAGTCTTTACCCTTCACATATACATTTCATAGAGATCATAGTACTATAATGATATCCTTCTTATAAGGAACAACTTTTGGAGATATTTGATCAAGTAGATAATGTTATACGAAACAAGACAACTCACCTAGTCAATGTTTAATGGTGAAACCCCATGTTTGAGAAATCCATCTAGAAACATGACGACATGATGGAGAAGAAGTGTTCGTGACTAATTTTACTAAAGAGATTGATTTTTTTTGAAAAATTAGTTGAATGAAACACCCCCAATATTTTATGAAATATTTTTTTTTTTGTATCAGTTTAATTTCTTCGATAGCATTCATAACATGAAAAGCTGAGTTTTAATGAAATGAAACAATCTATTGATATTATTATTTAAACGTGACAATTATTACCTGGAAATTAAAAAATTAGGATAAATAAGAATAAAAAAATTAAATATTATGTATAATATTTTTACATAAATAAAAAATATTGATAGGAAATACATAATTTTTTATAAAGTCTCTAATGTTTAGAAAATAGTATTTTATAAAAAAATGTTTTTTCTTCCGGTGAACAATTATAAAATTAAATTTTGACACTTTTAAAAAATTTAATGGTAAATAAATAATTTTTTAAGACATCAAGTAAATATGATATTAGGATAATTTTTTGAGAATTTTAGAACATATTAATATTTTAAGGAATAGTGAAACATACTGGTTTTTTATTTACAACTGCCTTTTCAATTAAATAATTTTAAAAGGTTAATTTTTTAAAAACATGTTTTAAAAGTAAAAATTGTTCAATTATTTATCTGTTAATACAATTTATTTCATTTGAATCATTTTCATATTTAATTTTTGAATAAAAAACTTTTAATTTGTTCAATATTTTCTCTTTGGAAAACTACTTTCTCAACATGTCAGTGGGCATAATTTTAAATTAAATTGGAAAACATATGTAAATGTAATTTGAAAAAAAAAATCCTTAAATATTTTTAATCAGAGTACTTTATATTATATAATAATTTCAACTTAATTTTTTATCAAAATGAATAGTAATAAAAGAAAAATTAATTATCACGGTTAAGGTTAAAATGGGTTTACCAAAGGTTTAAAAATTATAAGGGGTAAAATAACATAGAACCCAATAAAAGTACAATTTTATTGAAATATTTAGAGCTTATAACTTTTAATATTTGTTAATTGTATATTTTTTATCCTTGTTTCATGTGAAAAACAAGGGCACACATTATTTTTTTCAAAAATACCAAGTGTTTCCTCTCCACAACTTATAAAAGGCCACCCATTATACTCTACCCTTCACACTTACAAAACCCATTTGTTCATGAAATAAATTCCTAAATATTTTAATTATATCCCACCCCATATATGAGAGACCTTGTTTTGATCATAAATTCAGTCTAGTAAGGATTTATTTTAAACATAACGACATTGTTTGAAGAAGAGGTAAAGTTTTCAATTATGCGTCTTTTTTTACATACTCTTATTACCCCTTAAAATATTATTAATTTATAAAATTATGATTACAGTATTATCTATAAAATACTGATATTTTTTTATGTAAATTACATAACCTATGTCCATATCCTCCTCTACAAAACAGGAAACCTAATCATCAATCAAATGTACGATGGATTATCGTCTTGCGAACAGATTTTAAACATTTTCCATGACCACCAATAATGGATGGATATAATTATGTATTAATCATATATATGTGAAAATTATGATATAATTATACATTAATAATTACTATATGACCTATACCCTCTTACTTTCCATTTTGTGGGAATTTAATAATGTCTCTCATGTATACCGAGAACTACCACCTCCCGAAGCGATGTGATTCCTTCATGCTTTATAAAGATTGTTATAAGGATGGTTTTAAAAAAATATGGGATATATATGTTATAAAAGTGAATTTTTTATTGTTATATATTATTTAACTTTCTTTTATTTAACCTATTTATGAAATGGAAATGATATTAATGCCTATGTACAACAAACCGTCTCCATGAACGGTGTATTCCATTTTCTATCTCTAACTTTTCTAGATTAATCTAAATACATATATAATAAATATATATTATATTTATATTAATTCTAAAATTATCTATATGATATAACCATGATCAATGTAGTATGAGAAAATATAACAAATCAAAACATACATGAAAAACATAGAAATTTTGGCTCAAAATTTTATTAGGATGAAATTATTCATAAAAAAGAAATAAAAATTCATATTGAAATAATATACGATATAGGGTATTTATATATGGTTATTTAATATATGAAAAATAAATTTATATTTATTATAATGGAGGTTTAGACATTTATTAAGGACTTTTATAATTAAGGTAATGGATTTTAGTCACTATTTGTCTTCTTTAGGAAAAACAATATGTTATGCACCAATCTTATTTTATGAGGTTTATATATAGCCACATTAACATGTAACATCATATATTTTTTTATTACCATTATATTTTTAGTTTCATTTAATTTTATTCCTTCATTTGTCTTATGAATCAAATTGACCAAAGTGTAAAGGGTATTATTTTACAATCTCATCATTTATGAGTACTGTTGATGATTAAAGTTCCAATGATAAAATATTATGATTTATCTTTCAAGAAACTATTTGTTCATATTTTTTTTAGTTTTTTTAGAAAATACATGTCACTTCATTTTCCTTTCTTCGTTTAATCAATAGTTTAATAGAAAATTTTTAATAAAAATTTTGTTTATTTTTCTCTTCGGCAGAAAATTTATTTTCTCCAATATCTGTGTTTTCAAAAAATATCCAAAATGTTTTGAAATTACCAAAAGGATTAATTAATGACATTTTTTCCTATGGTTAAATTTTCATAAAACTTTTTATAATGAATCTTCCTATAATTCTCCAAAAATATCCCATTTGGATTTTACTTAAAATATAAAAGGTGCCTTTGTTTTAATATGTAAGGATGAAAAAAATTTACAGCCTTTATATAATAAAATTTGAAAGGAACCTTGGAGAATTTGACCAAATAACCCCAAGTGGACAAAGAGATAAATAATTATATAATAAAATATTTAAAAATCAAAATAAATAGAATTTAATAAAAGAAATGTATTTGAAAAACGTTTTTTGATTAATTTATCAAGTAAAAGTAATTTGATTAATCAGAATGCTAGATGAGAATAAAAAGTGATTCAAGAACCATGGTATGAGAATTCCCATACCACGCTACTTTTTTTTCAGTTTTGTATTCTCCATATTTACCTCAACTTATCTCCCTTTTATTCATATTTACTTCTTATATATTATAAATAAATGGTCCACACCTATATAAAAAATTATTTACCCCTTATTTGTTACATATATACAATTCCTTCATGTTCCCTTCTCAATCCTTTCTTTATGATGAACCTGATTTAAGGGACCTTTTCTATTCAATGACACTTTCTGAGTAGGAATAATTAAAAATATGACAACCCATATATTCCATATACCTTATTTCATGATTTATTACATAAATATACACATAATAAAGTCATACAAGATTGATAGTATGAGTTTCATTATAAACTTATATACATAGAATATTATTTTAAAACAAGGATATAAAGGCATTATTTAAAACTTCATAGAATGGCCTTAAAATCCATTGATCTTATAATGTTGTATGGGATAACCTAGTGATAAAAATAAGAAAGGGGTGGTATATAAATTAATGTAATGGAATAATAAAATCATGAAATTTTGAAAGTAAACATGTGATTAAATAAGCATATAAAGGTTCCATAAAAGGAATAGAATCAAAAACATGATCATCAAAGAAATATATAATATGATAAAATCAAGGAAATATATGAATGTGGAAACAACATTGAAAATGACATCATGAGAATAAGTTAACATTGACCACCAATACATCATAACATAGTGCGCTAAAAAAACCTCTCATACACAAGACATGGTATCTTTATATAAAAACCATTACCCAATTCATTGTGGGGATATATAATTATGTTCCCACCCGTTAAAATTGTATCACGTACATGAATTTTTCTACCACATAGATCCTACAACAAAACAATGTATTTTATAAATACGAATCCCAAAATTAATGATTTTGGGTTACAAAAATGGGATTCCCAAATCAATGAAGGATATTTAAATCAATGTAAATATACTTTAGTGGAAATGAGGATGGGTGTACACAAAAAAATGATTGTAATGGAAAATAGTGAAATAACTTCAGTAACATAACAAGTGTATATAATGGTTCATGGGAAGGTTTTATTAGAGTGAAAGGTGGTATCTCATTACATGGGTATCGTAAGGATGTTATATTTTTGTTTCAAAACATATTTCGATATAAAAATTTTGAAATAAAAAAGGTATAATACATAGAAAATACTTGAATAATGAGGGGGAGAATAACATACCTAGAGAAAGCACTTATAATATCTTGGGAAGATCTTATTAATATATTTAGAACAACTTTTGAGGTCTTTACGGAGAGACAGATAGAGTAGAATAGTTCTCAATGGATTTTTAGTTAAGAGTAGTGGGAGGATAGGTGGGTATTTATAGAAAAATAGAAGGCAATTCATTATTAATTTATAAATATAGGTTTTGGACAATATAGAGAAAAATAATAAAACCCAAAAACCTTATCGTGGTTTTTTCCAATGTTTATTTCAAATTTAAAGTGTTTTTCAATAATTTATATGTCCAAGAACAGAAAATATTAATATAATAATATAGGAGATATAAAAGTGAGTCAGGTTCGTAAAGAATTGATTTTAAAACCTTAAAATATAATATAGTTTTTTGTGATATTTATTGAAGGGTTATAAGCATAATCAAATAAAATCAAAAATGAATTATTCTAATGTTTTAATATAGTTTTGGCCTATTGTACCCATTATATAATTTACTATATCTGATTAGGGTAATTGTAATGTCATAATAGATATTTTATATTTTTACAGTGTTTAATTATTACCCAAAAATTTTATTGTATCTAAATGTTATGAAAATATCAGTATTGGCTAATTTTGATGTGATAATTTAATGAAAAAATTTTAACTTATAAAAATAATTACCCAAATATAAGATATAAAATTTTAAATAAATATACTTATTTACATTAAATAACTTATTTTATGATACTAACATCTTTCTAGTCCTTATAAAAATTTAAATGGTTTTAATTGAATTATATTATCATTTATATATTAATAAATATTATTTAACATGAATATTTTATGGGAAATAATATATATTTAATAAATTCATGAATTTATCAAAAAATCTGTCTTCTAATTAAAACTATATATTTCCCAAAAATAAAGTTTATATTTATTTATGTTAAAATCTAATTATTATAAAACTCATAATATAATCATTCATAAATTAATATAAAAGGGATAAACATAATCATTATTAATGGAAAAGAATAATTAAAAATTCATATTACTAGGGTCTGGATTCATAACCCCTATTACTCCAATTTATGACTTAAGGGGTGTGGTGGGTTTTTCATTGGTTTGTTCATTGAATATGGTTTGGGGGGTGTCTCTATAATTTTGAAATTATCCCACAAATGGTTTTGTCGATATTTAGTTATTGAATCTTTAATTGGTTTTGGTCATTGGAAACGTCTAGTGATTCCATATCCCTAAAAATCGCTTATAGTTTTTCTTCATTGGGTAAGATCCTACTACATAACATCATCACTTCTTTTGTCTATTTAAATTAAACTGTATCATAACAGTTAATATTTACTAATCATAATAGTAATTTTTCAATGGTTATATTATCAATATTTATGATTCTTAATGTATTTTCCAATATGATTAGATAAATATTATAAAAGTAAAAAATAACGAATGTAGAGCATGGGTTATCTAAAACTACATTAATTAATAATGACTTTATTCTTTAAAAGGGAACTTAGTTTATAAAATTTTGGTTCCTTAAATCCCCCCCCCTCTTTAGAAATTCCACCCTTGATATTTCATTTTATAAACTAGAATATATGAGGATACTTCTGCTTCATTACCTCTTTTGATTCAAAACATTCCTCATCTAAATTATAGTTCTGATATAACACACTAACCAGATAAGTTGTCTTGTTTTGAAGAACGTTGTCTCTTTTATTTAATATAATCTATGTCAGCTCCTCATATGAAATATAATTCACTAGATATACCACCTATTGGTTGAACACAAGTGTGAGGTCTATTATGTTTGATATAAGGAACTCATATTGTAATTGAGATATGTTAGATGATATTTCTAGTCAATGGGAAACAACTCTGATGTGGTCATGTATTTTATAGCGCATGATATATCTTGGACTAAACTTTTCTCTATTCCCAAACCTTGGGACTTTATTCTAAAATTTTAAAAAAAGAAACACCTTATCTTCAATCACATATTATAGGTCTCATCAATGATTATATGCATGAAATTTATGTTTTCATAGTCCATATTTCATATGATGTTTAATGTTTTAAATATTATTTGAAATATAATGCATAAGAGAAAGTCCCATAATCTTCCACTTTATAAAACCATCCCAATATGTTGGAGTCCAATACCACTTCCCATACAGAGCCTCGTAAAGATCTATATTAATGATATAATAGAAATTGTTTTTATATGA
Source organism: Viscum album (assembly GCA_963277665.1). Taxonomy (NCBI): domain Eukaryota; kingdom Viridiplantae; phylum Streptophyta; class Magnoliopsida; order Santalales; family Viscaceae; genus Viscum; species Viscum album. The sequence continues at coordinate 643,662,472 of OY728123.1, forward strand.
CCACTAATCTAGTGGAAGGTGTTAATCCCAAAATCCTTTTAAATATATTTAATTTGATCTCATCATATGTTATAGAGTTGGAAATTTATTTTAGAATGACCCTCTGTCGGTGGGTGATATGTGGTACTAAAACTCAGGTATCTATCCAGGGCTTGCAGAAGGCATCTCTAAACCATGTGGTAAACCTTGGATCTCAATAACATACAATAGATAGTGGTATTACATGAAGTCTTACTAATTTTCTTACATAAATCATATCGGTCTAGTAGAGAAATAAATATTCCTTGAAAAAAATGAAATGAACTAACTTTTTTGGGTGATCGACTACCAGAGAGATAAAAGTATTTAATTTATATGTCATGAGTATCCCTATGATGAAATCCATGGTTATTATTTCCAATATCCATATTGGTATTGTAAATGTATGGATAATACCCTTATACATTGGTTATTCAACCTTTACTTGTTGTAATACCATATAATTTCTACAATGTATTTCTTATAATTACCCTAAAAAATCATCAATGCTCTATACATATTAATGAATCCGGGATAAATAAACAAGGATGATCTATGCGAATCATCGATAATTTACTTATTTAACTCTATATTTTATGGGACACATATCTGAATTACAATCCTTTTAACTCTATCTTTAGTAAATTTTAACATCAAATATTTGCTACAATTTTGTATCTTCTTGTTATATTTTTAGTCTTGGTTGAACATTTAATAATAGATGTTTTAAAAGTTATTTTTGAAAATTAGTATGAGGGCCCTTTTATGATTACCACATCCATCCTTTTCCTTTCCAATAATATTAGATCCCTTACAATCCTCATCATATATATGGTTAAAGGGTTATTTTTACTCATAGAATCTGATACACCTTTTTTCATCCTGATATGGTAGTGGAATAGAAATTTTCAATCATTGATCAACTCAAACCACCTTGATATTAGAATATTGATCACCATTAGTATTATAATATAATTGAGGATTTTATTATCTATATTTATGTCACACTTCTCCCCTTCAAGATAATTTGATTAATGTTTAATGTGAATATCACTACAACCAATTCTTGATCATTCACAGGGAATATATACTAGTGGATATTTGACTAGTGAGAGGCATAAGAAATAACATTTTCATCTTGCATGAGTAGAATAACCAATACTTTTCTAGATACATCACATTAGATCAAAAATTCATACCCACTAGTTGGTAATGTGAACAATGGTTCATTGATTTCACAATTAAATAACTCTTTAAATAACTCCTTACATTCATTAATATAGAAAAACCTCACTCCCTTGTGAGTTTTCTTTGTTATTGGGAATGAAAATTGAGATAATTGTCTTAGTAATTGATGATAGTACCCAAAAAATCTAAGGAAACTACATGTATCAATAAAATATATTAGTATGGTCTACCTATTAATATCTTATGTGTCCAAAGGATCCATAGATATCTCTTTCCCTGTGTTAGACGGCCCTAGAAATGTTAATTTCCCAATCCAAATCACACATTTACTATAATTATCAAATAAATTATCCATTATAAAGGTGTTCAACAAAACATTCAAATGTTCCACATTCTCCTACTAACATTTGGAATAGATAATAATATCATATATAAAGACTACCATAAATTTTTTGTGGTAATCCTTAAATTATCTATTCATTAAATTATTAATGATATATGGAATATTTATATGTCAAAAAGGAATCACTATGAAATCAGCTTCCATTACCTTGAATAAAAATCATACATGTGTATATCATCCTTCTTGACATTTACTAGATAATATACAAATTGAAGAACAACCATAGAAAATTACCAGTCTCTATGTATCTGAATGAAAAATTAGCCAATCCTTCACATAGGATACTTATTCTTCATCATGATCATTTTGATCTCATGATAATCAATATAGAGGAAAATTTGAGCGAGATCTTATTTCCTGTAATGTAAAAATATTTTTGTTTGAGATAATGATTCCAAATAAGATCTATCACCCTATATACACTTGTATACAATCAATGGGTGATTTTGGATAAGGATGGTAATTTCCTTCCCTTGGCTATTTATGTGGGGGCTATTCAATTAAATCCAATCTATTCCAAGAATTTAGAATAATTCCAAAAAAATAGAGTATCATAATGTTTGGTTAGAAATTCATCCTATAAAAATATATGGTGGATAAGTTATATAATTGGGATGTAATAATGTCCCAATTTTTAATTTTCATTTATAGGTCCACTTCCATTTTATGGTGTTTTTTGAATAGTTTTAATAAACATTCTTGACTTGAAAGAATTCACAGAACCAGAATCAAATACTATGTTCATTGTCCCTAAATGAATAACTAACGTACCTATCACCATGTTTTTGTCAGGATCCCCCTCATTAGTTGTGATGTAATAAGCTCACCCATTATCAACAAACTATGGCGGTTTATGTCATTGGTTATAATCAATAACCCTGTTATAACATTGATTCACATAGTCTCATTGTTCCTTGTAGTGGAATCATTGGGAAATAAGTATAGTGTTAAATGAATCATTCATTTCATCCATAATATTGGGGTGTTTCAGAATTTTTTATTTTCTATCTTGGTTCCCTTCCTTTCCATACCTAAAGAATTTATTTGATCAATTCAAGATATTTTCAGGATTCTTCTTCACAAAATTTTGGATAGATGGATGTTGGAATTTATTACCCCAATGATATTTATTGATCACTCCACCAGAATTAAAACCTATTCCCTACTTCATATCATTGGACCCTTGAAATTCACCAATCTATATTTCAACCTTGAAGACATATTCGTAATTTTACACAAACATGTCAAAGTCCCAAACTGGAAAATATTTTCATAGATTTGGATTTATGACACTAATGAAGTTGTCAAATTTACATTTTGGGCCAATGAAAAATCCAAAAGAGTATAATTCAAGTCTTTTGATGTTTTCATCTTACAACTTGAGGGATTCATCATCCATTTCCATGAGGAAAGTAAAATACCACTACATTTTATGCTAGATATTGTGAGTAAACTTTTTCTAGAAAAACATTTTTAATAATTATTTCTACTCTATATCCTTTGTCTCATTCTCAGGCTTCTTATTTTTTATCAATTTACATGATTGATCATATTCAACCTCCATTAGATAAAAAAACCTATAAAAACTTCTCTTCCCTATGTATTAAGGATAAATAATACCTTTTAAAAGGATTTGTTATATTTTTATATGATTAAAGGATCCAAAGATCCACAAAAAGTTAGATTCCTATATAGTATAAAGTTCTCACTCAATCATTATACATCTTTTGGGATTTGGTTTCTCACCTTGAATTAAGTTTTTATTAAATATTTGAGTCATCTAAGTTACTATTATCATTTCATTCAAAACTATTTCTCCCACACTATTGTGCATATCTTTTGGGAAGTCGTTAAATTTCTCATCACATTGGGTGTTCACATGGTTCGCCCTATTTATTTTCATTAACTAAAATAAAGGATAAATTAAGAATGAAAACATTAAATATATTAAACGTATAAAAGGGAAACTATAATAATTTAAAGGAAAACTCCTAAATGATATACATTGATTAATATATTAATTTCTAGGTTTTAAACGTATAAAAGGGAAACTATAAAATTTAAAGGACAAATCATAAATTATATACATTGATTAACATATTAAAAAGGTGTGTGGGAATACAGAAGTGATGACTGCCCCACCACGAAGGAGGATGAGGAGGGATTATTCTTATCTTTCAAAGCCAATAACTACTAGGTCCTCCGTTGGGGGGGGTAAGGCTGGGCTGTGTAGTCTTCTAAGGAACTTCTCTCTTTGGAGAAGTTAAACCATAGAAGGAAATAAGCCAATCTTTTGGGAAATTATGAGAGTTTAGAATGGGAATCATCTACTTTAGAGGATGCAATTTATCATGGGTATGGTGATGGGTCGGGCAAAGATGATCTATATTTTTCTTTTTACTTTGGTGTACTTGCCTGTTGGATTTTTCTTTTCTTTAATAAATTGTCAGAGGCTTTCCTCTAACCGAATTTCCTAGTAATTTCTATGTTGTAATCTATGTTATCCATGGTATATTTCACTAAATAAATTTTATTGGAATTTTTTTCCCTTCATAATGTTTTATAAAGGCCTTCTAAATTTAATAAGTAATTTCTCAAAGGTGTATCAAACCATGTTTTCTAAAAGGCCTATTTGGCATGCACCGTGAGATGATCTAGATAATTCCAAATATTTCCTTTTTTGGGTTATTACCCCTATGTATCACTCTTCTAAATCTATACCCACTTGTAGTATCCAGACAGGGATTTAATTTCTTAGAAACCACATAATCTACACTTTACCCAAATTTATTGATGTTTTCCTAGGATTATTATGATCTCAAAGGATTTAAATTATTTTTTATAATCCTAATCCCCTAAAATAACTATACCTTACTTATGATAAAACTATGAAAGACCATATCTTATATAAACCATATTTCATGATTTATTTCATAAAGATGAAAAAAATACATTCCTAGAAGATAAAGAGGCCTACTGTGTTTGGTAAATTAGAAATATATCACATTAACGTGAAACATGGATACCAATACAATGTTTAAAACTCCATAACAAGGCCATAAAATCCACTTATCTTCTAATACTGCATGAGATAACCTAGGGTCATGTTTATGAAAGAGCTGAGATATACATCGCTCTATGGGAATAATCAAAGCATAAAATGATAAAAGTAATAAATTTGAGTCAACATGCATGTCTAGAAGGAATGAAAGTGTGATAATCATATACATAAAAAATGAATAATGATGCAATAATACAACAATAAATAAAAAAATGAATGTGGAAACAACATAAAACATTACATCATAAAAATAATTCAAGGATTACCACTGAGACATCATAAAAAAGTGTACTTAGGATATTATCACATTCACCATAAAAACATTACCCAATTCATTGGATGACTATATAATTCTAAGAAAACCAGAGACATTCAAATCTAGTATATGTATTTGTGCGATACATCTAACATAAAACTTAATAATGTATTTCAATACATATAATACCATTATTAAAGAGTTCGGGTTATATAAAAGGGGGTCCCCATATAATGAAATATAGTTACATCTAATTGAATACGATTGAGTCGAAATGGGGATGGGTATAAACGACAGATATTTTTTGTATGTAAAATTAAGAGATAATTTCAAAATAATAACATGTGTACATATGTAAAGACCCCAACCCTAGTAGCTAAAAGATGATGCCTTACTTTATTAAATTATACTATGAACATGATATCACACCCTAAATGAATGAATAGTTTAGTAGATTCGGGAAACATGATACAAACATAAGTATTAAATTAATGCTTTAAATGAAATACAACTTATTAGCTTTAGTGAAAACACTCTTATTCTCTTACTTATACATGTATTTTAGATATAACATACATCTTATTAACTAGGAGAAAATAAAAAATAAAAAAGGGGTAAGATTATATGCTTAGTGAGGGTAAATAATACATCATAATTTATAAAAATTAACAATAAATAAAAGTGAATATCTAACAACACATGACATTAAAACAGAAACACGGACATAATGTCATAGGTATAAAATCTTAACAAAAAAATTCCATATAAATAATTTCATGAGAATGAAACTCAAACATGGATATTCTTATAGTCAAATAATAACATGTATTATTAATAAATAATATCATAATGAGTTAATGCATAATATACAACATTATAAACATACCATCAAGGCTTCATCTATGTAACGCCCCGACCCCAGTTACCCAGAGTCGGTGCATTATTACATAACATTGGCATGATCACAAGAAAGATCAAATCTCGAAAGACCGATTGGTTTAGTAGCCTTGGAAACACTAGATATATTCATAAGTTTTACATTACATAATAAAATGAAAAACTACTACAACAACATAATGTTTCCACAATCCACACTATTAACCCCTCATAAAATCCCTGCAGGTCATTCATAACTTACTTCTTCACATCCTGGGAAAAATAAAACATAGAAAAGGGGTGAGCTCAAATGCCCAGTAAGGATAACAATATAGCGGAAACTTTCATAAATAAGAATAAACATTTAAGGCAATGTATAACTAAAACAAAAGCCTTTTAAATATGAACTTTCAACATGGTATGGCATAAATAAAATGAAATAATGTCATTTACTTATTCACATGGATATTCTACTAATCGAATAGTCACATGCAAAAATCAGTAACCACTTTCATAATGTTGGAATGCATAATGCCAGAATATCATAACCACATAGCCAAGGCCTCGTGCCAAGACTACAAATAAGATTTTGTCAAGGCCTTGTGCCAAGACACTAGTTTGTCTCATGAGACCTACCGATGCATCGAGGAGCTATAGCGGGCTCCACCCGTCACATATTAAGTCTAATGCATTCCCATATGAAAAGGTTTAAACATAACATAAACATTCATATTAAAACTAGCATATGAAATGTCAATAATTTCACCATAAACTATGAATGGTATAAAAATATCACATCCACAGTCAAACATATCACAAAACCTCCAATACATTATAGAAGTTTTGTATCATAATAAATCAACTTCAAATAATCTTAAAATCCATCAAAGGATGTTGACATAGATGAAATCAAAATTATTTTTAAACAAATATCTCCTTTTATTTTGAAATAATTTAAGATCCATATAAAATAAAACATTTTCTTTGAAAATATTCTTATGAGCTTGTAAGGGAAGCTTTGAAGATTTTATAACGGCGGAAAATAGCCGCACCCGCCGTATAAGTTAAAAAAAACATTCTTACCTTAATTCTGTCGACAAGGTTAAAAAGGACCTTGTTTTGAAAACGACCGAAAGATTCCTTTATAAACCACTTATAAAAGTCAAAAAGGGTATAAATGACTTTAACTCGTATTCTAGTAAATATTAAAAATGTTTTGAAATGCATTTTTAAGAAACATGGATGTGGATGATAAAGAGATCCCAGTAGATTATTACGTATAAACAACCTTGGATAATGAAGAGGTTGTAAAGTAAACCCTTACCAATTTGGTAACTTATGAAACATACAACCCATGAAAGAAGTATCATACAATGAATATGTAAATACACAGAAATTAGAGTGTATTACACAAATAATATAATTATGGGCAGTACATACACCACACAAAAGGTGATGGTGGCAATATGGCATGAATCCTACGGGAATAAGGAGTGAGATGAAAACCCCTTACCTTGTACTTTTCCTTGGTTGGGGTAGGTTAAACTCCTGTATAATGGTGAAATAGTTGTTATTAAATTATACAAGAATAATAATATGATATCATATATGATCTTTTAACATTGATTTGTTAATAATATCTTAGAATTATCGTCGTTTCGGGAGTTAACTTACTCATTTTCTTTTATATGTTTTGTTACATAAGCCATGGTTGTTGTATCTTATTCATATCCAGAATGATATCTAGTCCTTAAACATCATTTTTAAATCATCAAATGATAATTATACTTGAATGGATACGATGGAGAATGAATCTCATCGCGTTCGTGGAGACGGTAGTCCGTACGTACGCACGAGCGACAATATCATTCTTTTGATATTAAAATAATATATAAATGGATGGTATATCATATATACAGAATCATTAACATGTTATATTTATTATTTACATGAGTTACACATCATTATTATACCCATCCAAATAATATTATATTGAATAACAATTACACCACGACGTGGAGACGGTAAGCCGTACGTACGCACATATGGTGACATGTTATTAAAAGGGTGGATAGAATACTGAATATGGTTGTACCATATTTATAATAACATCACAGTATATTTGAGATACTGGAGTTATTATTTTATAATGGTAAGAACAAAGGAAGAAGAAGTGGAAGAAGAAATGAACTTGGAGAAGGGTGGTGATATCATTACCTCTTCTTCGGGTTCTTCCTTTTGATTTGATCAAAAGGGCTCCTTAGGTTGGCTTTCTGATCAAACTAATGCCTCTAGGTTGTAGTGAGGGATGTTGGGAGAGTATTTTGGCAGAGTTTGGCCGAACCAAAAGGCTTTGAAGGTGTGAAGAAATGAGAAGGAGGAGTGCCCTTTTATAAGAGGGGTGAGGGGAACCTTTGGAAAAGCTAGAAATATTAATTTATAATAAATTCATATTCGGTTTCTAATGGCTCCAAATCTTATTATTCAAATGTTAAGGTGGTTATAGGTCGAAAACCACTCAACCAATAGAATTTAGACAGGTTTGGGTACTTATATTAACCTTATCTTTAAGTATTAACTCTAAGTTAATTAGTTTCACTTTTACAATGTCTCTTTGTATTTTTATATAATATCGTTAATAAACTTACTATATACATCCAAGAGACTCCCAAGTGGTACATTAATGATGGACCTATCATGATATAAGTCTCTTGGCTGAACCTTAGATTTTTAGGAATTTAATATCAATTAAGAATATAATATTTGTTTTAAGAACTCTTTTATGTCAATTTTGACACTATTCAATAGTTGATTTTTGTGAAACTCATAAAAGATTGATTACATAGAAAAAAGTCAATCAAATCAATCCTAATATATAATATTATCCTATAAAATTAGTTTAATTCATTAAAAGTTTCATATTATATTTATTTGGGTATTTATAATATCAATTATTTTAATTTTTCACTATAATAGTAATTACTGCATCATCATTGTGTCATAAATAAAATAACTTATTTAATGTCTAAAAATTATAAATAAAATATCATTATCTAGGAAATCTTTTTATCTTTCTAATGAATATTTATAATCTAAAATCCAACATATATAACACTATGTAACAATTGTTTCTCTAAAAGATATATGCTTGTGTCATTTTTGTATTCATTTTAACTTAATTAAAATAAAGTGTCATTATCACTTACAAGTGGATCCATGGGGTCCCAAAATAGACCCAAAGATTACCATGGTCGACCATTTATCAACCAATATGGTTAAGACACGTTTTAGGGTAATTTAGTATTATTATAATATTATTTGTTAACCCTTATTTACCGGATTTACCCTTAACCATGGTAAATAAAATATTTACCGCAGTAATTATTCAAAATGTCTAAAAATAAAAGTTACCTATTTACACAATTTGAAAATACTGATTCCAAATATGGAATCCATTTTCCTAAATTCAAAACACATAAGTGGCAGAAATTAATTTTAAATTAATTCCCACTGTCAAAACAAAAAACGTGTTTTTAAGAGATAATAACTATCAAAAGATTGACACTCGTTTATGTTCGGTTTAATTGTAAAATTATGTCCAATGACCAACATTATATTAAATGGTAAAAATATATTCTAAATATACTTTAAAACCACTCAAATTCATAATTTATCACTATTAATTATTTTGATTAAAAAAGTTGTTTTTAATTAAAATTTAGTAATTTTCACTATTCATCAAAATATGAAAGTTATCCGAAATGTACCAAAATTTCACCTTAGGCTAAATTAGATATTCCGAATCCAAAAATGAAGTCCATTTTGAAATATAAAATATATATAATTTTAAAAAGTAGGTATTACTATTCACAACGGCTAGTTTAATTAGTTGTGGTGTGTGTTAGAACTCGAGGTTGCGTACAACACACGCTATCGCATTATTCGAAGGGAAACGTACCGTGGAAGCTTGGGGTGTTTCATTTTAAATTTTTGATGTCCCCATTTAGTCAAAAAGTTTAAAATATTTTATTTAAAAAGGTTTCACTATTAGAAGTTGATAAAAGTGAAATACTGAAAATGAATCTGTTCTTACAATATGACTAAGAAACTCATAAGAGGGATTCTAAAATTATAAGGATTATATAAAGATAAAAATGTAGTTAATACTATTCATGACCTCTTTTAATGGTGTGATTGAACTCGGTGTTGCGTGTAGTGCAAGTTATTGAATTATTTTTAAGAAATAACACACTCTGAAATCCTGGGGTGTTACATTCTCCCCTCCTTCAATAAATTGCGTCCTCGCAATTTGAAATTGTTCTTCGAAAATAAAAGGTTGAAAGTAGAAAATATATTTGTGGGAAAACCCACATCGGAAATTGGGTTACTAAAATTTAGTCTTAATATGAGGAAAAGAGAAATGAAAGGGTCACCACCAAATTATGATCTCGATTAGGAGAACATTGGTGGCAATTAGAGACATATAATTGGAGGAAAAACTTAAATATTTATAGGTAGTGATTGAGGTCATCAATCACAAACAAGTATAAAATTGAGGTCCTTAAACTCATCAATCTGTGATGATTTGAAGTACCATCGGTTCAACAAAATATAGGGTATTGGGACAACACATTTTTGACATTTCAAAATATCTTAGTTGAAATCCCACATCGAAAAATGAATTAATGAGGCCTCTATTTAAAATAAAGAGTGGAAAGTATGAAGATTACCAAAAATAACACATACTAGGGTTCCATGTAGGAAAATATGGATATGGAAGAGAAATCTAACCATCAATTATCTGATGGAGAGTGGTAGAGAACATGGCTATGAAAAGGCCAACAATCCCAAAGCCATAAATTAGTGATGATTTAAGGTACCATCTAGGGAAACATTTTTGTTCTAAGTTTCTATTATTAATGTTGAGGAATTTATTTATGAGATTGGCTAAGATAATAAGGAGATATACTTACTTTATAATTAGAATTTTACCCATTAATAAATTTCTACCACAAACTCATCTTTCACTCTAGAACGTAAATTTTTTTTCTATTTATACTATTCGTACAGGGTTCCAAAATAAATGAATTTATAATTCATCTACCAGATCTTTAAAAAAAACTACATTATTTAATTCAGGAAATCTCGTGGAACAGTGGTAGGTGATACACCCTTGTCTCCCTTCGGTTGCGGGTTCAAGTCTCGCAGCCTTGCCGGACGCGACGGGTTGCCGCCCGACCTCCGGGTTTTCCTTTTATGGTAATCCCAAATAATCCAAACTAGAACTATCCAAAATACTTCTATCCAAACTCACAGTCCAACATTTATAAGGAAGGTAAACATAATATAGATCCTTTTTACCCCGCAATAGCATATGAATACCTTTATCTTGTATTCTTTTAATAAACTGAAACATCTTGAATTACCATATTCCATATTGATTACATTCATGCTCCCTTATTCCATATAGAATGCTGGATATACTTTATTAATCCAAAAATATTTTAAACCCCAAAAATGATGGAATATACAAATCATTAATCAGCTTCAAGGTAGTCAATAATATCCAATATAATTTATCCAAATAAATCATGTATTATTCTAAAATCACCACCTCGGTATCTGAACCATATTATGGTTTATCTTTCTCTCAACCATATATTTTCCAAACATTTAACCTGCTACTGAGTCACTTTTCTTTGTTCCACACCATCTCAAGTCCTTAATGAAATAGTACTGCAGTACAATCCTTATATACTCCATAATTATTATAACAAGTACATTGTTGATACAACACTCAATTGATATAATCAACATAAGAACTCTTATCATTCCTCTTCATCTGTGGTAGTATCATAACTTGATTATTATCCAATAGCATCATTTGCGGAATAGTCTGATGACTGGGGCATAGGTTTGCGTAGTGTCCAAACTCCTTGCAAATGAAGCATTGTACATTTGAAACCATTTTCTTACCCTTGCAGTCATGTACTTTGTGCCCTTTTCCTCCACACTTATAACAAACTCCCATTCCTTTCAGGCAATTTCCAGGGTGTTTCTTTCCACAGTTACCACATATGGGAAAATTCTTCTTTTCCCTCTTCCCTTTATCCATTTTTCTCTCTTCCATCCTTTTCTTCTCTTGCTTCCCTTCAAAGCCATAGGACTCAGTAAACTCTTTACTTATATTATCAACACATGATATTATTTCTTCATATGATGATAATACATGGGGGACTATTTCTCTTATAAATTCTAGCTTAAGACCATGAAAGATATGATTCTTTCTTCTCTTTGGATCATGTGCATTACTGGAGTTCTCATTCCTTCTACTGGGCGCCAATTCTAAACAATGGCATACACTAGATTAGTTTATGAATAACAATACCTAATCCCAAACTTGTGAAACACATAACATAAATTAAATATTTTATGGATATAATCCATAATCAGAAAAATTCCTCCTTTGAGGAAGTATATACTCATAAACCCTTCATAATGATTTGCAAAGAAAATGAGAGTTATCCTAAGCATATCCCCCGGGAGTGTCGTAACCAAGAGTGCAGCAAGGCCCGTTGTCGTGCACCAGTTCCCGTTCGAGTCTAGCTCAAAGCGGTGTTTTCGGGTTTTACCCCTAGGTACATCTGTGCCAGAGCCGCCTCTACCTGCTCGTATCCAGACAGGGATGTATTGCTCGGAAAACTCACAAAATCTCTACAATACCAAAATTCTAGAAAGTTCTTCTATACTAATCCTCAAAGTTCATCTTAGATCTACGTGCTCTAATCAGAGTTTATCTAAATCTAGCTTCCAAGGTTTGTACTAAACTTCCTCTGATACCAACTGTAACGCCCCGACCCCAGTTACCCAGAGTCAGTGCATTATTACATAACATTGGCATGATCACAAGAAAGATCAAATCTCGAAAGACCGATTGGTTTAGTAGCCTTGGAAACACTAGATATATTCATAAGTTTTACATTACATCATAAAATGAAAAACTACTACAACAACATAATGTTTCCACAATCCACACTATTAACCCCTCATAAAATCCCTGCAGGTCATTCATAACTTACTTCTTCACATCCTGGGAAAAATAAAACATAGAAAAGGGGTGAGCTCAAATGCCCAGTAAGGATAACAATATAGCGGAAACATTCATAAATAAGAATAAACATTTAAGGCAATGTATAACTAAAACAAAAGCCTTTTAAATATGAACTTTCAACATGGTATGGCATAAATAAAATGAAATAATTCCATTTACTTATTCACATGGATATTCTACTAATCGAAAAATCACATGCAAAAATCAATAACCACTTTCATAATGTTGGAATGCATAATGCCAGACTATCATAACCACATAGCCAAGGCCTCGTGCCAAGACTACAAATAAGATTTTGTCAAGGCCTTGTGCCAAGACACAAGTTTGTCTCATGAGACCTACCGATGCATCGAGGAGCTATAGCGGGCTCCACCCGTCACATATTAAGTCCAATGCATTCCCATATGAAAAGGTTTAAACATAACATAAACATTCATAGTAAAACTAGCATATGAAATGTCAATACTTTCACCATAAACTATGAATGGTATAAAAATAGCACATCCACAGTCAAACATATCACAAAACCTCCAATACAATATAGAAGTTTTGTATCATAATAAATCAACTTCAAATAATCTTAAAATCCATCAAAGGATGTTGATATAGATGAAATCAAAATTCTTTTTAAAGAAATATCTCCTTTTATTTTGAAATAATTTAAGATCCAAATAAAATAAAACATTTTCTTTGAAAATATTCTTATGAGCTTGTAAGGGAAGCTTTGAAGATTTTATAAAGGCGGAAAATAGCCGCACCCGCCGTATAAGTTAAAAAAACATTCTTACCTTAATTCTGTCGAAAAGGTTAAAAAGGACCTTGTTTTGAAAACGACTGAAATATTCCTTTATAAACCACTTATAAAAGTCAAAAAGGGTATAAATGACTTTAACTCATATTCTAGTAAATAGTAAAAATGTTTTGAAATGCATTTTTAAGAAACATGGATGTGGATGATAAAGAGATCCCAGTAGATTATTACGTATAAACAACCTTGGATAATGAAGAGGTTGAAAAGTAAACCCTTACCAATTTGGTAACTTATGAAACATACAACCCATGAAAGAAGTATCATACAATGAATATGTAAATACACATAAATTAGAGTGTATTACACAAATAATATAATTATGGGCAGTACATACACCACACAAAAGGTGATGGTGGCAATATGGCATGAATCCCACGGGAATAAGGAGTGAGATGAAAACCCCTTACCTTGTACTTTTCCTTGGTTGGGGTAGGTTAACCTCCTGTATAATGGTGAAATAGTTGTTATTAAATTATACAAGAATAATAATATGATATCATATATGATCTTTTAACATTGATTTGTTAATAATATCTTAGAATTATCGTCGTTTCGGGAGTTAACTTACTCATTTTCTTTTATATGTTTTGTTACATAAGCCATGGTTGTTGTATCTTATTCATATCCAGAATGATATCTAGTCCTTAAACATCATTTTTAAATCATCAAATGATAATTATACTTGAATGGATACGATGGAGAATGAATCTCATCACGTTCATGGAGACGGTAGTCCGTACGTACGCACGAGCGACAATATCATTCTTTTGATGTTAAAATAATATATAAATGGATGGTATATCATATATACAAAATCATTAACATGTTATATTTATTATTTACATGAGTTACACATCATTATTATACCCATCCAAATAATATTATATTGAATAACAATTACACCACGACGTGGAGACGGTAAGCCGTACGTATGCAGGTATGGTGACATGTTATTCAAAGGGTGGATAGAATACTGAATATGGTTGTACCATATTTATAATAACATCACAGTATATGTGAGATACTGGAGTTATCATTTTAGAATGGTAAGAACAAAGGAAGAAGAAGTGGAAGAAGAAATGAACTTGGAGAAGGGTGGTGAAATCATTACCTCTTCTTCGGGTTCTTCCTTTTGATTTGATCAAAAGGGATCCTTAGGTTGGCTTTCTGATAAAACTAAGGCCTCTAGGTTGTATTGAGGGACGTTGGGAGAGTATTTGGGCAGAGTTTGGCCGAACCAAAAGGCCTTGAAGGTGTGAAGAAATGATAAGGAGGAGTGCCCTTTTATAAGAGGGGTGAGGGGAACCTTTGGAAAAGCTAGAAATATTAATTTATAATAAATTCATATTCGGTTTCTAATGGATCAAAATCTTATTATTCAAAGGTTAAGGTGGGGATAGGTCGAAAACCACTCAACCAATAGAATTTAGACAGGTTTGGGTACTTATATTAACCTTATCTTTAAGTATTAACTCTAAGTTAATTAGTTTCACTTTTACAATGTCTCTTTGTATTTTTATATAATATGGTTAATAAACTTACTATATACATCCACGCGACCCCCAAGTGGTACATTAATGATGTACCTATCATGATATAAGTCTCTTGGCCGAACCTTAGATTTTTAGGAATTTAATATCAATTAAGAATATAATATTTGTTTTAAGAACTATTTTATGTCAATTTTGACACTATTCAATAGTTGATTTTTGTGAAACTCATAACAGATTTATTACTTCGAACAAAGTCAATTAAATCAATCCTAATATATCATATTATCCTATAAAATTAGTTTAATTCATTAAAAGTTTCATATTATATTTATTTGGGTATTTATAATATCAATTATTTTAATTTTTCACTATTATAGTAATTACTGCATCATCATTGTTTCATAAATAAAATAAATTATTTAATGTCTAAAAATTATAAATAAAATATCATTATGTAGGAAATCGTTTTATCTTTCTAATGAATATTTATAATCTAAAATCCAACATATATAACACTATGTAACAATTGTTTCTCTAAAAGATATATTCTTGTGTCATTTTTGTATTCATTTTAATTTAATTAAAATAAAGTGTCATTATCACTTACAAGTGGATCCATGGGGTCCCAAAATAGACCCAAAGATTCCCTTGGTCGACCATGTATCAACCAATAGGGTTAATACACGTTTTAGGGTAATTTAGTATTATTATAATATTATTTTTTAACCCTTATTTACAGGATTTACCCTTAACCATGGTAAATAAAATATTTACCGCAGTAATTATTCAAAATGTCTAAAAATAAAAGTTACCTATTTACACAATTTGAACATCCTGATTCCAAATATGGAATCCATTTTCCTAAATTCAAAACACAGAAGTGGCAGAAATTAATTTAAAATTAATTCCCGCTGTCAAAACAAAAAGCGTGTTTTTAAGAGATAATAACTATCAAAAGATTGACACTCGTTTATGTTCGGTTTAATAGTAAAATTATGTCCAATGACCAACATTATATTAAATGGTAAAAATATATTCTAAATATACTTTAAAACCACTCAAATTCATAATTTATCACTATTAATTATTTTGATTCAAAAAGTTGTTTTTAATTAAAATTTAGTAATTTTCACTATTCATCAAAATATGAAAGTTATCCGAAATGTACCAAAATTCCACCTTAGGCTAAATTAGATATTCCGAATCCAAAAATGAAGTCCATTTTGAAATATAAAATATATATAATTTTAAAAAGTAGGTATTACTATTCACAATGGCTAGTTTAATTAGTTGTGGTGTGTGTTAGAACTCGAGGTTGCGTACAACACACGCAATCGCATTATTCGAAGGGAAACGTACCATGGAAGCTTGGGGTGTTTCATTTTAAATTTTTTATGTCCCCATTTAGTCAAAAAGTTTAAAATATTGTATTTAAAAAGGTTTCACTATTAGAAGTTGATAAAAGTGAAATACTGAAAATGAATCTGTTCTTGCAATATGACTAAGAAACTCATAATAGGGATTCTAAAATTATAAGGATTATATAAAGTTGAAAATGTAGTTAATACTATTCATGACCTCTTTTAATGATGTGATTGAACTCGGTGTTGCGTGTAGTGCAAGTTATTGAATTATTTTTAAGAAATAACACACTCTGAAATCCTGGGGTGTTACAATCTAAGACACCATACATAATCGAGAAAGACAATTTCATAAACCCAAACTAGTTTGTCTCATGGGACATATTGATTTCTAAATGGGATATAGATGGCCCCACCTAAATCACAATAAGTCCAATTTATTACTCAAATTAGATGAATAAAACATAATCAACATATAAATTTATATTTTAAATAGAATATGAAATGTAAATTATATCCCCAATCAGTAAACATAACTATCTAGAGTAATTTGTATAATGGTATCAAGATAGTACATCCCTGGTAAAAATAATCATAAACCATTCAGTAAAATATTGTAGATGGTAACATAAGAGAACAATATTAATAAATTATAATATTTAATAGGGTTTTTAAATAGATTAAAATAATCTAAGAAAATAATTGCGAAATTCTTCAATGAAATACCCTTTTACTTTGGAAAGAAGAGTGATTTTGGAAAATTAATTGTGTTTGTCACAAATATTAGATTATAAACATGCCTACCATAGAAAATAAAAATTTATGAAATTATATTTGATTAAGGAAAAAATAATATTCAAACTAAAATTTTTCAATTGAATTGAAAACATATAAAAAGAGTGTTTAAGAAACATTAGAAATGATCCACATCAAAGTGGTTAAAGGGGAAGTATAAATGATTATTTAAAGTGGAAAAAGTAAAAATTGTTTTCATAAAACCAGAAATGAACTAAGATAGTTTTAAGTGATAAAAATATTTATTTTATAAAAATATTTTTTTCTTAAAATTTATTATTGAGTGGACTTGAATGTAGGTTTTAAATGGGGATGTTTTCATTAATTGGGCTTTGCATATCATGAGGAATTAAAAAAGAAAACCCAATTAAAAAAGTATTTACTATAAAATAAAGAAGAATTGAGAAATTTAAATATGTTTGAAACATACACAAAGAATTTTTGAAGTTTATATAAGAAACATTAACAGTTACATTGGGGTAAAGAGTGGGAAATCGTAACCTGAAGGAAAAAATGGTGGTTCAGGAAGAAACCCTTACTATATGTCTGAAAGTATTCTACATGATTCCTTAATGTCATGGATAATGATATCAGATTTATTTATAATTTAATTAAGAACCTTATAAATTTGTATTCAATTTGGAATAATTTTATTAAGTTCTTTTATAGACTTTTTAATGAGTGTTAAAACTCATTTTCATTGTTTGGGAGTGTTCGTTAGCATGGATTTCATGGTTGTTTCACTTGTATACATGTATAGAAGATCATGTGAAATGGAAATAGTTATACACAATTTATATTATATGATTTTAATGAACATAAATTAGGTTAAATGGTATTATATATCATTTTTTCAGATATGAGGATGATTCACTAGAGAAAATGTTAATGATAACCGTTTGGATTATTTTGGAATTTTTCGATCATCACACTCTAGTTTTTTTTGTAAATTAATATTATGTGTATATACTGGATCCAAAAAACTAAATAAGTAATCATATATATTTTAAAAACCTTTTTATCCATTATAATGGTTTCATAATGAGAATTTATGGTTATATTAGAAAACAAAAAAATATCTTCCATGAAGGTGGTGAATTGACACCTCACAGACGATGTTTTTATTTTTATAACATGAGGGGAAGAGGGAAGAGGTTGGATGATGGTTATTCCATTAACATAATAAAATTATTTTATATAAATAATAATAGAGTTATAATTCCACTTTGGGAAATAATGGTGATGGTAGGATAATAAAATAAAATAAATTAAAAAGAAATTAAAAGAAAATGAAAAGAGGATTTTACCACTTGAATATCTCCTCCTTGAGAACCTCTATTGCGAAATTATGTTTGTTATTTTGATGAGACAAAATGATATTGGATGTGGGGGAGATACATGGAAAGATTATTCAGTAGAATATGGCTAATATTTAAGGATTTTCAGGTGTGAGGAGAAGAGGTGGTGAGGGGTAGTATTTATGGGGGGAGAGGGGTGTTTTTTATTAATTTATTAACCAGTTAATTATTTTGGAACAAGATAGTAAATATTTATGTTTAACATGACTAAATACATTAAATATATAAGAAGAGTTCAATATAATGAGGTTACACCATTCATAAATCATTCATGACTCAATAATTCGTGTATTGGTCAAATATTGTAAATGACCACAATTCACTATTCACCAAAAAAATCAACTATTTTAAAACAAATCCCAAAAAATCACCCTACTAATTTTTCAGCGTGTAAAATTAAAAATTGGACTCCATTTTATTCAAATTATTATTTAAATATTTGATAATTATTTTTCAATATAATCATCATTTACTCTAAAAATACCGATTCTATTCTTATAAGTGATTTTAGGACACATTCCAAAAATTAATTAAGGCATTAATAGATTATCATGTAATCATTCGACAAAAAAAATTAATTTATGAATCTATTTCCTAAAAATAAATTTTATTTTAAATAATTTATTTAATTATAAAATCATGAATAAAAAATTACATTTCCTAAAAATACCAATACTAAATTTATCATTTTTAAAACATTTATTTAATAATTCCATGATACAAATATATTACATTTCCATTAATAAGATACATAAATTTTATGTATATTTTCATAGGTAAGGATACTATTCTATTGGGTCGATTACAATTACTAATAGTCATATTACTATTTCAATGGTCATGTTATAATTTCATTGGTATTGGTTCTTTAATTTCCAGGAATACCTCTTATTTCATTAATTATTTATTCATAATGTTTTTATTGTTTTATATATTTGATATTATGTGATTAATAATATATTAAATAATTATACGAAGAAAAATTCCACTGATAAAATTTTGGGTTGTTATTAAAAAAAGTTCCATATAAGTGTTTAATTAGTGTGAAATGTTGTATATCTTTACATGGGAATCATAAGAACATTAAAGGGATGTTTAAAAACATATTCCATCATGAAAAATTGGAAATAAAAAGTCATAATACAAAGAAAGTACTTCAATAAAGAGAAGGGAAAGAGTACTTCTTACCTTCCAAGGGAGCCTCTAAAATCTTGGTAGAAGCTTTTTATAAACTTTGGAAAACCTTGAGAGGGTTTTAGAGAAAGATATGGAGAGTAAATTTGTGCTAAATAGATTTTTAGTGAATAAAATTTAGAGGTTGGTGGGTATTTATAGAAAAATATATAGGAATTTTTTATTAATTTTCCAAACTAGGTTTTGGAATCTATATAATAAAACAATCAAAACCACAAATCTACCCACGGTTGTTTCTCATGGTTTTCTCAATTGAGGACTGGTTTTCAATATTTCATAAATAGTGGACCAGTATTATCATGCATAGATATTACATCATTTTTTATGAATATTCAATTATATTACTGAAACACAAGCCTGAGGAATATAATAGGTTAGTGTCTTTTGGTACTTGGAAACACAAATAAGAGGTCCATAGGTAAACTGCATCATATCCCACTATAATATTCATAACAATCACCCTTCTATTACATATCATATACAATCAATCTCTTTATAAACTTGGGAAGGGAAACAAAATTTATGGTGATATTATATATTCAGTAAGGGTATGAAATGGATATATATATATATATATTACATGATCATACTAGTATAAGAACATAAGTATAACATTTTAAAACCATATTAAGCATATTAAATATCATAATCTTGCGTAATGGAAAAATGACTGGAAGTTCATAAGACATGAATCATATGCGAATCAAAGAACATAATCCTTGAGATAATAACATAGGCATATTACATTAGTTTGTGGCATAAACAAAATCAAAAAAAATTCCATAACAATAAAGTTTTAGTACCAATGAAATTATAGTAGAATGGGTTCACTCTCTAAGCTATCATAGTAGCCAAGGTTCACTCCCAAGACCATCAAAGCAAAAAAAATCCCTTACAGAACCGAGTTCACTCCCCGTTCATATGTTTCGTTTTCATGAGATATATATCTTTACCCAATGCATTTGAGGGGGATATAGGTCTCATCTGTATTATATAAAAAACCATATTTATGTGTCACAAAACATTATAACACATTAATATAATCGTAATCCATGAAATGAAATGGGTTTCAAAAAAATTCATCATATAATAACATATGGAAAAGTGAAGGTTTAATAACCATTTAATCATTTCATCATAGCATAAACTATGGAAAATAAAGTGGGTTTATTAATATTTTTATCATGGTATAACCCATGGAAAAGAAACAGGTTCCATAGTCATCAATAAATCATAAATATAAACCATTAAGAGAATGAATAACAATGTTGTCCTTAGATCGCATCCTCTGTAATGAATTGGTAACATGAATGGATGTCATCTTAGATGGAAAATGATTTTGAATAATCATTAAAAACATTTCTTTTCGAAAATAACCCTTCCCCAAAGATAAAAACTTTAAAAACATAAAATTTTTGCATTATTTTTAAATAAACTTATCAAGGAAGCTTCAAAGAAAATAATGGTCATGGTGATGAGAAGTTTCATTCACGTTGTACATGATAAAACAAATATTCCTTTCACAATTTTTATAAAATCCAAAAAATGATTTTTTTGGAATATTACATGAATATTCCTTCCAAAAAAATTAAGATGTAAAAGGGGTAAACATTTCTTTTAAAAATAATTTAATAATAATAAATCTTTTTTAAAAAACTTTTTTACAAAACATTGTTTTTGAAAAAATGGATTTTTGACCGGGGAGAGAAATAATGTCAGATTTTCTAAAATAAATTTTCTCAATTATTTGAAGTACCTAAAAGTGGGAAATGCTAATATACATGAAAATATTATGAATAACAATGGTAGAATAAAATAAATGTCTTTAATGAGAGTTTAATTATCACATTTTATCATCATAAACATAATCATAATCAACCATTATAAATGATGTGATTATAACAAAAAACCCATAACCACTTCGGTAACATTAAATCAAAATCCACAAGAAGGAATAGAAAAAAATTAAACATAAAATATCATGAGTATTAAATAAATTCATTATATTACATTTAAACTGGGTTTTACATTCACCTTGTGAATGAATATTGGCGCATAATATAACATATGTCTCAAAGAAGGCTAATTTGGACAAAAATCGCATACCCTAAGTCTTAACTTCTATCATACAGGTTCAAACCCTTGTATATTAAATATTTGCTTATTATAAATCTATTAAATAATTATTTTTATATCTATTTTACCTTATTTTATTTTATCATGACCTCTTACTACTTGTTTATTAACTATTCTATGTTAATGTTACGTTTCGAGTAATAAATTCTTTGTTTTTCGTATATATTTTAATTTGTTATTTTTTGGTCTTCTTAATTTGATCATGATTTAATCATATACATAATGTTAAAAATTATATAAATATCATATATATTATTATATATTTATTTAGAGTAATCCATAATATTTATTGATAGGAAATGAAAAACATTGTTCATGGAGATGGTAGATCATACGTACACATGAACGTTGTTTCCATTTTCTTACTGAATTGAAAGAAAAAAAAGTTAAATGACATATTATCATTACATAATACCTTTTATTTCATATATATCACATATTTTCGTTAAAACCATCCTTATTACCTTCCATATAAAGTCTAAACAAATCACATCAATTTACGAGGCGACATACTAACATACACATGAGTGACGTTATTGTATTCCCATAAAATAGTGTGTAAGTACGTATGTCTGATATAATAATTCTGGAAGAATAATAATATCATAAGTATCATATATCTAAAATAAATGCATCATTGTGGGTAAACTTGGGTGGTGGAAATAGAAAAACTAATGACATCGATTTGTATGGTGGTAGCCCACTTTTAAATATGAATAATGATTTTGTAACCCATTTGATGGAAGTTAATGTGGTTGTAGTTCTTTTCCTTAACATAACAACATCAAAGTATTTGTAAAATACTGAGGTTATTATATCATTATGGTACAGTTTGAATTGATGTAGGTATAAGAAGAAATTAAACAAAAAACGCTCATTGATGAACGGTGTTTCTTCTTCAACTACAATAAAAAGGCATTTCCTACCGTACTTTTTGGCATTTAGGGGAGGTTTAAACTATCTCCTAATGATGTGTGATGATTTCTAAAAGCATCGCATATTTGATTGTGGAGAATCATTTCATTGTGATTTTTGTGCGGTAGTTTTTTATTTCACAGTCTTTCGTTTGACTGTGGTTTTTTTGTATTTTTTTTTTAATTTTAAATAATTTTATTTTTGTAATCAATTTATTTACTATTATTATTAATATATGTTTTTTCTATTTTTTTTTCTATTTTTTATTTTTCATTTTTAAATTGTAAATTTATTTTTATTTTTTTATTTTTTTATATCATATTTTTTATTTTTTATTTCATTTTTTTTATTTTTTTTATTTTTTATTTTTTATTTTTATTTTTTATTTTTTAATTTTATTATTTATTATTTCTTTATCAATTATTTTGTATTTATTATTTATTTATTAATATTACTTATTCTTTATCATATCATGCATTCATATTCCACGCATTTCATGCATGCCATGCATAAATCTAGAAAATATACCCACTGTGAGAGATTTGAACAACTCCCCTCTTGGATATACTACAAAGACTATAGCCCTCTAGAAAACTCCTTATCTGGTGAATAATATATATATATAATGTGTTTGGGGGTATAATTACAATTATACACACATGCACACACCTCACAAACATGTTAGTTCTACCACTACTATAGTACTGCTACAGTAGGCAACATAACCGACGCTCCATGGGTTTTGAACCACCAACCTCAATATAGTATTACGGGGTGCTTACCACTAAGTCAAACCCCAACTACAGTAAACAACATGTAATATAATTATATATATACAATTAAAAAACAAATAATGATATTAAATTATAATATAAAATGAATATATAATGAAAAATTAATAATTAAATATTACGTAAATGATAAATAAATAAATAACAAAAAAATAAATAAATAATAACAAATGATAATAAATGATTAATGATAATAAATAATAAATGATAATAAATAGTAAATAATATAAAATATATAACAATTAATAATTAATAAACAAATAATAAATAAATAAATAAAAATAACATAATAAATAACTATTAAATAAATAAAAAATAAAAAATATTAAATAAATACCAAATGAATAATAAATAATATGTAAATTTTAAATTTTAAATTTTTAAAATTAAATAAATAATAAATATGTAATAAATAAATAATAATTAAATATTCAATAAATAAATATTCAATAAATTATAATTAAATGAATAGTAAATAATAATAAAACAAAATAAATAATATGTAAACAATAAATAATAAATAACAAATATGTTATAAATATATAATAATTAAATATTAAATAAATAAATATTAAATAAATGTTAAATAAATATTAAATAAATAAATATTGAATAAATAAATAATCATTAAATAATTATTAAATAAATAAATAAATAAATCATCAATCATAATAAAAGATAATATATAATAAATAATAAATAATAAATAACTAATAAATATTAAATATTCATTAAATAGAAAATTAATTATAATTAAAATCAGTAAATACAATATCAGTAATAAATAAATACTAAAATAATAAATAGTAAAATAATAAAATAATAAAATAATAAATTGATATAAATATATATACTTATAACAAAATTTTCATATATATAAAAAACAAATTTATGTTACATAAATATATATTTACACACTCATATATATAATGATATATTAATATAAATATATATATAAATATATGTAAAAATAAATATCTCTAATTATAAATCTACATATATCTGATATAAAAATATATAAACATAAATATGAATAAATATTTACAAATATATGTAGTTGGGTATTGGCTTAGTGGTAAACCCCCTCGTAATACGAAATGAAAAATGGTGGTTCAAAACTCATTTGGTGCTGGTTACTATAGCAGTACTGTAGCGGCGGTGGTACTGTTGATCGGCGGGTACTGTAGCAGTGGCAGGGCTCTGTAGTAGCGGCGGTACTGTGCATTACTTTAGTAGCCAGGTTTCTATTCACTGAATGGTAATTGAGCTAAAAAAATTGGGCCTACGGGCTATGTAATGGGTTACAAGCCCATTGGGCCTTCGGGCTATTTAATGGGCCTCCCTCTACCAAATTAAAAGAGGTCTTTGATTTGATTTAATAATAAAATGAGGCTTCGGCCCCAACCTTTAAAAAAAATATTTAAAAATTTATATAAAATCAATTATTCTTTATTTTCAATCAAATAAACAAAAAACATCCATTTCCATTTGATTTATATGCTTAAAAATACATTTCTATGTAAATAAGTATTTTTACTGAGGATTTATTATATGTAAATATAAGAAAATATACATTAGGAAATATGATTAAATTTCAAAAAAAATATCAATATAAAATTAATCCCAGAAAATAAATTTAGTCCCCATCGAAAAAAGGTAATAAGACCTCCTTAAATGATGCTGAAAATCCATCGAATGCAAAAACAATGGGGTAACTCGACTAAAAACTCACTTTTTGAGGCCTTATGCGCCTTTTTCGGGGTTGAAATTTTGGAAAAGTTTTTAGAGATCAGTCCATCCCTCTACATCACAAAGCTCATTGCAGGATTCGATTTGATATGTGTTAGAGCCCAAACAAACACCCGGATCAAAACTTGTGGTTGTTTGATGTTCAAGTTCAATTTACTACTTTTATTGAAGCAATAATAAATGTATTAATTTTAATTATTTCTAAATTTAAGTATAATTTTGTTTTAAGTAATTTCATAAGCTTCGATTTGACTGGTTGTGGAGCTAAAATGGACTCCCAGATCAAATCTTATGGTCAATTGATGTTGAAGTCTGATTTTCAACTTATTGAACATTTGTTTTAAGTTTCAAATTTTTGTTAACTAATAATTAAAATTTTGTATTATTTAACACTTGATAATTAATTAAAATTATAAAAAATAAACTATATACATGAGTAAAGAACCTAGACTAAAAAATAACAGTTAAATTTTTTCAGGAAAACATTTAGTAGTGGTTTTGGAAACCATCACACAAAAAAATGCCAGAAAAAAAATGTAGTGTATGTGCATTATCCTTAGGTTTACACCAAAATCCTTATAGGTTGTAATTCTATCCAAAATAATGCTTATAGAATGAGATTATGGGTTTTGGAATTGATTTGTGTATGGATATTCTAAACCAAACGGTTTTGAAGGTTTGAAGTGGATAAAAAGGGTGGACTTTTATAAGTGAGGTGAGTGACACACTTTTAATTTTTTTAAATAGAATAGTTCCACCCTTGATGTTTTCATTTCACAGGGATCCAATAATGGATAAATTTAAGACCTATTAGGGAGAGTGATGGAATATGTCCATCCAATGGTATTTTTACCAGTTTTTTTGTTTTTTTAACCCTTATTTATTCAGTTTAAGTCCCCCTCGATAAACTCATTTTTACCTTAGCAGTGGTAAATAATATTTATTTTTTTTACTATTAATTTTGGTAAAAAATTAATTTGACCTTAGTAGATAATACAAATTATTATGAATCCAAAATTGGAATCTATTTTTTAAAATTTCTTTCACAAAATTGGAAAGTTTTAATTCAAAATTAACGCCACACACACAATGAGAATGATGGTCTTTAAAGAGAATATTTTCAAAAGTTTACAAAAATTTTATTTCAAAATTCAATATGAAATTGGTTCCAATGAACAAATTTGGAATAATGGAACTATAATTTTATGAATTTTACTTCAAAACAAAATTAAAATAAAATTTATCATTATAAATAAATTAAACTCAAAGGTAGTTCCCCCAATGGTGTATGGGGTGGCAGGGGGGATGGGGTGTGGGGCGCCGATCACAGGGTCAACTCTTCGGGCTATTTTTCTTGTAGCGTGGGTCATAATAGAACCCTTGTTTCTTCTAAATTAAAAGATAGTTTTCAATTAAAATTATGTATTTTTAACTATTCATCAAAAAATAAAACGTTATAGAAAAATCCTAATAATTCACTCAAATATATTCTTAACATTATCATTTAAATAATTAATCATATTTTATCAAATTAATTTCTAGAAGTTTCAAAAAATAATCGTATTAATGATCAAAAATAATAACAATAACATTTTTTTGTGAAAATATTATCTTCCATGCATATATAGACTTCCCTAAATATTTATTATGTTTTCCCAATATGATTCCTTTATATAAAAATATTATAACAAATATTTAAATATTAGTTATTACAATTAATATCTCTATTTTTAATGGAAGGTTTATGATGGTTGAATTTAAATAACATTGTTCATAATATATCATTTTTGTCTTAAAACATAGTTTCATGTGTAACATAATATAACTCGGTGTTGCGTACTGTGGAATCATAACCAGGTATTTCATATACCAAAATCTATCAAGTAAATTTAATTTATTCAAATAAATAATTCATAAAAACTTGGGGTCTTACATTATAATTCCAAGAACCAAACATGTTAAAATAATAGCATTGGTGATGTGGAAGTGATTCATGTTTATAGAGAATTGATTTTAAAAACATGAAATAAAATATAGGATTTTGAGGATCCATTAACGGTTTATAAAAGTAGTTATAAAATTTCAAAAAATAACTTCAAAAATGGGAAATCTATTTTTTCTTATGGATTCCCTTATTATATCACTTTTGGGTTTTTATATTTTCATAATAAATACTATTTATTTACGCCATATTTAAGTCTTACTCAAAAATTTGAATGTATATGAAAATTTGGAAAACATCACCATTGAATATTTTCTTAATACATATTTAAAAAATAATTCCCAAAATATGATATTTTATACTTTTAAAAAAAAATCCTTATTTTATGGAAAATACTTATTTTTATAATACTAATATCCTTCCCATGTATATAAAAAATAAATTAGACTTCATTAAATTATATTATCATTAATATATATTTAAATATTATTTAATAAAAAATATTTAATAAAAATAATAGTTACAAACTTCCTGAATTTTAAAATAAAATGTCTTTTAATTGAAACTATATATTTCCAAAAAATAAAATTGTGATTCCTTCATATAAAAATTTATTTTTTATTAATATCTTTATATAATCAATTATAAATTCACAAAAATGGGAAAATATAATAATTATGTCATTAATAAGAAAAAATTTAAAAATCCATATTACAAGTGTCATGATACATTACCTCTTATTAAACCAACATATTCCCTAAGGGTAAGATATGTGATGTTGATCCTTGGTAATTTTTCTGAATATGGTTCTAGTCATGATCTATATAAACATAATATTCTCTAATAAATGGTTTTTATCAATCTTTAGTTGTTGAATTTTGGATTTATCTTGGTCAAGGGTAAATCCTAGTCATTCCATCTCCCTTAGAAGCTCTGGTAAATAGTATTCATAGAGTATGAACCTCTTGGTTTAGGTTGTCACTTTTTTTGTATGTGATAATTAGACCTTATAAAAAACCTTAATATATACTAATCTTAACATCCCATATTTCAGGGATATATTTTGAATGTTTAAAATCAATTTTGTTCTTTTAAATATGACAATCATGCTATAATTAATATGGTTCAATATAACCAAATTAGTTCATGTGATTTCAATAATTACATTACTTAATTAGAAATTAATTAATTCAGAAGGTAATTTTAATCATAAAAGTTTAGGTTGTTACATTTTTCCCACCACCTTTAAAAATTTCACCCTTGAAATTATATTTTTTTACTAGAACAAATTATGGTTGTTTTGTCTCATCACTTCTTCGGATTCCCATGTTTCCATAGAAAAATTGTGGCTCCACTACTACAATTTGAACATGTGAGTTGTATTTTTTTATAACTCTATATATATAATCTATGATCTTAACCCGTTGATCCTCATATTTAATATTATTCTCCAAGGGTACCTCCTCTCTATTCAATACAAGTGAGGGGAATAGAATGTACTTACTCCAGATTGATACATTGAACAGATCATATAGTTGAGATATATTTTTGTGGAGTGCTAGTAGACAAGCCACAATTTTGATATGATCAAGGATCTCAAAGGGGATGATGTATCATGCACTAAGATTTCATTTATTCTCAATCCTCATGAATTTCTTCCACAGTGATATATGAATGAACAAATTATCCCCAACCTCAATCATTAGGTCTCATCAACGATTTCCTATAATGATTTCTGGATAATATCATGTAGATTTGATATGAAATTGAATATTTTGGCCCTAATTTATCATATCGTGGATAATATCTCTTACTATAAGCTTTCACTCTCCTACTTCATCCCATCATACAAAATTTTGAAACCTCTTCCTATACAGAGAGTCATAAGGATCCATTTGATTACAAGAATAGAAATTGTTTTATATGACAACTCTATTAGGGGAAGATGTTAATCACAACCACCTTGGAAATTCATTTAATAATATCTCAGTATATACTCTAGAGTATGAATAATTCTTTTAAACTGACCATGTTTATAAGGCTGCTAAGTACTAATAAAAGTAATCTTTTTGTTTGGTTCTTACTAAAGGACTTTCTAGAACCTTACGGTAAACCAAAAATCTTGATCTGATATAGATAGTGGGTCTCTTTAACTTCATACCAATTACCATATGTATATCATAGCGGGTTGGTGGAGAGAGAAATATTCCATTATATTAATGAAATACACAAAATTTTTATGGTGATTGACTACCACACAGATACCATTATTGACATTAGATGTCTAGGGGAATCATATAATTAAATTCGTGGTCATTTTTTCCAATTTCTATGGTGTTAAATTAAATTATTCAATCATACCCCTATACTTATATCATTAAGACATAACTTGAATAGATACTAATCATCGATATAAATATTATATAGTCTCCCTCATCATATAATCCCACCAAAAGCTTTTCTTATTATCCTTATACATTTTAGTGCTTCCTGGATGGATAAAGAAGGATTAATTATGAACATCACCAATAATTTCAACATTCAAATCTAGTTTTTATTAGACAAATATCTTGGTTCCAAACATTAACACTCCATATTTAGAAAATATGAACAATTAAGTATTCTCTACTTTTCATTTGAGCTCTTTATCATCTTTTTGGGCCTCCTTAAACCTATAAATAATGAATGGTTAATTAGTTATATGATCAAGGTTTGATAAATTATCTTATATGATTCTCATGTCCCTCCACTGCATGTTCAAAAAGATTAAATCCCTTCCAATCCTCAACATCAATAATCTTGTGGGATCCCTTCTACTAGGAGCACCAATAACTTAGTCCTCATTAAAATTATGGTAATGGATTGAAAAATAATAATCTTTTCTTATCTTAACCACATTCATTAGCACATATTGAGATCATTTGTTGAATATATACTTGATAATATTATAATACATATATAATTCATGATTCTCCCTATAGTGATAATGTCTCTAAATTTTTATTATCTAGATCATTGCAGCTAGTTCTAAAAAATGAATTTCATAGTTATACTCACGGATATTTAATTGGATGACAACATTACATATCACTCTATCATCCTACATGTGTAAAAACCCAAGACATTTTTTGATATAACATTATAGATCAAAAATCCTTTCCCACTAGAGGGTATTGTGAGCATAGGTTTAGTGATTAGATATCTTTTATAATTTCATTGCATTCCTCAGTCTAGAAAAGATTTACTCTCTTCTGAGTTAGTTTGGTAATTGGGCTTTACAATTTTTAGAAGCTTCTCAAAAATTTACAATAGTACATGGATTATCCAAGGAAAATATTTATCTCTGTCACAAATGTTGGTTTAGTCCATCCCACAATTTACACTGATTTTAAGGATTAACATATATCCCTTTCGTTGTGAAAACATAAATCAGGAATGTTAATTACTCCATCAAAAATATACATTTACTATAAATTACGAATAAATTTTCCTTTTTCATTGTCTTTAGTACAACATTTAAATTCTCTTCCTACCCCTCTCTGATTTTGGAGTAGATAATAACATCAACTACAAATTATACCACAAATTAAACAAGGTAATCCCTAAAGTATCTATCGATTTTGCCTAAGAAGGTATCAGGTTCTTTAATGAGTTCCAATAGAGTCACTAGGAACTCATTGTTCTCGTACCTTGTATGAAAATGTGTCTTGGGGATATCCTCCTTCACATTTACTTGATAATATCATGACAATAGATACACCATTCAAAAGTATCAGACATCACGTATCTAATAATCAATTCATTAATACATAGTAGAGGATACTTTTTCTTTATCATGGTCTTGTTAAGATCGTGATAATCAATGCATAGGTGCATTGACCCATCGTTTTTCATAAAAAAAGTGGTTTGGTTCACCCCATGGTAAATCAATTGGGTTTATAAACTCTTTATCTAGATTCATTTATAGTTTCTTCTTCATACCTTCAATTTTGATATTACCTACTCTATATGGAGTCATGGATACTGAAAAAACATCATGTGTAAGTTATATTCAAAACTTCCCCACTAGATTAAGAGAAAGACCCCGAGATTCTCCTGGAAACACATTTGAAGATTCTCTTACTATGGGCATGTCATCATCGATGATCATAGTCTCAATCATCTGAGCTAGATATGATTTCCCCTAAGGAAAAAATATTCATGGATGAGATTTAATAACCCATAATTTTCTCAAATAATTTCAATTCTAAAAATATTATTATTTATTATTTAGTAATATGAACTTATATAATGCACACATGCCACATGATACAACCAAAAACATTTTTTTATAATATTTTGATCATTGCATTTAGATAAAGAATATTATCTTGAAATATGACATACATATATCACAATAAAAGTAAATAATTTTTTTAAGTATTAGTAAATAAGTGTTTGTATTATTGTTAATCATACATGTTTTATTTTCATAATTATAATAAATATAAAACTTTAAAAATAAATTTCATTTTATAAAATTTATTTATAAATTAATTTTATGTTTTTTACAGTGATGATATAATTTATTAGACCATAAGTAATTTTTCAAAGGGATAGAAAATCCATCGTTATATTAAAATTTTAATTTTTAAAATAATTCAATATTTTATATAAAAATTAAATTTCAATTATTTTTTAAATTATTTTCAAAAAAATAGATTTCATTTTTAGAATCAAAATATCTAAATAAATTAGGTTGATTTTTTTTAAAATTATATAAAGTAGTGTTTTAAGTGAATAATAATATATGGTAAATTTCAGTATTTAGAATCATAAGCTATATAAATTAATTTTTGAGTAATTGATGATTTCAGAAGCTATTATATTTAAATTACATTCAATATTTACCTTATATATTCATAAGAATAAATATTTTTGATATTATAGAACCAAAATCAAAAATTTTTGAATATAAAATTTGAAGAAAACCCTTTGATTCCCTTATAAATACCTCATCTCATAACCCCTTATCTTCACACCATATATGCCTCTGAGCATCCAAAATGTATACAAAAATTACTTACTCAACCAACCCCTCACATCATAGTGCTACTGATCTCATGAAGAGACCAATTCTTGGTGCACAAAATAGTATTTAAAGCACGCATCGTTTAAGAGGTAGTACTCTTAATTGACCTATTTTAAATTATTTTCTTCTTCTACCATCCCCTCGCCATACTTATCTAACATGAATTAATCACTATAATGTCGTATATATACTATAATTGTATTGTTTTAATGGAATATATACCATCCATTAACTTTTTTTTATCATCTTAAACAATGAATGAAACCATTGTCTATATTATGTTAGTTAACCATATTTATGGATAATGAGTTTTTGCTTCCCATTTCCACCATCAAGAATGTTAAAAAAATTATTATTTTTAAATAATATGATATTAACTATATTAAAATTTATTTCATGATCAAGAATTTATATATAGGCATAATATTAAATAAAACCAAACAGCTTTGTGATTATCAGAAAAACAGACAAAATAACATAACCACATACCACTAATTTTTTTTAAAAAAATAGAACATGTATATATCATAAATAAAAATGAAATTTAGGAACATTTAAATTTATGTGAGTATATTAATACCATTTCATTTTATTTTTTTATTTTTATACCCATTTAATAAAAAACATCAATAATTATCCATAAGTGATCTGAGCAAGGAATCATGAAACAAACGCCCTCAAAACAATTAAATTGAACTTATATATCATATAAATGGTAAAAAATGAACACAATAAAATTAATTTAAAATAAATATAAATATAAAATTTTCAAAATTATATAATGAATGAATCTAGATTTTTTATTCATGACAACATGGTCGCGTGCATAATGATTTTGAGACATAAGGTATGGAATCTCTTTGAACGTCCCTCTATTCATTGGGTTATGATTTCACTCTATTTACCACAATTTATCTCTTAATTATTCTTATATAATACTTATATATTCTATATATATTTCACACACATATATACCAATTCTATTTTACCTTCAGTTAATGGGAATAGGTATGTTTTAAAGGTTCACTTATCAGTTCTTTATAAAAACATCATTAAAGGGAACTGCTATATTTTATTTACATCATTCAAACTACCAACTAATGGGTAATTTTAAATATTAAATGGTTTTTAAAAACTCTCATTTTTATAATTAAAATCATTTTGTTCACTTCTGGGTTTACAGTAATTATTTTTATTCTCCTACCATCATTAAAAAATCTTTTCTCTTTTCCCCAAAACCCTCCTTAAGTGGAAAATTTTAAAAGTTACCTAACCAATTTTTTAACATATTATCTTTACTTGGAAATAATTTATCATTATATATAATATTTTTCCCTTTATAACGGTCCAAGAATTATTTATTCACTTTTTTCATGGAAATCATTATGATATACCCATTGGTGTTTCCTTATGAAATGTTTTTGAAACCCATTTCGATGGTTGATCCTTATGTTTAAAACCTATGTTTGATTTCGTTTCATAGAACACATAGGATTGTACATGTTTTTCTAGGTGTTCCTGGATAGTTCTCCAATACATTAAGTAACTTTTTGGTATCATTTAGCGATATGCATGATGTCACGAACCAGATCTAGTTTCCATCCAAACCAGCAACTGACCCAGTCCATAGCAAGGCTAGATGGGAATACCCTATCACCATGGTTTGGAACAAGTTCCAATGTATCATAAATTAAATTTGGGGAATGATTTACCTGAGTATAGATGTATTAAACAACCAAATTCAATAAATAAACTAAATATATGGATTTAATCCAAACAATTTTTTAATAAAATTCAGAAATTAATTACATAGTATCAAACAAAACCCCAAGAGGGCCACAACTCAAAAGTAGTAGAATGTCTTACTCAATAACCACCACACGGAAAGGGGACATCACCCCTAAACCTTCTCCATATCACCTCTCCCAGAAAAGAGTCTAAAAACACAAACCGCAATCTCCATGGACCTTTCCCTTACCTTGGTCAAATGTTATCAAGTCAACTTACACCCAAAGGTTTAAGCAGGGTGTGAGCAAAAGCCCGATAAGATGTCACCCAAAAATATTCCATGTGATAAACATTTTCATACCCAAATTTTGAATTTTATTATAAACCAGATTTTTTACAACAATCTCTAAAAGTTGAAATAGTAAATAAAAAAATCTTTCATGAAGGAAATTTGGATAAATGTACACTTTTAAATAAAACACACATTTTAATCAACTTTCCATTAAACTATATTGTATTCCAATGGTAAATACAATATAGTTGATGAGAACTAGTTTTGGGAACAACTCTAGGCACTAGCTAGTTGTGGGGCCCTAGCTACATCATATCTCAGTGTACAAGTAACCATACCCAATATCCTTTTCATTCATGGGACACTAGGTGTAACACCCTAGGTAAATAAAGAATATGAAATTTTCATATTTATCCATATTTTTGAATTAGATATTAATATGAGTTTAAAGGGGAGACTATGCTCGATGGCGTACCCAACACGCAACAACGAGTTTCTTGGGAATCTTACATTGCACTCTAATAATAAAATAATATTATTTTAAATGGTAGTTAACGTGTAGCCGTTGTATTGGCAGGAATGGATAGAAATAACTAAAATATGATTATATATGTTTTTAAATGTTTTTACATTTATCCAATAAAAGATAAAGGCTTAAAATATGGAAAGAATTCAATTTTAGGCGTATATGCCCTAGTTTTCACAAAAGGTTCACTTATAGCCTTTTGGTGGCGAACCATCATTAAATATATTTTTGTTCAATCTTATACATTCTATTGGACCAAATAATACTCTTCTTAAGAATTGTGACATAAAAATTTACTTTGTGTAAATTTTTGGTATCTTTCCGATAAAGTTCATTTTTTAATGAATAGTGTAAAATGATGTATTTTAATTCAAAACCCCTTTTTAAACTAATTTATTTATATGATTAGATTTTCTTTTTAATTGGTTTTAAATTGAAATTAAAATATATTTTTAGCATTAAATCCAATAGTGGTTTTTGAAATTAATTTCACTTTGAAATCAGACTTAAACTAGTGTCAATCTTTTGATACTTATTGTTTCATAAAAACACGCTATTTGCTCTGACAGTGGGAATTGATTATAAAATTAATTAATGTGTCTTATATGTTTTGAATTTTGTAAAATAGACTTCATTTTTGAATTCGGAATATCAAATATATCTTACGGTGAATTTTTGGGATTTTTCTGAAAAAATTCAATTTTTGATGAATAGTGAAACCACTAAATGGTACTTATAAAAACTGATTTTTCCATTTAAATGAAATTTTTCCATATTTATGATTTTAATTTCAAAAATCCGACATACATGGTTGTCATTAAGAAGTAAAATGTGGTTCAATGGGATAAAAATAATTTTTTGGTGAATAGTAACTTATTAAGTTTTTAATCGCGATTAGCGGTAATTAGTGTAGTTTAATGTTTTAATAAAACGAAATGACCTAGACACATGTCCTACCATCATTGGATGTGTCATGGCCGACCAAGAAAATCCATGGGTAAACTTGGGGACCCCATGGAGCCACTTTAGTTGGAAAATGACATAAATATCTTTTTATTTAATGTTAATGTAAAAATGACACAAACATGAGATGTTTTACTAAAAAAAATTTAAATGGGGTTATACAAGCAATATTTTTTACTATAAATATTCATTGTAAAGCTAAAAATATTTCCTACATCATAGTATTTTTTTTATAATTTTTAGACATTAAATAAGTAGAATTATTTATGACATCATGATGATGCAACGATGACCTCATTATTTAACGATTTAATTAAAATGGAAAGATAATGTAATATCTAAGACCTAAAAATGTCCAAAACCTATTGTATGAGTGTATGTCGAACCCTTATCACCTTATCCTAGAAATACATCAATGTGTGACCTTTAAAATCTGAAACTCTTTTGAAAATAAAGTAACATTTTGTAACTTTACAAGAGTGCCCCTCCTCTCCTTTTATAAAAGTCCCCCACCTCTACCTCCTTTCCCACACTCCCAAAGCCTTTGGCTCAGCCAACCCCTGCCCATTTTGTCTCTCCACTTCCCTCTCTTACTCCTTGAAGCCTCACTTTGGGCAGAAGTCTTCCCAAGGAAGCCTTTGAGCTCAAACCAAAGGGAGTTACCCGATTTTAAGGTAATGTCTTCACTTGTGTCCTTTTGTTTTATTTTTCTTCTCCAACCCCCTAAACTCTTTTTATTCATATATTTTGTAACAAATACATTATCTTAAATATACTAGGATGTTGTTATAATAAGGATTCTAGCTACACTTACACACACCTACATCTAATGGTTAAAGAATATACTATTTCCGTGGATGGAGAATTTCTGCCTCCCGAAACGATGATTGTTCAACATTCTTCTAACACCTTCAGAGGTGGACATTAAGATGACACTATATTTATATATGATATCTAATATCTTTATGTTTTACTTAAGCCTATGTATTTTTCATTTATGGCATACCTTTATGGTTTCCATTATGGGTAAACGCGATATCTTCATTTAAGGAAATGCGGACTACCACCCCCTCAAAGTGATTTGATTCGTTAATAACATATGTGGTACGTATAAAGGATATATTTAATGATATTATATATGATACCATACTGGAATTAAAATACTATTATGTATCATTATGTTTTAATTCCATTAAATATGAAATAGAAATGGAAGTATCGTTCTTGCGTACATATGGATTACCGTCTCCATGAACGTTACATTTCATTTCTTATCTCAAAATGTTATGTAATATTATAAGTACATATATATAATGGATATATATGTAATATATTACATCTAAATTATGGATATCATTCTGGAATTATAACATATATATATATATATATCTCATTTTGTTTTAATTCCATTAATTTGAAAAAAACTGAAAGTAGCGTTCATGCATACGTACGGCCTACCATCTCCATGAATGGTGCTTTTCGTTTTTTATCTCCAAATGATATGGAATAGTATAAAATGAATATTTACTGGATATAGATGATATTTTAATCATTATTACTATTCTGGAAATTATTTACTTATAACTACATGGGCAATATTTTTTCAAACAAGTTCATTTTTTGACTCATGTACCAAACATCGGCAAAAACATCTGATATGAACTAACATTATTAAACAATTATTATAACATTATAATATGTGATATGAACTGAATAATAATCTCTAAAGGAGTTAATTAGGCAATTATTAATTGACCAAAGTTTATTATTTGGGAATATAATGAAACGAACAAGACAAGTTATACTTGAGGTAAGGGATCCTACTCCACTCTTTCTTTTTAAGTACACTCTTCTATGTTATTCCTTTTAAAGCTCATATTTCTTGTTATTGGGATGTTCTTTTATATTAATCTTACTGTAATTTTTATGTTCATGTGATTAGAGACCCTATTCTCTCTCATCAATCCATTTTAGAAGTTTTGAGTGGCACCGTTAGGCTGCTGAATTTTCGTAAGAGATCTAACCTCTCTCTTTCTTTTTAAGTACTCTCTTTTATGTCACTTCTTTTAAGCTCTTTTTTTATGTTGGGGGATGTTATTTTATATTCCTCATTATATAAACTTTATGTTAATATGATGAGATACCCTATTTGATCTCATCAATCCATTTTTGTAAGTTTTATGTGGCGTCGTTAGGCTGCCGAGTTTTCGTAAGGGATTTTTCATCTCACTTTTATTCCCGAGAGATTTATGCTACACTTGCCATAATTTCCTTTGAGCAGTGTATGTACTGCCCATTATTTTACTCATTGTGTAATATACTTTCTTTTATGATTATTTACATCAATTTTGTATTGTCCTTCTTTCACGAGGTGTATGTTTCGAAAGATACCCATGTCGGTAATGGAACCTTTCACCATCCTCTTTTGAGAAGACTTCTTTTGTTGGGTCTTTTGATTTACATATTGTTCTGTTAGGATATGTTCTCATATATCCTTATTGATGTAAATTTTATGTCCAAGTGATGAGATACCCTTTTTTTATCTCTCATACACTCATTTTGATGTGACGTCGTTTGACTGTCAAGGGAACCTCTTAACCCAATTTTGATTTATTTGGGTTCAACATGTAGTTATTGAATATGTCATCCTTTTAATATGTGTGAATGACCTTTGATTATTTTACCCTTTATATACACTTATATTTGGTGTATTCGTTTTTCACACATAATTATGTAATTGATTTATCCTTAAACCAAGGATACCGTCTTTGTATGGGACTTCGTCTCAATCTCCTTTCATTGAGGCATATTTTTTTTATACAAAACCTTCTTTTATATGGTGTATAAACCCCTTTGACTTTACGTTTATCTAAAAGGGATCTTTTTTATATGAAGTGTTTACTAAACGACAAAAGGGATTGTTTTTGTTGTACTTATGCGGTGACAACGACATCTCCACCGTCATGACCATTATTTGAGTTTCGGCTTCCTCTGCAAGCAATACCTTATTTTTAAAAGAAAAATAAATACCCTGTTTTACTTTTCTTTTATTTTGGTATTGAAAATGGTTTTCATAATCTTTTTATATCAAGGTGTTGTATTGATATCTTGTGATTGAAAGGTGGAAATGTTATGTTTCCTTTATGCATGTTTTATGTGATACGATTATGTTGAGGTTCTTGGGCATTATTATGAAGACACGTGGTTCCGTGATAAACTAAGGGCGGGTGAGCCTGATATAGCTCTCCAATGCATTGGGTAACGTGAAGGAGTGAAACATTAAGGTTTCTCCGAAACGATTTAGGGAATATACTATGATGGGTATTCCAAACGTAAACAAGAGGGTTACTCCCTACGTAAGAATGTTATGAATGCCTCAAGTTACTTTTATTCCTTATGATTTATATGATTTATTCATGATTTGATGAGTTATGTTAAAGTTCATATGTTTTATGGGTAAAGTATGATTTCATTCTTATGTATATATGAACTCATGTTTCTTTTCCATATTTTTATAACCCTTATTGAGGTTTTTCTACTCATCCCATGTTTTTGAAATGTTTTTCACAGGTCAAGGGAAAGGTTCATGATGTGATCCTAGTGTCAAGGATGTGTCAATAAAGAATCCATGTTTTATTTTAAATATGTTTCCGTTGATGGGAAGAATGAATACTATCATTTATGTAACCACTTTGTTTAAATGTGGAATGCAATGCAAGTTTCATGATCTAATTCTCTAAAACTCTAAACCTGAAAAGATCCTCAATGTGTAATCTTGTAACAACTCAAGATTAAGTATGGTTTAAGGCTGGGGCCTTATAGTTGGTATCAGCGTTCGGTTTAGATAACTTTAGAGGTTAGGGAATTCTTTAAGCATAAGTGGCATTATCATAATGGTTAGGATTTCAGAAAGAGTCATAGTTTTAGATAAAGTGAATGAGTAAGTGTATCTTAGTGTTTACCTTCCTCATTAGTACATGATGGTTTTGTTAATATACTCACACTGACATTTCAATTTTTAGTGAATGGATGGATCTAGCAGGCACCAAAGAGACAACAGGTTTGAAGGAAACTGTGGCGGTTCTATGATTAAGATACTAGATAAAATGGGGGATTCAATGAGGAAACTCGTGGTTGTTCTATACCAACTATCAAGGAGTCATGATCAACGACTTGAACCTTGGTATGATCTTTAATTCATCATGTACGAGATGACCAATCGATGTGGAAGTTCAGGTAATAATAATTAAAGGTAACCATTAGAGTTTATATGATCCTTAATTTTGAGGTAATTATGGGTTACTATATGTTATGATGGAAGTGAAAGGCATGAGATAAAATTGAGGTTAAATTATGTTATGGTTATTTTTTATGACTTTATCTCTTTTTAGGGAATGATTTTAGAATTATATAGTTTTGGAAAAAGGACAACATGCAGACCGTGTGACTTCCCGTCGCGTCGGACAAAGCTGCTGGAATCGAACCCACAACCAAAGTGCGACTGGTATTTATCGCCTACCACTACACTACGTGAAGTCCCTGGTTAGTTTGACTGATTCTTTTTAGTTATATGATTTTATGAATTAAGAGTAAGTTGATTTTGTGTTATTTATGAAAATGATTAACCTATCATGGAGGATATGTGATTAGGTTAATTACTTTTCAATATGAGACTTTAGGAGCAACTGATGTTGTTTGGAGATACATGTTACGATTTAACATGGAAGACTATGTGACTAAATCCTTCAAATATTTGGGTTTCAATCTTAGATTGGTTTACTTTGAATAATTTTATGGAAAAATTGTTTATCGGATGGTCCT
The DNA here is from genome assembly GCA_963277665.1 of Viscum album. NCBI lineage: Eukaryota > Viridiplantae > Streptophyta > Magnoliopsida > Santalales > Viscaceae > Viscum > Viscum album. The sequence continues at coordinate 643,703,331 of OY728123.1, forward strand.
CATTGAACTTTGGATTTTGTTGGACAAATTTTTGAGATTAAGAATAGATTTTCTTTTTAAAGGCTTATCCTTTTCTTGATTATCTGACCTTGTACTAACCTTTTTGGTTTTGGTTTTGGTTAAGGTCTAAAGATATGGGAAGTATATAGTCCTCTTTGGTGGATTATGTGATTCTATAGAAGTTGATTATAGTACTCTTAATGCGAACAAGTCTCCCTAAATACTCGTCTTTTGGAAAAAAAATATGAGTTTGATTAAGGAATCTAGTAAAATTTGAAAGTCAACATGATAAGTGATTATGTTTCCTTATTAATAAATTCATCAATAAAAAGTAACTTAAAAATAAATGTTGTCTATTAACTTTTCCTACTGGGGAATCGAATACCGTTTAACCCATCACAAGTTTGTGATTTTCTTATGGTTAACTTTCTCCTAGACATGTTTACTATCACTCTCCCTCAAGAACATGAACCTTTGCTTTTTCTTCCATGTCCATGTCTTTATACATGGAATCCTAGTATGGGTTAACTTGGGTGACCTCTGTACTTATCTTCCATTATTTTAAAGTGATGGTTTTACTGACTCTTGTTCTGATGTGGGACTTTCAAGGTTGTTTCCAAGCTCAATTTTAAAAATTGTGAGGACGCAATTCCCAAAAGGGGGGAAGGATGTAACACCCCAGGTAAATAAAGAAGATGCCATTTTCATATTTATCCATATTTGTGAATAAAATATTAATATATCTTTAAAGGGGACGCTATGCTCGATGGCGTACCCAACACCCAACAACAAGTTTCTTGGGAATCTTACGTTTCACTCTAATAATAAAATAATATTATTTTAAATGGTAGTTAACATGTAGTCTTTTTATTGGCGGGAATGGATAGAAATAACTAAAATATGATTATATTTGTTTTTAAATGTTTTTACATTTATCCAATAAAAGATAAAGGCTTAAAATATGGAAAGAATTCAATTTTAGAAGTATATGCCTAGTTTTCACTAAAGGTTCACTTATCACCTTTTGATGGCGAACCGTCATTAAATATATTTTTGTTCACAATTATACATTCTATTGGACCAAATTAAACTCTTCTTAAGAATTGGGACATCAAAATTTACTTTGTGTAAATTTTTGGAATCTTTCTGATAAAGTTCATTTTTTTAATGAATAGTGTAAACTGTTGTATTTTAATTCAAAACCTCTTTTTAATATAATTTATTTATATGATTAGATTATCTTTTTAATTGGTTTTAAAGTGAAATTAGAATATATTTTTACCATTAAATCCAATAGTGGTCGTTGGAATTAATTTCACATTGAAATCAGACTTAAACTAGTGACAATCTTTTGATACTTATTGTTTCATAAAAACACGCTATTTGCTCTGACAGCGGGAATTAATTATTAAATTAATTAATGTGACTTATATGTTTTGAATTTTGTAAAATAGACTTCATTTTTGAATTTTTAATATCAAATATAGCTTAGGGTGAATTTTTGAGATTTTTCTGAAAAATTTCAATTTTTGATGAATAGTGAAACCACTAAGTGGTACTTATAAAAACTGATTTTTCCGTTTAAATGAAATTTTTCCATCTTTGTGTTTTTAATTTCAAAAATCCGACATACATGGTTGTCATTAAGAAGTAAAATTTGGTTCAATGGGATAAAAATAATTTTTTGGTGAATAGTAACTTATTAAGTTTTTAATCGCGATTAGAGGTAATTAGTGTAGTTTAATGTTTTAATAAAATGAAATGACCTAGACACATGTCCTACCCTCATTGGATGTGTCTTGGCCGACAAATACAATCCATGGGTCATCTTGGGGACCCCATGGAGCCACTTTGGTTGGAAAATGACATAAATATCTTTTTATTTAATGTTAAAGTAAAAATGACACAAACATGAGATGTTTTACTAAATCAATTTTTTACATGGGGCTCTACAAGTCATATTTTTGACCATAAATATTAATTGGAAGGATAAAAATATTTCCTACATCATAGTAGTTTTTTTATAATTTTTAGAAATTAAATAAATTAAATTATTTATGACATCATGATGATGCAGCGATGACCTCATTATTTAACGATTTAAATAAAACGGAAAGATAATGTAATATCTAAGACATACACATGTCCAGAACCTATTTTATGAGTGGATTTAGAACCCTTATCACCTTATCCTAGAAATACATCAATGTGGGACCTTTAAAATATGAAACTCTTTTGAAAATAAAGTAACATTTTGTAACTTTACAAGAGTGCCCCTCCTCTCCTCTTATAAAAGGCTCCTACCTCTACCTCCTTACCCACACTCCCAAAGCCTTTGGCTCGGCCAACCCCTTCCCATTTTTTCTCTCCACTTCCCTCTCTTACTCCTTGAATCCTCACTTTGGGCAGCAGTCTTCCCAAGGAAGCCTTTCAGCTCAAACTAAAGGGAGTTACCCGATTTTAAGGTAATGTCTTCACTTGTGTCCTTTTGTTTTATTTTGCTTCTCCAACCCCCTAAACTCTTTTTATTCATTTATTTTGTAACAAATACATTATGTTAAATATACTAGTATGTTTTTATAAGAATTATTCGAGCTACACTTACACACACCTACATATAATGGTTAAAGAACATACTGTTTCCGTGGATGGTGAATTTCTTCCTTCCGAAACGATGACTGTTCAACATTCTTCTAACACCTTCGAAGGTGGCCATTAAGATGACAATATATTTATATATGATATATAATATGTTTATTTTTTACTTAAGCTTATGTATTTTTCATTTATGGCATACCTTTAGGGTTTCCATTATGGGTAAACGCGATATCTTCATTTAAGGAAGTCTGGACTACCGCCCCCTCAAAGTGATTTGATTCGTTAATACCATATGTGGTACGTATAAAGGATATATATAATGATATTATATATGATACCATACTGGAATTAAAATACTATTATGTATCATTATGTTTTAATTCCATTAAATATGAAATAGAAATGGAAGTAGCGTTCATGCGTACGTACGGCTTACCGTCTCCATGAACGGTACATTTCATTTCTTATCTCAACATGTTATGTAATATTATAAGTACATATATATAATGGATATATATGTAATATATTACATCTAAATTATGGATATCATTCTGGAATTATAACATATATATATCTCTCTCGTTTTGTTTTAATTCCATTAATTTGACAAAAAATGAAAGTAGCGTTCATGCGTACGTACGACCTACTGTCTCCATGAACGGTGCTTTTGGTTTGTTATCTCCAAATGATATGGAATAGTATAAAATGATTATTTTCTGGATATATATGAAATTTTAGTCATTAATACTATTCTTGAAATTATTTACTTATAACTACACGGGCAATCTTTTTTCAAACAAGTTCATTTTTGACTCATGTACCAAACATCGGCAAAAACATCTGATATGAACTAACATTATTAACCAATTATTATAAAATTATAATATGTGATATGAACTGAATAATAATCTCTAAAGTAGGTACTTAGGAAATTATTAATTGACCAAAGTTTATTATTTAGGAATATAAATAAACGAACAAGACAAGTTGGACTTGAGGTAAGGGATCCTACTCCACTCTTTCTTTTTAAGTACGCTCTTTTATGTCATTCATTTTAAAACACATCTTTCTTGTTATTGGGATGTTCTTTTATATTAATCTTACTGTAATTTTTATGTTCATGTGATTAGAGAACCTATTCTCTCTCATCAATCCATTTTGGAAGTTTTGAGTGGCGCCATTAGGCTGCCGAATTTTCGTAAGAGATCTAACCTCTCTCTTTCTTTTTAAGTACTCTCCTTTATGTCACTTCTTTTAAGCTCCTTTTTTTATGTTGGGGGATGTTCTTTTATATTCCTATTTCTATAAACTTTATGTTAATATGATGAGATACCCTATTTGATCTCATCAATCCATTTTTGTAAGTTTTATGTGGCGTCGTTAGCATGCCGAGTTTTCGTAAGGGATTTTTCATCTCACTTTTATTCCCGTAAGATTTATGCTACACTTGCCATAATTTCCTTTGAGCATTGTATGTACTGCACATTATTTTACTAATTGTGTAATATACTTTCTTTTATGAGTATTTACATAAATTTTGTATTGTCCTTCTTTCACGAGGTGTATGTTTCGAAAGATACCCATGTCGGTAATGGAACCTTTCACCCTCCTATTTTTAAAAGACTTCTTTTGTTGGGTCTTTTGATTTACATGTTGTTATGTTGGGATATGTTCTCATATATCCTTATTGATGTAAATTTTATGTCCAAGTGATGAGACACCCTTTTTTTATCTCTCATCAACTCATTTTGATGTGACGTCGTTAGGATGTCAAGGGAACTTCTTAACCCAATTTCGATTTCTTTGGGTTCAACATGTAGTTATTGAATATGTCATCCTTTGAATATGTGTGAATGACCATTGATTATTTTACACTTAATATCCACTTATATTTGGTGTATTCTTTTGTCACACATAATTATGTAATTGATTTATCCTTAAACCAAGGATACCGTCTTTGTATGGGACTTCGTCTCAATCTCCTTTCATTGAGGAATATTTTGTTTTATACAAAACCTTCTTTTATATGGTGTATAAACCCCTTTGACTTTTACGTTTATCCAAAAGGAGTCTTTTTTATACGAAGCATTTACTAAACGATAAAAGGGAATGTTTTTGTCGTACTTATGCGGTCACAACGACTTCTCCGCCGTCGTGACCATTATTTGAGTTCCGGCTTCCTCTACAAGCCATACCTTCTTTTTAAAGGAAAAATAAATACCCTGTTTTACTTTTCTTTTATTTTGGTATTGAAAATGGTTTTCATAAAGTTTTTATATCAATGTGTTTTATTGATATCTTGTGATTGAAAGTTATAAATGTTATGTTTCCTTTATGCATGTTTTATGTGATACGATTATGTTGATGTTCTTGGGAATTTTTATGAAGATGGATGGTTCCATGATAAACTAAGGGCGGGTGAGCCTAATATAGCTCTCCAATGCATTGGGTAACGCGAAGGAGTGAAATGTTAAGGTTTCTCTGAAGATATTTAGGGAATATACTGTGATGGGTATTCCAAACGTAACCAAGAGGGTTACTCCCTACGTAAGAATGTTATGAATGCCTCAAGTTACTTTTATGTATTATGATTTCTATGATTTATTCATGATTTGATGAGGTATGTTAAAGTGCCTATGTTTTATGGGTAAAGTATGATTTCATTATTATGTATATATGAACTCATGTTTCTTTTCCATATTTTTATAACCCTTACTGAGCTTTTTATGCTCATCCCAAGTTTTTGAAATGTTTTTCATAGGTCAAGGGAAAGTTACATGATGTGATGCTAGTGTCAAGGATGTGTCAAGAAAGAATCCATGTTTTATTTTAAATATGTTTCTGTTGATGGGAAGAAATAATACTATCTTTTATGTAACCACTTTTTTTAAATGTGGAATATAATGCAAGTTTCATGATCTAATTCTCAAAAAATCTAAACCTGAAAAGATCCTCAATGTGTAATCTTGTAATAACTCAAGATTAAGTAAGGTTTAAGGCTGGGGCCTTATACTAGGAGGGGAAATACCAATAGCCTAGTGGTTCTAAGCATGATCAAAGAGTAGTTAGTGTGGTCATCTTCAAACATGCTAAGTTAAACAAGATCGATACCAATAACAATTCACTAGCATACTAGTCCCAGTCTACCCACCTAGACACTCAGGTTTCCCTCTTCGTGCACTATCAAGTTCCACATGAAATAAAATACGATTTACATCTAAATTCCATTTCTAAGTCATGAACACACAAAAAAACCCACACTCTTGTCACATAATACCCTTTTCACATTCAAATTCATCAAAACATCATATACACGCCAAAAAATCCAATAGATATCTCTCACACCATTCTCACAATTTAATAAATCGTCTCATAATTTTTTGAGACATTCTCAAAACGTTTCACATCACAAATCATCACCTTATATTACAAAACCCCATTTTAAAAACATAAACCCCCTAAAACAATACCCAAAAACATTTTTCACCCTTTTAGTAACACAATAAACCATTTAATGTTTTTATAAAACAATTTCAAGAAGTAAAACAAGACTTTTCACACAAAACCCATTCAAAACCCTCATTCAAGGCCAAATTCACCCTAATACCACACCAAAAATAGAATCATAAGCCCTATCAACATTTAACAAACCAGATTCATATATTATAAAATTCCCTAAAATAATATCACTTGAGTTAGACATGAAAAACATATAATTTCAAGAAAAAAATGCAACTTTAAAAATAAAATGATTAACCAATTTGATCAAAAATGATTTTCACACCACAAGAAACATGTAAGAAACATTCTAGTACGGTCCAAAAAGCAATATAACTCATTAAAGAATGATTAAAAATGGAATCTCTTACCTTAGATGTCCAAAAATCCAAATCATTGTGTGAAACATCAATCGCACCACTACCGCACCACATGGGAATTAAAACGAGCCCCAATCCACAATATTGGACCAATAAACACAATATTATACCATTGGTATGAAACCCTAGTTTCTTGACATTTGGAACAAAATGAAGGAGGAAATAAAACCTATGGAAAAGGAATAAAAACAATGGAATAATCACTTACTTGAATAATTTTGATGTTTCCCCACCAAAAACCCCTTCAAAATGGGCCCTAAGGTCACTTGAGGTAGCATGTGAGCCTTCCATGGATGCTAGGGTTGAATGGGGAACGAAATGGGTGAATTGGGTTTAAAATTCAGGGGTGACTAGGGGAAACTGAGGGGGGGAAATTTAGTTAATAAGAGAAGAGAAATAATACCCCAAAATTTGAAACTTATCACACACGACTCCTAAGAAAATGATCGAGAACATGACCCAAACCGGTAACAAGTAAAATTTAAAAACCCGGGTTTGAAAATTCTACCCACCATATAGCTTTCTTCTCCTAGAAATCAACAAAAATATATATATGATAAAACAAAACCCAACACTACTTCCAATATCAAATGGAATTCCCAACAAAAATACAATAAGTACACTATCAGTAGGAAAAAAAGACAATGAGCTAACTCGAGAGGCCAAGACGGACTCCTTTCCCACTAAGATTCATCTTCCCTTTACATTAAAAACACCTCAAGTTAATCAAACAAAGGAAAGGATGTTCTTCCCATTCCCAAACTGATATCTTGAGACAAGAACCTCTAACATTCCGAGACATTCAATTAGTCCACCTAAAACAAACAACAGATTTGAATGTGGTTACCACAGACATACTTCCACAAAACCATTGGTAATGATCTAATCCCAATGTTTACCGAAGGAAGATGTTGGTGGTTAGATATATATGAATGGGGATAATTATTTCTAGAATAACATTATAAATATAATAGAATTACTAATTTGGGGAGACCCGAATGGGATCCCCACCATAGAAACAAACTAACACCTGAGACTAAACCAAAACACCAAGACAGGGAGGTCCAAATGGACTCCACACCATAAGAGGCGAATTAATTTCCCTAAACAGAACCAGGACACCAATAGGGGAAGGATAAATAGAATCCCCACCATAAGGTGTATAATAAAATTATACTTATCGAAAAGAACATACAAGAGACACATGGTTGGTCTCCACTCCAGAAGAAACAAACATCTTAAATATATAGCACATGTCGAAAAAATAATCCCAACATGTGCTGACATGGGTGATACCCTCACAACTTATTCTCCCACCATAAGAGGTCCATTCAAAAAGACTCCAAACCAATAAAGACACTTTGCAGTTCACCCCTCCAATAAGAATTACTATCCTCAGATAAGTCTAACTAAAACTAAGGTAAAAAAGGTCCTACGTGGTAATTCATTCATAAAAAACCTACTGAGAGTTATAGCCACAGGGGTTCAAGAATTGGGTTTGAGAAAACAAAATCACCCCATTTAACTATATCCAAGGAGGTACTCTTCCACAAACACAAATTACAATCATGAGGAATATGGTAAACATGCCTATTTCCACCATATCATACCACTTGAAAAGGTACTTCCACATCATAACCACAAACTATCTCTATAACCCACTCCAGCTAAAGAAGTTAAACTGACATCCTTTACATACATAGGGTTTTCCTAACTATGAACAATCTTCAATTAAGGAACTATGGTTGGAGCATAGATAATTAAATCATCTCCTAGCTCACAACCAGGAATGGAAACCCCCCCAAATCGAAACATCTACTTCTTATCCCACAAACAACCACATCACATCTCAAAAAAACAGGCATGATATAACACACATTGAATCCCAATTTACTCAATCACAGCACCATTACTAGTAAAAGGTATTAAATGATTCATATCCATTACCCCCTTTCACCCCAAATAAGAAATCACATAAAAAATAACACAAGGAAGATACCTTCATTTAGTACAATTAATTTTAAGAATTTTATCAAGAAAACACACTTCCATTTAAGTAGAAGACCTCGAAAACTTCCCCAACAAACACCTTTTCCCCTAAAAGTAGAGCCAACATAGAAAGATATAACTAAAAAGGATCCTAACACTCGATATAGACACTATAAGGAGTTGGAACTTTCACTAAGTCCCAAGAATCATGCGATTACCACAAGTAGCCATAACTGCCTTGAAAAACTAGATATGCCACACTGATGTCCTTACATGAATCCTTATCTTATGAGAAAACAACAAAAGACCCAAATTCCCTTAAATATTGTAGCTAAAACTATCAACTCTATATTTCTTTACATTTCCTCTTTATAATTCCCCCTCACTCCTTCTGGATATGACCTTCGGGCATAATGATTCCACACATCACCTATAATAGTTAAAGAAACATAAGAAACTAATGTCTCTTTCAACCTTTGATAACAACTCTCCTTCTATAAGAGGATCCACCAACTCGAAAAAGAAGTGAGATAAACATAAAACTAAAACCCAAGAATATAGTTAAATCTTTGATCAGTTGGATGACCTGCCAATGATAAATCTCCCATGGACGCACTTAAATCATTCATTAACTCTTTAGGGGTGCATACCTTAGCCAACCAGAAGACCCAAGGAACCGACCAAGATATTCCATTGGTCAAAAAATACCACAAACCAGAACCTTACACATAACAGGAACCACTGCAAAGGATTACCAAAATAATTCTCATAAAAGACCGCCAACCAATACTTTAGTATATCTTACTAACGGAGCAGAAACCCAAAATATCATCTAAACAAGAAAGGATTTCAAATTAAAAACACCCCTCTAGAATATTACCAAAACACAAGATGACTCACTTTGTAACTATTGGTCACCAAATATTCCATCCTTTATTTAAAAGAACTACTGAAAATAAAACTAGGAGGGTGGATTGCACATCCACCAATGGTATCCCAATGAGCCTCTCACAAGCATTATCCTCATGAAAAAAACATTCACCCATTAACATCCCAAACATATCATATGAATGTGAATACATATGTAAATACCAAATTTTAAAACAAAATCTCTTAGAATTTTTTTAAAAAAAAGTGTTCAACCCACTCCTTCTCTTCTCAAAACCACTTGTCACAAAGATTAACCCATTCCAAATTTTACAAAAATATTTTTTGGAAAACAATTTTCCCTTCAAATAAAACCCACTTTGAATCTCACAAAACATTTTTTTTATGAGAAATAATCGTCCAAATAAAATTTCATTCAAAAAACTTACACATGAATTTCAAAATATTTCATTTCACTGAAAAGAGAATTTTAAAACTCATATTAAAATAATCATTATTTTCTAAACTATCATGTTTGTGAATAAATAAGTTTTGACTATAAAAATCCAATATCATATGACACAATAAACATTAAATGAGAGTACACCTTTTTTAAAACATCATTCAAAATAGTTAACAAACCCCATTTCCAATACCATTAAAAATAACAACATTCCTAATTTTAAATCCCATTTAAACCGGATTCTAAAAAAACCTTTTAACATAACATATGCTTTACCAACAATTACTTTCTATAAACCACATGTTTAAATTATGAAAATCCAATACTGATAAAATAAACCACATTCACTCAAAATTATTTTCCTTTTAAAGTCTTATTTCAAAAAAAATCAATCAAGTGTTTTCAAAATGGTTTTCTGAGACCAATAAAGATGTTGAATGAATGAAGGGGGAACTAGTTCTAGTGGGTGACTAGGAAATATGTTTTGTGGTTATACACCAGTCACACCACCATCACAGAAAGTGTTCTAGGTCATCATTTTCAGTTTCGCATGGCATGTTAGGCTCGGAAAGCTCCCTATGACCATTGGCCTAACTCCCATTTCACATCACAAATAATGAATAGCCACATGGACAAAAGGACTAAGATGGAACCTAAATTACCTTCGTAACTCAAGTCCCTCTCTGAGGTGTTATGTCCATGAACCTTACTTGTAACTAGAACATCGATTTATGATAATCTTAACTTTTCCCTACCCATACACTTTCCCAAAATAACATGACCTAAAAGAGAGAACTCGTACTTATACCATTTTTCCATGAACCAAATTTGATCTCCATCAAAATCGGTACTTGACCCAGTTCATGGTAAGGCTCGAAGCGTCTTCCCTATCCCCACGGGGTAGAAACAAGTTCTCAGGTATCATAAATAATGTTTTGGGTATGATGGACCTGAGTTTAGAAGCATTAAACAACCTAAAACAATAAATAAACAGAATCTAAGAATTTAATTCAAAAAATACTTTAATAAAATTAAGAATTTAAATAAATAGTTTTAAACAATAACCCAAGATAATTGAAACTCAAATGTATCATCAAGTCTGACTCAATAACCACCACACAACAATGGGACATCAACCCCAAACCTTGTCCATAGCACCAAACCCAGAAAAGAAACTAAAAACCTTAACTACCACCTCCAAGGACCTTGTCCTTACCTATGTCAAACATTATGAAGTCCAATTACACCCAAAGGTTTAATTTGGGTGTGAGACTAATCCCAATAAGATTCCACACAAAATTATTCCATGTTATAATCCTTTTGAGAAAAAAACATTGCATGTTTTTATAAATAATAAATACTAGAAAAAATTCTTGATGGTGCAACTTTAAATGAAAAAATATTTCAAGAGGGAAATTTGGAAGAATGTACACTTTTAAATAAAATACAACTGATAAAAATAACTCCATATTCTGATGTAAAATAAAATATAGCCAATGATCATTAGTCATGGGAACACCCCTAGTCACTAGCTAGCTGTGGGGCCCTAGGTACATTGTATCTCTGTGTACAAGTAACCATAGCCAATATCCTTCTCTTGCACAAGCTACTAGGAGGGTAAAACCAAATGGAAAAGTGGTCCCCAACATCATAAATGATTAGTTATTGTTTTCATAATCAAACTTTCTATGTGAAACAGGGATGATACAACTATTGGATCACTAGAATACTAGTCCTCGTCCACCCACCAAGATACATGGGTTTCTATCTTATTGCTCAATCAAGTTCCACAAGTCATAAAGTACTATTTCACATGAAAATACCAATTAGACACCATGCACACACCAAATAGCCCACACACATGTAATATAATACCATTTTCACAATCAAATTCATGTTAACACCATACACACACCAAAACATCCCACAAACATCTCTCACACCTTTCTCAAAATTTAATAAATCATCTCAACAATTTATAAAACATTATCAAAAATTGTGACCTCAAAATCAACACCTTCTCTTTAAAATCCTCGTTTTAAGAACATAAACCCACCAAAATAGTACCCAAACCTAACTTTTACCCTTTATATTACCCAATAAACCATTTAGAATTTAAATAAAAAAATTTAAAGAAGTAAAATAAGACTTTGTGCACAATCTATTCAAACCCCTATTTTATGGCCAAATTCACTCTAATACCACACCAAAACAAAATTTTAAGCTATATCAATATTTAATAAACCAATTTCATATATATAATAAAATTCCCTCAAAAAATACCACATGGGTGACACATGAAAAACACAAAATTTCAACCAAAAATGAAACTATAAAATAAAACACTTACCCAATTCTAAAAAAATTATTTTTACACCACAAAAAATAAGTAAGAAACATGATTGTAAGGTAAATAAATCGTTATAACTCATAAAATAATGCTTACACATTGAATCATCTATATCATATGTCAGAAATATCAAATATTTGTGTGAAACATCAACTGCACCACCACCACACCATAAGGGGATGAAAAAGAACACTAATCCACAATATTGGAACAAGAAACTAAAAATTATACCCTAGGTAAGAATCCATAGTTTCTATACATTTGGAACGTCATGTAGGAAATAAATCATAGGTAAAAGGAATAAAAACAAAGGAGGAATCACTTAGATGAATAATATTGATGTTTCCCCACCAAAACCCCTTCAAAATTGAGATTAAAAGGAGCTTGGGAGCCTTCCTTGGATGATAGGGTTGAATGATGGAGGAAAGCGGTGAGTTAAGTTTAATCACAGAAGGGAAAAATTAGAATAACATAAAACAAATAATGAGTTAGACAATGTGCATGGTTTTTCCATGTGTTATTGTAAACCATACGACCAAACTATGTGGCCCATTCTGGCCACCCAAAAAAGAGACAAGATTCTTTAAAATTAAATGGAATCCTAGGAAGAACCAAGGGGAAAGTTTATACCATGAATAGAAGAGATATAATGCCCAAAAATTTCAAACATGTAACACCTGTCTCTTAAGAAAACTACCAAGAACCCGGCCTGAACTAGAACGAACTAAAATATAAAAACTCAGGTGTGACATATGAGATTAGGGCATCAACCTATTCCATGATGGGAATTTTTCCACCATGTGATGTTGTCATGGAGGGTAGCCTTGACTTATTCTTACATCATCTTTTATATTGATACCACATTTCAATATTTTCATGATCTTATTATTCATCGTTCTTCATGTTATTCCTTCATATGATTATTCAAGATATATTCCTTCTATGTTATCACATTATGCCTTATGATTCAGATGATATGATTCATTTCAATATTTATTACCTTAATTTGATTTTTACCTCACCCATTTTGCCTATGTTTTTTCTATGTAATCCTATGTATATTTAAGTGATCGATGGAATTTATGATATCATTATTAAGATTAAACTAAAGATGTTTTATTTTAGTTTCTTGTTGTCTATGTGTGAACCTAGACATACAAAGATACCAAGAATTTCAATCCTTGGTTCGTAATTAATAGACATTCATGTTTAAAATCACATAATAATTTGTTTTAGAGGATTAGGATTCTATTGAGATGATTATTAAAAATAATATCTATCCCCCTCATTATAATTTTATACATTCATAGGGTGATTCTTAATATATAGTATAATTTCCATCACCTATCAAAATTTTTGTCCCAATACAACGAAATATAATCCATGCACCAAAGTACATCATATTCTATTAAATGGGTATCACAAGGTTTGGTAGGAAATTTAGCATTAAAATATATATAGGGGATAACTTATAAACGTGGGATGAAATAATTTCCCAATTTTCCATTTTCAGTGATAACTCCACTTCCTTATATTGAGGAAGTGTTTGAATATATCAAAAACATTTCACGATATGAAAGAATTCACAGAACCATAATTAAATCGTATGTTTTCTATCCTTGAATGAATAAATATATTTCCTATAAGCACTTCATTTCATGTATTCACTACATCATGTTTTATTGAATGATCATTCCCTTAATCTCTTGTCCTTCTAGCTTTTCTTAAAGGTTATCATTGATAACCATTGGATTAGTACATTGATTCACATAGCTTCCTGGTTACATGATATTGAAACATTAGACAACTAGAAGAGGGTTGGATGTACCATTCCCTTCCTACATCATATTTGTGGTTTTCATCTGTCATCATTTACTATCTAGGTTCCCTTTATGTATATACCAAAATAATTTTTTGGTCTCCTTCAATTAATTTTTTGGTTTCTTAATCCCACACTTTTGACAAGAATGATGTTGGAATTTCTTCACCCAAGAAATTTCTCAATCCCTATGATATAATTAATCCCCATTATCTACTTTTATCCCAAGTACCATGAGACCCTTGAGGTTTCCAAATATCTATTTCAATTTTTTAGGCAGATCATAGAATTTACTTATAGTTCTTAATGTATTTAATATCCAATTATTTTTATTGATTTGCCAATGGGACACTAAAAAATATTTCAACCATACTTTCAAGGTCCATAAAAAAGTTGAAGGTGTATCTTGAAATTATTGTGGTGTTTTTCTCATATTTCCTGATGTATTTTCCATCCTATTTCATGAAAGTAAAGAAATTATTCTTTATTTTAATTCAAAGAGTGTGAGGAAAATATTTATCAAAAAACATTTTCCATTAATCTTTCAACATCGTCTCTTTGATCTCCTCCTTAGGCTTTAAAATTTTTATCAACATCCACCATTGGTCAAATTCTACCTCTATATGATAAATAAAAATCATGAAAATCTCTTAATAAAATCATTATAGGGAGGAGAATATCTTTTCTTGGAGTTGATCTATCATTATGTGATTAAATAATCAGAAGACCCACTGAAATTCAGATACCTTTGTCACATAAAGGTCACCAATGTAGCTTTCTCTTTCTTGGGGGGGGGGGGCTATTTCTTTTTCACATGATTCAAGTTTTCATTTTGAAATTGAGATAATTGAGTAAGTATTGTCATGAATTTTTCTACACCTACCCCCATAAATATTTTAATTTCATTGGGTCATTCATTATATTCCCGATCGCATTGTTTTTTTACTTGGGTCCTCTTATTTCTAGTAACTGACTGAAATACAGATAAAATTTGCTATAATAATTTTTAAACTATTAAATACATAAAGGGTAAACTATTCACATTTATAAGATAACTCATAAATGACATAAATTACTTAAACTATGAATTTATAGTTTACAATCTATGCTATCAATGCGTTATTTCCTAACAAAAAATTAAATATAATTTTTGTTCCCTTCATTATGGTTCATAAGGAGCCTATGAATTTACCAAATCATATCTCCAAGGAGTTTCAAAAAAGTTTTGATGCAAAGACTCTTTATTTTTTCCCATGTGATGATTGATTTAATACCTAATGCACCCTTTTCCGGGTTATTAACCCAATATATAACTGTGTTAGAGCCACATCAACCTATACTATCAAGGAAAAAATCTTGAAAATAACTTAATATATACATTACAAAAATTTTGGGATGTTTCTCCATGTTTAGTCTTATCCCTAAGGATTTAAATAAGGTTTTATAATCCTAATCCCCAAAAATAACTAGGCATTTCCTCTAATACCAACTATGAAAACCCATATCATGAATACATATTATTTGAGACTTATTAGCTAAAAGACATATAATAAAATCTTATAAGATCAATAATCTTAGTGTATTTTCTAAATTATAAATATAGTCAGTGTGAGAATATACACTCTACCATTATCCATTATATCCCGAATAATCCCACACAATATGTTATATCTAAATAGAGGGTGGGGAAGAGGTATTATTCATCCAATTATTCGTCCACTTAACGAGATATTATAGAAAACACATGAAACCCAAAAAAAATGGGAGTATAAATTGATACATGACTTGTTTGGGTGCGTATAAAATCATAAAATTTATTTATTTTATAGAACACAACCAGACTGGTGTTAATAATCCAACCCCATATCTAACTATAGATAACTTACCTCTCAAAAAAACAACCACTGTCTCTAGGACTAAAAATCAAATGATCCAATAAGAATACATGAGTAAAAGTTCATCATAGTTTATTATCTAGTAATTTATAAATCAACAAATTACTTCATAAAACCCATCTCCGTTAGCATGATTAACCATTTACATTAACTATAAAAAAACAAGGAAATTTTATATTTCAAATTTCAATTTCAAATTTTGAT
The DNA here is from genome assembly GCA_963277665.1 of Viscum album. Classification (NCBI taxonomy): domain Eukaryota; kingdom Viridiplantae; phylum Streptophyta; class Magnoliopsida; order Santalales; family Viscaceae; genus Viscum; species Viscum album. The sequence goes on from OY728123.1 coordinate 643,719,394, forward strand.
CCATGAAATTTGGGCACTCCTACAACATGAATCCATTGTTTTTAATAAATGATTAGTTTCCATCATCTACCCATATTCTCATCAATGAAATTATATATCATTTACCATTCCCTAATTCAATAAATTTTATGAATCGACTTCAACTAAGATAAGAAACATAATCTTGTGGTGCATTAAGAAAACTATATAATTCCAAAAGATACCAAGTAATAAACAAAAAAGGAATTAATAGAACTTATTTCATTTAAAACATCATTGGGGAATCTCTAAAACCATTACACTTTGTCCAATCTATTTCCTCATTAACACCATGAAGCTACTACCACAACCATAAAAAAGTGCATCCCTCAACAAATAATTAAATTATAATGGGTTTCACAAATCAAAAAAAAGTCAAGGGATCTACTTCGAACACCCTGAACCTTTAAGAATTTTTTTTAGAATTAATTTAACATTTCTTATATTTATCATTTCATGCAACACTGAAAATAATCTATTTTATATAACAATATCTATCATTAGTTATACGAAAAACCAATTTAATCATTATCTACTCAAAACATAGTTTTTATGTTTCCCTAAATGGAACATCAATGATAGATTATATTTTAAGAAATACGAACTTACCTCGATGGCTTGTGTAACATGCAAATCTATGTTTTACCAAATAATGATATATTATTACAATATTATTTAATAAAAAGAATAACCTAGATATTAAATTAGTATTTATGAAAAGGGTTAACTAAATAATGAAAATATATGGTTTTAAAAAATATAAAATTAATTCATTGGTTAGAAATTAATTAGAAAATAATATGAAAATCGACTGAATATAATGTAAAATATTATTATTATTATACTCACAAAGCAGTTTTAACCTCAAAAATTAATTTAATTAAAATTAGAAAGTGATATTAATTTAATATATATATTTTTTATATTTAATAAAATATTTTTTATAATCATACAACATATTTTAAAGTCTTAAGATAAAAACAAAATCAATTTTACCCATTAAATACTCTATTTTTATTAAGGCACTGTTATCGCCTTTTAATATAGAACCTATTTTAAATCCAATTTTCAGTACTTTTATAAATATTAAATGTTAAAATAAACTTAATATTTTAAATCTAAACATAAAATTATTTTTGGGTTATTTTTTGGTACTTTTCTGTGAAGATTCATTTTTTAATGAAAGTGAGAAACTCTAAAATTAAATTCAAAACTTATTTTTCATATAATTTATTATTAATGATAAATTATACCTAAAATTTGTTTAAAAGTTTAATTATATTATATTTTTATCAATTAAATAAATTCATTACATTATAATCAATTTAACATTGAAATTAGGTAAAAAAACATAGCAATCTTTTGGACGGTTTTTCTTTAAAAACCTACATCGTCTTCCTCTCTATGGGATAAATCATAATTACTTTCTCCAAAATAAATGATTTGAATTTGAAAAAATGGACTCCTTATTTGGAATCTTCATAAAAAATAATTTCTAGTAAGGTGCAGTTTTTGACAAAAAATATTGTGAAATTAATTAAAATCAATTACAACAATTAAGGTGAAATTAAGACAATTAAGGAGATAAACCTAAATATTAAGGGCCCAAATGACTTAGAAACTTGTCCATGATCCAAAAGATAGAAATATTTTTAACATATCATACCTTTTATATAATTTGGTTAATTATGGGAGTAACTTCTTAACTTGGGTTCCAAAAACCGGTTCCCAGAGCCAGTTGATCCAATTACCTCAAGTGTGCCTCTCTGTATGCCAGCAGTTACTGACTAGTAGCAGGGGTATGATAAGTCATTCGTGGGGAGAATATAACATATTTCATCAGATTAATACACCATTGGAAATAAAAATAAATTGAGGATCCAATATATATAACAATAAATAACACCAATATCTAGTGGTAATCAAAGTAGGAAAACACAATATTCAACTAAAGTAGAAGCATGCCATGATAATGTATGTGTCAAGTGTCTAAAATTTGAAGTCAAAATAAAGAAAATCAGAACACCCAAGTATGTGCCAAACCACATTTTGTTCCCTCATCCAATATCCATCCCCAATTATCCATCTAACGTAATGCATTTTCCGTTAATCATTCATGCATCAATAAAGTCTATTCAGATACTGATCAAAAATCTCAAATAGGGTGTCATTACAACTCAAAATGCCACAACCAAGAGTGTCTAGAAAAATCTAGTTATATAATAATGATTTATATTCTCTAAGGAAAAACAATACAATGCATAAATAAATAGTTGTCATATTATTGTTTATTGTTTACTTAGCCACATTAACTCCTAGGTTCTTGAGGACACCCGTTACACATGCCAAATTCAGCTCATACTAAAGCCTATAGTGTTCTGGGTAATATGATATCTTAAAACGTTCATTAGCTTATGCCATATCTAGATTTATTCAATGGTGATATTACATCTCAATACTTATTTCGACTCTTGTCATATCTCGAAGTATACTTAAGTGAGTCCATATCTCAGAGTACCTTTTTACCATTTATTTAGTTAATACATGACTTCTCATATTACCAATGTTAAATAATTACTGGAATGACCATGCTTCCATTCAAACATCACATAAAATAATAACCATGTTCCAGTTATTTTATTCACAAACATAATGACCATGTTATCATGAATACTTATTCACTAAAGGATAATGTAACCATTCATTGTCTCTTAAGTATAATTTCCATGTTACCATGTATACTTCTCAAATGAATGAATATATTCCTATAAAATTAATCATAATTATAATGACCATGTTACCCAATATACTTCTAAAATGAATTTCCATGTAACAATTCCTTTCATAGATAATTAGTTGAAAAATTAATTATCAACATAAATTCTATTACTAACTCAAAAATTATTTTATCATACAATTACTTGAAATTATTTCACAAATAAATTAAGTAATAAAATACATGGATTAATTTAAAAAATTAGTAATAAATACTCAAAAATCAAACCCCATAATTACATTTCGTAATTAATTATATCATTCTGAATTTCAGTTCTTCATAATTAATTTTAAAATTAATTATCTATATCAAAATGTCAGAAACTCGTAATTAAATCAAAAATTCACTATATCAATATAAACTACTAAAAATCTCATAATTAATCCCCCAATTATTAATCTAAGTCACAATCCCAAATCCACATAACCCACATTCCAAATAATTATTGATTCCAACTATCCCAATAAATCAATTGGAGATGTTAATTAACTCAATTTCTGAATCCGAATTACAAAGGAATCATAGAAATTTATTAATTTACATAGATGTATCATGTTTATGACTATGAGAATTGAATATTAAATCACATAAAATTAACCTAAGATCCAAAAAAGTTTTGGATGGACAACACCAATGAGGAAAGATGCATATGGTTTCCAAGATCTTCTGAGATAAAGATCGATCAAGATCAAAACCAACAAAGAAATTTTCCAAGGTATTTTTACGGCAATGGGTTGGACAATAAGGAATAGAAAGAAGAATTTAAACCATATAAACTTATTAGGGATTGATCGCATGAACATGACATCTAGAAGGGGGTTTGGGACTCTAAAATCACTTACAGACTCACCCTATGTGAAGGGGAGAAGATCTACAATGGCTTCCATAAAAAACCGTCCGTAGATCCAGTTTAAAACATTTGGTTGGGAATTCACATGGAATGTAATTAATTTATGAATTTTTTATTTATTTTAAATGGTTTTCACTAAAAAAATATGTTCTCTCGTATTATAGTCTTTAAAACAAACAAACAATTACATGAAGGGTAACACCCTCACATGACATGTAAATGATCTGCAATTGAGCTTCATCCAATTTTCTCTTTAAATCCTCTTAACTCACCATGAATCAATTTTTTATCACTTAACCCATTTATACCTGGACTCCATTAATTCAAAAAAGCATACATCCCCAAACATTACGACGTTTCCTCCAAAAAAAACTATTAATCTCCAAACAAGACTAGGCCACTAAGGCTCAAACAAAAAAAACATATAGATAGAAGTACATAAAAAATAGGATATTACAATGGGATCCACTTTCCATGGATGAAACGTGGGTGGAATTCCCTTTCCCAATTTTTACAAGAGTGTCACTCCTCATCCACTATAAAAAAGACACCATATCATTCCACATACTTACACCTCTCAAATAAATTTGTATCATCCACGATCTACCCAAATATCTCCCCAAAATCCCACCCTTAATCCTTAAATCCACCCCTTTGGCAGGAATCCATCCAAGGAATCCCTTTGGTGAAAACCAAAAGAAATTACCTGAATAAGAAGTAATATTATTCCTAAAAAACTTTAGTTTTATTTATTTCTTCACTCATTAAATTCTACTTATTACATGATTATATATTTAAAATAGTATAATAAATATACTGAGATGTTTTTATACTAATGGTTTGACGAAAACATTCACAAAAATCCATCTAATGGGTAACGAACATACTATTTACATGTATGATGAATTACCGCCTCATGAAATGATTATTTGTTTCCATTACCACCTTTCATAGTTGGGAATTATGATAGACATGCGATTTAAATATTATATATATGATACATATGATGTATTTGGTCTTATATAATTATATAATAACACATGTATTTATACCTTCCATTTTTTTTAAATATGATAATTTCATTTGAGGAATTATGGACTACCACCCCCTCAAAGTGATGTGATTTGTTCACCCACTACATGGAATGTATTAATAAGGTTTTTAGTGAAATTATATGATATATATGACATAATAATACTATTATAATGATATTATATACATATATACATATATGTAATTTTCATTCTTTCTCTCAATACGAAAATAAAATGGAAATAACATTCATGAGTATGTACGACCATTCGTGTCCCTGAATGGTATATTCCATTTCATACTTCAATATTCTATAGATTATTATAATACACACATATATATAATATACATTATATTTATATCATGCTTTACCTTATACAAATCATGATATATGTATAAGGACCAAAGATATAACAAATTAAGACACATGTGAAAAACAAAGTGAATATTACTCGAAGCATACTGTAACATGAAATTGTTAATACGTGGATAATATAAATTCATAATAAAACCATATATGGTATTAGATATAAGAATATGGTTCAATTATAGATTTATAATAAATATATATGTATTATATATGAGGTTTTAATGAGTGTGATGAGAGTCAAGACCCAAGGTAAGGGAATTTCATCTCACATTTTAATTCTTTGAGATACATGACTAATTCACCACTCAATTTTTGGGTGGTGTGTATACTGCCCATGGAAATATTAAAATTTTATTAAACTTAAATATATGTTTACTCACATAAACATTTTATTATCTTTCTTTCATGTGGTTTATGTTTAAAAATTTACCAAATTGGTAAATTAATGGTTTCTCATTTTTATTTCTTTAAGACACATGCCATGTTATGCATCAATATGATTCTATAAGTTTGATATTCTGCCTTGGAAATATTATATCATGAATATCAATATATTAATTATATTTTAAGATTAATTTCATTTTATTTTTTTTACTTTGGGAGTATGATTCAAAGTTACCAATTGGTAATAGACTATTGAATCACTCTCAAAGATTATCCATATTGTTTATGATTAGGCTTCCATTGATAAAATATAATGAATCATATTTCAAGACCACTAATTAATTTTCTTATCCTCTAGTTTTTTATAATATCTTCATTTATTGGAACTATTTTCTCACTCTATGGTACATATGATGATTAATAATTTTTTTTGTAAAAAATTCCAACAATACCTTTATCTTCATTCCAAAATATGTGCCTTTTCAAAAATGTATTTTCTAAGAAAGTTTTAAAATTTTAAGAAAGAGTTATTTATAAGATTTCAATGAATTTTCAAAGAAATTGTTTTCAAAATTTCTTTATTATTTCTCAATATGTTTTTAAATTATTTTCCATGAAATGGTTTTCAAAACATATTCAAGATTTATTTACATGTTTTCAATGTATATTCAAAGAAATTGTTTCCCAAATGTTTTCAATCATTCTTTATAGATTTTATAATTGTTTTAACATAAAAAATTTTTGATAATTTTTTGAATATTATTTTATATGTTTTCACAGAAAACAGTTTTAGAATTTATTTCCAGATTATTTTATATTTCTTTAAATATAATGGTTTAAAAATCGTTTTCAAGCTTTCTTTATAAGTTTTAAACATATTTTAAAAAAAATGAATAATAAATTTAAATATTTCATTATTAGTTTTCAGTTTATTTCAAAGAAAAATGTTCTAAAAATATTTTGAAGATTATTTTCTAATTTTCCAAATAAAATGATTTTCAATATGTTTCTAATATTCTTTTATATATTTTTGAAGAAAGTGGTTTAAAAAAAATTTCAATCATCTTTTATATGTTTTCAAAGAAATTTGTTTAAAAAAATCAAGATTATTTTATTAGTTGCCAAATAAATTTGGTTTCAAAATGTTTTCGTGATTTTTTTATAAGTTTTAAATTTTATTTTCAAAAACAAATATTTTTCAAAAGGTTTTATTTTTAAAAAGGAATTTTCTTCTAAAAAGTATATTTTTCATTATAAATGTTTTTAAAAGATATTTCAAAATTGTTTCCCATCTAAGTTGACATCCATTGTTGTTATACATTCTTTTCTGGGGAAATGATTCAAATTTTACATTCTTGATCAATCTCACAATGGTTTATTTTATAATTGAATAATGTTTATGAAAACGTATTTCTCTTTCACATGTTATATAATTTGGAAACATGCTTCGTTCCATCGATTGTGTTTTTCAGGAAATGATTATGAAACTTGTATCTTTTTCCCAATTTTATGATATGATGACATATTTATTATACGCATTTCATTTCATGGGTTATGATATAATTTTTATGATTTTTTGGAACATGTATTTATGATATTAGTATGTTATTTGTGGGACATATATCTCCCTCCAATGCATTGGTTAAATATTTATATATCTTGATCTAGAATAATATGTTCTTTGGAGTAAAACTTCACTACTAAGATGGCCATGGGAGTGAACAAGGATTACCAATATGTTATGGGGAGTAAAATAATCCTACTGAGATGGCTATGGGAGTGAACCATGACTACCAAGATGGTATGGGATAGAACCCATACTATTAAGCTAGCCTTAGAAGTGATTCCTTTACAATTATGGAAATCATTTTATATGCTTATGTGTCTACCACAATTCCACGAATTATTCCAATGTTATGCTTCATGGTTTATGTTCTTTATTTCCTTATGATTCATATCTTGTGAACTACCAAGAATTTTTCCCTTTTTCTTGTTTTTGATCTTAAGATATGTGTGGTTAAATATTATAATTTTATGATAACATTTTCAAACACCTATATTTAGTTTTATGCTTACATGTCTCACTAGATTACCCTTTCTGAGCATCTGAGCTCAAACATTTTTAAGTTCTCTTTCCCTAGTTATGAATATAAGTATTAATTTTAATGTGCCTCTGAATGTTTTTACTCATGAAAAATCTAGTGGGAGATAATGTAGTTCACTTATATACCAGTGTTTATTTATTCATGTTTCCAAGGTAAGAAAACTGATTTGTCCTTTGGGAATCTTTTTGTGTAATTTTTTACGTATTCCACAAAAGTGTGTAATGTATATGAATTTCAAGTAAGGGTATTAATATTTGGAATCAGATCAAAAGTTTATTCAACCTATAGAAAAAAGTATGAGAAAACATTAGTGATATTCATATGGATATTTATAAGGATATGACTAGGGATTTTCCTAAAGATAATTCTAAGTATAAGCTAATGTTTAGGAAAATATCTTGTAATTTTGAAAAAGTATATAGTGAGTGGTTTCCTTTATTACATCTCTATCTGGATACTACAAGGGGATGTGGATTAGGAACATATATACCTAGGGATAAAAAATCTAAAAATGTGCATCGGCTCTGACTCAGTGTAACCTGGTACACGACAAAGGGCATTACTATACACCTAGTATAGAACTCATGGGGATATGCTATGAAAATCCAAAAACTCATTACAGACCAAAAATAAAGATTTTAATAGAATTTTATTATGAATAAAATAGGATAAACCTAATGTTTCATTGATTAAAAATTTGGTGTCATGATATAGACATACTATAATTAATTTTTCATGACTATGTGCTTTTATTCTAAGATATGTTTTTATGTCCATGTTCTTTCTAGTTTTAGTCAATGGTGGGAACTAAAATTAATATGGTTAACATTTAATGTTTCATATTTGGTATGTTCATTTTTTGAATCGATTTCCCTTGGGGAAATATGATAAAGAGAATCTAGAAGGTGGTATTAGTTTTGGGAAGACATCTGAAGAAAAAGATATTGGAAGTGACATATGAAAGGTATTTTATGTTATTTTAATATTTTTTACATTAAACAAAATAATCATGATTAGATTGATGATGAGGAACCTTATGAGGTGATTTATATATTATATTCTATGAAATAGGGATTAAGGAATGAAGCTTGAGTAATGGTTAAAGAATAAGGTTGGTTGAATTAAGTATTTATATCTTGGAATTCATATATTGTTTCATATGACTCATTAAATATATAATTATTTTCCGTACAAGTTTTAATTGAGGATTTAAAAGGAAATGTTGAATTGTTTTGAAGACATAGAATTGTTATATTTTGATTAGGTTATGGTAACCATTAATTAATGTATGAACCTATGATAATGATGTTTCGATAAAGATATGTTGGATATGAATAAGTAAATTTGATAGTATGAATTTCCCTGGAACTAATTACTGAAAAAGTTGTATATGTCATCAAGTATTAAGTTTAAAACTTCTTGGATTTATAGAATATATCCATTAAACATTTTAATAATTATGAATTAATGTTTTTTAAAAGGATTTATGGTAATTCGGGTTGTTATCATGTTTCAAGGTAATATACGATGAGGGTATTAAAATGTTTATAATTTGATAAGAAAGTGATGATTTTTTATATGTAGAAAATCAATGTTAACATGATTTTGTGACATTATTTCTAAATCTTTGGATTTTCATCTTTCAAAAAGGTTTTAAGTTTAACCACTTACAGAATTTTTAAGTTAAACATTAGATGAAGTCGGTAATATTAATGTGGTATTTTAACCCATTGGTATTTATGAATATTAGATAACTTATTATATAAACATTGTGTTGATGATAACTTATGAAAAATAGGATAAAATATCAAATATATCATGATCTATTTGTGGTTTAGGAATGAAAATTTTACCTTCCTTCCCTCGAGAGAGAGATAAAGTGGGAATTGATATTGGAAAACCCAAATGGTGAGATTGTATATAATAAAATGAATGCAATCATGTAAGTATATCTTTTTGCGAAATTTCTTCAACCTTAGGAAAATGGACCATGAAAAAAAATCAAAGTACCTTCATTTCTGATGAATCAAATGGTCCCTTAGATCATCACATATCTACAACATTTTGACTGGTAAGTTTATCCAAAATATATTTTCTATCACCCTACATAAAAACATGGTGGTTATATTTTTCATCCATGTCCATGTTTTCACTTCCCACTTATTTTATATTACGTGGAAACCTAGTTATATCTTATATTGGGTAACTGCTATGTTTCCAACATTCCATTATAATAGAAGTTTTTTAATTTATTTTTCAAAGTGGGTTTCAATAAAAGTAACTTTAAATTATTAAAACATTAATAACCCAGAATAAATTTGAAGTATAAATTAATTTTAAGCCGATTATAATGTAACACCCTAAGATTTTGAGAAACATTTTTCAAATTAATTTACCCTTCTGATACTTTTCATTTCAAAAACCACTAGAAATAGTCTATTTTATAGCATTATGTCTGGCATGTGTTACACGCAACCCCAAGTTAATAATGCACTAAAAACAACATAATATTTAAAATTACATAAAATTAAGACCAAGTTTATCTAATTTTACACACAATATTGAATTTCCTTAATGGATTATGTAACACATAAAACCATGTTTTACCGAATAATGATATATTCTTAAAATATTATTTAATATTCAAAGAAACAACCTATCCATTAAATTATTTGTTATGAAAAGGGTTAACTAAATTATGAAGATATATGGTATACACAAATTTAAAATTAATTCATTGGTTAAAAACTAATCACAAAAATAATATGAAACCCGATTGAATATAAATGAAAATATTATTATTTTTAAGCTCACAATGTTATTTTATCCTAATAAATTAATGCAATTACCACTAGAAGGTGATATTATTTTAATATATATTATATATTAAAACAAAAAAATTTATATTCATTCAATATATTTTATAGGCTTTAGGTAAAAACAAACCTAATTTTACATATAAAATACTATATTTTTTATATGGCACTTTTACCGCCTTTTAATCAAGAACCAATTTTAAATCTAATTTTTGAAAATTTCATAAAACTTATATGTAAAAATAATATTAATAATTGGAATATAAACATACAAATTATTTTAGGGTTTGTTTTGGGTATTTTTCTCTAAAATTTCATTTTTAATCAATTGGGAAAAATATTGATTTTTAATAAAAAACATCTTTTTTAACTAATTTTTTAATAAGGTAAAATTATTTTTTATATTGTTTTAAATGTTTATTTAGATCATTATTTTATAAATTAATATGATATAAACCATTTTAAACGATTTAACTATGATATTTGTTATAAAAATATAGCAAACGTTTTGGACGTTTTTACTTCAAAACCTGCATTGTCATCCCGCCTGTAGGATTAAATTTAAATTAATTTATCCCACTTATATGATATAAATTTGTAAAAATAGATTTTATTTTTTAAATTATAATAATTTATAATTTTTAATAAGGTATAATTATTTTTGACCAATTTTTTTTTAAGTAATTAAAATTAATTACAACAATTATGGTAAAATTAAGATTAATATATAACTAAACCTTAATCTTAAGCACCGAAATGACATATAAAGTCATATAAGATTCAATGGTAGAACATATTTCGAAACTATATTCCATTTTATAGAATTGGGTCCATTATGGGAGCCAAGTTCCATCAGAAAAATGTGGGTGGAAATCCCTTTTCCAAAATTTACAAGTTTACCACTCCTCCACTATAAAAAAGGCATCCTCTCCTCCCACTTCCTCTAACATATTAGGAAAATTTGTCTTAAAAAATATCAAACAAAATATCTATTAAAAGTACCTCCCCTAATTCTATAATCCTAACCATGGGAATAAATCCATTCAAGAAATCTATTTGGTGCAAACATAAAGGAGTTACCCAGATAAAAAAGTAACATTGTTCATAGAACTCTTTAGTTTTATTTATTTATTAACTCTTTAAATTATCATTATTATATGATTATATAACAACAGAAATATCCTAAACATACAATTATTTTGTTATAGTATGGTTTCACCAATACTTACACACATATCCATCTAATAGGTAATGAACTTATTGTTTATGTGTATCGCGAACTACAGCCTCACGAAATGATGATTGTCCCTTTTTCCTTTACCAACATTCATGGTTGGTTATTTTGAAGGACGTGATATTTATATAGGATATATATGATACATATTATTTATATAATATTCTAAAATTATTTTTCCACACATAACATAATAATTTCTATTTTTTGTAAATATGATAATTTTGTTTGAGGAATTATTAATTATCCCCCCTAAAAGTGATATGATTCATCCGAACAGTACATAGAATGTATTACAAGTATTTTTAGTAAAATTATATGATATATATGTCCTAAAAATTATACTTTAATTACATTATATACATATATACATATATGTCATTTTTTTATTTCTTTCAAAATAACAATAAAACGGAAACATCATTCTTGTGTATGTACTGCCTTTCATCTCCATGAACGATCTATTAAATTTCATACTTATATATTATATATGTTATAAAAATACATATATAATTAAAATAAATGACATTTATTTCATGTATTATCTTCTACAAATCATTATATATGTATAAGGACCAACGATATTACAAATTAAGACACATGGGAAAAATAAAGAAAATATTACCCAAAGCGTAACATTAACAAGAAATTATTAAAAAGAAGGTAATATATATTAATAATAAAACCATATATGGTATTAGATATAATATCATGGTTCGCTTATAGATTAATAATAAACTTGTATTTATAATACAGAAATTTTGAATCAGTAGGACAATATTTAAGACATAAGGTAATGGAATTCCATCACACTTTAAATTTTTTGTGAGATACAAGCCTTATTCTCCACTCATTTATTTTTTGTGGTTTTTATAATACCCATGGATATATTCTATAATTATTATAGTTAAATTTATTTGTATTTAACTATTCATTTTATGTTCTTTCTTTCATGGGGTTTATGTTTTAAAAGTAATCAAATTGGTAATGTTTTTTTCTCAATTTTCCATATTTGAGATACCTTCCATGTTATGAATATATATTTTTATTTGAGGAGTATATACTAAATTTGGAATGTTATATCATGAATATCCTTATTTTCATGATATTTTATGATTTATTTAATTTCATTTTCTTACATGGGGAGTATGGCTCGATGTTACAAAGATGTAATACTTTATTGGAACAATCTCATCATTTAAAATGATTATTTATGATTATTCTTATATTGATGAAATCATATGATCCATATTTCACGAACACTCATGAATTTTATTATCAAATGGTTATTCATTAAATCTTCAAGTATTTGTACCATTTTTTCACTATTTGGTACATAATATGATTAAGAAAGTGTTTCTAAGAAAGTCTTAATTTACTTCTCTCTAAGGTCAAAAATCTATTTTATTTCAAAAGGATGTTTTATAAAAAGTTTTTCAAAAAATAGGAGTTCTTTATATATTTTCATTGTATTTTCAAATAAATGTTTTTCAAAACGTTTTCATTATTTCTCTATAAGTTTTCAAAGTATTTTCAAAGAACTTTTTTTCAAAACATTTTCATGATTTATTTATATGTTTTCAAAGTATGTTAAATGAAATTGTTTCAAAAAAAATTTCAGGATATTTCATTATGTTTTTAATGTTTTTTCAAAGAAAATAAAAAAAAATTACAATTATTTTTTAAGTTTTCAAATAATATTGTTTTCAAAAAAAATTAAGATTATTTTATGAGTTTTCAAAGAAAATGGTATTAAAGAAAATTTAAAGATTTATTTATATGTTTTAAAATTGGTTTATAAGAAAACAGTTTTAAAATTTTAATGAATATTATTTCATAAGTTTTCTATGAAAATGGATTTCAAAATGTTATCATGATTCTTTTATATGTTTCCAAATAAATTGTTTTTCAAAATGTTTTAAATATTATTTTATAAATTTTACAAGAAAATGGATTTCAAAATGTTTTCAATATTTATTTATAAGATATATAATTTAGTTTCAGGAAAATATTTCTCAAAAGTGTTTATGTTTTAAAAAATAATTTTTCAAGAAGAAATGATATTTTCTTCAATAAATGTTTTTAAAAGATCTTCCAAAATTATTTCCTATTTAAGATGACAACCATTGGTGTTTCTCATGCATTTTGGGTAAATGATTCAATGATTCCATTCATATTAATTCTCTAAATGGTTAATTTTGTAATGTCATAATTTTTATGAAACTCATTTCTCTTTCATGGGTTATAAGATTTTCAAAATCGCTTCTTTTCACGAGTAATTTTTTTATAAAATGATTATGAAACTTGTACCTTTTTTCACATGTTTTGCTATGATTACATGTTTGTGATACACATTTCGTTTCATGTGTAATTTTTGGATGTTAAATTCATGATCGGGAGGATTGAGGAAGGCCAAGAAAATTCAAGGAAAAATTCAAGCCTTATGAGACAAAAAATCACCAAAGGGGCCTCCTCCACAAAGCTCCCTCAACAAAACCCACACCACTACGACAGGGACAAATTTGATTGATGGAAACCTCCCTGAATTTAACCCTCTCCATGAATGTTGGGAATCCACTTGAAGGAACTCTTCACGAGTCTAACGAATATAACTCTTTTCATGAAGCTTGATTTCCTTCTTAGCATGCATCTGATCATCTTTATGCCTGATGCCTATAAATATGTACCCTACCACCACCTCAAAGCATTGCTACCCTAACCATTAACCTTCCAAGTTCCCATTTCGAAAATCTCCATGTGCTCTACAAAACATTGAGAAAGTTTATCACCCATGTCATTTGAGCATCATCAAACAAATTTCCCTCTATTCCTATTTACCTCCACTTGAGGGGGAGATGCCCTTCAGGATGTTCCATGGCCATTGTGATGGTAGGAGTACCTCTTGTCCATAAGGGACTTATTAGAAAATTCAGCCTTCTTGAATCATCCCTCAAATACATGTGTACCCCATTACTAGGTTTGGTCTTCATGATTTGAGAAGCTCATCCTTTCATGGATACCCTTTTCAGCATGTTTCACAAAGAAACCCCAATCACGAAGCTCCTTTTCTCCACAAATAACCATAGCTTCACGAAGCTCCGCTCAGCGAGGCCTCCTACTTCGTAAAACCATTTCTAGTCTGGCCCTCCAGGCATGTATGTAATGATTTACTAATTACCTATTCATTTTCCCTTCTCACATTCTCTTACCTATTTTTTTTGGAATAGTTACACTATTGGAACTTTCTTTTTACCATATCCACACTAACATGGACCCCACAATTGTCCACTCCTCCACACCCCTTATATTGAGCCTTTCTGATTCTTTCCCAGTACAAGGTACAGGTAGCTATCCATAATGTATTTCTATGATTAAGGATTGAATAATCCTCATATAAGCTATTAGAAATTAAACATACAAGCATCATCATCTTCAATGAATGCCATTAAACTATATTATTGTACAGTGCAATGCAGATGGGGTGTTCCATCTTGGTCATTCTCTACAACCATTATTCTCCATGGGAGTGAGTTATTCATCTCCGTACTGGAATAGAATGGAATCCACCTCTAAAGGGATTAAATCCTACCATGGAACCTCTCCTAGAGTAAGTCCCAATATCCATATCCATAGGATGTTAGACATGCATAAGACCCATACAATATCATGTGGGTGAACCTTTAGCGAAACGACTGTCTGGTCAACTACTGCATCTTTTTTATCACGCCAATCATGACTCACATGGGCATATAGTAACAATGACATTGACATCATCTTTGGGATCCTAACCATGTGTAATCTCCAAAAAATATATTCCCTACTAACCATGAAAAATCCCAAACAAGTTTTTGGGTTTTTGGCCATATGTTAACCCCAATTCATTACCCCCCCCCCCCCCCGCCAAACATCATAAAATATGAGGACTTTGATCACTGCCTTCTAAATAGTGTACGTTGAAAGCCTCTACTAGGATCAAGAACATCTCACCCCACTATCCACCTTTTCTATTTATTTTATGTAAATTCACTCATCCCATATGACGTTAAACTACATGCTCCGAACTACTTGGGCTTCGATCCATTTAGGGTATGTAGGAAGCCTTTTTGAGTTCAATACCAACCAATAGTAATATCTGTCAATCCCTCCTGGGGAAGTACCTTCATAATTTGACATTTTACCATATGGGACACATCCCCTGTATCCACCCCCTGAGGTGTTCTAATCCATCCTCCAGGGCTGCTAACCAAGCATAAACCCCACACATATCACATCTATACAACCAACAGTGATACTCTTGTAAAGGGGATCTAACCATGCATAATCCCCTGGCGTGTTTCCAGGTCTATATTAATGTGTATTCCCTTATTCTCTTCCTCTATCCTGAACTATGTGGACTTTGAACCTTTCCTTATAAAAAGGGTACATAGGAATCCTCTTTGAGGTTCAATCTCATCATACATTCTCAACGTAAACTTTCCCCTATGTGGCTATTTATATGAAGGGTCATTCCATAACATAGAGGTTCCCATTCCTTCAGGTCCCTACCCATGAATTCATTCTCATGGTCCTCCTCCTTAGGTGACTCAATTCCCCCATCAAAACTATGTGTACTTTGATTCCCAACCATCTAGGATACATAGGAAACCACCCAGATGTTCAATACCAACACCATCATCTTCATATCGATTCCATACCATTCATGCCACCCGATTCATCCAACCCCCATCATTCATCCCTATTATTTCCTAAGAAACCACATCCCAGTGGGATAATTCCACTCATTCGAGCAGATAAACATGCATAATCCCCATACATATGCACTATCACCCCGACCTTATCATGGTGAGGTCACACCATCCACCATGGGACATCTCAGGGCATGAGCCCCTTTCATCCCATCACTTATTTTAGTAGCACTTGGTTCATCTTATTGTGTAATATTTTTTAATCCCATTGCATTTCTCTGCTACTCTGGGGATGTTAACCATGTTTAATCCTTAAACAATCCACACTCATTCAACCAAGAGTAATTCTCTTGTGATGGGTCACTATCCACGCATAATACGGAAAACATTCCCTCGCAAAGTATGTGGTTTATGATTACTATCTCTTAAAAAGGGTTTGTAGTAAGCCTCTAAGAGGTTAAATACTATCCAATGGTAAACATTTTTGTCCCCTTCTTTGGGTTTCACCACTGATCCTCCCTCTATGGTGTCTAGATCAGCCCCCATGGTGTGAAACCTTCTCTTAATGAGGCATGAACATCTCTGGTCTATCCTTATAGGGTGTTCTAATCCAGTAATCTAATAAAACCTCCAGGTTATCCCTCTAGGGAAGTCCCCATCTGATCCACCTTCAAAAGTGTTCTGATTAGTCTAATCCATCTCTAGTAGATGTTTAACTCGTATCATACCTCGTGTTAAGAATGGGAATAAGAGTAAAATCTTGGAGACATGACTTTAGAAAAAGATACCCTGTGTTTTATGTGGGAAGCCTTTGTTTTCTACACCCATGAGAATTCATCTAATCAGAAAGAATACATGTCTTCTAGTGCATTAGTGTCCAGAAATTACATCGATGTTAAGTGTTATTACTCTCCTAACAGAAGGTTGCAGCCCCGACCTGGATATTTTGGAATGTCTTGAAAAAATAAGTGTAACCAACCATCATCCAAAAAGAGTAGACATTGGGAATGAGTTTCAATCACAATGACTTAATCTAAGAGGTAGACACAGACTAGGAAATGAATTTTGAGGAGCAATACATGGAATGAGGGACTGACATCCCACCCTCAAGTTTCGATCAAGGAGAACACGTTTCTGAAAAATTGATGATTCTAACCCACCTGTGTGAAGTGGTAATTCCGGGTATAATGTGTCGTCAGTGAGCATCAACATGATGAACCATGAGGAAGTTACCTGGAAGAAATCATTCGAAATATAAATAGTGAACATGACATGAATTATTTCACCTCTAACTATTTGGATTAGTAGAACTCTAGAAATTTTTATTTTGGAATGACACAGGATCCATTTATCTAGCACTAGGACCCTCCAATAAAATAGTGGGACTAGCATGAAAATCCCTAGAATTAAAGGAACTAAATCATTGGGCATTTTTGTTATTGGCATTGTCAGTGTGGATCTATATATCCAACCTTGGAACACTAAATAACATTGGGGCATTGGGTATTTGTTTTTTAATATCTATATTGATGGATAAATATTCATTATTTTTATGACCCAAGCTATATGATACCAATCTCCCCCCACATGTAGATATAGAGGTAGGAGAAACGATAAGGTGGAAATACTACACATATCCTCCTCTACCATGACATCATCCACTGCCATTACTACTATGAATGAATGCCCAATATAATCATCTAAAATTGTTCATATGAGGGTGATAGACATCCTCATTTGTAAATACAACCAGGAGGGGTTGTTCCTACATGAGACATGGAACACCATGACATGGTGGCTTTAGCGACTCACAGTCACCACCACCCTCAAGGGAATCATAGGGAGCCTCTACACCCCACACCAACATTCAACCATTTATGAAGCCTCTGTATGGAACATTCCTATAACTCACTCCCCTAAGCCAATGAGGAAAGGTATGTCTTAGTCATCTCAATGATGACTACTGCCTGGGAGCTACCAAGGAGGGATCCCAGCAGGCCATGTCTGCACCACCAATTTTGGGCCCCATGGGACAAAGAACATGTGGCCTATGTCCCTCCTTAGTCAGTCCTATCATGGGTGACCTGATGCCAATGAAGGGTGAAAGCATTGGAAGACTCCTGTCTGGGGGTATAATCATCTATAGATTCAGTGGTTTGTTCCTCCATCGACATATAATACCATATACCTGATATTTCAGTGCAGGGTAAATTCAATGTTGTGTCTGGATTGAGACCCTAACTTCCCCACAGGAAGGCTGGGTTAATTCTTTCTGTCACCAACATAATCATCAGTCATCACAGGCTGTCCTGTTAGGATGATATCCCTATATGGGTCTTCCTCATACCATCATCATCCAGAGTGGAGTCACCCCCTCCCCACTCTCACACTATATATGGAGGTATTCTCCATGTTACCAGAATCAGTCCATGTGGAGGTCCTCCGCATCTTGTCAAAACTCAACACATAGGTCCTCTCTAGGCCTATGGTTCTAGATATAGAGGTCTTGCCTGTGTATCAGATATTCAATGTGAAAGTCCTCCTCACATCCTTCCTGGCTCAAGAATAGGTCCTCCCCATATCATTATTGACCAGAGTGATGGTCCTCCTCACTCTATCAACTGTCTAGATGGAGGTCCTCCCCATTTCCTCACCAGCTACTACAGGGCCCCTCCCAACTCCAGCAACCATCCATGTAGAGGTCCTACACACTTCATTAATGGTCATAACGGAGTTCATCACTGCATCTAGTTAGATCTGTACAAATTCCCTCCTCATGATACCACTACCAACCAACACTGAGGTCCTCCTCATGTTGCAGGAAGAAACATAGAG
The DNA here is from genome assembly GCA_963277665.1 of Viscum album. Taxonomy (NCBI): domain Eukaryota; kingdom Viridiplantae; phylum Streptophyta; class Magnoliopsida; order Santalales; family Viscaceae; genus Viscum; species Viscum album. The sequence goes on from OY728123.1 coordinate 643,738,499, forward strand.
TTCATCCCCATGATACAGCATGCTCTATCATAAGTTCTCCGCTCTCTAGAATATCCCATCAATGAAGGCCCTCCCCATGAACTACTCAATAAACATGGAGGTATTTCCCTTATTCTATTCAACATATTCCTAGGTGATCCTCTATCCTCAACTCAAGAAAATGGACATCCACCATGCTCTAATTACAACCCTCACAGAGGTCCTCTATATGTGGAAGATTTAACCAAACCTAATGAACTATTTTGGGGAAGAAGGAAGAACCATCACTATTGAAGGAAGAACTCTATGCGATTCCAGATAATTATAAGTCCTTCCTTCTTTTCAGATTCAAAAGTGGGATGAGACTTGATGATAGATCCTTCACCCCAATCCTATACATTAAAGTCTTGGGCAGGGACTCTGTGTAAGCTTCATCCTTTTATAAAATGATATTTATCATATCCCTGAAACCCTATTTACGTACATGAAGGAGGAGAGAGTTTTGGCTCCCTTCCATAGTCCTTCCATGTAGTCCTCTCAACTGTTTCTAGATTCTTTCTCTACATCAACACGCGATCATAGTGAGTTGTTATGGGGATTGGAAGAAAATGAGCACCATCCTAATATAAAACCAATTGTCTCCACATTCACACATCAATTGGTTGTCCATTCCCAATCATACAAGGACATGATGATGCAATTGTTACCATGCCCAAGAGATTACATAGTATGTAGTGGCTTGTCAGCTCATGTGGTGTTTGCTTCAGGGACCATTTCACCACTATAAAGGTCTACATCAGTGCCATTATTGGTTCCTCAACAACCTCCAAAGATACATAACCAAATGTGGAATGAAGAAACCTATGGGAAATTATTGTGTAAAACCAGTTATATGAGATGTTCTAGTCTATAGCGACTCCAGAATTTGATATTCCCTACCATGGGTCTCATATGTATGATAATTGGTTATCACTCAATGTAGTATCTCAGGCCCAAGGTGTCATTCGTGCCCATTGGAATTGGCTCGAGCCTCCTGAAGTTGCCGCACCTATTCCCATTATTGCTTCTACATCCATGTCATAACATTTCACTTCTTATAAGAGCATGTATCGAAGGAGAATTGGAAGTCAGGACACTCACCAGTGTGGAATCCATCCCATGCTCTTAGAGACTCCATTCCCTAATAGATGAGATTCACCCCAATGATGCACCATGTATTGGAGAATTCCTCAATATATGATTAGGAGTATGCCCTAGTGAATGTTGACGAACTAGTGGACCCTTACATGGTTCCCACTAATGAGGTATGTCAACAACATACTACAAATGATCATAGTCAATTCCATCATTGATGAGGTCTTGGACATGTGAACCATCGAAATGCTCAGTCCAACACTTCTAGCCATGATGTGCATACTGGGGAGACCCGACAGTATGATCATCACATATTTCAGCATTCAAAACCCACTCATATCGCCTCGTCAACTTCACTACCACCTTCATTCGTACTACTCGATCAGGTAGTGCCTCTGAAACCACATCATGATCAGCTGCATCTCGATGTGGCCAAACCTCAATCATATGATAGTCATTCGGTTGTAGTTTTGCACAGTTTTGCTGGTGAGAAATGAGATATCACCATTATCATCTAGAATCCTCTAGTTCAACCAGCATCGCCCATCATACATATTATCAATGAGAAATAAGTGATGAGGAATTTAAAAGTCCCCTCTTGTTTGAGATAGAGGTAGCAGCTGTGGAAGCCTTCTGTGATGAGGAATCCAAGTTAGGAGAATTTCAAGCCATCATTTAATTCTTAGGATAATATGAGATCTCTCCTACAAAGCGGCACAAATTCCCACTATATATCACTAATAAGCTTAATGGAATGGAATTCAGTCATTTTCTTATTGACACTAGTTCTGGGATCAATTCTAGATAGACCCAGATGCTCCACAAGCAAGGACTGTTTGATGAAGATTTGAGTCCCTCTGACATAAAAATTCAGGGTTACGAAATGACTGAGAAGTAGTCCTGTGGAATGATCCACCTGAATACCCCGATTGGTGTCCAGATTTCCAAAACTAAATTAATGTTTGTCTCGTAGGAAACCACCTAAAATTCATTGATGGGTAGTCCCTAGCTACATCTGTATGGGGTAGTACCCTTCTCTTATCACCAATGCCTCAAATACTGTCTCAATGCTTGAGTGGGTGTTCTCCAAACCCTTTTCCTCTTGTCAATCCCACTATTTTGACTCCAAATATTAAAATAGAAATTAAAAGTAGGTTCAAACCAATTAGTTTCATCAAACCATTATTTTGGTTAACCTGTAGTTGGATTTGGATGATGCCTTCTTTCTCCCGATTCACCTGTTAGAGCCACAAACCAAGACATGTGACACTACTTCAATTTTGAGGTGAGGAAAAGTTACAATCCTAGATACAAGGTACATTGAAATAATACCTTTTACTCCTACACAGACTAGTATTAGGTAATATTAGAATCTCTTACCCCTATTTGGTATCAAGAAGTTTTTCTATGGGTATATTAGTACACCCCACCTGCTTCATTCACCGGGCCTGGCTAATTTGACCCCGACTAACCTTCCACCACTACTTTGATATCATCCATTATGGTCCCCATCGATATAAGGGATAATAAAATCAGTTCAATAGCCTTTTTCATTGGTTTCAAAAATATGGGATCTGCATGGTGAAGATTCCACGAATGCAAGCACTGGCACCGGCATTCCTCCAATGTTAGTTGACTCAGTTGATTTCCCTCTCTATCCCCCTATCTAAAATGATAATGAATAGCTAGAGGATTCTACACCAACATTTGAAGAGAGTGTCTCCACCACTTTTGAAGAGTTGGCATAGGTGAATCATAGTGTCGAGGCAAACCCATGACCAACACTGATCAGTACATCCATTCCAACATAAGAACAACAGTATTATCTGGATTTATTGAAGTGGAATTATGATGTATTTTCCTAGAGTTATGATAATAATTCATCCTCAGGTCACTTCCCACCACCATTTTCTCCCAATAATTCATCATGAGTACAAACAACCTCTTAGGAAGATGAAACCCTCTAACGATGCCATGGTCAAGGCTGAAGTAGATAAGCTCATCAAAGCCAAATTTGTCAAGGATGTCAGGTACCCCAGGTGTTTGGAAAACATTGTTCCCTTCATGAAGAATAATGGACAGATTAAAGGCTTCATCGACTTCTAGGATCTCAACCATTACGGTCTGAAGGAAGATTTCCCCCTTCCTTTGATAGATTTATTGATCGATGTCACTACTGGATTCTAATCCCTCTCCTTCAGGGATGGGTACTCTGAGTATAATTAGGTCTATATGGAAACCAAATAAGAGGATTCTAACACCTTTATGGTACAATATGGGACCTCTTCCAATTAGTTAACTCCCTTTGGTTTGAAAAATGCAGGATCCACCTATCAGAGTTCCATGAAACACCTATTCAAACCGATCCTCAGGACTCTAGTGGATTTCTATATGGATGATCTGGTTGTAAAATCCCATCAGTGTTATGACTTTATTAGGGATCTTGATAATGTCTTTGGATTCCTCTTCTAACTCTATGTGGAGATAAACTCGTTGAAGTGTGCAATTGTTTTTACATCTTGGAAGTTTCTTGTATTCTTTGTCTTATTTAGAGTTATCTAGATCAAGCTATAGAAGTTCAAGTTCATCATTCAGATACCTCCTCTAAGAAAACTTCATGAGATCATAGGCTTGCAAGGATACTTAGCCTATATATATATTTGTTCATGGAGAATATGTATGGAAAGTTTAATCCATTTTCTAGACTCATGAAGAAATGTACCTTCTACCAATGGGATGAAGAGTGCAGACAACTTTTAAAGAGATCAAGTGGTATCTACTATAGCTTCCAGTTCCAATTCCACCCATCTCTGAGAACTCACTGGTCCTCTTTGTGACTAAATTGGAATGATCACTTGGTTCCCTTTTCACTTAGAATAATAAAAAATGGATAGAGAATGGTTTAAACTATATCAATCACATGAACGTCGATATAGAGACCAAATATTCATCTGTTGATAGGAACTACCTCACACAAGTTTTCTCAGTGAAGAAGTCTTCACATTGTCTACAGTATCATAAGATACATCTAGTATCTTTCATGGATATACTAAATTATATTCTAAACTACCCTATATTGATTGGCCGTTTATCTTGGTGGTAGTTATCCTTCAATAGTTTGATGTTAGGTTCATCCTACATAAGGTCATCAAGGGTCAAGAACTGGAAGAATTTCAAGCTGCCCATCCTACCCCATAAAATTATTCCATAGATGATTATTTTCTAGATGAGTCCATTCTCTTAGTGGATCATGTTTTGCTCTGTTGGCAGATGCATTTTGATGGTGCCTCTAGAATCCTAGTAGGCCGGAGGCTCTATGATCCCTGACTTAATAGAGTAGGTATGGGGGTTTTCTTCGTCACACCTACACAATATACCGTTCCCTATTAGTTCATACAGTCATATGGATGCAGCAACAATGAGGAAGAGTATCAGAATATCATCATTGGTCTCAATCTGGATCTCAAAATTGATGGTCCCCACCTACATGTGAAGGGGGACTTTGAGCTAGTCATCAAGAAAATTAATGGCGATTATATCTTTAAGAATCCAGAGCTTGTACCATTTCTCAAGAAAGTTCACCATAGGAGGTCCAAGTTCCCTTCTCAACCACATGTCACTCATGTTCCTTAGTCTTGGAATGGTCAAGATGATTCCCTAACCAGTTTAGTTTCTTCTCTCATAGATCCTAACCAAGTAGATCTATTCATCCATGTGGTGAATCAAAGGTTCATGTCTCCCATTTTTCTCGTTAATGATGAACAATATCAGGTAGCCCACCCTACCACTAATTCTTTCACATCATATATTCAAAATACCCCTACAATAGTAGAAAAAATCTCTTATTCGACAACTCCTTTCATCGAGTAATTCCAGCATGACAATATCCCAATAGATAGAGCTGAGTGTGAGTGAATCCATTAGTGTTTACTGTATTTCACCCTCCATATTTCTTTAAGCCTCAAAACGATCCTCTATAAACCCAGATTTGATGGAATTATCCTTTTTCATTTTGTTAGATGAGATTCCCCAGGTTATGAAAGGGGTTTATGCTAGTTCAAGTAGAGCCCATCACGTAGGGTTGAAACTCTCCCACTACATTGGACGGTTGGTCTATTTCTAGGCCACCATGATACATGACTACATCTGGTTCACCCAGAGGTTCCCCATGTGTCCAATTAATTATAACTTTGTGCGTCTATTGTCGAAGCCCCTCTATACAACTATGTATTATTTTCCCTTCACGTTCTATGTAATCGATTTCATGAGACCATATGTTTGAGAAATAGCCTGCTACTGCACATTTATTCTCACAATAAAGGATTTCATTTCCAAGTGGGTAGAGGAAACTACTCTTAAGGTGGTCAAGACACGTTCTAATATTGAGTTCATGAGCTCCAATATCATCCATCAATTCAGAGTCCCTCACTCTATTCTCACCAATAAGAGCACCAATTTAAAAGAATATGAGATAAAGAATTGAAGGCCAAATATAGAATCCGGTCCAACCACACATCTCACTACCATGCATAGAAAATGGGCAGATTGATGCATTCAACAAGACCCTCTATAACATTCTGTAGAGGATGGTGGTCCAAAACAGAAAAAGAAGGCCGAAAAAACTCACCAATTATCTCGTGGATTATAAGAAGACAACACAAAACTCCACCTAGGTGACCACAAATTCCCATGTGAACAAAAAAGTGTTCTTCCAACCCATAAAAATTTAGTTTCCATCACTCCACACAACTATCTATGATCACCAGACATTAGATAGTGTAACATAAGTCCATATGGTGGAGCTTGAATCCCTAGATGAGAATAGGATTTTGGACTTTCACAATCTAGAGAGGCAAAAAAACAAGATATCCATAGGTTAAAATAAGAAACATCATCACATATCCTTCCTTCAAGGTTATATGGTATTGTCTCTAAGGATGTCAATGACACTAGGCAAGAAGTCGCCAAAGTTGGATCCCAAAGGGGTAGGAACCTATATCATTCACAAGGTGAACCCAAAAAGTGCATACTCATTGGTCACCAAGAATGGTGAACAAGTTAATACTCCTAACAATGTTATATTCCATATGCAGTACCTTTCATGAATGGGGTTCTTCCATCTCTCATTATGTTACACCAGTGTTACATCCCCGCATGACAATAAATTGTGCATGGTTTGAACTCTATGACCTAAAACAGAGATCTTACTTCTCCTTACTATAAAATGTTAAACTACATGTAATTCAATAACAACATATGGCCTGATTCCCAACCTCATGAGATTCTTAGGAATGCCTGGAGAATTTTTAAATGGCTTAGACACTGATTCAAATTTTCAGCTTTATGGAATGAGTTCTACCTTAGGATTGTGTGGTGTGGTGATGAGACATCCTTGGTCCTCATTCATTTTAAATTACTTTATGACACCATACTAAAAACTCCAATGTTGGTAGCTTCAACACACAGTCTGAGTTATATGACCTTAAAATAATATTTGTCTCATCCCTTATGATACTAAACTGAGGTTCCCTACCTATAAATGTTAAACTGCATAAAATATCTGGTCCTTTCTGAATTTCCTTACTAAGAATGTTCCCCTTTTGTCTAGTAGGACATTAATATTCCCCACCCCACATGTTGTTAAATAGATGCATCATCTAGGTTGTTTGAAAAAAACTACACAACACCTCAATGTCCTCATCTGAGAGGGCATCACCTTTGGCACTGATCACTCATCATTCCAGTTCCAGAACTATATATGCCTTTATTTTCACCCTTGTGGGATATGTACGAACGCCCATACATTTAGTATCTAGGACCATATATATTTTCATTCTCTTCCCCTTTTTCCTGAGATCTCTCTTGGGAATGCTTGGTGTGGTGTAGATTCCCCTGATCTACATTCACATCGGTTGTGTTTTTCTACTCCATGCATGTCCCCTTTGGGATAACGTTCCCCCAATGTCCTTATTTAATGATTTTAAACCTCATAACGTCCCTCATCCTTAATTCATGATGTTAAATTTTACAGAGTTCAAGAACTATGTATGGCATGTTTTCTATCCTTATGGGATATGTAGAAATGCCTAGAAATTTTATCTATTTTCCAGCTAGAAGATTCCGTCAAATTGTCTCCCTCGTTTCCTGTTGGGAGTGTATAGTGCTGAGTTGAGACATCCTTGGTCATAATTCATGCCAGGCTATAACAAATACACCATTAACCTCCCCTGTGAATTCCACTCCATAATTCATTTATATTGCACAACGTTAAACTACACTGAGTTTATGAACTATGTATGGCTTGATTACCTTCCATATGGGATACGTAGGAATGACCAGACATTTTTTCTTCTGGTCTATCCTCTATTTAATATCCCTTCTCCTCAAAGTATATGGTATGGTGATGGCCCTCCTTAGTTCTCATTCACGTCAGGTTGGACACCTCATCATGCCACGTATAACCATTAAAAATCTTCTTTACTTGGTCTAAACTCTGTGACCATAAACTAATATCCCAGTGTACTAATCACATGATGATAAACCACATAATGCCTTCATCCTTACCGAAAAATGCTAAACTGAATGGAGTTAAATAACTACATGTGGCTTGATTCTCATCCACAGGGGATACGTAGGAACACTCAAGAATATTTTATAAGGGTCTAGCCCCTGTTTCATTAAACCTTATTTTGTTTCACTGTATCCACTTTATTTGTAATTATTCCATTACCATGTCATGTTCAAGATCATTCTTGAGTCTTTCTCCTTTATTAAGGGGTTCAGATCCCTCTATATGATATAACTCATGAACATTATTTTAGGTGTTGTGGTGTAGGATATAGAGTGCTAGGTAATTCATGGACCTTCCCTCATTAAATCTACATGATACACAAATTCCTTTATTTGGGTCTCCATCGTCGTTCACATATGAGGGGACCCCCTTGATCCATGGTTCCTAGACTGATGGCCCACCTACAGTCTTGGGCCAATGACCTAGAATATTTTTAATTTCATTTTTAGAAATATATCATTTTTCAAAATTGGTCAGCGGTCGAACCCCATTTTTGTATTTCTATTCCAGGTTACATGAAACATATTTCTTTTTTCAAACAAGGTTAGCAGTTATCCTCCATAGTTATGCCACCCCCATTGTGTTCTAAATATTTAAAATCGTGATTCATATCAATTTCCACACCATTATGACTAGATAGAAAATCAACAACATCAGTGTTACCCCTTCATACACCTGGGTAAGTTTAGCAGACCGACCAGCATGATTGGGAAATCCTTAACCTCACTTCCCCATTCCCCTACTATGTGTCTCCACATGTCATAATAATCCTCCCTAAACGTTTTTTCCAAAACAGAACATGGAAATGTAGTCTAGGGAAACCCGGTAGGGTTGGTACCTGCATGGAAAACTTTTCCCATCATATGACCTAGACTATATTATTATAAACATGGAGTTCAAATCCTAAGATCATGATGTTAAACAAAGAATCTAAGTCCAAGCCCTATGACTTCAAACATTGTGTGTTTTTTCTAAGGGAATGTGTGGCCTGGTGGGGATCACTTTGGTCCTCATTCATGTCTGGTTACTTCATGGCTATGTACTACACATATTCCTCTTGGAAGCCTCATTTTTTAGTGTGAGATCTATGACCATAAAATAATATCTTTAATTTACAATTCGCACAATAATAAGTTTCATAACATATTAATCCTCGCCACATGATGTTAATCTATATTGAATACATCCCAGGAACAAGACGTTAAATTGTGTGTCTATGGTCTAAACTCTATAAACATAAAATAGGATCCTCACCATTGTTCCTATTGGGAATGTGTAGTGCTGCGTTGAGACCTCATTGGTCCTCATTCACGCCAGGTCTATCATGAATCCTTGTAACGTACACTCATTATGATATTTTTTATGGTCCAAACTCTATGACTTTAAACTAAGAATCTATCTTCATTAATTCAGGATCTTATACTACAACCATGCCATGGAAAAGTTCAAGATGTCCCATTATTATAATGGGATGCTTCTTCCTCCTCTATAGAGAGGATTAACTTTTCCAATGTTGGGCTTCTACTACATTGTTTTCAATGAACTACATGTGGCATGATTCCCATCCTCATGTCATATGTAGTGGCACGTGGGAATTTTTTTTGGGTCCATACATAGGTCTATCAACCCTTTTACTCCCAATAATTTTTTATGGTCCAACATTCATGATCCTAAATTAAAATCCCCACTATGGTATTTTGGTTTTTCCTATATCACATGTACTTCCTTACTATCTATTCTCAGATACTTATATGTTATTCAAGCCTCTTTGTCTCATTCGCATTAGGTTTATTTCCTCCATGTCACATGACTATGCTGTAATAGACATTATTAGGGGCAAGGTAGTCTTGCCTTAAACATTTTTCAACGTCCTGACCACATGAATATAATCTATTGAACATGTTAGGGTCATATGATGTTAAAATATACTATGTATTTTCTTCTTTGTATAATTTTAAACTAGGTTTTCCCCATACTTATTTTCATGATGTAAATCCGCAAGGCACCTTATTCCCTCATGAGAGAGGTTCCCCTCTCAAATCCAGGTTTGATCTTTATTCAAACCAATATTCCTTCATCAATGTTATCTAAGTCATGGTGGAATAATTTCAAGAGTGTTGAAGTCCTTTCAAATATTTCATCACTTCTCCCCATGCTTTGCATGACCCTTTATTTGGATCCTCATCCACTTTCATGTCTGAAGGGACCCCCTGATGGAATGGTCCCTTTCCATTTCGGCTCACCTAACATTCTGAACCATCACCCTAAAAGTATTTGGATGAAAAATTGGGTTTGGCCTAATGTTTTCGAATACAGACATTGATTGGCATTATTTTTTTGTTTACATCCATGGAAAATTTTATCCGGATATTGTGTCTTGAATATGGTCTGCAGTTATCCACCATCGTCATTCCTCTCTCATTGGGTTCCAAATGTTGGGAATGTGATTCACACTTTTTCATCCCCCTTTGTTCTGATAGATACCAGTTCCATCGGTGTCGACTCGCCCGTGCACCATCACACATTGGTAAAAGTAAGTTGGTTGTTTCAAGATCAATATTCTCCACTCCTGAACACACTCATCTTGATTTCCCAAGAGGGTCAGTAAGTAATTGTAGACCCTGATTACTCGATGATTATCCAAAACACTCATATATAATGAAAATTTACATGTTCCTTCCTTGTTTCTCACATTGGGCATGACCCACGTGAGCTTACTGATTGATCGCCATTTATTTCACAGATATGATGGAGGGGGATAATTTAAAACTACAAATAAATGTGTATGAAGTTAAAAATAAACAAGAAAATATGAAATATGATTTTTTTAGTTTTCAAATACACATACTCTATGGATTGGCCAATTAAATGGAGTGTTTGAGCTTCACCACCATTGGGTGTGTGACCTCCCGGATCTGATTTCATCATATGAGATCCCTTTCTTCTTATTTGTCCAAAAAGAGAATCTCATCAGCCCCAATCTCTTGTCAATCCTGTTCAGTACAAAGATTCACCACTTCATGAGATACGTGACTCAACTACTATTATTCCTCTACCATCTGGACCCAAAATCATGATATGAGTTCCTATTAGGAGTTAGTGAAGGGAGAGTGCTTTTTCATTCATGCTTCCATGCACTGGACATCCTCTTTAGCCTCCTAGAATTTTTTGAGTATCAATGGAATTCTTTTGGTGCGAGGAAACATCCAAGCGATGATCACTCTCCTGTATTATTTCAGTAAGGTAATCCCATACATGTAAATACAAACCTAAAGAATCCACCCCCCATCACATAAATCACATATCCTAGGGTGAAGTTATCCCATATTTCTTATCCACTCTGATTCTGAAGCATTATCGATGAAGCACTTGATCAATTTCCATGACTGACGATGGATATATTGGTTTTACTCCCTGTCAGAATTAGATTCATATAACTCCTCTGGGTCAACAGGTTCATACTTTGGAATTGAGGCTAGGAGTTCAGCAGAAGGATCCTCTTTTGGAATTTTATCTGACGGGTTGGGCTCTATATCATTTGGTTGATCCTCATCACATAGTCACAGTTCAATGAGTTTCTTACTATGTTCTTCATATTCCTCCGCACCAGGGGATCTACTCGCAACCATGATTTTCAAGGTCAGATCATCTTGGGCACATAGCTCTAGGTGTATCAGCATTTCTGTCAGGAAAGTATCCCAAAGACCCCTGACTATTCTCACCAAAATTACGCCTGCTGCTTCTTGGACTGTCCAAAAAGATATTATATCAATTAAACAGGTTGAGTAAAAAATAGTCATAACTCTGTGAGGTTGGAATCTTACAGAGGTCAATCGATGATTTTTCGTGTCCTCTTGTTGTTATTTTTGGAATCCTAGGATGTTCCCCCAAACATATATGGTTGGGATCTCGGTAAATATTAGAGAATCTTCTTTGGATTCCGTAGCGATGCCAAACCTTATTGTCCAAAGATATTGGTCCTTTATTCCCTTCCTTCTATATATATCCCCATGGGATGGGGTCTTTTGCATGAGGCTCTCTTATATAGACCAAATTTCAATCAAGAACCTAAATAAACATGAAAGGGATCATACAATGGAATGGTTTAGATTCTACCTTAAGAGGTTCGCTAAAACCTCAAAATTAGGATTACTATGAGGTATAAACCTTGACTTCCACCAGCAGGATCCCCCTATTAGCATATTATCCCCTAGATACTTCTAATTCTAAAGGAATAGGAAAGCAATCCTCCAGCTTAGAAGCAGATAGTTCTGGTGGAGATGTTAGGTTTATAAATAAATTCATCTGGTCCATCATTGTACATAGAATGCCCTGAGAGTGCACTAAGTCACCCAGCTCGACCACAAATTACTCCCCCTCTACCGTAGATACTAGAAATTTCAACCTCTCATGACCAATGCCCAAAAAATCTATTTCGAACTGGTTAAGGAAATTTTACATTTTTTAAGGACTAAGGAATTAACAGGTAATGTCCCAAGACTCCCAGGCCTTAGGATAAATGGAATCCTCTAGTAAATCCATACAACACAGATGCTCCCTGAGAGCTTGGGTAGGTTATCTTCAGAACCCTCTGGATGGATCCCCTTCCCCCTGAGTCTGCTCGACAAAAACTACTGGGTCTTCTACCATTTTTCCTCTTCCATTTTTTACTGATGTCAGCCTTGAAACTATTATCCCTTCTAGTGTAGCTCATCCACCATGATGTGCATCAACCCTACCACTCTTACACACTATTTTGATGTCCTTCCCCAATCACGAGTTGGAGGGGCCAATCCATCGTTTTCTTGGGTGGTTCATTGATTCATAATTTCTCCCAGATTGGATACCTCCTAGCTCTTTGGATAATACTCAACTAGCCCATAAGAAGTGGTAGATGGAGGGATCTTGTTCCGTATTTTCCAATCCTCCACCAAAAACATGAGCCACAACTAACTCTTCATGCATGGGTGATCCTCATGATGTACTCCATGGTTGACATTCAAGGTTACTCTCTGTAGACACCAAAACTTCCCCACGAATAGAAGTGAGGTATAGGGATCACATATCAGTTCTCAATCAACCTGTGCTAATAGCACTCCACCTTGAAAGGCCATGATATATGATCGCTTATCTTTAGTTCTCCTTCCATCATTGATGGAAAAGGGAATCGATGCAAGTTGAATTCTTCGTCCCTCCCGATTTTTTACAGCATCACCATTAGGTCTAGTTTGAATGGGAAACTTCCCACCATTGTAGAAATGGCTGGTTGAAAGTATGACCTAGGAGGGGAGATGGGATTCAGATATCCATACACCCTCATGTGCACTACCACCCAGTCATACAAGAAGTGGACTGGTACACATACACATGGAGTCTTCCTTACCTCATTGGTGTGAAAAAACAAATTATATAGGTTTTACAACATCAAAATCCAAAGGTTGATATGATTCCATGTTTCCATCATGGCCACCATAATAAATTTTCTCGGTCACGCACCCATGTGTTTATATCAGACCGGATACATCTATCCACAAATGAGCACTGAGATAAACTGAGCCAACCTAACCACTTATTGATGCTTAGGTTTTATGTCGTATACCCATATCTTTCATTTTCTATCCTCTAGGATTTTCCAGTAGGAACCTTCCTTACTTTGTTGATCCTTTCTTGGGAAGGTATGGGTCCTTACATGTAGTTTCATGGGAGCCTCATCTCGCACAGTGGGTCTCTTTAGGGGAAAATTCTGAAAACAACCCAACCACTACATGAAGTGGAAATCCCTCAACATCTTCTTATCTTTTCCTAGTACTAGGATCAGCAATGCCATCTCCAGTTGTGGAATCTTCTTTAGACCCTCCCATGATTCTCTATGAGGATAAATTCATCGTGCATTTCCCCATAATGGGAATCCCAAAAATATGTTGGAGGTCCCAAAGGCTAACACCTACCTCCCCTTGATAAAGATGAAATGTGTTAGTCCTCAATGAAAATCTACTCCGGATATAATGAATTATTCCTTGCAGTTGATATATGTTGAATTGAGAGGCCCATGTAGCCTCATATAGGCCTACTCACCTTAGCTATATTCTAAATTCTGTGTAGGATGAACATTCCTAGAAGGCTTATTCCCATTATTCCATGATGTTTCCACCCTCGAATAGGTCCAAATTATCATTCCATCCTTTTTTTGGGTTCCCAAAACCCACCTTGTGGATAGTGTTGTGTTGTGGTGGAGATACCTCTGGCTTCAATGCTTTCCCATAAATGTCGTTGACATGGTTATAAAGGCATTTGGTAGTGATGGGTCTATGATCCCTCCAGGTATGTCTGTCATTATCTTTGAACCACTAGTATTTATTCAGTTTTCTCCTGTACTAGTAAGCTGGTTCGTCCATACTCACTTCTGGGATGAAAATATTACCCCTCAGGGAAAACATGTACAATGACAATCTCTTTCACAAGGGGTAATCCTTTTTCACTTCTGACAATATCACCATCAGATATTCATTGTCATAATGACTCTGAATATTCTACCAAATTAGAATGTTGTTCATCATATATTATCATCATGAATCATCTATGAAGACCTCTAGGGTAACTTTCAAATATTACACTTACTCCAATACATAGTTTTTTTATTCATATTCATGAAGATCATTCAAAAAGGTCATTCTCAAAGAGTGTTCATAGAGAAAATGGTCATGGATCTATGATGTCCATAGTGCATATCGTGGAGTGATAGAGGATCACGATGCACCAATTTTATAACAAGCATACTGGGAAACCGGTCTAAGGAACTTTATTTTTAGAGAGTGTTAAAAGGGGTGGTGGAGGTACATGATTCGAGAGATAAACCACATTGTTCTCTAATAACAGATACAGACAAGGGGGCCCCTTGTGATTAATTTATAAGTGAAACCCCTATGAGCTTCGCAGCCACCACAGCATTTGTAAACATCACTTTGATCTTTCCCATGCAATATGTTCCCCAAAATTGTGAGCCATCTTCGTGTTCGACAAGTTTTTTGTGATTTTCCCTAAAAATATGACCCTCCTTTCCCCCCTTGGCTCCAATTCTATGGGGGAATATGTTGGGGCTAAAATTAGTTCTCATGATGGATTGAGGAAGGACAAGACCATTTTGGAAAAAATGGAAGCCTTACAAGTCAAAAAAATCACCGAAGGGTCCTAATTCGCAATGCTCCCTCACCAAGCCCTTCACCACCAAGGTTGTCATAAAGCTGGTTGACAGAAACCTCCACGATTCTAACAATCTTGACCAATTCCATAAATTCACTTGATGGAATGATCTGCAAGTCTAACAGATCTACCTCTATTAATGAATCACAATTTCCTTCATGGTGCACATCTGAGCATCATAATTCACTATGGATGTAAATATATGGCTCACCCTCACCTTGAAGAATCTCCAGCCAAACCTTTCACCTTCCAATATCACATTTTTTAAATCTTCCTTTTCTCCACAAACCTATTAGAAAATATATCACACAAGGTTTTTGAGCATTGTGAAATAGCTTTCCCTTTGTACCTATTTAGCTCCACTTGATGAAGAGAATCCCCTTACTAATTTCCATGGCCCTCGTGACGTTATGAGTCCTTTGTGGGAACTCAATACTTTTTAGAGCATCCAACCGTCAAAAAGCACCCTCAAAATACATGTAGACCCAATTCCAAGGCTGAGTCACCATGCTACACAAATATCCTCCCTTCGTAGATACCCCTTTCACCATGTTTTATGAATCACCACCCTTTGTGAATCTCCATTACTCTCTGATGCACCAGAGCTTCACGGATCTCCTCTTAGCAAGGCCTCCTACTTCATGAACCCATTTCTATTGAGTCCCTCCATGCTCATACATAGTGATTTTCTGATTCCCAATGTGGTGTACCTTATCTTGTTTTCCTACCTCTTTATTTTTGGTATAGGTATGCTAATGGAATATTCTTTTTGGAATATACAAGCTAACATGGTCCCCAAGATTTACCATTCCTCCACACCCTTCATGTCAGACAATGCTAATTCCATCCATTCCCCAAGTGTGGATAGGTATCAGTCATATATATACAATGGGTAAGGAGTGAATGAACATCGTCTGAGTTTTGGGATACTAAACATCCAAGCACCATCATCCTCAAACAAATGATGTTAAAATATAGTCTTACCCTATTCAATTCACATAGGGTGTTCCTTCTCAGGCATTCTCCATTCCCACTGGTCTCCATGACAGTGAGATCTTCCTCACCCAACTGAATTGGAATGGAATCCTCCTCTCATGGGACTAGATCCTCCCTAGGTGTCTCTAATGGATTAAGTATCAATATCCATCACCATGGGATTCTATCCATATGTAATCCACACACCATCTCTCATGGATGCACCTTTCACGACATGATCTTCGGGTCTACTACTATCTCTTGTTTGTCGTACCGAGCATGAATCATGTGTGTTCAGAGTAACAGTGACCCGGAAATACTTTTTGGGAAACTAACCATGCGTAATCCCCAACACATTTATGGGATGAAAACTATGCGTAAGTCCTAGCATGTCTTTGGGTCATTGTTTAGGTGTTCTACCCAATTCTATCCCACCCCAACACTTCCTAAACTTTGCGGACATCATTCCCTCCCTTATAAAAAGGGTATATAATAATCCTCCATGAGGTTCAAGACCACCACTCCACACCATCAATTTTTTACATCTATTCCACATTAGTTTACTCATCCTGAATGGTGTTAAACAACATGATCTGAACTATATGGGTTTTGGTCTCTTTCAGGTATGTAAGAATCCTCTTTGTCATTCAATCCCAACAAATGGTAAACTATGGATCTACCTCCTAGGAAAGTATGCTCCGGATATGACATCTTCCCATCTTGGGAAACATCTCCTGGATCCACCCCCTGTGGTGTCATGATCCTTCTTCCTAGACCACTAACCATGCATAATCCATGTACATATCACATCCATACATCTAAGAGTGTTCCTCAGATTAAGGGTCTCTAACCATGTGTAATCCCCTAGTAAGTTTCGAGGTCGTTGTCCATGTGTACGCCCAGATCCTCTTCCTCTGTCCTGAACTACATGAACTTTGATCCATTCCTTCTAAATAGGGGATGTAGGAAGCCACTATGATGTTCAATCCCATTATCTATTCCCATCCAGACCTTCCCCCGGGGTCGTTATGTCTTGAGTGGAATATTCCCTAACTAGGAGGTTCCTATTCCATTAAGTCACTATAAATGCATTCATTCTCATATTCTTCCTCCTTAAGTGACTCAATTCCCCCATAAAAACTACATGGACTTTGATTCCCAACTAGATAGGATATGTAGGAAACCTCATTGAGGTTCAATCCCAACACCATCATCTTCACATCGGTTTCATCCCATTCATTCCACCAACTTCATCAAATCCCCCATCATCCATCCTAATTCATTCCTAGGCCTCGACATCCTAGTGGTATCATGAGAATCATTTGGGAATATAACAATGCATAAGCCCCAACAATATTCACCTGCACCTTGCCCTTATCACGGTGTGGTCCCACCATCCACCATGGCCCATCACAATGTGTAAGCCCCATTCATCCCTTAACCACTCTCATTAGCACATGGGTCGTCTAAGTGTGTATGCGCTATTTATCTCGTTATCATTCCTTAAGACACTCAGGAAGAAAACAATGAATATTCCCCATACAATCCACACTCATTCATCCAATAGTAATCTTCTTGTAATGGACCGAAAGTCACACATAAGCCCTAAACCATTCCCTCTCAAACTACATTGTTTCTAATCCCTGACTCAAAAATAAGGTACATAAGAAGCCTCCCAGAGGTTCAATCCCATCCAATGGTAAATATTGGGTCCCCCTATTTGGGGTCCACCTCACTAATCTTCCCATAGTGGTGTCCATATTAGCCCCCCACGGTGTGAAAGCTTATCTTCATGAGACATACCACACCTAGGTCTATTCTTAAAGGGCGTTCTAGACTAATTATTTGGTAAACCTTCTAGGTGCTCCATCAAAGCGATGTTCCAATCTGATCAACCTTAATTAGATCTAGGATTATTCAAGTCTATCTTTGATAGACATTAAACTCATGGAATACCACATGTTAAGCATGGGAAGATGAGGAAAACCTTAGTGTCCTGCCTCTATCAAAAGATACCCCACTATCAATGTGGTAATCCTTGAGTTTTTATGCCCTTGAGAAGCCCTATGATGAAGAGGAATACAAGTTTTCTAGTATTTCATCATATAGAAATTCCATTGATACCTCATGTGATTACTCTCCTGTCTAAAGGTTGCTACCCTGACTTGACCCTTTTGGAATTTCTTACAAAAATCAGCGTAATTAACCTGCATCCACAATAGGATTGAACTGGGAATGAGTTTCATGGACAAGGAATTAATCCAGGAGGGAGACCCAGTCTACCCGATGAATTTTGGGGAGGAATCCACAAAATAAGGGATAGATATCCCAATATAACATTTTAATCAAGGAGAATAGATCTATGAAGAAGTGATGGATGTCAGCCACCATTTGAATGTGGTAATGATGGGTATAATGCGCCATCAGTGGGAATCAACATGAACACTCCGGCAGGTGGGCCCGATGGAAAGAATCGAAAGCAATTATGATATGATTTTTTTGCGCATGTATGTATGATTTAATTATGATATAGGTGGGACCTATATCTCCATAAAATTAATTGGGTAAATATTTATATCTCATGAGATACACTAAGATGGTTTTGGGAGTAACCTTGACTACTATGATGGTTATGGGAGTGAACCATGACTACCAAAATGGTAGGGGGAGTGAAATCATACTACTAAGATATCCATCGGAGTGAACCATGACTACCAAGATGGTATGGGGAGTGAACGCATACTACTAATATGGTCATGTTAGTTATTCCTTGACTACTATGGAGATCATTTTATATGCTTATGTGTCTTACATAATTCCATGTATTATTGCTCTGTTGTGCATTTATGGTTTAGGTTCTTTATTTACTTATTATTCATGTTTTATGAACTACAAGATTTATTCCATGATTCATTTTTTTTGAACTTATGATATTAAGGATATGATATTATAATGTCATGATCACTTTCTCCTACCACTATATTCATGTTTATGCTTACGTGTCTCCCTTTTTACACTTACTAAGCATTTGAGAAAACCCATTTTAATGTATCCTTTCCCTGAATATGAAGATATGTATTAACTATGATGTTTCTAAGAAGGATTATATTCATGAAGAACCTAGTGGGTTATAATATAGTTCACTTTTGCTTCAGTGTTTATGTATCCATGTTCCCAAAGGCACTAAACTAATATGGTCTTTGGGCATGTATTTGTGTAATGTTTTAAGTATTCCGAAAAAGTGATTTAATATCTATGTACATCAAGAGAGGGTCACTATAAAACTATCATATGGTATATACAAGGAATGAAATCATATTATCAAAAAAAATCAATTGCAAATGAATGCAATTACATGAATCATACAATATTATAGATGACAAGTATGAATTTTAAGGAATCCCAACCAATTTATTTCAAGAAAAAAATATTACATATTACCATAGTAAATTAACTAATTCATTATGAGGAGGATTAAATAATAAGTAACTTATAATTAGTTTTTATTAGTAGTTATAACAACCAATAATCATGTTTGAAGCAATACATCCTGGTTCCACCATTTTAATGGACAACGATAAACAAAATTGTTTTTACCTCATTCATTATTCACTTTCTATTTATAGATTTATATTGAATAACTAATTATAGAATGTAAATTATTCTGGAAAACAATAACAATAACAACAATTATAAATTGAATAATCTAGAAAATCACATGAAGAACCCCTAACGCCTAAATTATAATCTCATGTAAATAACATCAGCCTTCTAATTCTCCCAATTTACTTAATTCTGTTTACTTATCATAATCATGTTCAACTTAACCATTTAATAAAAAATATTATGCATGGTACTCCAGTATAGAGACATATAAATAAATATTGGTAACAAATCTACTAGCTTGATAAAATGATTCAAACAAAACTGTAAAAGAACATCAAAATAAGGAATCAATCAAAACTAAACTCAATAGAAACCACCCCATATCATAACCACAATGATCCATTAGCAACCATGATAAAATACCATACCCATACTCAATATAACTCACTATCATAACCTATCTGAAGGAAGAGAATAAGGTAGTGGACTGATAGGGAGAAGAGGGATACCGTGGATCCAAATAATTTTCCCATACAAACTCAAATGTAATTATCCACTATATGATTCAAAGAAGGAACTAAAGGGGTATAGGGGTCAACTGGAGTTTGAGGAAAAGAATAAAATGTTAGAACACTAGGAATATGGCCCCCTACATTATTAAGAAAACTAGATGGTCCACTACCAGGGAATGGAGACCTTGATCATGGCCTTAGTGTCTTTTTCAAAACCAAATCTAAAACACCCACCCCACAAAATTCCTATATCCCCCTCTTATCGATGATAATTTTACCTCTTTAGAATAGGTTCATCCAAACCCCCATTGTTCTAGTTTCTTACATGATCTTGGTATCCTTCAACATTGATCCCTCTAAAAGACCAACCTATTCATAGGGTAATTCCACAAAAAAATTAGATCATCATGGCATAGACCATATTTTGGTGTAACCACACTCATCATTTCCATGATTCCTATGCAGATCAACTTCTCCTCTATAAAGAACTACCACAGACACAAAACAACCCTCCATGTTTTCCATAGTGAAATTCTCTAAGGTCCATGGAAAGTCACTCATAAAAAACAATAATTTTCACCACTGGCATTTCCAACACTCCAAAATTCCTAGTTCACCAATACCCTATCCCGAAAACAAGTAAGAACACATCCCCCGCCAAGGGTATAGACACAATCCCCATGTTCTATATGGAAATAATTTATACACCACCCACCTCAACATGAACTTTTTTATCCCTAGGTTCACCAAGTACCACAAGGGCTATCTCCCAATACCACCGTTTCAAAAAAAACCCTTACAATGACCTCCACCACTCCTATAAACTTGGGAAATTTTAAGACAAGAGATCCCAAAACACAACTATACACCTCTATAACACCTCCAAAATTCCTATCAACACCTCCAAAACCAAAATAAAACATTGTAATGGATTTGAAAAACCTTTTCACTGCATCAAATACCTCTCAAATCAATCATATCCTCGAGAATAAAAACAAAACTCAGGAGAAAAATATGGGGATAAAGAAACCACCTGATGACATACATCTTAAAGATATAACTTTAACTAGAAAAAAACTAACACATTGTGGTGGAAGATAACATAAAATCTAGCACGATAAATAATTTCATAAATCAATAAGGTCTATATAACTATTTAAAAATAAAAACACTAAAAAAATATTGATATTGAACATGTATATGTGAATAATTTTTCAATGTAAACTAATCTAATAAATAGAACCATCGCAGGGCATGAACTAGAGGTATAGAATGCATCTGAAACACCTTCTCCTGAAGATCCCAGATAAAAAAAGTAGCTCATCAATGTTCGTACAATCTTTAACTTCCATCCCACACTAGTCAATAACATGGGAATCATATTGATGAAACCAATGAAGTTGTGACACATAGAAAAAAACGTGGACCTAATTCATCTATGGGGTAATTTCTACCTAATAACAAAAATCTTCAACACATTCCAGCACCCCAAAATTCCCAATAAATACGTGAGAAGAGTAATCTAATGATCGAACCCTCACTGCCTATTAGCCAGAGAAATCTTAAATAACATATGATCTTCAACATTAATCTCCAAAATAGGCCACCTATTATTAGAATAATACATATCAGAATGTTTCACTACCTACACCCACTCATGAGCCCCCTTCACCTTCTCTATTGAGATTTTCACTGACATTTTTATGATTATCACCAAATATCCACCCTTACTCAAACACAACGAAGATCTGAAAGGTTGGTCATATAGTTCTTTCAATGGATCCATACTAATGGTAGAGTGATAAGTTTTATTATGAGAAAAATCCCTTAAATTTTGGTTTCTCTCTCATAGTCCTGTAAAATCTAGAACACATGTATGTAGCATGTCATCTGATGTCTGGATACTCCAATATATTGGTTCATATATCTCGGGCTGAAAATTTGTAATGAGGAATAACTAATAGATGAAAGTATGATGGATACCTCTCTAAACTATAGTGATAAAATGGTGATAATGATCATAGATGATCATCTTTGATATCCAATGACACATCATGATCTATTCCTAATATTACCTTAATAAAATATCTACTTCACTTGACTCATCATTCATCAATAAGTGATATGGAATCATAATGTGGTAAAAACTCACCCAAAAAACATAACCCCCTAGTTTTAGGTAAACTAGTGACGAAGTCCATCAAAATATTCCCCACTTACACTAGAGAACATCTACTGAATGACAGAACACAAACCGAACCTGATGGTCAACCATCACCCACTGTAAGACTAAATATTGAGACACAAATGCTGAAAATGATTTTTTTATTTCACGCCACAAAAAGAAAACTCTAAATAAATCGTATATCTTACCCAAATTGTGATGTACCACCGAGTTATAACTTTGTATCTCATGGAGAACAACTTCACACATCTTAAAAGGATTGAAAACCCTTACCTTGAATAAAACCTAATATTGAGGAACTCTAGACCACACCTAAAGGGATTCACTACAAACAACATGATCATCATAATACTCCTCCAAAAAAATCCACAATTGAGATTCCACTACCTCTTATGTGAATGAAAATTTCACTATCATCTTATAGATACACCCTCTTCCATAAAATGCTCACATATATAGGTTAATCCCTAAGAGATCCTCCATCAGTCTCTATGCATCACCTGACTAACTCCCAATATCAATATGTGACTTCCAGATTATTAGATCTATAAAAAAAATCCCTTTACCATGTGTATAAGAAATCT
Source organism: Viscum album (assembly GCA_963277665.1). Lineage (NCBI taxonomy): Eukaryota > Viridiplantae > Streptophyta > Magnoliopsida > Santalales > Viscaceae > Viscum > Viscum album. The sequence goes on from OY728123.1 coordinate 643,761,245, forward strand.
ATATGTCAAAATACAATAAGTATTTAATTAGTCACTATTGTCATAATTTCAAATCATTTTGGGGTAAGATGTACTTCAAGATATTTTTTTTAGTGAAGAAAACTAATCATTCACCAAGGAGGTAATTCCACCAAAACATCAAATAAAACACAAAAATAGTTAGGTCAAGGTTATATGTGGATTGTTTGTGCTTGAATGGTTGTAACAACTAATACCCATTAAAGATAACCACTCTTTATGGGGTCATAAATCCACCAAGGCGAAGACATGAATCATTTATCTAAACATCAATGAAAACTCCCACCTATGGAAGGAAATGAACAAGATCACTAACCAATATTTATTTTCAATAATAAATGGTGGACTATAATGTAAAAATCCATATAAAATTCATATCCTTCCAAGTCTAGGTTTTTGTTGGATTCATGGTCTCAGATAATTCGAAAACATACCTCCTATAATAGAGAATAAGAACCAGGAAACATCACACATCTAGAACATTCATAGGTGATTACTAAAAAAATATGGCCCCAATATTTAATGGATCTAGGGATACTCTATACTGAGACTAAAAATTCCCCATGAAGTAGAATTCAATGTCCTAGAACTCACACCTTGATAGCTTCCCAAAAAACTGAAGATGCTAAAGTATCCCAAAAATAACCCATAGATTCTATATTTTCTCCTTATCTAGCTAGTAATAAAAAAGGATATCAAGTATGGAAACCACTACTAAATGATACATAAATCCATGGAACATAAAATCTATTAGCCCCATGAACACTATATGGGAATTTATAACACATTACAGCATCACAATTTACACATAATGACCATAATGAACCTAGAAGGTAGTATTTGGAATATCCTCATCCTTTACAGACATATTATAATATCCTTACCGTAAATCAATATGTGACAACCATCGAGATCTTTTCATTTGATCAAATACATAATTAATCCATGGAAGAGGGCATTGGTGCTTCATTATCTCCTAGTTTAAGAAAAAATAATCGAAACACTATCACTGAATTCTATCCAACTTATTCCCAAAATGAACCAGGGAACCCTAAGCTGACACACTAGGAAAAATAAATCCTCCTTGTAAAAGTTCATCAATATAAATTATTATCACTCACAACTCAGAATGATCCCCCTATATAGGTATCTTGAAATCATTGTGGCATCCAATGATAACTCTATCCCAAACCGAATGTAAAATATAAGGGGTATTTCCTTAGACTATATAAAAAATACATTATTTTACTCTTCTAAAACCCTAGGACACTCTACCAAATGATCTTCCACTAAACTCACCATCATCTTATTCATTAAGGAAGATACACACATGATATGCCTCCAACCCATTTGATGATCTCACTCAATAATAAATATAACATACTCTCCATTAGAATCATTCAATATAACCCACCTCCTAAAGAAAATAAAGAATATATTTCACTTAATATAGTTATTCTTCTTTATAGATAATATTGTTTGGTTGTATCTACAAACCTAGGAAATCTCAATAAGAGTGATGTTTCCCCAACATCAGCTCAATTTCTATACACACATCATAATATCTAGTTCAATATCTAACTTGTGTAATCAATGGAAATGTAATGAGATGATCCTCCACCTTATGTATAAATGAATGGAAAAGGTAGTGTGTAATGTAGTAGTGTATATATAATGAATCAAATAAGTTATAAATACATGTAGAATATTACTAAATAATATCTCACACAATTTCTGGATCTCTTGGTTCTAGAAATTAAAAGGAATGCATCTAACCACATATGGATCCCTGGACACTCTCAAACTAACAAATACCACCGATATTTTCACACATTAATCTGTATCACTGAGGATAAGTGGAATCAATGGATTTATTTCTAGCCACCATGTCCCCTCTCGGTCAATCATATTCTAGAGCACCTTGTTTGTGTTGTATCATCGGAGGATTCTACAGTAATGGCTGAGAGTTAATAGTGTTTTAAACTCCTTGTATACTATTAAAGAAGGATGGGAACTCATTTTTTAGTTGTTCATGATTTATTTATAAATCAAAAACTCTAGACCTACTAACAAAGTTCAAAGAACTACTAGAACCCATAAAATGGTTTGCGGTTGTTGGAAACATTGGTTGACTAGGAAACTGTAAACCATTGGGAATATTTTTATTCCATAAGGACTCATAATGATTCCATAACCTAATAATTTGGTCCTATATTGTTTCATCTCAATTCCCTCTTAAACCGACAACACCTTGATATACATAGACAGCGGGAAAAGTGTGACTTGGGGCTATATATATATATAATGCCTCCAAGAAATTTCTCCCTCCAACCTCCTTATCTAGAAAATGTTCTGAAGAATAACGTAAGACGTTATTATATGAAATATTAAACTCTAAAACATTTTAATTCCCCTGATAGAGAATATGAATAACATGGTGAAAAGATACAATTGTGTTTGATGAGAGAAATTCATCGATAAATTGAACAATAAACTTCATCAATAAAATGAATGACTCCTCTCAATAACTAAAAAATGCTATTATAATGTATCCCCAGACATCATATTATTATCCAAAAGAATATAGTGCTCACTCTGAGCATGTATTGATCTTATTGGAATCTACAACTCATATGATCAAGAAACTATCTTATTATCTAAAATGGATCCCTCATATTTATATTGACATTGGCACTAAATCTCTCCAATAACCATCCTGAATGTTTCATTGTCATTGATCCAAACTATATTGGGATCTACTGGTGCATCCTACTAGACATCATCATCATAATCTTAAGGAGTCGACATCAATCCATGATTATAAAAGGGAAAATTTTACAGATTTATTAAACCCATAATATGGAAAAATTAAATTATTTAATTAAGATTAATCATATTTTCCATTATTCAGGAAATTCAATCACATATAGAGAAAATGAAAATGCTTAATTCTCACATAGGTCTCTACCCTTCAAGTCATATCACATCCCTTAGAACATTATATAAACATAAGGTTCTTTCCTCATATTATATTGTGGGGGATACCATGTCCTAACTATAATCCCTTTATTACATCACATGATAAGGTTTACTAAAGTTGTTTTCCCACCAAACCATCAAATTATTTTGAGTTCATATCTCTAAAATACATTCTATCTCTCAACTAAAATCATTAATATATATTTTTCACCCCCCCCCCCAATCCACTAGAACCCCACCTTCACTGAAAAATAAGATGGAAGTGACACCCAAATCCCATAGTAAATAGGACAGGGGTTGAAAACTAGCACTGAGGTAATATAAATGATTAAAATGATTTTTTTCCCAGAATATGTAAATTTTAAGATAAGAGAAAATATCCACTAATAAATTCCAAAATAGAATCAAAAATCCATCCACATACATGAAATTTTAAACATGGAAGAAACTAAATAATATAAAAAGAACACACCTATGTAATGACAATGAACGCCAACTACTACTGAATAACCACTATAATATGGTAATGAAAAATTCAATCACAGACTATTTTTTGTAGACCAAAAAATATTATATTTATATATATATATATAGAGTTTAGCATACAATTATATTCATATAATCCCCCAAAAATATATCATGAAAATATTGAAGATGCATATTGATTACTAGGGAATAAATAGAGGAAATCAAATCAATCCCAAAATTAAGTGGGCTACAGCCCAAACTCGCTAAGGCTCACTCTCAAAGTAATACACTGAAATTGGTAATATAATAGAAAGACATGTATATAATAAAGGCACCACACATTTACTTTCCAATTATTTTCTCACTCTCATGCTCCATATCCAGATCTAATGTTCATCATCCCATCTATATCCATAGGAAAGAACCATATATATATATATATAATTTCACTTCGGATGGTGGTCATGCCTCATCCATATCCACCCCAGCCTCTTGTAGGGTCTAGATTTATCATTATCATCACTCTATAACATCAATAACAAAATAATAACCCAATATATATTCCACTATATCCCATAATCATGTATTAAGTCTGAAATACAATCCACTATACCTGATGTTGTCATACCTCATGCATTAGTACACTCGTATTAATAATATTTACTATAGTTGTGTTACATGTGTGTGTGTGTGTGGTATAACCTCATGTACTTATAGCCCATTGATAATTTTATTGGAAAATTGAGAGTCTTGATATCCCATTTGATCACATTTTGTGTACCATAATACATCATATTTTAGATATACCCATAAACCAGGTTATATATAAAGGGAGAGGAGGAAATGTAGGATAGTCATCCCTTTGTTCCCTCACCAACCTATATATTAGGGAGTCCCCTAGAACCCATAATATTTGGGAATGGGAATGAATACCAAACAAGAATGGAGTCTGTATGAAATCATAAAACAAAATGATATTACATTGCAAAACAATTATTGGGGAAATTTTCAACACTACACATTAACTATAGAGAACTTCCCTCATGAAATAATGGTTTGTATTACCAAGTCTAGAAATATTTTACACCACTAAGAATAAAATAATCAATGTTATACATTATTAATCATCTAGTAATTTAATAATTACCAATTTATTTATAAAAAGAGTCTTCATTTCTTGGTTTGATATTTTATACTAACCATAAAAATCCAAAAATATTTTATATTTCATATTTCAATTTTAGATTTAAATCCATGCTCTTTGAGAATTCGACCCAATAAAATCCATGGTTTCAAACTAATAAATTATTACCATCATCAATCCTAATTAACATAAATTAATTTATAATTCATTTACCATTCCATATTTGTAGATATTTTATTACTCATTAGGAGTTTTAATAAGAAATATCTACACATAGTGCATAGGTAAACTATATGTAACGAACAATCCTAATTAATCCAAACATATAATATGAACCAACTCACCATGAGGCCTTAAGTACACCTCCCAGTCTGTCAGATGCATCCGACTAGTAGTGAGTGACTATTCTATACAATGGGGAGAATATTTTCTAAAATTAGTGTGATATAACAATGAAATATAACCGAACACAAAAACATACATAAATTTTGGAGTATGAAATATAAGTAATTTAAATAAAGGAATTCTATAATAAATTGAATAAAACATACCAATTATTCTATAACACATCAATTGGTCATCCACTGGAATGTACACATATACAGGATAATCGAACTAAAATAAAATATATAATGATCTAGTGATATTTTAGGGTTATAACTCAAACATGAACTTTGACATCAATTTAGTTTCTCTAGACTAATCATTAGACTATGTAAGCGAGGGTCAACATGACCATCGAAGTGTTTTATATTCGGTGGCAAATATATTCTCATTAAGCCACCGCAAATGATGGTACCTAACATTTGTTGTCATAAAAAGTGTATTCAAGTGTGATATAACAATCCTAGTCAAATTATAACAAAAAAATACTAGTATAAAAGTAAATATATGAATAAAAAAATAATAGTTAAAAAACACTCATTGATAATTGGGTTCTAAGTATATAGAATAATTAATAAACCTACTCCAGTGAAGGCCAAAACACTCAAATTAGAAGGCCTTCCAATACACATAAAAACTTTTGCTTATTCCAGACTAAAATAAAGCTCCATGATGTCTAACACACTATTAAGAACTAATTAATTACCCCATAGAACCATCTTAGATATCCAATAAGACAACACACACCTCTATAAGGCTCTCGGGCTATACTAGAATAATATAAACTAGATATAGAAACACCAACCAATACTGAGAGATCTTATCCATATTACAGTTGTCTTTTAAAAATAACTAGGATCCATAACCTTCAGTGATATAATTTATAAACTGAGTCCATTCTAAACATATGAGACCATATAACATAGCCCTTAGTCTGGGTTTGATTTTAACTGGAGGGGTTTCCCTCATCTAGATCATCAATTATCTTCCTAGACCTTCTCACATCAACATAACGGCTAACACCTAATCAATAAATATCCCAATGGTATCCTACCACATCTAATAACTGATAAATAATAGTCTCGAACATCTCTAGTATATGACATAAAAATATAGGTTAGAAAATTCCCACACCCATAATCACTAACAAATCCATAAATATATTACATTTTTGATCTCTGTGTTATAAAATGTCACTATAATTCAACAGCATCTAACATAGATCCGGAAGGTTCTAAATGCAAAAAAAATACATTTTGGGGAAAAAACCATACTAATTTTTTCATATTTGATGGATCATTAATTATTTTTTCAAGACATAAACTTCATGACAAATGAAAATTTTTCATCAAATATTGGCATATGAAATCTTAAAACCCTGAGAGGATATTCCCAAATTAAATTTATAATTAATTTATTTTTTATGTGAAGAAATATCACCTTGACATATGATCTTTCATTTATGGAGATTTTGATCATCTAAAACCCATTTTTTGATAACATCATTGCATAGGGAGGACCCAAGGTGATCCCCTCAAGTGATGATCCACTCATGGTCTTTTGATCTCGAAACAACACTGGTGAAACATTGGGTGGCAGTATGGAAGATTGATCATTTTTTTCATTCATGTTGATCACTTTATGATCCTTCAAGATTAAAGGATTCTATACTATTCTTCTCAGTCTTGAGAGGATGAGAGAGAGAGAGAGGGGAATCATGATAGAAGTTTGTTGAGTGTAACGATTGTCATTTCATTATTAACCATACACAATAGACATAAAAATATAGTTATAGAGTCAGGGGTTGGGTTAAAATATTAATAAATTTCAAAGTTTCCATTAAATAATATAATAAACTTTATCTTTCCTCATTCCATATAATAATGTTATTGTTATTATTTTATGGTCAATAATGACTAGTGCAAACATAAATATTAATTTTCATACTTGTAAATTAATATTTATCACTGCACATGATCTTGATCTGCTCATCCTGCTCTGAATTTATCAAATACATGAAAATATATTTATTAAATATATATTCATCAATAAATATTATATTCATGGTCAGAAATATAATTTTTTATTAAATATTAAATAAATAAAATATATATAATTAATTCTCATTTTGGAGAACGAATATTTGGTTAATTTTTGCAATCAATAAAACATTGTATAAAATTATTTTTCGATCTTTAGAATAATATTTATTCAAACAAAATCGAAAAGAATTTAATCAAAATTAGTGGAAATAATTTTTTTGTGACTCATTTCCACACCTAGGGATTCCCTTAAAAAAGACTTATCATGTGACCCTCCAGGCTTATTTCTCATCTACATTAGGAGAACTTTTATAAAGTCCAAAATTATAGTCTATCAATGGGTCAAGCAACCCAAGAAAAGAAGATTAAATTTTCAATGTTGAAAACCACATACAAGAACTCATTATGTAATATAATCACTTTATCACAATATATAATAAAGAAATTTGTATATCTATGTCATCAACCAATATGCATGAAATTTATTTGTTTGACTCTCTAAAAGAAACTCAACTTACATCATGGACATGGAATTTAATTCACTGGTTCTATTTCAATCAATCTGGTGATGTATTGTCTTTCATAAAAATGTTAGGGATAAATGCTTTTTCAATTTATTCATTAATAACACATCACTCTTGATGAGACCAAAATTTATAACATTTCCGTGAACTGTATTGTCAAGTTTTATAAAATACAAAAAAAAATCCGAGTTATAACATGCATTAACAATAATCTTAAAGTTTAATACCATTATCAAAACTCACATATAGGATGATAAGATGACACTAAAACATACAGAATTCGTACAGGCATGACTGTTGTCACGATCACCAATCTTGTATATTACAATGTGAAAACTTCATGGGAATAAGTCTCATCTACTAATGAGTACTCACACTTTAAATTCAACATTATACTTTTCGTGTCACGGTATATAATCTGACCATAGAACTATATTTAAAATATTATTCATGGTTTTTCCATGTTTTCATTATAGCGGAAAACAACTTGGACCTTATCAATGTGGAAAATACTCCATGGAATTATTACATTATAGTCTTGTAGAACTATGAATAATATAAAATAAGATGTTTTATTAATATTTAATTTTTTAAATATACATGTAATCTAAAGAAAAAATAGATTATTATATAACACCAACTAAAATAGGATCCCACTTGGAATAGAGCCAACTGTATATGACTTTCTGCCAGATAGACCTCACATGATTATCATGTTTCCTATAAGTTATTTTTTTAGTTTAGGGGGCTGCCATATTTTCTTCCATAAAAATTCTACTCACTGTGACATCACATCATTCAGAAAAATCCATCAAAAGTTGATACATCTAAATTTTTTACTTTTTCTACTGATGTGACCTGGGATACCTTGAAAGGGACAATATTTTAGTATTGTAACAATAGTGTGTTATATTATATTTACTGTTAGGTACCACATTAAGACCTTGGATGAAGTTATGTATCCAAAATTCTTTTTTATCTACCTTATAAGTTGCAATATACATCAACTTGTATAGAATATATGACTATAGCTTTCATTGAACTCTTCTAACTCATACTACCCCCACTTATGGTGAAGATGTATACCTTATATAATTTCATATTGTTTTAATATATTTTGAAACCAAAAACTATATACCCTTTGATGAAAAGTTTCTAATTCTCTTCATAGAAAAAGAACTTATCTTTAATACTCATACAATACTAAATGATAGTCTTGAATACCATACAATGGTAGTCACATGTGGCATCTTGATATATCCCTACCCCACATAAAGCATAGTCAATATATTTCTTAGTATATATCATATCATACTTGACTAACTGAATCATTGATGTGTATCAATTAATTTCCATCCCCTGTATTTCCTCATGTGTCCAAGGACACATTTTCCTTGTATGATGAATTCCATGTGACATAAAAAAAATCCCCCCTTATATTTTTATATACATAATATCTTCAATAACTTGTAAATATATGTATCTTGACTAATATCGAGATACCTCTTTCATATATCAAGATGGATCATGTTCCCATGAATATAAGTTGCTTCTCCTAATTCCTTCGTGGACATGAATTTATTCAACCAGGCTCTAATAGTCTATAAGATAGGTGTTTTGTTTCCAATAAGTATTAAATACTAAACATACACTTTTTGGAAAATTAATTAACTCCCATTAAACAACATATTAACCCAAAAATATCATTAATTATTTATGGAACCCAATTCTATTATGTCTTCAACAAATAAAATATTTCATAACCTAGATTCTTTATTTATTCCATAAAAGGATCTTTATAATTTATATAAATTATTACAATCCCTTAGAGAAAAAAATTCCCCATGTTGTATCAAATATACATCTTCCTAAAGGTTCTTATTAAGGAATGATCTTTTGACATCCATTTTCCAAATCAGATAGACTTGGTACGTCGCAATGGAAATCATAATTTTGGTGGATTTCTATATTGAAACAAGTTTATTGGTTTCATCATAGTATATACCTTGATGTAGTCTAAACCCTTTTTTAAACATTCATTCCTTATAAGTACTAAATTTTCCATCCAAGTCCAGTTTTTCTTGAATACCAATTTACAACCAACAGGATTAACAACCACAAGAGGATCTCCCCAAATCTAGAAATAGTTTTTGTAAATGGAATCCATTTTATGATTCTTATCTTCTTCTAATTAGAAGAAAATGTTCCACTTACTACTTCCTTAAAAGTTAGAATATCATTATTGTAAACTAATACAGATTTACATTCTATGGTGACTAGAAAACCATACTTTTCTATTTCTCTATACTCACTAATACCTCTACTCAATACTTCTGTCTAAAAAATTTATTCTTCCATTGGGAATCATGGAATTTGTTACTACTCTAACTCTTGTGTATCTTGAACCTAGACTTCACCAAAGTATTTCTCTCAACAACTATCTCTTTTTGAGATATGATCCTTTTTAATAAATTTGGAACTTCTTTCAGCTAAAACCTTTTAATATAAAGGGTTTTATAGGTAGTATACCCTGGTTTACTTGGTATATCAGATAAAGATATACTTTTTTCCTTGAGGTGAACATTATTTACTTGAAGAGGCCACAAAAAGTGACTCACATATCCACACATGTAAGTGTGATAACACAGGTTTATTTTCACTCAATATTTGGAATGTAATACCATCTTCTACTTTAGTTGGCTCTCGGTTTAGTGTGTATAAGGATTTTTGGGATGAGATATAATCTCAAAATCCCATAAGTCATTAATTAATTCATGATTAATATACCTTCTTCCATAGTCTGATTAGAGTTCCTCAAACATTCTATAATTCTTTTTATTAACCTACTTCTTGAATTCCATTAATTTTTCAAAGGAATCCTAATTATACCTCATTAAGTATAAATAAAAAACTATAATTAAACCATAATAAAATTTATGAAGTTTGATTACCCAAAAATATTTCTTCAAATGGAATGGCCCACACACATTAGAATGGTCTAAATTAAAAAAATGGCCTTTTCACAATTTACACTAATTGGGGATGTGGTAATTTTTTCTTGTAAACATGAATGACATGAACTAAGTTGTTTGAGTTAAAAGGAATATAAATAACCATCGTTTTGTAATTTAGTCAATGATTTTTTATTTATTTGACATAGCTGGTGATTCCAAAGTTGGTTTTAGTAGGAGTAATGTGAGCAGGTTTCAATATCAAAATACATTACTTGTTTAGTGTAATCTAACACATGAAGACCATTATTTAAATATTCCTTACCATAAAAATGATATAATTACAAAGAAGAAATTTTTACTAAAAAATTTCAAAATAAATCCATCTCTATCAAATAGGTATATAGATATAATTTTTTTTGTAATAAAAGGAACATAATAAAAATATTTTAAAACCAATATCATTCTCATTATAAATATGAGGTGGTAGTCCCTGATAGCCATAGCAGTAAGTATGGCTCTATTAGATGATCATAAATTTACCTCCCCTTAGTCAATCTTATAGATTCCACATGTTTCATATATTTGAATACATATGTGGGAACCACACGTTGTATATAATATGCAGTTTATAAAAATAGATAAATTTAACTCGATAACTAATGAACATTAATATCCCCCTTTCTTCTTTTCCTGTATGAAGTTTCTCTTTTAATGGCCCTTCTTACTACTTGTGAGACAAATTGTATCATGTTCCCTTACTTTTACTTGGATCCTTCTCTTCTTGGATATGAATTGAGAAGAATACTATGACTTGGATCTCTTCACATGGGCTTTCCTTTTTATCCATAAGGAAGGTTTTTCATGCTTTAATTTCATATTAACTTAGAAAAAAATGTGAGAATATTGAGAAGAAACTTCTAAATGTTGTTCAAATTAAAATTAATACCAAGATGGATAAGCTCTGAGGGAGTGAAGAAATGATGAGATCAGTGTACAGATTATCAAGGTGTTTAAACTACATAACCTCTAGATGTCTAATATAGCCAACTATTTTGAATACATGGTCCCTAGTTGATGCACCTTCTCCAAGATTACTCTGACATAGAGCCTTTTATGTCTAAAATTGTTCATGTATCTCTATATTTTTATAAATAACATAGAGATAATAGATCATGTTATATGATTCCACGTATTTATGAAATCACATGTGTTCACTAGACAATGATTGAAGACTTAAACACTAAATATTGACAGCATCACTCAATTTTTTATCATAAAATTTGAACACTTCCTTATTATCCTTCATTTTAGATAGATCGAGAATTAAGGAATATAACCCATGATATTTTTGGTTAATGGGGTAATATAACCCCTAGGTGACTGAACCATTCCAAAAAGTCACTTCCTGTAAGAATATGTTCTTTCTCTAGAATTGATAACACTGATAATGTGGTTTTGAAACGTTCAATTAATATATAAATTTTAAATAGTATAATATTAGTAATCTTCTTGATTAAAATTATGCGAGAGAAAATAATAATTTTAATTTAAATTATTATTCCACTATTTTATCAAGTCTCAACCACCCTCACCATTTAAATCAGAATGTCATATCATTATATAAATTATACTTGAAAGAATCCATATTTCCATTCTTTTATTCTAGACATAGGACATTAAAATTTAGGAAATTATTTAGGCAGGCAGTCTTCCCAACTAAAAACAGTCAACTCATTATCCCATTTAGTGGACTCCCTAATACAGAAATCCAAATTATTATTTCCTCAATACATTACTCTAAAATTAAATTGGACAAACTTAATCAATTGAACCCAATACATATTTGGTTAATATAACCCAATATCTTAGTTAAGAATTCTGATAATAAAAATTTACCTCAAAATAGGTTGAACCGATACTTTAAATTTAGGTTTATCTGAATTTTGAGGATGCACGGCTTAATGACTTAATATTAATAGGAAGTATTTTATTTTATTATATATAAAGATTTCATTTTTATCCTATATATTTACTTTTAATATTAATTTTATTTTACTTAAGTAATTAATCATGTTTTGATAGAATATTTATTAACAATACATTTATTTAAATCTCATCTCTTCAAATTAGTAAATATATTAATGTTATCATATTCATTCATCTATAAAATAAATTATATTAGAGACAAAAATAGATAAATTAATAACTAAATAAACTGATCATGATCTTATCAAATGGTTATTTTATTGAGATAAAAATTAATCAAGCTATGACCTTAGGAAAAACTCAAGTTTTGGTCTTGGTATGAGTTATATCATTCCACTTACCCACCTATATGTCACCTAGGTTTGTATCATATTGGTTCCATATTAAACTTACTCCACACATCTTGGGATACATCTTTAATTACATATATTTATAACTCACGTGCTGGTGATGGGAACCAAAGGATTGGTCAAGGGGAATTATAGAATATACCTTAGACACACAGGTCCTCTATGATAAAAGATGGAGTGATTAAACACAAGAGATAATTTTAATTTAATTATAAATATTCGATAAAACTAAGAAATAAATTAAATTAATTAATTCCAAAACATTTAAAAGTATTTTTTAAACTCATGATTAGTAACACACAAGAAATAAATGTTCAAAATTACATTTTCTACTATTCACATTAATTAATTATTTATTAATAAGATGAATGTGCTTATATTAAATATTTAATTAATTAACCATTATCTTATTGACCATCCAGAGTATCTTAGAGATAACCATAGAAATATATTGATATAAAATAAAAAGGGATAAAAAATAATTACAGACAATTATAACAATTTGATTTAAAAAAATTCAGTTATTTTAAACATTCATTACACAGTCAAACACAATGGGTGCCAACTGTATATTTAGGTTTTAACACTGTAATTAATTGTTTTAATGTAATTTTATAATTTAATTTATTAAGATACCACACAACATGTACTTATGAGATACACATTTTGTTCCTCTATTCCCATGTATCTAAGATAAACACTTGGGGAGTAAGTATGTAACTTAGTCCGGCAACAAAGTGTGTACTAACTAGCAACATGTCATGGGATTGGGTTTTCATGTGTCTGAATTACCCATCACAGGACTTGGAATGTTCCACAAAAATGGGAACACATGATGTGTTCTCTGGATACACACTATGACTTCCTCTAGTCTTTTATCTGTGTAAATTGATGAATAGAAAGTAATGTTCTTCAAACATTGGAAATAATGAGTTACACACCATGTTTCCCATTAATTTTCTAGGCTATCAGTTTCATGTGGTTATAAAACATGTATTTTAAAGAATGGTTGGAAAAAATCACCTTTATACCATATACACTAAGTAATGTATACGCCATCTACACACTATATAATCCGACAAGCCGTGTGCAATCTTGGCTTGGTCAATACTCAGTGTACAACAAATTCATCGTATGTAATTATTTCTTGGCATTTCATGTATCCTGTGAGATGTACATGTATAATGAACTTAGGTACATTGTGTGTACTCTAGTTACACAATAAGTAAGCCAGTCTTCCTTAATACAATCCTTGACACTTCTAGAAAGCTCATCTGATTGATCTTCATATATTCTAAATCCTCTAAAAAATATGAAAACCTGAATTATAGTTATTAATATATATAAAATTTGTTAATTAACCTTTATAATATAGAATGAATAATCTATAAATTATAAATATAATCACTATTGTTCATAATCGATCAACAATCCTAAAAAAGTTATAATTTTAAATGTGGACCCTCTTAAAAAACATTAATGTTTCAGACATAGAAGATGTGTTTTTTGGGTGAATAACCATATATTTTTATTCATATTAGATGCATGATGCTATGATTTTTCATGATGTAAATATCAGGACCAATGAAATATTTTCATCAAATATTGAAAAAAGAAATCCAGAAACCCATAAAGGTTCTTTACATGTTAAATTTATAATTAATTTAATATAGATGTGAATAAAGGTTACCACGTCATGAAATAATTCATTGATAAATATATTGATCATTAAAACCCCTTTTTAGAATACTATCATTAAATATGGAGGTCCCAAAGTAGATCCCCTCTAGTGGTGATCCACAAATGATCCATTGATCCCTAAACAACACCGATGGAATGATGGGTTATACTGTATAGGATTGATCTTATTATGTTTTTCATCTTGATCACATCAAGATCCTTTACTCTTGTTGGATTCCCTCATTATTATTCCTCTAAATGGGGTGAGAGAGGGAGGAATCTACAGATAATTTGTTTGTGAACAAAAATTCTCAATTCTTGATTAACCTTACACAATAGACAGATCAATCTATTTAGAGAGTTAATTTTTGGGTTAAAATGATTTTAAATGACAAAACAGAACTTAAATAATATAATAAACCTTATCATACCATATCTCATATGATCAAATTAGTTTTATTATTTTATGTATTTCACTAAATAGGGAATAATTTAATTTAATTTTATCATCTTGTAATTTGTATTTATCAACGGACACAATATTGGTATTCTCATCCTCCTCAAATTTTTTCAAATTTTAAAAAATATTTATAATATAATAATTCTTATATAAATATTCTATTCAAATAATATTGAGTAAATATTTATTAAATATTTAATAAATAAAATAAATATATTTTATTCACAATCTGGTGAATAAATATTTATTTATTGTAGAAGGTCAATAAAACAAGAATAAAATTATTCTCCCATCATGAAAATGAAATTTATTCCATTAATTTAATTTAATTATTATATTGTTTACATAAATAGATAGACATTGTGTATGACTTGTTGGGATTCTTTGTCATTGTTACTATATTGGCCTTCCTAAAGTCTAATATTATTTTCATGAAATGGGTTGAGGAACCTAAATAAAAATAGGTTTAATTTTACACAGTCTATAACCACATATGAGTTCTCATTGGGTAATATAAAACCTTTGTCACGATTTTTAATTTATATACTTGAATATTTGTGACATCAACAATTATTCTTGACATGTCTTTCTTTGACTATCTGAAATAAACTCGTCGTTACACCATGGCCATGGGATTTAATGTGACGTTTCCATTTCAATAAAATGGATGAGATATAATCTTCCAGGAATATAGACACGACAAATCCTTCCTCAACTTATACATTAATAAATCATCATAAGTGATGAACCATATGTACAAAAATTCCTCGTGAACTATTTCATTATGGTTTACTAAATACATTAAAGTACATGAGTCATAACATACATTATTAATAATCAGAAATTCTACATACCACTACACTTTTTCATAGATAGGAATATCGAGTGACACATAAACATAAATAATTCCAACTGGATGCTTTATTCTCATAATATCCCATCTTGGAGAATACTAAATTTGAACTTTATGTGATGAAGTCTCAACTACTTATGAGTAATCACACCTGATAGTCACCATTCTATGTGTCCCATCAAAACATATTATCCAAAACTAGAATTATATCTAAAAATATTGCCAAACTATTTCTGGGTACCCATCGTAGTAAGGAACTGTTATGACCATAACAATGAGACATTGTAACACCCTGATATTTTTAAGAAAATTTCTTTTCAAATTTATTTATTTTCTAGAATATCATGTGTAACATGTAGCAGCGATTTTAGACAAACTGTGTAAAATAATTAATATATTAGTATATGATTTTCATCATATAACCATTGAACATAAAGACATAAATAGTAATAAATAAATTTTAAAAAAATTATGGTCTATATATATTCATTCATTAACTATAAATAAAAACAATAATAAAAACAATAATAAAAACAATATATCATTTGGAAATAAAGGAGACGTATTTTTGGAAAAATATTCTTTTGCACATAAATGGGTTTTATATTATTAAATTAAATAAATAAATTTTTATTAATGATCTTAATGAAAGGAATATATATTATACATTTAATAAAAAAATTAAACCTTCATCTAATATTTTTTTAGGCATTGAATAGGAATAAAATCTAGTTTAATGCTGAAAATGAATTGTTTTTCTTAAAAGAAGTTTCTATCATGTTTGTGTACTTACATAAAATTAATTTACTTCACTTAAAGAAATTTAATTTTTTAATATTGATTTCTTATTATAAATTATTAATTTTAAATTTGGTAAATAGGTCACTTTATTTTAGCCATTATGAATAGTAACCATAGTAAATCTTTCACCTCAATAATGGGTAAATAGGTTTAATCTTTGTTAAATCTAAATGATAAGGCTATAATTTTTCATAATATTTATTATCTGAAGAATTTAATTCTACCCTTAACACATTATGTTTAAAAAAAAATTTAATACATAATTTTCCATGAAAATGACCAATGTATTATACAAATTAAAGAATGTTACAAAATGTTACACTAATTTCTATTAAGTGTCCATATAGGGAAAAAAATTTGGAAAGAATATAAGTGACTATTTTAATATTAATAAAATTATTTCCAAGATAGAAACTTATTTATAGTATTGATTAATTATTTATTAATCGTAAATTCTTACATAACACCGATGGAGTATTTCTTCAATTAATAAAAAAATATAAAAAAATATTCTAAAAATATATAACGAAATAAAATTTGAGTAATTTAATGTGTTAATAAAATTTTATTGGTTAATATAACATATAATTATTAATTTAAAGTATTATATTCTAATTTTATATTATTTAATTACTTAAAAATCATAAAAATAGTAAACTGGGATAGATGGATATGATATAGTCATGAATTTCATTTTTTTATCATTTATAGGAAACCTGGAACCATTTCTATTGAGAATGTATTTATTATAATTTAAACTTTTGAAAAATATGAAAAATTGCACCTCACCACAATTATAAAAGGGAACATATTCCCTCAATTATTTACACCACATTGATCATTCTATCTCAACGAAAAATGGCCAATTTCTCTACCCAAATTCCCTATCCAAATTTTGGATGTGTTTCGCTTCCAAAAATACTAATCCTATCACTCTTATTGTGTAAATCTAAATGAGTCATTTCCAAGAATAGGTAATCACCTAAAAATATCTCTTTCTTATCTACTCTTCTTTAACTCCTCTAAATCCATGATATTTATAATAAAGTAAAATAATTATTCTAAATATTCTTAAATGTTATTTTTATTATGAAAAATCCATTATATACCATCTTTTTTACCAAATAATTAGTGAAAGTATTTCTTTTGTGTGTATACGAACTACTGTCTTTATATAGCAGTACAATTTATTTTGTGTCATTATATTCCACAGATGCGAATTAAAATGGGTTTACTATTTTTATATAATAATTATGACTTATTTTAAAATCTATAATTATCATATGACATCTACCTTTTTACCATCCAGTCCTTTTCAAAATGATAGTGCCGCTCTTATGTAGGTTTGAACTACCACCTCCTCATTTATACTTTATATAGATGATTATTAGAATAAATTTTATGAAGTTATATTATATATATGTTACAATAATTTTATTTTAAATTTTAATTTATATTTACATTTCTTTTGTTCTATCCTTTGAAAAAATGAAAACAGTGCTCATGCATACATAAGACCTACTATCTACATGAATAGTGTAATTTATTTTTCTCTCACTAAATTTTGTGGATGACTCTAAATAATTATATAATGAATATATATGATATTAATATCATGATTATTATTCTATAGGTGATTTTAAAAATACAAATTTACAAGTATCAATGCTGCTAAATTGAAATCCTCTTGATAAACGAGACAGCTAACACCCATAAATGACGATTTTAATTATAAAACAGAGTATTGGAAGGATATAGAGGGATTTTATATGATATTATAAGTATGAAAATTAATTTTTTATAGAACTATAATAAATTGAAATATATTATAGAGAATTTTATATAACTTTAAAAACAATTATAACTCAAGGAAAGGGTTTCTTGTCAAACATTAACTTTTGTGAGACATATGCCATAATCACTATTTATTTATTTTTTGTTGTGTAAATACTACACATTATATATATATATATATCATTAATATATTTTTATAATTTAAATTTAAATTTTATTTTTATGTTATTTCTTTCATGGGTATTATGATTCCAAAGATACCTAAGTTATAAGGGCTTTATTTCACAATCTCTTCAATATTTGGTATTGTTTTTGTTTAAGTATCCACTGGAAAATATTTTTCTTCTATATCCATGATTTGTTTTAAATGATTTAAAGAATTATTTTTCCATCATTATATGATAATTAATCTCATTTTTACCCATGTTTTCAATTTTACAAAATATCCTGAAGGAAATTATCTTATCGGTTTCCAAAAGAGGTACTTTGTGAATTTTCTGAAAACAATATAGGGGGAATATTTATTAACATATATTGAATGAATGGATATTCCCACCATAATTAATAGATTTTTCACTGAATTTTTAATTACAATTTTGTATGGTTATTTTTAAGAAAAATGTTTTAATTAATAATTCCATAGCTTTTAAAAAAATGATTTGAAAATGGAAAGGTTTTTTCTCCAATAATATTACAAAGTTATATTTAAAAATAATATCCTATATATGATGAAATAATTTTACCTTATCAAATATTTACTAAGATATTATCCAAGGATAACATATTTATTATTTCACTATATGGATAGTTTTTTATGGAAATATAAATTGTTTATAAACCCCATTTCCTTTCCATGGTTTATGCTATGATGAAATATTTATAAAACCAATTTCTTTTCAAGGGTTATCATATGAAGAATAATTTATAATGTCAAAGCACAAATTTTTTTTGATTTTAATTATGTAATGGGTGGTACCTATATCATCATCCAATCCATTGGTTAGAGTTTTAAATCTCATGAGTTTACTATGGGATTCAAATCAGTGTGCTAATCTAATATGGGATGCAAGTCGATGTGCTTGATCTATAACGGGATACAGGTGGTGATGCCTGATTTATTATGGTTTCATGGTCTTGTTAGTTAACCTTAACATTATAAAATTTCTTTTATTCCTATTTTGGTTCCACACATATATGGAATGAGCTTTTAATTCATTGTTGATTTATGATAACTTTAACGCTTATGGTCTTTGTCTTTTGAAATGTTAATATTTTATGTAATGAATCATTTTTATGATCTATCATTTATTGGGTAGAAAAATTGTAAGTTTTTTACATTGTTACATAATCTAATAATTATTTTATGAATTAATGGGGTCATGGATTTACATCTCACATGTATAACCTCACTGTGCATCTGCGCTCGCCCTATCTTATGTTTCTATTTCCCTTGGTTAAGAATAAAGTTATTTTGTTTTATGTGTATAATTTGGGCTATAATTATAAATATTTAAGTGGGATATGATGTGGTTCATTTTTAACTATTTTCTTATGTGCCTGAGTTTCCAAATATTCTAGACTTATACGATTCTGGCATATATTGATATTTTATATTGTGTATATTCATCTATTTATATATAATATCAATGAATGAAAATTATGGGAAATTATATTTGGTATCATAGAAATGTTTAGTGAACCTTTGGAATCTATTATGGGAAAAAATTAGAAATAACCCTATCAAAAAGTATAAGTATAAGGTAAAATAATAATAATAAATTATTGATCATTAATTACCAAGGTTGAACCAATGGTTTCATAGAAGATGGTGTCTCAATTTAGATATCTTATAAATTATTTCTTGTGATTTTTTGGTTTCCCATCATGATTATTATTCTTTACACAATTCCTTTTGGTTTTAGTCAGTGGTTTTATCCTGAATGAATCATGTTAATTTTGAATGCAATTGAAAATAAGATTATTTTCATCCTGATAAACAGAATGTTATGAGAGATTAAATGAAAAAAAATCATTGCAATGTTTATAAAAATTTCCCAATATATATATCATTTTGAGCATTCAAATCAGAAAAGTAGGTATCATAATTATGTTGAGCCCTTCATGAGGAAACTTTCACCTTCTTTTAGTTAGTTTAATGATCCAATAGTCACTGATAAATCAATTAGTACAATGGAGAGGTTATTTTATATTATTTAGTGTTTGGAACATGATAAAGAAATTTTGGTTGTTTACCATTTTAGAGTTCAAGAAGATTTATGGTGGACTCTTACAAAGAAAACAAAAAAACTAGAATAAATGAAATCTACTGAGTGGGAGGAATTTAGAATATTATTTTTCAATAAATATATTTGTTATATTATTCATACAAAAAATGATAATGAATTAAATGAGATATATCATATGGATGTTAAATCCATTTCTACCTATGAGGAAAATTTCACAGACTTGTGAGGTATGCTTCTGGTACTAGAATCCAACATGAAAGTAAGTTTGATAAATTATTTAGTGTTTTGAACTAGGTTTACAATGGGAATTATCTAATATATACATTAGTATCTATGAATAAATCGCTCTTTGTGCACTAAAGGAAGAAATGGAAACTAGATATTCCCAAAATTATCATGGTTTGGATAAAAAAGATAATATATCCACATATAATCTCATAAAAATCACAAATTGAAAATAAATCCAATCCAAATAAATTCTAAAAATGTTTGAAGAAACATTTTGGGAATTTCTTGAATGGAACTTGGAGGTGCTTTATATAAGAAAGGTTTTCCATAAAGCTCGTGATTATTTAACGATGTTACATATCTTATTAAATTAAATGGAATAAAACTAGTTGATAACTAATGCACCACATATGCTCCAAATATTTAAATACAACAATTATGGGAATTATGCCAATCAATTCATGAATCTAAAGCACTTTAATGATTATCATGAATGACATACAAATCCCAAAAATTAATGGGAAATATATTATGATCATTAATGCTTAAGGGGGTTGTGATAATGGCATGATGAAATGAATAATTATCATCCATTATAGAATATCTAGTTCCTTAATGGATTCTATCACTACACCAGTTTTATATCTAATGAATTTAAACATTTAATTGAATTACCAGATCAATGACTAGATACTGATTTAGCAGTGAAAACATCTAAAACTATGACTCTTGCATCTCAAGTAAATAATTATTCTCTAGTTGATGTTTGTGGAAAATGATTCCTTCAAATATTGTGATTCCCCCTTTAGTAGAATTTTATATGACTTTAGGAATGTATTGGATTTATTTATACGGGGATCATATCAATTTCCAATAAATGAAAGTAAAATTTCATATTCCAAATGATCATATGATCATTTAGCAGTGTGAGAATAAATTAAAATTTCAACTAGGAATTACTTATATCTTGTGGATATTAATTTCTATTTATAAAGGCTATCTATCTAAGATGGTTGGAGAAAAACTCAACATCTAGGATATACCTATTTTTGGTATTTTTTTCTTTTTTTAAGAGTTTCGTGGTCTTATTTTGAATCATTAAGTTGAGTTTTCTATAGAACACTTATATGATGTTTCACCTACTTAGATAAATCTATATAGAATGGTCCCTGTTGGATTGTAGGAATTGATAAAGAAACTCTAAGAGAATCATATAAAGGGATTTATATATTCTATTGTGTAACCTTAGGGTTCACTTGTTTTTTAATAATAAAAATGATGGAACAATGTGCCTCCATAATGATTATCGAAAATATAAAAAGTTCGTTATCATGAATAAGTAACATATACCCAATATTAGTTACTTGTTTGATAAACTAAAAAGATCCCAATACTTTTCCAATGTAGAAATTTGTTTTTGATATCATAAATTGATGGTTAAGAAGAAGGATATACCCAATATGTTATTCAATACAAGGTATGGACACTATGATTTTATAGTAAATACATTTGGCCGGGATAATGTCCCCATAATCATCATAGATTTAAAAAATAGATTCTTTATATATTAACTTGATTAGTTTGTGGAAGTTATTTTTAAAAAAATTATTATTTATTTAAAGGAAAAGTAAGATCATGAATATCATTTAATAATTGTTTAGAAGACCCTAAGGAAATATAATCATCATAAAACATTTATCGAGTGTGAATTTTGGCTTCATAAAGTTCATTATTGGGATATATAATCTCAATTGAGGGTATATTAATATCCCTTTAAAAGATAGAATTTATTGAAAATTGGATCACACCATCTACTATGACTAATATTCCTAGTTTTCTAGGTTTAAATGGATATTATTTTTGTTATCGGTAAAAGATTTCATGAATATCATATCCCTCACCAAGTTTACTCGAAAGGTATTTAATTTCCTTTTCATAGATGATTATGAAGAATTTTTTAAAGAATTAAAGAGAATTACAGCTAGTATACCTATTTTTAAACTTCAATTTAGTGAAGAAGGATTCGTAATCTATAATGATACATTAATGAGAGGACTGAGATATGTCCTCGTGTAGAACAAAAAATTTATAGCTCACGATTCATGATAATTGAATTTACATGTGAAACATTAAGCATATCATGATTTTCAGTTAGTTGTGGTGTATTTTTCACTAAATACAAGGAGGAATTATATATATAGAGAAAGTTACATCATATATAGAGAACATAAAATTTTATTGTACATATTCACCCAATAAGATATGAACATGTGCTAAATAAAATTGTATGAGGTGATTAAATAATATGACTCCATAATACATTACCACCTTGGTAAACTGAAAAGGGTGGAAGATGATTTGAGCCTAAATGATCATCACAGCTCATCTGTGGTGAGGATCATAAAATATCAAATATATTTGGATTTTTAAAGGATAGATCTAGAAATCATAAATTAAAGCTATAAATCTTATATGGATCAAATTAATAGTAAACCATCTATCCAAATAATGATTAAAGAGGCAAAAAAATACATATAGCTCCAAAAGAAGATGATAAATGTTCCATATTTTAACCGTGATGGTTATAGAATGATAAGTTTCAGGAACCATGTAATTGTAACTTTGGTACCAAATTTGAAGAATGAGTTTATTGATTAATATCATAGTTTCTTATTCGTAATTAATCCTAGAAGTATGAAAATGTATAGAGATTTGAATGAGTATTTCTATTAGGATGGATTGAAGAGAGATATTGGAGAATATGTTTCTCAATTATTGGTATATCAATAAGTTAACGATGAGAGATAGTATTCTAAGTGGAAGTTTCAACCATTACCCATACTAGAATAGAAATGGGAAAACATAACCATGAAATATTTCATCGAACTCCCTAAAACATAGAAAAGGAATAAATATATATGGGTTATAGTTTATTTCTTTACAAAGTCAGCATAGTTCATTTCTATTAGATAATTTTTTCTTCATGAGAAACATACATACTTATACATTAACTGGTGAGATTAAATGGTGTACCACTATCAATTATATCATATCTAGATCTGATGATTACCTTATCATTTTATATAATTTTTTAGTAGGATATGGATACTGAGATAATTTAAATCATGGTCTATCATCCTCAGACAAATGGTTAAACTGAGTGGACCATTAAAACTATTTAATACTTTTTTATATCTTTCTCTATGGATTTCAAATTGTGTTGGGATCAACACCTTCATTTGGTGTAATTTTCTTACAATAATATATTTCACTCATGTATCCATATAGATCCTTATGAAAACCACTATGGTAGGAACTGTATAATTCAAATATCCTATAATGATGTTAGAGAAAGGAATCTATTGGGACATAATCTATTTAAGAAAATGGTATTTAAGGTTAGAGTCATTCAGTTGTGCATACGATTAGCTTAGAAAAAAAAGAGTAATGCATCCAATCATTATAAATATTTAATGTTTGAAGTTAGTGATAAGATATTTCTATGAATATATCCTAGGAAGAGGGTGATGATATTTTGAAATAAGGAAAATCAATTTCCTTGGTATATTGGTCCTTTTGAAATTATTAATCATATTGGGTTGCGGGCTTGTCTATTGGATCTTTCACTGAATCTCTATCATGTTCATGACGTGTTCCAAGTATCTATCATGGGGAAGAACATAAATAATCCTTCATATTTACTGAACTGAGAGGTTATACCAATGGATTAATATATTTAATATGAAGACATTTTTTTGGATATTCTCTATCATATAGATAAAGTGATAAGAAAAAAGACAAGTCACATGGTCAATGTTTTGTAGTGAAACATTCAATTTAAGAAAGCTATGTGGGAACTTGAGGATCTGATGAGGCAGAAATATATTCGTCTATTTGAATTATAATGATGAATTTTGGGTGAAAATGCAATTTAAGTGGGTAATAATGTAGCACTGTGAGATTTTTAAGAAATATATTTTTAAGAAAATAAATTTATTTTCTTCAATAACTTCTGTTATATACAATAGTGTGCTTAAACAAATCGCATAATATTATTAAAATATTATTATATGATGGTTATTTCATAGTCATTGGAGAGGATTGTAAGAATAGGATAAATATAATTTTGGAAAACTTATGTTTTATATTTTTTATTCATTATGAATAAATAAACATTTAATGAAAAATAAAAAATCTTTTGAAAATAAGAGTTGTTTTTCTAGAAAACTATTTTTATGATCATTAACAAGTTTTTTCATAATAAATTAAATAAATCAATGTTGGTTCAATTATTTTAATTAAATTTTATTTATTATACATTTAAAAAATGAACATCATCTAATATATTTGTAGGTAAGGAATAGGAATAAAATCCAGTTTTTCGCTTAATTATGTCTTTTTTCTAAAAAGGATTTTTTTTGTGCTTTGCGTACTTATGTAAATAATAAATTATTCTATTTATTTAAATTGAATTTGGTATAATGGATTTCATTTTTTTAGATATTAGTACAGGATTTTAAAAATAGGTCGCTTTGTTTTAGGCGTTATGAATAGTAACTATGGAAATTTTTATCACCTTAGGAAGGGGTAAATCGGGTTAATCTAGGTTAAAAATTAATTATAAGGACATAATTTTCATCTTAATTCTGATTGGATATACATAATTATAAACATATCACCTTAGGTTATAACGTTTTTTGTTTAATGGACAATTTTTCATGCAAATGACTTATAGAATATCTAAATCAAAGAAAGTTATAAAATGTCACTCTCTTTGCTTTTAATATATATTATTTGTCTAAATAAGGAAAAAATTATTTATAAATGAATATATGTTTATCTTTTGAGATTAATAAAATTATTATAATGATATAATTTTATTTAGTTTTTTAAATTATTTAGTTACTGTAAATTCTTATTAAGGACTAATGCAGTTTCTCTTCAATTAATAAAAAATATACTAAAAGATTTTAAAAATATTAAAATAAACATATTTTTTCATATTCAAATTATCCCATGAATATTACAGAATAATATAACATATTATTGTTCTTTATAGTTTTATATTCAAATTTAAACATTTTTTAGGCCTTCTAAGTCAAATTAAGTGAATAGTGTCTAAATTGAAAATAAAGATATTTTATGAAAATAATATTTTATTAAATTATGTAAAAATAACAAATATAAAAAAATAGGGAAAATAAGATATTATATGGCTCAAATTGCATCCTTTTTCAATTTTTAGGTTGTTTTGAACCATTTATAATGAAAATTAATTTATTATAATTTAATATTTTTAAAAATTCAAAAAGTGCATCTCACCTCAATTATAAAAGGGAACCTCCTCCATAACTTATTTACATCACTATGTTCCTTATAGATTGAATAATATCAGAAAATGTCTCTTCCCAACTTCCCGAGACACATTCTAGAGGTGATGTTATTCACAAAAGAAAAATCATAGATCCCTTTTGTTGATATCTGAAGGAGTCATTTCCAAGAAGTCGTAATCACCTCAACCTATCTATTTCTTTTATAATCTTATTTACCTAATAAAAAAATATTGTATTTATCATAAAATAATAAATTAATTATCCTAAATATTCTTAAATTTTATTATGTTTATGAAATCCCCATTATACACCCTCTTTTCCACCAAATGATAAGTGAAATTATCGCTCGTGCGTACATAAAGCTTACCATCTCCATGTAGCGATAAAATTCATTTCTCATCACTATATTATATGGAAGGGTGTTATAATGGTTTTAATGTTTATATAAGATACTAATTATATAAATAAACATCTATATTTAAAATAAAACATTTAACTTCTTACCATTCAATCCTTTGGTAAATGATAATAACACTCATGCATATGTGTGGACTACCACCTTCATGATGTGATGTGATTTTTTTCATTTAAATTATACATGGATGGTAATTAAGATAAGTTTTATAAAAAATATATTATTTTTATGATATAATGATTATATTTTAAATGTTAATAAATATTTATTGTTCATTATTTTCCTTCATTTATTAAATGAAAAAGTCATTCATGCGTATGTACAACCTACCATATCCATGAACAGTGTGATTTGTTTTTTTATCTCAATATTATATAGATGAACATAAATATGTATATAGTGAATATATATTATATTTATATCATTATTATTATTATTTGGTTATGTAACCATGGTAAATGTAAAATGATAAAAAAAAATACTGATATGAGTTCTTCGTGATAAACAAAACAATTGGTACCCAAAAATGATGATTTTAATTATAAAAAGAAGTGTTCAAATGATATAAATCACTAATATATTAAATTATAATTGTAAACATTAATTTGGTATATAATTATAATTAATTTAAATTTACTATATAGAATGTTGTCGTTCTTTCGAAAAAATGAGAACTTGAGGTAATGGTTTCTCGTCTCACTTTTACTTCCTTGAGAAATTTTCCATATTCACTGGTTTTTTCTTTTATGTGGTGTATATAATGACCCAAATGATTATTAATAAAAATTCCTCTTGATCTAATTAAATGAATTATTATGTAAAATGGTTATATCATACCATAAAAGAGGTAGTGTCACTGGGATTCACTCTTGACCAAGCCCAAGCAGGGCTTCAACACGTTAATCTTGAACAGAACCGCCTATGAGAGAAGTGGATGTTAATAGAGATTACCACCCAAGTGATGTTATATGAGCCACCCCAAGAGTCTCTCACTATTTCACACATTACCCTTAGGTATTATGTGGGTGTTATAATGGTTTACATAACAATACCTGAGCACTATGACTATGCGAATTATGTTTTTATATAATAAAACATATACATTCATTTTGTTATTTCTACATTGTAAATATTTTTTAAAGAAAAAATAGAATTTTTAGTTAATATTAAATTATGAAATATATTTTGATAAATTAATGGATTTTTTAATTAAATAAAATTTTAAAAAAATATTATAAATAAATTACTTTTTATTAAATATAAATGACTGTATAATTTGTTCTGAAAACAATTGATATTTTTATTACGTTTCGAAAACTTTTTGTGTCAAAACCCATGAATTTCCAATATATGTTGGCTATTATTTAAAAAATAACATATTTATAAAATCATTTTTATAAAATAAATATCATTTTTTGATTCAATATGTCAAAATTATCTAACTGTGAATTTTTCAGAATTTTCTGAGACAATCAGATTTTTGGGTAAAAATTAACTATCATTTAATATATAACGTGTTTAATGTCATCATAATGGCCCAATACTGATGTAATAAAATACAATAAATGGTTTTTTTGAAAAATATATGTTTTATCTTGAAAATAATGTGATTTAATATTTTTTTGATTAATTTTATGGTGCCTTAGTGGACCCTCTAAGACTTATAAAATATTTTATCCTTTTAAAATGATTTTCCTTAGGGTGTGACTCACCTCCACATAATCATGCCTAATATTTTAATAATTTCGGTAATTTGACATATAAAATAATGTTTTTCACTCCCCTTAGGAAAATAAAATTGGAAAAACCCATGGGTTGGTTTGTGTTTTTTTATTATTTTAATGTCTAGTTTCCCAAACCTAAATAATAAAGATATCCCCCTCCTTTACTATATAAACCCACTCAACCACTCATTTATAAAAACTAAAAACACTTGGATATTGACCATAACCGGCCCTAATATCTCTATAATCCTAAAAAGTCACCCCAAGCTCCCTAGAATCCTCTCTCAGGCCTCTCCCAAGCCTTTGGGATCACAATTCCACGTAATAGATTTCTTCCTTTCTCATTTTTGTCCAAATTTCATTATGTTGTTATACCATTTTTTATCAATTAAAAATGTAGTGGTATAGTTTCTAACCTCCCCCATACTTCCCTTTTTATTTTTAATTGATATGATACCTCTTTCTCTCTCATTAATTCCTCCCATGTCCACCTCTTACCATGCTGAAATTCTTTAAGAAATTTCTCTCTTCTCATTTACATTCAAGAAATTTATAAATATTATGCATCCAAATTACATTGCATATGTTGTCATATTATGTTCCATGACCCCATTACTATTTATTTAATGTATAACTGAAGATAGACCCATTTCTCTCTCATCAATCCATTTTTCGACATCTATTTCATGTCGTTATGCTACCAAAGATACACAAAAATTTCCCATACCAATTGTGTAGGTGAATACCATACCCATTTATCTAACAAGGGTATTAAAAATTATGCACATGTAATTTTTGATTTAGGAATTACATTTAAGTACTACACATCTATTATTCTGGTAAAAAATTATATTATTTACTGAATTCTTGGTATATGATCCATGTGGCACACTTATACATGAAATGAAATGTTTATAAAGGGTGTGCCCAAATAGCACTCCAATGCATTGAGTAAAGACTAATATCACGATATGTAATGTGAAATGAGGTTTTAATCATTATAATTGAACTTTAGTGAGGGTTTACTAATGCTAATTCAATTTCAATGAGGTTTTACTCATGCTTCGTCTACAATTAGCCTTGGCTCATGCAAATATCATGTTAAATGGCGTTGCCACATTTCCCTATTATGATAATCATGTTATATCATTCATTTAGGTTCATGTTTATCTTTTTCTCCATTGATATACCTATTTCCTAAAATATACTATATTCTTCATTTTATTCCTTATTTACTACCTTACTCAGATTTATAGCTAACCCTTTTTATATGCAGGTCCTCAGGTTATCCCATGCAATGCTAAGTAAGAATAAATGTTGTGGTCATGTAAAAGAATTTTTCAATAAATATGTTATGTTTTATGTTATATGTTGTTATTTAATATTCCTAATTTCCCAAGACACATGACCTCTCAATCCTCAGAGTTTTCTAAAGTGAATATTTATCTAATAAATCATGTTTAAATGTGTACAAAAGAGATATATTGTTATAGTTTTTATTAAAGGATAGGTTTAGTAATTTTTGGTATTATGATTTGAAAACCATAATGAATGCCTTAGGGATAATTCTAAGTATAATAAAAATATCATTAAATTTTGGTGAGTATAGAGTAAGTGTTTTATCAAGAAAATACATCCATGTATGGATATAAACAAGTAGAGGTGGCTCTGGAATAGATGTATCTAGGGGTAAAACCTGAAAACAACACTGTGAGCTATACTCGAATGGGAAATAGTGTACGATAACTGGCATTGCTTCACTCTTGGTTATGACACTCCTAGTAGATATGATTTGGTTAATTCATAAGCTTAGTATTAACCATTATTAAGGGAATAAAAAAATGCCCCTAAGTGTATATGTTGGGAAGTAGATCATGGATATCATTGATAGAATCCTTTAAATTCATAAGTTATGAAAATAAAAGTAATTTATAAGTTATATTTTTTTTGTCTTTGGATTACCAATTATGTGTTACCCCTAACATTCCTTTTATTCTAGCCAATGGCTGTTAATAGGACAAATCGGGCTAGCAACAGATGCAAAGATCAATGTGATGACTGTTCTACGGAGATGCCCAATCTGATATGAGAGGGAATCCAGAACCTTTTCATGATACTCTCTTAGTTAAATCATGTTTTGAATCAAAACAATGGTCAAGAGGTACATTTAACCACCCTAATAAAGAATTAGCTTCAGTCTAGAGCTTCATTAGACAAAGGGTTTATACTTTTAATAGATCACCCGATCCCTCAATTACTAAGAAATGGATCCACTCCATTGAAATTAACTTCTACATCCTTCAATGTTCTGAATAAGAGAATGTTATTTTACATCCCTATCATATGGAGGGTGAAACTGATCAATGGTGGACATTGATAAAAAAATATGAAGATTTAGAAGGATACTGAGATGTTGGAATGGAAGCATTTCAGGAAAAAAAATAGATTAATATATTCCAGCACCCTCTAACATAAGATACAAAGGTACTTCCTTTCCCTCAAGAAAAATAGATGATAAATCCCTCAGAATATATGAGGAAAAAATCCCAAGGATTTCATGATATGCCTCCATCTTTTTCATTACCCCCAAATTCAAGGTTTTCCACTTCTTTGGTGGGCTAAAACTAAGCCTATAGAAATCCATAGAGATCTGTGACTTTGAGATCTATGAGGAAATTGTCTGATCTGACCTCAAAGTCAAAATAGAGACTATAGAATCTCAGGGGTATCATAAGGATAAGAAGTATAAGGTTGAATTTAATTACAGAGGTCTGATGGATAAATCCAATGGTGCTATGAAACTCTAGAACCTCACTTTCAAAAGGAGCAGAATGAAGAACCCCGAAAATAGCCTGAAGGGGATGAGAAAATACTTTAGGTGTGGGAAAGAAGGGAATCTTTCCATTAACTTATGACTAGAAAAACTCATTGATGTGATATAGGAGAGGAATGCTCCATTGGACCCTCAAGGAATTGTTCATTGCATCAACTGCAAAAAACCATAGCACTTTGAAAAACAGTTCCCTAAGACAAGGGTTTTCGGAGGCAACCAACAACCTCAAAGGTAGTAAGGGTGAAATATTTGAATCAATATTGCCGAAGTGAACCACAAAAATGAGGTTTTTAAGGGTACACTAGTTATTCATTCAATAATAGTGAATGTACTTTTTGATTCTGGTTCTATGCATTCTTTTTTAATCAGAAATGTTTTTAGAACAATCCCAACACCACCAAAAATAATAGAAGTAAATATGTTGGTTAGAATGGAAAATGGAAAAATCATTGAAACCCATTAATATAACTCCTCCCCTTTCATATTTTTTGGATTGAACTTCCTAGTGTACTTCTTCATACTGCCACTAGGGTAATTTAATTCAATTCATGGCATGGACTGGCTAGAGCCAACATAAATTGCCCTGAGAGGAAAATCACTCTCCATATAGTGAATCAACCCCCGATTCAATACAAGTTTAAGGAGGAGGATGACTCTTTTTTAGCACCATCATATCAAGTGTGGATATTACTACCCAATGATCATGTATATATTACTCATATGATTCAATCTAAGGAAGGAACCATCCTTGAATACATTCCTATTATGAGGGAATGCGCTAAAGTGTTTATCGAGGAATTTTATGGTCTTCCTCCTAGAAGAGATGTTTAATTATAGATTGATCTTATACCTGGAGAATTTATAATATCAAATACTCCATATAGAATGGATGTTTGTGGAAAATGAGGAGCTAAAAAAATAACTATAGGAGAATCTATATAAAGGGTTTATACCCCCAAGTGCTTCACTATGGGGTGCACCAATCTTCTTCATCAAAAATAAGCATGGGTCAATGCGTTATTTTATTGATTATCATGAGCTCAAAAAATCATGATAAAAAACAAGTATCCTCTACTATGAATTGATGAATTGATCAATCAGGTATGTGGAGAACAATACTGCTCCAAGGTGGATTTGTGGTTGGGATATTACCAAGTAAGGGTGAATAAGGAGGATATCCTTAAGAATACTTTTTTGTACAAGGTATGGGCACTATGAATTCAATGTAATGACTTTCAAACTCACTAATGCTCCAGAAATATTAATGGAATTTATGGATATAGTTTTTAGATATTACCTCAACCAATTTCAGGTAGTGTTTATATAAGATATTCAAATATAATCCAAAACCAAGGAAGAGCATGAGGATTATCTTAGAACAATACAAGAGACCTAATGAAAGGATAATCTCTATGAAAAGTATAACAAGTGTGATTTCTGGTAAAAGTAAACCTCATTATTGGGTCATATCATATCAGGAAATGGGATATCTTTGGATCAATCAAATATAGCCGCAATTAAGGGATGGATGAGGCCAACATTGGTAATGGATATTTGTAGCTTCTTGGGGTTAGCTGGATATTATCACTAATTTTTGAGAATTTTCTCACGATTTTCAAACCCTCTTACCAGGATAACTCGGAAGAGATTCATGTTTTCTTGGAGATATGAATGTGAAGATAGCTTCAAAGAGTAGAAAAGGAGGCTTATCATCGTGCCAGTTCTCAGACTACCCACAAGTGGAGAACTTTTTGTTGGTATTCAGTGATGCTTTGAAGAAGGTCTTGGGATTTATGTTGATGGAAAATGATAAAGTCATTTCCTATGCTTCAAATTAATTGAAAGTTCATGAGAAAAACTATCCAACAGACGATCTAGAGTTGGCTGCAATAATCTTCACTATAAAAATTTGGTGACATTACCTCTTTGAGAAGAAGTGAGAAATATATATGGATCACAAAAGCCTCAGGTATATATTCACATATAAGGACATGAATATTCATCAACGAAGATAGTTAGATCTGATCAAATATTGTGACTTATCAATCCCGTACCACCCTAGGAAAGAGAACAAGGTGGCTGATGCTCTAAGTAGAAAGGACACAATGATTCTATCATTAAATAGAATTGAAAATGATACAATATTCTTTTATTTCATGAATATGGACATGGGAATCATAAAGAAGGGATCACCATCCATCATTTCACAAATGATTGTTGAACTGACTCTTTTGCAAAGGTTAAAGGATGCACAAAAGGATGATGTGTGATTTCAAGAAAAAAGTGGAAACTATCAGAAAAGGTAAATCCTTGAAGTTCAAGGTTAATGAATAAAGAATTATGAGATTTGGGATAGGTGTAAGAACCCGGTTCTTACTTTTTAGGTATGAGTTTCTTATTTTCTCTTTCCCTTAAGTGTTTTTTAGGAAAATAAGGAAAATAGGGAAAATCCAACACATTGGAACTACACGCAGTGTACTATTCCACACGTTGTGTACTTTTGGCCATGTGGGATGAGAACACAGGGTGTGTATCCATGTCGGCGACGAAGGGTGTAAAAACCAACTACACGCCTTGTAGTGGGTATTTACACGCCGTGTAGTCGGTCGGCTGGAAAATAGTAAGGCGGTGGAAGCAGTCGCCAGTTGGGCGATAGTACACGCCGTGTAGTCGGGAATACACGCCATGTACTTATGTCGACGGATGAACAATTGGGCGGTGCTGCCAGAGGAACAGTTAAATGAGGGCAGTACACGCCGTGTAGTCAAAAGTAAAGGCTGTTTACTTTGTTTATTTCGTATAAAATGGTCTATATCCAACCCTGTTCACCAGATTGTCTTAGAACCAGACAGGAGCTTGGGAGAGGACGGCTAAACCTTCATGGATCAACCGATCGAGCATCGGGAATCTGTTTCTGCTTCTGTCGATCACGCTAGAACCGTACGGGTAATCCTTCCCTTCTCCTTGTGTAGTTTTTGACAATTCTTCCTCTAAGGGATGTTATTTGAGGTTGAATGATAATTCTTTTACCTCAGATCTATGATGTTTTTGGCTGTTTCTGGAATCAATGTTCACATATAACATTTTTTGGTGCTAAAGGTAGGTGTCTTGGTGTTTAATTTCCAACTGTTGTGCGTTTGTGTGTATGTTTGTGCTACAAACCCATGTTGGGGTGTTGTAAGGCTGAGGTCGTGGATATTTTAACTATCTAGAAATATATAGGTGATTAAATGTGATAATAAACTGTTGTTTGGGATCATTGCTTGGATCCAGGACGACCCCGGGGGTGCGTTCCTCTTTTTACCCGTTTGGCCAGGATACCCAAGGGTATGTCTTTGTAATAATGTTTCTTAAATTTCCTTAAGAGGAATTGTATGTGAATTGATTATTTACATATTGGTCTCAGCCTGGTTACTTGTTCTTGAGGGCGGTGTTTTACTATAGCCTGAGGGCATGATTGTATTAGCCCGAGGGCAACGTTCTATTTCACCTGAGGGAAAACTTTTCTATGCCTGAGGGTTGTGACTTCTGTGACTCAGGGAGACACTTCGTATGCCTGAGGGCAATGCCTAAGGGCGAGATTCTTTTTATATGAGCATAAGGGTTTGAGTGTCTGAGGACATCGAATGGTTACATAGAAATTTACTATGGTGGTTTCTTAAAAATAAATGCTTGAATGAATAACAAAATGCAGATATAACTGGTATGTTAGTTACTTTTTAGTACTGTTTAGTTTATTGCATTTACTTTTGCACACTGTTGTTGCATGTTTACACACAGTTGGATATGGGCCTTTGCTGGGTGCCTACTGGGATTTATTTCTCACACCCTGTTTGGGTCATTCTTTTCGGCCCAAACAGATTACGTTTCTGAAGGTGTAGATAAGGGAAAGGGCCCTTATATAGGTACTTTATTGCTGTAAGGAGTAGGGGAGCATGGGACTGGGCTTAGGCTCACGATGCTACCGGCCGTTTTGTTTTACTTTGTTGTACTATGCATTGTATTGTACTGCTATGTAACATGTTCTGGCTATTTTCTTAGAACTTGAGACATGTTGCATCATATCTATAAACCTAGTTGGTTATCTTTTAATGCAGTTGTTATAATAATGTGTATGGTTAATTGCTTCCACTATTATTGTAAGCTTTTATTTTATTCCGATACACTACACTTTGACAAATGAGGGCATAGTTTCCCCACTATCAGACCTAGGCCCTCGCTGCTAGTCGGCAGCCTCTAGCGTTTGGGGAAATGCGCTTGAGATCATTTGGAAAACCGGGTTCGGGGCACCCATTGAGTGGCACCCGGATCCAGGACGTTACAAAGTGGTATCATAGGAGTTCTTTTCTTTAACTTACTATTTGGAGCCTTAGTCAAGGATAGGACGGGAACAGTAGTTGGTAATAAACTATTCCCAGGCGTAGGTAACCTCTGTATAGGGAAAAGATAGTCTACCTCGTATTTTTGAAATTCATTTGATTTTGAAAATTTTACAGTTGATTTGTTTTCACCGTTGGGTGACGCACTTGTAATTGTGATGTTATATTTTATCCATGGGCCTTATTTAGTCACAACCTGATGATATGATGGTATTCCATCTCATTCATCATTTAGGCACATTCTAGGAATCACATGCCATGCATAGTTTCCATGCCATATAGGTGCATTTGAAATTGAATGTTGTTGTGATAGTTGTTGTGATAGTTGGTGTGCTAGAAAATCATATTTTTGTGATAGCTGCATTGATAAATAACTGCTATGTGATTGGGTATTTTTGCGTGAGCTTGTTGAAAGAATAGATGTCAAACTTTGGTTTTTGGGGAGCATGGTCCATCATTGACTGAAATTTGGTGGATTATTATGTGTTTATTTTGTTATAACATAGATAAGATGTCAAACTTTGATTCGTGGGGAGTATGGGCCCCCACGGGTCGGAATTTGACACTTAGGTGTTGTTTTTCAGTATTTTATGGGTTCTGGAGGAGTTTCTGAGGCATACTGTCTGGAAAACCCAATATAATCACCGTGTAATCTTTTCTTTGAACACACAGTGTATGTTCTTCTATTCGGGAAGAAAGTAAAATTTTTTAAGTACACATTGTGTACCCTAAGTACACGTCATGTAGTCTCTTCCCATGTCAGAGACCGTGTGGCCGGGGACACGGGGAAGGGAAATTTTTGGGGAAAACACGTCGTGTACCATATGTACACGCCGTGTAGGGTTGACCCAGAGACCCGGTCGTGTAACTAACAAACACGGGCCATTGTAACCGTTTCATGAACACGTCTTGTCAATCAAGAACACGCCATGTAGGTTGAGCCTTGTATCTGGTAGTGTAACTAACAACACGGGTCGGTAGTGCTCATCTTGTACATGTTGTGAACCTTTGGGAAACGCCGTGTAGTCTTGTCCGAGGACAGACCGTGTGGTTTTAGCCTTGTGTCTAGGGAAACAGGGTGGTGTACACACCGTGTGCGGGTGTAACATGCCGTGTAGTATCAAGCCAAGTAGTCGGACGTGTGAAAAAACGACACGGGCAGTTGGAAATATTCTCCATACACGCCATGTATATTATATACACGCCGTGTAGTTTTGTTCAACAAGATCCGTGTAGCTTATCTGTGTAGAAGGACCTAGGCAGGGGAAGAGAATTCAATTATACTCCTTGTAGTCATTATACACGCCGGGTAGTCTGGTATTAAAAATTTCGAATGACTTCTTCCTCGTGTTCCCTTTTAGGGTTCCTTCGCTTCAGTCTTTGATAAATCTTGATCTAAGGTGTGTGTTTGACCTTATAGAGTCATGTCGCTGAGACGACCACGCGTTGTTCTCCAGGAGAGCGGCATTGATTATACTCCAAAGATGGTGGGCCATGGACTACCAGTGGATCCTCCAGCAGAGGCAGATGAGGCGCCAGCCGTTATACCGGACACAGGCATGGAGGCGCAGTTCCGTAAAGGCTTTATGTTGTTCATGCAGACCTTTAAGGGAGGATTTTTAGGCAGTAATCTATGACTTCTTCATTCCAGAAACACTGAGGGAAGATAGAGCTCGAGTGTTCATGAATTTGCAGTGGGGTTCTACGTCGGTGATGGATTATTCTGCTCATTTCACCGAGCTTCAGTGTTTTGCACCTGTTCTGGTGGGTGATGGGATGTTGAGAGCCAGAACCTTTGAGGATGGTCTTTGATATGACATCTGAGCATTGATGAATGTTATCAGGTTTCTTTCAGTACATGATATTTTGAACCAGGGACTGATTACAGAGAGGAAACTTCGGGAAGCTAGTGGTACAAGCTAGGGTGGTTCAACACCAGTTTCTAGCACTATCTCTATCGGGAAGAGGAAGCGACAGATGAGTTTCTCTTATGGTGGAAATTCTAGACAGACAGTTTCTTTAGGTGGGTCGGTATTTTTCTACCAGTGTGATAAGTAGGGGCACAAGAGACCTCAGTGCCCACGATACCAAGTGAAGTGACGAGCTTGCGGCAAGATGGGTCATCTGCAGCACTTTTGCAGGGCGTTTCCACTAGTGACTAGCGAGAGGAGTTCTGTGCAGACTCTGCGTATGGGAGTAGGACTAGTGGCTTCTTACTAGTCAGGAAATTGGAATACTTCAGGGTGTGCAGGCAGAGATGGTGGTCGTGGATGTGGTAGCCAGACACCAGGATCTCAGAGGCCGCAAGGCGGGACAGCTCTGGGTGGTTAGGCTGTGTCATAGGGCGGTAGAACTGGGCAGGCATATGTAGTGCAGCAGACCCAACAGGAGTAGGATCCCAGACCTTCTACTATCAGAGGTACTATTCTAGTAGCTTCTATTTTATCTTCTATACTTTTATGTATGGGTGCTACACATAGCTTCATATCTATGCTCGTTTTGGAGAGCCTTGGGATCTATGTTTCTTCTTCTTCTGCTATTATGATGCTAGACACTCCTTTGGGAATTAGAACGACAGGTATGCATTAGTGATAGGAGTTCCCCCTTGAGGTTGGAGGGTATCACTTTCTATGGGACCTCTATGTCTTAGAGATGACAAGATATGATTTCATTATCGAGATGGACTGGTTGGTTCCCTTTTGAGCTTTTGTAGACTGCTAGCGTCGCAGGGTGTGTTTCATGTCACCAGAGGGAGGATAGTTTATATACAATGGAGAATGGGATGTTCAGGCTAGTCGAGCTAGACCAGAGCATCATGGGCGAGGTAGAGTCACATCCCAAATTGCAAGTCTATATCTGGATGATCAGGGGACTTGTTATAAGGATTTCCCTCCAGTGGTTGATTATTTCAGAGATGTCTTCCTGGATGAATTTTCAGGTCTACCTCTAGAGCGAGAGGTGGATTTATCTATTGATCTAGTGCCAAGAGCAGCACCAGTGTCCATTCCTCCTTATAGGATGGATACATCAGACTTGCAGGAGCTCAAGAGGCAGTTAGAGGAGTTACAGCCAAAGGGTTTCATCCGACCCAAAACTTCTCCTTGGGGTTCACTGGTCCTCTTTGGGAAGAAGGAGGACGGTACCCTCAGACTCTGTGTGGATTATCATAAGCTGAACCAGTTGACGGTCAAGAACCTATATCCCTTGTCGAGGATTGATGATCTTTTCGATCAACTTCGTGGAGCACGAGTGTTCTCGAAGATTAACATGAGATCCGGATAACATCAGTTGCGCATGAGACCATCGGACATACCGCTTACAGCTTTTCGGAGTAGATATGGTCTGTAAAAGTACTTGGTTATGTCATTCAGACTCATCAACACACCATCAGTTTTTATGGATCTGATGAATCGTCTGTTCCATCCTTATATGTATTCTTTTGTGGTAGTATTCATGGATTACATCTTGGTGTACTCTCACACTCGACACAACCATTCCACCCATCTTGAGATCGTATTGAGTACACTGAGAGAGAATCAGCTATATGCTAATCTCTCAAAGTGACACTTTTGGATGGACCGGATTAACTTCATGGTTCATATCATCTAAGAGGCAGGAGTTGCAGTAGACCCAGAGAAGGTTAGAGAAGTAGTTTCCTGGAAACAGCCTAAGAATGTGTTTGAAATACGGATTTTCTTAGGGTTGGCTGGTTACTACAGATGCTTCATACTAGACTTATCCCGCTTAGTAGTGCCGTTGACGGGTTTGACTAAGAAGGTTGTGAATTTCGTTTGGTCGGAAGCTTGCGAGACAGCCTTTCAGGACCTTAAAGGAAGGTTGACATCAGCACCAATCCTGATACTTCCAGATCAAGGGAGGATCTATACAATTTACTGTGATGCATCAGGTATTGTGCTGGGAGTAGTGTTGATGCAGGGAGATCGAGTTGTTGCGTACGGTTCTCGGTTGTTGAGGCCATGTGAGAGGAATTACCCGACGCATGATCTCGAGTTGGCTGCAGTTGTGCATGTGTTGCTCTATTGGAGACATTATCTATTGGGAGAATATTTTTTTGTTTTCACCAACCACAAAAGTCTCAAGTATATCTTTACTCAGTGTGACATGAACCTAAGACAGTGAAGGTGGGTCGAGTACCTATAGTCCTTCGACTTTGAGCTTTCCTATACACCTGGTAAGGGTAATGTCGTAGCTGATGCACTAAGCAGGAGGACTCAGATACAGGCAGTTCAAGAGGCCAGTGGTGAATGGAAGATTATGGATTTTTTTCTATGAGATGCATTTGGAGGTGCATGACAGTTAGGGGCAGACCTATCTTTCATCTTTAGCTGTGACTTCTACTCTCCTGGATAGAGTGAGTATGAGACAGTTATCTGATTTGGAAGGCCTAGTCCCACGGGAGTCGGTGGTAAGTGAGGACCCTCCTCCTGGTTGGATGATAGGTGATGATGAGGTACTGTGTTTCCATGGATGAGTGTGGGTTCCAGGGGATATACTTGAGGAGCTGATGCGGGAGTTTCATGCTTTATCTTGGGCGGTTCATCCCAGAGTTACCAAGATGTACCTTGACTTTATATGTCAGTACTGGTGGCCGAGTATGAAGAGAGAGATAGAAGGTTTTGTTACAAGGTGTTCCAAGGTGAAGGTGGAGTATCAGAGACCAGTTGGACTGTTACAACAGTTACCCATCCTGGAGTGGAAATGTGATGATGTCATGATGGACTTCGTGACTAGGTTACCGAGGTCACCTAGAGGCAATGATGTCGTGTCGGTTTTTGTGGACAAACTCACGAAGGTAGCTCACTTTTTTCTGATCAAGGAGACCTTTGGTGTTGAAGAGCTCGGGAAGTTGTATATCTGAGAGATCGTACGTCTTCAAGGGGTTTCTTGTTCTATCATTTCAGATAGGGACGCCCGTTTTATATCTCATTTATGGCAGGGTTTTCAGAGGGCAATAGGTACACAGGTTATTCTGAGCACAGCTTACCACCCTCATAGCAATGGCCAGTTAGAGCCTACGATACAAGTGCTTGAGGACATGTCGCGAGCATACATCCTAGACTTTGGGGGTTCTTGGGTGAAGCACATACCCCTATTCGACTTTTCCTACAATAACGATATTCAGGAAACTATCAAGATGGCACCTCATGAGGCTTTATATATTAGTCCATGTCGATCACCTTTGTGTTGGTTAGAGATAGGTGAGGCAGCTTTACTGGGACCACGTCTCGTGCAGGAAACTTCTGAGCAGGTCCAGTTGATTTGGAAGTGGATGGATACCGCACAGTCTCATCATTAATCTTATGCTGATCGCCGTAGAAGACCATTGGAGTTCGTGGTTGGGGATCAGGTCTTCCTTCTTGTTTCATCGAGGTTAGCACACAGGCGGATAAAGAGATAGGGTAATCTTTTACCAAGGTATGTGGGGACATTTGATATTCTGGAGAGAGTCGGGCCGATTGCCAATCGGGTGCAGTTACCACAGAGGTACCGGGCCATGCATGACTTCTTCCATGTATCTCTATTGCACCACTATCATTCAGACCCGTCTCACGTTTTTCAGCCCAAGGAGGTTGAGCTTGGGGTAGATGCATCCTTTGAGGAGCATCTAATTCGTATCATTGATAGGAGCATGGAGGTTCTCCGAGGCCAGTCAGTTCCTCTTGTACGGGTGCTATGGCAGCATGGCCGAGTACAGGACGAAACCTGGGAGTGGGAGATCGACCTACATGCTTAGTGTCCAGAGTTGTTCTGAGCTTTATCTTCGCCACCCTTGGAATGGAAATTTGAGTACAAATTGCTTTAAGGGGGGAAGTTTGTAAGAACATGGTTCTTACTTTTGTGGTACAATTTTCTTCTTTTCTCTTTTCCTTAAGTGTTTTTGAGGAAAATAAGGAAAATAGGGAAAATACAAAATTTTGGAACT
Source organism: Viscum album (assembly GCA_963277665.1). Lineage (NCBI taxonomy): Eukaryota > Viridiplantae > Streptophyta > Magnoliopsida > Santalales > Viscaceae > Viscum > Viscum album. Next base: position 643,802,784 of record OY728123.1, read on the forward strand.
ACACACCGTGTACTATTCCACACGTCATGTACTTTTGGTCGTGAGGTATGAGTACACAGGGTGTGTAGCCATGCCGGCGACGAAGGTTGTAAAAACCGACTACACGCCATGTAGTGGGTACTTACACGTCGTTTAGTCAGTCGGCAGGAAAATAGTTAGGTGGTGGAAGTAGCCTCCATCTGGGCCACAGTACATTCCATGTAGTCGGGAATACACGCGGGGTAATCATGTCGATAGACGAACAGTTTGGCGGTGCCGCCAGAGGAACAGTTAAATGAGGCGAGTACACACCGTGTAGTCAAAAGTACATGTCGTGTACTTTTTTTTTCTTAAAATGGGCAGTACCCAACCCTGTTCACAAGATTGGCTTAGAACCGGATGGGACCTCGGTAGAGGATGGTCGAACCTTCGTGGATCAACCGATCGAGTGTCGGGAATCCATTTCTGCTTCCGTCGATCACGTTGGATCCGAGTGGGTAAGCCCTCCCTTCTCCTTGCGTAGTTTTTGCCAATTATTCCTCTAAGGGAAGTTATTTGAGGTTGAATGAGAATCCTTTTACCTCAGATCTATGATTTTTTTTGGTGTTTCTGGAATCAACGTTTGCAGATATCGTTCGTTGGTGTTAAAGGTAGGTGGCTTGGTGTTTAATTTCCAACTGTTGTGCATTTGTGTGTATTTTTGTGCTAAGAACCCATGTTGGGGTGTCATAAGGCTGAGGACATGGCTATTTTAACTACCTACAAATGTATAGGTGATTAAATGTTATAATAAACTACTGTTTTGGATCATTGCTTGGATCTAGGACCACCTCGGGGGTGTGTTCCTCTGTTTAGCCATTTGGCCAGGATACCCAAGGGTATGCCTTTGTAATAATGTTTATTAAATTTCCTTGAGAGGAATTGTATGTGAATTGATTATTTACATGTTGGGCTTGGCCCGATTATTTGTGCCTGTGGGCGGTGTTTTACTATAGCCTGGGGGCATGATTATATTAGCCCAAGGGTAATGTTCTATTTCTCCGGAGGGAAACCTTTCATATGCCTGAGGGTTGTAACTTCTATGCCTAAGGGAGACACTTCATACGCCTAAGGGAAATATCTGTTATGCCTGAGGGAAATTCCTGAGGGCGAGATTCTGTTTACCTGAGGGTAAGTGTTTGTGTATCTGAGGACACTGACTGGTTACATAGAAATTCACTGTGGTGGTTTTTTAAAATTAAATGCTTGAATGAATAATAAAATGGCAATATAACTGGTAAGTTAGTTACTTTTGAGTACTTCTTAGTTTATTGCATTTACTTTCGCACACTGTTGTTGCATGTTTACACAAAGTTGGCCACGGGCCTTTGGTGGGTGCCTACTGGGATTTATTTCTCACACCTGTTTCGATCATGCTTTTTGGCCCAAACAGATTACGTTTATCCAGGTGTAGATAAGGACAAGGGACCTTATAAAGGTACTTGATTTCTGCTGAGGAGTAGGGGAGCATAGGACCGGGCTTATGCTCACGATGCTACCGGCGATTTTATTTTGCTTTGTTGTACTCTGCATTTTATTGTACTGCTATGTAACATGTTTGGGAAATTTTCTTAGAACTTGAGACATGTTGCATCATATCTATAAACATGGTTGGTTATCTCTTACTACGGTTGTTATAATAATGTGTATGATTAATTTCTTCTCATATTGTTGTATGATTTTATTTTATTCCGTTGCACTACACTTTGACAAATGAGGGCATAGTTTCCCCACTATTAGACCTGGGCCCTCGATGCTAGTCGACAGCCTCTGGCGTTTAGGGAAATGTGGTGAACCAGGTTCGGGGAACCCATTGAGTGGCACTCAGATCCAGGACGTTACAATAGGACTATGTGTTCCATCAAATCCAGGGTTAAAGAATGAAGTTTTTGATGATTCACAATGTTAAAATTTCTCAATTCACGTAGGAAACACAAAAAAGTATCAAGATCCACAAGATAATTATTGGTGGCATAATTTGAATTAGGAGATTACTAAGTGTACATCAAAGTTCCTAGTGTGTCAGCAAGTGAATACTGATTGGTAGAAGTATAAGGGGATGATGAAAACATTACTCATACATACACGAAAATGGGTTAACATCACCATGGACTTTGTCAATAGACTTACGAAGACATCCAAAGGAAACAATGTTATTTGGGTTATTGGGGATCATCTTACAAAGACTACGCACTTCCTTAAAATGTGAGAGCATTTATCCTTGGATCAATTAGAATAGATATATATCAAATAAGTGGCAAGGTTGTATGGAGTAATATTATCTATTGTATCTGATCGAGATCCAAGGTTCACCTCTATGTTTTAGAAGAATCACCAACAAGCTCTAAATACTGAGCTGAAATCTGTACGGCTTATCATCCTCAAATTGATGTCTAATCTGATTGGACTCTCCAAACACTTGAGGATATGTTGGGAGAATTATAATTGGACTTTAAAGTAGTATGGGATCAATATCTTCCTCTGGTTGAGTTCTCTTATAATAATAGTTCACACTAAAGAATCTAAATGGATCCTTATGAAGCCCTTTATGGGAAGAGGTGAACAACATCATCTTGTTGGGATGAAGTTGTGTATAAAAAAATCATTGTTCTAGAAATTTTCAAAAAATGCTAAAGCAGGTTAAGACCATCCGACAGCATATTAAAGCTGCTACAATTTGACAAAAGAGCTATTCTAATAATCAGCAATGAGACCTAGAGTTTGGTGTTGGAGACACGGTATTCCTCTACATACCACTAGGGAAGAGAGTTCTAGGATTTGGGATGAAGGGAAATGTCAGTCCAAGGTACATCATCCCTTTTGAGATCCTTGATCTCATTGAAGCAGTGGCCTATCGACTAGCACTCCCAACAAACCTCTCTCAAGTACATGATGTCTTCTATGTATCACTATTGAAGAATTACATACCTAACCCTTCTCATGTACTAAATACATAGGTGGTACCATTAGAGAATTAACACTCATATGAAGAGAATTCAGTGAATATCTTAGATCGTAGGGAAAAAGTTCTACAAAAGAAGACAATACCCCTCGTCAAGAAGTTGTGGAGAAACCCCAAGATTGAAGAGGAAACATGGGAGTCATAGGAAGTGATAAATTAGGGTTACCCTCATCTGTTTTAGTGTGAGAAAAGTAAATTTCTAGGGTGAAATTTCTTAAAGGGGGATGATTATAAAGACCCAAATTATTATTAATGAAAATTACTGTTGATATAATTAAATTTATTATTATTTAAAATGTTTATTTAAGGAATTTGAACTTGGTTTTATGTTTTTTGAATTTAAAATACTGTTAAGAAGTTTTATGGTTTCTAATATAGTCATTGAATAGTGATCACATTATTATTATAAATATAAGGCATTAACAAATCTGATTTATCCAGAAAAAGGTAGTGATGGCCTTATCCAGTAGAATTTCTCCATATGAAGGCCATTTTTTGGAGCTCGGAAAGGAGGTAGTGTCACTGGGCTTCTCTATTGACCATCGCACACCTTACTCTTAGGTCGTATGCTATTGTTAAAAGGGGTTATGTAACAAGACCCTATCACTAGATTATGCGCATTATTTTGGTATATATTAATAATATAGATTTTTTTTACTTTATAAATGGTTTTTAAAGCACAAATAGTATTTTTAGTAAATATTATTTTAAGAAATATATTTTGATGAATTAATTTTTTTTTGAATTAAATAATATTTTAATAAAATATTATTTCTAAATTACTATTTATTAAATATAAATGACCATATAATTTTTTATGAATACAATTGAAATTTTTATTATGGTTTGAAAACTATTTTTTTCAAAACCCCTGAATTTCTGAAAAATGTATGCTTTTATTTTAAAAGAAAAAATTCATATATTTAGAAAATTATTTAGATAAAATGAATATAATTTTTGGATCTTGGATTTCGAAATTATTTAATGATGAAGTTTCATAATTTTTGGAGATAGTTGAATTTTTGGGTAAAAATTAAATATCGTTTAATATATAATGTGTTTTATAACATCATTATAACCCAATAGTGATGTAATAAAATACTACAAATGGTTTTTTCATTGAATATATGTTTTATATTTAAAATAATGTTATTTTATTTTTTTTATTTTTTTATGGTCCCTCAGTTGACCCTCCAAGTCTTATGAAATATTTTTAACTTTTTAAAATGATTTCCCTGAGGGAGTGACTCACCTCCACATAACAAAGCCTATTAATTTTATAATTTAGAAGATTGGCCTTATAAAATAATTTTTTCCAATCCTCTTTGGAAAAAACAATTGGAAAAAACCATGAGTTGGTTTTTGGTTTTGATTAGTTTAATGTGTGGTGTCCAAAACATAAATAATAATGAATTCCCTCTCCTTTCCAATATAAACCCTCTCAACCTCACATTAATATTCACTAAAAACCTTAAGATCTTGACCAACTTCTACCTTCCTCTATTTATAATCCTCCAAAGGTTCCCCAATCTCTCTATAAGCCTCTCTCAATCCTCTCCCAAGCATTTGGAATCACACTTTAGAGTAAGGGATTTGTCCCTTTCTCATTTTTGTCTAAATTTATTTATGTTGTTATACCCTTTGGTTTTTAATTAAAAATATTGGGGTATGGATTAAAACCTCCCCCATACATCCCTAATTGTTTTTTAATGATGATATACCAATTTATCTCTCATTAATTCCACCCATGTATACCAGTTACCATGCTGAAAGTCTGTAAGAAAATTCTCTCTTCTCATTTACATTCAATCAATTATTTTATATTATTAATTTAAATCCCATTACATGTGTCAGGATATTATGTTCCATGAACAACTTATATTCAATTTCATTTATAAATAATGATAGGCCCCTTTCTCTCTCATCAACCCATTTTATGATTTCTATTTGATGTCGTTATGCTTTCGAAGTTACACCAAAATTTCCCGCACCAAATCATCGTGTAAGTGAACACCATACCTATTTATCTATTAAGGGTATTCATCATTATTCACATGAACTTTTTTATTGAGGACTTATTTTTATGTATTTAACATCTCTTTTTTGCCGAGTAAATTATTTTTTTTAATGAATTCATGTTGTATGATCCATGTGGAACACATATGAATGAAATGAAATGTTTATAAAGGGTGTGCCCTGATAGCGCTATAATGCATTGGGTAAAGATTAGTATCATGATATGTCAAGTGAAATGAGGGTTTTCTCATTATAATTCTAGTTAAATGAGGGTTTACTCATTCCAATTCAAGTGCAATGAGGGTTTACTCATACTCCTTGTGCAATGTGCCTTGGCTCATGCTAATATCATGTTAAATGTTGTGGCCACATTTCCATGTTATGATAGTCATGCTATATCATGACATTATGTTCATGTTTCTCATGTAATCCGTTGATATTCCCATTTCCTAACATGTATTATATTCTTCATGTTATGCCTTGTTTACTCCCTTACAAGGATTTATAGCTCACTATTTTCTTATGCATGTCCTGAGGTTATCCCATGCAATGCTAAGTTTGAAGGAATGTTGTGGTCATGTAAAAGTATTTTTCAATAAATATGTTTTGTTTTATGTTATAAGTTATTATTTAATGTTCCTAATTTCCAAATACACTAGACCTCTCAATCCTCAGAGTTATCTTAAGTACATTTTTATGTAATTAATCATGTTTAAGGGTGTAATAAAGAGAAGGGTTATTATAGTGTAAATACTACCCCATTGATATATTATATCATGGATCTATTTTTATTTATTGAATTTAAAGTTTCATTTGAAGTTATTTCCTTCATGGGGATTATGATTTAAAATATACCTTAGTGGTTAGGGTTTTATTTTACAATCTCATCAATATGCAAGATTTTTTATATCTAACTCTCTACTAGGGAAAATTTTAATTCAATATTAATATCTACTAAAAATGTTTTAAAGAACTTTTTTACCATTATATTATGATTATTAATATCTTTTTAACACATTATTAAATTTTTATAAAATAAATTGAAAGGAATCTTCTTCCTGTTTTCAGAATGAGGTACTTTGTTACTAATCAGAAAAAAAATATGGAAGGATTGTTTTTAACATAGATGGAATGAACAGGTTTTCCTGTCATCATGAATAATTTTTTATTTGAAACATCCTTTAAAAGATCCCATTTTTATTTTCAAATAAATTTATTTCCATTATAATTATGGAACTTTTTAAAAAAGGAAATGATTTCAAAATGGAATGGTTATTTTATAAAATAATTATTTTAGGTGAACTTTTAATATAATTTTCTATCTATGATGACATCCTTTTATGGTACTTAATATTTATTGGGATGTCATCCAATGATTAAAACTTTATTCTTTATCTAGATAGTTTATGTTCATGATGAAAGGATGAAAATGTTTATGAGACCTATTTCTTTCACATGGGTTATTTTAGGATGAAATGTTTTCAAAACCCATTTATTTTTATGGGTTTTGATATGTTGAATTATTTATGATCTTGTGGAATTTATAAGTATTATTTTAATTGTATGATACGTGGGACCTATATATCCCTCTAGTGCATTGGGTATAGTTTTGAATCTCATGATTTAACTACGGAAAATTTGATGTGCTTCATCTACTCTGGGATGCAAGTGGCGAGGCCTCATTTGTTATGGTTTTATAGTCCTAGTAGTTAACCTTGATATTATGGAATGCTTTTTATACCTATGTTGATTCCAAAAATTTATGATATGATCGTATGATTCATGATTGATTTATTATAATTTTTACTCTTATGATCCATGTATTTTAAAATGATAAATTATTATTCCATAACTCATGTTTATGATCAATGAAAGATTTGGTATGAACATTGTAAGTTATTTTCATGATCTCATACTCTTATACTTAATTTATTTCTTTATATGATCATTTATTGATATATCCCATGCTTAAAACTATAGATCATATGATCTCACCCTTTCATATGTTTCCATTTCCCAATGTTATAAAGAAAGGTATTTAGTATGATCTGTTTATGAAGGGTTTTAGTAATGAATAATTAAGTGGGACACGATATGGTTCATTTATGAACCATTTTTTATGTGTACGAGTTTCCAAAGACGTTATACCTATATGATTTTGGCATGGATTGAAATGTAAGGTAATTAATATTCATCTATTTAGATGTAATATCTATTTATAAAAAAGTATGTGTTTTTATATATGGATACTCTTGGACATTATAGAAATAAAGTAATGAAAAACTATGAAAAATATATAATAATTTGTTTTATTAATATTCAAATATTTTAATATACATGTAATACAATGTGAAAATAGTTGGTTCTAGAAAACCAACTCTAATAACATCTACCCTCCTAGGGTTCACATAACATAGGGAACCCTCAATGGTACCTAATACCGCATACATCTCCAAACATAGGTGAAAGTCGACACAGGAATCCTTATATGGTGACTTTGGGGATCAACCCATCCACATCCATCACTTCCCCAATATGTGCATCTCCGTAAATTAAAATAACCACAATAGAATCGTCAATAGTACTTGGGACTACATCACAAACAAGGAACACCTCAAAGAACCCCCATTACATGTAACCCTAGTTCCAAGACCATCATATGAATATCATCAAGAATCCATCTATTGCATCCAACTGATAACGAATCAGAAACCCACCCACAAGGGAAATCCTCGGGGATTTTTATTCCCATGAGGAAATACCAAAGGGTCTTTCAAAACAAGATCAACTATTACAAAATATCACTTAGTTGTATTCGACACCCATGGTATCATCCCTTCCCAAATTCCCAAATTGATGAAAGACTCAAATAATCGAACCTAGATCTCAGGTAACCAAACATAAAGGTTCCATCCAAGATACAATTAGATCCCACCTTCTAGGAATGATTCAAAAAATACCCAAATAAAACCCATCAAAATACAATAAACAAGCTAAAATAAATACCCACACCCTCTCACTAGGGTTCATCACACACACACCACTCACATGGATATTTTTAAACACAAATCCTCAAGAAAAACCTCATATCTAACCTTCTCAAAAAATATGTATCTCTAAGATGGTTTATAGACACTATGAGGTTATTAAAATTATATCACATGAAAAAAAACAGAATGATTGGACCAATCATATGTCTAATTATAATTCCAGGGAAAAAAGTAGTTCTAATATTCATTATGTTTCTTCGTCTGTCCATTTTTTTAGAACATAGTAGGCGATTTATCTAATTAGAAACTAAAAAAACCCCAAACTAAGAGACATATGAAACTCTAATTCTCCCAAATCAAAACCATATTAGCACTTATAGTCACTTAATAAGAAAATAATCATTAAAAAATTATTAATGATTATAAAAATGTAAAATGGCATAAATATAAACGATCATTCACATCATAGTGAAATTACAAAAGATTCAATCCCAAATATCTACTCCTACAACACCCAAGGAACTTGTATCATAACACATGAAGTAAATAATATAACATAAATATTTATAAATAATTATTAAAAATTAAATAAATAGCCATAATCACAAAAAATCCCATAGATGTGTATCATATTTCTGATATTTTTTCCAACCTCCAACTAAATTTCTATAACACAACCCTTGATTCATATTGGGAAAAATCCCTTCACAAAAATCAAAAGTGATAACTAGTGTTTCCCATCATGGGAATTCCTCTCTCGAAGGCATATAAATTCCCCACATGAACAAGATGATTCCACTATGATAATGACGAATCATCAATGAAAATCTAAATGAAAACCACTAAAATTAAATAAAAAATAATGGGGACAAATAAAAAGATGAGGATGAAGAATCCAACCTCAAAGAACCATTGATCCCCCACCAAAATTCACTCAAAATAATAAGGTATTAAAGATTAAGAGAATGATAGGAGGGTGGTGTGTTCATTTGAGTGATGGAAACAGAAGAGGAGGGGGAACATAAAATCCTGAGGGGAAAATATAATATTCCTCATATTTCATGAAACTGGTGAGGTTATACATTTTTTCCAAACGTTATGGTTCTAAATTTCAAAGAAACCTACCTCATATGGTTTGATTTCTTGTTGTTTCAAACCATGCTTCAACAATGAATACCACATTGGATACCATCTACAACACCTTTATAGTTTTATGTAATAGTTCACATGTCATGTTCCCTAATCCAAAGGAAAACTCACCCCACTTGTTTGGATATAAAATCTTTGGTATTTTTTCTAATTCATGTCTTAGTCATGAACCTCAATCATGACTTAATGAAAAATTATTTAAAACTCCAAAATCCTAAGAGGCCTACATAGTTAGCCTCAAACTATACACACCAAATCATATACCAGTGTGAAAAATATTCCAATAACATCATCTTAAACCCAAATCTCTCAATTTTAAAATAATTACCTGAGATGTCTCTTAGGCCTTAAATAACCCTTGAAACACTTCCAAAATGAGATATAAATCTCAAAATATCAATATTAATCTAAATTCACTGAATTATCCCTAAACTAGAAATTTTTCAGGCATTTTCTATCATGTAAGTACAAGGATATTTATAATATCCCTACCATAATACTTCTTGCCTCTAAGAAGTTGTGGTGGTAATCAAACCAAACAGACTAACCCACCCTTGTCATAAATTAACTAAAAAATATTCATGTTCTACCTTTGAATACAAAACATGTTTGTGTAATAGAACAATAACTAATGGGCCTAAATTAAACATTACTCTTAGAAATGATCAAATTTGATCCAAAAAATACCTAGACCAGATCTTTTAAAATTCTTTTAACACAATTTCCAACTCACGGGGTATAAATTTGTGCTACAAAAAACCATCAGTACTCTCCCAGCTGAATTTTTCCACAAGGCTTGAACTCAGCCATTGATGCCCCATAGATCTTACACATACTCAGAACACAAAAACTCTAACATGGTATTGATACCAACATATGGAATGCATCCATAACTAAATCCTAATTCCAAAAATTGTATTATCCATGGAACTAGATATACTTGGATACACATACGAAACATTGTTTGGTTTCGTCCATTAACATCCATGATCAATCTCACCACTCTAATGACCCCTTATAACATGAAGATCATTTATCCATAATTAATAAGACTCTAACCATCTATAAGTATATTATTCATTTCCACCCAACCAAAAGGCTGACCTTCACATACCATGCTCCATCTATTTCCAAACATAGTGACTGGAGGCAGCCAACTACCACACATTCATTCCCCACTAAGGACAATATTATTTATGATAAATGATCTTATCATAATTATAATCACACCCAAAAAATATCATATGGTTTTCTCCCCACTATATCGATTCACTTAATCTACTCCTTGAGCACTGAACTGAATAGGTCGACCACTAGACCACTTCTTGGGTTACTCCAAGACATGAAAATTTATCCATCGACCCATACACAATCCATATAACCAATCTATAAGACTACTGGCACCACTTACCACTATAACACACATTACCTAAAATAGTAATGATTTTTTTGAGAATCCATACCAACCACCAGTCTCCTCCTTGTGGTAGATTGAAACACTAAGAACCACACATGGGTCTCACTCACCAATCAGCTCAACCCCATCCAAACCCAATGGTCACATGCTCTCGCGCAACTTGATTGCAAAAATGGACTCATGATCACATGAATTATGTACTATCAAACATGGTATTAGTTTCCTAAACAATTTATCATTATATTTATGTTGGCTAATTCCTTAAATTCATAGTATCATTGGTGGTCCTATAAAAAATGTGGCACCACGCTGAACCAAAAGACAAACACAACACCACCCACCACTCGAGTATCATCAAAATTATAATTGTTAAACCACACTCTACCACACTACTAAAATCACTTAAAATATGTTCATAAATAAAATTGGTACTACTCTCTCAACCCTATCACAACACCATGATCACTTCGTACCACAAATCAAAGGAAACACATGCCTGATCCAACCAACTCATAGGCTTCCATTTCCATCATTGACCCAAAATGAGTTCATAAAACACCTGTACGAACCCACTAGGGAATCTATTCATCCATGGATAACAAGACTTAATCTACATCTCTAGTTAAAATTTCTTTATAAGATACACTTTACCTTTCATCATAATAAGATAATCACAGTTAAGCTGACTAGAATGTCATCAAGAATCTATATGGGATATTGGAAGATTCCATATAAGTTTTTATTAAAACTCTAAACAATCAAACAACCATCATAAATGAAATAAATCATAAATAGGTACATTTCATGTGAATCCTACATTCCAAATATGATATATGTATATAGTAATTATTCTTATGGGTCAACAGCAAAAACAATAAATTAATAAACATAAATCATCAATATAGCCAAATTCACAATCAACTGTGACTCCACATATGATAGAGACTAAAAACTTGTGGAAAGGGCCAAATCCATACAATATAAATACTATTACCTTGAATCATAGTGTATTAATAGTGTAAAATAATTAAACACATACAAAATCATTAAAAGAAATGTATATAGTATAAGTAACTCAAAAAGAGGAATGATATAGTAAATGGAATGAGTCATATTGACCCGTGGTGATCCTTTAATGAATCAACTAAATTCCCACTAGGGTTCCCACAGATATAGGATAAATAAAAGATAATAAAATACACAAGTCTCTTCTACCATCTCGAATTCATATCTAAAACTCGATTTCCAACATCAGTAGTGTTACTCCAACTGGGTCATTGGACTTCATCCAAACACTCTTAATCAATCCTGAAAAACTATGAATTATCTTGATCATGTATCCATGATCCTTCACCCAATCCTCCATGAAACATGTGATCAACTATAAATAAACTATATGGTTTTTCACATACACCAAGGTTTCCACAAATGCGGTGACTAATAAATCCTTAGTAGGCCACACCTAATAGTGGTAGCTAACATCTATCGCTATAAAAAGTGCTTAAACATGTGATATGATCATCCTAGTCCAATATATATATATAATTAAAAATTTAATAAAATATAATCCTACATTGATCCTTGGGATTCCGGGCCACAGGAGAAGGGCTAAACCCTCTTTGTCAAAGGCTGAAAGGATCATATCACTTAGCACACCAAGAAACATAATAATTTGTGTATCCTTTAAACCATAAGGGAGCTCCATGACATCAAACATACTAGAAATAATGAATTTTAAAACGGAATACATCACCATAATAGTCCAAGGAAATAACACACACCTCTACCCTGTTCTAAGACTCTAATAGCATAATTTGAACTAGTGAAAAGAACTCTAACCAATAATGAGAAAACTTATCCATATCTTGGTAGTCCTGTAGAAGTAATCAGTCTCTATAACATCAAGTAGATCAAGAGTAACCTCAAGTAATTCCTAATATTCAATATTAAGGAATTAAATCCATAGTTATATCCTGATCCCAATTATAGGGATTTCACTCATCCTAGTCATCCATTAGATCCCAAAACCCACCTAAAACTATCCAAAATAGGAGATCATTATATAAATATATTAAAAAATTCACAATATAATAATATCCAAATCTTCTCCTCCCTCATTCAATACCTAAACCAGAATGGTCAAAAACATATCTAGAATAAGCCGAAAGAACATGGGTCATCCAATTCCTACACCCATTATCACGGAACACATCCAAAACTATCTCACACTACTGATCTCTAGGATCTAAGGTAACACCCATAGTCACCAGTGTTAAACTCATAACTAGCTCTAATAGGGTCAAAATTATACAAATAACCCATAATGGTCCACCAGATTACATACATCTCAAAAATAGGGCAATTCTGACATAGGAATCCTCATCTATCCCCTCTGGTACTTGACCCATCCTCAGTCATCACCAAATTCACAGGGGAATCATCAAGCATTGTTAAACTACAAGGGAATCCATTATAGTCCCCCAGAAACCATATAAATATCCTCTATCACATCTAATAGTCATAAAAATGCCATTATAATATTTTCCTTAAGCACCCATCTACAACATCCAAATGACCCCTTATAAAAAACTTATCCCTAATGGAAATCCTCAAGCATCACAATGACTACAAGGGAATCCCTAAGTGTCCCTTGGAGCCATGTCAGACTTTAATAAATGGATATTGGCTATATCTGACACACACGGTGGCATCCCATCCTAAAGGTTCCAAACAATATAGCTCTCAAAAAATGAAATCTAAAACATAAGAAACTAGACCTATAGGTCAATTCCAATATACTACTCGATCCCAATTTCTAGGAACCATCTGAAAAATCACAAATCAAACACATTGACATCCCATAGTTGAGTGAAGAACTTCCCTAAGACCCTCTTATTTGGGGATTATCACAAAAACTACTCTCCCAAATTATTATAAACATATAACCTCAAGAGAAACCACTTATCCAGCCTATTCAAAACCAAATCATCTCTCAAATGTCCTCTAACTTCTATGAGGCTCTCAAAACCATGTTCCACATAGAAATATCCTAGAATATATTACAAAAATTTCTAATTTTAATTCCATGGAGAGAAATAGATCCAATATTCACTCATTTAATGCCTATAAACATCACCTAATAATATATGAGGTGTTTTCTGAAATTAGAAACCAAAAAAAGGGTCTTCTAAAAAAACCCTTTATGAGAAAACTAAAACCCTAGTTCTCCTTAACCTGACAAAAAATGTAGCTTAAGGGTATCTTAACAGACTAATAAAAATTTTAAATCATAAAAATAATTATTAAATTTGAAATGAAACAAAAAAATATTTGGCCTACCAAATTGAAAAATCATCGAACATTTATTCCTGAATCTATGCTTTACCAACACATCGGGAACCTTCCTCATGAAAAACGATGAATATAATTAATTATAAACTTTTATAATTGATTATTAAAATGTAAAAAAATTGGAAAAATCACCAAAAAAAATTAATGATACACATCCACCTTATGAAATTTCAATCAACATCCCATGAATGGTGAATAATGCAAACCTAAAAATATTTAGTGAAAGGTCTCATCCCTGAGAAAATGAAAGATATAATTTATTCCTCCTCACAGGATATTCCCTTAGTAATATAAGAAAATAACCCATCAAAATAGGGAAATTACACCATGATCAGATTTAATAGGTAATGAAACCCTAAATGATATCCACAAAAATTAAGGAATAACCAAGGAGATGAAAAACTAAGGGATAAGAGAAAGAATCTCACCTCAAAACACTGAATATCACACCCAAAATCTACCCAAAATCATAGGGTCTTAAAGAGTAAGAGGGAGATAAGATGGAGGATAGTCCCATACTTGAGGAGAATGGAATAGGAGGGGAAAACATAAAATATCAAGGGGAAATGGTAAATTCTATTATTTTAATGAAACTTCACTCGTCGCATGTTTTTTCCAAACTATTTTCCAAACTGCGCACCAACAATGTGGATAATACCATTTATGAAACCTAACATTCAAGGATTGTACACATGGATATTCCATAATATTCACCAACCAATAAAATAGACATAGGCCCCCTCTATAATAGCTTCATAGTTATTTCATGATTCTACTGTGACTGTATACTCAGAACCGAAAGGCAACCCACCCCCATACTATTTTCTCTAAAATCAATTAGGTCTCCCCAATTCCACATGTTTATCGTGCACCTCAACCATTCAATGTAAGACAATAAATGAAAACACCTTAATCCTTAAAGGTCCTTATAGTTACACTCAAAACGTGTACACCAAATTATGCACATGGTGAAAACCCTTCCTAAAACATTATATTCACCAATGAACCCAAGATTTTATTGAGTACTAGATCATCCACTCAGGCCTTAAACTACCACTAAAAAACCTCCAAAACATGTATCTAACTCTCATTAACTCAATTTGGGTGTAATTTCACGTAAATAACCATCATTGGGTTAAAAAATAAAATTTTATTTGAATTTCATAAACTATAATGATAAATATCCTTCAAATATAGAAATTAAAAACCCATAAAATAACAAAATAAACTATAAATCCAAGTCATCAACCCCTGACAATCATTCTGGTTTAACCCTCAATAGTTTTGAAAACCATCCATTATATTCCACCATCATTGACATCTTTTCACTACCACAAATTGGAAAAAATCTCATCCATTTCCAAATCATCCAATCATCCCATTTTCACATATCATAACAAAGTAATGGATATACCCTCCTAAGTTATATACATGGTAGTAAATTATATTCTAAACATAAATAACACAAGGTAAAATCAATAGCATCCTAATTTATATCTAATGATAGAATTTAATGTATCCATAAATTTTTAATACTAGGAATAAATATAACCTGTTATAGTATTGAAATAATTGATAAATTATGAGTAGGTTTTAATAGTAAGAAAATTATAATTAGTAGCTAAAAATAGGTAAAATAACTAGTAAACATGCTCTAGGTTCTTCCATTTTAAGGAGTAATGTTAAACTCAATTAATGTGCCTCATTCATTTTTTAATTAACCTTACTGGTTAAAAGTTTTTTAACTGATATTTTCATGTCAATTCTCTAATAAATCAACAATAATCATATCTATATCAAATCAAAAAACGTAGATAATCACAGGGTGCTCATATCACGGTTAAAGCATAAATTCTTGTGAATAAAAACACCATTATAATTTTTCTAATTTCCTTAATTTCATTTTTTATCTTCACTATGTTCAATATCACCATTTAATAAAAGGATATTAGGAATGATACTCCCACATTTACACATGTAAATAATAAAAGGTAATGAATCCCCTACCTTAATATGAAGCTTCAAGGGACACCACCCAATATTGGAGGAATAATGAATCACCCATCTATAGACTTGATGGGAACAACCCCAAACCTAACCATAATGAACCATTACAAACCATTGTTAAATAATAAACCAAACTTTGTAAAACTCACTTCCATAATATTTGTAAATAGAGAGAATAAAAAAGAGGTCGAAAAGGGATATGAGGGATAACTTGTATAAATATAAACATTCATCCCCATGAAATCCAAGGTTAGTATACACTAGTATATGAAAACAATGTAACAAAGTCATACTGCAGGTTGGCTGGGTTTAAGAGGATAGAATAAAAACTCTAAACATATGGAACCTAGCCCAATATTTATATTGATGACATGGTGGACATTCACCATATTCTAGGGACCACAAACATGACCATATTGTCTCTTGTTAAATATTGATCGGAAACCCTTGAAAATTAAAAGGTTTATATCCCCCTCTTTTCAATTTTGTTACAACAATTTAGAATAGGTTTAATCAATATCATGACACCTTTTAATCCCTCAAACACATATCTATTCGAAATTCCTACCACATAATTGACGAATTCTCCTCACTATTTTTATCTCAACATGGAATAAATCATTATTTTTTAAAACCATAATCACAATTTACATATTTCTTGCATACCTTGACTTCTACTGGATGTAGTATGATAATTCCTAAGAAAAAATCTATTTTGTCCATCCCTAATTTCCACATGGGAACTCTTGAAGCACCATGATAAAGAACTGACAAAAAAAGAGCATTTCCTACCCTAGCCTCCCTAATTATCCAAAACACATAACATAACAATCCCATATATCCAAGATTTATCAAACCCCCCCCCCCAAAGGGTTTGGATCACTTCCTAATTTTATATAAGAAAATATTTCACAAACCACACCCATTAAAATGAGTGTTCCACTCCCATGCTTTACTAAGAACCTCAACAGCCCACTAACTAGTAATATCTAGTATAAAATATACTCTAAATATGAGGAGTACCACCAGGTAACTTGTTAAAAATGAATCTAAAGGTTATTATCTAAAAATAACAATGGTAATCTAGAAAATGGTTCCACTTGATTAAAATTAGGATCATCTCACTATGGCATAGGTACCCATGACGATATATCCATTCCTCTAATTTTCATTATTCTAAATAATTATTGAATATATTTTTATTATAATTATTTATTGTATCATGATATTTGATTCATACTTTGACACCATTGAGGTTTTTCTTCAAAAAAATATTTATTCATGTTCTTAATAAAAAATGGTGAGAGTTTATTTATAATTTTTTTGGAAAAATTATTTATTTTCAATATTGTGATAAAAGTTATTTTAAGTGGTTTTGGGAAGCTTGATTTAAATTGATTTTCCAATGAGAAAAAAAATAGTTTATTTAAAAAAAACTGTTTGAGTTTTTAAAAATCATTTGACGAATGTGTATGTGGGGGTTTTATTTATAAATTCAAAAACCAATTTTCAAGTATTGTATTTCAAACCGGTGCTCAGGGAATGTTATGAAAAAGGAGATGTATATACTATTTAAGTAAATATTTTGAGGATGTTATACTCACACGCTAATTATATCACTAGATATCTATACACCAAGTGGGTTTTATAGGTTATAGATTTGGTATCATGGATATCCTTCTTCAGGAATCATTTTTTTAGGTTTCTAATGTAGCGGTTTATTTAGGTAGTGTTGGATAGTGACCTTGGGGTCCCGAGTAGATCACCTATTTTGTATTTTGGGTTCCCTTTATTTAATATGTTCTATGCAAATATCTTTCATTTCAACCTATATTAAAATTTTTGAGATATTATATATATATATATATATATATATATCTTATATTCCATGTTATGTTAGATAATGAGTTAGCGGTTTATTTTGATTTATACCCCGTTTGGTTTGTCTTATGATTTAAAACTGATTAATTTAATTTGATGGTTCTCCTTACTGTCTAATCATTTTTTTAGTTCACTAATGCAGTGGGGTTTTCGGTAGTGTTGAATAGTGACCTTGTGGTCCTGAGTAGATCACTTTTTTGGTATTTTGGGTTCTCTTTATTTACGTTTTACTATGTATATATTCTCCATTTCATCCTCGATTATAATTCTTTTGATATTTTTTGTTTTATATATATCTCTTATCTTTCCTGTTATGTTGGATACTGAGTTGGATATTTATTTTGAATTGTTCCCCATTTGTTTTGTTTTATGATATAAATTTTATTATTTCAATTTTACGGTTATGGATAAATCATTCTAAATTTTATGTGAAAATTACATTATATTTTCCATATTATTTATTTTTTGACCCTATTCCCAAGAGTGATTCCTTGATGTTCAGGAACTATTTTTCAACTTGTGGGGATCAAGAGTGCCCATCAAGTCCTATTGTAAGATGGGTTGGGTGAAAATTATTAAGACATAAGATTGTTCATAACACCAAGGGAACCTTCAATTGATTTGTAGAAAAGACCAAAGTATTCTCTTATGGTTATTCTTATAGAATGTGTGGGAGAGCCACCAAAGTTGGGGATGTTTGGTATTTTGAAAGTTGGCGGTCGTGGTGTGAAGAAAGGTCGGGACACTGTGTTAGAATTAAATCATGACATTTAGATATATCATAACACTATATTAAAAGGAATTAGTGGTCCTTAGGATAATGAGTATAATATTAATAAAATCCAAATCATTAATCCGTGGAAGAGTATTGTGGTTCTTCAGTATTTGACAACCCTTGTCTTTAATACACTTTATTTTATGATTTATTACATAAAAACACTTAGTAAAACTCAGATGATCAATAAAACTAGAATATTTTGGATATTAGTTATATATTACATGAACATGATACATTGATACAAAAACATTATTTTAAACTTCCTTAAAATTATTCTAATATTCCATTTCTCATTTAGAATGGCACATGATAACCTTGGGCGATACAAAATAATGGGGTGATACATAAAGCCCAGTAAGGGAATAAACAAAGAATAACATGATGAAAGTATTAAATTTTGGTCAATAAAAATTTAAACATAATAAAAAAAGTGTGAGAACAGTAATCTTGATTAATGAGGAATGATACAACATGATATCATAAAGGCAACATGGGAATGTGGAAACAACATAAAACAGAACACCATAAACATAGGTCAATATTAACTGTCAAGACAACATAAAAAGGTTGAAAAGGTCCCAAAATGGATTAGGTTTACTCTCTAACCCCATAAATTATGTCTCATGAGATTAAAAAATTAATCAAATTATTGGATCGCAATATAATTCTTGGTTCACCTATCCCTTTCATATAATGTACAAGCATAAGTGTGCCGCATAGATCATTCAACATGGGATCATATATCATCACATTTATTTACTATATTAAGGTGTGTGGAATCCATATATAGAAGTACCTAATAAAATATGGATAGATATGTCTATTTAAATACCCTTGAGTGGAAATGGTGATGGTATTCACAATATAATGGTTTGGTATGTAAAAGTTACAGGATAATTTTCACAACATAATAGGGGTTCATAATGAATCAAGGGAGGGATTAATGGGGGTTAAAAGGCTCAATAATTATATGTAAAACATTATGGTAGTAATTGGGATATTTAATAACATAACACAACATGAATAATTGGTAATTAAAGGGCATAATACAAAAATATATCTTGAATAAAAAATTTCCATGGAAAAGTTGTAGGATAATTTCGATCGCATAAAGAAGATACATAAAGAATCATGGGAGGGGATAATGAGAGTGGATGACGCCTCTCTTCACTTGAAGATCATAACTTTAGTGTAATTAATTATTGGGAAGAATACTCAACTTGAGAAAAATGGAATACTGTGGGAATAACACAATGGAAGTTCATAAATAAAGAGGGGAAGGAGATGATCCATTACCTTGAGAGGGTTTGTACAAAATCATGGGTCAAGCTTCTTGAGAGATTAGGGGCGCCTTGGGAGAGATATGGAGAGAAAATTGTAGGATATATTCAGGTTACATAAATTTTTACTAAACATAAATAATATATTTTTTAGTTTTATATAGGAAAAGAGTGGTGAGTTCTTTATTATTTCTAAAACATAGGTTTTAGACTCTATACAATAAAGTAATCAAAAATTCAATCCATCCCATTGTTTTTTCATATGGTTTCTTAGAAAGTGGAGTTTTATTAATTATTTTATAATTCCATAATATGATATCATTAAAATAATACCCTTGGTGTAGTGGAAATGATTCATGTTTATAAAGAGTTTATTTCAAAACCTTAAAATATAGTAAATGTTTCGGAGGATTCATAAAGGGTTTCTAGAAAAATATTATTTTTTTGCAATAAGAGTTCTCTAACCATTATAAAAATTATATTTTCATTTCATAAAATTATATTATCATTTATATTTGATATATACTATTTCATAAAAAAAAAATTTATTGAAATATAATTTATTTAAAAAATTCAATAATTCATCGAAAAGAATGTCTTAATTGAAATTTCATATTACAAAAAAATGTAATTCGAGTTTTATCATAGTAAAATATAATCTTTAACAAAATCATTTTCCTAATTATTTATCAAGTAAAAATAATAAGAAATAAATATAATAATTATTTTATTTAAAATAAAATATACATATTCATAATATTAGGGTTAAGATATATATCCCTTTTTACACCAACAAACTCTCTAAGGGTAAGGTTTGTGACGATGATATTTTCTTGGGGAGGTTTGGTGAACATGGTTTGGCCCATGATCTCAATGAGCTTTAAATTCTTTCAATAATTGTTTTTCTCAAGCTTTAGATATTGATTACTTGAATGGCCTTGGTCAAGATAAAATTTCATCAATGTTATCTCCCATCCAAGCTCTGATAAATGGGATTCATAGGGTACAGTCCTACTGGTTGAGGTCCTCACTTGTTTTAGCTATGTCAATTGGATTTAACATAAACCTTAATATATAGTAATAATATGACCACTGTTAAATGAAAACATTATCAATGGTCATGAATATTAATATTATTTAAAATCTAAAATGATAAAACAAAGTAATTGCATATGTTTTCTATAACCACATTACATAATTGGGAATTTAATTCAATTACAAAGGGAATTTAACTTATAAAATCCCAGTTTGATTCAATTATCACCTATTTCAAGAAACAATGATAAATACACAATTGAAATCTACCATCCACCTTATTTGAAAATAGAATTAGAGAAACCTAAGGTGGAACACTGGATAGAATAAATTAAATCTATAAAATATCTTATACATAAATAGGTATCTCTTGTAACTCAAAAGGTGTATTCTTAAATGGGGACATCAATATCTACGTAGCATGAATCTTTGTCAAAAATTTGATGACATGTTTTAGTGATAGTGTCAAAACCTATTCATCCAATACATCATGGTACTCTTATCCAGCCCTAGGAAACACTATTGAATGATCCTATGATAAGCTAATCAGTAGCACAGTCATTAGGGAAATTAAGGATGTGGAATGACCCAAACCCATCTGTGGGTATTTCTCAATAATAAATATGGCATGTTCAAAGTATGGATAATAGAATAAAAATTTCCTCTATAAGAAACCAAAAATATCCTACACTGAAAACAGAAATTCCATTCCAAGGATATTGATGTTTATATATATCCATAAACATGTGAAATATCTCAAAAAGTTATTCTATACAATAATAATCTCATAATATCTACACACATCCTAATACATATCTCAGCCTCCAACTAGATTAGTCAATTCCAGAGAAATAGGAAGCCTCTCTATGTAAAGTCCCAAATTATAGAATATGGCAGTTGTAATGTTGGAGTGTGAAGATCCTGAATCTAACAAGGTATATACCAATGTAGAATTTTAATATATAATACCTATAATTATTTCAATATCACTATATACTGGAAATTATAAGTCATAAATAAGACCATGGCTGGCTTCCTGATATCTTTGGAAAAAATTATGACCACCTTTTTTGTCATAATATGCTCTCTATCATTGAGGATGATGGGAATCTTGGGTTAATTTTATGTTTGACCCATCCCATCATTATTGATCATATTATGTAGTACCCTTATTTTATTGATACATTAGAGGATATTACTACTATGAAAAATACTCAAGGGGGATTCCAGATTTAGATTGAATACTAAGGAATATTGGAACCTCATGTTTTTTATGGACATGCACACCACGTGAAAAATAAATGATTGATATCCTGGTAGGCTTTTAAAATATACATCCCATGTTAAATGGGATGAATAAATCTGGAATTAAATCTGAAATATTACAAACACCCACTGACCAAGTAAATGAGAACATATGGCCCAAGATCTACTCCTTGGAGAGACTTGATGAATCACCTACCTTGAAAATATATTCATATCTATAATCCTCTCAATAATCCTTTCTTCAACTATAACTTCAAGATAAATTATAAATGTTAATGGGGTTAAGTTTTTTTTATATCTAGATTAAAAACCTCATAAATATGCCTTTCTATAGCCTCATCATCTACCATAAGGTCTGAATCAGAATGCATGTGGTTCTTATGCCGAATTCCAAACTCCCATATACTATAACTCCCAAATAAGAGAGTAAGAATAATATTTCAACAATTTTCCTTCATGTTTTATGAATCAAACTCATCATGAATTTAATTATAAAATATCTCCCATAAAATGAATGAATCCTCATAATACACTAGAAAAAAACAAACCACTTTATATTATCACCCCATAAAAAGCTTATAGAAAATGGAATCCAATGCTCCCTATAATCGTATATCAATATAAAGAAAATATCTAAACCATCCAATTAATCCTCTATCCCCTAATCTAAAAATATCTCTCATAGTTACATATGCTCTAGAACTGAAACTCTTGATGTAACCTTCTCTTAGAATTGTCATTTTCAATCCTAAATCTATAGAAATATATCAGTTTATCCTATTAGACATCATTGTGATAGACCTGATGGGGACACCAACCTAGATTCATTCCAATAAAATAGAATATATTAGAAACATATCAAATCCATAATATATAATAGTAAATATTAATTAAATTGCATAATTCTCATTTTCTATCCAATTCACTAATAGGTAGAGAGATTCATGATGTATGACCCTCACCTTGTTCTCTACCCTAAAAGTAGCATCACTTCACTTAGAGAATTCAACAAACAGAAGCTCCTTATGTCATAACCCAAGGGCCCTAAAATCACACGTCCCGGCAAATCTCTACTTCATATATCAGGTGTAAGGTTATACTAATGTCGATGTGCTCTCAACCCATGTAATAATCACCCGTTCCTATCTATAAACACCACAATATCCTTCAAAAAAAAACTTTTGTACCACTTTTTCATGACCCCCTCCACTCATGTCGCTCCACAGCTGGCATTAAAGATTGGAGTGACCCCTTATACCTAACTTCAAAAGGCTATGGCTTGGAAACTAGCACTGGGATATAAAAATGAATTAAAGAAGGTAGTTATATCTATAAAGAAATTCTGGGATAAGAGATGATATCCATAAATTGACTCTAAAACAAAAATAATAAACCATCCAAATGGATCATTAATAAATAAAAAAATATATTGGTTATTCCTAGTGACCTGGTTCAAAAAAATGATAACTGATACACAGCTACAGACTATCTTACTCCTTTTATTGTAAAACTGGGTTTCTTAAACCCATATTAAGCATTAATATTTTATTACCATGTCATGTATAAAAATATTTGTGCATGATTTATACTTACAAAAATGTTTTTGATAGTTACATGTTCTCTATTTACACGGTAATTTCTTTATATTATTTTTCATATCTAAAGGTGGTAGAAATTCCTAGCTATAATGAGAACCAAGAAATATTATGATTGTAATCTCAAATATTTGTCATATGGGTTAAAAAAATAATACTATTATGATACATATATTGAATGACTATTATGTTTTAGCGTTCATTTAATAATTCATACTTCCCCTCATTAAGTTCACAGTTTGTGATATTGAGTATAGGAGATGAAAATAACTAACCAAATAATTAGAACACCATATATTTTTGGTGTCATAATATATTTCTATTTATGAAAAAATGTATTAGTATCTCAACTTTAGATCATTATCAGTGTATATAATTTGATCATTTATATTGATCCAAGGTGAGAACATTATAATTTAGTTCCTGGAGAGGTAACTTGTGTTGGGTTCCTCATTCATGGTGTGACATTGATGGAATGATTAAGATACATTTTTTCTCTTTTGAAAGGAAGAGAAATCTCAAGATAAGTTGAAATGAATGGAAATACCATTACCAAATTCATGTCTATAGAAGAATAATACAATTCCATATAGTATGTTCAGAAAATATTAAATTATTAAAAGATGATGACACGAAATGTGTTTCCATATTTATGAGATATCATGAGATAAAGAGATCAGATTATATAAATAGAATTTATAGGTTTTTTTTGTTTCTAGAATTAAACATTATCTCATTAGGGTCCCTGATGTGTTTTTAGACTCCACTCATGGCCTCTGATTATAAATCATTGTTATCGAGATAATTTTCTAGAGGTTCACATACAAAACAAATTCAGAAGCTTGACTAATTCTAATGAATTAGAGTTTATTACATAGTTGGACTTACGGTAGTGCTCATGTAGTGCCTGATTTTATATAATCAAAATGTAAATGAATAAATTTTATATTATTCAAGTTTAGAATAATAAAAATTTAAATACATTACTTATTATATTCATAATCAATTCAGGGAATATAAAAATATATTTTTCAAATGAATATTTAATATTACAGGATTGTTTAATATTTTTTGGGACACAAGTCGAGTAAATGACTTGTAATCTATCATTTAGAAAATTTTATTTTTATAAGTAATTGATAAACTATTTATGATCATTATGAACCCTTTATGAGGTTATAAGTGTTATTTTTGGTTTTTAAGGAATGGTTAAAGTTTCAAATGGATTGTGTTCAATTTTAGTAAGTTTAAACCTCACTATAAATAAAAAAAGACTAAATTCAAGGTAATATTAATTCCCTAAAATTTGAGAAACTATATTATATATGTTTTAAATTTTAGATAGATAAATAGGGGATTAGATCACCCTAATCCAAGATTTATTACCATATTCATGATATGTTGATCCATTTTTTTATATCGAAGAACTCTTTTTTCTCCATTATATCACCCAGAGCATGGAGATTTATGATTGCAAATATCCAAGAATATATGTGGAAGATCTAGAGGGTTCCATGTTAGGTTCCTTCTGTAAATTTTCACCACAAATTCCTAAAATAAATTTCTGATAAAAATCGGATGAGACACAATTTTGATTAATTTTTCATGCTTAATGTAAATTAAATAGGTTATTCAAGTTATAAATGTCTATAACTATGTTTTTTATAATGTTATGATGCTAGTGGAAATGTAAAAATTATAAATTACTATTCTTTAGAGATTCTATTTTTCACTTGGTAGTAATAAATTTTATAGATTAGATGTATATTTTATTATGTTGAATTAATAAATTAAATAAAAAAAATTCTAAAGGTTTTCTCATAAACTTGAGAAAGATAAAATAATATAAATGTGTTAGTAGAACATGTTACATATTCAAATCAAAAAAAATATAAATATGTATATCATCCATGGGACAGTGCCTATGGACAATAACCCCCCCCCCCACCTATGTTGACTCAATGGAAGGAAACCAGTATCAATTATGGCAGAAAGTTCTCATAAAAAAATAAAATTCATTTTTCATAGTAGGAATAACATGTTCCAACCGTACCCATATCAATGAAAAATGTGTGAGGCATTTCTCCTCACCTAATTCAACAGCCGATAGATTCGTTCCAAACCAAAGTAGGTTAACTCAATCATTACCTAACCTATCCAGCCATTCCAGTTCTTTATATGACTCGAACCCCCTCTAGGGGTGTTTCTAAATCCATGAGAGGACCCAAAGTTTCCAATAAATTATAAAAAAAAATTATAATTTTTTAAAATTAATTTTATAACCAAATGATAATTATTTTTTAAAATTAAAATTAAATTAATTCATATTAATTCATATCAATTTCCCCCACGTATAATTCTTTGAAAATTTAATTTATTTATGTGTATTTAATGAAAATTGACTAATTGTGAACCTTGGAAAATCAATTCATGTTAGTTCATTGATAATGAATTAATTAATTTATTCCTATATTTTTATTTATAAAAATTATTTGATAAATTATGGTATGTCTATCCATGGTATCCTTGTTATATGTAAAAGGGAAGGTGTGTCCATGAAAAAAAATAATTTTGCGTTATTTTATATTCCTAATATCCCCTCACCTTTGAGAAGTTATTATTGATAACTAATGAGGATAATGAAAGGTGATATAGTCCATATCAAGACGTGGTTATGCACCATATCAGTGTTTAAGGCATTGGATGAGGTAAGTATTGAAACTAAAGTTAGATGTGGATTGATGTAACTCAAGATGTTTCCCTAGGGAATTATGATGATACATTATTCACTCAATGGGATATCCATTAGAATGGTATAATAGTCACATAATTTACCTTTATTTTTTTATTAAGGGTTTATAATTTTATTATGTGGTTATAGGCATGATTATGTATAATAATAAATATGCATTAATAGATAAAAACTGGTCATGGTTGTGGAGTATTCTCTATTTAATCATGCCTAAGTTGTGAGTACAATCCCATAGAGAAACCATGATAAATAGAAATAGATTTAATTATTTATAAAATTTATAAACATTAATGTATATATTATTTCATTAACACCTTACATCACTTTAATTTGAACTAAACCATATTTTTTAGGTACTCGCCAGCAATAGTTGAGGATGACTCTTACTATAGGGGTGTTCATATGAAAGTAGTGGGTTGAATTAACTAATTTGTTAGAAAATAATTACCAATAGATGGTTTGTCGCATCTTTAGTGGAAAATCATTTAGAAAAACAAAAATATGCTTTTTCGGAAATGGTAATACACTCTAAATATCAATGAGCCAAGAGTTAATGTGGTTTCCCAGCCATAATAATACCTTGAAACTCATAAAGTAGTATCATATCTAAAGACAAGACAATAAGGGGAGGTTTTAATAATATTTTACACTAGAATAATCAAGAAACTAACTATTATGATTTTATTATTTAAGTGATAAAAATATTTCATAAAATAGTTAAATACATTTAAAATAAATAATAACTATAATGTCTCATAACCAATTATTAAGATAAAAATACTCATATTCTAATGTTTTATTTGTTGAAAAATGGAAAGTAATACCACATATTCGTTAATATAATTTCAAGAAAAAGAACATTTCCTAATCGATACAAATTGAAAACTGTATAATAGGTGTTTTAACAATATACAATGATATGAAAATAAATTCTCTGACCCAAAGTCATAACTAAATGTTGAACCACCTCAACAAGAGATCTTGAAAATTAAGTTTACTGGAGACACCTAGATGAAAAATTTGTTGTTTATATCATATTTATATCAATAATGTACAACAAATTGTGAAACATACACTATGAAATGAATGTTTACACATACTATCTCATCTCTAATAAGTTTCCCAGGAGAAAGTAAAGAAATAAAGGAATGATTTTACCCCATTCTTACATCATTATCACTTAGTTACACCAGTTTTATTTAGAGTTATAAAATGAAAAGTTTGGATAAAATACTTTAATAAATTTTGTTTATTATTCTCCAAGTAGATAATAACTAGAATAAAATAATTATCATCCAATTACTCTAGATTCATTTATAGTTATAAAACAAATAGTATGGAGAAACTACTTCAATGACTTTTGGTTATGGTTCACCAATAAATAAGAACTAAAATAAATTTGAATCTTTTATTATTATTATGAAAATTTTGAATGATAAGGAAAACATCCAATGAAATGTATGAAGTAAAATTCACATTTACAAGGTTATTCGAAGAACACAAAAATAAATAGGTTATTGAAAATAGTTCTATTTTCTTCACATGTGTCAGGAAAATTCCATGGAAGAAAAATTGTAATAAATTTATGTATGAAAATATGAGGCTTCAAGTTTATGTATATTCATCACTTCATATAATCATTTTATTTTACTTTTTGGGTTTTAGGTACTATGTATTTTTCATTTATTTTATTCCAAATAGAGTAACCAAACATGTTTTGAAAATATTATAATAAAAAAAATGAATTCTCTGAGTATCAGTGAATGGGTGATTCTTATATCAGTATTTATAACAAGAAGATTTTTTTTTCAAAGTTGATTGATTCTAGTTGACAATTAATTGTTTTTTTATAACCAAAACATTGAACATATGTGTCCCTTATACTTAATAATGCATCATCTTTTTAAGAATGAAAGTTTTTTGTGGTGTTATATACTCAACTAATATTTCCTTAATATTTGAATCATTAACAATAACTAATGAATTTAAAATACAGGACATAAATACCTAGTTATAGAAGAATAAGTTTTGTTCTAGTAAAATTGAAAGAAGTTATCAAGGATATACCCAATATAAAATTTAGACTCTTTGGAGATAAAAATATTAAGTATTATTAAAATAATTACATATCATGTTTTATGAAAAGAATCCATTACAGATAAGTCACAATTATTATTGAGTTATTTAAAACTAATTGTGTGAACTATTATAAGGGGAATCCTGAGGTAAACTTATATACTTCATAATATTCCTTTAAGAAATTTAAGGAATGTTACATTGAATTATGAAATATGAATTGTAAGAAGATTTGAGTTGTTTCAGGACCATGATCTGAAAAATATCTTAACAAATCATTCATTGATCCAAAAAATTTAGATTAAATAAATATCTAAAATCACATTTCGTGATACATATAAAATCCATGATGGGTATAAAAGGAGTATTGATGTGATTGCACCACGATTCAAGATTTTCTCCAACCTTATGCCACTATATTAAAATGATTTTGTATTATAAATTAAAAAATTTATAAAAATTTTCAATTCATTATTTGTTCAAAAAAAATTTGATTTTCACTGTTAAAAAATTCAACTTCAATTTTTTTGATGATTTCATTGAATGTGGAGGTGATTTTTAGAGCCTACAATGAAGCGGAAGGTAAATGGGCTAAACTGCATGGAATCTCATGAACACATATCCACTATCTTGTATGTTTCTAAAATTAAATGAATCAAAATGGACTGATATTTTGTGATAGGATTCAGAACTTTGTGAGATACAATTTTCATGAAGGAACCCAATCCCAATTCATCCATTAAGAGTCCCAATAGAACTGATCTGTACAACAGAATGAATCTCCATAGAGTCAACAGTTTGCCTCTGTATTTTGCAAATATCTGTTATTATATATATTATATGGCCAAAAAAGTTGATATGGAGATATAAAAGGTGTCTTGAAAAAACTTTTTAAATTTGTAGAATGTAATTTAAGACTTTATGTCCACCCAAACCAAGGACCAATTGGATTCTTGAAATCGGGGTTCCCAAAACCACCTCCCAGTTTGTTTATAAATTATCACCTTGGGCATACCATTTTGAAGCTCAACTAGAAGAAAATGTGAATCCATTTTTAAGTCCTAAAGGAGTGCTATAACAACCACAAAACTGATTTTCTACAGCACCACCCTTTATTAGTTCTAAAAACACTGATAAAGGGGTCCCTTTTATCCGTTCTTTTTTTAGTAGCGTTGAAAAAGTGGGGGATTTATCAGCGCTTTTCCCTAGTACTGATAAAGTGTATATATCAATAAATTTATTAAAAAAAATATATTGATATACAAGTATATTTATATTGATATAAATATAATATATATTTTTTAAATATGTTTTAGATAAGTATAAATAGACTATTACATTTAATATATAAAAATTTAGTGAAAACGGATTTAAGATATTTTACAAAATATTATTAATTCATAATTTGATAATTATCATCGACTAATAATAATTTAATAACAATTTGAAGACACCAAAAATCCAAAAAAAAGTTAATAAAATATCTAAAATAGATTGAAAATTTAACTCAAATATCAAACTGCAATAACTTTTGATCTGGGTGCCCTTCTGAGCTCTACAGCATATCAAAATCAAATCATGTGATGAGAGCTATGCTCTAGTGACCCAAGGTAAGATTTTTTCACATTTTTTTAAGCCAAAATTGCCTTTAAAGCCTCCAATAGTGAGTTTTTAGTCGGGATACCCCAATTTTTTAAAATTCAAACAGTTATAAGTTCTGATCCGGATGTCTGCTAGGCATGTACCACATATCATATCGAAGATCGTTACATTTTCTTCAATTTAAATGGTTATGGAGTTGAAACGGACTTCTGTATTAGAAGTTCTTATTGTTTCAACATTCTATGGATTTTAAGATACACATATATGTATTTATTCGTAAATATATATATCTGTGTGTGTGTGTTTGTTTGTTTCTGTGTGTGTTTGTGTTGTATATATTTATATATGTATTTATTTATTTATTTATAAAAACACATAAAAACATATTTTATAAATTTATTTATAACTAATATTATAAATATTCATTACTATACAAATAAATATACAGATAAAAAATTAAAATTATAAATATATATATAAATAGATATTATTATATATTAATATACAAATATATATATATATATATATTTGAATAAAAATATATGTATTAATATAACTTAATATATTTATGATAATATGAATCTATATTAATATTCAAATAAATCTGACTATATATATAAATAGATATATCATTAAATTGAGAAAAAAACTAAAGGGATTAGTGGAAAAGGTGTAGGCGTGCAAGGGGGAGGTCTTTGCTTTGAGTTCTGGTGGAAGCAAGGGCACGCGGGAAAGTGGGAGGGGGTGGTGCGGAAAAGGGATTGTGCATTGAGAGGGAGAGGGCTCTGTCTAGTACAAATTAAAATGGGGGAGGTTAAGTGTTGTTAAAATCTCCCCCCCTGCATTATATATTTCTTTAAAAAAATTTATTTTTATTTTTTCGACTTTTATCAGTGCTTAAAGAAACACTGATAAAGGACCTTTTTATCAGTGCTCTTGTTAGCGCTGATAAAAGGGCCCCCCATCTTCTCCAGAATTAACCTCGATTTTCTAACTCTATTAATGCCCTTTTCTAGAACTGATAAAGACCACATTTTCAGTAGTGTATCATCATATCTAGAAGTTATTTTGGCTATGGGGAGTGGTACATAAACATCTCTTTCTTCCACCCCTCCCATTGATTTTAAACTCCATGTGATCACCCGGGGAGGAACATGATATATTCCCAAGCTTCATGTTTATATTGTTTTGAATGATATTTATAATTCAGCGTTCTATGTTGCTTCTCATAATAATATCTTATTATTTAATTGATTTATATACTGGTACATCATACTCAAACTCAAATGATCTTGTTTAGGGGTAACCTTTCTTGTGATGTTTCACACACCGTTCATCCCTTTTTCTTCCTTTCTTCAATTGTGGTGTTTGTGTGGTTCATATTGGCCAATTGATATCACAGAAATACTTTCATGAACATGTACATTAATGTTATGGAAACACATAGAAATTACATGCAAACCAAGATAGTTCATCGAGTTCTTTTTGTGTTGCCTCAGTGAGTTTTGGTTATGATGTTGAACATAAATCACACAATCATCGGCAATATCTGATGAATCATTATTTGTATTAGACCAAACCCTAGGATGTATACTAGTTTAAACTAAATAAAATCCGGGTTCTAGGTGTAAAAAACTAGGGATTAAAAGATCATAACCCTATCTCTTAAAGCGATTATGGATGAGCATCATTGGATTCTCTAGGTTGATCACGCTTAACCGAATATATCAATTTCTTCTTTGTTATATCACTTTCTTTTATAAGATTTCATAATAAATCAACAAAAACAAAATTTAATAAATTTACATTCCCCTTTCTCATAATCAAAATAGTATTTTTAAATTAATGATCTAAGGCTTCGTCCACTAAAAACCTAGGGTTCCTATTGTACAATAAAAATTCTACTAAAAACTAAACATTTAATTTTACATGCTTCACAACGTGATCATGATTACAAACCTTGTATCGATACATTGATCAATAAAATGTAGTATGGATTTATTCTTAAACCCACATTTCATTATACAGATCATATCCAAGATGATACTAAAAGGGGGATCAATGATGACTCACATAATCCTTCAAAAATTGTCTATTATCATTTCATGACATGTTTCAAAAATAGTGGTTTCAACCCATAACCATATTTCAAATTTAATTAAAAATGGATACCAGGAGTTATAGTATGTATTAAATCCATGATTTCATAAATTAGGTGTTCTGATGAAAAGATTTTATTAATTCTTTTAAATAAAATTGTTTCATCAATAATAACATAAACTATATCTAAGATAATTATTCTAAATATTGTTTAGGTTATTATATGAACCCCTAAGATATAAAAATTAAGGTCAAGTGATAGTATATATTTCAATAAAAATTTTAACATCATTATTTGATATATTTTATGTTAGATTAACTTGGGTTAGGTTATGTCTCAATAAGCACAAATAGTTGGGATATGAATAAGGCCCATAGAAGCATATTTGAAAGGAATGTTCTTAAGACACCAACTATATTGCAAAGTATAAAACCATGTGAAATGGTTTTTTTATCACCACATCAAGGTGATACATTATTCAATGAGAATGATAAATCTTTATCCTACTAGTAAGTTGTAAATGGAAATTAACTGGAATGAAAAGTGAATATTTATTTTAGAAAATGGATTCCATGAAGAAAAATCAAGGCTGTATTTTGGTAGTTTCTCAGATTGATGTAAGGTCATTTGTGGATATTCAAGAGAAAATCTACATGGTTGGTATAAGAGTGGTACTAATAAGAATCAATTAGTTATATAAATTATTCATTATTAAATCCATTTGAATTTCAAATTTAATAAAAACTTTATATAATCATTGTAATGGGAAATGTATGTAATGTATGCCTCCTTTAGAGTAATTCATATTGATGAAATCTATATGAGATGAAAAAAATTATTGAGGACATAAAATTAATTCAATATGAGAAGCAAGTTTAACATATTTATTTATTGGTGTAAATAGACATAATGATCATAAAATACTCATTTGGAATGGAATTATATTATGTTACTATAAGAGATAAGTGGGGCGCTATAGTTTTCCAAGTAAAATATGTTCATAACCTATGGAAAATAGTTATTTTCCTTAGATTTAGTTTACACTAGGTTGAAATTATCTCTAAAAATGTCGAATTAAAGTAGTAACATATGTTCTAGATAATAATATCTACTGAGGTAGACGTATTAGTTTCTTAGACCACATTAAAGAACATATATTGATAACATATTGAATAATATAAGTTAGAACAATTTCAAATGGAATTATTTACTATTTTCCAGTGGAAAATATCTCTAAGAAGATGTGTAAGAGATTATAATGGTTAGTTAAATTATATATGCTTCATAAATGGATTTATCTCATATTATGTGATAGATATGATATTTCTGACAAATACATTATGGTAAGAAAATATCATATAATTCTAGGAGATCTAAACAGGAAGTGGATAAAGCTATCCAATTATATTTAATAAAGTACAAGGGATACGTATCTTGTAAAATGATAGTAAGGACACTAGTTATATGGGGAAAATTGTTCTTTTAAGGATTAGTTGTGTCTAATATTAAAATAGGTCTAGGGAAATGAATAAGAGAATCACATTGAAGTAAGGGGTTTTTGTATATAAAATAATGAGTACATATCAACTTCTAATGCATCTAAATATGTATTTTAAAATACATGATAATGTTTCCTATGTAATATAGTCAAAAAATGTAACGGGAAATATGTCAAGTTAATGATAGAGAACAAAAGGGTTATACTTAGGGACATAATCTCAGGATAATTTTTAAACATAGAGGTGTATAAAAGATTGCCGAGTGGCCATGTGAGGAATTATGTTAATCCCAATATCTAAATCCAAAACGCAATAAGAGCTTCATCTAATAATGTGAGAGCTAAAATGTTGATGGTTATAAAAACAGATCTAGTCTAAGTGGTATCATTATAGAACTGGGTTCCAAAGACCAATATTAAGTACTAATTTTTTATTACCACATCATATGCACAAAGTGTTATACATGATTTATACTTACCATAATAGTGTTGCTACTTCTACACCCACTTTTTACTTGGTAATGACATTACTTTCATTCACATATCATAATGTTATAGTAGTTCTTAGATAGAATGAGAAATGTGAGATACTATGATAGTAATATTAAATAAATATCATGTGTTTTGGATATATCATACTGATAAGACATAGATGATGTCTGAATATTTGGTGTTAGGGGCTCTTAAACATTGATAATTCTTCTGAAGAATTTATCACTTAGTGATCTCGAGTATAAAATATATAAAAAAAAACTGGTTCTTCATTTAAGGTACGTTTCTTCATTTCTAGTTTCATTTAATGTTGTTTTTGAGAAAAAGGGGGGGAAACTAGGTATTTCTAGAAATCTTTAGGTTATACACATTATATTCCCAAGTACATGTAGTGTGTATGTTAGGTATGTACTGACCGTATGTGGACAAAGTACATGTTGTGTGGTGACCATGTAAAAAAATAATCTACTAAACGGCATGAAGTGTTCCTTAACATGTCGTGTATTTTACACACCACGTACTGACTGAGTCCTAGCTGTGTGTTGACCAGTGTGATGCATCTAAGACATGTGATGACCTAGAAACCTATGTAAGTCAGACTATGGACTAGAAACTACATGGTGTGTAGTCCTTAATATATTCGATAAACTTTTATTTTTATTTATTTATATATAATATCATCATGTCTCATTTCCAAAACTATCTTATTCTTCCCTGTTTTTTGACTGTGACGATCTAGATGGAAAATAATGTTTATTCTCATAGATAATTAATTCGACGTTTGTTCTTCAATCCGTCTCTAACTGCAAGATCACATCAGAAAAGCTAAACCCACCCACCCTATTCCGTTCATTTTCAATCATCTCACATTCCATAGTTTTCATCTGAGTATAATTTTTTGGATTCAATGGAAACATAGATCTATAAGATCGGATTTGAATTGGAGATTGATATCTGATGTTCCTACGTCTACGATTCTAAGGTAGGTGGTGCATACCTTTTTTGTTTTTGTGTTCATTTGGGTGTTTTTCATTTTTAGCACATTGTCAATTACTGAGATAGACCCATGTTTCTTTATATCGAATTGATCGTATTCCTTATGGGATGCCATTGGGAATTCCTTTACCTTATTATGATTGAGCGAGGTCATGTTAGAGGCCATTTCTCATCTAGGGAATTTTGGTCCGGTATGCCAAAATGGTTATAATAAAAAAATTTTGATTAAACTGCTGAGTTACAGATTTTAAGCATGACTAAATTTATTAGAGTCTTTCAAGACGTCGATGCTATTATGGGACTACAAATGGCTAGTGTAAATCAACTATTTAAATTGTTTTGCATGTTTAAAGTGATTTTTTGATTATATATATATATATATGTGATGCCTAATATTTCATATGCTGGATCCCTTGGGGTTGTGTTGGGCGTGGCTTGGATATTCTTAAGTGATGTAGATCACTATTTGGGCTTGTCTCTGATTACATGAGTGGTTTGACCACAGGATTGGGTGTCATGGATGTCAGGTTGAGGTAGTGTAACTGTTAGGTTGGCCGTGGCCTAGGATACTTGGATGGAAGAGCCGTCAGATTTTAGAAACATGGTCATAGGTACATGAGTTGTTAGAGATGTAGTGGCTTGTGTTCTTTATTTCTTGATTACCTATCACCCATTAATTGAGTCATGTAAACATTTTTTGACTCTGTGATGAGGTGGATTTGACCACTCCTGTGGGTAAAGTCCCCTTATAGTTGTGGTTTAGGTACTATTGGTTTGGGGGGCATGTGTTGGGAATCCATGTGGAAGGTGAGGAATCTTTGGTTGGTAGTAATGAGGATACCGAGTTATGAGATTGAGGGTAGATGTCGATGTTTCCTCTTGTTATTTACTTGAGGATAGGCATCATTGTTCCTGTGGTTGTTATTCCATTGGAAGAAGTGATATGTTGAATCATGGGTTACTATTGTTTGGATGATCCATCTGGACATCGGTACTTGAGATGTGCGGTGTTAAGCAGTAGATGGGACCCAAATACATGACTGAGATTCTAGTATTGGTCGAAGCAGGTGATGCTCCCTAGTGGTTTCTGAGCACTAGTGGAGGTTGCCTTTACATTCTGAATTGTATTTTTTACTTTACTTATAGGTGAATTCTTACTTAAAAACCTATACTAGGTACGCACCGTTGGGTTCTATCCAACTGAGATCCGTCTCACACCCTACACGGGCCCTTCAGGACACAAGTATAACTTTTTTGTCTTTACATGTAGGAAAGAGATCAGCTTCAGGATTGGGGTCGTATTAACTGTTTCATGGAGATTTGGAATGGACCTTGAGGTCATTCCAAGCTGGAGTTTACTTTATTTTTCTTTCCTTCATGTATTATCATGCTTACCTTATTTTGTAACTACTATTGGTTATCTAGGAGATGCATTGTTATTGACATGTATGACCTATTTTTGATGCATGCTTTGTTGTTTCAGTAGTTGTTATAAGTGGTGTTCAACATGTTTTTTTTTATTTAAATTCTTCTACTTTTGTTTCTATATTTCTTCCGCTAGTTTATTTTCTATTGATTGTGCTTCCACTATACAGGTGTCGATTTAGTCTTCAGAGTCTCTTAGTTTTTATTCTACTCGGATCAGTACCGTATTTTACTCTATGAGGGTATAGCCTCCCCACTATACATGTTTACAACCTCCCTGATAGTCAGAATCCTATGTCAGTAACACCGAACCTGATTAGCACTAGATATACATTGTTATTGGAATTGGGTTTCTAGCTTGTTCTTCGGTGCCTGCAGCCCTAGGTACGAGGGATGGACCAAGTTACTTTGGGTGGTAATTTCTATTTTTCTTTTTCTCAGATTAATTTTTATGTGATTTCCACCTTGGTGGCTCACTTGGTGTGTGATATTATTAGATTTGATATATTGTCCTTGACTCAGTGCGGTAAGGGAGAATTTGACCTTGTCCTGTTATGGAAAGGGGAGTTTTCTTGGATTTTTGATAGGCACTTTTTTAGGGTATTTCAATTTCTTAAATATACGCATGCTTTGTGAGGTGATAATATCATGTGATTAATATCAATTTCCATTCTATTGATGATTTTGAAATGTGAAGGGTTAAATTCCTGATACAATTTCTAATTTATTAAATTTTAATGTACCATGCTTTAAATTATGTAAAATTTCATGTGGCATGAGGTTGGGCTGGGCTCATGTACGAGAAGGCTTGTATTATGACTTAAGTGATGTTAATTAGCAGGTTTGGACATCATGGGTGTCTATTTGAGGTAGTATGAATGTCAATATTGGGTGACTCGGTCATCAGTTTGAGGAAATTTTGGGTGTTAGGATGGGCATGGCCCGAGATTAATATGATACTTTTCTCTATTAAGGGTGGGTAAGAAGGCTATGGGGCTAGGGTTCCATGGGCGTGGTTGTGGTGGGGGAGAGTAGTGGTAGTTGTTATGAACTTCCTCTTTAACTCTTTGCTTTTCTGCATTATATATGTATATATATGAGATGTCTGACCGTTTATGGTATTCAGCGGTTTCCTCCAAGAGTGCTTAATGGAATGTCAGTCAGAATATAGTACAGTGTCGTAGGAGAACGATCTGGCCCAGGCACCTGAGGGACAGGAAGAGCATGAGCTGCAGGTACAGGCTTAGGGATAGGATCCGGTTCAGGATCCAGTGCAGAAAGAGCAGCTAGGTTTGGCAGTGTTTGGGCCAAGGTTCTTTGACCAGATATGATGTATTCTAGTACATGTCTTGCATAGGATTGATAGAGGCATGAAGAGTACAGAGACTTATGTGGCATATCTGACTTTCGAATTCCAGTCAAATCACCCGCCACTTTTTCAGGGTGAGGGTGGTCCTCAGGTGGCTAAGAAATTAATAGAGATCATCCAGATGATATTTGAGCAGCTCAAGAGGCCTCCTGGGCAGAGAGGCAAGCTGGATTCATACATGCTGATAGGACCAGAGAAGCATTGGTGGGATATGTAGGTTCAGGCTCATAGATAGGAAGGAATGGCATGCAAGGACGTCGAGGATAGGTTTCTAGAGAACGTTTTCACAAAGACGATGAGGGTAGAGAGAGCTCATAAGTTCTTGAGCCTCCAACAGGGTGACATGTCCATCATGGACTATGCATCTACATTCAATAAGTTGTATCTCTTTCCACCAGGTATATTAAGAAATGACACCTCGTGGGTGAGGTGCTCCATTGATGGATTAAGTAATTCCATTAAGGTGCAGGTAAACTTATTTAGGTCGATCTTGTTCTTAGAGGAAGTGAATCAGGCACTCATAGTTGAGGCAATCTTGACGGAAAAATCTTGTTTGAGCCAGCCAATGGATTTAGGTTATGGTTCAAATAGCAAGAAGCGAGGTCAGGATGAGTTCCAGAAGGGCAGTACTACCAAGGACACAGCTAAACCACCTCGTGCAAGTTCTTCAGTGGTTTTCTTTCAGTTTCGGAAGCCATGGAATATCTTCACTTAGTTGGATAGGACTCCAAAGCAGTGTTATGCATGTAGAGAGGTTTTAAATCTTGAGAGGTTATACAAATATCCTCCTCAGATAGTTTGATGTCAGGGACCAGGACAAATGGAGGATTCCAGGGTTGATTTAGTATCGGTACTGGGTAATGGGAGTCAAGGCTAAGCTTCACATGGAGGACATGGCAGAGACAGTTGGACCCAATACAGGGGTCAGTGATAGTGATTGGAGTAGCACGATAGGTTGGTTAGGCCGCAGGTAGTCATACTCTAGGCCAAGCACATGATGTGGAGCTTCTAGAGGCTGATCAGGCTGGTGAGCTGACGATAGTCAAAGGTACACCATGGGCATGGCCGTTATTTTTTTCTTATTTTCTTTTTGGAATGGCCTATTGAGGTATTACTATTTTGAGTGCACGAGGTGCACAAGATATATGGGGACTGACCAGATTCTCTTTAATGGGATTGGAACCATTTCCGGTGTGTGATATACATATATATATATATATATATAAGATGTGTGGAATCAGGAGCATCAAGGATGCGAAATGCAAGGGGTTCCATGGGCATCGGGGCCTTGAGAATGTGGGTTACTTGAGGTGCAAGCCACCATGTTTGTTTTGAGCATTCATGGGATGAAGTACCTCATGGATGGGGACAATAATGGAGTGAGAGATGCATTTGGGTGTTGGGAATGACCCAAGAGCACTAGATAAGGTGAAGGGGTAATGATGTGTCATGGGAGGACCATGGGTCAAGGTAATATGTCTATAGGCCATTGACGGATTTGAGTTTTGTGCCAGATTTTTTCTAGAATCATACTTCACCACCCTTGGAAGGGAAATTTAGGGATTAATGGCTTTAAGGGAGGAAGTTTGTAAGAACCTAATTCTTCCTTTAAGGTATGGGCCTTCTTTTTCCTTTTCTTTTTACGTTGTCTTTGAGATAAAGGGGGGAAACTTGGCAATTCTAGAAATTTTTTGCTACATGCAGTATACTCCCAAGTACACTCTGTGCATATGTTAGGCATGTATTGACCACATTATGACTAAGTACATGTCGTGTGGTGACTATGTAAAAAAAATAATCTAATACATGGCGTGTAGTGTTCCTTAACACAGCGTGTATTTTACTATCTATTTACCAGTTGAGTCATATCCATGTCTTGACCTCTGTGACACATATAAGTTCTGTGATGACCTGGAAACCCACGTAAGTTAGTGTACAAACAATCCACTACATGGAATGTAGTCATTAATACACACTCTTTAATTTTATTTTTATTCATATATATATAAGAGAATCGTATCTCGTTTCCAAAATAATCTTCTTCTTCTCCATTTCCAGATTTTGACGCTTTGCCAGGCCGAGAATATTTCTTCTCCTATATTCGCCATCTGACGTTCATTCTTCAATATGTTTGTGGCCTTAGGATCGCATCATAAAGTCTAAACCTGAGCCCCCTATTATATTTTTGTTCCTTCATATCACACACCACAGTTTCAAGTAAAATTGCAGGATTGGACAGAAACGTATATCTACCAAGATAGGCTTCGAATTGGAGCTTGATATCAGATGTTCCTATGTCTACGAGTCTATGGTAGGCATTGAATATCTTTTTTTAGGTTCTCATGGTCATTTGGTGGTAAATTATTTTTAGTGCAATTTCGGGTATTAAGCGGGAGCCATGTTTCTTTATATTGAATTGATTGTATGCCTTATAGGAAGTCATTGGTAATTCCCTTACCTAGTTATGATTGAGAGAAGCTGGGTTAGAGGTCATTTCTCATCTATGGCATTTGGGTTGGGTATTCTAGAAAGGCTATGATTAAATTTTTTTATTAAACTGCTGATTTAAATTGTTTAATCATGATTATGTTTATTATAGGTTTTTAATACCTTAGTGCTGGTATGGGACAACACATGGAAAGTGAAAATCAGATGTATAAAATTTTTCTCATGTTTAAAGTGATTATTTTGACTATATATATGTTTGTGTGTGTTTGTGTGATGTCTAATATTGCTTATGCAGGAACCCTTGGGGTTGTGTTGGGCATGGCCCATATATTCTTAAGTCATGTTGATCATAGGTTGGGCTTGGCCCAGATTACTTGAGTGGTTTGAATATTAGATTGGGCATCGAGGACATCCATTTGAGGTAGTGTAACTATCAGGTTGGGCATGACCCAAGATACATGGATGGGAAATCCATAAGATTTTAGCGAAATAGTTAGAGGTACATGAGGATTTAGAGATGTTGTGGCAAGGGTTCTTTCTTTGGTGATTACCACTCACCCATAATTTCAGTCATGTGCACATTGGTTAACTTTGTGATGAGGTGGTTTTGACCTCTCCTGTGGGTAGAGGCCCCTAATAGTTTCGGTTTAGGTACTATTGGTTTGGGGGTGCTTTATGTAGCAATCCATGTGGAAGGTGAGGATCCTTTGGTTGGTAGTAATGAGGATACTGAATTATGAGATTGAGGGCAGATATCACTCTTTCCTCTGGTTATTTATTGGAGGAAAGTTATCGATGATCCTCCAGTTGTTATTCCATGGGAAGATGTGAGATTTTTAGCATGGGTTACTATTGTTTGGTCATTCCATCAGGACGTCGGTACTTGGGACGCGCGGTGTCAGGAAGAACATGGTACCCAGAAATGTGACTAACATTCAGGCATTGGCCAAAGCAGGTGAAACTCCCTAGTTTCTATAGGGCACCAATGGAGGCGGGTTTATATTGTTCATCATACAGTTTACTCTTCATATAGATGAACACCTACTTAAACAACTATACTTGGTACGCACCATTTGGTGGTATCCTACTGAGATTCATCTCACACCCTACATGGGCCTTTTTGGGCGCATGTAGTCTTTATAGATTAACATGTAGGAAAGAGATCAGCTTCAAGAGATTGATCATATTAGTTGTTTCATAGAGATTTGTCATGGACCCTGAGGTCATGCATAGCTGGTGTTAACATG
The DNA here is from genome assembly GCA_963277665.1 of Viscum album. NCBI lineage: Eukaryota > Viridiplantae > Streptophyta > Magnoliopsida > Santalales > Viscaceae > Viscum > Viscum album. Next base: position 643,844,535 of record OY728123.1, read on the forward strand.
TTTTTTCTTTCATGTATTATCATGATTAGCTTATTTTGTAGCTATTATTTGTTATCCATGAGCACCATTGTTATTGACATGTATAACCTGTTGTGGATGCATGCTTTGTTGTTTCAGTAGTTGTTATAAGTGGTGTTTAACATGGTGTTTTTTGACATTTTGTTGTACCTATTTCTAAATTACTTCAGCTGGTTTATCTAATATTGATTGTTCTTCACCAATGCGGTTTTGGTTTGATTCCGCTAAGCCTCTTATTTTATATTATACTTAGATGAGTATCTTCTTTTCCTCTAAGTGGGTATAGCCCCCCCACTATACATGTTTCCACCATCTCTATAACGCCCTGGATCCAGGTACCACACAACGGGTTCCCCATACCTAGTTGGTCACATGACTTCTACTCTTCACGTATATCCCCTAGAACCCACACTCGTCCATGGATACACATTACCAAATCATCGCCTATCTTCCATCCAGGAGGAGGGTCCTCACTTGCCACTGACTCCCGTAGAACTAAGCCTTTGGAATATGATAGTTGTCTCATCCTCCCTCTATCCAGGAGGGTAGATGTCACAGATAAGGATGAAAGATTGGTTCACCCCTGACTATCGTGCACCTCGAAATACATCTCAGAGAAAAAATCCCTAAGCTACGACTCACCACAAGCCTCATGCACTACCTATATCTGAGTCCTCTTACTCAGTGCATCAGCTACTACATTACCTTTACCAGATTTATAGGCAAGCTCAAAGTTGAAATAATGAAGGTATTCAACCCACCTTCTCTATCCCAAATTCAAGTGACACTATGTAAAGATGTATTCAAGACTTTTCTGGTTCGTAAAAACCACAAAAATGTTCTCCCAAGAGAAAATGTCTCCAACAGCGTAACGCATGAACAACTGTAGCCAACTCGAGACCATGCATTAGGTAATTCCTCTCATGTGGCCTCAACTGCCGAGACCCATACGTAACTACTCGATCACCCTGCATCAACACTACTCCCAGCCCAATACGTGATGCATCACAGTAAACTGTATTGCTCTTCCCTTGATCTGCAAGTACTAGTACTGGTGCTGATGTCAACCTTCCCTTCAACTCCTGAAAGGCTATCTCGCAAGCTTCTGACCAGACAAACTTTATACCCTTATAATTCTAACACATCAACCACGCTGCTAAGTGGGTGAAGTCCTATATTAAGTTCATATAGTAACCATTTATCCACAAAAAACTTTGTATTTCAAACAAGTTCAAAGGATGCTCCTAGGAAACTTTTCTCTGGTTCTACCGCAACTCCTTCCTCTGAGATAATATGACCCAAGAAGTGAATTTGGTCCATCCAAAAGTTTCACTTTGAGAGCTTAGCATATAACTTATGATTTCTTAATGTAGTCAGTACAATCTCAAGATGGGTGGCATGGTCGTACCGAGTGTGACTGTACACCAAGATATCGTCTATGAAGACTACCAAAAAGGAATCTAGATATGGGTGGAACACATGATTCATTAGAGCCATGAAAACTATTGGTGCGTTTTTGAGTCCAAACAGAATGACCAAGTACTCCTCAGGACTATATCTCCTCTAAAAGGATATAAGTGGTATGTCCAATGTTCTAACGCGCAACTGATGATATCTGGATCTCAGGTCAATCTTAGAGAACACTCGGGCCCCTTGATGTTGATCAAAGAGATCATCAATCCTCGGCAAGGGATATAGGTTCATAACCATCAACTGGTTAAGTTTCCAACAGACCAAACAAAGTCTAAAGGTACCTTCCACCTTCTTTTTAAAGAGGATAGGCGAACCCCAAGGAGATGTACAAGGTCATATGAAACCCTTTGCAGGAAACTCCTCCAACTACTTCTTGAGCTTTTCTAATTCTGGAGTAGCCATCCAATAAGGAGGAATGGACATCAGTGTCGCTCCTAGCACAAGCTCAATAGAGAAATCCACCTCTCGCTCTAGAGGTAGACCTGAAAACTCATCGGAGAAGACATCTATAAAACTATTAACCACTGAAGGGAAATCCTTTTGACAAGTTCCCTGTTCATCCAGATATAAACTCGCAATCTGGCTGTCACTCTACCTCGACCACTATGCTTGGGTCCAGCTCATCTCTCCTGGACATCCCATTAACCCTTGTATAGAAACTCTCTACCCTATGGTGATGTGAAACTCACCATGAAACAACAGAAATCCACAAAGACTCAAAAGGGTACCAACCAGTCCATCCCTAGAATGAAATAACAGGTTTTCATCTTTAAGAAAAAGAGGTCCCATAGAAAGTGACACCCACCAACTTCTAAGGGGATTTCCTTGAACTGAAACACACTCATTGTTCTAATTCCCAAAAAAGTTTCTAGATTCGTGATATCCAAAGAAGAATAAACACAGATCCCTAGTCTCTCCAAAATGGTCATAAAAATAAAGCTATGTGTAGCACAAGTATCGAAAAGTACTAAAGATAAAATAGAAGAAACTAGAATTATACCTCTAACAGTGGAAGGTCTGAGATCCTATTCATGTTGGGTATGTTGAACTACATATGCCTGCCCAGTGTTGTAGCCCTACGACACCGTCTGGCTACCCTAAGATGACCCACCCTGCTGTCTCTGAGATCCTAGTGTCTGGCTACGACGGCCACAACCACCACCTCGGCCTGAACGTCCTGACGTATTCCAATTCTCTAACGGGTAAGAAGTTGTTGGCACTGATCCTACAAAAGGAGTCTTCATAGAACCCCTATCACTAGTCACTAGTGGAAACTCCCTACAAAACGCTAAAGATGACCCATCTTGCCGCAAGCTCAGCACTCCACTGGGACATGTGGACACTGAGGTCTCCTTTGACCCTCTTTACCACATTGGTAGCACATCACCAGGACACCTAAAGAATTCTTCTGGCTAGTACATCCATAATGAAGGAAATACATCTTCCTCTTCCAATTGTTGGTAGAAATAGTACCAGAGATCGGTGTCGAACTGCCCTGGTCTGCACCACTAGCTTCCCACATGTTCTGCTCAGTAATCAAAGCTTGGTTCACAATAGCATTCACTATAAGAAACCTGAAAACATTCACTAGTGCTCAGATGTCATACTGAAGACCATCCTCAAAGTTTCTAGCCCTCAACGACTCATCACCCACCAAAACAGGTGAAAAATGATTTATCTCAGTGAAGCGGGAAGAATAGTCCATCACTAACATGGCGCCCTATTAAAGATGCATGAACGCTCGAGATTGATCTTTCTTTAGAATCATTCGAAATAAAAAATCATATAAGACTGCCTGAAAATATTCCCATGCCATGTCTCAATGATGCTCAGTCTGGGTGATAACATCCCACCATCTCTTGGTGGAATCACACATTATGTAAGTATCGAACTTGACCCTCCTCCCAGGAGGCGTCTCCAGATGCTCAAAGATCATCTGTATAGAACCCAACCATGAATCTGCATCCTATGGTCCATCATGCCCTAAAAACGTAGGTGGATGCTGGTGTTAGAATATACGTGTCAGCACTTCAATAGATGTGTAAACTGCCGTTGCTCCTTGGAAGGTCTGCATGAACTACATGAAGCCTTCATGAAACTGCACATCCACGCCTACATCTGGTATAATGTCTGGCACCGCATCAGGCATAGCTAGAGGATCCATCGGTAGCCCATAGCCTACCATCTCTGGAGTATAATTTTCGTCACTCTCTTGATGAAGAAATCACAGTCGTCTCAGTGGCATGAATCTACATTGTCCAACACATGCCTTAGTTTAAGATCATCAAGGACTAAGAACTGGAAATGTAAAAATGAAACAGGATAAAGAAAACATTCAAGTTTAGAAAATAAGACTACATGATGTGTATAATAACTACACGATGTGTTCCCTTAAGTCTTTCACATGGTCGTTTACTTCTTCCAGAACTGGTCATGTAACACCCCAAACACATGGCGTGTACTTAAATTCTCTCTCATGCCCAAGTCCTTATACATGAATAAGCCACATGGTTCCCCTTAAAATAAGTTCACACGACGTTTTTGTTCTAAACATGGTGTGTACTAGATGAGCTTCATCGACCCGTGTTGTTTGTGACATGGCCAGATTCCAAGATTAAACTACACGGCGTGTTCATAACGGACACGACGTGTATCACCTAAGTTTTCTCCATCCGTGTTGTTAGTCACATGGGCGGACACTGGGTCAACACGACACGGCGTGTACAACTGGTACACGGCGTGTTCCCACAAGAGTTTCCCTATACTATGTTTCTTCCCTAGGTACACGGCGTGTACATATAAGTACACATTGTGTACTTAGAAATTTTTCATTTCGTCCCGAATAGAAGATTACATGGAGTCTAGTCAAAAGTACACGACGTGTATTCTGGGATTTTTCGGACAGTAAGCCTCAGAAACTACTCTGGATCCCCCTTTTCTTTAATTTCAAGTGTCAGTATGCCAAATTCAGATCCATGGGGGACCATACTCCCTGTAAACCAAAGTTTATCACCTGACCTTTCACATTATAGTACAAAACGTGATAAAAGTCTGGATCATGATCTTCCAAATTCCGGTCCAAGAGAGTCCATACTTCACAGTAACCAAAGTTTAGCATCCATAAACCCAACCATAAAATGTACCAACACCCTATCAATAGTAGGTGTATCTATCAAGGTACCTATCACAACAACATGAATATTTCTAGCACAACATCTATCACAAAAACATGCAATTTCAAATGCACCTACGTGGCATGAAAACTATGCATGACATGTGATTATAACATGATCCAAAATGATGCATGAGATGGCATACCCTCATCTTATAAGGTTGCAACTCAATAAAACCCAAGTATAAAAATATAAATAGCACACCACAATTTCATCACCCAATGGTGAAAATCAAATCAATTGTGATAATCATAAACAAAAACTCACGATTTAATTCGATGAAATACGGCCTTTACCTGTACACAGGGTAGCTACTATTGGGCACAGTTTATTACCGAATCCCTTAACAATCTATCTCTTTCGGCAGTAGACAAATAATAAAATAACCTAGAAAAAAGAAACCCCTATGATACCACTTTGTAACGTCCCAGATCCAGGTGCCACACAACGTGTGCCCCGAACCTGGTTGGTCACATGACCTCAAGAGCATTTCCCCAAAAGCCAGAGGCTACAGACTAGCAGCAAGTGCCTAGGACTGATAGTGGGGAAACTATCCCCTCATTTTTCAAAGTGTAGCATAGCAGAAATAAATATAAATATATAATGGCGGAAGCAGTAAACAATATATACCTAAAATGGACAACATAACTGAAGTAAAAGATAGCCAAAAATCATATATATATATATATGTGTGTGTGTGTGTGTGTGGGTGTGTGTGTGATGATGCAACATGTCTGTAATTATAAGAAAGCAACCAAGAAGGGATACATGGCAGTCTGATACAACACAGCACAAGGTACAAAGTACAGAAAAATAAAACAAAGCAGTCCAACAGGAATGCAGCAGCATCGCAAGCCTAAGCTCGGTCCCATGCGCTCCTACTACCCTACAACAATCATGAACTTATGTAGGGACCCTTTACCTTTTCGTCACCTTCTGCAATATAATCTCTTTCTGCTGAAGACATGACCCAAATTGGGAGTGAGAAATAACTCCCAGTATAAAACCACCAGAGGCCCGTGCCAAACTGTTAGTGAAAATGTGCAACAGTAGTGTGCAATAATTAAATGATGAAAATTAGGAAGTACTCAGAAGTAACCATTTTTACCAGTTATATTAAAATTTTAATAATTATTTAACATTTCAAAATAATTTAATTCTGAGTTTTCCTGAGACTCATCCACAACCGATAATCTTCTATACAGTGCCACAGCAGAAACCAAAATAGGCTATCTAAAAAGTAAAAGATAATAATAATACTAATATTGTGCTTTAGCTTGGCAGGTACAACCTAAGAAATCACCAAAGTGAATATTCAAAGTAACCATTGTCCTCATACATGCCAGTCCTTAACCTCAGGGAAACAGAAACAAATCCCTCAAGTGACTGCCCTCAAGCATAATGAATATTACCCTCAGGCATATGAGATACTGCCCTCAGGCATAGAATCTCCTACCCACAGGAATAAGAAATGTTTCCCTCAGGCTAAACAAAACATTTCCCTCAAGCTAAACAAAATACTTCCCTCCGCATAAACAAAACACTTCCCTCAAACATTCCATAGGAAAATCAAGTAACTGGGCTGAGCCCAACGCATAAGAAATAAATTTATATATGTTTCCTCAAAATAAATCTCAAAACATGCTATAATCACGGCATACCCATGGGTATCCTGGCCAAATGTCTAAACAATGAAAATGCACCCTCGGGGTGGCCCTAGTTCAGAGAAATAATCTAAAACAGCAGTTTATACTTATTCATTAGATTACCTATCCAATTATAGGTATCTAAACTATCAAGGCCTCAGCCATACGACACCCCAAACATGGGTGCATGGCACAATGATACGCAAAATAAACTCAATAGTTGAAATTAGACACAGGACCACCAACCTCGATCTCCTCTGATCGATATACGTGAAAGGTGCCTCTTGAAACAACCAAGAATGACATAGATCTGAGATAAAGGATAACTATTTCAAACCTAAAAAAATATCCTTAGGGAAAAATGGAGGGAAATATTCAATAAGAGGGAATACTTTACCCAGGTGGTTCAAACAAGATCGAGAACAGAAGAATCAGAGTTCCGGTGAGCGATCGAGAGCTCCTCCAAGTCTTGGCCTCCTCTCCCATGGCTCCTGGAGAGTCATCTACCTCCTATGTCAAATGAGGAGGCTACTACCTATTTTTAACGAAAAAATATAACTACACGTCATGTACTTATCAACTATAATGCGTGTAATATTCTTTTAAATTGTTCCTCTGGCGGCTACTTCGTACCACCTTACTGTTCATCAGCTAACTGATTAGACGGAATGTATTACTAAGTACACAGCGTGTATTATACTTTTTAATTTTTCCTCTGGTGGTTACTTTGCATCACCTCACTATTCACATGCCGACTGATTACTCGGCGTGTATCACTAAGTAGACGGCGTGTAGTTAGTTTTTACACCCTTAATCGCTGACAAGACTACACGCCCTATATTCATATCACAGACAGCCAAAGTACACGACGTGTGTACAAAAGTACATGGTGTGTTCCCATTAATTTGGGATTTTTACCACATTTCCCTTTTTTTCTCATAAACACTTAAGGAAAAAAGGAAAAGAAAAAACTTGTACCTCCAGAATAAGAACTGGGTTCTTACACTCTCTGCTAGTCTGCAGCCTTTGGAATTTGGGTAGGTGCTACTAAAGTCAGTAACACCCAACCTGTTTAGCACTGTTAAAGTGGTTGTTCGAGTTGGATCATTAAAAAGATCAATTGGAGTATCCCTCCAAGAGTACCACCACATGTTTTTGGTTTCATTGATTATTTTTATTAAAGAGAACATGTATTGTTCTCTCAAATCAAGATCATTGTTAATTTATATAATTTGATCATTTACATTGATGAAAGACAAGAACCATGCCATTTATGTTGCTTTGAGGTAGCTTACGATGGGTGTGTCATTAGTGGTATGGCATTTATTGAATGATCAAGACAGGCTTTGTCACATTATAATGGAAGGGATATCATGGTTCATATTGGCTAAGATGTACCTTTACTAAATTTTAGTACACGGTAGAAGAAATTAAGTTCATCCAACACGGTCATAAAATAATAACGTAGTAAAGTATGATTAGATTATGTGTGGACACATATTTATAAAATATAAAGAGATAAGAGATAATATTACATAGAGTGTGTTCTCATGATGTTTTCATTGTAATGACAAAACCTTACCTTCATTGGGGGCTTGATGGGTTTCTAAAATCCACTCAGGGTATGTGAGTATTAGTCATTGTTATCAGTATAAGGGAATAGGGGGTCACACATAAAGTGTATTTAGAATCTGGAAAAAATAAAATGAATTAGATTTTAGGACATGACAGGCCCAAGGGAAGAGGTCAAGTAACATTTTATTTTACATCATAATAAGGGAAATATATATTTTCAATATCATTTATACTTAGAAAAATAATGGTTCAATTTACATGAGTATTATAATCATAAGTAATTTAGTGAAAAAAAAGAAGAAAAAAAATTCAAATGAATATAAAAAAATTAATATTCTAGTTTTATTAAATATTTATGAAAAAATTATCCAAGTTAATGACTTGTAATTTATCACATAACATGGTTTTTTATTACAATAAGTAATAATTTACTTATGATCATTTGGAATCATTTTTTAATTTATGAGTGTTATTTTGGGAATTAAAATAAGGGTTAGCTTATTAGACATATTAATTGAAATTTTAATAATTTTAAATGTAAATATAAATGAAAAATAGGCCCAAATTCAAGGGACTAATTATTCCCTTTTATTTGAGATACTCTCTCCTCCGCGTATCTCTCTAACTCTTGAGAGGGAAAGAGAGGATCAAGTCACCCATAACCAATGTTGGTTCTTTGGGTTAAAGATATGGTGATCACTTGAATATTTTAATATTGAAGAGATCTATATTTTCTATGATAGAACCCAAAACATGAATATCTGTGATTATTAAGATTTTATAATCTGTGAGGATGACCTGCAGGGTTTCTAGTTAGGTTCCTTAAGGCAAATATCACTAATGATGACTGAAACATGTTTTTGATTGAAATCAAATGAGGTATGGTTTTAATTTATTTTTTCATGCTTAATTTTAATTATATAAGATCCTTGGGTTTTACCGGGATGTGTTTACATAGGAGATGACATTAGGATGTCAGTTTCCATGTAAACATTTTAAATTCATGACTTTTTTGGCTTTTGTTGTATGCCCAGTACTAATACCTTATTACAAAGTAAAACTATAAAAATTCAAGGTGACACGAAAGTCTAAATAAATCCTATCTATGGAAGATCATCAATCTGGATATGTAACTCCTGCAACTTAAAATTCATCATCCTATAGAGGGGTATTGATTTCGAAGAAACACCCAATTATAACTCTATCCAAAAATTGATCACATTTTCTGAGGTTAGTATCACAACCATTTCTAAAAATATATTAGGGTAATTTTCAAAATCAATGGTAAAAACTAGTAGATGATACTATACTAAACTCAATATCAACTCAGACATGAGGGAAGATAAAGACACAACACACCTCTAGCACATCTGATGAACTGGATCTCCAATAAATATGACAAGCTCTCCATCATCATAATTGAATATAACCAACTTCATAAATAAATTAATAATATCTAGTGGTGAATACCATCGGTCTATAATGAGTATAATGGTGTATGGTTATATTTTAGAAGATACACAATATCATTAAGAAGGGTGTTTTCCAAATATCATCTCACAATCTCTATAGGCATCATAAAACCAAGCTCAACCTCCAACTGGGATAGTTAATTTTAAGGATACTGAAAGGCTCTAAACCTAATGCCCTAAAGCATGGACTATGACATGTGAAACAGAGGATTTCAAAGCCCCTGAATTAAACTAGGTATGCAGACATGAAGAATATGGGTAGATAATACCATGCATGATGTCTGGATCACATGGTATTCGAAAGACCAAGAAATACATTTGAAAAAATCTGGATCCATGGAATATATAGCTCAATAAACAACCTTCTCTATGGTCACTCTATACTATTTATCCCTAGGTAATAGGGGAATCGTTAGTCTATTTACTACAAGCCTTGTTACCTATCAATTGATCATAGCCTAGATCACTCTACTACTTCTGATACCCTAGAGGATACTATTGTTACGGTCATTCCTTAAGGGGGCCTCCAACTCAATGTAGATTACTTTTTAGGGTCTATAAATCATGATTTATATTTTTATGAACTCAATATGAAAAAGTTTCTAAATATCATATAAGGGGTTTGAAAATTTACATCCCTTTTGAAATGGATTAATAATGTCTTGCGAAAACTCTCATGTGATAGAAAATTCATCTAACCATGTAATTGATAAACTCTCTCAATATCATTACTCCAAAAAGAGTCTGGATGACTCCCCTCTCAAGAAAATCTAGTCCTCAAAAATATACCATGAATAACATTTTTCTTCTATAACACATTAAGATACATTGGTAACATGAACGGGGGGATATGTAGATATATATTGAGACAAAACACCTCCAATAAATTCTCCACTCTAATTTATGTATTTGTAAAAGAGGTATGAATAACAAAAAAAGAGTTTCTTATGAAATAACATCTCCCACACAAAGAAATTCACCTATAAGACAATAATAATATCTTATCAACATGCCTATTTCATATCCTATGAAATAAACTTATCCTATAACTAATCATGAAATGGATGAATCCTAAAATTCCATGAGGAAAACCCCCAGTGTCAAGTATCCACATAAAAAATATTGATTACCAAAAGAATCCAACACACCTCTCAAGCAAGAATCAAGCTGAAGTAAATTTCTTACTCTTCTACCCAAGAATCAGTCTCTTAATCTGGGAAGGGTCATCATAAATACTCAGTATTTGGCACTAAAACTCCCAAAGTGTCTTCCTCTAGGTTTCATATAATTCAATATAACCATTTTGGGGATATGTTGGTGTGTCTTGATGGATATAATCATCACTTTCCTAATTGGGATGTCTACTTAGATTCATTCCTACAAAATTGTAAGCATTAGGGATTCCATAAACAAATCATATGAAATACTTAAAATTAATTAATTCATATTCATTATACTACCCATTTTATTCAGAATTTAATCACAAGAGAAATAAATCATGATGCACGATCATCTCTAATGTCTCTACTCAGAAAGAAACATCACTTTACATATTACATTTAGAAAACTTAAGGTCCTTAACTAATATCATAGGGGGACACAAAATCTGATGTCATTTCCAAAAACCATGTCTTACATCACATGTTAATGACAATTGATGTTTTTTTCTTTACAAACCCATGAAATATTCAAATTCTTGGAAATAAGTATCATATATTAGAATCTATTAATGAATAATCATTGAATAAATAAATATGGTTGGAATAAATAAGAATCAAACAATGTTACATAAAAATCACATGAACCAAAAATGAATCAATGGATGATGTAACAATATATATTTTGAGGATGTTTGGTTTTTATTTTAAAAAAAATTTAAATATTTATAAAATAATTTATCTAAATTTAATATCATTTTTGGATTCAATACATCAAAATTATCTAACGGTAAATTTTTCATAATTTTCTAAGACAATCGAATTTTTGGGTAAAAAATAAATACCATTTAATATATAATGTGTTTTATGTCATCATAATGGCCCAATAATGATGTAATAAAATACTATAGAATATTGTTTTGGCCAATATAAGTTTTATCTTTAAAATAATGTGAATTTATATTTTTTTTATTAATTTTATGGTGCCTTAGTGGACCATCCAAGACTTATGATATATTTTATCTTTTTAAAATGATTTTCCTTAGGGTGTGACTCACCTCTACATCATCATGCCTAATATTTAAATAAGTTCGGTAATTGGACATATAAAATAATTTTTTTTACTCCTCTTTGGAAGAAAACATTGGAAAAACCCCATGGGTTGGTTTATGATTTTGATTAGTTTAATGTGTAGTTTCCAAAACCTAAATAATAAAGATATCCCCCTCCTTTCCTATATAAACCCACTCAAACTCTCATTTCTAAAAACTAAAAGCATTTGTATCATGAAAAAACCCTTCCATAATCTCCCTATAATCCAACCAAAGCGCCCCAATCTCCCTAGAATCCTCCCTCAAGCCTCTCCCAAGCCTTTGGGATCACACTTCCAATTCAGGGATTTCTTCCTTTCTCATTTTGGTCCAAATATCTTTATGTTGTTATACCATTTTTTTCAAGTAAAAATGTAGGGGTATAGTTTCTAACCTCCCCCATACTTCCATCATTATTTTTTAATTATAAGAGACCTACTTATCTCTCATTAATTCCTCCCATGTACACCTCTTACCATGCCAAAATTTCTTAAGGAATTTCTCTCCTCTCATTTACATTCAAGAAATTTATTTATATTATGCATCTAAATTACGTTACATGTGTTGGGATATTATGTTCCATAAACCTATTACGATTCATTTCATGTATAAATGATGATATACCCCTTTCTATTTCATCAATCTATTTTATGACATCTATTTCATGTTGTTATGTTTCCAAAGTGACACCAAAATTTCCCATACCAAATCATTGTGTAACTGAATACCATATCCATTTATCTAACAAGGGTATTAAACATTATTCACATGTACTTGTAGATTTAGAACTTAAATTTAAGTATTATACATCTCTTATTCATGGAATAAATTATGTTATTTACTGAATTCATGTTTTATGATCCATGTTCCACACTTACGCATGAAATGGAATGCTTATAAAGGGTGTGACCTAATAGAACTCTAATGCATTGGGTAAAGACGAATATCACGATATGTCATGTGAAATGAGGTTTTCCTCATGATAATTGAAGTAAGGTTAGGGTTTACTCATGATAATTCAATTTCAATGAGGTTTTACTCAAGCTTCGTCTGCAATTATCCTTGGCTCATGATAATATCATGTAAAATGTTGTTTCCACAATTCCCTATTATGATAATCATGCTATATCATGCATTTATATTCATTTCTCTCTTGTGCTCCATTGATTTTCCTATTTCCTAACATATAATATATTCTTCATGTTATTCCTTATTTACTACCTTAACCGGATTTATAGCTAACCCTTTTTATATGCAGGTCCTTAGGTTATCCCATGCAATGCTAAGTAAGAATAATTGTTGTGGTAATGTAAAATAAGTTTTCAATAAATATGTTGGGCATTATGTTCTATGTTGTTTTGTAATGTTCCTAATTTCCCAAGACACTTGAACTCTCAATCCTCAGAGTTGTCTTAAGTGAATATTTATCTAATAAATCTTGTGTAAGTTTGTACAAAAGAGCAGTATTGTTATAGTTTTTGTCAAATGATAGGTTTAGTAATTTTTGGGATTATGATTTGAAAACCCTAATGAATGCCTTAGGGATAAGACTATGTATAATAAAAATATACCTAAATTTTGGTGAGTATATATTATGTGTTTTATCAAGAAAATACATCCTTATTTGGATATGAACAAGTAGAGGTGGCTTTGGAATAGATGTATCTAGGGGTAAACCCCAAAAAAACACTTTTAGCTATACTCAAATGGGAACTAGTGCAAGATAACTGGCCTTACTGCACTCTTGGTTATGACACTCCAAGGATATATGATTTGGTTAATTCATAATCTTAGTATGAACCATTATTAAGGGAATAAAAAATGCCTCTAAGTGTATATGTTGGTAAGTAGATCATGGATAACATTGATTGAATCATATAAATTCATAAGTTATGAAAATAAATGTCATTTAAAAGTTATATTTTTTTGTCTTTGGATTACCATTTATGTGTTACCCCTAACATTCCTTTTATTCTAGACAATGGATATTAATAGGACAGATTGGGCTAACAACTGATGTGAATATAAGTGTGATGACTGTCCTAATGAGATGTCCAATCAGATGGGAGATGGAATTGGGAAATTTTTCATGATACTCTCTTAGTTAAATCAAGTTTTGAATCGAAACAAGGATCAAGAGGTACATTCAACCACCTTAATAAAGAACAAGATGCAATCTAGATATTCATGAGACAAAGGCTTCATACTTTTAATGGATCACTTGATCCATCAATTACTGAGAAATGGATCTACTCCATTGAAAAGATATTCTCCATCATTCAATGTTCTGAACAAGAGAAGGTTATTCTAGATCCATATCGTATGGAGGCTGAAACTGATCAATGATGGACATTGATAAAAAATACGAAGCTTTATAAGGATATCAAGATGTTGGAATGGAAGGATTTTTGGAAAAAATAATCAGATAATATTTTCCAGGCACCCTCTAACTTAAGATAGAAAGGTACATCCTTGCCCTCCAGAAATAAATGATGATGAATCCATCAGACCGTATGAGGCAAAATTCCCAAGGATTTCCTGATATGCCTCCATAATTTTCATTACCCAAAAAATCAAGGTTGGCCACTTCTTTGGTGGGCTAAACCAAGCCAATATAATCTATAGTGATCCATGACTTTGAGATCTATGAGGAAATTGTCTGATGTGACCTCAAAGTCGAAATAGAGATCGGAGAATATCAGGGGTATCATGGGGATAAGAAGTTTAATGTGGAATATAATTACAGAGGCCTGATGGATAAATCCAATGGTGCTAAGAAACTCTAGAACCTCACTTTCAAAAGGTTCAGAAAGAAGAACCCCAAAAATTTCCTAAAGGGGATGAGAAAATACTTTAGGTGTGGGCGAGAAGGGAACCTTTCCATTAACTTCTGACTAGAAAAACTCGTTGCTGTGATAGAAGAGAGGAATTCTCCATTGGACCCTCAATGCACTGTTCATTACTTCAACTGCAAATAACCATAGCACTTTGAAAAACAGTTCCCAGAGCCAAGGGTTTTTTAGGGCAACCAACAACCTCCAAGGCAGTAAGGGTGAGATATTTTCATCACTATTTCTAAAGAGAACCCCAAAATGATGTTTTGAAAGGTACACTAGTTATTCATTCAAGAATAGTGAATGTACTTATTTATTATAGTTCTATTCATTCTTTTTTAATCTGAATGTTTGGTAGAACAATCCCAACACCACCAAAAATAATGGAAGTAAATATGTCGGGGAGAACGGAAAATGGGGAAATCATTGAAACCCATGAATATAACTCCTCCAATATCATAATTTTTGGATTGAACTTCCTAGCGTACCTCTTCATACACCCTCGAGGGTAATTTGATTCAATTATTGGCATGTACTGGCTTTACTTATATAGAGCCAACATAAATTTTCGTGAGAGTGAAATCACTCTCCATATAGTGAATCAACCCCCAATTCTGTACAAGTTCAAGGAGGAGGATGATTCTTTTTTAGCACCATAATCTTAAGTTTGGATATTACTACCCAATGAGCATGCATATATTTCTTATATGATTGAGTCTAAGGAAGCAACCATCCTTGAATACATTCCTATTGTGAAGGAATTCGTTAAATTTTTTCTCAAGGAATTGTATGATCTTCCTCATAGAAGAGATGTTTAATTATAGATTGATCTTATACCTGGGGAATTTCCAATATCAAAGACTCCATATAGAATGGATGTTTGTGGAGAATGAGGAGATGAAGAAATAACTATAGGAGAATCTAGATAAAGGATTTATACACCCAAGTGACTCACTCTGGGGTGCACCAATCCTCTTCATCAAAAAGAAGGATGATTCAATGCGTCATTTTATTGATTATCATGAGCTCAACAAAATCCGGATAAAAAACAAGTATCCTCTACTACGAATTGATGAATTGCTAAATCAGCTACGTGGAGAAAAATACTAATCCAAGGTGGATCAGTGGTTGGGATATTACCAAGTAAGGGTGAATAAGGAGGATATCCCCATGACTACTTTTTTGTACATGGTACGGGCACTATGAATTCATAGTAATTCCTTTCAGAATCACTAATGCTCCATAAATATTCATGGAATTGATGGATATATTCTTTAGAGATTACCTCAACAAATTTTAACTAGTATTTATAGAAGATATTCTAATATAATCCAAAACCAAGGAAGAGCATGAGGAGTTTCTTAGAACGATACTAGAGACCTTATGAAAGGATAAGATCAATGAAAAGTATAACAAGTTTGATATCTGGTTAAAGTAAGCCTCATTAATGGGTTATATCATATAAAAAAATGGGATATCTATGGATCCATAAAAGATAGTTGTAATTAAGGGATGGTCAAGGCCAACATTAGTGATGGATATTCGTAGCTTGTTTTGATTAGCTGGATATTATCAACAATTTTTGAGAAATTTCTCATGATTTCCAAACCCTCTAACCAAGATAACTTGGAAGGGAGTCAAGTTTTCATGGAGAGATAAATGTGAAGAGAGTATCAAGGAGTTGAAAAAGGAGGCTTATCATTGTTATTTTTCTCACACTACCCACAAGTGGAGAACTTTTTTTGGTATTCAGTGATGCTTTGAAGAAGGTCTTGGGATATATGTTGATGAAAAATGAAAAATTCATTTCTTATTCTTTAAAGTAATTGAAAGTTCATGAGAAAAAAAATCCAACACATGATCTGGAGTTGGATGCAATAATATTCACTTTAAAAATTTGGCGACATTACCTCTTTGAGGAGAAGTGTGAAATATATATGGATCACAAAAGCCTTAGGTATATATTCACAAATAGGGACACAAATATTCATCAACAAAGATGGTTAGAGCTGACCAAATACTATGAATTCTCAATCCCTTACCACCGTAGAAAAGAGAACATGGTGGTGAATGCTCTAAGTAGAAAGGACACAGTGATTCTATCATTGAATAGAATTGAGAAGGATACAATAATCTTTTATTTCATGAATTTGGACATGGGAATCATAAAGAAGGGAAAATCAACAATCCTTTCACAAATGATTTATGAACCGTCTCTTTTAGAAAGGTTAAAGGATGCTCAAAAGGATGATGTGGGATTTTAGAAAAAAGTGGAAACTATTAGAAAATGGAAATCCTCGGAGTTCAAGGTTAGTGAATAAAGAATTGTGAGATTTGGGATAAGACTATGTGTTCCATCAAATCTAGTGTTAAAGAATGAATTTTTGGATGATGTAGATAGTTCAAATTTCTCAATTCACCTAGGAAACACAAAGAAGTATCGAGATCCATGAGATAATTATTGGTGGGATAATGTGAATAAGGAGATTACTGAGTATACATCAAAATTCCTAGTGTGTCAGCAAGTGAATACTGATAGGTAGAAGTATAAGGGGATGATGAAAACATTACCCATACAAACATGGAAATGGGATAACATCACAATAGACTTTGTCACTATACTTACGAAAACATCCAAAGGAAACAATGTTATTTGGGTTATTAGGGATCGCCTTACAATGACTATGCACTTCATTACAATTTGAGAGCATTTATCATTGGATCAATTGGCACGGATATATATCAAAGAAGTGTTAAGGTTGTATAGAGTACCATTATCTATTGTATCTGATCAAAATCCAAGGTTCACCTCTATGTTCACAAAGAATCTCCAACATGCTTTGAATACTGAGCTGAAATTTAGTATGGATTATCATCCTCAAATTGATGTCTAATTTGAGTGGACTATCCAAACACTTGAGTACATGTTGGGAGAATTATAATTCAACTTTAAAGGAGGATGGAATCAATATCTTCCTCTGGTTGAGTTCTCTTATAACAACAGTTCACACTAAATAATCTAAATGGATCCTTATTAATCCCTTTATGGGAAGTGGTGAACAACATCATCATGTTGGGATGAAGTTGGGTAGAAAAAACTCATTGTTCTAGAAATTGTAGAAAAAATGGTAAAGCATGTTAAGACCATCCAACAGCATATTAAAGCTGCTACGATTTGAAAAAAAGAGATATACTGATAATCATCGATGAGACCTAGAGTTTGATGTTGGAGACATCGTATTCCTCTACATACCACCATGGAAGAGAGTTCTGGGATTTTCGAAGAAGAGAAAGGTTAGTCTAAGGTAAATCAGCCCTTTCAAGATCCTTGATCTCTTTGGAGTAGTGGCCTATCGACTAGCACTCCCACCAAACCTGTCTCAAGTACATGATGTATACCATGTATCACTCTTGAGGAAGTACATACCTAACCCTTTTCATGTACTCAATACAGATGTGGTACCATTGGAGAAATAACTCTCTTATGAAGTGAATTCGGTGAGGATCTTAGATGGTAGGGAAAAAGTTCTACGAAATAAAGCAACGCCCCTCGCCAAGAATTTGTGGAGAAACCACAAGATTGAAGAGGAAACATGGGAATCATATGAAGTGAACAATCAGGTTTACCCTCATCTATTTTAGTGTGGGAAAAGTAAATCTCTAGGGTGAAATTTCTTAAAGGGGGATGATTGTAAAGACCCAAATGTTTATTAATGAAAATTAATCTTGATCTAATTAAATGTCTTATTATGTAAAATGGTTATATAAGGCATTTGAACTTCCATTGTTTTATGTTTTTGGAATTTAAAATACCATTAAGAATAGTTATTATTGCTAATAAAGTCATTGAACAGTTATCACATTATTATTATAAATATAGGGCTTTAACAAATAAAATTTACTCCGAAAAAGGAAGCGATGGCCTCATCTAGTATAATTTCTCCATTCTAAGCCCATTTTTCAGAGCTCGGAAAGCAGGTAGTTTTATTGGGCTTCTCTATTGACCAATCCCAATCCGAGATTCAACATGTTAAGCTTGAACGGAACCTCCTACGGGAGAAGTGGAAGTTAATAGAGATTACCAATCGAGCGATGTTATCTGAGCCACCCCATGAGTCTGTCACCATCGCACACCTTACCCTTAGGTCATATGCTGGTGTTATAAGGGGTTATGTAACAATACCCTATCACTATATTATACACATTATTTTTCTATATAATAAATAATATCGATTATTTTTATTATTTTTACTTTATAAATGGTTTTTAAAGTACAAATAGTATTTTTAGTTAATATTAATTTAAGAAATATATTTTGATGAATTAATGTATTTTTAAATTAAATAAAATGTTAATAAAATTTTATTTCTCAATTACTTTTTATTAAATATAAATGACCATATAAATTTTTATGAATAAAATTGAAATTTTTATTAAGGTTTGACAACTGTTTTTGTCAAAACACATAAATTTCCAATAAATGTATTATTTTATTTTAAAATTAAACAATTAATCTATTTAGAAAATTATATAGATAAAATGAATATAATTTTTGGATTTAGGATGTCGAAATTATCTAATGATTAATTTTCATAATTTTTGGAGATAGTTGAATTTTTGGGTAAATATTAAACATCGTTTAATATATAATGTGTTTTATAACATCATAATCACCCAATAGTGATGTAATAAAATAATATAAATGGTTTGTTCTTTCAATATATGTTTTATATTTAAAATAATTTAATTTTAGGTGTTTTTTATTTATTTTATGGTTCCTCAGTGGACCCTCCAAGGCTTATGAAATATTTTTAAATTTTTAAAATGATTTCCCTGAGGGTGTGACTCACATCCACATAACAAAGCCTATTATTTTTATAATTTAGACCATTGGCCTTATAAAATAATTTTTTCCACTCCTCTTTTGAAAAAAACATTGGAAAAAACCACAAGTTGGTTTGTGGTTTTGATTTAATTAATGTGTGGTGTCCCAAACATAAATAATAAATAATTCCCTCTCTTTTCCAATATAAACTCACTCAACCTCACATTCCTCTTCACTCAAAACCTTCATATCTTGACCAACTCATTCCCTCCTATCTCTATAATCCTCCCAAGGTTCCCCAATCTCTCTATAAGCCTCTCTCAATCCTCTCCCAAGCATTTGGGATCACACTTCCAAGTAAGGGATTTGTTCCTTTCTCATTTTTGTCTAAATTCCTTTATGTTGTTATACCCATTTGTTTTTAAATAAAAATATTGGTTTATGGTTTCAAACCTCCCCCATACTACCCTAATTGTGTTTTATTGATGAGATACCTATTTCTATCTCATTAATGCCTCCCATGTACACCTGTTACCATGCTGAAATTCTGTAAGAAATTTCTCTATTCTCACTTCATTCGATAAATAATTTATTATTGTGAATCTAAATCCCATTAAATGTGTCGGGATATTATATTCCATGAACCAATTATATAAAATTTCATGTATAAATGATTAGAGGACCCTTTATCTCTCATCAACCCATTTTACGATTTCTATTTGATGTAGTTATGCTGTTAAAGTTACACCAAAATTTCCCACACCAAATCATCATGTATGTGAATAAGAAACCCATTTATCTATAAAGGGTATTCATCATTATTCACATGTTCTTGTTTTTTGAGGACATAAGTTTATGTATTTAATATCTCATATTTTTGAAAAAAAATTATGATGATTAATGAATTCATGTTGTATGATCCATGTGGAACACATATGAATGAAATGAAATGTTTATAAAGGGTGTTCCCTGATAGCTCTCCAATTCATTGGCTAAAGATTACTATCATGATATGTCAAGTGAAATGAGTTTTTACTCATGATAAGTCTAGTGAAATAAGGGTTTACTCATTCTAATTCAAGTACAATGAGGGTTTACTCATACTCTTTGTGCAATGTTCCTTGGCTCATGCTAATATCATGTTAAATGTTGTGGCCACATTTCCATGTTATGATAATCATGCTTTATCATGACTTTATGTTCATGATTCTCATGTGATCCATTAGTATGCCCATTTCCTAATATATACTATATTCTTTATGTTATGCCTTGTTTACTCCATTACAAGGATTTATATCTCACCATTTTCTTATGCATGTCCTTAGGTTATCACATGCAATGCTAAGTATGAAGAATTTTGTGGTCATGTAAAATAATTTTTCAATAAATATGTTGTGTTTTATGTAATAAGTTATTATGTAATGTAACTAATTTCGCAATACACTAGACCTCTCAATCCTCAGAGTTATATTAAGTACATATTTATTTAATAAATCATGTTTAAGGGGGTAATGAAGAGAAGTGTTGTTATAGTGTAAATACTACCCCATTGATATATTATATCCTGAATCTATTTGTATTTACTATATTTAATGTTTCTTTCGATGTTATTTCCTTCATGGGGATTATGATTTAAAAGATACCCTAGTGGTTAGGGTTTTATTTTACAATCTCATCAATATGAAAGATTTTTTATATCTAACTCTCTACTAGAGAATATTTTAATTAAATATTAATGTCTACTAAAAATGTTTTAAAGAACTTTTTTACCATTATATTATGATTATTAATCTATTTTTAACACATGATGTAATTTTTTTAAAATAAATTGAAAGGATTCTTCTTCTTGTTTTGAGAATGAGGTATTTTGATACTAATCTGAAAAAAATATGAAAGGAATATTTTTATCTTAGATGGAATGAACAGGTTTTCTTGTCATCATGAATAATTTTTTATTTGAAACATCTTTTAAAAGATCCCATTTTTATTTTCAAATAAATTTTTTTCCATTATAATTGTGAAACTTTTTTAAAAAAGGAAATGATTTCAAAATGGAACTGTTATTTTATACAATAATTATTTAAGGTGATATTTGAAAATAATTTTATATCTATGATGACATCCTTTTATGTTACTTAAGATTTATTGGGATGTTATCCAATCATTAAAACTTTATTCTTTATATGGATAGTTTATGTTCATGATGAAAGGATGAAAATGTTTATGAGACCTATTTCCTTTACACGGTTTATGTTAGGATTATATTTTTCAAAATCCATTTCTTTTCATGGGTTCTGATATGTTGAATTCTTTATGATCATGATAAATCATTAATGAAAATATAAATGGAAACCACTAAAATTAAAGAAAAAATAATGAGGACAAGTAAGAAGATGAGGAGGAAGAATATAACCTCAAAGAACCATTGATCCCCCACCAAAATTCACTCAAAATAATAAGGTATTGAAGAATAAGATAATGAGTGGAGGTTGGTATGTTCATACGAGTGATGGATATATAAGAGGAGGGGGAATAAAAAAATCCTGACAAGAAAATAATAAATTCCTCATATGTCATGAAATTGGTGAGGTTATACATTTTTTACAAACTCTACGGTAGGAAATTTCAAAGAAACCTACCTCACATGGTATGATTTCTTGTTGTTTAAAACCATGCTTCAACTATGCATACCACAATGGATACCATCTACAAAACCTTTATAGTTTTCTATAATAGTTCACATGTCAAGTGTCCTGATCCAAAATGAAACTCACCCCACATGTTTGGATTTAAAATCTTTGGTGTTTTTTCTAAATTGTGTCTTAGTCATGCACCTAAATCGTGCCTTAATGAAAAATTATTTAAAACTACAAAATCCTAAGAGGCCTATATAGTTAGCACCAAACTAAACACAAAAAATCCTATACCAGTGTGAAAACTATTCCAATAAAATCATCTTAAACCTGAAGCTCTCAATTTTTAACTAACTACCTGAGACTTCTCTCAGGCCTTAAACAACCCTTAAAACACATCCAAAAGGAGATATAACTCTCAAAATATCAATATTAATCTAAAATCACTGAATAATCCCTAAACTAGAAATTTTCTATGAATTTTCTTACATGTAACTACAAGGATATTTATAATATCCCTACCATAATACTTCTTGCCTCTAAGAAGCTGTGGTGGTACTCAAACCAAACAGACTAACCCACCCTGGTCATAAATTCACTAAAAATATTCATATTCTACCTTTTAATACCAAACGTTTTTTTGCAATAGAAAACTAACTAATGGGAATAAATTACACATTCCTCCTCAAAAAATCAAATTAGATCCAAAAAATACATGGACCAGATCTTTTAAAATTCTTTTAACACAATTTCCACCTTACGAGTTATAAATTTGTGCTAAAAAAAACCATCGGTACTCTCCCAGCATAATTTTTCCACAAGGCTCGAACTCATCCATTGATGCCCCACTGATTTTACCCACACTCAGAATAAAAAAAACTCTAACATGTGCTTGATACCAACATATAGACTCCATCCAACACTGAATCCTAATTCCGAAAATTGTATTATCCATGGAACTAGATATACTTGGATACACGTACACATCAATGTTTGGTTTCATCCATGACCATCCATGATAAATATCATCACTCTAATGACCCCTTCCAACATGAAGATAATTCATACATATTTAATAGGACTCTAACCATCATATAAGTATACTATTCATTTCCACCAAACCAAAAGGCTGACCTTCACGTACCATGCTCCATCTATTTCCAAACATAGTTACTGGAGGTATCCAACTACCACACATTCAGGCCCCACTAAGGATGATAATATTTATGATAAATGATCTTATCATAATTATAATAACATAAAAAATATCATATGGTTTCCTCCCCACTATATCAATTCACTTAATCTACACCTTCAGCACTAACCTCAATAGGTCCACCGCTAGACCACTTCTTGGGTTACTCTAAGACATGAAAATGTATCCATGGACCGATACACAATCCATATAACCAATCTGAAAGACTACCAGAATCACTTACCAATATAACACACCTTTCCTAAAATAGTAATGATTTATTTAAGAAACCATACCAACCACCAGTATCCTCCTTGAGGTTGATTGATACTCTATGAACCACACATGGGTTTCGCTCACCAATCAGCTCAACCCCAGCCAAACCCAATGGTCACATGCAACTGTGCAACTTGATCGCAAGTATAGACACATGATCACATGTTTTATGCCCTATAAAACCTAGTATTAGTTTTCTAAACAATTTATCATTATATTTATGTTGGTTAATTCCATAAATTCATAGTATCATTGGTGGTCCTATAAAAAAATGAAGCACCATGCTGAACCTAAAGACAAACACATCACCACCCACCACTCGAGTATCATCTAAATTATAAGTGTGTACCCTCAATCTCACCACACCACTAAAATAACTTAAAATATGGTCATAAATCAAATCAATACTACTCTCTCAACCCTATCACGATACCAAGATCACTCCATACCACAAATCAAAGGAAACGCATGCCTGATCCAAACAACTCTTAGGCTTCCATTTCCATCATTGATCCAAAATGACTTCCTAAAACACCTATACAAATCCACTAGGGAATATATTCATCCATAGATAACAATAATTAATCTCCACCTCTAGTTAACATTTCATTATAAGATACACTTTACCTATCATCATAATAAAATAATCATAGTTAAGCTAAGTAGAATTTCATCAAGAATCTATATGGGATATGGGACAATTCCATATCACTTTTTATTAAAACTATAAACAGAAAAACCTCTATCATCGATGAAATAAATCATAAATAGGTACATTTTATGTCAATCCTACATTCTAAATATTATATATGTATATAGTAATTATTCCTATAGACCAATAGCCAAAACTATAAATTAATAAACATAAATCATCAACATAGCCAAATTCATTATCAAGTGTGCCTCCACATATGATAGAGGCTACCAACTTGTGGAAAGGGCCTAATCCATAAAATAGGAATACTATTACCTTGAATCATAGTGTAGTAATAGTGAAAAAAATTAAACACATACACATTCATAAAAATCATAGTATGTTGTATAAGTAACTCAAAAAGAGGAATGATATAGTAAATGGAATGAATCATATTGACCCATGGTGATCCTTTATTGAATCAACCGAATTCCCACTAGGATACCCATGTATATAGGATAATTAAATGAAAATAAAATACACAAGTCCCTTCTACCATCCCGAAGTCATATCTCAAACTATGTTTCCTACATTAGTAGAGCTACTCCAACTGGGTCCTTAGACTTCATCCAAACACTCTTAATAGATCATGAAACACTATGAATTATCTTGATCATGTATCACTGAACCTTCACCAAATCCTCCTTGAAACATGTGATCAACTATAAATAAAGCAGAAGGATTTTCAAATGCATGAAGGTTTCCACAAATGGGGTGATTAATAAATCCTTTGTAGGCCACCCCCAACAGTGTTAGCTGACATGTGTTGCTATAAAAAGTGCTTGAACATGGGATATTCTCATCCTGGTCTAATAAATATATATATATATAATTAAAAAATGAATAAAAAATAATCATACATTGATCCTTGGGATTCAAGGGCACACGAGAAGGGCTAAACCCTCTTTGTCAAAGGCTGAAAGGATCATATCACTTAGCACACCAAGACAACTAATAATTGGTGTATCCTTCAAACCATAAGAGAGATCCATGACATCAAACATACTAGAAATAATGAATTTTATACCAGAATAAATCACCATAATAGTCCTAGGAAATAAAAAACACCTCTACCATGTTCTAAGACTCTAATAGCATAATTTGAACAAGTGACAAGAACTCTAACCAATAATGAGAAAACCTATCCATATCTTGGTACTCATGTAGAAATAATCAGTCTCTATAACATCAACTAGATTAAGAGTAACCTCAAGTAATTTCAAACATACAATATGAAGGAATTAAATCCATAGTTATATCATGATCCTAATTATAGGGATTTCACTCATCCTAATCATCCATTAGATCCCAAAACCCACCTCAAATTATCCAAAATAGAAGATCATCATATAAATATAATAAAAAATTCACAACACAATAATATCCAAAAGTTCTCCTCCCACAGTCAATACCTAAACTAGAATGCTCAAAAAAATATCTAGAATAAGCTTAATGAACATGGGTCATCCAATTCCTACACCCATTATCATGAACACATCCACAACTATCTCACACTACTGGTCTCTAGGATCTAATGTGACACACATAGTCAACTGTTTTAAACTCATAACTGGCTCTACTAAGGTCAAAATTATACAAAGAACCCATAATAGTCCACTAGATTACATCTATCTCAAAAAATAAGGCAACACTGACATAGTAATCCTCATCTATCCCCTCTGGTACTAGACCCATCTACAGTCATCACCAAATTCATAGGGGAATCATCGACATTATTAAACCACAGGGGAATCCATTATAGTCCCTCTGGAACCACATAAATATACTCTATCACATCTAATAGTCATAAAAATTATAATGACCCATACTTTACATACATTGTTAGTAATTAAAAATTAAAGTACACTTATTACAACATATAACAAAACCATGAAAGGACCGTATAGGTATAGTGTCTTTAGAAACTGGGAAACATAAACAACTGGTTCATAAAGTGTATACACTGTCTCTAATTTATTTCATCATATCTATAGTCCCTTTTGGCATATCTTACTTAATAACCTTCTTCCTGACCTGGGGAAAGAAAACATACAAATGTTGAGCTCAAATGATCAGTAAGGGCAAACAAAAGAAATATAAATCACATCATATTCATAAGAACATAACATTTTGGAAATCTTACCCTAAAAAAGAGATCATAATTTCATAACATGGGGTAAATCATGGCAGTGAAATGTAATCCCAATAATCATAACTTAAAACATGAAGCTTTGTGGCATACACAAATAATCATATAGAATTATTTCTTATTAGTCAAGACTTATTTCCAAGACTATCTAAGTGGAAAAAGTTCATTTCTGAACCATGTTCACTCCTCGTTTCAGTCCTGTTTCACTGAACCGGTTTAACCTGCCATTCCAGTCATGTCAATCTCATGAGATATAAAATCTTTACCAAATTCATTGGAGGGAGATATATGTCCCACACATCTCATAATGATACCATTGTTATGTGTGCCACAAAATCATAAACCATACATCATAGCATAACCCATGTAATAAAAATGGGATTCTTAAACATCGTGACATCATAAAACAACTCATATAAGATAAAGGAATTCATAAAAATAATTACATCACAACATAATCAAATCAATGTAATAGTAGGGATAGAAACAGAACCCTTTATTATCTTAGATGGAAAATAATTTTGATAAAACACTTGAACTCCATTCTTGAGGAAAATATCCTTTCCACTTCAAAAACACTTTTAATTTCTTAACATGTCAAACAATTCTAAACATAAAGAAGTTGATTAAAAATAAACTTGAAAACTTGTAAAGTAATATTCTTGGAAATAATGTTTAAAGAATCCATTCATGCCGTATAAGTTAAAAAAACATTCTTCTCGTACTTTTGTCAGAAAAGTCAAAAAACGACAAAAGATTCCTTTCATATATTTTACTAAATATTCACCAAAGGGTAAAATTGGATTTAAACAATTGTAGGTGGATGTAAATAATATTACATATTGAGGAAACATGGATGTGGATAATAAAATACACCCCAGTAAATTCCAAAGTATAAACAATCTCAGATAAAAATGAGATTGTGATATTTCCCTTACCTTAGGTCTGATTTTCTTTGTAAGTGTTCGAACCTCCTGTAAAATGATTTAAATAATGTCATTGAATTTTTCCAGAATCATACTCATTGTTATGATATCATATATGGTCATATTATTAGTTTATTATTAGTAATATTTCATTGCTACTTGTTATTCAGGTGTTTATTACGTTTTGTTCTTATGCGTGTTTTGTCGAATAAATTATTCTTCTTCCTTTTAGGTTATAGATGCATCATTTCCAGAATGGTATTAGTGTAATATATATCATATTTATTCACTCAATTCATTTATGTAATCATTATGCAATGAAAATCATGTAGAACGAGTCGCATCACATCGTGGAGACGGTATTCCGTACATACGCACGAGCGATGATATTGTTCCCATGATCGTGGAATTGTAATGGAGTGTATGTATACTATTTCAGAATCAATATAACTTAAAAATAATAATTTATAGTTATTATTTACACCATTATACCCATCCAAGTAAGGTGGTGGTGGAAAATAGATTACACCACGGCGTGGAGACGGTATTCCATACGTACGCACGCGCGGTGATTTCGTTTTCCGTAGGATGGATATATAGTGAAATATGGTTGTTTCATACTTATAATAACATATCATTATATGAGTGATACTGATGTTATTACTTCATAATTAAACAACTAAATAAGAATAAGTGGAAGAAGAAATAAAGTTCAAAGAATCGGTAACAGACATTACCTCTTCTTTGAAGCGCCTCTTTGAGACCTCCTTTTAGGGCACTAAAATTGGTCTTCGAAGAAGACCAGGACCTCTAGGATGTTTCTAGGGTAGTGTAAGGATACATTTGCATGGTTTTTCTGATCTTGGAGGCTCAAAGTGGTGTGAGGAAGAGAGGGAGGAGGTTCCCTTTTATAAGGGAGGAGAGGGACTCCTTTGGAAAAACTAAAAATATTATTTTATTATAAAGTCATATTCGGTTTTAAATATCTGAAAATTGATTTATTTAGAAGATAAGGTGGGTATGGGTCGAAATCCTCTCATACAATAGAATTTTGACAAGTTTAGTTTACTATTTTAACCTTATCATTTAGATTTAACTTTAAGTTAGATAATTTTACTTTTACCGTGTCTTTTTGGGTTCTTACACTATAAGGTTAATACACTTACTATAACAAGCCAAACGAACCCCAATTGGTTTATTATTAATATATATAACCTTATCTAAGTCATTTGGACGAACCTTAGATTTTTAGGAATAGAATAACAATTAATAATATAATATTTGTTTTAAAAACTATTTTTTGTCAATTTTGACACTATTTAGTAATTGATTTTTGTGAAAATCATAACAGAATGATTAATTCAAATAAATTTAATTAAATCACTAATAACATTTCATATTAACCTAGAAAATTAGTGTAATTCATAAAAAGTCTAAAATTAAATTTATTTGGGTATTTATAACATCAATTATGTCAATATTTCATTAATAAGATAATTACTGCATCATCATTGTGTCATAAATAAATTAAATTATTTAATGTATAAAAATTACAAATAAAATACCATTATGTAGGAAATTTTTTTAGATTTTTAATTAATATTTATAGTCGAATTTATCTCATGTATAACCCTATATTAAAAATTATTTACTTATTAAACTTTGATTTTAACTATTTTAAACCTTCTTTAAATAAATTAATAATAAATGTCCTAATCTAATCCAAGTGGGCCTAAATGGTCATATTTTATTACTAAGGTTGTTTTTGGTCGAATTAAGCTTATCCAATAGAATTAGTACATGTGTTAGGGTAATAATAATATCATTTTTACTCTTAATTACCCTATTTATTTTTAACTGTGGTAAATAAAAGTAAAAAGTTACTATTCACCCAAAATTATTTTCATCTCATTGAACCACATTTTACTTACTGACATCAACTATGTCTCTCGGATTTTTGAAATTCTACTCACAAAAGCGGTAAAATTATGTTTTATGTAAATTTGCAAATTCTCCAAGGAGGTGGGTAAAAGACGGTGAAAAGTTCAATAAATTTTTTATATATCTAAAATTATTACAAAATTACTCCAATGAATTACATTGACCTTATATATGTATTATGTATCAATTTTGACCTAAAATAAATTTAAATAAAATAAATAATTATTTAAATAAAAAGTCGGTTTTTAAATAGTAACCCAGTGTTTTCACTATTCATCAAAAATTAAAAGTTTCCAGAAAAATACCAAAATTTCACCCTAGGCTAATTTCGATATTCCGAATCCAAAAATGATGTCCATTTTGAAAAATAAAATTTCAAAAATTTCAAAAGGTGGTTAGTACTATTCATAACGACTAGTTTTAATAATATTCTAATAGCATATCGTTGTTTAGTGAAACTCGGTATTGCATACGATGCAAGCTATCAAGGAAATTAGTGATTGCGTGTTAAGAAATCCAAGCTAGTGTTGTGTGTAGTGAAAGATTCCTTTGATGATTTATATAAAATAAAAACAAAATATTTCTTATAAAAGTCTCGGGTGTTACAAAAATTCTATTATAATAATGTCCTTTAGCACCCATCTACAACATCCGAATGACCCCCAATCAAAAACTTACCCCTAATGAAAATACTCAAGCATAAAAATGACTAAAATGGAATCCCTAAGGGTCCCTTGGACCCATGTTAGACTTTTATCAATGGATATTAGTTATATTTGACACACACGGTGGAATCCCAACCTAAAGGTTCCAACCAATATAACTCTCAAAAAATGGAATCTAAAACATAAGAAACTAGACATATAGGTCAATTCCAAGATAATACTTGATCCCAATTTCCAGGAACCATATGAAAAATCACAAATCAAACACATTTACATACCATATTTGAGTGAAGAACTACACTCAGACCCTCTTTTTAGGGGATAATCACAAAAACTACTCTCCCAAATTATTATAAACATATAACCTCAAGAGAAACCACAAATCTAACCTATTCCAAACCAAATCATCTCCCAAATGTCCTCTAACATAAATAAGGCTCTCAACACCATTTCTCACATAGAAAAATCGTAGAATAAATAACTCAAATGTTTAATTTTAATTCCAAGTAGAGAATTAGATCCATTATTCTCTCATTTAATACCTATAAACATCACCTAATAATACATGAGGTGTTTTCTAAAATTAGAAGCCAAAAAAGAGGCTCTTAGGAAAAAAACCCTTTATAAGAAAATTAAAAACCCAATTCTCCAAAACCCAACAAAAAATGTAGCTTAAGGGTATCTTAACAGACCAATAGAAATGTTAAATAATAAAAATTACTATTAAATTTTAAATGAAACTAAAAACTAGTTTTCCTACCTCAATGAAAAATAATCGAATATTTATTCGTGAATCTATGCTTCACCAACACCTCGGGAACCTGCCTGATGAAAAATGATGAATATAATTCCTTATAAACATTTATAATTTCTTATTAAAATGTAAAAAAATTGGAAAAATCACCAAAAAAATTAATAATACACATCCACTTTATGAAGTTTCATTCAACTTCCCATGAATAGTCAATAATGCAACCCTAAAAATATTCAGTGAAAAATCTCAACCCCAAAAAAATGTAAGATATAATTTATTCCTCCTCACAGGATATTCCCTTGGTAAGACATGAAAAGAACCCATCAAAATAGGAAACTTCCACCATGATCGGATGTAATAGGTAATGAAACCCTAAATGGGACCCACAAAAATTAAGGAATAACCAAGGAGATGAAAAATAAGGGATAAGAGAAAGAATCTCACCTCAGAGCACTGAATATTGCTCCCAAAATCAACCCAAAATCATAGTGTCTTGAATAGTAAGAAGAAGATAGGATGGAGGATAGTCCCATACTCGAGGGGAATGGAATAGGAGGGGAAAACATAAAATATCAAGGGGAAATGGTAAATTCAGTTATTTTAATGAAACTAGACTTGTCACATGTTTTTTCCATACTATTTTCCAAATTTTGCACCAACAATGTGGCCAATATCATCTAAGAAACCTAACATTTTAGGATTGTACACATGGATATTCCAAAATATTCACCAACCAATAAAATCGACCTAGGTCCCCTCTATAAAACCTTTATAGTTATTTCATGATTCTAATGTGACTGTATACTTAGAACCTAAAGGCAACTCACCCCATACTATTTTCTCTAAAATCCATTAGGTTTCCTCAATTACATGTGTTTATCGTGCACCTCAACCATTCAATATAAGACAATAAATGAAAACACATTAATCCTTTATGGTCCTTATAGTTACCCTTAAAACATGTACACCAAATTATGCACATGGTGAAAACCCTTCCTAAAACATTATTTTCACCAATGATCCCAAAATTTGATTGAGCACTAGATCTGTCACTCAGGCGTTAAACTACCACTAAAACACATCCAAAACATGTATCTAACTCTAATTATCTCAATTTGGGTGTAACTTCACGGAAATAATCATCATTGGGATAAAAAATAAAATTCTATTTTAATTTCATAACCTATAATGATAAATATAATTAAAATATACAAATTTGAAGCCCATAAAATAACAAAATAAACTATAAATCCTAGTCATCGACCCATGACAATCATTCTGGTTTCACCCTCAACACTTTTGAAAACCATCCATTATATTCCACCATCATTGACATCTTTTCACTGCCACAAATTTGAAAAAAGCCCATCCATTTCAAAATCATCCAACCATCCCATTTTCACATATCATAACAATGTAATTGATATACCCTCCTAAGTTATATACATGGAAGTAAATTATATTCTCAACCTAAATAACTCAAGGTAAAATCCACACAATCCTAATTTATATCTACGGATATCTTTTAATGTATCCATAAACTTTTAATACTAGGAATAAATATTACCTGTTATAGTATTGAAATAATTGATAAATTATGAGTAGGGTTTAACAATAAGAAAATTATAATTAGTAGCTAAAAATAGGTAAGATAACTAGTAAACATTCTCTATGTTCTACCATTCTAAGGAGTAATTTTAAACTCAATTAATGTTACTCATTCATTTTATAAATAACCTTACTAGCTAAACCTTTTTTAACTGATATTTTCTTGTCAATTATCCAATAAAAATCAAAAATCATATCTATATCAAATACCAAAATGTACATAATCATAGGGTTATCATATCACGGTTAAAGAATAAATTCTTGTGAATAAAAACACCATTTTTTTCTAATTTCCTAAATTTCATGTTTTTATCTTCATTATGTACAATATCACCATTTACATGAAGGATATTACGAATGATACTCCCACAATGACACATGTAAATAATAAAAGGCAATGAATCCCCTGCCTTGATATGAAGCTTTAATGTACACCACAAAATATTGGAGGAATAATGAATAACCCATCCCTAGACATGATGGTAACAACCCAAAACCTAACCATAATGAACCATTAGCAACCACTATTAAATATTAAACCTAACTTATGAAAACTCACTACAATAATATATGTAAATAGAGAGAATAAAAAAGAGGTCCAAAAGGGATATGAGGGATAAATTGTATATAGATAAAAATTTATCCCCATGAAATCCAAGGTTAGTATCCACTAGTATATGGAAACAATGTAACAAAGTCATACTGTGGGTTGGCTGTGTTTAAGAGGATAGAATAAAAACTCTAAACATATGGAACCAAGACCTATATTTATATAGATGAAATGGTGGACATTCACCATAGGCTACGGACCACAAACACGACCATAATGTCTCTTGTCAAATATTGATCTGAAACCCATGAAAATTAAAAGGTTTATATCCCCCTATTTTCAATTTTTGTTACACCAATTTAGAATAGGTTTAATCAATATCATGACACTTATTGAACCATCAAATACATCTCTGTTCAAAATTCGTACCATGGTATTGATGAATTCCCCTCACTATTTTTATCTCAACATGGACTAAATCATGATGTTTGCAAACCATAATCACTATTTACATATTTCTTGCATACCTTGACTTCTACAGGATGTAGTACTATAATTCCAAAGAAAAAATATATTTTGTCCTTCCCTGATTTCCACATGGGAACTCTTCAAGCACCATGATAATGAACTCACACAAAAATGAGCATTTCTAACCCTATCCACCATAATTATCCAAAACACATAACA
Source organism: Viscum album (assembly GCA_963277665.1). Lineage (NCBI taxonomy): Eukaryota > Viridiplantae > Streptophyta > Magnoliopsida > Santalales > Viscaceae > Viscum > Viscum album. Next base: position 643,877,877 of record OY728123.1, read on the forward strand.
TAACAATCCCACATAACCAAGATTGATCAGACCCCCCCCCCCACAGGGTTCAGATCACTTCTTAATTATATATAGGAAAATATTTCACACACCACACCCATTAAAATGAGTGTTACACTCCAATGCTTCACTATGAACCTCAACTTCCCACTTACTAGTAATATCTTGTATAAAATATACTCTAAATATGAGGATTACCACCATGTAACTTGTTAAAAACGAATCTAAAGGATATTATCTAAAAAAACACTAGTAATCTAGAAAATGCTTCCACTTGATTACAATTAGGATCATCTCACTATGGCATAGGTAGTTACCCATGATGATATATTCATTCCTCTAATTTACTTACTTCTAAACAATTATTGAATATTTTTTCATTATAATTAATTATTGTATCATGTCATGTGATTCATACTTTGACACCGTTGAGGTTTTTCTTCAAAAACAATTTTTCTTTATTCAAGTTCTTAATCAAAAATGGTGATAGATTATTTATAATTTTTTGGTAAAATTTTTTCTTTTAAATATTTTGGTAAAAGTTATTTTAAGTGGTTTTGGGAAGCTTGATTTAAATTAATTTTACAATGAGAACAAAATAGTTTATTTAAAAAAATTGTTTCTTTTTTTAAAAAGGGTTTGATGAATGTGTATGTGATGGTTTGATTTATAAATTCAAAAACCAATTATCAATTATTTTATTTCAAACCGGTGTTCATGTAATATTATGAAAAAGGAAATGTATATACTATTTAAGTAAATATTTTGAGGATTTTATACTCACACACTAATTATATCACTAGATATATATACACCAAGTGGCTTTTATAGGTTCTAGATGTAGTATCATGGATATCCTTCCTGTGGAATCATTTTTTTGGTTTCTAATGTAGCGGTTGTTTTGGGTAGTGTTGGATAGTGACCTTGGGGTCCCGAGTAGATCACATGTTTTGTATTTTGGGTTCCCTTTATTTAATTTGTTCTATGTATGTATCTTTCATTTCAAACTATATTATAATTTTTGAGATCTTTTATGTATATATATATATCTTATCTTCCATGTTACGTTAGATAATGAGTTGGCGGTTTATTTTTATTTATACCCCATTTGGTTTTTCTTATGATTTAAAACTGATTAATTTAATTTTATGGTTCTCCTTACTGTGTAATCCTTTTTTTAGGTCACAAATGGAGTGGGTTTTTTTGGTAGTGTTGAATAGTGGCCTTGGGGTCCTGAGTAGATCACTTTTTTTGTATTTGGGTTCCCTTTATTTACATTTTACTATGTATATATTTTCCATTTAATCCTCAATTATAATTCTGGTGATCTTTTTTGTTTTATATATATCTCCTATCTTTCATGTTATGTTGGATAATGAGTTGGATATTTATTTTGAGTTGTTCCCCATTTGGTTTGTTTTAGGATATAAAATTGATTATTTTAATTTTACAGATATGGTTTAATCATTCTAAATTTTCAGTGAAAATTACATTATATTTTCCATATTATTTATTTTTTGAACCTATTCCTTAAAATGTTTCCATGATGTTCATGAACTATTTTTCAACTAGTGGGGATCCAGGGCACCCATCAAGTCCTGTTTTAAGATGGATTGGGTGAAAATATGTAAGACATAAAATGGTTTATAAATCTAAGGGAACCTTCAGTTGATTAGTAGAAAAGATCAGAGTATTCTCTTTTGGTTATTCATATAGCATATGTTGGTGAACAATCAAAGTTGGGGATGTTTGGTCTTTTGAAAGTTGGAGGTGGTGGTGTGAAGTAAGTTTGGGACACTTTGTTAGAATTAAACTAAGACTTTCAGAAACAATATAAAACTATATTAAAAGGAATTAGTGGTCCTTAGGATAATAATTATTAGATTAATAAAATCCAAATCATTAATCCATGAAAGAGTATTGTGGTTCTTCACTATATGGCTACCCTTGTCTTTAAAACACATTATTTCATGATTTATTACATAAAAACACTTATTAAAACTCAGATAATCAATAAAACTAGAATATTTGGGATATTAGGTATATAATAGAAGAACATGATGCATTGATACAAAAAACATTATTGAAAACTTCCTTAAAATGATTCTAATATTCCATTTCTCATTTAGAATGGCACGGGATAACCTGGGGAGATAAGAAATAATTGGGTGATACATAAATCTCAGTAAGGGAATAAACAAAGAATAACATGATGAAAGTATTAAATGTTGGTCAACAAAAATTTAAACATAATAAAAAATTGGTGAGAAGAGTAATTTTGATTAATGAGGCATGATACAACATGATATCGTAAAGGCAACATGGGAATGTAGAAACAACATAAAACATAACACCATAAACATAGGTCAAGACTAATTGTCAAGACCACATAAAAAGGTTGAAAAATTCCCAAAATTGATTAAGTTTACTCTCTAACCCCGTAAATTATGTCTCATGAGACTAAACAATTACTAAAAGTATTGGATCGCAATATAATTCTTGGTTCACCTATCGCTTTCATATCATGTACAAGCATAAGTGTGCTACATAGATCATTCAATGTGGGATCATATTTCATCACATTTATTTACTATATTAAGGTTTGAGGAATCCATATACGGAAGTTCCCAATAAAATAAGGATAGATATGTCTATTTTAATACCCTTGAGTGGAAATGGTGATGGTATTCACAATATAATGGTTTGGTATGTAAAAGTTACAGGATAATTTTCACAGCATAATAGGGGTTCATAATGAATCGAGGGAGGGATTAATGGGGGTTTAAAGGGACAATAATTACTTATAAATCACAATGGTAGTAATAGGGATATTTAATAACATAATACAACATGAATAATTGGTAATTAAATGTCATAATACAAAAATGTATCTTGAATAAAAATTTTCCATGGAAAATTTGTAGGATAATTTCGACAGCATAACCAGGATACATAACGAATCATTGGGGGGGATAATGAGAGTGTATGAGGCCTATATTCACTTAAAGATCATTATTTCAATGTAATTAATTCTTGGGAAGAAAACTCAACATGAGAAAAATGGAATACAATGGGAATAACACAAAGGAAGTTCATAAATAAATATGGGAAGGAGATGATCCATTACCTTGAGAGGGTTTGTACAAAAGAATGTGTCAATATTGTTAAGAGATTAAGGGTGCCTTGGGAGAGATATGGAGAGAAAATTGTATAATATATTCCAGTTACATAAATATTTACAAAAAATAAATAAGATATTTTGTAGTTTTATATAGGAAAAGAGAGGGGATTTCATTATTATTTCTCAAACTTAGGTTTTAGACTCTGTACAATAAAGTAATTAAAAATGAAATCCATCCCATGGATTTTTCATATATTTTATTAGAAAGTGGAGTTGTTTTAATTGTTTTATAACTACATAATATGATCACATTAAAACTATATCTTTGGTGTAGTGGAAATGATTCATGTTTATAAAGAGTTGATTTTAAAACCTTAAAATATAATAAATGATTCAGAGGATTCATAAAGGGTTTATTGAAAAATATTGTTTTTTAATAAGAGTTCTCTAGCCCTTATAAAAATTATAATTTTCATTTCATAAAATTATATTATCAATTATACGAGGATTCAAGTTTATGTATATTAATCATTTCATATAATCATTTTATTTTACTTGTTGGGTTTTAGGTACTATGTATTTTTCATGTATTTTATTCCAAATAGAGTAACCAAGTATGTTTTGAAAATATTATAAGAAGTAAAATGAATTCTCCGAGTATCAGTGAATGGGTGATTCTTATATCAGTATTTATGACAAGATGGTTTGTGTTTTTCCAAGTTGATTGATTCTAGTTTACATATTAATTTTTTTATTACCAATACATTGAACATATGTGTCCATTATAATTAATAATACATCATTTATTTTAAGAACAATTGTTTTTTGTGGTGTTATATACTCAACTAATTGTTCCTTAATCTTTGAATTATTGGCACTAAATAATGAATTTAAAATATAGGACTAAAATATCTAGTTATAGAAAAAAAAAATTTGGGTCTTGTAAAATTGAAAGAAGTTATCCAGGATATAACCCATATGAAATTTAGACTCTTTGGAGATAAAAATATTAAGTATTATTGAAATACTTACATAGCATGTTTTATGAAAATAATCCAATAGAGATAAGTCAAAATGATTTTTGTGTTATTTAAAATTAATTGTTTGACGTATTATAAGGTTAATCTAGAGGAAGACTTATATACTTAATAGTATTCCTTTAATAAATTTAAGCAATGTTACATTAAATTAAGAAATATGAACGGTAAGAATATTTCAGTTGTTTCTGGACCATGATATGAAAAATATATTAACAAATCATTCATTGATTAAGAAAATTTAGATTAAATAAATATCTAAAATCACATTTCGTGATACATATCAAATCCATTATGGGAATAAAAGGAGTATTTATGTGATTGCACCGTGATTCATGGTTTTCTCCAACCATATACCACTATATTAAAATGACTTTTTATTATAAATTAAAATTATTATAACAAAGTTCAATTAATTATTTGTTCAATAATTTTGTGATTTTGACTGTTTAAAAAAGGAAACTTCAATTTTTTTGATGATTTCATTGAATGTGTAGGTGATTTGGAGATCCCACAATGAAGAGGAAGGTAAATGTGCCAAAATGCATGGAAGCTCATGAGCACATATCCATTATCTTGTATGTTTCTAAAATTAAATGAATCAAAATGGACTGATATTTTGTGATAGTATTCATAAAGTCATGAGATACAACTTGCATAAAGGAACCCAGTCCCAATTCATCCATTAAGAGTCCCAATAGAATCGATATGTACAATAGAATGAATCTGCATAGAGTCAACTGTTTGCCTCTATATTTGGGAAATATCTTTTATTATATATATTATATGGCCACTAAATTTTATATGGAGATAAAAATGGTGTCTTGAGAAAACTTTTTAAATTTGTAGAAATTAATTTAAGACTTTATGTCCACCCAAACCATGGACCAATTGAATTCTGAAAATTGGGGTGCCCAAAACCACCTCCCAGTTTGTTTACAAATTAGCACCTTGGGCATACCATTTTGAAGTTCAACCAGAAGAAAAGGTGAATCCATTTTGAATTCCTAAAGTAGTCCTATAACAAAAACAAAACTGGGTTTCTACAGCACCACCCTTTATTAGTGCTAAAAAACAGATAAAGGGGACCCCTTTATCAGTTATTTTTTTAGTAGTGCTGAAAAAGGGGGGGATTTATCAGTGCTTTTCCCTAGCGCTGCTAAAGTGTATATATGAAAAAAATCATTAAAAATAATTTATTTATATAGAAGTATATTTATATTGATATAAATATAATATATATTTTTTAAATATGTTTTAGATAAGTATAACTAGACTATTACATTTAATATATAAAAAATTAGTGAAAATGGATTTATGAAAATTTTACAAAATATTATTAATTAATAATTTTCTAAATTTCATTGACTAATAATCATTTAATAACAATTTGAAGACACAAAAAATCAAAAGAGTTAATAAAATATCAAAAAGAAGTTGAAAATTTAACTCAGAGGTCAAACTGTAATAACTTTTGATCCGGGTGTCAGTTTGAGCTCTACAGAAAATCAAAATCAAAGCATGTGATGAGAGCTATGCACTAGTGTCCCAAGGTAAGATTTTTTCGCATTTTTTAGGCCAAAAATGGCTAATAAGGCCACCAAAAGTGAGGTTTTAGTCATGATACCCCGATTTTTTAACATTCAAACAGTTATAACTTCTGATCTAGATGTCTTCTAGGCATGTACCACATATCATATCAAATATTGTTACATTTTCTTTAATATAAATGGTAATGGAGATGAAACGGACTTCTGTATTAGAAGTTATCGTCATTTCAACATTCTCTGGATTTTAAGATACACATATATATGTATTTTTTTTTTAAATATATATGTGTGTGTGTGTGTGTGTGTTGGTTTCTGTGTGTGTGTGTGTGTTGTATATATGTATGTATTTATTAATTTATTTACTTATAAACACACATAAAAAACATATTTAAAATTTTATTTATAACTAATTTTATAAATATATATTACTATAAAAATAAATATTGAGATAAAAAATGATAACTAAATATATATATATATATGAATACAAATATATGTATTAATATAACTAAATATATTTATATTAATATGAATCTATATTAATTTTCGAATAAATAGGACTATATATATATATAAATATATATATCATTAAATTGAGAAAAAAAATTAAGTACATTAGTGGTAAAGGTGCAGGTGCACAAGGGGGAGGTCTCGAGTTTGAGTTTTGGTGGAAGCAAGGGTGTGCGGGAAAGTGGGAGGGGTTGTGCGGGCAAGGGCAATGTTTAGTGAGAGATAGAGGGCTCCTCCTAATGCTAATAAAAGTGGGGAGGTCAAGTGTTGTTAAAATCTCCCCCCTCCCCATGCATTATATATTCCTTTTAAATTTTTTTATTTTTATTTTTTTGACTTTTATCAGTGCTTAAAAAACGCTGATAAATGACCTTTTTAGCAGTGCTTTTTTTAATACTGATAAAAGGGACCTCCCCATATTCTCCTTAATTAACATTGATTTTCTAATGCTATTAATGCCCTTTTATAGCGCTGATAAAGGTCGTATTTGCAGTAGTGTATCATCATTTCTCGAAGTTATTTGGGGTATGGGGAGTGCTACATAAATATCTCTTTCTTCCTCCCCACCCATTGATTTTAAACTCCTTGTGATCACTCGGGGAGGAACATGATATAATCCCAAGCTTCATGCTTGTATTATTTTGAATGATATTTATAATTCAAGGTTCAATGTTGCTTCTCATAATAATATCTTATTATTTAATTAAGTTATATACTAGTACATCATACTAAAACTCAAATGATCATGTTTGGGGGTACCCTTTCATGTGATGTTTCACACACCATTCATCCCTTTTTCTTCCCCATTTCAATTTTGGTGTTTGTGTGGTTCATATTGGTCAACTGAACTCACATAAATACATTCATGAACATGTACATTAATGTAATGGTAACACATATAAATCACATACAAACCGGGATAGTGCATCGAGTTCTTTGTGTGTTGCCTCGGTGAGTTTTGGTTATGAAGTTGAACATAAATCACACAATCATTGGCAGTATCTGATGAATAATTATTTTTATTATACCTAACCCTAGTATGTATCCTAGTTTAAACTAAATAAAATTATGGTTTTAGGTGTTAAAAACTAGGGATTAAAAGATCATAACCCTATCTCTTGAAGCAATTAAGTATTAGTTGCATCTAATATTAAAATTGGTCTAGGGAAATGAGTAAGAGAATCACATTGAAGTAAGGGGTTTTCATATATAAAATAATGTGTACATTTCAACTTCTAATGCATCTAAATATGTAGTATAAAATACATGATAATGTTTCCTATTTCATTTAATCAAAAAAAATGTAATGGGAAATATGTCAAGGTAATGATAGAGAACAAAAGGTTTGTTCTTAGGGATATAATATCTTGATAATTTTTAAACCTAGAGGTGGATAGAATATTGCAGAGTGGCCATGTAATGAAATGTGGTAGGCCCAATAACTAAATCTATAACCTAATAAGATATTCATCTTATAATGTGATAGATAAAATGTTGATGGTTATAAAATTAGATCTAGTCCAAGTGGTATCATTATAGAACTGGGTCCTATTGACCAATCATAAGTAATAATTATTTATTACCACATCATATTCATAAAGTGTTATACATGATTTATACATACCATAATAGTGTTGCTACTTCTGCATCCACTTTTCACATGGTAATGACATTACTTTCTTTCTCATATCATAATGTTATAGTAGTTCTTAGATATAATAAGAACCTAGAGATATTATGATAGTAATATTAAATATATATCATGTGTTCTAGATACATCATACGGATAAGACATTGATGATGTCTAGATATTTGGTGTTAGGGGCTCTTAAACATTGATAATTCTTCTGAAGAAGTTATCACTTAGTAATCTCGAGTATAAAAGATTGCAAGAAACTGGTTCTTCCTTTAAGGTACGTTTCTTCATTTTACTTTTCTTTTAACATTTTTTTGAGAAAAAGTGGAAAAACTAGGTATTTCTAGAAATTTACAGGTTAGACACAGTGTATTCCCAAGTACACGTAGTGTATATGTTAGGAATGTACTGACTGCATGATGACTAAGTACATGTCGTGTGGTGACCATGTAAAAAATTATTCTAATACACGGCATGTAGTGTTCCTTAACACGCGGTGTATTTTACACACCACGTACTGACTGATTCCTAGCTATGTGTTGACCTGTGTGATGCATCTAAGATGTGTGATGACCTAGAAACATGTGTAAGTCAGATTATGGACTAGATACTACATGGTGTGCAGTCCTTAATACATTCCATATAATTTTATTTTTATTTGTTTATATATAATAGCATCATGTCTCATTTCCAAAAGTATCTTATTCTTCCCAGTTTTCGAACTGTGACTCTCTGGATGGACAATAAATTTTCTTCTCCTAGATAATTCATTTGACGTTTTTTCTTCAATCCGTCTCCAGCTGCAAGATCACATAAGAAAAGCTAAACCCACACACCCTATTCTGTTCATTTTCCATCATATCACATGCCATAGTTTCCATATGTTTATAATTTTTGGGATTCAACAGAAACATATATCTAGAAGATCAGCTTCGAATTGGAGATTGATATCAGACGTGCCTACATCTATGAGTCTAAGGTAGGTGGATCATAACTTTTTTGTTTTTTGTTCATTTGGGGGTTGTGAATTTTTAGAACATTGTCAATTATTGATATAGACTCATGTTTCTTTATATCAAATTGATCGTATTCCTTTTGGGATGACATTGGGAATTCCCTTACCTTGTTAGGATTGAGAGACATCATGTTAGAGGACATTTCTCATCTGGGGCATTTTGGTCGGGTATGCCAAAATGGTTATAATTAAAAAAAATTCATTAAACTAATGAGTTAAAGAGTTTAAGCATGATTAAATTTATTAGAGTCTTTCAAGACCTCAGCGCTAGTATAGGACAGCAAATGGCTAGTGCAAATCAAATTTTTAAATTGTTTTTCCAATTTAAAGTGATTCCTTTGATTATATATATATATGTGATGCCTAATATTTCATATGTTGGATCCCTTGGGGTTGTGATGGTGTGGCTCAGATATTCTTAAGTGATGTTGATCACTGTTTGGGCTTGTCTCGGATTACTTGAGTGGTTTGACCACAGGATTGGGTGTCATGGACGTCGGATTTAGGTAGTGTAACTGCCAGGTTGGGCATGGACCAGGATACTTGGATGGCAGAGCCATCAGATTTGAGAAACATGGTCACAGGTACATGAGGTGTCAGAGATGTTGTGGCCTATGTTATTTATTTCTTCATTACCTCTTACCCATGATTTGAGACATTTGAAAAAAAATTGACTCCGTGATGAGTTGGATTTGACCACTCATCTGGGTAAATGACCCTTATAGTTGCGGTTTAGGTACTATTGGTTTGGGGGTTTTCATATTGGGAAGCCATGTGAAAGTTGAGGAGCCTTTGGTTGGTAGTGATGAGGCTACCAGGTTATGAGATTGAGGGTAGATGTTGATGTTTCCTCTTGTTATTTACTAGAGGATAGGCATCATTTTTCCTCTGGTTGTTATTCCATTAAAAGATGTGGGATTTTGATCATGGGTTAATATTGTTTGGATGTGCCATCCGGACATCGGTACTTAATATGCGTGGTGTTAAGCCATAGATGGGGCCCGAATACATGACTGAGATTCCAGCATTGGTCGAAGAAGGTGATGCTCCCTAGTGGTTGTTGAGAACTAGTGGTGGTTGTGTTTACATTGTGTATTGTATTGTTTACTTTACTTATAGATCAATTCCTACTTAAACACCTATACTAGGTATGCACCGTTGGGTTCTATCCAATTGAGATCTGTCTCACACCCTACACGGGCCCTTCGGGACACATGTATACTTTTTGTATTTACATGAAGAAAAGAGATCAGCTTCAGGATTTGGATTGTATTAGCTATTTCATGGAGATTTTTAATGGACCTTGAGGTCATGCCAAGCAGGAGTTTACTTTATTTTTCTTTCTTTCTTGTATCATCATGATTACCTTATTTTGTAACTACTATTAGTTATCCATGAGATGCATTTTTATTGACATGTACGACCTATTGTGGATGCATGCTTTGTTGTTGCAGTAGTTGTTATAAGTGGTGTTCATCATGTTGTTTTATTTAAATTCTTCTAATTTTGTTTCTATATTGCTTACGCTAGTTTATTTTCAATTGATTGTGCTTCCACTATGCAGGCCTCGTTTGAGTCTTCAGAGTTACTTAGTTTATATTATACTCACACCAGTATCATATTTTCCTCTAGGAGGGTATATCCTCCCCACTATACATGTTTACAACCTCGCTTCTAGTCATAAGCCTTTGGAATTCGGGGAGGTGTGCCTAATGTCAGTAACACCCAAACCGTTTAGCACTGTTCGGGTGGCTATTCGGGTTGAGAAATTACAAAGTGGTATCAAAGGAGGTTGTTCTAAATAGGGATTCAGTAGCATATTTTGACTGACTACTAATGAGATTGAGACTGCCTTTTTATTTTTGTAGTTTTTTCTATTTAGGATATTGTAGACTACATATACATTGTTATTGGAATTGGGTTTCTAGCTTGTTCTTCGGTGCTTGTAGCCCTAGGTGAGAGGGATGGACCAAGTTACATTGGGTGGTAATTGCTATTTTTCTTCTCTGATTAATGTTTATGTGATTTCCACCTTGGTGGCTCACTTGGTGTGTGATATTATTGGTTGTGATATATTATCCTTAAATCGATGCGGTAAGGTAGAATTGGACCTTGTCCTGGTATGGAAAGGTGAGTTTTCTTGGATTTTTGATTGGCACATTTTTTGGGTATTTCAATTTCTTAACTCCATGCATCCTTTTTGAGGTGATAATATCATGTGTGTAATATCAATTTCCATGCTATTGATGATTTGAAAATGTGAAGGGTAAAATTCCTTATAGAATTTATTATTTATTCAAATGTAATATGCCATGCTTTAAATTATGTAAAATTTCATGTGGCATGAGGTTGGGCTGGGCTCATGTACAATCAGGCATGTACTATGACTGAGGTGATGTTGATCAGCAGGCTTGGGAATCATGGGCATCTGTTTCAGGTATTATGAATGTCAATATTGGGTGACTCGGTCATTAGATTGAGGAAATTTTGGATGTTAGGATGGTCATGGCTCAATATTACTATGATACTTGTCACTATTGAGGGTGGGTAAGGAGGTTGTGGGGCTAGGATTCGAGGGGTGTGGTTTCGGTGGGGGAAAGTAAGGGTAGTTTTTATGCACTGCCTCTTTACTTATTTCCTTTTCTCCATTATATATATATATATGTGGCATGTTTGACCATTTATGGTATTCAGTGGTTTCCTCCTAGACTGTGTGATGGAACGTCAGTCGGGAAATGGTACAGTGTCGCCGGAGAATGATCTGGCTCAGGCACCTGGGGGACAGGCAGAGCCTGAGCCGCAGTTACAGGCTTAAGGATAGGATCAGGTTCAGGATCCAGTGCAGGTAGAGCAGCTGGGTTTGGCAATGTTTGGGCCATGGTTCGACGACCAGATATGATCTATTCTAGTACGAGTCTTATAGAGGATTGATAGTGGCGCACAAGGTATTGAGCCTTCTGTGGAATATCTTACTTTGGAGTTCTAGTCAAATCATCTGCCACTTTTTCTAGGTGAGGGTGGTCCTTAGGTGGCTAAGAAATTTATAGAGATCATGCAGATGATATTTGAGCAGCTCGAGATGCCTCCTGGATAGAGATACAAGCTGGCGACGTACATGCTGATAGGACCAGAAAAGTATTGGTGGGATATGTAGGTTTAGGCTCACAGATATGAAGGAATGGCATGGAAGGACTTCGAGGATAGGTTTTTAGAGAACATTTTAAGAGAGATGATGAGGGTAGAGAGATCTCAGAATTTCTTGAGCCTCCATCAGGGTGACATGTCCATCATGGAATATGCATCTACATTCACTAATTTGTATCTCTTTCCACCAGGAACAGTAAGCTATGACACCTCGTGGGTGAGGTGCTTCAATGATGGATTAAGGAACGCCATTAAGGTGCAGGTAAACATATTCAAGTCGATATTGTTCTCGGAGGTAGTGAATCGGGCACTCATAGCTGAGGAAAACTAGACAGAAAAAACTCGTTTGAGTCGGCCAATGGATTTAGGTGATGGTTTAGATAGCAATATGTGAGGTTAGGATGAGTTCCAGAAGGGAAGTACGGCCAAGGACATAGCTAACCCACCTCGTGGAAGTTCTTCAGTGGTTTTCTTTCTGAGTGGGCATCCATGGCATATCTGCACTCAAGGGGATAGGACTCCAAAGGAGTGTCAGGCATGTGGAGAGGTTGGACATCTTGAGAGGTTCTACAACTAGCCTTCTCAAATAGATGGAAGTCAGGGACCAGGACAAATGGAGGATTCCATGGTCGATTTAGTATCGGTACTAGGTGATGGGATTCAAGGCAAATCTTCACATGTAGGATGTGGAAGAGACATCGGGACCCAACAGAGTGTTCAGTGATAGATATTAGAGAAACACCATAGGGTGGTTAGGCCTTAGGTAGTCGTACTCCAGGCCAGGCACATGTAGTGGAGCTTCCAGACACCGATCAGGCTAGTGAGCTGATGACAGTCAAAGGTACGCCATGGGCATGGCTGTTATTTTTTTCTTATTTTCTTTTTGGCATGGCTTATTGAGGTATCTCCATTTTGAGTGAAAGAGGTGCACAGGATATATGGGGACTGACCAGATGCTCTTTAGTGGGATTGGAACCATTTTAGGTGTGTGATATATTTATATATATATATATATGTGAGATGTGTGGAGTCAAGATCATTGAGGATGTGAAATAAAAGAGGTTTCATGGGCATCGGGGCATCGAGATTGTGGGTTACTTGAGGTGCAAGGCACCAGGTTTGTTTTGAGCATTCATGGGATGAAGAACCTCATGGATGGGGACACTGATGCAGTGAGGGTTACGTTTCGGTTTCAGGAATGACATAAGATCACTAGATAATGTGCGGGGGTTATGATATGTCATGGAAGGACTATTTTTCCGGGTAATAGGTCTATAGACCATTGATTGATTTTAGTTTTGGGTCATATTTGTTCTAGAATCATACTTCACCACCCATGGAAGGGAAATTCCGGGATGAATTTCTTTAAGGAAGGAAGTTTTTAAGAACCTAGTTATTCCTTTAAGGTAAGGGCCTTCGTTTTCCTTTTCATTTTATGTTGTTTTTGAGATAAAGGGGGGAAATTGGGCAGTTCCAGAAATTTTTTCGTTACACGCCAAATACTCCCAAGTACACTCCGTGTGTATGTTAGGAATGTATTGACCACATTCTGACTAAGTACATGTCATGTGGTGACTGTGTAAAATAATAATTTACTGCATGGCGTGTAGTATTCCTTAACATGTCGTGTATTTTACTCTCAGTTTACTGGCTGAGTTATAGCCTTGTCTTGACCCGTGTGACATATCTAAGCTTTGTGATGACCTCGAAACCCACGTAAGTCTGAGTAAAAACAAGCTACTACATAGCATGTAGTCCTTAATACACACCATGTACTTTTAATTTTATTCATTTATATAGAAGATCATCATATCTTGTTTCCAAAACAATATTCGTCTTCTCCATTTTCAGATTGTGATGCTTTGGTAGACTGAGAATGTTTTTTCTCCAAGATTCATCATCTGACGTCCATTCTTCAATATGTTGGTGGCTTCAGGATCGCATCAGGAAGTCTAAACCTGATCCCCCTATTCTATTCATGTTCCTTTGTCTCACGCACGACAGTTTCCATCTAATTAAAATTGTAGGATTGGACGAAAACATATATCTACGAAGATAGGCTTTGAATTTGAGCTCGATTTCATATGTTCCTTTGTCTATGAGTCTATGGTAGGGGGTGCATATCTTTTTTTTTTGTGTTTTCATGGTCATTTGGTTCAAGCATTTTTAGCGCAACATCGGGTATTAAGAGAGACCCATGTTTATTTATATTGAATTGATTGTATTCCTTATAGGAAGTCATTGGGAATTCCCTTACCTAGTTATGATTGAGATAAGATATATTAGAGTTCATTTCCCATCTGGGGAATTTGGGTCGGGTATTTCAAAAAGGTTATAATTAAATTGTTTTGATTAAACTATTGATTTAACCAGTTTAATCATGATTATGTTTAATATAGGCTTTTAATACATTAGTGCCTGTATAAGACAGCACATGGAAAGTGAAAATCTACTGTTTAAATTTTTTCTCATGTTTAAAGTGATTATTTTGATTATATATATATGTGTGTGTGGGTGTGTGATGTCTAATATTTCTTATGTTGGAACCCTTGGGGTTGTGTTCGGCGTGGCTCATATATTCTTAAGTGATGTTGATCGTAGTTTGTTCTTGGCCCGGATTGCTTGAGTGGTTTGAACATTGGATTGGGCATCAAGGACATCAGTTTGAGTTAGTGTAACTATCAGGTTGGGCATGGCCCAAGATACTTGGATGGCAAAGTCATAAAATTTGAGCGAAATTGTTAGAGGGACATGAGGTGTCAGAGATGTCGTGGCCAGGGTTCTTTCTTTGGTGATTACCACTCACCCAGGATTTCAGTCATGTGCACATTGGTTAACTTCGTGATGAGGTGTTTTTGACCTCTCATGTGGGTAGCGGCCCCTAATAGTTACAGTTTAGGTACTATTGGTTTGGGGGTGCTTTCGGTAGGAAGCCATGTGGAAGGTGAGGATCCTTTGGTTGGTAGCAATGATGCTACCGAGTTATGAGATTGAGGGATGACATCATTGTTTCCTCGGGTTATTTTTTTAGGAAAGGAATCGATGTTTCTGAAGTTGTTATGCCATGGGAAGATGTGAGATTTCGACCATGGGTTACTATTTTTTGGTCATTCCATCAGGATTTTAGTACTTGGGATGCACGGTGTCAGGAGGAACATGGTACCTAGATACGTGACTCACATTTAGGCATTGGCCAAAGTAGGTGACACTCCCTAGTTTCTACAAGGCACCAATGGAGGTGGGTTTACATTGTGCATCATACAGTTTACTCTTTATATAGATGAAAACCTTCTTAAACACCTATACTAGGTACACACCATTTGGTGGTATCCTACTGAGATTCATCTCACACCCTACATGGGCCCTTTGGGGAACATGTAGACTTTATAGATTAACGTGTGGGAAAGAGATCAGCTTCAAGAGATGGATCATATTAGTTGCTGCATAGAGATTTTTCGTGGACCCTGAGGTCATGCATAGCCGGTGTTAACATGTTTTTTCTTTCATGTATCACCATGCTTACCTTATTTTTTGGATACTATTTCTTATCCATGAGCACCATTGTTATTGACATGTATAACCTTTTGTGAATGAATGATTTTTTGTTTCAGTAGTTTCTATAAGTGGTGTTCAGCATGCTATTTTTTTACATTCTGCTACACTTGTTTTTATATTGCTTCAGCTAGTTTATCTTCTATTGATTGTTCTTCACCTATGCAGTTTTGGTTGGATTTCACTAAGTCTCTTATTTTATATTATACTTAGACCAATACCTTCTTTTCCTCTGAGTGGGTATAGCCTCCCCACTATACCTGTTTACACCCTCTCTGTAACGTCTTGGATCTGGGTGACACACAATGGGTGCCCCGTACTTGGTTGGTCACATAACCTCAAGCGCATTTCCCAAAACACCTGAGGTTGCTGACTAGTAGTGAGGGCCTAGGACTGATAGTGGGGAAACTATTCCCTCATTTGTCAAAGTGTAGCATTGTGGAAATAAATATAAATATACAAAGGTTTAAGTAGTAAATAATATAAACCTAAAATGGAAAACGGAACTGATGTAAAATTTAACCAACAGTCATATATGTATATGATTATGCAACATGTCTCTAATTCTAAGAAAGAATCAAAGACAGGATACACTGCAATCTGATACAATACAGCACAAGGTACAAAGTACAAAAAAACAAAACAAAGTAGTGCAAGAGGAACGCAGCAACATTTCAAGCCTAAGCTCGGTCTCATGCTCTCCTACCCCTCTGGAACAATCATGTACCTGTGTGGGGACCATTTCCCTTATCAAAACCTATAGTAATATAATCTGTTTGGGCCCAAGATATGACCCAAACAGGGTGTGATAAATAAATCCCAGTAGGCAACCACCAAAGGCTCGTTCCCAACTGTTAGTGAAAATGTGCAACAACAGTGTGCAAAAATTAAATGAAGTAAACTAGAAAGTACTCAAAAGTAACCATTCCTACTAGTTATATTTCCATTTTAATTGTTATTTAACAATTAAATATAATTTAATTCTGAGTTCTCCCAAGACTCGGCCATGACCGACAATCTACTATACAGTTCCACAGTAGAAACCATAACAGGCAATCTAACAAGTAAGAGAAAATAATAATACCAATCATGTTCTTTATATTGGAATTTACAACCTAAGAAATCACTCCAGTGAATATTCAAAGTAACCATTGTCCTCAGACATGTCGATCCTTACCCTAAGGAAAAAAGAAATGAATCCCTCAGGTGACTGCCCTCAGGAATAATGAATATTACCCTCATACATATTAAATATCACCCTCAGGCATAGAATCTACTACCCACAGGCATAATAAACGTTTCCCTTAGTCTAAAAAAATATTACCCTCATACTAATCAAAAAACATACTTTATGCTAAACAAAACACCATCCTCGGGCATTCCATAGGAAAAGCAAGTAACTTGGTCAATCCAAATGAATCAACAAGAAATTTATATATTTTTCCTCTCAAGAAAACTCAAAACATTGAATAATCATTCCATACCCATGGGTATACTAGCCAAACGACTAAACAAGGGAAACGCACCCTCGGGGTGGCCCTAGATCAAAGCAACAATCTCAAACAGCAATTTAAACTTATTCATTAGAATACCTATGAAATTATAGGTATCTAAACAGTCAAGGCCTCAGTAATACGACACCCTGAACATGGTAATTTTTCACAATGGTACACAAAATCAACTCGACAGTTGGAATTCGACATAAGACCACCTACCTCGATCTCCTCTGATCAATATACGTGAAAGGTGCCTCCCGAAACCACCAAGAATTACATTGATCTGAGATAAATGATTACTCATTAAAACCTAAATAACTTACCTTATGGAAAGAATTAGAAGGAAAGATTCAAGAATAGGTAAAACCTTACTCGCACGATTCAAATGAGATCGACGGCAGAAGAATCGGAGTTCCGATGAGTGATCGGGACCTCCTCCAAGTCTCGTCCTCCTCTAATGCGGCTCCTAGTGAGTCCTCTACCTCCTCTGTCGAATGAGGAGGCTATTTCCTGTTTTCAATGAAAAAACATCACTACACGATGTCTACGTCTCAAGTACATAGTGTGTACTATTCTTGTAAATTGTTCCTCTAGCGGCTACTTTCTACCGCATTCATGTTCATTAGCCAACTGATTACACAGCGTGTATTACTAAGTATACGACTTTTACTACCCTTTTTAATTATTCCTCTGGTGGTTACTTTCCAACACCCCACTGTTCACCTACCGACTGATTACACGGTGTGAAATACTATGTAGATGGCATGTAGTTAGTTTTTACAACCTTAATCACCGAAAATCCTACACGTCCTGTATTATCATCCCATACAGCCATAGTACATAAAGTGTGTACAAAAGTAAACGGCTTGTACCCATAAATTTTTCATTTTTCCCACATTTCCCTTGTTTTCTCAAAAACACTTAATGAAAAAGGAAAAGAAGAAACCTGTACCTCAAGAATAAGAATCGGGTTCTTACAAACTTCCACCATTAAATAAATTCATCCTTGAATTTCCCTTCCAAGGGTGGTGAAGATAAATCTGAGAAAAACTCTGGCCACTGAGCACATACATCATTCTCCAACTCCCTGGTTTCATCCTGCACTCGTCTCTACTGCCATATCACCCGTACGAGAGGAACGGACTGGCCTCAGAGAACCTTCATGCTCCAATCAAAAATACGAATCGAATGCTCCTCAAAGGATGAATAAACCTGATGTTCAACCTCCTTGGTATGAAAAACAGGAGATGGGCCTACGTGATAACGGCACAGCTCTGATACGTGGAAGACGCCATGCTTGGCCCAGTACCTCTTTGGTAACTACAACCGATAGGCAACCAGCCCGACTCTCTCCAGAATCTCAAATGGCCCTACATACCTCGGTGAAATTTTACCCTGACTCCTAGTCTGCATGTGACCCAAACTCAGCAAAACACGCAAGAAAAACTGATCCTCAACCATGAACTCCAAGGGTTATCTACGGCGATTAACAAAAGATTTCTGACGAGACTGTGTAGTAGCCATCTGCTTCTAAGTCAACTAGACCTACTCTAAAGTCTCCTGCACAAGACGTGGTCCCAGTAAAGCCACCTCACCAGCCTTGAAATAGCACAAGGGTGATTGGCATGGCCTACCATATAAAGCCTCATAAGGTTTCATCTCAATAGTTTCCAAAAAAATATTATTGTAGGAAAACATGACTAGGGGTATGTGCTTCTCCCAAAGTCTAGGACACATGCATATAGAATGTCCTCTAGCACATATATTGTACGCTCTGACTGGCCATCGGTCTGAGGGTGGTAAGCTGTTCTTAGAATCACCTCTTTACCTAGTTCCCACTAAAAACTATGCCAGAGACAAGATGTAAAATGGGTGTCCCTCTCTGAAATGATAGAATGAGGGACCCCATGAAGACATACTACCTCTCTGATACACAACTTCTTGAACTCATCAACACCGAAGGTCTCCTTGATCGAAAAAAATTGAGCTACCTTCGTAAGTATGTCCACAACAACCCATACGGTATCATTTCCTTGAGGTGATCTCAGAAACCCGATCCCAAAGTCGATCACGACATCATCCCATTTCCACTCCGGAATTAGTAACTGTTATAATGTTCTGGCTGGCCTCTGATGCTATGCCTTCACAAGCTAATAGGTAGAATATCTCATAACAAAACCTACTACATATCTTTTCATACCTGGCCACAAAAACAAAAATCTCAAGTCACGGTACATTTTGGTAACTCCAGGATGCACCACCCAATTTGAAGCATGAAATTCCCGCATCAACCCCTCACATATATCCCTTGGAACCCACACTCATCCATGGATACGCAGTACCTCGTCATCGCCTATCGTCCATCCTGGAGGAGGGTCCTCACTTGACACAGACTCCCATAATACTAAGCCTTCAGAATCTGATAGTTGTCTCATCCTCACTCTATCGAGGAGGGTAAAAGTCACATATAAGGATGAAAGATAGGTTCGCCCCTGACTATCGTGCGCCTCCAAATGCCTCTCAGAGAACAAATCCATAAGTTGCCGCTCACCACTGGCCTCCTACACTACCTGTATCATAGTCCTCCTACTCAGTGCATCAGCTATTGTGTTACCTTTACCAGGTGTATAGGCAAGCTCAAAGATGAAGGACTGGAGGTATTCAACCCACCTTCATTGTCCCAAATTCAAGTCATGATGGTTAAAGATTTATTTAAGACTTTTGTGGTCTGTAAAAACTAAAAATTGTTCTCCCAAGAGATAATGTCTCCAACAGCATAACATATGAACAACTGCAGCCAAATCGAGATCATGCATCCGGTAATTCTTCTCATGTGGCCTCAACTGCCAAGAATCGCATGCAACTACTCGATCACCTTGCATCAACACTTCTCCCAACCCAATACCTGATGGATCATAGTAAACTGTATAGCTCTTACCTTGCTCTGGAAGTATTAGGACTGTTGCTGATGTCAACCTTCCCTTCAACTCTTGAAAGGCTATCTCGCAAGCTTCTGGTCAAACGAACTTCATACCCATATTATTCTAACCCATCAACGGTGCTGCTAAGTGGGAGAAGTCCTGCATAAAGCACTTGTAGTAACCATACATCCCCAAGAAACTATGTACATCAAACAAGTTCATAGGATGCTCCGAGGAAACGTTTCTCTATGTATACCACAACTCCTTACTCTAAGATAATATAACCCAGGAAGTGAATCTGGTCCATCCAAAAGTGGAACTTTGAGAGCTTAACATATAACTGATGTTCTCTTAGTGTACTCAATACTATCTCAAGATTGGTGGCATGGTCGTGTCGAGTGTGAGAGTACACCAAGATATCTTCCATGAAGACTACAACAAAGGAATCCAAATATGGGTGGAACAAACGATTCTTCAGAGCTATGAAAACTGCTAGTGCATTTGTGAGTCTGAATGGCATGACCAAGTACTCATCTAGACCATATCTTCTCTGAAAGGCTTTAAGTGGTATTTCTGATGGTCTAACGTGAAACTGATGATATCTGAATCTCAAGTCAATATTAGAAAACACCAAGGCCCCTCAAAGCTGATCAAACAGATCATAAATCCTCAGCAAGGGATATCGGTTCATAACTGTCAACTGGATAAGTTTCCGATAAACCACAAAATATTCTGAGGGTACTCTCCACTGTCTTTCCAAACAAAACCGGCGAGCCCCAAGGAGAAGTACTGGGTCAGATGAAACACTTTGCCTACAACTCCTCCATCTACTTATTGAGCTCCTGTAATTCTGGTGTAGCCATCTTATAAGGATTAATGGACACCGGTGTCGCTCCTGGCACAGGCTCAACAGATAAATCCACCTATCGCTCCAAAGGTAGACCTGAAAAGACGTCAGGGAAGAAATCCCTAAAACAATTAACCACTGAAGGAAAATACTTCTGACAAGTTACCTGGTCATCCAAATATAAACTCGCAATCTTGGTTGTCACTCTACATCGACCACGATACTCGGGTCCTTCTCGGCTCTCCTAGGTATCCCATTTTCCCTTGTATAGAAACTCTCAACCCTCTGGTGATGTGAAACTCACCCTGCGACGATAGCAATCCACAAAGTCTCAAAAGGGTACCAACCAGTCCATCCGAAGAATGACATCATAGGTTGTCATCTCTAAGACATATAGGTCCCATAGAAAGTGACACCCACCAACTTCTAGGCGCATTCCTTGAACTGACACACACTCTCCATTTTAATTCCGAACGGGGTTTCTAGTGTCATGATATCTAAAGAAGAAGAAAAACAGATCCCAAGTCTCTCCAAAATGGGCATAGAGATAAAGCTATGTGTAGAACTAGTATCGAAAAGTACCGAAGATAAAACAGAAGAAACTAGAATAGTACATCTGATAGTGCAAGGTATGGGATATTACTCATGTTGGGTATGTTGAACTACATATTCCTGACCAATGTCGTGGCCCTGCGACACAGCCTGGATACCCTGAGCTAACCTACCCTGTTGTCTCTAATATCTTAGTGTCTGGCTACCACGGCCATGACCAATACCTCAACCTGAACATCCTGACGTATTCCAATTCCCTAACTGGTAAGAATCTACGGGCCCTGATCCTACACACAGAGTCTCCACAGAATCCCTCTCACTAGTCACTGGTGGAAACTCCCTGCAAAAACTCTGAAGATGACCCATCTTGCCGCAAGCTGGGCACTCCAATGGGCGTTATGGACATGGAGGTCTCTTGGGACCCTCTTTACCACACTGGTAGCACATTAACAGGACACCTAAATAATTCTTCTGGCTAGTACATCCACTATTAGAGAAATTCATCTTCCTCTTCCTCTTATTGGTAGAAATGGTACTAGAGGCTGGTGTCGAACAGCCCTATTCTGCACCACTAGCTTCCCCCAGGTTCCGCTCAGTAATCAACACTTGGTTCAAATAGCATGCATTATAGGAAACCTGAAAACATTCACCAGTGCTTGGATGTCATACTGAAGACCATCCTCAAAGCGTTTATCCCTAAATGATGCATCACCCACTAGAATAAGTGCAAAATGTTGTATCTCAGTGAAGCGGGAAGAATAGTCCATCAATGACATGGAGCCCTTTTGAAGATTCTTGAACTCACGATCTTGATCTTCCCTTAGCATCTCTATAAATAAAAAGTCATAGAAGACTATCTGAAAATCTTCCCATGCCATGTCTTGGTGACGCTCAGTCTGGGTGGTAACATCCCACCATCTCCTGGAAGAATCACGTAGCATGCAAGTTGCAAGCTTGAACCTCCTCCCAGGAGGAGTCTCCAGATGCTCGAAGATCGTCTTCATAGAACCTAGCCATGACTCCGCAACCTATGGTCCTCCATCCCCTAAAAACGTAGGTGGATGCTGCTGCTGGAATATACGTGTCAGCTCTGCTATAGATTTGGAAACCAGCTGTGCTCCCTGTAAGGTCTGCCTGAAATGCATGAAGCCTTCACGGAACCCTGTATCCACGCCTGTGTCTGGTATAACGGTAGGCATTGTATCTGGAACCGCTAGAGGATCCATCGGTAGCCCCTAGCCTACCATCTCTGGATTATAACTGTCACCACTCTCTTGGTGAACAAATCGCAGTCATCTCAGCAGCATGACTCTTCATGGTCAAACACACACCTTAGTTTAAGATCCTCAAGGAATTAGAACTAGAAACATAAGAAGGGAACAGTAGAAAAAAACATTCAAGTTTACAAAACAAGACTACATGGAATGTATAATAACTACATGATGTGTTCCCTTAAGTATTTTACATGGGTGTATACTTTTACCAGAACTGGTCTTGTAACACCCCAAACACATGGTGTTTTTTCCAAACACATGGAGTGTAATTGAATTCTCTCCCCCTACCCATGTCCTTATACACAGATAATCCACATGGTTCCCCTTTGAATAAGGTCACACGGCGTGTTTGTTCCAGACACGACATGTACTAGATGAGCTTCATCGACCCGTGCTGTTTGTGACATGACCAGATTCCAAGATTACTCAACAAGGTGTGTTCATAACTGACAGGGTGTGTATCACCTAAGGTTTCTCTATCCGTGTTGTTAGTCACACGGGCGGACACATGGTCAATACCACACGATGTGTACAACCGGTAAACAACGTGTTCCCACCAGAGTTTACCTATCCCGTGTTTCTACCCTAGGTACACGGCGTGTACATATAAGTACATGGTGTGTACATTTACGTACACAACGTGTATATATAAGTACATGATGTGTACTTAGTAATTTTTCATTTCTTCCCGAATAGAAGAGTACACAGCATGTAGTCAAAATTTACACGACGTGTATTCTGGGTTTTTCATACAGTAAGCCTTGAAAACTACTCTGTAGCCCCCTTTTCTTTAATTTCAAGTGTTGGTGTGCCAAATTTGGATCTTTGGGGGACCATAATCCCCGAAAACTAAAGTTTAGAAGCAGATCTTTCACATTATAGTACAAAATGTGACAAAAGGCCAGATCATGATCTACCAAACTCTGGTCCAAGAGAGCCTATACTTCTCAGTAACCAAAGTTTAGCATCCATAAACCCAACCATAACATGTACCAATACCCTATCAATAGTAGGCGTATCCATCAAGGTACCTATCACAATAGCATGCATATTTCTAGTACAAAATCTATCACAACAACATGCAATTTCTAATGCACCAACATGGCATTGAAACTACGGATGACATCTGATTCTAACATGTGCCTAAATGATGCATGATATGGCATAACCACATATCATCATGTTTCAACTAAATAGAAACCAAGTGTAAAAATATAAATATCACACCACAAGTGCATCACCCAATGGTGAAAATAAAATCAATTGTAATAATCACAAACAGAAAATCACAATTTAATTCGAGGCAATCTGTCCTACACCTGTACACGGGGTAGAAACTCCCGAGCATAGATTATTAAAAAATCCCTTAACAATATATCTCTTTTAGTTGTCGCCAAATAATAAAATAACCCAGAGAAAAGAAACTCCTCTGATACCACTTTGTAACATCCCAAATCTGGGTGCCACAGAATGGGTGCCCCGAACCCGGTTGGTCACATTACCTCAAGAGCATTTCCCTAAACGCCATAGGCTGCCAACTAGTAGAAAGGGCCTACGACTGATAGTGGGGAAACTATGCCCTCATTTGTCAAAGTGTAGCGCAGTGGAAATAAATATAAATATACAAAGGCAGAAGCAGTAAAAAATATATACCTGAAATGGACAATGAAACTAAATTAAAAGATAACCAACAGTCATATATATGTGTGTGTGTGTGTGTGTGATGATTCAAAATGTCTCTAATTCTAAGAAAGAAGCCAAGACAAGATACACTGCAATCTGATACAATACAGCACAAAGTACAAAGTTCATCAAAACAAAACAAAGCAGTGCAATAGGAACGCAGCAACATCGTAAGCCACCTGCAGCAATATAATCTGTTTGGGCCCAAGACATGTCCCAAATAGGGTGAGAGAAATAAATACCAGAAAAAAACCACTAGAGACCTATTCCTAACTATCAGTAAAAATGTGTAATAGCAGTGTGCAAAAATGAAATGCAGTAAACTAATAAGTACTCAAATGTACACATTTTTACCAATTATATTTCAATTTTAAAATTTTTTTAACAATTCAATATAATTGAAATCTGAGTTTTCCTGAGACTCGTCTATGACTGACAATATCTTTTACAGTGAAACCGCAAAAACCACAACAGGCTATCTAACAAGTAAGTGATAATAATAATAGCAAGCCTCTACTTTAGTTTGGCAGGTAAAACCTATGAAATCACCATACTGAATATTCAAAATAACCATTGTCCTCAGACATGCCAGTCCTAACCCTCGGGAAAACAGAAATGAAACCCTCAGGTGACTACCCTTAGGCATAATGAATATTTCCCTCAGTCATACAAGATATCTCCCTCAATCCCAGAAGCTACTACCCACAGGAATAAGAAACGTTACCCTCAGGCTAAAAAAACATTGCCCACAGGCTAAACAAAACACTTCCCTCAAGCTAAACAAAACACTGCCCTCAGGCATTCCAAAGGAAAATCAAGTAATCAGGCTGAGCCCAATGCATAAAAAAGCAATTTATATATGTTTCTTCTCAATAAAACTAAAAATATTATATAATCACGGCATACCCACGGGTATCCTGGACAAATGGATATACAAGGGAAACACACCCTTGGGGTGGCCCTAGATCATAGCAATGATCTCAAACAGCATTTTATACTTATTTATTAGATTACCTATGCAATTCTAGGTATCTAAACTATCAAGGCCTCAGCCATACAACACCCTAAACAAGGGTTCATAGCACAACGGTACACAAAATCAACTCGACAGTTGGAATTAGACACAAGACCA
The DNA here is from genome assembly GCA_963277665.1 of Viscum album. Classification (NCBI taxonomy): domain Eukaryota; kingdom Viridiplantae; phylum Streptophyta; class Magnoliopsida; order Santalales; family Viscaceae; genus Viscum; species Viscum album. Next base: position 643,903,347 of record OY728123.1, read on the forward strand.
CCTACCTCGATCTCCTCTGATCGATATACGTGAAAGGCACCTCTCAAAACAACCAAGAACGATGTAGATCTGAGATAAATGATTACTCGTTCAAACCTAAATAACATTACTTAGGGAAAAATTGGATGGAAATATTCATGAATATGGAAGACTTTACCCACATGGTTCAAACGAGATCAACAGCGGAAGAGTCGGAGTTCCGGTGAGCGATCAGAAGCTCCTCCAAGTCTCGGCCTCCTCTCCCTATGATCCTGGTGATTCATCTGCCACCTCTATTGAATGAGGAGGCTAATACCAATTTTTAATGAAAAAACAAAACTACATGGCTTGTACTTCTCAAGTACACTGCATGTACTATTCTTTTAAATAGTTCCTCTGGCGGCTAATTTCTATCGCCTTACTGTTCATCAGCTTACTGATTACACGACATGTATTACTAAGTACATAGTGTTTACTATCCTTTTTAATTGTTCCTCCGGTGGTTAATTTCCACCACCTCAGTGTTCACCTGTCGACTGATTACACGGCGTGTATTACAAAGTAAACGACGTGTAGTTAGTTTTTACACCCTTAATCGCTAACAATCCTATATGCCCTATATTAAAATCCCACACGGCCAATGTACATGACGTTTGTACAAATGTACTTGGATTGTACCCATAAATTTGGGATTTTTACCACATTACCCTTGTTTTCTCAAAAACACTTTAGGAAAAAGGAAAAGAAGAAACCCATACCTCAAGAATAAGAATCGGGTTCTTACAATCTCCGCTAGTCCGCAGCCTTTGGTATTTGGGGATGTGCTACTACGGTCAGTAACACCCAACCCGTATAGCACTGTTCGAGTGGTTGTTCGAGTAGGGTCATTACAAAGATCAATTGGAGTATCAATCCAAGAGTACCACCACATGTTTTTTGTTTCATTGATCATTTTTATTAAAGAGAACATGTACTGTTCTCTCAAATTGAGATCATTGTTAATTTATATCATTTGATCATTTACAATGATGAAAGACAAAAACCATGCCATTTATGTCGTTTTATGGTAGCTTATGATGGGTGTGTCATTAGTATTATGAAATTGATTGAATGATCAAGACAAGCTTTGTCACATTAGAATAAAAGGGATATCATGGTCCATATTGGCTAAGATGTACCTTTACTAAATTTCAGTACATGGTATAAGAAATTAAGTTCATCTATCATGGTCATAAAATAATAATGTAGTAAATTTTTATTACATTTAGTGTGGATACATATTTATAAAATATCATGAGATAAAGTGATAATATTACATAAAGTTTTTTCTCATGATGTTTTCATTGTTATGACTAAACCTTATCTTTATAGGGGGCTTCATGGTTTTCTAAAATCAACTTAGGGTATGTGAGGATTACTCGTTGTTATGAAGATAAGGGCTTAGGGGTTCACAAATAAATTGTATTCCGAATCTGGAAAAAATCAAATGAATTATATCTTAGGACGTGAAAGGCCCTAGGGAAGAGGTCAGGTAACATTTTATTTTACATGATAATAAGGGAAATATATATTTTCAATATCATTTATGTTTAGAAAAATAATGGTTCAATTTACATGAGTATTGTACTCATATGTAATTTAGTGAATAAAAGAAAAAATATTTTTCAAATGAATATAAAAATAATAATATTTTAGTTTAATTAAATATTTATGAAAAAATTATCCAAGTTAATGACTTGTTATTCATCACATAACATGGTTTTATTATTACAATAAGTAATAAATTTCTTATGTTCATTTTGAATCATTTTTAAATTATGAGTGTTATTTTGGGAATTGAAAGAATGGTTATCTTATTAAACATATTAATTTAAATTTTAATACGCTTAAATGTAAATATAAATGCAAAAATAGGCCCAAATTCAAGGGGCTAGTTATTCCCTTTTATTTGAGATACTCTCTCCTCCGCATATCTCTCTAACTCTTGGGAGGGAAAGAGTGGATCAGGTCACCCATAACCAATGTTGCTTCTTTGGGTTGAAGATATGGTGATCCCTTGAATATTGTAATATTGAAGAGATCTATATTTTCTATGATACAACCCATAACATGAATATCTATGATTATTAAGATTTTATAATGTGTTAGGATGACCTACAGGGTTTCTAGTAAGGTTACTTTAGGAGAATATCACTATTGATGACCGAAACATGTTTCTGATTGAAATCATATCAGGTATGGTTTCAATTTATTTTTTCATGCTTAATTTTAATTACATAAGATCCTTGTGTTTTTCTAGGATGTGGTTACATAGGAGATTACTTTATGATGTCGGTTTCTGTGTAAAAATTTTAAATTCATGACTTTTTTTGGATTTTGTTGTATGACCAGTACTAATAGCTTATTCCAAAATAAAACTATAAAATTTCAAGGTGACATGAAATTCTAAATAAATCCCCTAAATGGAAGATCATCAATTTGAATATGTAGCTCCTACAACTTAAAATTCATCATCTTATAGAGTGGTATTGATTTCGAAGAAACACCCAATTATAACTCTATCCAAAAATTGATCACATTTTCAGTGGTTAGTATCACAACCATTTCTAAAAATATATCATATTACTTTTCGAAATATATGGAAAACACTAGTAGATGATACTATAATAAACTCAACATCAACTCATACATGATGGAAGATAAAGATACAACATACCTCTAGCACATCTGATGAACTGGATCTCAAATAAATATGACAAGCTCTCCATCATCATAATTGAATATAACCAACATCATAAGGAAATTAATAATATCTATTGGTTAATACCATCGGTCTATAATGAGTATAATGGTGTATGGTTATATTTTAAAACATAAAAAATCTCATTAAGAGTGTTGTTTTCCGAATATCATCTCACAATCTCTATAGGAATCATAAAACCAAGCTCAGCCTCCAACTGGAATAGTTAATTCCAAGGATACTGGAAGCCTCTAAACCTAATACCCCAAAGAATGGACTATGACAAGTGAAACGGAGGATTTCAAATACCCTGAATTAAACTTGGTATGTAGCCATGAAGAATATGAGTAGATAATACCATGCATGATGTTTGGATCACATGGTATTGGAAAGCCCAAGAAATACATTTGAACACATCTAGATCCATGGAATATAAAGACTAATAAACAACATTCTCTATGGTCACTCTATACTATTTATCCTTAAGTAATAGGGGAGTCGTTGGTCTATTTAATACAAGCCTTGTTACCTATCAATTGATCATAGCCTGGATCACTCTACTACTTCTGCTACCTTGGAGGATACTACTATTATGGTCGGTCCTTAAGGGGGCCTCCAACTCAATGTATAATACTTTTTATAGTCTATAAATAATGATTTATATTTTTATGAACTATATATGAAATTTTTTTTAATATCATATAAAGGTTTTCAAAATTTACATCCCTTGTGAAATGGATTAATAAAGGCTTGCAAAAACTCCCATGTGTTAGAAAATTCAGCTAACCATGTAATTGTTAAACTCTATCAATATCTTTACTCCAAAAAGAGTATGAATGACTCCCCTCACAAGAAAATCTAGTCCTAAAAACATACTATGAATAACCTTTTTCTTATCTTATGCATCAAGATACATTGGTAACATGAACAGGGGGATCTATTGATATATATTGAGACCAAACACCTCAAATAAATTCTTCACTCAAATTTATGTATTTGGAAAAAAGGTATGAATATCAAAAGAAAGTGTTTCTTATGAAATACCAGCTCCCACATGAATAAATTCACCTATAAGAAAATAATAATATCCTATCAATATGCCTCTTTCATATCCTATTAAATAAACTCATCCTATAACTAATCATGAAATGGATGAATCCTAAAATTCCATGAGGAAAACCCCCAGTGTCAGGTATCCACATAAAAAATATTAATTTCCAAAATAATCCAGCACACCACTCAACCATGAATCATGCTGAAGGAAATTTCATATTCTTCTACCCAAGCATCAGTCCCCTGATCTAGGAAGGGTCATCATAAATATTTATTATTTGGCACTAAAACTCACAAAGTGTCTTCCTCTAGGTGTAATCTTATTCAATATAAACATTGTGGGGATATGTTGGTTTATATTTATGGATATCATCATCACAGGCCTAATGGGGATGTCTACCTAGATTCATTCCTACAAAATTGTAAGCATTAGGGATTCCATAAACACATCATAGGAAATACATAAAATTAATTAATTCAGATTCATTATACTACACATTTTATACAAAATTTAATCACATGAACAAGCAATCAGGAAGTATGATCATCTCTAAGATCAATACTAAGAAACAAACATCACTTTACATAGTAAATTTAGAAAACTTACGGTCCTTAAATAATATCATAGGGGGACACAGAATCTAATGTCATATCCAATAACCCTTTCTTACATCACATGTTAATGACTATTGATGTTTTTTTTCTTTACAAACCCATGAAATTCTCAAATTCTTGGAAATATGTATCATATATTAGAAGCTATCATTGAATAATCATTTGAATAAATAAATATGGACGGAATAAATAAGAATCAAATAATGTTACAGAAAATCACATGAACCTAAAATGAATCAATGGATGATGTAACAATATAATTTTTGTGGATGTGTTTATTCAATTATTTTTTTAATTTATATTTGATTTTTATAATCACAAACAACCACATTTATGTTATGATTGAAGTTTATTTAAAGTGAATTTCAAGATAATGATATTAATTAGAGTAATTATTTTTTTCTAGAAGCGCACACAAGTCATTAATCAGTAGTAAAATATATATTTAAGTTATTCTGGATGTGTTTAAAAGTATTTGGGAAACACCATTCTTGATAGACATTTGTAATCATAACGTATGGTTTGGGAACCCTTCAATTGGAATAAAACATATAGATCATGATCCATATAATAATTGAAAATTATATATTAGTAACCCTATGTTTGGAAGAAACCCTATGTTTGATGAACAAACATATACATCATCAACCCTACTTTTCTAAACAACCACAAATTGTAAATCATACTTTTGGAGTTTCCTTATCAAAGAAGGAACCCGACATTTGATTGGTCAATGATAGAGTTTTAAATTTAAAATATTATTTGTGTTTTCAAAAACATTCTCACTAGAATTAAATATATATTTAATGTTTTTTTACAACCAATTCAAATAATTATATTCAACAAAGTGAAACATTCCTATTTCTAAAGGAATTTACGACTCTCTTTGAATGATTTTGTATTCAAATATTCATGATTTATTATGTGGTATTTGTGGAATATTTTTTCCTATATTTGTTAGATCTATAGTATAAATGCTGAGATTTTCATATTCTTAATATATATTGAGGCATATGCATGGAAAATATAAAGCATTGTTCTTGTAAATAATAGGTTGACCCTGCCTTTAGAGCTGTAATTAGAGACATATTTGTTTTGATCTAGTTGATTGTCCCTTTTCCATTGTTGTACCTATAGCTATATCTTATTGTTAATTCTTTTCCTACAAGTTTTGAAAATCTTTTTTTAAAGTAACACTTTAGATACATACAGGTTTATTCATTTGTCTGATGTTTTCTATATTTTTTTTAATGAAATTCTATGGAAAATTGAAAAATACTTGTCTACTCCAATATGTTATTGAAGATAAAACACAACTATTTTTTTTGAATCTATGATAAAAATATATTTTTATCAATCAAATCAATATATATTGATTTATTTGAGTGTCGGCTATTTAGAATCATTCATGGTGGTGAAGGAGTAACAACTTCTCAAACTAAGCTGTGGATTTTTGGTCCCTATTAAAGAACCTGAAGGACTCATAAAATCCTTATTGTAAATTTATTAACTAAATATACTCAGTTCTATAATTCCCAAGTAAAAGGAAACACTAGTTAATATCATCATTCTTATGGAGAGATCATTAGTGGAGTAGACTAGGGGAACTTTTTTCCCTGAAACACTATATATCACTTTGTTTTTTTCTTTAATTATTTTCACTAATTGAACATTTATAAGAGAAAAATAAATGTATGCTTCATATCAACAGGGGTTTTTTGAATCTATTAAAGGTTAGGATCAAAATTCACCTCCCCCTCTTGTGTATTAGTCATAGTCGATTTTTTCTAACAAGTCATATCAAAGGCAGGGCTCTATTGGTAAATTTACCATTTTGTAAATCAATGAATATATTGTTCAGTACAATTCCAATGAGTATTATAAAATGTATATTTTCAATCTAACAATACAAAGTTAAATATGAAATCAAATAAATTTTTTAAAATGGATCATCTTAGATAATGTATGTTGATAATTTGTGCTCCCTACTTTAATGATAATAATTACGGATGATAGAAATATTACATGATTATTTATTTAAAAACTCATCAAATACAAGTTTATTTAAAGTTTTTTAAGCCTTATTAAATTCATAAAAAAAGATCTAGAAAAATGGATTGGTGATCAAGAAAATGAATATGAACCTAATTTAAGAACCATGAATTCTATTATCATTGGTTTAGGTACTGGTGATTTTAATCAAGCTTCTCAATGTTATACTGCATATGAGATGTGGAAAAATATTTCCATTGTTGAGGAAGGAAATAATAATATCAAATAGGTGAGATACAATAAAGAATATTCAAAGTTTGATAATATCAAAATTCATGAAGATTAAAATATAACTCAGAAGAATGATAGATTGATATAAATTTTCAATAATGTTGCTACTTTGAGAGATATAGTGAAGAAAATAGATCTAGAGTTAAAATTACTTATAGTTTTACCCTCTATGTTGAATTCAATATATATGGATAAATAAAAATCCAAACTATTTAAATAAGTATAAATGAATTTACTAAATGGAAATTTAATGATGTATAAAGCTTAGATGTAGGCTAAAGCCAAAAAAGTCATATATGAAGAAGCTCTGATCATAACTACTATTGATGAATCATCTGATTCAATTCATCTACATTTAGATAAATATTTTCCAAATATTGTTAATTTTTTTGAAAAACTATAAAACAAAAGAATTAAATGGATTGAAGATCATAATTTTTTTGAATATAAATAGAGTGTTCATACAAAGATTAATTATCATTTAGTTAAGGAAAAAAATGAAATCCACTTTTAAAATAAAGGGAGAAAATTTTATTAAATCAACTTTTATTTATTCTTCTGGTTCAAATGATGAATCTTCAGTAAATTTTGAGGCAGAGCATAAAAATAAAATGGTATGTCTTGTCGATCATACTGATGAGGAAAAATATTCTTACTCTCAGAACATTAAATCTGAAACACTTTCTTATAATGAATTAAATAAGTATTTATTTATTCTAAAAGATAAATTTTAATCCTTTAATAAAGATCATAGAAAAATTAGAAAAACATATTATTCTAATTTATTATATATAGAAATTTTGGAAAATCAAATTAAATATTTAATATCTAATTATTCCAAAAATTCCTATAATTGGAAGAAAATAAAATTAAAGAATTATCGGTTGAATTGGACACTTAAAAGAAAGATTCTATTATTCTTTTAAAATGATAAAAATATTTGAATCAATTATTTGGTAAAAAATAAATTAATTACACTACTTTTCCTAAATTTATTTTTAAAAATTATTGGGGGAAATTTTGAGAACAGGCACTAAGACGGCGTGTGATTCCAATGCCTGGTGGGCCTAAAAAATCGCTGAAAATTTTAATTTTCTTAATATCACACGAGTGATACTTTTCTTAAAAAGTGAAATAACTTTAAAGTGGTTTACTTGATCAGAAATATAACATAACCATTGATCTTAGAAAATTGGATTTACCCTAGGTGTGTCCAAACATTGGTCGACGCAGGTCATATGTGAAAAGGTCACATAGGTCGTAACCATAAACAAAATAATTAAATAAAATTATTTTATTTTCAAATCAGAATAACTCATAAATGGTAACTCGTATTGGAAATATGAGGCCCTTATTGAGTTCGTAAAGGGTATTTTCCTTAGGTGAGGCATAATATTGGCCTATGTGAGCTGGCAATGAAAGATAGTTTTCGAACATAAGCATTATTAAAATAATTTAATAATACCTATTTTGACACAAAATTGGTTTTAATTTAATATTAATTATTGTTTGGAATAAAGGGTTTTGAGATAACCTTATAAATCCACATAGGAAAGTATATGTATCTCTCTCCAATGAACACTGGCGGATTGGAGAATGAAGAACAACAAACCTCTGATTGGAAGGATCTTTTCAAAAGAAACGACGCAATGACAGTTCTTCGTCAGTGATTGAACCTAATCTACATGGGGAATTTGTTTTTCATTATTATCTTTCCTTTTCTTGAAAATAAATGATGAACAGATATCAACCAATGAACAAGTTGACCCGTAGATCACTAGTCCATGCGGGATAGGCATAATTGTGGGCTTTTATTCTCTAGGTTGATTTGATTAAGGATTTTTTATGAATTCGTGATCATTATTATGAAATTTAATGAGGTTAGAATGAAAAATTTCAAAGGTTCGATCCATGGGTTGTGCCATTTTATTTTCTTCTCTGATGCTCTTGTCATTATTTGAATCTTCGTGTTTTTAATGGATAACTAACAGGTGATTTTTTCACCTCTGTTTCTTGGCGTAATGATCCAAAATCGTGAATCCAATATTGGGACAACCTACCAAAGGTGTGACGACTATGGAGATAGGTAGATCAAAGTGCGTCAGGAGATATTTCCATTTCACTGGTTTTTCATTGGTATGAATCATGATATTCATCTGATCCCATGGTGATGAAGAACGTGACCCAAGGATCGCAAACATGCCTCTATTTTGAAAAATTTAGCACTGGAGGAGAATCGGTGGCCCACATAAGGGTCCCCTAGCATTCTGGTGTCGACGGTGGTACATGGAGACACCAACCGCATGAACCATGGTACAGTCGTGGTTGGAGGAGTTCATGGCAGAGGGATCCTATGGTGGTAGGAGTAGTGGTGCTAGCAGACTCAGTGGTCTTCTGCATTGAACATGGTTGTGCCGTGTTGACCAAGGGGCACACTATCCAATAGACCACATGTGGTGTGAACATTGGCCTACACATGTGGGCTGGATTAGTAGGGTCAGGCTACTCCTGCGGCCCTGCAGGCAGGGTCCATCGGCCCAGTGGGGCAGGTTGGGTCGGCCGACTCATGTTGGATCAGACCCTTTTTTAGAAAAACAAGCATAACATTAAAATAGAGAGTATTTTTGATGACCCAACTATGGAATAGTGAACCTTGTGATGGGGAAGACCTTTTGAGATTGCTTGGGGGTTTTTAGTTTGACCAGAAGAGGTTGGGACAGTAATCTTTGTCTATTACTTTGATGATTCGATATTGATCTTGTTCCCATAATAGAGGATGACAACATAGGATGAGATAATACCCTTGGTATTTTACTATGAGGTTTTGAGGAAGGATCCCATTACAGTCATAGATAATGAACTATGTTATAAAGTGAGTTTTCTCAGCCTAGACAGTCCTCACTTCTCATCATGTTACCTTATATAGGGTTTTTGGAGCTTTTGTGACTGATATTTACACGGTCACCACTCCCCAAAATAGGATTATTTTTCTAGTTGGTCTAGGAGTCCCCCCAACGATCCTTGGGCACGGTTCACCACCTATCTGTGAATTGATATTAGATTCTTTCTATTCAACATGACTAGACCTGATGAGCATGCTTCTGTCATTTTTTTAGTGGTTGATTTTTGGTTGTGATGTATTGAGACTCCATGTCTTTTAGATACTTATTGTATCATGGAAAATACATGAATTATCCAGACCATGTGTCTTTTTAGTGACTTTTAGAAAATCTTTTCTACATTCTCTTATCAGATATCTCGAATAGTGATATCACCCAGGACGAGTGTGCAATGAGCTGAACCATATAGCTGGAAGTGTGCTGCACTTATCGCCTTGGAATCTTTTATGAGTATACCGGGATGTTCTTTTTATATGTGGTATTGACACATACCTATTTTGATCTGACTATAACTTCTTAGTGGTGTTTCCTTTGTGGTATTTACTTTGGGTTTTCAGGGAGTCCAACCAAGTATCATTTTACTCGCCCCTGCATGGTCCTTCCACGCACGTTTCGTGTCTTGTGTAGACGATTGAAACATTAACAGATTCCAAGGTACACCAGGACTAGGTGGTTCATGGAGAGACTAGACAGTTGAGGTGTGATCCTAGGTCTTTAGACAGCTATTAAGTACATTTCCCTTCATGTAGGGTTTTATGCGGATGAATTTCAAGAACTTTTGAATTCAATTTTGAAAACTCTTTATTTGGTGGGCTTGTATTCTAGCATGTTTTTACTTTTCTGCACTTTACTTTCCTTTCATACTCTATGGTTGGTATCTCGGTGTATGAATTCATTGTTTACATTGTGTTTTTACATTTCAATATTTCAGGGTTGTAGATGTGTGTGTGTACAGTTACTTTGTAAAATGCCTTCCATTTGTCGGATATTCCTACTCAGTGCTAGTCACCCACCCATGGCCTATTGGAGGAAGGCATGGGGTAGTAACTTCATAGGCCCCTCTGTGATGGGTTTTGAAAGAGTGGTATGAAAGGGAGGTTTATTCTACTTTAGGAATAGAAGTCTATGAGATTGGTTTTGGGAAACAATGTTAAGTGTTTCAAGTTCATCTTTCAGGTCGGGGACTCCAGTGTTGGTACGGTGGTTGACATATACAAACACTAAGTATCTAGATATGTGGTTTTCAACTCAAAATATTAAATCACCGGTTTTTGGGAAAAATAAATGTACATGCATCATATAGGAATGGTTTGTGTTTTCCATGTCCTTCTTGAGACAACTCCCCAAGTATACGATTTTGACCATGATATATCTGGTTTTATTAAAAGATGTATTCACGATTCCATCCAGGGTGTTTTCCATAGTAGTATTTGAAGTCTAACATGTTGTTTGGTGATGCTATCCTGATGGGAGATAGTCACATAGATGTTTTCATTAGGATGTTCAGAATGTGATGCCTTCTCCAATTGATCTATTTGTAGACCCACCTCTGGTAGTTTAGGTGGATGAAGCTTACCAGACTGAGTCATGCATGTATATTTTGGTGCTAAATGATGATATGTTGGGTTTGAGCACATATTATTGGATGCTGAGGTAGTGATCACTCTGGGATGCAGGGTTATCAGGACCTGCTGATAGCAGGTACACGATGTAAGTAGTGGAGAAATAGGATTCATCGGAGGCACCAAGGGAAACTCAGTTCCCAAAATGGGAGACTTTGTTTTTCTTGTTAGAGGACGGGACATATTTCATGATATCATCCTACTGTTTAGGCTTTAGTTAGAGAGGTAGTTGATGGACCACCCAGGAATAGGTAGTGGCAGGAGAATACAGATCCATCGGGCAGCAGATGTGGCAGAGGGGCTGCGGAAGTTGTAGGAAGTGGACAACATTTTGATGTGTTACCACCCCCACCCCCAGGTGGTCCATACCATACTTAGGGATCTAGAGGACATGGGAGGAGACGGTTTTCAGCTATCTAGTTTTATGACACCGGGTCTCTAGGAATGTGTCTAACTATGATCTGTGTGTTTCTACTATAGATGCAGTAGATACACACCTATATAGGTTCTACATGCTACGGAAGTGTGGGAGGGATGGTTCCCAGCATTAATTTTTTCCATATTCAATGAATAATTTGGGATCTATATGATGATGATTTCCATGATCCCTGGAATTATATAAAATAAACAAGAAAAATGAATATAAACCTAGAACTAAGAGATTGGATAGGCAAATTTTGTTTATAATTAATTTAATTTAATATAATTACCGCCAATGTGATTATTTCTTCATTGATGCGTACGACCATAGATCATCAGTGTACCTTAATTGTGTAGCAGAGGTCAATGGTAACTCTCCCCTAGAATTTATCCATATGGTCTCCAAGAATATCCATATGTTCCCGAAGGAGCCTTTGGGTGCTAGCATAGAAGATCCTTGGACTTGTGTTGTCTGCCTTCAATCACCTTGAGAAACACTTCTAAAGTATTGTCCTTGATCCAATGGAGGAGGATAGCTCTCATTCTTAAGAGTTTTCTTGTAGAGGGAAGAACTCTTTAGGCTCAAGAGGCTTTATCCAAAAAAAATCAACACAATTAGCATTGCTTGGCTTTTCCTTGGCTAGTTAAGAGAAAAATATAAAAGGGCGTTAATTTCATTAGGGTAATAATAAAATAACTTTCACAAGTTTCTTTTATTATTTCATTAATCCAAGAGAAAGCCCCATTTCAAATAATAATGTCAATATTTTTATTTTCTTTCATGAACTTAACTAGCGAGTTATAACTAAATATTATTTAATCAAATAATATTCAATATTATAATCTCTCACTAGACCATTAATATCAGTATTCCAATCCACCTCAATATTTATTACTTTTTTCACCCACAATATATTCTCTCGAATAACTAATGATAGAATAAATATGATAAGTCATATGTTAATAATTATTAAACAGTGATCGCGAATAATATTTATCAACTTGTTAAATAATAAATTATTTAACTCAGATTTTGGATACCCCTAATGTGTGACCCTCTAGGCATCTTTCTCAGTGGCATTCGGTGGGTCTGCCTAAAGTCCAGGTGTAGCATCTAGCAACACACCATGGAACCCATTGAGAAGTAATTTAATGTTTCAATGACATATCACCTCATATGAATGTTTTCCATGTAATATATCTCTTTCTTTGATTTTTTGGAAATAGAAATTTCTTATTTATCACCACGGCCATGGATTTATTTAGGCTACATCATTTCTATCAAATATATTCAGATATTATCTTCCATTAACAAAAAAAATGGGATAAATCCTTTATCTTGTCATTCACTAAAACAATAATACTCGTGATGAACCAAATATATCATACCTCCACATGAACATTTTTTCTCATGGTTTTCATCAGTACATCTAAGTTTATGACACATAATATCCCTTGACAATAATCTTAATGTCTGAGGACCAATACACACGTCCACAGATAGGAATATCCAATGACAATATTAATGTGGATTTCTTACTATCAGTTCTAATTCTTATAATATTCTAATGGATATCACCTAAGTCGTACACTAGGATAAGATTCCTCAAATTCCAATGAGTATCCACCTTTGATAGCATGTATCATTTGTGTCCCCCAAATGATATCATCTACCCCTAAAAGATATATCTAAGAATAGTGTCATAGAAATTTGGGGTTCTCATCATCATGGGGAAATTCTATGACCTTTAAGTGAGATAGCTACTCTTGGTACATTATCACATGCAAGGTTACGTAGAAAACAAATAATAATTTGATAAGGAGTTTATTAATATTCAAAAACATGACAATAAGTTGTCATAAAGTACATATGAGTTGGTTTAATGGCAGAAACTCCAATAGAATCCCACTTTTACTAGATCCAACTTCTAACAACCTTAAGTTTTATATCTCCCACATGATACTCATGCTTCTACAAACATTGGACATTAGACAAGGGGGATGCACATTCTCTTTCATCGATACTCTACTCACTAAAACTTCACCCCTATAATGAAAATCCCTCAAGAGCTGATACTTTATGAGTATGTGCTTTGTCTGTTGATATGACCATGGTTATTTTTCAAGATCCTGTGTTGTATAATTATCACAATAAAATGTGATAGGGTCTTTACTGCTAGGTACCAAATCAATATCTTGGAAAAAGTTTAAAATCTAGACATCTTACTTGAAAACATCATAATCCTATATATACTCAGACTCCGCGATACAATCAGTGACAACTGGCTTCTTTGAACTCTTCCAACTCATAGCTCCTTTGTTGAGATAGAAAAAATATCTCAATTATGACATCAGATCATTCTGATCTATCTAAAAACCAGCATCATCATACCCTCTGATAAAAAGTTCCTTGTCTCCTCCATACACTAAGAACATATCCCTAATTCTTCTCAAATAATTAAGGATAGTCGTAACAGGTGTCCAAATTCATTCTATTGGATCTTCTTGATATCTCCCTAACATGTCAATACAATAGAGACATGAATTATAGTACATAACATGACATACAAGATTGATCCTATCGCCAAATCATATGGGATCTTACTCATTCTCTCTTTCTATAATTTTGTATTGGGACACATTTTCATAGAAATATTTACACCATGTGACACTGAAACCAATCCCCTCTAGGACTTTTCTATACTAAATCTTTTTAATATCTCATAAATATATGTACTTTGACTTACTCCAAGAAGCCTTTTGGATCTATCATGTATGATCTTGATCGCTAAAATATAGGCTTCCTTGCATAAGTCTTTCATGGATAAGTACTTCGTCAAATAGTCCTTAACAGATTGTAAGACTCTAAGGTAATTTCCAAAATATAATATGTCATCAACTTATACTACTAGGGTAACAACCACTTTCTCACTAAACCTTTTATAAAAAAATGGTTCATGTTCATTTTTAATTAAAGCAAATTATTTTATGGATTCATCAAATCAAATGTCCCCTGACCTAGATGCTCGCTTCAATCCATAAATGGATCTCTACAACTTGTAAATTCTTTTGGCATCTCCTAGTGTCAAAAACCCTTCTGGTTGTGTCATATAGACATCTACCTAAAGGTTTCCATTAAGGAGGTAAGTTTTCGTATTCATCAACCAAATCTCCTAGTCAGGGTAAGATGTTATGGAAAATATGATTCTAATGTATTTAAACATGGAAACTGGAGAATTTTTTATCATAGTCAATTCCTTGATTATTTTTAAAACCTTTAACCACTAGTCTTGCTTTATAGGTACATACTTCACCTTTCATGTCCATTTTCCTTTTGAATACCAATTTACATCCAATAGGATTTATATCAACTAGTCAATTGACCAGAACCCAAACTTAGTTTTGATACATGGAATCCATCTAAGAATTCATATCTTTTATTCATATTTCATCTTCTAAAATCTATAATGCCTCCTTGTAGGAGAGAGGTTCATCAATGTCCAAAAATAATGATTCACCATCCACAGTGACTATAAAACCATATATCTCTGGTTCCCTTACCTCTCTTACACTCTTACTTAGTACTTTTGTTTTAGGAAATAATTATTCCATGGGGACCTGTGGAACTTTTTCCTATACTAACTCATGAGTAACTTGAGCACCAACTTCATTGGATTCAATATTTCTCCCACTATCCTTTTTAATGATGTGATCCCTCTCAATAAACAAAACTTGTCTGATGATAGTCACTTTCTATTCTGAGGGGTTATATAGGTAGTATCTATTTGTTTACATGGGATAACCAATAAAGATACACTTCATACCCTAGGGTGAAATTTTGTTTCTTGATAAATACTTTACAAACTCTACACATCCCCATACACATGTATGCACCAAAACAGTTTTATTTACACTCCATAGCTCAAAGGTAATTCCATTTTCCACTTTACTTAGTACTCAGTTTAATGTGTATGCTGATGTTTTTAATGCATATCCCCAAAAGGATAATGGAATATTTTCATGACTCGTCATCAACCTTACAATTGACAACAAGGTACAGTTCCTTCTTTCACTAAAACCATTACACTTTGGTGTATAAGGAAAAGTGGGTTGAGAGAGAATCCCAAAATCTTGTACAAAGTTGATGAACTCTTTTTTAAGATATTCTCCATCTTGATCCGATCAAGGTTCTTTTTCTTCTTACCAAGTGTATTCTCTAATTCACTCTTTTATTCCTTGAATTTCTCAAAGGACTCAGACTTATACCTAATTAAGTAAATATATCAATATATACTCAATTCAATGGTAAAAGTTATGAGGTTAGAATATTCACCTCGATATTTTACTAGAAATGGTCCACAAAAATCAATGTGTACAAGTATTATAATCTGTGTGGCCCTTTAACCATGTCCACCAAATGCTAGTTTGGTCATTTGTTCCTATAAACAAGAATGATATTTATCATGTGGTTTTAGCTCAAAAAAGTCTAAATAACCATCTTGATAGAGCTTTGTCAAATGATTCTTGTTTACATGACCAAGATGGTGATTCCACAACTAGGTGTTATATGATTCATGTGTACATGATTTGTTATTGATTGACAACACTTGGTTTTCATAATTTAATGCATATATAATTTTATTTAAATGTGTTATACGATAACATATTTTGTCCTTATAAAGGAAACAAATTTTATTTTAAAACATAAAAATGAACCCATATGTATCTATACTTGATAAAGAAATTAACTTCTTGGTAACAGTTGGTACATAATAACAGTCACATAAAAGAAAAATCATTCTCATCGGTAATGAAAGGTTCTAGTCACCAATGGAATGGGAATCCTACCTCACACCATTGACAGCTCACAGATACACCTCTCCTCTAGAAATTTTCTGAAATATACATGGTTCCTACTTTTGAATACATATGTGAGAACCAGGATGTGTATTTAATACCCAATGTTTAGAAATGGAAACATTACACTCAATAACGAACATACCATTGGCTTACCCTTTCCTCTGGGTGCAGTTCCTCTCCCAGTGTCTTGACTTTCCACATGCATAACATACTTCCTCCTTTTCCTTACCCAGACTTTGGATCTTCTTATTCTTCATTGAATGGTTCTCGAGATCTTTAGACTGTTTATAATTCTTAGTAATATTTTCCTTTCTTTCGCCATCCTATTCACTGTATGGACTATGGGTTTTTCACACCCTATTCCTTACCACTTGGTGAATCAATTTCAGAATTTTTGATATACTTTTCTTATTTTTTTCTCATATTATAATTTACAATAAAACAAGATAAGGTCTTGGGAAATAATGAAAGTATGAGATCTGTATAAAAATATTTTGGGAATTTAAAACCTAAGATTTCCATATGCTCAATGTAGCCAATAAGCTTAATTATATGTGGTCCAGCTAGCACAGACTCTCTAATCATATTTGTGAACAAAGCATTGGAGATCTCACACCACTCTTATCTCCCCTTTTCTTGATTAAGATCCTAAAGGTGAGACATTATGCTATAAGAATCTATTTCCTCATGTTTCTTCAAGAGATCATTAGATATGGATGATATCATGAAACAATGAACATATTTAGCATCATTTAGATGTTCATAATTCCTATAGATCACTTCATCACTCTCTTTATTTCCCAGTACAACTAGTAAAGGTTCTTCTAGAATGTACGATTTCCTTTCATGGTGAAGGATGACTCATATGCGCCTTTGAAACTCATAGAAATTAGTGCTAGTGAGAAGGTTTTTCTTATCGTGTATAGATAACAATGATTTGTTTGATGCCATTTTTAATTTCATTTCTCAAAATAATATGAGCATAATTTAAGTACTTTATCTGATAAAATTTAGACACATAAATAAAATTATATTTATTATTATCCCGCTATTTTGTCGAAACCCAATATCCCTCACCATTATCTTTAGAATATCCTATTTCTTGGAAATTAAAGAGGAAAGGATCCATATTCCATTCTTATCACCACAACATTGGTTGTTCAAGAAACCTGAATGGTTTTAGGTAGGAATTCCAAATTCCAATTGCATTAACTCACAGTTCCTTGATCTGTTGAGTGGACTTCCCAATCCTAAAATCATTAATTTAGATATCCTCAACCTTTGCCTCTCAGTTACACAAATTCCTAATTTGTAAGTCAACCCTTGATTTCATCCAAGTTAAGTCAACCCAAAACCTCAAATTAGAATTCCCCCGATAATTGAAAACCCCCCAACATTGGCTGGTCAAGCACCTTGAACTATAGTTTGATTCTAACCAATATAATGGAAGTCTATACCAACTTAATATTTTATTGAGGGAGTTTACCCTTTATTAGTAAATTACCATTTATTATCTTTATCACAAACTTTTTAATATTAAGTGGGATTACTTAAGTGAATAACCATTTCATTAGATAATATTTACACATAATCCAGTTTATTTCAGTTCCATCTTGAATGCTTTATAATTCATTAATTATGTGATCGTGACTAAACAACCATAATGAATAACCATGAAAATGAAAGAAATAAAATAAAGGGTACGATAATGAGCATGTTCTAAGGGTTAGTTTATATAGAAGTTGTAAAATAACCACTGACATAGGGTAGAACACATTGAACTAATTAGGTTCATGTTTAAAAGTTTTCACATGTCCACCTTTGTATCTCCTTGGATAGGTTTCGCCTTGACTCTTAACTTGAACCTCCTCCACTATATTGGGAGATCCATCCATTGCATATGATTTTACTCACATGCAGGTATGGGGTAAATGGGGATTTACATAAAATAAACCATGGTATTGCATGCCATGCATATTAATAAGGAGAGAAGGAACACAGACCAACAACTTAATGTATTAATAAATTAAAAGGAATCCAATCACATACAAAGGTCTAGCCTATATCATGATCATCCACATGCATGCAATGAATTACGTATTTAATAAAACTAGTATTCAATTTTTTTATAAATCTTATTTAAGATAAATTTCACTCGAATCGATTAATTATTGTCTTTAATTAATCAATCCTTTTATCTTAATCCATTTCTAAAATTCCTTGAGATTCTAATCCATTATGATTTTAAAGAAATTAAAATTAATTTAAAATTAACCTTGTACATAAATGTACCTTGTAGGTAACCCAGTGAATACCCATACAAATATACTCAACATCAATTATACTTGTATACACTTTATTCTTTATGACATATAGCATGCGTGACTTATCACATACTTTCATGACATGTACTTCGTGGATGATTACATGAATTAAATGACTTTCGGAAAAGTGTTATGATTTAATGCACGTAGAATAATTAATCTAATACAACTTGTACATGATATGCAGATCTAAACATTATGCTGATATTAATGTTTTAATTCTACATAATTTTGTAATATGACACAACATGTGTATTCTATATAAAGGGAATGTACAAACTTCATGCTCTATCTGAATTACACACCTAGTGACACAACATGTGAGTCATACTTTCAAGTTCTTGGAGTACATGGCATTTCCAGTGGGCTACACACCATGTTGACTCCATGTTACATGGTCACCGGTTGGCTAAGTCATGTATGGGATACACATCCCTGATATAACATGAAATGGACTAAACGCTAAGTCTCACGGGCCACAAGACATGTAGGTCAGCAGATCGTGGGCTAGTCTATACTGGTCAACACGTGGTGTAAGAATTAGTTATATAACATGTCTTTAAGGAAAACGGTTTGAGTAATTTCCAAACTACTCCTGATGCATTGAATACAACTACATAGTGTGTAACTTTGATTACACTACGTGTAATGTTGTGTTTCCTGAACAGAATCCTTGGAACCCCTGGATGAGATCCTTGATATAATTTTAATAGTAAAATTAATAGTTTTTATTAGATTACTGAGAAACGATAGAGAAATAAAAAGATCTCGTCATTCATATTAAAAAGGAATTATTAAACATGAATTGAAAAACTAATGTTTAAATGCACAAATCACAAACAATTATTAAATAATTAAAAATAATAATATACCCACTCTGATAACACTTGTAGGTTCTAGGAATAGTGGAATCATCGGAGGGATAGTGCCCAACTTTAATTTTTTCCATATTCAATAAACAATCAGGGATCTATAAAATGATTAACATCTGGATCCATATAATTTAATCAAAGAGAAAAAGGAAATGGAATAGAAACCTAGAACTAATAGAGAGGATCAACATATTTTTTATAAATAATTTAATTAAATAGAATTACCTCAAATGTGATTTTTTCTTCGTTGATGTGTCTTACCACAGATCTGTAGTTCCCCTTCATGGCATTGTACAGATAAAGGGTAGATCTCCTCTGATGGAGATCCAAATGTGTTCCACTAATCTCAAGGATGTGACCAAATAATATTTTGAGTGCTATCATAGAAGATTATTATGCTTGCCTCATCCTCCTTTGATCGCCTTGAGAACCACTTAAAAAGTGTTATCCTTGATCTGGTGGAGGAGGATCCCTCCCATTCCTAAGATCATTTTGGGAGAGGTATGAAATCTCTAGAATCAAGAGGTTTTCTCTAAAAAAAATTCACAAAACAATTAGTGTTTGTTATATTTCCTATAGCTAATTAATTTAATAATATATCCGGGAATTTATTTCACTAGGCTTATAATAAAATAATCTACACAAGTCACTTTAATTATTTAATTAATCCTAGTGAAACCACCAGGTCAAATAATAAAAGAAATATTATTTTTTCCTAAAAATATCTTAATTTGCGAGTTATAATTAAATTTTATTTGACCAAATAATATTCAATATTATTATTTCTCACTTGATAGTTAATCTTATTCCACCAATATTAATTAATATTAATTAATTATTCCACCTGTAATATATTCATTTGAATTACTAGTAATGGAATAAGTGAGATCAGGAATATATGAATAATTATTAAACCACGACTGGGAAAAATATTTATTCAACTTGTTAAATAATAAATTATTTCACCGAGATTTTGGATACACTTAGTTTGTGACCATATATCCCTCTTTCTAAGTGGAATTCAGTGGAGCATTCTAAATTAAAAGGTTAGCACCTAGAAACATGCCAAGGAACCAATAGAGAAAGAAGTTAATACTACAATAACATGTCACATTATATAAAGGTTTACTATGTGATATAATATCTTTATCATAATATTTATAATCGATCAAGTTTCATGCCAGTGACATCAAACTATATGCTCAATATTTCTTTATTTCACTTTCTAGAAATAGAACTAGCCTATTGATAACTATGTCTATGGATTTATTTAGGCTATATCATTTCCATAAAAGGGCCTGAGATATTATCATTCTTTAAAGAAAAGAAGGTATAAATCTTTTCTCTCATTATTCATTAACGCAATATTACTCAAGACGCACCCAACATATCCTACCTCACCGTGAACATCTATCATCATGGTTTTTGTCAATACATTTAAGTGTGTGACTCGTAATATCCATTAATAATAATCTTAATATCTAAGGACCAATACACAAGTCAATAGATAGAAACATCCAGTGACACTAATAAATGGGGATTTCCTATTATTGGGTCACGTTCTCATAATATCCTACTGACTATCACCAAGGGCGTACCCCATGAGAAGGTGCCTAAAAGTCTAATGATTCTCCACCCCTGATATCCTATATCATTTGTGTCCCTCAAATGATATCATTAGTCCATAGAACATATATCTAAGAATATTATCATAGAACTTTCGGGTTCCCATAATAGCAGGGAACTCCTATGACCTTTTAGTGTGATAGAAACTCTTGGGACATTATCATATGCAAGGTTACATAGAAGAAAAATCATGATATGAAAAAAGATATTCTTAATATTCAAAAACTAGGAATAAAAGTTACCATAATGTACATAGAAGTTGGTACTACGGACCAAATCCAACAAATTGTGCTAGTGTTTTCCCTTCCTACCACTTTCCTTGTTTGATACTTAGAGATTCCAGTTTAATAGTAGATTTTACCCTTACGTTTAGAGACACATACTTGAGAAGATTCAATGAACACAAAATAGGTCCGAAAGTGTGACCTAACTCTTAAAGGTAAGATTATCATATGATATCTCTTGGTAGTAGCATCAAGGCCTAATAATTTCATTCTCTATATGGACAAGTAGCCACAGTTCATGATAATATTGATTATTTTAGGGAAAGGTTGTGGTTCATCCATGGTAATAGAACAAGATTTCCATTTTATCTGTGAAAGGGAAATCCATGAAGCTCAGGATGGCTCATGCATAAGAGGGTGTGGCTGATTACTCTTCATTTGGATATCCTATCCCTTAGTGTATTGCATTTTATGATTCCTTAGTTATCTATAGTGGTGTAAAGATATATAAGACATCTTCCCGAAATATGTTCCAAGTTTACCTCTCCACCAAGAGATAAACTTTTTTGTTGATCTAAACTGCAGGATGGTACTGATATCTACATTATCATATCTTATATTTCTCATATATATTCTTGGGAAGATGTTTTAGTTGGAGGACTTCAAGAAGAATGGATTCTTGAGACCCTTTGTTTCACCCTAGGAATCCCCAGGTAGTATTCATTGGTAATGTCCTAGTGTACTCGGTGTCTAAGAAGGAGAACATGAGATACTTTAGGATGGCCCTAGAAACACTTCAAGAGCACAATATACATGGGAAGCTCTTGAAGTGAGAGTTATGGATTTGATAGGTCCTTTTTTATGGTACATGTCCTCTCAGAGATTGGGGTGGCAACGGATCCAGCGAAGGTTGGGGTAGAGTTGGACTTGTGCTCCCCTCTTGAGGTTTCTAGAGGAGTGTGTCAAGTATGTAGTGTTCTGTGATACATCAGGGAATGGTCTTGGTTGTGTTCTAATGTAGAGGAAAGAAATTATTGAATATTGTTCACACTAGTTGAAATCACATGAGAAATACTATGTGAATCATGATCTTGAGTTATCAGCAGTAGTCTTCGTTTTAAAGATGTGGTGACACTACCTGATGGGAGGGCAGTTTATTGTCTACCTAGACCAAAAGAGTATCAAGTATATATTCTATCTTAAGGGTTATAACTTTAGATATAGTCAATGTATAGAGTTCCTCTAGAACTATGGAGTAGATATTTTCTATACTCTGGGGAAGGGGAATGTGGTAGTAGAAGCTCTCAGTTGGAGATCAAGCTTGTAGTTGTTGAACGAGGACTCAGATCAGTTAGCCTCATTATAGATATCAATTGTGTATAGACTTGGAGAACCTTATTTCCAGTCAATTCTTATCATCCCTCCACTGTTACAGCATTTTAGGGAGGCACAACTTAGGGAAACTGACTGTGTGTCTCTATGTTCTCAAATGTCCACAGGGCATTCCCCTGATGGATATTCAAAAGGTGGGGAGTATTCTATTATTTTAAGAGGAATCATGATGATACCTATGGATTTGTGAGAGGCGGTTCTAATAGAGTCTAATAAATCCCCATTAGTGGAACATCCAAGTGTGTAAATGATGTACCAGAACCTCTAACGTCAGTTTGGTGGCCATGGATGAAGAATGAAGTTTTAGAGTTTCTGTCTTGATGCCCTACATATAAACAACTAAAGGATAAGAATATGATTCCATCAGGTTTGACTCAACACCTTTAGGTTCTAGAATGTAAGTGTGATGTAATAACAATTAAATTCATGGCGGTTTTACCACATATTTTCAGGGGAATTATACCATCTGGGTGATCATCGAATAACTCTCCAAGTCATCCCACATCTTAGCTATACGGGAGTAGAGTTCAGTAGACATCTTGGGAAACCCCTACATGTAGGAAATAGTTCCAAACCAAGGATTTACATAGATTATTATTTCATATCACGGTGCTTTCTTCACATCCTAGTTATGGAAGGGATTATAAGAGGTGTTTGGGACTGAATTACTCTTTTGCACAATCATTCACTCATAGACTGACAGACAGATTGAGCGGGAAATTCAGGCTCTAAAGAACATTCTATCGGAATGCATGTTTAGTTTTGGCCATAGTTTGGAGGATCACCAACCTATATTGTAGTTTTCATAAAACAATGGTGACCCCACCACAGTTGATATATTACCATTCAAGGCTTGGTACAGGTGACATGTATGTCACCACTTTGTTAGAATGATCAGGGATAGTTGACACCCATAGGTCCAGATTTGGTGTAGGAAACTAGAGAGAAGGAATAGGTCATCCAGGAGACGATAAATACTACACAGATCCACCATAAATCTTATGCTAAAAGGTGATGGTGGATTTTGGTGTTCGAGGAGGGAGACCATGCCTTCCTTCAGGTATCTCCCCGACGTATGATAATGAGATTTGGCTGAGATGGTAAGTTATCTCTAAGTCTTATCTGACCTTTTCAGATATTGGGAAAAGTTAGTGTGGTTTTTTATCGCCTAGATATACCCCTCTAGCTGCATCAAGTAAATGATGTCTTCCACGTGTCATAACTGAGGAGGTATGTGCATGACCCACTGCACATCCTTGACTGGATGAGCTCAAAATCGAGGATGAAGTGACTTTTTTGGAGTACCCGATAGATATCAAGTATCGATAGGGTGGGATCTTTCAGGGATAGTTAATTCCTCTGGTGGGTGTTTAGTGGCAGCATGGGAATATCCAGTAGAGCACATGGGAGGTGGAGGTTCATATTCGTGCTCAGTACCCTCAATTGTGTGAGTATCCATTTTTTTCGATTTCGGGGATGTAAATCCCTAAGGAGGAGAGAATTTAGTGACTTAAATTTTCTAGAATTTATTTTTAGAAATTATTTGGGAAAATTCTGAGAGAAAACTCTAAGACGTCGTGCGATTTGGAGGCCCGGTGTGCCCTAAACAATTCACTGAAAATTATTGTGTTTTTAGTTTCACGTGAACATGAATTTTCTTAAAATGTAAAATAACTATTAAGTGGTTTCTCAAATCAGAAATATGAGGGAACCTTTGAGCTATGAACTGTGGCTTTACCCTAAGCCTGACCTAACATTGGTTAGCACAGGACATCTTTAGAAAAATTCACCAAGGGCATAACTGTAAATAAAATTATTAAATAAAATTATTTTATTTTAAAATCCTAATAACTCATAAATGGTAACTCATATTGTAATTCTAACACCATAATTGAGTTTTAAGGGTGTGTTTTCCTTAGGTGAGACCTAACATCAGTCGGAGTGGGCCGAATGTGGAATATAGTTTTTTGATGTAAACGTCATTAAAATAATTTAATAAATATTATTTTTGATGCATCATTGGATTTCATTTAATATTTCCAATTTTCAGGAATCTAGGGTTTTGATATAACCCTGGAATTACTCTATAGAAAGGAGATAGAGCACTCTCTAACAAACGCTGATGGATTGGTGAATCAAGAACAACGAACCTTGGATTTGAAGGATCTTGAGCACAATAATGACACAATAACCATTCATTTCCAATGATCAAACCTAATCGAAGTTGGGAGTTTTGGTTCCGATTATTTATTTCCTCATTATATAAAATTAATGGCGAACATGAATCAACCAATGAAAAGGTTGACCTGTGGATCTCTCTTTCTTGATGGATGGGTGTAATTTCAGGGTTTAATCCTTATGATTGATTTGATTAAATAATTTTTAAGATTTCACGATCATTCTTACAGAATGGAAAAAGTCTATAATGAACAACATCTGAGGTTCGATCCATGGGTTGTTCTATGTGATTTTGTTTCCCAAATTATTTCTTGTTCTTTACGTTCTTCGCATTTTTCATGGATTACAAATACATGATCGTTGAGCCTCCATTTCTTGATGCAACGATCCGAAATCTAGGATCAAATGTCGGGATGACCTACTAGAGCTGGGATGATGGTAGTGACAGACGGAACGAAGAGAGTTGGAAGATATATTCATTTGTGTGGTTTTTTATTAGGATGAATTGTGACATTAATCTGAGATGAGGGCGATGAAGAATGTGCCTTGAGAATCGCAAACATGCCTCCATTTCAAAAAATGGAGCACAGGAGGAGATCTGGTGGCCTGCAGAAGGGTCCATCGGCACACTGACACCAATGACTAGTCTCAGTGCCTGTATGAAGTGGCATAATCCACATGAAATGTATCATGAACATGTCTGGATGAGTATGTGGAAAGGAGATTCTTGGGGCAGGTAGACGAGGTGGTTGTCTATGTTAAATGCGGTGGCGCTGCATTTACCAGGGGAATGTGGTCCAGTAGACTGCATGCAGCATGAACATAGGACCTCTCCATCGTCTCCGTGGGCTAGGTTAAGTGGCCCAATAGGCCATGGCCCATCGGTCTAGTGAACTAGGCCCAATGTCCAGATGGTCCATGCCAGACCGGGCTTAGCTGGACGAGCTGAACCGAGTCGGGTCAGACCCTTTTTCAGTAAAACATTCATAACATTCAATCGAATACTTTGTATGATGATCCATCTATAATTTTGGGACACTTGTGATGTGGTGGAACTTTTTAGATAGATTGATGGGTTTTTTGTTTGACTAATATAGGTTGGTAGCATTCTATTTTTCTATTCCCATGAGGGTTCGATGTAGGATCTTTTTCCCATTCTAGAGGATGAAAAAATAGGTTGACAGAATACCCTAGGTCATTCAATATGAAGGTTATATGTATGATCTTGTTCCTATCATAGAGAATGACATGTTCTCTGAAGTGATTTGTCTTAGCCTGGCTTCGACAGTTGACTCAGCGGGTTGGAGCATGTATCGTAACGAAAGTCTCGGACACTCCCCACCTCTCTTCGTGTTACCTTTGATAGGGTTCGTGGAGTTGGTGTGACCAATATTTAAGTGGGAACCACTCCCCTATTTAGGATGATGTTTCTAGTAGGTCCATGGGTCCCCCCAGTAAACCATGGGTTCGGTGGACCCCATATCTGTGCATCAAGATCAGATTCTTTCTGTTATACATAACTAGACCTGACGAGCATGATTTTGGTAGTTTTCAGGGGTTGATGTTGTGTTTTGATGTATCGACACTCTAAGTCTTAGTGAGACTGAATGTATCATGGAAACTACATGACTTATCAAGACAATTCGTCTCTACAGTTACTTTTGTAAGATCTTCTCTACATGCTTCAATCAGATAGCTCTAGGAGTGAGATCTCCCAAGAAAAGCGTGCTATGAGTGGAACCATTTAGTTGGCAGTGGATGAGACTTTGAGGCTTGTAATCCTTTATGAGTATACATAGATATCCTTATTATATATTTTGTCGACACATACCTTTTTTGATTTGACTATATCTTCTCAGTGGTGTTTCCTTTGGGGAATTTACTTTGTGTTTTCAAGGTGTCCTACTAGGTATTATTTTACTCACCTATGCACGATATTTTCCCACACGTGTTGTGTCTCATGCAGATGACAAAAACTTTTATGGAGTCTTAGGTTGACTTGGACCAGGTGTTCCTTGGATAGACCAGATAGTCGAGGGGTGTTCCTATGGATTCAGACAGTTGACCAGTACCTTTTCACTTCAGGTAGGGTTTTCTATGGATGAGTTTCAGGAAATTGTGCATTCACTATTGTAGAATCTATCTTTGGGGGGATGGTATTCAAGCTCGGTTTTACTTTACTAAATTTTACTTTCCAATCATTCTCTTTGGTTGGTATATTAGTGTATGCATGCATTGTTCACTTAGTATTTTTATATTTCGGTATTTTGGGCTTGGAGATGTGTGTGTGTGTATAGGTACTTAGACAAATGCCTCCAATTTTTGGGATATTCCTACTTGGTACTAATTACCATCCCATGGCCTATTAGAGGCGATCATGGTGTAGTGAAATCATGGGCCCCTCAGGGAAAGGTCATGAAAAAATTCATAAAGGAAATCTTAGAATATATATTAATGGTGATAAACCAAAATTATATTGGAATTATTTTATTCTTGAATCAAATTTAAAAATCAAGTGAATGGTTAAATGTTTTTATTGTGGTATTAATGGAAAATATGAAAATTATTGTTTCATTATAAAACATAAATTTTTTATGTTAAAATGGTTTATTGTTCAAAATACTTATTTAACGTAACAGTAGAATTTCTACCCAAAATAAAAAGGTTTGTTTACTTAAAACATTAGTTTTCTAATAGAGATGGGTCTAGAAGAATAAGGGTACCAAAAGGTACTGGTATTTTATGTTTTTAATGAATAAACAACTAAACTATATTGTTAAATCATTAAGTGTTCATCTAAGAATTATATATAAATTTCTATCTTTACAAAGTATTGATCAACTGTAAAGTAGTTTTTTATCATAAAATCATTAGAATTGGAACTAATAACCAAGTAAGTATTTCATCACTACTTTCATATAAAATTTGTTATTTCATTAATTGTTTTAAATATGGGTGAGAGATATTTTATGCTATATTTTTTAAATCCTTACTCGCTCTTTGAATTAACGATTTAAATCTTAGTCTATATAATTGCATAACTGAATGGATAAAATATTCAAACTTATATAAATATAGTTCTATAAAGATATATAGTCCTTTTTTAAAATTTTAAACTTATTTTTGTCTTTAAATTTCATTTTATTAATTTTTTTTACATAATATTTTCATTCATAATATCTTTCTTACGTAAAATTTATTTTCAAAAGTTAAAATTTTTAATGATTATCCAATATTTCTTATTCAAGAATGTGAAGGTTCAAATGTAAATTATCTAAAAAATGTATTTTCTTCTTTTTGAATACTATAATATTCTTCTTGAAATATATTAATTTTTTTATTCTTCCCCTTCTTATAAATATCTTTTTCAACGAATTATTAAACTACTAAGGGAAAACTGATGTAATCAAGAAATTCATGTTTATAAAGAATTATTTATCACAATAGAGCAAAATGTAATCCTTTTTATGATATGTTAAGAGAGAAATTAGTTTCTTATTTTAAGAATTTGTTTCAAAAATATTCTGAAAGAGATAAGTAAGTTCATATTGTTGAAGAACCATAAGTGTCATCATTGCAAATGATTAATAGGGAAATGTTATATGAAAATATTTTATTTAAGGTTCAAACTTTGAATAAAGAAATAGTGAAGTTTCATGTTGATTAGAATATGTCAAGAATGTCATAGGGAGAGCATTAAAAAGTTTCAATTTTGAAATAAGTTTCTAATGCACTTCCAAGATAGTATCATAATGTGAAAGACAGTTTGATTTAAAAACAATACATTGAAGCGTTTAAAGTAGAGACGTTAATTCGGAAAAAGTAACTATGAAGGGAAGTTGTTACTAAGTTGGATCTTGGTAATATTAAATATTTTTTTGTTAAATAGTTTTCATCTTCTTCATTGTATTAAAGATTTTTAAATTTTCATAGAATAATATAATATTTATCAAGAGTTTTAGTGGATTTTAGTGAAAATGTTTGTAGTGGAAAGTTAAGAAGATCTGTATAATCCTTCACCAAATTTTCTTTATATTTGTTGTTTATTCAATATATTTTATATGATTTGTTAAAAATATTGTGATAATTAAAAAATCTATTACATATTATTTCATTATTTCTTTTTAAATTTTTACACCTAATATTTTATATAAATGGTTATCTTACATATGAACACTTGTTTAAGGTTTGAATATTTTCAAATTCACTACATAAGGTAAATAAATATGTTAATATAAGTAGTAAAAAATTATATTAATAGTTTAAATCGTTTTTATAAGTTATTCCATGTTAAAAAATTATTTTAAAATTATTTTAAAATCCATTATTTGAAAATAAATCCCTCGAAAATATTTTATTTAATTTCTTGAATCATTCTATGTCTTAGGGGGTGTTATTTTAAATATTTATCAAGTTTTATGGCATTAATTGAATTTCCAAATACATTCATTAAAACACTTAATTATTCATTTAATAATATTTAATATGTTCTCATGGTTTTTTGATTTCTTCCTTTTTTCATTAATTTAAGGGGAGTTGTACGTCTACATTTTATTCTCATCTTTTTCATGTCACAAAAAGTGATAGAAATTTATGAGAAGTTTACTTGGAGAAATTTTTTAGTAATTTATAAGAAATTTCTAAGAGAGAAAAAAATTAAACTAAATGTGGTTATTTGTTTTATTATTATTATTTATTTTATGGGTTTTTTATCATAAAAAGGGGTATATTATTTCTCAAATGTTGATTCAAAAATGTCATTAATTTATTTTTGATTTTTATGGAAAAAACATTTATATTACTAATAGATATTATTTGAAGTGAATTTTAAGATAATGATATTCATTAGAATATTTATTTTTATTCTAAAATTATACATAAGTCATTACCCCATGGGGAAATATAGTTTTAAATTTTTCTTGATGTGTTTAAAAGTATTCTAGAAACACATTTCATACACTACTTTTATAAGCACAATGTATTAATTGGAAAACCTATATTTGGATTAAAACTTATGGATCATGAATCCATATGATGTTTGAAAAATGTGGATCAACAACCTTACATTTTGAAGAAATCCTACATTTTTTAAACAAATATTTGGTTAATCCACACCAGTTTCGTAAAAACCATACATTATCAACCCTATGTTTGGAGTTTTTCACTAAATGAAGGAACCCTACATTTTATTTGTATTTTATGGAGTTTTAAAATCATTATATTATCTATTTTTTCTACAACAGTCTCCTTAGTATTAAATATATCTTTAATGTTGTTTTATTACCAATTAGAAGGCTCATATTCAATGGTTTAAATTATTACTATTCCAAATGTAAGTTATGACTCTCTTTGAATTATTTTGAATTCAAGTATTCATGATTTATTATTAATTATTTTTAGAATAATTTTACCTGGATCTATTTTACCTATAGTATAAATATTAATATTTTCATCTTATGAATATAGACAAAGTTATATGCATTCAAAAGATAAAGTTTTGTACTTGTAAATAACTGTGTGACATCACCTTCAGATCTATACATGGGATACATACATTTTTTAATATAGATAATTAAATTTTTGTGGTTTTTTTACTACTTCTATATATTATTGTTAAATATACTTCTACAAGTTCAAAAAAACGTTTATTAGAATTACACTTTGGAGACATACATTTTTTTCGTCATCTGATGTTTTCTCTATTGCTGTTTAAAGAAATTTTGTGCAACTTTGAATATTATTTTTCTATTTTTTTACATTATTAATTTTCAAACACATCTATTTTTTTCCTCTAAAACTATTAGGAAAGTAATTTTTCTCAATAAAATTAATCTCTATTGATTTTTCAGAGAATTAGTTTCTCAAACTCAGTCAGGGGTTTGAAGGATTATTGGCTTCTTAGACCAGGATTTGGATTTTTGGTTCCACATAAAATAACTAAAAGGAATTTTAAAAGACTTATTGTAAAGGTATATACTTCCCATACTTGGTTTTATAATCTCTAGGTAAAATTAATTACCCATTAATATCATCATTCTCATACAGAGATCACCGGTGGAGTGTACTATGGGATCTTTTGCCCCGAACCATCTATATCACTATGTTTTTTTCTTTATTTATTTACTCTTCTTACTCATAATTAATAGAAAAAGGACATATATGTTGCATATTGGGAGCTTTGTTTTGAATCATTCTAAGATTTTAAGGGATCACAATTCACCCCCCCCCCCCCCACTCTTGTGCCCCCATCATAGTCAATATAACCTAAGAATAACTAATTTCACGGATAATAATAATTGATTTTTTTGTGTGGAGATAAAAAATATAGGACATATAAATCTTATCCCTAAGAACTCATTCCAAAAAATAATTATCTTACCATCAAGGTCTCATTTATAATACATCATTATCCAACCACAAGGTCCCTATGTCAAGGTAATATTAATAAATGGGTAGGCATGCACCAAATACCCTGAGGAGTTTGTATCAAGAGGGATACTGATGTATATAGGTTCTATATTACTCTGTGCTCCGCATATCACTTAATTAAGTCCAACTCATTCACCATGTGAATGAAATTATTAACAATACATTAAATAATCAACTTTTCTTAGTAATCAATAAACATCCATATTGAATACAATCATTTGGGATGTATATAATTTTCACAGAAAATAAATATAATAACATGATCATAATCCATCCAGAGAAATAAGGTGGGTTGTATAATTAGGGAATATCACAAGTGAAATAATATATCTTAAAATGATGTTTTTCATATATTAAAATTTTCATTATAAAAATAAAAAATCATAAAATGTCACATAATAAGGGATAAATAATTAGATCATTTGATACCAAGAGTTTAATCCCAAAAAATAAAAAATATTATAAGATAATTTATAGGGTAATTCTAAGAAAATAACTCCAAAGAAGATAGAAATTTTAGAGTTTGAGTGTAAAGTGGATGTCAAAATATAAAATTATATTTTGGAAAACATTTCATAAAATTTTCAAAAAAAGATTAAGTTGCAGGACTCTTTTAAAAATTATTTTCAACCACATAACATGAAACACTTTTTAAAAAACTATTTTAAAATAAATAATAATAATGGGATATTTAAAAAGAAAAAAAAATTCCAAAGTAAATTTGGAGTGGAAGATAAAATATTAGATCTTGAAAAAAATCCTTTTTAGTATTTTAAAATACCATTATTGGAACCCACACTCGATAAAAGGTTAATAAAGATTCTTTTGAAGAGAGATAAATAGAAACATAAAGCTCGTAAGAGATAATACATATTTTTATTTCAAGAATGGATTTAAAAATAATAAAGTAAACATTTTTGGAGAGTAAGTATATAGAAATGGAGAAGAAATATCCATTAAAAAGGGTGTGGATTATTCTCAGCATCATTTATTTTTTACAAAGAATAAAATCAATCAATGGAGAAGAATTGATGTAACAATCCTTCAAAATGTATTTTATGATAAAGAAGTGAAAAACTATAGGAAAGAAAGTGTAAGTAAAATATAATTGAAACATAAGGTATATTTTACAAAACTTATAATACTAAATTTCAAGAAGAATAATCCTAACATAATGAATGGATATTGAGTTATAAGGACAAACATGGCTTTATTAAAACTTAAATCAAAATCCCCTAAAAATATGAATTATGATGTATTTTTAAATCCATTAAATTGACTTAATTTTTTGATGAAAAAATACAT
The DNA here is from genome assembly GCA_963277665.1 of Viscum album. NCBI lineage: Eukaryota > Viridiplantae > Streptophyta > Magnoliopsida > Santalales > Viscaceae > Viscum > Viscum album. The sequence continues at coordinate 643,936,169 of OY728123.1, forward strand.
ATGTCAATATATACAATATCAAAAATAAAAAAGTGGTGAATATGTCATATATATCAAAGAAGAAAAATTGATATTTGAAACACTTACATTTTGGGTAAAGTCTTAATCAAATTCCAAGGAAAATGAGAGAATAAATTGAAGTAAAATTAGAAATAATAAAAAATGATTTATGGGTTTATAATTCAATTGGTATTAGATTCACCATATAAATTGAAATTGTTGCATAATATGAATCATGTCTCAAGGAATGAAAATTGATACAAAGAATCCTTACCTTTTACTTCATAATTTCATGAAAGCTACTAAACATCATATATAATAAACATAACCATCTTAATAACTTATTTTAGAAACCTATTCATGACTATTATAAATTATATTCTTCAATTATTCTCATTCACAACATGTATATTAGTTATTTAATGTTTATTTTCCTCAATGAATGTTAGAAATTTTGATTGTTTCATATATATTTTTTAATAGTGATATTTGACCCCAATATTTGATAAAATTTTCATCATTTCCAAATTTTTAAACATATTTTTATCTATTTTTTAATGGTACAATTATTCCTATTTTCATTCCATGTAATTCATTGTTATGTTTTACAAAAATGGAATCTATAATGATCTTATTTCAGATAATTTATTAATATTAACATGTTACTTTATAATGATCATTAATTATTATTTTATCTTTAAATAATCACTAAAATAAAAACTTTTACTCCATAATATCATATATATTCATTAATTAAAATTTTATAACCATTCTTGTGAGGTAGTAATGAAAAAAGAAAACATGTTACTTCGTGGCGGTGATAGTTCGCACGTAACCATGGGAAACAATTTTATTCTCCAATGGATGGGGTTATTAATATAATTACCCATTTAAATTTATAGAACATTAATGATGTCTAAAATATCATAGTAATTTATTAATTACATTATTATAATCATCTACATGCACTGGTTAAGAAAAAGGAAACATGTATTTCCATGGAAGTGGTAGTTCACTAGTACATATGGACATGATTGTTTTATTCCATAGAATGGGAGAAAGGTCAAAGGTGATCTTCTAAAAAAAACAAAATTTAAATATAATAAATTTAATGATGTAAATATTTTAGTGTGAGTATAATATATTTTTTATGTTATAATAATAAATAAAGCAACAGAAAAGGAAAAGGGGTGATTATGAATTTTTACATTACTCAGAAATAATCATTAAGAACTAATAGAATGGTATTTTTGTAATAAAAAAACCTATAATAATTAAATATATATTTTTTAATATATTTTTGAGAAATTAAATTGAGAGAAGACACTTTTATTTTGTAATGAAGTGGGGTTTTGAAGGGATCCTCTTATAATTAGTTAGTTGGAACTTTTGTAAATACCCCTAACATTATTTTAACGACATGTAATTTTAAGAGGAGCGTGGCTCCAAAAGTGAAAAAAATGTATATTAGGTTACCCTTGGACAATAAAACCCTTAACCACATATTTAGAGATATATTTTGATGAAATTTTGGTATATTCTATTTAGTTTGGACTTTTATCTTATATTATTTTTACCACGGTAACCCATTTTTTTACCTATGGAACTCATTTTATTGACTAAAACTAATATTGAAATTATTAAATAATTTATATACTTTTTTAATATGGAAAATATTTCAAAATATAAATTTATAATAGTGATAAAAAAATAATTTTAAAACAATAAGTGTACAATGAAAAAAAAATAGTTTTTAAAAAACCTTATAACATTGGTTGCCAAATATCAATTATAAATTTATATATTAAACATGGTATTCAAAATATATAAATTTAATTATAAAATATATTTTTAATTAGGGAAAAAATTTCATAAATTTTTAATTCATTATTATTTTGTAATGATGTCATAAAATTAACAGTATTTGTAAAAATAGTAATCTATACTATTCACCAAAAATCAATATTTCTAGAAAAATAAAAAAATTAACCAAATATAATTTTAACATGAATAATCCAAAAATTAATTTAATTTCATCGAATTAAAATTTAAAAATTCATAAAATCATAATTTAAATGAATATAAAAAAATATAACAAATTTTTTATAGTAAAAAGGCCATTTAAAAATTAGGTGTTTTTAATGTTATTTCATATAAACTTCTAATTAAAAAATTTTAATATACTAGTTCACATATTAAAATATTCAATATTAACCTCATAATTTTTTAAAAGTGATCAATTTATTTTGATAAGATTAAATGTACAATACTTTAAAAGAAATTATTCTTTAAATACTCTTTAATATTGAATCATATAAATTATTTATCCACTAAATATAATAAATTTTTAAATTATTTCTCTATTTTTATCCACACGGTTATTTATTTTTCTTATTATTTTCCAATTAATTATCATTTAATATTATGTGGCTTATTTTTGTTCAATATTTCATGTAAGACAAGCTATTTCGATAAATATTATTTTAAGGACAAATATGTGCTAAAATCTAAGTGTGAAACAATATATACTGGGGTGATAAGAAATGCATAATCAACAGGTTCATCCAAACAACATCTTAAGAAAATGTTAAATAATAATTTTAAAGACTAGTGAATAAATATAGGAAACCATCTAATTGCTTAAATTGGGATACCTCCATCCCTAGCTTATCGTGGTTCACTCACCAAGTAGATCAAAAATATATATATATATATATTATTTTACATATGATATGGTTTGGTCATCAATTGTAACTTCCCCAACCTCCCAAAAGGCCCAATTTTAAAACTGGAATAAATTTTTAACATCTATTACAAAATCATAACCACATCCATATATGGCCATATCCCATAATCGTATAGTAACTCTGAAAGCCATCATAGTCCATTAATCCTTCACTACACATCAATCAATCACAACTCATGCATTGGTACACCTAGAATAATAATAATTAGTATAACTAGAATATATGTATATACAATATCCATAAGCTACTAAGGTTGGCTCATATATGTATAGTAAAACTCAGAGTTGTCACGACTAATGTGAGTACATCTAAAAGGTTATTGGGAAAGTGTAAACACCCCAAGATTATTTGGTATGTTTCTTCTTAAATAATTTCAATTCATTAGATAGCTTATTATGCATGCAACACCGAGTTTATAGGGAAAAAAATTTATTATAGGAGATTGTTATCACCTAGTCATTAAAAATAATTTATCCACTTCTGTGATTTGAATTTTTAAAAAAGAACATACATGGTTGTGTTAAGTAAGATATTTAGAGACCGATAGGATCAACATATTTTTTGGTGAATAGTAACGTAATCTTATGAATAGTAATATTACCCCTATGAATAGTAATGTAGCCTTAAAAATATTAATATGACCCATATGAATATTAACCTCACCAATTAAAGAATAAATAAAATTTAGGCACCTAATAAATGAAAGTGAATATTTTTAAAATTAATAATTATGTATTGGTATTTTTGTGAGCAATAAAAATTTAATTAAAATTTTTTAATTAATAAATTAATCTAAAAGTTGATTAATTTTCATAAAATTTCTTCATAAATAAATATATATTTTTCCTAGGATATTTGAATAATTTAATGAGACCTCAGTTAATTTTTCAGGGTATTATAAAATCAGATATAATTTTAAAATCTGTATTTTTCTAGATGATTTTGATTAAAAATTAAGTTTATCATATATAGAAAATTATTTTCATAAAATTTAGTTCATTTTTTATTGTACATGTAGAAAAATGATTAGGGTTAATTTTTATGATTTTTCTGAAATAAATGAATTTTTTTAGTAGTAAAATACGGTAATTTACTGTATAATACATTATAATATAAATACAATATTCCATGAATCATGGAAGATTTAAGAAACCATTAGTATGAACTCTCAATAACTAATTAATTTTTTTGTTCACAATAATCCAAATTATTGCATGTCTTGTGAAAAATCATAAAATAATGATTAAAATATTGAGAAATCACTCCTATCCTCCACTATAAAATCCACCCCTCACTCTCTCTTCTCTTCACTCTTCTAAACCTTTAATATTATAAAAGGTATTCCCAAATACACATAAATATTCCCTCCCCACATCCCATAGCCCTTGGTCTTTCCAAAAGGCCAAAAACCTTTCCCTTAAGAAGGTTCTCAAGGAGGATATTTCAAGAGGTAAATCCTCTTCCTTTTTCATTTAATTTTATTTCAATTTATCTTTTTTTCTTATTATATTCTAACATCCTCTATCCAATTGATCTTGATAACTCCATTATCATCTATATATTATAATTGTATCATTTTAATGTAATACCCACTATCAATCTCCTTTCTCTCTCTCTCTCTTCCTCACTTATTTTATAAACGAAATCATTTTCCGGGAGGTGATGATTTACAACCTTCGTAGACCAATATGTTTGGTTCTTCAATTTATTTTTCAATTGTGGTCATGAAACCATTTTTATGGATTAATATTATTTAATTATTCTATAATTTTCATTGATATATGATATTAAATAATAAAATAGTATTAGTTCATTGTGATCGAAAAACCGTCGTAATAATCTAAGCGACTCCCACTCAATGTATTATCTAATTATTCATCATCATAATATATAATAAAATGATAAATATTACCATTTAAACTTATTTATTTTCATTAATAACATTTAGTTCCAATTATATATAATTATATCCATTCCACATGAACTTCATTACTCATAGTCAAGCGAACTGATCATGAAAATATGGTAAAAAAACACTCATGAACGACAGAATTCAATATTATAACTTATAAAGAAGACCATAAATGAAATTAATAAAATTATAATGAATCATATACATGTATATAAGTATATTAATTAATTAATTAATGGATTTAATTTGAAAATCAAGAAAATTAAGATTAAGTGAAGAGTATTTTTAAATATATGGTAAGGGGTTTCTCATATCACTTTTATTTCTATGAGATTTACATTGTTCACCACTTATTTCTTGTATGTGGTGTATGTATGATTCCATTTGATATATAATATCATTATTATCTTTTTATTCATGGTATTAAATTATTTATTTTATGAATATTTATTTTTGGTTATGTGACTCGATTGATTACAATGTGGTAAGGGACTTCATCTCAATTTCAATTTCTTTGAGTCTTACTTGGTATTGTGCACCTACTCATTTTTATGTGATGTATATACTGACCATTTTAGATAATGTTTCATTTGAAATTACATTAAAATTAAATATATATATTCTTTTATAATGGATATGATTATTTTCTTGTTCGTATACCCTTTTACATATGATGTTTATTTTGAATATTGCCTTAACTGTGGAAATATTCATGAATCTGTATCCTCTACTCAATACGGAAATTGATGAGGCAAATTTTTCTAGAATTAAATATTTTTATAAGAATGATTTGTAATTACAGCGATGGTATGGTCCTTTATATCTCCTAGATTCATGGACAGGTCTCATGAGACAAACTAACTGGAAAAAAACCCATCGAGATTGTTTCCAAAACTTAATCAGACAGGTTTCTACCCACAGAATTATACCATTTTGATGGTATGAAGGTTCATATTTTGGATAAATGATGTCCAAAAAATAATCATTCTCCTTATTCATTATTTTTTTATTAATTTCCATGAGTTTTTTACTATGATAAAATCTATGGATGGACTTTCATTTTTACTTTATTGATGGCATGTGTTTTTAATTATTCACTATGAAAAATTATTTATGTCTAATTAGTTATTATTAAATTATTATTGATTTATGATTCCTCTATATGTAACCATTAATAAGAATTTGAGCTCATCCTTTAATTTTTTTTCCTTCCCCAGGTTATGATGAATAGATCATTTATTGAGTTTTCAAGGATGCAGTTTATAATATTTTTTATATATTGTATTTTGTTTTATTCTCCCTAGGTAAAATGGGTTCCATTTTTGTATCTAGTTTCTTCAAGAACACTAAAATTATTTGTGCTATGGGATTTGATTCATTTTACTCATGATAATGTAAAAATAATAATGCACCAGATCTGGGTTTTGGGGGTCGGGGCATTACAGAAGTGGTAGTATTCACCCATTGGTTCCCTCAAAAACATGGATAATGGGGAAGACACATAGTTTCCAAAACATTTGGGAACTTTTATGAATAATTGAATAGGTTTAAGTGTGTTCAAAATATTAAAACATATATATTTTATTGAATATAACTATTCTTTTGGAAACTATCATATCCTAGATTAAAAATATAGCAAGAGTCACTCATGAAAAATAGGATTCTTTATTTAGTAATATAAGTCTAATTCCTCACTAAGAACATAAGCTTCAAATTTCATCATCATTACTAATATCCTAATTTAACAGTTTCCAATTACTTCATAAAACCCAACATCATTTATTTTTTTAGAGATTTACATTAACCATAAATGGGAAATGTGATTTTATAATTACCCAGCCAATTTTAAATTTTAATCCATTCTTTTTCGGCACAAATCCCAAACAAATCTATAGTTTCCAAATAATGAATATTTACCATTTTTAACCCCCATTACCATGACAAAATTTATAATTCATTTACAATTAAATAATTCAATTCATTAAATAACAAAATCTAGTCTAAAACAAGATATCTCCACTCAAAGTATATCCACAAAAATATAGAGAGCATAAATCCACCAAAAAACAAAATGGTTAAGGATTTCTATTATTTCCCACCAACCATCCAAGGGTCAATAACCAACACTTTTTAGCATTATTATTTCCATTTCAATGTCGTTGGATTCAATACACTACCAAAAAATTATAAAAACAACCCATCCTCCCCAAATGATCCAACTATAGAAAGTTTCATATATCACAGCATAGTGATGGATCAACCATCCTAAGTTATATAGATGGTAAAAAAATCATATATTCATCACAAACAACTAAAAGGAAAATAAATGTTATTCAATTAATCAAACAAGATTATTTAAAATAATGTTATCCTTTAATGTATCCCCACCCATTTAATTCTATAAAAGAACAATCCCCAATACAATTTTGAATTTACTATATCCTTATGAGTAGGTTTCAACAATAAAAAACATATACTGGGTGCCAAAAAATAATTAAAAATCTAAAAAACATGATTTAAGAAACATAATATGGTTCCACCTTTTTAAGGAAGAATGAAAAAATAAATTAATGTACCACATTGAGAATCAACTTATTATTATCGGTTTATATTTTTTAAAAATATTTCAATGTTTCTATTATGTTAGAAAATTATAGCAATAAAATCAATTCAAAATCACACTATCTAGAAAACCACATGATTCACTCATAATTTTAAAAGAATAAATTTATCTGAATAAAACAACCATTCCAATTATTCCAATTTCCATAATTCTATATTTTTATCTTTATTAATGCCAATCTAATCATTTACCCAAAGAACCTTAACTGTGATACTCACCCATCAACACATATAAATTAGAAGAGGTATAAAATACCCTACATTGATATGAATTTTTAATGAACTCTATTGAATAATGAATAAACAAGGAATCAACCACCACCATACTTGATGGAAAAAACCCTACAGCCTAACCCAAATGAACCATCAATAAAAATGCTGAAATATAAAATATTAATACTATAAAAATCACTTACAGTGCCATTATTAAGGAAAAGAATAGGAAAGTGGAAATGAGATAACATGGATACCCTGAATTAAGAGAAAATATGATACTAATAAACTCTAAACTTATACCCACTTGGAGAAAATAAAATGCACCAAAGTGGGTCTTAGGGCCAGTAAGGGTATAGAGGAAAGAAGAAAATGTCAACAGAAGGAACAGATCAACCGATTTATAGAGAGGACCTGATGGGCCTTATCCACAATAAAGATACCTCAACTATATCCATGGTGTATGTAGTTAAAGCCAGATCTAAAACTAGTATTCCTTTAAAAGGATTATCTCCCCATTTTCTAACGATTCGTTTCATTTATTTTAAATAGGTTTAATAATAACCAATATTTTTTGTTAGCTGACATTCCTATGGAACCCTCAAACATAGCACCCACGAGATGACCCACCATGACATAGTGGAATCCCCATCACCATTTCTAGCTCGCCATTGCATAGACCATGAAATGGTGGAACCATGCTCACTATTTCTATCCTTCTTACACAGCTCAACTTCTACTAAACACAACACCACTATGGACACAAAGTTATCCATTTCATCATTAATTTTTTCCATAGGGAAACTCCCCCTACATCATGGGAAATAAATATCAAAAAAGGATAATATTTTACATCCCGCTATATGAATCCTCAAAAAACCCAGATAAACAATCCCACATATCCAAAATAGAAGGATCAGATACTACACTATTGGAATAGATTCATTTATTATTTTGCATAGGGTAATACTTCACACACCACACCACTAAAAACAATTTTTCCACTCACCTGATTGACCAATAACTTCAATAACTATCTCCTATGATATAACATTAAATTTTTCCTGACCACATCCACCATAATTTCGATGAACACCGATATTTTGTATCCTAGAGAGCCCAAAACACAACTCTCTACATCTGGAACACCTCCAAACTACCTGTCAGACCTCCAAATCCAAGAAAACATAATGGAAGGTATTCAAAAAAACCAATCCCTTGTTGAGTATATTTAGATTTCAAGGGTCTTTTGATTTGGTTGATCATTATTAAAAGAATTATATGAGTTCTCAATTTATTTTTATAGTATATAGGATTTGGGTTAAATTATTTTTCATTTTAAAAAGGAACCTAAAAATAAATCATTGTTTTTAAATTCGTTTTAAATAAGGATTTAAAATATGTTTTATTTTCAAGTTAAACCCAAATCCCATTTGGTATAGAGTTTCAGTTCAATTTCAAGGTTTGGTTCTTAAAATATTATCAAAGTATTAATTGGAACCATATACAGATGTTTTTCAATAAATGATCTAAATCCAGGGTTTAATCCCAATGAAATCATGTTTATATTGAAAAACAAAAAATGTGTGTAGAATTTATTTATTGTTTAATGACTATTAATCTATAATGTGGGTTTATTTATAAAAAATGAATTATGGAGATGGTATGAGGTATCTTAAAATGATTCTATGACTTAAGTTAATTGAATTTTTTTATTGGTGTATTATATAGGTTACCCTCCTCTATTAGCTAGCATCTTAGAAAACTAGGTTTTAAGTTTGGGTTAGACAGATGGTTACTACACTAGTTATATTCACACACTATCAAGTATACTCAGGTAAATGATATATATAACTATGAGTAGTTCCACTGGGTAACTTAGTTAGACAAAATAAAGACCTTATTTTCCAAAAATATTAATAATAGTATAGAAAATAGTTCTACTGAGTAAATATAGGATCATCTCACTAGTAAATAGGGCACTATACATGTTAATATGTACTTCACTCTAATTTACTTACTATTTCACTATTATTATTTCTTTATTTGTTTTAATTTATCATTATATCATGATATGTTATGATACTGCGACATCATTGAGGTTGAATTTTAAAAAATTGAACTTTATTCATGTTCATATTTGAAAATTTTAAGTCCAAACTTACAAATATTTTTCATAAATTTTCAATATAATGTTAAGATCTATTTTTATGTGGTTTTAGAAATCATTTTAGAGATCATGATTTGAATGGGTTTTCCAATGTGAAGAAAAATTTCATATTTCAAGTGATTTTTTTGGGGTTTAAAAATGATTTTATTAAAGTGTATGTGGTGGTTTTATTTAGAATGATGACATGAAATTTTGAAGCATCATATTTCAAGCTAAATCTTATAGGATGTTTATAAAAATTAAATACATGGACTATTTGATGAAATATTTCTAGGAAGTTATGCACACACTTTACTTAAAACTTTTGTCGGTATATTGAGTTCATTTTTCTATTCTGGGTTCTCCCAGGGTGTATTTTGTTTTTCATTTTCCATAGTGATTTTGGGGTCCTGAGGTGACCAATTTATTATATTTTTGGTTCCCTTTATTATTGTTTTATTGTGTATGTATTGGTTATTTTATCCTCAGGTTTAATTATTGAGGTATTTTTTAGTTTTTATATATCTAATTTATTCTATTTTTTATTTGAGGAGTTAGTTATATATTGATAGTTATGACTAAATTGGATTGTTTTATGATTTATAAATAATTATTTCATTTGTATGGGGGTCCCTTATGGATGGATCATGATGGATTTCTGATAATAATGTTGGTACAACTTATTATTTATTGGGTGAAACTATTCTCAAGAGTGTTTCCTTGATACCTTAGAACTTTTTGTGAGTATCTGAGGATCAATAAATCCCATGGGACCTTGTTTCAAGTCATGTAAAGTAATAGGTTTGGTCAACATGAGCTAGTTCGGGACACATGTGGTACCTTCAGTTTACCATGGGGAAGTAATATCGTATGACCCTATAGTAATTCCAATATATTACGTGTATGAGCCATATGAGGTCGGGGTGTTTGTTCTTATGCATGTTATAGGTGGTCGTGTGCATTAGGGTTAGGATGTTATGGTGGACATTAATCAATGCTTCCAAATATTATATCCTCTAATATGACAAGAAACAAGGGGACATTAGGAAATAGATAATTTGATCAATATATTTCATATCATATTTGAATTGGATGAGACATCTCAAGGATAAGCAGGATAAGATAAATACCATTATACTTTAAGGTTTTTCCAAGTAATGGAGTGTGTGATGGTTTATTATAAGAAGCATGATGACCAGACATGGGATTCCATAAAGTATCTATTCTATAAGGAGTCCATTAAAGATACACATATGTTATAATATGCATGGAAATATATAAATCATTATTATGGAAAGATATTAGTGACATATTACAAAACTTGATTATCAATTTTTCTTTAATATAAACCATTTATAAATGAGAATTAAATCATAAATTTTATACATTCAATATTGGTCTCTAAATAGAGCCTAGATATAAAAAAATGGATTTTAGCATTATACCCTTTATATAGGTGTTTTCCAATTCTCTCACTATGGAGAAGGTCCTTAGGGAAAGCAGTATTCCCAACAATTATATTCTTTTTAGTAGATCAAATATAAACTCATCCCATGGAAGAAAGGAGAGATCTAATGTAACGTTTTAGGGTTGAGTGAGGAGGGATATTAAGAACATAGGATCTTAAATTCCCTATCTATAGTATGATCCAGCTATTTGATTCTAATGAGGGAAGTCGTTCTATATATGATCATCCAATCGTGGTCCAATAGAGGGATAGGGAATCCATAAATTTTTTAGAGGAGTATGCCACATGAGGTTTAAAAGTAAGGATTGGGATGGACTCAATCACCTATATTAAAGTAAAATGGGTCATCAAAAATAGACATTAGGGGATCAATAACTAGCATAGGGTGAGGAGATAGATGAGGACCTCAAGCGAAGCATCTTTAGGAGCCTCACGGTTCCGCTCCTTAAGTAGGTCAAAAATCTCAAGTTCATGGACATGGATCTAATTGATGATAACTATATAATTTTTTTATTATTAAATTATATGTAATATCTTGAATTTCTCTTTTAAAAGAATATTATGTGTCATAGAATACAAAATATGAAATACTGAACATAAACGAATACTGAAATATTACTGTTAAAATAAAACCGTTATAACCTAGCCTTTTAATTGGTGAGTTTAAATACGATTAAATAATTTTTTTAAATATATACATATAAGTTTTCTAATAAAAAAATTGATTAATTATTACAAAATAAGCACTCATTTTTTAGTAAATCCAATTTTTTCATCAAAGAAATGTATTCTTCAAAAATGGTTTTTAACTAATTTTTGTGGGAAAATGATATTATTAATTTCTGAAACTCTTAGAAATATTTTTTAATAAAATAAATATCATTTTTTAATTCATCTTTCCAAAATTAATCTTCTTTTGAAATTTCTAAATTTTTCTGAAAAGTTTCATTTTTCAATAAATAGTGAAAGATACAGATTTTTATGGAAAAATCTTATTCTTTTAAAGAACTAATAAAGTAAAATTATTTTTTAGATTAGTTTTACATTTTAATTATCTCATTTTAACTTAAAAAGATCCAATTTTGGTTTTTTAAGTTAATTTTATACTTTAATTTAGTATGAAATCATTTTTATTTAAAAAGGACATTTTTCTAAAAACCCAATTTTTGTCATGTTTAGTCTATTTAATTTTAAATTAATTAATGATAATTATTTTTTATGAATCTCGCAAAATTTTCACCAATTTTATAAAGAGTATTTAAAATTTTGAAAAATATTTTCCTTTTTTTAGGCATTTTGAATAGTAACAAAAGTAATTTTTGTTACCACACTAATGGGTAAATCTGAAAACTAAAGGTTAAATATAATATGATAAGCAATATTAAATGACCCTAAAACATGCCTTGTACTATTTTATGCATCTAATTTTTCCATACTCATCCTTGATTTAGTTATATGTTCTTTTTTTCCAATTTTATGTGATAATAACCATTATAATATTTTATTTAACAAAAAGTCAAAAATGTCACACTCTTATTTTAAATAACTATAATATTTTAAAAATAGGGTTAACCAATGGGTATGTCTGGTAAAAACGTTATTTTTAAATATAAATTAATTATCTTAGTCATGGTAAATTATTTTTAACTTTTAGCAAAGAAATAAATATGTTAAATATTTACACAACACTAACATAGTAATTATTCATTTAATGAAAAAATCAAATAAATTTTATTAAAAATATTAAATTAATATTTTTTGAGATAATTAATGTTATTACTTAATTTTATATATTAACATTACATTTTAGGTATGTATTAAATTTTTTTTCTAATTTTACTTGTTGTATTGATGTTATCAAAATCAAAGAAATGAATAGATCTAAAAATTGGCATTTATGATATATTATAATAAATAATATTATATTAAATGATATAAAATTACTAAAAAATTTAGATTCATAAAAGTGATTATTATTTGGTTTATAATTTCAAACATGTTCCATTTATGGGTATTTTTTCATTTATAGTAACTATATTGACCATCAAAGAGTAAAAACCCTTGTTTTCATGGTAAGTGTGAAAGGGGTTAATGAATGTTAAAAACAAAAGGATAACGGTAAAAATGTTTTTAAAAACTTTTATACATATTTTATGAGAATATTTTGATCCATAATCATATTATATTCAAAATAAATTAGTTTTGATCCATTTATAATTGAAAAGTAATTTTTATTCATTACATATTTTTAGCAATTCCAAGAGTGCCCCTCGCAACTATTATAAAAGGGAATCGATTCTTCCTTTTAATTCACACTAAAAACCACATTATTTTAGAAAATACCTACCCGAATTCCCTCCTAATATATATCCCCTTGTTCTATAGGTCTTTATATAGGAAAAATACCAACCCTAGGGGGGGTTAATGTGTTAATCAATGGAGACTTTCTAAATAAGATGTTTTGTTTTTAACTGCATGTCTTAGTTTTATTTATTCTTACACCTCCTTTGAATATTAATTAACACTAGTTATATAATAACACTAGTGTACTCCATTTACTAATTTTTTTTCATATCCATCTCCACTTCCATCAAATGGGAAACAAATCCATCATTTGTGTGTACAGTAGACTACCACCTAACGAACCGATGTAATTCATTTACGACCACCATATCTCATGACTGGTTATAATGATGAAATTAATGTATATATGTGATATTAATGAAATATTAACATTTAAAAAATAAATATATTTCATATTATTTATTACTTTTCCACTTACAGATAAATGATAATGTTGTTTGTGTGTACGTGTGGACTGTCACCTCAATAAAGTGATGTGATTTGTTTTTCATCACCACATCACATGGATGATATATATAAGTATAATTAAAGAAATAATAAGATATATGTGATATTATTATTTTTTTGGAATGATAAAATGGTGCATACCTTCTTTCAATAATGATCATTCAAAAATAGAATTATTACTTAAGTGTAAATACGGTCTATCATCTCCATGATTGTAACGTAGTTTGTTATTCATAATCATCTTTCATGATTGGATTTAAAAGTAAAATTAATGTATAAAGATGATAATTAATTTATGATTATTATCTTTTAGATTATGTAATAATTACCCCTTGGACCATATTTTACTTACCAAATCCATCTTGGTCTTATGAAATGAATATCATCAAAACGTCCAATATGAATATAATTAATTAAATAATTACATATAACATGTAATGAGATTAAAAAATATAATAATAAACAACAAAAAGGCTCTTAATTAAGTAAATAATTAACCTAATTATATTATTTAGTAATATAAAAAACTTATCTGACAAGTCAGACTCAGGTTTTGGGATTTTTTTTAAAAATCTATTTTAAAGTATCCCTTGAAACACTCTTTTCCTTCCATATCCATATTTTTAGAGTTATGTATTTTTTATATGGACATAAAATATTTATGATATAAATTTTATGTCTCTTTTTAATTTAAATCAAATCATTGAAAAAAGAATCTTTTTATAGAAATTTTTGACCTTCTTCATAAAAAAACAAAAGGAATGTTATATTTAAAAGTATATGGTGATAATAATTTTCCCCACTACCAAAGCCATTATTATAATTTTGGATTCATTTTCAAGATTTAATGCTTTATTCAAATAAAAAATTTCATTCTATTTATTTTGGTAATAAACATTTTAAAATTAGAATTTAGATAAAATTGATATATCAATATCTGAGAATTCTTTATTATGGGTGTAAAGAATATTTTTATAATGAAAGATTTCATGTGTTATCATTATTTAACGGTTTGTGGTAATGTTTTATTATTATGTTGGGTTCGGTTATAAACCAAGGTTAGTTTTTCATTGTTATATAGATCTAGGGAATTTGGTAAAGTGACGAATTTTACTAATGAAGTTTCTAATATGAGATTATTGGAATATACTACGATGGTTATTCCAATTATAACTGTTATGGTTATTCCACGTATAACCAAGATATTTATTCCATGAGTAAGTAATATTGATATGAAAATGATACCTCAAGTTACCTACATGATTTATTTATACTTTCAAGGGGGATTTATAGAAGTCATATCATTTCACAAGGTAAATTAAATTATATTTTAATTAATAAGGTTGAAAAGTATAACTTTGTGAAAAAAGTTATTATGTGTTTTTCATGATTTTAAAAGAAACCTTTATGACTTTTATTTTTATTTTAGTATTTATTTTGAAATTTTTTATCAAAATATTAGAGAATAGAATATGATTTATTTTCTATGAAAATGATTATTTAGAGATTAAATTTTATTTTGAAAATTGAAAATATTCTAAAATTATTCATTCGTTAATGATTTATTACTTTATTTTTATGTCTCTTATTGATATTTTTTCCTCATCTCACATTTTAAAATGTTATTCACATGGAGTAAGGATGGTTAATGGAAAATAAGAATCTAAGTTGTAATTCATGAATACTTTTTTATAAAAAAAATCATGATTTATTTTCAAAGTTTTATATTGTGAAAAAATAGATACAGAGTAAAAATGTCCTCTTTATAGAATATGTGATTATTATGTAATAGTTATAATATAACTGGCTAAAAACTAAAACTAAAAGATCTTGGTAAATATAATAAAATTAAATCTATTCTAAAAAATATTGTATTTAATGTTTAAGGAGAGGTTATTACAGTTGGTATCAAAGAACAGTTTAGATAACTTTCAAGGTTATGATGTTATTTGAATTTTAATTAAAAGTAATAT
The DNA here is from genome assembly GCA_963277665.1 of Viscum album. Classification (NCBI taxonomy): domain Eukaryota; kingdom Viridiplantae; phylum Streptophyta; class Magnoliopsida; order Santalales; family Viscaceae; genus Viscum; species Viscum album. The sequence continues at coordinate 643,952,064 of OY728123.1, forward strand.
ATAAACATAAAGGATAGTATGTTAGGGATAAATATGGTTATTTTTTTATAAATAGAAAATATTTTAACCTACCATGGTTAAGGATATCATACTAATTATCATCCTCGTAAAATGGTTTATTATGATTCTATTAATATGATCACACTAACCATTTGGTTTTGTAAACGGATAGATCTATTAGAAACCAAAGTAATAATGGATGGGAAGAAAAATGTGATGGTTATTTAAATGATAAACTTAATGAAATGGGAGATATTTTGAAAACTATTTTGGTCATTCTTAACCATTTATCCCAATTTAAGATTAAAAACACTATCCAAGGTTAGTTTCCCAAGTCATAAAATAAGATAGAGGTGAATATCCATGGAATTTTGTGTGACAAAAATCATAATGGTAAAAAAATCCAATAACATATATGTCATTAATGTGGGAAGAATTACCCAGGAAGGTTTTTTAAAATAATGGGAAGATGTTTTGTTTCTGGTAAAGGAGGGTATAAATCCATAATATTCCAGGGAAAAAGGATGCATTCAGTTAACACCATGAAGAGGAATAAATTTCTTCCCAAGGGATCCATTTAATTATTTAATTGTTTGGAGTATGGATATTAGGAAAATATTTGTCCTAGGAAAAAATAGCATGAACAGGATCAAAAATACAATGCATATGAATATTTCATAATGCCTAATTCCATTATTGTTGAATATAAAGGAACAACCAATGACATGTGAATGGTATGTATTATATATTGGTTTTAATTTTGATATAATTGAATATTACGACCCTATTCAAATTTTTTTTTAGGAAGTATCTATTAAGTAATAATATGTAAAATAATAGTTAATAAATAATTTATAATGATAAAAGTTTAAATATATACTGATTTTAGAGTTACGATGTAGTGGTATATCATAAGTTTAAAGGCTTATACACCCCATTTGATATTTTATGTAATGAGAATAATTTTGGAGACATTGAAATGAGTTTTTGTAGATTTTTGAGGTATATGTTACACCTATGCTTAACATGTTAAAATTTTATGTAAGTAAAAATAATCTTTCCATTTTCTGGATATAAGTTAATGGTAATATTAACCATTATGGTTTATATAATCCTTGAAAATTCAGTTTATTTTTGAGGAAGTTCCTCATACTTTTTGGAACATTATATTAATTATATCAATATTGTATTAGCAAAAGGACACCCCACATTCTGAGTGATGATACGTCAAATCTAGTAAGGACACGGTGTATAAACCCACAACAGAAGGACGATAAGAGTGCATTACCTACCATGGTCCTATGTGATGTCCCATTTATTATGACCTCATTTTGTTTACCTAGATGGTTTAACATGTAATGAATAAGTTGATTTTTGGAAAACAAGTTTTATCACAACCATGGTATTGAAATGTGATTTGGTGATTAAGTGATTTTAGAAGAATGTTTTTGTAATTTTAGGGAACATTATGTGATATTATGGGATTTTATTTGAGTAGTAAATATTAAATTATCATTTGGAAGTATATATGATCATAATGTGACATTATGGTGATTTAGGTTACTTATGGAAAATATTATCATATCTTATATATTATTTGTTTAGGTTATACAAATTTTTTATATGATACATTAAAAGTGATTCATGTTATTTATAGATTAATGTAAAAAAATTTCATGGAAGAATATGTGATAAAATCATTATAATATGTGGGATTTAATCTTAGTCAAGAATAGTTTGATGAATTCTAATGTTAGTTATTTATCGATTGATCTAAGTTATTCTTTGGGTGTTATTGTTGAGTCTTTGGTGATTAATATTGTTTTTATTCATATTAAGGGTTATTTATTTTGGTAATTACCATACCTTGAGATTAAAATTTTTGTTTTGGTTAATGTTGAAATAAAGTGGGAATAATTTTTTTCATTTAACAGAATTATGTTATTTTTAAAAAGTTGCTTTTAGTGACCCAGGAATGAAAAATTCTTATTAAATACTCAAAATTTATATCCATATATTAGACAGTGGTAGAAATTGATCAAAGGATGAAATAAAAATTTTCCAGTAAGTATTTTTCCATATGATTCTAGTGTATATGATGGATGAATATCTAAACTCTTGGAAAAATACCATGAAATAAAAACATTATCCATTTAGTTTTTATCAAGAAATCAATAGCCTTTTAACCTATCATAAATGTATCGTCTTAAGATGGTGATTTTTCTCATGACCATGTTTTTTATCACTATCTGTCAGTCATTGGGCATTGGTTTTTTCATTTATGTCCATGTTTTCACTTACAACCAATTTTTTCATACATAAAAACCTAGTGATGTGTTATTCTATATGACCTTAATACTTCTCTTTTCTCTCCTTTTATGTGGAAGTTTTATTAACTCTTTTTACTATGTTGCATTTCAACAAAGGTATTTTGAAAAGTCAAACCTTTGGTTTTTGACCGTGAGTCAAAATTATGAGGATTCAATTTCTTAAAGATGTGTAGAATGTAATATATTAATATATTTTTATAATATTTGGTTGTATGGCGTACAAAATATGCAACACTGAGCAAAAATGAATGGTGAAATGTTATTATTTAAATATGATCAAAATAACATAGTCATTAAATTGGTATGTACAAATAGGATTAACATATTTTTTAAATATAAAAGTATATATTTCATAATCAATAACTATATATTTATTTATAATTAAAATATAAAAACACAATTTTTTGAAAAGAAATTTTATTTTTCAAAGATATGTTTACTTGAAAAATGTTTTTTTATAAATTTTAATAAGTAAATTATATAATTAATTTTTGGAACATTAAAAAATATCATTCTCTAAAAAAAATAATTATTTAAATCAAAATGTCCAAATTATCTTATGGAATAATTTTGAAAATTTCGTAAAAGTTTTATTTTTCACAGAATAGTGAAAATACTGATTTTTATTGAAAATTGGTTTTTTAAAAGTATTTATAATGTCAAATTCAGTTTTTGGATTTTTTTTAAATATTTATTTTTTTAATTAAATTGATAAAAATATGGATTTTGAAAAAAAAATTATACTTTAATTTAGAATAAAAAAATTATATTCAAAAAGGATATTTTTCTGAAAACCAGTTTTCTGTCCAGTTTTTCCTATTTTATTATAAACTAAATAATTCAACATCTATGTTTATACTATCTAAAAATAGATAATAAATTTGTAATAATGTGGTAGAAATTTTGAAAAAAATTATTTTTTTTAGTCATTATGAATAGTGACCATAGTAATATTTGTTTCCACGGTAAAGGGTAATTCAGGTAATTAAGGGTTAAAAATAATATGATAAGGATTATAGAAAGACACTAAAACTTTCATTAATTTTATTTTATGAGTCCATTTAATCCATAAACACCCAATATTCATTTATATTACCTTTTATTACCATTTATATTTGAATAAACATTTATAATATTTTATATAATAAAAGTCAAAAATGTCATGCTCTTGTCTTAAATAAGTATAATATTTTGAAAATAGGTTTAACCAGATGGAATGTTTGGTTATGAATATTATTTTGAAATATAAATAATTTATATTTATCATGGAAATTTATTTTTAATTTTTATTGAATAAGAAATTACCGTAAATATTTACACAATTCTAATGTAGTAAGTATTCAGTTAATGGAAAAATAAAATAAGTGACATTAAAATTTTTAAAATTAAAATAATTTGAGATAATTAATGTGATACCTAACTTTTATTCATGAAAATATAACATTATATATATGTTAAAATATTTTGTTCTAATTTTACATGTTTTTTTAATGTTATTAAAATCAAAGTAATGAACAGATCTAAAAATTCACATTAATGATATATTATAATAAATAATATTTTGTTAAATGATAAAAAAATACAAAAACTATTATATTCATCAAATTTATTATTATATGGTTTAAAATTTCAATCATGTTCTATTTATGGGACTTTATTCCATTTATAGTAACTATATTTTCCCTAAATGAGTAAAAATCATTGTAGTCACATAAATGTGAAAGGACTTAATAAGGGGTAAAAGCAAAATGATAAGGGTAAAAATGTGATCAAAACATGTCTAATTTTTATTTTATGAGATTATTTCTATCCATACTATTACAATATTATAAATAAATCAATTGGATCCATTGTTAATTGAAAATTAATTTATATTAATTTAATATTTTGAAAAATTACAAGAGTTCCCCTCCCCTCTCTTACCAATGGGAACATATTATTCCCTTTAAATCATGCACCAAAACAAATTTTTTTTACCAATAACTACCCAAATAACTTCTTAGAATCTATCCCATCATTAAATATGTTTTTTAGGAGTAATTCAAACCCTAGGGGGATGAAGGTGTTAATCAAAACAAATTGTCCAATGAAGAGGTATAGTTTTTAACTGCCTGTTTTAGTTTTATTTCTTCCTAAACATAATTAAAATATTACTTAATCATTTCTATATAACAACACCAGTATCTTATATATAATTATAATTTTATTATATCTATCTCTTCTTCTATCAAATGGGAAAGGAAACATTCATCCATGTCTACAATGAACTACCACCTCGCGAACCGATATAATTTGATTTCCATCATCATCTCTCGTGACTGGTTATAATTATAGAATTAATATATATATATATATATATATATAATATTTATGACATTTTTATACTTTATAAAATTTAATATATCATCTAATTTCCTTCCTATTCATTCACAGAAAATGATAATGAGGTTTATGCATACGTGTGTACTACCACCACCACAATGTTTTTTGATTTTTTTTTCTTCACCACATTACATGGATGATATATATAAGAATAATTAAGTAAATTATATGATTTTATAGTTTTATGATTATTATAGAAATATATAAGTACACTTACCTTATTTTCATAATTATCATTGAAAAATGGAACACTTATTCATTTGTACGGCTGGCCTACCATCTCCATGATTGTATCATGGTTAATTTTTCATAACCATATACCATGATTAGTTTTAAAATTATAATTAATGTATAAAAAAGATTATTATTTTTTATATGGATTAATAATTACCACATTGACCAAATTTAACATATCAAATCTATTTTGGACTTATGAAATGAATAATATCAAAATGTCTCACATGAATTTATGGATGTTTTTATATTGAAGTAAAATATTTGGTAAAAAATATTATCAAACTTTTTCATTTTATTCAAATGCTTCAAAAGTAATCTTTTTATAGAATGATGTGTTTTTATTTACAAAAAAGACAAAATGAATGCTATATTTTAACATATATGATGAAAACTACCTTTACTTCCTTATTAACCATTATTTTATTTTCGGATTACATTAAAATATTTTATATTTTATTATAATAACAAAACATTTCCCATTAATCTTGGAATTTTTTTTGAATTTTTTTTAAGAAAAGGAATATATCAATATCCCAATATGTATTCTTATAAGTGAAAAGAATATTTTTATGATGCAATATTTTTTGTGTTATGATAATGTTATGGTTATTGGTAACTGTATATAATGTTGGGAGGTTCAATTAGAAACCATGGATAGGGGGACCTTTTATATCTATTCAATGCATTGGTTAAAGATATAGAGTTAACCGATTAGGTTTCTCCTTAGAGATTATGGGAATATATAATATTGGTTATTCCAAGTATAACTATGATAGTTATTACAAGAATAACCATTATGGTTATTATATGTGTAAGTAACAATGATATTAAAATGATTCCCCAACTTAACTACATGATTTACTTATTATTTTAATGGGTTTTTGTGGAAATATTATTATTTGAAATGGTAAAGGGAAGTATATTCTACTTTGTAAGGTTAAAAATTATAACATTGTGAAAAAAAATTATTATTAGTTTTTCATTGTTTCAAAAGAAACATTTATGGGTTTTACTTTTCATTTATGATTTCTTATGAAATGTTTTATGAAAATATTTGGTCCGAGAATATGATTTATAGGGTAAGAAAATGTTACTTAGAGCCCAAAGTTTATTTTGAAAAGGGAAAAGTTTTTATAATTATTCATGTACTAATGACTTAGCTCTTTGTTTTTATATACCTTTGTGATTTTTGTATAATAATATCATTTTTTAAAAAAAAATTATAGGTATTAAGTATATATAAGGGAAAATAAAATGTTTGGTTTAAAGTCATGAACATTTTTCCTGAAAAGAAATCATGTTTTTCTTAAAAAGTTATATATTGAGAAAAAATGGTTACTGAGTACGAGTTCCATATATGTAATATAAAGTATTATTATGTAAGAGTAATGACCTAACTATCTATAACTCTAAATTGAAAATATATTAAGTAATATAAGAAAATTAAATCTTGTCTAAATACACTAGAATATGTAATGTTTAAGGAGGGGTCCTTATAACAGACATGGTCAAGGGTCCCTCGATAGTTAGGTGTTCCATTTTTGTTGATTTTTTATTTTCTCACTACCCAATTTGATATTTTAAGGACCCATTATTTTATTTTATATTGTCTAGTGACCTATTTTGGCTCATACTAGACATTTCATCTAGATTTTTAAACTCAAAAACAACATTTCGAAGGATTTTGGATTGATTTAGGCAGTTCCATGGGCGTACCATACTTTTTAGTGATTGTGGTCACTTATAAAAATTATTTATTTAGAATTATCTAGTTCTAATGTCATCTTTGGTATGTATTAGATGATTTGATTTCAATATTTACATGATTTATACTAAATTAATATGTTATTTACTTAGAAAAAAAAGAGACGAGCAGACCTTCATTGAAAAATGGTATTTCTAGGAAACTCAAGATGGACCTTGCCTTTTTTAGTAGTGATTCATCAAAGAATAAATGGACATAATGGCCTTTGTAAGTTATTAGTTAACGGTTTCACCTATTTTTTTCTTATATTTGATCATTTCCGGGACAGTTTCCCAAATTATTCCTTAATTTTTTTTACCAGATCAAAATATTGAGTTTATAACAATCCTCACACTAGGTGTTGATACAATATTGATTCCCTCATGTTATATAGAAAAATATCTATTGAGGGAGCATAATATTCCTCTCAACGATCTTGAGATGAAAGGATTTAGGTGTATAAGTACCTCTATTTGGGGTTCTCAAGAATCCCCAAGAAAGTAGATAATAGCTTTATGATGTATGTGAATTATAATAAGGTAAATTATGTTACCTTGAAGAATATATATCCACCGCCATGGGTAGAAAATCGTTTAGATTATTTTATGGGAGCATAGTCAATCCCCAAGATTTATCTTTGGTAAAGATATTATCGTTTATGAGATGGGACATAGGATATACCAAGGATACAATTTCAGATCAATTGTGAGCTATATGAATTTCTATTAAATACATTTGGTCTTATAAAAGCATTGTTGGTGTCATTATATGTAACATCCCAAGTAAATAAAGAATAATACATTTGAATACTTATTAATATTTGTGAATTAAATATTAATTTTACATTAAAGGGGATGCAATGTTCAATAGCGTACCCGATACGCAACAGCGGGTTTCTTTGAGATGTTACGTTGCACACTAATAATATAATATTATTATTTGAAATGGTAGTTAACGCCTGGCCATTGTATTAGAGAGAATGAATAGAACTAACTAAAATGTTATTATACATGTTTTTAAAATGTTTTTACATTTATCAAATAAAATTTAGAGGCTTAAAATGTGAATGAATCTAAGCATTAATACTTTAATATTCTTTAAAAGGTCGATTTACCGCATTTTGATGGAGAACCCTATTTAAATATAGTTTTGGTTATTATTATCTATTCTATTTGAAAAAATAAAATTCTTCTTTAGATTCGGGACATAAAAATTTACTTTGGGTAATTTGTTGGTATTTTTATAAAAAAGTTCATTTTTTAATAAATAGTGAAAAATACTGTATTTTAATTCAACAGTGCCTTTTAATCTAATTTATTTATATGGTTACATTATATTTTTAATTGGTTATAAAGTGTAATTAGAATATATTATTACTATTTAATCCAATGTTGGACATTGGAATTAATTTCACTTTGAAGTTGGACATAAACAAGTGTCAATATTTTGATAGTTATTATTTCTTAAAAACATGATTTTTGTTTTGACAGAGGGAATTAATTTTAAATTAGTTTAAGCCACTTCTGTGTTTTGAATTCAGAAAGATGGATTCCATATTTGGAATCATTAGGTCCAAATTTTTTAAATAGGTAACTTTTATTTTTAGACCTTTTAAATATTTACTTTAGTAAATATTTTATTTATCATGATTAAAGGGTAAATATAGTAAATAAGGGTAAAATATAATATTATAATAATATTAAATTATCCGAACATGTGTCCTAATCCTATTGGATGACACATATTCGACCATGGGAATCCTTGGGTCGAATTGGGGACCCCATGGAGCCACATGGGAGGAATAATGACATTTTATATTAATTAATTTAAAGTAAAGACAAAAATGGCATAAACAAATATATTTTATTAAATAAATTTTTACATTGGGTTATATAAGTTATCATTTCTAATATAAATATTCTTTGGAAATCTAAAATTATTTCCTACATCATTGTATTTGTTTTATAATTTTTGGATGTCAAATAAATTAAATTATTTATGACACAATAATGATGCAATATTGACCTCATTAATAAATGATTTAAATAAATAAGATTATATATATTAAACAAATATCCAAAACCTGTCCAATTCTTATTGTATTATTTTATTTCGATCATGAGTCATCTAAACTTCGATTTTAATGAATATTTTACCTTTTGAAACCCAAGATGAGGTTGTAATAAAATAATTGTTTCAAACGTTCCTAAAGAGACCCTCCTCACCCCTATAAAAATCTGTCACTTTTAACCCATTTCTCACACTTCTCAAGCTTTTGGATCATTCACCCTCTACTCCAATAATCTCCCAAGATCCCTCTCCTCATCCTATAATCCTTACCTTATGCATAAAGTACTTCAATAAACCCTTTTGGTTCAAACCAAAGGGAGTTACTCGATTTAATGGTAACGTCTTCTCTTAAGTTATTTTGTTTCATTTTCCTTCTCCAACCCCCTAAACTATTTTTATTCCTTTATTTTATAACAACACCAGTATACTCAATATAATAGGATGTTTTTATGAGAATTATTATAACTACACTTACATACACCTCCATATAATTGGTAATGAACATAATGTTTCTGTGGATGGAAAACTAACGCCTCACGAAATGATGATTGTTCAATTATCTCTTATCGCCTCTCATAGTGGCCATTATGATGGAACTGTATTTATATATGATATATATTACGTTTATGTTTTCTTTATTCTTCTGTATTTTTCATTTATATCATACCTTTATGGTTTCCATAATGGGTAAACGCGATAATTTCATTTTTGGAAGTGCAGACTACCTCCCCCTAAAAGTGATATGACTCATTAATGCCTTATGTGGGACATATAAAGGATGGCGTTAATGATATTATTGAATATAATATACTGTAATTATAATATAAATATGTATCATTATTTTATCATTCCATTAAAATATGAAATGTAAATGAAAGTAGTGTTCATACGTACGTATGGCTTACCGTCTCCATGAACGATGCATTTCATTTCTTACCTCCAAATGTTATGTACTAATATATATACATGTATATAGTAGATATATATTATATATATGATATATACATCATTAATATCATTCTGAAGATATTGAATATTTGACCACATGGACAACTTGTAATTATAAGGTGTTTATTTTTACTCAAGTATCAAATTTCAATGAAACAACCAATAATAACTTAAATGATTACATAATGTTAATAGCATGTTAATAAAGGATATAAAAGGAATAATAAACTTGAAAATTTTTATTAAGAAATTATAAATTAACTATAGTTTATTATTCAGAAGATTAAATAATGAACGGTTCAAGTCGGACACGAGGTTAGGGAAATTCTTAACCCAAATTCCTTTCTTTGGGTTGATCTTCTACTTATTGTTTATGTCATGCTATGATTATGTGAGAAATGAATTTTGATATCTTATCCTATAATTATACTTGATTTATGTGTTCTTTTAGTGAATACACATAATCAGTCTATTTTATTTATAAAATGATATTTGTAAGGGACTTTGTCTCAATCCCCTTTCATTGATGCATATTTTGTTTTATTCTCAACATTATTTTATACGGTGTATAAATACCTTAGACTTTTCATTTCATTCAAAGGAAATCTTTTCCTATGAGGAGTTTTAATAAATTACAAAGAAAATAATTTTTCTTTAACGTACGTGGTGACAACAACCTTTCTGCCACCATGAATATTATTTGATCTTTGGCTTCCTTAACAAGCCGTAATGTTTCTAAAAAGAAAAAAAATACCATAACCTCTTTTATGTATTTTGGTATTGAAAATGTTTTTGATAATGGATTTTTTTATGTAAATATATTTAAAAGATATATTGTGATTATAATGTGGAAAGTTTATCTTTCTTTTATATTTATTTTATGTGTTATGAATATGTTATGGTTCTTGGGAATTGTTTATGTATACGGGTGGTTCCGTGTTAAACCTAGGGCGGGTGAGCCTGAGATAGCACTCGAATGCATTGGGTAACATGACAGAGGTAAATGTGAATGTTTCTCCTAAGAGATTTAAGAAATATACTCTGATGGGTATTCCAAATGTAACTCCCGATGTAGTTCTGATAGCTAAAATGTAAGTGTTAATATGGATGCCACAAGTTACCTTTATGAACATTGTTTTCTATGTGTTATTTAAAAACATTATGATTTCATGAGGTATGTTAAAGAGCTTATGTTATATATGTAATTATGAACTAATTTTTTCATTATTTGTTTTATAACCCTTACTAATCTTTTTATTCTCATCCCATATTTTGAAATGTTTTTAACATGACTTAAAGATGATTAGGGTCAAGGATGGGATTAAGGAAAAGTAATGTTGTCTAAAACATGGAACTAGACATGCCTCATTTTTTAAAGAGATTTTATTTTGGAAAAAATGGAAACTAAGTAGAATTTTATACTTTGTAATCTTTTGAGATTTAATAGTTATGTCCAAATTCTCTAAAACTCTAAACCTAAAAAAGATCCTCAATGTGAATTATTCATTTAATTCAATATTATGTAATGTTTTAAGGTTGGGTCCTTATAGTTGATATCTGAGGTCGGTTTAGATAACTTTAGGAGTTAGGGTATTGTTAAATTAATATCCATAAATTAATTTATGTTAATATTGAGATGATATAGCATTTACAGATTACCATGTCAATTTTCCTAAGATATTTTTGTGTTCAAAATGGCTTTACGTAGAGGAAACAGAGAGGCTATATTGGGACGACATCAGGAGGAAGACAATCTTCCAAATTAGTAACCTAAGATGGTCAGAATCGGAACTGAATAGTTTGTTGTTGTGATGGAATAGTTGACTTGAACTATAAATGGTGGTGGTATTCGTATATGAGATCAGCTAGATCAACCACAGAGAAACATGTCAGCAGTAGATAATTTCATGAGGAAACATCCCCCATCATTCAGTGGATCATCTGACCCTGTGCTATCAGAAGGGTGGATTAAAGAACTAGAGAAAAATGTTGATATCATGGGGTGTTCAGAACACCAAAATAATAGTCTTAATGTTTACCGTTTTGAAGTTGAAGCTGGTCAGTAGTGGTTGATGGTGAAAAATATCAGGGATAGTGAGGATATTGATGCTCTTGATTGGGATGAATTAAATGGAATTTTCCTTGAGAAATATTTTCCTAAGGTGGTTCGACTTAGGATGGAAAAAAATTCCTAGAATTGAGGCAGGAGGATGACTCAGTGGCTGCTTAAGAAGAAAAATTCACTCGACTCGCTAGGTATGCTCTGAATTTCATAAGAGATCTTGATAGTAAAATAAACCGTTTTTACTTAGGATTAACGCCAAAGTATCAAAGGGCTTTAGCTTTTCATGAGTTCAAAATTTATGAAAAACTTGATCGTTTTTCAGAGAAGGTGGAAATGGTGTTTTCCGATGATCAGGTGTTCTTTGAAAAATGCAGAATAAGAGGTCGATGTGGTAGGAAAAAATAAATAACTCTTCAAAAAAGTCTGATGGTAAGAAACTAAAGTTTGCAGTTTATGAAAATTTTGGTAAAAACTATGTTGGGGAATGTCTTTGGAATTCTTGTAAGTGCTACCGATGTTGTAAAATGGGACATAAGTCTCGTAATTTCACTTCAAAAGAACCAAGTAATGGTAATACAAAATATTATTTACAATCAGTAAAATGTATTAAGTGCAATGAAATGGGTCATTATGAAAATGAGTGTCCAACGAAGAACTCAACTGAGGTAAAGCAGCCAAACTATAAGTAGAAAGGGGTGGTGAAATCCTTTTCCACTACTACAGCAGATGTTGGGCCATCAAATGAAGTAGTATCACGTACACTATTTGTTAGTTCAGATTATGCCAATTTATTGTTTGATTCAGGGTCTACACACTCTTTCATTTCTGAGAAGTTTTCCAGTAAATTGGGAATTCCATATCAAGATATGAATATGAAACTTATGGTAAAAACACCTGGAGGAAATATTGAGACAAAAAGTAAACCTAAGAACCTTCATGTCCTTGTGTACGAAAAGAATCTACCTGCAAACCTTATTTGTTTTACCTCTAGTAGAGTTTGATGTTATTTTGGTTATGGATTGGCTTTCTGTTTATCATTATAAGATTGAATGCAGAGCTAAAGAGGTTTCTTTTCAGAAAGATTTTCAATTTGTGAACAATAATAAACCCTTACTTTTGATAACATATTAGGAAGCAGAGAAACTAGTAAAAGATGGAAATGAATGTCACCTTTCTCATATTGTTGAAAATAAAGGAATTGTTGAGATTAATGATGTTCTAGTGGTAAATGAGTACCGGGATATTTTTTCTAATGATTTTCCTGGTATTATACCTGAACGGGAAGTTGAATTTACTACTGACTTAGTGCCTGATGCTAAACCAATTTCAAAACCCCCTTATCTAATGGCTCAAATTGAACTTTTTGAGTTAAAGAAGCAATTGCAGGAGTTATTAGATAAAGGTTTCATTCGACCTAGCATATCACCATGGTGTGCTCAGGTATTATTTGTTAAAAAAATGGTTCAATGAGACTTTTCATTAATTATGGACCATTGAATAACATCACTATTAAGAACAAGTATCTTTTACCTCATATTGATGATTTTTTAATCATCTCTAGGGAGCTTAGTATTTTTCAAAGATTGATCTGAGTTCGGGGTACCATCAGTTTAAAGTAAAGGAAACAGACATTCTGAAGACCCCATTTCATACTAGATATGGCCCTTATGAATTTTTAGTTATGCCTTTTGGGTTAACCAATGAACCTTCTATATTCATGGATCTTATGAATAGAATTTTCCATGATTTCTTGCATAAGTTTTTGATTGTATCCATTGATGATATTTTGGTTTTTTCTAAAATTAAAAGGGAGCATTAAATTCATTTAAGGGTTGTCTTGAAAATCTTAAAAGAAAATAAAGTGTATGGGAAATTCGGAAAGTGTGAGTTTTGGTTACAATAAATTTCATTCATGGGTTACACTGGTTCAAAAAATGGAATAACTATTGATCCTACTAAAATAAAAGTTGTTGAAGAATGTCCAAGACGCACAAACATAATCGAGATTCATAGTTTTTTTGTTTTGGCAGGTTATTACCAAAGGTTTGTCAAAAAAATTTCAAGGTTATCTAGTCCAATGACTAAGTTAACTCGAAAAGGTGTTATGTTCATCTAAACAAATGTGATGATTGTTTTCAAGAATTGAAAAGAAGATTAGTGAATGCTCTAGTTTTGGCACTGCCTTACAGAAATGGTGAGTTTGTTATATACATTGATGCTTCGTTTAAAGGGCTTGGTTGTGTCCTTATAAAAAATGATCAGGTAATTGCATATGCATTACGTCAGTTGAAACCCCATGAGTTGAATTACCCAACACATGATTTGGAATTAGCTATTGTTGTTTTTGCTTTAAAAAAATTCAGGCATCATTTGTATGGAGTGAAATTTGAAATATATACTGACCACAAAATTTTGAATTATATATTCACTCAAACAGAATTGAACATGAGACAAAGGAGAAGGTTGGAATTATTCAAGGATTATGATTGCATGATCCATTACCATCTAGGAAAGGAAAATAAAGTGGTTGATGTTATGTTTATAAAACGTAATGCTTCATTAACCATGTTATATTTGGAATGAGATCCATTGGTTTTTGGATTTGATAAATTTTGGCATAGAATTTGTTAGTTCAGGAAATTCTTCTATTTTGATTCAGGTGTTAGTGGAATCATCTCTGTCAGATAGAATTAAGCGAGTGAAAAAAGAAGACAGTGAGTTAAAGAAAAAGGTAAAGTTGGTTAACAAGGGTAAGTTGCCTAAATTTAACATTGATAATGATTGTGTTTTGAGGTTTACGAAAAGATTATTATTTCCTTGTGTTTCACATTTGAAGAACGAGTTGTTGTGTGAATCTCATAGTTCCCCATTTTCATTTCATCCTAGCAATACTAAGATGTACAGAGACCTTAGAGAGTATTACTAGTGGGATGGAATGAAAAGAGATATTTCAGATTTTACTGTGAAGTGTTTGACATCTCAGTTGGTTAAACCAAAGTGGCAGTTACCGAAAGAGATGCTTCAGTCTTTACCGATGCTAGAGTAGAAATGGGAAAATATATCCATGGACTTTGTTGTGGGGTTACCAAAAAAATCTGGAGGTAACAATGCAATATGGGTTATTGTTGATTGATTGACTAAATCTGCTCATTTCCATCCTATTCGAGATACTTTGCCTCTAGATCAACTTTCTCGGTTTTATGTTAAAGAGATAGTTTGGTTACATGGTGTTCCCCACTCCATTGTATATGATCATGATCCCAAGTTTACTTCTAACTTTTGGAAAGTCCTTTAGAAGTCATTGGGTAATGAATTAAATTTTAGTATAGCTTTTCACCCTCAATCAGATGGGCAATCAGAACAAACAATTCAGACTTTGGAGGATATGCTACGAGCTTATTCACTAGACTACCAGGGAAGTTGGGACAAACATATTTCTTTGGTTAAACTTTCATATAATAACAGTTTTCATTCTAGTATACAGATGGATCCATTTGAGGCATTATTTTGAAATCATAGTCGAACTCTAGCTTTTTGGGATGAAGTAGGTGAAAGAAAGCTGATGGAACCAGAATTGGTAGAATAGATGGTAGGAAAAGCTCAGTTGATTCAAAAGAACATGAGAACAACTCAGAGCAAGCAGAAAAGCTATGTGGATAACTGGATGAATGATTTATATCTCGAGGTAGGTGATCATGACTTTCTCAAATTTTCTCCATGGAAAAGTGTGATGTGTTTTGGTAAGAATGGAAAGTGGAGTCTGATGTTCATTGGACCTTATGAAATCCTGGAGAAACTTGCATCAGTTGCGTACAGGGTGGCTTTACCTCCCAGTTTATCTCAGGTACACAATGTTTTTCGTGTTTCAATTTGAGAAAGTATATGTTAGATCCATCACATGTTTTGAACCCAGAGGTAGTTCAGTTAGAAGAGAATCTCTCCTATGAGGAACAACCAGTCCAGATTCATGACTGTAGAGAGCAAGTGTTGCGTAATAAGGTAATTTTTCAGGTAAAGATTTTATGGAAAAACCATATGGTTGAAGAGGCAATGTGGGAATCTGAAAATTTTATGAGGGATAAATACCCCCCTCTTATTTGATAAGTGAATAAAAATTGCAAGAATGAAATTCCCAAAAGGGGGGAAGGATGTAACATAACAAGTAAATAAAGAATAATACATTTGAATTTTTATTAATATATGTGAATTAAATATTAATTTTACTTTAAAGGGGATGTTATGTTCGATAACGTACCCGATACGCAACAACAGGTTTCTTTGAAATCTTACGCTGCACACTAATAATATAATATTATTATTTGAAATGGTAGTTAAGGCCTAACCATTGTATTGGCATGAATGAATAAAACTAACTAAAATATAATTATACATGTTGCTTAAATGTTTTTACATTTATCAAATAAATTTTAGAGGCTTAAAATGTGAATGAATCTAAGAAAAAAATACTCTAATATTCTTTAAAAGGTCGATTTACCAACTTTTGATGGTGAACCCTCATTAAATATATTTTTGGTCATTTTTATATGTTATATTTGAAAAAATAAATTATTCTTTAAATTCAGGAGATAAAAATTTACTTTGGGTAATTTTTTGGTATTTTTCTAAAAAAGTTCATTTTTTAACGAATAGTGAAAAATACTGTATTTTAATTCAAAAGTGCCTTTTAATATAATTTATTTATATGGTAACATTACCTTATTAATTGGTTATAAAGTGTAATTAGAATATATTTTTACTATTTAATCCAATGTTGGACATTGGAATTAATTTCAATTTGAAATTGGTCATAAACAAGTGTCAATCTTTTGATAGTTATTATTTCTTAAAAATAGGCTTTTCGTTTTGACAGTGGGAATTAATTTTAAATTAATTTCATCCACTTCTATGTTTTGAATTCATAAAAATTGATTCCATATTTGGAATCATTAGGTTCAAATTTTTTAAATAAGTAACTTTTTTTAGACATTTTAAATATTTACTTTAGTAAATATTTTATTTATCATGATTAAAGGGTAAATATAGTAAATAAGGGTAAAATATAATATTATCTTGTATTTATAAATTATTTATGTGTTCCTTTAGTGAATACACACAATCAATATATTTTATTTATAAAATTATATTTGTAAGGGACTTTGTCTCAATCCCCTTTCATTGATGCATATTTTTTTTATTCTCAACATTATTTTATACAGTGTATAAATACCTTAGACTTTTCATTTAATTCAAAGGAAATCTTTTCCTATGAGGTGTTTTAATAAATGACAAAAAAAAAAGAATGTTTCTTTAATGTACGTGATGACAACGACCTTTCCACTGCCATGAGTATTATTTGATCTTTGGCTTCCTTAACAAGTCGTAATGTTTTTAAAAGGAAAACAAATACCATAACCTCTTTTATGTATTTTGGTATTGAAAATGTTTTTGATAATGTATTTTTTTATGTAAATATATTTAAAAGATATATTGTGATTATAATGTGGAAATTTTATCCTTCCTTTATGTTTATTTTTTGTGTTATGAATATGTTATAGTTCTTGGGCATTGTTTACGTATACGGGTGGTTCTGTGATAAACCTAGGGCGGGTGAGCCCGATATAGCACTCAAATGCATTGGGTAACATGACAGAGGTAAATATGAATGTTTCTCCTAAGATATTTAGGGAATAAACTATGATAGGTATTCCAAAAGTAAGTCCTGATGTATTTGTGATAGCTACAACGTAAGTATTAATATGGATGGCACAAGTTACCTTTATGAACTATGTTTTTTATGTGTTATTCATAAATTTTAATTGAAATGTTCCTATTAATCTAATTTATTTATATGGTTACACTATCTTTATAATTGGTTAGAAATTGTAATTAGAATATATTTTTACTAGTTCATACAATATTGGACATTGGAAATAATTTCACTTTGACATTGGACATAAACAAGTGTCAATATTTTGATAGTTATTATTTCTTAAAAACACGCTTTTAGTTTTGACAGCGGGAATTAATTTTAAATTAATTTCTTGCCACTTATGTTTTTTGAATTTAGAAAAATGGATTCCATATGTGGAATAAGTAGGTCCAAATTGTGTAAATAGGTAACATTTATTTTTAGACATTTTAAATATTTACTTTAGTAAATATTTTATTTACCATGATTAAAGGGTAAATATAGTAAATAAGGGTAAAATATAATATTATAAAAATATTAAATTACCCAAATATGTTTTCTAATCCTATTGAATGATACATATCCTACCATGGTCATACTTGGGTTGAGTTTGGGACCCCATGGAGCCACGTGGGAGTAATAATGACATCTTATATTAATTAATTTATAGTAAAGGAAAAAATGACATAAACAAATATCTTTTAGTAAATAAATTTTTAAATGTTGTTATATAAGTTATATTTTCTAATATAAATATTATTTGGAAATTTAAAAATATTTCCTACATCATGGTATTTGTTTTATAATTTTTGGACATCAAATAAATTAAATTATTTATGACACAATAATGATGCAATATTTACCTCATTAATAAATGATTTAAATAAATAAGATTATAAATATTAAATTAATATCCAAAACCTGTCCAATTCTTATTGGATTATTTTATTTAGACCATGAGTCATCTAAAATTTTGTTTCAGTGAATATTTGACCTTTTTAAACCGAATATGAGGTTATAATAATATAATTGTTTCAAACGTTTCTAAAGAGCCCCACCTCTCCCTTATAAAAAGCCCTCACTTCTAACCCATTTATCACACTTCTCAAGCCTTTTTCTCATGCACCCTCTACTCTAATAAGATCCCAAGATACATATATTCATCCCAGATTCCTTACCTTAGGTAGAAATCACTTCAATATACCATTTTGGTTCAAACCAAAGGGGATTACCTGATTTAAAGGTAACATTTTCTCTTAAGTTCTTTGGTTTTATTTTACTTCTCCAACCCCCTAAACTATTTTTATTACTTTTCTTTATAACAACACAAGTATAAAAAATATAATAGGATTTTGTTATGATAAGGATTAAAACTATACTTACACACACCTCCATCTAATGGGTAAAAAACATAATGTTTCTGTGGATGGAAAACTAACGCCTCATGAAACGATGATTATTTCATTATCTCATACCACCTCTCATGGTGGACATTATGATGGAAATATATTTATATATATTATATATTATGTTTATGGTTTCTTTATGAGTCTTTATTTTTCATTTATAGCATAACTTTATGGTTTCCATAACGGGTAAGCGTGATAATTTCATTTTAGGAAGTGCAGACTACCACCCCCTTAAAGTGATATGACTCGTTAATGCCTTATGTGGGACATATAAAGGATGGATTTATTGATATTATTTAAGATATTATACTTTAATTATAATATAAATATGTATCATTATGTTTTCATTCCATTAAAATTCTAAATGGAAATTAAAGTAGCTTTCATGCATACGTACGGCTTACCGTCTCCATGAACGGTGCATTTCATTTCTTACCTCCAAATGTTTTGTAATAATATATATACATGTATATACAAGATATATATGATATATATGATATATACATCATTAATATAATTATAAAGATAATTAATATTTGACCACATAGACAACTTGTAATTATAAGGTGATCATTTTTACACAAGTACCAAATATCGACAAAACAACCATTAATAACTTAAATGATTAAATAATGTTTATAACATGGTAATAAGTGATATAAAAGTAATAATAAACATAAAAAATGTTCTTAAGAAATTAAAAATTGACTTTAGTTTATTATTCAAGAGATTAAAGAACAATCGGGTCAAGTGAGACATGTGGTAAGGGAACTTCTTAACCTAAATTCCTTTCTTTGGGTTGATCTTCTACTTAATGTTTATGTCATGATATGATTATGTGAGAAATGAATTTTGATATATTATCTTGTATTTATAAATACATTATTTGTTATTTTAGTGAATACACATAATCAATATATTTTATTTATAAAATGATATTTGTAAGGGACTTCGTCTCAATCCCCTTTCATTGAGGCATATTTTGTTTTATTATCAACATTCTTTTATATGGTGTATAAATACTGTTGAATTTTCATTTCATTCAAAGGGAATATTTTCCTCTGAGGCGTTTTACTAAATGAAAAAAAAAAGAATGTTTCTTTTTAATGTACGTGGTATAAATGACCTTTCCACCACCCCGAGTATTATTTGATCTTTGGCTTCCTTAACAAGCCGTAATGTTTTTAAAAGGAAAATAAATACCATATATTCTTTTACGTATTTTGGTATTGAAAATGGTTTTGATAATGGATTTTTTTTATGTCAATATATTTAAAAGATATATTGTGATTAGAATGTGGAAATGTTATCTTTCCTTTTTGTTTATTTTATGTGTAATTAATATGTTAAGTTTCTTGGTCATTGTCTATGTATAAGAGTGGTTCTGTGATAAACCTATGGCAGGTGAGCCCAAGATAGCTCTCCAATGCATTGGGTAACGTGACGGAGGTAAAAATGAGTGTTTCTCCTAATATATTTAGGTAATATACTGTGATGGGTATTCCTAATGTAACTCCCTACGTAGTTGTGATAGCTACAATGGAAGTATTAATATGGATTCCACAAGTTATGTTTCTAAATTATGTTTTCTATGTGTTATTCATAAATCTTATGATTTCATTAGGTATGTTAAAGTGCTTATGTTATGTATGTAATGATGAACTAATGTTCTCATTATTTGTTTTATAACCCTTACTGTGCTTTTCATGCCAATCCCATGTTTTGAAATGTTTTTCAGATGACTTAAAGATGATTAGGGTCAAGGATGGGATCAAGGAAAAGTCATGTTGCCTAAAACAGGGAATTAGACATGACTCTCTCTTTTTCAAGAGCTTTTATTTTTCAAAAAATGGAAACTTATTAGAAATGTCTACTTTGTAATCTTTTGAGATGTAATAGTTATGTCCTAATTCTCTAAAACTCTAAACTTGAAAAGATCATCAATGTGAATTATTCATTTAATTCAATATTATGTAATGTTCTAAGGACAAGTCCTTATATTATCTCTGTAGAATTGGATTTTCTACACTTACCGTGAATTCTTCATTCTAGTATCCTTTGATGATATTATAGTATTTTCTCAAACCCATTTGTTTCATGGGGAGTATTTTTTTGGCTTTACTGAGAACACTTTGAGCACATCGTCTTTATACAAAGCTCATAAAGAATAATTTCTAAATTCTATTGGGTAATTTTCCTAATAATTTTAAATTCGAGGATAATATTTTCATTGATACAAAGAAGGATGATGTGGTGGAAACTTAGGTAATTCCCAATAATTTATTTTAGATTAAAATATTCTATATAATAACTATTTACTATTGATATTTTATTTAGTATTTATCTCATTTGGAAACTCTCATGATAGTCTTAGCTAAACAATAATTGAAAATCTAGTGGATTGATCATTGTGAATCTAGGTTTCCGGAATTAAAAGTTAAGAATACATATAATTTTATTTTATTTTTCTTGACTAAGGAAATGGGTTATACCATCTACTTTTATAACTAAAGGGTTATTCTAGGATCTATATTAATGTAGGAGGAGAGTATAGTTTCTTTTTTATCTTATCAATTGGTGTCGCATGAGAAACATTACTCAAACTATTATTCAAAATTATCTAATATGATCCATGATCTATTATTTTGGAACCACTGTATATATTGGGAGTGAATTTTTGTTTATATGTACCACAAAAGCTGGTGAAATATCATTTCATTATAATACTTGAACAGATGATAGAATCATTGGGTTGAATACCATTATCCATTTGATTCTTGGATATCTTATATCTTGGGGAGGAGGAATCTCAGGGGTGATACTCATAACATGAATTATTGTGAATAAGTGGTGAAAAAATATAGAAAGGAATGGTCTTGGTTACCCTTTTCTCTTAATGGGACTCGATATAATTGAGGATCCAAGGAAAGTGAATTTTCTCCTCTTTCCATAACTTATTTATTTTTATTTTTATTAAAAGTATTATAGAAATAATATTTTTATTTATTTGTGATAAAATATAGGTCGTTTCTTGAATATCTAATTCTTGGGTGGACTCTAGGTTAGAGAGAAGTACATGAATTATATGGTAGGTTGGTATTCCATACTTCTATAAGGTATGATATAATGAGGGACTCATACCCCTACCAATGGTCATTGTATTCATGTTTAATGGAAATGTATAATGGTATTAGGAAACACTTTATGAACCTTATCACCATGAGATATATTGTTATTTATGTGTCCAAATGCCTTGCCTATTATAGAGTGAAGGTAGAATGTCAAAGGTTACAAATCTTACTTCAACCACTTCCAATTCTTATTTGGAAGTGGAATTATGTTACCATATACTTCTTCACTGGGATTTTGGGATCACCAAAGGGTAGTGATATGGTTTGGGTTATAGTATACTGATTAATAATGTTATTAAATTCCATTCATATCTCTATAACCCACTCAGTGGATGAGCTTGGTAGGCTATATATGTAATAGATAGTTCATCTATATAGGATTCCTAAGAGCATTGTATCTAATAAATATTTTTTTAAAATTTTAATTTTGATAGGGGTTGTAGAAGGTTGTGAGAGATCTGTTTAATATTATTTATAATTATCAAATATAAATAGATGGATGGATATAGTTTAAAATTTGAATTTGGAATATATTCTCTATGATTATGTGTTGAATTATCGTGGAGCTGAGGAGGACCATATGGATTTAGTAGAGAATGTATACAATAATATATATCAATTATTGATAAATATGGATCCCTATGAGGGTTGATCTTATTCACCTTTCTCATCACCTCGATATTGTCTAAAGGCTAGTGAGATAGTGATTATCTTCCCAAGTCTGGTGTAAGTGATTTATGAGATTATGTAGTTAATTTTCATGTATTTAGACACCCCTAAGATAAAAATAACTTATATATTGATAGAAGGATAAATAATTTGGATTTCACTATGATTGATTGGGTATTACTTTGAGTATCCCCTTGGCTATGTAAACCAAGATTGAGGAATAAGGTAAGGATAGCATCACGATTCATGGGACTTTTAGAGATTTTGGAAACAAATTAGCATAGTTTATTATAAACTATAACTTCCTTCAAGAAATTGGTCTATGCATGATATATATCATGTGGCTAGGCTCTAAATATATGAGGAAGACCTCAAAAATTTCATTGAAAATGAAAATATTAAATTGAAGATGGGTTCATATTTGATGAGAGACTCATAAAGATAGTGGTCTGGAGTGAGAAGGTGTTTATGGTGAAGAAAAGTCATCGAGTTTATAAATGTGGTAACATGAATGAATTTACTAGGATACTTTGGAGTGAGAGATAGAAATTAGATCCTAGTATATGGAATTATTATGTGAAAATAATTAGGGATGGTTCTTAAGGATGATAATCCAAAAGTAGGGATTTGTAAATTCACTTATATTTAAATATATCCATCACACGTGTAATTATATGTGTTTCAAATGATAATAAAGTTTAGTGTGTGTTGCAATTAAACTTGGTAAATAAATTTGACCACTAAAATATTATGTTGAATATCAAGCTCTAATGAGGAATTCAATGGGAACCCGCTAAGATATTTGTTGGAGAAGAAAGGGGTTGTGAGATCGAAACCCCACAAGACACCCATTGAGGGATGATCAAGAATATATTGAACTACATGAAGACTATTCGCACCGTATTAGAATTTATAAAGGATTTCAAACCCCTCCCCCCCCCCCCACGCACACACACTTAAAATGGTGTGATTGTAGTAAATTTATCCTCTCCTTCTTTTTAATCATCCTTATTCTTCTCCACAACCTTGTCATGCACTACCCCCTATCCCCTGAAGTACTCCCACTACCATTTTTATCCTCCCATTTGGTGTTTGAATCATGTTATTCAGGGTTTGTTGGGGCCATGTTAGTTATAAGATCCCTGATAGGGGGTAAATCATGGTTAAATATGATTGAAACATTTCTAATTTCAATATACTAGGAACTATAGATATTATTTCCTTATTATAGGAACACATTCAATATCTTATTCTTTTTTCCATTCACACTAAATAATAAACAAAGATGAAGAACGTAAAGAATGCATAGGATGCAAGGATCATACTAGGTTTACTACAAAGGGATAATCCATGTAGTATATACTGATAATGTTTTGACATACTAAGAGGTAATATTACTCACTATAGTTATTATGAAGGTTCGGGAAAGATTCACTCTCAATCCCAGAGTTACTCCCTCTTGTTCCCTTTGTGCACTACTTTAATGAAGGAAATGGTCAATTAATGTATTTGAAGGTCCCTTTCGGAATATATAAACATAAATACCTTTTCCAAGTAAAAATAGGTTTTAAATATTCAATGAATACTTATCCCTAGAAATATTATCTATTTAGATATGCCTTTTGTACTCTCCTTCTATACCATATGCAATCAACTCCTTAATTCGAGTTTTTCTTCTCTTTCTTCCATAAATAGTAGTAGCAGCACTTATTCTCTAGATTAAGATAATTCCAAAGTAATATCATCTCTTTTTTCTCTTTCATTAACAAACATATGTAGTAGTGTAACACCTCTTTACTCATTGATCCTTCCCTCATGAACTGATCAATATATAAAAATAGAAATCTTCGATGTGTCTCTACCATCTTCTATACTTATCAGAATAAGATCTATGAGTTTTATTATAATAATTTCCCTTCCTTTTTTATAATGAATATAGCAACATTTATCCCCCATTTTTATAACAACTACACGTAGTTTTTATAGACTTCCATGAAACTAACCATATAATCTAAATGTTGGGATCAATTCTTATTTCTCTACTCATCTGAGATTATTCCATTTATACCATATGTTTAGATGTTGTCATTAACTGTCAATAAAGTCAAGTCAAATTCTAAACACTTGGCCAAAAATTCATCATTTTAATTTTTAATAGTATATTCTTGATGGTATAGTAATTATCTATTCATGATGAGGCTTCCTCTACTATGATGTAATAAATTTCTACCTCACCATGATCATAGTGTGTTATGCTTTTCCATGTTGTGTTTCTTAGTGAATATCTAAATCCCAAAAATCTTTAAAATATAATTTATTTAAATCTCAGAATATCTTGATTTGTTACTCTAGTTCTTCTTTATTTTTTTGATTCCTCAAACTAATCATGGTATGATCTATTGCTTCATAATGTGAACATTTCATCATATTCAAAATATCCTAAAGAAAAAAAAAATTATCAATCTTATTTTATATGTTAAAAAATAATCTAGTGTTATTAAAATATTTTTATTGGTTTTGGAATAAATATTCCCCTATGGAATGAGTATTATCAAAAATCCAATACCACTAAAACTAGGATAATCTTCTTCACGGTGTGGAAATCTATTGAATATGATGATAATTATAAATTGTATTTTATGATTTATATGGGATATTATAATATATGTATTCCATTATACCAAAGATTTTATAGACCATCATAGGGATCATTTCAATTAAAAAAACTATCTATTATAAAACGGTCCTAAGAATCTCCCTATTTCATAAACATAATGAATTTTTCTATGACATAGACTATATAAAACTTTTATTCAACAATCACAAGGTCTCTATGATCTTATAACTAAGCTATGATTCATATTCTATAATTGATATTCTTATAAATTTATGAGCTCCATGATGTCACCCTTCTTCCTATTTTGTGACCTATGTTTTTTATTTTCCCAACTTTAGTATGATATTAATTTTATGTATCATATTGCTCGTCCCAACAACACTTACATATAAATGAAAGGTTCAACATTTAACTTTAATTAATAGTATATTCCACCATTACTCTTAAAATTATTTTTAAATACCCTCACATGTCAAGGGGTTATTTTTATTTCATTACCACATTTCCAAATCACAGCAAGAGTTTCCTTCATGTATTGTAGCGTAATTCAAAACTTTATTAAATTTGTGTCTTTTTAGCATCAATTGATTCTTATATATCACTTTTGGTGTAGAAATGAATCTTATATATGTTATTTAATGACTTTTACATATATAGGGTGAATATTACTATCATTATCAATTCCTCTTCCACTTCAATAATTTTACTTTTATTTATACTGAGAATCCTCAAGTACATGGTGGTATTTCCCTTACTCTTCCCAAAATTATTCATATATATTTCAGTGCCCATTCCAATACTTTTTTAATTTTACATTGATCATTAAATTTTTTATTTTATGTATTCAAGAGATGAAATTCATTCCTTTTCCAATTCTATGATATTTAAACAAAACATGAATTCATACCCATTTATTTCATATATCTTTTAACAATATTTTTCAAATCATTTCATGATATCTCATACTTCATACAAAACCATATGAATCCTCTTTTCCCATCAAGTCCAAAACAGATTCAGTAAAATTTATTCTCCTCAAGACAAAATTATATTCATGATATATAGATATATCAAGGTATCTTCCTCCATTGCCCTGACTTTAATGATCCCTCAAAATATATAGTAGGATTATCCTCAAAATAAATTTTTAGGTATTTAATTATCAACATAAAACTATTATTTTAAACAAATACAATAACGAAACATCTATGTTTAAATATTCCACCCCCCCCCCCCCCCCGCCCCTTGTATTTTTTTGAAAATACTTCCATAAATCTTTCAACACCTGATAAAAATGGATTAGATATTTTTATTAGTTTTCCACCATCATACCTTTAGGATCTTTCAACTGATTTTTAATAAACTTAATAAATTTTAACCACTAGTGTAAATTATGGTATTACACTTAATCCTTTACTAAAATTATTGAACAAATTAATTCTACCTTTTTCCAAACTTCAAACCATTTCCTATTTCCAAATTTATTCTTATAAAATATTTTCCATGAATTAGTTTAACATTTATAAATAATATATTGAAAAAATCACAAATCCTTCTAATAGAAAACTCAGATTATGAAATAATATTTTGAGTCAAAAATGATAAAGATCTAATATCACTCACTTACTTCCATAAAAAAACTCCATCCAAGAACACACTTTGGGGTCTCCATAACACTTTTACAATAAAATTAGTGAATAAACATTAAATTACCAAGTGTTAGAGTCACAAAAAATGTTGAACCAACTGAAACCACTTATTTATGTCAAATTTATGATACCACTAGATATCAATGATTCTTTTTATCTCCACAATGATTATCCTTTTTTGATAAATATAAACCGAAATTGAATTCCCATCACCAACTCCACATGAATTCCTTTAAATCTTTACATAAAAAGACAATAAGTCTGTTAGGTCCACTAGGATAGATACCTTGAGAGGGGGTGAATCAAGGTATGACAGATTAAAAACAACTACCCTTTCTGAAATTGTTTTGTTGTTAGAAAAAACCCTCTTCTATCTTCTTCTTATTGAAGTGTATGAATAAACCTTAAAGTATGAACAGGACACAACAATTTTTACTTAGTTCACCCTCACTTGGCTATGTCCAAGGAGAATACACTGGCGGTGTGCCGATGTACCAATTCTACTATAAGTGCACTACTGTTTAGAAGTATGAAACGGACACACTGTCCCTCTGGGTTTACAACCAATCACAATTTGAGAACTCACTAATCTCTCAACTTAAATGAGATCACTGATTATTCAGAAGATCCACTCACAGTTTATAGACATGTAGGTCTCTTCATTTCCACTAATGAATGCATCATCCATAGTATGTAGATTCTCTACTGAAGTCCAAATTCCATCCACTGATGAATACCCATTTTCTACTGAACACTAGGAAATTCCTTTGGAAATACCTTTTCAAATTACCCTACTTCATGAGGCTCCCAAATTCACGAATCTCAAACAAGACATCACGAAATCCCGGCCTTTTTGTGAAGAACAGAGCTTCGTAAAGCTCCTGTCTCAAAGGGCACACTGCTTTTGTGGAGCTCAGACCATCTCAAAGATCAATCCTTCACAAATATTAGGCCATCACGGAGCTCAAGTCATCACTGAGCAACTTCCTTCATGAATCTCACTGAGATAACGTGAAGCACACCACTTTTGCAGATCTAAATAAGCTGTTGCCAAGCTCCTTTCTTCACGAAGCCCACTACCTTCATGAACCACCTTTGCGAACCGAGAGCAATAAATTTTTCTTTGAAAAACACTATTTTCTTCACTCGAGGGTGTCGAGGTCTATTTATAGGCAATTTAACAAACCATCAAACTTTCTGCGTGAATCAATGCCACGTCAGCTCAATTCGCGAAGCTCTGAAGTTCTTGCCAAAATTCTATCAAAATCCCGAAGCACCATGGAAATTTTCCAATAACAGATCTCATCTTAATCATGCAGCATCCCATCAATTACTTTGTGCCTTCGCCATGAAGCACCACTCACAATGCCCTTCAACGCCATAATGCTCTTCAATAATTCCGTTCACGAATACTGTCACAATCCTGAAGAAACATCGTCAACATTTTTCATTTATTTGTGAAATCCAATACATGAAGCCTATCTTCAAGAAATTCATTCCTTTTCTAGATTTTGATGAGATCTTCAAGGATATCCACTTTTCGCAATTCTCTCCAAACTACAAATTTTGGACCCCAAAAATTTGGAAAACACTGGAAAATGGTGCCACCTTGTATATTTTCTTTTGCACCACCTCCATATCGTCTATTCCTTTGTCATGGTTCATTGTCAACATGGATTATTAACAATATATTTGGAGCTCAGTAATTCACCCCCAAAATCGGCATTATTAACAAACACAACCAACCCAAAAATGATGTGATGTTACCTTGAGGGATTTTTCCAAACAATATCCCCCTTTGGGTTTACTGACAACTCTTCTCATAATGATTCTCTGAACTTTGCTACCTCTCTATACCTCCTTCCATTATCAACCATCCTTCGCCTCTTGCGATTTAGATAGAAACCAAAGATTCACCCAACACATACTCTAAGCCCACATGAGCAATACTTGGCATGAGAAACAAGAGTAGTATAAAAAGTTCATCAATGAATAACTTCATTTTAGACACCAACTATTCACACTAAACTTATATCAATTGCCAAACTGATACCAATTGTTGATCACTGGAACCCTTCTCACATCATTCCAACATCACTCTTCTTCTTTTATCAAGATCCTCAGCTATCATGATATCTATTCTTTTATCGATCACTTCTTGAATCATTAGATTTAAACAACTCTCCACCTATCTCATTTCTCTCCCCCTATATCACTGCTACACATGTCATCTTCTCCCCGTGTCTTTGAAAAAGACATTTTCTCCCTTCCTTAGCCACTGTTTCTCCCCCTTGAGGAGTCACTATTTCTCCCCCTATGACAACAAACCCAAAGGCACTCCTCTCTTGTCTAAGACATTGGAAAGAAGACATATTAGCTTAGTAGATAAAAACACACCATACATCGACGTGAGGGGGGTCCCATATCCACACTTGTTCAAGTGTGGGGAGTCGAATGAACTCCCAAAGCCAGTCGATGTCTCTCAAAATCTTCCTTGGGTAAGGCCTTTGTTAGAATGTCTATAACCTATAGTTCTATAGGCACATACTCCAACTTCACAATTCCCTTATCAACCTTCTCCTTCATAAAAAGATAGTTTATATCAATGCTCTTTGCCTTTTAGTGATGGACGTGATTTTTGCTGAGATTTATAGTACTTGAGTTATCGCACTGAATTCCAATCAGAGATTTTACTTCAGTGCCCATATCATCAAGCTGCTACTTCATCCACAAAAATTGTGTACAAACATGAGTGGAAAAAATGTACTCAGCTATTATGGTGATCAATTAAATGTAATCTTGCTTCATGATTAACCAATAAATGCACAATCCACCAAGATATAAATCTCCTCCTGACATTGATTTCCGTTCATCCGCTGAACCAGCTCAATCTGCATCAGTACATTGCGGAAATTATGACTGAGCTTTTTCACTATATATCAAGCTAAAATCAACGGTTTCCTTGATATACTAAAGTATTATTTTCACTACAAGCATGTGGCTTTCTGGGGGATTACTCTAATATCTCACTACTTGGCATGTGGAAAAAATATTGTCAGGCCTTGTCGTAGTCAAATATAGAAAACTTCCAATTATTTTCCCGTTTTTATGATATTAAATGCCTTACCGTCCTCATCATTGGAGAGTTTAATATGGGTAGAAACCAGAGCCTTCATATCCTTTAAATTTTCCATTCCAAATCTTCTCAAAACCTCCTTGTAATATTCGGATTGATAAATGAATGTTCCATTCCATCCTTGTGTCAACTTTAGACCAAAGAAAAAACATCAGCTCACCAATCATAGACATTTGAAACTCATTTTTCATAAATTTGGAAAACTGTCTCCACTGTTCTTCATCTAGTCTGTGAAATATTATGGCATCAACATAAACCAGCACCATAATACTTTTATTATTGTTGTTGTTGAAATCGAGATTGTAATAAACACCGACATGCTGGAAACCAAGTTCCTTCAAATACTGATCAAGCATTGAGTTCTATGCTCTTAGTGCTTTTTTCAGTCCATACAATGCTTTCTTCAATCTGCAAACCTTGTTCTCATCCTCATGAATAAGAAAAACATCTGGATAGTCAACATACACTTCTTCTTCCAGAACCCCATTCGGAAATGCAGATTTGACATCCATCTGGAAGGTTCTGAACTTCCTTTGCACTGCAATAGCTAGGAATAGTCTGATTATCTCTAGTCTCCCAACCAGTGAAAATATCTCATCAACATCAATTCCCTCTATCTGGGAGTATCTTTTTCACACTAGTTGTGATTTGTTCTTAATCATTGTTCCATATTCATTCATCTTATTCTGATAGACCCATTTAGTCCGGATGAAATTCTTATCTGCTGGCCTCAAAACAATCTCCCACGTCTGATTTTTCTCGATTTGATCAAGCTCTTCATTCATTGCTTGAAACCAGTTTTCATCTTCAAATGCATCATTGATGCACTTAGGCTCAACCTGAGATAAAAAATATGTCTTCTATAGTGATTTAATTATCCTTGTCTGAACTGGAGCTGACTGATCACCAATGATATTCCGCCTCTCAATTTCAGATTGACTCCATGGATTTTGTGAAGATACAGATTTTACTTCCTCATGATGATCAATAGTATCTTCCTATGAATCAACATCAGCCACTTTTACTCCCCCTGTGTTGTTTTCCTCCTCATCACTTTCATCAGGAAATTTTACACTGTGTTGTTCAATGATCTCCTCAATCTCCACTACTGTGACATCAATTCTCTCAACTACTTTTACCAGCCTTTTGTTAAAGCATTTGAATGATTTTCTTTTTTCCTGGGTAGCCTAGGAATATCCCCTCATCTCCTCGTGACTCATATTTTCTATGTTTTTACTTATTGAGGATAAATCACTTGCTTCCAAATATTCTAAATTATTTCACTATTGGCTTTTTTCCATACCACGTCTCGTATGAAGTCTTTCCTTCCTTCGGACACAAGAGACCCCTATTAGAAATATAGACTGATGTCAAAACTTCCTCCTTCCAAAATTTCTCTAGTAGATATTTTTCAATGATAATCATTATGAACATGTTTTAGATGATCTAATTTATCCTTTCAACCAATCCATTCTGTTGGGAAGTTCACACTGAGGAAACTTGATTCCATATCCCTTATTTATCAAGATATTCTTCCACCTGACTGTTTGTGAATTCCATACCATTATCAGTAAAAAAACATCACAATTTTCTGTTCAATAATCCTCTATCACTCCCTCTAGTACTATGTTAAGCAGCTGAACACATTGGAATTATGGAAAATAACAAATACCTATGTCATTATTCTATATTCCTCAATTAATAAAACATAGTACCTCTTTCTGTCAATTTCACTTGGTATGATAGTCCCACAAACATTAGCATGCACCAAATCGAGCACGCTTGTTGACTTATTTTCAATTTCCGTGTACGTCTTTCTGATGAGCTTCCCTTGTTGTCATCCATCGCATGTGTGAGTATGATCATGCGATATCTTAGGTAGGTCTCTTGTTTCATCACACTTTACCAGATCTTCCAGGGATGGTTGGCATAGATGACCAAGTCATTTATGCCACCACTTATTTTCTTTCTCTCAAGACATAAAGCACATATCTTCTTCTCCACTTACTAGGTAGAGATTTCCTTTTGTCCTTTTTCCCTCTCAAAAAACTACCCCGTCTCTTCCTTTGATGATACACATATTCTTAGTAAACCTCATAGAATGTCCTAAGTCACTTAGTCGACTGACACTGAGAAAATTGTGACTGAGGACTTCTACAACTAAGACATCAGTAGTCTCATCTCTTTGCCCCCAAACTTGGCCTTTCCTGAGCCAATTATCTTCAGGAATTTGTCATTTCCAAACTTGACGACTCCCTCTTTGTCATATTTTATGCATGTAACAAGATCCTTATTACTAGTCATGTGAGATGTGAAGCCGCTGTCAAGGATCCACACACTAGAGCAATCTGATGCTTTAAGGGCAATTTCTTCCACCACTACCTTCTCATCCTTTTTCTTCTTGGTCTATATTTTTTCCTTCACACTTGGCATGGATTTAGACTTATTATCTTTCTCAGAAAATGATCGACCAACTTTTTATTTCAAATCATCAAATATATTTTTCATTATCAACTCAATAGTTGGTTCATTGATATGCTATTTGTAAACGTGTTGACTCTACTTTGGCACATTCCTCTCTATGGTCAAAGTAGAGTACCTAGCCATGTGACCAAATCTTCCACACCAAAAACAGTTTCCTTCAAAGTATGTTCTTGAGAACTATTCTCTGTTTGGATACCACCTATGTTCTTGTTCCCTTCGATATCTCTTGGCTATGGAACAAACATAATGTG
This sequence comes from Viscum album, assembly GCA_963277665.1. NCBI lineage: Eukaryota > Viridiplantae > Streptophyta > Magnoliopsida > Santalales > Viscaceae > Viscum > Viscum album. The sequence goes on from OY728123.1 coordinate 643,984,875, forward strand.
AATATCCCATCTTTCCAATATAATAACACCTGATATACGGTCCCTTCCTTCATGTTACTTCTTCACCACTAGTTTACCTCTGAGATCTCAGAATATTCTGATTCTTCTTTGTGCCCAAATCTACTTTCAATCTCAAAATGGGTTCTTGTGGTTTGACTTCAGTTTTCACAGCTTTCTGTTTTCGATCCATCCCCCCATCGTCCTTAGCATCTGAACATAATTGATGATTCCTTTCTGTTGAACCACTATGCTCTACATTTAGCTTCTCGGTTTTCGGAGTGATTTGCATTCCAGATGTCCCAGCAGTAGTCAAGAGTTTTTCATGACCCTTAACCTTTTTCCACAAACTGAAAAATTCTCCTTCAAGTAATTCAATTTGTTTGATTTGATCTTTCTTTATGTTATGCAACCCATCGATCTCCCTTTTCTGTTCTTCAATCTTGATTTTATACTCACTAACTGATTCTGAGTCCTCTGGTGTTGATGACTTGAGTTTCTCAATTTCTTCCATCAACTCAGACTCCTCTTCTTCCTGCTACTGTATATAGAATTTAGCATCACGAACAACTTTGTTTCCATTCCTTTTTTTGGCTCTCAAAACATATATCTCCTCAAGAGCATCCTCTAACTCTCCTTGCATATCAACTATTCCCTTAACTTATTCTTCTTCTTCAGAAGCTTCGGTTTCATTCTTCTTCTGATAACTACCGACAACTTCCACCATATCATTTTCCCCATGATCACTACAGTTCTCTATTTTATCAAACCCCTCTACCTCAGACTCATCTGAACTATCACATTCTTTTAAAAGAAGTTCCTTATTCTTAATGAAATTTCTCTTGAATTGTTTCTTGCCTTTCCCATAGGCTGAAAACATCTTCTTGGGAATTTCAATTTCATCGACATCATCATCCTCTTGGAACTTTTTGAGGCTTCTTGCTGCAAGATCTCCAACCTTTCCACATCAAAAACAAGCAAGTGGAAGTTTCACTTTAGTATTTCCTTTTCCTCTTTGAATGTTTGAGGAGAGGAAAGATATCACCTCATCTTTGTCTTCTTCTTCTTGAGAATCTTAAATAGTGATATTTTTCATGTCCTTGAATTCCACTTCTTTGGATTTCCCTTTTTCCACAACATCGTTATAATAATTTCTCATTTCATATGATACAATGGTGTTGTGTAGGTTATCCAATGTCATCTCTTTCGGGTCCTTATCTTCCAAAACTGAAACTTTCAGATTGAACTGAGGTAGAAGTTTCCTCAAGATGCGCTTAAAAATATTTATGTCTTGAATGACTTCACCAAGACCCGGCACGTCTTCTACAACATTTACCCTGTTAAAGAATGTATCAACAGATTCATTCGGGTTCATTCTCAGATATTCATACTTGTTCCACAACACTTGCATCTTTTCTTCTCTGACCTATGTATCTCCATCATATATATATATAATTGCTTTTACCACATGGAATGTGATGTTTTTCATGACATCACATTTTCATAGATAAAATTGGATAGGGCTCCCCCTAAAACATTGATACCCTTGGCGTCAGCATCTAATTCTCTTCACTCGGCTTCTGATAATGCACCACTCTTAATATTGGCTCTTATACCATGCAGTGTTGTTGTAAACACATCTATTCCCAAATATCAGAAGTATTGTTGCATCCAATTATTCCATAGCTGAAAATTGTTCACATTGAAGATAAAAATCCCTTTAGGATTGGTAACCTTTATTTGAGAGAGAATTACTGATATTAACCTTTCCCTCTGATACCAATTTTTTAGGTTCACTAGGTTAGATACCCATAGAGGGGGGGTGAATCAGGGTATGATAGATTAAAAACAACAACCCTTTCTGATTATGTTTTTTTGTTAGAAAAAACCCTCTTCTATCTCCTTCCTGTTGTAGTTTATGAATAAACCTTAAATCATGCACAGGATATAACAATTTTTACTTGGTTCACCCTCATTGGGCTACGTCCAAGGATAATACACCGGCGGTGTGCTGATGTTCCAATTCCATTATAAGCACACTGTTGTTTACAAGTTCAAAGAGGACTCACTGTCCCTCCTAGTTTACAACCACTCACAATTTGAGAAATCAATGCTCTCTCATCTGAACTGAGCTCACTCCTTCTTCAGAAAATCCACTCACAGTTTATAAACCTTTAGGTCTCTTCATTACCACTAATGAATGCATCCTCCATAGTATGAAGATGCTCTATTGAAGTCCAAATTTCATCCAATGATGAATACCCCTTTGTCACTAGACACTGGGAAATTTCTTTGGAAATACCTTCACAAAACACCCTACTTAGTGAGGCTCCCAATTTCATGAAGCTCAAACAAGACTTTGCAAAATCCCTGCCTTTTTACGAAGAACACACATTTGCAGAGATCCTGCCTAGTGGAGCACACTGCTTTCGTGGAGCTCAGACCGTCGTAAAGATAAAAAATTCACAAACCTTAGGCCATCGCAGAGCACAAGTCATCGCAAAGAAACTTCCTTCATGAAGATCACTGAGCCAACAAGAAGCACACCACTTTCTCAGATCTAAATAAGTTGATGTGAAGCTCCTTTATTCGCATAGCACACTGCCTTTCGGAACCACCTTCGCAAACAAATAGCAACAAATTTTTCATGGAAAACTCTCTCTACGTCGCTCGAGGGAGTAGAGGTCTATTTATAGGCAATTTAACTAACCATAGAATATTACGCAAGAATCAACGCTACATCATCTCATGTCACGAAGCTCCGAAGTTCCCACTGAAATTATCTCAAAATCGAGAAGCACCATGGAAATTTTCTGATCATGGAGCTCATCATAACCGCAGAGCATCCCATCAATTACTTCACGCTTTCCCCGAGAAGCTCCACTCACAATTTCCTTCACCACCACAATTCTCTTCAACAATTCCATTCGTGAATCTCATCATAATCGTGAACAAACATCGTCAACATTTTTCATGTCTTCGCGAAATCCAATCCATGAAGCATGTCTTTGTGAAATTCATGTGTTTTCCATATTTTTATGAGATATTCAAGGATATCCACTTTTCGTGATGCTCACCAAACTCCAAATTTTCAACCCCAAAAATTTGTAAAACACTGGGAAAAAGCACTACCTTGTATCTATTCTTTTGTACCGCCTCCATGTCGTCTATTCCTTTTTCATGGTTCATTGTCAACATGGATTGTTAACAACATCTTTGGAGATCGAAAATTCACCCTCGAAATATGCATTGTCAATCAACACAACCAACCCAAAAATGATGCAATGTTACCTTAAGGTATTTTTTCCCAACAAAGTCTTAAATTTTGGAAAACCTTTTTTGGTTATGAAACTCTCTCCCCCATAGCTTCTTCGTATCCTAAATTAAAACAAGATGAGAACACGCTATTAAAAGATAAATTGATAGTAAATTGATGATCATTATTTCATTATCCATTAATTGTTCTTCTCCACATTGGTTTTCAAATACCACTTGATATATTTTATAAATCTCTAATATTTATTTAACACCAGTAGATATTTCTAATCAGAATATGACACCACATTTACTTCAAATAAGTCTCTTTATAATTTGAATTATTTTCATCACTGTGTGAAACATAATATTCACATTTTAAATATAAATTGGTTATTCAACATCACTTTTTAACTAAAATAAGGGCCTTGATACCACTTAAACTCTTTTTTTATGAATTATATCAATGAAAAGCTCCAATAATTATAACTCTACGTATTACATTTATCATCCCTATTCTAATACACATATTCTATCTTAGAAAACTCTTCTTTCATTACCTAGACATGTCATCTTTATTCATAGTCATCACATAGATCATATTTACCCCTTAAATATACATCACTATAAACAAAATATAAAAAAAATAACTATATGTGGAGTGGTGTACTTCCAATACTTTCTCAAATATAGGTATGTGGTTAGTCTTCGTAAACCAACCATTTTCTTTTCACTTTATTACAAGACTTTCTCCATTTTTTTAAATACCACTTTTAAAATTTTCATTCTAGTTTCTCTTTCAAAGATTCATTCATTTTCCTTTTCTTTGGATGTATTTTTGTTGTGAGACTAAACCAACTTGTGAAAGTTTCCCCCAAGGATATATTTTTTATACATACACTAACATGATTCATCCTCCATTAGAGGGATCCTCCACCAATATTTAGCAATTTCTTTATGATATTATTTTTGAACCAATATGGAATTACACATGCATGTCCTCTCAAATTTTTGTTATAATCACCATGGACTTGTCTGTACTTAGTGAGTATTTATTCAGGTTCACATATTCCCTTCTCACAGCTAGAGTAGATTCTTTATTTTACTTCCAAATTCTGTTTTTTTCTTTCTTGGAGGGTTATTGTGAGTAATCCATATTTGTTTCTTGGGGAACCCTTACAATTAATTTTTTCTCTAATTTAGTGAATCTATTTTTCTATGGAACATAATTTATTTTTGTGTAAATTTTCCTCCCATTTATTATAAGAATAAATGAATAACTGCAAATATTTTAACTCTAATATTTATGAAATATCTATACATATATCCATAATTAGAATACATAAAATATCTCCCATTAAAAACATACATTGTGTTTTCACCCCATGGTTGAGATATTCTTACCGAAAAATTATTTCCACATTCAAGCCCTTGGGATTATTCACACTCACTCATTTAATTACGTATTCTTCCAAAATAGTGGAACCTTATAGATACCTTCTTCCAAGAGTTATATCTGTTATGGTTAGCAAGAATATTTCACTTAATTTATTTTTACATTTTAGACATTGTATACTTATGGATCTTATCCTTGAGGAGATCTTATTCTTCCATTTTCCCATTTAATATTTAAGCATTGATTCAAGTACCATGATATTATTATATTTATCCATCAATGGGGACTCCACATTCTAAAACATTGAGCCATATTTATTTCAAAATTTTCAACTTTATTCAATTTGTTTTTTAATATGGATAATGTTATCTTTTGACTCTTTCTTGGTGGACATCTAGTTAATTATCTCTTTTCATATATCTTTAGGTATTTCAATTTAGACCCTCATTTTTGCACACATATTGAGTATGTATATGTTAAGTTCCACTGCTACTCTATTAAATATTGAATTTTTCTGTGGATAGTTCTTCTTATACGGTACAATATACTTTATTAATGATTTCCAATTTGTCAATTATCTCATAGAGGGATTGGATGTTGTTTTTATCACTATATAAAAATTATTTATATCAATGACAAGATTTCATTTTCATTTCATCATCAGAATCCTCACTTCTATCAATCTATATGGGTGACTCAAAAATTTAAAATTTTATAAAATCTTCCTGAAAAAAGATAAATTTTTATTTAATCATAAAAATATAATTCAAAAACATAATAGGAGAATCATCCTTCCCTATAATATCCATTTTATTACCCCATTTCTTCTTGAATTTATATGTAAGTAATTCATGTACAAAAATAGAGTATGTTTTCTTATAACCTTTAAATTCACTATTTTTCAATAAATAATTTATATATGATTCGATATCTTCATGTTTGTATCATAATGAGTGATGTTCTGGTATATTTAACTTGAAAATGATCATGTCAAGATAATTTATATCTCTGTATCGATAATTCATTCACTATACTTTGTATAATTTTCATCAGGATGTAATTACTCCATGAACTCCTTACCAGAAGCCTATATAAGAAATAGAATTTATTTTTTTGATCCATAAAAATTAGTTACTTAAATATGGAGACCATTTTAATAAATAAATGTGGGTAAAAAGGTTAAAAACCATTTTTAGATATCAAACAAAAAAATTTGACCCTTTTCATTTGATACCACTAGTTGGGAATAGATTGATCTAAAGTGTGCATTTTGGGTGCAGCAGAAGCATAGGAGGGACGGTGCCAAAATTCAATTTTTTCTATAATAAATTATCGATCCAACATCTATTCGATGATTGATGTCTTGATCCACATAATTGAGTCAAATAAATAGAAAAATAATAATTGTTTCAGAACTCGAAGAAAAGGATCAATAAATATTATTTATAATTAATTTAACTATATAGAAAATTACCTCTAAGGAATTCTTTCTTCATTGATGCTACTGGTGATAGATCTATGGTTCACCATCGTAGCGTGGTAAAAAACAAGTGTAGATTTATTCTATAGGTTATCCACAAGTGTTCTAGTAATCTTCATATTCAATGAAGGAGTCTCCAAGTTCTAGCACAAATTATCTATGTGCTTGCGTCCTCTACTTTGATCACTTAAAGAATCCCTTCCAAAGCATTGTCCTTTATCCAGTGGATGAGGATTGATCATAGTTCTTGGGACTGTTCTTGGAGAAAGGAGATATCAAGGATTGAGAGGATTATCCTTGAATCATTGTTCACAACTAAATTGTCTCATGAGAAAATAATATAATTGGGTATTTATATTTCTTGAGTTAAAATAAAATTATTTCATAATTTTCCTTATTATTATTTAATCCTATAAAAGACCCATGTAAAATAATTATAGTAATGTTATTATTTCTTGACATGAGATTAACATGAGAATTATAATTAAATATTATTTAAATAAATAATATTCAATAATAACATTTATCACTGGACCATTAAAATTGGTTCTCCATTCCCCCACAATATTTATCAGGCCTTGAATAATGTATTTTTATTTATTAAATAAATTTCATTATATTATTTTCCGATAAATAAATCAATATAATATTCACTAAATTGTAAATAAATATTTATATGCGATCAAACATACATGAATGCTTATTAAACCATGTTTGATAATAATATTTATTCAACATGTTAAATAATAAATAATAATATATTATTTAACTGAGATTCTGGATACACTTAGTTTATGACCCTGTAGGCCTCTTCCTCGGGGGCATTAGGAAAAGTACCCTAAAGTCCAAGGTTTGCATCTAAAACACACCAAGGCACCCATAAATAAATAAGATAATACTGCAATGACATGTTACCTCATTTGAATGCTTATAATGTAATATATTTTCTTTATCACAATATCTCAAATCAAGGAGGTTGTATGTTAGTGCCATAAAACTATGGGCTTGATTATCTCTTTCTTTGAATTTAGGGAAATATAACTTGACTATTGATCACCATGGTCATGGATTTATTTAGGATTACCATTTCCATAAAAGGTCCTGATATATTAACTACTGTTAAATAATAGATGGGGTAAATTCTTTCTCACATTATTTATTAATGTGATATTACTCGTGACTCGCCCAACGTATCCTAGCTCGCCACAAACATTTATCATCGCTGTTTGTTACAATACATATAAATTCATGACTCATAATACTCATTAATAATAATCTTAAATTTTAAGGACCAATACACACATCGGAAGAGGGGAACATTCAATGACACGTTTGAATGTATATTTCCTACTAGCGAGTCTCGTTATCATAATATCCAACTAGATATTACTAAGGGTGCACACCATGATAATGTGTCTGAAAATCCTATGAGTCTCCACCCCTGGTAGCATGTATCATTTGTGTCCCTCAAGTGATATCATCCAATTATATAACATATATTCAAGAATAGAGTCATAGAACTTCTGGGTTCTCATCATAGCAGAAAATTGTTATGACCTTTTTGTGCAACAGCTACTCCTAGGACATTATCTCATACTATGTTATAAAGAACAACAATCATGACGTTATATGTTGTTTATAAATATTAAAAAAATGAATAAATTTTTATCATAATGTACAATGAAGTTAGTTCTAGGGCACAAACTCCAACATACTCCAACTTTCACTAGAGCCAACTACTAACAACCTTCAATCTACTAGCTCTCACATGATATCCATGCTTATATTGAGATAGGCATTTAGTCTAGGGTTCCACCACATTCTCTTTTGTGGGTACTCTTCTCATGTAAAATTAAACCCTCTGATAGAAATCCCTTAAGAGGTGATACTTTTGGAGTATATACTATGTCTGTTGGTGTGACCTTGTCTATTTTTCAAGAGTCACCGCTATATTATTAAGACAATACAATGTGATAGGACTTTAATTCTAGGATCCACATCAATCTCCTCGACAAGGTTTCGAATCCAAATGTATTCCTTTGCTGAAACAGAATCCAATATATACTTATACTCTGCTGTAGAATCAGCGACAATTGTCTTCCTTAAACTCTTCCAGCTCACAGCTCCTCTATTTAGACAGAAAACATATCTTGTTTGTGAATTCAGATCATTTACATCTGTTTGAAAACTAGCATCAACATACCCTCTGATTACAAGCTCTTCTGCTCATCCATACACTAGGAAAATATACTTAATTCTTCTCAAATACTTAAGGACAGTCTTAACAGCAGTCCAATGTCATTCTCTTAGATCTACTTGATATCTACCTAACATTCTTAAGGAATATATAGCATCAAGTATAGTACATAACATGGCATACTAGATTGATCCTATATCTGAAGTGTATGGGATCTTACTCATTCTCTTTTTCCCTTGTTCTATCTGGGGACACATTTTCTTAAAAATATGTAAACCATGTGACACTGGAACCAATCCCCTCTTGGATTGTTCCATACTAAATCTAATTAAATGATCTATACAATATATCTTGGGTGCTCTGTCCATTAAATATTATTTTTACCAACACGTAGGTGAGGGGGGAAAGGGGTGTACATAAAAGAAATTGTGGTCATGTAGGCCCTGTAAAATATTGAGGAGGGAAGGCACATAGTCCAACAATTTAATTTAATAATAAATTAAATGAAACCAATCACATACAAAAGGTATGGTCTATCTCATGATCGTCCACATACATACAATGTATTATGAATTTAATAAAACTAGCATTCAATTATTTAATCATTTTTTTAAGATTAATCACACTCGAATCGATTAATTATTATCTATAATTAATCAATACTTATATGAATTTCCTTGATATATTTATCCATTATAATTTTAAACAAATTAAATGAATTCATTTAAAATTAACCTTTTTTATAAATTTTCCTTTGAGCTAACATGGTGAATACCCATCAAAATCAACGGTACATATATTAAACTCGTATATAGTTTTACTCATGTGACTTATGGAATACATGACTTATCACGTACATTCATGACACGTACCTCATGGATGATTACACAAATTACATGAATTTTTCATCATGTTTTATGATTCAATGTATATAGAGTAACAACTTGTAATACAACACATACATGATATGAAGATCTTTAACATTACATAGATATTAATTAAACATTTAAATATATATGTATATTAAAACCTATCACATGGCGTTTCCTATATTTAAGACCACATGAAAGTACCTGTGTCAAGGTTTTCATAGTAAAATAAATAAATTTTAAATCTTTATAACTTGGTATAAGTACACGGTGTGAAAATCCGATCTAAACGGCATTCACACCTCTCACCGTCTATACAAGACACACACCTAGGGACTATGTGTGTATTATGTTCCTTAGAAAATTTGGAGTACACGGCGTGTCCGATGGGCCACATAGAATATTGACTCTGTGTTAGATGGTCACCCATCAGGTAGGCCATATATTGAATACACATCTCGTCTTTGATACAAAGGAAACACACACCATGCCCAATGGTCCACACGGAATATAGTCAGGCTAACCATATGCCAGTATATCCTAGTCACCATGCGGTGTAATAATTAATTACACAACATTTCATTAATGCACATGGGTTGAGTAATTGCTAAAATAACTTCTGGTACATTGAAAACAACTACATGGAAAGTAAATTCGGTTACATGGCATGTACTATTGTGTTATACAATTAGAATCCTCTCACTCCTCTGGATGAGTTCCTCGATTTTATTTTAATCAAAAAAAATTAAATATCTCTATTATATCTACGATAAATGAATGAGGAAGAAAAAGAGCTCATAATTCAAAATAAAATATTTATTAATATTGAATTTAAAAAAATATATAAATTATAAATGCATAAACCACAAATGATCTTAAATAATTATAACCAACTATATACTTTCCTTATATACCACTTGTAAGTTTTGGGTGTAGTGGAAGTGTCGGAGGGACGGTGCCCAACTTTGATTTTTTCCATAATCAATGATCAATCTGAGATATATACGACGATGAACATCGTGATCCCTAGAATTGAGTTAATGAAATAGAAAAAGAAGAATTGTGTTGGAACCAATAGATAATAATCATCACATGTTATTTATAATTAATTTAATTAGATAAATAATTACCTCCAATAAATTCCATTTTCATTGATGTGTTCAGCGACAGATCTTCAGTTCACCATCATTGTGTTGTAGAAACCAAGTGTATATTTCATCTAGCCATGATCCACATGTGTTCTTGGAATCTCAAGATGTTACTGAAGATGTCTCTGGGTACTAGCATGGAATATCCTTGTGCTTGCATCATCCGCCTTAATTTCCTCATGAATCACTTCCAAAGACTTCTCCTTGATCTGGTGGAGGAGTATTGATCACCATTCTTGGGATCATTTTTGGAGAAGGATGTGATCTAGGCTTGAGGGGATTCTCCTTGAATAACTATCCACAACCAAGTTGGGTTATGAGAGAATAATATAATTGGGTTTTTATATTTCTATGGTTAAAATCAAATAATTTCACAAGTGCCCTTGTTATTATTTAATTGTAAAAAATCCCCATGTAAAATAATAATAGTATTATTATTATTTCTTGACACCTGCTTAACTTACAAATTAAAATTAAATACTATCCTATTAAATAAAATTCAATATTATCATTTCTCACCATACCATTAAACTCAGTACTCCATTCCTCCACAATATTAATCAACCTTTAATAATTTCTACTTATTTATTAAATAAATATCACTACATTATTCTCCAATAAATAACTAAACATTATATTTAATAAATATAAAATAAATATGTATATGCGATCAAGAATACATGAATAATTATTAAACCATGTATGAAAATAATATTTATTCGCCTATTAAATAATAAATAATACTATATTATTTAAGTAAGATTCTGGATACACTTAGTGTATGACCCTCTAGGCCTCTTTCTCAGAGGCATTAGATGAAGTAGTATAAAGTCCAAGGATGATGTCTACCAACACTTGAAGGAAGATATAGAGAAATTAGTTAATGTCAAAAATGACATGTCGCCTCATACGATTTCTTACCATGTAATAAAATCCCGTTATCACAATATCTCAAATTGATCAGATTGCATGTCAATGTCATCAACCTATGTGATTGATTATCTCTTTCTTTGACTTTTTTAGAAATAGAACTTTCCTATTTATCACCATGGTCGTGGATTTATTTAGGCTATATCATTTCTATAAAAGGTCCTATGATATTAACTTTTGTTAAATAATAAAAGGGATAAATATTTTCTCACATTATTCAATAATGCAATTTTACTTGTGACACACCCAATGTATCATACCACACCACAAATATATGTCATCACATTTTTCATCAATATATATAACTTCATGACTCATAATACTCATTAATAAAAATCTTAAATTTGACGGACCAATACACACGTCTATAGATAGGAACATCCAATGACATGTACGAATATGGATTTCCTAATGGTGGGTCCCATTCTCAAAATATCTTACAGGATAGTACCAAAGGCATACACTATGAGAAGGTATCTCAAATTCCTATGAGTCTCCACCCCTGATATCCTGTATTATTTGTGTCCTTAAAATGATATCATCTGGCTATAGATAATATATTCAAGAATAGTGTTGTAGCACTTCCGAGTTATCATCAAAGAGGAGAACTGCTATGACATTTTAGTGAAACTGCTACTCTTAGAACATTATCACATACTTCATTACCCAGAAGAACAATCATGATGTAATAAGTAGTTTATAAATATTCAAACAATGAATGCATGTTTATCAAAAAGTGTAAATAATTTGTTTCTAGGTCACCAACCCCTACATAATGTACCTTGATATGGGGATGAATCATAGTTCACAAAGGACTAATCCAATGAGAATATATGGTAATCTTTATATATACCTAGAGATAATACATCTTAATACAGTTACTATAAAGGTCAAGAAAGATAAACTATCAATCCAAGAGTTAAATACTTTTCTTCCTTCTATGCACTAATTCATTGAATAAAATGGATAGTTTATAGAAATTAAGATCTCTTTAACAATTTGTATCCATTAAAGGATATTCTAGATTAGCATAGGTTTTTGAGACACGTTACATCCTCATCCATAAATAGATGTTATGTTAAGATCCACTTTCATACACTCTTGGTCTTCTGTGTCATATGTAGTGGAATCATTGATATGATGGTTGAGTCTTTTTATTATATGAATTTATGTTGTATAACTTCTTCTCTTCATAAATAAAATTCAAAATTATAATTATCTTGTTTCTCTCTTCCTTTAAAAACCAGATGTAGTAGTATAATACATCCTTACTCTTTAAACATTCCCTAAATAATATAATAGTATATGAAAATGTAAATCTTATTTTCAGATCATATCTTTTCTAAACATCTCACAATCAGATCTCAAAATTCTCTTAAACTTCTCTATATTTTTTCTTTATACTGAATATATTAATATTGATCATACTTTTCTAGAACTATATCAATAAATTTTTTAATAGTTCAATATAACCAACCCATTTATCCAAAATTTAGATTCAATTATCCTCAATATATTAATAGATATCGATCCAGGTGTTCCATAAGTTTTGAAGTAGTCAAAATAAAAAACAAACTGATTCAACTCTTAAAATATCATCCAAAACATCATCATTTTAATTTCTAATTATATCTTCCAAATAATATGGTAATTATTTTTCCATGTTGTGGATTCCACTACCATGTCATGTTTAAATTCTACCACTCCCTCATCATGGTGTATCACCCATGTTCATGGTGTGTTACCTAGTAAATATCCATATCCACAAAATCTTCTAAATATATTCTATTTAAATCATAGAATATTTCATTGTGATAATCCAAATTCTTCTCAATCAACTTTGACTTTTAAAAATTATTATCAAAGGCCCTATTGGTTTATGGATTGAACATTCCTTCCTTATCAAATCATACTAAACCAACACATTCACTGTACCTTCTTCTTTTCAATGGCTATATGGCATGGCATGTTCTATAAATCTCTTAAGGGGTAATGATGTGAATATCCCCCAAGGAGTGGGCATTAGAAAATAAATATTTCCAATGAAACCTAACTGTGAATCTTTATGAAGTGAAAATACATCTCACCACATCGTCATTATCCATCATATTTTATTATTGATAAGTAATATATAATCAAAAGATTCTATAACACATGTTATGTTGTACATTTTTTTTGCAGAGGGATCCTTTTAACAAAAAATGCTATATTACATGAAGTTGTTCTCATCATATCAACATTTCATAGAAACTATGGATTCTATTATGGCATGTCCTATATCAACTTTTTAATTCATCATCTCAGGGTCTCCATGATATTTTGACTAATCTATAAATAATATTTTATGATTCATAGTATCTTGCAATTTAGAGCCTTATAGTGTGACCCTTCCTCCCATGGGGTGACCTGTATTCAAAATGTTCCCAAATTCTATAATATATAAATTTTATACATCATAACCATCAGATCATCCAATTTTAATTATATAGGGAAGGTTTAAAACATGACTATTTTTCAAAGTTTTCTCCACATTTACTCTACCACGCACTATGAAATTCTCTTATTAAAAATAGTGTGTGTTCTATTCTTTTTTATATTTTTCTATAGCCTAGTTAGAGTGACCTTTATGTATTGTAGAATGATTCTACAACATAGAAAATTTATGGTTGTTAGGCATAAATTGACTCTTACTTATTTCTTCAGGGGTCAAATTTACTCTTACTTATGAGACTGAATGACCTGTATGTTTATAGGGTGAATGTTATTTCATTTTTTAATTATAATTCCTCTTATAAAATTTAACTTTTTTACATAACATGAAAACTCTTATGATTTCCATTTTTCCCTACCTCTCCTAGAATTAGTTTTATATTATATTATGAATATTCTAGGACTATAAATTTTTCTTTGAGATCTAAATTATTAATTTTACATATTCAATAAATAACTTCCATGCATTTTTTATTATGTGCACTTCATTCATAGCATGAATTCATACCTCATTTAATGATGGGAATTACCTTCAAAATTCTATTTCCCACATTTTTTTAAATGACTTTTTGTATATTGTAGCATGACCCAAATCCATATGAAGCCTCTATGATTATCCACTCCAAAAAAAATATTAAAATTCATAACCATCAATCCAAAATTATATTCTTGAAATATAGTGATATCAAGGTGTATTTCTCCACTACCTTGAAATCAATGATACCATACCAAATAAAATAAGAACATACTACAACTCCATTTTTAAGTATTGTATTATCATCCCTTACTCTTATTTTCAAAAAAAACCAATAACACAACCTCTAGGTTGTAACAAGGTATCATATCACCCTCTTAATAAGTCTAACTCTATGCAAGTTCTAATCTAATGTTTCTTTTACTATGTATTTATTACCTCTCTAAAATACCTAAATGATTTGGTTAAGACATTTTTCTTAAATCTAGTTAATTGAGATCATATTTTGTGTCATCAACTGGTGATATTTCACCTAATGGATAAAGTTAGGTGTTTTTTAATGACCTACATCAAGTATAGGGGTGTATAGAACTATTTTCATTTTGTTTTGTGAAAAAGTATTTTTAATCATTTCATGGTGTGTAAAGTCTCTTAGATATTATTGGGGATATGGGAAATACCCCTCGGAATTTAGTTGATATTATTCCATTGGGTTGGAATTAATTTTTAAAGTATATGATTTTAATTTATGTGGGTTTCTCACTTTTTCCTCAAAAGTGATTGGATAATAAAAATAATAATTTTCAGTCTGATGTTGTAAGAGATTCTGTGAATACTTTTTTATCCTGAGTAAAGATTAAATGTCATATATATTATCTCTAATGGGATTTCTCTCTCATTGAGAGAGAGAGTTTAGATATATAGTGGGTTTTTTCAATAAAGGGCCAAATATTATAGGACTTAGTGGGTTTAGGTGTCAATGGAATCCATGTATTCTTGTGATTCACTATTATTTTATGTAGTGATGTGAATATTCCTCAGTACCTCATTTTTTTATGATTGGAATGTGGGTTTAGCATATGTATTTATATATTCTTAAAACGATGTATATGATATGAATTAATCCTTATTTGGATACACATACCATAATAATCGATACATGTAAATAGGATAAGGGGTCATACATTCCCATTATGAATATTATTTTTGAGAATTTGAATAGTATAGGCCTTTAACACTATTTAGATTTATGTTAGCATTCATTTGGATGCAAGGGTTCAACCCGATTGTTATTTCTCAACATGGTTGTTATTAATTCTTAATATATTTAATTTTTTAGACCTCTCCCACTATTAAAATTCTAACCTTTTTCTTAGGATAAAAAAATAGAATTTATATTTTGATTATGCTGTCTATTGTATTCCTATGGTATATCATAACTCTTATGACTAGTGTTGCTTGAAGTAGTTAAGGTCGAGATTTATGGTGGTATATTCAAATCATGGCCACCCAAATTACATATAGGTTTGGTATATATTTATTTATTATTTAGTACATACATTCACATATGTTATTAGATTTATTCATGTTGATGGTTTCCAATAATGTTTTATTCTCACCCCATCTATGAGAAACTTGTTGGGTTTACTAATTTTAATTTCTATCATCTTGTAAAAGAGAATATGACTATGTCATGTAGATGAGATTGGTGATTTGGTTTTAGATATTTAAGAGATTCCAGGACATTACCATAGACCCTTTTATATTATAATCCCATTTTTCATGTATATGATCTACCACCAATGTGAATCGTTCTTTTTCCTGTTGAAGCATAAATATCATTGATTTATTTTTTTATTAAATTTTATATTATTGGTGTGGTTGGTAAATAGGTATGATTATATATTATAGCTTTATTATTTCATTAATATTATCTTTTTATTTAATTATTAATTATGATATTTTTGAAATACGCATCCCATTATGGGGTAACATACCTTATTATAAGTTAAAACCTCTATTGTATGGGGATATGCACCTAAGGAAATTAAACACTCCAATAGAAATTGGAAAGTCAAGTTTATAGAGTTACAAGATAAATATCCATAATTATTAGATATGTTCCAAAATATATAACAATACCAAACTCAATTTACCTTCTTGGTGGTAAAATCACAATATCCTTGGAGAAGAAATCAAAGAAAATCCCTACCCAATTTCTAAACTCTTATTATCTCTACTTCACATGAATAAAGAATTAAAATCAAAAGATAATATGTAATTCTATGAGTTTTGATATACCAAGAAACATTTCTCAAATCTTTCTCTCTCGATCTATCTCTCTTTGATGATCACCTCAGAATATTATCATCATTCGAATAAATCATATTCCTTATATAGTGATTAATATAGGCTTACACAAAATGAAACCAATTAATTACAAGTATGACACATATTATTTCTTGTACTATAGCACCATATACCACTTAATATGTTTTCTTATGAACGTAGACTCATATTTTTGAACCACTATAACTTTCATCAGTCAGTCACCAACCATAGTAGATAACTTGAGAGGTTGTAAAATTATATCTACAAATAACTCTATCAATTTTGTTAACATGGGTGAAATAAATTAATATGACACACCCAAATTAAAAAAAAATAATGAAAAGAGTGGAAATGGAAATATCATAATTAATTCCATCCTAGGTCATCATGTCACATTAACTTTTTCAACATGAAGTATCCCATGGAAATATCTTCTTCCACACTATCATACATATCTATATTATCCCTTTAATACATCATTTTTATACCCATGGGGATGGGAAATCATATTAGATATAATTCTTCCACCACCACCCTGCATGTGGGATATTTCTGGTCATTGGGGTTACCATGAATAAAACTATCGATGTGGATACTTGGATTGACAAGTTATTTTTCCACCATCACACTACACTTGGTCTAATACTACCCCATTTGGTAGTAAGGATGCATGAACTATCAATTTCTTCCACCTACAAAACATAATACTTCACACCACTACCAATACCTGAGGGGCATAAAATACCAACTACCAACATTCACTAATATGGGGCCGAATAAAATGACCCAGATAATTAAATACCAAAATTACAATCCTTCCTACTCTACCTTGATGGGACCTTAGATTTTGAAGATCTATCATAAAGTGATTTTTTAATGGGATAGAAATGATAAGATCTTAATGAAGACTTGGAAAATATAGTATTGATATTTACATATAGGTTTTGAGAACCCTAAAATACATCATTTTATCAAATAGAGTAATGCTTAGACAAATTACACATTGTATGAACGCTATGAATTAATTATTTATTAAATAAGTTCATGAATATTGATGAATATTTTCCTGTTATTTTTACAGAAAATAAATTTAAGATAAATTATAATCTAATTAAATTTGATTTTCTTAAAAATAAATGAACAATTTGTTTTGTTTTGCAAACCATAGTGTAGAGTAACTCATTATTTCCCAATGAGTAAAAGAAGATGAAGATTTCACTCTTATACCAGAATCCCATGACAAAACTCATTATTTACATCAAGATAGTACCCTGAGTAATTATGGGGCATATATTATAAAATAAAAATAAGCCATTAATTTTTTTTGAAACCCTGACAATTATGGGTATTATAATCTCCCACACATAGGATAGTTACATATCAATGATGGTGCCAACCCAATAATCCTTAGGCTATGAAAAATCGAGTTACCACAGAAATTAAAAGTCACCCAAAAATCATAATAGTCATTCAATAATTAAGAAATGTCCTATTTTGATATATTATATCTCTGTGAGGATTTGGAAATTCAAATTAAGAGATATGATTTTAGTATTTTAGATATCATGTTAACCATATATCTTGTAATAACAAACACCATCATTATCTAATTTGATTAATACCTTTAAAAATATAATCTTTTCCTTATGGACATGTTAAAAAACCTTAAGATAGTAAAACATACATTCCAAAGATAATTCAAAGACGATTCAATTGGTATTTGGGAAAATAACAAAGGTGTGCACATGATTCATCATATAAAGGATCGTGAGGTGGGAATTGAAAGATTGATCAAATTATTGATTATATTTTGGATATTTAGTTTACGTTAATTTAACTACTATATTCATACTCCATTCATTTTTATTTTTATAAAAATATATAAATGTGGATTATAGAATCACAATTGTTTGACACCAAGGATTAAACACTCAATAAAAAGAGTGTGTGAACCGTATAAAAATTTGTGTGTCATTTTTTCCTATATATCTCTATCTCTTGATATAACTAATTTGTTTCATATATGGATATTATCATTAACTAAAAAACACTAGTAAAATTGAAAATATTTTTATATTTTTTTTGACACACTGATTCACCCCCACCCCCCCACCAGTTCTTCTCTTTCTAGAGTACATAAATTGGTACAAAATATTTATTATCAAGAATATGAGATATTTATGTTATCACATAATTTTTATTTTATTTTTTATATTAATCATTTATATATATAAAAATAAAGGAATTCACATGTTTGATTGGAATGGATTTCATCTATGGAAGGAGATCATGGTCCTATATCTACTATCGCTTGGTTTTAGTATTCTTGATATCGCTGATAATGTCTTTCATGATCTTGATGTTCAAAATAATATACTATTATTGAAAACAAAAATATTGAATCTGATAGATAGATCTCAATGTGTTACTCTCATCCCTCTAGGAGAAAGAGGTTTCATGGGTTATAGTAACAAAAAAAGTGAATACAATTTGGAGAAAACTCCGATATATCCATATTAGAAATGAGAAAGTCAAAAATTCATGACTAATTACTTGTATTGATCAATTTAAGAATATTACGAAAGAAAAAATATGATTTTATATATGACCCCTTCATTCTTTTAAAAAAATTATAATATACATTTAAATTTATCAACAACTTCTTAAAGATTCTACCATGGTGGATATATTTATGAGAATTCTCCCAAACAAGTTTAAGGAAAAAATTAAATATACTTGAGGATCAAAATATAGATGAGTGTATTGATAATCCTAATAATTTCATGATAGCATATGAAATTATGTGGGGCCCATCCATAAGGAATAATGTAAAATAAGAAACGGAGGTCACATCAAAAATGTAATTTTACTTTTAAAAACTATTTTAACAATCTTAAGGATAATTATAGGAGGTGTGATCAATAGGGACACACTACTAAAAACTATATCAAAATATTAATGGTGTAGATAAAAAAAAAGTATGGTTCCAAATTTATCAAGAGGGGGTCTAATAAAGAAAAAAATCATCGGTGGTTGAGGGGGATTATAAAGAATGGAAAGGTGGAAAGCCTTAGATACATGTAATAGATTACTCATCACATATGACTGGTAATAATAATCACTTAAAATAAACATAAATTTATTATGGCGGGGTTTTTAATCTAAAAAATGGATCTATCAATGTAAATGGACTAAAATTTTTGCAAAGTGGTTTGAGTCCAGTTATTTCATCTTTACCAATGAGTTGATGCATGATATATTGAGTGTATCTTAGCCTTTTGAAAATGTGAATGAGGTGATATTTTGAATAATTATTTCTTTCATAGGGAAGATAAATAAATTTATAATTATTACTATAAAATTATTCTATATTTATAATTAGAAAAATTTTCTATAAGATCGTGAAGGATGATGATGATATTTAATATAAAATACGAGGCCATTTGTGTCAAAAGAACATAGATAATCGTGAAAGATATATAGCTATGAGAAATATAATAAATAAAAATTTAAATGCCTCCAAACTTGTGATATATGTATCAAAGAAAAAATTGTGAAAGTCAGTCAAAAAAAAGTAGAGATTGAAACCCAGAACTCTCTTAAGTTGCTATATTCAAATGTGAATGGCTTGATGGCCATGAAATATTTCACAAAAAAAGTATAGATTGAATCCCAGAACTCTCTTAAGTTGCTAAATTCAAATTTGAATGGCTTGATGGCCATTAAATCAACTAATAAATATAAGTACTTCATTACTTTGTTTATTATTTTATTAATAAGAATAATATTTTTCTTAAGAATATTTTATTATAGGTTGGTGATATATTCAATAACTTATAAAGGTGCTTTAAAAATAAAATTAAATGTGTTATTAGAATATTTTTATTTGATAATAGTTATGAATACAATAAAAAATTTATGTGTTGTAGATTAAGAAATGTGGGATGATACTTGAATACATTAATACACATTTATCCCAAAAAAATTAAGTATAAGAAATAAAAATATGGGGTTTTGTGTATATGGTAATAATGATGTTATTAGACCATGGCCCTTTAAAATTATTTGGGATATAGTCTAATATAGTGACTACCTATATTATTAATCGATTGTTACTTCACCCAAACCCATTTAATATAAATATGAGATATAGTTTTCGAAAAAAACCAATTTGTAGAGATTAAGTATTTTTTGTGACCCATTCACTATCAAAATAATGGTAGATTTCTTGGGAAAGTTTGATAAGAGAGATGATGGGGTACATTTATTATATATACATATATATGAAAAAAATTTTGATGTTTTAATAAGAATTGGGAGAATTTTATTGATAATTTTGATGTAATTGTATTATAAAAGTCAAATTAATTACATAAAAAATTAATTATTGATGAGGATTTTGAAGAAGTTGTTGGAGAATATGATGTATTATATAGGATTAATTCATCTATAGTATAATATTTATAAATTACTCATAATGATTTTAAATTTTCTTGTAATGGTAATGTCTCAAATAAGTTTGAATCTAAGTTCACATGAAAAACAATGTTTAGAAACATCCTTATAGATAATTTTAATGGTTTATGAACACTAACAATCAATGAAATTCCTATCATATGATCTTTCGTTCATAAGTTTCACCAAAAGGTATTGATGAAGTATTGAAACATGAGGATTGGAAAGAAGCAACGGTGGAAGGGTTTAATCTTATTGAGAAGAATGAGAGATGGTAGTCAGTGTCATGTCCAAAATATGATCATGTGATTTAGTTGAAATGGGTTTTTAGTAATTATCTAAATAAAAAATGAGAAGTGGAAAGAAACAAATCCCATTTTTACATAAGGGGTACTCTAAAATTGAATGTAAATATTTTGATGAGAATTTTCCTTTTATAACAAGGCTCTAAATGACTAAATTTTTAATATTGATATATGCTAAAATAATTATAAAGTTTTATAAATGGATGTGAAATTAGTTTCCATGAATGGTTTACCTGAGGGGAGGATTAAATTGAATAGATGGAAGATTTTACTCCTGATGGTAATGGTCATAATGTTTTTAAGATAAATATATATTTATATGTTAATGAACAAACTCCTAAACCATGGAATACAATGTTGAATAACATATTAAAAAATTAATTTGAATAACAGAAAGGTGGATAGGAATTTTTATGTTAAGGGAGTTGTTACAAATTCACTAGTTGTGATTGTATATGTTGATGACATTATATTTTCAAAATATAAAGCAAATTTTTTGGATAAATTGTTAATAAAAATTAAATTATTTTTTGAAATATCAATTATGTTATAAATTTTATTATCTTAGGATTTTATGTCAAAAAAAAGTTGGATTCACCTTTCCCTCACAATAGAAGTATGATCTCATGTTTTATAAAGGTATTAAAAAACAATAGATATTGTTATATACTCCTAGAGTACTTGGGAAAAAAGTTTTCCTTGGATCAAAAATGAAGTTTTTTTTATAAAAAAAGAGTTAAATGTCCTATTGTAAGTATAATTTGCTTTATAGCACCTAGAACAGAAATTATGCTCACTATTAATTTTTTTGCATGATTCCAAATCAATCCTAATGATTCTCATTTTATGGAATTGAAATGGATCTTGTGAAACGTTAAAATAACCCCTTATTTGAAAATGAGGCTAAAAAGAGTTATCCTTAAAAATTTAATGATATTTCAATGTAGATTATTCAGGTGTCATTATTTATTAAAAGTTTACTTATATAGGTGGATTATTTATGATTGGAAGTTGAGTTTCTTAGCACTCTAAAAAGTATAATTAAATCACTATAAAAAATTTACTATGTTTTAGCATCATAGTACATAACACAAATTATGTTGATAAATTCATAACTTGAAGAAATATGGGTAAAAGTCTCATATAAATTGATGATTAATTGTTATAATCAAAAAACAATCAATTTGTAAAATAATACAATGAAACATTCAATTTTGATTCATATTGATATCAAATACAACTTCCTCAATGAGAAGGTATAACATAGAGATATATCATTGGAATATGTTTCAAATAATGAGTATTTTAAATATATCTCAAAAAATCACCTAAAGAAGGACTTGTTATAACACTTGAGGGTGTTCTTGGGATTTATTTCTCTCTTAAAATACATCTATGTTTACAAAATTATATTACATTATTCATTAATTTTTATTATTTGAAATGGGTGTGGAATAAGAAATGAGATACTCTTGTAAAGGCAAGCAACACTATTTCTTTTTTTATAGGTGATGATAAAGTAGGAAAATAATTTTTTCATTATATAAAGATCCATGAGGTTTGGGTAGATTAATATTGAAGACTAAAGAGCCCATGTGTTTCTCAAATGTTACTAATAAACATAAATGGATAGATTAATGTTCCATTGGATATTGAAGAGCTCCGATGAAGTTAATTTTCAAAGTGTTGTTGTAAGAAGATCCCAATTGATAAATGGTTAATAGAACATTGATATTTACACCAATTTTTATAGAACTATAAAAACTGATGATTTTATACAATGGTGTGTTTTTTGGATAACTACTCTATTAGAATAATGTTATGAATTGTTCCTTGAGATAAATTATTCATGAGTTTTGATGGTTTTTTCATGTTTTATTTATTAACAACATGATCGTGGATTAATCGAAATGTCATTGAAGTTTATATAGTGGGAAATAAATGAATAATTTTTTATTTTTGGAAAACAATGGGGTGGAGCAACTCATTATGTTGCATTGGGCTGATGCAGAGGATGCTTTTACTCTTACGCAAGAATCATGACACAATGATCATGTGTTAATCAAGGATAGTTTCATATGAAATTAAATGGTATATATTACACCATAAAAAGGATACATCCCTAACCATTGTGGTTAGTTTATTATGCCATTATCCAGGAGGATACAACAAAATGGTGATACACAAATCCCAATATTTAGTCTATGAAGAATTGAGTTTACACAAGAGTTTAAGGTCATTCCACAATCATGATGGTTGAAATATAATGAATATAAGGGAAATGTGAATATTTTGTATCTTGATAAGGATTTTAAAATTCAAATTAAGGGTTATAATCCAAGGATTTTGGATCTCAAGTGGATCATAGATCACTTCATAATAAAATCCATCAAACTGTGATTGTTTGATAACATTAAGAAATCAGTTTCTCCTTACGATGAAATGAAAAACCATTAAAGTATCCAACCATATGTTTTTTAGAGCATTGTAGAGAGGATTTGGTTATCATTGAGCATAAGAATGAAGCTTCAGGATTGATCTATAATCTGAAGGAACTCGAAGGGGGGAGTGAAATATTAGTCAAATTATTGATTGTTTTTTATCTTTCCTATACTTGTAATTGAGTATAATTTTCTTACTCCTCTCATTTTTTATGTGTATCATAATATAATAACATTGATAGTCTTATTACAATCATTGGATTTCAAGGATTATCAACTAAATAAAAAAGTGTGTGAACATTTTAAAATATTTTGTGTCATGTGTGTTCTATCTCTTTCTCAATATCTTTTCATAATTAATCATTTTTGTTCATGGATATTAGATTTAATAAGAATACGAATGATATTGATATTAAAATGGAAATTTAATTTATTTATATATTAGATTAACTAATTCACCCCCACCCCACACAGTGTTACTCGCAACTCTTTCTCGAGGAACTTCTTGCATGACATCGAGTTCCACTATCCTCCTTCACAAAAAACACCTATCATCACAAAAATACTATTGATAACCACTTACTTAAAAAAAATTATACTATAAATATTCAGATTAAATGGATTATCTTATTATTGAATATCATTTCAAATTTCACTATCTAAGTGGTCAGTTCTCTGGTCATCATTGACAAGAAAATATGAAGAATATTGTAAGAGACACATGAATTCACCCCATAAATTAAAACATGATAACATATTTATTAATTGGAAAATAAATTATGTTCCCACTCTAAATAAATCTTACCTATAAAGAAATAATTTCAGAAGTAATCTAATAATTATATGATATTTATTTTATATAGAGGTATTTATATATTATATCATGTTTTCTATAAGAATTTTTTTGTTAATAATTAATGATATTATGATTTAGGTGGGTTTTAGTAATAACTTGTGATATTTTTCAATTATAGGGTGAAATTTAAATCCATCGATTATTTATTTTAAAAACTCAACTTTAGGTACTTTTTCTAAATTGATCTTGGATTTAAAATATAAATACTTTTCAATTTATTTCTTTTTTCATTTATTATCAATATTTTTAATTAAAATATAGTTTTTTTGTAATCTAGTCTGTTTAATAATTTATGAGAAGATCGATAATATTAAATATTGAATTTAAAATATTATGTATTGATTTTGTAATATTAAGTGTTTTTAATATTCTATTATATATAGAATTTGAAATATTACGTGTTATAAATTTCATAAATTATTTATCTCTATAGGTGAGGATACATAAGAAAAGAATTATTTTATTAAAAAATATATAATATATTTCCCTTTATATTTGAATTGTACGGTTCTACATAAGGTGATTTGGATCTCACAAAAATAATTTTGTAAGCTATATAATGAATTGTGAACCTCGCAAAAGATTAATCTTATAGCTAGGAGTTAGATGATATTATACATGATCTCACATAGATCACATGTGATTACCTCTACATAAGTAATCTCTCATTAATTAAAACCCATACGTAAGAGGCCAAATGTGAATAAATCCACCAGAACATCGTAATGGATTAACAAACACCAATATTTGGGTCAGTACTTGCATCAAAATAACTCCATATCTAAACCACTACATGTAATTAATTTTCATGGTTGAGTCATTACGTTTGATTAACTCAGCAATGTAGATGATCGTGTGAGATTAAAATGAGGGTGAGTGTTCATGATAGATTAACAAACCATTAATGACTACTATGTTAGAATTCTCATATGCCTTTTAAGAATATGTTTCAATATCTATCCATGACTTTCTTATGCAATATTAATTTGTTGGTTGTGTATAATAAATTCAAATTGAACTGGGAGGTAAAGGATTGAATTAATTGTTCATAGAAGGTTTAATATTTGATAAAAAAATAGTTAAGCCTTTTTTTCCTAAAACACAAATTCATAAAGAATAATATTAAAGGTAGACGATACTGATAAAAAGGGGAAATATGAAGAAAATTTCTGAGTTACATTAGGTGATTGGATCAATATCAAGAACACATCCAAGTGCTAGAATAACATGGAATCACATGGTAATGTCATTTGAATTTCAATTTTGATCTATAATCATTGGAATTCCATCTATAGTAAGTAAAAGTTCATATTAAACTTCTACATGTAGTTTGAAGATGCATATTAGTTATTAGTTTTATTATTTTTTTGTTTAAAATGTATATGTTTAGGAAAATTAATTTATATATTTCATTCCTTTCCCCTTGAGGATTGATTTTTCTCTATCATCTCCCTCTCTCTAAATTATTCCATTATATAATGAAAGTGTAGTTCTATGTTGTTTTCTTCCCATGTGATGTTATACAATCACTCTTATCCAATGGTGATGGGTAACTAATTCCCATTTCCTATTCCAATGGAGGAAATAGTGAAATAATTCATAATATATTATTTAATTTAATGATTTTCTTCTTTTATTTCGAAAAATTATGTAGTATTTAAAATGATTGAGATATTTGGTTACCTTTTTTCCAATTTATATTATTTTCTTATTTTTTTTAATCCATTAATACCCCTTCATCATCATACATTTTCCTATAGTGGATCATATTTATAACAATAATATGTGGTAATTCTCTTGTAGAACCATAGTTTAATAGAGATTACACTTACATACTAAGGTTTCAATGTAGGATAATTGTCATTATAATGGTAGGATATAAAGTGAATTTTGTTTATATTTACTCTAAATTAGATTATGAGAATCAATTCATCCTAATTAAACAATTATTAGAATCATTGGAATCCTATAAGTAAGGTAGTATTATTACTAACTCCATTCTGTTTTTCATCACTCTTTGTGTTCTTCATTTTAATTCATTTAATTAAATATCAAATATGAATTTTATTATAAATTCCCCTCCTGTTTTTACATTTTAATAAATTTTAGTTAAATAAATAATATTGATAGTATACCAATTAGCAAGTGTGAGTGTCCTCATTGAGAGGTTTCCCTATATCAAAAGCCACTATAGTTGATTACTTAGAAAATAAATTATATATATTTTTTATAAGATTATCACAAAAAATATCATTCATTAATTAGTATCATTTTCATCGAGGCTCAATAATACCACAAACTCTTTTTTCGGTGTATATATATAATGTAAAAAAAATAACATCTAGAAAAACTAGAAATGACGAATTTTTCTGATTAATATCCTAGATACATTTATCCAAATTACTCATAACTGAAAACATTTATTATTTTGAGTAATACTAACACCTCAAAATAGTTTGACTATATTGATGGTATAGTAAGACAAATAAAATTTTATAAATAAAAATAAAAAATGTAGTATTTAAAATTCTAGAAAACTTCCATTAAGTAAATCCAATGGTAAATTGAATATTTGACCACTACAGTCAAGGAATTCAAGGATCTGTGGTTGGAACAAAAAAACAAGTTTAGGGAAAAGAAATGTTGGTTCCATACAAATTTGAAGAACATGTTCTTCAGGTTGAAGGAAAAATTAAGAACTCCCCTTAGTATTCCACTTTTTATTTTTTAGAGGATGAATTTTACTAATAAGTTCCAATTGATGTACTTATATAAGATAAAAGTTATTTGGATGAATATTAGGCTAATTTTGTGTAAAATGGTATGCCATAAGAAGATGCCAAAGATAAGGAACCAATATCCATATTCCTTACATTGTCTGAAGAGGATGATATACATGATACAGAGTATTTGTTTTTGATATAATGGAGGGGATTGAGATATTTTCCAATTCCACAAATATTTACCCAAAATTCTTTACAAATGAATGAAAGGTTCAACGCTAAAAAATCAGGGTGATAGTTTATTCATGCATTCATATTCATTTATCTTTAATGAAAATTAGCTACATACTAATCATTATTATGAATAAATGTTTTATTAAACCTATGTTTGGACTACCTAGGAGATTGAATGTAACATCCCATACTCAGGTAACCAAGAGTTGGTAGTTATAATACCTAATTGGTATAAATTAAAACAGTTAATAAAGGATTGAATAGTTTATTAATCTTTTAATACCACATATATTCACACATTAAACATGAAGAAAAATATACAATATGAAAATAATTCCTAAACATAATTACCCATTCCATCATATCTTTAATAATTACACATAGTCCTCCTCTAGGTTTATTTGGTAAATTAAATAGATATTAGTGATTTTATATTCTCTCTAAGAAGTAGAACATAATTAAATATTAAATAACATAAATGTGGAATAAATTTTAATGAAATAATAAATGAAAAAAATGGATCCATAACCAAATGAAGATTATGGATTTATATATCCATGATAATGAATAAAAACATGGATAATAATAATCATTGATCTTGTGCTAATTGAATGTATAATTTCAAACCTCAAAAACATATTTTCAAGGCTTAAAACTAATACAATTTAATTCTTCTCAAGAACGTAGACATGAAATTATCCTATTATGGGAAGAGGAATACACCAAAACCAAACCTATTTTTTCATATGAGGCATGCCGATGAATTAAAGGGATATATAATGCTTGGCTCTAACCGTCACTTATTTAGGTCAAATGCATTCACCATAAGAGTCATCAAGACCTTTCTTACTAGTACTTGAGAATCCTCTTAATGAGAAAATATTGGATATACATATGATGAGGAACAATATTATTAAATACATACCCATTCAATATGATAATGCGGATGTTTAGGATAATTTCTCTTAAAAAACATGGAATCTATAGTGTATCAACAATGTAACATGAAGTAACCTTATAAAATTATTATAGTGGAGAAGGCACTTAAAATATGATAGGTTATTAATTGAGGATAATAATTGGATTCAATAGATTGAATTGGTAGGATACAAAAGAAATGGTAGGAAAAATCCCTCATCGTGGTTCATTAAGAGGGTGTGCATATTTCAAAACATATCCCCCAGGATTGTCTCCCCATGTGTTTAGTCTAAGTCCCACTCATTTTGAATCAAGGTGATGATTTGTTTTCCAAATTTGATGCCTTGGTAAAAATACCAAAGCACTAAAATATATTAAGATAAAAAAAATTCAATAGTCTAAAGGAGTGGATTTTATTAGAATCATTTTGATGTAAGTGGGAGAACTCAGTTGGAATATTCCCCATGTACGTGTAATTAATATAGACACCCCTATTAGAAATACCATCTTCCACCTTGTTCACCTTTATATATAAATGAGTGATAATATGATTGAGCTCATATAAGTGGTGGAGGTAGGAAATCCATTTAGTAGTGAGTTTCCACACAAGGTGAATCATTCCATATCTAAGATCCTGGACAATTATAGTTAAATAACATTCAATCCAAACATTGCTCCAACCTTTTTGACGAATACAAAGAACTTCATTTATGATACTATAAATCTCTACTTCCAATGAGGAGGCGTTACCACACAAACCAATGTAGCATCCAAGAATGTAACCATTTTGATTTATGTTGATTATATAATATCCCACAGTTCCTGGGTTTCATTTTGAGGCACCATCCAAATTAATTTTGATTCATATAAGGATGGGAGGTTTCCAGAATAATTCTAGAAAACCCCTTAGTGGGTTTTAGTTTCCTTTGATCCCAATATGTCTCAATATAGTAAAGTCCTTAACTAAGTTGTGAAAGGTCCCGGTTTGAATGATTCCAGCTTCCTTGAGCATAGTATATATCTTAATTTGTGTTGTATGAAAACTGAAAGTGTTATTTTTATGTATCATAGAGTTTCATTCCCACTAGATAAGATGTATCAGTTTTTCCATAGTGGTGATAAAAAAATATGTGTAATTTTAGGGGAGTTATCCATATTAGTGCATCTCTGAAGCTGCAGTCTGATAGATCTCAAACCTATCTATCTAAGATCAAAAATATCACAAATAAAATTCCATAAAGCAGAGGTAGTGGAACAAGTAAGAAATAGATTATATGCATCCTCTCTATGTTGGTTGCATATATTTCATTTAGAACAAATCTCAATACCACACACATGAAGATTACCATGCATGGTAATTTTATTATGATTATTTCTCCACACTAGGGTGAAGTGGGAAAGTCTAACCCAACTTTTATTGAAGTTCTTTATCCAGGTAAAATCATTTTTGTTGGTATTTAAATTATAATTGTAATAATGTTTTTAGGTTAGAACTCCATTATAAGAAGGCACTGAGACAAAAAAATCATTTGTGCTGACAAAAGCCTAGTTTTTAATAATAGTCAAAATTTTATTAGGTAAATTATCATCAAGGCAGTTCAAAAAATCATTGAGGGATATATTTTTATTCATGGATAATTGCATAGGATTGACCATGTTACAAAGTGGGAAACCATTCCGGTTGTCCAACAAAAAATTGAGTGATGAGTTTCTGTTAACTATCCATCTAGAGCAAGATATGATCTTTGAAAAGGTGTGTTTGATGGAATTCCATATTGAGGATTAGTTACATAAGTGTTTTCCTTTATTAAGGTTATTATTAAATCTACCATTCTAGAAATCATAAGTCTATGAGTTTTTTTTCAAAATATTCAAAGTAAGTTTGGATTTAACGGCCTCATTAAAAAGATTGAGGTTCCTAATCCCAATAACGTTATTTTCAATTGGGCTGTAACAAGTTTTCTAGGGTACAGTCATGAGTTTTCTCTCAAGAGTTCTACCACTCCAAAAAAAATTATTCTTCTATTTACCTTTTCATAAGATCATCAGGACATTTTCAAACCATCATAGAGTAAACCATTTTTGAAATAATGGTGAATTGACTAAACATACCCGCCCTACCATTGATAAAGTTTTTCCTTCCTAGAAGGATATTTGGCTACTGATTTGACAAAAAATGTTTGAAAAATATGTGTTTTTGGGTTTTCCCAAAATATGGGGACCCCAAGATACGAAAAGGGGAAGGATCCTTCTTGAATTCATAATTCATTCATAATATTATCCTTTCTGTTGGGAGCGAAATGTTTACCAATAAACATGGATGATTTGATCCAGTTTATAGATTGAATAAAGACATATTCATAGTGGGAGAGGAAATCTTTCATCTTTTTTATGTTTTTTTATCTCCTTGCAAGAAAATAATTATATCATCAAAATATAATAGATTTTAGAGAACAGTCGATGTTCTAGAGGTAGGGATGGGATTAATTTTACCTCTAGAAATCAAATCAGTGATAATTAGGCTTAAGTTGTCTTCAACAATAACAAAAAGGATTCCAGAAAGGGGGTCTCCCTTTCTAACACCTTTAGTGCATGTGAAATAACCCTTTAGAGAGCTATTTATTAGGACAGAGATGTGAGTAGAGTTTAAAAGGGTTTTTAATTTTCATACCAAGTTTCCATTAAAACCGAAGCTATAAAGGATATTGAAAATTAAATAATAATTGATGGTATTAAAGGATTTTCTAATATCAAGTTTGATGGAAATTCTCCCTCCTCTTTGGGTTTTTTTGAGATTGTTAGTACTTTAAGAGGTGAGGAAATTGCATTCCTAGATATCCCTCCCTTTCAGGAAGCCAAATTGGTTCCAATAGATAATTTTTGGGCGATAGGATCCAATCTCATAGCTAATAGTTTGGAGATAATTTTATAAAAGTTTTGATAAGATCAATAGGCCTGAAAAGTTGGATTTCTGAGGCATTCCCCACTTTAGTAATTAGGGTAAGAAATTGAGAATTGTTACCATAAGGAAGGTACCCATTTGTGAATAAATCTTTTACAAGATAGGAGACATAATTTCCAACAATGTCCCAAGGAGGTTGAAAAAAAACATTTGGAAAGCCATCAGGACAAGGCGCACTATCTGGTTTTAAGCTAAAGACTGCATCTTTAATTTCATGATCAATTGGAATACTATTCAAGTGGTTTTTATCATTTTCCCCAACTAGGCTGGGGATGATGTCATATTTGATATCATTATTAAGGTCAGGACTGTTAAAAATGTTACTAAAGTAGAAGGTAACATGATCAAAAAGTCTCTCCTCATTATTGATGATATTTTCCCCATTTCTTCCACCATCGAAATGGAAACTCTTGGATAAAATCTATATGATAGGGGTATAAAAATATAGACTTTTAAATCCCATAAATTTATTTTTTAAAATGGAAAAAGTATTCCATGTAAATATATTTATTACATAAAAGAATATATTTGGTGATTACAACACGTGTCTTAATGAATTAATATTGTGATTGAACACCCCACTTATAGATTGGGTAGAAATTAAATCATAAAATCATGAAAAAATAAGTCTTAAATATGATATAAACATTCACTAAGTAAAATAATTTCATGATATAAAATCACAAAAGGGTAGTATATATACCACATAAAGGAAATTAGGTGCATATTACAAAACAACTCTCAAAGATAGATATTTGATATGAAAAACATATACTCTTATCCTAAATTCCACAAATGTAATTTATCCAATTGTATCATAAACATATATATATTAATAAATTAATTCCAAACCTTTCTCATATCTATTTCCAATCATACTCTTCATAAATGGTTATTCTCTACATGTATTATTCTTATTTTTAACACTGATGTTTATAGTTTTTATCATTTCTACTATTTTCATAATAGCGGTGTTCCAATTCATTATTATTCCAAATTACACTATTAATAGGTTATTAAATATGATATTATTTATCATTTATAATAATTTATTGTGTTTGAAATTCCTTTCACGAGTGTTTTAGACTTTATCCCTGAAGATAAAGTCAATGATAAGCATGTTTTATTGATTTTTTATGAATAGAGGGTGTCACATTAATTAATAAATTATATATTGATATAATATACCCATAAAAACAAATAATAATATAAAATTTTTTATCATATTTTACCATTAAACAAGTTCACATAGCCATCCATGAAATAAATGTATAGTATAGTTTAAGTTGGTGGTTAAACCAACCCTGACAAGAACACTCCTTGATTTTTTGAATGATTTTATGGTAGTTTTATTGTAAGATAATTATGTGAGAATCGTAATGATATTGTTTATTTTTTATTAGTGTAATATATAATAATTATAAATAATTAGAATAATATTTAATGGGTATAAAAATGTTACACATTTTTAATAAAATATTTTCCTCTTTGAACGCTTATTTTAAACAATTAAATTATCGGTGGCCATTTTTTGATTGAATCATTAGTATGTTATATAATTTTAATTAATAGAACCTTAATTTTTTCATAAACATAATATTAATTCTTTAATACCATCCTTATATCCAAAATTGAAAGGCTGTGAAGGAAAAGGAAAAACATTGCATCGTGGAGGTGGTAATTTGCACAACGCACAAACAACATTTTTTATTTCTTAATGGATAAGTTATATAAATAAATAATGATAATAACATAAATATAGTAACATTAAACTATATAAATTAAAATAATGTCATTATAATACTGTGTCTAGAATATATTTGAATGAATAAAACTAACTATTTGATAATACTCACGTCAAGGGATTGAATTTTCCTCCCAAAATCTCCTTGAATTTGAAGGGATAAAGTTAATTATGACTGACCAATGGATTATGTTCTTTATATAGGGAAACATAGATATAAAAATGGAATATATTAAAGGAGGAATTATAATTGGGGGTGTGTCTTGAATTGGTAAAGATGTTCCCCTTTTATAAGTAAAGGGAAGGGTAGTTTTGGGAATACCTTTACATTTCTCAATAATTTCATGGAACCATTCAAATTTAAATGGCTCAAAATGGAAAACATTTTTGGGGAAATTTTTTTTCCATAAAAATATAAACCATTCAATTATAACAACTTTTTTAAAAAAATAGATCTATTAATTTAGGTTGAACTCAATTTACCTCTTTTACTTTTACCTTAGTAAATAGTTTCTGATATTATAAATTAATATAAATAGAAAGAAAGAAGATTGGGAATTTTACCAAATTTAGTACATAAAATTTAAATTTTTAAATCATTTTATCAAATAAAATTTATAAATGTGTGAAAAAATAACTTTAAAATAAATACTCTTAATCACGTAAAAACTTTTTTAAGAGTAATTTTGTTTTTAATATTTAAATTTATATATAATGTAAAATTGTTTTTGTTACTAATTTTCATGACTAAAATTGATTTATTAGAAAATAAATAAATGTTATGAGGATATTAAGATAATATAAAACCGAATCTCCATTGGAAATAATTTCTTCAACAAAAAGAACAAAAAAAATTATATTAAAGTAACTTTTTAATTAGTTCTAAAAATACTTCCAATAGATTTTATAATATCCATGAATATTTTTATATATATACATGAATTAATTAAATTCATATTTTATTAAATTAAAATGGTTTCTGAACTTCTATGTCATTCTTATATAATATTAAAATCATACAAATTACCTGTTTTGTGAAAAACAGAATTCCCAACTAAAATAATTCATTTTTATAAAAAGCATAAAAAATCATGCTAAGATAATTTCGATATGATGAATTCAAAAATAGAATTAGTTTGGTCAATTTAATATTTAAAAAATAAACTTTTAAATAAATTATTCAATATAGGCTCTTCAAAGGGTTAATTTCTACAATAGTGCATGATATAGTATTTACCTCTAATAGTAGTGTTTCGGGTATTATATCCCCCCACCATTAAATAATTTCATCCTCAAAATTGAGGCACATATAGGCTATTGAACTGATATGGACACTCTTTCCTAATGAATTCTTTGGGATCCTAGGTTTCCTCTTCTGATTTGTAAATTATCCAAAGGACTTTCACTAAATAAGTTTTTTGATTCTACAATAATTGCTCTCTCATGTAAAGAAAATAGATAAGCTCATCATTATAATAAAATTCATCCTCCAACTCTATTCACTCATATGTGAGCACATTTGTTTTATTCCACATGTATTTCCTCAGTAATAAAACATAGAAGACGTAATGTACTTTATAAATATTTAATGATATATCCATTTAGTTAGTTACAGTCAAAATTATTTTTAATATTTAAAAGGGCCCAATTTACCTAGGGATTAACTTTACCTTTCTATGAAATCCTACTAATCCCTTCTGTATTTAATCCTTAAAGAAAATATTATTCATAACATGAAATTCCAAGTCACTCCTTTGGTTTGATGTATATCTCTTCTATATTTTTTGGATACTTTAATGTGATCATGAATAGTCTTCAGTTTTATAGTAATCTCTTGCAAAATATCTAGTCCAACTAACATAATTTCATTAACTACCTCCCAACAGGTTGGATTACGACACCTCTTCCCATACAATGCTTCATATAGTTCCATATGGAAGCTCTAATGGACATTATTGTTATATAAAAATTATACAAACAGTATAAATTGATACCATACACCTTAGAAATTAAGATAACAAGATGTCAACAAGTCTTCCAAATTCCAGATGTTCTTTTCAGAATACACATTTGTCTGGGGATGATTGATGGTGCTTAAATGTACCTCAATGTTGAGATCCCTTTGAATAATAATCATTAACTTCTATGTGGATCAAGGGTTTTGATATGATTCAATAGATAGAGGTTCTACATGAATCCTTACAGTTTCATTTATATAGATCTGAGAATGTTTTTCAAGGCATAGATATTCTCTTATTTCTAAGAAATGATTAAAGTTAGTAAGATGGTCAATGATGGCCCATAAAGAATCATTCTTTCTTGGGGTCTTTGGGAGTCTTATAAAAAAATGTATTTTAATATTATCCCAATAACATTTAGATAAATGAAGTAGTTTCATGATAGCTTTTGGGTGTTGTTTTCCAACCTTTACCTTTTGTCATAATATTCATTTTGACAAATAATTTGTAATTTCCCACCTCACACCACCACATTTATAAGTTTCTTTTAAATCTCATTAAATACTTTTAATACCAATGTGTATTAATAAATTTGAGATATTTGATTCATCTATTAGTTCCCTTTTAAACACTATTCTAAATGGAACACATAATCTCTTTACAAACTTCCACACTCCATCTCTATAGAAGAAGTCTTTTAATTTCCCATCACTCACCACTTTGATCTTGTTTTGTAAGTTCTCATCATCATACTTGGACTTTGTTATCTTTTATAGGTAGGATAGTTTAACATTTTCTTGTAAAATTAATTATGTCTCCTAATTAATAAAAATAACCACATCCATATTTACTATAACTTCATATTTTTTTAATAATTATCATGGTCTGAACTCAATGGCCCCTCCTATGCAATGCATCACCCACCATGTCTTCCTACAAAAGGTGGAAGTGTATCAAGAATTTATAGTAATTAAGTGGTTAAACGCAACATTTTTGCCTCATATTGAGATTCTTTTTGGAGAGAAACACTTCAAACTCTTATGGTACATATATATATATATATATATATATATATATATATATATTTCATATTTCTCTATATGGGTACTATATTCATATTTTCAAAGAAAATATTATAGTTTTTATCTCATGGTCCTGAGTTGGAGAGTTCTATTTTTGAAGTTTGAATTTTTTTTAATACATAGGAAATAACTATATAATATTTCCTAAGGTCACAACCAATTACTTCAATTTTTGAAACACTATAAATTATTGGACCTTCCTTGCCTCGTTCTGGAGTCAAATCCAATTCATTAATCATTTTATTCAACAACTCTTCAAAATGATCCTTGCATTTCCTTGTCCAGGTAAATTAAAACCCTTTAAATTTTAACTTGGTTAACAAGTTATCAAATTAGGAAAAATATTAAACCAACCACAAATAGTAAAAAAATATTATCCCAGTATGTAACACCCCAAAATATTAAAGGTTTAAAAAGATAAATGATATTAACCATTTCAATAAGGTGAAACATTATTTTTAAGAACTTAAATAGTGAAAACTCTATTGTTAAATAGGATTTTCTTATTGTAGAGATCTGGACGGTTGACCTTCTAGAAAGTTTCTTAAGGTGTTTCTGAATGAGGACAAAGCACACTGGAAAGAACATGTATTGGAATATAGAGATAGTAATTAGACAGACGACCCGTTCGGTCACACGGGTGGTCCCCAAAGAGGGAAAAACACCTCTCTATTAGAAAAAGGAGGTATTAGTGGATCCCAGTTGTAGAATTAGTATCAAAGGGTGAACCTAACTAGTAGTTTGATGTCATTACCAAGGTTGAGATGTATGGGCTGAAATTAGGATATCATGTTATTAAGGTGGGTGAATATAATACCCAAAAAATATTAGAGGGTTAAATTTATAAATGCTACTACCCATTTCAAAGAAGTGAAACTTTATTTTCAAGAGCCTACTAGATTATATAACAACAATTAAATACATTTTACCTGAAATAATAATCTGGATGGGCGACCTCCTCAGATGCTTCCCAACAGTTTCTAAAAGTGAAAAAAAATTACATAAGAAAGAGCATGTATTGTCTTATGGGTGTAGACATTAGTCTAATTTCCTATGTAGAATCATGTATGGGTACCAAATAGGGGAAAAAATGTGTCTGTTGGTTAATTGGGGTACCTAAGGTGGTAGTTTTTAAAAAAGAAACTTCATATCTCAGTTATGTTGGTTGGTGTAGGGCATTCATTTATTACTTATATCTTCGATGGGTCAACAGATATCCCAACCTTAGAGAAAATATTTCCAAAAAAGCATTCAGCTAAAAATCAAACTTATTATACTTCCCATATAATTCATTTTTCTAAAGGTGTCCCAAATTAATTTCAATTGACTCTTATATTCTTCACAACTCTTATAGTATATAAAGACACCATTGATGAATGCAACTAAAAAATTACACAGATACTTTTGGAATACTAAATTCATCATATCTATAGAGATAGAAGGTTCATTATTCATTCTAAAAGGAATTTTCATAAACTCACAATATCCATTTTTATGCTTGGAATTCGATGTTTATTATATCGTCATTCTCCTTCCTTAGATGTTGATTACCAAAGTGATGGTAGATCTTTGAAAATTATTGGGATTATTGAATTTATTCAAAATATTTATCAATGTTTTGTAAATTATACTTATTCTTCATAGGGATGGAATTGATCTCCTTATAATTTATGCAAAATTAGATGGACCTATCTTTCATTTTGAGGAATAAAATAGGGGCTCTGCATATTGAAACCCAATGGAATATAAATCAATTATCACCCAACACTTGTAAATGTTTCTTTAACTCTAACTACACCACTGGTGTCATCTTATAAGGAGTTCTAGATATGGTTCTTGTATAAGGAATTGGTTCAATAGATAACTCAACTTCACACTCTAGTGGATGACCAAGAAAATTTTCTTTTAAAAACAACTTTTAATTTTTATACCATGGTTACGTAATCTAGTCTTACAATATCTTCCATATCCATAGATAATGATTTATATTCAAATATACTATTTTTAATTACTTACTATCATTAGTTAACATCCCCCATTAGATGACAATCTACCAAGATGAATTTTTCCATTTCACTATTTCCTAAAGATATAAAAATCTTCTCTAGGGATTGTTCCATGGTTCAACTAATAATGGATTAGTAGTTCCATTGAATGTGGTATGTTATTTTGAAATGAATTTATCCATTATAGTTACACCATTATGAGGATTAGTAGGGTACCCTGTACAAGAAATCTTATTTTTCATGACCTTGGTAAAATTCCATAATATGGTTATGAACTAATTAGCCTTAACTCCATCTTCATTATCTTTTTCATGGGGAACACCCCTACATTAACTATGGGTGTTGATATAATTCTCATACCTATAGTTAGTCACCATCAATCTATAAAGGTATAAAATAATTTTATCATGATATTTAATTGTAAAATAAAATTTATACTAATTTTTTAGAGTTTTCTATAAAACTTTTGAGGGATTTTAATATTACTTGTGATATCTTACTTGGTTATTAAAATTATAATACCCAAGGTTTCTACTAAACATCCTTTGATTTCAAATATATCATACTAGGCTCTATGAACCAAAAGCGGGTAGATATATTACATAATTGGTATAAAGTACAAGATTTCCGGAAGGATCAAATAGTTTAGTAGTCCTGGAAGATCCCATACATACATACATTACATTTGAAAAACATAATATAAAACATTAACATATTGAAATATTATGATGATAAATTATTTCACATCCCTGAAAATTACACATTCCTCCTCTAGGTTTCCTTGGGAAAGAAAAAAAATAAGGGTGATCTTAGAAGCTCAGTGAAAAGTAGCTTACAATAGAATATTAAATAACATAAAAACAATATAAGTGATATTCCAAGAAAAAAATAAACAAAATGAATCTATAATCAACTAAAAATATGGGAATTATATTCCAATGATAATAAATAAAAACATGTATGAAAATAATCATTAATCTCATACTAATAGAATGCATAATATTAGACCTAAAAATCATATTGTCAAGGCCTTTTTCCATCTTACTTAACATTTCATTGATCGCACGATCAAGAAATTATCCTATTATGGGATGAGTAATACACTAAAACCCAAAATATTTTGTCTCGTGAGGCCTAATTCACATCAAGTGGCTATATAATTTCAGGACCCACTCATCACTTGTTTAAGCACAATGCATTCACCATAATATCAATCAAGAACATTTATATTATTTCCTAGAGAACCACTTGCTGAAAAAAACCTATCTATCCATATAATAATAAATATGGATAAAAAATAATTATCCATTCAATGGATTAATTTTTATTTCTAGTAAAACATATCTTGATAAACTTGGACATCATGTGGCCTCATAAAAGTAACATGAAGTACCCTTATCAAAGTAATATAGTAGATAGAGAACTTAAAATGTACTAGGTAATTTATGGAATATAGTTATTGGATTCAACTGACTGTATTGGTAGGATACTAAGGAAATGGTAGGAAAAATCATTTATAATGGTTCATTAAGAGTGTGTGAAAATTCCACATCATATCCCTCATGACCGCCTCACTGTTGTGAAATCTTCGGCCCACCCATCATGCATCAGGGTGATGATTGATTCAATCCTATAAAACCCTTTTTTGGGTGATTACCAATATTTTCATCTATGAAATTTTCATATTCACTTTCTATTATCCATTTAGGGATGTATTTTCTTGGAAATTACATAGAATTTAACTTTACCAAAAAAATATGATGATTTTTCAAGAATCGAGAATGGAAATATAAAATCAAATGAAAATGATAGAGGGAAAAAAAATTAAATCCATTAAATTTATTGAGTAACATGTTAATATTATTTCATGGAAATTTATAAGCGACACAAAATAAAATAGGTGGTGATTACAACATGAATCACAAAGAATGAAAATTCAGATGGAAAACCCAATTTATGGCTTTGGTAAAAATTTTATCATAAACTCATGAAACAATAGGGATTCAACATGATATTTAAATACCATGAAAAAAATAATTCCATGATATAACATCTAAAAAAATCATTATATACACCACATAATACATATTAATTGAATATTACAAAACATGTATCTATGAGAGAAATTAGAGACGAAAAACCCTTACCTATTATACTGAATTTCATGAACGTAATTTAACCTCTTATATAATAAACATGGATATAATAATCAATTAATTGAGAACCCAAATCATATCCATTTTCATTCATGCTCTTCATAAATGGTGATTCTCAACATGAATTCTTCATACTTTCTATATTGATGTTTATATTTTTAATTATTTGTACAAGGTTCATAATAGCAAAGTTATATACATTCTTATTCCAAATAAAATTATTAATAGTTCATTAAATATAATTATATTAATGGTTTATAATAATTTATTTTGTTTTAAATTCCTTTCATGAGTGTTTCAGACCTTATCCTTGAATATAATGTCAATAGTATGCATGTTTTGGAGATTATTGATAAACAAAGGGTGTTTCCTTAATTGATGAATTATATATTGATATAAAATTTAAATAACCAAAAGTAATAATTATTTAAAAAATTTATCATATTATACCAGTAAATAAGTACTCATATTCATCCATGTCGTATATTTATAGTATTGTCCAAGTAGGAGGTTAAATCGACCTAGATATGAACATAACCAGATTTAATAAATGAATATGAGGTGGTTAATTATAAAATCATTATACCATAAGAATAGTGATATTATTTATCATATATAAAAATTATAAGGAATTATAAAAACATTACTGGGTATGAAAACATTAAAATATTTCAATAAATGATTATACTCTTAGGACACTTATTTTAAATGATCAAATTAATGATGATTTTTTATTGATCACATCATTAGAAGATTATATAATATTACATACCAGACCCGTAATTTTATCATAAAATTTCTATTTTTTCTTTAATACCATACTTATATCCAACATTATAGGATGGTGAAGGAAAACAAAATATGTTATGTCATGGGGGTAGTAGTCTGCACAATGCACAAACAACAGTTTTGTTTTTCTTAATAGATGGGGTATATAAATGAATAATAATAATCCATTACAATAGAAAATTTAAATTATATAAATATTAAAAATATCATTATAATAGTTTCGCTATAAAAAAATTTAAATAATATAATTAAGAAAAAAAACTAAGTAGTTGATAATACTCACATCAGGGACTTAATTTTTCCTTATAAGTCTCCTTAAGTTTGAAGGGATTAGACTAACTATGGGTGAGAATGTGATTTTTTTAGGGGGATAGGGTTTTATGTAGATAAATATAATATATTTTAATGATAAATTAGTATGGTATGTGTATATTTAAGTGGTGAATATTTTCCAATTAATAATTGAAGGGAAGGGTAGTTTTCGGAACACCGTTACATTTTTCAATACTTACATGAAAATATACAAGTTTAAAAGGATAAAAATGGAAAACATTATATGGAAAATTAGTATCCGTAGATCCAATTCTCAAAAATTTAATTACAGTCTCGTTTCTTAAATTTTTTAGGCATTTAACCCTATTTTAAACTCGTTTCACCCCTTGTACTTTAACCTTGGTAATTAATTTCTAATATTACTAATTAATTTTAATATTGATGATTAATATGGAACATTTTAACTAATTTTATAATTATAATTTAAAATTAAAAAATTATTTATCAAATAAAATTTCTAAATATTCTAAAGGTTATTCCTAAAATAAATACACTTAATCATGTCAAAACATTTTTTAGAGAAATAATTTTTTCAACATTTAAATTTGTATATAATATAATATTATTTTGGTAACAAATTTTAATGAAAAAAATTGAATTATTATAAAATAAATAAATTTTATTTGGATTTAAATTAAATCCAAAACTGAATCTCCCATGAAAATAATTGATTCAATTAAAAGACTCAAAAATGGTTTTTATATTAAAGTAACATTATAATTATTTCTAAATATTTTTTACATTTGTTTTATAAGTTAAAAGAATATTGTAAAATGTGTAATGTGGTCACTCAAATTCATATATGATTACTTAAAAGTATTCATAAACTTATAGTCCATTCTTATATAATGTAAATGTTATACAGATTATAGGCTTCTCGAAAAACATAATTTTCGACTAAAAACTGAGCTTTTAAAAAAACATAAAAAAATTATATTAAACTAATTTTGATTTTATTAATTAAAAAATGTTATTATCTTGTTCAATTTAAAATTAGAAAACAAATTTTAAATAATTTCAGGAATAATGTCTCTTTAAGGTTTGTATTTGTGAAATAGTACATGATGCGGTATTTACCTGCTACAGTAGACTCTTGGGTGCTATAGTGAAGATGAATTAAATTGAATTTAATAAGATATGATTTTGTTTAACGACGTTTTATAACATGTTTAAGAAACAAATATGACTTCTCTATGGAAATAAAGAAAGATAAATAGTTACTAGTTGATCTATTAGAGGGGTACTTTTTAGAGTGATTTTATTTTATGAAAACTTCATACAATACGAATCAATTATGGATTTTCTTTGAAAAAAATATTTAGATTAATTAATATTTTTATTATTACCTAGAATATGAGAAAGAAGAATTAATTTCAAAGAAAGTGGTAATGTTTTTAGAGGATATAAATACACTTTGTAAGGACCCAAATGAGAAGTTTATGGGTGATGAGAGAAAGTGGGGATATATTTCTAAAGAGGAAAAAATAGTACTTCCAGAACATCTTGATTATCTAGTTGACAAAAAAAATCAAGAGTATAATCTCCTTAATTTAATTAAATATTATCATTGTGTAATATATAGATATGTTAAGGTTCCTCCTTGATATTTCTTTTCACTTTTCATATATTATATAAATGAAATGGATCAAATAGTTGAGATAGAAAGATATTTATATATTTTCAAAGATGGAATCAAATAAAAAGTTATTCAAGATGAGTAGATTAACTAGTTTATATGGGAGCACATAGGAATATGAAATATAAAGTTTTTTCTAAGAAAGAAACCCAATCCTGTGATTAGATTTGGTATCAAGTACTACCACAACCCAGTTGAAGATTATTAAGAACATAGTATCCCTTGGGGTGTCCATTCCAATACTATCAAACTTTCAATTTTGTATTTATATTTTATTTAGGTTAGTTTCAATTTTATATTCATTTTTTATTTTATTTATAGATAAATAAATAAGAAATAGTGATACATTCCAATAAATATCCTTTATATATATTGTTTATTTTGAATAAATACATTAAAGATTGTACTTTTTTATTGGTTATTAATTTAATAATTTATTACATGTCACTTTAGTAGGTAGGATAATAAAATGGTAGTGAATTACAACATTTTAGATTCAACATTAAGAAGTTATCCACTCAACATAAGAATAGTTAAGTTGTATATTTCCTTATTAATCCTTTCATAAATTTAAATTCTAATCATATATTAAAAAAAGTGTGGGTGAAGGTACACTAAAAAACATTGTTTCTCATATTTGAGGATTAATTATATGTTTTATTTGTACTTTGAAATATATTTTTATATATTATATGGGTGAGATTATTTTTTTCTGTATGTTATAAAAAATCATTATGAAAATGATTGTCTTATTATATGAACACCACAAAAACAAATAACATTTCATTGAAATTATGGTAAGCATATTTATTTCTGAACCCTAATGTAATGCTTATGCATGATTATAATTTCAGAATTAAGTAAAATCATTTAGAATCTATGTTTCTAAATGAATCCATCACCATAGTATCAGCTTTGGGGAAAATTTTGAAAATAATTGTGGTGGTGAGCTCTTTGATTGTGCTAAGTTAGAATTATTCAAGTATAAAAAAAATCATTTTTTGATAAATTATATTTTCTGAGTGATGGTTTTCATAATCAAATAATTTGTAATTTTACTAAAAAATAAAGTATATTTTTCTTATGTAGAATTGTTTGATCCATTCATTTTCTTCTTTTAGATAGTTTTATAAAATCTTGTGTTGTGCATCCTTTAAAATCATTTTTTGATAAAATTTTAGGAGTATGTTTTAAACATTTAATTAAATATTGATATAATACAATTTATTAAACTATAGAATTCAACATTTAATTAAACTAGAAATTTTACTTTCGATCCATGGTTGAAGTGTGTTAGTATTTTAAGATGATGGATGACTTGTTTTATTTATGCTGAGCTTTTATTTATTAATTATACATAATCATCAACTTCATTTTTACAGTGTTAATATTTATATTGAGCTTCTAATTATTATGTTTTGTGTGTTTTATACAATGATATAAAGAGGGAGTTTAATAGAATTTTTGAATAAAAACTATAGAAGGTTCAATAAAATTCAAAAAAAATAATTCAATGATAATCCTTAAAATTGGAAATTGATTTGTGCCAAAATTATTTTAGTTTTGAGAGAGC
Organism: Viscum album; assembly: GCA_963277665.1. Taxonomy (NCBI): domain Eukaryota; kingdom Viridiplantae; phylum Streptophyta; class Magnoliopsida; order Santalales; family Viscaceae; genus Viscum; species Viscum album. The sequence goes on from OY728123.1 coordinate 644,029,614, forward strand.
GAAAAATATTTTCTCATTATTTTATTTTAAATATAAAAATACTTTAAATCTATCTCATAGTGTGCATAATTTTCCAATAAATTTTGACATAATTTCCATTAACCTAGATATTTGAGATATATTTCTTATGGGAAAGAAAAGATTTATAGTGGTTGAATTTTATGTGTGTTCATCATTCATTTTTTCTAATGAATTTTTTTGTTAATTATTAAATATATTGTTATTTAAATTTTTTTAAATCATGATATTTTTTAATTTTGGGTTGAAAGTTTAATTCATTCAATATTTAGTTAAAATAATCAATATTGGTGTGTTATTGTTAAACTATTCTAAGATTTAAATTCTCAATTTTTTATAAACATTCTTTATGTATTATTGTTAATTGAAATATGATTTTAGAGTAATCTAGTTGGTTGAAGAATTTTTTATTTGATTGATTATATTTAATGTTGAATTGGAAATATTATGTATTCAATGTGAAATAATGTGTATTGTTAATATTTTCTTATGTGTAGAATTTGAAATATTATGTGTTGTGAATTTCAAAAAGTATTGTTTTAGGTGAGGATACATATGATGATATTGGTTTCCTTAAATAATAAGTAAGATTTTTTGCCTTTGTGGATGAAGTGGAATACATTGTTTAAGGATTTTTAAAGCTCATGTAAGTAATTTGAGAAGCTACATAACTAACTATAGAACTCATATAAGATTTATCACCTGGAAAAAAAGTTATGTGAAATTAGACATGGGTTTATAAGGCTCGTACGAGATTAAATCAGTGAAAGTGACCTAAGTTTAGAATAAACCCCTGAGTAAGAGTCTATGTGTGATTAACTCAATGTTCATGTTTATATGGAAGAATAATCTCAAATTCATGGGTCAGTAGTCCTATAAGAATAACACCTCATCAAAACTCTTGTTTTTTAATAATTCTTAGTTGATGCAACATATTATATTAACTTGATTTCACAGAGACTCATGTGCTATTAGAATTTGGGTGAGTTATCTTATTAGACTAATAAACTATGGTGGATAATTGCATTAAAATACTTTCACATATCCCAATAGTGTTTAAGAATAACCTCTTCTGACTGAGCTATGTAAGATTAACTAGATAGTTTCATAAGATTAAATCAAACTGAATAGTATTTCATGGGATTAGATAAAATGTTCACTGAAAATTAAAATATTTATAGAACTCATAATAAATCCAATCTTCTCACTACTAAAAAACCGAAGAGGGAAGTATAAAACTAATAATTCTTATAATAATTGGGAATGAGGAGAAGATTGGTAAGTAATTTTTGATTGATTAAATTAAGTTCAATAATAAGTCTAGGTTTTTTTATAATATGGAATCATATGGGAAGGTATTTTTGTTATAATATTGAGAAACAATCACTCTAATTTAATTTGGTGCAATCCCAAGATTATTTGAATCATATTCCAATTATATTAAAGTTTCATTTTAGTTTTAAATTTGGTTTGTTTCTTATTTTAATTGTATAAGTTTTGGAAGATTCATTTTTATGTTTCATTCCTCATACCTGAAGGATAGTTTTTCTCTCACACCTATCTCTATAAATTATTTCGTTTTATAATGAAAGTGTACTTTTATGATCTTTTCTTCCCATATGTTGTGATATAATCTCTTTTCTCAAATACTGATAGCAAATGAACATTCACCGCATGTTCCACATGGGTAACACTGAAATGATATGAGTTCTATTATTTCATTTGATAAATTTTATATATTAATTCTAATAATATAGTATTAGTTAAAGTGATAGATATATGTTGTTACATTTCTATATTTTTCTAATTTTTTCTTCTTTATTTTCATTTAATTAATCCCCTTCATCATTATACCATTTCATATACTAGAGTAAATTTATGATGATGATGATGATGCGTTGTAATGTGGTTATAGAACCATAGTTTGGGATATATTATTCTTATGTGTTTAGGTTTTGGTGTACCATAATTATTTTTATAACAAAAAGGTGTAATGTGAATGGTGTTAATTTTTATATGGAATTTGATGATGAGGATTAATTCTTTTTTATTGAACAATTATTAGGATCAATAAAAACTCCTAATGATGGAATTATTATTAATAAATCTGTTATTTTTTCATAATTATTTGATTTCTTCATTTAAATTCATCTAAAAACATATAAAATATTTTTTATTATAAATTCCCCACAAGTTACTATAGTTTAGTAAATTTTAGTTAAAAAAATTAGTGAAAATAGAGGAAAAAAATTATTGTGTGTGGTCTCATTGATAGATAGACCCTTGTTCATTTACCAATGTATTTCATTACATATGGAATAATACATATATTTTTTAAGTGATTTTCATGATAAATCTTATTCATCAATAGGAAACATGACTTTTTGAAAATTTAATAAGGAAGATCTAGTGTTTAAAATTTTGGAGTAAATTCATCAGTACGTTGGAGTATTCAACAAATGTCATCATCACCAAGAAACAAATTCCACAATTATCAATTTTCTCTATGAAATAAACTGACTTCCAGTAAAATATAGTGATCCTTAATATCTGTTAAAATCCTAAATTTTATCTTTAATTACTCAATTTAGTGAAACGTTTCTTCATTAGAAATGGAATCCTCATACATAAAAAAATTTAAAACTTGAGGTATTTTAAATTAACTATCTATAATTTAAAATTTTCATAGTTCTCCCAGTATAAAATAATAATAAAATTTTTTTCTTGAATCCTATCCACATACACTACACAATTTTAATGCACGAATGGTATAAATAGAATAAAACACACATTTCAATCCAAGGATAATGTGGATACATTAGGTTATACCATTTCAAGTTTAATAATTGAAATAGTTTAACAAATATCATAGGAAATCGTAATGTATTTTTTTCTAAATGATTCATAAAACCATATAATATTACCGATGGATCATGTAAACATGCCTAAGAGTGGTTGGAATTAGGAGTTCTAAAATTATTTTAATAAAAACCAATTATTATTTGGATAAATAAACCCATGTTTGTTTGGATCTGTTTTCACCAATTAGTATGTAAAAGGATCTCTTGAATTTTATCTTAGAAAAAACCTATATTCAATGTATATGTGGAATTTAAACTCTCCACATGTGTTTTTATAATTGTTTTTCTAGATATGGTAAACATAATCCTTATCATATTCAACACCCATTGATACATATATTCTCCACTAATAATCTCATTACCAATTATAGTGGGTTGGTAGGGGATTATCCTAAAACCAATATTTCTATGTTAAATAGGAAATTGATCACCATATTACATACCTGACAAACCTTTACTATATTTCACAATTTAAGGGGTCTTTTATTACATCCCATTATATTCATACTAGAATCACACTATTTTTTCTTCTTAACTTTCTTCTTTCATTAAATTATATCAATAGGCTATCTAGGGATATCTTTTCACACATATAAAATGAGTTAATTCCTCAATTAGATTCTTAAAATGCTTTTTAATCTTTAGTAAAACCACTTGAAACCTAGTATCTAATTTTTTTTCTAATTCCATAGTTCTCCCAAATCTATTAACATGTTTCTCACCTTGATATTCAAGGACTTTAACCACTAATGAAAATTGTGTTAACTTTTATATATGTTAGTTTTTCTTAGAACCTGACTTTATTTTTATTTCTCACAACTTCAAAACTAAACCTGACCAAAAGAACTTAGGTATTCTTTCTCATCTCTTCTAGCCTCCCTTTTTTTTATTTTTCTTCAAAACACAATAGTTTGTAAATATTTATCACACTCTTAGTATCTCTTCTTCTTCCTTTATATAGGATATAGTATATCATTCTTCTTATTAAATAATATCTTCTTCTACCTTATCAAACACAACCCTCACTCCACTTATATTTATTAAAGGAGTTTTATTTCTTTCAAGACATCACACATTTTTTATCTTGAGATCCTTGTAACCCATTTTTTTATGTGTGTCACCATACTTTTCTTTGGGTTCATTTTATATTTCTAATAAAATAAATATTTATGAGATATAATTTAATTCAAATAAAATTAGATTCTTATTCCTTCCATGATCTCCAATATCTTATTTCTTTTTCATCATAGCACATGGGTGTCTCTAGGAAAATAACCAAAGTGACCTTATTTTTTTCTCTCTTCTTCTTCTCAGCTAAATAATTCGCTAATTTAGTCTTCAGTAGTCTCATATTAATATTACTCAAATAAATTACATGATACACACTTTAATCTTATAATTTTTATGAGGATCATGAAACAAAACGTTTCTTATGGTGTGGTGCTCTCTCTTTTCAGCATGAGATCTTCCTAAGAGAACTTGTATAGATTCCACTTGAACTAGTACAGTTTAGATAGAAACTCATCCTTTTCCTTTTTCATCCACATCATGAATCACAACAAATTTTTTTATATCTAAAAATAAAATTACATCTTTATTATTTACTAATGTTCATTTAAATTATTCTAGAAAACCAAATAAAATCATTTTATCACATTTTATGTTGGGTAAATTATTTAATAATTTGATCTTCTTCTCCCACAAGTAAAATATGAGATTCATAGGCTTTGATTAAGGATTTTAAAATTTTCATGAATTTTTTATCACTTAATAATGGATTTGATATCATCCCTAATGAATTTCAAATTTATAATTATTATTTTGGAAACTCTTAATTTCATCCATAAGGTTTTTAGAATTATTTCAAAGGCACGAAGTCGTGTGCTTATTATGAAGTCATATGATGTATCTAAATGTTGTATGTTGAGATTTATAAGTCATACATGTTAGTTTTGAGTGATTGGTAATTTTTGTAACTTGATATTTATTATTTTGATAAATTGTAAATCTCCTCATTTAAATTTTTTTTTTGAAAATATTTTATGTAATTTAGTGTTTAATTCATTTTTTATCAAGTGTGAAAATAATGTTTTAAAAAATTTATTCATGTACTTTGAATGTTTTATTTTACATGGTTTAATATTCTTATAATAATTATTTTATTTTATTTAATTATTACTTAATTTTTCATCATTTATCATTATTTTCATTATAATTATTTTTTTAACTTGTGGACAAATAATTTTCTAATGTTTTTCATTACACTTATATATTCCTAAAAATATATTCTATAACCTTATGTAAAATTTTTAATTTTACCTTTAGCCCTATAAAACATCATGTTACCCATACCTGAGTATTATGACTTACCCCTTACCCTTACATAACTTTATATTACCCTTACATGACTATTAGAAGTTATCCTTTACCCTTATGTAGCTTCTTTTAACCCTTATGTGAGAATTAGAATTTAACCATTACCATTATGTGAATTTCACTTTACCCTTATATGAGTATTATATTTTTCTATTTACCCTTCAATAATATATATTTTTCCCTTATGTGAGTGTGTAATACCTTTACATAAGCATTGTAAAGTTCCACTTACACTTTCATAAGTGTTCTTTTCCTATATAGGTCATATATAAATTTTTGTATACTATTACATAAGTGTTCTTTACCTTCACACATGTTTTTTAAACCTTTTTATGACTTTACATAACAAGTACTATACCCTTAAATAATCATTAATTATATTTATACATCGTACCTAAATTTCTTTCATTCATTTATATTTTCTTTGTAAGGTTTAGTTTACCCTTATATGGATTTCTACATACCTTTAAACCACATGTATAATTTGTAGTGTACATTTACGCATGATCAACATACCTTTACACATTCTTTATAAATAATTCATTAATCTTATGGAAACATTTTTTAACTATATTAATGATTTAAAAAATATGTAATACCATTATGAAAATTCCATATTACCTTTATGTGGGTTGTATAAAAGGTTTAGTAACTTTTTAAAACATATATATTACCTTTACATGATCTATTTAAAATGTTTATTACCAATATGCTTGAGGTTAAAATTTAAGGATTCTTTTACACATGTTATATAAATAAGGTTTTACCTTTATGAATATAATGAATCAAACTTTCACATGAGCTATATAAATACATTTATACAGCATACCCTTATAGAACTTATGAAAAATTAATTAATCTTTACATAAGTGATAAATTTATCTAATTACGTTTATGAAGCGCACCACTCTCCACAAAAGTACTATCCTTGAGAAATGATACCCTAGTTTCATTATCAATTAATCATGATAGATAAATACCAATATATTTTGAATTTTATTTCTAACTGATTGGTTTTAAATGTTTGATAACGAATTAAGAAATTCCTACACTAAGAAGATCAACATGATTTAATTTGAAGAATTTAATTAATTAATATTATATCTATAAAATTTAAGTCAATGAATGTGGGAAAATAAAAATTACAAAAATAAAGATTTACAAGTATGATTAATCCATTATTTTTTGATTACTGAAGCACCATAGGTTTCTAAAAGGTTACTTATTCTATATCAAATCAAGAAGGGAAAAGGTTTACTACTCTATATAATCTTCTTCATTGATATCTTCTTATATCTAGTTATTTTTAATTTTATAAGGAATTTTTAGAATTTATTATTTCAAATGGTTATACCTGTATTCTAAATGGTAATGTATGGTTATGCACACCTAGTCAGAAGGAAGTCACATAGGTGTGGTCTTTCCTATAGAATTGACTATGTTTCTTCTTGAACTTATAAAATACATGGTTTTCCCTCTTTATTTAAGTGAGTAATCACTCGCTCACTAAGTTATAAGTGATTGAAGAGTAGACCTAGTTCACAGTGAACCAAACGAAAATAACAATCATTGGGTTCTTATTCTTTATTTTTTCCCATCAATTTCTTGTCTTCTTGAACATTTCACATTAATATTTTGCTTTTTTAATAAATAAATCACTGATAATTTTTTAATAAAGTATAAAAATTTAAAAGGACTATTCACCCCCTACTCCATCTTTCTATCAATATATCTATCTAAAAATTGGTATCAAATGAGTTTCCTTAAAGGGTAATTTACAATATATTTAAAATTATAATTTTATTTTGGTTATTGTGATAACACTATCATAGACTTAATAGTCTATGAAAAGATCATTTTTTCAATGGAAATTTGTTAAAATGAATTCATACGTCCTCTTAAAATACCTCACTTTAATGGAAGTGATTATTCATATTTTATGGATATCATGGAGATAGTTTTAAAGAATATTAGTATAGAATATCATACTATTATAATTAAATCATATAAATTTCCTTAATTAAATTTAGATATTCTAACAAGAAATTATGCTACCAAGTATGTGATGAATTATAAAATATTTCATTTAATTCATTATGATTTAAGTATAAACATGTATATTCATATTTCATCATGAAAAATTACTCGTGACATTTAGAGGATGTTAAAATTAACTAATCATGGAACTGATAAGTTGTAGAGAACTATATTAGGAATACATCATACAGAATTAAAAGAATTTAGAATGCATGATCATGACTACATTAGTGAGATATAAAATAAGATTTCATAAAACATGAATGGGATGGTTATTCTCATAGAGACTATCAATAATGAATTACTCATTATGATAATACTTAGAACATTACCAATGAAAAAGAACTAAAATAAGGCTTTAATCAAGGAAATATAGGATTTCACTCAATATAATATGGATTAATGTTTTAGATATCTTCTTCAATATGAGATGTAATTGAATATAAATGATAGTGAATTTTTTTATAAAAATAATTTTGTATAATTTAAATATAATATTATTATTTCTATTATCCCATCTCATAGAAAATCATATAAAAATAAGGAAGATCATGTTGAAAATATAAGAAAAGGTATTTATATATTGATGAAAGAAAAAGGTTGTATGAGGATATGATCAAAAAATTAATAAAAAAAATGAAATAAAGGTAAATAAAGGTAACTCTAGTAAATTAAATAATGTTTCCCAGTTAACATGTTTTTAATGTAAGAAAATGTGGCATATCAAATCTGATTACCCAAAACTAAATTAAGAAGGAAGAGGCGAATATTATAACAAGGAATTAGAAGAATATAATGATTAATGGAGTTGTACTGAGGATTGTGTTTTGTGGATACTCAAGGAAATGACGAAAGTATAAAGTTTTATTCTGGTTATGAAAATTATTCTAACAGGTTTGAATATAATGAACTAAAAAAAATGAAATATTACAAAAGGATGTTTTGAAATTTTTTGAATCATATGATGGTTTAAATGAAATACATAAGAAACTCAAATTGGAAAATAAGAATATTATTTTAGAAAAAAAAGTTTTATGAATGAAGTCATATGTTTTAATGATAACCACTTTAAATAATTAAAAACATTTCAGGGAGAATAAATATACCTAAAGGATGATAAAAAATAACAAAATATTTTCTTTCAATAAATAATTAGGATAAAAAAATAATAGTTAATCAAATAATTCATGTATTAAATAAAGTTTCAAGTGATCATAAGAATATTATGATGGAGAATAATAAATGTAGAAACTCATTATCCTATTCAAATATTAAAAAATTACCAGATCAGAAAAAAAATCAAAAATAAAATAAAAATATTAAAAATAAATTTTCTTATTTAGAATAAAATCTTTCAAATTTTATACAAGGGAAATAAAATTTTGAAAAGGTGATGTCCCTCAATAAAAAAAATAAGGACAAATTTGGTTTTATTTATAATAACTATATTCTAAATATATATAATACTTATTATCTTAACATATCCAATAGTGAATCATTTATTTCCACATATTTCAAGTGTTTTATGATAGGAAATTATTAAAATTATTGTTCCCCTCAGTTAAAAAATTTTGGTTTTAATGAAACAATTATTTCAAAAAAAATTATATTTTAGATTAGCGTATACTAAGTGTTTGAAATCTTCATGGGTAACGAATAATTCTTCTACTAATCCAATTGAACCAAAAGTTGTTTAGACTCAAAAAAAATTTAGTTTGATTTTATTTTAAGAAACCTTACAGACAACTCTCAAGGACATATGGTATATGGATAACGGTTTCCCATGACACATGAAGGGAGATCAATTGATATTTCTATCCTTTAATCAATGTAATAAAAGATATTTCACTTTTAGAGACAACGTTAAGGTAAATTTTAAAGGGTGTGGAGAAGTAGGTATTTAGGAATCAATTACAATATCTAAATTTTTATTTAAATACTGACTAAAACATAATTTAATTTTAATACCACAACTTTGAGATGATGGGGTGGTTATTAGGTTTGAAGATAATAAATGCATATTATTTAAAGAGAAAACTATTTTATTTTATGAAAATAGGAATGATAACATCTATATAATTAATTTTTTTTAATGTGACTAAGAAAATTTTTTAAGTGTTTAATTGTTTTAGAAAATGATGAATTTCTCTAAAATAGTAGACTTTTTCATGATCATATTTGGAAACTACATTAATTTTATTATCATAGAAACATTCAAGATCTTATTAAGTTAATGGTTAACAAATATTTTTTAAGTGATTCATGTTTAAAATTAATGAAATATAACAAAACATTTTGAAAAATTAATAATGATATAACTTATAAAAGATTATAATTATTACATCTTTATTTTTCAGTCCTGTGAAAACTACTAATTTAGGAGGTATAAATTATGTCTCTATAATTGTTTATGAATAAAGTACATTTACCTGGACTTTCTTTATAGATCATGAGTGTAAAACATTTTTTAAGTTCATTATATGCTGAAAAATAATTCAAAATATGAAATGGTATTCAATTATATCAATAAGATGAAATAAATGTGGTGAGTTTTCAAATCAATATTTTGAAAAAAAAATGTGAAGAAAATAGATACTCTCATAATTTCTCAAATTTTACAACACTACAATAAAATGGTGTTATAGAATGAAAAAAGGAACAATTACTTAAACAGATTAAACAATGCTAAATGAATACAATACCTGAAATTTTTTTTGGGTTGAATATATTTTCACAACATGTTATATTCTGAATAGATTATTTATTATATCTTTTTTGTATAAAATATTATATACATTTCTTAATGGAAGAAATCCAAAATGAGGTTTCTTTGGAGTGTATGGGTGTAAAGTTCTCATTTTAAATTCTCAAAATATCTTAGATAAATTTTAGGCTAAAATATATGAAGGAATATTTATAGGATATTATATAAATAATATAGTATATAGAGTGTATAAAAAGATAAAAATGACTGTAGAAGAATCCATACATGTAAAATTTGATAGAGATAATGATAAACTAAGAGAATATTTTGAAATTATTGAAGAAGAATTATAGATTTTAACTTTGGTGAAAAAAATCTAATAAAAATGAAAAAATTAAGGGGTAGAATATCCCTACATAATATAATCATAATCTTTGGAGGAATCATAAGGATCATCCCTTAGAGAAAGTTATTTTAAATATTTATTTTTAAATCAAAACTAGAAATAATGTTTTAAATTTAAACTCTAATTATAATTTTGTATGTAAGATCGTTCCTAATAAAATTGGTGATTCTTTGAAATATATTGATTAGATTATGGAAATTGAATAAATACTTAATCTATTTGTTAGAAATAATGTATAAAATATAATCAAACCACCTAATAAGAAATATTTTATAGGAACTAAATGGATTTTCATGAATAAGTTAGATGAATTAGGAAAGATAATTAAAAAATATAGTCTTATAACTCAAGGATATTCACAAGGGGAAGGAATATAATTTAAAGATTATTTTTATATAGTTTTTATAATTGAGGCTATCAGGATTTTTTTATCTTATTCTTGTTTTCGAGATTTTCAATTATTCCAAATAGATATAAAAATTGAATTCATAAATGGTGATATTTTATAGGAAGTATGTGTACATAAACCACTTATATTTTAAAATGAATAATTATTAGATTATTTTTTTAAACTCAATAAGGAATTATATGGTTTCAACAAAAGATCCAAGAGATTGGTATGAAATACTAATTATGCTTTTATAAGAAAATGGTTTTAATAAAGGAAAAAAATTCATCCATCTTTATTCAATAATAAAGTTTCAAATGATATTTTCCTTATCAAAATATATATAAGTGAAACAATTTTTTGGGTTTTCAATTAAATTAGTGTATAATGAGTATTCTAATATTATTATAAGTGATTTTGATATGAATTTAGTGGAAGAGTTAAAAAAAATATAAGCCTTCAAATTATTTAAAGGCAATATGGGATATTTATTAATTAATCTAAATATTATATAGAACTAATAAAATGGTTTGGTTTGGATTCTTTTAAAAGTATGAGAACCCCCATTATTACTAATTAAAAATTGTATTGTGATTATTCTAGAAACCATATTGAGGATAAATTATATAGACGAATGATATTCAGTTTACTTTACTTAACTACTTCTTGGCCTGATATAAGTTTTAGTGTCAGTTTAGAAGATAAGGTATCGATAAAATAATAAATAGATTTATCTTAAATCAGTTAACATAATTATAAGATACATAAAACAAATTATTAATTCTATCATATTTTATTCCAAAAAAATTGCTTTAATTTATTTAGTTAATTTGATTATAACTTTAGATGTTGCAGGATTTATAGGAATAGAATATTAGTTATGTGTCATTTCTTTATTAAAAATATAATTTTAAGGATTTAAAATAAAAAAATTAACTCTATTTATAGCTGAGGCTAAGTATATAGATGCTGCTAATTATTGTGCTTAGTGTATTTGGATTAAAAAAACATTGTGTGATTTTGAAGTTTATTTTGATAAAATTTATATTTATTATGATAATACAAAGGTTATTTAAATATATAAAAATACAATATATAATTACTAAACAAATCATATAGATGTATGATTTCATCTCATTTGATACCATGTTAATAAAGGATACATTGTCTTAGAATTTTTCTCCACTGAAAAACAATTCACTGATAGATTAACTAAACCACTTGATGTCACAATTTTCTAGACAATAAAGTTTAAACATGGAATTTTTTAAGCATAAATGTCCATATTTTTTCTATTTTATACAAGAAACAATTTTCTAAAAGCATAATATACATATTTTTTTAGAAAAAATTATATAAGAACGAATTTAAGGGGAGATTTCCTTTGAGTATTAAAGTGTCTAACATTCTGAACTTATTTGAAAAATATGTTTATAAGGCATGTGAAAATTTTAGTTTGGGAATATGCTTTTTATTTCTCTAATTCATTTTATGTTGGGGGACTTTTGAATATATATTTTGTATCCTCTATTGTTTTTTAAATAGGTTGTTTACCTTATATTATCTAAGCATATTCATGCCTATTACTTTGTTACTTCCACGTCTAATTTATTTTATATCTTGAGATTGAGTGTTTTTATCATAAGTAGTGTGAAAAATTTTCATTATTATTTAGTATTTAATAAATATTTTAGTTTTATTCATCAAAAAAATATGTTAAATTTTATAAAAAATTAGAATTATTTTATAATATTTTTTTAGTTATGTTTTATAAATTTCAAAATGTGGGAGAATGTTTTGGATTTTTATAAATTCGAAAATTGTTTTTTAAATTTAAAAAAAGGGGTTTATTTTTAGTTTTTATTGGTTGGGAGTTTTTTGTAAATAGTGTTTTATTGTTTTGATACATTGAAAATCTCCTTTATTAATTAATTGCTGAAAATAATTTTTGTTATTAATTTTATAATACATTGTTTATCAAGTGTGTAAATAATGTTTTGAATCTTTTATTTATATTCTTTAAATGTTTTATTTTACATTCTTTATTGTTTTAGTTATAATAATTTTGTTTAATTTAATTATTACTTAATTTTTCATCATTTATTCTAATTTTTATTATAATTTTTTTGCATAAAACTTGTGAAAATTAACTTTTCAAATGTTTTTCATTACCTGTATGTATTCTTTATAATATGTTCTTTAACCTTATGTAATTTTTATAGTTTACCCTTTACCATAATGAGACTTATTGTTACCCTTACATGAGTATTAGAAGTTATCATTACCCTTACATAACATCCTTCTACCCTTTCTTGAGTATTAGACATTACCTTTTATCCTAACATATATTCATGTTACCCATACATGAGAATTAGAATTTACCATATTCCCCTTACATGAGTTTTCCTTTACCCTTTAGTCAGTATTATATTTAACTACTTACCCTTATGTAACATATATGGTACCCTTACATAAGTGTTTTATAATTTTATATAAACCTTGTAAATTTCTATTTAACCTTACATTAGTGTTCTTTACCTTTAAACATCATATATAAAGTTTTTTTAACCCTATGTATGTGTTCCTTACATGTATGCATGTTGTATATACCTTTTTGTACCTTTATATAACATGTATTATACCCTTATATAAGTATTCATTACTTATATGTTGGAACCATGGATGTCCTGTACATGAATTGGAGTATGGTTTGTGTTTGTTATCAATCCTTAGTGGAAGTTCAGAACGTGTTCCAGCAAAGTGATCATACAGTTCAAGCAGACAACAGTATTGAAGATGGCGTCGTTTCCCTGTGTTTGCCAAATTTTTGCGCCTCAAAACCTGAAATATGGAGAAATGTGTTTTTCGAAAAGAGACTTGCGCACCGAGGCCTTGGAGGCTTGGAAACATTCGCGCCTGATGTTTTTCAGAATGAGAACATGAAAACATGGCAAAGGAAAGAGGGTCGCACAAGTATTGGTTTAGTCGTGCAAGTGACGTGCGCGCCGTGAAAGGACTTGTGCTCTGGTACCTTAGAGGATTGGAAAGTTGTGTGTCATTTGACCATCATGTTTTGATCATAAAAATATGGAACATTAAATAGGGGCTCCCAAGATTGGAAGTTGGTCGTGCAAGTGTCTAGGAGGACAGAAGGGTTGCGCGCCGAGACTTGCGCGCCGAGGGAAGACTTGTGCTCTGCCGCGCAGGGTATCCAAATGCCTATAAATAGAGGACCACCCCTCCTCATTCTACACGAACATTAGACTTGATGAAATTCAAAGCTCCTGTCGCATAGGTGGTGAAGTCGCGCAAGTGTTGGTGGGTTGCACAAGGTGGAGTAGCGCGGCAGTTGTTTGCTACCCGTCCAGTAGTCGCGCAAGTGATTTGGTGATACTTGTGGCCAGAATTGAAGTTCTGCAACAGGTTTCCATTAGGATTCAAAATCGGCTTGAGTTGAGAAGAAGTTGAGTCGCACAAGTTTGGATTTAAAGAAGACAGAATCACACAAGTGTTGAAGGTGGACTTGCACAACAGTTATAACTTGTACGTTGTCCTTGAAAGTTGTGTGCCACCTTGGAGTTGCGCGCCAAGTGCTGTTGAGGCTTTCCGATTGTCTTGGTGCTGCACGAAAGTTGAAGATCAGTTCACGGGTGATAGTTGGACTTCAACAGAGAATCCACATAATGCCAAGGATGCATTCATTGAGCAATGATTAAGAGACCTTCGTGTCTATAAATTGAGTGCGACTTCACCAACAGCAGTGAGCCAGGGGGAGTCAATGGGAGTGACCAGAGGGACGCAGTGAGCTATCCCTAAAAAATTGTAAAGGAAATGTGCCAAGGACAGAGTGATTGTTCCCAAACCTTTGTAATCCACAACTAGTTAAGAATACTGTAATTTGGTACGCCCGACAACTTGTCGGCGTATGCTCCTTGGATGTATCCCTTAATGGTGAACCAAGTAAAATTTGATATGTCATCTCTTTGCATGTGAATATTTCTTTACAGATCATATTCTTCATAAAGGTTTAACTAGTTCCTACCAATGTGGGAACAAGATCCTCAGTTTAAAAGAAAAAGGTTTCACCATGATTCACCCCTCCCCTCTCAGGGTGCCCCGTGGTCCTACAAGTGGTATCAGAGGCAGGTTACTGGTGTTGAATCTGTCCTTTGTCATCATGGATAATTCATTCAATGTCAGGGGAGTCCCTCCCTTTGATGGAATTAATTTTCAAATTTGGAAGAACAGAATGAGATCTCATATAAGATCCCTTGGAATTGAAGTTATGTTTTCCATTGTGCAAGGTATAAATGTCACTGATCCAACAAGGTTGGCTATGACAGAAGCAGACAAGAAAATTCTTGTTGCAGATGCTAAAGCAAAAAATGCACTCATCACAGCCCTTTCTGATCAGATCTATCTAAAGGTAATGAGTTTCACCTCAGATAAATCCATGTGGGATAAACTCGAAAATATTTATGAAGGAGATAGAAAAGTGAAGGAGGAAAAACTTCAAGTCCTGCACAATTGGTTCGATGATCTGAAGATGCATCCAGATGAGAATGCAGACTCATTCTTCAATCAAATTACTGAAGTGGTTGGAGAAATTCGGGGTCTCAACGATGAAGACATTGATATAGTAAAGAAAATATTAAGAAGACTTTCACCCCTATACAATGAAAAGGTGTCATCTCTTGAGGAAAGAGATGTTTCCAAACTTTCTCTGGATGATCTACTAAGAATCTTGGTAGCATAAAAATGAGAGTCAAACCAGAAGATTCTACGACTTGTGTGAGCAAGGAAATGGCGTTCAAGGCCATTGATAAACTGAAAATTTCAAAAGATAGTAGCAGTGAAGATGAAAAAGAAAAAGAAATTATTTCTCTCATTGCAAAGAAGTTCCAGAAGGGAAAAGGGAAATTTAAAGGGAAGTTACCTTTCTCTGGTTTTTGTTGTGGAAAATTTGGGCCCATTGCCTCATAGTGTTTAAGAAAGATCAATGATGAAGATAGTGAAGATGAGAACATCGAGAAGCCTCAAAAAAGATTTTTCAAAAAGAGAGACTTCAAATCTGGAAAGAAAGTGCAGAGGAAGATTTTTTTCTGTGAAGAGGAAGATGAGGATACTGAATTTTGTGAAGAATAATAAGAACCTGAATTTAAAACGGGAAAGCATTCTTCCATGATGGCTATAGTTGAAAAGTCAGAACCCTTGATCAATAAAGAAAAAGATAATCAGATT
The DNA here is from genome assembly GCA_963277665.1 of Viscum album. Taxonomy (NCBI): domain Eukaryota; kingdom Viridiplantae; phylum Streptophyta; class Magnoliopsida; order Santalales; family Viscaceae; genus Viscum; species Viscum album. The sequence goes on from OY728123.1 coordinate 644,045,645, forward strand.
ACTTCTAATGGTCATTCAAAGACACAAATTAAGGATGTGTTTTCCAAGATTGAGAATAAATGTAAGATATGTAATAAGTGGAAGGAAATATTCGAAGAATCGTCAGAATATGTTGATGAGCTTGAAGGAGAGATTGAATGACTAGAAGAACTTGTGAGAGTTCAGTCTTCAATCCTTGAAAGAACAGATGATTTTGTCGAACTAAAGCTTAAAATTGAAGAACAATCAAAGGTCATAACGGACCTTTCATCCAGACTGGAAGAGAAGTCTAAGACTATTTAGGGACTTGAGGAAGAAGTTGTTACTCTTAGAAGTAAAATTTAATGTTAATCAATGACAAATGAGGGAAAGAAGAAAATTCATTTCAGAAGATTCTCATATGCAGAATTACTAGAAAGAGCCAAGTTTGGTTCATATGGGGTTGGAAAAATCTTAAGTAATCAAAGACCCGCTTGCATGGGAAAGAGTGGAATTGGATGTGAAGCTGATACATCAACTTCTTGAAGCAAAGAGAGCCAAAAGAAAGACAAGATGAAAGTTGGACATGCTGAAACATTACCTGAAATGCTGAAAAAGAAACCCTCAATCCAAACAAAAAGAAGAACTAAAATTTATCCTCAAACATTCAAAAATGACAGGCAGTTCAACTATTCTCCCAAGTAAGAAGGCATGAGGATAAATTCAAGTAAAAAGACATTTCCACTCACGAAGTGTCAGTTCTGTGGTTATCTAGGCCATACCATGTTATAATGCGAAGAGGCAAGGAGATACTTGAATGGGGAAGATCTGGGAAGTCAACAAAGGAGACCGACTTCATATCCTCCATCTTATAGAAGAAATAGCTTCTATGGTTACTGTTTTAATTGTTCTAACTTTGTCCATAAATCTATGTATTGCAGGCAGAGGTACGACAGGAGAAATTCATAAAACACTCAAAGACGGGTTAGTTTTCATCCTCCTGATAGTGTTGTTCTCACAAATAGTTTTTCCCCTCTGGAAGAAGATTATGGGTATGAAGAATCATATTATATGGAAGAAAGTATTAAAAGTCCATCAGTATCCTATGCTCAATCCAATATCTCATGGAAAGAAAAGAAGAAGATCGAGAAATCCAATCTTGCAGAAGTAGCCCTCAAAGCTACAAAGATCAGTCGCACCTGGATCCTTGATAGTGGATGCTCGTCCCATACGACAGGAAATGTTAACCTTTTTAAGAACATTGAAAATAAGGTTGATGGAATAGTATGGTTCGGTAATGATGGTGCTTTGAAGATTAAAGGCAGTGGGAATATTGCTCTCGCAAATGAGGAGATGAAGAAGACTGAAGTTCTTTATGTGGACGGTCTACGCCATAATCTCCTCAGTTTAAGTCAACTCTGTGACTCATGGCTCATTATAACCTTCAATCAAAAAGGGTTTACTATAAAAGAAAAAATAGGGAATTATCTTATGAGAGGTTGTAGAACAGATTGAAACATATATCAGGTTGAAAGCAAAGTGAACTCATACTATTTGTCTGTTGAAGAAGAAAACAATTTGTGGCATTGAAGGCTAGGGCACATTAACCAACAATACATGGAAAAGATATCTAGGCTCAAGATAGTCATGGATATTCCCATACTAAAACATGAACGGGAAAAATCTTGTGATGCTTGTATTCGTGGGAAGCTGGTCTGTAGTTTATATCTGCCAAAGAAGAAAAGGGAATCACATCTTCTTGATCTCATTCATAAAGATGTATGTGGCCCAATAAATTTTGATGGAACCCGTGGAGAAAGGTACTTCGTCCTTTTCATTGATGATTATAGTAGAAAGTCTTGTGTAATGGTGATTCACAGGAAGTGAAAAGTACTTGATTGCAGGAAAACTTTTCTCCGGATTGCCGATAATGAAACAGGACGGACAATAAATGTCCTACGGTCTGACAATAGAGGGGAATACATGTCCATTGAGTTTGAAAATTACCTATAAAAACATGGAATACAGCATGAGGTAGCTGCTGTGAGAACTTCACAAAGAAATGGATTTGTTGAGCGTCGGAATCAACATGTCAACAATATATCCAGGACTATGCTGATCGAGAGTGGTATCTCTCTCCATTACTGGAAGGAAGATGTTGAAGCTGCAGTGCACACTCAGAATCGAACAGGGCTTTATATGGGAGAAACGAAGACACCATATGAATTGTTTCATGGAAGGAAGCCTTCATTGAAATACTTTCATATTTTCCAAATCAAATATTTCATTTGGAACAAAGAAGGAAATCAAGGGAAGTTTGGTGACCATGCTGATGAAGGAATTTTTCTTGGGTATCCAATGAACAGAAAATCCTATAAGTGTTTCAACAAGTGATTAGGAAATATTGTAGTAAGCAGTGATGTTAAGATAATTGAAGAGAAAACCACAAATGCTTCTAGGACATCATATGTTGATGCGATAGAAAGTGAAAAAGAAAGTGAACGTGGAGAAAATAAAACTACAGAAATAGAGGAAGATATACAAAACACTCAGCAGTCACATCATGATGTTGACATAGAAGAAGAATCTGAAGAAGAGATTGGGGCTGGAGAGAATGAAACTGAACCACATAGGAGAAATCATAGATATGAGATTGATCCATCCAACATAATTGGGGATAGGGGTGCACCAAAACAAACAAGGAGGATGAGGAATAACACGTAGTTTGCATTTTTGTCAGTTGTGGAGCCATCCTCATTCGAAGAAGCTGCAAAGGATAAATCTTGGGTGAAATCCATGAATGAAGAATTAGATCAGATTGATAAGAATCAGACATGGGATCTTGTCCAGTGACACGGAGGTCACAATGTGATTGGTACAAAATGGATATTCAAGAACAAGTTTGATGAGCACGGAAGTGTTATTATAAATAAGGATCGACTGGTATGTAAGGGATATTCAAATATTGAAGGCATAGATATTGAAGAAACCTTTTCTCCAGTGGCTAGACTGGAGTCAATCAGGCTTTTCCTTGCTATGGAACTCCAAAGAGGATATAAAGTGTATCAAATGGATGTCAAAACTGCATTCTTGAATGGTGTACTCGAAGAAGAAGTCTACATTGAACAACCAGTGGTTTTTGTTCTTGTTACTGATGAGACAAAGGTCTGCAAGTTGAACAATGCTCTATATGGTTTGAAGCAGGCACCACGGGCATGGTACCCCAGGCTGGACTCTTATCTCAAGAAGCTGGAATTCAAAAGAGGAGGAGTAGATCATAATCTGTGTGTCAAGAATTCTCCAGAAGATCAATTCATGGTTCTTGTCTACGTAGATGACATCATATTTAGTGGCAGTAGGTAGAAATCTGTGGATGAATTTTCCAATCACATGAAATTAGAATTTGAAATGTCTATGATTTGAGAGCTCACATATTTCTTGGGACTACAGGTGATTCAAAAGAAGGATTACACTTTCATTTCTCAGGGAAAATGTGAAAGAGAGCTACTGAAGAAGTTTAATATGCAAGAATCCAAACCAATGTCAACTCTAATTGTTGTTGGAACTAAACTTGGAAAACATGAAAATGGGACCTCTGTAGATCCCACCATCTACAGGAGGATAATTGGGAGCCTACTGTACCTGACAGTGACACGGCCAGATATTGTCTTTTCCTCATGTCTTTCGTGCCTCTTTTAGAGTAATCCAAAGGAGGAACATATGGCAGTAGTAAAAATCATCATGAGATATATTCAAGGGACTCACAATTGTGGATTATACTTTGCTGCAGGAAAGAACAGTGAATTATCAGCATTGTCTGATGCTGACTGGGCTAGTGATGTTATGGACAAAAATTCTACCAGTGGTGGTGCATTCTATATTGGGAATAAATATGTTGGTTGGCTGAGAAAGAAACAAAAAATTACTTCTCTTAGTACTTTTGAGGATGAGTATATCTCCACTACAAAGGCATGCACTCAACTGCTATGGATGAAGTAGTAATTGACAGATATTGGTGATGAGGTGAAGCAACCAATGGTGATTTACTATGATAATAAGAGCACAATTGATCTTACAAAGAATCTTATTCAGAATTCTCATACAAACATATTGAAATCAGGTATCACTTTATCAAAGAGAAAGTTGAGAAAGGCATGATTATAATGGATTATGTGGGAATGGATGAGTAAGTGGCTGATATCCTGACCAATCCACTGTCAGCGGATGTGTTTGAGAAGCATTGGTTGAACCTTAGTGTTCATCCACCTCCCAGTGCATAAGGAGGTTACGCAATACCCCTCTCCCCAGTTTTGTTAACTGTTTTTTTCTATTTATGGTCGTGATGCAGGTTTGTGGGGGAGATACTATCCAGGGGGTGTGGTTTGAGCTGAACAATTAACAAGTACCGGCCTTTGGGTTTATTTCCAATGGGGGAGAAAGGAATAAATTTAGACTCAGAGGATGAGAAGTAACTCAGGAACTCAGAGTACAGGGCGTCTTTGAGAATTTAACAACACGGGATTCCAATTCAAGCCTCATCTCTTATTTTCTACACCGAGCATTGCTCACATAGACTTAGAGTGTTGGCTGAGTTGATTCTTGTGTTTTTTTTTGGTTTGCATGTGGATCTATTGAATTTATTTGCTGATTTCCAACAAACTCAAAGCAGGAGATTGTTGGAACCATGGATATTTTGTGCATGAATTGGTGTATGGTCTGTGTTTGTTGTCAATCCTCAGTGGAAGTTCAGAACGTGTTCCAGAAAAGTGATCATACAGTTCAAGAGGACAACAGTATTGAAGATGGCGCTGTTTCCCAGTGTTTGCCAAATTTTTGGGCCAAAAAACTTAAAATATGGAGAAATGTGCTTTTGTCAAAGAGACTTGCACGCCGAGGCCTTGGAGGATTGGAAACTTTCGCACCTGATGTTTTTCATAATGAGAACATGAAAATATGGAAAAAGAAAGAGGGTCGCGCAAGTATTGGTTTGGTCGCGCAAGTGACTTGCACGCTATGAAAGGACTTGCGCGCCGGTACCTTAGAGGATTGGAAAGTTGCATGCTGTTTGACCATCGTGTTTTGATCATCAGAATATGGCAAAGAAAATAGGGGCGCCCAATATTGGAAGTTGGTCGTGCAAGTGTCTTGGAGGATAGAAGGGATGTGTGCCGAGACTTGCGTGTTGAGGGAAGACTTGTGCGTCGCCGCGCAGGGTATCCAAATGAATATAAATAGAGGACCACCCCACCTCATTCTACACGAACTTTGGACTTGAAGAAATTAAAAGCTCCTGTCGTGCAGGTGGTGAAGTCGTGCAAGTGTTGGTGGGTCGCGCAAGGTGGAGCAGCGCGGCAGTTGTTTGCTTCCCATCTAGTATTCGCGCAAGTGATTTGGTGATACTTGCGGGCGATAATTGAAGTTGCTCGACAGGTTTCCATTAGGTTTCAAAATCGGCTGGAGTTGAGAGTAAGTTGAGTCGCACAAGTTTGGCTTTAAATAAGACTGAACCAAGCATGTGTTGAAGCTGGACTTGCACGATAGTTATAACTTGTGCGCCGTCCTTGAAAGTTGCGCGCCGCCTTGGAGTTGCGCGCTAGGTGCTGTTGAGGCTTGCTGGTTGTCTTGGTGCTGCACGAAAGTTGTAGATCAGTTCATGGGTGATAGTTAGACTTCAATAGAGCATCCACATAATGCAGAGGATGCATTCATTGAGCAATGATGAATAGACCTTCACGTCTATAAACTGAGGGGGACTTCACCAACGGCAGTGAGCCAGGGGGAGTCAACGGGAGTGACACGAGGGACGTAGTGAGCTATCCCTGAAAAATTGTAAAGGCAGTGAGCCTGGGATAGAATAACTGTGCCCGAACCTTTGTAATCCACAACTAGTGAAGAATAGTGGAATTTGGTACGCGCGAAAACTTGTCAGCGTATGCTCCTTGGATGTAGCCCTTAGCGGTGAACCAAGTAAAATTTTTTGTGTCATCTCTTTTCATGTGAATGTTTATTTACAGATCATATTCTTCATACAGGTTTAACTAGTTCCTACCAACATGGGAACAATATCCTTATTTTTAAAGAAAACGTTGTCACCCTGATTCCCCCCTCCCCTCTCAGGGCGCCCCGGGGTCCTATATTGTATTCATCCAACATAAATTTATAGACTACCATTACATATTGTTTGAAATGATTACTTTACACAAATATAGATTTTTATTTTACATTACTCCACATGTATGATTGGTAGTGTATCTTTATGCATGCTCTGTGTACCTTTACACATGAATTATAAATAATTCATTACTATTACACAAACATCTTTTACCTTTAAACATTCTTTACTAAACATGTAATACCTTTACACAACTTCAATATAACATTAACATGAGTTGTATAAAAAATTTAATACCTTTATGAAACATTTATATTACCTTTACATGAGCAATATAAAATCTTTATTACCCATAAACTTGAAGTTAAAAGTTAAGGTTACCTTTACACGGGTTATAAAAATTATATTTTAAATTTAGGCATGGCATGATGGTAGCATTTAAATCATCTATATAAATACCTTTATGTAGTATACCCATACACATCCTATGAAAAATTCATTTATCTTTATGAAAGGTGTAAATTACCTGATTACTTTTATGAAGCACGACACTCTCTATGGTAGTAGTATCCTTTATAAATGATAACCCAGTTTTCTTCTAGACTAATAAAGGCACTTTAATGGTAATATATTTCATATTTTATCACTAAATTTTTGGTTTTAAATGTATGATGAAGAATTATGAAACACACACAAAGACAAGATCTATGGGATTTCCTTCAAATAATTAAAGTCATTATGGTAAGGTCTATAAAATTCAAGGCTAGAAGAGTGAGAAAAAAACATGAATCAAGATTGAGAACTATGATAAATCCATTAATGTAGGATTACTAAAGCACTATTAGTTTCTAACATCTTCTTTATTCAGCATCAAATCAATATGTGAAGATGTTTACTGCTCCAGTCCAACTTCTTCAATGACATATTCCTTTTTATAGTTAGTTTTAATTTTATATGGAAGCGTATGTATTTATTATTTTACACATGGTTATACCTCTATTTTAAAATTTTGTTTCTAGTTATGAACACCTGGTCAAAAGGCAGTAACATAGGTTTGGATTATCCTCGATAATAAAATAGGTTTTTGCATTGACCCTAAAAATGTAAAGTTATACTCTATCCTTTAATATACAAGGTAAAATTATTCAACTCTAAATGACTTGTTCTTATCTCTGTTTTCTAGTGAATATTGTTCATCATGTTGATTAAAAGGGGAATGAAGAGTACACTAGGTCCACATTGAACAAAACTACTATAAAAATCTTGGTGTTATTGTCTTTATTTTTTATTCTACATTGGTTCTTTTTATGAACATTGTACATTCATATTTTGTTTTTTTTAAATAAAAAAACTATAAAAATTATTAAACTAAGTATAAAATATTTTAAACGACCATCCCCCCCTCTCTAGTTGATCTTTCCAACAATATCACTTCTTAAAAATACAATACAACAAATTTTAATTTCATACAAAATTGAATTCATATGAAGTTTACTGGTATTTCATAAGACTTTGAAGTTTTCTGAAATCCTAAGAAGTCATATGTAGGGACGTCAAAAGTCATATGTCGAGTAAAAGTCATGCACGGGTACCGCAAATTCATGCACAGTATTTTTTGTCTAGAAAATTAATACAATCTCCCTCAAATTTGTATGTGCAAAACTGAAGTCATACAATTTAGAAAATCCATATGATTTCCAATTATAGACAATTTATTGATTAAAACTTCAAAAAAACCATTAAATGGATTCTGGGATTTTCAAATGAACTCCATGCCTTCTCTACCATTTTTAAACACCTCATAATTGCTTCAATTAAATTTAGGAATTATTGAAATAATTCCAAACATTATTTTCTTACTTCTAATGACTTATTCAGAAAATTAAATACTCAAAGTAAATTTTTTCATCCGTGTTGCTAACTCTTACTTATAGTATTTTAAACCTCCATCCAAGTGAGTTTAATAACTAATTTAAACCTTAAAAATTACTATCACTACAAGGATGGTTTCTTCAACTTTAAGTTAGCATCCTTCAATACATTGAACTTGATTTTACCTTTTTAGTAATAATTGTACAATTTTTTCAACACATGGTTCAACATCCTTTTTTCTTTTATTGGAACTTTTATTAAAATTATTGAAGACATGGATTCTCCACCTTCATAACTTATCATATACATGAACAAAATATAAAAAATATTATATATAAGGGGTTACCTTTGAATATATTTTTGTATTTATTCAAGATATATCTTTACTTAACTATTCTGTTACACTTAAGTGTATGGGAAGAAAACTTTTCTTTTTATAATTACACTAACAAGTTCTTGTAAACAAATTCTATTGAGAATAAATATAACTTCAACCAAAGGGAAATTCAATCCCTCCTTTGGATTTTTTGTGAAATAAAAAAATCCATATCATTCTATGTAATTATTCTCCCCCTAATTGGGAAGAAATTTAAATGGAGTAAATTTATTCGTCCCTACTAAGACAATAGGGTAGGATTAATAATCTAATGACCACAACCTGAATAATTTAGAACTCGTTTCTTACTTTATTATATTTTCATAAGATACAAAGGATATCATCTCGAAGGACCAGTCAATTTAGCTATTTTAGAGAACCACATACATACATGATACCAATTTTACATTGGAATAGAAAATAAAACATAATATAAAATAGAATAAAATGAACTATAGACTTAAAAACTCATTCAAGGAACTCTTCTTTATATCATGTGGAAAGGAAACAAAATAAGGGTGAAATAAAATTCTTAGTAAGGGTTACATTTAGCAAAAGATATCATGAATCAGTAAATAATAATCAATATCTCTTGGTAAATAACAAAACTCACATTCTATTTAATCAATTAATTAGATATAATAATTAGATAAGTAATAATCAATATATAAAGGTAAATAACTAAAAACACTTTCCAATTAATTAATAACTAAGGAATAAATGATTCTAGAGATAATATCACAGTGAAAATATCATGGATAATAAATAAAAATTTATTCTACTTGAATTTAATGCTAATATATTAGAATTCATGATCTCATGAATCATTTCACTACTACCAGCGACATCTTTCTTTAAGATAATTTAAAACTACTAAAAACACATATGATTTGCCCAACTGATATGTCTCATGATTTCTATCAATAAATCGAGGGACTGTATAATTTCATGCCTCACCCATCACTTCATTTACAAATAAAAACTTCAATATTTAATAATTTATTTAATTCAAGAGAAATATTCTTTATCTTTAAATATACATATTGAGTAAATAATATAGATTTATCAATATTTTCCCAAATAAAAAAGAATTTTTAATGTAGAACACCATATATGAAAACGAAATATGGTTTAAGAAATAAACATATTCATCATAAAATAATATGTAAATTTAAGGAAATGTTAGATCTAATGAAAAATGATCACAATAAAGTGATTGTCTCTAGATAATTTCAAAAATTACAAAGTAATGTGATATTGTACAATAACTTTTACCACTTTGTAATTTTTAATTCAAATCCCCTTGGATGAAATAATTCAAATTGAAAACCAAAATACTATGAATTTGGAAGGAATCATGATATAATAATTTGAGGGGGGTATATAAACTTTATACAAGAAATTAGGTGAACAGTTATAAAATATTCCTCACTATAGGGAAATTTGGGAAATGTCCCTTACCTTGAGTCTGACTCAAAATGTACATTATTTATCTTCCTAAATAACAAACTTATGTTTATTATTTACTTTATTAAAAAAAATTATCTATTATTATTCCTTTTAATTCACTTATAACCATTTTTAATGAAATTACTTAATTAATTAAGTTTATGTGTGGTGTTTCGATGATATTTGACTTGTGTTTCAAAAATTACAATTGAATGAGACTACTGGTCTAAGAGGTCTTCATTTCAACATACCTAGAAAAATAATCATGAAATAAAAATCATATGTATACATCAATTATAATTTTAAGACCAATCATGAAATATGTTTTGAGAAATTAAATACATTATAATCAAGTATGTAATGATAGTTATTTTTTAGCAAGGTAAAATTCAAAGGGAATTTGAATTTCTATGTTTAGTGGACTTTCTGTTCTTCGAACTGAGACTTAGAACATAATTATAAGAGTTTTAGCACCATAAATTGTTTTCTTTATCTTTGGTAAAGTCCCAATGGGTTCTTCAGGTGTCTCATTGAGTTTAGGGAGTGTCAAGACTCAAAAATCCCACGTTTGGTGGTCTGATAGAGGTGCAGAGTTTATCTGAAATTGTTCATCCGCAAGAATCATGTTGTGCAACGTGTTTTAGAGGAGAAAAATCATTCACATGGTCTTTTCACAATTTTCACAAACCTTATATCTATCCCGCACAGTTACTTCCACTTAGGAATTACATAATCACTATTTTTCATATGGTTGGTGAATTGTTAGGCAAAGCATGCGACGCAACTATACAAGGAAGGTTATTTAGGTATTGGGAGTCGCATTGTTGGTGCACAGTTTGGCCAAACTGTGTTACCTAGTTTTGAGGGAGAAATGACCAAAATTCCTTTAATGAGGTTTAAAACCTAATTTCCCTTTTCTTTCTTCTTCCTCCAGTGGGTGATCCCTCTCCTCTTGTGTTTTGGATTCTTACAACACCTAACCTAGGAATTTCAAGACATATGGAATTTTTCATCTAATTTGAGAACCTTCGGTCTCTATAGATACACAATGGTAATTCTTCGATTCCTTTTGAATCTTTCTTCATTTAATTTTCTCTCGTCCAAGTTATCATGGTGTAACATAATTTTCCCAATTTTTAGGGTGGATGTTTATTACATTGATTTATTAAAAAATAGACCCAATAAAACCTTGATATTAGATGAGTGGAATGTCCTAAGAATGAGGTAGGTGGTATATGTATTTTTCCTTAAATTTCCATTATTTTATTGATAGCATTGTTGCACTATACGCTTTTCATTATCGTGTGATGCCTTAAAATTGGTTTCCTCATATTAAATTAATCTAAGAACCTTTTATTACTCCCATAGAGCCTTGTTTAGTGATTTGAGGTTATCAATCACACCCATAGACACTTCATGGGTGTTCTGGATTATATTTCCCTTTTTTTAAATTAAAAGATTAAATGCCTTGAACACCTTCTAAGCACTTGTCTTGGATTATAAATGGAATTTCCCATTTTAGGAAATTTCCAAATTAATGATAGTATCTCCTAAAATCCATATCAAGCCTTTATAAATTTAATTTCCATGTTGCGTAGTTTCTACATAATGATAATTTCATGTGAGTTGAGTTTTGACTCTTGAAATGATTCTTAATTGGTTAAAGTAAATGTTTATAAACAACGTCATTTTTTATAACAAAACCCCCAAATGAGGTGTGTTGTCTTTAGAATTAAAAATTGATTATTAATAGTTTATAATGTTCTTGGTTTTATTTCTTTGGCCCTCCTTTTATATAAATATTTTTTAACCATTTGGCCTTCTAAGTGAAAGGCTTGGCCCATTATTATCTAAATGACTAATGGATCAAGCTCCTTCTAAAGGCTTGGCTTACTTAATTACTGGGATTTACCACATAGTTCATGTCCCTATTAGACCATGGTACCCTCTAAGTACCTCCTTGATCCTTGTTATATGAGTTCTTGTGTTTTGATAGATTCAATGGTGTGTTATTAATTGACTATTTTATTCACTATGGTTGTTTTTTTCAGTAAATGTGATGGATTTCCTTATTTGAGTGATTTAAATGGAATGTATTAAGTGGAATGATATGTCCATGAAGTATTTCTTTCCTTGAATGTATTAGATAAATTTATTAAAATTAAATTTAATTGGGTGGTACGTCCAATCCTCTTTTATAGTTAAATAATCATGGCTCATATGAATTGTTATAATTGTGATGCATTGATTTAAATGGCTTGATAAATATAATGCATTAGATTCAATTCCTCATGGATTAATTTATTATTATAAATATGATTATGTCTAGATATAGGTTGTGGGATGATGGTAAGGGTTCTATTGAGCATGGAGGAGTCATGATCCCTTACATCAGGTGTTGATTAATAGTGTATCGTGCCATTGACAATATTGGGGCAGTGGTCATGGCGTAGAATGTCCCTTATTGAGTGTTGAAATGATGGTGCGCTCGGTAATATTTGAGTGTTTACATGATAGAACACTTTCTATTTCGAGTGATGGGAATGACATATCCTACTCATTGTGAGATGTAGGGCATATACCCATTTCTGAATCTTATAGGATCATTCACAATATTTATTAATGACTGAGTTATTCCCTCATTCAGCTAGCATCTAGTATTCCATGTATATGGACACATACATCCACATATTCGTGATTTATATTGGTGGATACAATATATAACAATACTGTATATATATATATTAATACTATAGATATATTTACTGATCAAACACTCTTTCCATCCATGAGACGAAGCGGGTAGAGTCATCCAGGTTTCCTATGAGAACCTGATTCGACTTGTGTTATTTATGTATTCGACGCTATTTATTTATTCCTATTAACTGAATACTGCTTTAATTTATATTCATTGAATGAATTAAGTTGTATACACCATGTATGGTAACCTAATGGAATTTATATCTTATAACCTACTCAAGACTCCATTATAATGTGGTACCCAAGTTGACCTTATGTTCGTAGGACCACAAATTTATTGCTTGTGCCAATTTGCTAGTACCTTGGAGTTAGGATCTTAGAATTGAGCTAAATCTTATAATACCCATAGAGTTTACCTTTGGGGGTTTTACTTATTTTCTGTATTCATGTGATGTATTGTATCTTTTTACCTAGTGTGCGTATTTTGTTTTAGATTATGTATCACCATTTGGACATGCATGCATCTGTTGTATATTATAATTTTCCATCTTTTCTATAGAGTTTATACTATTATTATGATGATCTATCATTTTTTTACTTATTCCGATATTTTCAATTATTTATTATCTAATATATCATTGTTCAAGTATGAATATGAGGGTATATTCTACCCACTATCACATCCTTAAATCCTCCCTACGATTCGACAAACTCTAGCGTATGGAGAGGTGTGCTTGAGGCCATTTGACAACCAGTCTAGCTGCCATTCTAGTGGTGAGATAGGTCTACACATTTCAAAGTGGTATAATAGGTGGTTTTTTCATTTATATTACTCTTTTGGGATAGTATACAGGATACTATAAATGTGTCGCTACTAGGTAAATTGTTGTGTTTGGGACTAATCACCCCATCCACCGGTAAAAGACCAAGTGGCTAGGGTTGGGATTATTATTCATGTTTTATATAATTATAGTTGATATGATTTCACCTTTATTTAATCGTGTACTTCCTATATCTTATTGATTTATTAAATTTATGGTATTTTACCCTTGTCCTATTATGGAAAGGATGAATCATTACATGCATAATTATAGGTACATAGAAATTCGCATTCCATGCATATGCCATGTCATTTAGTCGAATTTATAGGTTGCTTTATAATTTTATTGTGTGCCTTGAGTGTTGGGACATGCTAGTGTTTTCTTCAACATGCCTACCTGTATACCATGATTAGGTAATTATATACCAAATAGTTTTATTTGTTTAGCTTATTCCTCCATTATATCATGTTTCATTGTTAATAGAATGTTTATCTGTGTTTATTGCTTGTGGTAGCATTCGAGTTCTCTTTAAATATATATATAAATGGTTTCATGGGTTTAATATATGGTTTGTGAGTAAAAAGGTGTCAGTTTTTAGTTTTAAGGTGTATGGGTGCCTTAGTATTGGGAAAAGGTAACCCGTTTACTCGAACCATCCTTGATCTTTAAATGTCTTTAAATATTGTTGTTAAAATGAAAAGGTTGTAGGGGTTTGAACTTTAAAAGTTAATTAGTTTTGATTAAATGGGATTATTTCTGCAGTTTTAAGGTCCAAGGGAACATTATAATTTGGAAAGGTAACCCATTTACTCAAACCATATTTTGGGCTTGGTATATATATATATCTAGACACTGTTGTTAAAACGAAAATGTAAAAGCTGCTAAAGTTTAAAAAAATTAATTGAATAGGTTAGGGTTAAATGAGAGATAATATTTGGTCTGTAAAGTGTATTTATGATTTATAGGTTGGTGGATGGAAAACCATATATTCAAACCATTATATATGACCAGGATATAGTTTGAAATGATTAAAATCTAAATGTGGGTGATTTTAATCTGTAATGAATCAGTTAATTGCCTAAATGAACAAATGAACCTAAGTAGGTCAGTATGGGCATAATTCTTATGAAATGACTTGAAACTAGTTTTTTGAGACTTTGATAATTAGGAAACTATTATTGGGTTGTATTCTAATGATCCCCAGTTACTTAAGAGGACCCTCATAGGTCTCCTTACATGTTATAACCGAAAATAAATTTATATGATAAATTTACTAATTATGATGGGATGTCAATAAAATGTTTATAGATTAAAAAGTAAGTTTCATAATACTTGAATTTATTCATTGATGTTCTATTTAAAATCTTTTAAATTTTAAAATATTAAATATAAATAAGTATAATGACTTAAAATGTAACCTGAAGTGGTGCCCTTTATTTTTTAAATCCTTGTGTATGGGAAGGTTAAATATCTCTTTGAGTGGCCTTGGAATAGAAGAATGATAATTTTCCATCGGCCTTTATCCTTTTCAACAAGGGAGTAAATGATAGGCATATAACATAGTGAAATATGTTGGGAATGAACTAGTTATACAGTCGGCATTTATGCTTTTTTTAGGGTAAATCCCAAGATACGTTTCAACCTTATAGGGTAAATTCCATAATAAATGTTGTGAGATTTCAATTGTTTGGTTCTATTCAGGAACTATTGTCCATAGTAGGACTATTAAATTCTAAATAATACCCATGTTTGAATGGGTGGTCAAGTTTTTCTTGTTCTTTTTTGTGGGTGTGAGCATCAAGTGATGCTTGGATTTAGTAGGTTAGAGATGCCTTCGGCATGGTCAACTAGTTAGTAGGTCTTCTGACACCTTTTCTTTTTCCTTGGGTGACTCAATAGGTCATCAATTTGTTTTTCAGTCATATGAGATAATTTACTTCAAAGGTAGTTTTATATATAGACCTCATGATACTCAATTTCATGTGGTGGAAATCCTATGGATAGTATCGAGGGTATGTCATCTTGTTTTTGAATCCTCAGGGTAGTGTGTGTTGATATACATGGTACCAATCATGTTACTAAATGATACAAATAACCAATTGTGTTCGTTGAAATCATTAATAATTTTGATGTTAAATAAATTCTAAGGTCATCTCCGGACAAGAGTGACCTAGGAATTAAAGGAATAAATTTCATCCCAATTCTCAAGAATTTTTTCCAAGAAAACTGGGTTTTTTGAAACTCCAATTAGTTTGGTTTTGGTTCTGATACCAAATTTATATTTTTTGTGTTTAAGGTTGTTTTGATCTAGTTTGCTTATTAGCAGCTAATTCATCCCTTCTCTTAATGACTAGAACACTCATGTGGTGGGGTGTGTGACCGCACTGTCATTACACGTCAAATTGATTATGTTTTATAGATGATTTTATATTCTAGGGAAGACCCTAGGTCATCTCTCAAGGTGATTTGGTAGGTTTATATTATGTGTTTTTAATTAAAAGTACTAAATATGAGGGTGATTTTGAAAATAGTTTTTAAATTAAATGAAATAATTGGAAGTTTAAAATACCAAATAGATTTTTAAAAATAAGAGATAAAAGGGTTCATTGTGAGTTCACTACACCACTTGAAAAGTTCCTAGTTCTCAATTTACTTTTATGTTTTGTTGTAATCCTCTCGTTGAGGGATGACCAAGATCTTGGTTCGCATTTATCTCTTAAAATTATGCACAAAGAACCACCCCTTGACACAACAATCTTGTTTTCAAGGTTTGGACCACAAGCATAGAGTGAGGTATGCCAAATCCTACTGAAATATCATGTATGTGTGAGAAAAATAGGATTCTTTTGTTGTCCAATCAGAATAAACAAAGATTCCCACTCAAATCTCAACCCAGTCAGTATTGAGATGAAAAATGGTTCACTTAATTAAACCAAAAAAATACATTTAGAGAAGAATAATTTTAATATTAAACATAATTGGTACAATTAAAACAAAAATAACATAAAACCAATAGAATAGAATGTTCCATAACTCCCTCTTCAAGTGTGTAGCACCCTCGCAATGATCACCCACCATTTAGCTTGACATCGAGAGGAGGAGGAAGCTTGGGTGGAGATCCTTATTCATTATTTATCGCTATATGAGGATAGGGGCCTCTTGAACCTCCAAGGTTATGAAATTACTCCTCTAAGACTTCAAATTGGCAGCACTTCAGTTCTGGTTCGAACTTCCAAATGGGGATCCCAAGCTTCCATTTTATAGGAAAAGTGGAAGGTGGCTTTGATCACACAAATTGTGTAAATACATGTGGCCCATGGTTTTTGACCACTATAATGTTTAATCTTGTGTTTTAAAAAACTAGAAACATATTTCACCACTTCTTGAATATATCCACCAAACGTTTGGCACCATTTTTACAACTAGATCTCGAGATATTAACAGAATAGAGAACACCGATTTTGACATCGTGTAGATTTGGTGTGATGGATAGATCAGTTTTTATGGGCCACTAGATTGCTGAAATAGGCAAGGGTATCTTCAGATTAAATTTATCCCATTTAATTTAGGACCTGTCTACAAAACATTATCCCATTTAAATTCACAGTACAGTAAAAATTTTCGATTTAGTAAACAGTTTTTCTTGGATCCTGCACAGCATGGCCAATTTTTCTTGAAATCCATCATGGGACCTCCAAATCACCTCCACCATCAATGAAATTATTAAAACAAGTGACATTTACATTTTTAATAGTGATAAACACAAAATAATTAAATCTAACATGAAGTAAAAAAAATATTATTATTATGATTTTCAATGCAAAACTAGTTAATACAGTTGTATAAGGGTGAAAATGAAACAGTAAATCATGGTGTGATCACACCCCCACACCTAAACATTTACACTTCTGGGAAAAGTCATATTTCAAAAAATTATGCATTTAGATTTTCCAAATTAATAAATATTTAAAATTCAATGAAAATTTAATTCCTGATAGAAATGTGATCAAAGAAAAAATCACACCGAGGATTTATTCTCAGTGATCATGGAAAAAGACATCTCAGAATTTGTATCCAAATGAAATTAGAATATATACATGATACCAATAAAATAAAACAATTAAAAAGTTAATAATGTAACTAATTCTCCACATGTATGTGTGACAACCATTTCATGATATTCTTTCCACTTTTTATCAAGTAAACATGAGTTATTTTAATAATTTTCTATATACAAGATCCTTTCCACTAAACTTTACCCACATACTTTGCAACAAAATTTCAAGACTTGCTCACATAAGGATTCCCAGAAGTCAAACCATAATCTCCCAACCTATATATTCACATATTTCGTACATTTCATCACTCCCATCATTTGTTATTTTTTCAAAAGTTACACTTGGAACAAATATCATACTCCTCTCTCAACCCATGCTTGATCTTCTCATGACACTAATGGTAATAGTTATAACCTGATAAAAATTCAAAGAAGGGTGGTTTTGACCTAGCCTAGACACAACCCCTTTTTTTTAGGGAATACAATAGTGAGATGATAGGTACACACGCATAAGAAAATCTGGTATAGTAATGAAATAGATCAGATAACGAATGAATGTATGGAAAAATTATTTTTTAAAGTAGAGAAAAATCAACCTAAGTTATATTTACCTTCCATTAAATTATAAATATTCACACTTTATAGTTGGGGGTAAAAATGTGTGGAGAGAATAAGTGAAAAAATTTCCTTTAAACTATTCACAAAGAAGGGAACCATTATTCTCAATGGTTTTAAAATGATACAATCATTTATATCATATACAAATAAATAAATTTCCAAATAAATTATAACCAAAGTATTGAATTCTTACTGAAATTTACATTTCATCATATTCTTTTTTTAATGTTAAAACAATACGAAATAAGGACATTCCACATGAATTTTCAATAACATACATGATTAAATGGGAATCATTTTCCATGATAAAGTGGGCACAAAAAAATTAATATTCTGGCCTAAAGTTGAGGGGGGAAGAAGGGGGAAAGTAACAACACAATTCAGAAAGCTAAAAATAGGAAAGGAAGAAAGATGATGAAAATTTATAACTAACCTAGGAATATACCCATCCACCCACACCTAGTGTGTGTAGTGTCCTCACTATAATTAAATAAAATTCATAAAGGATGGATAAAACCATATTGGTTTCATTATTATATTGATTCTTGAACTTGGAGTTCCTCCGTCGGGGACTCCGGAATGGCTTCATGAAAGTGCTTCAACCGCTACCCATTGACAGTGAAGTTTTTCTTGGTTTCTTTATTTTGAACCTGAATAAAACCAAATGGAGATACAATAGTAACATTGTATCATCCAAACTATTTGGAACGAAGCTTAACAAGATGCAACTTCATCCTTTCATTGTAGATGGGGACCTTCTTTTCAATGTGGAAAAACGATGAAGGATGAGGAAGTTGTGGGAAGCCTCGGTTATCTCCTTATAAATCCAGGAGTTCTCCTATAAATCTCTTCTCATTTCCTCCAACTCCTAAATTTACAACTTCCTTTGAGAAACTACACTAGAAAGATTAAAAATTCATTATTTGTTGGCCCAGTAGGCCAGATGCTCAATCTCAACAGGGAGGTGACAACCCTTTCCAAAAACAATCCTATAATGTGAGATTCCAATTGGGGATTTAAAATCTGCACGGTAAGCCTCTAATGAATCATCAAGTCTAAGAGTCCAATATTTCCTATTTGTTTGAACCGTTTTTTCAAGAATTTATTTTTCCTCTCTATTTGACACATTAGATTGACCATTAGTTTGTGGGTGATATGAAGTAGACACTAGATGATAGACCTCATACTGACGTAAAAGTGATTGTATTTTTCGGTTGTAGAAATGAGAACCATGTTCATTGATGATGAACCTAAGTAAGCCAAACAGATAGAATATTTGGGTTCTCAAAAATTCTACAACTACCTTAGAATCATCAGTCCTTGTAGTTCGTGCCTCTTCCCATTTTGAAACTTAAACAACTGCCAGAAGAATGTACAAGTTTCCAAAGGAATTAGGAAATGGCCCCCTAAATTCAATACCCCAAACATCAAAAATGTCATGAATGAGAAAAGGTTGTTGCGGATTATTTCACAGTGAGGACAGGATTTAAAAAAATCATGGGCAATTGGAAAAAGTGTTGGCAAAAAGAGACTAGAATCATAGATTTTGCGAGCAGTCCATTGGGGACCAAAGTGGCCCCCACAAGCAAGAGTGTGGAAGAAACTAAGGATAAACTGAAACTTGCTATTGGGGACACAACGCCTAATAACTTGATCACTGCATGTCCTTCATAGGTAGGGGTCATCCCAAATGTAACAAATAGATTTACGTTTTAGAATATTGGCTTGGTTTTTGTTGAAATCTGTATTAATTCAAGATGCTGCAAAATAATTTACAATTTCGGCATAACAAGGAATAGTATCTTGCACTCAGTACAATAGCTCATTGGGAAACATGTCATTTATAGGAATACAGGGGAATGAATAAATGTCCGAGAATAGAGGAATCCTACTGATATGGTCATCAACCACATTCTATGCACCTTTTTATCTCTAATTTCTATATTTAATTCTTAAAGGAGGAGAATCCAATAAATGATACGTGGTTTGTCTTTAGGTTTATTTAGAAGATATCGGAGGACTGTATGGTCTAATAACACAATGAATTTGGACCCTAAAATATTTTACCTGAATTTATCCAAGGAAAACACACTATTAAGAAATTAGTTTTCAGTTGTGATGCATTTTTCTAGGGCAGGGTCCAATATATGTAAATAATAGGCAATGACATGTGGATCTCGATCAACCCTTTGTGATAAGACTTCCCCAACTTTATAGTTAGAGGTGTCACACATGAGCTCAAATTTTAAATCCCTCCAATGTGGTTATATTACCGACAGTGATGTGGGACTCCATTTTAACTTATTAAAATATTCTTCACATTCTTTATCAAAAACAAATTGTTTTTGTTTTTTGAGTAATCGGGAGAGAGGGTACAATTTTATTATAGTCACGAATGAAACGACAGTAAAATTCAGCATGACCTAGGAAGTATCGCACATCCTGTACATTCTTAGGGAATCGTAAGGAAT
Source organism: Viscum album (assembly GCA_963277665.1). NCBI lineage: Eukaryota > Viridiplantae > Streptophyta > Magnoliopsida > Santalales > Viscaceae > Viscum > Viscum album. The sequence goes on from OY728123.1 coordinate 644,066,079, forward strand.
AAATGACAAACAATTTTGACTTATCTACTTAGATACCATCCCCAGAAATGACATTCCCCAAAAATATACCTAGTCATACCATGAAATGGAATTTCTCATAATTTAATAAGATATTCTTTTCAATAAAGTGATTTAGAACTGAACCTAAACTAATTAAACATTGATCAAAAGATGATACATATACAGTGAAATCAGCCATGAAAACTTCCATGAAATTCTCTAGGTAATTCAAAAAAATACTATCCATGCATCGCTAGAAATTACCTGGAGCATTTCATAGACCAAATGGAATCCTACTATTTGAAAATGTTCCAAAGGGGAAAGTGAAGGTCATCTTTTCCTAGTCTTCAGGGGAAATATGGATCTAAAAGTATCCATAATAACAATTAAGTGAACAATAGTGGGATTAATCCACTATCCTCTCTAGCATTTGGTCAATGAATGGAAAAGAAAATTGGTCTCTCTTAGTGTGTTGGTATAGTTGGCGATAGTCTATATAGACATGAAAACTATTCTTCACATGAGTTTGAACCAATTCATTCCTTACAATTTTGATTACTGTAAGACTAGTTTTTTTAGGAACTAATTGAACAAATCTGACCCATTGGTTGCCTGAGATGGGTTAAATGATTCCAGCAGCCAGTAATTGTTTTTCGTCCTTTTTCACAACTTTTAGGAGGGTTGGGTTCAGTTGAAATTGTTCCAACCTCACTTTTTTATCCCCATCATTTAATAAAATATGATGTGTGAAAATGTATGGTATAATAATAGGAACTTTGTAAAGTTTCCATCTCAAATATTTTTTATACTCCCTCAAAAGTTCAATCAGTCACAATTCATGCTCAGGAGGAAGTGAACTACAAATGATGACAGGAAACTTATTTCCATTCTCAAGATATGAGTATTTTAAATATTTATGCCATTGTTTCAGTTCCAATTCAAGTGGATTTTTGATTTATGGGAGTGTGTGTGAATGAGAGAGGTCACTAATCTCATCTAACTGCTCAACAGTGTCATCCTCATATGAGTAATGAGCATTTACAAAATTATAAGTATCATCGATGGTCTTGTGATCCTTGATGTTCAATAAATCATCAATTAATAAACATGTATGACATTTTTCTAATACACTAAAACAATCATTACATGACTTATTTCCTAGAATCTCAATCAATGAAGAAAAATCATAAAGGGGATCGGGGGAAAGGAAAGTTGTTTTTTCAGGGGTAGGGAGTATATTAATTGAATTAACAGAGAGAGAGAGAGGAATGTTCTTCTAAGGGGTAATACATGGAATCAATGTTGTATAAGTGGACTATGTCACCACCAAATTCCATAGATAATGTACCATTATGTAAATTAATTATGGTTTTGGTGGTTTTCAAGAAGGTCCTTCCCAATACAATTGGGGAATGTCGATTCATCCTATCATCTTCCATTTTTATCACATAAAAATCAGCATGAAAATTTAAATTTTTCACCCTCACAAGAAAATATTCTAACACTCCAGAAGGGTGTGTGGTACTCTAGTTGTCCAATTGAACAAAAAATACACTGTTCTTCAATTCCATGACCTAAAATGTAGAGTAAATGGAGTGAGTAATCACATTCATATAAGAAACTAAATCAATCATGGCATTGGAAAATCAATACTCCCCTATGGTGCATAGAATCAAGAATGTCCCAGGATCGTTGCACTTGGTGGGAAGTGATGGATCTATTAATGTTGATATGTTCCTCCCCAAGCTTACATATTCATCTCGATGAAGACTTTTTCGGTGTATACACATCTCCTTTAAAAACATTTCATATGTTGGAATTTGTTTCACAGCATCAATCAAGGGGGTGTTTACCTAAACTTTTTTGAAAGTTTCCAATATTTCCTTATCTAGTTCAGTTTACTTTTATTTCCTAGTTTGGGTGTCCCTTTGGGGAAATGGAATAGGAATGGGTTTTATAGGGGACTCATTGACATACACACTCTTTCCTTTGGAAGGGATTCTTTTAAGACGTGATTTTTCAATATTTGGAACACTACTAATGGTTGGGATAAAGTTTTCCTCGGCTGCGGATGACTATAATAGAGGATTCATTTGAATTTATAGTTTTTTTCCACTCCTAATGGTGATAGAACTAACATTTACTTTATCTCTAAGGTTGATGAATTTTTGATACGGTAGTTTATCCGAACTGTGACTTTTAATATCCCCCACCGAGTTAACTAGTTGTCCTAATTTGATATCGATTTCTTGTATGGATTCCTGGGTGGTTTTTTGGAATTGGAGATTTTTGGGAGCAATTTTTTTATCATATATTCTAGTATAGGCTCGTATTTTGGATGGGGTTGTTGGAAAGGGCTTTGGGTGGTTAAGGATTTCTGGGTGGTGGGGGGGGATGACAACTCTGCCCCTGTTGGTTCCATGGTTGTTGAGGTTGGTCTGAATAACCCCTTTTCTATAGGCTTGTCTGTCTTTCCACCCAGGATTGGATGGATAATATGGTTCTTTCCGAAAGGGTTGGTCAAAGGGGCGGCCTAGAAAGACATCCTCACAAATCTCATAATTTTCTCACAATTGGGGTAATTGGTCAGAGTAGTGGGTGTCAGAAGAACATATACCACAATGGATGGGAGGAGGAGATTGGGATTTTCCTTGGTAAAGAGAAAGTTGTAAGAGAAGGGTACTTACCTCTTCAAACTTTGTGTCCACCTTCTTCTCAAATTTATTACTTTTCACCGCATGGACACCTTGAATGGCTATATTGTACTCTGAACCGAACCATTGATTTTTTTCCATGTTCTCAATTAGTATCCTTGTAGCAATTGGATTTTTATCAACTATCGCACCACTAGAAACAGCAACAATAATATTTTGATCAATAGAAATTAAACATTCATAAAAATACTGAATTAAAGGTTGACCACTTATTTGGTAGAGTGGACAGATTGAACATAACCTTTTAAATCTTTCCCATTATTTGAGAAATGTTTCCCCTTGTGATTTCCTTATACCATAGATTTCTTTCTGTATAGTTGCAGTTTGGGAGGCTGGGAAATATTTTTCAAGAAAAAGGTGTTTCATGTCTGCCCAGCCTCTAATTGGAGAATTAATATATTAAATCGAGTCTTTTGTGGTGTCTTCCAATAAAAATGGGAATAATCTGAGCTTTACTTGTTCTTCATCTACATTACCAGGTTTTAATGTTGAACAAACAGTTTGAAATTCTTTTAAATTCTTATGTGGATCTTCTCCTACAATTCCATGGAATCTTGGAAATAATTGAATTAAAACGGATTTTAGTTCAAAATTAGGTGCCTCGCCTTGTATTTGAATATATGTGGGTTCGATATCTAAATCAGGAGAGGTTGGTTATTTTAGTTTTCTATTATTTTCATCCATGTCATACAAGTTTATTTCAGTTTTTATTTCGGTTCTAGAAGAAGAAGTATAAGGATCAAGAGGAGTGTTGATGTTTTGTGTGTCCTCCTTCTAAGAGTTCTCTTCTGTGACTCGGCAATGCTGACATAGGATCCTCTCCAGTTCAGGTTAGAATGGTGGTTGGTCTCCCTAAGTAGAACAGGTCATCGACAGTACCTAAAAAATAAATAAATCATAATACAAAATGATAGGTAAAGGTATAAGACAAAACAAATAAATATTCACTAAATTTACAAAAATATTATCAAACAAACACACTAAAAATCGAAGCGCTCCCCGGTAACGGTTCCAAAATTTGATCACACTATCATGACATGTCAAATTGATTATGTTTTTTAGATGGTTTTATATTCTAGGGAATACCTTAGTCCATCTCTCAAGGAGAGTTGGTAGGTTTATAGAATGACTTTTTAATAAAAATTACTAAATATGGGGGTGATTTTGAAAACAGTTTTTAAATGAAATGACTTAATTTAAAGTTTAAAATACCTAATTGATTTTAAAAATATGAGATAAAAGGGTTAATTTGGAGTTCACTACACCACTTTAAGAGTTCCTTGTTCTCAATTTACTATTATATTTTGTTGGAATCCTTTTGTTAAAGGATGGACAATATATTGGCTAACCTTTTTTCTCTTAAAATGATGCACAAAGAACCACCCCTTAACACAAAAATCATGTTATGAAGGTTTGGACCTTAAAAATATAATGAGTTATTCCAAATCATATTAAAATACCATGTATGTGTGAGAAAAATATGATTCCTGTGTTGTCGAATCAGAACAACACAAGATTCCCACTCAAATCTCAACCAAATCAGTATTGAGATAACAAATGTTTCACTTAATTAAACCAACACAATGCATTCAGAGAAGAATAATATTAAAATTAAACATAATTTAAATAATTTAAATAAACAAAATACACAAAACCAGTATAATAGAAAGTGCAGGAACTCGCTCTTCAAGTGTGTATCTCCCTCGCAATGATCACCCACCGTTTAGCTCAACATTAGGAGGAGGAGGAAGCTTGGGTGGATATCCTTATTCATTAATGATCCCCCAATGAGGAAAGAGGCCTCTAGAACCTCCATTATGATGAAATGACTCCTATAGGACTACAAATTGGTTGCGCTTCACTTCTAGTTTGAACTTACAAATGGGGATCCCAAGCTTCCATTTTATAGGAAAAGTGGACGGTGGTTTGGGGCACACAGATTTTATAAATCCACTTGGCCCAAGGTTTTCAACCACTAGATAGTAAAATGTCACTTTTGATAGAACTATAAACATGTTTAACCACTTCTTTAATATCTCCATATAATTTTTTGGCACCATTTGGACAACTAGATCCTGAGATATTGACAGAACATAGCACACCACTTTTGACTTCATGCAAATTCGTTGTTCTAGACAAATCAGTCTGAATGGGATGACATATGGATGAATTAGTCTTGGGTTTCTTCATATTAAATGTGTCCCAATAAATTTATGACCATCACACAAAATATCATCTCATTTTTATGCATGGTGCAGTATCAGTGATCAGCTTAGTAAACTGGTCTTCATGGATCATGCGCAAGTTGGCCCAATTTTATTGAACTCAATCATAGGTGATTCACTCTCAAATTTACCCAAGAGATGAAGGTAGAATAGTCCTTGTAGTTTAACTTGGGTATTCAAATCCTTAGGGACCTAAGAAGAAACCTATAGACACGTACATTCTATGGACTGTTTTTTGCAATGAAGTGGCCAACATGGGTTGATTTTATATGGGTTTAATTGAAATCTAAGACACTTATGTTAATTCAATTTTAAATTATTATTTGGTTCTAGGTTATTACTTGGGGTGGATTGGATCCATTCCCTTTTCATCTATTTCAATTTCTTATATTTGAGATGAGTTCAATTAAGAAGGCCAAAAAAAATCATCACTCACTTGTTTAATGCCTACACACCCTAATTCTAATCACCTATGCACTTGAAGGATAAAATCTTTGAGAACTCCATGGTAAATGATCGTATTATCACTTGAAGTGTGTGGCCTTAAAATTCAATAAGGATGAAGAATTTTTAAAATAATTATATAAAAATATCATTTTAAAGAAGTGATTAGAGATTATGGTTGTGATAAATAACATCCAATCCATCCCCTTTCTCCTCCCTTGTATCATCCCATAAGTGGGTTATCCCTCCATTGATCCTATGGTTTCAATGGAAGTGGAAATTAGACTCATGAGGGAGGAATTGGAGAAGTTAAAAAACAATGAAATAACAATCACTCCACCGTTGTGTGATAATCTCACAAGGTTTGGTATGAAAAAGTTCACAACTTGAGGAAAAGGTATCAAAGTGATAATAATAATAATATAAAAAGAGAATATTAAGAACTTTTATAGAGAATCTAAGGTAATTCAAGGAACTTACAATTGAAGGAATGCGATTACAACATCAAGTTGGCAGCATAACATTAAGATGCAACAAAGCTCAAATATGATCAACTCCTCCACCACCACTGCCTCAAATAGGCATTTTTTAAGCCTTCGGTCGAGCCTCCAATATTCCAAGTCTCCTTGATTAATTTTGGTAGGCCATATGTAGGTGTAAATTTGAGGAAGAGTTGATTTTTTTCACCCTTGACCCGAGGTGGCATCCATCTTTCATCCACCGAACAGAAGCGTCTTAAAGGCCTTCTATATGGCTGAATTGTAGTAGGCCATAAAATAAAAAAGTGAATCCCCAGATGTATTATAGCTCTCTGTAAAATTTCAGACCAAATGGATTTGTGGTTAATGAGATATTATTAAATTAGTGGGCTGTTTTTCTGGGCCGCAGAATATGGCCCAGAATTTTATCTCTAAATTGGACCACCTTAATAAACACATTGGAGGCCTAATTAGCACTGTATAATGATTATTTATTTGTTCCTATATATGTCTTCTATCGTCCCAAAAACCTTTGTCTTCATTGGGCCTCTATGTTGGGCCCCACATTCTCATCACTGGGATGGTTTCCAATCTGTCTTCCCCAGAATTGTTTGCATGAAATCCCATTTTGGTAGTCTTCCAAAGTGAATCTTCCTAAACTCCACAAGAATTAATTATTCCCAATATAATTAGAAACCTTAAAATTAAATATCCAAATAAAATCATGATCATTGGGTACTTTAAATGATGTTAAAAAATGTACCACCTAATAGTGCATTTTAATAAGAAATTACAATCATAATGTGAAATGATGTTAAAAGTGTAAAATGCACTAAAATGGAGTTTATGAATAATATAGAACATGAATATTATATATATTAACAATGAATATTAGACTTATTTAATGGCTAATCACACCCCCCCAACTTGACTTTTTCTAGTATTGAGCAAAATATATCTCAACAATATGAAATTCGAATTCCCTTTTCCAAAAACATTTTAATACACAATGATCACCAAAAACCCTTATACCAAACAATCATGAAACCCATAAAAATATGTTTTTTTAATGGAAAACCAAAAGTTTTATTAAAAAAATAAGGGATTACACCAGAGGAAAAGAAGGAGTTTTGTTTACATCTCGAATATAAAGCGGAATCAGCTTGGGGTGGAGTTCATCACTCCACGTAATAGCATGCACCACACCCATGTTTTCCAGACCATCAGAAATCCTGTTAGATTCTCTATAGGTGTGCATTGCAATAAAGCTGGTGGAGGAGAGAGAATGTAGGCAGTCAATCCAGCGGGAAGTGAGTTTCCAAGCTAGATGAATTTTACCCTTCCAAATGGCTTAAACTATGGTAGAGGAATCACTCTCAATCCAGATGTTGTTCCAGTTGTGAGCTTTAGAAAATGAGATAGCATGAATAACACTCCACATATCAGCTTCTAAGGAGGAGTCAAATCTGAATGAGCCGTACAATCATCCAAGGATCTAATCCAAATGATTTCTGAAGATGCCACTACAACCCGCTGGGCCAGGATTTCCTTTGGAGGCCCCGTCCACATTTATTTTGATCCACCCCGTAGGCGGGGGTTTCCAGAAAACTTCCATCGTAAATTTAGGGCGAGGAAATTTCCTGTCAACTCCAATGCGCCTCAAGATCCCAAGGTCTCTGACAGAGTTAGATCTGTTTTCATTATAAATCGATGTCGCCTCTCGAATAGCAATGAGAATTCTCATTTTGCCTGCATTGAGATTAAATGAGTTTTTACGAAAAATGTAGTCATTCCTACCATACCAGATCACATGTAGAATCTCTGCAACAGCCGCCGTAAACAGATTCTTGATTTTCTTAAAGTCCTAGATTTCCATGCATCTCTGAAGCTACAATGTTAGGGAAGTTCCAAACAACCATCTACATTCAAAGATGTAAAATACATGGTTCCAAAGAGCAGAAGCCGTATCATAAGACAGAAAGAGATGATTAATATCCTCCCTATGTTGATTACACATACAGCATTTAGAGCAGAGGTTGACCCTGAAAGCCTATAGACATGAGTCACTGGGGATCTTACCATGAGCAATACGTCATACCAAAGTAAAGCGCATGGGTTTTATCCAAGCTTTTTTAATGTTTTTGATCCAGTTTAAAAAGTTGTTTTCATTATTGAAAAATAAGTTGTAGTAACTTTTAGAGTCCAGAATTCCATTATGTGTAGGCTCCCATATGATAAAATCATCATTCCTCGAGAAGGGATAGGAATCAACAATTCTCTTGATCTCATCGGGAAGATAGTCATTTTTTGAGTGAAGTGTGTTCTTTATGGTGTCATTGATGTTCAAGGGGGAGTGTTCAGGTGACAATAAAGAGATAAGGGGGGAGCCCGTCCAATTGTCCAGCCAAAATTTCAAATTGGAATCTTTATTGACCATCCATCTAGAATTTTTCATAATAACATTAAATATATGTTATATAGAAGGCCAAATAGAAGATGTGAAATGATTAAAATTTGTGTTCCACAGTTTTTCAAGAAAGCGAGCTCTAAGAAAATAAGTGGAAGGCGAGTTATTACAAATAAGGTTCCACACCAGCTTGACCTGTAGGGCATCATTAAAGAAGGTAAGGTTTTTTATGCCAATTCCACCTTTATCAATGGGTTTACAACAGGTGGACCAGGGTATGGTAACCATTTTCCTTTAAAGAGTACTCCATGTCCAAACAATGTTTTTAATGGAAGTATTAATGCATTTTAGGAGACTACCTGGCCATTTGTAAATAATCATAGAGTAGACAAGTTTTGATACAATTCTGGATTTAACTGAGCAAATCCTACCGTCCATAGAAAGATTTTTCCCTTTCCAGGAGGATAGGTTCCGAAGAGTATGGTCAATGATAGAAGATAAATAGATAGCCTTTGGTATTCCCCAAAACATAGGGACTCCCAGATAAGTAAAGGGAAACATTCCTTCCTTGATGCCAAGATCGTTTGTGATCCTGATTTTCCTGCCATATGGTAACTCTTTTCCAAAGTAAATATAGGATTTTTTCTAATTGATATGTTGTCCATAGACTGACTCATAGTGTGAGAAAATGGATTATAAATTGTTTAAATTCCTTTTGTCCCCTTTCAAAAAGAGGATTATGTCATCCGCATACAAAATATGAGAGGGGGAATTCAGGTTCCTGGAGGCAGATATCGGATTTAAGTCACCTTTTTCAACTGTTTGTGAAATAAGTATGCTTAAATAGTCTTCGGGAATGGAGAAAATAATGGCAGAGAGAGGCTCACCCTGTCGGACCCCCTTAGAACATTTTAAGTACCCCTTTGGGGATCCATTTAAGAGGATATAAATATGGGCAGAATTGAACAAGGTTCTGATTCTGTTTAGGAAAATATCATTGAATCCAAAATTGGATAGAACTTTAAATATGAAATTCCAATTGATAGTGTCAAAGGCTTTGGTGATATCAAGTTTTATGGAAACATTCCCTCCTCTCATTTTCCTGTTGAGAAGGTTAGTTGATTCAGAGGCAAGACAAATACAGTTTTGAATTGATCTTCCTGTAATGAAACCAAATTGATTCCAGTAAACAATTCTATTACTAATAGGAGCAATTCTATTGGCAATGAGTTTGGTGATAATTTTCATGAGGCAGTTTATCATAGAAATAGGTCGAAAGCTGTGGATTTCATCAGCATTTTCAGTTTTAGGAATAAGCACCAAGAATTGGGAGTTAAGACCCTAAGGGATAATTCCACGAGAAAAAGTCTTTAACCATGCAACAGACATCTTCTTGTAAACGATGAAAATATAAACGATGAAATATCACTTTGGATGGCCAAACTTTCCAAAATTTATGCTCATGAAATTATAAAAGGATTAAAATCAGAATCAGTTCATGCTAAATAATTTGATATTCAGTTTCAAAGTGTGCAATGTGTATTACCGTGTTCAAAGTTAAAGGAATTTTTCCTTCCATTTACACACTTTTTTATAAAATCATTCAATTTTTTGACAAAAAAGCATTTCTATTTTATCTCCCCCCCCCAACTTAAAATAACATTGTCCCTTTTGTTTAAAGAAAATAAAATTTAGAAGGGGTTATAGGTATAGAAAGAGAGTTCAAAATGAAATTGAAAATGAGGTTCGCGGAATGAAGTCACCTAGTGGTTGAAGTTGAAATTCTTGCTACTCCCTTTTAATCCCTTGATCTTGATGTCACTCTGAGAATTCCCTAGTAGAGAAAAAAATCAAACAAACAAAACAAAAAAACTATATATATATATATATAATAAAGAAAGTAAAATATAAGTATATATATAAAAATTATAGAATAAGGAAGCACAAAAAGGCGTAGGTTAGTGGTAAGTGTGCGCCTCTGTCTCCCATCAGTCCTGGGTTCGATTCCCCATGGATTCACTAGTTGTGACGGGGTTTGACTCACGACCTATGACGTGTCCTTTTTTTATTTATTAATATTTTTATTTTTTATTTTTTTATTTTAACCTACAAACACATAAAAATAAAACGAACTGATGATACATTGTCTTCTTTTTAAATTTATAGGTATGGTATTACTCAAAGATCACACCATGTGACACGGATGAATATGTTGCTCCCCTTTCATACCCATCCATACTCATAATAGAAGAACATTTCAAAATTCTATTTTTTATTTTTAAATATCAAAATGATTAATTAAAACTTTTTGAAAAATAAAGATGATTCCAAGAAGATTGGAAACATGCAAACCACGGGTTTCCTCCCATGCAGCGCTTTGGTTTAATATCGCTAGCTTGACTTATACCCTTAATTATTTAAGTATTTTCCTCATCTAAGTTTGGTTCACACAGGTTTTCATCAACTTCATCTTTTTGGAATGGTTCAATGAATGGTTTGACTCTATGACCATTAACTTTAAAGGATTGACCATTGGTGGGATCTTGAATTTCTACATCCCCATGGGGGTACACCTTATGCACTATGTATGGACCTGACCATCTAGACCTCAACTTTCCCAGGTCTAAATGAAGTTTAGAACTATACAAAAGAATATTTTTACCTGGTACAATGTGTTTGGTTTTAAGATTTCGATATTGGAAGGCTTGTACTTTAGCTTTATTGATCCTTGAATTTTCATAAGCCTCTATACTAAGATCTTCAAGTTTATTGAGATCTAATTTCCTTTTTGTTTCAAACAATGACATGTTATAATTCATTTTATTAATTGCCCAAAAGGACTTATGTTCAATATCTACTGGAAAATGGCATGCCTTACCATAAACCAACCTATATGGGGACATTCCTAAAATAGCTTTATATGCAGTTCGATTGGCCCAAAGAGAATCCAAGAGTTTATGGGACTAATCTTTCCTAGAAGGATTGAGATTTTTTTCAAGAATATTCTTAATCTCCCTATTTTCTAAATCAGCTTGACCATTTGTTTGAGGATGGTATAAAGTAGAAACTTTATGAGAAATCCCATACTTATAAATGAGTGAAGAGAATAGACGGTTGCCGAAATGGGTTCCTTAATCACTGATTATAACCCTAGGAATTCCAAATCGAGAAAATATGTGCTCTTTCAGAAATCGGGTCACAACAAGATGGTCATTAGACTTGGTGGGAATGGCTTCAACCCATTTTGAGACATAATTAATAGCTAAGAGGATGTAGAGGTATCCCCTAGAGTTTGGTAAGGGACCCAGTAAATCGATTCCCCAGTAGTCAAAGATTTCAATCACTAAGATGGGAGTGTGTGGAATTTGATTCCTTTTTGTGATTGACCCTACTTGTTGACACTTAGGACAGATTTGAAAAAATGTGTAGGAGTCCCTTGAGAGGGTGGTCCAGAAGAGACCACACTGAATAACCTTAGAATAAGTTTTCTTAGAGGAAAAGTGACCTCCACATGCCATACTATGACAGAATTTAAGGATGGACTCTTGTTCAAATTCTGGGACACACCACCTAATGACTTGGTCAGGGCAGAACTTATAGAGGTATGGATCATAAACACATAGTTACAAACTTCATAAAGGAATTTCCTTCGAGATTGAGTCCCTATGAATTTTTTAATCACTCTGGTAACTAAGAAATTGGCTATGTCAGCATACCATGGGCAGTTACTCACAGAGTATAGGTGTTCATCAATAAATGAATCAAACATAGAAAGGTGATTTGAGTTTTCTTTGAATTCCATCCTAGAGAGGTGATCAGATATAATAGTTTCAACACCCTTTTTATCCTTGATTTTGAGGTCAAATTCTTGTAAGACAAGGAACTAATTAATCAGTCTAGCCTTAGCATATTGTTTTTGGAATAGGTATTTTAGTGCAAAATGGTCAGTGAACATAGTGATGGGGGATCCTAAGAGGTAGGACCTAAACTTATCTAAGGAAAACACAATAACAAGTAACTCGTTTTCAGATGTGGTGTAGTTGATTTGGGAATCATTTAAGTATTTTCTGCATAAGCAATGACATAAGGAGTTTTATCACAACGTTTTCCTAACACAGCTCCTACAACAAAGTCACTGGCATCACACATAAGTTTGAAATGAAAGTTCTAATTTGGAGATTTCCTGATGGGAGGAGAGGTGAGAGAGAATTTTAGGGTTAAGAATGAACCCTCGAATCTTTCTATCTAAACAAATGGAGCATCCTTTCTTAGAGAGCACATAGGGGAAGGTAGATTGAACTAAAGTCCTTGATGAATCTTCTATAGAAACCAGCATGTCCTAAGAAAAACCTCACTTCCTTAACAGTTCTGGGTGATGGAATGTGACGAATGATGTCAACCTTATCTTTATCAACTTCAATCCCCCTAACCGAGACTATATGTCCAAGTACTAATCCTTGTTTAACCATGAAATGGCATTTTTCTCAGTTTAGGACCAGATTAATTTCTTCACATCTGGAAAAAAACTCTCTCCACATTCTTAAGACATCCCTCAAATGTATCCCCAAAGACAGAGAACTCATCCATGAAGACCTCAAGAAAATTCCCCACCATGTCTGAGAATATTCCCATCATGCACCGCTAAAAGGTTCCAGGAGCATTTCATAACCCTAACGGCATGTGTTTGAAGGAAAAGGTACTGAAGGAAAATGTGAATGTAGTATTCCCTTGATCCTCTAGGGAGACCTCAATTTCATTATACCCCAAGTACCCATCTAAGAAACAGTAGAAGGCATGACCTTCCACTCTCTCAAGGACTTGGTCAATGAATGGTTAGGGGAAATTGTCCTTCTTGGTGAATTAGTTTAGCTTCCTATAGTCAATGTAGACCTTCCATCCATTACTCAACCTATTTGGAATAATCTCTCCATCTTTATTGGTTATCACTATGATTCCTGCCTTCTTGGGAACCACTTGGATTGGGCTAACCCACTCACTCTCAGCTATGGGATATATGATACCAGCATTTAACAATTTCAAAAGTTCCTTCCTTACAACCTCCATTAGATTAGGATTGAGTCGTCGTTGAGGTTGACAACATGGATTTGAATTAGATTTCAGAACAATCCTATGAGTCCAGATAAGTGGGATAAAACCAGGAATATTAGACAGCTTCCAACCAATGGCTTTCTTATGTTTCCTAAGGACATCTAGAAGCATCCTCTCATGATTGGATTCAAGATAAGAATAAATGACAATAGGATTTGTTTGATTTTCCCCAAGTAAGTCACACTTGTGTGCAGTAGGAATTTCCTTCAATTCAATATCAGGTTTGTTCAGAATTTCAACAGAAGATTGGGACATTGTATCAAGATCAATTTTATTTCCTAGAGTTTTAGAAAGGATTGATTCCCCACATGTAAAAGTTTCAGCTACTATATTTGATTGATCATATTTATGGAATGAAGTTGGAGTGGTCTCCATGAATGTGGTTTCCTGAAAGGTTTCATAGATTGTTGGACCTAAAACTTCATTATAAGAGAAATTTGAAAATTATTCAAGCCAAGGAGATAAACTTACTTCATGTGAAAAAAGGAAATCAATCTCACACTAACTTAAACATCCATCAAATATTCCTTGATGTTCTATAGATTCATTATCAATGCTTACTATCATGTTTACTTCATGAATGTCCTCGTCATCCCCTATTTGGGAGCTTTCATTATAGATGTTCAAGTCTAGACTCATGTTTCCAAAGGTGATGGTCATGTTCCTGTTTTGAAATTGGATAACAGATTTGATTGTTACAAGAAAAGGATGACCAAGGATAGTTTTGATTTGTTCCTTATTTCCTAAGTTTGGATGGTTGTCAAGGAAAATGAAGTAAGCTGGCTAGATAACGTTTTCAACCATTAATATAAAGTCCTTTAAAATTCCCTTTGGAACCCTAATGCTACAATCAGCAAGTTGAAGTGTGACAGATGTGGGTTGGAGGTATTCTAGGACTAACTCGAAGTACACCGCATAAGGGATGATATTGATACTAGCACCTAGGTCACACAAGTCCATGACAAATTTTCTCTCTCTAAGTTCAACATTGATGTAAGGGCAACTCGGTTCTTTCAACTTAGGAGGAATGGTCCCTTGAATAGTGGTACTCACATTAGCAGCCAAAAGGACTTGGTTTTTATGTGAAAAATTTCTTTTAAAAGTACACAATTCCTTAAGGTATTTTGAATAGGCAAGTATGGTTTGGATTCCATCAATAAGGGGAATGTTCAACTTGACTTTTGAGAAAATTTCCCTCAATGTTTCACTCAATTCAGGCTTGGTTTTCCCCCTCATGTGTTGAGTAAATGGTGCAGGTTGTGGGTGGTTTGTTGAAGAGTTGTTTCTTTCATATTGTTATCAGTTTCCTCAGTTAGATCTTGTGGTTCATTTGAATTTTCATTAGAGTTTGAATCTTCACTTGGTTTCTGATTTATTTGTTCAGGTTTCTCAATTAATTTCCCACTTCTTAAAACAGTCACAGCCTTTAGTTGTCCATGATTTGTTTGAGTACAACTTCACTCTCCCCTTGAAGTTGACGATGGTACCACATGAGTAGGCATGAGTGCCTTTCTAGTTTTTATGGTTTGGAGTTCTTGTTTTAGGGAAGAGACTTCCAAGTTCATCCTTTCCATTTATTTGCACAGTTGTTCTAGTAGGATTTGTGGAACAGTTTGGGTTGGTTCTTGAGAAGATTGGTTTATACCAGGGGGGATATTTTGGAGGTGGGATGGTTTGTTGAAAATGGATAAGTGGCCATTGGTATTGGATAGGTTGGGTTTGGAACTAGTTATGGGTTTTTTACTTCTAATGGGGGTAAGTATTTCGTTCCTGTGGTTGGGTAGGTTACTGGTTATCTTTCCAGTGGAATATTGGGTGGTCATTATACCTTGGGTTGAAGGTGTTTTGGTATTAAGGCTTTTCAAAGTTCAAAGAATTTACTTCCTCTAGGAGTCCTCAAAAAATAACATCCTTGATGGATTGAATGGTTGGGCAGTTGTATGTCTTATGGTCATGTTTGTCACAAATTGTGCAAACAGGGTCAACAGTTTGGATTTCATGGACTTTCGTAAGGTCTATCTCTTCAACCTTCCTAGAGAGTGCTGCGAGTTTTTTCCTAAGGCTTTACTATTCTTTAAGTGTATGAATTCCCATAGTTATTTTTGGCTTTTCAAAATAAGGTGAAGTTCCCCAAGTTTGGTTTTGTTCATCACAGCTTTCCAGATACTCGTAATCATCATTTGGGGCTTTTTTTAAAGGTTCCATTACACATCATGTCGATGAAATGTTTGTTCCCCAGACCCAACCCTTCATAGAAAATTATCACTTATTAATGAATAGAAAAACCATGGTGTGGAACCATGTTTAGAGTGTCTTTGAACCTCTCCCATGTTTCATATAATGGCTCTCCCTCTTTTTCATGAAAGTTTTGTATACTCTTTTTAAGTGCAATTGTTTTGTGGTGGGGAAAGTATTTTTTATAGAATTCTCTTTGTAGTTGGTCCCAAGAGTTGATGGATAATGGTCTCAAATTGTTTAGCCAATTTTTTGCTTGATCCTTTAAAGAAAAAGGAAATAGCCTCATCTTAGTTGATTCTAGATGATGTGGGGGCACATGGTTTCTACAAGGTCATTGAACTCCTTAACGTGAATGTAGGGAATCTCAGACTCCATTCCATGGAATGTGGGAAGCTGGTTTTGGGCATGGTGTTTAAAAATGTAGTTTTCATCACCTAGGTAATTCTATCTAATGCATGAGGGGGCATTGGTCCAGGCAGGTGTGAGGTAGTCATTCATGGTTTGATCGACCACATTCCCCAAGTTTGGGGTAGCCTCATTTGAATTTCCATTTTGGTTTCCACCCGGGTTTGTAAGTTTGTTTCTTTGAAGAACTTCCCTTGAAATGGGCACAATTTTGGACTATTTAATATCAAGAGGAATATAATCTAATGGAAACAATCCCCTAGGTTCACTTGACTCCCCAACCCTAGGACTTTCCACCCTAACAAGACGGTTTAATTGATCGCATGTGTAGGCGGACATGCGCCAAAAGAAAAAAATGAGAAAGGGACAACATAAGAGATCTTAGGTAAGAATAGAAGAAATTTCAGAGAATAGAATGGGTGTTGAGATGACTTACTTGGGTCCCTATAAACGGTGCCAAAATTTTATTCAAGCGCAAATTTACCCAATAGATGAAGGTAGGACGGTCCTTGTAGTATAGCTTGGGTTGTCGAATCCTCAGAGACCTAAGAATAAACCTATAGACATGTACATTATATGGATTATTTTTGGCTATGAATTGGCCAACATGGGTTGATTTTATATGGTTTTAATTTAACTCTAATACACTGAAGATAATTCAATTTTAAAGTATGATTTGATCTTAGGTTATCACTTGGGGTGGATTGGATGCATTCCCTTTTCAAATATTTCAATTTCTTTTATTTAAGATGAGTTCATTTAAGAAGATCAAACAAAATCATCACACATTGGTTTAATGCCTACACCCCCTAATACTAATCACATATGAAATTGAAGGATCAAAGCTCTGAGCACTCCAAGGTAAAGTATTGTATTAGCACTTGAAGTGTGTGGCCTTAAAATTCAATAAGGATGAAGAAGTTTTAAAATCATTAAATAAAAATCTCATTTTAAAGAAGTGATTATAGATTAAGGTAGTGATAAATAACATTCAATCCAGCCCCTTTATACTTACTTGGATCATCCCAAAAGTGGGTTATCCCTCCATTTATCCTATGGTCTCAATGGAAGTGGAAAGTATACTCAAGAGGGAGGAATTGGAGAAGTAAACAAAATGAAATAGCAATCACTCCACCGTTGCGTGATAATCTCACAAGGTTTGGTATGAAAAAGTTCACACCTTGAGGAAACGGTATCAAAGTGATAATAAGAAGAATAGAAAAATATAATATAAAGAACATTTAAAGAGAAGCTAAGTTAATTCAAGGAACTTACAATTAAAGGAATTCGATTACAACATCAAATTGGCAGGATAACATTAAGATGAAACAAAGCTCAAATATGATCAACTACTCCACCACCACTACCTTAAATAGGAATTTTGGAAGCCTTGGGTCAATCCTCCAATATTCTAAGTCTCCTCAATTAATTGGGGTCGGCCATAGGTGGGTGGAAATTTGAGGGAGAGTTGATTTTTCCACCCTTGACCCGAGGTGGCAGCCAGCTTTCATCCACTGAACAGACGTGTCTGAATGTCCTTCTAGATGGCCGAATTGGATTGGGCCATATAAGATACAATTGAATATCCGTAGGTCCCCTAGATCTCTGTAAAAGTTCAGCCCAAATGGATATGTGGTTTCCGAGATATGATTAAATTGGTGGGCTGTTTTTTTGGGCCGCAGAATCTGGCCCATATATTTATATCTAAATTGGTCCGCCTTAATAACCACCATGGAGGCCTAATTATCACTATATTCTGAAGAATTAGTTTTTTATCTATATGTATTATATCATCCCACGAAATTTGGACTTCATTGGGCCTGTATGTTGGGCCCCGCATTCTCATTAGTGGGCTGGTGTCCAATCTGCCTTCTCCAGAATTATTTGCATGAAATCCCATTTTGGTGGTCTTCCAATGTGAATCTTCTAACACTCCACAAGTATGAATTGTTTCAAATATAATCATAAACATTAAAATTAAATATGAAAATAAAATTAAGATCATTTTGTATTTTAAATGATGTTAAAAAATTTACCACATAATAGTGCATTTTTAGAAGGAATTGTAATCATAATGTGAAATGATGTTCAAAGTGTAAAATGCCCTAAAATGGTGTTTATGAGTAATAAAGCACATTAATATTATATATATTAAAAATGAATATTATCCTCATTTAGTGGCTAATCAATAGGTCCCTCCAAATCACCTCCACCTTCAATGAAATTATTTAAACAAGTGAAATTTCCATTTTTAATAGTGATAAACCCAAAATAATTGAATCTAAAATTAAGATCAATTTTTTATTATTTTTATGATTATCAATTCAAAAATAGTTTAGTATAGTGGTGTAAGGGTGAAAATAAAATAGTGAATTGTGGAGTGATCAGTGTGTCGTGTCATTTCTAGTGTACGTGTCAGTGCTTTCCTTCCAACATAATGTTGAAGTTGTTGGTTGTCTATACGAACACTAAGAAAAACCATATCTTTTTTTATAGATATCGGTTGTTAATTGTAAAACCTGGAAATTTCAAGAAAAAGTTTTTCTTAAATACTTTATAATTTTACGAGTCTGTGGCTTCTAATGGCACTTGATTCTGAGGCCCGGTGTGTCAGGAATCAATTACTGAAGTTTAGCTCAGGTACGTTCAGTAAACGAACGAGCGGGTTTTTCTATCTTTTGAACCATTGCTCGGAATTGAAATCCGAGGGCACCGATGAACTCGCAATGCCGGTAATTTCTTAAGGTAACCTTTACCGTAGTCGTGTTTGCATGGGAGGAGAAGTTATATATTGGGGTTTAATTAAAGAAGTAAATAAAATTGTTTGTACAATTTTATTTTATATCTAACAAGGTTAACTCCTCCCATGGGAAGTTTTTGGTCGGGCCCACACCCACCCAACTTCTCATGTGTGGATAATTGAAAGGTGGGGCCCACACGAGCCCCAACCTTTCACCTCCCCCTAAACTCCTTAAACCCCCCTTCTTATATTTGTAAACTCCTCTTTAATGTAGACTCTTCCTCTCCCTCTTTAATTAATTTCCAAAACATTAATTTAATGAATTAAACCACACTAATTAATTGATTAAGTGGTTTGAATTTTAATTTTAAATTACATGTGATAATAAAATAATATCGTGAACCTATTATTTTATTTTTGGCACACGTTGGGTTGGGGAAGATTGGGAGAGAACTCTTGTGAAGAAGAAGAGAACTCCTCTCTCGACGAAGAACGACGTCTCTTCAACGAAGATTGCTGGTTCTATGAAGAACTCTAGTTCCACGAAGAACGATGACGCACACCGATGTCATCTATGAAACCTCACCCCGCGATACCGTCTTTCGCGATGTCTGACGTACGACATCAATTATCAAGGTGGGGGGATCAAGTTCAATTTTAATGGATTAAAATTGTGCCTAGTTTGTCATTGAACATGTTTCTTGTCCAACCTATTGTTATCACATAACGCAGAGGTCATGGGCCAAACGAAAACGGCCCGATGACCCTCCGTAAGATCTTGTTTATTATTTTTGGAATCGGCAACCGAAGGCGGAAGAGGCACGATGTCGTCGCGCCGTCTGCGGCACTGGGATCCTATCAACGGGGCGGTCTTGTTTCAATACTCTAAGTGAGTTTTGGACAACTTTGGTAAATGGCTAGGTTTGGAACGAGCATATTTCCAACCAGGCCCTTGGAACGAAAAGGCCAATATCTCTCAGACCGGGCGTCCGTTTGACGCGCCGTATGTCACGTTGAGTTCCTTTTGATGAGACGGAACTTCAGGATACATCAACTCTAGAATTCCTGATAGTTTATGTATCGACCCCTTTTTACTCATGGAGTAGAACCTCCCGGAATCAAGTACGTTGTGTGCGGGAACCCTAGATCTGATTGTTAATACGATGATGATGACGACTATACTTGGATCCTACGTAGGTTCAGCAGGGAGGATGACTGTACTTGGATCCTCCGTGGGTTCAGCAGCGATGATGACTGTACTTGGATCCTATGTGGGTTCGGTAGTGATGGTTATTGTACTTGGATCCTACGTGGGTTCGGCAGCGATGACTTCTGTACTTGGATCCTACGTGGGTTCGGTAGAGAAGATGATTCAAAGGCTACATCTAATCATCTCCTCCCCTCTTCATGAGTAGTATACCCGTGTGAGCTGAGTCATGTCTTTCAATATTTATCATTGATGTGATATACATATTTCCTGTGTGGACCGGATTGTGCTTGGGCTCGGAAGTTGGAGCCGAACTGAGATTAGTGACTTAGGTATATGTATGGGCATATACCTAAGTAGAGTTGGTTGATACTTCGTGTTTGTATCATTACTTTGTGGTTTATCCTTCATGGATTCTGGGAGATCTTTAGGGGTCTCGGGGTCCCTACTGAGTATCATTATTCTCACACCAGCACAGGCAATGACCACACTATGTTGTGTTGGATGCAGACGACGGACATCGCTGATTGAGGTGGAGGCTTGTGGAGATGTACAGTACCTGGAGGTGGACCACTAGACGGGACGTACACGGAACGGAAGATCGGACCCGAGGAGCTGAGGAGACCATATGTACCCACCCTTCAGGTGGGATATCCGGAGGATGACTCAGTGGTTACCGCTTTACTTTACTCTTGTTGTACATTCTTTCTCAGTTGTACTGTACTTTCAGTTGGGTTTGTATACTGGCCCATTTACTTTTTAGAACTTACTTTTTTACTCATTTTTACTTAGTTCCTACTTCACTTTCATACTCTGTTGTGTATGTTTACTTATATAAAGGCAATTCCTTCCCATTCTATTAGGATTTACGCCTTTGATGCTAGTCGTCATCCCCTGGCTTATGGAAGGCGGGCTTGGGGTAGTCATGGCACGGGCCTCGAGGATGGGTCATGACATTAATATTGAATTATCAAACATTTCCTCGGGTGATAAATACATTATGGTTCGGTTGAAAATGAATCAGAAGGTTGAGTCGATCTTCTTTCAAGAAGTCAACCATTAGTGTTTAAACTAATCTTATTTGGTTCCCTTGAAATCCTCTTAATGTAATCTTCTTAAAGATATGAGCATTTCCCCTATGTGATATCCAATAAGGTTGTGCACTAGATATATGGTAGTTAAACAGGAATGGTTACTCCATAGTAGTACCCAGGTTCCCATGTAGGAATTTATTGGATGGACTCTTGGACACCAGTCATTCTTCTTTGACTTGAACACCAAGAGAATACCACTCAAGGCTCATTAAATGATCTAATGTGGGTGTCTTATCTTTTTACCGATGTCTCACTTGAAAACAAGGAGTGTGGAATACAATGGGTTAATTCCTTGTACTTTAGTTCGATAATTCCAAGGTTATATCAGACTTGTTTTTGGGATCGTAGGAGATGTGGAAAGGGTAACGATCCTAGTGATCTGAATCTAGGTTATACCATTTTTCATGTTGTGGCATGAAAATTTGAATGGTCTGGTGATGGTTTTAGTAGGAAACATCATTGGACGTCATGTATGGTCTTTGATGATATCACTTGTAATGAATGCTATATTCCTTGGAAGAAATCATTGCGGTTCAGTTTGAAATGTGTTAGCCATCTAAACCGACAATCTTTATCATAATTTAGCTGAAGGGGGATCTACTGGTTTTTCTTCTTTTTATAGGAATACATCTGGTGAATAACCATTTTAATAATGTCATTGTGTTTAGTTGGGTGTGGTGTAAGGCTCGATTAGGGACTGCTTCATAGGCAATTCGGACAGTGGAGGTGTTGTGGTTCAAAATTATCCCCTTGTGATGCTAAAACACTTATTAGGAGAACCTTTGTCCATATTTTTAAGGAGACAATGAAATATTCAGGTCTCTAGATAAACAGGATCAGGTAAGCTATGTTTTAGTGTTTTGTTCAACAAATAAGCATCAACTCATATTTTAGTGGCTTAAGTGTCATATGCTTGAGTGATGATCCGAGGTGAATTGGGAGTTTGGGAATGAAATGTGTCCATTTGAATGATAATTCCCCCTTGATATTTATTAAATTACTTTCCATGTTTTGATAGATTCAATGGCACGTTTTTAATTGAGTAGTTTATTCATGATGGTAGTTTTATTTAAATTAATGGGATGGATTGACATGATGGATTGCCTTCCCTGAGTGAATTAAATGGAATATAATAAACGGAATGACACGTTTGTGAAAGATTTCATTATTTAAATGTATTTGATAAATTTATTGAAATGGAATTTAATTGGGTGGTATGACAATGCATCCTATTATAGTTAAATAACCATGAAGTATGTGAATTGTTATAGTTTTGATGCCTTTATTTTAATGGCTTGATGAATATAAAGCATGAGTGGTAATGCCCCATGGATTCGGTTATTATTATATATATGATTACACCTTGATATTGTCTATGGAATGATTTTAAGGGTTATATTGATCATAGAAAAATTATGTTCCCTTACAAAGGGTGTTGAGTAATGGAATCTCACTCCATTGACATTATTGGGATGGTGGGAAGGGCGCCCACATCCCTTGTTGAGTGTTGACATAACAGCTCACTCACTAATGTTCAAGTGTTTACATGATGTCACACTCAACATCTTGAGTGATGAGCAAGATGTCACTCACTCATTATGATATGTAGGGCATTTACTCTTTTCTAGAGCTTATAGGAATGTTCATACTAGTTATGGATGATTGAGTTACACCCCAGTCCATCCAGCATCTAGTATTCCATGTATATGGACACTTACATCTTCACATACTTTGTTCATATAGGTGGATGAAATATATAACTATATTATACTATATATATATATATTTATTGATCACACACTCTTTCAAACAATGATTTGAATTAGGTAGAGTCAGCCCGGTGTCCTTTTTGAAATTGATCTGAATGGTGTTATTTATTTATTACAAACTATTTATTTTTTCATATTACCTCCACACTGCTTTATGTTCACGAAGTAGATTAGATTTTACATGTTGTGGGTGGTAACCAACTAGGATTTATATCTCACACATTCCTCAGACCACCATTGCAATGGGGTACTCGAGTAGACCTTATTTCATAGGACCATGTATTTCTTGCTTGTGCTTGATTTGTAGTACCTAGAATTCAAGAGAATAGGACTTAGATGGATCTCAGGATTCTCAAGGATCTCACATGTGGGGATTTAACTTTTTTACTTTTTTCATTTGGTGTGTTGTATCATTTTTACTTTTCTGTTTATTTTTTTAGATTATGTATCATCATATTTAAATTCTTGTATCTGTTTTATATTAGAAATGGTCATCTTTTGTATATAGTTTATATTATTCTTCCACTACTATTTCTTTACTTTCTAACTACTTCTGTTATTTTCTATTATTTATTATCTGATATACCACTCTGCTACTCTGAACAAGAGGGTATAGTCACCCCACTATCACCTAATTAAAACCTCACTACTAGTTGATAGCCTTTAGTGTGTGGTTAGTCACACTTGAGGCTAGGTGAAAATCGGTCTATCTATAGTTATAGTGGTGAGCTGGGTCAGGATGTTACAAAGGAGATGGTAGGACATACGTACGCATGAGTAACATTTCAATTTTTCAACGATCGTTATGGAAAATAGGTAAGTACTATTTTATATTTATAGAATTATTATAATATCTTAAATACAATATTATTTCTTTAAATATAATTATATTTATCATTCATGTTGTGTGGTGATGAAAATAGAGTCACGGCGCTTCATGAAGGTGGTAGTCAACATATACAAGGATGACATTATCTTATTTAATTGAGTGAAAAGGAAATATATAAATGATATATTACCTTTTAAAAATGAAAAAAACATCATGAATTTCATAATTAGGTCATTTATATCACATATATTCATTATCTTTATCCTTATTATCTTTAATTTAAAGCGTTAGTGAAAAATGAATCAAACCACTTCGTGAGGCGGTAGTTCATCGTACACAGGAGTGGCGTTATCATATCCACTATAGAATGGAAAGTAAAAAAAGTTATATATGATATAATGAATTAAGTGATATAATTATTTTATAAATATCATATATGTTTATATATAATTTAGAACCATCATCATACCCAACCAAGATAGGTTGTAATTGAAAAATGAATGACTTCATCTCGCAAGGTGGTAGCCCACCATACACAAAAATGATGATTTTGTAACCCATTTGATGAAAGTGGGGGTGTATGTAGGTCATTACCTTAACATAATAATATAGCATTATATTTATGATACTGAGGTTATTATATCATCATGGTTTAATGAAATTTGAAAGAGACAAATGAATAAATAAAATAAAAATACCCGATGAAGAATGTCACCTCTTCCTTAGGTAACCTCCTTAGGTTTTCACCAAAATCCTTTAAAGGCTGGATTTTTTACGAAACTAAGGATTCTAGGATTATATTATGGATGTTGTTAAGTTATTTTTGAAGGGATTTTCTAAACCAAAAGACTTTGAAGGTGTGAAGAAGAGAAGATAGGGGTGGCCTTTTATAATTGAGGTGAGTGGTCAAAAATTAAGTTTACTTTATTAAATAATATAAATTATTATGATTACAAATATGGAATCCATTTTTCAAAATTCCAATAAAAAAGTGGAAAATCTTAATTTAAAATTAACCACGTATAAATGATAAGAAAGTGGGTTTTCAAAGAGAAAATGTACAAAAGTTTACAAAGTTTTTATATCAAAATTCAATATGAAAATGACTCCAATGACCTAAATTAGATTAATAAATATATAATTTAACTAATTCTACTTTAAAAACTATTTAAAAAAATTAAATTTTTAAATAATCTATATTAAAAGGATATTTTCATTTAAAATTCAGTATTTTTCACTATTCATCAAAAATGAAACATTTCAGAAAAATCACAACCAAAAAACTGATATAAGTAAGGTACCCAATCATTACTCCAGATCCAAACATTGTCAGTGAAACCACCACTATGTTTTTCCGATACTTGGCCCGCCAAGATCCCCACCAAAATGATTTTCTTCTGCATAAGGAATGACATGTGCGTGCAAGATTCCCATATAGAGGAGAGTATATTTATACCTAGTAAGATTCTCAAAAAACCATAAGATAGATTAAAATATCATTCATCTATGTATTAAAAATTAGGAGTAAAATGACGAACCAAGATATGCTCAAAGGATAACATAAGATAATGGAAGAGGTCATGTTCTTCACAGTCATCCGTAGGTGAAATCCATACAAATATCCACAAATTTGAAAAATCCATGATAAAAATATATGTAACCACTCTAGAATAGTATTGGGTTTCTATTCCTATATGATGGATACACAATAGTCAAGGGGATAACAACCCTGATAGAAGACCCACATCCCACTTAAACTTCTAGACAGGGGATACCGACTCTGCAGATAGAGGAATCACATTCAAGTTTATATAGTAGGATACTTACCTTATATATAAAGGAATTTAGATACAAATTCCATAAAATAATAATGCCTCTTGGGGGATTCTAAACCTGATATCACTCCAAATATCACACTTGAACCTCATCATCGTGTAACTAAATCAATAGAGAGAGAACGATCGTGTATCGTCTCACCTCTCTATTTTAATATCAAAGAAAAGTACAACATCACACTTTATAAAGAAAATAACATAGAATAGGAAATTCAATTTCCCTAATATGATTCTTGGTCAAGATAAAATGACATTTTATGGAATTTAGAGGGATTAAATATCATGTTTTATAAGTCATATTTCGTGTAAACCCTAAGTGGTAGCATGACCGTTCACTGAACCACCATATGGAAAACATGGACACTCAATAAGGAATATAGGATAGACTATAATTCAAGTAATACTAGGTAGGGTACTCAATGTATACCACCACTAATCATTTTTTATTCGACAGATACATGGTATTTCATCCTAATCAAGATAGTGTGTAAGGGAAAACATCTAATTGAGTGCATCCTCCTTATACACACTGGTATAGTTCACTAGGGGTATATCACTTGTGGATTAAGTCACATTATTTGTAGTTTTTAACTCATAATTAAACCCTATATTATGCACCAATTAATGAACATGGAATGTGTTCTTTTAAACTACATGTTGTGTTTTTGGTTTTCAAACTAGTTTTATCCCCTCAACTAGAAATCAAAATTTCTTATTTGGTTTTTTCTCCAGTCATACATGCATCTTATTTTAATAGACCTTGTCATGGATATAACACTATCTTACATTGATTTCCATCTATCACTTACTAGAAATTAAATCTATCCATAACTATGTGATTTTTCAGCTCCAAATCTGTTACTACCAGGAATAAAGATCTGCCTCCCAACCTTCATGATCCTCTATCAATCAAAATTTATTTCACTCACCTCATCCTTCATCATTAAATACAAAAATATTATCACATATTAGAAATTCAATCACATATTGAATTAGACCAAGGAAGAAAAATCATTTGATTAACCATAGTCTAATGATGAATTCATGAAGAATGGTGGGATAAAATCAAATAAACATACAATGTAAAAATTATCAACGATCGTTACAAACCCAGCTATCAATCATAGGCATGAAAACCAAATAATATATATAAATATGGTAAATGAAATAATCTCAGTTAATTGGAAACACATAATTTGATAAGGCCATGAAAAAAATTGAAAATCAAATAAAGAACATAAAATTTCATTAAGAATCACAAAAGACAGAGTGAAAAAAGGGATAAAAAAGTCATATCTTATCAATGGTTTAATCACCGGGGAAGAATAAATATGATTTGGAGTTATTGGAGATTCTTATTGAGTACATTTTTCACTCTTTAATCGTTATTAATCTCTAAATATCCCACAAAGTTGCTCCAAACCAAGGTTTTTTTTCTTACCCGATGGATTTGAGAAAGATATGTTTATATAGAGGATTATTGGGTTAAAATATAATTAACTCAATTAATGATTTAGTTTTATTAATTGCGAATATTATTCCACATGGAGCAGAAAACACCCTTGGGACCTATTTTTAATGAAACATACATTGTTCCTAAGGTAAAACTAGTATTTTATACTTAACTATCATCTCGATTTTCCTATATATGATTCAATTAGTAAAAAATGCATTATTCTTGAATATGAATGCATGTGAGATAAAAATAACATAGATTTTTTAAATATATCTATAACAATACTCTATCAAACTGGAAATATCACATACAATATACAACTAAATATGAAAATATATATTATAATATTCTAAGTTTTAAAATATAAAACATAAATTTGTTACACATATTGTTAGGTTTTAATATGAGAAGTGTTTTCTATTTATGTTTTTGTATTTTCAAAACATCAATTTCATAATAAAACCTTATAAAACCATATTGAGACTATTATACCATAATCATGGAATTATAGAAAATTAAGAAATCATATAAGTAGCATCTACTTCAAGTAGATGACACAGGATGTGTTTTATATGCATCACAGGTTTCCATAGAATGCAGAGATGTTTGAAACAAAAGATTTAAGATTATGTAGAAAGATATATAGGTTTAAACAAGTCATGTGTAAGATTAATTTTAAGTGGATATGTCATATTAATCAATATAGAAGGATGAATCTAGATGTGGGATCAATTATATAAGATGGAGGGTGTTATTTTTAAAGGTTTCACTGATGTGAGAAATTATCAAGGAATCTGGAGCTTGCACTTTCCATTAGAAGGATCGGTTGAGGTAGTGGCACTCAACAAGTTTCTTTTACAAAATGGGGGGATATTTGAAAATATGTTAAGGTAATGCGACTATAAAAATTGTACATATTCTATGAGTAACATATATAAAATTATGATCTAGGGTCACTTGATTAGATTATTGTGGAAGAGAATAAAAGTGCAGAAGGATTTGTTATCGGATGTAATAAAAATATAGTTTGGAAGGGAAATTGACAAAATTATATCATAGGAATATGAATATATAAATATTATTGAGGGGTTAAGAGTACAGAAAAGATATATAGTATAATATTTATGGGTGACATAGTGTGAGATCATGTGTCATGTGACTTCTATATGAGTTTTTGGTGAAATCATGTTTCATATATAGGTAGGGTGACTGGATGATAGTTCCCTTATAACTCATAGTCTGGGTAGGGTTTCTAGAATAAAGGTTCCCTTATGACTCAATTTTTCACTATTTTGTTTTTCCATTTATGTAAAGATAGAGTATTCTTTCATTGAATATGATTTAGTTACTAACCACATTATTTCTTTTTTTTTGTTTTTTTAGTGTGTTCTTCAATTTTTTTAAGTATTAAGAAGTCATTTCTAGTGAATTAGTAATTTGATAAAGTGTTCATCATGAGAGGACTTATCTGTTTTTGAAATATCAAATTCACATTGTCATTCCATTCCATATTTTCAAGATTATTTTCTATCTTTAAGGTTCTCTATGTCATCTATCAGATCAAAAGTTCCAAGATAAATAAGTCTTATTATAACTTGGTTATATATTTTTACAATTTTGAACCTTGTAAAACGTTTCCTCAGATCTCATATCATAGTGTAATTCTATATATCACCGTATATATGACATCATAAGGTATTTCCTACATTTACATATTTTTAATTAAGTGGGAGATCATTTTTAATATGAAATAATGTTGTAATAAGTAAAGGTATTATATAATGGGATTAAAGTATAAGTGAGGTCAAGGAAGAATGGGAAAACTTGACTGGAAGACACCTATAGGGATTTATAAGAGGTGATTTTCTAGAAGAAACCTATATGATACAAAGGAATAAATTTATGGTAGAGTTTTTATCAAGTATAGAAATATTATTTAAGTATAATGATTCCATGTGATTTAGATAGGCTTAGTTATATAACTAGAACTATAAAAGGAAAGTGGGATTTTAAGAAATTATATTAGGGTTAAAAGTTATAGTTCTAAAAGTTGCATTCTGGGAAGGTCTTCAATTTATGAAGCTAAAGGGAAGTGGTTGTTGTGTTGGGGAGTGTCACTATCCCATTTTGAGTATTGTTATTATATAGTTTTTTAAAGTAGTGTGTCACATGAGCATTTTACGGAGGGAGTTTTTTTATTACCTAGAGTGTAGGTTTAAATATTGAAGTGTCATTTGAATGTTTACATAGGGGTTCCATAATGGTCAAAAAGTGTGAGAAAACATTTCATATATCCAAATTTATTTAAAGGGTGATTTATTCTAGACAGAAAAAATCATTGATCTTGGGAACTGTATGAAGGGTGTCTCAAAACCCTGAGTGAGAAAGTGGGTGGAAATCCAAGTAATAAAGTATTATAGAAGATTGGATATAGGGAGTGTTTAAATTTTAGGGATTATGGCCCTGGGAAGTAGTGAAAGGTAATCTTCATAGAAGATGGAGGCAACAGGGATTGGAATTTTTCTTGTTAATTCTCAAAGAATGTCATTGTACCCTAATATATTCATTGATAATGCATCATGGTAAGTGTGGGTGTTTCTTATAAATCATAAAGTCTATGGATTTTTTAGAATGTTCATTTATTGAAGAACCAAGGAAAAAAGGGATTTATGTTTTCTGTTATTGTTTTTTCCTATTGGTGAATATTATAATTTTTGAGAATTATTATACCTCTAACTATAATTTCTTTAGGAAATATCATCCCTAGCCATTTCAATTTTAGGTGCAATAGGGGTATCCCAAGGTTGTTGGCCTATTTTTTTGTGATGTGTGGTGATGAAAGACTTTAGTTTTTATGGATTTGGAATAATGACTTATTGAAGTTATTCAAAGTCCACAATGTTCTCTATAGTGGGGGATAATCTTATAAAGAATTAGAATCCATAGGTAGAGTGAAGTTTGGTATAAAGGACCAATGGATACCAAGGTTCGGTTGTGCTAATATTTTGTATAAAATTTCATATTTTCCATGGGTTTCATCAGTTCTAAGATACCATAGTTTTCTAATGAAAATATTTATTTGGAGGTAATTTTTTTTGGTATCATCAAAACTAGAAGTATCAAAAGCTCAGTATTATGGAATCAAAGAATAATTTTTGGAAGATACAATACTATAAATATTTTTTATATTTGGTGTTCGATAAGGGATACTAGAAATTATTTCTCTATGTGGAAAACACTTTTTGTTTTTAGGAGAATAGTGAATAAACTAAACTCCTGAAGTGGTATATATATATATATAGCTTGAAGTAGATGGGGTTGATTATAAAACAAGGAATTAGTGAAATTTATAACTTTGAGAAGTTCTCTTTATGACATAGGGTCTCTCAATATTTTTAAGAAACTGATGGTGGGAAAGGGGGTGCACTAAAGTCTTTTTGATGGTGTTTCAATAATTTGAGAAGTGATTAATGTTATTATTGTGAAGTAAAATTTATAAAGAAATCAAAGGAGTTTCATAGAAACAAAATATGTTTATAGTCTGTAAATTTGAACTATATGACCTCCAAAATCACTTTTTGTTCCTTATAATTTTATATTGAGAGTAATTATAATATTTAGTTTCAGTTTTTGTATTCTGGTTGATGTGATCGGTGGTAAAATATGCTTTAGACCATGATGTTTCTATGAAAAGGGAGGTCAATGATAGGGAAATTATGGGGTTTCTCTTTTCTACCTTAATGGTCTAGAAAGATTACTAGAAAATGTTGGGAGAACATAATTGGATAAAGTACTTAGTGTTGGAGTTGGTTCCCTTGAACTATCTAACTTTTTACATTCTATTACTAAAATATTAATAAATATCTTATCAAATGATTAGTTTTATTATTCATAAAGTTAATGTAATAATACCCTTAGAGTATATGTCATGTCGAAAGGTATGATATCCCAGAACCCACACTCTCAGATCTGGTGCTAAATTCATAAATTTTACATTTTTTTCTTTGATACTGAATATGGTGACCCAATTTTTGACCAACAAAACATAAAAAACAAAAGTAAATATTTGATCAATTACATACCCAAGGACTTTTTAGGTTTATATTTTTATATAATTATGAAAAAAATCTTAACATATTGGGTTCATAAACAATTGGATCATTAATATCAACTGTATCTACCACTATACCCAACTTTCATAATAGGTCATCAACAGCATACATGTTAAATACTTATAGAGACAATTCATTTAACATCTTTCCTCCAAAACTGAGGAAAATAAAACATAAGAAAGGGAGATCTTAGATGCTAAATAAGGGTTAACATAAGAGATACATAAGCATAACATGAATATATGGATATGGGAAAATGATCATAACATTTGAAAAGTATTCCCTACATATCAAAGATAATAATATTGAAACATGGAATTAAATATTGGAAGTTCATAAGACATGAATCATAAGAAAATAAAATAACATGATCCATAAGAGTATAACAATTGCATAAGACATGGATTTTTGGTATACACATAAACTTAGAAAATATTATGTTAAGGATACCTACCAAAGCATTCATTACATGTTAGGATTAGGATATTTGATAGAGTAAATTCTTCGGGATTGGGATGGCCTCCCATGTACCTTTTAGTTTTAGGTTTAGGATGACCTCTTGTTTACCTTCTTATTATGGGCTTATAATGACCACCTATATACTATCTTATTGTGGTATTGCACCTCCCCTGTACCCTCTTATTATGGGATTGGTCTGACCACTAGTGTACCCTTTTGTATTGGGATTGGGCTTCCCACCCATTTATCCTTTTATCTCATTGAACAGTTATCATTAACCAATGCATTGGAGGGATATATAGGTCCCACTAGTCACATAATTAAAATCATAAATATGTGTTCAATAAGAACATAAATCATTCATCACATCATAACCTGGAAAAATAAATGAGTTTTATAAACATTTCATCATAACATAACTAATGGAAAAGAAATAGGTTTCATTAATATCTTGTCATCATAAAAATAAACCAAACATAAAAAATAAAGGTTTTATTCTTGAAAAATATCCCCATTAAAGCATAATTAACATCAAATAATGTTATCAAAGGTGGAGAATAATTTCAAAGTTCTTTTTAAAACATTTCTTGAGAAAAATATCTTTTCCTCTTTGAAAAATGATTTTTAAATCATAAAAAAATAAAAAATCATTGAAAATAACAGTGAAAACATATAATTTAAGATTTCAAATCCATTTTAAACATATTTTAAATCCATTTACTTTAAAATTATTAAAATATAATTTAAAAAAATTGAAAAAAAAACTAAAAAACACGGTTTCTGAATAAAACAAATTTCCAATATAAAAGATAATAACATTACAATAAACATCTAATATCATGAAAATAATTATATTCATGATAAAAAATTTCAAATGGAAGTATATACACATCATAAAAGATATAGCTTCATAACATAAGATGTGTCTCAGAAAATCCAAATTCATACAAAACTACCTTACCGATTTGGAAACTTTTGAACTGTAAACCCCATGAAAGTGAGGTGATAAAATAGATATATACATACCCATAAAATTAAGGATAAGAATCGTATATTACATTAATGGGTATTATATACCCCATATAAATGAAGTGAGTAGTGAATATGGGATAAATCTCACACAAATAAGAGTGAGACTAAAAATCCCCTAACAAATATCATATCATTGAAGTGAGCAGTAATCGAATGAATTGATTGTGTTTATTCACTATAAATCCAAATAAAATAAATGTAAATAATATATCAGATAATAAAAATTCATTTCATTCATAATTTTATAATGGCATAATCAAGGAAATAATTATTTACCTCAATGAATGGAAATTGAGT
This sequence comes from Viscum album, assembly GCA_963277665.1. NCBI lineage: Eukaryota > Viridiplantae > Streptophyta > Magnoliopsida > Santalales > Viscaceae > Viscum > Viscum album. The sequence goes on from OY728123.1 coordinate 644,098,930, forward strand.
AAAGAATTTCCTTACCACTTCGTAATCAGTCGGATTATATACCCAATAAAAGTAATAATTATCAAATTTAAAATTTAAAAACATTAACATAATCATAATTATGATATTATGTAATTCCCTGACCCCTATATCCCAGAGCTCGTGAATTACTTTATTACATTTTCATGATTACAAGGAATCAAATCCTAAAGTACCGATCAGTTTAGTATTCTTGGAGAAACTAGATACAAACATGGATCCCATTTTACAATGGGAAAAGAAAAGAAAACACAATACAAAATAAGAGATAATAAACAGCATCCATGAAAACTTAATAAATGATATCTTATTTATAGCATGTGGAAGGAAAAATGAAAGGGCTGAGCTCAAATGCTCAGTAAATGTTACATATAGAAGAAGCATGAATCAATAATAAGTGAATAAAAACCTTTTTTACATAATCAATATGGCATGGTGAATAAATGAAAAACACATGCCATTAAAAACATGGAATGAAAATGCATCCATATTTTTTTTTCATTGTCAAAACCTCATGGATAGTAATAACTAAATAATTAATAAAGATAATTGTTATTATTTGGACATGATGTGTCTGGCACATTAACCATCATACCATCAAAACGATTTAAGTCAGTGAGTAGAAACCTGACTGGTTTTTGGAAACAAACTAGAAGGGTTTCTTTCCAACTGATTTTTCTCATGATACCAATCGACACATACTACCAATCCAAATCATTATTTATATAAAGATTTAAAATAAGATCAATATGCCTTTTCAATATTCGTATTGAGTATAGGATCAAGATTTATCTTTATTTCCAAAGTTAAAGTAACATTCCACATAAGTATCATATGTAAAACGGTATACATCTAAGACAATAATCATATCCATGTATCAAGAATACGTATATATAATTTAATTATTATTTTAAATTAAAAATTATCTCAAAGGGTAAATAGTTACACCACACAAGAATAATCAGCTGCACAATACTAAGTAATTCACAATGAAATGAAAACTGAAAAAAAAAATCCCTTACAACATTGTAATCAATAGAGTTAATAATCATCAATTGAATCGCTGAATACCATGAATATAAAGAAAATCATGATATTATATATCAAATTGTAGTAAACATACAACACATACAAGAAATAAGTGGCGAACAATGTAAATTTCACATAAATAAAATTGATATGAGAAACCCCTTACAATGATCGTATCATTAGAGTGAGGATGAATCAATGACATGATTATGTGTGAAAAATATAAAATCACACAATACAAGTGTATTAATAGTATAAAACAATCATATTCCATTCACACTATCCTTGTAAAAACATTTCCAATTTCAAAGATATTTAACTCAATGAATGGAAATTGAGTTAAGATATCCCTTACCTCGGGTTCGACTTCCTTAAAATTTGATAAAACCTCCTCAATACTGGTTAAAATAGTATTATTAATTTTTTAAATAACTAAAATCATTTTTATAATACCCTAAATAATCTTCTTATAATATTTTCTACACATTTATTAACAATATTTTGTTATTTTCATAGTTTTGGGTGCGTTCTTTTCATGGTTTCCAGGGTCGAATTAATATGTTCTTCCTTGTAAAAATGTAATCATAAACCAAAACTGTTAAAATATATATATATATAGGTCATTTTATTCTATTACATGTGAATTAAAATATCCCATAACTGTGGTAAAATGAAACGAAAACTCATCATCCACAAAGGCGGTGATTTGAAGCACCACGGACGAAGATTTCATTAATTTTGAATAAAAGAATAAAATAAGAGATTTTATAAATAATATACCATAAACACAAAAAAAAAATTATATATATATATATATATATATATTTCTATATTTCTATATTTTTCATGAATAATTGGATAATAGGCAGGGATAAGGTATAAGTGAGAAATAATTTAAAAGAGAAGAAGAAGAAATCTTACCTCTTGAATAATTCAATTTTGAAACCACCTTAAGGCCCTTGGAAGTGGTTCTTTTGTATGACCAAAAGCACAATAATTTGTCAAGGGATGAGGAGCATGGAATTTTTTAGAGTTTTTCCGAATAAGAAGTCTTATGGTTGTGAAATTTGTGAAGGAAGGAACCTCCTTTTACAAGTGAGGTGAGGGGTAACTTAGGAATTTCTCAAATTATTAAATTATAATAAAACTATTATAGGGTTTAAGACTTACAAAATGTCCTAAAACTAAAAGGGAATCAAATTTTTGAAGTAATATTATCATTTTTAGATTTCTTTAATAATTTAGGAAATTTTAAATAATTTAATGACATATTATACTCATGAAAAACAATTTTCTAAAGATGAAAACTATTCAAAACTATGACTTTAAACACATCAAAAAAATGTTTAAAATTGTAATAAATTTTTTTTATTATATCTTTTACTTATCATATCAATTTAGGTAATTCATGAATTATCTCAAAAATAAAAGATTATATTTATTTTATTATTTTTTATATCATTAATTTTATTTATTCATTAATTAAATTAATACAGCGTCATCTTTGTGAAGACCCTTATGATATTTATTTTTTATCTAAAAACTAAAAATAAAATTCTATGAGAAATATAATTTTAATGGATATAAAAATACTATTCTTTTTCGAATAAAACCTCTGGTAGTTCTCATATAACAATATTATTAATATTAAAAACTATAATATGACAACATAAATTCCAATTTAAATAAAATATTATAAAGTGTTTAAAGTGAATCAAGTGGGTCTAAAATGTCCCAAATTCAAATAAAAATCTGATAATAGTATAAAATTTCTTTTATAAAAATTTTTAGCAAAAACATGGGTTATTTAATAATTCTTATAATTTTAATTAAAAACATTTTACTTATTTTTCTTATTCTTGCACAAGCACTCCATCAGCAATTCATAACCATTAATGTTAATTATTTCATATATAAAATTTAAAAAAAATTACTCTCATAAAAATAAATTAATTAGGTTAAAAATAAAATTCTAAATTCATTAATTGTGTATATTCACTCTTATACATAACAATACATCTTCTTAAATTTGTTTTTTTTTTGTCTTTTCTTTCCTTGCATAAGCATTGCACAGACATTTGGATAATAATCATGATATATAACACTAAAATTAGAAATTTACAATAAAACACATAAATAATACATAATAATTAATAAATTAGTCATGAAAATAACTTTTATCATTGAATTATTATATATAAGTTATCGATTTTGACTTTGTCGACGCTGAGCAGGCACTACGTCGACATTAACAATGATTTTTATACTTATCATGAAAAAATATATAATTTTCTTGTTCTAAATTAATTATTTACAATAATACAGTTTTAATATAATTATTTAGTTATTACATATTTTAAATTTATTTTTATATCATAAAAAATTCATGATGATGTCACGAAAAATGCCGTATTTTATAAAAAACCCTTTTGTTTTACGATTCACAAAAAATTAAATTGTTTCATAAAAATCCAAAAAATTCATCCAAACCATTTTTCTACATGTAAAATACAAAAAGGAACTCCAATTTAAGAAAATAAGTTTCTAAATATGAGGAATTTATTTTTTAATTAAAATCATCATTTACTCAAAAAATACCAATTTTAATATTATAACTGCTTTATAACACTTCAAAAAATTAACTAGGGTATCATAAAATTATCTTATAATAATAGGAAAAAAAATATTGACTCATGAATACATTTTATGAAAATGTATTATCTTTTAAATTAATCTATTAATTATAAAATTATAATTCATTATTTATTACTCATAAAAATACCAAAACATAATTATTGATTTTTAAAATATTCACTCTCATTTATAAGGTTCCTAAATTCAATTTATACATACATGGGTGAGGTTACAATTCATAACGGTTCTTACTATTAACAAGGGTCAAGTTACTATTCATAAGGGTACATTACTATTAATAAATAGAAAGTATTATTCAAAAGGGTATATTACTATTCATAATGGTAAAGTTAATATTCATAAGGGAACATTACTATTCATAAGGGTCAAGTTACTATTCATAAGAGTACATTAATATTCACCAAAAATTAAGTTGATCAAATCTGACTCTAAATATCTTATTGAACGCAACTGTATATGTCCATTTCTCAAAATTCAAATCATAAAAGCAGAAAAATTATGTTTAGTGGATAGGTTATAACTATATCCTATAATAAAGTGTTATTTCGTAGAGACTAAGTGTTGCGTGTATTATAATCTATCCAATGATTTGAAATTGTTCATACCATAAAATATTGGGGTGTTATATTCCTCTAACCTTCATAAATTTCATCCTTGAAATTTTTCACTTAAAATGCCCCCAAAATAGATGTGGTTGGTTATTTTATTCTGTCCTCAAAGTCTATCTTAGGGTTATATTGACTAAACTATGTTTTCAAAATCTAGCTCCCAAGGTTATCACTAAACATCCTATCATACCAACTGTAAGACCCTGAACCTTGAAGCCCTGAGTTAGTGCATTATTTTATTATATTGGCTTGATTATAAGAAATCAATCTTAAAGGTCTTATTAGTTTAGAATTTTTGGAAGACTAGATTACATACATGATACCCACAGTACATTTGTAAAGATAGAAAATACAACATGATACATAATAAACTAAAATAAATTTTCGCCTTGAAAGCATATTCAAGGTTCTCTTCTTCATATCCTCGGGAAAGGAAATATAACAAGGGTGATCTCAAATTATAAGAAATTTTTACACATAGGGAAATCATGAGTCAATAATAAGTCAATCATAACCAATTTTATATAATCAATAGGGTATGGGGAATAAATGAAAAGCACACGCCATTGAAAAGTGAGAATGAAAATGAATCCATAGATTTTTTTCACGGTAAAAACCTCATGTATAATAATAACTAAATAATGAATAAAGAGAACTCATATTATTTTGATGTTATGTATCTATAACAATAAGTATCATATCGTCAAGATGTCTTAAGTCTGTGGGTAGAAACCCATATGATTTTTGGAAACAAACTCGAAGGGTTTGTCACCAACTGATTTTTCTCATGAGACATGTCATTGAATAAAGGGGCTATAGAGGTCACCTCCAATCACTTCCAACCCAAATAATTCTTTATAAAAATATTTCATACAAGAACAATATAACTTTTTAATATATGTATTGAGTAGAGGATGCGGATTCATCAATATTTCCATGATTGGAGTAACATTCCACATAAACACCGTATGTAAAATGGTATACAGATAAAAAAAATAGCCATATCCATGTAACAAGAACATATGTATATAATTAAATTATAATTTCAAATGAAAAATGATCTCAAAGGGGTATTAGTTATACCACATAAGAATGATTAGGTGCACAATACTAAGTAGTTCATAATGAAATGAATCACGAAAAAAATTCCCATACGACATTTTAATAAATAAAGTTAATAATAATCAAATGAATAGCTTAATACCATGAATATAAATATAATCATGATATTATATATCAAATTTCAGTGAACATACTCTAAATATAAGAAATAAGTGGAGAACTATGGAAATCTCACGGAAATAAAAGTGAGATGGGAAACCCCTTACAATGATCGTATCATTAGAGTGAGGATGAATCGATGGAATAATTATGTGTGAAAAATAAAAACCCACAAAATACAAGTTTATAGATAGTATAAAATAATCATAGTCCATACACACATATCCTTGGAAAAATATATCCAATGACAAAGATGTTTAACTCAATGAATGGAAATTGAGTTAAGATATCCCTTATCTCGGGTTCGACTTCCTTAAAATTTGATAAAACCACATGTATAATGGTTAAAATAGTGTTATTAATTTTTTACATAACTAAAATTATTTTTATAATACCTTACATAATCTTCTTATAATATTTTCCACACATTTATTAACAATATTTTGTTATTTTCATAGTTTCGGGTGTGTTCTTTTCATGGTTTCCAGGGTCGATTTAATATGTTATTCCTTGTAAAAATTTAATAATAAACCAAAAATGATAAAAATATATATATATAGGTCATTTTATTCAATTACATGTGAATTAAAACTTCCCATTATTGTTGTAAAGTGAAACAAAAACTCACCATCCACAAAGGCGGTGATTTCAAACATCACGAATGACGATTTCAATATTTATGAATAAAAGGAGAAAATAATAGATTTTATGAAACATATACCATAAACACAAAAACAAATCTAGTATATATATGATACTTAATTTGTAATGAATAATTGGATAATAGGTTGGGATACGAGATAAGTGAGAAAGTATTTAAAATAGAAGAAGAAGAAATATTCCCTCTTGAATATTTCTATTTTGAAACCATCTTAAGGATCTTGTAAGTGGTCCTTTTGTAAGACTAGAAGCCCAAGAATGTGTTAATGGATGAGGAGAAAGGAATTTCACGGAGGTTGGATGAACAAGAAGTCTTATGGTTATGAAATTTGTGAAGGAAGGAAGCTTCTTTTATAAGTGAGGTGAGGGGTAACTTAAGAATTACTCAAATTATTAAAATATAATAAATATATTATAGGGTTTAATGTAACACCCCCATCTTCCATTGTATTCTTCCTTTAAAATAATTCAATAGCTTGCGTTACACGCAATATCAAGTTCGAGCGCACCATGACCTTTCAAACTAGCCGTGTAAAAAACGATTATGAATAGTATTAACCACATATTGAAATTTTATTAATTTTATTTTTCAAAATAGAATTTATTTTTAAATTTTAAATATCAAAATTATCTTTGGGTAAAATTTTGGCAATTTCCAAAAAAGTTTCAATTTTTTATGAATAATGAAAAACACTGCATTAATGTTTAAAAAACCAAATTTTTTTATTTTAATAGTTATTTTAAGTTAAATTTATTTTAAAGTCAAAATAGATACATAATAAATATATTAGTCTAATTTAATTCATTGGATTTATTTTATAATAGAATTAGATATATAAAATTTTATTGAAATTTTGAACGTCTCTTTTACCCACCTTATAGGCATATTTACAAATTAGAACTAAACGTAATTTTACCACTTATGTGAATTGAATTACAAAAATCTGACATACATGGTTTTAATTAGGGTGAAAATGTAGTCTAATAAGATCAAAATAATTTTTGGTAAATAGTAACTTTTGAATTTTATTTACCAAGGTTAAAAGTAAATAGGGTAATTAAAAGTAAAAAAAATATTATAATAATATAAAATTACCCTAAAACATGTCATAATTATATTGGATAATCCTATTTAGACCAAAATAAACCTTAGGTATAAAATTTTATACTTTTTAATCCACTTGTGTTAGATTAGGAAATTTATTTTATTTTATTTAAACAAGAGTTAAATATATCATACTCAAATTTTAATGAATAAACCATTTTTAATATAGGGTTATACATAAGATAAATTTGACTATAAATATTCATTATAAATATAATAAATGTATCTATATAATGAAATTTTTTTATAATTTTTAGATATTAAATAATTAAATTAAATTTTGACACCATGATGATGCAGTAACTGATTTACTAATGGAAAAATCAAATAAATGATACTAATAATATTAAAATAAATATAATTTTATTTAATTAATGACATAAACTAATTTTAAAGATAACATAGATATTTTATTGACATTTTAGAGGTAATTATTCAAAGTTATCATGTTGGTTTTATATTTTAAAAAATGAAAATTTTTGAACAGTGTTAAAATTGACAGAAATGATACTTTAAAATAAATAATAATTACTTAATTGTTAAAAAAATTTATAAAAATATCATTTTCATCAAAAAAAACTAATATAGTGTTATATATGTCATAAATTATTCAATTTGGATTCTTTTTCCGTTTTATAGTAACTATATTAACCCTATAGTGTCAAAATACAGAAAGGCACAGTAAGAGTTAAACTATTTGACTAGGGGTTAAATCTAAAATATAAGGTAAATTTTATAACCTAAAAATGTATAAAACCTATTGTTTTGATAGTATTTAGACCCCTCCTCATCTTAGACTCGAAATAAATAAATTTGGATCTATTATAAACCAAAAATAATTTTATAATAAATTAATATTTCAAGATTTTTAATAAAGTGCCCCCACCTCTCTTATAAAAGGACACATCCATTTCTCTTTAACTAACGCCTATAAATCCTTTTGGTTCGGCCAAAACCTACCCATTTCTACTACCAACCTCCCTCACTTCATCCTAGAGTCCTAAATTTGGGAATAAATCCATCCAATGATCCCTTTGGTTCAAATCAAAAGGAAACACCTGAAGTAGAGGTAATTGTTTCATCAACCCTTTCAATGTTCTTTTCTTCATCTAATTCCTCTTTCTATGTTGTTTAAATATAAAAATAAATAAATATATTATAATCCATATACTGATATGTTATTATAATCATTTTACAACTATATTCCTCATTTTATCTATCTTACGAATAGTAATATCACCATGCATGCGTCCGTACGGCTTACCGTCACCGCACCATGGTATAATTTGTTATTCAACACTAATTTGTTTTAATGGGTATAATTATGAGTATAATGCATGTAAATAATGAATATACCATTATAATAATTCTATATAATCAATATTTCATCCAATTTCATACCATTTAACCATCAAGGTAATGATACCATCGTTTGTGCGTACGTACGGCCTACCATCTCCAAGACGTGGTGAGATTCATTATCTATATTAACCATTCAAGAATAATTATAAAATTTATATCATGAGTAAAAAATAATAATTATGAACTTAATTTAATTCTTTATATGAATAAAATATATCTTATGCGTAACAAACAATACTTACATGGCAAAACAAAAATGGGAAAACAAACCAGTTAACACCCAAAACAACGGTAATACAAAAATATTATTACCAAAGTGATATAAGTTGATAATATATGATATCATAAATATGGATATGGTCCTAATATAATTTAATAACATGTTTCAACCATTATACAGGAGGCTAACTCACCCTCTACTAAATGAAATTATAATGTAAGTGTTAATTTCACAATCTCTTTATAATCAGAGATTGTTTATACGTAAGTATCTACTAGGACAACCTTGTCATCCATATATATGATTCATTAAAGGTATTTCTAAATATTATCAAAATTTGTTTAAAGACATTTTTACCCATGTTTGACTTTTTATAGAACATTTTTAAAGGAATCTTTCCATCTCTTTCCGAAGGATGTACTTTATGATCTTTTCGAAAAATTAAGGAAAGAATGTTTTTTAACTTATATAGAACGAGCGGCTATTTTCCAATGTTATGACACCAGAACATTTTGAATATTCCTATACAGTATTAAAAGGATATTTTCAAAGGAAATGTTTTATTTTATAATTGTACATCTTTTAATTAATTTCAACGTAAAAAAGGGATATTAATCTCAAAGAGTTTTAATGAATTTATTGGATTATTTTCATCTATTTCAACATCCTTTGTTGGATTTTATGAATGATTGAGGTTGATTTATTATGATAAAATATTCCAAATTGTATTGAAGGTTTTATGATATGTTTCACTATGGATGTTCTATTCATGGTTTACCGTTAAAATATTAACATTTCATATGCTAGTTTTAATACGAATGTTTATGTCATGTTTCACCCTTTTCATAAGAGGAATGCATTGGAATTAGTAAGTGACGGGCGGGGACCTCAATAGACACTTGATGTATTGGTAGGTCTCATGAGGAAAACTAGTGTCTTTGTACAATGCCATGATATTATGGTAATGTTCTTGGCATGAGGCCTTGATGGTATGGTAATGATGTCCGGAATTATGAATTTCCTCATTATGAGATTACTTGTTGATATTATTTTTATTATTTGACCAGTAGAATATCCATATGAAAGTTTAAAAGGTATTATTTGATTTATTCTTTCTATATTGTGTAGAATATTATGTTTAAAATGCTTGTGTTTCAGTGTTATACCATACCTTAAAATCTTATGCTTATTTATGATAGTTTCCAATATATTGTTTATCCTTACTCAGCATCTGATATCACCGCTTTCTTATGTTTCATTTTTCCCCAAGATGTGAAGAATTATATTATGATTTACCTGTATGTATAGTCTATGGAATATGGTTGTTTACAAAGGATACATTGTGTTGTTTTTCAATTCAATATGTAATGTAAAACTTTTGTTTGTATCTAGTTTTTCCAAGGCTACTAAACTGATCGGCCCTTTGGGATTTGATTTTATTGTAATCATGAAAATGTAAAAAAAATGCACCAACTCTAGGAAAATAGGTTCAGGGAATTATTTTTGGTATCAGAGGAAGTTTATTAAAAACCTTGGAAACTAGATTTAGAAATCAAACCTGATAAGGGAAAATTATCCTAAGATAGACTTTGAGGATATGTATTGAAGAGAATCCTAGAATTTTGGTAAAATAGATATTATGTTGGTATTCCTAGAAAATATATCCATGTCTAGATAATAAAACTGGACATGGTTATGGCATAGATTTACCTTGGGGTGAAGACTCCAACAAGGTGTTCCGAGCTTGACTTGGGGTAACCTCGTACATGACAACGGGTCCTACTTTTCACTTTCTTTGACACTCCCAGGAGATATGCTTAGGATAATTCATATTTTATTTACAAATAATTATGAAGGATTTATGATTAACTATGTCCTCAAAGAATCCATGTTAATGATTAAGGACTTCATATGCATAAATTTTTCAATTTATGTTAAGTATTTTAATAGTTTGGAATTATGCATAATGATTCATAACCTAATCTAATGTATACCATTATTTAGAAATGGCGCCTAGTGGAATAAATGTAAATTTTATTAACACACATAATACATGTAGGGATTTTTCTCCTATGTAAGATAATGATAGTGGAGCTGGTGATACAATTGCTGTTGAATGGATTATAACCATACTGGGGAAACTGAATCAGGTTATGAATAATAACATTACCCGTATGGAGTAGCCTAATCTACAACGTGGAGGATCAATGTTAGACAACTTCATGAGACAAAAACCTCCAAAATTCAATGGGACTACAAATACTTTTGTATATGATCAGTGGATAAGTTCCTTAGAGAAAATATTTCTTCATTTAGGGAGTAACGAAAGGGAAAAAAGTTATTATGATAGTATATTTCCTTTTAGGAGATACATATCAATAGTGGTAATTGATCCAAAACATAAAGGATGATGAATAGGTCACAAATATGGAATGGAGGGAATTTAAAGAACTCTTACTATAAAAATACTTTTCTCAGGATCTACAAGGAGATATGGAAAGTAAATTTCTAATTTTGAAGAAAAAATAGGAAGAGAATGTTGCAAAGTATGAGGCTAAATTCATGAGGTTAGAAAGGCATGTTACAGACTATATATGTAACCCAAGAAGTAAGATTAATCAATTCCTTGATGGGTTTAAACCATTCCTCCGGCAAGAATTGGTCTCACAATCTTTCTAATCATAAAAATAATTAGCCTCATGTGCTATCAAGACAGAAAAGGAATTCTCTAAGTCTTATTAATTTAAAGGGAATCAAGAGAAGAAGAGGGATATTGAACACTCCAGGAAAGGAAATAAGGGGAAGGGAAAATATGACTTTCCACCCAGTAGTAATTTTGGGAAAAAACACCCTATTACATGCCTAAAGGATATGGGAGTTTGTTACAGGTGTAGAGAAAAAGGCCACCAAGCTCATGATTGTAAGGGGAAGAAAGAGGATTTCAATGTTAAATTATACAATTGTAAATAAATGGTATATTATTCAAATGAATGTTCTATGAATCATATAAAATTTCCTTAGAAAAGTTCATGGGGGCAAGGCCAATCTTATGTGATCACAACTATTGCGGTTGAGGTTCTAAATTACATGGTGGCAGGTCCTATAATCATCTCCTTAAATTTAGCCAAAGAATTTTTTGATACTCTATCCTCGCATTCCTTTATATCTTCACAATTTTATTTAAAAATTTGATATTTCCAATTTACTTTAACAAGGGAGTTGTCTGTAAAACCCCCTAAGGAAATTATAATTTCAACAAAGATGTGTCAGGCAGTTCTCATTATGGAATATAAACATGCTTCATCTGCTGACTTTTTCATCACACCTATGGTTGACTTTGATATAATCCTTGGTATGTATCAGATATCAAAATATGATGTGAATATTTATGGAAATAAAAAGGAAGATATTATTCATGAGGATGATGTGGAATCCATTATCTTTAGAGTATAAATTTCATCATCTGATTCATATTTAGATCCACCCCCAGTAGCTCTTCTAAATTAAAATCATGGTAAATAAGAGAAAACATCATACATGGGTGAATAAAGAAATATTAAAATTGAGGATGTGCCTATTTTACAAGAATAAATTGATGTATTTATAGAGGATTTACCTGGACATCCTCCAGAGAGGGAAGTTGAGTTTACTATTGATTTAATCTCTGATGCAAGGCCAATATAGAAAATTCCTTATAGAGTGGAAATTGTGTAATTATTAGAGTTAAATAAAAAACAATAGAAGTTGAGTAATACGGTATTTATTCTCTCTAGTGTTTCTCCCTAGGGATCCCCGGTTCTTTTTGTAAGGAATAAAAATGTAGCAATGGGGCTATGTATTGACTATAGATAAATCAATGCTATTACAATAAAGAAAAAGTATCATCTTTCTCACATTGATGATTTATTTGATCAACTTCATGGAGCTCAATCTTTTTCAAAGATTGAACTTCATTATGGATACCATCAATTGTGTGTGAAGAAGGAAGATATTCCAAAGGTAACATTCCAAATGAGGTATGGTCATTATAAATTTATAGTAATGCCATTTGGATTGACTAATGGACCCTCTTTTTCCATGGATATAATGAATAGAGTTTTCAAGGAATATCTTAATGATTTTTTAGTTATATTTATTGATGATATCTTGGTATACTAAAAAATCTATGAAAACCATGATAACCACATGTAGATTGTTCTGAAGACTCTTAGAAGAAATTAATTATATGGTAAATTTAGCAACAATGAATTTTTGCTTCAAGAATTTTTCTTCTGGGCCATATTGTCTCCAAAGATGGAATCTCTATTGATCATAGAAAAAAAATCAATAAAATAATGGCTAGCACTGATGATTATAACTAATGTTTGTAGTTTTATTAGTTTTGCAGGTTATTATCTGTATTTTTCCCAGAATGTTTTTCGATTGTAAAACCCATTAACCCAGCTCACATGTAAAGGGGTTAAATTAGTTTTCACAAAATAATATGAAAAATATTTTGAATAATTGAATAGTAGTCAATGATCTTATCTTTACCTTACCATCTGGGAATGATGGGTTTGTGATTTATAGTGATGCATCAAGTAAAGGACTCAGTTGTTTCCTTGTGCAGAATGATAGGGTTATTGCTTATGCATAAAGAAAATTAAAAATTCAGGAAAAAAACTACCCAACTCATGATTAGGATTTATCAGAAGTAATATTTTCTCTGAATATATGGATACGAATTCTATACAGTGAAATATGTGATATATATATTGATCCTAAGAGTTTGAAATATATTTTCTCACAGAAAAAACTCAACATGAGACAAAGGAGACGGCTTGATCTACTCAATGATTATGATTTCACAATACAATACCACACAGGAAAGGCAAACAAGGTGGAAATTTCTTCGAGTAGAAAATATCATGGAGTTGTAAAAAAAATGAGAGTTGAAAGGGATCCTATTTTTATGGATCGAGTAAATATGGATATGGGAATTATCATAGAAGTTGAAACATCACTACTCTTTCAAATGGTTGCAAAACCTACTTTACTGGAAAGTATAAAACATTCTCAGTCTGGTGATGAGGAGTTTCAAAAGATAATTAATTATTTGAATGATGGGAGACTAATTGGCTTCATATTTGAAGATGGTGTTTTAAAATTTGGGAAGTGGCTTTGTGTCCTTCTATACCTGATCTAACAAGGGAATTATTAGATGATGCTCATAACTCCAAGTTCTCTATACACCCTGGTGGCTCTAAGATGTATATAGATTTGAAGGAACATTTTTGGTGGGACAACATAAAGAGGTAAATTGATAATTATGTGTCAAGATATCTGGTTTTTCAACAGGTGAAAGCTGAAACAATATATTTTATAGGTGACATGCAACTGATTCTTATACCTGTGTGGAAATGGGTTGATATTATGATGGACTTTGTCATGGGGATTCCAAAGACTCCCAAAATAAATAATGTGGTGTGGGTTACTCTTGATTGTCTTACGAAATCATCACATTTTCTTATTATAATAGAAGATTTACCACTTTAATGTTTATCAATACTATATATTAATGAATTTTTAAGACTTCATGGTGTATCCCTATCGATTGTTTCTGACCATGATCCTCATATTACATCACAATTCTGGAAAAGTCTTCAGAAGGCCTTAGATACTGAGCTTCATTTGAGCACAACATAACACCCTCAAAATGATGGACAATCAGAATGGTCTATTCAAACATTAGAAGATAATTTGAGATCTTTCTCACTTTAATTCCATGGTATGTGGGATTAGTATTTACCTCTAGTAGAATTTTCCTATAAAAATAGATTCCATTCAAGTATTCTGATGGCACCATATGAATCATTATATGGAAAGATATGTCGTACATTAACTTGTTGGGATGATGTTGGTGAAAGAAAACTCATAGGTCTAGAACTAGTTGAGGAAATGACGGAAAAGGAAAAATCTATTTAGACCCATATCAAAACAACTCCATGTAGGAAAATGATCTATGCTGATAACCGAGGGAAGGATTTGGAAGTTCAAGTGGGAGATCATGTTTTCATGAAGGTATCTCCATGAAAGGGTGTCATAAAATTCGTAAAGAATGGTAAATTAATTCCCAAGAACATTGGACCTTTTGAAATTCTAGAACTAATTGGAGATGTAGCTTACCATTTAGCATTGCCGCCAAGTCTCTCCAAAGTTCATGATGTGTTCCACGTAATAAAGTTAAGGAAATACAAGTTAGACCCAATTCATGTACTCACATATGAAGAAATAAAACTGGAACCCGATCTATTTTATTATGAAGACCCTGTCAATATTATTGATACTAGAGAATAATTGTTGTGAAATCAAATGACTCGTCTGGTAAGGTTTTTTGGATAAACCATAAAATAGAAGAGGCGACGTGGGAACCTGAAGAAATTATGATGAAGAACCACACGAACCTTTTTATAAAGTGATATTCTAGAAATTTTGAGGATGAAATTATTTGAAGGAGGAAAGAATGTAACACCCCAAGCATCCAAGATAGGATTTCTTTTAAATAATTCAATAGATTTTGCTACACGCAACATCAAGTTCGATCACACCTTGACCTTTCAAACTAGTCATTTAAAAAACAATTTTGAACAGTATTAACCACATTTTAGACTTTTATAAATTTTATTTTTCAAAATAAACTTCATTTTTGAATTTTGAATTTCAAAATTAGCTTAGGGTGAAATTTTAATAATTTTTTCAAAAGTTTCAGTTTTTTATGAATAGTGAAAAATACTCCATTGACGTTAAAAACCCAAAATTTTTTATTTAAATAATTATTTTAATTTTAATTTATTTTAAAATAAAAATAGATACATAATAAGTATATTAGTATAATTTAATTCACTGGAGTCATTTTATAATATAATTAGATATATAAAATTTTATTGAACTTTTGAACTTCTCTTTTACCCACCTCCAAGGCACATTTACAAATTAGAACTAAACGTAATTTTACCGCTTCTGTAAATTGATTTTTAAAAATACAACATACATGGTTGTAATATATGTGAAAAATGTGGTCTAATAGAATCAAAATAATTTTTGTGAATAGTAACTTTTAAATTTTATTTACCAGAGTTAAAGGTGAATAGGGTAATTAAAAGTAAAAAATAATATTATAATAATATAAATTACCCTAACATATGTCCTAATTATATTAGATAAGTATATTTCGACCAAAATCAACCTTAGGTCAAAAATTTGAACCTTTTTAAGACGTTTGTGTTAGAATATTATATTTTTTATATTTTATTTAAAGAACAGTTAAAAATGTCATATTCAAATTTTAATAAACAAACCATTTTTAATATAGGGTTATACAGAGGATAAATTTTACTATAAAAATTAATTTGAAAGATAATAAATTTATCAACATAATGAATGTTTTTTATAAGTTTATACATTAAATAATTAAATTTAATGGTGACACCCTGATGATGCAGTAATTGATTTATTAAAGGAAGAATCAAATAAATGATATTAATAATATTAAAATAAATATAATTTGCTTTAATTAATGACATACACTAATTTTATAGATAACATAGAAATTTTAGTGACATATTAGAGGTAATTATTCTAATTTACCATGCTGGTTTTATATTTTTAAAAATGAAAGTTTTGAATAGTATCAAAATTGACATAAATGATACTTTAAAATAAATAATATTTAATTAAATGTTATAAAATTTGTAAAAAACCCATATTATTCCAACTAAATATGATAGTGTTAAATTTGTCATAAATGATCCAATTGGGGTTCATTTTTAATTTTATAGTAACTATATTAACCCTATAGTGTCAAAATACAAGAAGACGCACTAGGAGTTAAACTATTTATCTAAGGGTTCAATCCAAAAGATAATGTTAATTTTATCATCAAAACATGTCTAAAACCTATTTTTTGACATTATTTATAGTCATAATAATATTATAATCTAAATAAATAAATTTTTAGCTATTATAAACTGAAAATAGTTTTATAATAAATTAATATTTCAACATTTTTCCAAAAGTTCCCCTCACCTCTCTTATAAAAAAGAACCTCCCTTTATCTTTAACTCACACCTATAAATCCTTTTGGTTCGGAAATAACTTGCCCATTTCTCCTAAAAACCTCCATAAATTCATCCTAGAGGCCTAAATTAGTGAATAAATCCATCCTAAGGAGCCATTTTGTTCAAATCAAAAGGAAACACCTGAAGAAGAGGTAATTGTTTAATCAACACTTTCAATGTTCTTTTCTTATTCTACTTACTCTTTATATGTTGTTTCCATATTAAAATAATAAATCTAGAATAATCCATATATTAAGATGTTATTATAATCATGGGAAAACCGTATTCCTCGTTTATCCATCTTATAAATAAAAATATCACCATGCGTGCGTGCGTACGGCTTACCGTCTCCATGTTGAGGTGTAATTTGTTATTCAACACTACTTTGTTTGGATGGGTATAATGATTAGTATAATGGATATAAATAATGAATATGACATTATAATGACTCTTTATAATTAATATACTATCCAATTTCATACCATTTAACTATCAAGGGAATGATACCATCGTTTGTGCGCACGTACGGTCTACCTTCTCCACGACGCGGTGAGATTCATTCTCTACGTTAACCATTCCAGAATGATTCTAAAATTTATATGATGAGTCAAAAGAAAAAAAAACTTAATTTCATTCTAGATATGAATAAAATATATACTATTCATAACAAACATGACTTACATCACAAAATAGGAATGGGAAAATGAACCAGTTAACACCAGAAACAACGGTAGTACTGAGATATTATTACAAAAGTGATATAAGAGGATAATATATGATATCATAAATATGTATATGGTCCTGGTATAATTTAATAACATGTTTTAACCATTATATAGGAGGATAAATCACCCTATACTGAAGGAAAGTATAAGTTAATGGTTAATTTCATAATCTCTTTATTATCCGATATTGTTTATACATAAGTATCTACAAGGACAACCTTATCAACCATGTTCATATTTCATTAAAGGTGTATCTAAATATTATCGAAATTTTTTTAAAGAAATTTTTAACCATGTTTTAATTTTTATAAAACATTTTTAAATGAATCTTTAGATCATTTTTTAAATGATGTACTTTATGATCTTTTCAACAAATTAAGGAAATAATTTTTTTAACATACACAGCACGAGAAGCTATTTTCCACCATTATGAAGCCTTAAAATTTTGAAGGTTCCCATAAAAGTTTACAAGGTTATTTTCAAAGTAAATTTTTTATTTTATTATTGTGCAGCATTTAAAAAATTTGAAACTAAAAATGTATATTTCTCTCAAAGAGTTTAAATGAATTTATTAGATTATTTTCATCTATGTCAACATTCTTTGTTGGATTTTATGCTTGATTGAGGTTGATTTTATGTGATAAAATCTTCCAAATTGTATTTAAGGTTTTATGATATGTTTAACAATGGATGTGATATTCAAGGTTTATAGTTAAAGTATTATCATTTTTTATTCTAGTTTTAAAATGAATTTTTATGTCATGTTTTACACTTTTCATAAGAGGAATGCACTGGACTTGGTAAGTGACAGGTGGGGCCCTCTATAGCCCCTCTAGGTATTGGTAGGTATCATGAGACAAACTAGTGTCTTGGAACAAGGCCTTGATAGTATGGTAATGGTCTTGTCACAAGGCCTTAATAATATGGTTATGATGTCCATCATTATGCATTTCCTCATTATAATATTAGTTATTGATATTGCCTTGATTATTCAACTAGTAGAATATCCATGTGAAAGTTTAAATGGAATTCTTTGATTTATTATTGGCATATTATGTGGGATATTATGTTTAAAAGGATTTTGTTTCAGTTTCATACCTTTACTTAAAATTTTATGCTTATTTATGATGGATTCTTCTGTATAGTTTATCATTACTGAGCATCTAATCTCACCCCTTTCTTATGTTTCATTTTTTCTCAGGATGTGAAGAAGTATATTATGATTGACCAGAAAGGATAGTCTAAGGAATATAGGTGTTTAAAAAAAGACGCATTGTGTTGTTTTTCAATTCAATATGTAATTTAAAAAATATATTTGTATCTATTTTTTCCAAGGATACTAAATCGACCAGTCCTTTGGGATTTGATTTTCTTGTGATCATGACAATGTAATAAAATAACGCATCGACTCTAGAAAACTAGGGTCCGGGCATTACATTTAAGACTTCCAAAATGGACTAAAACTAAAGGGGGATTACATTGCTGAAGGAATATTATCATTTGTGGATTTTTTCAATAATTTTGGGAATTTTAAATAATTTAATAACATATTTTATTCATGAAAAACAATTTTGTCAAGATAAAAACTATTTATAACTATGAATTTAAACATAGAAAAACAAGGTTTAAAATTTGAATCAAATTTTTTATTATATCTTAGACTTATCATATAAATCTAGGTAATACGTCAATTTTCTCAAAAATAACAAATTATATTTATTATATTATTTTTAATATCATTAATTTGATTTATTTACTAATTAAATTAATATTTCATCATATTTGTGAAGAACATTATGATATTTATTTGTTGTCTAAAAATTAAAAATAAAATTCAATGGGAAATATAATTTTATTAAATTTACAAAGACTATTCTTTTTCTAATAAAACCACTATAAAATATCCTATAATAAAATTATTTATATTAAAAACTATAATTTGACAACTTTAATTCCTTTTGAAATAAAATATTATATTGTCTTTAAAGTGAATCATATGGGTCCAAAAAGTCCCAAATTCGAATCCAAACATGATAATAGATGAAAATATCTTTTATATAAAGTTTTAGAAAAAATATGGGACATTTAATAATTATAATAACTTTTAATTTAAACCATTTTATTCATTTTTCTTATTCTTTCACAAGCACGGCATTAGCATTTTATAAGCATTAATGTTAATCAGTTCATATATAAGATTTAAAAATAAATTACTATTATAAAAATAAATTAATTAGGCTCAAAATAAATTTCTAAATTCCTTAATTTTGTATATTCACTCTTATACAGAACAAGAAATCTTCTTGAATTTGGTATTTTTTCTTTTCTTGCCCTAAGAAAGTATTGTATAGAAATTTGGATAATAATCATGTTATATAACCCTAAATTCGTAATTAACAATAAAACACATAAATAATACATAATAAATAATAAATAAGTCATTAAAATAATTCTTATAACTCAATTATTATATATAAGTTACCAATTTCGATTTTGTCAACGCAGCGCAGGCACTGCATCGACATTGACAATGTTTTTTATACTTATCATGAAGAAAATATACTTTTCAATGTCTAAATTAATTCTATAAAATAGTCCAATTTTAATTAAATTATTTAATTATTACATAGTTTAAATAAGTTTTTATATCAAAATAGTTTCATTACAATGTCACGAAATATGTCGCATTTTATAAAAAACTGTATTTTTTACTATTCACCAAAAATTAAACTATTTCATAAAAATCCCCAAAATTCATCCAAACAATTTTTCGACATGTAAAATCCAAAAATGAAATCCATTTTAAGAAAATAATTTTCTAAATATGAGAAATTTAATTTTTAATTAAAATCTTCATTTACTCGAAAAAAATCAATTTTAATATTATAACTGCTTTTATGACACTTTGAAAAATTAACTAGGGTCTCCTAAAATTATCTTACAATCATAATAAAACAAAATATTGACTCTAAATACATTTTTTCAAAATGGGTTATCTTTTAAATTAATCTATTAATTATAAAGTTGTAATTCATTATTTATTTCTCATAAAAATACCAACACTTAATTATTAATTATTAAAATATCCACTCTCGTTTATAAGGTGCATAAATTCTATTTAAAAATACATGGGTGAGGCTACTATTCATAAGGTTGCATTAATATTCACAAGGGTCAAGTTACTATTCATAAGGGTACATTACTATTCATAAGGGTCAAGTTACAATTCATAAAGGTGCATTACTATTAATATGGGGAAGTTATTATTCATAAGGGTACATTACAATTCATAAGTGTCAAGCTACTATTAATAAGGGTACATTACTATTCATAAGGGTCAAGTTATGATTCATAAGGGTACTTTACTATTTACAAAAAATTAAGTTGATCAAATCTAACTCTAAATATCTTACTAAACACAATGGTGTATGTCCATTTCTCTAAATTCAAATCACAAAAGCCAAAAAAATTATGTTTAATGGATAGGTTATAACTATCTCCAATAACAAAGTGTTATTTCACAGAGACTCAGTGTTGCATATATTATAAGAAATCTAATGGATTGAAATTATTCATACCATAAAATATTGGGGTGTTATATATTATATATAAAAGGTAATTATAAACAACACACACAAGGAAAAGGTGGTGAATAAGTCACACACGTCGTAGAAGAAAACCTGAGACGAGAAACTCACACCTCACGGTTCTCTTTAGTTTTGCATAAATTAACCTCCTTTATAATGTGTTAGAAGAAGTTATTAGTTCATTATATAAATATATTAATATTAATAATACCTTATATAAGTATTTTATAATATATTATCACTCATTCATTAATAATATTTCATTATTTTTATGGTTTCGGGTGTGTTCGTTTCATGGTTTCATGGTCAGTCCATCTGTTTATAATTATGTCTATTCTTGTCCAATGATATTAGAACATCAAAAGTGGAATGAAATAGTATTAAATATCTTAAATAAATATAAATGGTCCCATATGTCATTTTTATTTCTTACATGGGGATGATTCATTTGATAAAAAGTTAATGATAAGTGTCTAGTTTAATTTAGCGGGTTTTTTTACAATCAGGAACTTGTTTCATTTTATTTAATATTATGTTTATATATTAGTTATATAACACTAAATAGGTTATAATATACCTATTAATGTATTATTTAACCATAATTATGCTTTTATGACCATCCAGGAAGTCAGTAATGGAAAACGAACAAAATCATTATTCATGGAGGAGATTGACCGACATAATTTGGATAATAGTTCTGTTTCTTTGAATAAGAGTAGATAATAAATTAAATGGTTATGAAATATTTCAATAAAAAAATAACATTTCAGTATATACGTGATTATGGATTTATATTTCCTTGATGTTAAAATTAGGTTAGGATAAGTAGAAGAATAAAATAAATTAAGAGAGGTGCGTTGAGAAAATTACCTCTTGAATATCACATCATTGAAGGATCCCTTAAAGACCTTGTAAATGATATTT
This sequence comes from Viscum album, assembly GCA_963277665.1. Taxonomy (NCBI): domain Eukaryota; kingdom Viridiplantae; phylum Streptophyta; class Magnoliopsida; order Santalales; family Viscaceae; genus Viscum; species Viscum album. The sequence goes on from OY728123.1 coordinate 644,121,140, forward strand.
AGGTGATACTAACAGAAATTAGACATTTTTAGGGTGTATAATTGAGGTTTTGGTAGATTTTTTATGATATTAAAGGCTTTTTAGGATAAATGGGGTGGTGAGGGGTGGTATTTATGCTTGGGGGGGTCGGTTTTAAGTGATTAAATAACAATTATTTTATATTTAAAGCCAACTACAGTGAGGTGGAATTAATTTACACGAATTTGGATGGTAATTAATGTTATAAATTATTTCTAGCTCGAGAAATACCTCAACCAACAATTTAAGTTTTTAGTTTTTAGATATTTTATTCTTTTACTTTTTAACTTTAACCCATTTCATTATTTTACCTATACGAAGGTAAATAATTTTTTTACCACTGTCAATTTTTTATTCCTAAAAATGAAAATGAACTTAAAACAAAATATTTACCCAATTATTACAAACATGAAATCCATTTTACCAAATTCAATTTACATAATCGATAAAACTATATTTAAAATTGATCCCACATACGAGACGAGAAAACGGGTTTTTAATGGAAACATATTAAAATGTTTGAAATGTTTTTATATAAAAATTCAATATGAAAATGATTAAAATGACCTAAATTGGAATTATATATGTATAATTGATCTAATTTTATTTTAAAAAAAATTATAAATAAAATTTATCCTTATAAAATATTTAGATGAAAAGTTAGTTTTCAAATAAAACTCATTATTTTTCGCCATTCATCCAAAATGAAACTTCTCAAAAAAATAACAAAATTTCAACCTAAGCTAATTTTGAAATTATGATTTCAAAAATTAAGTTTATTTTTCAAAAAAAAATTATAAAAGTGTCAAAATTTGTTTTTAAAATAGGTTCACCATTAAAATGCATCAAAATTGCCTTTTAGAAAGATATAGCTTTTGTGCTTAAAATTGGATTTATTCTTATCTTAAGCCTATCAAACATATTGGATGAATTTAAAAAGATTTTATTGAATATAAAACATATAAATTTTACCAATAAATTTCACTAAAAGGGATTAATTTAATCTATTAAGATAAAATTTCATTGTGGGCATAAAATTATTTTTTTATAAAAACACTCCCATTATGTTCAATTGGTATTTATTTTAATTTATAATTAATTGGTAACCAATGAATTCATTTTATAAAAATATAGAAACTATATTTTTATAATTTAATAAATCTCAATAATTCCCATAATTACAATGGATAGGTGATAAAAATTGTGCTAAAATAATAATATTTTAGAGTTTGTTTAAGCTCATTGCTTTGTGAAAAGTATGCTACTGAAGAGTTTAAATTTATTAAAAAATGACATACTGTATAATATATTGGTGTTACAAAAGGTTAGAGAATTTCCCCACTATAATTAGAACATTTAAATTATTTTAAAATATTATAAAATATATATCCTATGGTTAAGATGAAATTATCTTATAGGACACAAATGATGTTTTGAAAATATAGTGTTGGATGACTGTAAGTGGAGGAGGCTTCTTCTCATGAAGTATCACACTTAGTAATATCCAAGAGAGGAGGTTATGAGGATAGTATAACGACTCATACTTTACATACATTGTTAATACTTCAAAATTGAAGCATACTTATTACAACATATAACAAAACCACGAAAGGATCGTATAGGTATAGTGTCTTTAGAAACTAGGAAACATAAACAACTGGTCCATAAAGCGTCTACACTGTCTCCCATTTATTTCATCATATCCATAGTCCCTTTTGGCATATCTTAATTAATAACCTTCTTCCTGACCTGGGGAAAGAAAACATACAAAAGGGTGAGCTCAAATGCTCAGTAAGGGTAAACAAAAAAAATATCAATCACATCTTATACACAAGCACATAACTTTTGGAAATATTATCCTGCAAAAGAGATCATAATTTCATAACATGGGATAAATCATGGCAGTGAAATGTAATCACAATAATCATAACTTAAAACATGAAACTTTGTGGCATACACACATAATCATAGAGAATCATTTCTTGTTAGTCAAGACTCATTGCCAAGACTATCTTAGTGGACAAAGTCCCTTTCTGAACCGAGTTACCCTCGTTTCAGTCCTGTTTCACTGAACCGGTATAACCTACCATTCCATCCATGTCTATCTCATGAGATATAAAATCTCTACCCAATGCATTGGAGGGAGATATAGGTCCCACCCATCTCATAATGATGCCATTCTTATGTGTGCCACAAAATCATAAATCATACATCATTTCATAACCCATGTAATAAAAATGGGAATCTTAAACATCGTGACACCATAAAACAATTCATATAAGATAAAGGAATTCATAAAAAATATTTCCATCAAAACATAATCAATTTAATAATAGGGATAGAAACAGAACCCTATATTATCTTAGATGGAAAATAATTTTGATAAAACACTTGAAATGAATTCTTGAGGAAAATATCCTTTCTTCTTCAAAAACACTTTTCCTTTCTTAATATGTCATAAAATTATAAACTAAAAGAAGTTGAATAAAAATAAACTTGAAAACTTGTAAAGGAAGATTCTTGGAAATAATGTTTTAAAAATCCATTCATGCCGTATAAGTTAAAAAAACATTCTTCTCATACTTTTTTCAGAAAAGTCAAAAAAGTACCTCGTACGAAAAACGACAAAAGATTCCTTTAATATCTTTTACTAAAAACTCACCTAATGGTAAAATTGGATTTAAAAAATTGTATGTGGATGGAAATAATATTACATATTGAGGAAACATGGATTTGGATGATAAAATACACCCCAGTAAATGCCAAAGTATAAACAATCTCGGATAAAAATGAGATTGTGATATTTCCCTTACCTTAGGTCCGACTTGCTTTGTAAGTGTCTGAACCTCCTGTATAATGATTTAAAAAATGTTATTGAATTAATCCAGAATCATACTTATTTTTATGATATCATATATGGTCATATTCTTAGCTTCTTAGTAGTAATATTTCATTGCTACTTGTTATTCGGGTGTTTATAACTTTTTGTTCTTATGCGTGTTTTGTCGAATAAATTCTTATTCTTTTATTTAGGTTATAGATACATAATTTCCAGAATGTTATTAGCGTAATATATATCATATGAATTCATTCAATTCATTTATATAATCATTATGAAATGAAGATCATGTAGAACGAGTCGCATCACATCGTGGAGACGGTATTCCGTACGTACGCACGAGTGATGATATCGTCCCTATGATCATGGAATTGTATTGGAGTATATGTATACTATTTCAGAATCAATATCACTTTATAATAGTCATATATAGTCATTATTTACACCATTATACCCATCCAAGTAAGGTGGTGGTGGAAAATAGATTACACCACGGCGTGGAGACGGTATTCCGTACGTACGCACGCGCGGTGATTTCTTTTTCTGTAGGATGGATAGATGGTGAAATAGGGTTGTTTCATAATTATAATAACATATCAGTATATGAGTGATAATAATGTTATTACTTCATAATGAAACAACTAAATAAGAAGAAGTGGAAGAAGAAATAAAGATGAAAGAATCGGTAACGGACATTACCTCTTCTTTGAAGTGCTTCTTTGAGACCTTCTTTTAGGGCACTAAAATTGGTCTTTGAAGAAGACCAGGACCTTTAGGATGTCTCTAGGGAAGTGGAGAGGATAAAGTGACAGGGTTTGGCCGAGCTTGAAGGCTCAAAGTGGTGTGAGGAAGAGGGGGAGGAGGTGTCCTTTTATAAGGGAGGAGAGGGGCACCTTTGGAATAACTAAAACTATGATTTTATTATAAAGTCAAGTTCGGTTTTAAATAGCTCCAAATTGATATATTTATAATCTAAGGTATGTATGGGTCGAAATCCTCTCATCCAATAGAATTTAGACAAGTTTAGGTTCCTATTTTAACCTTATCATTTAGATTTAACATTAAGTTAAATAATTTTACTTTTACCATGTCTTCTTGTGTTCTTATACTATAATGTTAATAAACTTACTATAAGCAGCCAAACAAACCCCAAGTTGTTTATTATTAATATATATAACCTTATCTAAGTCATTTGGACGAACCTTAGATTTTTAGGAAAAAAATAACAATTAATAATATAATATTTGTTTTAAAAACTATTTTATGTAAATTTTGATACTATTTAGTAATTGATTTTTGTGAAATTCATAACAGAATTTTTAGTTCGAACCACGTTAATTAAATCAATACTAACATGTCATATTAACCTATAAAATTAGTGGGATTCATAAAAAGTCTCAAATTACATTTATTTTGGTGTTTATAACATCAATTATGTCAATATTTCATTAATAAGATAATTACTGCATCATCATTGTGTCATAAATAAATTAAATTATTTAATGTCTAAAAATTACAAATAAAATACCATTATGTAGGAAATATTTTTATATTTCTAATGAATATTTATAGTCGAATTTATCTTATTTATAACCACATATTAAAAATTATTTACTTATTAAACTTTGATTTTAACTATTTTAACCCTTTGTTTAAATAAATTAATAATCAATGTCCTAATCTAATCCAAGTGGGCCTAAATGGTCATATTTTATTCCTAAGTTTGTTTTTGTTCGAATTACACTTGTCCAATAGAATTATTACATGTGTTAGGGTAATAATAATATAATCTTTACCCTTAATTACCCTATTTACTTTTAACCGTGGTAAAAAAAAGTAAAAAGTTACTATTCACCAAAAAATTATTTTTATCTCATTGAACCACATTTTACTTACTGATATCAACCGAGTCTGTCAGATTTTTGAAATTCCATTCACAGAACCGGTAAAATTAAGTTTTATGCAAAATTCAGTTTTTAACCTACCACTTAGTGGTTTCACTATTCATCAAAAATTGAAAGTTTTCAAGAAAATATCAAATTTTCACCCTACGCTAATTTCGGTATTCCGAATCCAAAAATGAATTCCATTTTGAAAAATAAAATTCACATATTTCAAAAATTGTTTATTACTATTCATAACAGCTAGTTTTAATAATATTTTAATAGCATATCGTTGTTCAGTGAAACTCGGTATTGCGTACGACGCAAGCTATCGAGGAAGGTCGCGATTTCGTGTAAAGCAAGCCAAGCAAGTGTTGTGTAGAAAAATATTTCTTTGATGATTTATATAACATAAAAGTCTCAGGTGTTACATTTTACCCCCCTTAAAATGAATTTCGCCCTCGAAATTCGTCACTTTGTAACAAACTGATGAGGATACCTCTCCCTCATCACATCCTCAAGCTCCCATGTAGCTTATTCTAATTGGTGGTTCCTCCATAAAACTTTCACCAATCGAGTGGTCTTGTTTCGTAGGAATTTTTCGCTATGATCCAGAATCTCTATCGGTTGTTCTTCAAAAGAAAGATCTTGCTCCAGCGGTACAACTTCTGAGCTGAGTACATGTGAAGGATCAGGTATATACTTTCTCAGGAGAGATACATGGAACACATCGTGAACTTGAGAGAGATTCGGTGGAAGCACCAATCGGTAAGCTACCTTCCCAACACGATCCAGTATTTCGAAAGGACCGATATATCTAGGGCTCAACTTCCCCTTCTTTCCAAATCTCATAACCCTCTTCCAGGGAGATATTCGTAAGAACACTTTATCATCCACTTCATACTCTAGGTCTTTTCTTCGGTTGTCGGCATAACTTTTCTGTTGACTCTGAGCTGCTCTTATGTGTTGTTGAATAGATCTGACCTTTTCTGCCATTTCATCAAGGAGATCAGGTCCTAATATCTTTCTTTCCCCAACTTCATCCCAGCAAGTTGGAGTCCTGCATTTCTTTCCATAGAGAGCTTCATAAGGAGCCATCTGAATACTAGAGTGAAAGCTATTATTATAAGAAAATTCCACCAAAGGTAGGTGTTGATCCCAACCTCCTTTGAAATCCATAGAGCAAGCTCTCAACATATCTTCTAGGGTTTGAATAGTTCTCTCAGACTGACCGTCTGTCTGAGGATGATAAGCAGTGCTGAAACTCAACTCTGTATCCAGAGTATGCTAAAGACTTTTCCAGAACTTCGAGGTAAATCTCGGATCCCGATCCGATATAATAGAAAGTGGTACTCCATGCAATCTTACCACTTCCTTTACATATATCCTGGAAAGCTGATTCAGAGAGAAATCCTCTCTAATAGCAATGAAGTGTGCAGACTTTGTAAGATGATCAACTATGACCCAGATATCATTATTGCCTTTGGATGTTTTAGGAAGTCCTGTGACAAAGTCCATAGTAATGTTTTCCCATTTCCATTCGAGTATGGGTAATGGTTGTAACATCCCCTTAGACTTCTGTCTCTCAGCTTTAACTTGTTGAAAAACCAAGCATCGAGAGACATATTCAGCAACATCTCTTTTCATGCCATCCCACCAGAAGTACTCTTTCAGGTCCCTATACAACTTCGTGCTTCTAGGATGAATATAGAATGAATAACTATGAGCTTCATCCAGCAGCTCCTTCTTTAATTCGGGGATGGGAGGAACACAGACCAGATTCCTGAACTTTATTATCCCATCACAATCAAGGTTGAACTCAGGAACATTTCTCACCTTCTTTTTTAACTCGACATCTTCTTTCTGTGCCTCTTTAATCTTCACATGTATTGATGGTTGAATATTCATTTGAGAAAGATAAGATTTTTCCCCTTCCATTATAATTCCAAGATCCATCCTTTGTAAATCCATAAATATTGGATCTTTTGTGATCCTCATCATGGATAAACCGGCATGGTCTTGTCGAATTAATGCATCTGCCACCTTGTTTGCTTTCCCTGGGTGGTAATGGATTGAGCAGTCGTAATCCTTAATCAGCTCCAACCATCTTCTTTGACGCATATTCAGCTCCTTTTGTGTGAAAATATACTTTAAAATTTTATGATCAGTATAAATATCACACCTTTCACCATAAAGGTAATTCCTCCAAATCTTTAATGCAAAGATTACCGCAGCTAACTCCAAATCATGTGTTGGGTAATTTTTCTCATGGATTTTCAACTGTCATGAGGCATAAGCTATCACCATATCATTTTGCATAAGAACACACCCTAATCCCTTCTTGGATACATCACTATAGATCACAAACCTTTATCCACTACAAGGAAGTGTGAGTACAGGTGCACTGGATAACCTTCTTTTCAACTCCTTGAAATTTTCTTCACATTCCTCCGTCCAGACAAACTTAACTCCTTTCCGAGTCAACTTGGTGAGTGGATTAGATAATCGTGAAGAATCTTTCACAAAACGTCGATAATATCCATCCAAACCAAGAAAACTTCAGATCTCAGTTACTATTGTTGGTCTCGACCATCTTTTGATAACCTCTGTTTTGGCTGGATCCACAGATATCCCCTCTTTTGAGATTATGTGACCCAAAAATGCAACTTTTTGAAGCCAAAATTCACACTTGGAAAATTTGGCATAAAGCTTCTCATTTCTCAGGGTCATCAATATAATTCTCAAGTGATCTTCATGTTATTCCTTGCTCTTTGAATAGACAAGAATATCTTCTATAAAGACTACCACAAATTGATCAAGATAGTCTCTAAATACTCTATTCATCAGATCCATGAAGATAGCAGGAGAATTAGTAAGACCAAATGGAATCACTATAAATTCATAGTGTCCATACCTTGTACAGAAAGTCATCTTCGGTATATCCTCCCTTTTGACCCTTAATTGATGATACCCTAAACAAAGATCAATCTTGGAAAAGTATTGAGCTCCGCGTAGTTGGTCAAATAGGTCATCAATGCGTGGGAGAGGATATTTGTTCTTGATAGTGATCTTGTTAAGTTCTCGATAGTCAATGCAGAGTCTCACTGATCCATCTTTCTTCTTAACAAATAGAACAGGAGCTCCCCAAGGTGACGCACTAGGGCGTATGAATCCCTTATCAAGATTCTCTTGGAGTTGCTTCTTCAATTCCTGCAACTCAATTGGGGCCATTCTATAAGGTGTCTTTGAAATAGGCAAAGCACCCAGTACGAGTTCTATTGAAAACTCAACTTCACGATTTGGTGGAAGACCCGGTAATTCCTCCATAAAGACATCATCAAACTCCCGTACAATGGGCATATTCTTAATAGTGAGTTTCTCACCAACCATTTGAGATAAATAACCTTCATTTAGTGGAATCAATACCCATAAAATGGAAGAAATTTCCACTGGAAGTTTATGTTCATCCTTGCATTGATAGATGATCATAGATTGATCTGGAATAAGAAATGTGACTTCCCTTAATTGGCAATTGATATGAGCTCCATATAAAGAAATCCAATCCATGCCAAGAATCACATCAAATTCCACTATAGGAAGGATCACAAGATTTGCAGGAAGCACATTCCCAAAAACTTTGATCGGAGAAGAATTTTAAACTTTTGATGCGACTATTGTGCCATTAGGTGTTGTCACAGCTAACTCAACATCTAATTGTTGAGGTAATACAGTGATACCCTTAGAAAATTCTTCAGAAATAAAAGATTGGGTGGATCCAGAATCAAATAAAACATTTTCTTATTTAGAGTGGATGGTAATTGTACCTTTCACCACATCGTTATCGTACTCCACATCTCTGATACAAATTGCATGTGACTTTCCTTTGTCTTTAGCCTTGAGAGTTTGTTGACGTCGACCATCATCATCAACCCTTGGATTAGGGCATTTATTGGGATAATGCCCCATCTCCTTGCACTTGAAACATTTAAGTGTAGTAGGTTCATTATGTGTATCCCTTCCTTTTTTTGCATCATTAGACATCTTCTTCCCATCATCGCGGCATTCAAATGCCCGATGACCTTCCTTTCCACATTTGAAACATTTACTTGTCCCTTTAAGACAACTCCCTCCAGGATTCTTTCCACACTTTGAGCATAAGGGAAAGATCATCTTCTTTTCAGTGTGCAGTTTAGATTTTCCTTTTAATTCCATTTTCCTCTTCTTATCAAACCCATATGACTGATGGGTTACTCCAATCTCCATCTCGACTTTGAGAGCACATCGAACGATTTCCTCGTAGCTGTTGAAGTCCCTTATGGCTAACGCCCTTAGAAGACTTGGTTTTAAGCCACTAAAGAATCGATCGATCTTACTCTTGGGTTGGATAATAATACTAGAAGCATACCTTGCAAGTCTTGTAAAATTTGCTTCATAGGTACCAACAGATTCATCATCCTTTTTCTTTAGTTCAAGAAACTCTTTCTCCATCTTTGTTCGGAGAATACGAGGGAAGTACTTATTGAAAAATAAGTTCTTGAACTCGTCCCATTCCATGGACTCAATTTCATCCCTTTGCCTCGTATTCTTAATAAGATTCCACCATTGATCAGCATCTCCTTCCAAACGATACACTACTAGGATGACTTTATCATGTTCAGAACATTGAAGAACTGAAAATATCTTTTCAGTAGTACTAATCCATTATTCAGCAACTAATGGATCATTAGACCCGCTGAAAGAAGGTAGACGTTGCCTCATGAAGGATTCAACAGAATGTTGCTCTTTCCTTTGCTCGTTTGGAAGTCTTGCATGATTCATAGCTTGAGAAAGTTGTGTGAGCATGGCTACAAGATTTTTCATTCCATCTCCCATAACGTTTGGTTTCTCATGGGGACAATCATTGCATTGCCCGTCGCATTCCGCATTAACACAGTTCCTTCGGGTTCCAGCCATTGTCTAAAACCAAGAAGAATAGTGTGAGCAACACAAATTATAATAGGAAAACCACATAATCAAGAATAAAATTTCACACTTAAGGTCTTATCCTAGGTTATTCATGGCCATTTATAAAACACTAATATTGAGTTCTATGCTTAGACTTATCCTTAGGGTTCTTACTAAGGCTTTCACAACCTAGTTTCCAAAGGTTGACTATACCTTTCCTCTGATACCAACTATAACGACCCATACTTTACATACATTTTTAATACTTCAAAATTGAAGCATACTTATTAAAACATATAACAAAACCACGAAAGGATCGTATAGGTATAGTGTCTTTAGAAACTGGGAAACATAAACAACTGGTCCATAAAGCATCTACATTGTCTCCCATTTATTTCATCATATCTATAGTCCCTTTTGGCATATCTTACTTAATAACCTTCTTCCTGACCTGGGGAAAGAAAACATACAAAAGGGTGAGCTCAAATGCTCGGTAAGGGTAAACAAAAAAATATCAATCACATCGTATACACAAGCACATAACTTTTGGAAATCTTAACCTGCAAAAGAGATCATAATTTCATAATATGGGATAAATCATGGCAGTGAAATGTAATCACAATAATCATAACTTAAAACATAAAACTTTGTGGCATACACACATAATCATAGAGAATCATTTCTTGTTAGTCAAGACTAATTTCCAAGACTATCTTAGTGGAAAAAGTCCCTTTCTGAACCGAGTTACCCTCGTTTCAGTCCTGTTTCACTGAACCGGTATAACCTACCATTCTAGCCATGTCTATCTCATGAGATATAAAATCTTTACCCAATGCATTGGAGGGAGATATAGGTCCCACCCATCTCATAATGATACCATTCTTATGTGTTCCACAAAATCATAAATTATACATCATTTCATAACCCATGTAATAAAAATGGGAATCTTAAACATCGTGACATCATAAAACAATTCATATAAGATAAAGGAATTCATAAAAAATATTTCCATAACAACATAATAAATGTAATAATAGGGATAGAAACAGAAACCTATATTATCTTAGATGGAAAATAATTTTGATAAAACACTTGAAATGAATTCTTGAGGAAAATATCCTTTCTTCTCCAAAAACACTTTTCCTTTCTTAATATGTCATACAATTATAAACTAAAAGAAGTTGACTAAAAATAAACTTGAAAAATTTTAAAGGAAGATTCTTGGAAATAATGTTTTAAAAATCCATTCATGCCATATAAGTTAAAAGAACATTCTTCTCGTACTTTTGTCAGAAAAGTCAAAAAAGTACCTCATACGAAAAACAACAAAAGATTCTTTTCATATCTTTTACTATAAACTCACCTAAGGGTAAAATTGGATTTAAAAAATTGTAGGTGGATGGAAATAATATTACATATTGAGGAAACATGGATTTGGATGATAAAATACACCCCCATAAATGCCAAAGTATAAACAATCTCGGATAAAAATGAGATTGTGATATTTCCCTTACCTTAGGTCCGACTTGCTTTGTAAGTGTCTGAACCTCCTGTATAATGATTTAAATAATGTTATTGACTTAATCCAGAATCATAATTATTTTTATGATATCATATATGGTCATATTCTTTGCTTCTTAGTAGTAATATTTCATTGCTTCTTGTTATTCGGGTGTTTATAACTTTTTGTTCTTATGCGTGTTTTGTCGAATAAATTCTTATTCTTTTCTTTAGGTTATAGATACCTCATTTCCAGAATGGTATTAGTGTAATATATATCATATTAATTCATTAAATTCATTCAATTCATTTATATAATCATTATGAAATGAAGATCATGTAGAACGAGTCGCATCACATCGTGGAGACGGTATTTCGTACGTACGCACGAGTGATGATATCGTCCCTATGATCGTGGAATTGTATTGGAGTATATGTATACTATTTCAGAATCAATATCACTTTATAATAGTCATATATAGTCATTATTTACACCATTATACCCATCCAAGTAAGGTGGTGGTGGAAAATAGATTACACCACGGCGTGGAGACGGTATTCCGTACGTACGCATGCGCGGTGATTTCTTTTTCCGTAGGATGGATAGATGGTGAAATAGGGTTTTTTCATACTTATAATAACATATCATTATATTAGTGATACTGATGTTATTACTTCATAATGAAACAACTAAATAAGAAGAAGTGGAAGAAGAAATAAAGATGAAAGAATCGGTAACGGACATTACCTCTTCTTTGAAGTGCTTCTTTGAGACCTTCTTTTAGGGAACTAAAATTGGTCTTTGAAGAAGACCTGGACCTCTAGGATGTCTCTAGGGAAGTGGAGAGGAGAAAGTGGCAGGTGTTTGCCGATCTTGAAGGCTCAAAGTCGTGTGAGGAAGAGGGGGAGGAGGTGTCCTTTTATAAGGGAGGAGAGGGGCACCTTTGGAATAACTAAAACTATTATTTTATTATAAAGTCATGTTCGGTTTTAAATAGCTCCAAATTGATATATTTTGAAGCTAAGGTAGGGATGGGTCGAAATCCTCTCATCCAATAGAATTTATACATGTTTAGGTTCCTATTTTAACCTTATCATTTAGATTTAACATTAAGTTAAATAATTTTACTTTTACCATGTCTTCTTGTGTTCTTATACTATAATGTTAATAAACTTACTATAATCATCCCAACGAACCCCAAGTTGTTTATTATTAATATATATAACCTTATATAAGTCATTTAGTGGAGCATTAGATTTTTAGGAATAAAATAACAATTAATAATATAATATTTGTTTTAAAAACTATTTTATGTCAATTTTGACACTATTTAGTAATTGATTTTTTTGAAAATCATAACAGAATTATTAGTTCAAACCAAGTTAATTAAATCAATACTAACATGTTATATTAACCTAGAAAATTAGTGGGATTCATAAAAAGTCTCAAATTACATTTATTTTGGTGTTTATAACATCAATTATGTCAATATTTCATTAATAAGATAATTACTGCATCGTCATTGTGTCATAAATAAATTAAATTATTTAATGTCTAAAAATTACAAATAAAATACCATTATGTATGAAATTGTTTTATCTTTATAATTAATATTTATAGTCGAATTTATCTTATGTATAACCCCATATTAAAAATTATTTACTTATTAAACTTTGATTTTAACTATTTTAACCCTTTGTTTAAATAAATTAATAATCAATGTCCTAATCTAATCCAAGTGGGCCTAAATGGTCATATTTTATTCCTAAGTTTGTTTTTGGTCGAATTACACTTGTCCAATAGAATTAGGACATGTGTTAGGGTAATAATAATATCATCTTTACCCTTAATTACCCTATTTACTTTTAACCGTGGTAAAAAAAGTAAAAAGTTACTATTCACCAAAAAATTATTTTTATCTCATTGAACCACATTTTACTTACTGATATCAACCGTGTCTATCGGATTTTTGAAATTCCATTCATAGAAGCGGTAAAATTAAGTTTTATGCAAAATTCAGTTTTTAACCTACCACTTAGTGGTTTCACTATTCATCAAAAATTGAAAGTTTTCAGAAAAATACCAAAATTTCACCCTAGGCTAATTTTGGTATTCCGAATCCAAAAATGAATTCCATTTTGAAAAATAAAATTCACAAAATTTCAAAAAGTGGTTATTACAATTCATAACGGCTAGTTTTAATAATATTTTAATAGCATATCGTTGTTTAGTGAAACTCGGTATTGCGTACGACGCAAGATATCGAGGAAGGTCGCGATTTCGTGTAAAGCAAGCCAAGAAAGTGTTGTGTAGAAAAAGATTCCTTTGATGATTTATATAACATAAAAGTCTCGGGTGTTACAGATAGTCTTTCCAATATAAATTCAATGTTTTATATAATATTCCTTGAATATTTATAGCTTTGGACATGTGTAAATATCCTAAGACTTGAAATTATTACTAAGTTATATCATAAATTGTCTATTTTGATGTATCATCAAAAACCAGGACAACATATTCTGATGGAAAAGTAGGATGTGTTTGTTATATAATAAGAGATTTTATATTAATTGAATAATTCAAGAAAGTATTTATCTCTTATGAGTTAATATAAGTTAATATCGATGGCCTTTAGATTGGAATAGAAAATTCTGATTAAATCCATGGAAATAGCGGTTTATCAACAAATTCATATGAGGTATTCAAAGAAAGATAAATCAAGAATATAGTTTGATGAAGTAGTAATTATATTTCTTGATGATATATTAAGACAAATGGATTATATTTCATATTAATAGTTCCAATGTGGTTAGTTTCATTATGATATTAACTTCTTTATTTGTGGATGCCTTTATGTGCTGTGAGACAACAAGGTTGGAATTTAGGAAAACTCACCTAATACCACTAAAAAAGAGGCTAAGTGGATCACATTGTAAGTGTATCTATAATCTCTTATAAATTATATTAAAATTTAATATTAAGAATAAATATTATTCTCATCTTGTGATTTAGTAATTATTTTATATTTATTTCATAAATCCAATCATCGGTTATTCAAGTTAGAATATATGTGACTTTAATATTAATTAAATATTATTTGTGAGTCAATAAATATATTATATTTATTTACCTATTTTTTATTATTCATCAGGAAATAAATATTTATTTATTTATTAAATAAATATTTATTTAGTCATGTCACTATTAAAAATATATATTTATCCACTAGTTAGGTAAAATAATATTTATTTATTTATTGAGTGAATAATATAAGGATATTTTTTATTTAAATAAATATTTATTATTAAAGTTTTGATAAAAACCAATGTGGAATGACATGTTGAGATAAGTTCCAGGTTAAAATGATATATTTTATTTAATATAATTTAATTAAATATCAATTTTTTTATTTAATAAATTATATTTAAATATCTATGACTTAGTGAATACCATGGACTATATTTTTATTTTTGTTATTATTCTTGTTGTTTTTATTTTACATGGGGTTTATTTAGGATAAATTATTAGTTAAGGGACTCTGTGAAATTATTAATTCACAACTCTAAGTATATAATATCAATTATATCATTTTATAAGTGATAGAGAATTGTGTGCATAATGAATTCTCCCAAAAATTTATCAAAAATCCCAAGAGAAATTTTCTTAAGAACACTCAAAAGAACAAGAGACAATCCACTACCTCTCTCTTCAAACTATGAGAAAAAGATAAATAATTCTTCAAACCTAATAGAATTCTTATGGTGATCAATGGGAAATGATGTGAGGCATTTGGTATCTTCATACAAGCAACTCGAATACCAATGGTGATGTTATGATATTTTTATAGAATGTGTGGATACCACTAGAAGAATTATTTTGGATTATTAATTGAAATGATAAGACTATGGTAGAGGCTACTGAATTTATCAACATCAAATAAAGAATTATCAAGTCATCGTAAATGTTTTTTAAAATTGATTATAAATAATATGTGAAAATATCCTCTATGAATAATCTGGGGATGATTAATCTAGTTATGAGAATTTTATCCAAATAAATTGATGAAAATTATTATGAGTAATGAGCCTGACTACATATTCTATGCCTCATAACGTTCACTAGGTGGAATCCTTAATAAGAGTATTGAAGTGGGAAATTTTTAGGCTTAACCCATTAAAATAATTCTAAAGTGGGAGACTATTATATTTTGGAATGAGAAGTGATTTCTAGTTAAGTGTTGGAATTTATAGAGAATAAATTTAAAAATTTAACATTATACAAATAGATATAGTCATTTTCATTAGCACCAGGGAAGTCAAAAATCTGAAGCTGTGGAAGTAGTAGTAACCACTTTTGAAGGATGTGATATAAGAGGTGTTTTGGATATGGAATGGGTTTTTAGAGGTAGTGGTGAATTCAGTAGAAAATGATTATGGGTGATGGATAAATATTTGTATGATTAATTAAGTCTTATATGATATTAATATGAAGTGGATACATAATATTAATCATGATTGGAGTATTAATCCATATGTGGGATTGAGCATGGAAGCTGGAGGATGTGATTCTAGAAACTTGCACTAGTTTAGGAAAAATAGAAGCAAAACTGAAGATTTCACTATTTATTGGAATAATCAGTTGAGGTAGTGAATCTCAACCAGTTTCTTTGATTAAGTGGAGGCATGCCCATAATGATTGGAAGGTTTTGTGACTGGTGGAAATTTTAGAATTTGTGAATCTCATCAATTAAAGGATGGGATAAGATCACATTTTCTATATGTTGTGGTAGAGAACCAAAGTATTTAAGGTTCATACATAGGAGGAAAGAAGGTCACGGTATAGAAGGGTAGTTGATCAGAAGGATCAAAGGAAGAAGAAGATGTGAATCTTTTAGGAAGGACAATAAATCAAAAAAATATACTTGGTCTACCTTGCATGGAATACATAATACTAGCACATACGAAAAGAATTTTTCATGGGAGAGTTTGGAACAATCATCAATTGTATCCAAGTCCAGTTTCTGGAAAATGGTTCCATTACAAATCAGATTTTGGGAACGGTTTCTAAAATCATAGTTCCATTATAAATCAAATGTTCTCTTTGTTTTTTCTTCTTTAATGTAAATTTATAGTGTTCCCCCATATAACATTATTAAGTAATAAACCATATTATTCATTTTTTTTTTGTGTTGAGTGTGTTCTTACATTTTTACAAGTATGGGAAATTATTTTTGTCATAAAGATGATTCGATAAGGTGGATGAGATGTGAGGACTTCTCAGTTTTTTAAACATCAACATTTTAGTTTCACTATATTCTAGATGTTCCAGACCTTGTTCTGTGAAGATCCCAACTGAATAAAGTTGTAATTTTTTTCAATAAGGCTATAAAAAGTAAAATAAAATTATGATGAGGAGGTGGATAAGTGACTACCATAAAAAATAGTAATAAGAAAATTTTTGATGCTGCTAGGAGAACTTTTGTGAACAAATTCATTAATTGCTTTACATCTAAATATTGATGTATTGTACTTCATGTTTAAGACAAATTCTTATGACAAGAATGTTTATTTAACTATTTTATAAAAGTTGGAATTTTTTATGAATTGGGAACTTGGAATTGGATTTCAAGTTTAATAACCAAACAATTAAATAAAAAGAAAGGACTATCCATTTTAGGATAGAATATTTTTTGAGGTTTAAAGTTCATTTGACTTGATTTATAAGGCCTTGGAATCGGTTGAATAAGTTCTTCAAATACGATTAGAATTTTGGAGAAGTTATAACAATTTTTATAATATGAACATATATCATATAATAAGCTATTTATGTATGATAAAAATATTTCTTATGATTAAAGTATCATGGAAGATGACTTGAATGCATAATATAGGGTCCTTGTATGATATCAATATCTCATAAGATAAGAAAATCATGTAAGATACATCTGCATATTATGATTCCATTACATATGATATTTTTTATGATATACCACCTTCACGCAATGTTAGTAACTCATAATATGGTTAATCATGTATGATAAGAAATGTTTAATATATACATGTATAGATTTCACTTTCATAAGATATCTCATTTCTTATGATAGTTCATTTTATACGATAAAAAAACCAAAAAAAATGGCACGTGTAATGAAAATTTTAAGATCCATAAAAACTTATAGAAATTAGAATGAATTACTGAGATACTTCATAAGAATAAAATTTTAAAAAAATTGGGAAATAAATTGATGATTTTTCTAATGAGTTACTTAATAATTTAAATATTGCAATTAAAATGAACTCCTGTGATTCATGCTAAGGTTGTAAGATCCTAGATTTTTCTTAAGGTGTATTTTTGTTTATGTTTCAGTTTAAGTCCTTTATTTTGGTCATATAAGTGTTTCCCAAAAGTTAGTGAGAAGTATTGGGGGTGATTCAAGGGTTCGGGGCATGAAAGAGGATGAAAATGGATTTTTCTAGGGATGTTTCACAGTATGCGAATGGTTAGTGCAAATCGGGCAAAGAATCCCAAGTAAACGTGCAACCTCGGACAGAGGCTTGCACATGGATACTTCAAGGTTGATCTTACCATGTGGAATTCCAATGAAACTGTATGAAGGGGTGATTCTAAGATAGTGTCTCACACATAGTTTTCACACAGTTTGGATAATTGTGTGGGATAACCGTGTAGCCTAGTAAAGTTGGAAATTTTAAAAAAATATCATCCTAGGATTTTTTTCCCAAACTAGGTATTTTCCTCCTCTATTCCTCTTGAAACCCTAGGGATTAAATTGGATGATCCAATATTAAAATAGGTGATTCTTCTTTGATCTTAGGTAGTTTAGACTGTCGTTGGTTGCAGATCGAAGCCCCAGGGAAGTCTAATCTCCTCCTTGCTTCCTCTTCTCGATTAGGGTTTGCATCTTTCTCCCATCTCCATTTGAATCTCAAAAACACTATTTTTTCTGTTATATCTAGGTTGAGGCATCAATGGTTAGTGTAATAGGTATATTAGTCTTCCATTGGGGGATTTTTCATCAACAAATTCAAGGTAGGTGGTCTATAAGTTATATCATATAGTTTCATTTGATAATTCTACATGATTGGGTTTGTTTCATGATTAACCCTTGTTGTTATTTTGATCCTTTGATTATATTTGGTGATTTGGGTGTCTAAATTATGATTTTCACCCCTCAAAGTCCCCATGGGATAGGTCTAGGAAGAATATAACGTTTTAGGGCCACCCATGGGGCGCACCGATATTCCTAAACCTAGGAATTGACAAAGTCAAGGGTGGAGTTAATAAATAATAACATAGATCCCTTGTGGAACATTATAATATGGTTAGTTTATTTGAATATGGAATTTTGATAGTTGTACTTAGGATGATTATGGAATAGGGGGGTTTTTTGGTAGGGCTTAGTAATGAGTTAATTGAGTTAAAAAAGAATTATACTTGAAATACTTAAGCGGTAAAATTCTCAAGAAATGATGAATGGGTTAAATGGGCTAATGTATGGTAATTGATGAATATTGGATAATTTATGGGATTTTTTTAATATACTTAATAATTTAAGTAATGAGAATGGGTATTTGGATAAATTCCTATAAATTGTAAAGGGAAATGTGTTAATGGGTTATGGCACTATATTATTTTCCATGTTGACTGTTATGGATTATGATTGTTGTATGTATTGATTTTGTTTGGTTTTTATATTGTTTGTGTGCATTGAATGGATGGATAATCATGTGCACATGGATTTTTGGTTGGATAAAGGATTAATGATCCTCCCACGGGTAGGTTTGGACTAATGCTCTAACCTACCCAGGAATGCACAGGTTGGGGAGTCGGACTAATGCTATATGCCCCCCCATGATTGTATTCAATGAAAATACCTAGAAGGAGGATCCAAGGTAAGTGTGGTAATCACTTTATATTCTTAACCATAGTGATATAGGGACTTAAATTGTTCTCTTATTCAAAATTATATATTCCATGAACCTTGAATGAATGACATGAATTCCTAAGTTAGGAACTTTGTGATTGATTATGAACTAGTAATAAAAGATACATAATGAATTGACACCTTAGTTTAAAATAGATAAGTGGAGATTGATGACTAGTGTCCCCTGAATTATATTTCCCTTACATTACATTCATTTATAATTTCATGCACTATATGTCAGACTAGATATTTTATAGACACCATTGGTGGTGTCCTACTGAGTTTTACTCCCACCCCGCCTAGGCCTCCGTTGGGAACCTGAGCAGGTTTCATACTTGCAGGTCAGGACAAGGGAAAGGGACTTATTCTAGGAAGTTTATATGGATATTCTAAAAGCATGTATGAGGTTCCATACTTGGATTCAATATTGTTTTTTTGATTCCCCTATTTTCCTTCATTTTGGGGTTTTTTCACTTTGCATTGAATAATTACATGACATATTTAATGTTGCTTGTGAATTGTACCCAATTGGGATATGTTTAACTATGAATGTTATTATTTCCTATTATTTATAGTATTTATATTATGTTCTATTGTGTCTTACTCTAGTAAAGAGGGTATAGTATCTCTACAAGACCTATTAGACCCTCGATGTTAGTCGGTAGCATCTGGCATATGGGGTGGCACGCTTGAGGTCATGTGACGACCCGGCTCAGGGCACCGATTTAGTGGAACCTAGGCCAGGGACATTACAAAGTGGTATTAGATGAGTTATTTTATATTTATTTCTATTTGGGTATGGTATATAGGATATTATGAAAGCATTGGGCCTTGGTAATGAGCTCGGGCCTAGGAGTAGTTAACCCAAGTATGAGGGAAAACCCATGTCACCCAAGGTTGTAATTGTTGTTCTTATTGTGTGTTGTTACATTTGATGATATTTCACCATTGGGTGATGCACATGTGGTGTAATGTGATAGTTTTATGATATTTTTCTTATGGTTGTAATGTAATGAGGTTGTGCATCCATGAATCCTTCTAGGCACCTATGTATATAAGTGACATGCATCAAGATAGGCACGCATGGTATGGGTGTGTGAGGTATACAGAATAGAATTAATTTTATTTCCTCAAAAATTTAAAGAAAATGGTATCTAATAATGGTGATGCAAGTGGGTAAATGAAAGGAACATAAATAAATAGTAATGAATAATTTGTATAAAAAAGTGGTATGCCTAGGTTAAAATTTCAAGTGGTGATAAATTGTAAAGATTGAAAGGTGTCTAATAGATAAGGATTTTCATAGTGATGGTAAAATGATTAATGAAGTTTGTCTTATGAAATGTGTAAATGTGTTAAAATTATGATTGTAACATGTTGGGGAAAGGAGGTTTAAAATTGGAATGTGTGAGTTCAAAAATAGTGAAGATAATTATAAAGGATGTGTAATAGTGGAACTTTGGTGCGAACCGTGTAATGTTTATTCCTTGTGTTATCAATTTGATCTTTTTTATGGGTGGTTTGGGTAGTGACAGTTCCCTAGTTTGAGACCTTGGATATGATTTGTAAGGCCTTTTTGGTTACGATATGGAATAGGATTTGTGCTTGTGGTACCCTCAGTAGGTTTTGGCCTTTGGGTCGTGAGGTGTTTTTCAGTAATGAGAGAGTGGAAAATATCATGGGTCATGACCACACAAAGCTTAGGCCTAAACTTAAGGATGGTTCTTGGTTTTTTGTGAACATGTGGGTAGGGACCTTTCAAGTTGGGTTTTTAATTCTACAGAGGATGTCTGGCATGTAGTTTTGAAGTATGTGTGCAATTTCCTTTCATATAGAACCTATAGTAAATGGTTTTTGGTGCACCTGGAACAGTGTGTATTAGAACATGGGGAGATTTCCATTCGTGAGAATTATTTTGTTCGTATCCAGATTTATATGGTTGGAGAGAGGACCAATGGATTTTTCTTGTCATGACATCAGTTGGGAAGATGATATCATTCGACCTCCAAGGTGACCTATGAGAGAGGTCTAATGGGATTCCTAGTACTTTTGGGTGTGTGTCTATAGGTGGATGTTTGGACTTTGACAGTGGTATGCGGAAGATTTCTTCTATTATTGGTTTATCCTAAAGGGATAGTGGTAGGATTAATAGTAGGTGATGCAACTTGAGTTATGGTTATGCATTGACAGTTTCAGGAAAATCAAGGGTAACATCGTGGGAGGCTAGCCCAATGGTGTTGGTTCATAGGAATATAAATAACAGGATATTCTTCAAAGGTGGAATAAAGGAATAATGAGTACCAACTATATTTGTTGAATGGTATGGTTGTACCATGGTCCTTCAGAGGGTTACTCGAGTAATAGTATTAGGTTTTAAGGCTTGTTTTGAAGGGTTATATCGTAATAATGCTTGACTCGTCTGTTCGGATGATGATCAATGGATGCCTATTTGTTTTTATTAGTGGGAGAAAAAATGGTGACTAAAGTGTGGTTAGACACTTTTGTTTAGAAGGTGACACTAGGGTGAGGTTGGTCGTATCACTGAGATTGTTGTGCAAATGGTTTGGTTGTTGGGTGAAGTATTGAGAATGTATTGTGGCTGAGAAGGGTGACTGGCCAAGAGGCATGGTTTGGGTAAGTGAGTGGGCATTGGTATATTCTCAGGTGATGGTCATTTTTGGGGACTAAATTCAGTTAAGTGTGGCTGCAGGAAATTGAAAACTTGAAGTCTCTAATGAGGTCTAGATGTGGGTATGTGCTGGTAAGGCATGATTTCAATCAGGATGAGTAAATGGTGTTCTCTGTATAACCAATGTGGGAATCAAGGATATGAGAGTGGCTGATATTTTGATTGGTGTGGTCTATAATTGTGTTGGTTGATGCTCGTCAAGGTCATTCTGGAAGATCTTAAGTGGCTTGGTGGTAGTAGCATCATAGGAAAGTTGGTTCACGGTAACTTGGAGGATGGTCGTCGAGTGGTGTAAAGTCTTGGAAAGAAACCACACCAAAGTGGTGATGGGTAGGTTTTGTTGGGATGAAATGAGTTGTGTGTGGTAGGGAAGTCTGAGATCTAGGAAGGCTATAGTGTCACATAGTGGGAGGTGACATTACTAATGGATAATCTGGATGTGGTTTTATTCAAAAACTCTTAACCATACCTCATCTAGAAATGATCATACCCAACATCTTGACATCTTCCTAGGTACATTTAGAAGCTCTAGATTTATTCTAAGAGACTAGAAGTTGTTTTTTTGGTGGACGGACATTATGGAGTTTACGCGCATGGGAGTGGTATATATGGAACTGGATTATGGAATGTACGCCCTAGATTGTTTTGGTTGACATCCTCAGGATGGACTGAATGTTGAAAAATTCAGTGGGTTTCATTAGTGGTGGCTGGGAATGGGCCTTAGGTGGTATTCATTATCTGGTTTTATAAAAATCTAGATAGACAATTCTATGTTCTAAGGTTCAACTTGTGATTGAGTATGAGTTGTTCTGGTTGCAATCCCTCATGGAGAGAAATGGTAATGACAATCCTAAGGTGGGGGTGATAAATCAGTCATGGATGTGAATATTAGAATGTTTAATTGATGTAGTGGCATCGGGATTTTGATGAGGGACCCAAAGGGTGCACATCGGGTCTCTTAGGGGGGGCCATATGGGTTGTGGTTATGATTGATGATTGATCCAAGAAGTGGAATTGGGATCAGGTTAGTTCAAAACTAATTTGAGATGCTTCTTCTAATCCATTGATGTGGGTCAAAAGATGTGGAAATAGATGTGGAAAATGAATTTGGGTTCTATACTTCAATAAATATTTGTTGTAGACCCGGGTAAGGGTCTTTGGTGCTCTGACAATGGCTATTTGGGTGAGTTTCGACATGTTATGGTGAACGGTAATGGGTGTGGTGAGAGTAACCCACATCCAGTGTTATGTCATAATGGAAAGCACTGTGTGGAACTGAGTTCGTACTTGAGTGAGGTTGGGTTAATCTTAGTCCTTGAATGGATAGTGTAGTAATGTCCTCCCAAACAATTTCAATGGAGAGGAAGGAATCCAATGCAGGGTAATGTAACTATGGACACTTGAGCATGGTGAGTTCATACATGTCAGGTGATGAGGAAGTTTATTTGAGATTATGGTGTTTTTTCTTCAATAGTGGGGGTTCAAAACAATAGAATATTGTTGATATAACCTTAAGTACAAGTGGTTGTTTGATTATGTGATCTAAGTTTCAGGTTGGAGGAAATCGAGTGATCACCATTTGGGTGAGTGACCCTGATTGCGAGTGATGGCCTGAATTGGAAGGGTTGAGTTCCCTGAGAGTTTTGGTTGTGTTAGGATGTAAGGTTATGTAATGGAATCACTGAGATATGAGTGGTGGATCAACATAATTTGGAAAATGTGATTTGAAGGATTGTGTGTTTTCCTTTAAGCGATATCAGGTTTTTTTACCTCTAGAGTATTTAAAATAGAGGAAAAATAATGTGAAGTAATTTGGGTCATGAGTTGTGAAGATAATTAGACCAATGTGGTGACGAATGGTTCCCCCATGAGTATATGATATTGTGTGTGAAGTTTATGTGTGATGTGAATTTGGCATTATAGACTATGTTTTTTCAATGATGTTCTAGTTGTTGATGTATGATTAAATTTGATGTGTCCTTTAAGGATAATATGGTTCATATTGTGGGTTGTGGTGAGGGAGTCTTGTGGGGAAATATTGTGCCCTTGGTTTTAATTTTGTGGAAATATTTTCATGTTCAATGAGAAACATGTTAAAGGGGTAATGGATAGGTGGTCCTAGCTGCCTAGTCTCTTGGTTGTGGAAGATCAGTGACTCATGGGACCACGACTTAAGGACGGTCCATTATAAGGTGGGGAGGTTGTAAGATCCTGGATTTTTCTTAAGGTATGTTTTTGTTTATGTTTCAATTTAAGTTCTTTATTTTGGTTAGAAAATTGTTTCACAGAAGTTCATGAGATGAATTGGGGGTTCTTCGGGGGTTTGGGGCATGAAAGAGGAGGAAAAAGGAGTTTTCTGGGCATGTTTCACAATTTGCACATTGTTAGTGAAAATCGTGTGAAGCATCCCAGGTAACTAATAATCCTTGGATAGAGGCTTATACAAAGTTACCACACAGTTGATAAAACTGTGTGTAATTTCTATTTAACTATGTGAAGGGTTGATTTTGTGATAGTGGTGCACACACGGCTTGCACACGGTTTGGAAAACCATGCGGGTAAACTGTGCATCACAGTAAAGTTGCAAAATTTACAAAAAATTAATCCAAGGATTTTTAATCCCAACTAAGTATTTTCCTTCTCTATTCCTCTTGAAACCTTGCAGATGAACTTGAATGAACCAAGATTACAATATGTGATTCTTCTTCGATCCTAGGCTATTTGGAGTGTCATTGGTCGTAGATCAAAGCCCTGGGTAAGTCTAATATCCTCCTTGCTTCCTCTTCTCAATTAGGTTTTCATCTTTCTCCCATATCCTTCCAAAGATCTAAAACCCTCCTTTTACAATGAGATATAGTCTAAGGATTCAAGGGTTGGTAGAATCTGGATCAAAGGCTTTGATTTAGATTGTGTTTGTCAACAGATTCAAGGTAGGTGGTCTGCAAGTTATATCTCGTAGTTTCATTTGAGATTTGTGCATGCTAAGGTTTATTTCCTGGTTACCCCTTGTCTTTCTTTTGATCCTTTGTTGAGATTTGGTGATTTGGGTGTCAAAATTATGAGTTGTACCCCTCACTATCCCCATGGGATGTGTCGAGGAAGAATATAACATTTTATGGCCACCCATAGGGCACGCCAACATTCTCGAACCTAGGAATTGTCAAATTCGTGAGTGGAGTTGATGCATAATAACATGGAGCCCTTGTGGAAAAATATAATATAGTTAGTTGACTTGAATATAGAATATTCATAGTTGTACATAGGTTTATTATTACTTAAGGGGTTGTTTGGAATGGTTTAGTAATGAGTTGATTGAGTTAAATAAGAATTGTACTTGAAATGCTTAAGCGAGAAAATGCTCAAGAAATGATGAATGGGTTAAATGGGATAATGTATATTAATTGATGAATATTTTATAATGTATGGTATTTGCTGAATATAATTAATTTTTTTAGGCATTAGAATTGGTATTTGGCTAAAGGTGTGATTCTTAAGCTAGGGAGGCCCTGTGGGATGAGTTATCTCCCTTTGATCCAGAGGATCTGCCTTGGATTATAGGAGGGGGCTTCAATGTTGTGTTGGAAAAGGAGGTGAAGAAGTGTGGGGGATGTTTCACATAAGGCATGTCAGGATTTTCTAAGTTTCTTATCTCAAAATTGACTCCTTGACCTTGGTTATACTGGAGACCACTTTACTTAGTGCAACAACAAGAAAGGAATAGATCACACCTAGTGTAGACTAGACTGGTGTCTTGTCAAAATACATGGCATTTCTACTTTTTTGGATACCAAAGTCACTCATCATGTTCATGATCTCTCAGATAACTCACCTCTTTGAGTGGATATATTCCCAAATTAGTCAAAGTTTCTTGTTTTTGCTTTCATCAGGTATGGTCTTCTCTACCAGCGTATCATCAGGGTGTGGAAGCTTCATGGATAAATCCAACCAAATGCCTTTTATGGACTAGTATTCACAACAATATAAGATTCCTTAAGGGTGATCTTCAAGTGTGGTTTCAAAATCTTCCCCCTAGGTTTAAATACCTGGATAGTATCAGTGTTTAGGTAGAGAAGATGGAGAAAAGTCTTTAAGAACACTGGGAGGAATCATTTTTTCAGTGTCTGTTTCTTAAGAAGAAGGATTTGGCTCTAAAACTTATGGAGCAGGAGCATTATCTTTGTGAGCAGTCCAGGATTAAATGGCTTAATGAAGGAGATTGTAATTCTTCCTACTTACCAGACATTATCACAATGAAATGGAGTATTATCAGGCCAAATATTCATATGGAATATGGATCTTTTTCAAATGATCGGGACGTGGTGGCAGGTATGGCTGAAATGCATTTCAAAACTCTTCTAGAAGGTGCTAATGGTGGATACCAGAGAGGTCATGAGGAGATTGTGGATGTTATTCCCTATGTTGTGGATGATGTTTTTAACTCAATGCTGGAAGCTATTCTGGATGAACAAGATATCCATAATGTGTTGCTTTCTCTTAATCTGACAAGTGCTCCTGGGCCTAATGGTCTGCCCAATTATTTTTATGTGCCATCTTGGAATTGGGTGGAAGACCAAATTCTGGATGTAATATAGTATTTATTTAAGGGAGAGAGCCTACCCAGTGTTTCTAGTGCTACATAATTGCTCTTCATTCCTAAGTTCAAAGCTTTTTCTGGGTTGAATCAGTACAGACCAATTAGTTTATGCAATTTTTCTTATAAAATCTTGGCAATGGTTATCAATTGAAGGATCTCTTCGCAACTCCACTCTTAGATTTCTGAAGAACAACATGGTTTTGTGAAATTTATATCCATTCAGGGTTCTATTTTCTTGTCCCATGAGATGCTTAGTGACCTCAATCTGAAAATTTAGGGATTTAATATCACCATCAAGCTTGAAATAGATAAATCCTACGACGGGGTGGAGTGGTTCTTTATCCTTAAATTGCTTGCTTGTGTGGGTTTTTCGGGTCCCTCCATTAACATCATTTTCCAATGCTTCAACTCTCATTGGATTTCCATTGTTTTCATGGGGAAGACGTGTGGATTCTTCAAATAAATAAGGGTCCTGAGCCAAGAAAACATTCTCTCAGGGGCATTAAAATGTGATTGATAAGTACTGCAAGTGGAGCGAGCATATTTTTAACCAAAGAAAGAGAAATGTGTTTATTCCTGATAGGTTCTCAGTGAGGAGAGTCAAGTCCATTGAGTCTATCCTTGGATTAAATAGAATGGTTTTTTATATTGAATACATCAAAGCTTTGATTTCTCTAGGGATAATCCTAGTGAATCATTTCAATAATCTGGTTGATAAAATATCAAGCAGAATTTCAAACTAGAAGAAATATTTTTTATCCTTTGGTGGAAGAAGAACCCTTGTTAGTAGCATTTTATCTTCCACGCCAAAGCATATTATTTCTTCCATAAAGGTTCTTCAATTAATTATTGTTATTTTGGAAAAAATCCTGACAGCTTTCTTATGGTACACTCATGTAGACGGACGTCATCACTGGGCTTCAGGGGATCGAATGTCCAGGCCACTTGGTCAGGGGGGGAGTTGGGAATAGAAACATTAGGGAAGTGATGCATGGAATGCATGGAAAGATCTCCTGGGATGTGATTGAAAGACGATTTTTATGGGGGCATGTTACAATAGTGAAATATAGTGATATTCTTGAGGCTCTAGTGGGAAGATCGTCATGCATGTGGTGGCTTATCCAACCTATTATTTTAGAGCTGGACAGTTACACACGATAGATTGTAGACCGGGTGAGATCAAATTCTGGAAACAGAACTGGGTTGGCAGGAAACTATTTTTCCCAGGATGTCCAGTCCCGAATGTCATAGTTAGATAGGTGATGAAGTATCCTGCTTTTTTTAGACTATTCTGAAACCTAGCGAATGAAGATTGAATGACCTCATTGGGATTTTAGAGGCACCAGAAAAATGTGTTTTCACTAAGTCGGCCTCGGGATATTTTTCTGGGAAGGATTTCTGCTGATTTTTGGCATCACCGATAGTCAATGATGTATGGGGAAAGATGTTTTTGTGCAAAGACATCTTGGACAAATATGTTTTCCTAGTTTGGCGAATTAGAAAGAATGATATCTCTACAGATGAGAACATAAAGCGTCTGGGTTTTCAGTTGGTGTCCTGATGCTGGTGTTGTTCTGAACTTAAGGCGGAATCCTCTCAAAATATGTTCTTCTAAGGTGAATGGGAGAGGTACATATAGAGTATGTTGGGGAGTTTCACTAGTATTTCTTCTCAAGATTTCTCCAGCATGAATTTTATTAGCCTTTGGTTTCAATGGGTGGAGTCGAACTGCAAGGAGAACAAAGCTAGAGTTTGCATTCTGAAAACAGGGTGTTGGGGTATCTGGAAAGCTAGAAATAGGGCTCCATTCAAGGGAAAGTATAGTTTGTGTGTGGCTATCACTACAATAATATGATCTTTATCGATTGATCTGGGACGCATTTTTAAACATGGGGATCTCGCACCTTTTATGCATTCGATTCATGGTCTCACTTCGTCCGCTGTCGATCAGAGTAGACATGTTGGCAAATGGGTCAGGTGGTTTCTCCATGTCTTTGGAATCAAACTCAACACTAATGGGTCATGTTTATTTAGCTTCATGTGGGGGTGGTATAGTTCGTGATAATAAAGTTTATGTCATCTTTGTATTTTCGGATTCATTTGGGAATGGAAGTTCCCTACAGACAGAAGAAAATGATTTTCTTGTCAGCCTGGAAGTGTGCAATCGGAGGAACATTCACCTTGATGTGTTGGAAATGGACTCTCAGGTTCTCCTCAAGTCTCTTAAAGGGAATTCATCTACCCCATGGTCAATCATCTACCAAGTGTGAAAGATCAAGAATATGATTCTTCATGACATGGATATAACTCATATTTGGAGAGAAGGAAATGGGGCGGATGAATTCCTCGCTTCCAAAGCACCTATTACTAATGGTGTGTCCTACATTGACACGATTGGGTCCTTACCTTATGATGGTGTAAGAATTGTTATCGAGGATTCTCTTAGTCTTCACTTTTATAGACCCCCATGATCCTTCCGTCCTTGGATCCCATTTCTTCAAGGGATCCCTCTTTCTTTAATAAAAAGTTTTATTATGGTGATTATTATATTTATTAGTTGTGTTTGGTTGTGATATGGTTTGTGTGCAGTGAATATATGGATAAACATGTGCACATGTATTGGTTTTGGGATAAAGGTCTAATTCTCATCCCACGTGTAGGGTTGGACCGATGTTCTAACCTACCTAGGAATACACAGGTTGGGGAGTTGGACAAATGCTCTATGCCCCCCCAATGGTTGTATTCAATGAAAATATATAGACATAGCCTCCATAGTAAGTGTGGTGATCACTTGATAGCCTCATACCTAGTGAGATAGGGAATTAACTTGTTCTATTATAAAAAATGATATATTCCATGAACGTTGCATGAATGATGTGAATTCAAAACTTATGAACATCATGATTGATGATGAACTAGTAATAAAAGATACATAATGAATTGGCATCATGGTTCGTAATATCTAAGTAGATATTGATGACTCGTGTCCCTAGAATTGACTTTCCCTAAATTTTCATTCACTTATACTTTCATGAACTGTCTAGAAGACTGGATTTTTTGTAGACATCGTTGGTGGTGGCCCACAGATTTGTACTCACACCACCCTCTGGTCTCTATTGGGAACCTGAGAAGATTTCATACTTTAAGGTCAGGACAAGGGAAAGGGCCCTATGCTATGGAGTTGAGTTTCACATGGGACATTCATGGATTAGGTTCCATACTTGGAGTGAGGACTGCTTTGGGGATTTCACTATTTGTTATTATTTTGGGGTTTTATTCACTTGGAATTGTATCATGACATGATATATTTACTATTTCTTATGGATTGTACCCAGTGGGGAGATTTTTGATTATCCATGTTATTATTTGTTTCCTATTATTTCCACTATTTATATTTTGTTTTTCTATGGATTACTCTATTAAAGAGTGTATATTCACCCTACGTGACCTATTAGACCCTCACTGCTAGTTGGAAACCTCTAGTATATGGGGAGGGGTGGTTGAGGTCATGTGATGACCTGACCTAGGGTACTAATTTAGTGTCACCTAGGTTGGGGATATTACATAGGTTCAAAGATGACTAGCTAAGAACTATGATGGATTGAGATTATATCCATGAAGCAATCTATACGGTAATGGAACACTGCCATGCATATGTGGATAATTCATAGGAGTTTAAATGAAATATATTTTGTGGGTAGTTAACTTGAGATATTCTCAATATCACAAGAGGAAAGAAACATTGGGTCTTATGGGATTTAAATTATGATGTTGATTAAAATTAAAATCAGTTAGAATGAAGATATAAATTGTTACCCATTGACTGATTTAAAATATGAGGTTTCTTATGTTGTTGGAGATTAAGTAGTTTTCAAAATTATATTTTGGAAACTGATATTTATGAAATAATTTTTTGAAAATTTATATATATATATATATAAGAAATAAAAGTGTGTATCATAGCATATTCATCATATTAATACTAGGTGGGAATTATTATTCTAGAAGAAACCTGATACCTTATATTATCAAGGAGAGAAGAATGAGACTAAATCCAAGAGATATTAAGAATAATAAGAATATATGTATGTTTGAGTATTTAGGAGTCTGAGAAAGAACTATATTGTTTATCATCTTGAGTGTGTTTCTAAGACTATCAGATCTTATCATAGCAATTGGATATCAAAGTTCTTGATGGGACTATACATGAGTAGACCTGTTTATTTTCTTTTGTTCATGGATGGAGATCTATATCAAGTGGTACTGAAGAAACTCATAGAAAAATTAGAACTTTCCTATTATAGGATCATGTCTATGTAGTAGGATAGTGTGAGGCTTCGTAATCTTCTATGGGAATCAGTATTTGAAGCTTATTGGGACTCTAATATGATTGAACTGAGAAGGTCTATAGTGTAAACACTTGAATATATATTGTAGAATCAGTGATTGGGGGGATTAAAAAAATCACAGTAAAGAGTATCTTTTACACTGAATCATGAAAAATGATTTTTTTTCATATACTCTTTTTGTCTCACTATAAATTAGTGGGATTTAGTTAATCAATAAAGAGAGGTTTGTGGTTTTAACTGTCCATGGAGGTTGAATATAAATGAAAAAAATGAAAATATACCACTGATTCACCACCCCCCAGTGGTTCCATCAACCTCGGCACTACAAGTGGTATAAAAGAAAATATAGGTTCCCCATTGATATATGAGATACTTCTAAGTATAAATAAAATTAATAATGTAGAAAATAGGGGTGTCCCACCAATTGAAAATATGAATTATCTCAATTAGAATTATAGTATGTTTCCCTTCCATCTTTCACTTGTCTTGGTTGTAATTGATGTAGTATTGGCAGGGTTTCCACCCATTTTTGAAGGAGAATCTATGACATTATCTTATAATAGAAACATGGAATTGGATGGAAAATATTAAAATGATAAATTTATGTCACTATCATAAAAGTTATACACAAATTTAATGGGATTTGAACCTATAAAATAGATTTGGGAAAAATTTATAAGCAACAATAAAGTTAGTGTCAAAGTAAAGGAAGTATAATTGGATGTTTAGAGCAGCATATTTGAGGATATTAAATTGGGATATGATAAATAAATTGATTACTATTTTATTATAGTCAATGAAATTTTTAGTGAAATTCAAGTTTGTGGAAAGAAGAAGGATGTCTCTATTTTTTTATAAATCTTATGAGAAACCTTATAAATATGTTTGATCCAAATATTTTAGCTTTATAGAATAGAGTGGGTCATTCCTTGGATGAACTTCAAAATATTCTCATTTTTTATGAAATAAAAATGTCTATAGATTTAAAGAAGAAAGAAAAAAAGATGATATGGCCTTTGAGTCCATGATAAAGGGAAAATACAGTGAAGAATAAATTTTATAACCAAATGATTATAAAGATGAGGGTGATGAAGAATACATTAACTAATTTTTTTCAAAATTATTAAATATTTTTAAAAAGGGAAAAAGGAAAGAAAATTAAAGGCATCCACCAAAGTTTTTAAACTATAATGGTATTAGGCATTTTTTAAATGAGTGTCTAAGGAAGAAGGCATCATAATCTGAAATAGATGAAGATGATGAAAAACCTCAGAAACAAAAATGGGGTAAAAGAGAGGGGAAATATTCAAGCAATAAGAAAAGGAGTTTAATGAGTAAGAAGGATAAATATGAATTATCTTTATCCAACTAGTCTAAATATGAATTTAATTTTACAGTGCATATTGAGAGTGGTTTTAAGACCTCCAGAAATGTTTATAGTGAAGAAATAACACATCTAGAGTGGATGTTAAAGGTGTGTTATAATCATTCCTTACATAAAATACAGAGATCATGAATGACAAAAGAAATGTGAAAAAAAAGAAAATAAAAAAGATAACTATTTAGAAAGATGATAATTATAAGAAATAGGTGTTTTATATTGATGTGATTAAAAATAATAAATTTAAGGTGGCCAAGAAAGAGTAAATGTTGAGACATTTTATAGAACAATAGGTCGGTAAATAATAATAGTTAGCTAATACACAATCTATGTGTCTAGAATCTCAAAATGAGTTGAAGAATATCATAGAATATTTCACTAAAGAAGTAAAGGCTAAAGGTGAATCTTCTTAATTTAGTAAAATAAAAGGTACTATTAGGAAAGTTTAATTTGCACAAAATTTGTTTCCAAATAATCATATTATTTATAACTGTATGGTTTATAAAACCAAAACAAAACATGAATGGATCGATAAGAGAAGTGATAGGTAATCTTCTAAAAAAGATATATATGTATATATATATAAGTAAAATTATCCTAGCCAAAAATAGGTATTGTATGGAGTATGAAAACAATAATAATATTCATGATAGATTTATTATCAAAGTGGAAGATAGTGGTTTAGTGGTTTTTGTTCGTTTTGTGGAAGGTATGGACCCAAAATCTACACTTACAAGCATAACATTTCATTTATAGGGAAGAGGAATGAACTAGGGGAGAGATATTGTGAGAATAAGAGGACTCATTCTTTCAATAATAAGGCCATGACTAGAAAGTCAACAAATCTATATACACAAAAGATATTGTGATGATTAAAGGAAGTGTGTAGAATATGTGGATAAAATGGTCATTCATATGAAGAGTTCATGACTATGATACTTATAAAATTTACCTATGATATAAAAGGGAATAAAATTAATAGGAAAAAAATAAAATTCATTCAATGTTTAAGATGCTAAGAAAGCAAGAAAAAAACCTATTAAAACTAAGGATGTTAAGAAATAATGTTTCACATTTTGTCCAGATCAATTGAAAGTGGAAAAAAAGTGGATAAATATCAAATAAATGTTATAGATAAAGGAAATAAAGTGGAATCAGAAAAAAAGGATAAATTTTATGAGATTTTATCCACTATTAGTGTCTTGAAAATTCAATAAATCCTATGTGAAATTTCTGGACAAATCGGGAATGGAATGAAAGACTATATGAAACACCTACCATAACAAAAAAAACTAATAAGAAAAAATATTTAAGTATAAGGAAGTGAATTTTCCTTGATGACTAAGGTTGAGAAGAAAAATCCACATAAATAAACAATTCATGGGAATAATGTAAGCATGCAATAGGTAAAGCCTGTTAAAAAGAGACTGAACACTACTCATGTTGTGATCAGAAGGAAGAAATATAAGACTTAGTTGAGAGGAAACTCTTGGCCTTACTGTTAATTCAATTTAATAAATAGAACCCCCCTTATTCCCTTATTTATTTTTTATTTTATTATAACATGAAATTAATTAAAGATTAAAGATGATATATGTATACATTATATAGAAAAAAAGTTATTCATTACAGAGTTTGATAACTTTCATTAAATGGAGAAAAAGAGTGCATCCCTTAAGAGGGAATAACATGAGATAAAGATGTTAAATTATTCACATGAAGTGAACATATAATCTCTAGATAGATTCACAAAACTAGAGAATATGTTATAAAAATTTCACATATATCCAAAAAAAATTAGTGTATCGAACATATTTACAAAGAAGAATTGTTGATTGAGGAAAAAATTAGAAAATGGCAGAGTCACATGTATTTCACTTGAAATATTATGATGTTTTTGTTAAAGATGAGTGTGAGTTATGGATTCCTGGTAAATATACTTATATATCCCCTAAAATGATGAATTTGATATTAATATAATAATGCTATCAAATTATAGTATTTTTAAGAAAGGCATTGATAACCTTGGTTAAATTAATCTTGTTTTCCACATCAGGTTTGCCCATATAAACATAGACTTGACTAAATAAATAATCACTATTAATAAAAAATGTGGTATTATCTATCTATCAAAATAATATAAATATTTTATTATACGAAAAATGGAGATAATAATATATTTATAATTATTTTCAAGAATATGATATGAGAAGACACCTATATTCCTTTTTCATTAAATATAAATAAAGGGTATATTGAAAAAAAATGTATTTATTTTAAATAAGGTTGTGTGAAGTAAAATTCAAAGTGTGTCAGGAAGATTTATGAGCAGTTGGAATCATAAATGGAATGAATAAAGTGGTTGATACTTCTTGGAGAAGTTCTGTGAACAGATTCAAAAATCCCTTTACATGTGACGATTGGTGAATTTTGATTCATGTTTAAGATAATTTAAGATGATAAGAGTGTTTTCTGTAATATTTGATGGAATTTTGATGTTATAATCTAATTGGAAGTTTTAATTTGATGTTTTTGTTAATAAGGTAGTTGTTAGATAAAGTTTATAGAATATCCAAGAGATAAGAGAATATTTGGATGGGGTTTGAAGTTTATCTTGTTAGATCCTAGTTGATATGGAAAAAGGTCTATAGGGACTGAATACACCAGATTAAAAAAACAAAATAAGATAACTAACTCTTTAAGATATTTAAATTTAATGTAAATTTATTTAAGTTAATTAATTAATTAAGGATCGAAAATTAAAAAAAACACAAATATTTTTATAATTGATTGGATCATAGTGTTCCAAAAAATACTCTTCACACCCATATACTTCTTAATAGGTATGGTACGTACTAAATGACCTAACTTTGGAAGGGAAGACAAAAACCTTTTATAACCTACCTTTTATAGTTTATTCCCAATTATAAAACAACATGTACTTCTAAAGGGGAATCAAAACCCATTTACAATATGAACTTTTTATCCCAGGGTCATAACCAAAACATACATTTTAAAAGGTAGTATAAACTAACCTGACTTTATAAATTTTAGAGTCATAACATGCCAATAAGAAGAATTATTCTGTAAGAGAAAAGTATAAATGGAATATAGTTTAATCATTGGATAAAGATAAACAGAATTAACAATAAACTCGGAGTGACTAGGTTGAAGTAGTCGATAAAGATTCTTGAAGGAGAGTGAATTATTCTCAAGCAGTGCATCAAGTTGTCTCTCTAAGGAAGTAGTAATAACAATAATTTATGCTCATCTGTGAGATTCCTTAAGTAGTGACAATGTTTTTCACTTAGGATTAGAAAATTATTTAAGTGGTTTAATGAAATTTAGTAGTTGATTATATCTCTCATAATAGTGCCTATGTCATTTTCATGTACATTAGGTTCTCTTTTAAATAATCATTACAATAGTTATATTGTACTCTATAATGGATATAACATTAAAAGTAATGATAATATAGATACCCAAATTATCACC
This sequence comes from Viscum album, assembly GCA_963277665.1. Taxonomy (NCBI): domain Eukaryota; kingdom Viridiplantae; phylum Streptophyta; class Magnoliopsida; order Santalales; family Viscaceae; genus Viscum; species Viscum album. Next base: position 644,156,775 of record OY728123.1, read on the forward strand.
AAAAATATCTCATCCAAATAGAGTAAGTCATCTCCCATAAATCTCAAGAGAATGACAAAAAACTACTTCAAATCTTCCTGATTCACCAAATGATATTTATGAATGTTGAACATCCTCAAAATATCCTCCATAATATTCATTCAATGAAACCCCATGAAACTTAAATTTGAGTTTCCTTTTGAAAAAATTTAATTTCGAAATACTTTACAAAAACATATAACATATATGAAAAATAAAAATAAATATAAACTTTTCATTAAAAACTTCCAAATAACTATAAATTTAATCATTAGATAAAAATAATGATTCAAAATCAAATAAATTAGTGAATCAAATATAGATATTAAATCTGAAAATTAAAATATAAAAGATAAGAAAAACAGATCATATTTTGAGTTTTCTATAAACAAATCAAAGTTTGTATGAGTCATTTTTTTGTGTATGATTCATTCCATATGATTCATTTAAACTTTTATAAAATTATTTTTTTCTGTATAAACATAAATCACATATGAGGAATTTAGATAAGGATAAATTTTAAGATTACTTAGATTCAATTTAAGTTTTTTGAGGAGTGACTCGGTTATATAAAAGGGTGAGACAATTCAATGTAAATGTAAAATGCAGTTCTTCATAAAGGTGTCATACAAATTTGTGTAAAGGTAAAATATATTATGTAAATGTAAAATACATATTCTTGTAAAGGTGAAATATACATTTATAAAGGTAAAACAAACTTTTTTAAATGTAAAATAAACAATTATAAAGGTAAAATATATATTATGAATTGAATAAAAAAATGAAAAATAAAACAATTATAATATGATTAAATAAATGGTTAATCATATATATATAATATAATAAATAAAGAATAATTCAATTTCAAAAACAATATAATTATTTTATATGTGGAGATTAAACTTCAAACATGAAAAATACTAAATAATTAAAGCTTAATAAATTTGAGGGAATTTATAATTATCCAATATAAAATTTAATAAACAATAAAATTTAGAGGTATTATAATATTTAAAACATAAAATATAAGAAAAATTCAACACTCGAAATCTCCCAAACTAAAAATTAACTCTAAAAATTAACAATATCCCCATTTTTTGAAAATTAAAAAATTAAACAAGATATTAAAAAAACTCGTCCCTCATTTAAATTCATCAAAATGTTGAAAAATAAATTAACAATTTATTCAAAAACACTCTTTTTTATCACTTTATAAAAAAAACCTCTAAAGATAAAATAAGTTTATCAAATAAAAATTTCCTCTAAAAAATTTTCCTTTAAGAAATATAGAATAAGTTTTAGCATAATGACACATAATCATTGAGAAATAAATCAAACTCTTAAAGAACAAGTAGATTAAAACTTGTATACTATGATATGGTTAAAAAATTAAAAGAAACCATGCTTAATAATAAAAATGAAAATTTAAATAAAAATATCGATTAATAAAATCATATTTAATAAAATATATAAATAAAAATATAAAAACTAAAATATCATAAAAATTCAGTAGAAAACAAGGCATGAAATGTCAAAAATCAAACCAGTTCCTAAAAAACAGACTCAGTCTAATTTATATATCAGATCTGTTAGAAAAAAAATAGTAATGAGAATTTAAACCTAAATATCAATCATAAAAAGTTAAAATTTGTTTTCTAAAACTTCACAATATCTAATATTTTAGTAAATATGTCAAAAAGTAGATCGTCAATTGAAATAAATTCTAGAAAAACAACTCCATTATTAATATGATGACTTATAAAATGAAATATTACATCAATATATTTTGTTCTTGAGTGATATAAATTATTATTTAATATTTAAATATGATAATTATTATCACAATAAATAATAACTTTATTAGAATAAACATTAAAATCATATAGAGTTAATTTTACCAATAAACATTGGGCATAATAATTGGTGGAAACTATATACTCATCTATTGTTGTAGGTAAATAAACTGATAATTACTTTTTTGAACTCCATGAAATTAAATTTTTACAAATAAAATTACACATACCTTAAGTAATATACCTATCAATTCTATATCCACTAAAATAATAATCAGAATTGGTAAAAAAATTGAAATAGTTTTTACTTGAATAAGATAAAATAGAACTTATAGTTCCATTAATATATCTAATAATTGTTTTAAAAAAAAATAAGTGAGATTATTTCAGTTCACATTGAAATCTATCACACATACTTACACAAAACATAATATCATATTGATAATTTGAAAACTAAAGTAAATTACCTATCATTTCTCTGAATATTTTATTGTCAGCATGTTTTCATGATTCATCTAAATACAATTTATAATTCGTACTCATAGGGTTTTAAAATGTTTTACAAGAATCAATACCAAATATCCTAAATAGTTATTTAGCATACTTATAATGATTCAAAAATATTCCATATTTTCTATAATAAATTTTAATCTCGTAATAGAAACATAGTCCTCTCATTAAACTCATGTAAAATTCACAAGTAATAAAATTTGAAAATTATTTAAAAATAAAATTACTAGTTGTACCAAAAAAATATCATAAACATTAATTTGAATAATTAAAATATTATTTTAAATCGTTTTAATAAAAAAAATTAGGATCAATATTTCTATTATTAAAATGATTATTCAATAAAAATGGAGATAGTGTTTCATTCCAATATCTAAGGGATTACTTAATTATTTATAAAGGCTTTGATAATTGAAAGAAATGATTAAGAAATTTTTCATGTTTCAAAATAGGTGGATGGTTAAAATAAAATTATTCAATTATAAATCCATTAATGATAAAACATTTAAAAATATTTTGATATAAATAAAAACCTTTAAAAGAAACAAATCTAATTAAATTATAATATATTCAATCCTAGAAAATGGAGAAAAAATATTAATAAAAATCAGTGTATTCTTCTTGAGAATAATATTTTGCATCTAATATATCCTTATTCATTATAATTTGACTGGATTCAACAAATTGATTACAAAAAATTATTTTATTTCAAATAATATGTTTATCTTTAGTGGTTTCAACTAAATTCCAAAAATTATTTATAACAAATTTATTAATTTTATATTTTATATAAATAATACAATTTTCACCTTTTAAATCTTTTTTAACATCATTAGATAAAAAGTTAAAAAAAGAAAAAATATCATTGAAATTTAAAAAAAATCTTCTATTTTAGTTAAAGAATAAATAGTACCAATTAATTTATCAATATGCTGGTTTTTATGAGTTTTACAAGATTTAGGATTAGATTTAGAAGGATTATAATCCCCCTTAAAAGATGAATTCAAATCTTGAGGTTCTTCTTCACCACAATTAAATTCTTTATTTTCTTCTTCAAAGTTATCTAAAACTGAATTATGTTTCAAATTTATTCTCATCAAATTCAATATGAACAGATTCTTCAATAGTCATAAATATTTTATTAAGAAACTTATAATCTTTACATACATTAGAATATCCTATGAAAATTCCTTTATTGGATTTAACAGCAAACTTATCCAAATTATCTTTAGTATTAATAATTAAAAATTTACATCCAAATATGATAAAATATCCAACCTTAGATTTTTTTAATTTCTATAATTCATTAGGGGTCTTTTAAAAAAATATAATTATAATTCTATTTTAAATAATATAAATAAGTAAAAATAGCTTCATTCCAAAAATATTTAGGTATATTATATTCACTTAACATAGTTCTAACAATTTTAATTAAAAATAAATTCTTTCTTTCAACGGTCTCTTTTTTTTTGTTAAGTTCTAAGAGAAAAAATTTAAGAAAATAACCATTCCTTTCAAAAAAAATCAAAAATATAAATTTTAAAATTCACCGCCTATATCAATACAAATATAAGTACTGATTCATCCTTTTTCATTTAGAACTAAATTAAAAATAATTAATAAACATTACAAGGGATTCATTTTTATGAGCAAGAAAGTATAACCACACAAATATACTAAATCTATAATAAATTAATTAATTTTTTTTCTTCCAAGACTAGTAGTTTGAGTAAGACTAAATAATTCAATATGAACTAATGGAAATGGTCAGTTAGAAATTATCTGGTCAGTTAGTTTAAAATAATCTTTATGTTGTTTCCCTTTTATAAAAGAATCACACATATAAACCTATCATTATTCAAATTGAGTAACAAAAAACCCTTTATTACTTAAAAATTTTGTGGAAAAATATAAAATATTTACTTCCAAGTCACTTATTACAATGTAAAGTATCATTATGCATAGTATTCGAACACTATATATATTGAGTAGTTAGCTCTAAAAAGTTAGCAATACAAATACTATCCTTGTGGTTAGCATAAAATAACAAATAATTTTTTAAAAATCAAAAAAATTGTCATTTTGAAAATAAATATTCATATCATAATTTCATAATTGTGACATGTTTATTAGATTATGTTATAAACTATTAATATATAAGGCTTTAGAAATAATAATATTGTGAAAAATGCCAATTTCTCTAAAACATTTTACCTTTCCTTTGGAATTGTCTCCTAAATTAATAATCCCTGTATGAAATTTTTTCTAAGATATAATTTTTGATAGTTTTACATTCATATTCCTTGAGAATAGACTATCCATATACCATACTTCATTCTTGGGACAAGAAATGAATTTTTTATAATAGATTAATTAGTAGAAAGTTATGATAAAGAAGAAAATTTTGGTCTAATAGGATTAGTAAAACATTTCCAACATACCCGGATAGATTTTAAACAAGCATTTAAAGGTACTCTATAAGACAAACATTAATATTGTCTTATTAAATCCAAAATATTTTTGAAATTTAAGTGATTATTCAATAGAATAGTTTCATTTCAATATACATCTAAAGAAAACAACAATAGAATAATATATTTTTTAAATTTTCACAAAATAATTTCAACACATCTAAGGTAATATCCTATAATAACCAAAATTAGTTTTATATTAATTTTGGTTTCATAATTTACATCATTTTTTTCATTTTTTTATTGTTCTTGAAAAAGAGTAGATATATTTTTCTTTATATTTTGAATCCTTTATTTTTTTTCTTTTAATTCAACTTATAGAATGATTTAAGATCTTCAAAAACATTAGTATTTTAGGTAGAAGTAGAGTTCATAATTTTTTTATTTTCAAAAAAACAACTCTTTTTTTCTCAAAAATTTATTTATTATTGCATTTTAGTTCATTATATAAATTAGTTTCCCTAAAAAACAATTTCTCAATATATAAATTACTTCATTAAATTTGTCAATTATTGGTTTTCCCTTAGAATTATCACTAAAAAATCCAAAATCACTAACCTCATTTAAATATTTCATAATGAAAAAATTAGATAATTCCTTTTTATTCTTAAATATTTACTTGAATCAAATTCTTCAGTACAACTTTATCATAATGTTAAAGATTTTTTTTCCTTCCTTTTTTACTTATATTTTTTTACATTATTCAACATAGGGATATTTGTTTTGATCTGCCTTATTTTTTTCACTCAAAATAAATAACATCTAAATTATTGTAATTAACTTTAATATTACCATTCCTTTTATATTTATGACTAACTTCATGAGTGTTACTTTTATATAGATTTATAAAACCTTCCTTTTTATCCTTTTATAAACATTGATAAAGAGTTGATCCATATCTTCTTTTTAACTTTTTGAAATTTCATAATCGTAGTATCAAAACAACAAAGATTTAAAGATTTAAAAGTTTCACTGTTCCGCTTTAAAATATCCTCTTCAGTAATGTTATTAAATTCTAGTTCATATTGATACAGTAAACCAATGAGTTGATCTAGGGTATATTCATTGAAATTTTTACTTTCATCAATGGAAACCTTTATAACAGGACACTTTTTGGGTAGAGATATCAAGAATCTTTCAACAAGCAAAGGACACTTATAAGAGTATTCACTCCATTAAAATTAAATTGAACCTATGAAACATCTAGTTGACCATTTCAATTCTCCCATTTTGATATCTTTGTAAGAAATCGGTTTTTGCTGCAAAAGACTTTGGAATATTCTTGATGATATTCCAGAGCAGCGCCTTCAGACGGCGTGCGATTCCGAGCCTCGGTGTGGCCGAAATCAAATTTTCAGTGTGTTCACACTGCAAACGCCAAATAAATTGGATAACTCCTAAAAAGAGCTTTGAATTAGAGATCTGATTTTACGGATGGGTCTGGAGTGGGGTATTTAATTTAGGAATGACATAAAACATGTCAGAGCGGGACGTTTTGACCCCTCGCTCGCTTCCGGAACGTGAAACGAATAAATTAAATAATTAATTTATTCGTTTAACAGCTTAACTCAAGTGTCTCTTAAATGGTGGCTCGGATTGAAAAACTGAGGGCACCGTTGAATCTGGAACATGATGTTTACCCTAGGAGGGGTGTAAGTTTTGTGGGCGCGGCTCGTCTGTGAAAAATGACCCCAAGGGCATCTTCGTAATTTGGTGGCCTCGGATGTTGAGTTAATAACATTCAAACAAAAGCTCGGAATCAAATTCGGAGACCTTTGTTGTGCTCATAAGGTGGTGTTTACCCTAGAATAGGTTTAATATTGACCTTGCCAAAAGTTTCATATGTGGGTTAATTTGGGAGTTTTAAATTAATTATTTTTTTAATTATTGTTTTTCTACTTAAACCCAATTTATCCCCTCCCTCTCCTTGGTTTCTCTAGCATAAGAACCCTCAAAGAAGCCCCCTTAAGCTCCTCCTCTCCTCCTCCCCTCTGACAAGGTAGCGATGAGGTGGCAGATCGCGCGGGAAGCGTCGGGCGAAGCCCATCGAGGTAGGAGGTTTTGGTTTGCATTTAATTTCCAAACCATTATTTCAATTTAATTATAGTGTTGAATTGTCATCGAATTTGCAATCAAAGTCCATGGTCGTGTAGTACAAATTCTTCTCTTTCCGAGGCTTGTTTCGGATTAGAAATCCGAGTACGGAGGAGGCTGCAGCGGGTCGTCGAAGTTTGTGGGTTTTAGTGGTGTTTCCCGGCGGGTTTCGGCGGTCCGGCGAGGTCCAGGCAGCGGCACGGCGGAGCTCCAGGCGGCGGCTTCGGCAGCAGGCTCCGGCGGTCTTCGGCGGGGTGGCGGGCTCTCTAGCCGCGGCGGCTCCGCACGGCGCGGTGAGCTCCAGGCTGAGGCGGCGTCGACCGCGAACGGGAGAGGTCGGCCGACTGACCGGCCGACGGTCGTGCGAGGCAGGGGTCATGCGGCGCGACCTCGTGGGAGACAGCGGACCCGCCAGCAGTGGGTCTTCGCGTGAAAAAGGATCCGACCGATGCTGATCGGTCGGTGGGATCTTTAAAATATATATATAAATGAATAAGTTTATAATAATAATAATAATATTATTATTATTATTATTATTATTATTATTATTATTATTATGGAAATGATTTATGTTTAATAAATCATAAACCGGGTGTCGGTTCCGCGTGACGTCAGCAGAGACGCGTCCCTTAATTTGGGAGGAATATTTTGAGATGGTTTCAGGAATTTTTAATTCCCGAAACGAGGGACCTCGGTGGCGCGGTTCTTCTTTAAGAGAATTGACGTTTTTTCGGGGGATCTTGTTTTGGACGGCACGGATGCGTCTGACATCCGTTTTGAGCGTCATCAGCAGCGTTGGGACCCTGGCACCAGGGCGAAGCTTTCCAGGGAGGTTTTGGGTGTTAAATCCAGAGTTGAGGCATGGGCCCCATGGCCCGTCTTTTGAGTTGTAAGCAGCGTTAGCGACTTTCTCATCGGGCGTCCGTTCAGGGCGTGCGAGCAGTCGATTCAGGATGTTTTTCCAGGGGGATTGCAATGGTGCAATTCGCCCGCTCTATTTCGGCACGATGGTTCGGGCCCCACAAGGGTCGTTTGGGCGTTGACGGTGATTTTCCATCTCTATCACCGGACGACCATTTTGGACATGTGAATAGTCCACCTTGTGTACTTTTTAGAGAGGATCACAACGGTGCGATCTTTTGGCAGCGCTTCGGGACCGGGGTGCAGGTTCCGCGTGGTACCGCTCGTGCGCGGTAAGCTGGAATGTATCTTTTTCTCCAGATATTCGTTCCACTCAAGTGAGTAGTGCTTTGGACGTGTTTTTTCGAGAGAATTGCAATGGCGCAGTTCGCCTGACCTTTTTCGGGGATGTGGTGTGGGTCCCACCCAACTTGGATGCGGTGAATAGTAACTTTTTCATCGGGTGCCCATTTTGGGCAATTGAGTAGTCAATCCCATGTGTTTTTCTAAGGGGATCGTAGTGGTGTGCTCCGTTTGTTCAGTTTCAGGATCTTGGGGTGGGCTCCACACGGGTTGGTTACGGTAAATAGTACCCTTTCCACTGGTTGACCGTTTCAGGTGAGTTAGTAGTCTATCTCACGTGTTCTTTCATTTGGATTACAACGGTTTAATCCGTTCAGGCGAGCAGAGCCTCTTACGTGATTTTATTAAATGTGGAAATATGAAATGTGCCCTGGTGGTGGTTCTTCAACTGTGTTTGTAGCAGACCCTTGGCGTGTGATCGCGTGCACTCTTGTGTGAGTGTTGTAAATGCTTGAATAGATGTGGTTGGTTGTGCCTCCGCCATTGAGGTGGCAGGTTGGAGTTGTTACATTATGCCTTCGTGTTGACGTTGGTTGTCGTGTGCACGACAGCCTTTGGGCTGGAACGTGGTATACTCTGGGAGTATATGGGAACGCTTGGAGGTACATGTGGTTGTTTGTACCTGAGAACGTTTGTGTGTTCGGTTGGTGTTTGCTTGGTGCCACACGTTGTGTGGGCCCCATGTGCGTTTTGTGCTCTGCTTTGCGTACCTTTGACCTCTCACGACTTAGAGGGCCCCTTTGTTCTCGTTTGTTGACCGGCGGGTTTCAGTTTTTCCCCTGGATCTATGCTCGATGGTTTAGATCAGCAGGGTTGAGTGGTTTCCCCTGGTTTGTTCCGGAGTCAGGTGGTTGCGCGATACCCACTCTGTGTTCGGTTGGCCAGTGTTGTACCATCCAGTAGAGATGGCCAGAGCAGTTCTGGGTTTACCCTTCAGCGGGGCAGGGAAGTGGGTTACTCATCGACTTCTTCAGGTTTACCCTCCAGCAGGGCTGGGTAGTGGGTTGCTCATGGACTTATCAGGGTTTACCCTCTTGCAGAGACTAGGCAGTGGGTCACCTGACGACTCTCGGGGGTCTACCCTCCAGCAGAGACTCGGCAGTGGGTCGCTCGTCGGCTTGATTCAGGTCTACCCTCCAGCAGGGCTGGTCAATGGGCCACCTTTCGACTTGTTCCGGGTTTACCCTCCAGTAGGGCTGGGCGGTGGGTCACCCGTCAACTTATTCCCGGTCTACCCTCCAGCAGGGCTGGGCAGTGGGTCGCCTGTCGGCTTATTCCAGGTCTACCCTCCAGCGGGGCTGGGCAGTGGGTTGTCTGATGATGTATTAGGGTTTACCCTCCAGCAGGGTTGGGCAGTGGGTCACCCGATATATTATTATGAATTACCATCCAGCAGGGATAGGCAGTGGGTTACTCGACGACAACTTTCAGACTCATTCCTTTCTACAAGGCTAGTCTGTGGCTTTACTCTGTGATTACCGGAGCGGGACCCTTGGTTGTACGGGTCAGTGATGGAATGACCTTGACTTTGAGGAAACCTCTCGACTGCAGGGCAGTGACGAGGTGTGGTTTGACTTAACCCAGAACTCTCAAATACGAGGGGCTCTTTCCCCACCGAGACGCGTCCTTGAGACGCGACCTAAAACCGTGCGGGCGAGTCAGTTCTACCCAAAGCAGATAGTATCAAGGTGCGGTGATTTGAGCCCCTTGAATTGTAGTTCGAGGCAGACGTGCGGGATACTGGGAATCGATGGTGTTTACTTCTGGGACTGTTGGTGACTCACTTTTCTTGGGATGAGCTACGGTATGGAGATCCCCTTACGATCCTATTTGGGTCTCTTGACAAAGCATATATATGTATATACCTTGTTCCAGTACCCTCTTCTTGGGCTTGGCTACTCTCCCTCCTGGAGAGGTGAAGACGTGTGGGGTATGCCACGTGCTTTCTGTGTCTAGCTTCTCGTGGTTGGATGAGTCTACTCTCCTACTATAGGTTGTGAAGACTCGACGAGAAGTTTATCTTCTCACCGTTTCCAGCTCCTTGTGTTTGGATGAGTCTACTACCTCCTTTCTCTTGTTGGTTTGAGTTGGACTCTTTACTGCACTCCTTGTTGTACTCCTTTACTTTCCCTTGTTCGATCTACTGCTCACCCTTCGGTACCTCCTTTGTTGCTCCCTCGAGCCTTCGGGGTATCCTACTGAGTATTTTTATACTCACCCCTGCTTGGGCTTTTCCCACACTTGGTGTGCCCTTGCAGACGACGGACAGGTTGGTCGTGACTTCAGTGGAGCTTAGGAGTTCAGGAACGTGGACCGCGTGAGGGGTCGGAGTCAGGTTCCAGGTGGGGGACCCTTCCAGATGTTTTCCTTTTATTTACCTGTTGCTGGGTTGTGGCACTTTTCTGGTTGGGCGCGTGTTTTTTCCCTTTTCTTTTTTAGTTACTTTCAGCACTTTCTTTGTACTATTAGAGGTCGATGCACTTTGTGGTTTATTTATAGCAGTTGCCCTTTTCTTTCCTTGCTTTTCTTTTTACTCTGCACTTTTGCATTAAGTGTGTTGTGTGTGTCTGTACAGGTACTTAGGTAAAGGCCTCCCTGAGTTTTTGTGCCTTCGGCGCTGGTCTCCAGTCCCTGGCCTATGGAGGCGGGCTTGGGGTAGTTGCGGCTCGAGCCCGGGTAGGGTCGGGTCGTGACAGTCTTGATATTTATCTTGGAGCATTCCAATATTTTCTCTAAGAAACTTATCTAATCCAAGGTAACTAAATTTTAAAATTATTAAAAAATAATGAGTATTCATGCAAGTATAAATACAACTAAAAAACTATTTTAATATAAAAATATAAAATATTATTAACTTTATAATTAAATAAATATTTAGAATTATAACTCCCTATTAGATAATAATTCTCAGAATAAAGTATTTTGTAAGGTTTTACCAATAATTCCAATGATCAGTACTGAGTTACTTAAGATAATCTTCTATTTGAGTCATCCAGTAACCATGGTCTATAAAATCAAAGTGAGGTTGTTTATTGGAATCTATCCATTGATTAAACTAGTTCCTTCAATCTCAAAAATATTTTCCTAGGATAGTGAGATATAGTAAAAGACTAGAACATAAAATATAAAGTAATAGAGAAAAATTAATCCTTAATAAGGTTGATTATTTGATACCAATTATTAAGTCTCGATTGAGAAGGAAAAAGGTTTATAAGGAGATGAATAAACTAGATAAAAAAATTAAAATAAGATAATTAATTATTCAAGATATTTAAATTTAAAGTTAATTTATCAAAGTTAAGTAATTAAATAAGAAATGATAATTTAAAAAATGAATACAAATATTTTTATAGTAGCTCAAATAAAACTGTTCCTATATATACTCTTCACATCCCTCTACTTCTTAAGAGGTATGGGGTGTCATAAATGAACTAACTTTTTAAGGGGGTCAAAACCAAATTATGACATACCTTTTCTAGTAGAAGCACAACCACACATCAACACTGGTTTTTAAAGGGATTTCATAACCCAATTTCAACAGTAAATTTTTATCCTACAGTTACAACCAAATCATACCTTTTGAAAGGTAGTATAACCAAACATAACTTTATGAATATGAGAGTCATAACCTGATAATAAAAAAATTCTTTTGGAAAAAAAATAATAAACCAGAATACAATTTAATCACTAGTGAAATATAGATATAATTAGGAATAGAATCAAAGCGACTAGGATGGTGTAATTGGTGAATAAAATTAAAGAAGAATAACTACTTCTCAAGTATTGGATCGAGGTTTCTCTCAAATTAAGTTATAGTTGTAACAATTTTTTATTTTCATTGAGATTCCTTTAGTAGTTTGAAAGTTGTTTTCACAGGATCATTAAATTCTTTCAGGTATTGGGTGAAGTTTCGCAGTTGATTATATCTCTTATATTAGTAACTATTTATTTTCATATATCTTAAATTATGTTTTAAATAAGAACTAAAACAAATATAGAGCAGTCTATGGTATTTAGAATAATTCAAAGTAATAAAAATATTAGTATCAAAATTATCCCCACAAATACCACATCCAAAGAGAGTAAGTCCTCTCCCATAAATCTCAAGTAAATGATAACGAACTATTTAAAAGTTATATGATTCATAAAAAGATATTTATAATTATTGAATATCCTCTATAATATTAGGTTAAAAAAATCTAATGAAGCATATATTATAGCATCCTTCTAAAAAATTTGAATTTTGAAATACTTTCCAAAAACAAGCAGTAGATATGAAAAATATAAATAAATAAATAAATCTATATTAAAAACTTAAAAATAAATTTTAACATGATAATTATATATAAAAAATAATTAATAATCAAATAAATCATTAAAATCATAAGTTGATAATAATATGAAAATTTAAATATAAATAGATAAGAAAAATAGAGCATGAAAAGACTCAAACTTCTCACATATAAATATCACATTTTAATAGATGAATATCCATTACATAACATAATGATCAATACCATAATAATTTAGTTCTACTATCTTTGGAAACATAGACACATAAAAAACTGGTCCATAAGTGATTTGTGTCATCCCCCACCATTTTCATCATAACTAGCTCTGTTCTTATACATATCATACATAATACCTTTCATCGTAACCTAGGGAAAGGAAACATAAGAAATGGTGAGATCAGATGCTTTGAAATGGTAAAAATGGATTTATCAACATATCATGAGCATAATGTTATAAAAACATGATAACAGCAGTTGAAAACCATACCTTACATATCATAGATCATAAAATCAAGGCATGTAATAAATCTTAGAAATTCATAAAAAATTAATCATAATGGAATAAAATAAATTGAACCATGAGAACATAAAATTATCATAAGGAATATATTTTTTCATACATATAATAATAGAAAATCATTTTTTAGTAGTTCAAGGTTCATTGCTAAGACTATCATAGGGAAATTGGTTCACTTCCCAAACCATTGTAGTAGTCAAGGTTCGCTCCCAAGACTATCATAGTGGACAGAGTCCCTTATTGGACTAGGGTAACTCCACATTCCAATCCTATTTGTATCATGAATTATTAATCTTTAACCAATTCATTGGAGAGATATATAGGTCCCACTCATCACAAAATTCAATTCATACATATTTGTGCCCCAAGATCATAAAACATTCATAATATCATAACCCATGAAAAGAAATTATTTTCATAAAAAATTAATCATTTAATAAACTATGGAAATTAAATAAGTTTCATAAAAAATTCATCATTTCTTCATATCATAAACTATTAAAAAATAAACGGGTTTCATTTGAATTTTATCGTAGTATAAACTATATAAGAGAAACAGATTTCATAAACATGTTATCATCATAAACATAAACCATTTGAAGAAAGGATGATAATGGTATCCTTGGATCATATCCCCAGTAAATCATAAGTGATGTGAAAGGAGGTCATCTTGGATGGAAAATTATTTTGAAAGATCACTTAGAACATTTCTTGAGGAAAATAGCATGTCCACTTTGAAAAACACTATTAAAAACATAAAACATTTTCAAAAATATTTTATATTAAAATAACATTGAAAAAATAAAAAGTAATCATCAAATAAAATAATGTTCATGGTGGTGATAAAAAAAATTTCATGATGTATGCATTTAAATAATGATTCCTTTCACTTTTTTAGTAAAATCCAAACATGCCTTGTTTGGAAAATGACCTAAAGATTTCCTTTAAAATACTTCTTAAAAATTAAAACATGGGTAAATTTTTTTTTAACAAACCCTTAGTGTAATTTCAAAAAAAAATTGAAAATATTTCTAGAAAAACATGAATATGGAAGAAGATGGATTTTAGGGCGAAGAGAGAAATAATGATGATTTTTCTTTAAAAAAACCTGAACTCTTGAGTACATAAAGAGGGGAAAATTAAGGTAAATCATGTATTCTCTAGAAATAACCATATTATAAGAAAATACATGAGTTTATTGAAATTTAGATCATAATATTTCATCATTTGAAGAATAATCATGAACAATCCTGATAAAAGATGAGATGTAACATAAAACCCTTAACACTTTTTTAACTCTGAATAATAAGCCCCATAAAATAATAAAATTAAATGAAACTTATAATATCATGAAAATAAATAAATTCATGATATTAAATGTCAATTTTTTTCATATAAACCTCATAAAATAATATATGTTCATAACATAATTTATGTCACAAAGAAGACAAATTGAGAGATAAATCCCCTACCAATTTGGTAACTTCAAAACCGTAATCCCCATGAAAGAGATATACTCAAATGGATATGTAAATCACCATATTTTTCAGAAAAAAATCATAAAATAAATTAATTATAAGTATATACACCACATAAAAGAGACACATGGTGAATATGGCATGTGTCTCATAGAAAATAAAAGAGAGATTGAAATCTCTGACCTTAAGTACCGACTTCCTTCATAAAAGTTCAAAAATTCCATACAATAAATATAATTTTGTTATAAATATATTAAAAAATAATAAATATATATTTCATACTATATATTATATACTTGTGACCTTTTATTACTCATTTATTACCAATTCTATGTTAAATTCATGTTTCGGGGAATAACTGCATTATTTTTTGTGTATGTTTTGATTTGTTGTTTTTGGCCTTATTAATTTTATTTTTCTTAAAAAAATGTATATAATTTTATAAATAATATAAATACCATGTGTATTTAGTATATATTTATTTAAAATAATCCATAAAAGTTAGAGATATAAAATGAAATACACCTTTCATGGAGACGGTAGGTCATACGTACGCATGAACATTGTTAACATTTTCTCAATGGACTGAAATAAATGAATTTAAATAATATATTAACATTAAAAAATAATTTTTATATCATATATATCACATATTTTCATTAAAATTATCCTTATTACCTCCCATGTAAAGCGTAAACGGATCACATCGCTTTACGAGGCAGTAGTCCACTGTACACAAGAGCGACTTTATCGTATACCCACAGAATGGAAATTAAGAAGATATAGGTGATATATTAATTCCGTAAGTAAAATAATATCATAAATATAATATATAAAAATTAAATCCATCGTTATATCTAGTCGTGATAGGTGGTGATGAAAAATGAATAACATCGGTTCGAGAGGCGGTAGTCCACCATACACACGATCAACGGTTTCATTTCCCATTTAATATAGGTGTAGATTAATATATGTTATGCCATAAATATTATAGAATATAATTATATTATAGGTAATTTTGTTATTATATCATCATAATTCAAAAATATTTTAAGGATTTATAAAAAGAAGTTAAACAAAGATGCATAGTTAAAAACATTACCTCTTCTTCGGACAACCTTTTTATCTTTAACGTAAGGACTTCCTAGATTGAATTTATGATCTCAAAAAGTCTTCTAGTATGATTTTAGTGATATAAGTAAGATATTTGGGATGTTATTTTCTGAACCAAAGTGGTTTTTATGTGTGAATGGGAGGGGAGAAGGGGTGTCCTTTCATAAGTGGGGAGAGGACACACTTGGTATTTTTGAAAAGAATAAAGTGTACCCACATTTTTCACATATCATAAGGCACAAAAATGAATCATTATATAAAATTATAGGTTATAATATCAAAATATGGGTTTACAATATGATTTTTATAAGTTTATATGTGATTTTACCCCTTATATTTTTAGTTTAACCCCTAGGTAAACATGTTTTAACCTTAACCACGGTAATTAACTTTTACTATTTTTACTATTACTTTTAAAGAAAAATTAATTTAACCTTATTATATAATATAAATTATGATTATTAAAAATATTTATTCCATTTTTAAAATTCAATTCATAGAACTAGAAAATTTTAATTTAAAATTAAACTCAAAGATGTGATGAGAAAGTGGTTTTCCAAAGAAAAAAATGTTCAAAAGTTTAAAAAGTTTTTATATCAAAATTAAATATTAAAATGATTTTAATGAACTAAATTATTTTAATAAACATATTATTTAAATAATTTTAATAATAAAAACATTTTAAAACAAAAAATATCCATATAAATTTTTTAAATGAAAAGTAAATTTTCAATAAAAACCAATATTTTCGATCTTCATTGAAGAATTAAACTTTTCAGAAAAAACCCAAAAATTCACCCTTATATATTTTTTACATAATGATTTAAAAAATGAGTTTTATTTTATCAAATTATGTTTATAAAATTTTTAAATTTTAATTTTATTATTGTTCACAAAAAAAACTAAAAACATTTTTTGAGAAAATAGTATTTTCAAAACATATAAAGACTTTACAAAAACTTAAGTACTTTTATATCAATATGTTTTAATTAAATAAAACCATTATACTTAATATTTAAAAATTTTTTGTTCATATTCATATTTCTAATTTTAACACCCATGTAATAATATTCATTTTTAAATAATAATATTAATTGTTTGTCGTGGTATGTTAAAACTCAATGTTGCATGTAATGCAAGCTATCAAAGAAATTAAATTTATTAAAAAATCTATTTAATAAAATATATTGGTGTTACATAATACCCCCCCAAAATAAATTTCACCCTAAAATTTCCATCACTCTTATACAAATATATGAGTATACTTCTACCTCATCATATCCTTAAGTTCCCATTAAGCTTTCTCAACCTCGTGGTTTCACCACAAAACTTTGATTAGGTGAGTGGTCTTGTTTTCTAGAAATGTATCTATTAAATCTAGTATATCCATAGGTTATTCCTTTTAATAAATATCTTTCTCTATTTTTAAAATAACTAAGTACAATACAAGTTAAGGTTCAGGTATATAATTCCCCAGGATATATACATGGAACACATCATGAACTTAAGAAAGGTTTCATGGAAGTGCCAACTGATAGGATACCATCCCAATATGATAAAGAATTTAAGAAATATATACCTAGGACTTAGTCTTATATTATTTCAAAATATCATTATCTTTTTCCATGTATAAATTCTTAGAAATACCTTGTCACCAACTTGAAATTCCAAATCACACTAAAATTGTCAGCATAAATTTTATGCAAACTTTTTGTTTCCCTTATGTGATTATGAATGGATATAACATTATATTCCATTTATTCAACTATATAAAGTCCCAATATCTTTCTTCCTATAAATTTATTATAGTATGTTGGATTTCTACACTTCTTTCCATGGACAGATTCATAAGGAGCCATCTGAATGCTCGAGTGAAATTTATTGTTGTATGAAAACTCAAATGAAGGAATGTATTAATCCCAACCACTTTTAAAATATATAGAAAAAGATATCAAAATATCATATATGGTTTTAATTATTCTCTTGGACTAACCACTTTTCGTAGGATGATACACAATGCTAAAACTCAACTTCATATTGAGTGCTTGTTGAAGACTTCGATAAAACTTTGAGGTCAACCTAGGATCCTAATCAAATGAAATTGAAAATGGTACTCCATGAAAACATAACACTTACTTAATCTATATCCTAGAAATATAATCCAGATATAAATCTACTCGAGTAGTGATAAAGTGTGTTGAACTATAAAGGTGATCGACTATAACCCATAAAGCATTATTCCCTTCATATGTTTTACAGAGTCTGACGACAAAATTCATGGTGATGTTTTCCCATTTCCATTATGGTATGTGTAATGGATGTAACATCCCCTTATAATTTTCCCTCTAAACCTTAACTTGATGACATACCAATCAAAGAGATACAAACTTTTTGATATCTCTCTTCATGCCAAACAACAATAAATACTCTTTCAAATCTCTATAAATCTTTATGCTTCTAGGATAAATAGAGAATGAAGAACTAGTAGCTTCCTATAAAAAATCCTTCTTAAAATATGGTATGGATGGAACACATAAACGGTTTCTAAACCTTATCATTCCATCATGATCAAGGTTAAACTGAAGAACATTTATAACCTTCTTTTGTATCTTTGTATCATACTTTTGTGCCTCTTTAATCTTCACTTGGATAAATGGCTGGACATTCAATTGAGAAAGGTAATATTTCTCACCTTCCTTTTGGATTTCAATATTGATCCTATGAAAATATATAAATATTGGATTTTTTTTATCCTCATCATAAATAAGCAAACATGATCATTTCAACTCAAAACACTAACCACTTTGTTCACTTTCCAAGGGTTGTAATGTATTGAGCAGACATAATCTTTAATCAGATCTAAGCATTTCTATTTTACATATTCAACTCCTCTAGTGTGAATATATACTTTAAACTTTTTGGATAAGTATATATATCATACTGTTCTCTATAAATATACTTTCTATATATCTTTAATGGAAAAATTGATGCATCAAACACCAAATCATGAGTTGGGTAATTTTCATCGTGAACCTTCAATTATCAGGAGGAATAAGTTTTAACCATTTAATTTTACATAATAATGCTTCCCTATCTCTTCATGTATGTATCACTATATATTGAAAACAATTATTCACTATAGGGTAATGAAAGAAATGGTGAATTAATGAATTTTCTCTCCAATTCCTTGAAATTGTTCTCACATTCATCTATCTAGAGGAACTTGGATCCCTTCTGAGTTAATTTAGTGAGTGGAATATATAGTCATGATAAATTATCCAAATCATCATTAATAATATCCAATTAAACCAATTAAACTATGTATCTTGGTCATCATGTTTGTTCTAGGATAGTATTCAATAGCCTCCTTCTTTGATGGATTTAGTGATATACACTCTCTTGTGATTATATGACTCAAGAATGAAACCTTTTTCAGCCAAAATTCACACTATAAATTTTTCATGTAGTTTCTATTTCCTTAGTGTTTTACTATAATTCTCAAGTGATATTTGTTCTCATACTTTCTCTATGAATATATTAGAATATCATTTATAAATATTGCCACAAACTGATCAAGGTAATCTCTAAAGACTATGTTCATTAAATCCATGAAGATAGTGAGATCATTAGAAATACCTAATGGAATAATTATATATTCATAGTGTCCATACCAAGTATGGAATTCTATATTGAGTATATTCTCCTTCTTGACCTTCAATTGATGATATCCAAAATGAAGGTTAATATTGAAAAAGTATTGAACTCCACACAGTTGATCAAATTGGCCATCAATGAAGAGTATAGGAAAATTATTCTTAAAAATGATCTTATTCAGCACACTATAATCAATTAAGAGTAACATCGATCAATATTTATTTAAAAAAAATAGGTTCTCCACAAGGTGACACACTTCGGTAAATAAATCCATTTTCAAGGTTATCTTAGAGTTTCTTCTTTAATTAATGAAACTCAATTGGGTTTCTTCTATAGGGATTCATTGAAATGGGTGTGGCACTAGGTGTGAGTTATACTGAGAACTAAACTTCATGTTTGGTTGAAAGAATAGGAAAATATTCAATAAATACATCATAAAACTCTTGTATAATAGGTATATCATCAATGTTGAGTTTCTCCCCGACCATCTGAGATAAACACCCTTCATGAATAGGAATCAAAACCCATACAATGGATGTGATTTCTATTGGAAGTTCATGTTTATCATTATACTGATAGACGATAATAAGTAGTTGTGTAATATAAAACATGAAATCCCTTCCTTAGTAATTAATGTGTTATTTATATAGAGAAAGACAATCCATTCCTAAGATAACATCAAATTCAGCTATAATAAGAAAGAAAAGATTTTTAGGAAGCAAATTTTCACAAAATTCTACCAGAGTGGAATATTATACTTGATATGTGATCAATGTACCAATAGGGGTTTTCACTACTACTTATATATCTAGTTATTTGGGTGGAATCTTGGTACCCTTATAAAAAAATTAGATATGAAAGAATGGGTAGATCCATTGTCAAATAATACCTTAGTTGTTCTAGAGTGGATGGTAGGTATATCTTTCCCCATGTCATTTTCTCACCCCTCATCAAAAATAGTGATCGCCTAATATTTCCCTTTGTCTCTAGTCTTAATAGGTGGGTGACATTGATCATCACCATTAACCTTTATATTTGGGTACTAGTTAGAATAATGCCTATACTCCTTATATTTAAAACACCAAAGTGTTGGTGGGGAATTCTATGGATATTTATCTCCATTTGAATCAGTATATAACTTCTTCCTATCACTTTGGTATTTGATTGTCATACCTTCCTTTACACACTTAAAACATTTACTAGTCCATATTTTTTACTCCATGATTTTTAGAGTCTCCTTTGAAGTCCATATTCATTTTCTTATCAAAATAATGGGAATGATGGGTAACTTTGATCCCAATTTCCACCTTAAGAGAGATTCAAATGATTTATTTATTAATACTAAATTCCCTTATGGATAAATACCTTCATAGGTTGGTTTCAAGCTAATAAAGAATCAATCAAACTTACTTTGAGACTGGTAAATAATTCCAGAAGTGTACCTCGCATGTCTTATAAAATTTTCCTTATAGGTACCAAAAAAATCATCATAATTATAATTTATCTAAAGGAATTACTTCTCTATTTTTATATGAGTAATGTCAGGGAATTAGTTATTGAAAAATAAGCTCTTAAACTCATCCTAGTCCATGGAGTCAATTTTATCATGTTACCTTATATTCTTTATGGGATTCCACCATTGATTTGCTTCACCTTTCAAACAATAAAAAATCAAAATGACTTTTTTAGGTTTCAAACACTGAAGTATGGAAAATGTCTTTTTATTGGTACTAATAAATTTCTCATAAACTATAAGATCATTAGAAACATTGAAATAAGATGGATGATTCCACATGAAGGAAATAACAGAATTTTGTTCCCTTATTTTCTTATTTGGAGTTTCATCATGATTCATGGATTTAGAAAGTTATGAAAGCATAGAAATGATATTTTTCATTATAATTACCATAGAATTTGGCTTCTCAGGAAGAAAATAATTCCATTTTCTATCTCACTCTGCATTAACATTATTCTTTTGGGTTATATCCATTGACCCAAACCAGAAATCATAATGTAAGTAATAAAAATCATAGTGGAGGACCACATAACCATGAAAAATCAATTATAGGATGTCTAAATAAAGACACCTTATTTTTAATCAATAAAAACTTATTTTATTCCTATTTCATTCATATTCATCATTTATTTAAATCTTTAATTATGGTTTATAAAGAGTTTATGAATATCCAAAGCATGTTCCCCAGGAATTTCAATCCAAGTGTGCAGCAAGGCCCATTGTCGCACACCAAGTGATGATTGATTCTATCTCAATATTTCATTTTCAGAGTTATTACCCCTAGGTACCAATATGCCTGAGCCACGTCCAATTTTAGTATCTTGACATAGATGCAATTTTTTGGGAATCACTCACTCAATCCTTTAACAAAATTCCAGAACACTATGTTATACGTTGAATCATCCTTATACTTATCCTTAGATATATCCTTAGGTGTGTTACAAAAGTTTTCTCATCCTAGTTTCCAAAGATTAACAAAACCACTATCTGATATCAACTGTAAAGAAAAAAAATATCATGTATAAATATTATATATTAATAGACGAATATTCATTACATAACATAATGACTCACACCAGAATTGTTTATGTCTAGTTCCTTTGGAAACTTGAACACATAAACAATTAGTCTTTAAGTGAGCTATGTCATATCCCACTATGTTCTTCATAACTAGCACCCTTCTTAGACATATCATACATAATACCTTGCATCGTAATTATGGGAAAGGAAACATAAGAAAGGGTGATCTCATATTCTCAATAAGGTTAAACAAGGGAGATATCAACATATCATAATCATAAGGGTATGATTACCTAAGAATAACATTTTAAAATCATACCTTTTATATCATAGATCATAAACTTGAGTAAAGGAATAAATCTTTATAGTTTATATGACAAGAATCATAATGGAGTCAAAGAACATGAACAATGAAAACATAAAAATGACATTAAGGCATAGATTTTATATATATATATAAGCATAGAAAATCATTTCCTTAGTAGTTCAAGTATCATTTCCAAGACTATCTTAATGGAATCGGTCCACTCCCAAAACCATCATAGTAGTCAAGTTTCACTCCCAAGAATATCATAGTAGACAAAGTCCCTTATTGATCTGGGTTCACTCCCTATTCTATTCGTGTGTATCTCATATGATATCAATATTTACCCAATGCATTGGAGAGAGATATAGGTCTCACCCATCACAAAATGAAAATTATACATATGTGTTTCACAAGATCATAAAAGATTTATCATATCATAACCCACAAAAATAAATGGGTTTCATAAACATTTCACCATATAATAACCAATGGAAAATAAATAGGTTTCATAATCATTTCATCATTTCATGATAACATAACCTGTGGAAAAAAATAGGTTTTATAAGCATTTTAACATGGTATAACCTATGGAAGAGAAACAAGTTTCATAAACATATTTTCATAATAAAAATAAACCATTCAAAAATAATAATAATAATGGCATCCTTTGATCATATCCCTAGTAAAGAATAAGTAACATCAAAGGATGTCATCTTATATAGAAAATTATTTTAAAAGAACACTTGGGACATTTAATGGGAAAATAGCCTTTCCACTTTGCAAAACACTTTTTCAAACTAAAAATATTTTCAAAATCACTTTATTTGAAAATAAAATTTAAAAATTATAAATTAGTCTTGAAATAAAATAATTATCATGGAAGAGGTAAAAAATTTCATGCCATATGTGTTAAAACAAAGATTCTATTCACCTTTTCGGTAAAATACAAATGGTTCTTGTTGGGAAAATAACAAGAAGATCCCCTTTAAAAAACTTTATAAAAATTTAAACATGGTTAAATATTTAATTATTAAATTCATTTTTTAATTTCAAACCATTTTTTAAAACATTTTTAGAAAACATATATGTGGAAGAAAACATATTTTTGACCGAAGAGACAAATAAAGATGGTTTTTCTTAAAAATGTTATTTTGAACTACTGGGTATATAAAGAGATAAAAATGAAGATAAAACATGCATTCTACAGAAATAAAAATAGGAGAATAAAATTCATGATTTTATTGATAAATATATCATCATATTTCATCATTGGAATCATAATCATGAACAATCCTGATAAATGATGATATTGTAACATAAAACCCTTACAACTTTGGTAACTTCGTATCACAAGCCCCATGAAATAATAACATTAAATGAAAATTATAATATCATGAGAATAAATAAATTCATCATATTTCATGTCAAAGTTTTTGTATATACACCTTGTAAAATAATACAGGTTCATTCCATAACGTATGTCCCAAAGAAGACAAATTTAGAAAAAAAATCCCTTGTCGATTTGTTAAGTTTTGAACTGTAAACCCCATGAAAGAAAGGCCCTAAATTGGATATGTAAATAACCCTAATTTTCAGGAGAGTAATAATAAAACACATTCATGGCTAGTATATACACCTCATAAAATAAACACATGGTGAATATGGAAGGTGTCACAAAAAATAAAAGTGAGATGAAAATCCATTACCTTTAGTCTCAAATTCCTTTGTACACATTAAAACATTATGTATAATAAATATAAGTTTATTATAAATATATTAAATAACCATAAATATATATATCATACTATATATTATTAACTTATGTCCTTTTATTACCTGTTTTTTAATAATTCCATGTTAATGTCATGTTTTGGGAAATAATAGTTTTGTTTTTTCCATATGTTTTGATTTTTTATTTCTGGACCTTTTAATTTTATCTTGGTTAAATAATATCCATAATTTTAAAAATTATATCAATATTTTATATATTTATTATATATTTATTTATATTAATCCAAAAAAGTTAGAGATATAAAATGAAATACATCATTCAAAGAGATAGTAGGTCATATGTAGGCATGAACGTTGTTTCCATTTTCTCAAAATATTGAAATAAATAAAGGTAAATAAGATAGTAATATTAAAAACTCCTTTTTATTTAATATATATCAAATATTTATATTAAACCCATACTTATTACCTTCTATGTAAAGTGTGAACGAATCACATCGCTATGTGATGCGGGAGTTCACCATACATTTGAGTGACATTATTATATTCCCACATAATGGAAAGTAAGAAGGTATATGTGATATAATAATTACAGAATCATAATAATATGATAAATATAACATATAATAATTTAATTCTCCATTATATCTACTCGTGATATGTGGTGATGGAAAATGAATAATACCGGTTCGTGAGGCGGTAGTCCAACGTACACGCGATTGACTATTTCATTTCCCATTTGAGGAATGTGGATATAGATATATGTTATGAAATTAACATAATAAAATATAATTATATGGTATATACTAGTGTTATTATATCATAATTATTTAATAATATTTTAATAGGTTATAATAAGAAGTAAACCAAATATGCATAGTTAAAAACTTTACCTCTTCTTTGGACAACCTCTTCAGGTTTAAAATAAATCCTTACTAGATTGGATTTATGATATCACCAAGGCCTCTAGGATTTGTGGATATATATAAGGGATATATGTTTCCATGTATTTTCCAAAACAAATGGTCTTGTAATCATGAAGAGGATAAGATAAGGGGTATCCTTTTATAAGTGGGGGAGAGGACACACTTTGTATTTTTAAATAGAATAATCTATACCCATATTTTTAACATAAATGAAGGCTCAAAAAATGTATCATTCTAAAAAATTAGAGGCGATAAGATCTAAATATGTCCACTAAATTTTATTTTGATAACTTCTGTGGGGATTTTACCCCTTATCTTTTTTTTAACCCCAAATTAAACCTATTTTAACCTTAACCTCGGTAATTAATTTTTACTATTTTTACTATTAATTTTTAAAAAAAATTAAGTTGAACATATTATATAATATAAATTATTCTTATTAAAAATATAGAATGCATTTTTTCAAATTCCATTCAGAGAAACGGTAAATTTTAGTTTAAAATTAAACCCAAAGGTGTGACGAGAAATCATTTTTCGAAAGAGAAAATTTTCAAAAGTTTAAAAAGTTTTTAAATAAAAATTAAATATAAAATTATTCCTATGAAATAAATTGGATTAATATATATATAATATAACTTATTTTACTTTTAAACAAATTTTAAAAATAAATTAATTTTATAAATTCTTTAAATAAAAATACAATTTTCAATAAAAATAGTATTTTTTACAATTCATCAAAAAATTAATCTTTTCAAAAAAATATTAAAAATTTACTTTAATATAATTTTGAGATACTAATTTTAATAGTTAATTTTATTTTATTAAATTTATTTTTTAAAAGTTTCTAAAAATAATTCTACTATTGTTCACAAAAATAAATAAATAACATTTTTTGAGAAAATTGTATTTTTGAAACATATAAAGACTTTATTGAAAATTAAGTAATTTTTTATCCGTATGTTTTATTTATATAAAACCATTATACTTAATATTTAAAATTTGTTTATTATTATTAATTTCACCCAGTTTAATAGTAAGGTATTAATGGCCATGTTTAAATAATAATATTAATAGTTTATTGCAGTTCATTAAAGCTCAGTGTTGCAAATAACACAAGCTATTGAAGAATTAAATTTACTCAAAAAAATATTTAATAAAATATTGAGGTGTAATGATGCATAATTTGATTTTTTTTATAAACAAATATATTTTCACATGATTTTTTTTATTTTTGTATAGGATTCATTTTGTGTGATTCATTCAAAACTTTTGTACAAGTCATTTGAAGTAGTGTATAAATAATTTGAACTTTTTTATGATTCACAAAAACTTATGTATGATTCATTTTTTCTTTATAAACATAAATCACATAGTTAAATTTTATGTAAGGATAAATCATTTTTAAGTTCACATATATTTAATTTAAGTTTACAAAAGAGTAACTCGGAATATATGAAAGGGTAAAAATGTTATACATAAAGGTAAAACAAAATTTATGTAAAGGTGACGTAAATTTTTTTATAAAGGTAAAATTAATTATGTAAAGGTAAAATAAAAGTCCACATAAAGTTAAAACTAACTTACATAAAGGTAAAACTATCTTTAAAAAAGGTAAAACTAACTTATATAAAGGTAAAGTATAGATTATTAATAGAATAAACAATTTAAAAAAGGTTTGAAATATCACTATATTAGTAATTAAACATTAAAATAAATAATAACCAATAAATAATAATTAAATATTAGAAACAATATAATTTTTTTATTCAATAAGAATAGGTTTCCAACATAAAAAAATAAATACTTAAATATTAACAAATCTATGAGAAATTATAATTATAACACATAAAATTTAATAAAAGTTATAATTGTCATGTATTTTAAAATTCAAAACAAAAAAATGTAAATTGAATTCAATACTAACGGTATTCCCAACTACAAAGTAAATCCAAGCACTAAAAAATATTATTTCATGGGTTCTCCTCAAAAATAAGTCGAATATGTTTTACAAGTTGTTGAGTAATTCCAGAGAAGTTGTAACTATTTTTTATAAAATAAAAAATCTCATATGATAAGTTATTTTCATATAATGTAGCCATCTCGTATCATAGTGGGCTCATAGAAGAAATAGATAACATGTAAGATAGTTTCCTTTTATAATAAGGAGATCTAATAATATTAATAGAGTGTTTGAGATACATCTATGTATTATGAGTTTGTAAGATATAAGTTTTTGTATGATAACCTTCCTTTATATGATACCCATACCTTATAAGATAACAGGCCACTTATGATGAGAAATGCATAAGATATCCATGTATGAAGTTAAATTTAATAATATATCCCATTTCATATACCATTTTATATGATATGAAAACTGTAAGACACATCATGTCTTAAAAAACTATAAGATTCGTTAAATATTATAGGAATTGGCTTGAATTCTAAGGATACTTCGTAAGAAGTAAATTTTGAAAAAATGGGGAATAAATTTGATAATTGTTATAATGTGTTTTTTAGTGATTAATATATCCTAATTAAAATTATTTATTTTTATTAAAGTTGATATTGAAGTAATATCTATTGAGAAAGATGTAGGAGTTTGAGAGGATATCCACCTCGCAAGTCATACTGCCACAACACAGCGTCATGCACACATGGTTAATTCAAATGAGTTTAAATGAAGTGGATTTAATGGGTAATTAATATATGATATTTTAAATATCACATGAATAAATACATATAAACTATTATGGTATTTAAATTTCGATATTGATTAATACTGAAATGAGTTTGAATGAGGAGATAAATTGAGAACCCAATGATTATTTGAAAATATGAGATCATTATTGCTACCATGGATCAAGGAGTTTCCAAAATTAGATTTTTGAAACTAATATTCATGATATTATTTTGTGAATATATATATTTTTAGGCTGGAAACGGATCCTTCCCAGATCGAGATCTCTTCGGATTGATCCCTTTATAGAGAGGGGGGTTTCTTGGTGTGGATGGTATGAAAAGGCTACACCAAGGGGTTACCTTTTATAAGAAATAAAAGGAGTGTGTATCATATAATATCTATCTCATAAATATAGTTTAAGTATTTATTTTCTAAGAGAAATCTATTAGCCTATAGCATCGAGGTGAGAAGAAGGACATTAAATTTATGAGATATTAAAAAGATAAATAGGAATACTTGTATACCTGGGTATTTAAGAGACTAAAGAAGAATTATATTTTTAAAAATTTAGAGTGAATGATAAATATTGGTAGATATGATCATTGTTATTGGTTTTTGAAGTTATTAAAGGTACTTTACATGAGCAGACCAGTTCATCTGATGTGTAACGAATTGACCTGAGTTTACCCAATTTTTCACCTAGACCACTCCTCCATGAGGCCCTAAACGTGTAACCAATCACTGATACATCCAAAATAAATATTTAAATCCTATGAGAGAATAAAATTATAAATCTATAATTTCCCAAACCGTACTAGATACAAAGGTGTATCATAGCGGCAGTATGGGGTCGATCCCATAGAGAGTGGGGAATGTAGTAAAAATTATCGACCAAAGGATAGGTTATACCAATTTTAATTGATTAATTAAAATAAATATATGACAAGAATTAAATAAATAGATAAATTAAATTGAAAAACAATAATAGATAAAAATAAATTTAAAGTGGTTGTTTTACTAAAAATAAATTCAGACTCCACTTATAAAATAATAATACTCATTAACAGTGAAATCAATCGATTTTGTTGTAATGATAAAAGGTAAATACATATTAATATACCCTAAAATCATAATTCACTATGGTATGATGAATTGAAATAACTAGGATGTATTAATATTATATTATAATTGTTGAATAATAATCCAATTCAATGGTCAGGAATTAATTACCTTTATCATGTTGGGTTTTTCCGGCTACTAAACTCACTTGGTCCATGATTTAATAAAATATATGATAAAAAATAATTTAAAAACAATAAAAATTGAATAAAATCATAGTAAAAGTGAATGAATAAATAAAACAATTTGATATATTCCCATTTCAACTGATTTCATTCTCCCCCAAAGGGTTTAGCCAATCATCATGGGGTAATCACTAATAATGAATAAACCAAAAACCATAGAGGAGAGATTAGAAAAAAGATAATAAAGATAAAATATTTCAATTAAAATATAAATAATCCAATGTTAATATAAAAATATAAAACAATAAATAAGAACGAAAAACCTAACTATAAGGAGTGATCTTCGGTTGGGAACCCTAGTGGCGGCCTCCAAGAGGTTGAATCCCTACGCCTCTTAATACACATGATCATATGACAGGTCCTCCATATATAGGTATTAAGGTTTCTATGGTTGTATTAAATAATAATTAATATGTTTATAAAGGAGTAAAATAGAATTAAATGGTATTTCTAGGTAATTAATAGTTCTTCCAAGGAAATCTATGTTAAAACTTCTTGGAATTGGGTCTACCCAAGGAAAGTTATGACTTAACATATGTGTCATGCCATGAAGGTTGCAGGATCTCATCCGAGTGAGTTTTTCACACTTTTTATTTATTTCCTGGGTTAGTTTGACTTCCAAAATCATATTCTTGATGTCAATTTCCATTTTCCATTAGGTTGGAATATGTTTCAGTTTATTTCTTTAGTTTCAAGATTGTCAAGCATCCCATATACCTCCTGTATCATGAAAATCCATCTCAAGATTTAAATATCAATGTACTTGGTTCATTTTTCTCATATTCCATCAATTATTGTATCATTTATCATTGATACTCAATCAATGATTCATCATCATTCTCTATTGTGAGGCCACACGACTTTGCAGCGTGGTGTGAAGTGCCTTTATCTTCCCAAAATTTAATCATTTCCTCCATAATGTTCCAAATGCCTGTCTACAATAAAAATTCACAAAGAATTAAAATCAATCATGAAACTCATATTTAATCAATCAATTTAAACAAATTTTCATATATAACACATGAAAATATGGATACAAAATAGTGATATCAATAATTATAGATTGGTGATAAGAACCAAGGTATAAAAAAACCATTTGGGAATGGTTTCACCCTTAGAATCCAAATAAACAACACATGTATACCACCCTAAATTCCATCATAACCCATTCATATATTAGACAAACACACCAAAAAATAAAAAATATCAACATGTATACAAAAACAAACAAAGTACAAGGAGTAATATTAATGAAAAAATCATAAACAACACATCATCAGTAGAAATAAATGATAAAAAATATCTATAAATGATAAAATAAAAATATAGGTTGAGCCTAAAGAGTCTGATGAAAAGAATCCCAAAATACTGAGGAATAAAAATACAACATATGATACCAACACTTCCCATGGCTCGTGGTCACCCCCATCACTCGAACACTGAAGGAAGATGAGCCTTATGAACAGCCACCAAATAGCATGGCAAACTTTCCTTTACTTGTGATCTATAAAACCAAGTCAGCATAAACCCAAATGAATATAAATAATAAGATGAAAAGACTATTAGGATACCCCCATGATTCTTTCTAATTAATTTAACCATGAAAACTGTTATTCGGAGTTTGAAAAACAATGATTCGAAATCCAATTTCCATTTCAAACAATTTATTGAAATCCTTTGGTTTCATTTAAAATTAATCCATGTTCTAAAATAAAATGAAAATTTTATTTATAAAAAAAGGAATCTCGATATGAATATTATCAAACTCAATAGCAGGAAAATTATTAGTTGCATATCTCAATCAAAACCATACACGTATCATAGTCTCGAACATATTTTCCTAATGTAACTAGGACTTGCTACAGGAACTATAGCCAGTATAAATGAACCTATTACATCCCAATAGTCCTACTTGACTATCCAAGAACTATAAACCATCTCCATTGGGAAATATAAATCATCTCATTATATCACTCGATCTAACTAAGAAACATTTCCTAGTCAGTTCACAATTTACACTGGGGTTTCTTTAGTCTGGTTTATCCACTCACTCAAGGTCTTCCATGTGTATCTAACAATTAATTCATAATTGACACAAATTAAATCATGGGCATAGTCAAAAATATTTAATCAGGAAAAAAATATTTTGAAAACTTCCATTGAAACCACTTTGAATTAAAAACTCCCTTTAAAACAATATATCAAACACATTCAAGGCATAAAACTAATTTTTAAGAAAAAAAACATTTGAAACTCCCTTTGAAGGAAATGAAAACTAAAAAAATGTATCAAAAAAACATATAAAAGTAGAAAATAATTCATTTCAATCATATTTAATCAAATTAACCTGAATGAAATCAAAATCTCAACGTATTCCATGAAAAATTCCCATTAGGTAGATACACATACCTAAAGATAGACTCAAACTCATTAACTTCATCTAATATCACTATAAATTGAAATAGAGGATCCTCAGAAACCTAGAACAATAATAAATTTCATTATAACCATAACCCTTAACCTAGTTTCATCTTTAATAGTGAACTAGGGTTTTGAAATACAAAGAAGAGGGAAAAACCAAGGGGGAGAATATAAAAGAAACCCAAAAGGAAATCTCACCTTACTTTGAAAAATACACTAAGATCAAAGGAAATCAACCAAGAATCCAAGAGGGGTGATATTTCATGGTTTGGGAGGTAGGTACCAATGAATGGGAAAAAGAGGGGGGAGAAAGGGTTAAAAATAAATAGTGGTATTAAGGTAATTTTGTATTTTTAAGTGTTCTGAGTGGATCACATTGACCTCACAATTTGGAAAACTGTGTGTCAACCATGTGTGATACTCGCCCATTATAAAATATATTGCATAATTTTCTTTTTCAATTCTCGTGATTCAAAAAACCATGTAGTAACTATGAAAAGTAGCTATTGACTCCCTTACCACCCTCCTACATGGCTTGGATCATAGTTACTATTAACCATGTGCACAGGCCTTCTTTAATAAATTTTTATATTTTTGACCTCTGACTCCCAAAAACATGAATTTAAATTAAATAAAAAATAAAAAACTCAAAATAAAACATATCATTTAAATAGAGCATCACAATTATCCCCATTATGCCACTTTCTACCCCAGAAATTCCTCAACGTTATGAATCTCTAAAGAGGTGAGGCCACTGCTCCCTCACTAATGCTTCACACTCCCACATCTCATGGTTATCCCTATATAATTCCAAATCACACAAACTAAAGGAATCAACTTACTATATATCACCTTGATCTGATGATCCATAAAGAAAACCAGCTTTTCAACAATGGAAGTATCGAGCTCTACTTCCAAATCTTCCCCTTAAATCATGTGGGAATATTTGGATGGTACTTATTTAGTCATATTAGGTGGTAAATCCAACTAGTATCCCACTTTACTAATATGATCCATGATCTCAAATGGATCGACATATCATGGCACCATCATACCCTTTCTCCCAAGATGATCATGTCCCAAAAAAGAGAAAACTATCAAAAACAATCATTCTCTAACCACAAACTCTAATAGATGATGTTGATGATCAGTATATGATTTATAATATTCCTAATTTGTCACCAACATATTTTAGATCAACTACATTGTCTCTATCATCTCTCAAATGATGATAAACTTCAATAAGAAGCACTCACCCAATTCTATCCAATAGAGAGGATATCATCATGGTTTCCTGTACAGAGCATCAAAGGGATCCATCTTTATCAAATCTTGATAAATATTGTTATAAGAAAATTTAACCAATAATATATGTTTCTTCCAATAAATTCCAAAATAAATCACTCATGCTCGATGTATATCTTTAAAAATCTATATGGTCTACTCAGTCGGACCACATTCCTATAGATGATACATCATTCTCAATTTTAGCTATAATATCATTACTTCCTCAAGACCTCACCAGAACTGAAATTTGAAGTGTGGGTCTCAATTAGATATGATGGTCAAAGTAACTCCATGGAGTCACATGATCTCATAGCCATATATGTGTCTAAGATAATCTACCTTTGTTGACTCTTAAATGGTTAGAAAATGGGCTTAAAAGGAAACTAGTCAATAGCCACACAAAAGGAAGTTTTTCCAACCAAAGTCTGAAGAAATCTAATTATGAAATCCATAGAAATATCATATCACTTCCAAACTATAATGATAAGGGGATTTAATAAACTAGAAATTCTATGATTCTTATCTTTAATCATTTTACAATTGAGGCACTAAGATACAAAATTGGAAAATTACTAACTTATTCAGGGACACTAATACAAGTGTTTCTGATCAAAAAATATTTTGGTATCCTTATGGTGAATGAACCTACTAGACTGGTGAAAAACATCCTTTAACTCATACCTCAAAACCAATGGAATGACATTCCTCTAATAAAATAAGAGAGTTCACTTGGGAGACTACTACTAATCACCCAAGGGCTCCCAACCATTTAAATCTCTGCTAAGATACAGACATTCAGGATCTGTTACCAGCTTTAGAGAATTCCAATCATCCAAGGAAGATGTATATTAAACACAATACAAAATCAACTTCTCACCCTAATCTTCAGTATCTAAGTGAATATCAATAAACAATATCATCATGTTCCATTCATTCAATGATTCTTACACTTCCTGAGAGGGTAACTTCCTACTAAAATCATCAACCACTGCATTCCCTTTTCTGGGGTTGTATAATACATTCAAATTAAAAGTTTAAATATACTCCACTAAATTTATATATTGAAGATTCAAATCCCTATTTTGAAAATATACTTCAAAATATTATACTCTAAAAATATTGTAAACTACTACGAGAAATTATAAGGGTTCTATGTATTTAAAGAATGCATCATGTCCACTAACTAGAGGTAATGAGTGTGTTAATTCTTCTCATGTGGGTGTAAATAGTGAGATCCATATTCCACCACATGATCGATATTCATCAACACATTACCCAATACTCAACTTGAATAATCATAATATATGGTATAGACCATACCTAGCTTAAGAAGAATCGGAATTGGAGCTGAAGTCAACCACACTTTCAACTCCTCAAGGGATTTCTAACATTTTTCAACCCAATTGAAATTTAACCACTTCTTAGTTGAGGCTATAAAGATTGAATCCAACCTATATAATTCCTAAAAAATGCATCTAGTATCTAGATATACCCAATAATATACTTATCTCAAACATTTTCTCGGGATTCCCCCATGACATCACTGCTTGGATTTTTCTTGGGATCCACTGAGATGCCTTTCTTTGATATCTTGTGAGAAAATAATCTCACCTATTAAATATAGAACTAGAATTTAAATAGAATAACACACAAGTGATTATCCCACAAGGTTTCTAAAATAGTGACTACATGGTCCTTGTGTTCCTCCCTTATCTTGGAGTAAATTATGATTCCATTCATAAACACAACCATTAATGCATCCAGAAGGTGGAAAATATATGATTCATCAAAGAAATGATAACCACATAGAATTGGTAAGGTCAAACGTCATAACAATAAAATCATAGTGGCCATACCTACTCTATTAAAAATTTCCATTTCCTTAACCCTCAACTGTTAGTATCCCAATCTCAAATAAATCTTGGAGAACTATTGTGGCCCCCTAATTTGGTCAAAGATATCATCAATTCTATGCACTGGGAATTTATTATTAATGGTGACTTGGTTGAGCTCCTAGTAATTGATACAAATCTAGAGGCTCTCATATTCCATATTTTCAAAGAGAACTGTTGAAGCCCAATATGATACACTCAGTTGAATAAATATCTTTCCTCAAGGTCTTCCAACTACACTTTCAACTCCTTCAACTGGGTGGAGGACATTTCGAAAGATGGAAATGATATCTGGATCATTATAGGAAGAAAGTTTATAAAAAATATACCTCTAAATAATGATTAAATCCCAAAAAACATCTAGAAAACCCATAGGATACATTTCTAACACAAGTATATGTTGACTAACTTAACTCTGTTTAAATAAATTGAAGAGAAAACTAGACAGATGGCATTAGATCAACCGGATATCTAGAACAACTAGTCCTTATATCCCTAACCTGGGATCCAACACACCCTTAAAGACATAGGTTTCCCCATAATTATATAATAACTAAAATAAAAGATGAAATTATTTAATTCGGTCCTTGAAATTAATCATCCAGAGCATTCCAATAATAATATTAAAAATTCCTAGGTCAAGGACCATAAAATCCCATATAATATCAAAATCAAAGATCATGATCCAACACTCTAAAAACTTAAATACCTACTCATTACTCTTTCCTAACATAATAAAAATATCTAACATGAATTGAATTAACTTTGATCACATTATAAATGCATCAATCAACTTCGATGACATAAAATAATGAGATGCCTTTATATTAAACATTGTCAAAAAATATGGAAGAAGTAATAAATATAAAGACTCTAACGAAAACTGGACTACTATACATATCCTCCAGAACACACTCGACTTTATAGAGATGAATGGATTTAGATCCACCTTATGTCTTTTTATCTAGGTATGGATTTATTTTTATCTGGGGATGAGGTCCTACACCATTAGATACATAGAAGTAAACATGAGAGATCCTGGAGATAGAAGATCCAACTCTTCTTCCCTGAGGAGGTTTTCTATAGATATTTTGAAGATGACCTAAATCCCATATTGGTGGTATTACCTAGGTGTCTGTGGGAATTCTAGATTATTTTTTCTTGTTTTCCCACACTAAAATCATGTCATATCCTTTCACCATAAGGAATACACTAGTGTATAATCAGACGAATAGTGGGTTCCCCCACTAGGGTGTTAGTGGAACTCTTCTCACTTCCACTTCTGG
This sequence comes from Viscum album, assembly GCA_963277665.1. Lineage (NCBI taxonomy): Eukaryota > Viridiplantae > Streptophyta > Magnoliopsida > Santalales > Viscaceae > Viscum > Viscum album. The sequence goes on from OY728123.1 coordinate 644,192,351, forward strand.
ACAAATAGTGAGCTCTGACTTCCTCAAAATATTCTCCATAATATTTTATCAAATAAATCCTAGGAAACTTTCATTTTAGTTTCCATTTTCAAAATTTTAATTTCAAAATCCTTTTCAAAAACATATAGAAAATATGAAAATAAATAAAAAATTAACTCTACATTAAAAACATAAAAATCATTTTGAATATGATCATTAGATATAAAAAATAAGAATCAAATAAATTATTGAAATCATATATTGAAAATAAATCAAAAAATTAAAATATAAAAACAATTGAAAAATATAATATATTTTGAGTTTTCAATAAAAAACACTAATGTGTATATGATTCATTATAACATCTCACATTACCCATATGTATGATCCCTTTTAAAGTGTTTTCTTTTCCCCTTTCATGGTGTTTTGAAATGTGTTCGTAGGTTTGAGTTTGGATATTAGGTGTTCAGAGGAGGAAACCCTTAGTGAGCTATTTGGTGGTTGTATAAGGCTACCAGCTAGATGGTGGAATGATGGAAGAATAGAGTTATTATAGGAACTCCATTGGCTGGATGGTGGACTCCCATTTTCTAGTCAATGGGACTTACAATGGTTCAACCTCACTTCTTGACACAACCAACTAGCCAGTGGCCTCGGGCTAGACCAATTTAATCAATGGAATATTAGTCATTTATGACCACGAAACCCCTATTCAACACCTCTAATCACCCCATTAAACCATAATTCATTTTTTATGACTCTGGGGACTCTCTAGGTTTTTATTGGGCTCTCTCCATAATCTTACCTTAGTGTTTTGATCTTTTATAGGTCATTTTTTATACTTTGGGAAGTTTAATCAAATCCATATTGTTTTTTCTGTTTCTTCTCAAATTGGAAGTAGTTATATGATTTGTTGGTTGTGTCTATCAATCATTTGATGATTCTTTCATCATTTATTATAGATATATCATTTATTAATTTTTTTAAGTCAGATATCATGTTGGTTTAGGTGTTTCATGTGTGATCCTTGATGTATGTATTTATCGATCTTCTTTAATGGCCCTTTTACTTATGGAAACATGATTCTACATTGTGGGAATAATTTTTTAGGGCCTCCTATCAATTTATCTTTTATTCCCTTTCCTTTTGATTTGTGGATATGGTTGTGGTTGGTGTATGACCTAAGCTTGAGGTAAGTGGTTCCATATCTAGACTATGTTTGATGAACCACATGATTTTTGAATTATTTTATTTGTGTATTTATAAATGGGTTTTTTAAAAAATATTGTTTCCTTTGTTTTGGTAAAATAAGGTTGTTTTCAAAGTATTATGAAATTTATTTTTAAATTGGTTTTCAAATGATGATTTTACGAAAAGATTTTTTTGGAAATATTTTAGGAAATGTGATGATGCCTTGTGAAATGATTTGAAAAATATAGCACATGGGAGATGTGGGTACAAATTTGGGGTTTAGAATTGGGCTTTGTCCATATTTCCATAGGGGGGTCACTCATGTGGTGTTCCTATATTCCCTTGGATATGTGTCCTATGTATTTTATTATCTAAAATCAAAGGTATTCCACTCATGGGGTGTTCCTCTATTCCATAGGCCCTATTGTTCAAGGGAACTTGTATAGTGAACACTAGTCTTGATTTATTACTAAGGTGTGAGAAAAATAACTAACCTAGACCTATGATATCCTAGGTGTGTTCCTTTGTTCCCTTTGATATGTGTCTTATGTATTTTATTATCTAAAATCGTAAGGGGTTGACTCATGGGGTGTTCCTCTATTCCATAGTCCCCATTGTTCTAAGTAACTTGTGTAGTGCATAGTAGTCTTGATTTATTTCTGGGGTATGAGAAAACTAACTAACCTAGACCTATGATATCCTAGGTGTGTTCCTTTGTTCCCTTTGATATGTGTCTAACGTATTTTATTATCTAAAATCATAAGGGGTTGACTCATGGGGTGTTCCTCTATTCCATAGGCCCCATTGTTCTAAGTAACTTGTGTGGTGCACAGTAGTCTTGATTTATTTCTGGGGTATGAGAAAAATAACTAACCCAGACCTATGATATCCTAGGGGTGATCTTAATTATGCTTTGGATTTTTACTTCTTGGGATTGATATGATATATGATGCATGCTTTAATAAACATAAAGTGGTTTATTTGAAATATTCTTAGAAACTGTATTGACTAAATTTATTTTAGAACATTGAAAAAAGGGGATTGATTTATCATTCTTTTGATATAAATGTGAAAACTATTTATCATTCCATGTTTTCTTTTAAATTGATCATATTGGGCTTGTTTGACAAAGACTTGTTATAGAACACGTATATGGGATACTTCTGAGCTTATTTAGATCACACCCTATACACTCTCCAAGGGTGTGTAAACATTATTTTTTCTAATACATGAAAGGGAAAGGATCCATAGTGAAGTGACAAGGTATATATAATATGGGTCTTGTTAACTAGTGATGTGATGGTGAAACTTCTCCCACATATCACATGTAGTGGATATTTATATTTTTTTCATCCTTTTTGGATGTTTCTATACATATAATTTGGGTTTTTTCTAGCTACTTTTGGTTGTATCGCTACCATTATCACTCTTTCATTTATGGAATATTTTTTATGGTTTTTTTCTCTATATATATTCCATTAATCTTGTTTCAAGTTAGGAAAATTGATCCCTCTAGTTGTTTTTGGATGCTCAGGTACATATCACTAGCTTGTGGGGATCAATAATGTCTTTTAATTCATGTCATGGTCTGTATTGTAGCCTAGTTAGATGGGTTGCCTAGGTCGGGTCATGAAAAATTAGTATTAGATCATGGTTATTCTCAATCTTGGGAAGTTGATAGACTAGAAATAGGATTTTTGGGACTTTAGAGGTAGGTCATGGTGAGTTTATGGCTATCTCTTATCATGAAATGCCTCAAGTCACTATGGGATGTTGGGTTGTGTGTCTCATATGTTGGGTATTAATCAAAATCTCATTTTCCACTTATGTTATTTTGGGTTTAAATTAAGGTTTTTCTATTATCTAATCATTTCTTTCTATTTTTTGGTATGTATAGTCATACCTTTAAGACATCATCCAATAATTCCTTGGGAGGGTACAGTGGATAGAGCTCCTTAAGTGAATCCTCCTATTGATTAAAATATCATAGATTCTATCATAAAGAAGGTAGAGTTGTGTACCAGAGTGTAATGCCTATTCAAAACTAAACTGTTGAGGCACAACCAAGATCTAAAAGAGATAAGGACCAAGCATGATAGTTCATATGCCAAAATACCTTATCTTTTAAGCATAATAATTACCCTAGGGAGTTATAGGAAAATTTGGAAAATATTTATCATGTATTTTATTTCTTAGAGACACCTGGATCGGTTGAGTTGAAGTGTGATATGTTTAAGGTTGGGGTCCTAGAAAAATTTGGTGGGATTATATGGTTCTGTAGAATCAACATGTGGGATTGGAGTGAAAATTATTCAAGAACATTTTTTTATAAATCCTTCTAGGAATATTTAATGATGGAAAATTATATGGAGTTCATCTCTGTGTAGCAGGGAGAGAATTTAGTGACTCATTACACCAGCCATTTTACAGAGTTAGTTCATGTTGCTCCATAGGTAGTGATGAATGATCAACTGAAGTATTAGAAATACCTACAATAATTATGTCCAGACATCTGATCGTGGGTATATCTATTGAATCTAACTACCAAAAATAAGATGTTTCATGGGGATATGATGGTATAAATTTTTATCGGGGGAAATATGGGTTTGTTTTAGATTTTCACTTCTCTGTAGTGCAATATTTTCACTCCATTATAAATAGCTAGTAGGGTACTATTGACTTGTCTCTAGTGTAAACATTTGGGGTGCACTCAATGATCTTACCCCACACCTCCAAAGAATTTCATTGTTTGTGGTTGTAGTGGTCATCTGCAGAGATTCTACTAGGGTATTCCTACACCCTATTATGGCCAAGGATATTCAACTCCAAAGGCCACTACGGCATAGTCAAAAGCTTAGAATTAAAAATTTCTCCATCCACGGGCCTATAGAGTAAATAATCTTCCCATGGTGGATGATTTTCTAGTGTTATTTGATGCAGGCCCAGATATAGTGAGAGGTGCCATTTTTTTGCATATTCTATGAAAAAATCTATATTTAATACATGTTCCTTGAACTCATTTATAACTTCCTATTTTATGGATGTGTTGAAAATTACAATGGATCTCATTCTCATCATATGGAAGTATAAATTTCACTTGGTAAGAGAAAAGATCATGGGATTCATTCTCCTTTGTGCATTATTTCAATAGTTGATGTAAAGTTAATCTGGGACTTCCTAGTTCTTGATATGGATCTTTTAAATGTCCTCATTTGGATGGATTGGTTGGTCAATAACCTATATGAGATTTATTTTTATCATTGGTTTATTTCATCATCTACTATCAATGGGGGCTCTCAGGTGTTTTAAGGGGAGTGAGATCTGAGTTATGGTCATGTGGGACCTTTTCACCCAGAGCTCAGGAGTTTCTTGTCTCTAATTTTGGTTGATCTTGATAATTTTTCCACTCATACTAATCTTCCCATTATTATTCATGGCTTCTATAAGGTATCACCAAATAAACTTTCCAATCTTATTCTAGAGAGAGGGGTATAATTCTCCATTGATTTCGTTTCGAATATTCATCCAATATTTATACCCACTTGTCGTATGGAACATGAAAAGTTGAAATATATTATCATCTAGTTGGATGGACTACAATATAAGGGATTTTTTCATCCTACTATCTTGTCATGGGTTTCCCCCATGCTCTTTTCCAAGAAGGATAATGATTATTTATTCCTCTTTTTAGTCTATCATAAATTGAATTGAGTAATAGTTAATAATAAGTATCATTTTCCTCATATCAAAAAGTTTTTTGATCGGTTAAAGGGGGAAATTTAGTTTTCAAAAATTGATCTTCATTTGGGTTATCATCTTCTCAAAGTTAAGGAATCAAATTTCCTAAATTCTGCTTTCGAGAGTAGGTATGGCCTATATGAACATATCATGATACCTTTTGGAATAAATAACACTCCTACAATTTTTATAGATTTGATAAACTGGATATTAAACTAGTTTCATAATACCTTTATTATGGTATTCATTGTTGATATCCTAGTTTATTCAAGATCTGATCCTGATCATGAGAACCATCTGAATGTGGTTTTCAAAAACATAAGGAGTTATCGCCTTTATGGGATGATATAAAAGTGCACTTTTTGGATCTGATTGGTGATTTTCTTGGGGCACATGATTTTGGAAAATGGCTTCTCAGTTGATCCTAAAAATGTTAAGTCTATATTTTCATGGGAAGAACCATAGAATATCTTTGAGGTACAAAGCTTCATAGGACGAGCTAGATACTATCAAAGGTTTTTCAAGGATTTCTCAATGATGACATCATCATTGAAAAACCTTTCCAAAAAAGGGGTGAAATTATTATGGAATTATCAATGTCAGGCTTTTTTTGATAAATTGAAATGGTACATAATATCAGAACATAATCTTATCTTTTCGGAACCCAAAAAGGTTTACGTAGTATATTGTGACCCATCTTGTGCTAGTATGTTATGTGTGTGTAGTAAGGGTGATCATGTGGTCGTATACGGGTCTCATCATATTTGGATACATAAGAAGAATTAACCCACTCATGAATTAGAACTTTTTATTGTTAATCGTCTATTTAAGTGTTGAAAAATATATATTTTTGGAGATTCATTCACCATATTTTCTAATTACAAGACCTTGAGTTACATATTTTCTTAAGAGGACCTAAACCTTAGGCATTGGAGATTGGTGGAGTACCTATATATGGTTCATTTTTACATCACTTATACCCTAGGAAAGTGTAGTGTTTTCACTGATGCCCTAAGTAAAAAATTTCCTTCTGAAACTATCCTAGAACAGAAAGAGGATTGGATCCTTGTGGGATATTTTTCTCAATTTTATTTAGGTATGGTACTTAAAAGTGTTAAATTATCATCATCTCTCCTTGATTCTATTTTATATGACCAGTAGTGGAATGAGGATTTCATAGGGGTCATAGAATCATTATATGGTGGAGAGACCATCCCTTTTAAGTCTCTCCCCTCTAATGTGATTCTTTTCTTTGGGAGTCAGTTTATTATTCCTTTATCTATCATGAATTATGGGTTACATTACTACCATAGTTCTCTATGGTTCATTCACCCTAGCACTAAAAATATGTATTATGAAATGATACATTATTTTTGGAGGTTTGTTATGAATCATGACATTTCTAATTATGTGTCTCACTATTATACATGCCAATACATTAAGGTGGGGCACAAATATCATTTGGGTCCGATCCGACCTCTTCTAGTTCAAGTTTGAAAATGGGATGATTTTTCTATGGACCTCATCATTAGGTTACCATAAAATCCCTTATGAAATAATTCCATATGTGTAGAGATTTATAGGTTGAAAAAAAATCTCATTTCACTCTGATTAGAGACACCATCATGGTTAAAGATTGTGGTAAGTTGTATGTGTAGGAAATTGTGAGGTTATATAGGGTCCCCAATGCCATTATATCTGATAGGGATCATAGGTTTACCAACCAGTTTTGGAAAAGTCTTCAAGATGTGATGAGGACTCGAGTTAGGTTGAGTGCAGCTTACCATCCATGGACAGGTGGTCATATGGAGCATTATATTCAGATCCTGGTGGATATACTCCATTCTTAAATCATGGATTTCGATGGATCTTGGGATATACATCTGGTATTGATTGAGTTTTATTATAATATTAGTTATCATTAATTTATTAGAATGTTTCCCATTGATTCTTTGTATGGTCTCCCTTGCAAGTCACCAATTTGTGGTCGAATGTGGTGGAAACCTCTCTTGTGGGACTGAATCTAATTCATTAAACATTGAAAAGGATTCAGGATATAAATCAATTATTTTTCATAGTTAAAAGTCAATATGAATCATATGTTTATAATCATCACCATTCTTTGGATTTTTCCAATAGTGATCGGATCTTCTTGAAAGTTTTTCCTTGTTTGGGTCATCATCGGATTAGGAAATAGGGGAAGCTAGTTTCAAGATATGTTGGACCATTTGAGATCACTAATAGTATTGGTCAAGTTTATTATAAATTGGAATTATCAATTTATTCTATAGATATTCATGATTTTATCCCAATATATCAACTCAAAAAGTACCATCCCAATCCTTCCCAAGTTCTGTGATGGAAGGATATTGAGTTGGATCCAGGTGTTTCAATTGCGGATCAGCCTGTAGATATCGTTGATTCTCATATGAAAGTCTTTCATTAAAAATTTATATTGTTGGTCACATTTTTATGGTAGCATTGATAATATTCTCATGAGACTTGGGAGTGTGAATCATCAGTGAGGGAGTGGTGACCTCACCTTTTCTAGAGCATTCTTCTTCCACGTGAAATTAGGGAGATATAAAATCCTATGATGGGGAGAATTGTAACATCACACCTTACCCTTAGGTATGATCCCTTTTAAAGTGTATTCTATTCCTATTTAATAGAGTTTTCAAATGTTTTTTAGGTTTGGGTTTGTGTGTTAGGTGGTCAGAGGAGTGGGAAACCCCTAAGGGGTTGTTTCGTTATTGTAGAAGGCAATCGGCCAGCTGGTGGCTTTCTAGAAGAATGGAGTTCCTGTAAGAACTCGACAGGAAAGCTGGTGGTAATTACAATGGTTCAAGATCACTTCTTAACACCACCGACTATCCATTTGTATCCACAGGATAGGCGATGGTAGCCACTGGGTAGCCGGTGACCTCGAGATGGATAGATTTAATCATTGTAAGATTAGTCATTTAGGCCCCCAAACCCCCTATTTAATACATATAATCACTAATTTTAACCCTAATTATTCTTTTGCAACTCCATAATCTCTTTAGGTATGTCTTTGGATCTATCCATCATCTTCTCTTGGTGTTTTGATCTTTGGCCGATCAGTTTCTCCTCCTTTGGTAAGTTTGATTGAATCCCTCGCATTTTCTCTATTTATTATAGAATTGGAAGTGGTTCTATGATTAATTAGTCAATTATAATGATAATTTGATTATTACTTATCCATTTCTTATATATTCATATTATTTTTATCATATATAGGTCTCATTTATGCAATCCCTCCTTTTTATTACATAAATTTTCATTACATTGTACAAATAGAGGATCTCTAAAAGTTTAGTTCCTTTAAAAAAAGTACATAATACAAGAAAACTTAAAAAATTATTCTAAACAACTTTAAAGGACTCTTCATTGTTTTATCCTAAGTAATTTTACTACAAATCATAACCTACAAACATACATCAAAGGAAAGGGTGAGAATAAGGCCCAATAAGGGAATAAGAAAGGGAAATAGATTACATGTGATCTTGAGGGATATCAATAAGAACATGAGGAATATAATTATGGAATGATCTAGAGAACATGATACATATCATAATAAAAATAACCTGAATCATAAATTGGAAATGTGGATATAATATTTAATTTATATATTCATAACCATATCACTAGGGCTACTCACTAAAGTGTCGTAAATATTACTAAGGTTATTCACCAAGGTATCCTATAACATGTCATCTATAGATATTAAACTCTTTACCAAATGAATTAGAGAGATATTAGGGTGAACCCTTCATATATATTAATTAATTTGATTCACATATATAATAATAAAAAAATTCATAAATAACCCTTGTAGAATAAAAGAAACTAGTTTCATATCAAAATCACGGTGTTTCAAAAAGTTCTTAAAAACAAGATCATTATGTCATTTTCAGACAACAGAAAAGGAATGTGGGTTTCATGTATGTTAATCCCAGAATAAAATATATCATTTTAAAATCTAGGTGAATAAACCTAGAAAATAAATAGACTTTGGTATTCACAAAAAATAAAATAAAAAGGATAATTTCTTTAGGAGAAAAGGGAAATTTTGACAATTTCAGCATCATAACAGGTACAAAACATGGTTTTGAAAAAATGGTAAAAAGATAGGGTAAAATGGTAACCCATTATTAAAAAATAATTTTTAGGTGCTGGTAAGAATAGAATGTTAAAAAAATATAGTAATAATAACATTTAGAATACATATATGAAAAGAGTTTCTTGATTTGAAGAGAAAAAAAAGGATAATTCCCTTACATTAAAGAGTTAGTCCTAAAACTTGAGGATTGGGACCTTGGGGGCTTGGGGACACCTTAGGAAGACTCATTGGGAGTAAAAAATACCATATATTCATTGAGGATGGATTATTAGTGAAATTAAATGGAGAAATGGGTGGGTATTTATAGAAAAAGTGGAGAAATTGTTTTATTAATTTCTAGATATAGGCCTTGGAAACCAAGGTTGTGGAAAATGAAAAACCATGGTATTTTCCCATGGTTTTGGACATATGGGTCATATTTTAATCCAAAATATTATATCATCATTTTATATTACTTATTTTCACATGGAAAAGTAATGTTTCAACAAAAATAATGTTTTTAATGTTAACGTTTCCATTTTAGACATCAGAAAGTAACTTATAGGTATGTAAATTTATTAAACCCTATTAAAATAATTTATATTAATAAAATAACATAATCTATTCAATGAATTTTTTTTAATTGCTTATTAAATCATTATGACATAATTATTAAGTCATTAAACATACCAAAAAAACTCAAACTCTATTTTTACTATTCATGAAAAAAATAAATTATTTTGGAAAATTGTCATAAATGCACACTAACATAATTTTGGAATTCTAATCTCAAAAATGATATTTATTTTATAATAATAATTCTATAAATGTGATAATTATAAATTTTAAATTTAAAAAACCAATATTATTAAAAATAATAGTGGATTGAAAATACATAGTAAAATTTTTTAGACTTCAAAAAATAAAATTATTCTATCCTTTATATTTAAATAAGAGTGTTTTTATCATATTATTTTAGTTAATTAAGTATTATTCATAATATATTAGTTTATTATAAATATTTATATCTCTTCCTTAAAGTGAATTTTTTTTCCAAAAAATCAATTTATCAAATCCTATCTAAATTTTATTAAGAAAAACTATTCGTAAAATAGAATTTATGGAACAATAATTTTATATATAAAGGAATTACACTTTAAGTGACTAAATACAAGGTGTGTAACCCATTATTACACCCATTTAATCCCTAATAGTAAGGTGTGATATTTTTTTTAGTTTCATTGGGTGCCTTACCTGACATCGACTGAGTGATAATCTTCACTAACATGAACTTCTCTTATAGGATATTTCATTAAAGAGTCACTTTTTGAAGCTCGTATTGGGCTTGGTCAAGGGATAACTCCGTTTATGATACCTTCCTCCCAAGTTCTGATAGATGGTATTCAAATGGCATGACTCCACTAGTTGTGGCCATCGACTCTTCTTTCTATACCAATTATGATTTGTCAAATTTTTACTTATAAACACTAATTATAATGTTAAAATTATTATCAACAGTAGAGTTCTTAGTGGTCATATTTACCAATAGTCATAATTGAACAACGGTTATATAATAATCAAAACCAAATGGTCAAATTTCCATTTATAATCACTCCATTATTAAAGAGATATGGTTCTGTTGTGTATAACAAAATATAACACACATTTTCAAGAAATAATAATCATTCAAAAAGTCTGGGTCATTACATTCTTCCCCCCTTAAGAACTTTTAACCCCAAAATTCCAAATCATTCTTTCAGTTTAGAAAAGATGTGTGTACTTTTGTCTCATTATCTCCTCTAGTTCTCACATAACTTTGTCATACTTATGGTTCCTCCACAACACTTTGATGAGGTGGTAGCCTTTTTTTGTATAACCTTGTCTCTACGATCCAATATCTCCACCAAATGCTCCTCATAAGAGAGGTCATGTTCTATTTGTACCACCTTCAGATTCAGTATATATGAAGGTTAAATTATGTAATTACTCATGAGAGATACATTATAGTGACCCTATCCTTTTACACGTATCATTAAATAATTTTAATCCTAATTATACATCAGAGTACAAGTCAAGGATCATAAATTATAGTTTCTTGGAAGACTACGTAGATAAAACTGAAAACATGGAACTAAATAAAAAATTTCTTTATTTAATCTTAAAATTGAGATCCTAACTTCCATTGTGCTCAAACATCTACATAGGTTACCCTAGGGAACACATGAACAAAGGGATGATATAAATATCCCAGTAAGGTAATAACCATAAGAACAAAGCATTAGCACATGGGATAGAAGGCATGACATGATGATATAAAAAGGCATGTAACATATGGAATCATAACATATAAACATGGAATAATATAAACATGGAGTCATAATAATGTATCAAAAACATAAAACATGACTTCAGAACTAGTCAAGTCTAACCACCAAGATCATTTCACATGGTATCACAAGCTAAGGGAAATGTCCAAGACTGTCACACATGGTAGCACAAGCTAAGGCTAATCACTAAGACCGTCGCACGTGACATCTCATAAGACTAAACTTTAACCAATGCATTAGATTACTATCAAGTAACACCCATATTAACTTTTCATGAATATATTTTCCACATCAATAATCATATATAATCAATCTTAAATAAACATAAGGGTTACACATGGAAAGAATTGGGTACCATAATCATGTCATAAAGCATAACAAATGGGCATATCATAAAAGTGTCCATGAAAGAAAGGAACAAAAATGTACATGTACATTAATAAGGTAAAATAGTCATGTATAATTAAAAGTTATTTCAATTAAAAGTGACACATGTAACAAAATTATTTAAGTAATTTTAGCATTAAAACATTTTTGTGCGGTTTTAAGGAAAATATTATAAAGCCTTTAAAAGGGAAAAGGGAACAATCCTTTAAATAAAACCAGAATTGAACCAAGAATGTTTACATAATAAAAATTAAATATTTTATAAAAACAATGGTGGCATAAAATAGAATATATAGGGAACTTGAAATCAAGAAATAATTTGGGAAGTTCCCTCAAAACATGTTTGCTTATCTGGAAGTATTGAGGAGGGAATCACATAAAAACATGTATATCCCTGAAATTGAATGATGAAAGGGTATTGATAAATGAATTTGGTACATGTAAACATCATTTATAAGATGAACATAAAAATATAAGATAAATTAATTTTGTTAAAAGTAATATATGGAAACGCAAAGGAAAAAAAGGAAGTTTGGGTAGAATCCCTTACGGATTATCGGTATGGTATCGAGTTTTCTTAAGAGGGATTAATGAGAGAGAAAGGGGTTTCTCATCACGTATAAATCATGAGGGAAGTATGGTAGAGGTGTAAAATCATACCCAGTCATTAGGTATTACACATAAAATGGCATAACATATAGGAAATTTTTGAATAAAAGTGAAATGGAGAGGATCCCTTACCTTAAGTCCGATGGTGTTCTTCACTTTATCTTAATGACCTGAATAATAAAATTAGGTCATTAATTAACAATTAAAGAGCCTAAAATATATTTTATTGATTTATTATAACCTTATTAAGTTCATTCATGTCCTTTTTGTTGAGTTAATATGTTCAATTTCATTGTTTGGGAGCGATTGCTTCCTTGGTTTTAATGATCGGTGCACTTATATTCATGTTCGGATAAAAATGTATAATGAGAGTGGTTTTCCAGAATTGAAGTTATATAAAATTAGTGAACATCCATAATATTACATGATTATAAAATTAATTTGGTTATTTGGAGTGAAGGTGAACCATTATATAAAACATTAATGATAAACTCTTGGATTAATTTGGTGATTTTTCTCAAAATTAAATTAGTTTGTATTATTATTTTACATCATGTGTGAAAAAGGATTCCATAACATCACATAATATAAATTAACACAACTCGGACGGTATTTTCATTTATTTCTTATAAAAGGAGGGGAAAGGAGAAATGATAATTAATTATCCCATTAGCATAAAAACATTCCATTACATTTATGGTACTATATTTTTTATACCATTTGGATTATTAGAGGTTAGTAAAGAAAAGAGGACAAAGGAACAAGAAAAGAAAATGAAAGAAAAGAAAAGAGGAATTTACCTCTGGATTTAATCTTCCTTAAGAGCCTTTTAAGGGGAGTGGATTGGGTCTTTTGATGATACCAAGGATGATGGAAATGGGGGAGGATATTGGGGAGAGATTTGGTAAGAAGTAAAGGAAGTCACATTGCTTTAGAGGGTTGGAGAGAAGAGGAGAGTGTGGGTGGTTTTTATAGTGGAGGGGAGGAGGGTTTTCTTAATATTTTAATCATTGGTTTATTATTTTTTTTATAAGAAAATAAATATTAATGATTATTGTGACCAAAAATAGTAAAGAGTGCATATTAGTTCGAGATAATGGCCTTAGATCAACCATAAACCAGCTAATGACATCGTAATTCATATATTTAGCATTTATCATAAATTATAATATTTTACTATTCACTAAAAATTTAAGTATTTTAGAAAAAACCCAAAAATTCACCCTAATGATTTTTTGAAATGTAGAATCCAAAAATGAAATCTATTTTTCAAAAATATTTTTCTTAATATTATTAATTTAATTTTTAATTAAAATCATAATTTACTTGAAAAATACAGATTTTAAAACTATAACTAATTTTATAATACTTTCAAAAATTACATAAGGTCTTATAAAATTATATTAAAACCATAAGACATAAAATTATTAATTTATGAACAACTTTTAGGAAAATAAATTTTCTTTTAAATTAATTTATTAATTTTAATTATTTATTTATGAATTACAAAAATACCAATACTTTTACTATGGTCATATTATCACTTATAAGATGCCTAAATTTTATTTATACATTCATGGATGAGGTTACTATTATTTTGGATGATTTACTATTTGTAAGGTTCATATTACTATTCATAAGGGTAACATTACTATTCATAAGGGTCAGTTTCTAGTCACCAAAAATTAATTTCTTCTTATCAGACTCCAAATATCTTACTGATCATAATCGTGTATGTTTGATTTTAAAAATCCAAATCAAAGAAGTGAAAATATTGTGTTTAAAGGTCACATAGTACTTAGTAGTTCATTGTGTTATGATTCCATGTGATTACATGACATAATTATAGGAAGGTAATATCCATTGATAAAAAATTGGGTCATTACATTATTCCCCCCTTGTGAAATTTCTCCCTTGAAATTTCATTTTACATTCTAATCTATAAAGAGGTGAGGGTACTTTTCCTTCATTGCCTCCTCTAGTTCCCTTGTTGCCTCTTCATACTTATGGTTCCGCCATAGTACTTTGACCAGGTGAGTAGTCTTGTTACATAGAACTTTATCTCTATGATCCAAGATTTTCACTGATTGATCCTTGTAAGAAAGATCATTCTCCAACTGTGCCACCTCTAAAGAAAGTACATGTGAAGGGTCAGGTATGTAATTCCTTAATCGGGATACATAGAAGAAATCGTGTACTTTTGACATGGTAGATGGAAGTTCCAGTCAATAGGCCACAGCTCCAACTTGATCAATGATCTCAAAGGGGTAGATGTACATGGGACTTAGCTTTCCTTTCTTCCCAAATCACATGACCTTCTTCTATAGAGATATACATATAAATACCATGTCTACAACTTTCAACTCAATGTCTCATCGAAAATTTTCTACATAAATATTTTGTCGAATTTGGGATACCTTAATATGCTGTTGAATGGTTTTCACCTTATCCACCATTTCTTTGACCATTTCAGGTCCTACCATCTTGTGCTCACCAACTTCATCCCAACACGCCGGTGTTTAGCACATTTTCCCAAAAAGGGATTTGTATGGTGGATTTGGATGCTCGAGTGGAAAATATTATTATAGGTGAATTAGACCAATGGAAGATGTTTCTCCCATCCTCCTTTGAAGTCCATAGAACATGCTCTCTACATGTCTTCTAGTGTCTAAATAGTTCGCTAGTATTGGCCATTATTTTGTGGATGGTAGGTCGTACTAAAGTTCAGTTTAGTTCTTAGAGCATGTTGAAGACTTTTCCAAAACTTCAATGTGAATCTCGAATCTCAAATGGATACAATAGATAGTGGTACTCCATGAAGACTTACCACTTCTTTGATATACATCTTTGCAAGTTGATCCAACTAAAAGTCCTCTCAAATCGTGATAAATTGAGTTGTCTTTGTAAGACGATCCACAATGACCCATATAGCATTGTTTCCTCTATATGTCCTTGGAATTCCGATGACAAATTCCATGGTTATATTATCCCACTTCCATGTTGGTATGGGTAGTGGTTGTATCATCCCCTTAGACTTCTTTATTTCAGCCTTCACTTGTTGACATTCCAGGCACTTTGATGTATACTCAGCAATCTCCTTCTTTATATTGTCCCATGAAAAGTTCTCTTAGAGATCTTGGTGTACCTTTGTGCTCCCTGGGTGAATAGAAAAGGTTGAGCTATGTGCATCATTCAAAATCACATTCTTTATCATTGGATCATATGGAACACATAATCATGACCCAAATCTTTCAACTCTTTCCTTATCAATCTTGAACTCGGACAATTTCCCATTTCTAATTTCTTCCACCCTTTTCTAAATTTTCAGAACATTTCTTTGTGCATCATTTATTTTATCCCTGAGGGATGGTTGAGAAATCATTTGAGAAAGGATTGATGATGTTATTCCCTTAATTATTCCCATGTCAATCCTCTAAAAATATAATAAGATTTGATCCTTTTCAATTTTCATCATTGATAAATATACAGGATCCTTTCTACTTAGAGCATCTTCCACCATGTTTTTCTTACCAAGATGGTAGTGGATTGAGTAGTCATAATCCTTGATGATCTATATCCATCCTCCATGGAGAAAATTAATCCCTTTTTGGGTGAAAATATATTTGAGACTCTTTTTATCAGTATATATCTAGCACTTCTCCCCATAGAGATAATACCGCCAAATTTTTAATGCAAAGATCACAGCAACCAACTCCAAATCATGCATAGGATAGTTTTGCTCATTTATTTTCAAGTGAATTAAGGTGTAGTCTATAACTTAATCATTTTTCATCATCACATAGCCTAATCCATTCTTTTAAGCATCACTATGCACCATAAAGAGTTCTCCACTTGTTGGGAGTGTGAGTATTGGCGCAGTGATAAGCCTCTTTTTCAACTCCTTAAAGCATTTTTCACATTCTTGTGTCTAGAAAAAAAATCACTCCCTTCTATGTCTGCTTGTTCATTGGGTTTTAAAATCATGAGAAGTTATTCAAAAATCATTGATAATACCCGGCTAGACCCAGAAAGCTGTGGATCTTCATTACAGATGTTGTCCTAGGACACTCTTCAATTTCCTTTGTCTTGGAAGGGTCCATAGATATCCATTTACTGGTAATAACAAGCCCCAAGAATGATACCACCTCCATATATAACTCACATTTATTGTACTTTTCATAAAAATTATCCCTTCACAAACTCTTTAGCATAATATTCAAATTCTCCTCGTGTTCCTCCTTACTCTTGGAGTATATCAGAATATCATCAATAAAGACTATGAAAAAAATTTCTAGGTAATATCTAAAGACTATATTCATTAAATCCATGAAAATTAATGGAGCATTAGTGAGTCTAAGGGGCATCACTATGAACTCATAGTGTCCATACCTCATTTGGAAGGCAGTCTTTGGAATATCTTCCTTCCTCACCTTTAATTAGTGATAACCCGACCAAAGTTCCACCATAGAGAAATAATTAGCCCCACAAAGTTGATCGAACAAGTAATTTATCCTTGGAAGGTGATACTTTTTCTTTATCATGATTTTAGTGAGCTCGTGATAATCAATGCAGAGGTGCATTGATACATCCTTCTTCTTGACGAAGAGGATTGGAACACCCCATGGTGAAGCACTCGAGCATATAAAACCCTTCTCCATATTCTCCTATAACTACTTCTTTATCTCTTCTATCTCTATAGTGGTTATTCTATAATATTTCTTTGATATAGGTAGAGATCCAGGAATAATTTTAATTGAGAAATAAACCTCTCGATCAGGAGGAATACTAGGAAAATATTTAGGGAATACATCAGTGTAATCCCTCGCGATGGGAATATCTTCAAGTGTGATTCTCTCCATTGTCTCAATCATTTGAGCTATAAATACTTTCTCATAAGTAATTAATATCCACACTTGATACAATAATTATAAAGGAGATTCATCTTCATCCTTACACTTGTAACTAATTTTAGGATGCTTCGGGATGTGAAGAGTGATCTCCCATTCCCGATAGTTGATGTTGGATTTGTATAAAGATAGTCAATCCATGCCCAAGATAGCGTCAAACTCAACTAAATAAAGTATGACAAGATTTTCTGGGAGGTTTATTCCACAAAAATTTACCGAGGATTTATAAACCTTGGATGCAATAATTTCCTTATTCTTTGTCATCACACATAACATATCCTCTAAATTATGAGGTGTTGTTTGAATAGTTGTAATAAAATTGTAGGATATGATAGAATGCATAGAACTAGAATCAAATAGTATGTTCTCCATTATTGAATGAATAACTAGAAATCTTATCACCACATTGTTTTCTGACTCCACCTTATCATTAGTGATAGCATAAGCCCTTCCTTGTTTCCTTTTAGGTTGTTTTTTATTACCTCTAACAACCCTTGGCTTTGGGAAATTCTTTTCATAATGTCTATGTTCCTTGTAGTTTTAACAATGCACCACTACCTAAGTGTTTATCTGAACCTTCCTTTATTCTTCCACATTATCAGGATTCTACATGTCTTTTCGGTAGTTTTTAGAAAAATGTCCCATATTTCCACATTTGAAGTAATTCCTGGTTCCCTTTAGATCGTTCCCAAGATGCTTCTTCCCACAATTTTTACACATGGGATGATCAAGCTTCTTTCCATTATGGAATTTATTTATGGAACCTCCCACATTAGATTCCATTTTCATCTATTTTTCATTGGGCCAATGATAACACAAAGATTCTATGATATCAATTTCAGCCTTAAGGTCACAATGGAAAATCTCCTCATAGCTCTCGAAGTCTTGAATTGCCAATGCTTTTCATAGACTCAGATTTAGTCTGCTAAAGAAACAATCCACCTTTCCTTCGGTGTTCATGAAAAAACCAGAGGCATACCTTGCAAGTCTTTTAAAGTTTTCTTTATATGCCCTGATTGACTCATCTTCCTTTTTATTGAGTTTGAGGAACTCTCTTTTCATCTTGAGATGGAGGGTTCAAGGAAAATATTTTTTGAAAAACATTCTCTTGAATTCATCCCAATCCATGTAATCAATTTCATATTAGGGATTTGTATTCTTGATCAGTGTTCACCACTAATTAGTTTTCCCATCAAAATGATAGACTTCCAGTATGGATTTTTATTCTTCTAATCACTGGAGGATAAAGAATATCTTTTCAATGGAGTTAATCCATTGTTCTATAAGGATGGGATCAAAAGATCCACTAAACATAGGAGGCCTTTGCCGCATGAATTATTCAATGGAAAAATGCTCTTTCCTAGGAGGAGGAGGGTGTTCCACATGATTCAAGTTATTATTCATAATTTGAGCCAGCTGAGTAATTATTATCATGAAGTTTTGATCACACATTCCCATCATATTAGGCATATTATTAGGGAAATATTCAACTTCCCTATTACATTTATTTTTTAAATGTGTTCTTCTATTTCCCACCATTAACTAAGAAAAATAACATATAATTAGAGGGCTTGAATACTTAGATATTGAGCATAAAAAAGGAAACTTTGAACATAAGAGGATAAACTTGTAAAGTAGAATTATATCCTAACTTGTGATTCCCTGGGATTAAATCTAGGTTATCCTTGATCTATTTCTTAACTTATATTCTTATGGGATTTTTTTTATTCCCTAAATAATTTTTTGTACCAAGCTTATCAATTTACCAATGTATATCCCTCAGGAGTTTCAAACCAAGAGTGCATCAAGTCATGTTGTCATGCACCATTTCTCATTCGAGTCTAGATCAAAGTAGTGTTTTCAGGTTTTACCCCTAGATACATATGTTCTAGATCCACATCTACTAGTTTGTATAGAGACAAGGACGTATTTTCTTAATAAACCATTTACTCTATACTTAATAAAATTTAGGGATGTTTTCTTATACTTAGTCTCATCCTTAAGGTTCTTACTAAAGTTTTATATTCCTAATAACCAAAAAATAACTAAACCATCCTTTTATACCAACTATAGAGACCCTATCCTTTTATACATATCATTACATAATTTTAAGCATAATTATACATCAGAGTACAATCCAAGGATTGTAAATTCTAGTGTCTTGGAAGACTAGGTATATAAAACTGAAATCATAGAACTAAATAAAACATTTATTTATATTATATTCATATTGAGATCCTAACTTCAATTGTGCACAAACATATTCATAGGGTACCCTAGGGAACACATGAAAAAGGGATGAACTAAATAGTACAGTAAGGGAATAACCATAAGAACAGAGCATTATCACATGGGATAGAAGGCGAGACATGATTATAAAAAAAGGTATGTAACATATGGAATAATAACATATAAACATGGAATCATATAAACATGAAGACATAGTAATGTGGCAGAAACATAAAACATGAATTTAGAAAAAGTTAAGGATATTCTCCAAGACCTTTGCACATGGTATCACAAGCCAAGGTAAACCACCAAATTATTGCACATTGTAGCACAAGCCAAGGATAACCACCAAGACCATCACACATAATGTATCATGAGACTCAAATTTACCCAATGAATTGGAGTGATATTTGGGTGCACCCATATTAAATTTTCATGAATATGTTTGGAACATAAATAATCATACATAATCAATATTATATAAACATAAGGGTTACCCATGGAAAGAATTGAGTACCATAATCATGTCAGAAATCATAACAAATGGGCATATCATAAAAGTGTCCATGAAAGAGAGGAACTAAAATATACATAGAAATTAGTAAGTTAAAATAATCATGTATCATATTAACTGATTTCAAGTAGAAGTTACAACATGTAAGAAAAGTATATAATAAATTTTAGCATTAAAACATTTTTATGGTTTTAAGAAAAATACTATAGAGCGTTTAAAATAGAAAAGGGAAAACTAATTTATATAAAACTAAATGTGAACCAAGAAGTTTTTCATAATAAAAAGGACTTATTTTATAAATACAATGGTGGCTTAAAATAGAAGATAGAATGCACTTGAAATAATGTAATAATTCAGGAAGTTACCTCAAAATAGGTTTTCTTATTGAGAAGTATTGAGCTGGGAATCACTTAAAAAAATGTATATCCCCAAAAGATAATGATTAAAGGGAATTGATAAGGGAATTTGGCGCATATAAAAAATTTATAAGATTCACATAAAAAGATAATATAACTTTATTTTGTTAAAAGTAAGATAATTCAACCTAAAGGAATAAAGGAGGTTCGGGTAGAATCCCTTACGAATTATCAACATGGTATCAGGTGTTCTTAAGAGGGATTAATGAGAGATAAAGAGGTTTCTAGCCGCTTATAAATCATGAGATAAGTATGGGGGAGCTATTAAATCATACCCAATCATCAGGTATTACACATAAAATTTCATAACATAGAGGAAATTCTTGAATAAAAGTGAAAAAGAGAGGATCCCTTACCTTAAGTCTGATGGTGTTCTTCGCTTGATCTTAATGACCAAAATAATAAAATTATGTCATTAATTAATAATTACATAACCTAATATATATGTTATTTATTTATTATAATGTTATCAAGTTCTTTCATTTCCTTTTTGGTGAGTTAATATGTTTAATTTCATTGTTTGGGAGTGTTTTCTTCCTTGGTTTTAATGATCTGTTCAATTATATTCATGTTCGGATAAACATGTATGATGAGAGTGGTTGTCCAAAATTGAAGTTATATGAAATTAGTGAACATATAGAATATTAAATGATAATAAAATTCATTTTTTTATTTTAAGTGAAGGTAAACCATTATATAAAACATTAATGATAAGTTCTTGGATTAATTTGGCGATTTTTCTCACAATTAACTTGTTTTGTATTATTAATTTACATCATGTGTAAAAAAGGATTCCAAAATATCACATAAGATAAATTAAATATTTAATATTTTTTTCAAACAAAAAAATAGTTGCATGACTAGAATTAAAGATGTTAATAGAAATTGATCACATGTCGTCCTTAAATGTGATAAATTAACACATCTCATACGGTGTTTTCATTTATTTCGTATAAAAGGAGGGGAAAGGAGAAATGATAATAAATCATCCTATTACCATGAGAAAATTTCTTTTCCATTTATGTACTGAGTTTTCATACCATTTAGATGAGGATAGGTTAGGAAAGAAAAAGAGAACAAAGGAACATGAACAGAAAATGAAAGAAAATAAAAGAGGATTTTACCTCTTGATTTAATCTTCCTTGAGAGCCTCTTAAGGGGAGAGGATTTCGTCTTTTGAGGATACAAAAGACGCTGAATGTGGGGGAGGATCTTCGGAAGGTATTTGGTCATAATTTAATGAAGTAAAAAGGCTTGAGAATATTGAATATAATAGTAGAGTGTGGGTGGTTTTTATAGTGAAGGGGAGGAGGGTTTTCTTAATATTTTAATCATTAGTTTATTATTTTTCCATAAGACAATAAATAGTAATGATTCTTGGGGGAAAATAGTAAATATTTCATGTGAGTTAGAGATAATGGCCTTACATCATCCATACATCAGCTTATGACATCATAATTCATGTATTTAGCATTTATCATAAATTATAATATTCTACCATTCACCAAAAATTCAAGTATTTTAGAAAAAATCCCAAAAATTCACCCTAACCATTTTTCAATGTGTAGAATAAAAAAATGAAATCCATTTTTCAAAAATAATTTTCTAAATATGATTAATTTAATTTTTAATTAAAATCATAATTTACTTGAAAAATACGGATTTTAGAACTATAACTGGTTTTATAATGCTTTCAAAAATTACCCATGGTCTTATAAAATTATCATAAAACTAGAAAACATAAAATTATTAATTTATGAAAAACATTTAGGAAAATAAATTTTATTTTAAATTAATTAATTAATTTTAATTATTTATTTGTGACTTATAAAAATACCAATACTTTTACTATGGTCATATTATCCCTTATAAAATGCCTAAATTTTATTTATACATTCATGGGTGAGGTTACTATTCTTTTGGATGATTTACTATTCATAAGGTTCATATTACTATTCATAAGGGTAACATTACTATTCATAAGGGTGAGTTACTATTCACCAAAAATTAAGTTTGTCTTATTGGACACCAAACATCTTACTGATCACAACCGTGTATATCAAATTTTTGAAATTTAAATCACAGAAGTGACAATATTATGTTTAAAGGTCACATAGTACTTAGTAGTTCATTCTGTTGTGATTTCATGTGATTATATGATATAATTATAGGAAGGTAATTTCCATTGATAAAACATTGGGTCATTACATACAGGGAATTCATCATGAAATTTATTAATATTTGGTGGAAGTGCAAGCCGATAAGCTACTACACCAATGCGATCAAGGATTTCAAAGGGGCCAATGTACGTAGAGATAAGCATACCTTTCTTCCCAAACTACTTGAATCTCTTCCATGGTGATATTAGAAGGAATACTTTGTTGCCAATACCAAACTCTAAGTCCCTTCTAAGGTTGTCAGCATAGCTCTTCTTCCGACTCTGAACAGCCTTTATGTGTTATTTGATATCATGAACCTTTTTTCATCACTTTCACAAGATCAAGACCAATATTTCTCTCACCAACTTCATCCCAACATGTAGGAGTTCTACATCGCTTCCATTATACAGTTTCATAGGATTCCATTTGAATACTTGAAAAGGATAAAATTTTATATGAGAACTAAACTAATGGGAGATGCTACTCCCATACACCTTTAAATTCCATTGAGTATGTTTTTAGTATATCTTTGAGTGTTTTAATTAAACTTTCAGATTGTCCATCATTTTGGGGGTGATAGGATATATTAAATGTAACATTTTTTACCATGAACAGGTAATTTTTTCACTTTTTCTATGTCCCCATTTGGTCAAAAATACTTAAAAATAATTCTTTGGGATTTTCTGTAGGTTTCAAAATAGGCACATGTCATTTACCTAAAGTATATGTCGTGTACTTGGGGAAGGATTCAAGTCATGAATGGGGAGTTCATGTTGTGAGTTGGTATACACTGTGTACCAAATGTACACATTGTATCGGTGATAAAAATCGAATTTTTAGCTCGAGGCGACTGGTTTTTTGGCATTCTTATCCAGCATGGCCAACACATCATAACCCCAAGGTACATGTCATTACTCAGCTCGTGCCAAGCATAAAGTCATGTGTTTGGATGTTTTCTTAGTCATTTTCATTCTAGACTTCGTGGCTCTCAATGTAGAGAAGTTCTAATGCATTTTTTAGAGATTCAACTCCTTCTGAATCAAACCAAATGGATTGGGATATTCATTATTCTTGTGGTGCGATTCCCAGGTAAGTGTTCCCCCTCGTTATCCAGGTTTCCTTCTTCCTATACTCTTATATTTTAAATGGATCATCTTGGAACTAATGGATCCATGTCTTGTGGTGTTGGATCTTGCTACTAGGTAGAGTTTCGAGGGCTTCTACACCTTCATTCACGTTGGCGGGTGTTATTGCAAGTGTATTTCTTCGGAAAAGAGATAGGTAGTTCCACCCCGATTTGAAAAATTAATTACTATTGAATTTCTTGATTTATTTCAATTGCGGATTTAAATACAATTTCTTAATCGTTCTTTCAATTGATGTAATAAAACTCAATTCTAATGAATTGGGAGATTTGAAATGGTATTGGCACAGAAACATAGAAAACCCCCAATTACATTGAATTGGGGTGGGTTTATTGAAATTGGATGGTTTAAATTGTTGAATTTAAATTATGGATTTTATATAAATGTTTCTTAATTAAATTTTTGAATTTAATTGTGGAAATTAATTTCAAGAAGGATGGAATTTGTTTTGAAAGGATTTCAAACTCAGGAAAATTGCTTAAATTATTTTATAGAAACCCAGGGGTTTTCTCTTGTGAAGAAGGCATGTTTTTGAATAAAACCTGTTTTGGTTTTAAATGGAAAGAAATTGGCATTTTTGGAAAATAGAAGAATGGGATTGATCATATTTTAAGTAGTCTTAAAATAGTTCACCCATCATGTAAGAGGACATGCAAGCCTCAAATAGATAGTGAATTATTTTGATACACTCTACACTACGAAAACATTCTAAAAAATACTTGTGGTGGGTCACATCCCTGACTTGTTGGTAACGAGTCACCTTTGTACAGTGTCATAGGGATGTGTGTATACACATTTTTCTGAGCTCACATAGAGAGTGTGAAATCCTATAGATGATTAATATTATCATACCTTTTAGAAGATGACCATGTTTCTCACTTGTTTATTTATGTTTGAGATATAAATGTATGTCAACGGTTTTTGGAACTGATTTACATGCCTACTGAATTTATATAAACTATTTATATAAATGATTTACTTAAGAAAATGTTTTAGAAATATTCCATCTCCTGTAAAGTAAAGCATGTTCTTTAAATGAATTTTCCATCATATCAAAACTGTTTAGCATGTTTTGTTTAGATATGCTTTTCAATTTCCAAACATGTGTATTTTGAAAATTGAAAGATTTTGTTAAGATAATCTATATTTAGTATCTATTATGTAATCCTTTGTGGTATCCTACTAGTCTTAGGCTCACACCCTACTTTTTCCTTTGGGTGTTTGCAGACTTAGGCTCGTGCTAAGGGAAGGGATCTCTTGGAGGTGGATCCAGCTGTTGAGCTTTGGATGTGGTGAGTTTTGTCCTTAGGTACCTTGGGGTTGTTTTATATTTAGTAATTTAGGTTGTAGTACTTTGGATTTTATTCCTCTCTATATTATGGTACTTTTACTCCTAGTGGAGTTTTCCTTTTAATATGCATTCTGTCTTTTATCTTTCGCTTCAGCATTCTTGTGGAAACATTGTTCCCACTTGTATGTTGTATTATTCCAGGTGTTAAGTTGCCAGCTTATGGGGATTGGAAATTCCCTTCAGTTCATGTTAGGGTCAGCTCGGTTATCAGGTTACTAGGGTACCCGGGCAGGTTCGTGACAAGTTGGTATCAGAGGGAGGTTGTTGATCATCCTTTTTCTTGAAGTCAGTATGAGTTTTTGAGATCTTTTCAGGACTTAAGAGGTAATTGTGATTGAGTTCTTGGATAAGTCTCAACGTAATGAACCCTAATTCTCCATGGGTGGTTAGGGAAAGAGGTCTTGTGGATTAGTTCTGTTAGTTTTCCTATAGTGATTCGGATAGGTTGAAATCCAAATATTTTTTGTCCCTTGTGTTGATAATATTTTCTCTTTCTACTTAGTTTTAGTGTTAATCTAATATTATATTTTTATATGCTGATGTTGTGTAGCATCATGCCTCCGAGGAGATGTGTGAATCATATACAGGAGAAGGCTGCTACTGAACCTCAGCAAGAAAATCCTATTTTTGACCTGAATCTGGTTGAGGTGATTGTGTGCATTGTACAAGATCTGGGATAGGCACCACCTCTAGTTCCCGCTCAGGCTCCAGCTATGGATCCTCAGGGGGGATGTTCTTCAGAATCATTATCAAGAGTTCCTTTTCCGAAAGACACCAGTATTCAAAGGCTCCACTGATCCTCAACATGCTAAGGAATGGTTGGGCAAGATAGAAGGTATGTTTTATGGTGTTGGCTAAGGCTATAGAGTTTTTCACCAATCATTTCTATCTAGATTCGATGGTGTTGGCTAAGGCTATAGAGTTTTTCAAGCTTAAGCAGACCGACAAAACTATGACTGAGTATTCATATCAATTTTCTGAGTTGGTGCAGTTTACTCTAAAGATTGTATCTAATGAAAGGATAAAGGCTCAACGATTTGAGTTGGTACTTTGATTAGATATCTATTCTCAGGTTTTCTTATAGAAGCTTCCCACTTATGATGATGTGCTGGATAGGGCGATGATGGATGAGATGGACTTGGCTGGAAAGTCAGGGTTGATGGGAGATCCTTTTTTCCTAGTGGCAGCATTGTTTCCTTTAAAGTAAAATGTATGTGTGATGATCCTCATGGAATTTCTTGATGGAATATCCATTTTAGACCTCCTACAGCTCCAAGAGGAATTTTTTTGACTTTATATCAGTGTGGAAATACAGGGGATTCTAGGAGGCTTTTCACTGAGCCACCCAAGAACTGTAGCTCCTACGGATGTTCGGGACACTTATAGAAGTTCTTCCATCACTTCTCTACCCCATATAGTGGGACAGGGTCATCAGCTCCTCTTAACACTACGGGGAAATCAAATGCTTCACATTCAAAAGGGTTCTATCCATAAGAATCTACAAAGAATATTCTTCATGTAGTGGAAGACTCTCCAGAGGAAGCAGACATGGGTAAAGTGATTGTGAGAGGTACCATTACCATTTCTTCTTCATTAGTGACTTGTCTTTTTTGATAGTATTGCATCTCACTCTTCTATTTCAACCCATATTATTAACTTGCTTAATCTTCCTATGGAGAAACTATCTTGTACAATGGATATTACTACACCCCTAGGTATGAAGACAGATCAATGTCTCCATAGTCCTGCATGTGTCTTCTATCTATCAGATTTTGATCTAGCTTGAAGTATTCTGGTTCTTTATATGAAATCTATTGACGTCATATTTCGGATGGATTGGATTATTTCCAATAAATCCCGAATGGATTTTTATCTTTGACGGGTATACTTTACTACACCCAGTGGGGTGCCCCTTGTTTTCCAAGGAGAATGGGACCTAAGATTGAGTAGAGCTAGACCAACTTACTAAGAGTTTGGGAAAGTGATATTAGTGTTTTCTTTTGACCTAGAACGAGATTCAATGGGTGGTGATCTTCCTCTAGTTGTCTCTGAGTTTTTCGATGTGTTCCCTTCAGATTTCTCTGGTCTGCCACCAGTGAGAGAGGTTTAGTTTTCTATTGACTTAATTTCTTACACTCAACTGGTATCTATCCCCTATTACTACATAGCCCTAGCTGAGTTAAAATAGCGGAATTCTCATTTGGATAACCTTCTTGAGAAAGGATGTATTCTTCTAAGTGTGTTGCCTTGGTTAGTGCAAGTTCTATTTGCTAATAAGTATCATGGTTCTCTTCGCTTGTGTGTTGATTATTGAAAGATCAGTAGAGTTACGATAAAGAACAAATATCCATTTCCAAATATTGATGATATATTTGATCATCTGAAAGGGGAAAAGTGGTTTTCAAAGATTTATCTTCTATTCGGTTACCATCAATTGGGGAAAAAAGAATCAGATATTCTAAAAACCACCATTCAGAGCAGGTATGGAAACTTTGAGTACCTTTTTATGCCCTTTGGTTTGAAAAATTCTTCTACAATTATCATGGATTTAATGAAAATTATTTTCCATGAGTATCTGGATACCTTTATGGTAGTCTTTTTGGATGACATTATTGTCCACTCCAAGTCCAAGGAGGATCATGTGCAACATCTGAGAATAGTTTTAAGCCTACTAAGAAATCACCGCCTTTATTCCAAGATTTCAAAGTGTGATTTTTTTATTTGAGAAGTGAAATTATTTGGACACATGGTGTCTGAATAGGGTGTTGGTAAAAAATCCCTCAAGGTATAATTGAATCATTTTTGAGGTGATTGTGTTTGCTGACAAAGTGGGCCTCCATGTTGTGTTTGTTGACAAAGCAGATCACGATGTTCAATTTTTTGACAAATGAGGGTTTTCATGGTGAGTTTTCAAGTTCAAGGGATGTTTTTAACAATCCATGATTGATTTAAGAACCTCAACAAAGGAATGGATGATCTTGAGGTGGTACAAAAAGAGAAGTTACAAGATGGCATTTTTTTCCAGTGTTTGATAATTTTTTTGGGCCTCAAAATCGATAAATAGAGAAAAATGTTTTTTGGAAAAGGGGACTTGTGTGCCAGGTTTATAGAGTCTTGTAAATTTACACGCAATATGTTTTTAAATATTAGAAAATAAAAATATGGCAAAGGAAAGAGGGGCGCCCAAGTTTTGGTTTGGGCGCGCAAGGTGACTGGGGAAACAGAGGCAAAGGTGGATAGACTTGTGCGTCGGGGGGCGACTTGCACATGGCACCCAGGGTTCCCAAAATGCCTATAAATAGAGGGATATACTTCCCCATTTGTGGGTGAAGCTCAACACTTAGAGAAAATTCAAGCTTCAGTCACGTAAGTAGGTTTGGTTGTGCAAGTGGTGGTTTATTCGCATAAGTATAAAGATATTCAGAAGTTGCGCGCCAGTTGATAGTTGTGCGACAATATAAGTTTGGGCATAAAATGGTGTGATTTTCCCAAGTTATGAATTAGTGAAGGGAGTGTCGTGTAAGGGGTTAGGTGACACCTGCGCACCAGGAATTGAGAAGTATGCTAGGCTTGGAGAAGCGTGCCGGTCATTCTAGGGTTGTGTGAAAGATGAAAGATTGCCCAATACACCCATGGTAAAGTTTTATTCGTCAATGAATGAAAGTTATACTTCAACAGAGCATATACATACATAGTAATATGCATTCATTTGTGATAATGAAGAGACCTACAGGTCTATAAACTGTGAGTGGATCCTTTACCGAGTAGTGAGCAAAGGAAGAGGAAGAAGGTGATACTTTCTACTAGTAGTGATCCAGAGAGAGAGAAATAAGTAGTGACCCTTGGAAAAGAAGTGAGCTAACCCTAAACATTTTAAAGGTAGTGATCATGGGCATAGAAGTGATATAGCCAGAACAATGTAAATTGGTAGTGAGATTTAGTGGATTTTTTACATCGGTACATCATCGTTGTAGCTCCTTAGACGTAGACCAGTGAGGGTGAACCAAGTAAAAATATTTGTGTCTGCCTGCTTGCTTCTGTACATCGCATTCAAAGCATTATCTTGATATAGAGAAGTAAAGAATAAGATCAACAATAAAACATAAATACAAACAAATTGAACCATATAATAAATAGGTCAAGATCCAATGGGGTAGGGATAATTTTAAAAAGAATATCCATACCCCGATTCACCCCCACCCCCACCCCCCTATCAGGGTATCTAGCCCCCTTTTGGTCCTAACAATTGGTATCAGAGGCGGGTTTCTTTTATCAGACTTGTTTGCACTGACTTGGTTTAGTTTATTGCTCAAGTTAAAGATTCGGTCTGCTCTTATCTTGGTGTGTCATGGAAAAGGAAAAAATTTCAAAGAAGAATTAGAAGTCGGATGGTATTCCTTAGTGTGGAAGTGTTTATAGAAAAAGTTTGATTCAACAAAAGGGATCAAACTGCTTGCTAAAGGAAGTATTTGATGAATCAGATATTTAAAAGATAGATTCACTCAATAATTATGAAGGAATGATTGAAGTACTTTAAATTCAATGTGATGTTGAAACTACTTATGATGAAGAAGTTTCAAGGAGCCCACCAGTAGATGATGTCAACATGAAAAAGGAATTGGATTGAAAATTGGATGAAGAATTTAAATCTAAATATATCCATATCCAAGTACTAGAAATTGAGGTCAACAATCTAGGAGGATTAAATCAAAGGCTTATTGATGTGTCTATTGACCTAAGGGAGAAGAATGATCCTCAAGATAAAGAACTGAAAAAGTTATCTATAAAGAGAGAGAATCTCAAAGATGATTTCAAGGTAAAGAATCTGAACTCGGATGAAATTCAAGATCTGAAAGCTAGAAATTATGATCTTGCTACATATCTATATGAACTAGTTTAGAAGAATCAAACGCTAGAACAAGATAATGCATCCTTATCTGATTCTGTTTCTCAAAAAATTGAAAATAAAGGAGTAAAGTGATATGGTAGATAAGCTCACATTAGAACTAAAAGATGATATGAGTAGCAGGAGGAATCTCATAAGAGAACTCTATTATCAACTTGAATCAATAAATAAGAAGATTCAAAAACTAGAGGAAGAGATAAAATCAGTCAAGAAATAAATGGAGAAATCAAATGAAAAAAGAAAGCCTAAGTTGAAGGATGCACTGCACTTACTATTCGATTGTCCTTCCGCAGGTTATGATAAAATGAAAAGAAAGTATGTTATTTCTAAGTAGAATCAAGAACATATTTTCTTATCTTCAAGACCACTTAGTATGGGAAAGTCTAGAATTGGATATGATGATCCCCCTCCTATGCATGATAGGAAGAGAGCAGTGAAGAGTTCCCGAGATAAGAAAAACATTGTAGGTGCAGGAGATAGACCTAAAAAGGTTGTTATATGAATTAATGATGTAATGTGCTATTTCTGTGGGATTAATGGTCATACATCAAGCTTTTGTTCAGAGGCTCTAGAATATATTTCATACTATGAAGATGGAAATTTTACTAAATCTGAGAATAAGAATAAGTATCATGAAAAGTATGAAAGGAACACCTATCATAAGAAATCATTCATCAGATGTTATTGCTATAGAAGAATGGGACACACTATGAGCTCGTGTTATGAAGCTCAGTAGCTCAATATTAGAAGAAGAACTCAAGCAGCATCAACATCTTGGTTGAAAAATGATGAAATGAGGTATTCCTTTGAAGGAAGATGTTTTATATGTTCTGATCATGGGAATTTGGCAAGATATTGTAGCAAGAATAAAGCAAGAAAGGAAAAGGAACCCAGAAAGATATTCTTGACTCGAGTGACGTATAATGAGAAATCTTACATTGGAAGATAAAGTGGTAAGTTGAAAAACTGGTTTACTACCTCAGGGGAATCACAAGGATCTGAACAAAAGGTGTATCAATCACCTTCTCTATCACTCTCACAACAGCTCTCTTGGAGATAAAGTGTACAAACCTGGAAGATTAAGGGGATATCTACTCTATTTGTGAGTAAAAAGAAGGTAAAATCAGTGTAAAACTCAACCCCAAAAATAAAGGGTAGCATGATTCAAACAACTGATAAAAGAAAAATGAATAAAGAATTTATTAGAAAATCCAAATCTCATGCCACATACTGAGAAGTGAAGAAAAGTGGAGAGATTCCTACTCAGAGAAGGAATCAAGGGAAGTGGCATATTGGTGTAATACTAAATAAGGAAATTTCTACCAGTGGGTTTAAACCCCAAAGTGTGAGAAAGTCCAAGCATCTAGAATCTAAATATCAGAAGAAGACTTAGAATGTGGCTAAAGAATGCTTATTATTATGGCCAGAACATTTGAAGCTAGCTAGGCAGTTGGAGTAGTCAAGGAAAGAGTGTGATGCTTTACAAGAAAGAATCAAAGGGTTGACCCATCCGGATCAACCACACTCCTCTTCTTGAGGATTCCAAAATTACCCATATCCATATGTGTTTAAATGATGTTAATTGATTTTATAGTGTTTCAGGGTTAAGGGGAGATATGATCCAAGGGGAAGTGTCCTCAAGAGTTGCAAAGTGGGGATATGATGTGCTTTGGAATGTCAAATGATTCAAATCAGTTATTAGGATTTAAGACAAAAGGAAGTAATTGTGTACAATGGATAGTAATGGTTTTATTAACTCTATCTCTTGTTTCCTACACTGAGTTCCAACTCAGTAGGCTTAGAGGTTTTATTGATGGATCATTTCTAAGAGGTGAATTCACCCAATGAAGATCTCATTAATGTAATTGAGCTGGAGGAGTTTCTCAAACCTACAATCACATGTGAAGAAATGATGCAGGAGAATAAGAATTTTTTTGGGTCTAAATAATGGGCCTAATAACAGAAAGTGTTTCATAACATAGGGGGATCATTCAGTGTTATAATTAGATGCAATATCTATCAAATCAATAATTGCATGACCCATTTCAGGTTTTATTTGTCCATCGAGAGAAGACATATTGTGGGAGAAGCAGCAACATTTGTGTATTTCATGATCATCTATTTTCTTCTAACATTATGGTATTATCTTACTATTTTATGGATACCAAGAAGCTACGAGAGAATATCAATGGTGTTTCAATAAAGAGATAATATAAGTAGTTGAGGGAAATGATGTCCCAGTCATAGAAAATGAACAGAATCATCAACAACGTGGTGAATAGCTTCCTGATGAAATTGATGAGGAGGTAAGAGACTCTGTGGGAGTATAAGTGGTAGATTCTAATTTAGAATAAGATACTAATGATGAGCAGGAAGAAGGAAAATCTGTATCAGTACATAATTAAAAAAGTCAAGATGAAATTGATATGAATATATCATTGGTAATTAGACAGCACCTGTCCAGATAAGGAGAATGAAGTCACTATAGTAGACATCTCTCTTATGTCAAGTTGAACCTAAATGTTTTTTTGATGCAGCTGAAGATGAGAACTGGGTTCAGGATATGAATGAAGATCTAGACCATATTGAGAAGAATCAGATGTGTGAGATTGTTTCGAGGTTAGAAAATAAGAATTTCATCAGAACTAACTAGGTCTATCACAACAAGATGAATGGAGAAGTCATAGTTATTCGAAATAAAGAATGACTAGTGTGAAAAGGATACTCCCAGAGAGAGGGAATAGATGTTGATGATATATTTTCACCAGTTGGAAGGTTGGAGACAATTAAATTATTGCTAGATATTATAGTTCAGTGTAATTTTAAGGTGTTCCAGATGGACATCAAATATGAATTCTTGAATGGGTTTCTAGAGGAAGAAGTGTATATTGAGAAGCCATATGGTTTTCTCATTCAATAAGATGAGAACAAAGTGTTTCGGATGAATAAGGCTTTATATGGGTTGAAGCAAGCACCAATATCATGGTATTCAAGACTAGATCAATTTTTGAAGAAGCTTTGTTTACAACACGGTGGATTTGATTAAAATTTATATGTGAACAATGATAGTAATAAAAGGACGATGGTTCTGGTAACACAAGGAAGGAATGGCACATTTATCTCTCAATCCAAATATGCCAAGGAGGTTCTGAGGAGATTTGGGATAAAAAATTCCAAGGAAATGAAGACTCCAGTTTCTACCCGGATGAAACTGTCAAAGATGATGAAGGCAAGGTGGTTAATATCACATAATACATGAAAATTATTGGAAGTTTACTATACTTTACCACGACAAGGCCTGACATGGTATTCACCACATTCCAAGCAACGAGATATCAAATTAATCACAAGGAAAGAAACATGCTTGCATTGAAAAGAATACTTTAGTATATCAAGGTCATGGTGGATTTTGGCTTGATATATAATGACAAATCTCATTCAGAGTTATTGGGATATACTGATGCGGATTGGGCCAGTTCAGCAGATGACAGGAAATAAATGTTAGGAGGTGATTTCTATCTTGGTGGATGGTGTATTTCTGGGATAATAAATAAAAAGATTTAATTTTATTAACCACCATGAAATCTGAGTATATTGCGTCCACTCAAGCATGCACATAGTTATTTTGGATGAAGCAGCAGCTTGATGATATGGGAGTTGAACTGAAGTCTCTGATCGGAATTCAGTGTAATAACTCAAGTGTTATAAATCTCAGCAAAAATATTGTCTATTAATCACAAACAAAGCACATTGAGATAAAGTATCATTTTATGAAGGAGCAGGTTGAGTAGGGAATTCTGAAGTTGGAGTATGTGCCTACCGAGTAAGAGGTTGTTGATATTCTGAAAAAGGCCTTACCCAAGGAATATTTTGAGAGACATCGATTGGTTATGGGAGTCCATTTGACTCCCCACACTTGAAAAAGTATGGATGTGGCACCCCCTCTCCCGGAGGTATGGTGTGTTTTCCTTACTGTACTAATATTTGTTCTCTACTCTATTGAAAACCACAAAAAAAAAGTGACCTTTGGGTTCATTGACAAAGGGGGAGAAAGATTGACCCTTGAAGGGGGAGAAAATGTGGCTAAATAAGTAATACAAGTTCTTTTTACAAGTCATGAGGAGAAGCTGACAGGTGGTGTAGATAGATAGGAGGATTTTATCAAGACATGTAAAGAAGATAATAGTTGGAGCTCCATGATGAGAGTATGTGGTGTTCGAAGTGATCATCCAGAGATTATCTTGAACAACACAAGAACCCAAGAATTGAATAAGGATGGTATTGAATATGATGATACCAGAAGTGATCGATCAAATAATAGATATCACAATAGCTGAGGATCGTGATAAAAGTAGAAGAGTGGCGTTGGAATGGTGTTAGAAGGTTTCTAGTGATCATCAATTGGTATCAATTTTGTATCAACAATTTGTGTTATAAATGAAGTGATTCATTGATGAACTATTCATTTACTCTTGTTTCTCATGATTATCTTTTCTCACGTGGTCTTAGAGTATGTGTTGAGTGAATCATTGACCTCTATCTGAATAGCATGAGGCAAATGGTGGCAGATGATGGAAGGGGATTCAGTGAGGTATCAAAGTGTAGAGAGTTTCTTATGAGAATATTTTTCAACAAACCCAAAGGGGGAGATTTTTGGGAAAAAATCTCTCAAGGTATAATTGAATCATTTTTGAGGTGATTGTGGTTGTTGAAAAAGTGGGCCTCCATGTTGTGTTTGTTGAAAAATCAGACCAGAATGTTTAATTTGTTGAAAAGGGAGGGTTTTCATGGTGAGTTTTTGAGTTTAAGGGATTTTTTTGACAATCCATAATTGATTGAAGAACCTAGAAAAAGTAATGGATGGTCTGGAGGTAGTACAAAAAGAGCAGATACAAGGTAGTGTTTTTTTCTAGTGTTTGCCAATTTTTTTGGGCCTCAAAATCCACAAATAGAGAAAAGTGTTTTTGTAAAAGGGACTTGTGTTCTAGGTTCTTAGATTCTTGTAATGTTTCACGCCATATGTTTTTCAAGATCAGAATATCAAAATATGGAAAAGAAAAGAGGGCACCTAAGTTTTGGTTTGGGCGCACAAGGTGACTAGGGTGAGAGAGGCTAAGGCAGCTGGACTTGCACACCAGGAGGAGACTTACACATGACACCCAGGGTTCCAAAAATGACTACAAATAGAGGGATACCCCTCATCATTTGTGGGTGAATCTCAACACTTATATAAAATTCTAGCTCCAGTCATGCAAGTAATTTTGTTCGTGCAAGTGGTGATTTGGTCACGCAAGTATAGAGATATTCATAAGTTGCACTCTAGTTGATATTTGTGTGCCAATATTAGTATGGGTGTAAAATGGTGTGAGTCACCGAAGTTATTAGTTGGTTAAGTGAGTGTTTAGGTGGCACCTATGCACCAGGCATTGACAAGAGCTCCAGGCTTGGAGAAGCACGCTAGTCATTCTAGGGTTGTGTGAAAGTTGGAAGATTTCCTGGTACACCTGTGGTAAAGTCATATTCATCAGTGAATAAAAGTTGGACTTCAACATAGAATATACATACATAGGAAGACGCGTTAATTTGTGATAATTAAGGGACCTACATGTCTATGAACTGTGAGTGGGTCTTTTCCTAAGAAATGAGTAAAGGAAGATGAAAAAGGCGATCCTTTCTACTGACAGTGATCCAGAGAGAGATAAATAGGGTGTGACCCTTGGGAAATCAGTGAGCTAACCCTAAACATTGTAAAGGAAGTTATCCCAAGCATAGAAGTAATCTAGATCAAACATTGTAAATTGGTAGTGAGCTTTAGTGGATTTGGTACATCGGCACATCGCCATTGTATGCTTCTTGGACATAGCCCAGTGAGGGTGAACCAAGTAAAAATCTTTGTGTATGCCTGGTTTCTTCTCTACATAGAATTAAAATCATTATCATCAGATAAAGAAGGAAATAATAAGATCAACATTAAAAAATAAATTCAAACAAAGTGATCCTTATAATAAATAGTTCAAGATCCAGTGGGGAAGGGATAATTTTAAAAAGAATATCCATACATTGATTCAACATCCCCCCCCCCCTCTCAGGGTAT
The DNA here is from genome assembly GCA_963277665.1 of Viscum album. Lineage (NCBI taxonomy): Eukaryota > Viridiplantae > Streptophyta > Magnoliopsida > Santalales > Viscaceae > Viscum > Viscum album. Next base: position 644,228,426 of record OY728123.1, read on the forward strand.
CTAGGCCCCTGTTAGTCCTAACACAGGGTATATTAGTTGATATTGATAATATAAAGGTTGTTAAGATGTGGGAGGAACCATGAAATGTCTTCAAGATCTATAGCTTCTTTGGATTAGCTTGATATTACCATAGGTTCGTGAAGGACTTCTCGAAGTTGGATTCGCTGATGACTGATCTGACTCGGAAGGGGTTGAATTCTGTGTGGGATGATAAATGTTAGAGTTCTTTTGTTTATTTGAAATTTTTGTTGACTACTGCATCAATGTTAACTCTTCCAAAAGCCGGGCAGGGCTATGTGGTCTTTTGTGATGCATCAGGTTCTAGCTTGGGTTGTGTTTTTATTTAGAGTGATCATGTAGTAGCATATGGATCTCGTTAGATTAGGCCACACAAGAATAATTATCCTACCCTTGATCTGGAACTTTTAGTTGTGATTCACATTCTTAAAATTTGGTGGAATTTCCTTTTTGGATAAAGGTTTATGGTGTATGCAGACCACAAAATCCTGAGTTATATCTTGTCCCAAAAATATTTGAATCTTTGGTAGAGGAACTGGGTGGAGTACATACAGTCTTTTGACTTTTACATCACCTATATCCTGGGGAAAGGGAATGTTGTTTCTGATGCTCTGAGCAGGAAACTTCTAACCCAGGCAGGGAAAGAATCTTTAGAACAGTGGAATTTGATGGATCTCTTTGTACAGTTGCATACTGGAGTTCAGGAGGAAGGGGATGATGTTTCTTTAGCCAGTATGCAGTTGACGTCCACTCTTCTTAAGATTATTCTTCAAGACCAAGAGTTTGATGATGAGTTTCATAGAATTAGATAATTCTTTTTTGGTGGGGAGATAGTTTACCAGTGGTCTTTTTCCAAAGAGGGTGTTCTATGCTATCAGAATACCTTTGTTGGGATGTTAGTATAAATAAAGGCAACGATGTGGGATTTCCATAATTCTCAGTGGGTTGTGAACCTAAGAACCACTAAGATGTTCTATGACATGATGTGGTAGTTCTTGTGGCTAGGTATGAGACGAGACATGGCAGAGTTTGTCTCTCGTTATTTTACGTGCCAACAGGTGAAAGTCGAGCACCAGAAACCTTTGGGTTTTCTTCATCCACTTCTAGTTCCTACATGAAAATGGGATAAGATAAATATGGACTTTTTGGTCGGTTGTAATCATACCCAGAGAAAGAAGAATGAAATATGGGTTGTGATTGACAAGCTTACCAATTCGTCTCACCTTATACCCATTCGTGATACAGCCAAAGTTGAGGAGTTTGGAAATCTCTACATGAAAGAGATTGTTCGTTTTCATGGAGTTCCATATACTATAGTCTCGGATAGGGATCCCTGGTTCACATACCACTTTTTTAGAGGCCTTTAGGAGGCACTGGGATCTCAGGACCATTTCAGCACATCTTACCATCTGTAGTTGGATGGCCAGATAGAAAGATCTATATAGATTTTTGAGGATATGCTTTGTGCCTATGTTTTCAACTTCGTCGGGGCTTGGGATGATCACTTGGGGATGATTGGGTTCTCTTATAACAACATTTACCATTCCACGGTTAGAATGGAACCTTTTGAAGCCTTGTATGGCTGACCTTGTAAATCTTTATTGTGTAGGTCGAAGGTCGGTGAAAGTTCTTTGGTTGGACCAAGCTTGGTGTAGGAGACGACAGCAAAGATTCAGTTAATTCATCACAGGATGTTGACAGTCACATATTTGGATGTTTCTCTTAGTCCTTTTCATTCCAGACTTTGTGGCTCTCGAACTAGAGAAGTTATGGTTCATTTTTGAGAGACTCAACACTTTCCAAATCAAACCAAACAGCTTGGGATCTTCACTCTTCTTGCAGTGTGATTCCTAGGTAAGTGTTCCCCCTAATTATCCAAGTTTCCTTCTTCCTCTCCTCTTGTATTTTCAATGGATTGTCTTGGTATTGATGTATCCATGTCTTGTGGTATTGGATTTTTCTACTAGGTATAGTTTTTAGGGATTCTATACCTTCGTTCTCATTTACGGGTGTCATTACGAGTGTTGTTCCTTAAAAAAGAGGTAGGTGGTTCAGTCTTGATTTTCCAAATTGATTAACATCGAATTGATTGATTTAATTCAATTTCTATTTTAAATATAATTTCTTAATATTTATTTCCATTGATGCAAAAAAACCCAATTCAAATAAATTGGGAGATTTGAAATGGTCTTGGCACAGAAACACATAAAACCCCCAATTCCATTGAATTGGGGTGGGTTTATAGAAATTGGCTAATTTAAATTGTTGAATTTAAATTATGGATTTGATGGAAATGGTTCTTAATTAAATTTTTGAATTTAATTATGGAAATTAATTTCAAAAGGGATGGAATTTTTTTTGAATGGATTTAAAACTCAGTAAAATGGATTGAACTATTTGATAGAAACCTAGGGGTTTTATCTTGTCAAAAAGGCATGTTTTTTAATAAAACCAGTTTTGGTTTTAAAAGGAAAGAAATTAGAATTTTTGGAAAATGGAAGAATGGGATTGATCATAATTTAAGTATTCTTAAAATAGTTCTCCCATCATATAAGAGCGCATAAAAGACTTAGGTAGATAGTGAGTTATTTGGATACACTCTACTTTACAACAATGTTCTAAAACATACTTGCAGTGGGTCACATCCCTAACGGGTTAGTGACGAGTCACCTTTGGCCAGTGTCATAGGGATGTGTGTATACACATTTTTATGATTTCACATAGAGAGTGCAGAATCCTATATCTAATTAAAATTATCATACCTTTTGGAAGATTAACAGGTTGGTCACTCATTTATTCATATTTGAGATATAAATGTATGTTAATTATTGTAAGAACTGCTTTATAGTCCTACTGAATTTATATAAACTGTTTTATATAAATTATTTACTTAATCCATTTTTTCTTAATCAATTGTTTTAGAAATATTCTTTCTCTTGTAAAGTAAATCCTATTCTTTAAATTAATTTTCCATCATATAGAAACTGTTTAGAATATTTTTTTTAAATATGATTTTGAATTTCCAAACCTGTTCATTCCGAAAATTGAAAAAAAAAATGGATAATCTATATTTGGAGTCTATTATGGAGTAATTTCTGGTATCCTACTGGGCTTAGTCTCACACTATACTTTTTCCTTCCGGTGTTGGTAGACTTTATTCTTCCAGGATTGATCTAAGGGAAGGGATATCTTGGAGGTGAATCCAGTTGTTGAGCTTTGGATGTGGTGAGTTGTGTCTTTAGGGACCTTAGGGTTGTTTTCCTATTTATTACTTTGGGTTGTAGTACTTTGGCTTTTATGCCTCTCTGTATTCTTGTACTTTTAATCCTAGAGGAGTTTTCCTTTTGATATGCATACTGTCTTTTATATTTCACTTCCACATTCTTGTGGAAAAATTGTTCCCACTTATATTTTGTACGATTCCAGGTGTTAAGTTTCCAACCCAAGGGGATTGGGAACGTCCTTCGGGTCATGTCAGGGTCATCTCGGTTATCGGGTTACCAGGGTACTTGAGCTAGTTTGTGACACTAAAATTCAATTCAGTACTCAAATCCTATTGAATACTTGTGAAAAAAATTTATGTGAACCTTGGATCATGATCAGAAATGATAGAAAGTGGCACTCCATGAAACTTTAAAACTTCATTTGAGTAAATATTAGCAAGTTGGTCAAGAGATAAATCTTCTTGAATAACGATGAAATGGGAAGTCTTGGCGTGACGGTCCACTATAACCCACATTGCATTATTTCCTTTGAATGTTCTTAGGAGACTAGTGAAAAATTACATAGTGATATTATCCCACTTACATGTTCATACGGGTATTAGTTGTAATACCCCGTTCGGGAGTTTTCTCTCTTCATTCACTTGTTGACACACCAATCACCCTGTAGTGTATTTGGAAATATCATTTTTCATGTTATCCCACAAATAATGATCATGAAGTTCCTTATATATTTTAGTTATTCCTAGATGTATAGATAATGTAGAGCTATGAGATTCATCCATTAGCTCCCTTTTTATTTCTAGAATATATGGAACATGTAGCCTTGTACAAAATTTTAGTACACCTTCTTGATCAGTATTAAACTCAGGAAACTTTTCATTATTCACAGCCTCTATCTTCTTCTATAACAAAGGATATTCTCTAGTAATTATGGTTAAAAAATCATTTGGGATAGGGTTTATGATTTCCCTTCTCTTATGATTCCCATGTCCAGATTCACTAGTTCTCTTTGATCAAAGGATCTCTATGAATCCTCATCATTTCTAGCACAACAAGTTATTTCCTACTTAATTCATCAGTGACATTTTTTCTCTTATGGGGTTATAATGAATTGAATAATCATAGACTTTAAGAGGTTTCAACCATCTCCTATGTATCATGTTTAATTCCTTTTGCGTGAAAATAAACTTCAAACTTTGATGGTCTGTGTATATATCACACTTATCCACATAAAGATAGTCCCTTCATATCTTCAAAGAAAAAATAACTGCAACTAACTCCAATTCATGTGTAGAATAATTTTTCTCATAAGGTTTCAACTATCGAGATGCATAAGAAATCACTATATCATTTATCATGAGGACACACCCAATAACTTTCAAAGTTTCATCAATAAAAATAATGAATCCTTATCTAATAGAGGGTAGAGTTAACACAGGTGTAGTAACCAATCTCTTCTTCAGATCTTGGAAACTTTCTTCACACTCCTTTTTCATATGAACTTAGACCCCTTTCAAGTTAACTAGGTTAGTGGATTATAAATTCATGAATAAAATTCACAAACCTCCTATAATATCTTTCTAAACCACGGAAACTATGAATATGAGTTACTATTGTAGGATGAGGCCACTCCTCCACGACCTTTGTCTTGGAAAAGATCAACCAATATTCCTTCATTGGATACAATGTGCCCCAAGAATGAAACTTTTTATAATAAAAATTCACATTTTCTAAACTTTCCAAATAGCCTCTCCTTCCTCATACTTGAAATACAACCCTTATATGATCCTCATACTCCTTGAGACTTTTGGAATATATCATTATATCATCAATAAAATCTACCACAAATTTATCAAGGTAGTCCTTAAAGAATCTATTCATCAAATCCATAAATATAGCAGGTGAATTATTCAAGTCGAATGGCATAACAAAAAACTCATAATTACCATATCTTGATTAGAAGGTAGTCTTTGGAATATATTCATTATTCACCCTCAATTGATTATAACCAGATCAAAGGTCAATCTTGGAGAATAATTGATCCCTGTGAAGTTATTCAAATAAATCATCAATACTTGGGAGAGGGTACTTATTCTTCACAGTGATATCATTAAGTTATATATAATTAATGAATAGTTACATTGATCTATCCTTATTCTTCACAAAGTGAACAGATGATACCCAAGGAGGCACACTTAGTTGGACCAACCCCTTCTCCAAAATATCTTTGAGTTGTTTCTATAATTCCTCTAGCTTCATATTTTCCGTTCTATATGGGGTCTTTGATATCGGCTTGGATCCAGGCATGAGTTCAATAGAGAACTCTACCTCTTTTTCTAGTGGAGGTCCATATAACTCTTCAAGAAATATGTCAATGTATTTTTAAATTATGGGAACATTTTCTATTCATATATTTTTATTTCCTTCTTCATCTTCACTGATCATTTATCTAAATAATGTCATCAAAGGTTCTTCTGGACAAAGCTCAGGTTGAGATATCTCCCCTTATAAATCAATTATAGGTTTTCCCTTCAAGACTACTGAGATTTCATTGCTTTTGTATTTGATCTTATCATTATAATTTTAGAGAAATTCCATCCCTAGTATAATATAAAATTCAAACATGGGAATTGATACTAGATTATTATTGAGATTTTTCTTTCCAAAGTCAATACTAGAGTTTTTATACACTGTCGATGCATTAATAATCCCTCTAGGAGTCCTAACTGATAATTATACTTCTAATAGTTTAGGGATTGATTTATATTATTTTTAAACATGGAGGAAATAAAGGAATGTGTAGAAACAAAATCAAAAAAATTACTTTATATATTTGAGAGAATAATGGGAGAACCTACTACCACATAATTTGGATATTCAACTTCATTTATCGTGATAGAAAATTCACAACCTTTATCTCTTGGGCTATGATGAGGTTGGTTGTGATTCCACTCTATTATTTTCAAATTTGGAAATTGATTGGAAAAGTGCTCAAGTTTTCCACACTTGAAGCATTGGACTTTAGGCTAGGCCTATACCATATTCCCTTTATCATTAGTGTTGAGAAGTTGAGGCTTTACCTCACTATGACAACTCTGAGAAATATGGCCATCTCTTCCACACTTGTAACATTTCCTACTCTCGAGCAAGGAGTTCCTTGAATGCCTTTAACCACAATTGTTGTATGTAGTAAGTTTCACTTGATTTACTCCTCTTTCATGATTAAAGTTACTCCTTAAGAATGGATCCATTGATCTCTTCTTTCCATTTGATCTATGAGACCACTACATCTCTCTGAACTCTAGTTCAAACTTCATAGAACTCTAAACGATCTCTTTATAGCGTTCATAGTCTTGATTGGATAGATTATTCCATAGATGGGGTCTTAGTACATCAAATAATATATCAACCTTTCCATTATGATCAATGAAAAATATGGAGGTGTAAAGATAAATTCTTGTAAAGTTCATCTCATAGATTCCCACATATTCATTTTCCTTCTACTTCAGCTCTAGGAATTCCTTCTCCATTTTTGTTCACATAGAACAGGGAAAATATATTTTGAAAAATGATCCCCTAAACTCTTACCACTCCATAGCATCAATATCCCTTCTTGGATTCATGTTTTTAATTAGTTTCCACCACTAATAAGCTTCTCCCTCTAAGCGGTACATAGCTAGGGTCACTTTCTCTTATTCTAAAAAATAGTGTATAGAAAATATATTTTCTATATATATTATCCATTTTACATAAATCAATGGGTTAATATATCCACTTAAAGATGGTTATAATTGATTCATAAAGGACTCAATAGAAAAAATTTCCCTTCGAGGTGAATTTGGTATCTTGGATTGATTCAAGTTATTTATCATAACTCAAGTTAGTTGATTCATCGTTCTTATAAAGTTTTCCATTCCAGCTTCCATGAGAGGGTTGTCAGTGCATGGTTTTTTGTGCTCACCATTTACGCAATTCCTCCTATTTCCCACCATTTTATAAAATAAGAAGACCTTAGTGAGAAATGTGTTTCTTTTAAGAGTATTATAATTTTAAAGTAATTTTTATGTCCTAAAACATCATGCTTGAATATGTTGTTCATTAACAAAAAGTACATTTTCTATATATCCTTCATAATGGTCCATCAAAAATCCTGTGATTAACTAAATATATCCCCTGGGAGTGTCAAACTAGGAGTGAAGTAAGGCCCATTTTCATGAAACATTTCACATTCGAGTCTATCTCAAAGTGATTTTTTTGGGTTTTACTCCTAGATACATATGTGTTAGAGCTACATCCACTTCATATCCAGATAGGGATTTCTTATCTCAGAAACCACTTACTTAAAACTTCACTAAAATACTAGGATGTTTTCCTATATTTAAACTTTTATCTAGGTTTATTATTAAATTTTTCAAATCCTAATTTCTGCAAATAAATAAACCATCCTTTTATACCAACTATTTGATCTCTCCTTTTTATTACATAACTTTTCATTACATTGTACAAATAGAGGATATTTTAAAGTTTAGTTTCTTGGAAAAAAGGTACATAATGCATGAAAACTTAAAACATTTTTCTAAACAACTTGAAATGATTCTTCATTGGTTCATCCTAATTACTTTTACTGAAACACATAACCTAGGGACATACATCAAAGTAAAGGGTGAGAATAAGGCCTAGTGTGGGAATAAGCAAGGGAAATAGTTTAAATGTGATCATGAGGGATATCAATAAAAACATGAGTAATATCATGATAGCATGATAAAGATAACATGAGGAATATCATAATAAAAATAACATGAATCATAAATTGTAAATGTTGCTACAAAAATAAATTTATACATTCATAAGCATATCACCAAGGTTAATTTCCAAGGTGTCGTAAATATTACCAAGGTTATTCACCAAGATATCATATAACATGTCATCTCTAGAGATTAAATTACTTATGCAATAAATTGGAGCGCTATTAGGGAACATCATTATTATGTATCCAATAATGTGAGCCACAAATATCATAATAAAATATTTCATAAATAACCCATGGAGAATAAAAGAAACGGGTTTCAAATCAAAATCATGGTGGTTTCAAAAGTGCATGAAAACATGATCATAATATCATTTTCAACCCATGGAAAAGGAATGTGGGTTTCATGTATGTTAATCCCAGAATAAAATATATAATTTATAAATCTAGGTGAATTACCTTGTAAAATAAATAGACTTGGTATTCATAATAATAAAATAAAAGAGAATTTCTTGAGGAGAAAATGGAAATTTTTAGAAGTAAAGTCGGTAGCATAACTAGTATAAAACATTGTTTTGAAAAAGGTAAAAGAGAAGGTACAAGGGTATACCATTATTAAAAAATAATTTGGAAGTAAGGTTGTGAATAAAAGGGTAAAAAAATATATTAATCATAACATTTAGAAGATATATACGAAAGGAGATTCTTGAATTGAAGATAAAAGAAGGATAATTCTCTTACCTTAAAGTGTTACTAATAAAACTTGGGGATTGGGACCTTGGGGGCTTGTGTAAACCGTGAGAGAAATACTTGGGAGGTAAAAATACCATATATTCATGGAGTATGGATTGGTAGTGAATGTAAATATATAAATGGGTGGGTATTTATAGCAAAATTGAAGTATTTGTTTATTAATTTTCAAATATAGGCCTTGGAAACCTAGTTTGTGGAAAATGAAAAACCACAGGTTTACCCATGGTTTTAGAGACTTGGGTCATATTTTATGTTATTTTTATCAACAATATTATATAATCATTTTATATTACTTGTTTTTTCATGGAAAAGTAAAATTTCTCAAAAATAATGTTTTTAATGTTAAAGTTTCCAATTTAGACTTTAGAAAGTAAATTATAGGTTTGTAAATTGATTAAACACTATTAAAATAATGTATATTAATAAAATAAAATATGTTAGGTTGTGTATTGTGGTTAATTAGTTATTAAATCATTATGACATAATTATGAAGTCATTAAACATACCAAAAAACTCAAATTGTTTTTTACTATTCATGAAAAATAAAGTATTTTAGAAAATTATCATAAAATTCACCCTAACCTAATTTTTGCATGATAATATCAAAAATTATATTTTTTGTATCAGAATATTTCTATAAATATGATAATTCTAACTGTAAAATTTATAAAACCTTATTTATTAAAAATAATAACGGGTTGAAAATGCATAGTAAAATTTCTGACACTTGAAAAACTAAAATTATTTTATCATTTATATTTAAATAAGAGTGATTTTATCATACTATTTAATTAAAATAATTATTATTCATAATATATTAGTTTATTATAAATATTTATATCTTTTTTGTAATGTACAATTTCTTTCTAAAAAATCAATTTATCAAATTTCATCTCGACTTTATTAAGCAACACTATTCTTAAAACAGAATTGATAGAACAAAAAATTTATTTATAAAAATGAATTATAATTTAAGTAATTAATTCCTAGACACATACCCCTTATTACACCCATGTACGCCCTAAGATTAAGGTGTGCGATGGTGGTAGTTTCATGGGTTATATCATCTAACATCGACCAAGTGGTAATCTATACTAACTTGAACTTATCTTGTAGGAGATTTCATTAAATCTTCACATGTTGAATCTCATCTTGCTCTTGGTCAAGGGAGAACCTCAGTGATAATACCTATCAAACAAGTTCTGACAGATGGGATTCAAATGGTACAACTCTACAAGTATATTCCATCGACTCTTCTTTCTGTATCAATTATTCTTTGTCAAATTTTTACTTATAAACACTAATTATAATGTTAAAATTATTTTGAAGAGTATAGTTCCTAACAGTCATATTGAACGATGGTTATAATTGACCAACGGTCATAATTTACCAACAGTCATAATTGAGCAATGGTTATATAATGATCAAAACCAAATGGTCACATTTCCCTTTATATTAACTTGATTATTAAATAAATATGGTTTTTTTTGTATAACATAATATAGAACACATTTTTCAGAAACAATTATCATTCAAAAATTCTGGGTCGTTATAGGATCTCATGTTTGTTATGGTGTGGCATGTGTGATCTTTGATGTATATATTTATCTATCTTCTCTAATAGAATTTTTTTTATGTAAACAAGATTATAATTTTTTGGAATCATTATTTAGGTACCCCTATCAATTTATCTAGGGTTCTCTTTCCTTTTGGTGTAAAAATCCCATTATGGTTGGTATTAGACCTCTATTTGAGGTGGGTGGTTCCATCTCTAGCCTATGTTTGATGAATTGTTGATGTTCTTGGTTTTCTAAATGTTTTTCTAAATTATAATTGGAATTATCCATGAATCGTTTGATGTGTGTGTGAATGAATTGATTTTTTATAAAATATGGTGTTTCCCCTTGTTTTAGTAAAAGAATTTTTTTTTCAAATCATTGTGAAATGGTTTTTTAAATTGGTTTTCCTATAATATTTTGATGAAAAGGGTGGTTTATAAATGATAGTTGATATATGAAAGGCCCTTTTAAAATTATTTTACATGTACATCACATAAAATCCTTTGGTACCTAGGAATGGGTTTAGTAATGGTCCATGTCCATGTTTCCATAGTGGGTTCACTCATGGGGTGTTCCTCTTTTACCTAGGCCATGTGTCATGGGGACTTGATTATATGAAATCATAGGGGGGGTTACTCATGGGGTGTTCCCCTATTCCCTGGGACCCATTATTCTAGAGATATTTTTAGTGTGCACTAGTCTTGATTTATTACTGAGGTATGAGATACCTAGCTAACTTGGGCCTATGAAATACTAAATATGATCTCTATTATTCTTTAGATTTGTAATAATTGGTCTTGATATGATATATGATACATGATTTGATAAACATATAGTTTTTTATTTAAAATGTGCTTTGAAACTTTATTAAATGGATTTGTTTTAGAACAATAAAAAATGTGAATTGTTTTACCATGATTTTGATTTAAATGTGAAAACTATTTTTCATTCCATGTTTTATTTTAAATTGATCATATTGTGATTTTTTAATAGAGACTCATTATCGATCACCTAGGTGGGATCCAGTTAAGATTATTTATATCACACCCTGCACACTCCCTTGTGGATGTGTAGACCTTGTTTTGTTTGATTCATGGAATGGAAAGTCTTCGCAATGAGGTGGAAAGGTTTATATCCACTAGATATGGGGAGATAGTGGTGAGATGGTGTGGAATTTCCCATGTATTTCATGGAGTAGTTATTGATAGTTTTAGTAGTCCTTTTTGGATGTTTTTAGACATGTACTTTGGGTTTTTTCATTCTACTTTGTGTTGTATCACTACCATTGTCTCTGTTTTTTTTATGGAATATTTCTTTATAGTTTTTATCTATATGTATTTCAGGTTGGTAAAATCATTTCTTATTGTCGATTTTTGATGTTTGGGTGCTTGTTGCCAACACACGGGGATCGATAACACCCTTCGGATATTGTTATGGTATGTTTCAATGCCTGGTTGGATGGGTTATCTGGGTCAGGTTGTGATGTTCATTCTATTTTTCAAATGATTCATTCTATATGATCCATTTGAACTTGCATAAAAGTAATTTGAACTTCTTTATGAGTCATTTGAACTTTTATATGAGTCATTTTAACATGTGTATGTGTCATATGAACTTGTGTGTGATTCTTTTTTTTGTGTAAACATAAGTCATGAATACATATTTTATATAACAATAAATCATTTTAATTTTATGTAGATTTAGTTTGTGTTTACATAGGAGAAAATCGGTAAATAAGTAATGGTAAAATAGTTCTACATAAATGAAATATACAATTCTATGTAAAGGTAACAAAAAAATTCATAAAGGTAAAATAGATTCTATATATATATAATACATATTCATATAATCATAAAATAGACTTATGTAAAGGTAAAATACAGATTCATATAATGGGAACCCATTTACCAATTTAAAATATGAGATCATTGTTTCTACCGAAGACCAATGAGTTTCCAAAATTCAATTTTTGAGACTAATATTAAATATATTATTTTTTGAATATATATGTGTAGAAAAGGTGGAGTCTTTGTCATAGAATATAAAGATCATGAATACCATACATGTATTAACTTGGTGAGAGAAACTTGTTACTCTGGAATATCAAGTATATAAGAAATAGAATAAATTTGGGTGATATTAATAAGAAAAATAAAAAGAGTTTCATGCTCAAGTATTCAAAAAACTAACGAATAATTGGATAGTTAAACATCTAGAGTGAGTTTTCAATACTGGAAGATTTGACCATGGTTATTGGCTGGAAAAGTTCTTGAAATGAATTGTATATGAGAAAACTAGTTGATATATTGTGTTCATGTAGGGAGATATACATCAAGTGATACTGAATAAACCTACAAGAAAATGAGATATTTCTTATTATAGTATGATATTTTTGCTCTTAGAGTAGTAAAAAGATGCATAATATCATATGGGACTCAGGAGCCAGAGCTTAGTGGGACTCTAAGCTGATTGGATTTAGATGGTCTATAGTGCAACCAGTTGGGTGTATTGTGTCCAATATAAGATTGTGGGGACTAAACAATTATGAAAATGAGTATGATTTTACATCAAACCTTTTAAATTATTGTGTTCTTATGCTCTTTATGTTCCACTATAATTTGGTGAGATTGAATTGATCAAGAAAGAGAGGATTGTGGTTTTAATCGTACATAGAGGTTGAATATTAAAAGGAAATTTTTTAAAATAAACCATTGATTAAAAAATTCAATTGAGGCATTTCTTTTGTCCATTTCATATCATAGTTGTATGGGTTGTTTGAGTCGAGTCATAAAAAATTGGTATCAGGGTATAGTTATGCTCAGTCTTAGGAAGTTCATAGACAAGAGATAGTATTGTTAGGACTTTATAGGTAGGTTGGGGTGAGTGTTTTTCCATCTCTTTCCATGAAAATCCTTAAGTCACTATGGGATATTTGGTTTTGTATCTCCTATGTTAGGTAGTAATCAAAATCCTATTTTCTACTTCTGTTCTCTTCTGGTTAAATTGAGTTTGTTTTGTTATCTGATTATGGTTTGTAGAGTCATGCCACTTATATGTCATCCAAGGGTTCCTTGGGAGGGTGTAGTGGAAAATTATCCTCAAGTGAATCCTTCACTTCATCAAAATATCCTATAGGTTATTATGTGGTAGTTCGATCTATGGTCCAAAGTGTACCTCCTATTCAAAACCAAGTTGTTGAGGCGCAACTATGAGCTATAAGAGATAAGGATCGAGTGTAAGAGTTACTATATTATAATATCCTATATTTTAATCATATAAATGGACCTATGGAGTTTGAGGATAGGTTTTAAAATATCGATCAAGTATTTTATTTCTTAGAAACACCTGAATTTTTCAAAGTGGATTTCATAACATTTAAGTTTGAGGGTCCTGGAAAATGGTAGTGGGATTCTATGGTTCAAGAGAATCAACATGTTGTTTTAGAGTGGAAAGGATTCAATAACTTTTTCCATAAATTATACCCATAATATTTAATTATGGAAAATTTTATGTAGTTCCTCTATCTGTAGTAGGGAGAGAATTTGGTGACTAAGTGCACCAACCATTTTGTGGTGTTGAACCGTTTTTCTCAAGAGGTAGTGATGAATGATTAGCTGAATGCTTAGAAATACCTTTAAATATTGCATCCTAAAATCTCAAAATATGTATGTATATATGTTGAAGATAACAACCTATTTTATGATGTTCAATATGGATATGATTACAAAAATTGATATGGAAAGCAAGAAGGGTTTGTTTAGATCTTCTATTCCACCCAATGGCAGTTCAAATAGTGCACATGGGAAGAAGAGAAAGCGGAAAGATGGTTACAAGAGTGGTGGAGGTTTTCCTTAGTAGTGGACTCTTTAAATTACATTAGTAGGGGCTAGTAGTGTATCACTGACTTACTATCGGTTTAGAAATGTGGGTTTCACTTGACTATCTTTCCCCGCACCTTCGAAGAACTGCAGTTCTTGTGGTTGTTGAGGTTATCTAGAGAGATTATGTCGACCTCTTTCTACACCCCATTATGGTCAATAATTTTTAGATCCAAATTCAACTAAATCACATTCATAATTTTCAATTTCAATAGGGCTCTAGCCACAATCCATAGGAGTGGATCATATTTACACAGTGGAAGAGTTTAAAATGGAAGTTGATACAAGCCCAGCTATAGTGAGAGGTACCATTTTTTTAACATCTTCTATAGAACTTACTTTTTTTGATATGGGTGTCTCATACTCCTTTATATATTCCTTTTTATGTATATGCTTAAACATCCAAGTAAGCTCATGTCCTTTGATATGGAGCTGAAAACACCACTTGTTAAGGGAAAAGAGTAGGGGTTTTGTTGTCCTTTGTGCTCTCTTTCGATAGTTGATGCAGATTTAGTTTGGGACTTCCTAGTTCTTCATCTATATCTTTTTACATCATCATTAGTATGTATTATTTGGTCGCTCACCAAGACAATATTAATTGTTATCATTGATGTGTTTTTTATATGTTGTCGATGGGCGCTCTCAGGTGTTTCGGGCAGAGTGGTACACAAGGCATGGTGGTACGGGACCTTGTCTTCCAAAGCTCAGGTATAGCGACCAATACTTTTCATACATAGATATCACATCTTATTAGATGAATATTCATTATATAACATAATTATCCTTATCATAATTATATAGTTCTAGTGCCTTTTGGAAACTTGAATATGTAAACATATAATTCATAAGAGATCTACATCATCTCCCACTAAGTACTCTATAACTAGAACCCTTCATATACATATCATACTTAATACCTTCCTTCATAACCTGGAGAAAGGAAAGATAAGAAAGGGTGAGCTCAGATTATCAATAAAGGTAAAAAGGGAGATATCAACATAGCATGAGCATAAGGTTATAAGAACATGAGCATAACATTTGAAAAACTATACCCTATATATAATAGATCATAATATCTACCATTTCATAAATCTTGGAAATTTATATGACAATAATCATAAAGGAATCAAAGAACATGATCCTTGAGAGCATAAAACTAGCATAAGACATGGAATTTTGGCATACACATAATCTTATAACGTTTTGAACTTGTATAAATAGAAATAGTTTCACTAATTATGTTAAGGACATGAAATCAGACCCTCACATAAAATTATAGACATGAAAGAAGGTTCATTCATAATCTTATAGAAATGAAAGCTAGGTCCACACATATACTTATGGACATGAAAATCAGGTCCCCATATAAAATTATAGACATATAAACCAGGTCCATGCATAATCTTATGAACATGAAAACCTGATCCATGCATAAAATTGTGAACATGAAATAAAGTTCATGCATAACATATTTACCTTGTGAGTTATCCATATTTACCCAATGCATTGAAGGAATATATAGGTCCCACCCATGACATAATGAAAATTATATATGTGTGTAACATAAGATCATAAAACATTTATCTTATCAGAACCCATGAAAAGAAATGGGTTTCATAAACATTTCATCATTTCATCATAGAATAACCCATGGAAAAGGAATATGTTTCATAAACATATTGTCCTCATAAACATAAATCATCCATATAAAAAATAATCATGGTAGCTTTGGATCATATCCCTTTTAAAGAATAAGTGATATTAAGGGTTGTTGTCTTTGATGAATATAAATACCATTAAAAGGTCATTAAAACATTCTTGAGGAAAATATATTTTCCATTTTGAAATCACTTCTTTAAAATATAAAAAATTTGAAAATATAATGTAAAAAAAATTCTTTTAAAATAAAAATGAAACTTTTAAAGGAAACTTCAAATCATTGAATGGTCAGGATAGTGGGAAATTTTGTTCGTGTAGTATAAAAAACATTTCTTTTGTACTTTTGTAAAAAACCACAAAGTATCTCATTCGGAAAATTACAAGAAGATTACTTTTAAAACTGTTTTTTAAAAATTAAAACATGGGTAAAATTTATTTAAATAATAATAGTATAATATTAAAAAACCTTATTTAAAACATTTTTAGAAAACATAGATGTGGAATAAATATGTTTTATCACAGAAGAGATAAATAAATTTGATTTTCCTAAAAAACTTATTTTAAGTATCTGGAGTAATTAAGGTAATAAAAATGAAATTAAAACATTTATTATCAATAAATAACCATATTAGACTAAAATTCATGAGTTTCTTGATTGTTATATCATAATAATTCATTATTAGAAACTTAATCATAAACAATTCTGATAAATAGTGAGATTGTAACATAAAACCCTTACTGCTTTGGTAACATTTGAATTGTAATACCCATGAGAGAAATAACCTTATATGTATATGTAAATATCAATAAATTTTATAATAATAATAATAAAATATATTCATGGTTAATCCACATAAAATAAATAGGTGGTGAATATGGTATGTGTCCCACAGAAATAAATGTGAGACGAAAAACTCTTACCTTAGGTCTGACTTCCTTCATATGAATTGGAACCACCTATATAATAAATATATTTTTATTAAAAATATATTATATAACCATAATAATATATATAATACCATATATTATTTATTTATAAACTTTTATTACCCTTTTTATAACAATGTTTTATTAAAATCACTATTTTGGGTGATATCTGCTTCGTTTTTCGTGTATGTTTTGGTTTTCCATTTATGGTCCTTGTATTTTGATAATGGTTACATAATATATAGAATTTTAATAATTATATAAATATCATATATATTTATTACATAAATGTTTAGAGTCATTCATAAAATATAGAGTTAGAAAAAATAATTACACCACCGTTCATGGAGATAGTAGGTCGTATGTACGCAGGAACGCTATTTTCATTTTTCGACGGGTAGAATGAAATAAAGGTAAAAAATAAATAAATTTTAAAAAAATATTATTATATAATATATATAATATATATTAATTAATTTCATCCTTATTATCATCCAAGTAAAATAGAAATGAAAAACAAATCACATTGTTTTGTGGAGGTGGTAGTCCACATATATGCACGAGCAACGTTATTGTTTCCCAAAAGATTGGAAGGTAATAAGTTTTATATTTTATTATAATTAAAGAATTATAATTATATCATAATTTTCATATATAAACATTAAACCCATAAAAATACCCATCCATAAAAGATGGTGATGAGAAATAAATTGTATCGCTATGTGGAGACGACAAGTCATACATACACACAAGCAATACTTTCACTTCCCATTTTATAGGAAGAGGGTGAATTAAGGTGTTTTCACAATCATAATAAAATTTTAGTTTATTTATTATACTAAATGTATTATTTTATGAATATTATAACATATTTATAGTAGGTAAATTAAGAATTAAAGAAAGTGATCGATTAAGGAGATTGCCTCTCCTTTCAAAGAACACCTTTAGATCTCCTATTGAGGACCCTATAATTGGTATTTTGGTAATTAAAGTACCTATATAATGTTTATAGGGTATTTTGGAAGATAATTTAGTAGGTTTTGGTTGATCTATAAGGCTCAAAGTGCTATGAGTGAGAGAAATGGGTGTCTTTTTATAAGGGAGTGGAAGGACACACTTGGAATTTCTTAAAATATTAAATAATATAAATATCATAATCATGTAAATTGAAAAAAAGGAATGTCATATTCAAATATAATATGTGATATGGTTGAAAAAAACTCAAAAAAACACATTTTTTCAAGTGTTGGATAATTTTTAGGCCTCATCTTCTAGTTAAATCATTCTAAACACATTTTAACCTTAACCGGAATAACTTTACTTTTTACCATGATAACATAATTATATGACCAAAAATAAAAGGTTAATTATAAAAAAAATATATTATAATTAAAAATTTTAAATCAATTTTATCATATTTAATTTATATAGTTGGTATAAATTACTTTTAATATAACTACACAAAACGCATGGAAACAGTTTTTAAGAAAAATATATGATTTAAGAGTAAAAAACATTTTACCTTAAAATAAGGTAATAAATTGGTTTCCATGACCTTTTTTGGTTAAATAATTAACTAATGAAGGTTTTTATACTTTTTTATCAATCCAATATCAAATTTAATCTTCCAACAATGCCATTGATTTCAAGGAATCAAAAATAGTTTTTAATTTGAATAAAATGCAACTTATCTTTACAAAAGTCAAGCTTGGGTTCCAAAATTAAAATTAATGGTTTATAATACATTATTTAACTACTTAAATGGATATTTTTTGGAAAAACACTCAACAATTTTATAAAGGAAAGTTTTTATGTAAATTTAACACTTATCTCCTAAGTTTAACCCTCCGATAAAACTGCTTTGATCTTAACTGTGGTAACAAATTTTTAATGCTTCCACTATTCATTATGATAAAAAATTAAGATGACCTTATTATATAATATAAATTATTATGATTCAAAATATAGAATCCATTTTATAAAATTTAATTCATGAAAGTGGCAGAATTTAATTTTAAAGTAAACTTGTAAATGTGATGAAAAAGCAGTTTTTCAAAGAAAAAGTTTCCTTAAGGTTAAAAGGTTTTTATATAAAAATTAAACATAAAATTAAATCCAATTACCTAATTTGGATTAATATTAATATAATTAAACTAATTTTACTTTTAAAACCATTTAAAACAAAATTTAACTTTTTAAATACTTTAAAAAAAATATGGTTTTTAATAAAAAATGTTATTTTTCAAAATTCATCGAAAAAAATATTTTCAAAAAAATTATCAAAAAATAACTCTAAGATAATTTTTACATAATTTTTTATAAAATAAATTTCATTTTTTTCAAAATACATTTTCTAAAATTGGCAGAAATTAATTATTTTATTTGTTCACAAATACAAGAAAAATCATTTTTGAGAAAAGGTATTTTTAAAGCATATAAAGACCACTAGATATTTAGTACTTTATTGTAAATGTGTTTGATTTATCTAAAAACTATATAAAAATTTTTTAAAATTTATTTATTCATATAACTCCAGAAATTTTAATAGCTAGGCAATAATTATCATATTAAATAGTAAAATTATTTAATAGAATATTGTGGTTCGTTTAAACCCAATGTTGTGTGTATCATAAGCTATCGAAGAAATTAAATTTATTTGAAAAGAAATCATAAAATTTAAGGTTGTTACATTCTACCCCCTTAAAAATATTTTCTCCATCGAAATTTCATCACTCGGATACAAACAACTGAGGATAATTCTATCTCACTATATCCTCAAGTTCCCATGTATTTTCCTCAAATTGGTGGTTTCACCACTAAACACTGACCAATTGTGTGGTATTATTTCATATCACTTTCTATAGATGATCTGGAATCCCTATTGTTTGTTCCTTATAAAAGTGATCTTTCTCCAGTGGTATAAACTCTAAGTCTATTACATATGAAAGATTAGGTATATACTTCCTCAGGAAAGATACATGGAACACATCATGAACTTGAGAGAGATTTTCTGGAATCTCTAATTGATAATATATCATCATGATATAATCAAGATTTTTTAATGGAATGATATACCTAGTTCTTAGCTTGAACTTCTTTCTAAATCTCATCACCCACTTCCAAGGAGATATTTGTAGGAACACCTTGTACCTACTTCGAACTCTAGATCTTTTTGAAGATTTTAGACCTAAATTTTTTACCTACTCTAAAAAAACCCATATATTTTATTGAATGGATCTAATAGTATCCACCATTCCATCTTCTAGATCAAGTCCCAATAGCTTCATTTCTCTAGCTTCATTCCAGTGTGTTGGAGTTCTACACTTCCTACCATAGATGGATTTATAAGGATACATCTAAATGCTTGAGTGGAAGATATTATTTTATGACAATTTCACCAAAGGAATGTGCTGATCCTAACCACCTTTTAAATCCATAGAGAAATCTCTAAACATTCCTTCTAGAGATTGAATGTTCCTCTGAGACTGACCATCTTTCTAAGGATGACAAGCAATGCAAAAACTTAACTATGTATCTAGAGCCTAACGAATAATTCTCAAGAACTTCAAGGTAAACCCTAGAACCTGATTAGATATAATGAAACGCGGTACTCTATAAAACTTTATCACTTAATATACATCCTAGTAAGTTTATCCAAAGTGAAATATTTTCTAATGGAAATTAAGTGTGTTGACTTCGTAAGGCAATCGACTATAACCCATATAGAATTAATCCTGTTATAATTTTAGGGGAGTCTGACATCAAAACCCATGGTGATGTTTTCCCATTTCTATTCTAGTATGGGTAATGGTTGTAACATCCCCTTAGAATTATATCTATCATCCTTAACTTTCTAACATACCAATTAGCAAGATAAATACTCAGCAATATCTCTCTTCATGTTGTCCCACCAGAAATACACTTTCAAAACTCTATATATCTTTTTACTTCCAAGATTTTTAGAGAATGATGAACTATGAGCCACATACAACTACTCCTTCTTCAATTATTGTTTGGAAAAAACACGTGCACATTTCCTAAAAATTATCATTCCATTATAATCAAAGTTAAACTTAGGAACATTTCTCACCTTATTCTATAGTTATACATCTTTCTTCAGGATCTCTATAATCTTTACTTGGATATATGGTTGAACACTCATTTATTAAAGATAATAATTCTCCCTTCCCTTCAATATTTCAAGATACATCCTTTGAAAATATAGAAATATTGGATCTTTTGTGATCTTCATCATAAGTAAACTAGAATTATCCTTTTGAATTTGACCATCTATCACCTTGTTTCCTTTTCCAGGTTGGTAATGTATTGAGTAGTCATAATCTTTAATCATCTCCAATCATCTTCTCTAACACATATTCAAATCTTTCTATGTGAAAATATACTTTAAAATTTTATGATCAATATATATATCACACCATTTTCCATAAAGATAATAACTTCATATCTTTAATGTGAAAATTACTACAGCTAACTCCAAATCATGAGTTGGGTAATTTTTCTCATGAACCTTCAATTGGAATGAGTCATAAGCTCTTACCATATCATTCTACATGAAAATTCATCCCAATACCTTTTTTGATGCGTCACTCTAGGTTAAAAACCCCTCTTCACTATAGGGTAATGTAAGCATGGTTGCGTTGATTAACATTCTCTTCAGTTCCATGAAATTTTCTTCACATTCATCAGTCTAAATGAACTTGACTCCCTTTCAAGTTAACTTGGTTAGTGGATTAGATAGTCAAGAGAAATTATCCACAAATTTCTGATAATATCCAACCAAACCAAAAAAATTACAGATCTCATTCATAGTGGTTGGTCTAGGCCTATTGGAGTTCGTGCCCTAGAAACTAACTTCTTTGTAGTTTATGATAAACTTGTATTCATTGGATGAATATTAATAAACTCTTTATCATATCATGATTGTTCTTATGTTTGACATAATATGTGATAATTTCCTAATAATAGTTGTTTCACTAAAAGGTCATAGTGGATCCCTACTATGATGAGAAACCAGAAGATCCATGACACTATTCTTGAATATATGTTCTATGGCTAGATGATATCATTTTAAGGGACATAAATGATACAGGATATCAGGGTGGGGACTCATGAAACTTTGAGGTACTTTCTCATGGTGTATGCCCATGGTAATATCCAGGAGGATATTATGAGAAAAATACCTTCTAGTAGAAAATCCGCATTCATAAGTTTCATTGGATGTTTCTATTTTTGGATGTGTGTATTATTCCTTAGACTTTAATATTATTATTAATGGGTATTATAACTCATGCACTTATATGTATTGACAAAAAATGTAATGACAGATTTTCACAGTGAGGTAGCATGTGTTGGGTGCGTCAAGAGTAATATTGTATTAATAAATAATGCAAGGATTTTTCACTTATATGGAATTAGATATCTCAGGACCTTTTATGGAAATGATATATCCTAACAAAATCCATGTCCATGGTGTTCTCTAGGAAATTTCAATTCCGGGAATTCAAAGAATGAGAAATCGAGCACATGGGTTGATGGAATTTTCATGCAACCCACTTGATTAGAGATATTGGCATAAAGGGATTATATTACATGGTAAGTGTTCGAATGAGATGACATATCTTTGTGACATCAACATCTTTATCTTGGGTTCCTTGACCCATTGCTAGATAGTAATCTTGGACTTTAGGAAAGCCTACATAATGCCAACGAGAAAGAGATCTAGAGGGTCACACACTAAGGGTAGTCAGTATCTCAGTTAAATAATTTATTATTTAATAAGTTGAATAAATATTATTCTTGGTTTTGGTTTAATAATTATTCAGGTTTTCCTTATCACATTTATTTCATTGCTAGTTATTAGAGAGAATATATTATGAAAGGAATATTTATTTATTGGTGAATAATAAAGTTGTATTTATTTAATAAATAAATAGTCATTATTCAAGGCCTAGTAAATATTGAGGAGGATTGGCGGACCAAGTAATGGGTCTGGTGAGAAATAATATTAAATATTATTTGGTTAAATAATATTTAAATATAACGTGCAATTTAAGCACATGTCATGGAAATAATAGCATTGTTGTAATTATTTGACATGGGGTTTCACATGGAATAATAAAATAAGTAACGGTACTTATGCTAATTATTTATTATTACATGGTGAATTAAATTACCAGTTATGTTATTATTCTCTAATCAGCCAAGGGGTCATTCCACTGGTTAACCAATAGTTTTATGCACAAAATCCTTAGAGAAAAGCTCTCAAGCCAAGAGAACTCTTCCCTCTCCAAGAACACTCTAACGTATGAGAGAGATCCTCCTCCACCAAATCTAGGAGAATGATTTGGAATTGATTCTCAAGGTGATCAAAGGCGACATCACAAGAGAAATGATCTTATGTGCTAGCACCCGAAGAGTCCTTTGACAGTGTCTGGAGATACGTGGAGCATGTGTGGATCACCGCTAGAGGAATCCTATATTTGGATTCTACATCACAATGAAGATTCACCTCAGAACCATGGTCGAACGCATCGATGAAGAAAGAATAACCTTGGAGGTAATTCCTTAATTTAATTAAATTAATTATAAACAAAATATGTCGATCCTATCTTCTCAATTCCAGGTTCTATCTTTTGTCTTTTATTATTCATTCAATTCTGTGGATACTGGTGGTTATCATCGTATTGATCCCAGATTAATCATAGATCATGGAAATTTACAAATTTGGGTGTAGGGCCATCATGTGCTTCTGCTACACCCAAAACCTACAAGTGGTATCAGAGGGGTTCATATTTTCATTTATAATTATTTAAATAATTTTTTGATGATTTACACTTTAATAATTTAGTTTTTCAATTCGTATTTTATCATTCTTGTAATCTAAATTTCTAGATCTATTCTTCCTCTTTAATTTCTCATAGATCTAATAGAAACGAATAATTATTAGATTAAAATTACATCGAGGATCTCATTAGGGGGCTATAGCAATTTTTTCTAGGTAACAGGAAAGTACACGCCATGTATTCGGAGTTACACATCGTGTCATCTTCCATACATGTCGTGTAATTCATATCAAAAACCATGTAGTTGTGTTCATCACATTGGGAGTAATTTGGAAATTACTCAAGCCATGTGCATTAATGACATGCAGTGTAGTTAATTCTTACATCATGTGTTGACCAAGATAGATTGGCGCATGGTCACCTGAACTACACGTTGTGTGGCCCACTAGACACAGTGTGTATTCCATTTGGGTCAGGGTCAAGTCATGTATCCCATACATGGCTTGCCCAACTGGTGACTGTGTAATGTAGATTTGACATGGTGTGTGGACCACTGGACATGTCATGTACTTGGAAGATTTCCAAAGTACACCTCACACATCATTTTCCCAGGCATTTACTCCGAATGGATGGTGAGGAGGGTACAAACCGTGTAGTCAGATCTACACACCATGTAATTTTTCCAAATTACACATATTTAAAATTTTATTATTATATTATGTAACCCTTAAGACATGTACCTTCATGTGGGCGTAAAGTTGGGACACAACCTGTGATAGGTGTATGATGTGCGTGTGTGTGTGTGTATATTTAATTGACATCTGTGTAATGTTCAAAGATCTACACATCATATATGATTTGCATTAAAATTATAATTTTTCTTTCATGTTACATGTCACAAAGAATAAAGTGTATACAAGTATAATACATGCTGGGTAGTTTTGGATGGGTATTCACCAGGTTTCCTCCAAGGTAAAAATTATGTACAAGGTTATAGATTGGAATCCTAAGTAAATTCAGAAAATTATTAAGATAAAAAGGATTGATTAATTAAAGATAATTATTAATCGATTCGAGTGTAATTTATCTTAATAAGAATGATTAAAAATGCATTCTATTTTTATTAAATGCATAATTTGTTTCATGTATTTGGATGATCATGAGCTAGACCAGACCTTTGTCTGTGATTGGTTCCCTTTTAATTTATTTATTAAATTAAAATTGTTCGTATGTGTGTCTTCTCCTCATTAATATATAGGGCCTTCATTCCCATGGTTTATTTTATGTAAACCCCTTTTACCTCTCACCTACATGTGAGTTAAAATCATATGTAATGGATGGAGCTCCCAAGCTAGTGTAGTTGGTTCAAGTTAGGATCTGAGGAAAAACCAATCCAAGGAGATACAAAGGTGGATAGGTGGAAAGCTGTAAATAATAAACTTAAACAGTTCAAGGTGTTTCTACCCTAGATCTGGGTTAGTTTATAAACCGCTAGATAAACTAACCAATAGAAGGAAATACTGGAGAGGTATGTGATCTCCAACACTTTGTTCACTACTAATCTTGGAGAGTTTACACCATCTAGACCACATATAGTCAAGATTATTGGCTACATTGAGCATCTGGACATCTTAGGAATTAAATTCCCAAATGAGTTTCATACAGATTTCATACTTTCATTACTTCCCAAGACCTTCTCTAGTTTTATTGTGAATTACAATATGAGAAATAATGAGAAGAGTCTATTGGAGCTTCTTAACATGATTCTCCAAGTGGGTATGGACATGGGGGATGAAGAAACCACAGTCCTTATGGTGAATAGGAAGATGAAGTACAAGGAAAAGGGGCCTAATATTTATAAAAAATCTAAATCCTATGAGGACCGCCCAACCAAGAAGAAGAAGATCCAAAGGTGGGGCAAGTAAAAGGAGTCAGCATGCTTTTCATGTGGAAAGTCAACCCACTGGAAGAGTAACTATACCCAAAGGAAAGGGGAAGCCAAAGGTGTGTTCATTATTGAGTGCAATATTTCCATTTCTACACATTGGGTATTAGATATAGATTGTGGGTATCACATCTGTATTCAAATGCAGGAAGCAAGTAGATTCCAGAAAATTGCTATAGGAGAGATGGATCTACGAGCTTCTAATGGTGTGAGTTTGGCTGCTCTTTCCATTGGTGACTACCACCTTGCATTACCGATGGAAATGATTTGGGTTTTACATGGCTGTTATTATGTACCCACTGTTACCAAGAACATAATTTTTGTATCGAGTTTAGATACAGATGGATTTATTTTCAAGTTTAGAAATAAATGTTGTTACTTTTATAAGGAAAACATATGTTATGGTATGAAACATTTAAATAACATTATGTATGTATTAAATTATGAGAACCAAGTGTTGGTAATTGATAACGAACCAAGTTCACATGACTCATACAACACCCAGTTGTGGAATCACCACCTTATTCATGTAAACGAGAAGCATCTAACAAAGCACTATCAAGATAGTTATTTAGACTCTTCCGATCTAAAATCACTTGATAGATGTCATGCTTGTTTACAAAGGAAAATGACCTAACCACCATTTGGTGGATAGGGTAAAAGGGCCACAGAGATTCTAGGATTGGTAGACACTGATTTGTGTGGACCATTTCCAATAGAATCCATATGTGGATATTCTTACTTCATTACTTTTACTGATGACTTGAGTAGATATGGATATGTCTACTTAATAAGGTATAAGTCTGAGTCCTTTGAGAAATTCAAGGAGTTCAAGAATGAATTAGTGAATAGCTTAGTAAGAAGATAAATAATCTTCAATCAGATTGAGGTGGAGAATATCTTAACCAAGAGTTCATCGACCTTTTATGGGAGCCTGGGATTCTATCTCAACTCACTCCACCTTATACACCATAGTGGAATGGTGTTAGTGAAATTAGGAATCATACCTTGTTGGATATGGTAAGGTTGATGATGATTAATGTAGATCTTCTATTATCCTTTTGGGGATATACATTGAAAATTTCATCATACACATTAAACCAAGTACCAACTAAGGTGGAAAATGGGATTCCCTTTGATCTATGGAGTGGAAAGAAACCCACTTCTTTACATACACATGTATGGGGATGCGAGGCATTTGTTAAGGCTTTCTTAGGAAACAAACTAGAACCTTGTGGCATGTAGTGTATCTTTATAGGGTATCCTAAGAAAACAAAGGAATACTACCTATACAACCCCTCATACAAGAAAGTGATTGTTGCCAGACAAGTCATCTTTCTTGAGAGGGAGCACATCCTCAAAAAGGATAGTGGGAGCAAGATTTACTTAGATGAATTTGATGCTCAAGATACACAGGAGTTGGTACTAGAACAAGTTTCATAGGTCCCCATGGAAGAGGTAATTATTAAAACACAAGTACTACGTAGGAGTACAAGAGAAGTAAGGAAACCAGAGAGATATGGTTTCCTTGTCACTAAGGATATTGACTCATTATTTTTAGATAATGATAAACCTATATCCTACAAGGAAGAAGTAGGGAACTCAGAAGTTGCAAGATGGCTAGGATCTAGGAATTTTGAGATGGATTCCATGTATTATAACCAAGTCTGGGTTCTAGTTGATGCACCAGTTAATGTAAATCCTATTAGATGTAAATGGGTATTCAAGAAGAAAGTGGACATGGAAGGTCAATTTAGTACCTATAAAGCAAGGATAGTGGATAAAGGTTTTAAATAGTGTTAAGGAATTGACTATGATGAAACCTTTTCACCAGTTTCCATGTTTAAATCCATAAGAATCATACTTTTCATAATATCTTTCCATGACTATGAGATTTGGCAGATGGATGTCAAAACTGCATTACTTAATGGGAACCTTCAGGAAGATGTCTATATGACACAACCATAAGGGTTTGTGACACCAAGTGATGTTAAAAGGGTATTAATGTTGCAAATATCCATTTATGGATTAAAGAAATCATTTAGGGCATGGAAAATTTGATTCGATGAAGCCATAAGAGAATTTGGATTCATTAAGAATGAATGTGAGCCATGTGTTTACAAGCAGTTTAATGGGAATGCAGTCATTATCCTAGTAGTGTATGTTGATGACATATTGCTTATTAGAAATGGAATACCAATATTGCATTTAGTCAAGGACTGATTGAACAAGTGCTTATCCATGAAATACTAAGGTGAAGCATCCTACATTCTAGGAATCAAGATCATTAGTGATAGATCCAAGAGGGTTCTTGGAATAAGTCAAAGTATATACATTGACCAGATACTAAAGAGATTTAGTATAGAACCATCCAAGAGGGGATTGGTTCCAGTGTCATCTGGTAAACATATTTCCAATAAAATGTGTCCCCAGACACAACATGAGAAAGATAGGATGAGTAATATTTCATATGCTTCAGTAATAAGATCTACTGTGTATGTCATGTTATGTATGAGACTTGATGTTGCCTATAAATTAATCATGGTAGGTAGATATCACATAGATCCAGGAGAATAGCATTGGACTACTATCAAGACTATCCTTAAGTATCTAAGAATAAATAAAGATGTGTTCCTGATGTATGGAGGAGATGAGGAGATTTTCATCAGATGGTATGGTGATGATAGTTTTCAGGTAGATTATAATGATCTGAAGTCGCAATCAAGATATGTTTTCTATCTCAATGGAGTAGTTGTGAACTATAAGAGTTCAACGCAGCCAGTTGTCACTAATTCTACAATGGAGTCCTAATGTATAGCAGCTTATGATGCAGCCAAGGAATCCGTCTATATTATAAACTTTTTCCATGATCTTGATTTGGTACCCAGTAGTAAGGATCCCATTATATTGTATCGTGATAATATTACAGCGGTGGCTCTTACAAAGGAGCCAAGGTCACATCAACAGACAAATAACATACTCTGGAAGTATCACCTCTTAAGGTATTCCCATAAAATGGGTGAAGTTATAGTGAGCAGAGTGTACACAGAAGAGAACATTGCGGACCCCTTGACTAGAGGCCAATCTCAGCATAAGCATGAATATCATGTGATAGCTATAAAACTGAAGGTTGTTAACAGTTGGCTCTAGTTCAAGTGGGAGTCTTTTGGAGTTAGTTCCCTAGAAACCAACTTTTTTTTACTTTATGATAAACTTATATTCATTGGATGAATATTAATAAAATACTTGTCGCATCATGATTGTTCTTCTGCGTGACATAGTTTGTGATAATATCTTAAGAATAGTTGTCACACTAAAAGGTCATAGTGGATCCCTATTATGATGAGAACCCAGAAGTTCCATGACACTATTCTTGAATATATGTTCTTTGGATGGATGATATCATTTGAAATGACAAAAATGATACAGGCTATCAGGGGTGGGGACTCATGAAACATTGAGGCACCTTCTCATGGTGTGTGTCCTTGGTAATATCCAGAAGGATATTATGAGAACAAGACCAGCCAGTAGGAAATACACATTCATAAGTGTCATTTGATGTTCCTATCTGCAAACATGTGTATTGGTCTTTAGACTTTAAGATTATTATTAATGGGTATTATGACTTGTGCACTTAGATGTATTGATGAAAACTGTGACGATAGATGTTTGTGGCAAGGTAGGATATTTTGGGTGTGTCACAAGTTATACTGCACTAATGAATAATGTGAGAAAGGATTTGTCACTTCTAAGGAAGTAGATATCCCAGGCCCTTTTATGGAAATTATATAGCCTAACTAAATCCATGGTCATGGTGTTCTCTAGGCAAGTTCAATTCTGAGAAGTCAAAGAATGAGAAATAAATCACATGGGTTGATGGCACTTGCATGAAACCTGCTTGATTGGAGATATCGGGACAAAGGGATTATATTACACCATAAGAATTTGTATGAGGTGAAATTTTGTTGCGACATCAACTTCTTTCTCTTGGGTGCCTTGACCCATTGTTAGACAGTAATCTTGGACTTTAGTCAAGCCCGCCTAATGCCAACGAGAAAGATACCTAGAGGGTCACACACTAAGGGTATACAGTATCTCAGTTAAATAATTTATTATTTAACAAGTTGAATAAATATTATTCCCGATTGTAGTTTAATAATTAGTCAAGTATGTCTTACCTCATTTATTTTGTCTAGTTATTCAAGAGAATATATTGTGGACAGAATATTTATTTATCAGTGAATAATGTAGTTATATTTATTTAATAAATAAATAGTCATTATTAAAGGCCTAGTAAATATTGAGGAGGATTTGCGGACCAAGTTATGGGTCCGGTGAGAAATAATATTAAATATTATTTGGTTAAATAATATTTAAATATAACGTGAAAGTTAAGCACATGTCATGGAAATAATAGCATTTATATTATTATTTTACATGGGGTTTCACATAGAATAATAAAATAAGTAACAACACTTGTGTTAATTATTTGTTATTACCTAGTGAATTAAATTCCCTATTATGTTACTATTCACTAATTATCCAAGGGGTCATTCCACTGTCTAACCAATGGTTGTGTGCACAACATCCTTGGAGAAAATATCTCAAGCCTAGAGAACTCTTACCTCTCCAAGAACGCTCTCAAAAATGAGAGATATCATCCACTAGATCTAGAAGAACGATTTGGAACTGATTCTCAAGGCAATCAAAGGCATACATCGCAATCAAAAGGATCTTTCATGCCAGAACCTGGAGACTCCTTTAGCAATGTCTAGAGATATGTGGAGCACATGTGGATCGCAACTAGAGAAATCCTATCTTTGGATTCTACATCGCAATGAAACTGCACCTTGAACCCATGGTCGAAAACATAAATGAAGAAAAAATCACCTTGGAGGTAATTATTTAATTTAATTTAATTAATTATAAACAAAATATGTTGATCCTCTCTTCTCAGTTCTGGGTTCTCTCCTTTTTCTTTTATCTTTGATTAAATTTCGTGGATACCGGCATTTGTCGTTGTATTGATCCTAGATTAATCGTCGATCATGCCAATTTGAAAATTTTGGTACATTCCCATCCTGCACTTCCACTACGCTCGGAACCTACATGGCCAACATTAAATAACTTATTTCTTTGAAGGATCTACTGATATAACCTCACTTGAGATTATATTACCCAATAAAAAAACTCTATGAAGCCCAAATTCAAACTTGGTAGATTTTGAATAAATATTTTCCTTCCTTAGGGTCTTAAGAAAAATCCTAAAATTATCTTCATTCTATTCCTTTCTCTTTAAATCCTTCCTTATTACAATCCAATTAAAATAGAAATGAAAAACAAATCACATCACTTTGTGGAGGTGGTAGTCAACACATACGCACGAGCGATGTTATCATTTCCCAACGGATTGGAAGGTAAGAAGGTAGATATGATATTATCATTACATAAATATAATTATGTCATAAGTATCATATATAAATATTAAACCCATAAAAATACTCATTCATAAAATATGGTGATGTGAAATGAATTTTATTTCTACATGGAGATGGTAAGTCATACGTATGCACAAGCGATACTTTCACTTCTCATTTAATGGGAAGAGGGTGAATAAATCTAGTTTCATAACCATAATAACATTTCACTATATTGAGGATGCTAAATTTATTATTTTATGAAGATTATAACATATTTAGAGGTAGTAAAATAATAATTAAAAAGAAAGTGATTGGTTAAAGTGATTACCTCTCCTTTGAAAGAACTCTTTTAGATATCCTCTTGAGGATACTTGGATTGGTATTTTGGGAAGACCAAAACCTATAAACTGTGTCTAGGGAAGTTGTTAAGATAATTTGGTAGGGTTTGGTTGATCTATAAGGTTCAAAGTTGTGTTAATAAGAGAAAGGTGGTGTGTCCTTTTATAAGGGAGGGGGAGGATACACTTGGAATTTCTTATAATATTAAATAATATAAATATCATTGTCATTTCAAGTGGAACCAAGGCACCCCAAATTCAAATATAATATTTTATATGGTTGAAATAAACTCAAACAATCAAATTTGGGCAAGTTTTGGATAAATTTTAAGCCTTATCTTCTAGTTAAAACATTTTACATCCATTTTAATCTTAACTGGAATAACTTTACCTTTTACCATGATAACATAATTATATGACCAAAAATAAAAGGTTCCTTCTAAAAAAATTATATGATGATTTCAAATTTGAAATAAATTTTATCAGATTTAATTTCTATAAGTGGTATAAATTACTTTTTATACAAGTACACAAAACATATAGAAACATTTTTTAGGAAAATACCTGATTTAAGAGTAAAAAATCATTTTCCCTTTAAATAAGGTAATTAATTGGTTTCCATGAATTTTTTCAGTTGAATAATAAACTAAGGAAGGTTTTTATACTTTTGGATCAAGAAAAAACCGAATGGAGTCTTCCAACCATGCCAATAATTTCAATGAATCAAAAATAGTTTTAAATTTGAATAAAATATAAATTATCTTTAAAAAAGTCAATCTTGGGTTCAAAAATTCAAATTTATGTTTTAAAATACGTTATTTAAATCCTTAAATAGATACTTAGCTTAAAAACACTCACCAATATAATAAAGTAAAGTTTTTAGTTAAATTTAACCTTTATCTCGTTAGTTTAACCCTCTGTTTATTTTAGGATTGGCAGTGGTTCTATGCTTCAATGGTTAGGTCTATCGATCATTTGAAGATTATTTCTTTGTTTCTTATATATTTGTCGTTTTTTCATCATATGGAGGCTAGATATTATGTTGGTTGTGGTTCGGAACATGTGATCCTTGAGGTATATATTGATATATCATCTCTTCCGACCCCTTTTCATATGTAAAAATGATTCTAAGTTATGGGAATCATTGTTTAGGGACTCCTATCAATTTCTCTTGTATTCCCTTTCCTTTCAGTGTGTGGATCCTATTATGGTTGTCATGTGACCTAAGTTTGAGGTAGGTGGTTCCATATTTAGCCTATGTTTGATGAATTGTGGATGCTATTGGTTTTCTAAATGGTTTTCTAAATGATAATTGGAATTATCCATGAATTATTTGATGTGTGTGTGTAAATGGATTTTTGATAAAAGATGGTTTTTCTCTTTATTTTAGCAAAAGAGGGTTATTTTCAAATTATTGTGAAATAGTTTGTTAAATTAGTTTTCAAATCATTTTTTTATGAAAATTTTTGTTTAGAATTTGTTTTTGAAATGTGATAAACCCTTTTGAAATGATTTGACATGTGCAGCACAAAGGAGCTATAAGGACCCGGCCCCAGTTGCCCAGAGTCGATGCCTAGTTTTATTACATTGACATATAAACAAGCAATATGCATCCTGAAGTACCAAGTAGTTTCATACATTTTGTAAACAAGATACATAAATAAGTTCAACATTACATCTTGGAATGAAAACAACACTAATTTATTCCATTAGAAAAAAATTCAAGCCTCTTAGATTATGCTTGCAAGTCATTCATAATTTACTTTTTCATATCCTAAGAAAATGAAACATAAGAAAGGGGTGATCTCAAATGATCAGTAAGGGTAATCAATATAGTGGAAGATACCATAAACATAAACATTAGGAAAGGAGAATAATTTAAAACACATGCCTTTATAAATAATAAACTTGAACACATTATGGCAGGAATATGAGCTGAGTAAATATGTCATAATAAAACATAATCATGGGTATTCTACTAGTCGAATAACGGAATGAACTTTCAATTACTAGCTTCATAATGAGGTAAGTTCATATGTCGAACATTATGAAACATTTTTTCAAGGTCTCGGCCAAGATGTCTAAAAATTATTTAGGTCTCATCCAAATCCATATATCACATTGGGAAAGGCCTCGGCCAATTCCATGTCTATTTGTCTCATGAGACCTACTGATTCATCAAGGGGCTATAGAGGGCCCCACCCATCACATAATAAGTTCAATTAATTCCTCATATGATTGGGGATAAACATAAACAACATATACATTCATATTGAAACTATCATATGAAATATAACTAATTTTCCCCAATCATTGAACATAAAACACTAACCATTCCAAGTAATATGGTGAATAGTTTTAGGATATATCATCTATAATAAAATTAGTCACAAACCATTAAATAAAATATGGTAGATGAAATCATAAATTATTAAACTCAATAATAAAAAATAATCAACAAGATTGTTGAATCAAATGAAAATACTCTTATAAAATCATTAAGCAATTCTTGAGATAAATACTCTTTTATTTTGAAAAGAAGAGTTATTTTGGAAAAATCTTTGCATAAAACCAGAAGTGAAGTAATATAGTATTATCATAATAAAGTGAGTGATTTTATAAATATTATGGTTTCCAAAAATATATTATAGAGTACCCTTGAAAATAGATAAGAATTTGAGAAACTCCCTTGAAACGGGCGTGTATTTCGGAAATAATTTTGAAAGTTCCTTTTAAAACATGCAACTCCTCATAAAATAAGGAAGGATTCTGGTTGTTAAACATATATAAGACACTTTCACATAATTAATTATGAGTAAATAATAATACATAATAATTTCATTGAGGTAATTAGATAATAAAAGTAACCCGAATAAAAAATGGAAGTTCGGGTGGAAAAACCATTACCTTAAGTCCGAATGTGTTCCACTCTTGAACTTAAGGTCCTGGAATATGAAATTATACTTATTAATAAATTATTTAAGAACCTAATAGACATTTATTTATTTTATCATAATTCTTTTTAGTTCATTTATGTTCTTATTGATAAGTCATTATATTGAATTTTGTCGTTCTGAAGTGTTTGTTTTCTTGATTTTCATAATCTGATCACCTATTTTTAAGTAATGGAATTCATGTGGAATGGTTTTAAATATCCAGAATTAAAATTACATATTATTTATGAACATATATAATTGTTAATGGTCACTTCTATCATTTGGTTACATGTAAAGAGGATGAATCATTAGATGATAACCACTTTGATTATTTGGCGGTATTTGGATTATTATGAACTAGTTTTGTCATATAAATTAATAATATGTACATATACTGGTTCCTGAATATTAATTAGTTCATAATACATATATTATAGTCTGGTTAAACCATATAAATGGTTTCATAACAAGTAATGGAGGAGAAATTGAAGAATGAAACTTTGCCATCTATGAAGGTTATAAATTGGAACCTCATAGACGTTGATTTCGTTTAAAAAAATAAAAGGGAGGAAGAAAGAATATTGATGATGGTTATTCCATTCACATGATATAATTAAATTATATATATGATAATGGAGTTAGCATGGTCATTTGTATATAGGAGTTGAGGATAGAAAAATAAAATAGATGAACTTGAAAATAAAAGAAAGGTTGAGATATCCCTTATGAAAATTCGGCAGCCTAACGGCGTCGCTTAAAATTTCATAAAATTAATTGATGAGAGAAAAGGGGTATCTCATCATATGTAAATCAAAAAGAAAGTAATATGAATACATAATATAAAACCCCAACATATGAGAATGGAAATTTAAAGAGATAACATAAAAGAAGTGTCGACTAAAAGAGGAGGGTGAAGGATTCCCTTACCATGGTGAGTAACTCCTAGAACTTGAATTTTGGGACCTTGGGGATTAAAGACACCTTAGGAGGACTCCTATGGAGGTAAAACCACCAGATACTCAAGGATGAGGGATTTGGAATGAAATAAAATGAATGGATGAGTGGGTATTTATAGTAAAAGAGAGATAATTTTTTATTAATTTAAAAAAACCTCATTAGTGGTTTTTGTAAAACCATGGGCTTGCCCATGGTATTTGCTCATGGTATTAGCCACTTAGGACACCTAATATCTTATTTTACTATACACAAGTCTACTAGAATTTTTTATTAATTATTACATCATTATGATATCATCAAATATACCAAAAACTCAAAACTGTATTTTTATTATTCACGAAAAAATCATGTATTTTAGAAAATTACCAAAAATTCACCCCTACCATTTTTCAACGTGTAGAATTCAAAAATAAACTCGATGGGAGACTAAAAGAGGAGGGTGAAGGATTTTCTTACCATGGTGAGTAACTCCTAGAACTTGAAGGTTGGGACATTGGGGATTAAAGACACCTTAGGAGTCCTATGGAAGTAAAACCACCAGATCCTCAAGGATGAGGTATTTGGAATGAAAGAAATTTAATGGATGAGTGGGTACTTATAGTAAAAGAGAGATAAGTTTTTATTAATTTTAAAAAAACACCTCATTAGTGGTTTTTTGTAAAACCATGGTCTTGACCATGGTATTATCCACTTAGGACACCTAATATCTTATTTTACTATACACAAGCCGACTAGAATTTTTTATTAATTATTACATGATTATGATATCATCAAATATACCGAAAACTCAAAACTGTATTTTTATTATTCATGAAAAATTCAAGTATTTTAGAAAATTCCCAAAAATTAACCCCTGCCATTTTTAGACGTGTAGAATTCAAAAATGAACTCCATTTTTCAAAAATAATTTTATAAATATTATTAATTTAATTTTTAAATAAAATCATAGTTAATTCAAAAAATAAAAATTTCAAAGGTATAATTAGTTTTATATCACATTGAAAAATTAATTAAGATCTCATTATCTTATTACCTTAAGAAAATAAAATAATATCATTATTTACTATTCATATTACTATTCATAAGGGTATGTTACTATTCACCAAAAATCAAGTTTATTCTATCAGACTCCAAATGACTTACTGGTCACAACTCTAGATGATCATTTTTCAAAATTCAAAACATAGTAGAGGAAAAGTTATGTTTAATGGATAGATTATAAAATGAATTCAATATTTATTTTCAAAAACTTGGGGTGTTACATTCTCCCCTCCTTACAAAAATTTCATCCTCAAAATTCACAAAATGTTACCTAAAAAGATTCAGGTATGTCTTCAACATAAGATCTTCAAGATCCCATGTTTTTCCTCCATCTTATTATTCCTCTAAAGAACCTTTACCAGACAAGTTGTCTTATTTCTCAATACTTGTTCTCTGGTATCAAGAATATTTATAGGCTCTTCACAATAAGTCAGATCGGGCTCAAGTTCTACTTCTTCATAGGTGAGTACATGTGTTGGTTCTGGCATGTATTTTCTTAATATTGAAACGTGGAACACATTGTGAACTTTGGATAGACTTGGCGGCATTGCCAAATGGTAATCTACGGCTCCAATTCGGTCCATAATTTCAAAAGGTTCAATGTACCTAGGACTTAATTTTCCCTTCTTACTGAATCATATAATACCCTTCCATGGAGATACCATTAAGAAAACATGATCTCCTTCTTGAAATTCCAAATCCTTCCTTTGGTTATCATCATATCTCTTTTGCCAACTTTGAGCTATTTTGATATGGGTTTGGATAATCTTCACCTTTTTCTATGTTTCCTCAACAAGTTTTGGACCTATAAGCTTTCTCTCACCAACACCATCCCAGCAAGTTGGTGTACGACATCTCTTTCCATATAATGCTTCATATGGTTCCACCTGAATACTTGAATGGAAGCTATTTTTATCAAAAAAATATCTGAGAGGTAAATATTGATCCCACATACCTTGAAAGTCAAGTGAAAAAGACCTCAACATGTATTCTAATGTTTTAATAGTCCGTTCTGATTGCCCATCAGTTTATGGGTGGTAGGCAGTGCTCAAACAAATATCATTATCTAAGGCCTTCTGAAGAATTTTCCAGAATTGTGATGTAAAACGGGGATCACGATTAGAAACAATTGATAATGGTACACCATGAAGTCTTACAACTTCACTAATATATATTCTTTCAAAATATTCAAGTTGTAAATCTTCTCTTATAGTAAGAAAATGTGCTGATTTTTTAAAATGATCAATAATGACCCATATCGCATCATTCTTTCTTGGATTATTTGGTAGTCCCATGAAAAATTCCATTTTAATATTATCCCATTTCCAAATAGGAATAGGAAGGGGTTTCATGACTCCTCCAGGACGTTGTCTTCCAGCCTTCACCTGTTGACACACCAAACATCTCGACACATAATCAGCAATCTCCCTCTTCATGTTTTCCCACCAAAAATTTCCCTTTATATATCTATACATCTTTGTGATATCATGGTGTATATAGAAATTAGAGCTTTGAAAATCATCCAATAGTTCCCTCTTTATCTCAGGAATAGCGGGAACACAAAGCCTCTTTCCGAATTTCAAAACACCACCTTCATATACGAAGTCAATCAATTTCCCATCATTTACAGCTTTAATTTTCTTTTGAAACTCCTTATCATCATCCTAAGAACTTTTTATCCTTTCCATTAAAGAATGTTTGGACACTATTTTAAAAAGTAGTGATGTGTTACCTTCCTTGATAATTCCCATATCCATTTTTACTAGATCCATGAACAGAGGATCCCTTTCAACTCTCATCTTGTTCAGAATTCTGTGGTCCTTTCTACTCAAATCTTCTGCCACCTTATTTTCCTTCCTCGATTGGTAGTGTATTGTGAAATCATAATATTTGAGTAGCTTAATCCATATCCTTTGTCTCATGTTGAGTTCTTTCTATGAGAAGATATATTTCAAACTCTTATGATCTATATGTATCTCACATTTTTCACCATAAAGGTAATGTATCCAAATATTCAGAGAAAATATTACCACTGCTAACTTAATATCATGAGTTGGATAGTTTTGTTCATGAATTTTTAGCTACTAGATGCATAGGAAATCACTCGATCACTCTTCACAAGGATGTAACTAGGTCCTTTCTTTGATGCGTCACTATAGATAACAAACTCATCATTCCCCGATGGTATGGTTAGGATCAAATCATTCACTAACCTCCTATTAAATTCTTCAAAAAATTCTTCACATTCCTTTATCCATAAAAACTTAACCCCTTTTCATGTGAGCTTGTTCATTGGGTTTTCTAAACAGGTGAATTTTTGAACGAAACGCTGATAATAACCTGCTAAACCAACAAAACTACGTACCTCAGTTATGTTTGTTGGAGTAGGCCATTATTGCACAGCCTTTATCTTCACAAGATCTACAGATATTCCATCTTTAGAGATAATGTGGCCCAGAAAGGAAACCGATTGGATCCAAAAATCACACTTGTTAAACTTCCCATATAATTCATTTCTTCTAAGAGTCTTCAGAATAGTGCTCAAGTGATTTTCATGATCTTCATAGATTTTAGAGTATATCAGGATATCATCAATAAAAACCACCACAAAGTTATCAAGATGTTCCTTGAAGACTTTATTCATTAGATCCAAGAAAATAGATGGTGCATTAGTTAGTCCAAAAGGAATTATTGTAAACTCATAATGCCCATACCTGGTTCAGAATTCTATTTTTGGAATGTCTTCCTTCCTCACAAGTAATTGATGATATACAGATCGAAGATCAATCTTAAAAAAATATTGAGCTCCATGAAGTTGATCAAATAAATCATCAATGCAAGGTAGGGGTACTTGTTCTTTATTTTTTTAGAATTGATCTCCCTGTAGTCAATGCACAACCTCATAGACCCGTCTTTCTTCTTAACGAAAAGAACAGGGGATCCCCACAAAGAAATGTTAGGGAGAATAAATCCTTTATCACTTCTTCTATTTGTTTCTTTAGTTCCACTAACTCCACAGTTTCCATTCTATAAGGGGTATTTAATATGGGTCTTTAACTAGTAATTAAGTCAATGGAAAACTCAATTTCCCGCTCTAGAGGATGCCCGGGTAAATCCTCTGGAAATACGTCAACATATTCTTACACAACAGGTATGTCTTCTATTTGAACAGTCTTTTCCTCGCCCATAGTTATTACATTCCCTTCCTCCCAAATAATTGAATTCAGTAGAGCTACTAGGGGTGGATCTAGATGATAATATGATGGTGACGTTTCTGCTCTAAAGATAAGGGATTCAACACCATTCTCAAAAATTGTAACTTCCTTCTTCTTGCAATAGATCTTTGCATCGTAATTTGATATCCAATTCATACTAAGAATTATATCAAATTCAATCATAGGAGTGATGATAAGGTTAGAAACTAAAGCACATTTATGTGTCATGAGGGTGATTAATTGACACACCTTTGTTGCAATGATACATCCACAAGGAGTTTTGACTAATAACTCCTTTATTAAATCAAATTGGACAAATATAATTTTCTTGGAAAACTAGGAAGATATAAATGAATGCGACGATCCCAAATCAAATAAAGTATTGTCTAAGTTTGATTAAATTATTAATGTACCTACCACCACATTATTTAGAACTTCAACCTCTGCAGTTGTGATTACATAAGCTTGGCCTTGCTCTCTTATCCTTTTCTGGGGAATGTTTCCTTGACGCTTTGGACAATCATTAGAATAGTTCCCCAACTCCCGAAAATTATTGCATTGAACATTAATAGCTTCTTTATTCACCATGAAATCACCAGAAAGATGGACTTTCTGTCAAAATTTATATCATACTCCTTTTCCCTTTAAGCACGTACCAGGGTGTTTCCTTCCATAAATATCACAGGGTGGAAATTCAACTCTTCCCTTCTTCCCTGTTTCCTTATTTACTTTCCCAGATTTTTTAGCATCCCTCTTATTCTCTTGATTTCCCTTAAAGTCATAAGACTTAGATAATTACTTTTTTGTCTTGATAACACATGAAACTATATCCTCATATGATGAAAAACTTTGGGAGACCAGTGCCCATCATAGGAATGGCTTTGGGCCATCAAAGAATCGATCAATTTTGCTTCTTGGGTTTCATTTGTAGTTCACAGCATGTTTTGTTAACCTTGTGAAGTTAGCTTCATACTTTGCAATATTTTTATCTTCCTTCTACCTGAGATTCAATAATTGACTCTCCAAATCCACTTGTTGTTCACGAGGAAAGTATTTCTCTAGGAATATTTCCTTAAAGTCCCTCCATTCCATCTCCTCTATTTCTTCCTCCGCCTTTGTGTTTTGGATTAATGACCACCACTAATCCGCATATCCTAATATAAGATAAACTTCCATGACAACCTTCTCTCTTTCATTACATCCCAAAGTGAAAAAATATCTTCTCTTGGTAACTTATCCACTACTCAGCAACAAATGGGTTTTTAGTCCCATTGAATGATGGTGGTTTTTGTCACATAAATCAATCTAACATAGCTCCTCCATGCAGTGGATCCAGATGCTCCATACGGGTGAGGTTATTTTTCATAACCTGAGTAAGTTTTCCCAGTATAGTTATAAATTTCTCAGCACTTATCACAACACTAGAACCGACATCATTATCTTGCATCGGAGGAAAATCCCTACAGGTGACAAGCGCGTTCGGGCAGTTTCCATTCCTTCCACTAAGCGCCATTTCTAAATAATGGCATACACTAGATTAGGGTATGAATCATAATGTATAATCTTAACTTAATAAAATACTTATCATAAATTGATATCCTACGCATGTCTAATCCCATAATCACATAAATGGTTTCTTTGAGGAAAAATTTACATTTAAATCCTTCATAATAGCATATAAAGAAAATGTGAATTATCCTTATAATATCCCCCAGGACTGTCAATACCAAGAGTGCAGCGAGGCCCGTTTTCGTGTACCAGGATACCCTGGGTTAAGGCCAAAACTCTTTGTCAGAGCTTTCACTCCTAGTTACATCTGTGCCAGAGCCACCTCTACATGTTTGTATCCAGACAGGAATGTATTTGCTAGAAATATCCACATAATCTATTCCTTACCAAAATATCAGGACATTCTTGCATTTTTATCCTCAAATACTATCTTAGGGATTTGTTCCCTAATCTATGTTTTCTAAATCTAGTTTCCATGTTTTCTACTAAACTTCCTTTGATACCAACTGTAAGGACCCAGTCCCAGTTGCCCAGAGTCGGTGCCTTATTTTAATACATTGGCATATAAACAAGGAATATGCATCCCAAAGTACCAAGTAGTTTAGTTCCTTTTGGAAAAAAGATACATAAATAAGTTCAACATTATATCTTGGAAGGAAAAAACACTAATTTATTCCATTAGAAAAATCCATGCCTCCTATATTATGCTTACAAGTCATTCATAATTTACTTCTTCATATCTAGAGAAAATGAAACACAAGAAAGGGGTGAGCTCAAATGATTAGTAAGGGTAATAAATATAGAAAAATATAACATAAACATTAGGAAATGTGAATAATTGAAAACACACGCCTTTATAAATAATAAACTTGAACACATTATGGCAGTAATATGAGCTGAGTAAATAATGCCATAATAAAACATAATCATGGGTATTATACTAGTTGAATAACCACATGAACTTTCAATTACTAGATTCATAATAAGGGAAGTTCATATACTATACATTCTAAAAGATTTTTTCAAGTCCTCGTCCAAGACGTCTAAAAATGATTTAGGCCTCGGCCAAATCCATATATCACATTGGGAAAGGCCTCATCCAATTCCACATCTATTTGTCTCATGAGACCTACTGATGTATCGAGGGGCTATAGAAGTCCCCACCTATCATGTAATAAGTCCAATGCATTCCTCATATGAGTTCGGATAAGCAT
Organism: Viscum album; assembly: GCA_963277665.1. Lineage (NCBI taxonomy): Eukaryota > Viridiplantae > Streptophyta > Magnoliopsida > Santalales > Viscaceae > Viscum > Viscum album. Next base: position 644,270,569 of record OY728123.1, read on the forward strand.
AAACAACATATACATTCATATTGAAATTATCATATGAAATGTAACTAACTTTCCCAATCATTGAACATAAAACACTAACCATTCCATGTAATATGGTGAATGGTTTTAGGATAGATCATCCACAATAAAATTAGTCATAAACCATTAAATAAAATATGGTAGGTGACATAATAAATTATTAAACCCAATAATACATAATAATCAACAATAGTGTTGAATCGGATGAAAATACTCTTATAAAATCATTAAGCAATTCTTGAGATAAATACTCTTTTATTTTGAAAAGAAGAGTTATTTTGGAAAATTATTTGTATAAAACTAGAAGTGAAGTAAGATAGTATTTTAATAATAAAATTATTGATTATATAAAGATTATGGTATCCAAAAATAGATTATATTGTACCCTTAAAAATATGTAAGAATTTGAGAAACTCCCTTGAAATGGGCTTGTATTTTGGAAATAATTTTGAAAGTTCCTTTTAAAACATATAACTCCTCATAAAATAAGGAAGGATTCTTGTTGGTAAACATATGTAGGACACTCACACAGAATTAATGAGTAGTAAATAATAATATATAAGAATTTCATTGAGTTAATTAGACAATAAAAGTAACCAGAATGAAAATGGAAGTTCGGGTGGAAAAACCCTTACCTTAAGTCTTAATGTGTTCTTCTCTTGAAATTAAGGTCCTGGAATATGATATTAGACATATTAATAAATTATTTCAGAACCTAATAGACATTTATTTAGTTTATAATAATTATATTTAGTTTATTTATGTTCTTATTGGTAAGGTATTATATTGAATTTCGTCGTTCCAAAGTGTTTGTTTTCTTGATTTTCATAATCAGTTCACTTGTTTTTAAGTAGTGGAATTCATGTGGAATGGTTGTAAATCTAAAGAATTAAAATTAAATATTATTTATGAACATCCAGAATTTTAATGGTAATTTCTATCATTTGGTTACATGGAAAGAGGATGAATCATTAGATGATAACCACTTTGATTATTTGGCGGTATTTGGATTATTATGAACTAGTTTTGTCATATAAATTAATAATATGTACATATACTAGTTCCTGAATATTAATTAGGTTATAATACATATATTATAGTTTGTTTCAACCATATAAATGGTTTCATGACCAGTAATTAAGTAGAAATTGAAGAACGAGACTTTGTCGTCCACGAATGCTATAAATTGGAACCTTATGGACGTTGATTTCGTTTATAAAAATTAAAGGGAGAGAGAAAGAATATTTATGATGGTTCTTCTATTCACATGATATAATTACAGTATATATATGATACTGGAGTTATCATGTTCATTTGGACAGAGGATGTGAGGAGAGAAAAATAAAATAGATGAACTTGAAAATAAAAGAAAAGTTGAGAGATCCCTTATGAAAATTTGGCAGTCTAACAGAGTCGCTTAAAATTTCATAAAATGAATTGATGAGAGAAAAAGGGTACCTCATCATATGGAATTAAAAAGGATAGTAAGAAGAATACATAATATCAAACCCCAACATATGAGAATGGAAATTCAAAGAGATAACATAAAATAAGTGTCGACTAAAAGAGGAGGGCGAAGGATTCCCTTACCTTGTAGAGTAACTCCTAGAACTTGAAGGTTGGGACCTTGGGGCTTAAGGACACCTTCATAGGACTCCTAGGAAGGTAAAACCACCAGATCTTGAGGATTAGGGATTTGGAATGAAATAAAAGAATGGATTAGTGGGTATTTATAGTAAAATAGAGAGAAATTTTTATTAATTTAAAAAGACACCTCATTAGTGGCTTTTGTAAAACCGTGGGCTTGCCCATGGTATTTGCCCATGGTATTAGCCACTTAGAAAACCTAATATCTTATTTTACTGTACAAAATTCTACTCGAATTTTTTATTAATTATTACATCATTATGATGTCATCAAATATACCGAAAACTCAAAACTGTATCTTTACTATTCACGAAAAATTCAAGTATTTTAGAAAATTCCAATAAATTTACCCCTAACATTTTTTTATGTTTAGAATTCAAAAATGAACTCCATTTTTCAAAAATAATTTTCTAAATATTATTAATTTAATTTTTAAATAAAATCATAGTTAATTCGAAAAATAACAATTTTAAAGGCATAATTAGTTTTATATCACATTAAAAAATTAATTAAGATCTCATTATCTTATTACCTTAAGAAAATAAAATAATATCATTATTTACTATTAATAAGGGTCATGTTACTATTCATATTACTATTCATAAGGGTATGTTTCAATTCACCAAAAATCAAGTTTGTTCTATCAGACTCCAAATGACTTACTGGTCACAACTCTAGATGACCGTTTTTTGAAATTCAAAACATAGTATAGGAAATGTTGTGTTTAATGGATAGATTATAAAATGAATTCAATATTTATTTTCAAAACCTTGGGGTGTTACAAGAGCCTTGATTATCTTGTAAATACCTATAAATTTCATGGAAATTTTTTTTATTAAATTCTTGGGAATTTTACAAGTCCACAGTTTCTGACGGCACTTGATTCCGAGGTCCGGTGTGCCTGGAATCAATTTCTGAAGTTTTGTTCAGGTACGTTTAGTAAACGTACGTGCAGGATTTTATATCTTTTCAACTGGTGCTCGGAATTGAAATCTGATGGCACTGTTGAACTCACAACGCCGGTATTCGCTTAATGATACCATCACCGCAGTTGCGTTTTAACGAGGTTCGAAGTTAGTTTATGGGATTTTTAATTAAGTTAAATAAAAATAAAAGTATTACTTTTATTTTTATTGTGGCGGTTTAATCCTCCAAGGGGAGGTTGGAGGTGGGGCCCACCCGTGCATAACCTCCCTTGGGAGGATATTATGTGGTGGGGTCCAAACGAGATTGAACCCCCTTTTAACCCTCATTTAAGTGGGGGAAATCTCTTAAACTCCCCTTGAGTTTAATGAAGCCAACTCTCCCTTTATTTATTTTTAAACTTTCCACCTCCCCTCATAAGTGTGCCAAACCAAAAATTAATTAATGTAATTAATTAATTAATTTGAAATGGTTTGAATTCTTTTTCCAGCAAAAAAATAATGGGTTGGCTTAACCCATTATTTTGGTTGACGATTCTTTTTGGCGGAGCTTTGGAGAACTCTTGAGAGATAACTTCATCCTCTCAACGAAGAACGCTCCTACCACTGAAAATCGGTGTAATCTTCTTCCTTCTTCAACCGAGGTAAGGAAAGGGAAGTGACGCCCACGAGGAACGCTGATGTCATCTTTGACTTCATCACCTTCGAACGCCGTCCGCCAATGATGAGTACCTCTCTTCCTCTTCCAACGTTGACGGGACGACGTCGCCTTCCCACGACTCCGTCAAACGACACAAACAAGCAAGGTAGGGGTTTGTTTTGATTAAATTAAATCCTCATTCCTCGTCGTTTATTATAGTTCTATGATGACCAATTTTTTCACTTAATTCGGAGGGCGTGGGCCGAACAAACAAGGCCCAACGTCCCTCTGATGGTTCTTGTTTGGTTAACGACGGCGGTTGTCACGACCCGACCCTATCCGGGCTCGAGCCACAACCACCCCAAGCCCGCCTCCATAGGCCAGGGGCTGGCAACCAGTGCCAAAGGAACAATAACTCGGGGAGGCCTTTGCCTAAGTACATGTACACACACACGCGCATCAAACTCAATGCAACAGTGCAGAGTAAAAGTAAAGACAAGCAAAGAAAAGGAAAGGGAAACTGCTATATATATACCACAAAGTGCATCAACCTCTACAAGTACAAAGAAATCTGAAGGAACACAGAAAAGAAAAGGGGCAAAACACACGCCCAACCAGAAAAGTGCCACAACCTGGAAACAGGTAAACAAAACAACTAGCTGACGGGTCTCCCACCTGGAACCCGGCTACGACCACCGCTCGCTGTCCAAGCTCCCGAACTCCTATGCTCCACCGAAGTCACGACCAACCTGTCCGTCATCTGCAAGGGCACACCAAGTGCGGGCAAAGCCCAAGCAGGGGTGAGTATAAAAATACTCAGTAGGATACCCCGAAGGCTCGAGGGAGCAACAAAGGAGGTACCGAAGGGTGAGCAGTAGAGCGAACAGGAAAAGTAAAGGAGTACAATAGAGAGTGCAGTAAAGAGTACAGTAAAGAGTCTATCTCAACCCAACAAGAGGAGAGAAGGTAGACTCGTCCAGGCACAAGGAGCTAGAAATGGTGAGAAGATGAACTTCCCATTGAGTCTTCGCTACCTATAGCAAGAGAGTAAACTCATCCAACCACGAGAAGCTAGACACGGAAAGCACGTGGCATACCCCGCGCGTCTTTGCCTCTCCTGGAGGGGGGAGTAACCAAGCCCAATATGTGGGTACTCAAACAAGGTATATACAAGTCCACATGCTCAATCAAGAAGCCCAAATAAGATCGTAAGGTGATCTCCATCCCGTAGCTCAGCCCAAGAAAGAGTAGCCAACAGTCCCAGAAGTAACACCATCGATGCCCAGCATCCTGCACGTCTGCCCCGAACCGCAAGATAAGGGGCTCAATCACCACACCTCGACACTATCCGCTTTGGGCGGCACTGACTTGCCTGCATGGTTTTAGGTCGCATCACAAGGATACGTCTCGGTGGGGGAAAGTGCTCCTCATACTTGAGAGTTCTGGGGGAACGTCAACCACAAATCGCCACTGCGCCGCAATCGAGAGGTCTGCTCAAAGTCGACAGGCGACCCCCTGCCCAGCCCCATTGGTGGATCCCTGGAAGTCAACGGGTTCCCACTACAGGGATACCCGGAAAGTCGACGGGTGCCTCACTGCCCAGGCCCGTAAGAGGGTAATCCACTGGAGGGCGACCCGGCTAAAGTTGACGAAGGGACCACTGCCCAGCCCAGCAGGAGGTAACCCGGCATCGGGGACCACTGCCAAGCCCAGCTGGAGGTAAGCCCGGCATCGGGGACCACTGCCCAGCCCAGCTGGAGGTAAGCCCGGCATCGGGGACCACTACCCATCCCCACTGGAGGTAAGCCCGGAACTGCTCTGGCCATCCCTGGTGGATGGTACTGCTCGGTGAACACCGCTGTACTGGCCATCCTTGTTGGATGGTAACCCACAGACGAGCCCTGCTCGATCCAACCTCAGCCCTGCTGGAAACAACCTCATCCCTGCTGGAACAACCTCAGCCCTGCTGGAAACAACCTCAGCCCTGCTGGAACAACCTCAGCCCTGCTGGAAACAACCTCATCCCTGCTGGAACAACCTCCTGGGTAGAGGATCGGTGCCCGCGTAAAGTGTTAGTCACATCGAAACCACAAGCTCTACCAGGGAACATGGAGCAACGGGAGAAACTCCCCAGGCCTCACAAGGCGATCTCGCTCCCATCCGCTGAGTCACTGTCGAAGCGGACCGAGACATCTCATCCCAGAAAGTGGGGAAAACGCCCACGCTGCACGAACACTCGTAGTCACAGACGGTGTCGCAGTCCTGTGAAAGGGCACAGTACTGAAACCCCTCACAGCTGAAGAAGCAGAGGAACCAAACCATCGAGAACAAGACCAGGGGGAGACCGCTCAACCCTACTGGTCAGACAAAAGAGCACCAGGCCAGGGGAAACTCCACCCTGTTGGTCAAACAAACGAGCGCAGAGGAACCCTCTACATCGCGAGAGGTCAAGTACGCAGAGCATATCACGGCACGCACGTGGGGCCCACACAACGTGTGGCCCCAAGTCAACCCCAACTGAGCGCACAAACGTCCTCAAGTACAAACAACCACATGTACCTCCAAGAGCTCCCGTATACTCCTAGAGTATACCTCATTCCAGCCCAAAGGCTATCGTGCACACGGCACCCAGCATCAACGCGAAGGCGTGACGTAACAACTCCACCTCAAAGGCCCAGGCATGGCCAACCACATCTGGTGAAACATTTGTATCACTCTCCCAAGAGTGCACGATCACACGCCAAGGGTCCGCTACAAACAAGGTAGGACGAACTGCCACCGGAGCACCTCTCATGCTCCACATTCAACAAGATCGCGTAAGAGGCTCCGTACAACCAAACAGATCGCACTGTTGCAATCATCGTGGAAAACACGCGAGATCGACTACTTACTCACCTCCAATAGATACCCGACGGAAAAGTCACCAACACCGCCTCACGCCCGAATGGCATCCCGTGATCCCGAGCCCTGGCCCCGAAAATAGTCAGGCGCATCGTACCATTGCGATCCCCTCGGAAAAACACGTCAAAAGCACTACTCACTTGAGTGCAAAGGATATCCGGAGAAAAAGATGCATCCCGGCGCACCGCACACGAGCGGTGCCATGTGGGACCCACAACCCGATCACGAAACTCAACGAACGGATCGCACCATTGCGATCCTCTCGAAAAAGTACATGAAAGGGACTATTCACTTGTCCAAAACGGTCGCCCAGTGATAAAGCTGGAAATCACCGTCAACTCCCGAAACGGCCCTCACGGGGCCCACACCATCGTGCGGAATTCCAGCGAGCAGACTGTGCCAACGCGATGCCCTCGGAAAAACACCCAACATCGACTGCTCGCACGCCCCGAACGGACGCCCGAGGAAAAAGTCGCTAAAAGATGCACGCAGCTCAAAAGACGGGCCGTGGGGCCCACGTCTCAACTCCGGCTTCAACGCCCAGAACAGCCCTGGAAACCTCCGCCTCAGTGCCAGGGTCACAACGCCGCTGACGGCGCTCAAAACAAATGTCAAATGCGTCTGCGCCGCTCAAATCAAGATTCCCGGAAAAACGACATTCCACTTTCAGACGCGTCGCGCCTCCGAGGCCAATCGTTTTGGGAATTAAAAATTCCTTAAACCGTCTCAAAATACTCGGCTTAACTCAAGGAGCGCATCGCCGCTGACGGCACGCGAATCTGACACCCGAGCTGCCTTTTAGAGGCGTTTTAGAAAATTTTCGGACCAAAGGGTGGGCCGGGCCGGTTCGGTCGGCCCACTCACTGCCTGTGCCGGCCCGCGGTTCACCGCGCGGGCCGGGCCGCGTCACCCAAACCGGATGAGCCGGTCCGGCTGTCTCCCCACGGGACCCACGAGGCGCGGGTCCCTTGTCTGCTGGTCGGGGTCACGAAGACCCCGGGTCTGCGTGCCGCGACGACCGGCCGAAGCCGGTCCCCACCCCCTTCGCGCTCTGCGCCCGCGGCGCCTGCGGCCGACGACCGCCGCACGACCCCGCTCCCCTGGCCGCCTGCTGCCTGAGGCGTTCGCCGCCGCACCGCTGAAGCCCGAGCCGACGCCGCGCCACCTGAAGACGCCGCGCCTCGGACAGCCGGAGCACCCAAACTGGCCGGAAACCGCCGGGACAACCTGAAATTCCCGCAAACTTCCGCAAACGATTGTGAACGACTCCAAGCTTTGATTTCAAAACCGAAACAAGCGTCGGAAAGATGAAATTGTATACTACGCGTTCATGGGATTCGTTCGAAAATCCTACAGATTTTCAATACAATTATTTGAGTTCAAAGTAGGTGCGGTGAATGAAAAACGCAAACGACAAATCCTACTTCGTGGGCGTTGCCCGAAGCTTCACGGGCGATCCGCCGGGGAAGCGCCTTGCCGGAGAGGAGGAGGAGAGGAGAACTCCCTTTGGTTGCTGCCTTCTGCCAGAGAACGAACAAGGGAGGAATATGGGAGGGGGTTAGGGATTTAAGTAGGAAAAATAATTAATTAAAACATTAATTAATTAAAACTCCCAAAATAGCCCGCATCCGAAGCACCCAACGGGGTCGAGGTTAAGCCTCCCCTAGGGTAAAAACCACCTCCCTAGCACAACGGAGGTCTTGGAATTTTAATCCGAGGCCCCGTTCAAAAGTTATAAAATTTAACGTTCGAAGTCGCTAAATTATGAAAATGCCCCTGGAGCCATTTTTCACAAACGGCCTGTGCCCGCGAAACTTATACCCCTCCTAGGGTAAACGGGACGCTCCGAACTCAACGGTGCCCTCGGTTTCCCAATCCGAGCCACCATTTACGAGATACTATCGTTTCGTTATTAAACGAATAAATTAATTTATTAATTTATCCGTTTAACCTTCCGGAAGCGAGCGAGGGGTCCAAACATCCCGCGCCGACAAATTTTATTTCGTTCCTAGGGTAAACACCCCATTCTGGACCCATCCGTACACTCTGATCTCTGATACGGATCACCGTTTAGGAGTTATCCCATTTATTTGGCGTTTCCAGTGTGAACGCACTGAAAATTTAATTCCGGCCACTCCGGGGCTCGGAATCGCACGCCGTCGAAGGTGCTGCTCTAGAATATCATCAAGAATATTCCAAAGTCTTTCTTAGAAAAAACCGGGTTCTTACATCATTCCCTCCTTCAATATTTTCGTCCCCGAAAAGAAAAAGTAGGGAGCAACACAGGGTAATAAGCCCACACCTGGCTTCCCCATACCCAGAAGAACCCACGCACAACTCTACGTCCCCGCACACAGACCAAAGGATTGATCCGTTCACGCGAGGTCGGCCCTTTCCAATGTCATGCACCCACTCCAGACATTTGGGGTTAGGGCAAGGCAGTAGGGTACCTCACCATCCATTTGCACGGTCTCAAACGGCCCGAAGGCCCTCGAGGGTAGCTCACCTCCCCGGTCAAACATCTACATCGCACGCCGTGACTGGAATCACCGCTTGGTCATGAGACAAGGCCTGGTGATTCCCTCCTTCATAATATCCATATGGTGAAGCACCCAAGGATATCTGCTCACACAAGATTTCACAGTCGATGTCTCGCAACCAAGACTCTCTTACATGCTCGGAGAGCGAAGGAGTCAACACCATCGACTAAAGAGAAAAGGTCCTACACCTTTTACCTTACCAACACAGGGTTACACCTGATGCCCCGCGTCTTCCTGGTAACACATCAAACAAGGACCAGGGAGGAAAGTAGATCACACACAGAGTCTAATAATTCTACTGCAAAAAGGTAGAAGAGTTGTAGATCGTACCTCTTATCACATCATGCTCTGCAGGATAATAGACATCCAAAGCTCGCGGCTGTCCTCGGTCCCAACTGTCAGCTCCCGGAGCCTGACGTGGACCACCTATTGGTGATGAGAAGACCTCGTAACGCCGTCCCCCACTACCAGATCCTCCCGCTCCTCTGCTAGCACCACCTCTCTGGGTACTACTCCGATCACAGCGCTGCCTCTGCCGTGGTGGTGCACCTGCTGCCTGCCCGAAGCTCCCAGCAACTTGGGTCGGGCAGTCTCGTGCCAAGTGACCTCGCCCGTCACAAGCATAGCACCGACTCTCTCTATGCTGCACTGGTGCCCTCCGGCGCCACTATGGTGTACGACCACGCCCCTGAGTCCGGTTGTCAGTAAGCCAACTACGTCGAGGTCCTGCTTGCCGACGCCCACTAGTTACGGCAGACGTCTCAGCTCCAACGTGCCTGCTGCCACTACCAACTCCAGAACGTGATAGGAAGCCCTCTGTCACCAGCGCCTGCTCTAGCACCCCGGCATATGTGGAAATACCCAAAGGTACTACGACAGCACGAATCTCCCGGCGGAGACCCTTCTCAAACTTCCATGCTCGGATGTTGTCTTCATGGGCCAAGTCTGGGTAAAAGCATGCACGGTCTGCAAAACTAGCCGCGTACTCGGCCACCGTCATCCCTCCCTGCTGAAACTACAGGAGCTCCTGAATCCGAACGGAGCGCAAGCAGGAGGGGCAAAACTCATCACGAAACAACAACTGAAATTTGTCCCACGAAAGCGACGACTCGTCAAGAAGCTGAGTCACCAACTCCACCAACGCCAAGCTGCTCCACGAAAAAGGTTGGCTGCCAAAGCCACTCTCTGATTTGTCGGCGTTCGCACAAGCCTGAAAAGGTAAACCACTGCCTCGAGCCAAACCTCTGCTGCCTGAGGGTCTGGCTCACCACTGAACCTCAGCGGTCTCTGCCACTGGAACTCACGGAGTGCGCTCAACCTGCGCTCAAGCTCAGCCTGCTCTGCTGAAACTGCCTGCTGCTCAATAGGTGGGGGTGCTGCTACCGGACCACCCAGAGAAAGGGGCTCTCATGATGGGTCTTGGACTGTGGCCTCGTAGCTCACAGGGTCTTCATCACGAACCAAGGCTGGTATCCTGGCTGGCTGTCCTCGCAGAGACATCCTGAAAATTATCAAGGAGTGCCAGGGTAAGATGAGCATATATGTATATACCAAAACAGCAACGATGGGGAGCTGACTCAAGAAGGACAGTCAAGACTCAGTCCTATGTGATGCACAAACAAAACTTCCCTGCAACAAGTGTCTCAGCATGCCGAGTCGAAAAGCGGGTTATCAAGGTCCTGGTGAATGGATACGTCGGCCGTCGCACCATCACTGGACTCCCTGGCCTGAGAGCCGCTCTCGAAACACATTAACACTGTTGCCCTAAATCCCAACCAATTCCTTTTTATTTTAGGGACATCCAAAAAAAGTCCCAAGGAATGAACCACCTCTGATACCACTTTGTTGCGACCTGACCCTACCCGGGCTCGAGCCGCAACTACCTCAAGCCCGCCTCCATAGGCCAGGGGCTGGCGACCAGTGCCGAAGGCACAATAACTCAGGGAGGCCTTTTCCTAAGTACCTGTACACACACACACGCAGCAAACTCAATGCAACAGTGCAGAGTAAAAGTAAAGACAAGCAAAGAAAAGGAAAGGGAAACTGCTATATATATACCACAAAGTGCATCGACCTCTACAAGTACAAAGAAAGCTGAAGGAACACTGAAAAGAAAAGGGGAAAACACATGCCCAACCAGAAAAGTGCCACAACCCGGAAACAGGTAAACAAAACAACCAGCTGACGGGTCTCCCACCTAGAACCCGGCTACGACCACTGCTCGCGATCCAAGATCCCGAACTCCTATGCTCCACCGAAGTCACGACCAACCTGTCCGTCGTCTGCAAGGGCACACCAAGTGCGGGCAAAGCCCAAGCAGGGGTGAGTATAAAAATACTCAGTAGGATACACCAAAGGCTCAAGGGAGAAACAGAGGAGGTACCGAAGGGTGAACAGTAGAGCGAACAGGAAAAGTAGAGTACAACAAAGAGTGCAGTAAAGAGTACAGTAAAGAGTCCAGCTCAACCCAACAAGAGGAGATAAGGTAGACTCGTCTAGGAACAAGGAGCTGGAAACGGTGAGAAGATGAACTTCCCGTCGAGTCTTCGCTACCTATAGCAGGAGAGTAGACTCATCCAACCACGAGAAGCTAGACACGGAAAGCACGTGGCACACCCCGCGTGTCTTCGCCTCTCGTGGAGGGGGGAGTAACCAAGCCCAAGATGTGGGTACTCGAACAAGGTATATACAAGTCCACATGCTCAATCAAGAATCCCAAATAAGATCGTAAGGGGATATCCATCTCGTAGCTCATCCCAAGAAAGAGTATCCAACAGTCCCAGAAGTAACACCATTGATGCCCAGCATCTCGCACGTCTGCCCCGAACCGCAAGCCAAGGGGCTCAATCACCACACCTCGACACTATCCGCTTTGGGCGGCACTGACTCGCCCACACAGTTTTAGGTCGCGTCACAAGGACGTTTCTCGTTGGGGGAAAGTGCTCCTCATACTTCAGAGTTCTGGGGGAACGTCAACCACAAATCGTCACTACCCCGCAATCGAGAGGTCTGCTCCAAGTAGACAGGCGACCCCCTGCCCAGCCCCGCTGGAGGATCCCTGGAAGTCAACTGGTTCCCACTACTGAGATACCCAGAAATTCGACGGGTGCCTCACTGCCCAGTCCCGTAACAGGGTAATCCACTGGAGGGAGACCCGGATAAAGTCGGCGATGGGACCACTGCCTAGCCCAGCTGGAGGTAACCCGGCATCGGGGACCACTGCCCAGCCCAGCTGGAGGTAATCCCGGCATCGGGGACCACTGCCCAGCCCAGCTGGAGGTAAGCCCGACATCGGGGACCACTGCCCAGCCCCGCTGGAGGAAAGCCCGGAACTGCTCTGGCCATCCCTCCTGGATTGTACTGCTCGGTGAACACCGCTGTACTGGCCATCCCTACTGGATGGTAACCCACTGACGAGCCCTGCTCGATACAACCTCATCCCTGCTGGAAACAACCTCAGCCCTGCTGGAACAACCTCAGCCCTGCTGGAAACAACCTCAGCCCTGCTGGAACAACCTCAGCCCTGCTGGAAACAACCTCAGCCCTGCTGGAACAACCTCCTGGGTAGAGGATCGGTGCCCACGTAAAGTGTTGGTCACACCGAAACCACAAGCTCTACCAGGGAACACGGAGCAACAGGAGAAACTCCCCAGGCCTCACAATGCGATCCCGCTCCCATCCACTGAGTCACTGTCGAAGCGGACCGAGACATATCATCCCAGAAAGTGGGGAAAACGCCCACGCTGCACGAACACCCGTAGTCGCAGACGGTGTCGCAGTCCAATGAAAGGGCACAGTACTGAAACCCCTCATAGCTGAAGAAGCAGTGGAACCAAACCATCGAGAACAAGACCAAGGGGAGACCGCTCAACCCTATTGGTCAGACAAAAGAGCACCAGGCCAGGGGAAACTCCACCGTGCTGGTCAAACAAACGAGCACAGAGGAACCCTCTACGTCGCGAGAGGTCAAGTACGCGGAGAAGATCACGGCACGCACGTGGGGCCCACACGACGTGTGGTCCCAAGTCAACCCCAACTGAGCGCACAAACGTCCTTAGGTACAAACAACCACACGTACCTCCAAGCACTCCCGTATACTCCCAGAGTATACCTCATTCCATCCCAAAGGCTATCGTGCACACGGCACCCAGCGTCAACACGAAGGCGTGACGTAACAACTCCTCCTCAAAATCCCAGGCACGGCCAGCCACATCTGGTGAAACATTTGTATCACTCTCCCAAGAGTGCACGATCACACGCCAAGGGTCCGCTACAAACAAGGTAGGACGAACCGCCACCGGAGCACCTCTCATGCTCCACATTCAACAAGATCGCGTAAGAGGCTCCGCACAACCAAACAGATCGCACTGTTGCAATCCTCGCGGAAAACACGTGAGATCGACTACTTAATCGCCTCCAACGGATACCCAACGGAAAAGTCACCAACACCGCCTCACGCCCGAACGGCGTCCCGTGATCCCGATCCGTGGCCCCGAAAACAGTCGGGCGCATCGCACCATTGCGATCCCCTCGGGAAAACACGTCAAAAGCCCTACTCACTTGAGTGCAATGGATATCCGGAGAAAAAGATGCATCCCAGCGCACCACACACGAGCGGTGCCATGTGGGACCCCAACCCGGTCCCGAAACTCAACGAACGGATCACACCATTGCGATCCTCTCGAAAAAGTACACGAAATGGACTATTCACTTGTCCAAAACGGTCGCCCAGTGATAAAGCTAGAAATCACCGTCAACTCCCGAAACGGCCCTCGCGGGGCCCGCACCATCATGTGGAATTCCAGTGGGCAGACTGCGCCAACGCGATACCCTCGAAAAAACACCCAACATCGACTGCTCGCACGCCCCAAACGGACGCCCAAGGAAAAAGTCGATAAAAGATGCACGCATCTCAAAAGACGGGTCGTGGGTCCCACGCCTCAACTCTGGCTTCAACGCCTGGAACCGGCCTGGAAACCTCCGCCTTAGTGCCAGGGTCACAACGCCGCTGACGGCGCTCAAAACGGACGTCGGATGCGTCTGCGCCGCTCAAATCAAGATTCCCGGAAAAACGACATTCCACTTTAAGACGCGTCGCGCCTCCGAGGCCCATCATTTCGGGAATTAAAAATTCCCAAAACCATCTCAAAATACTCGGCTTAACTCAAGGAGATCTTCGCCGCTGACGGCACACGAATCCGACACCCGAGCTTCCTTTTAGAGGCGTTTTAGAAAATTTTCGGACCAAAGGGTGGGTCGGGCCGGTTCGGCCGGCCCACTCACTGCCTGTGCCGGCCCGCGGTTCACCGCGCGGGCCGGCCCGCGTCGCCCGGACCGGCTGAGCCGGTCCGGCTGTCTCCCCATGGGACCCACGAGTCGCGGGTCCCTTGTCTGCTGGTCGGGGTCACGAAGACCCCGGGTCTGCGTGCCGCGACGACTGGCCGAAGCCGGTCCCCACCGCCTTCGCGCTCCGCGCCCGCGGTGCCTGCGGCCGACGACCGCCGCACGACCCCGCTCCCCCGGCTGCCTTCCGCCTGAGGCGGTCGCCGCCGCGCCGCTGAAGCCCGAGCCGATGCCGCGCCACCTGAAGCCGTCTCGCCTCGGACAGCCGGAGCACCCAAACTTTCCAGAAACCGCCGGGACAACCCGAAATTCCCGCAAACTTCGGCGAACGATTGCGAACGACTCTGAGCTCCGATTTCAAAACTGAAACAAGCGTCGGAAAGAGAAAATTGTATACTACGCGTTCATGGGATTCCTTTGAAAATCCGACAGAGTTTCAATACAATTATTTGAGTTCGAAGTAGGTGTGGTGAATGAAAAACGCAAACGACAAATCCTACTTTGTGGGCGTTGCCCGAAGCTTCACTGGCGATCCGCCGGGGCCGCGCCTTGCCGGAGAGGAGGAGGAGAGGAGAACTCCCTTTGGTTGCTGCCTTCCTCCAGATAACGAACAAGGGAGGAAGATGGGAGGGGGTTAGGTCTTTAAGTAGGAAAAATAATTAATTAAAACATTAATTAATTAAAACTCCCAAAATAGCCCGCATCTGAAGCACCCGACGGGGTCGAGGTTAAGCCTCCCCGAGCACAATGGCTGTCTCAGAATTTTAATCCAAGGCCCCGTTCAAAAGTTATAAAATTTAACGTCTGAAGCTGCTAAATTACGAAAACGCCCCTAGAGCCATTTTTCACAAACGGCCTGCACCCGCGAAACTTATACCCCTCCTAGGGTAAACGGTACGCTCTGAACTCAACGGTGCCCTCGGTTTCCCAATCTGAGCCACCGTTTATGAGATAATATCGTTTTGATATTAAACGAATAAATTAATTTATTAATTTATTCGTTTAACCTTCCGGAAGCGAGCGAGGGGTCCAAACATCCCGTGCCGAGAAATTTTATGTCATTCCTAGGGTAAACACCCCATTCTAGACCCGTCTGTACACTTGGATCTCTGATCCGGATCACCGTTTAGGAGTTATCCCATTTATTTGGCGTTTCCAGTGTGAACGCACTGAAAATTTAATTCCGGCCACTCCGGGTCTCGGAATCGCACGCCGTTGAAGGCGCTGCTCTGAAATATCATCAAGAATATTCCAAAGTCTTTCTTAGAAAAAACCAGGTTCTTACATCATTCCCTCCTTCAAGCTTTTTGTCCCTGAAAATCAAAACTAGGGAGAAACACAGGGTACTAAGCCCACACCTGGCTTCCCCATACCCAGAAGAACCCATGCACAACTCTGCGTCACCGCACACAGACCAAAGGATTGATCTGTTCACGCGAGGTCGGCCCTTGCCAATGTCATGCACTCACTCCAGACTTTTGGGGTTAGCACAAGGTGGTAGGGTACCTCGCCATCCATTTGCACGGTCTCAAACGGCCCGAAGGCCCTCAGGGGTAGCTCACCTCCCCGGTCAAACCTCTATGTCGCACGCCGCGACGGGAATCACCGCTTGGGCATTAGACAAGGCCTGGTGATTCGCTCCTTCAGAATATCCATATGGTGAAGCACCCAAGGATATCTTCTCACACAAGATTTCACAGTCGATGTCTCGCAACCAAGACTCTCTTACATGCCTGGAGAGTGAAGGAGTCAACACCATCGACTAAAGAGAAAAGGTCATACACCTTTTACCTTACCAACACAGGGTTACACCTGACGCCCCACGTCACCCTGGTAACACATCAAACAAGGAGCAAGGAGGAAAGCAGATCACACACAGAGTCTAACAATTCTACTGCAAAAAGGTATAAGAGTTGTAGAGCGTACCTCTTATCACCTCATGCTCTGCAGGATAATAGACATCCAAAGCTCGCGACTGTCCTCGGTCCCAACTGTCAGCTCCCGGAGCCTGACGTGGACCACCTATTGGTGATGAGAAGACCTCGTAACGCCGTCCCCCACTACCAGCTCCTCCCGCTCCTCTGCTAGCACCACCTCTCTGGGTACTACTCCAATCACGGTGCTGCCTCTGCCGTGGTGGTGCACCTGCTGCCTGCCTGAAGCTCCCAGCAATTTGGGTCGGGCAGTCTCGTGCCAAGTGACCTCGCCCGTCACAAGCATAGCACCGAATCTCTCCGGGCTGCACTGGTGCCCTCCGGCGCCACTGTGGTGTACGACCACGCCCCTGAGTCCGGTTTTCAGTAAGCCACCTGCGTCGAGGTCCTGCTTGCCGACGCCCACTAGCTGCGGCAGACGTCTCAGCTCCAACATGCCTGCTGCCACTACCAACTCCAGAACGTGACAGGAAGCCCTCTGTCACCAGCGCCTGCTCTAGAACCCCGGCATATGTGGAAATACCCAAGGGTACTACGACAGCACGAATATCCCAGCAGAGACCCTGCTCAAACTTCCACACTCAGATGTTGTCATCATGGGCCAAGTTCGGGTAAAAGCGTGCACGGTCTGCAAAACTAGCCGCGTACTCGGCCACCATCATCCCTCCCTGCTGAAACTGCAAGTGCTCCAGAATCCGAACAGAGCGCAAGCAGGAGGGGAAAAACTCCTCATGAAACAACAACTGAAAGTCGTCCCACGAAAGCGACGACTCGTCAAGAATCTGA
The DNA here is from genome assembly GCA_963277665.1 of Viscum album. Classification (NCBI taxonomy): domain Eukaryota; kingdom Viridiplantae; phylum Streptophyta; class Magnoliopsida; order Santalales; family Viscaceae; genus Viscum; species Viscum album. The sequence continues at coordinate 644,287,301 of OY728123.1, forward strand.
GTCACCAGACTCCACCAACGCCAAGATGCTCCACGAAAAAGGGTGGCTGCCAAAGCCACTCTCTGATCTGTCAGAATCTACAAAATCCTAAAAAGTTGAACCACTGCCTTGAGCCAAACCTCTGCTGCCTGAGGGTCTAGCTCACCACTGAACCTCAGCGGTCTCTGCCGCTGGAACTCACGGAGCGCACTCAACCTGCGCTCATGCTCAGCCTGCTCTGCTGAAACTGCCTGCTGCTCAACAGGTGGGGGTGCTGCTACCGGCCCACCCAGAGAAAGGGGCTCGCATGATGGGTCCTGGACTGTGGCCTCGTAACTCACAGGGTCGTCATCACGAACCAAGGCTGGTATCCTGGCTGGCTGTCCTCGCGGAGACTTCCTAAAAATTATCAAGGAGTGCAGCGGTCAGATGAGCATATATGTATATACCAAAACAGCAACGATGGGGAGCTGACTCAAGAAGGACAGTCAAGTCTCAGTCCTATGTGATGCACAAACAAAACTTCCCTGCAACAAGTGTCTCAACATGCCGAGTCTACAAGCGGGTTATCAAGGTCCTAGTGAATGGATACGTTGGCCGCCGCACCATCACTGGACTCCCTGACCTGAGAGCCGCTCTCGAGACACATTAACACTGTTTCCCTAAATCCCAACCAATTCCTTTTTATTTTAGGGACGTCCGAACAAAGTCCCAAGGAACGAACCACCTCTGATACCACTTTTTCACGACCCGACCCTACCCGGGCTCGAGCCGCAACTACCCCAAGCCTGCCTCCATAGGCCAGGGGCTGGAGACCAGCGTCGAAGGCACAATAACTCGGGGAGGCCTTTACCTAAGTACTTGTACACACACACACGCAGCAAACTCAATGCAACAGTGCAGAGTAAAAGTAAAGACAAGCAAAGAAAAGTAAAGGGAACTGCTATATATATACCACAAAGTGCATCGACCTCTACAAGTACAAAAAAAGCTGAAGGAACACTGAAAAGAAAAGGGGAAAAACACACGCCCAACCAGAAAAGTGCCACAACCTGGCAACAGGTAAACAAAACAACCAGCTGACGGGTCTCCCACCTGGAACTCGGCTAAGACCACCGCTCGCGGTCCAAGCTCCTGAACTCCTATGCTCCACCAAAGTCATGACCAACCTATTTGTCATCTGCAAGGGCACACCAAGTGCGGGCAAAGCCCAAGCCGGGGTGAGTATAAAAATACTCAGTAGGATACCCCGAAGGCTCGAGGGAGCAACAAAGGAGGTACCAAAGGGTGAGCAGTAGAGCGAACAGGAAAATTAAAGGAGTACAACAGAGAGTGCAGTAAAGAGTACAGTAAAGAGTCCAGCTCAACCCAACAAGAGGAGAGAAGGTAGAATCGTCCAGGCAAAAGGAGCTAGAAATGGTGAGAAGACAAACTTTCCATCGAGTCTTCGCTACCTATAGCAAGAGAGTAGACTCATCCAACCACGAGAAGATAGACACGGAAAGCACGTGGCATACCCCGCGCGTCTTCGCCTCTCCTGGAGGGGGGAGTAACCAAGCCCAAGATGTGGGTACTCAAATAAAGGTATATACAAGTCCACATGCTCAATCCAGAAGCCCAAATAAGATCGTAAGGGGATCTCCATCCCTTAGCTCAGCCCAAGAAAGAGTAGCCAACAGTCCCAGAAGTAACACCATTGATGCCCAGCATCCCGCACGTCTGCCCCGAACCGCAAGCAAAGGGGATCAATCACCACACCTCGACACTATCTGCTTTGGGCGGCACTGACTCGCCCGCATAGTTTTAGGTCGCGTCACAAGGATGCGTCTCGGTGGGGGAAATCGCTCCTCATACTTGAGAGTTCTGGGGGAATGTCAACCACAAATCGTCACTGCCCCGCAATCGAGAGGTCTGCTCAAAGTCGACAGGCGACCCCCTGCCCAGCCCCGCTGGAGGATTCCCGGAAGTCAACGGGTTCCCACTATAGGGATACCCGGAAAGTCGACGGGTGCCTCACTGCCCAGTCCCGTAACAGGGTAATCCACTGGAGGGCGACCCGGCTAAAGTCGGCGACGGGACCACTGCCCAGCCCAGCTGGAGGTAACCCGGCATCGGGGACCACTGCCCAGCCCAGCTAGAGGTAAGCCCGGCATCGGGGACCACTGCCCAGACCAGCTGGAGGTAAGCCCGGCATTGGGGACCACTTCCCAACCCCGCTGGAGGTAAGCCCGGAACTGCTCTGGCCATCCCTACTTAATGGTACTGCTCGGTGAACACCGCTGTACTGGCCATCCCTGCTGGATGGTAACCCACTGACGAGCCCTGCTCGATACAACCTCAGTCCTGCTGGAAACAACCTCAGCCCTGCTGGAACAACCTCAACCCTGCTGGAAACAACCTCAACCCTGCTGGAACAACCTCAGCCCTGCTCGAAACAACCTCAGCCCTGCTGGAACAACCTCCTGGGTAGAGGATCGGTGGCCGCGTAAAGTGTTGGTCACACCAAAACCACAAGATCTACAAGGGAACACGGAGCAACAGGAGAAACTCCCCAGGCCTCACAAGGCGATCCCGCTCCCATCCGCTGAGTCACTATCGAAGAGGACCGAGACATCACATCCAAGAAAGTGGGGAAAACGCCCACGCTGCACGAACACCCGTAGTTGCCGATGGTGTCGCAGTCCGTTGAAAAGGCACAGTACTGAAACCCCTCACAGCTGAAGAAGCAGAGGAACCAAACCATCGAGAACAAGACCAGGGGGAGACCGCTCAACCCTACTGGTCAGACAAAAGAGAACCAGGCCAGGGGAAACTCCACCCTGTTGGTCAAACAAATGATCGCAGAGGAACCCTCTATGTCGCGAGAGGCCAAGTACGCAGAGCAGATCACGGCACGCACGTGGGGCCCACGCGACGTGTGGCCCCAAGTCAACCCCAACTGAGCGCACAAACGTCCTCAGGTACAAACAACCACACGTACCTCCAAGCGCTCCCATATACTCCCAGAGTATACCTCATTCCAGCCCAAAGGCTATCCTGCACACGGCACCCAGTGTCAACGCGAAGGCGTGATGTAACAACTCCACCTCAAAGGCCCAGGCACGGCCAACCACATCTGGTGAAACATTTGTATCACTCTCCCAAGAGTGCATGATCACACGCCAAGGGTCCACTGCAAACAAGGTAGGAAGAACCGCCACCGGAGCACCTCTCATGCTCCACATTCAATAAGATCGTGTAAGAGGCTCCGCACAACCAAACAGATCACATCGCTGTTATCCTCGCAGAAAAAACGCGAGATCGACTACTTACTCACCTCCAACGGATACCCGACGGAAAAGTCACCAACACCACCTCACGCCCGAACGGCGTCCCGTGATCCCGAGCCCCAGCCCCGAAAACAGTCGGGCGCATCGCACCATTGAGATCCCCTCGGGAAAACACGTCAAAAGCACTACTCACTTGAGTGCAACGGATATCCGGAGAAAAATATGCATCCCGGCGCACCGCACATGAGCAGTGCCATGTGGCACCCGCAACCCAGTCCCAAAACTCAATGAACGGATCACACCATTGCGATCCTCTCAAAAAAGTACACGAAATGGACTATTCACTTGTCCAAAACGGTCGCCCAGTGATAAAGCTGGAAATCACCGTCAACTCCCGAAACGGACCTCGTGGGGCGCGCACCATCGAGCAGAATTCCAGCGGGCAGACTGCGCGAATGTGATGCCCTCGGAAAAACACCCAACATCGACTGCTCGCACGCCCCGAAGAACGCCCGAGGAAAAGGTCGCTAAAAGATGCATGCAACTCAAAAGACGGGTCGTGGGTCCCACGCATCAACTCCGGATTCAATGCCCAAAACCGCCCTGGAAACCTCCGCCTCAGTGCCAGGGTCACAACACCGTTGACGGCGCTCAAAACGGACGTCGGATGCGTCCGCACCGCTCAAATCAAGATTCCCGAAAAAACGACATTCCACTTTAAGACGCGTCGCGCCTCCGAGACCCATCGTTTTGGGAATTAAAAATTCCCGAAACCATCTCAAAATACTCGTCTTAACTCAAGGAGCGCGTCACCGCTGAAGGCACGCGAATCCAACACCCGACCATCCTTTTAGAGGCGTTTTAGAAAATTTTCGGACCAAAGGGTGGGTCGGGCCGGTTCGGTCGGCCCACTCACTGCCTGTGCCGGCCCGCGGTTCACCGCGCGGGCCGGACCGCGTCGCCCGGACCGGCTGAGCCGGTCGGGATGTCTCCACACGGGACCCGTGAGGCGAGGGTCCCTTGTCTGCTGGCCGGGGTCACGAAGACCCCGGGTCTGCGTGTCGCGATGACCGGCCGAAGCCGGTCCCCACCCCCTTCGCGCTCCGCGCCCGCAGCGCCTGCGGCCGATGACCGCCGCACGACCCCGCTCTCCCGGCCGCCTGCCGCCTGAGGCGCTCACCGCCGCGCCACTGAAGCCTGTGCCGACGCCGCGCCACCTGAAGCCGTCGCGCCTCGGACAGCCGGAGCACCCAAACTTTCCGGAAACCGCCGGGACTACACGAAATTCCCGCAAACTTCGGCAAACGATTGCGAACGACTCCGAGCTCCGATTTCAAAACCGAAACAAGCGTCGGAAAGAGAAAATTGTATACTACACGTTCATGGGATTTTTTAGAAAATCCGACAGAGTTTCAATACAATTATTTGAGTTCTAAGTAGGTGCTGTGAATGAAAAACGCAAACGACAAATCCTACTTCGTGGGCGTTGCCCGAAGCTTCACGGGCAATCCGCCGGGGCCGCACCTTGCCGGAGAGGAGGAGGAGAGGAGAACTCCCTTTGTTTGCTGCCTTCCACCAGAGAACGAACAAGGGGGGAATATGGGAGGGGGTTAGGGCTTTAAGTAGGAAAAATAATTAATTAAAACATTAATTAATTAAAACTCCCAAAATAGCCCGCATCTGAAGCACCCGACGGGGTCAAGGTTAAGCCTCCCCTAGGGTAAACACCACCTCCCGAGCACAACGGAGGTCTCAGAATTTTTATCTGAGGCCCTGTTCAAAAGTTATAAAATTTAACGTCCGGAGCCGCTAAATTACGAAAACGCCCCTGGAGCCATTTTTCACAAACGGCCTGCGCCCGCGAAACTTATACCCCTCCTAGGGTAAACGGCATGCTCCAAACTCAACGGTGCCCTCAGTTTCCCAATCCGAGCCACCATTTACGAGATACTAGCATTTCACTATTAAACGAATAAATTAATTTATTAATTTATCCGTTTAACCTTCCAGAAGCGAGCGAGGGGTCCAAACATCCCGCGCCGACATATTTTATGTCTTTCCTAGGGTAAACACCCCATTCCGGACCCATCTATACACTCGGGTCTCTGATCTGGATAACCGTTTAGGATTTATCCCATTTATTTGGTGTTTCCAGTGTGAACGCACTGAAAATTTAATTCCGGTCACTCCGGGGCTCGGAATCGCACGTCGTCGAAAGTGCTGCTCTAGAATATCATCAAGAATATTCCAAAGTCTTTCTTAACAAAAACCGGGTTCTTACAGCGGTGGTGCAGTGGAGCCACCGGAAGAGAGGACCGTGAAGAAGACCGGCGGCGCAAGGTCGCCGGGTTTCCAAGAGGGCGTGGCACCATCGTACCGTGCGAAAGGGGAGCCACGGCCATGACGGGCCGAGGCGGAGGCGCGTGGCGCCGACACGCGGTGCAGAGGCAGCAGGGGTTCGTGGCCATGTCGGGTCATGGTGGTGATGTCGCAGCGTTATCACGCTGCGCGGAGGGCAGCAGGACCGTGGTGCCATCGCACCGCGGTGGAGGAGAGGTGGCAGCCGGACGGGCTGGCCGCCGTGGAGCCGGAGCGGCTAGCCGCTCGGGCCAACGGTAACGAGCGGGACCCCGTCGGGTCCCGCGTGTGCGGGACCGGCGCCACCGGGCGCCGGTTCGGCTCCCACCCGAACGGAAAAGCCGTTCGGGTGCCAGGGGGCATACGTCATCCCCATGGGCTTGGCTAGGGCAGGCTGTCGGGCTGCCATCGGCCAGGCCGCCCCCGGCCGGGCCGCCCCTATCCGGGTCGCCCCATCGGGGCCGCCCTCGGGCCGGGTTGCCCCCTCGGGTCGGGTTGTTTCCTCGGACTGGGTCAGACCCCGGTCCGGACCGGGTCGGGCCGGGTCACTCCCACTAGGTCGGACCGGACCCGGACCTGCTATGGTCAGTTATCACCTTTTCACCCCTATCTTGGGCTTCGGGTGTCCGATCTACAAACCGTCTACGGCGATGGAAAGCTTATAGAAAGACGGTTCCTTTGGAATACCCCACTTGAGGTTTGGATTCATTTGGGGTACGAATGGGTTGGTTTGAACCTAAATAACCAATCGGGCCCCTGGAACGGAAATGCCAATAACTCACAGACCGAGCGTCCAATTGACGCGTCGTCTGTCGCGTTGGGTTCCTTATGATGAGTGGGAACTACGAGATACATCAAATTGAGAATTCATGATAGTTGATGTATTGAAACTTGGCTCAAGGAGCGGACCCTCCCAGAATCGAGCGTGTTGTGTGCGAAAACCCTGCGGCTGGCTGCGACTGAGATGACAGGATCCTCCGTGGGTTCGACAATGACAATACTATACCAGGATCCTCCGTGGGTTCGACAGTGATGACTTCTGTACCGGGATCCTTCGTAGGTTCGACAGCTATGACATCTGTACTGGGATCCTCCGTGGGTTTGACAGCAATGACTTCTGTACCAGGATCCTCCGTGGGTTCGACAGCGCTAATACAGTTCTAGGATCCTACGTGGGTTCGACAGAGGAGATGATTCAGTGGCTACACCTAATCATCTCTACCGCTCTTCATGAATTTTATACCTTTGTGAGTTGAGTCTTGTCTTACAATCATTATCATCGAGGTGATTTACTTTACTTCCTTTGTGGACTGGGTTGTGCTTGGGCTCGAGAGTTGGAGTCGGACTGTGACTCGTAACTTAGGTATATGTATGGGAATATACCTAAGTAGGGTTTATTGATACTTCATGATTGCATATATCTTCTTTGGTTTATCCTTAGTGGATTATGGGAGACCTTCGGGGGTCTCAGGGTCCCCTACTGAGTATTGTTATACTCACCCCTGCACGGGCTTCGCCCGCACCTTGTTGTGTTCTGTGCAGACGACGGTCAGCAGTGATTGAGGCTGAGGGTGACAGATGGGAGGCTGCTCGGAGCTGGACTAGATGGTACATACCTTAGGGAAGAGCTTTTTGAGATCTGTACCTACCCTTCAGGTAGGATTCCCCGATAGACGACCAGGAGCTATGTGACAACCGGGTCCCAGTGACAGCACAGCCACCCCGCCTTAACATGGTCGTCGGGTCCTGGCCCACCAGGTACCACCAGCTGCCCCGCAGACACGTAGGGCCCACCCCAGGGTCCACCCACATGCCTGAACGGGTCATCTGACTAATGACAGTCCCCACAGGCCAACACTTGTCCTTTCCAGTGTGCTTTGTCCTCACTCACACACACCCTGAGAAACTTCCCAGGAGGTCACCCATCCTGATCACTACTCCAGGCCAAGCACGCTTAACTATGGAGTTCTAATCAGACAGGCTCTCGAAAAGGAAGGTGCACCTTGTTGACATGAGTCATATCATTTAGTCATTTAACCCTTTATCATTTGGGGATGTTACAAGCTATTTTCCCCTTTTTACTTGTACTTGTTGTTCGGTTGGGTTTGTATACTGGCCCACTTACTTTCAGCACACTCTTCCTTACTATATTAGTATTTGTTGCTTCTATTGTTTGTGTTCAGTCTGTATGTGTTATAGGATTAAAAAAAATGCCTTCCCTTTCTTATCAGGGATTCATCTTTGGTGCTAGTCGCCAGCCCCTGGCCTATGGAAGGCGGGCTTGGGGTAGTTACGGCACGGGCCCCGAGGACAAGTCGTGAAAAATTGGTATCAGATGAGTCGATTCTACCGCAGAACTTGGACTCTGATGATTTTAAGTGTCAATAGTGTTAAGAGTTTTGGGTATGGTTATCAGTTTAGGGAAACCGGTGTTGGTGTGGTAGTCGACATATCCATACACTAGGACTCTGAATTTTGATTTTCGACTTAATGCATGAGAACACTAATTGCGTGTGTATTTATTTTGTAAAGTTTTCTTCGTGATTACTTTGTTTCAGCTCACTAGGTATATTGTTTTGACCGTGGTGCACCTATTTCTTTTCAGGATGGCCCCATGAAGGCATCTATCTAGGGTTCCGAGTTTCTTACGAGATGGTAGCCCACTGAGCGACAAGGCCTCGGTGTAGGGTCCTATCCCAGCAGAGGTACCAGTGGTACCCCTACCCACTGGGCCACCGATACCACCAGCTCCAGCAGTAGAGAGTGCACGCCATTTGAGTGCATTGCACGAGTTCCAACACCAGAGGCCACCCAGGTTCTGGGGAGAGATAGACCCACAGGCAGCTGAGGATTGGCTGGAGGTTGTCGTGAGAGTTTTCAGATTGGTAGGGACACTAGCTGACCTCATGGTGATCCTTGTCGTGAGTATCCTACATGCAGCAGCAGGCATATGGTGGATCCTGATTCTCCAGGTGCATGACGAGGCATCATTACTCTGGGGCAGACTTCGAGAGTCTCTTCCGGTCAGAGTTTGTTCCAGCCACCCTTCGTGCGGTGTGGATTCATGAGTTACTTCATCTGCAGCAGGGCAGCATGATAGTAGCTTAGTACTCAGCGAGGTTCACTGACCTCTCGTGCTACTCCACGGATATGGTGCGGGACCCATTCTTCAGGGCTCGGACCTTAGAGTAGGGACTCAGGCATGAGATCAGGGCTTCAATGATCTCCCTCAACATCCTGACGTAGGCGGGGGTGTTGGAGAGAGCCCTTCTTGTGGAGAGTTTTCTAGCTGAGAAGTCACCAGCAGTGAGACCCACCATAGGGCGACACGTAGTGGAGTCTTCTGCGGCCAGCAGTAGAAAGATTTTGCAGAGGTCCAAGTGAACCAGGCCGTCAGGTGGGCGACCCCAGGATACAGGTTCGGTTGTGCGGGGCACACGAGACAGAGCCAGCCATATGAGGAGCAGGCAGTGCTATGCATGCGGCGGTCAAGGTCACATGGCTCGTGACTTCCTGACCTGCCATGCAGATGAGCAGAAGACAGTAGAGGGACCTCCCAGGAAGAGGCATAGGTTCGACCATGGTGGTCCTCCAGGAGCAGGAGGATGTGGCAGAGGAGCTGTTCGAGCAGTAGGTGGTGGACAACATTTCAAGGCCTTACCACCACCACCACCAGAAGGTCCACCCCGACCACAGGAAGCTGGCGGACAGAGGCAGGCTCAGCTCCAGGCAGTCGGGGCCTACAACCACGGCACACCTGAGATGATTTTAGGTACTATCTTTGTCTAATCCACCCTTTCTGTAGTACTTATAGACATAGGTGAGAGTCATTCTTTTATTGTCGTTGCCATCGTTCAGAGCTCGGAGATTCCGACAGAGCCATTGGCTCGATCCTTACGACTAGAGACTCCTACGGGAGAAAACTCGATGATTACACACTGGTGCCGGCAGTGTGAGCTTACTCTAGGAGGCGAGATCTTTGGCTGGGATCTCCTCGTAGCGGCATCAAGGCCTTACGATGTCATCTTGGGTATGGACTGGTTATCCACAGTTCATGCTCAAATTGACTGTATTAGGCGAAAAGTGCGGTGTGTCTGCGAGGATGGGATGAGGTTTACCTTCACCAGCGAGAAGGGAGCCTTTGCAGCGTAGGATGGACTTACCCAGAGGAGGGGGTAGCCAGTCACACATCAGTTGGCTAGTCTTATCCTCGGAGCAGTTGATGTGCAGAGTCTGAGTTTTCTTGTTGTGTTGGATCAGTACGCAGATGTTTTCCCTGACGATGTTCCAGGACTACCTCCTCGCATAGAGGTGGGCTTCTACATTGACCTATACTCCGGTACGGCACTGATATCTACTCCAGCATATCAAATGTATCCTGACGAGCTTCGTAATCTTCCAGTACAGCTGGAGGACATGTAGGGGAAGGGATTTATCTAACCCAGTGTTTCACCCTGGGCATCTCCAATTTTGTTCACCAAGAAGGAGGATATGAGCTTGCGACTGTGTGTTGACTATCGTCGCCTGAACCAAGTGACTGTGAAGAACAAGTACCCACTCCCGAGGATTGATGACCTCTTTGATCAGCTCAAGGGAGCACGATGGTTCTCGAAGATAGACCTTAGGTCAGGCTATCACCAGCTCAGAGTTCGAGATGAGGATGTGCAGAAGACGGACTTCAGCTGTCGGTATGGCCACTATGAGTTCTTGGTTATGACCTTCGGCATAACCAACACTCCAGCAGTGTTCATGAGTCTCATGAACAGGATCTTCTAGCCTTACCTCGATCGCTTTTTCGTAGTCTTCATGGATGACATACTGGTCTACTCAACTACTGAGGAGGAGCATGCCTACTATTTGCGGGTAGTACTGGACACACTCCAAGAGCACCATATTTATGGTAAGCTCTCAAAGTTCCAGTTTTGGATTCGAGAGGTTCACTTCTTGGGATACGTCATCTCGGAGGCTGGAGTTGTAGTGGATCCAGCAAAGATCGAGGCATTACTTTCTTGGGATCCACCCAGGAGTGTGATGGAGGTACGGAGTTTTCTGGGACTGGCTGGGTACTATCAGAGATTTGTGCCAGACTTCTCCAGAGTTGGAGCACCACTTTCAGCATTGACAAAGAAGGGGAAACCCTTCGTGTGGTCAGAGAGATTCCAGCAGAGCTTTCAAGAGCTGAGGCATAGGTTGACTAGTGCGCCCATCTTGAGGATACCGGAGGAGGGCGTTGGGTACGTAGTTTACTACAACGCATCAGGGACCAGACTTGGGTGTGTCCTGATGCAGGTGCGAGCAGTGATCACTTATGGTTCACGGTAGTTGAGACAGCATGAGCATAACTACGCTACCCATGACCTGGAGTTAGCAGTAGTGGTCTTTGCCTTGAAGATGTGGCGGCACTATCAAATGGGCGAGCATTTTACAGTCTACTCTGACCACCAGAGTCTCAGGTACATATTCTTGCAGAAGGACCTGAACTTGAGACAGCGATGTTGGCTTGAGTTCCTCCAGGACTATGACTTCGAGATATTCTATACTCCTAGGAAGGGGAACATTGTAGAAGATGCTCTCAGTAGGAGATCAGGCATTCAGCTTCTAGGAGAGGCGATAGAGCAGCTGGCCGCGTTGTAGATATCCTTTGTGGATAGAGATGGAGCAGCCTTTCTACGGTCTCTCATAGTCACTCCTCCACTTCTTTAGCGAGTCAGGAAGTCACGGCGTGGGTACATTGACTATGAGACGTGACGTGCTCAGATATACTTAGGGCAGGCACCTGATGGATTTTCTGAAGGTGGGGAGCATGTTATTCTCTTCAGAGGACGTACCATGGTACCAGTTGCACTTTAGGAGGAATTGTTGATGGAGTTCCACACATCTCCTTTAGCGGTACATCCAGGAGTGGCAAAGATGTATCAGTACCTCCGACAACAGCACTGGTGGCCAGGTATGAAGAAGGTAGTAGCAGAGTTTTTCTCTCAATGCCTCACTTGTCAGTAAGTGAAGGAAGAGCACCAGGTTCCAGCAGGCTTGGTTCAGCCCTTAGAGGTCCCAGAGTGGAAGTGGGATGGGATATCCATGGATTTCAGGATGGGACTTCCATGTACATCTATAGGACAAAACTATATCTGGGTGATTGTCGACCGACTCACCAAGTCGGCCCACTTCCTACCGATCAGAGAGCAGGGTTCAGTAGAGAGTCTGGGATGCCTCTACGTATGGGAGATCGTACAGCTTCATGGTGTGCCATCGAAGATTGTCTCTGATCGAGATGCTCGTTTCACTTCCCAACTATGGAAGGGGTTGCAGGAGGCTTTCGGGACGCAGCTTCACTTGAGCACCGCCTTCCATCCTCAGACGGATGGACAGATTAAGAGGACCATTCAAACTCTCGAGGAAATGCTCTGTGCAAGCGTCCTCGACTTCGGTCACAGCTGGGAGGATCATTTACCCTTGGTAGATTTTGCATAAAACAACATCTACCACTCCACCATCGGGATGGAACCTTTAGAGGCACTTTACGGCCAACCTTGCAGATCACCTCTGTGCTGGACTGACCCAGGGGAGTCAACACTCATGGGACCAAAGATGGTGCAGGCTACGATGGAGAAGGTGCAGATCATCCAAGAGCGGATGAAGATTGCATAAAGTTGGCAGAAGTCCTATGCTGATAGGAGACGGAGACCACTGGAGTTCGAGGATGGAGACCATGTCTTTCTATGGGTCTCACCTCGATGAGTTCTACGGAGATTTGGCCGAGGCGGCAAGTTATCTCTGCGATTCATTAGACAGTTCTAGGTCCTCAGCAGAGTAGGCAAGGTGGATTACCGCCTGGCTCTTCCACCTCAGTTGCACCGGGTGCACGACGTCTTTCACGTATCTCAGCCGAGGAGATACGTGCACGACCCATCCCACATCATCGACTATGGGGAGATGGATATCGATGATGGGGCGACTTTCACGGAGGTTCCACTGGAGATTGAAGATAGACATGAGCGGGTCCTGTGTGGACGGTCGATACCTATGGTGTGCGTTCTCTGGCAGCACGGGAACCTCCAGGAGAGCACATAGGAGCAGGAGGCTCAGATGCATGCTCAGTACCCCCATTTGTTTCCTTAGTGTGAGTTGTAGCTTATGGGGACGTAAATCCCTGAGGTGGGGAGAATGTAAAGACCCATAAATTCCATGAAAATTTTTTTTCTTAAATTCTTGGGAATTTTACGAGTTCGTAGTTTCGGACGACACTTGATTCTGAGGCTCGTGTGCCTGGAATCAATTTCTGAAGTTTTGTTCAGGTACGTTCAGTAAACGTACGTGTGCGATTTTATATCTTTTGAACCAGAGCTTGGAATTGAAATTCGAGGGCACCGTTGAACTCGCAATGCCGGTATTCACTTAAGGAGACCATCACTGCAGCTGTGTTTTAACGAGGTTGGAAATTAGTTTATGGGATTTTTAATTAAGTTAAATAAAAATAAAAGTATTACTTTTATTTTTATTATGGTGGTTTAATCCTACAAGGGGAGGTTGGAGGTGAGGCCCACCCGCGCATAACCTCCCTTGGGAAGATATTATGTGGTGGGGCCCACACGAGCTTGAAACCCCTTTAACCCCTCATTTAATTGGGGGAAATCTCCTAAACTCCCCTTGAGTTTAATGAAGCCAACTCTCCCTTTATTTATTTTGAAACTTTCCACCTCCCCTCATAAGTGTGCCAAACCACAAATTAATTAATGGCATTAATTAATTAATTTGAAGTGGTTTGAATTCTTTTGCTAACAATAAAATAATGTGTTGTCTTAACCCATTATTTTGGTTGACGATTCTTTTTGGTGGAGCTTTAGAGAACTCTTGAGAGAGAACTTCATCCTCTCAACGAAGAACGCGAAGAACGCTCCTACCACCGAAAATCGACGTTGTCTTATTCCTTCTTCAACCAAGGAAAGGAAAGGGAAGCGACGCCCATGAAGAACGTCGACGTCATCTTCAACTCCGTCACCTTCGAACGCCATCCACCAACGATGATTACCTCTCTTCCTCTTCCGACGTTGACGGCATGATTCCGCCTTCCCGCGACTCCGTCAAAGGACACCGACAAGCAAGGTAGGGGTTTGTTTTGATTAAATTAAATCCTCGTTCCTCATCCTTTATTATGGTTCGATGTTGAGCAATTGTTATCACTTAATGCGGAGGACGCGGGCCGATCAAACATAGTCCGACGTCCCTCCGATGGTTCTTGTTTGGTTGACGACGGTGGTGGCGCAGCGGTGCCACCGGAAGAGAGGACTATGAAGAAGACCGGGGCGTAAGGCCACCGGGTTGCCAAGAGGGCGTGCCACCGTCGTGCGGCGCGGAAGGGGAGACGTGGCCACGACGGGCCACGGTGGAGGCGCGCACCACCGACGCACCGCACAGAGGCAGCAGGGGGGCGCGGCCATGCCGGGCCACAGTGGTGATGGCGTGGCCCCGTCGCGCCGTGCGGAGGGTAGCAGGATCGCGACGCCGCCATGGAGCTAGAGCGGCTGGCCGCTCGGGCCAGCTGGGACGAGAGGGACCCCTTCGGGTCCCGCGTGTGCTGGACTGGCGCCACCGGGCACCGGTTCGGCTCACACCCAAACGGCAGAGCCGTTCGGGTGCTAGGGGGCTCGTGTCACCCCCCCCCCCCTGGGCACGGCTCGGGCAGGCCGTCGGGCCGCACTTGGCCGAGCCGCCCTCGGTCGGGCCGCCCTCAGCCCCCCCCCCCCCCCGATCGGGCTGCCCTCATCTGGGCCGCCCTCGGCCGCGCCGCCCTTGGTCGCGCCTCCCTCGGTCGCGCCGCCCTCGGCCGCGCCAGCCATGGCCGGGCCGCCCTTGGGCTGGGCCGATCTCGGTCGGGCCGCCTGTGGGTTGGACCTTTTCCTTAGATCAGGTCGGACTCTCAGACCGGGTCGGATCCCGGTCCAGACCGGGTCAGGTCGGGTCGCTCCGACTGGGTCAGCCCGGACCCGGACCCGCTATGGTCAATTATCACCTTGTCACCCCTATCTTGGGCTTCGGGTGTCCGATTGACGAACCGTCTATGACAATGGAAATCTTAGAGCAAGAAGGTTCCTTTGGAATACCCCACTTGAGGTTTGGACATAGTTGGGGTATGGCCGGGTTGGTTTGAACCTAAAAAATCAATCGGGCCCCTGGAACGGAAATGCCAATAACTCACAGACCGGGCGTCTGATTGACGTGTTGTCTGTCACATTGGGTTTCTTATGATGAGATGGAACTACGAGATACATCAAATCTAGAATTCGTGATAGTTGATGTATCGACACTTGGCTCGAGGAGCAGACCCTCCTGGAATCGAGCGTTCTGTGTGCGGAAACCCTATGGCTGGCTGCGACTGAGATGACAGGATCCTCCGTGGGTTCGACAGCAATGATATTATACCAGGATCCTCCGTGGGTTCGATAGTTATGACTTCTGTACCGGGATCCTCCGTGGGTTCGACAACGATGACATCTGTATCGGGATCCTTCGTGAGTTCGACAACGATGACTTCTGTACCGGGATCCTCCATGGGTTCAACCGCACTGATACTGTTCCAGGATCCTGAAGGTTCCGGGCGCAGCGGAAGCGCTTGGGTGGATGTGTCCACTTGTATTTTTTTCATTAGAAATGATTATTCCGGGATCAATACGATGATAAATGCTAGTATCCATAGATCGATTCACAGAAATAGACAAAGAAGAAGAAAAGTCCTGGAACCACAAAAGTGGATCGTCACAAGTTGATTATAATTAATTTAATTAATTGACAAGATGTACCTTTTGGGTGTTCTTTCTTTATTGATATTATTGATCACGTTCCGATGTGATTCGTCGTTGCGTCGCAGAAGCCAAGTGTAGACTTACTCTAGCAGTGATCCACACGTGCACCTCATATCTCTGGACATCACCAAAGGAGTCTTCAGGTGCTAGCGTGGAGAAACCTTTGCTTGCGTTTTCCACCTTAGATCGTCTTGATCTGATGGAAGAGGATCTCTCTCGGTCTGGAGAGCATTCTTGGAGGAAGATGTTCTTTCAGCCTTGAAATAATTCTCCAAAATTGTTGTGCACAACGATTCTCTTGTTGGTTGCGGCTCTTCTCTTCAGGAACTGGCTCACGCCCTCCTCACTGGTCTTTCCCTCTGCTGCCAGGGGAACATCTACATCGTTGAAGCTGAAACTGATTCCTTCATCCTCCTCAATTCCCTGCAAGGCATTGGGTCTATTCCCTGGTCGATTGCCTATATCATCAGGAAATTTCTAGGCATGCTATCCACCAACATTCGAATGGTTCACACATGGAGAGAGGGGAATAAAGTGGTGGATCACCTTGCCTCTCTAGCGGCTCATAACCCCGGCATGTCTTGATTCTATGACCAGAATTTTTTGGGCCCTGAGGGGGTTAACATCATTAGAGGGGATACCCTTGGTTTGCATTACTTTCACCCCCCCTAGATTCTCTTTTTTCTTCCCTCGATTTGCCTTGTACTTTCCTTCTCCCATTAAATAAATAACTGATGATGATGATAATAAATAAGCGCGTTATGAGTTTTATTTATTTCATTGACTCTTATTGAAAACCCCCAGGTCGAATAACTAATTCCTTGACATGCACCCATGCTGATTATAATAAATATCATTTAATAAAACAATATTATATCCTCAAAATCCCAACTGGAAAACTACATTGCGTGTAATCATTAATACACGGCATGTACTTGTTTTTCATTTCCTCTCCAAAATGAAAACTACACGACGTGTAATCAATAATACACAGTGTGTACATGTTTTCCATGAAAAACTGCATGGTGTGTAATCAATAATACATGACGTGTATATCTTGTGTTCATTTCCTTCTTCCTCCATCATTAAAACGATTTAGGCTTCCTTGAATAATTATTAAACCACGTACAGGAATAATCTTTATTTTACTTGAGATACTTGGATAATCTTAGTATGTGACCCTCTAGCTTCTTTCTCGTTGGCATTAGGCGGGCTTGCCTAAAGTCCAAAATTACTATCTAGCAACGGGTCAAGGCACCCAAGAGAAAGAAGTTGACGCCACATTGACCTGTCACCTTATATGAACTCTTACTGTGTAATTTAATCCCTTTGTCTCAATATCTCATCAAGAGGGTTTCATGGCAGTGTCATAAACCTATATGCTTGATCTGTCATTCTTTGACTTCCAGAAATAAACTCATCGTGTCACCATGGCCATGGAATTAGTTCGACAGTTCTATTTCAATCAAAGGGCCCGAGATATCTACTTCCATAAATATAGAAGGGACAAATCCTTCCTCAAATTATCCATTAACAACATGTCATTCTTGATGCACCCAACGTACCCTACTTCCCGCCAACTGTCTTCATGATGGTTTTCGTCAGCAAATCTAAGTGTGTGAGTCATGACATGAGTTAATGATAATCTTCCAGTCTAACCATTACACACGCTCGTAGATAGAAATATCCAATGACACCAAAACATGTGGAATTACTATTGGCAGGTCTGTTCTCATAATCTCCCATCTTAGAGATTACCAAGTGTGAATTCCATGAGAGAGAGTCTCATCTTCTTACGAGTACTCGCACATGACGGTATGTATACTATGTGTCCTATCATAGTATGTCATCCAACTGTAGAACTTTATTTAATAATATTGTTATATCATTTCAAGTTTATCATCATAGCGGGGATCTTCCATGACCTTATCAATGAAACAAATATTCTAGGACATTATTATATTATAGTCATGTAGAACAATGAACAATATATAATAAGTGAATATTCATGTAATAAAAGTAAAAAACAGTTGGTTCTCAGGAAACCAACCCTAAAAAACTCCCACTTGTACTAGAGCTAACTGCCTATGAATTTTAGTCCGCTAGATCTCACATGATGATCATGTTTCTGTTGAGTCAAGGATTTAGTCAAGGGGTCCACCACGTTGTCTTCCATGGAAATACTGCTCACTGCAAATTCACCTCTCTGAGAAAAATTGTAACGCCCTGACCCCAGCTACCCAGAGTCGGTGCATTACTTCGTAACATTGGCATGATCACAAAAGATCAAGTCTCGAAAGACCGATTAGTTTAGTATCCTTGGAAACACTAGATACATTCATAAGTCTTACATTACATCATAAAGTGAAAAACTAATAACAAAGTATTCATAGTCCACACTCATATCCTCTTCTGACTATCCCTGTAGGTCATTCATAAAATACTTCTTCACATCCTGGAAAATATTAAAACATTGAAAGGGGTGAGCTCAGATGCTCAGTAAGGATAACAATATTGCGGAAGCCTTCATAAATAAACATAAACATTTAAGGCAATGTATAACTAAAACAAAAGCCTTTTAAACTTGAACATCAACATAATATGGCAAAAGTAAAATGAGATAATGTCATTCACTTCTTCACATGGATATTCTACTGGTCGAATAATCACATGCAATATCAATAACCACTTTCATAATGATGGAATGCATAATTCCAGACTATCATAACCACGTAGTCAAGGCCTCGTGCCAAGACCACAAATAAGATTTTGTCACGGCCTTGTGCCAAGACACTAGTTTGTCTCATGAGACCTTCTGATGCATCGAGGAGCTATAGCGGACTCCACCCGTCACTTATTAAGTCCAATGCATTCCTCATATGAATAAGTTTAAACATATCATAAACCATAACATAATCATATCACATAAAACATGAATAAAGGAAACATAACATTTACACATTTCAATCACAAGATATAAATACAACACATTGATATAATAAAAACGCTTTCAAAACCATTTTCAATACCAAAATAAAAGAAAGTTAAAACTTTGTAGTTATTTTTCATTAAAAAAAATGATGGCTTGTAGAGGAAGCCAAAACTCAAATAATGGTCACGGCGGCAGAGAAGTCATTGTCGCCGCATAAGTACGGAAAGAAAAACATTCCCTTTTTGTCGTTAGTAAAACGCTTCGTATAAAAAAGATTCCTTTTGAATAAACGTAAAAGTCAAAGGGGTTTATACACCGTATAAAAGAAAGTTGTGTATAAAACCAAATATGGCTCAATGAAAGGAGATTGAGACGAAGTCCTTAAAAAGATCATTTTTAAAATAAAATAGATCTATTATGTGTATTCACTATAGGTACACATAAAGAAAGTAAAAATACAAAATAATACATAATAATATCATGACATAATTGGAAATTAGGAGATTAACCCAAAGAATGGAAGTTGGGTTAAGAAGTTCCCTTACCTTGTGTCCGACTTGACTCAACCGTTCTTTAACCTCCTAAATAATAAACTAGAGTTAATATCTACCTTATTAAGAACCATTTTAAATTTCATTATCCTTTTTATATCACTTATTACAATGTTATGAACATTATGTAATTATTTAAGTTAATAACAATCGTTTTGTCGATCTTTGGTAACTTGAGTCAACAATAAACTTCTTATAATTACAAGTTGTTCATGTGGTGAAATATCCATTATATCCAGAATTATATTAATTATGTAGATATCATATATATCATATATATCCAGTATATACATTCATTCATAATATTACGTAACATTTAGAGGTAAGAAATGAAATGCACCGTTCATGGAGACGGTAAGCCGTACGTACGCATGAACGCTACTTTCATTTCTATTTCGTATTTAATGGAATGAAATCATAATGATATAAATTTATAATATAATTCTAGTAAAATATAGTATATAATACCATTTACTCCATCCTTTATACATCCCACATATGGCATTAATGATTCAAATCACTTTGAGGGGGCGGTAGTCCGCACTTCCTAAAATGAAATTATCGCGTTTACCCATAATGGAAATCATAAAGTATGCCATAAATGAGAAATACAGAAGCATAAGTAAAACATAAACATATTATATATCATATATAAAAATAGTGACATCTTAATGGACAACTTTGAAGGTGTTATATGAGTGTTGAACAATCATCGTTTCGTGAGGCAGAAATTCGCCATCCACAAAAACCGTATGTTCTTTAACCATTAGATGTAAGTGTGTGTAAGTGTATCTCTAATCCTTCTTATAACAACATCCTAGTATATTGAGTATACTGGTGTTGTTACAAAAGAAATGAATAAAAAGAGTTTAGGGGGTTGGAGAAGAAAAATAAAACAAAACAACATTAGAGAAGACATTACCTCAAAATCGGGTAACTCTTTTTGATTTGAGCCAAAGGCTTCCTTGAGAAGAGTTCTGCCCAAAGTGAGGCTTCTAGGAGTAAGAGGGGGAAGTTGGGAGAGTATTTGGGTAGAGGTTGGCCGAGCCAAATGGCTTGAAAGTGTAAATGAGGTGGGAGAGGTGGGGGCCTTTTATAAGTGGAGAGGAGGGGCACTTTTGGAAAGATTGAAATGTTATATTATTTCACAATGCTTTTCGGATTCTAAAGGTCCCACACTTATATAATTCGTGGATAAGGTGATAAGGGTTCGAAATCTCTTCATCCAATAGGCTTTGGACAAGTGTAATCTTTGGATTTTTCATTATCTTCTCATTTTATTTAAATCGTTAAATAATGAGGTCATCGCTGCATCATAATGATGTCATAAATAATTTAATTTATTTAATGTCTAAAAATTATAAAAAAAATACTATGATGTAGGAAATCTTTTTATCTTTATAATTAATATTTATAGTCAAAATTTGGACTTGTGTAACCCCACTTAAGAACTGTTTTAGTAAAACAACTCATGTTTGTGTCAATTTAATTTTAACATTAAATAAATATATATTAATGTCATTTTCCAACTAAAGTGGCTCCATGGGGTCCCCAAGTTGACCCATGGGTTGTCTTGGTCGGCCATGACTCATCCAATAGGAGTAGGACAAGTTTCATGTTCATCTCATATTATTAAAACATTATTTGTACCTTAAACTACACTAATTACCTCTAATCGCGATTAAGAACTTAAAAGTTACTATTCACCAAAAAATTATTTTGATCTCATTGAACCACATTTTACTTCTTAATGACAACCATGTATGTCGGATTTTTGAAAATCAAATCACAGAAGTGGTAATATTTCATTTAAACGAAAAATCAGTTATTTAACTACCACTTAGTGGTTTCACTATTCATCAAAAATTGAAGTTTTTCAGAACAAGGCCAAAATTTCACCCTAAGCTATAATTGATATTCCGAATTCAAAAATGATGTCTATTTTACAAAATTCCAAACATATAAGTTGCATTAATTAATTTTATAATTAATTCCCGCTGTTACGACAAATAGCGTGTTTTTAAGAAGCAATTTATATCAAAAGATTGGCAATTGTTTATGTCCAATTTCAATGTTAAATTAATTCTAATGACCACCATTGGATAAAATGGTAAAAATATATTCTAATTATACCTTAAAACCACTAAATAGTGTAACTTATCACTATAAATTATTTTGATTAAAAAAGTTGTTTTAAGTATTTTTCACTATTCATAAAAATTTGGAAGTTCTCGGAAAATTACAAAAAATTCAACATAGGCTAATTTCAATATTAGGAATACAAAAATGAAGTCCATTTTGAAATATAAAATTTCTATAAATTTAAAAGGTGGTTATTACTATTCATAACGGCTACTTTGATTAGTTGCGGTGTGTTAGAACTCGAACTTGCGTACAATGCAAGCTATTGCATTATTGAAAGAGAGGCGTATCGTGGAAGCTCGGGGTGTTACATTCTCCCCTCCTTCAATAAATTGCATCCTCGCAATTTGAAATTTTTCTTTGAAAAAAAAAGGTTGAAAAGAGAAAATACCTTTGAGGAAAACCCACATCGGAAATAAGGTTAATAAATATATAACATTAAAAGAAAGCAGGATAAGTACAAAGGTCACCCGATATCACCCATTCTAGGATTATATGAAAATATGGATATGGAGGAGAAACAAACCATCAAGGTATGATGGAGAGTTATAGAAAACAGGATTAGGAGAAAGTTTAACCACAAGAAAATCACAAACTTGTGATTGGTTAAACGGTCATTGAATCCCCAGTTGGAAAAGTTAACCGACAACATTTTTGTTTTAAGTTACCTTTTATAATGTTGAGGAATTTATTTAGGAGATTTACTAAGAACTTAAGGGAATATACATACTTGTTATGTATACTTTCATTTGTTAATAAATTTTTACCACAAACCCAACTTTTACTCCAAATGGTAACGGAACTCAAAAATATTCTATTTATCCTAATTGTATAAGGTTCAAAATGTTAACACATACCATTTAGATTAGTAAAACTATTTTTTAATAACCAGGGACTTCCTGTAGGCTAGTGGTAGGAAATAAAGGCTTGTCGCACTATGGTTGTGGGTTCGATTCCTGCAGCTTTGTCCGACGCGACGGGTTATTCCCCACCCTACAGGTTGTCCTTTTTCCTAAAACTATAGTATTATAATATTCCAAAAATAATCTTCAGAAATTCTTTAACCTTAAACAATACTATCCATGGTTCAACTTAATCCATTCCAACCTTAATAGTTATCCAAAATACCTCCGTCCAGACTTTCTCTAAAAGGTCTCTAAATTCCAAAATCAATTGTAACATCAGATTCCCCAAACAAAGAAAAGTTTCTCTTATTGTCACATACTAAAAATATGATTACCTTAATCATATTAAAACCTTACTGAAATCAACAAGTATTGCAGTACAATCCATATATATATATCACATTATTCTTATAACCAGAATATAATCCTTGAGTCCAAAAGCACCAATAAATTAATTATTCCGCTTCAACTGTAGTCACAACATAAGATTGGCCTTGATCCCTTGGCCTTTTCTGAGGTAAGTTTCCTTGACGCTTAGGACATTCATTTGCATAATGACCTGTTTCCCTACAATTGTAGCATTCAACTTTGACAGCCTCTTTCTTTCCCTTGCAATCACGAGCCTGGTGACCCTTTTCTCCACATTTATAACAAACTCCCATTCCTTTTAGGCAAGTACCAGGGTGATTCTTCCCACAATTATCACATAATGGAAAATCTTTCTTTCCCTTTTTCCCTTTATCTGTCTCTTGTTCCACCGTTCTCTTCTTCTCTTACTTTACTTTGTTGTCATAAGACTTAGAGAATTCCTTTTCCGTCTTGATAGCACATGAGACAATATCTTCGTATGATGAGAAGGATTGTGATACTAAAGCTCTACGGAGAAATGGTTTTAACCCATCAAAGAAACGATCAATCTTACTCTTTGGGTTACGTATATAATCGGCAGCATGTCTCGCTAACCTTGTAAAGTTAGCCTTATACTTTGCGACATTCTCATCCTCCTTTTGTTTCAGACTCAGAAATTGCCTTTCCATATCTTCTCTATGGTCATGAGGAAAGTATTTTTCTAAGAAAAGATCTTTGAACTCCCTCCATTCCATATTCGATACGTCATCATCTTCCTTTGTGTTTTGAATCAGCGACCACCACTGATCGGCATCTCCCGTGAGGCGGTAAACTGCCATGAAAACCTTCTCCCTTTCACTACTCCCCAAGGCATGGAATATTTTCTCTAAGGAATTTATCCATTGCTCATCTACTGTAGGATTTGTACTCCCATTGAAGGTTGGTGGTTGTTGCCTCATGAAACGGTCTAGCATTGATCCTCCATGTTGCGGATCAGGGTGCTCCATACGAGTAAGGTTGTTATTCATAACCTGCGTGAGTTGTCCCAGTACGGTGAGAAGCTGATCAGCACCAGTTGTATCACTAGCTCCACCATAATTATCCTGAGCAGGAGGGCAATCCCTACACGGAGTGCGTGCATTGATACGGTTTCCATTCCTTCCACTAGGCGCCATTTCTAAATAATGGCATAAACTAGAATAGTTTATGAATCAAAATACATAATTCCATACTTGTTAAACACTTTACATAAATTGAACTATTTATGGATATAATCCATAATCATAAAAAGAAATGTTTTCTTTGAGGAAGTATGTACTCATAACCCTTCATAGTGGTTTGTAAATAAAATGAGAATTATCCTAAGCATATCCCCCAGGAGTGTCGTAACCAAGAGTGCAGCAAGGCCCGTTGTCATGCACCAGTTCCCGTTCGAGTCTAGCTCAAAGCGGTGTTTTCGGGTTTTACCCCTAGGTACATCTGTGCCAGAGCCGCCTCTACCTGCTCGTATCCAGACAGGGATGTATTGCTCGGAAAACTCATAACATCTCTATAATACCAAAATTCTAGGAAGTTCTTCTATACTAATCCTCAAAGTCTATCTTTGGGCTATGTGCCCTAATCAGATTTTATCTAAATCTAGCTTCCAAGGTTAGTACTAAACTGCCTCTGATACCAACTGTAACGCCCCGACCCCAGCTACCCAGAGTCAGTGCATTACTTCGTAACATTGGCATGATCACAAAAGATCAAGTCTCTAAAGACCGATTAGTTTAGTAGCCTTGGAAACACTAGATACATTCATAAGTCTTACATTACATCATAAAGTGAAAAACTAATAACAAATTCTTCATAGTCCACACTCATATCCTCTTCTGACTATCCCTGTAGGTCATTCATAAAATACTTCACATCCTGGAAAATATTAAAACATTGAAAGGGGTGATCTCAGATGCTCAGTAAGGATAACAATATTGCGGAAGCCTTTATAAATAAACATAAACATTTAAGGCAATGTATAACTAAAACAAAAGCCTTTTAAACTTGAACATCAACATAATATGGCAAAAGTAAAATGAGATAATGCCATTCACTTCTTCACATGGATATTCTACTGGTCGAATAATCACATGCAATATCAATAACCACTTTCATAATGATGGAATGCATAATGCCAGACTATCATAACCACGTAGTCAAGGCCTCGTGCCAAGACCACAAATAAGATTTTGTCAAGGCCTTGTGCCAAGACACTAGTTTGTCTCATGAGACCTGCCGATGCATCGAGGAGCTATAGCGGGCTCCACCCATCACTTATTAAGTCCAATGCATTCCTCATATGAATAGGTTTAAACATATCATAAACCATAACATAATCATATCACATAAAACATGCATAAAGGAAACATAACATTTCCACATTTCAATCACAAGATATAAATACAACACATTGATATAATAAAAATGCTTTCAAAACCATTTTCAATACCAAAATAAAAGAAAGTTAAAACTTTGTATTTATTTTTCATTAAAAAAAATGATGTCTTGTAGAGGAATCCAAAACTCAAATAATGGTCACAGCGGAAGAGAAGTCATTGTCGCCGCATAAGTACGGAAAGAAAAACATTCCCTTTTTGTCGTTAGTAAAACGCTTCGTATAAAAAAGATTCCTTTTGAATAAACGTAAAAGTCAAAGGGGTTTATACACCGTATAAAAGAAAGTTGTGTATAAAACCAAATATGGCTCAATGAAAGGAGATTGAGACGAAGTCCTTAAAAAGATCATTTTTAAAATAAAATAGATCTATTATGTGTATTCACTATAGGTACACATAAAGAAAGTAAAAATACAAAATAATACATAATAATATCATGACATAATTGGAAATTAGGAGATTAACCCAAAGAATGGAAGTTGGGTTAAGAAGTTCCCTTACCTTGTGTCCGACTTGACTCAACCATTCTTTAACCTCCTGAATAATAAACTAGAGTTAATATCTACCTTATTAAGAACCATTTTAAATTTCATTATCCTTTTTATATCACTTATTACAATGTTATGAACATTATGTAATTATTTAAGTTAATAACGGTCGTTTTGTCGATCTTTGGTAACTTGAGTCAACAATAAACTTCTTATAATTACAAGTTGTTCATGTGGTGAAATATCCATTATATCCAGAATTATATTAATGATGTAGATATCATATATATCATATATATCTAGTATATACATTCATTCATAATATTACGTAACATTTAGAGGTAAGAAATGAAATGCACCGTTCATGGAGACGGTAAGCCGTACGTACGCATGAACGCTACTTTCATTTCTATTTCGTATTTAATGGAATGAAATCATAATGATATAAATTTATAATATAATTCCAGTAAAATA
The DNA here is from genome assembly GCA_963277665.1 of Viscum album. NCBI lineage: Eukaryota > Viridiplantae > Streptophyta > Magnoliopsida > Santalales > Viscaceae > Viscum > Viscum album. The sequence continues at coordinate 644,312,982 of OY728123.1, forward strand.
TAGTGTATAATACCATTTACTCCATCCTTTATACATCCCACATATGGCATTAACGATTCAAATCACTTTGAGGGGGCGGTAGTCCGCACTTCCTAAAATGAAATTATCGCGTTTACCCATAATGGAAATCATAAAGTATGCCATAAATGAGAAATACAGAAGCATAAGTAAAACATAAACATATTATATATCATATATAAAAATAGTGACATCTTAATGGCCACCTTTGAAGGTGTTATATGAGTGTTGAACAATCATCGTTTCGTGAGGCAGAAATTCGCCATCCACAGAAACCGTATGTTCTTTAACCATTAGATGTAAGTGTGTGTAAGTGTAGCTCGAATCCTTCTTATAACAACATCCTAGTATATTGAGGATACTGGTGTTGTTACAAAAGAAATGAATAAAGAGTTTAGGGGGTTGGATAAGAAAAATAAAACAAAACAACATTAGAGAAGACATTACCTCAAAATCGGGTAACTCTTTTTGATTTGAGACAAAGGCTTCCTTGAGAAGAGTTCTGCCCAAAGTGAGGCTTCTAGGAGTAAGAGGGGGAAGTTGGGAGAGTATTTGGGCAGAGGTTGGCCGAGCCAAATGGCTTGAAAGTGTAAATGAGGTGGGAGAGGTGGGGGCCTTTTATAAGTGGAGAGGAGGGGCACTTTTGGAAAGATTGAAATGTTATATTATTTCACAATACTTTTCGGATTCTAAAGGTCCCACACTTATATAATTCGTGGATAAGGTGATAAGGGTTCGAAATCTCTTCATCCAATAGGCTTTGGACAAGTTTAAGCTTTGGATTTTTCATTATCTTCTCATTTTATTTAAATCGTTAAATAATGAGGTCATTGCTGCATCATAATGATGTCATAAATAATTTAATTTATTTAATGTCTAAAAATTATAAAAAAATACTATGATGTAGTAAATCTTTTTATCTTTCTAATGAATATTTATAGTCAAAATTTGGACTTGTGTAACCCCACTTAAGAACTGTTTTAGTAAAATAACTCATGTTTGTGTCAATTTAATTTTAACATTAAATAAATATATATTAATGTCATTTTCCAACTAAAGTGGCTCCATGGGGTCCCCAAGTTGACCCATGGATTGTCTTGGTCGGCCATGACTCATCCAATAGGAGTAGGACAAGTTTCATACTCATCTCATATTATTAAAACATTATTTGTACCTTAAACTACACTAATTACCTCTAATCGCGATTAAGAACTTAAAAGTTACTATTCACCAAAAAATTATTTTGATCTCATTGAACCACATTTTACTTCTTAATGACAACCATGTATGTCGGATTTTTGAAAATCAAATCACAGAAGTGGTAATATTTCATTTTAACTAAAAATCAGTTATTTAACTACCACTTAGTGGTTTCACTATTCATCAAAAATTGTAGTTTTTCAGAACAAGGCCAAAATTTCACCCTAAGCTATAATTGATATTCCGAATTCAAAAATGATGTCTATTTTAAAAAATTACAAACATATAAGTTGCATTAATTAATTTTATAATTAATTCCCGCTGTTACGACAAATAGCATGTTTTTAAGAAGCAATTTATATCAAAATATTGGCAATTGTTTATGTCCAATTTCAATGTTAAATTAATTCTAATGACCACCATTGGATAAAATGGTAAAAATATATTATAATTATACCTTAAAACCACTAAATAGTATAACTTATCACTATAAATTATTTTGATTAAAAAAGTTGTTTTAAGTATTTTTCACTATTCATAAAAATTTGGAAGTTCTCGGAAAATTACAAAATATTCAACATAGGCTAATTTCAATATTAGGAATACAAAAATGAAGTCCATTTTAAAATATAAAATTTCTATAAATTTAAAAGGTGGTTATTACTATTCATAACGGCTACTTTGATTAGTTGCGGTGTGTTAGAACTCGAACTTGCGTACAATGCAAGCTATTGCATTATTGAAAGAGAGGCGTATCGTGGAAGCTCGGGGTGTTACAAAAATCCCTCAAGAGATGATACTTCTGAAGTATGTGGTTTGTCCGCTGATGTGACCTTGGCTCTTTTTCAAGTGCCACTATTGTAGTATTATCATAATAGAGTGTGATAGGATCTTTACTACTAGGTACTATATCCTGCTCTTGGATGAAGTTTCACATCCATACTACTTATTTAACTACCTCAGAAGCTGCGATATACTCGGACTCTGCTATGGAATCTACCACCACACTTTTCTTTGAGCTCTTCCAGCTCACTGCACCTCCATTCAAACTGAAGATGTATCCAGGCTGTGACTTCATGTCATCTTGATCAGTCTAGAAACTGGCATCTACATGTCCTCTGATGACTAGTTCCTCATATCCTCCATAAACCAGGAACATATCCTTAGTACACCTCATATACTTAAGGATAGTCTTCACTGCCATCCAATGGCGGTCTCCTAGATCAGCTTGATATCTGCCTACCGCACTTAATGCGTAAGCAACATCTAGCCTTGTATATAGCATAACATGCATGACTGACCTAATCACGGATGCATAAGGGATCCTTGCCATTTTCTTTCTTTCCTCATGTGTCTGAGGACACATTTTCTTAGAAATATGAATTCCATGTGACACTGGCAACAATCCCCTCTTGGATTATTCCATACTGAATCTCTTCAGTATCTTGTCAATGTATGTACTTTGATTCAGGCCCAGCATTCTCTTGTATCTATCACGATGGATCTTAATCCCAATAATATATGCTGCCTCGCCCAAGTCTTTCATGGAGAAGCATTTATCTAACCATGCCTTAACTGACTGTAAGACAGGTACTTTGTTTCCAATTAGTAATATGTCATCAACATATACTATTAGGAAAATGACTACACTTCCACTAAACCTATTGTAGACACAAGTCTCACATTCGTTCTTAATAAAGACAAATTCCATTATAGCTTCATCAAAACGAATGTTCCGTGACCTTGATGCTTTCTTTAATCCATAAATGGATTTCTGCAACTTGCATACCATGTTGGCATCCTTTGGAGTCATAAACCCTTCAGGTTGTGTCATGTAGACATCTTCCTGGAGGTTCCCATTAAGGAATTCTGTTTTGACATCCATTTTCCAAATTTCATAGTCATGGTAAGCGGCAATGGACAATAGGATTCTGATGGATTTCAGCATCACAACTGGTGAAAAGGTTTCATCATAGTCAATTCCTTGACGCTGTCTAAAACCTTTTGCAACCAGTCGTGCCTTATAGGTACTGACTTGCCCCTCCATGTCTAGTTTCTTCTTGAATATCCATTTATTACCAACATGCTTTACATCAACTGAAGGATCTACCAAAATCAAGACTTGGTTTTGGTACATGGAATTAATTTCAGAATTCATGGCTTCTTGCCACTTGGCAGTGTCTGTGCCTTCAACTGCTTCCTTGTAGGTAAGAGGATCATCACTATCAACCAATAATGAGCCACCATCCTTGGTGACAAGAAAACCATATCATTCTAGTTCTCTCACCTCTCTCATGCTCCTACGTAGTTCTTGTGTCTCTAGAACATATTTTTCTTCCATGGGGATTTGTGGAATCTGTTATTGTACCAACTCATGTATATCTTGAGCCTCAACTTCATCGAAGTCTATCTCACTCCCACTATATCTTTTGGTGATTTGCTCCCTCTCAAGGAATATGGTGTGTCTTTCCACTGTAACTTTTTTGTCTGAGGGATTGTATAGGTAATATCCCCTTGTTTCCTTGGGATATCCTATAAAGATACACTTTGTGCCTCAGGGTGTAAGTTTGTTACCTGAAAAGGCATTAACAAATGCTTCGCTACCCCACACATGTAAATTTGATAACATGGCTTGCGTCCACTCCATAACTCGTATGGAATACCATTTATCGATTTATTTGGTACTTGGATTAGTATGTGTGATGATGTTTGTAATGCATATCCCCAAAAGGATAGTGGAAGACTCGCATGACTCATCATTGATCTCACCATGTCCAATAGGGTGTGGTTCCTCCTTTCACGTATGCCATTCCACTGAGGCATGTAAGGAGGAGTGAGTTGAGATAGAATCTCAAACTCCCATAAGAAATCAATGAAGTCCTGATTAAGATATTCTCCTCCTCTGTCTGAGTGGAGTTTCTTAATCTTCTTACCAATATGGTTCTCAACTTCATTCTTGTATTCTTTGAACTGGTCAAAAGAATTTGACTTATACCTCATTAAGTAGATATATCCATATCTACTAAAATCATAAGTAAAAGTTATGAAGTAGGAGAACCCACCCCTTTCTTCAACTGGAAATGGTCCACACACATCTGTGTGAACTAATTCTAGAAGCTCTTTAGCCCTTTCACCTTTCCCACTAAATGGGGATTTGGTCATTTTTCCTTGTAGGCATGCATGACATACACCAAGTGGTTTTAGTTCGAAAGAATCTAAATACCTATCTTGATGTAATTTTGTCAAACGTTTCTCATTGACATGACCTAGCTGGTGATGCCAAAGTTGGGTGTGGTATGAGTCATGTGAATTAACTTTGTCATTGATTTCCATTACTTGGTTTGTGTAGTCTAACACATAAAGTTCGTTATATAAATGTGCCCTACCAAAACAAATTCTATCTTTATAAAAGTAGCAATATTCACTTCCAAACTTGAAGATGAATCCATCAGTATCTAATCTGGATAATGAAATAATGTTTTTGGTTACATAGGGTACATAATAACATCCTTTTAAAACCAAGACCATCCCAGTAAGAAATGTGATGTGGTAGTCCCCGACAGCTACAACAGTAAGTCTGGATATGTTGGCTGCTCATAGATCTACCTCCCCTCGATCAATCTTCCTGAATCTACTTGGTTCCTGTATTTGGATACATATGTGAGCACCACAAGCTGTATCTAATACCCAATTTATAGAAATAGATATATTTCATTCGATGAAAAATGCACCTGAAACTTCCCCTTGCTTCCTTGGCTGGGTGCAGTTTTTTTTCCAATGGACCTTCTTGCCACATGCGAAACAAATAGCATCATGTTCCCTTTCCTCCCCTTTGATCTTCCTTTTATTGAAATGCCTTGAAGAAGCTTTGGGCTTAAATCTCTTCACCTTCCATTTCCTTTTATTCACCATAAGCACAGAAGGTTTTTCACGCTTTATATCATTGTCCACTTGGAGAATAAGGATAATAAGATCAGATAGAGACTTCTCAATGTTGTTCATGTTGAAATTTACAACAAAGTTGGAGAAGATCTGGGGGATTGATGCAAGAAAGAGATCGGTACCCAGTTCTTCAGGGAGTTTAAACCCTAGAACCGCCAAGTGCTCAATGTAGCCAATGAGCTTGACTACATGAGGCCCAGATGGGGAACCTTCTCCAAGTTTTCTTAGAAATAGAGCCTTGGAGATCTCAAACCTTTCATGTCTTGCTCTCTCCTTGTATAGACCACGGAGGTGCTCGAGCATGCTGTAGGCATCCATGTCTTCATGAGACTTCATGAGCTCACTAGACAAAGATGACAGCATCAAACATTTAACGTCGAGTGCATCGCTCAAATGTTGATCATAGACCAAGAAATCTTCATCACTCACCCCTGGGGAAAAAGAATTAGGAAGTGAGGACTCCAGCACGTAAAACTTTCGTTCATGGCATAGGATAACCCGAAGGCGCCTAAACCATTCCTGAAAGTTACTTCTGGTGAGGATGTTGTCTTTATCCATAATTGATCATAGAGAAAATGTGGTCGATGAGTTTTTAATATTCTACAAATTGAAAGAGCATATTTATCAGTACTTTCTTGATTAAATTTTATGAGAAATAATAAATTTTATTAAGTCTCCCACTATTTTATCAAGTCCCAATATCCCTCACCATTGAACTCGGAATATCCAGTTTCTTTGACATTCTAGTGTCAAAGGTCCATATTCCCCTTCGCATAACCCCAACAAGGGTTGTTCAAGATATTTGAAGGTATTTAGGTAGGCAGGTCTTTACCAACTGTGAGCTTACAGTTCCTTGATCTGTTGAGTGGACTCCCCAATCCTGAAATCCTGACTTGGATTTCCTCAACTCTTACCTCCAATATTACATCAAGTCTAGTGAGGGCTACTCCTCTTGATGTAATATGGTTAAGTCAATGCGAAACCTTTCATAAGGGATTCCTTTATAAAAGTAATTGTCCCAACAAGGGTTGGTCAAACACATAGTTTTATTGAGTCTTGCCCTTAATAAGGTAATGGAAGGTTTGGTCTGACTTAATATGGTATTTGAGGGATTTCAGTCCTTTATGCGTAGTTTCATATTATCACATGCTTTTTAATATTAAGTGATTCTTACTTAAGTGATTAACCATGTTCCTATAATGTTTACACGTAGTCCGGTTTTTATTTTATTTCATCTTTCCATGCTTGTTCATTTTATTAACTATGTGATCACGACAACACATACATAATAAATAAACCATGCAATCAGATAGAAATAAAATAGGATGGCATTATCATGAGCTTTTATTGGTTATCTTTTCTAGTGGTTTGATAAGCTAACCCTGACCTAGGGAAAAACACCTTGAACCGATGGTTCGTGTTTTGCAGCTCCCACCTGTCCACCTTTGTATCTTCTTGGGTTGGTTTCACCTCAACTTCAGGTTTTGAACCATCTCCTCTGGCTTGGAAGATCCTCCATTACATGGGGTTTACATTAAAGAAACCATGGGCACGCAGGCCCTACATTTTATTGGAAGAAGGGTCGTAGGCCAATGAATTTAAATTAAACAAATTTAAATGAAACAATACACTCATACAAACGGTGTTTGGTCTAACTCATGATCATCCATAGAATGAAACGACATTTACGCATATTTAGAATTCAAATTCTTTTAATCATTCTATTATTTAAGATAATTCGTGCTCAAATTAAATTAATTATGATCTTATAATTAATCAATTATTTATCTTAAATTCCTTTATGAATTTCCTTAAGATTATTCTCATCTATATCCCTTGTACAGGTCTTTGTACTTTTGGAGGAAACCTGGTTAAATTCCATTTTTGGAAGGTACATAGCGTGTAGTTTATATTTACACGGTGTGTATTTCTTTTCACCCTTTATCCAAAGTACACGCCTAGGGCTTTGGCGTGTTTTTATTTACTTTGGAAATTTTGGAGTACACGGTGTGTAGATTAATCTAACATGGTGTGTACTTCCTTGTTACGTGGTTACCGGCCTGGCAATCCCGTGTACGTGGAACACGGCTTCTCCTTGTACACGGTTTCACCTCGACCGGATCGGACTACACAGCGTGTTTCTCCAACATACATGCTGTGTATTCTGATTCCCATGTGCCATTCAATTATGGTCAACACGGTGTAATAAATACTTAGGCATACTCAATTCACACGGCATGGTTTTGGTGGACCAGTGTCGGTTCGTTGAACCTAAGTACACGGCGTGTAGTTTTCATTACACGTCGTGTATTCCCGTGTTGTACAGACAAAAAGAGCGGCTCCTCTAGATGAGTTCCCCATTTTTATTTTAATAAAAATTAAAATTAAAATGTTGTTTCTGTGATATGAATCGAGAAACAAAGGAGGAAGAACAGATCTCGTTTATTCAGATTTATAGAACGATTTATTTTGAATTGAATCAAATATAAATGTGTAAATTATCAACGAAAATTAAATAACTATAATCAACATTGTAACCTCCCTCTAATACCAATTGAAGGATCCAGGAGCAGTGGAAGCGCATGGGTGGATGTTCCCACTTGGCTTTTTGTCATTAGCAATGATCAATCCAGGATCAATACGACGATAAATGCCAGTCTCCACGGATCGATTCAAAAAAATAGACAAAGAAAAAGAAAGGTCCTGAAACCACAAAAGTGGATCGTCACAAGTTGATTATAATTAATTTAATTAATTGAAAATAAGTACCTTTTGGTTTTTCTTTCTTTGTTGATATTCTTGATCACGTTCCGATGTGATTCTCCATTGCATCACAGAAGCCAAGTGTAGACTTCCTCTAGAGGTGATCCACACGTGCACCTCGTATCTCTGGACGTCGCTAAAGGAGTCTCCGAGTTCTAGCGTGGAGAAACATTTGCTTGAATTTTCCACCTTAGATCATCTTGATCCGATGGAAGAGGATCTCTCTCGGTCTTGAGATCATTCTTGGAGGAAGAGGTTCTTTCGGCCTTGAAATAATTCTCCAGAATTGTTGTGCACAACGATTCTCTTATTAGAAAAGAGTTGGGGTTGTGAGGATATTTATAATTGGGTTTTAGGTTGTAGAGTTATGACAATAAATAAGCACGTTACGCATTTTATTTATTTCATTGACTCTTATTGAAAACCTCCATGTCGAATAATTAATTCCTTGACATGCTCCCACCCTGATTATAATAAATATCATTTAATAAAACAATATTATATTCTCAAAATCCTGACTGAAAAACTACACGGCGTGTAATCATTAATACACGGCGTGTACTTGTTTTCCATAAAACTACACGACATGTAATCATTAATACATAGTGTGTACTTGTTTTTCATTTCCTTTCCAAAATGAAAACTACACGGTGTGTAATCATTAATACACAGTGTGTACTTGTTTTCCATGAAAAAATACACGGTGTGTAATCAATAATACACGGCGTGTATATCTTTTTTTCATTCCCTTCTTTATCCATCATTAAAACGATTTATGCTTCCTTGAATAATTATTAAACCACATATGGGAATAATATTTATTCTACTTGAGATACTTGGATACATTTAGTGTGTGACCCTCTAGGCCTCTTTCTTGTTGGCATTAGGCAGGCTTGCCTAAAGTCCAAGATTACTGTCTAGCAATGGGTCAAGGCACCCAAGATAAAGAATTTGATGTCACATTGACGTGTCACCTCATACGAACGATTACTGTGTAATTTAATCCCTTTGTCTCAATATCTCTTCAAGTAGGTTTCAGGGAAGTGTCATAAACCTATATGCTTGATCTGTCATTATTTGACTCCAGAAATAAACTCGTTGTGTCGCCATGGCCATGTAATTTGTTCGACAGTTCTATTTCAATCAAAGGGCCCAAGATATCTACTTCCATAAATATGGAAGGGACAAATCCTTCCTCTACTTATCCATTAACAACATGTCATTCGTGACGCACCCAACGTACCCTACTTCCGGCCAACTGTCTTCGTGATGGTTTTCGTCAACAAATCTAAGTGCACGAGTCATGACATGAGTTAATGATAATCTTCTAGTCTAAGGACCATTACACACACTCACAGATAGCAATATCTGATGACACCAAAACATGCGGAATTACTACTAGCAGGTCTATTCTCATAATCTCCCATCTTGGAGATTACCAAGTGCAAACTCCATGAGAGAGAGTCTCGTCTTCTTACGAGTACTCACACATGAAATTATGTATACTATGTGTCCTATCATAGTATGTCATCCAAATATAGAACTTTATTTAAGAATATTGTTATACAATTTCAAGGTTCTCATCATAGCAGGAATCTGTCATGACCTTATCAATGCAAAAAATATTCCAAGACATTATTATATTATAGTCATGCAGAACAGTGAACAATATATAATAAGTGAAGATTTATGTAATCAAAGTACAAAACAGTTGGTTCTCAGGACACCAACCCCAACAGATCCTACGTGGGTTCGATAGAGGAGATGATTTAGTGGCTACACCTAATCATATCTACCCCTCTTCATGATTTATATACCTGTGTGAGCTGAGTCTTGTCTTACAATCATTATCATCGAGGTGATTGACTTTACTTCCTTTGTGGACTAGGTTGTGCTTGGGCTTGAGAGTTGGAGTCGGACTATGACTGTTAACTTAGGTATGTGTATGATAATATACCTAAGTAGAGTTGGTTGATACTTTGTGATTGTATCTCTCTTATTTGATTTATCCTTAGTGGATTCTGGGAGACCTTTGGGGGTCTCGGGGTCCCCTACTGAATATTTTTATACTCACCCCTACACGGGCTTCACCCGCACCTTGTTGTGTTCTGTACAAACGATGGTCAGTAGTGAACGAGGCTGAGGGTGATGGACGGGAGTCTTCTCGGAGCTAGACTAGATGGTACGTACCTCAGGGACGAGCTATTCGAGATTTGTACCTACCCTTCAGGTAGGATTCCCCAGTGGACGACCAGGAGCCGTTTTCCCTTTTTTACTTGTACTTGTTGTTCAGTTGTGTTTGTATACTGTCCCACTTACTTTCATCACACTCTTCTTTACTATATTAGTACTTATTGCTTATATTTTTTGTGTTCAGTATGTGTGTGTTACAGGACTAAAGGAAATGCCTTCCCTTTCTTATCAGGGATTCACCTTTGGTACTAGTCGCCAGCCCCTGGCCTATGGAAGGCTGGCTTTTGGTAGTCATGACACAGGCCCTGAGGACGGGTCGTGACATATCTAGTCAATGGTTTAGTATTGGGCATTGTCCTTATTTCTATTGGGGTTCACTCATGGGGTTTTCCTCTATTACCTAGGCAATGTGTCCTAAGGGCTTGATTATCTGACATCGTAGGGGGTTCACTCATGGGGTGTCCCTATATTCTGTAGGCCTCATTGTTATAAGTAACTTGTATAGTGTGTACTAGTATTGATTTATTGTTGAGATATGAGAGACCTAGCTAACCCAAACCTATGATATCCTAGGGGTGATCTCTATTGCGCTTTGTCTTTGTACTGCTTAGTCTTGATATGATATATTGTACATGATTTGATAAATATAAATTGGTTTATTTGAAATATTCTTTCAAACTATATTAACTAAATTTGTTTTAGAACTATGAAAAAGGGGAATTGAATTATCATGATTTTGATATAAATGTGAAAACTATTTATCATTCCATGATTTATTTTAAATTGAGAATATTTTGATAGTTTAATAGAGACTTATTATTTAAAACTTGGGTGAGATTCTACTAAATATGTTTGGCTCACACCCTGCACACTCCCTTGGGGCTATGTAGACCTTGTTTTGTGAGATGCGGGAATAGACAAGGCGTCATAGTGAGGCAGTGAGGTTTATGTCAACTAGGTATGGGTAGCTGGTGGTGAGACAATGGGACGTTGCCCACATATCATATGGTGTAGCTGTTGATAGTTTTTTTCATCCTTTTTGGATGTTTCAAGACATGTATTTTGGGTTTTCTCTTTCTAATTTTGGTTTTATCACTACCGTTGTCACTATTTTGTTTCTGGAATATTTACTTCTGGTTGTTTTTCTCGATATGTATGCCATTTATTTTGTTTCAGGTTGGTAAAATCATTTCCTTTGGTTGTTATCGGATGTCCAGGTGCTTGTTTCCAACACATGTGGATCGGGAATGCCCTTCGGATCATGTCATGGTCTGTTTTGAAGTCTGGTTAGATGGGTTATCCAGGTCGGTTTGTGACATTCATTATGTTTTTACATATGATTCATTCTATTTAATCTATTTTGACTTTCATACAATTCATTTGAACTTGTGTATGAGTCATTTGAACTTACGTATGAGACATTTGAACATGTGTATGAGTCATTTGAATTTGTGTACGAGTCGTTTTGTTCTGGGTAAACACAAATCACGTTGACATATTTTATATAAGAATAAATCATTTTTATGTTTATATGGATTCAGTTTAAGCTTACATAGGAGAAACTTAGTATATGTGTAAGGATAAAACAATTCTACGCAAAGGCAATATACAGTTGTACACAAAGGTAACATGCAGTTTTGCATAAATGTAAAATAGATTCCATAGATGTAAAATCAAAATTCATATAATGGTAAAATAGACTTATGTAAAGGTAAAATACAGATTATGAACACAATAAACAAATGAAAGACAAAACAATTAGAATATAACTAAATCAATAATTAAATATTTAAAGAAAGAATAATTCAATTTCAACAACAATATAAATTTTTATACAAGCAATGTATGCTTCAAACATAAAAAACTAAACACTTAAAGATTAAAAAAGCTATGAGAAATTATAATTATCCAATATAAAATTTAATAAATAATATAATTGTGAGGTATTGTGATATTTAAAACATAAAATATAAACAAACATTAACACTAAAATCTCCCCAACTAAAACTCAATAAGTCCTGCAAGTAGTTGAGAAATTCTAGAGAAGTTGTAGCTATTTTTGTAAGATAAACATACCTTATATGTTAGTCTATTTTCGTATGATACGACTATTTTTTATGATAATAGGCTAGTGGATGATGGTCAACGTGCATAGGATAGGATACTTTTATGATAAGAAGATCTCATAAGATGAGAAGAGTTTGTAAGATACATCCACATATAATGAGTTTGTAAGATGTTAGGTTTCGTTTGATAGCTTGCCTTCATACGATATTAGTGCCTCATAAGATAGTAGGCATATTATGATAAATACAAAAGATGGATACATATGAAGCTCACTTTCATAAGATAGTCCATTTTTTATGATAGACCATTCCATACAATATGAAAATAGTATGACACAACATGCCTTATGAAAACTGTAAGATTCATCAAATCTTATAGAAATAGATACTTTGTAAGATAGAAATTATGAAGAAATAGGGAATAAATTTTAAGATGTTATAGATGTGTACCTCAAATATTCAAATATCACAATTAAAATGAATGATTGTGATTCAAGATAAGACTGAAGGAAGACCTACCGAGAAAGATGTTGGATTCTAAGGGGAGATCTATGTCATAGGTCGTACTACGACAACACAATGCCATGTAGATGTGAATAATTCAATGGAGTTTAAATGCAGTGGATTTCATAGACAATTAATATTTGATATTTTAAATATCATGTGAGGAATGAAATCTCAGATGTTATGGGATTTAAATGAGGGTGTTGGTCAAGATTCAAATGAGTTTGAATGACGAGATAAATCAAGAATTCGTTGACCGATTTAAAAGATGAAATCATTGTTACTACCAAAGATCAAGGAATTTCCAAAATTCAATTTTGGAAACTAATATTGACTATATTATTTTGTGAATATATATGGAGGAGTGTGTGTCATAGAATATCGAGCTCATGAATACTATGAAATTATTGACTTGGTGATAGAAACTCAAAACTTTGCAATATCGTGGAGAAAAGAAAGCGACTAAAGTTGAGAGATCTTAAGAATAAGAAGAAAACTCGCATGCTCGGGTATTCAGGCGGCTAAGGAAGAATTAGATTTTTGAACATCTAGAGTGAGTGCTCAAGATATAAATATTTGATCATGGTTATTGGTTGACAATGTTCTTGAAGGGACTATACATGAGAAGACTAGTTGATCTGGTGTGTTCATGGAGGGAGATCTACATCAAGTGGCACTACCACAAAACTGGGCAAGGCAGGTGCCTGCCTTTATCAGCACTAATGGAAAAGCATTGATAAAGGGGTAGGACTTTATCAGCACTAAAAAAATCCCTGATAAATGTACCCTTTATCAGTGCTAAAACAAGCACTGATAAAGGTGTACCCTTTATCAGCGCTTTAAATATCCCTTTATCAGCGCTTTTCTTAGCACTGATAAAGGTTACATTTATCAGTGCTTTTCTTAGTGCTGATAATGTTTATTATATACATTAAATAAAAAACACATGTTATAACTAAACATATATATATATATATAATTATAAGATTAATAATAAATATATTTATTAGATTTATAAGATTTATTAGATTTATTAATTCATTATATTTATTAGATTTATTAATTTATTCTATTTAATATATATATTTATTATATTTGTTTATATTTAATGTATTTGTTTTATTTATAAATATATAATACTTTTTAATATATATGTATAATTAAAATTATTGAATATGTGTGTGTTTTCCAATGAATTGGGGTCAATGAATATATCATACATGCGTATATATATATGCATGAATAATGTTCATTTATTGATTATAATTACATATCATGTTTATGGGTTATTGATTTATAATTAATTATGTTACCCATATAATATATATGTTCTAAAAAATGTACACTTATAATTAAAATTAAATTATATTTAAATAAATATATATATATTATTATATTATTATATTTTCAATGATATATATATAAATATACCTTTCAAATAATTTTATAAGTATAAATAAATATATATTTATTTAGAGTTATAATTATTAATAAATATATATATATTTATCATAGATATCATTTTAAATAAATATATAATAATATAAACAAATTATTAAATTTATACATTTATCAGCACTTTTATTAGCACTGATAAAGCGGGTCTTTATCAGCGCTAAAATGAAAAGCGCTGATAAAGTCCCACATTTATCAGCGCTTTTCATTTTAGCCCTGATAAAGACCCCCTTTATCAGTGCTTTTTACTAGCACTGATAAAGGTCCACGCGGGATTTATAAAATTCACCGGGTCCTCCTCCTCCTCCCCGCACCCTATCAAGATTTCACAAAAGCCCTACCCTGCACCGCTGCCTCCTCTCTGCCACTGCCTCCCCTCCACCGTGGTCACCGCCTCCTTCTCCTCCTCCTCCATCGAGGTCGTTGTCTCCTCCTCCTCCTCCGGCACCTACCTCTCTTCCTACTCCTCTGTCATGGCTCCTCCTCCTCATCCTCCTCCACTACAGCTCCTCCTCCTCCTCCTCCTCCTCCTCCTCTATCTACTCCACTGCCTCCGCTGCCTCCGAGCTGCCTCTGAGCTGCCTCCGCTGCCTCTGCGCTGCCTCCGCATTGCCTCTGCGCTACCTCTGCTGCCTCCACTGCCTCTGTTGTGTCCGCTGTCGACGCCTCCTCCTCCTCCTCCACTGGGTCCTCCTCCTTAAGGTGATTAAAATTGAATTTTAATGAAATAATTATGTTTTCATTTATTGTCAATATTGAGATTAATTATGATTTGGAATGATTCTTGTGTATGATGCTTGTGTGTGTGACAATTCATCAGGATTTGGGGTGTAAACCATATGACTATTACCTTTATAGAATCCTGAATGAGTAGTGTAATTACATTCCTTGTATAGAACAAATGTGAGGAAATATTTATGTAATCTTTTATAGGATGACATACTATGTGGTATAATGTTTTTAATGAATCATGTCATTACAAGGTGTTGCAGTTGGTATGTTTTTAACCATTGATAACCTTGGAGTAAGGGGTGTATTTATATTTTATATATGGATTTGATTACTACAACCTAAAATAACATATCTAGGTGTTTGGTTGGTTAATGATAAAAGATAGTTCTGCCTCATGGGTTTTATTAATGGATGAGTAAAATTATATGGTTCGAGAGATAGAGGATCCATTTAGAGGTACATCCTATGATCCAAAAGGGATAGTACTTAAGTGAATGACTTATATAGGTCGGTTGAGGGTCCATTGGGATATTTAAGTGCCCTTGATGGTTTGGGGTAATTAATGAGTTTTGTGGTTTGAAGAAGCCCCTCAATAAGTGAATTGAAAAGGGTGATATGCAATTTGATCTTAGTAAAGTCATGATCATAGTAGAATTTTTATTACACTAAGAGTAGGAGTATTCCCACCAACCATTCTACAATTTGGTATGGTGAGTAGATGGAGTAAAAATTGGAAACATATTATTACTAGCTTCAAAAGGAAATTTAGTCATGGGTTTTAGATGTATTTTACCAATATATTTATTGAAAACATTATCATATATGAGTTAGCAGATCATTAAAGGTGAGAAAATATGAAAAAATTATGTTTTTTGTGGATAAAAAGTTTCCCAGAACAAGGAGGACATGATTACACTTTTATGGGAGTGTTCCAAATGATGATGTTCACTCTAGTGTAAGATATCACACCATAATAGGGCTGGTGTAACTATGAAGGGTTTGAGATGTAGGAGAGACATATTGTAATATGGAACATTTAACTATAATGGATGTCTCTAAAGGAATGTGAAGAGATAATTTCATTGGGATACCTAGCTCATGAAAGTAAATGTTGCACTGATTTGGGGGTCCAATGGTATCAGTATGTAATGAAAAGGATCACACTATAATAGTGTTATTTCATACTATAGTATATTGTTCATTATTAATTGGTGTATCATTGTTAAAAGGGACGTTTCAGACCATGCCACAACTATAAGGGTCACACCATGAATGGTATTCTATAGATATTGGTAAATATGAGCAGATGTGAATCACATTTCATGATATGTTATGTTAGGCCATAAAGGTGGTGAAGGATCTTTGGGATTTAGTTTCTAAGTCATTTGGAATTAGGATTCATTCTCTATGGAAATAATTCACATAAAATAACATTTAATCTCTATAAATATAGTGTTACATGACCCGAATCAATGATTTGGTTTTAATGAAGAATCCTTCAGTTACCCAACCATTCAATCCATGGATTTTTTCAATGATGGTTTAGTTAACATTTGAGGAGAAAAATAGGGGTGCACACATAATCCAAATTCTATAGTCACTTGTGGTCGACGAAGGGGAAATCGATGAATTTATATCATTATATCGCGTACATGAGACTATATGGTTATATCCTTAATCCGTTCATTATTCTTATTGATAATAAACCAAGAACAAGATTCAATACATCATGAACACTAAGGATAAGAAAATTTATAACGAGAGTTTGTGAACCATGTAATTATCCCTTGATCCATGTGAGTTATTTCATTGAATTACTATCATCATTTTACCATCACTATCAATATCCTTTTTTCACTAATCAGTATTCGAAAATGCGTTTAGATTATGAGTTTTTCGTAACCATTGATTCACCCCCACCTTTAAGTAGTTTTCTACTCTCACCTAGTTTTTTTGCTTGTATGCGTGGGTAACTATCCTTCCTAGTTGTAGTTGGGTGGTTGGAATTATGATGTGTTCACCATTATGACTTGTTCATGATTTGTTTGTGAAATGGTCATAGGGTATAATGGCCATAATAAAAGTGATAGTATTTAGAAGGTGGAATTTGAATTGTTGTATTGAGAGAGAATCAGGTAAAGCTTATGGGATATGAGATTATAAAATAGATGATGGATATGGGTGGACATCCACAAGTAAAAACCCAATAGATTTTCTAGGGAAGAATGTGGAATTCATTCCCATTAATGTGATGAGATTTCTGACCATTTCAGTTTAACTAGTTTGTTTGTTTTATAATGGAGATGGAATATATGGATTAGTAAGTGCTCGGTTTTGTTTTATATATAAAGGTATATTTCAGGAGTGACTATATTATAGTGTATGGGTCTAAAAACAATAAAAGGAAGATTAAAAAATTCTAGTGGAGATCTAGGAAAGGGTTTGTGTATGTATGATATGTGTGATTGTTTTTCATCAGGCCATGATAATACAACATGCTTATAAGGTGACGTTTCTCTATTTAAGTGGGTTCATATTCTAGGGGATAATCGTGATCCATGTTCCCCTTATATGTACACTACGGTCATGGATTATACCAATGGTGACCATTGTATTGGTATATTAGGGGTATAGACTTGATTCATAGTAACAATGGTATTGGTATGTTTGAGTCATAAACTAGATTCATGGTTCCCAATGTTGTGGTATGTTAGGAGATAAGAAAAGATCCATGGTGACTGAGGTGTCTGGATTTTAGGTGTCTAGATAAGATCCATGGTCCTAAAGGTATGGGTTTTTAGATTCCTAAATAGGATCCATGGTTCATGTGTATCAGTTTCTTATCAGCCCATATGAGATGCATAGTTCCCAAGGTTTGGGTATGTTTGGGTTTCAGAAAATATCTGTGATGTATGTGGTATGTTTTTATTAAGAGATAAGATTGTTTTTTAGAACCCATGGTTTAATTTATTGATTCTCACTGAATATAGTGTTATTTGTTTTTTTTTGTTTTATTAGTTACCATACAACAATCTTACTTTATTTATTTCATAATGTGTTTTGTTTGTTTATTTTCATTCATATAGATAAACCTAGTATATTATGATTTATATTAGGTTCCCCGTTATTGGTGTCCTACTAATATTTTATCATTCAACCAACACAAGATCATTAGTGTATGTATGGACCTTATATAAGATTAATGGTTCTTACCACATATTATAAGTGATCATACAAGAGTAGGTTGATGGTATTATGTATAAAATGCCTAGGTGGGCCTTGGATACCCTATGATAAGTCATCGAGACTATTACCATGACCCTCACTTATATCATATCTCCCCTTGGAGATCTCTTAATCCAATTATAAGGAGGAAATCCTCTATGTCACACTTCACCAATCCCTATATGGAATATTCTACTCATCACACACACCATGACTCTTATATATCCTTAAGAGGGTGTTCCCCATCATACATGATATATAAACTATATTATCCATCTTCTTTAGGCCTAAGACTCTAATACCTACTCAAATAGCCTTAGAAAACCTAACTAGGCTATACTCATCCTCAACCAAGACTATTAATGAGCATGCCCCCCACCATTTTTGAAGTATCTAGTTTTTTATCTAAATTATACTCATATTCCTTCTCCCCTAACCTATATACTCATCCTTTGGATTTCAAATAGGATGAATATAAATAAAGAATGGATGAATGCCAATCGGTTGAAAAAATAGTATAAAGAAAGCGTGAAAGATTTTATCAAGTTTGCAAAAGATCATGCATATGAACCTTCTCAAATCCTTTTTCTATGTTTACGTTGTTGTTATTCAAAACAAATTAGTCCATAGGAGTTGGAAGAACACTTGATCTGTCATGGAATAGATCAGAGTTATACATGTTGGAATAAACACGGGGAAACAATGAATGTAGGTAGTGGATGTGATAACACTGCGTTTTATGGATCATCTGATATGATTACAAGTATGAACAATGAAGATGACCGTATGGAGGATGTGATTATAGATGTGAATGATGATGAAGATCGTATTGAGGAAATGATAAGGACCGTCAAAGATGAACTTTTTGATTGCCCAAAATTGTTTGAGAAGTTAAAAATTTGTGCAAAGACGTGATTGTATGCTGGTTACACTAAATATATAGCACTGTCAGTCGTACTGAAGCTTTATAATTTGAAAGAAGACAACGGGTGGAGTGATGCCAGTTTTACAGAACTACTTGCTCTCCTGAATGACATGCTCCCAGAAGATAATGATCTCCCGAGCCGAACATACAACGCCAAATGAATGCTACGCTCAATGGGTATGATCTCTGAAAGAATACACACTTTCCCGAATGACTGTATACTATTTCACAAGGACCAAAAATCACTTAAAGAATGCCCAAAGTGTGGTGCTTCTTGATACAAGAAATATGAATCCAGTCCTACTAAATTTGTATGGTACTTTCCAATCATTCCAAGGTTTAGGTTCCTATATGGAAGTGAGGAGACTGTAGGAAAATTGACATGGCATGAAAATACAAGAATTAAAGATGGCATACTACGTCACCCAGCAGACTCTACTCAGTGGAAGAGAATTGATCATGAGTATCCTGAATATGGAAACGAGTCGAGAAACCTTCGTCTTGCGTTATCTACAGATGGAGTGAATCCTTTTGGTTTTCAAAGCAACAGTCTCAGTACATGGTCGGTTATGATGGTAAATTATAACTTACCACCGTGGTTATGCATGAAACGAAAATACATCATGTTATCTATGCTTATATCAGGACCAAAACAATTGGGTAATGATATTTATGTTTATTTATCTCCATTGATTGAAGATTTGAAATTATTGTGGGATTAAGGTGTTACATTGTATGATGCTTACAAAAAGGAAGATTTCACTTTGAGAGCCATGTTGTACATGACGATAAATGACTTCCCTGTTTATAGAAATTTTTCAGGATATAGCATTAAAGGAACTCAAGGGTGTCCTGTTTGCGAACAAGGTACACAATCAATTAGATTGAAACTTTCATCAAAAACTGTGTTTCTTGGACATCGTAGATTTCTACCCCGACGACATAAGTACCGATCTTGGACGACGTCATTCGATGGAAGTTCAGAAGAATGTATAGCACCGTCTCCACTAACAGGTGATCAATTTTTGGAGAAAGTTAAAAATTTGGACACTACTTTTGGTAAACCGGATTTAAAAAACCTTACTAAAATCGGTTAAAAAAAGAGATCACTTTTTTTTTGAATTACCATACTATAATTGTCTGTATGTCAGACATTTTCTTGATGTTATGCATGTAGAAAAAAATGTATTTGATAGTGTCATCAACACGTTTCTAAATACACCTGGCAAAACAAAAGATATAATTAAGGCTAGGTTAGACGTGGTTGAGATGAGAATACGAGAAGAGTTGGCACCAGTGAAGGGTGAAAAACAAACATTTCTTCCTCCTGCTGCTTACACTCTTTCCAGGAAGGAGAGATATCAGTTTTGCAACTTCTTGAATGATGTAAAGGTTCCAGAGGGGTATTCATCAAATATCAAGAACCTCGTGTCAATGAGCGATTTGAAGTTAAAAGGTATTAAATCACATGAATGCCATGTTTTGATGCAAGATCTCATTCCTATTGCTTTATGTTGCATTTTTCCCAAGAATGTCCACCATACATTAACGAAACTGTGTTTCTTCTTCAAATCTATATACAGCAAAGTTATAGACCCAGTGAAATTGCCAACTATGGAAAGAGAAATTGTTGTCATATTATGTGAATTAGAAATGTTCTTCCTGTCTTCATTTTTTGATATGATGGTTCATTTGATGGTCCACTTGGTGAGATAGAGTCAACTATGTGGTCCTGTACATTACATATGGTTGTACTCCATTGAATGGTATATGAAGATTTTGAAAGGGTATGTCAAAAATCGAAGTTGTCTAGAGGGTTGTATTGTGGAGCGATATATTGTTGAGGAAGTCATTGAATTCTGTACCGAATACCTGTCTGGTGTGGAAAGCATTGGACTACCGAAATCTCATCGCACTGGGCAGCTTGAGGGAGAAGGAATTTCTAGAAGATAGGTTGTCACAATCAATATTACAGATCGGGAGCAAGCCTACCTTTATGTTTTGCATAACAATTTCGACGTTGACCTATATGTTGAAACCCACAAAGAAATTCTTAGGCATTTGAATCCATCTAGGGCTGAAAATGGATATCAGATACACATAATAGACGGTTTATAGGATGGTTTCGGGACCAAATTTTTAAGAAGTCAGATGAAAATCCAGAGTCAATTTCAGATCGACTTCGATGGCTAGACGAAGGACTAAGTGTGTATGTATTATCTTATAGTGCTTATGTAGTTAATGGTTATACATTTTATACTAATGAACATGAGGAAGATAGTACCATGCAGAATAGTGGGGTTACACTTGTGGCTGAAGCGATGCATGTTTCCGGTACTAAGGATAGAAATCCAATTTATGCGAATATGTCATACTTTGGCATCATCAAACAAATATGGGAGTTGGATTATACAGAATTCCAAGTTCTGATTTTTCAATGCAAGTAGGTTGATAACAGGAGTGCTGTTAAAATAGATGAATTGAGATTAATGAAAGTTGATTTCAGTAAGGGGAGAAAGAAGAATCGTTTATAATGGCATCATAGGCAGTGCAAGTATTTTATGTTCTAGATCCTGTAAACCGAAACTGGTCAATTGTTCTGTTATCAACCAAAACAACTAAAGGGTCAGATGAAAATTCAATGGAGAATAAACCTTTCATTGGGACTTCACAATCATTTCGTAGTGGTCCCAATGTAGATGACATTTTGTATGTCAGAGGAGACCACAATGAAGGGATATGAATAGTTGATAGAGGGGTCAAATCCCTTCAGCCTTTAAAAAAAAGAGTTCAATAATTAGGTTATTTTTTATTGTAATATAGATTGTGTTACATTATGTTATTATCTATTTTCTATTGCTTTTATGTGATCTAAATTAAATGTTAAACCACTTCTGCAGATAATGACTTCTGCACCTACTGATGCACCCAATCTCGAGACACAACAGGTTTCTCAACCTGTTGCAGCTGGTCCCACTACTGAGGTACAACAGGTCTCTCAACCTGTTGTAACCGGTCCCACTGCTAAGGTACAACAGGTTTCTCAACCTGTTTTTGCTGGTCCCAGTGCCGATGCTAATGCTTTAGAGGAACATAATGATGATGCAGAAACTGAGGAAATAGTGGGCAATGAAACCCCAGCAGCACAAAAAAACAGGTGCATCGTAGTTTGACAATTTTAGCCAAAATCCTTAATGAAAAAGCAAAAGGCATCAAATATGAGGTGGGATGGAATATGCGAGGCTAGCATGTAAACCCCAACAAAGCCATGTTTGGTAGCTACATTGGAATCGTCACTCAGCAACGCATGCTGATTGATATAGAGTCGTGGCAACATGTTGTCAGCAGGCTGAAAACATTAATGTGGGAAGATATTACGGTAACATTACGATATCATTTATTTAATTTATTAAAATAAAATAAAATAAAATAAAATACTGAAATATTGACTAACTCTACATCATCTCTTGCAGAGTGCATTTATAGTAGATGTTTTGCACAAAGAATATTTATTAAGACTGGAAGGAAGGGTTCATAGAGGATTTCGCACCATTTTAACGAAATGTCATATGAAAGATGCTGAAGGGAAAATCAAGCCGCACCCACCTCCTCTTAATGCACACTTGATATCCCAAGGAGCATGAGATGTGTTTTGAAACTGTCGTGCGGAGCAGAATTTTCAGGTACATTGTGTTTGTTAACACGTTGTTTAACATTTCTTGTATTCATCACTTTGATTAACAGTTTTTTATTTATGAAATAGCAACTGAGTGCTAAAAATAAAGAACAGGCAGCAAAACCAGCATACCCCTACTGTAAAGCAAGGTTGGGGTATGCTTTAATTGAAAAACAATTGGTACGTATTTTAAAAGTACTGTTGTAACATCCCGGATCCGGGTGCCACTCAATGGGTGCCCAGAACCCGATTGGTCACATGACCTCAAGTGCATTTTCTCAAATGCCAGAGGCTGCTGACTAGCAGTGAGGGCCCAGGTCTGATAGTGGGGAAACTATGACCTCATTTTTCAAAGTGTAGCGCAGCGGAATAAAATAAAAAGCATACAACAACAGTGGAAGAAGTAAACCATGCACATTTAAAATAAACAACTGTAGTAAAACAACCAACAGTCATATATATATAAAGATGATTTAAAGTTCTAAGAAAATAGCCAGAACATGTTACAAGCAGTACAATACAACACAGAGTACAGCAAAACAAAACAGAACAGAACAGCTGGTAGCATCGCGAGCCTAAGCCCGGTCCCATGCTCCCCTACTCCTCAGCAGCAATCAAGTACCTGTATAAGGGCCCTTGCCCTTATCTACACCTGCATAAACATAATCTGTTTGGGCCGCAAAGCATGACCCAAACAGGGTGTAAGAATAAATCCCAGTAGGCACCCACCAAAGGCTTGTGCCCAACTGTGTGAAAGCATGCAACAACAGTGTGCAGTAGTAAAATGCAATAAAGTAACACTACAACAAATGCCGGTCCTAGCAGCGGTTTTTTTCCGGTTTAGCGGCGGTTTAGACCGCCGCTATATTGTGTGGCGGCGGTTTACAAAAACCGCCGCTAAGTTTGGCGTCGGCAATCTATTAGCGGCGGTTTTTTCGATTCCGCGGCGGTTTTAGAAATGTGTCGTAGGTCCGTCATTTAGCGGCGGTTTCTCTTCATTTAGCGGCGGTTATATGGGTATCTTATTCGCGGTGGTTTTAACCGCCGCTAAATTCAGGCGTTTGATGCGCCTATTCTGCGGCGGTGAATACCGCCGCTAAATATCAACATAATATATTTAGCGGCGGTTGGAATTAGCGGTGGTTTTAACCGCCGCTAAATGTTGAACTGGAAAAAAAAATATTGGATCTGCTCCATCACTGCCCTAAATTTTCCAAAACCACAGCCACATCTCACCCATCAGCCCCACATAATATCACATCCACACATATTTGTAATGTACAACAGCTTACAACATTATTACATCATTACCATTTCATATTCCATCACTAAAAGAATACTACCACAAACCACTACACACAAAAACCAACATCCTCATAATAGTGACCATAACATCTCTTACTATAATAAAAACCAACATTAAAAACACCATCCCTCATAGACAAAACCACACCATAACAAGAAACATGTATCTCACTATGAGAACCAAATTCACCCATAACACATCCACAATTAAAAACAAATTGTGAAACCAAACTTGTTGGTTCCATCATACTTCAAACCCCTTAAATCCCACACAAAAAAAGATGAACAACAGACAACCAAATGTACACAAGAATATATTTCAAGATATATGAAGACAATTTCACATTAATTCATCATCTCATGTGGTTGTTTTTTCATAATTATCAAAATTTTCAATGTAATTGATTCTTATCAAAATATACCTATTATTCCTTTTTCGATGGATGAGTTAAAATAATCATCCAAAAGAAGATTTTATAAATAGACAAATAATACATTCAGGAATCACAAGGAAGAAGAGAATGATACTGTGGAATAATAATGAAAAACCAAATATCTAGTAACCATATTTGAAATCACGGATCACGTAAAATCCATTTCAAAATCAATTAGTTATTTTTTCTTTGATTTATCTCAATTACCCACCC
The DNA here is from genome assembly GCA_963277665.1 of Viscum album. Taxonomy (NCBI): domain Eukaryota; kingdom Viridiplantae; phylum Streptophyta; class Magnoliopsida; order Santalales; family Viscaceae; genus Viscum; species Viscum album. The sequence goes on from OY728123.1 coordinate 644,337,633, forward strand.
ACATGGAGAAAACCACGATAATTTCATAAATGGTAAAATCAATAGAGATTAAGGACACCCTAATAGAATATACTATAATTATTTCTACACAAAAAAATGGAAATGAGAAGGAGATGTAATAACCTATATATACCAAGGTAATGCTTTGATCAGTAACACAACCCATTTAGAGAATGGAGGAATAATGGAGGGGGACTAAAAACAAAATCAAACTTCACATCACGGTGCAATAAAATGAAGAATGGTAGTAAAGAACATACCTAGAATTTCATGTTTGGGGAGTCCATGTCCCATATAGTGGATCTAAAAAATTAAAACCATATCTAAGGATTGATGAAACAAGATAAAAACAAGTTAATACATAATATAAAAGGAGTCCCCTAATTTAAGATTCAAAATTTAATTTACCAAATGTTATTGGGTTGTTATGTTTGTCAAAATTCCATTTTTTTGTATCATCAAATTTGGTTTCATTTAAATGATGGGTAATTGACCATTTATAACCATGAATCATGATTATTTCTGTAATGTTGGGATACATGGATGATATTGTGAATTATTTTTATCAGTGGTTAGAGCTCCAACTGATATAACACCTCACCAATGTTCACCAAAACCTAAAAAATCCAGAACAACCTAGGAGAATCCACACTCCCTCACACAAAATATGCCTACACCATCATGGAAACAACCTCAAGAACACATGATCTTTGAAATATAACTACATGGGTCTACATCTATATTATACAGTGGTATTGAAATGATCCTGATCTTCTTTTATATTTTCTATAACTATTAGGATATTTTAAGTCATGCATTACACCACACTAGAAAAATATTTTTTTATTCCCTTACATAGACACATCACAATGTAAAAGTATACAACATCCAACACAACTCATAGAATATATACACAAAAACAGATGAATGATGTATATTTTTATCGGAAAACAAAAAAAAATTGGTGTTTTATTCACCCATAATGCAACTAGGTCAAAATTAATGTTCCCAAAAAATCCCACAACTTATTGAAATTCAATTCCAGATTTCTATCGATTAGGGGATTGAAAGTCATTTTAAAGAGAGTTTAGGTAATGGATGGATTCCATATTCCTCCCAATAATGATGATATGAAATAGGAATTACATTCTAAACAATTAATTATGGTATCATGGGGAGTCCTAAAACCTCATCCATGTACAATCATTCTTAATAATGTATTTAACTGGACTCCTTGATTTCTATATAATGTTATGAAATCATTATTCAATATATGATCACATATCCTCCCTAATATTGGGGATACATTGTGACCATCACAATATTTGACCCTCCACCAAAAGGATTTAATGATTGTATACATAAGGAAACATGAGAAATCAAGAAAATGTTAGGACATGGAAATGTTTGGTGACAACTATGTGTCATAAATGTTACATATACAAACCAACTGTTATCATACTTGTTCAACACATCAACAATACTACTACTCATCATCTGATGCTGCATCGTCACCCTCTCCACCTTCATCTCCACCACCTGCTGCCACCTGTAAGAACATTATATTGAAAATTAAATATTGTTGCATATTTATAATAAAAATTAAAACCAATAAAAGTTTGCAAACTAAATGATTTTGAATTTTTTGTGATTTACCTGCTCACCACTTCCCGATGCACTACCACCGGGGGCATATCTGCTCATATGCTGACGTATTTCAAGCAACTCTTTCTGCAAATCAGATATCTGATTCCCCTGCTGGTGAACTGTGTTTCGTAGAGCAGACATCTCCCTCTGAGCATATTCAGGTATGAAATGACTATAACCAGGAGTAGATGAGGCCGAAATCCCTGATGGCATGCGAAAGACCTCAGATGGTACGGGTCCCAAACCCATCCCGCGCACTCTACCAGGATGCTCCTTCCCAAGGACTTGACCAACCGGGTCATCCTGGGAGACTGAGTAGGATTGCCCAGGATTGGCATCCCATATTTCTTTAATTTTTACCTATAAATCAAATATCAATATATATTAACATAGTAAAAACTGATATTAAGTTATTATAATAAATAATTGACTTCATACCCCAACTTCTCTGGCAGGTTCATTAACAAAATTTCCATCTGTTTTTTTATGAACATCCAGCCACAGTTCTGTTCGGGATGCTTCATGCCCTAAACTCTGTGACTACATTAAACAAAGATAAATCATCAATCAAATATGTTAAATAGATAATATTATCTTATAAATATTTAAACTAATTAAAAGATTACCAATGACATTCGGCTTCTTGAAAAGCTTTTTGAACCCGCAGTGTGCGGGATTACCTGCTTCGCCCGGTTTGAAGCATTCTTTCTTGAGAGATCCTGAAATAAATAAAATTTAATTTAACAGTATTTTATTCAATGTCTATCTCCTCTTCATGTACATGTATAAATGTAAAATGAGGATAATATAATAATATATATTTCAATACCATCCGCTTCTCATCACGATGTCTATCGACAAAAACCTTCCACTGTTCTTTCGGTACCCCACTGGGTATCTTCTCATACATCTGCTGCACGGTCAACGAAGAATCGTTGACATCACACCACAACCTCCATTTGAAATCTTTCCATTTTTTTCCAAGATTTTTCAATGTCCACTTCCGTGCTATCACATCAGCAACGGTAAAGTGGAAGAACATCTGTATACAGAAATTCATTTTAAATATATTAGTAAAATGACATTCAATTAAACCATAAAGTAATAAAATTACCTTTATCTGAGAATCATAAACTTCATTTTTCCAGTTTGGAGGCATATACCTCCAATCATCATACGAAATAGGCAGGGAAACGGGCTCCGCTGCCAGCTGACCTATAATCTGACCAAGTAAACCTGCGGCGTCATCCGTCGGGACCCCATAAGAATCAAATGGCACCACTATCTTCTTGCCATGCATGTTCCAAACATCAGAACTTTTTATGTCTCTTTCCATAGTTTCATTGTCTTCATCTGCAATGAGCAAACAATTACTATAAACAAAATGCAATAAATTTATTTATTTAAAATTTGTACCTATGACTGCGACCCTCCAGAATGTCCGTGATGAACTGGAGGGGGCGTGTCGCTGCCCCGCTGCTGAAGCTCCTATAGGGGGAGGCGATGACTCATCCTCTAATGAGGCATCCACTGATGGTGTCAGAGATGGTGCAGGGGGAGATGATGTCGTGGGGACAGACGGATCGTCATCTGTCGCAGAAGAAGAAGGAATAGTGTACCGCTTCTTCCTTGGCATTCCTGTCATTTAATCAAATAAAATTAAGTTCAGAATATATATTTCAAAAAATTTATGCAGAAAAAAAATTAAAAATGATAATAGATGCCCAGTATTAACAAACAAAATATATATAACAATGATAATGAATGACTACAGAAATGAAACAAGTAGTTGCTGAATGAATAAATAATTGTACATACAATCATTTTCCCCTTCAATCATGTCGGTTTCCTGCTCCATTGCTTCATCCACTTCATTCATCCTTGCTAGACCAATATTTTCAATATCATGATGGACAAATAATTCGGCTTCCTGTTGTTGATGAAATTCAATTGCAGAGGTCAAATCTTCCACTTCATCACCCATATCATACAAATCTCTTTGTATTATGTGAGTAACTACACTCCACCCTTCATCCACAACATCATTCACATAATATACCATTTTTCCTGTGATGATAAGATATATGGATCATGCAGTTCACGATCACCAACATCCATCAAGCGAGAGAAGTTTACAGAAGTAAATTGCAAGGAATCTCTTTTAACACCTCTGATAAAATCGACCCATTTTCATTTGAATAAAACAACAGAAAAATGCCCGTGGTAGTTTAATTCAATAATATCATGCAGCTTTCCATAGTATTCCACTTCAGCAAATGTAAAAATACCACTATTCTGTGTTTTCAAACCCACTTCTCGATCGACTGTACGAAATCTAAAACCATTCACATTATAAGCGTTGAACTTTCTAACTTGTTTTATAGGACCTCTAGCAAGAAACTTCAAATCTTCTGAAAAGTCAGCTCGAGTATCAGTATTCATGATCTGAAAAAAAATATAATTTAATAGATTTTCAAATTTTATGTGTCAAAGTAATATTCGTATTTATTGCAATATTTATAAACTTACACGTCGTGCAAACCATTCTACCAGCTCTTTATTCACAGCTTTCGTTATATCTTTTTCATTTCATGTTCGGCTTCTCATTCGTCTCTTTGTTTGTATCCTCAACTCTTCAATAAATGGATCTGCAATTTCACTATTCAGCAGCACATATCTATGTGCCTGTAATAATTCCAATTCTGTTAGTGTCGCGTATGAGGTCCTCCCAACTGATCGGCCAATAGCAGGAAATATTTTTGATTTCTGATGCATTTGAGATTGAGTTGATGTGTCTTCAACACATCCAACTCGAGTAAATCTTGTCTCAATATCATCCAAATATCTGGAACAAAAGGTGAGACACTCCTCGGCCAAATAGCCTTCAGCAATAGAGCCTTCTGGTTGAGCTTTATTTCTCACGTATGCTTTCAAATGCCCAAGATATCTGTGAAAAAAAAAATATTATGCATTTATTTAAATGCCAAAAAATGTTTACTTAACTGGAAACATATAAATAAAATACCTCTCAATTGGATACATCCATCGATAATGAACGGGGCCTCCTAATTTAGCTTCGTCAACCAAATGCACAGTTAAATGCATCATAACAGTAAAAAACGATGGAGGGAAGATCATATCCATTACACAAAGGTTCAATACAAACCTCTCCTGTAGGTTGTCAAGCTGAAATGGATGTAGAGCTTTCTCACATAACTGTCTGAAAAATGTGCAGAAATGGAGTACAACAGCAGTAACTTTTTCAGGTAATAATGTACGCAATGCCAATGGTACTAACTGTTGTAACAAAACATGTGAATCGTGACTTTTCAATCCATATAACTTACGATTCTTCAAGTCAACACACCTCGAGATGTTACTCGAATACCCATCAGATACCTTCACATTCTTTAAAATTTGAAGGAACGTATCTTTATCCCTATTTTTCAATGAAAAAATGGCCGGAGCATACTTTTTATTCTCATCTGGCTAGAGATCACGTTTTATGTTCATTACTTGTAAGTCTTTGCGAGCATTGAGATGATCCTTCAACTTTCCATGCTCATTAAGTAATGTGAAAATCAAATTATCACATACATTCTTCTCAATATGCATCACATCAAGATTGTGGCGCAAATAATTAAATTCCCAATACGGAATTTTGAAGAATATACTTTTTTTCTTCCATTGTTGCGTTCTGATTTCACTTGACGATGCACTTCGCACTCGTTTTCCGCTATCATTCAAATGATGAACCTTCCCAAATTCTATTTTAACATTTTCAAGCTGTGTCAATATTTCAGAACCGATTAACAACTTTGGAGGTGGTCTACGATCAATGCAACCATTAAATTTTGATTTGTTCAGCCGAAATCTATGAGATGCATCAAGAAATATTCGATGGCACAAGAAGCGCCATTTTCTACTGTGAGGTAGCCGTTTGGGCTCGAAATCAAAGTTACAAACGGGACAAGCCAAACCCGTATAAGTGTTCCAACCAGATAAATTCCCAAGCCCAGGGAAGTCACTAATGGTCCACATTAAAGCAGCATGCATTTTAAACATTGTTTTAGAAGAAACATCAAATGTCTCAACACCGTTGCTCCATAACTCCTGCAATTCTTCAATCAAAGGCTGTAGGTATACATCAATATCATTTCCAGGCATTTGTTTCCCAGGAATAATCATCGAAATGATAAAAGATGTTTGTTGCATACACATCCACGGAGGCAGATTATAAGGGATCAAAACAACTGGCCAAATGCTATAACTCGTACTCAAAGTCCCAAATGGGTTGAATCCATCGGCAGCCAATCCCAATCGAACATTACTAGGATCAGCTGAGAAATCTGGATGTAATGAATCAAATGTCTTCCACGATTGGGAATCTCGTGGATGTCTCATTAACCCATCATTGTTATTATCTACAGCATGCCACTTCATGTGTTCAGCGGTTTTTGATGACATGAATAATCTTTGCCATCGAGGCTTCAAAGGAAAGTAACGCAAAACTTTTGCAGGTGTGTTCCTTTTCTTCTTCTTCGTGAAATTATGTTCAGTCATACTTCCAACATCACCCTTTGACTGCCATCTAGAAGAAGAACATTTCTTACAATTCTGTCTACTTGAATCCTCTCCCCAGTAAAGCATACAATCATTGGGACACGCATGTATTTTTGTATAATTCAGACCAAGCTTGTTAACAACTTTTTTCATATCATAAAACGATTCTGGGATTTTTGCTTCAGGAAATGCATCACGAATCAATTCCAATAACATGGACATTGCCTTATTTGTAATTCCACATAGACATTTGATATGGTACAACTTCAGTAGAAATGAAAGCTTTGAATATTTCAAACACCCACTATACAACTCTTGATTTACATCGTCAACTAAATCATGAAATGCATTTTCCTCACTGAAGTTTTCCCTTACATTTGGCTCCACAGAATCAAGAGGATCCAATGATATGTTACAATCTTGATCTGCTTGTGTTACAGTCTCAGAAACATCACTTGTCACGTTGCAATTTGTAGCACCCTCTTCTGGTTGTTCTGATATGTTTTGATGCTCATAGTGGTGTCTTGCAGTGCCGAATGCATCATTTATGAGGTTTTTCATTTCATTTTCCATTGTCTAAGAACTTGGGACCTCATTCTGTGGATTAACATCAGTCCTCAATCTTTCTGTATTGTTTGATTCTCCATGCCAAATCCAACACAAATATTGCTCAGGGAATTGCTTCAGTATTAAATGTTCATAAACTTCATCTCTCTTCAACCATGTTCTAAATTTACATTTAGGACATGGACATCTTATTCTCCCTTCAACGGATCGATTAGAAATTGCAAAATCTAAAAACCCATTCAAACCCTTAACATATTGAGATGTGTTCCTCGGTAATGTGATCCAGCTTTTATCCATGTATATCACAATGTACCTACACAAAATATACGATAGTGTAAGATTACAGAAACATAATATAATAAAGATGAACCATTGACCATAAAGTATGCATAATATAATAAAGATGATTCATTGACCACATTTACCATTTCAGACCAACTGAACAAGTCTGGTCCATAGGAGACAGCGTCAACACCTCATTGAGGAGCAATAAGAATATCGGGATACACACTTATCATAACACCATCGATCACACATTTATGTTGCCTCAAACAACACCCCTTTGATGTGTGATCGAAACTGATCATAATGCATTTTAAATCAAGTTAACTACATTCACTGAAACCATTTTCACAATGGGTAATGTTTGTTTTATTGTTCTAGGGAAATCTAAATGGCCACATTTAAGTTTTGGGGTTCATCTTGTGATGGAAGCATGAGACATGGTGTTTGAATTTATTGAATAAATTAGTGATAATGACCCTCCTAAGGTGGAGAGAATTATGTTAGTCATGGAAATGTGGAGAAAACTGTAGAGTGGATGTGGAGGAATCAAGGTTCCAAATAGAAACCTATAAGGGACATGTTTGGGGGTTCTTAGGGAAGGCCAGGTGGAACTTTGATATGGTGTGTGAGGTAAATTAAGTAGGCCACCACTAATGGTTTCTAATGCATAATCTAGTCCCTGAATATAAAACAAACAATAGTTGTTGTACCCCTCTCTCTTGGATTTTAATGATCACAATCACTCTATTTGTGTTCTAACTTGTTTTCAAGTGTTTTTGATGTTAGGAAAAAGATTTCCTAGGAGCTCGCCCAAGAAAGCTGAAAATGGATTGACTGAGTCTACCGGCCAACCGGTGGATTTCCACCGGCTAGCCGGTTCCTACCCACCAGCCAGCCGGAGGAGCCAGGCAGTAGGCTTTCCCACTTCCTGGTGTCACCGGCCAGCTGGTGAGACACCACCGGCCAGCCGGTGTGCCCAGTCAATCCTTCTGGTGGATCCTAAACTGCGGAAAGTACTAATTATGGGTGCCATTTTTCATTGCTACGATCCTGTGCTTACCACTGTGGTCGGACGTAGCGTCATGGATACTTTAGTTCTTCCTCAAGATAAAAAGCGCTTTAGCTGTAATGGTAAAATCTAGATTTTCTGCAAAGGATTACAGTGATCGTTTGGCACTTCATCTGATTTATGAGAGATGGAATGAAGCTGAAAAGAAAGGATCAGTGTATGAGTATTGCTGGGAAAAAGTTCATCATGTGGAAACTTTAAAGACAATTCATTCTATTCAAAAGTAATATTTTAGAAATGCTGGACTGTTGGATAGAAATGCGGGCTAGTCACATGATCTTCGATAAAGCCTGTATGGTTTGTTAAGTCATGCTATAACCATGAGGAATGGGTTATCCATTTCCACTTGGTTTATTCTCCCCCTTTCCTTATTTTTTCATTGAATTTACCCCACCTCTTGTAAATCATGGTTAGGGAACACAATAACTACTAACTGGGCTCTGATCATATTACTTGAGCTGGATAGGCACTTTTTCAACCTTTTGTGTCCTAAAAACCCTGGACACCCCAAAAACTGTTCATACATCCAGTAAACATTTTGATATCCCAAAATTATCTATTTAAAGTAAAATTGAAATGAGAAAGTACCTGAAAAAATCATATAATATCATACCCTCCCTAACATGAAATGTCTTAGCTTTGAGCCACATTTCAAAGTATCACTAAGCTTTGTCAGAAAAGAGATTGAACCACTATGCCTACATATTCATCTCCCCTCCCATGTCTCCTCTTTAATGGTACTATATAGTAATAAAAGCTTTGTTAAAAAAGAGATTGGACCACTATGCCTACATATTCATCTCCCCTCCCATGTCTCTTCTTTAATGGTACTATGTAGTAATAAAACTAGAACAAAAGGTACAATACTACCTTGAAAAACCATCCCATTGTGATCCATAAAATGAACTAGATTCTATTAAAGGATGATTCGACCTCCAACAAAAATTCAGCCACATGGACTCTATAGAGAAGTCTAGGAAACATCACCTAAAATGAAACATAAAGAAATAATTCACATAAAGTCATACCATCATGGAATATCCAATATATTCCCCATCGGCCCGATCCTCTTCACAACACATTACTCAAAACGCTTGACACCATCTTACCATTTTTTCAAAACATTATCTCTAAACAAAAAATCACACGATAGAAAACTCACTTTGAAATCATGCTTTACACCTTAAAACACATTTTAAATGTTTAGGATAATTTCTATCAACCACATTGGGAGATACATTCCGAGAAATAAAACCAATAATATATATAAAAAGATATACAATATTCAATTGATAAAATAATGAATAATAGATTAAAAAACATCCATGCTATCATGGAATTCAAATAATGGTAACATGAATATGGAAACTACCTAAAACTCAAGCCATGCTAAAATAGATGATGGAATCTCAAATTTTAATATTTTCAAATGCACACATATTCACCTTAACTTATATGTAATGATACCTAGTCCATATATACATATTAAGGTGTACAAATATGTATAAGGGATCTATACATATTTGACTATACTTTCATATACCCCTTTTCAATGATACACATATTCATTTTCATATACACATATAAGCACATATAGCCCCATGATATATATTAATACTTTCAAGGTTGAATATATATAAATGGAGAACTTATATATATATTCTTAATTATGAATACACATGTAATCCTTTGATGATGACAGCTCAAACCTGCCAAAATGAAGACCAAAACACACTACAACGATATTTGGAATATAAAAATCACAATATCCCTAATTAAAATGTGGAAAAAATAAAAATTATATATAAATAAACCTGAAAATTATGGTGGGAGGACTGAAATTATGGTGTGGGGGTTTCCGGAGGCCGCGGGGGGTGTGGCGGTCGCCGGAGGGCGTGGGGGGCGCGAGGGGCGTGGGGGCGCGGGGGTCACCGGCGATCGAGGGGGGGGGGGTGCAGGGTTCGCCGGGGGGCTCGGGGGCCGTGGGGGTCGTCGGAGGGCGCGGGCGTCGTCGGAGGGCGCGGGTGTCGCCGGAGGGTGCAGGTGTCGCTGGACGTAGCGGGAGGGGGATCGGGGAAGAGGGGAGGGTTTGTGAGGGGGATTGGGGAAGAGGGGTACGCGATAGGGTCGGGGAAAGCGTCGCGGATTTTCAAAATAGATTGGGTTTCGCGGCGGTTTTTAACAAACCGCCGCGAAATCTTTCACTGATAACGTTTAGCGGCGGTTTTGTGAACCGCCGCCACAAAACCGCCGCTAAACACTGTTTATGTTGTAGTGTAAGCAGTATTGAAAAGTAACTAACTTAACCAGTTATATTGTCATTTTAATATCCATTTAATCATTTAATTTAAAATATCACCACAGTGAATATTCTAAGTAAACAGCCAATGTCCTCGGACACGTAAACCCCTACCCTCAGGTAAAGAGAATCCAAACACAATAATATTCCCACAGGCATGTGGATATTGCCCATGGACATAATAAATGTCGTCCACAGGCACAGAATCAACTGTCCATAGGCACGGAAGAAGTTTCCCATAGGCTAAATAGTACAGTGCCCACAGGCTAATCACAACACTGCCCTCAGGCTAAACAGGTAACCGGGCCATGCCCAACATGTAAACAAGCAGTACACAAGCAATTCCTCTCAAGACAATTCTACAATCATTACTTTAAAGTCATACCCTCAGGTATCCTGGCCAAACGGCTAAACAGAGGAACGCACCCCCGGGGTGATCCTGGATCCAAGCAACAATCCCAAATAGCAGTTTATTATCACAATTAATTACCTATTCAATTATAGGTATTTAAAATAGCCACAGCCTCAGCCACACGACACCCCAACATGGGTTCGTGGCACAATGGTACACAAAAATGCACAACAGTTGGAATATAAACACCAATCCACCTACCTTAAACGCCCCTGATCAGTATACTCAAATGACGTTCCATGAATCGTCCTAGAACGAGGTAGATCTGAGGTAAAAGAAATCTCGCTTAAATGAAAATAACTTCCCTTAGAGGAAGAATTGGCAAGAACTACGCAGGGAGATGGGAGGGCTTACCCATGAGGTTCCAGGGAGATAGACGGTGCAGAAAACGGATTCCCAGCGTGCGCTCGTCAGATCTCCAAAGCTTCGGCCTCCTCTCCCACTTCTTCCTCTGGTTCTAAGCCTTCCCTGTGAACAGGGGAGGCTACTGTCCATTTTAAGCAAAAAAAAAACAAAGTACACGGCGTGTATTTCCAAGTACACGGTGTTTACTTCCCATTTTTTAATTATTCCTCCGGCGGTTTCCCGCCAACGTGGCACTGTTCATCTGCCGACATGACTACACGGCGTGTCTTCTTGAGTACACGGTGTGTTCTGTCACACAGCTAGCTACCGCCTTACTATTCTCCTGCCGACTGACTACACAGCGTGTAAAGGACCACTACACTGCGTGTAGTCGGTTTCTACACCCTTCATCACTGACATGGCCACACGCCCCGTGTACTCATCCCACACGTCCAAAAGTACACGGCGTGTGGAAAAGTACATGATGTGTACTTCCAAAATTTGGTATTTTCCCCATTTTCCTTATTTTATCAAAAACACTTAAGGAAAAGAAAAAAGAAGAAACTCGTACCTCAAAAATAAGAACTGGGTTCTTACAAACTGCCCCCCTTAAAGCAATTCATCCCCGAATTTCCCTTCCAAGGGTGTTGAAGATGCAGTCATGAACAACTCCGTCCACTGAGCACGTACATCGGTCTCCCGCTCCTAGGTTTCGTCCTGCACTTGGCCATACTTCTATAGCACCCGTACGAGAGGAACTGACCAGACTCGGAGAACCTTCGTGCTCCTATCAACGATACAAATCGGATGATCCTCAAAGGACACATCTATCTGAAGCTCAACCTCTTAGGGCTGAAGGACGTGAGACGGGTCTGAATGATAGCGGTGTAACTGAGATACATGGAAGATTTCGTGCATGGCCTGGTACCTCTGAGGTAACTGAAACTGATAGGCAACCGGACCGACTCTCTATAGAATCTCAAATGGACCCACATATCTCGGTGAAAGTTTACCATGTCTCCTGATCCGCCTGTGTCCCAACCTCGGCGAAACACACAAGAAAACCTGATCCCCGACCACGAACTCCAAAGGTCGTCTGCGGCGATCAGCATAAGATTTATGACGAGACTGTGTGGTAACTATCCGCTTCTGAATCAACTGAACCTGCTCAGAAGTCTCCTGCACGAGACGTGGTCCCAGTAAAGCTACCTCACCTACCTCTAACCAGCACAAGGGTGATCGGCATGGCCTACCATATAAAGCCTCATAATGTGTCATCTCAATAGTTTCCTGAAAACTGTTATTGTAGGAAAACTCGACAAGGAGTATATGCTTCTCCCAAGAGCCCCCAAAGTCCAGGACGCATGCACACATCATGTCCTCTAGCACCTGTATTATACGCTCTAACTGGCCATCGGTCTAAGGGTGATAAGTTGTGCTCATAAGCACCTGTGTACCCAGTGCCCTCTGAAAACCCTGCCAGAAACAAGACGTAAAATGGGTGTCCCTATCTGAAACGATAGAACGAGGGACCCCATGAAGACGAACGATCTCTCGGATATACAACTTCCTGATCTCGTCAACACCAAAGGTATCCTTGATCGGAAAAAAGTGAGCTACCTTCGTGAGTTTGTCCACCACAACCCACACGACATCATTGCCTCGAGGTGACCTCGGAAACCCAGTCACAAAATCCATCGCAACATCATCCCATTTCCACTCTGGGATGGGTAACTGCTGTAACAGTCCAACTGGCTTCTGATGCTCTGCCTTCACCTGCTGACGGGTGGAACACCTCGTAACAAAACCAGCTATCTCTCTCTTCATACCCGGCCACCAATACTGACGTCTCAAGTCTCGGTACATCTTGGTAACGCTGGGATGAACTGCCCAAGCTGAATCATGAAACTCCCGCATCAGCTCCTCGCGTATATCCCCTGGAACCCATACTCGTCCATGGAAATGCAGAATTTCATCATCTCCTATCGTCCAACCAGGAGGAGGGTCCTCACTTGCCACCGACTCTCATAGAACTAGGTCTTCTGAATCAGATAGTTGTCTCATCCTCACTCTGTCCAGGAGGGTAGAAGTCACAGCTAAAGATGAAAGATAAGTTTTCCCCTGACTTTCGTGCACCTCCAAATGCATCTCAGAGAACAAATCCATCAGCTGCCACTCATCACTGGCCTCATGCACTGCCTGTATCTGAGCCTTCCTGCTCAGTGCATCAGCTACTGCATTACCTTTACCAGGTGTGTAGGCAAGATCAAAATCAAAGGACTGTAGGTATTCGACCCACCTTCGCTACCTCAGATTCAAGTCACGCTGAGTAAAGACATACTTGAGACTTTTTTGGTCGGTGAAAACCACAAAACGTTCTCCCAATAGATAATATCACCAAAAGAGCAATGCATGAACAACTATATCCAACTCGAGATCATGCGTTGGGTAATTCCTCTCATGTGGTCTCAACTGCCGAGACCTGTACGCAACAACTCGATCGCCCTGCATTAACACTGCTCCCAGCCCAATACCTGATGCATCACAGTAAACTGTATAGCTCATCCCTTGCTCTGGGAGTATCAGGACTGGTGCTGATGTCAAACTTCCCTTCAGGTCCTGAAAGGCGGTCTCACAAGCTTCCGTCCAAATGAACTTCACACCCTTCTTAGTCAAACCCGTCAACGGTGCTGCTAAGCGGGAGAAGTCCTGTATGAAGCATCTGTAGTAACCAGCCAGCCCTAAGAAACTCTGTATCTCAAACACGTTCTTAGGCTGCTCCCAGGAAACTACTTCTATCACCTTCTCTGGGTCTACTGCAACTCCTGCCTCTGAGATGATATGACCCAGGAAGTGAATTTGGTCCATCCAAAAGTGGCACTTTGAGAGCTTAGCATATAGCTGATGCTCTCTCAGTGTACTCAATACAATCTCAATATGGGTGGCATGGTCGTGTCGAGTGTGAGAGTACACCAAGATATCGTCCATGAATACTACCACGAAAGAATCCAAATAAGGATGGAACATGTGATTCATCAGAGCCATGAAAACTGATGGCACGTTCGTGAGTCCAAACGGCATAACCAAGTACTCGTACAGACCATATCTACTTCAAAAAGCTGTAAGCGGTATATCTGATGGTTTCACGCACATCTGATGATATCCTGATCTCAAGTCAATCTTCGAGAACACTCGTGCTCCAAAAAGTTGATCGAAAAGATCATCAATCCTCGGCAAGGGATATCGGTTCTTAACCGTCAACTAGTTCAGCTTCTGATAATCCATGCAGATTCTAAGGGTATCATCTGCCTTCTTCGCAAAGAGGACCGGAGAACCCCAAGGAGAAGTACTGGGTCGGATGAAACTCTTTTCTTGTAACTCCTCTAACTGCATCTTGAGCTCCTACAACTCTGGTGTAGCCATCCTATAAGGAGGAATGGACACCGGTGCTGCTCCTGGCACAAGCTCAATAGAGAAATCCACCTCACACTCCGGAGGTAGACCTGAAAAGTCATCCGGGAAGACATCCCTGAAACAATCAACGACTAGAGGAAAATCCTTCTGACAAGTCCCCTGATCATCCAGATATAAGCTCGCAATCTGGGCTGTGACTCCACCTCGCCCATGAGGCTCTGGTCCAGCTCGACTCGCCTGAACATCACATTCACCTTTATATAGAAACTCTCCACCCTCTGGTGACGTGAAACGAACCTTGCGACGATAGAAGTCTACAAAGGCTCGAAAGGGAACCAGCCAGTCCATCCCGAGAATGATGTCATAAGCTATCATCTCTAAGACATAGAGGTCCCAAAGAAAGTGACACCCACCAACCTCAAGGGGCACTCCCTGCACTGACGCACACCAACCGTTCTAGTCCCCAACGGAGTGTCTAGCATCATGATATCAGAAGAAGAAGAAACACAGATCCCGAGGCTCTCCACAATGGGTACAGTTATGAAACTATGGGTATCACCCGTATCGAAAAGTACTGAAGATAAGATAGAAGCTACTAGAATAGTACCTCTGACTATAGAAGGTCCGGGATCCTGCTCCTGCTGGGTCTGTTGCATTGCATATGCCTGTCCAGTGTCATGGCCCTACGACACAGCCTGGCTACCCTGAGCTGTCCCGCCCTGCTGCCTCTGAGATCCTGGTATCTGGCTACCACGGCCATGACCACTATCTATGCCTGCACGTCCTGATGTATTCCAGTTCCCTGACTGGTAAGAAGCCACTGGTCCTGCTCCCGCACGCGGAGTTTTCACAGAACCCCTCTCACTAGCTACGGGTGGAAATACCCTACAGAAGCGTTGCAGATGACCCATCCTGCCGCAAGATCGTCACTCCACTGGGTCTCGTGGACACTGTGGACTCTTGTGCCCCTCTCTACCACACTGGTAGCACATGACTTGGCCACCTAAAGCATTATTCTAGCTGGTACTACCACCTTGAGAGAATTCCATATGTCTCTTCCTCTTACCAGTAGAAATAGTACCAGAAACTGGTGCTAAACCACCCTGGCCCACACCACTAGCTTCCCAAAGGTTCCTCTCTGTAATCAGCGCTTGATTCACAATAGCATGTACTGAAGGCAACCTGAAAACATTCACCAGCGCTCGGATTTCATATCGGAGACCATCCTCAAAGCACCTGGCCCTCAACGTCTCATCACCCACTAGAACGGGTACAAAACGCTGAAGCTCGGTAAAGCGGGCAGAATGATCCATCACCGACATAGCGCCCTGCTGCAGATTCATGAACTCTCGAGCTCTATCTACCCTCAACGTATCTGGGAAGAAGAAGTCATAGAATACTGCCTAAAAATCTTCCCATGCCATGTCTCTGTGATGCTCTGTCTGGGTGGTAACATCCCACCACATCTTGGCAGAATCACGCAGCATATATGTCGTGAGCTTGACCCTCCGCCCTAGAGGCATCTCAAGATGCTCGAAAATAGTCTGCATCGACCCTAGCCAAGATTCTGTAGCCTGTGGTCCGTCATCCCCTGAAAACTTAGGCGGATGCTGCTGCTGGAAGGTACGTGTCAGCTCAGCCATAGATGTGGTAGCCGGCGATGCTCCCTAAAAGGTCTGCATGAACTGCATAAAGCCTTCACGGAACTGCACATCCACACCTGTGTCCGGTATAACGACTGGCGCTGCATCTGGCTCTGCTGGAGGGTCCACTGGTAGCCCATGGCCCACCATCTCTGGAGTATAATCGTTGTCGCTCTCTTGGTGAACAACGCGTGAACGTCTAGGCGGAATGACACTACAAGGTCAAAAACACGCCTTAGATTCAAGATTATCAAGACTGAGAACTAAGGGACCAAAAAGAAAACAGGAGGAAGAAGGCATTTCAAGATTTTCAAAACAAGACTACACGGTATGTATACTGCCTACACGGCATGTACTTGACTTCTCTTCCCCTGACTGGGTCCTTCTACATGGCTTAGCCACACGGCTCCCGTTGAACAAAACTACACGGCGTGTATAACATCTACACGGCGTGTATGGTGTAATTTCCAACTGCCTGTGTCGTTTGTGACACGGTCGACCACTCGGCTAAAACAACACGGCGTGTGACACCCGTACACGGCGTGTACACCACCCCATTTTCCCCAGTCACACGTTCAGGTCCACACGGTCTATCCTCGGATGAGACTACATGGCGTGTCCCATATGTACACGATGTGTACTAGACGAGATCTATCGACCCGTGTTGTTAGTTACATGGTTGGGTCCCCAGGTCAGACTACACGGAGTGTTCCATAGTGGACACGGCCTGTATGTCTTAAGGTCTCCTCCGTCTGTGTTCTTAGTTACACGGGCGGACTCCAGGTCAACACTACACGGCATGTACATCAAGTACACGGCATGTTCTCCCCAAGATCTTCTCTTCCCCGTGTCACCGCCCACATGGTTTGTGACATGGGAAGAGACTACACGGTGTGTACTGAGGGTACACGGTGTGCACTCAAAAAGTTTATTTTTCTTCCTGAACAGAAGAACATACACGGCGTGTTTAAGGTACTACATGGCATGTATACTGGGTTTCCGGACAGTATGCCTAGAAACTTCCCCGGAACCCATAAAATACCGAAAAAACAACACCTAAGTTTCAAATTCCGAAATGTGAGGGCCCATACTCCCCACAAATCAAAGTTTGACATCTTATCTGTGTTATAACAAAATAAACAGCTAATGATCCACCAAATTATGGTCAATGAGGGTCCATACTCCCCAAAAACCAAAGTTTGGCGTCCATTCTTTCAACAAGCTCACACAAAAATACCTTATCACATAGCAGGTATTTACCAAAGCAGCTATCACAACAGCATGCTTTTCTAGCACAACAACATGCAATTTCTATTACACCTACATGGCATGGAACTATGTATGGAATGTGATTTCTAGCATGTTCCTAAGTGATGCATGAGATGGAATACCCTCATCTCATCGGGTTTCAACTAAATAGAACCCATGGATAAAATATAAACAGCACAATCACAAGTGTGTCACCCAACAGTGAAATCAAATCAACTGTAAAATTTGAAAAATCATAAAAATTGCAAAAATACGAGGTAGACTGGCTTTTCCCTATACACAGGTTAGCTACGCCCGGGCACAGCTTATTACCAACTACCATTCCCGTCCTACCCCTGACTACGGCTCCAAATAGTAAGTCAAAGAAAAAAACTCCTCTGATACCACTTTATAATGTCCCGGATCCGGGTTCCACTCAATGGGTGCCCCGAACCCAGTTGGTCACATGACCTCAAGCGCATTTCCCCAAACACCAGAGGCTGCCGACTAGTAGCGAGGGCCCAGGTCTGATAGTGGGGAAACTATGCTCTCATTTGTCAAAGTATAGTACAACAGAATAAAATAAAAAGCATACAACAATAGTAGAATCAGTAAACCATGCACATTTAAAATAAAAAACTGTAGTAAAACAATCAACAGTCATATATATATAAAGATGATGCAACATGCCTTAAGTTCTAAGAAAAAAACCAGAACATGTTACAAGCAGTACAATACAACACATAGTACAGCAAAACAAAACAAAACAGAATAGCCGGTAGCATCGCGAGCCTAAGCCCAGTCCCATGCTTCCCTACTCCTTAGCAACAATCAAGTACCTGTATAAGGGCTTTTTCCCTTATCTACACCTGCAGAAACATAATCTGTTTGGGCCGAAAATCATGACCCAAACAGGGTGTGAGAATAAATCCCAGTAGGCACCCACCAAAGGCCCATGCCCAACTGTGTGAAAGTATACAACAACAGTGTGCAGTAGTAAAATGCAATAAAGTAAGCAGTACTAAAAAGTAACTAACTTAACCAGTTATATTGTCATTTTAATATCCATTTAATCATTTAATTTAAAATATCACCATAGTGAATATTCTAAGTAAACAGCCAATGTCCTCAGACACGTAAGCCCCTGCCCTCATATAAAGAGAATCCAAACACAAGAATATACCCACAGGCATGCAGATATTACCCATGGGCGTAAGAAGTGTCGCCCACAGGCACAGAATCAACTGCCCACAGGCACGGAAGAAGTTGCCCACAGGCTAAATAGTACAGTGCCCACAGGCTAATCACAACACTGCCCTCAGGCCAAACAGGTAACCGGGTCATGCCCAACATGTAAACAAGCAGTACACAAGCAATTCCTCTCAAGGAAATTCTATAATCATTACTTTAAAGGCATACCCTCGGGTATCCTGGCCAAACGGCTAAATAGATGAACGTACCCCTGTGGTAGTCCTGGATCCAAGCAACAATCCCAAACAGCAGTTTATTATCACAATTAATTACCTATTCAATTCTAGGTATTTAAAATAGCCACAACCTCAGACACACGACACCCCAACATGGGTTCATGGCACAATGGTACACAAAAACGCACAACAGTTGGAATATAAACACCAAGCCACCTACCTTAAACGCCCCTGATCAGTATACTCGAACGACGTTCCACGAATCGTCCTAGAACGAGGTAGATATGAGGTAAAATAAATCTCGCTTAAATGAAAATAACTTCCCTTAGAGGAAGAATTTGCAAGAACTACACAAGGAGATGGGAGGGATTACTCGTGTGGTTCCAAGGAGATCGACGGTGCAGAAAACGGATTCCCGACGTGCGCTCGGCAGATCTCTAAAACTCCAGCCTCCTCTCCCGATTCTTCCTCCAGTTCTAAGCCTTCCCTATGAATAGGGGATGCTACTGTCCATTTTAAGCGAAAAAAACAAAGTACACGATGTGTATTTCCAAGTACACGACGTGTACTTCCAATTTTTTAACTGTTCCTCCGACGGTTTCCCGCCAGCGTGGCACTGTTCATCTGCTGACATGACTACATGGCATGTCTTATTGAATACACGGCGTATTCTGTCGCACTGCTGGCCACCGTCTTACTATTCACCTACCGACTGACTACACAGCGTGTAAAGGACCTCTACATGGCGTGTAGTCGGTTTCTACACCCTTCTTCGCCGACATGGCCACACACCTCGTGTACTCATCCCACATTTCCAAAAGTACATGGCGTGTTGAAAAGTACATGGCGTGTACTTCCAAAATTTTTGATTTTCCCCATTTTCATTATTTTCTCAAAAACACTTAAGGAAAAGAGAAAAGAAGAAACTCGTACCTCAAAAATAAGAACCGAGTTCTTACAACTGTAATACTTTTATGTGACATAAAACAACATTATAACCATGTTTCTCTGTTTATATGCAGATTGATGAATCTAAATCCCAAGACACTTCCATCCCATGCCATGTGTTATGGAAGGAGGCTCGTGTTAATAAATAGGGGAAACTGGTAGATGAAAACACACAAAAAGTGTGGGAAACATGTGTAAGTAAGACATAATATAAATTTTGTTTGCTTTAAATCACTATTACATCATGATGATTACTAATTTTCCCATATTTTCTATTTGACATAGTCACAGGAATCAACAACACCCGCACCAGATGCAGACATACTTTCAGCGGCCTTGAAACAGCCAGAACAGTATGGTCATGTCAGAGGTGTGGGTTTTGGGGTGACACCCCGGGCATATTTTCAGAAAAAAAAACAAGAGGAGGAACAAACTAAAGAAATGAAAATGATGAGAGTTATACTAGATACCCTTGAATAAAAATTCCAAAGTCAGGGAGAGTTGCTAGAAACTTTGATGGGGGAGAGGCAAAGAGAAGAAACAACTCAAGAACAACCCGCCCCACCCCCCACTAGCTTTGAGGTGAGCCATTCCCCTCAAAGACCTAACTTAACCAAGGTAATCAATGTTCTAATATTTGTTTCTGTGAAATTTGAATCACATAGACACTGATATCTTTCTTGTAATGATATTCTACAGGGTGAAAATGATTGTGATTTATATCTTTCAACTCCCACCCATCGCCTTGTAGCGAGGGCTATGGTGTTCAATATGCAGAATGACACGCTACACTCCAAACCACTTCCAACCGGTCATGTCAAAGTGTTGATTAATGTAGCTCATGAGCCAAGCGCCGAGTTACCCGTGCCAAATTATGATGACGACATTCATACGGTGGAAAAAGATGTTGGAACATTCATTGCATGTTCGTCTAATCTTGTAAAAAAATATGTCGACCAGGAGGTATTCATTTCCAATTCATTTTTCAAGCAGAACCTTTAACATTTAATTAGAAAAGGGCTGAACCGATGAATGTTATTACATAAGGAAAAAAGGAAGGAGTTAAAATGAAATAATGGATCAAAAGGATCAACCAACCGATCAAAACGATCTACTGAGGGTATCTTCACCCCGCCCGTTCTATATCCACATTTAATATTGTTGGGACCACTTTGTGTATGAAGATTGTATTTTTTGTCAACAGTTGTCAATGATGGTCAAAATAAAGAAGGAGATGGAGAATAACTCCAAAGTTAATGGATATCGGCTGAAGTGAGGATGCCTAGAGAATTGTTATGCAATCATAGCATTGGATTTCATGTTTGGGAAACTCTCTATGAAGTCAATTCTGATGATTGTTGAGCTGATCCTAAGTTCAAAGAACTTGTGTCAAAGGTGACACATTGTTTACAACAATGAAGAATGGAGAAGTATCATCCATTTGAGGATGATTGGATCATAATGGAGAAGTATCATCCATCTGAGGATGATTGAAGAAGAATGAGGATTTGAAGAAGACCATGAAATTATTCATGATAGAAAGGCATGCAAGAGATTACTTGAAGAATAAAATCATATGATTTTCATGAAGTGTGGAATGATGGTTGAAGAAGAAGAGAGAATGTGGAAGGGCTTGGAATTCTGAGGTAGTCATGCATTTCACATTATATCCAAACCAGATGATGCTTTGATGATATGTATTTCAAAAATATCATAAGTTAGGAGAACTTGTGATGCAAGTATTATAAAGGAAAGGGGTAGAAATGATGATGCCAGTCATATATAGTTTTGATTGGAAGGAATGATGCTACTGGAAGATAGGAAAGTTTCAGAACTTTCCATTGCAACTCTGACGATGCTAAAGCTGATCTATCAAAGGATAAATATCACGATAGTGGAGTTCGTGATGAAAGCTGAAGAATGGTTATGGGAAGCAGTGAAGAGAGAAAATACAAAGCAATGGACAATCTGGGGGTGGCACAAAAGCACAGTTTAAGGTGGCGCTGTTTTCTAGTGTTTACCAAATTTTAGGGCCTGAAAATTGGGAGATGGAGATGTATTTTTGGCAATGGATGTTGCATGAAAATTTGAAGATGGTTTAGAATTTTGCGTGCAAGGCATGATTTAAGGTCAGAACATCGAATAATGGCAAAGGCATGGAGTGCGTGGAAATTTAGGCAGGTTGCGTGAAAAAATAATGTGGTGCATGAAATAGTAGTGGGATGCGTGAAATAACAGCGGGATGCGCGAAAAATAAAGGCTGCGTGAAATATTGGTGTGTTTCGCGAAATAGAGGAATGATGTTTTTCGCGCAAAAGGTGTTTCGAGATCAGAAGATCGAAAATTGGAAAAGGCATGAAATGCGCGAAATATTGGAGTAGTTCGCGAAATATGATGTCGCGGGAAAGATTGGGTTTGCGCGCAATATGGAACGCGGTGTGGAATTTTGCGTGAAATTGGTGTATGTTGATTGGAAAGTTGCAAAATGACAAAGGCAAGAGGTGCGTGAAAAAATGGAGGTGTTTGCGCAATGTACGCAGAACATCAAACTTGTGCACGTAAAAATTGGTTGTGCGCAAAATGAGGGTTTGATGTTTTATGCGCAAGAGAGGCTTCATGCATAGAACGATGAAAAATGGAAAAGTCCTTAGGTGTGCGAAAAATCCAGGAAGGTGCGCGTAATCTAAAGAAGTGAGAGACAGTTTTACGTGCAGGATTAGTGTTTTACGCGCAGGGTCAAAAATGCCTATAAATATGAGGTGACCCCCTCTCATTTGAAGAGACTCGACACTTAGACAAATCTCGAGCTCTCACACGCGGAAAAATTGAAGTATAGATTATTGCGCGAAAAGAAGAAGTGCAATGCGAAAAAGAAGTGTTGTGCGAAAAAGGGGAGTTCTGCGTGAAAAAGAAGAGTCGCGTGAAAAGGGTTTTTGGTGCTAAAAGGTTTTTTTACGCGCAAGACTTGAATTTTACGTGCAAGCCACCTAGAAAGTTGCCTGAAAAATTTGAGGGTCATGCAGGTCTTCGACAGGTGCATAGCACTCTCGAAGAAACTTTGCGAAGAAGGAAGTACCGTGAAACATTTGGTATCACGAAGAGAAGTAGATCCGCACTCACACGAATGGTGTTTAACACTCTCATTGTGCTTTGAGAAGTGATGAATAACTAGATGTGCAACTGAATTCATATCTGCGCAAAGGAAGAAGTTAGTATATCTATACACTCTTGTGTTGGTATTGAGAATTGAAGAAAGAGATTAAGACACTACAATTATACTGTGTCAAAGAGAAAGAAAATAAGAAGAAGAAGAATAGAGTATGCCCAACTGAAGGCTGACAATTATTCAGGGCAGTTTGATTCAGATGATGCCAAGTGAACTGTTCTTCACTGCCTGATTAATCACATTGGTGTATGTGATTCCAGCCAAGGAGAGAGAAGAAGTTTTAGTGCAGTTGTTTGTTGCACTAAGAAGAAGAAATAAGAAGTCTAGTGAATTTGGTGTTGCACTAAAAAAGAAGAGAAGGAAAGAAGGAAGAATTTCTTGCCTACTACTTTGCAAGTAATCAAGTGAAGAGAACTAAAGAAGACCAAGAGCAGAACCTGCCTTATTAAGAAGGAAGAAGACTGTCTCCATAGGCAGTATAAAGAACCAGCTAGAGGCTGCAAGTTGGACTAGGCCATCACCAGTCCAGGGAAGAGGATTGTTTCCCACCCCCCTCTAAAGTGTAGGGACTCACACTGGCAAGAGGATTATTTTCCTAGCCACTCCACTGTAATTTCATATCACATCATAGTAGAGAATCCATGCATTGGTCATATCCATGCATGGCAAGGACGTAGCTACTCTTATTGAGTGGTGAACCTTGTAAAAATATCATGTGCATATTTTTACTGCTTTCTATTATTGCATGCAACAGGGAAAAGAGAATAAGAGAATCAAGATCCTAACAGGTCAAGAGGTACAGGGATAAAAGTTGGAATTGGTTGAAAAAGTCCCCAACACTGATTCACCCCCTCTCAGTGTTAGGTATATCCCAAACTGGTCCTCTCAAATATCATCGCAAGATCATGTGGATACGAAAATGAAAGACGGCAATAATCACACAATTGTTTGTGAAAAAAGATATGTACGGAGAGGAAACATTAGATTTTGTTAGTGCTGACGCTGTAGAAGAAATCATCACATACAACTGGCTAGGTGCCTCAGTTATAAATGTATACATGAGGTATGTTTTCATGATTTGATTTTACAGAAGCTGATATACTATGATAATTATGGCTAAATATATTTCATGTTTTTCGCAGGCGTATATATGAAAAACAATTGAAGGTATTTTCCCGTGAATACAAATTTGGACTCGTTGGTCCTCACACCATGTCTACACAACAAAAATAAATATATTCCGATTTTTAGGCTGAATTAATGTCAAACCTTCTCAAAACGTTTCAATGAAAAATTACGACTGACAGACTCTTTTTAATACCAACGTTGCAGGGGTAAAACTCTACATTTTAATCATATCAATTATATTTTCATTTCTATCATTACTTATTCTTTTTTTTTGTTTTTAGGTAGCATTGGATGCTCATTGCAGTCAATTTGGATACTCCAAAGATTTATTTTCTGGATTCACTGCATGGATATCCAACAAACCGACCACACATGATGGTGATTGTCAATTTGTAATACACTAGATCCAACATTTTAGAACTAAATATATAGTTATATAATTTATATTATCTTTTAATGAGGATTCTGTTATGATAGGGCGGTGTATGAATATCGTCTAAAGGCTGGAATGAATCCAGGGTCTAAGGACGACAAGGTGCATGAGATATACAAATGGACAAGTATCAGGGTATATATAATTATACTGCACTATCCAAATACATATCAAAACAGATTACTTATTTTTCTCGATGTTTCTGCAGTGTCTGAAACAAACAAACGGAAAGGACTGCGGTTATTATGTTTGTAAATTTATGTAAGAGATCATATTTCATGAACAAACTAGCATCCTTGAAGAGGTATTTTTGAAAATAATTACTAGTTCATTTAAAATATTTATTAATCCTTTGTGTATTTATATTTTTTCAGTACTACTATGACTGTCGTAAAAACTCATATTCACAAGATGATATAGATGTGTTTAGAAACTAATGGGCAGGGTACCTGATGGAAGAATGTAAACAAATAAGACAATGAAGGTGAATTCCTTATCTTTATGTGATCATTGATATCTCCCTTGTTTACACTTATTGAGCATCTATGATCACCCTTTCTTATGTTTCATATCCTTAGATTATGAAAAATGGTTTTAGAAATGATTTGAGTTTCTAATAAAGAATAACTTAATGAGAGACTCTTATGAACTACTGACATACGGAAAACCAAGAAAACGTGTTCGGATTGTTTTGTTACTTTAGGAAAATGATCCATGAGTCATTTGTGACGTGTATGAATCAACCGCACCTCAATCTGACGCACGATGTTACCGGTATGGCTAAAAGTGTCTGATATCAGTTTGAAATTGACATTAACTTTAGAAAACAACACAAGTGACATACAGAAAACCAAGAAAATGCGTTAGGATTGTTTTGATACTTTATTACAACGATGCATGAGTCATTTTTGACGTGTAAGAATCAACCGCACCTCAATCCGATGCACGGTGTGACCAGTATGGCTAAAAATGGTTGATATCAGTTTCAAATTGACATAGACTTTAGAAAACAACACAAGTGACATACGGAAAACTGATCAAACTCGTTCGTATTGTTTTGATACTTTAGGAAAATGATCCATGAGTCATTTTTGACGTGTAAGAATCGACCGCACCTCAATCCGACGCACGGTGTGACCGGTATGGCTAAAAGTGTCTGATATCAGTTTGAAATTGACATTAACTTTAGAAAACAACACTACTGACAAACGGAATACCGAGAAAATGTGTTTGGATTGTTTTGATACTTTAGTAAACCAATCCATGAGTCATTTTTTGATGTGTACGAATCAATCGTACCTCAATCTGATGCACGGTGTGACCGGTATGGCTAAAAGTGTCTGATATCAGTTTGAAATTGACATTAACTTTAGAAAACAACACTACTGACATACGGAATACCGAGAAAACGTGTTCGGATTGTTTTGATACTTTATTAAACCAATCCATGAGTCATTTTTGATGTGTACGAATCAAATTCACCTCAATCTGACGCACAGTGTGACCGGTATGGCTAAAAGTGTCTGATATCAGTTTGAAATTAACATAAACTTTAGAAAACAACACAAGTGACATATGGAAAACTGAGAAAATGCGTTCGGATTGTTTTGATACTTTAGTACAATGATCTATGAGTCATTTGTGACATGTACGAATCAACCTCACCTCAATCCGACGCACAGTGTGACCGTTATGGCTAAAAGTCACTGATATCAGTTTGAAATTGACATTAACTTTAGAAAACAACACTACTGACATACGGAATACCGAGAAAACGCGTTTAGATTGTTTTGGTACTTTAGGACAACAATCCATGAGTCAGTTTTGACGTGTACGAATCCACCATACCTCAATATGACGCACGGTGTGACCGGTATGGCTAAAAGTGTCTGATATCAGTTTCAAATTGACATTAACTTTAGAAAACAACACTACTAACATACGGAATACCGAGAAAACACGTTCGTATTGTTTTGATACTTTAGGAAAATGATCCATGAGTCATTTTTGACGTGTAAGAATCGATCGTACCTCAATCTGATGCACGGTGTGACCGGTATGGCTAAAAGTGTCTGATATCAGTTTGAAATTGACATTAAATTTAGAAAACAACACTACTGACATACGGAATACCAAGAAAACGTGTTCGGATTGTTTTGATATTTTAGTAAACCAATCCATGAGTCATTTTTGACGTGTACGAATCAACTGTAGCTCAATCCGACGCACGGTGTGACCGGTATGGCTAAAAGTGTCTGATGTCAGTTTGAAATTGACATAAACTTTAGAAAACAACACAAGTGACATCACTAGTGTAGAAAACGTTATTTATGTCACCATTTTTTACGTCGGTTATATATAGATGACGTGATAATCTGTGAAACGTGGTTTTTTACGTCGGTTATTTTATAACCGACGTAACAAATGCGGTGAGTAGATTTTTAACGTCAGTTATTTTAATAACCGACGTTACAAATCGCTCGTGTTCGGTTTTTACGTCGGTTATGTTATAACCGACGTAAAAAACCAAAGCGCGGGGGTTTTTTACATCGGTTATTTGATAACTGACGTAAAAAAAGAGATATCTATGGGTTTTTTACGTCGGTTATTTGATAACCGACGTAAAAAACGAGATATCTACGCGTTTTTTACGTCGTTTATTTGATAACCGATGTAAAAAACGAGATATCTACGCATTTTTGACGTCGGTTATTAAATAACCGACGTAAAAAACCACAGCGCGTGGGGTTTTTTACGTCGGTTATTTGATAACAGACGTAAAAAACGAGATATCTACGAGTTTTTTAGGTCGATTATGTTATAACCGACGTAAAAAACCACAGCGCGTGGGGTTTTTTATGTCGGTTATAAAATAACCGACGTAAGAAATTGTGATTTTTGAGGTCTTTTTTTCGTCGGTTATTGAATAACCGACGTAAAAAACCTTTTTTACATCGGTTATTGTATAACCGACGTAAAAAAAGCCGTATCTGATACATTTATAACATCGTTTATTATAATAATCGACATTATAAATGTAAAAAACAGTTTATAACGTCGGTTATTAAATAACCGACGTTATAAAAACATTTAAAAAATTAACAATTCCCAAGGATTGTTATTTACGAATTTTCGTTCGACAGTCTGGCGGGTCGTCTCTCTCGTGCGATAAACCCTAATCGGCTCGTCGATCTCGCTATTAAACTCGTTTTTCCTACAATGTTTATCATCTTTACTCTCCTCAGATCTATCATCTCAACTCGCAACACTCAAGTAAGCCTTCAACGAATTTATTTCGTTCGTTTTTTTTTTTCCGGATAGTCTATATTTATGTTTTGCGATTTTTGTGTGCTTTTTTTCGTTCGTATTGTGTGCTTTCAACTCGTTCGATTTTTGTGTGATTTTTTTCCCGGATCTATCATCTCAACTCGTTTTGTGTGTTTTCAACTCGCAACATAAAAGGCATTCCAAAACCCCCATTTCATGTAAGCCTTCAACTGGCAACACTATATTTTTGTATGCTTTTTTTCATTCATTTTGCCTACATCGTATATTTTTTGTGGTCCCAAAAAAAATTTTGATGGATTTGGATATGTATTTAATTTTATATATTCATTTTACCTTGAAATTGGGTGCTTTTAATGTGTGACTCTTAGGTTAATATTTGGGTGTATTTTATAACCTATGAAAGTGATTCATTAATTTTGAAAGGGGAATCCAATTATGGTTTTTTAATTCTTTGTTGTCATGTGGGCCTCAAATGGGGGGTTTTGAATGGGTGTTATGTGTAAAACCTTGTCACACTTCTTGATGGTGTTTTATGAAAAAGTTTGTTTTTCATGTGTATTGTTTGTGACATTATTTGAGGTAAATTATTAAAATATGGGGGTGGTTTAATAAATGTGTATTGAGCTGAAATTTATATTTTGGATTTGTATTGGTATGATTTTTTTCTTGAATGGGGGTTTGGAATGTCTTTTGTGTGAAAAACATGGTTGTTCCTCTTGGGATTGTTTTATGAAAATTGAAAATGATTTAGTGAGTTAAAAAAAGTGATAAAATGGTGTAAATGCAATATTTTGGTGATGTTATTCACCTAATAAGGGTTTTTGAAAGGTAAAGAGGTGATTTAAGATGTCAAACATTTTCAAAATGTTTTATAAATTGAGGAATTGTTTTATTAAAGTGTGATGTTGGTGTGAAACATGTTTTTGGACTATTTTGTGTGACTTTTTTGATAAAATAAATTATGATATTAGTTATCGAGAAACTTGTGATCATTTGACTAGTTGAATATCAATGATTATTTTTAATTATCATACGATCATTTAAGTAGCCATATTTAATAATATTTAATTCCATCTATTTCATGCTGAAGTATATATTAAATGCATGTGTTTTTCATTGTTCACCATCCCTAGTTTTATATGTAAACCATTGTTTGGGGGGTTGTCTGGGGGTGGGGGGCTTTCCAGAGGGTTGGGGGGTGTCCAGGGGGGTGTCCAAGGGGGTGGGTGGGTGTGAGGGGTTGTCTAAGGGGGTGGAGGCCTGTCCAGAGGGTTTTGGGGGTTGTTTGGGGGGTGGGGGCTTTCCAGAGGGTTGGGGGTGTCCAGGGGGTGTCCAAGTGGGTTGGGGGTGGGGGTGGTGTCCAGGAGGGGTGGGGGTGCTGTCTGGAGGGGTGGGGTGCTGTCCAGGGGGTGGGGTGCTGTCCAGGGGGTGGGGGCTATCCAAAGGGTTGGGGGGTGTCCAGCGGGGTGTCCAAGGGGGTAGGGGGTGGGGGTGGTGTCCAGGAGGGGTGGGGGTGTTTTCTAGAGGGGTGGGGGGCTGTCCAGAGGGTTGGGGGGTTGTCCAGAGGGTTGGGGGTGTCCAGGGGAGTGGGGGGGCTGTCCAAGGGGGTGGAGGCCTGTCCATAGGGTTTTGGGGGTTGTCCGGGGGGTGGGGGTTGTCCGAGGGTTGGGGGGTGTCCAGGGGTGTTTGGATTTACATTGTGATTTTCTCCATCTGAATTTTTATTTTAAATATGATTTGATTCTCAGGTTTACTCCATTCTCTCCAATTTTCTATCAACCATATAGGCGCCATGGTTTTCTTTTATTCAATGGAATTTAAAACTGTTATATCTAACTATATTTTGTTTTAATAATAATATTCAAGCATATTTTTTAAAATACGCATAGATTTGTTTTATATTTCAAAATTGGTTTACATTCAAATTATGATTTTTTTCATATAAACTTATATTTGTCTTATCTTAAAAATATATATATTTTTGATATTTGTTATAGGTAATAATGAGTCGAAGTTGGATTACGGCACATCAAATGAGCAATGAATATGAGGAAGGTTTTGATTCCTTTTTGGAATTTGCTAAACGAAATGTTCCAAGTAGTGACATTTTTTATGTCCATGCCTGAAATGTTTGAATATGAAGAAGTTGAAAAGTATAAAGATAAAAGATCATCTGATATTTCATGGTTTTAATCCGAGTTACAGCCCTTGGATTTGGCATGGTGAAACTGGACGAAATTTCACTGATGATGATGATGCACAAGATGGTAACTCCGATGGAATTGAAGAAATGATTCGCGATATTGTAGCAGAACAAATTGAGATAGAACCGACAGTTGCGCGTCTATATGGTGATGCTGAAAAACCCTTATATCCTGGTTTTACAGATTTTACGGGTTTTTCGGCGGTGTTAAGATTGATTAACCTGAAGGAGAAACATGGATGGAGTGACAGAAGTTTTACAGAGCTGCTACAATTGATGAAAGACATTCTTCCAAAAGATAACGATCTTCCAGATTCACATTACAAGGCCAAGAAAATATTATGCCCGATGGGATTGGGATACAAGAAAATACATGCATGTCTGAATGACTGCATTATATATAGGAAGGAATATGAATTTCTGTCAGAGTGTCCTAAATGTGGGACATCACGGTATAAGGTGAAAGAAAAATCACAGGCTGATGTAGAGATTACAAAGCTCCCTTTAAAGGTATTTTGGTATCTTCCTATATTTCATCGTTTCAAACGTTTATTTGCTAATTCACATGATGCAAATGGTTAAGATGGCATGCTGATGAGCGGGTATGTGATGGAAAAATACGTCATCCAGCTGATTTTCCACAATGGAAGAAAATTGATGCGCAATATTCTACATTTGGAAATGAAATTAGAAATCTCAGACTAGGGTTGTGCACAGATGGAATGAATCCATACCGAACCCTCAGTAGCACACATAGTTCATGACCTGTTTTATTGGTAATTTACAACCTCTCTCCTGAAGTTTGTATGAAGCGCAAATATGTCATGTTGAGTATAATGATCTCTGGTCCAAAGCAACCCAGCAATGATATCGATGTTTACTTGTCACCGTTGATTGATGATTTGAAACTGTTATGGGCTGATGGTATTAGGGTGTATGATTCTTATAAAATGGAATATTTTCAACTGCATGCAGTGCTTCTGTTCACTATAAATGACTTCCCACGTATGGAAATTTTTCTGGATACAGTGTTAAAGGGCATAAAGCATGTCCAATTTGTGAACAACAGACGTCATATTGTCAATTGCATCATGGGAGGAAAACAGTGTACATGGGTCATCGAAAGTTTTTGCCTATGGATCACCCTTATAGAAGACTAAAAAAGGCATTCAATGGTTCACAAGAATTTGATACTGCTCCAAAACCTTTATCCCCTGATCTGTATTTTGAGAGGGTGAAATACCTTGATGTGGCATTGGGAAAGACACAGAAATCTGGTAATGATAGACATATTTGGAAGAAAAGGTCAATATTTTTTGAGCTACCATATTGGAGGTATCATGAAGTTAAACATAATATTGATGTCATGCACGTGGAGAATAATATATGTGATTATTTTATTGGAACATTGTTAGATATTAAAGGAAAGACAAAAGATGGGTTGAATGCAAGATTAGACTTACTATCAATGGGAATACGTTTGGAGTTAGCTCCCACTCCTAAAGGAAGACGAACATATCTTCCCCCAGTTTGTCATACATTATCGAAGAGGGAGAAAATTAGCTTCTGTCAATGTCTTCATGATATCAAAGTGCCTCAAGGTTATTCTTCTAATGTAAAAAAATTTTGTCTCATTGAAGGACTTGAAGTTGATAGGTATGAAATCACATGATTGTCACGTCATGATGCAACAAATTCTACCAATTGAATTGCGTGGAATATTGACCATTCGTGTCAGAAATACTATAATGAAGTTGTGTTATTTTTTCAATTCAATTTGTAACAAGGCGATTGATGTGAATGCTTTGAACATTTTGGAAAAGGATGCAATTTTTATACTTTGTCAATTGGAAATGTATTTTCATCCAACTTTTTTTGATATAATGGTGCATTTAATGATTCATCTGGTTCGAGAAATAAAGCTTTGTGGACCTGTATATCTTCGTTGGATGTATCCTTTTGAAAGGTATATGAAAATATTAAAGGGGTATGTTAAAAATTCATATCGACCTGAATCCTCCATTATTGAAAAGTATATTTCTGAGGAGGTAGCAGAGTTTTGTACGAGCTACTTGGCTGCGGAGCAACACATAGGTTTGCCTCCATCTCACCATGAACGAGTTAATAATGAGGGAAAGGGGATTTGTGGCTTGAAAGTCAAATCATTGTCAGCTGAACAGATGAAGAAGTTAGAATCATACATCTTGAATAACATAGCTGATGCTCAATCGTATATCACATTGCATATTAATGAGTTGAAACAATGTCATCCAAAGAAGAAAGAAATGTGGATTTTGAATGAGCACAACAAAAAAAATTTGTCATAGATTAAAAAGACTTTGCTTGGTAGATCAGATGTATCAGAGACATTAAAATGGATAGTGGGTGGTCCATGTTTAAATGTGATAACATGGTCTGGTTATGACATTAATGGTTATACATTTCATTCGAAAGCTCAGGACAACAGAAGTGTAGTTCAGAATAGTGGTGTATTGGTGTTTGCAGAAGCGATGCATTTTTCGAGTGCTAAGGACAAAAACCCAATTTCTGCATCAAGTGCATATTATGGAGTGATTGAAGACATATGGGAGGTTGATTACTTTAAAATTAAAGTTCCTGTTTTTAACTGTAAATGGTTTATTGGTAACAACAGTGTCAGACACAATGAATTTGGAATGACACTTGTTAATCTGAATAGATTGGAAGACACAACTGATTCTTTTATAATGGAAACACATGAAAAACAAATTTTCTATGTAGTAGATCAATCAGATATGCAGTGGGCTGTTGTTTTACAAGGGAAAAAACAATTTGTTGGTGAGGATGAACTTGATGAAGATGCTGATTTATGTGAGATCCCTACTTCCATGGAAAGATTAATAGAACATAATGATGAGCATGTTGAAGACATTGTTTGTGTCATAAGGAACGATCACAATGAAGAAATTTGGGAAAAGAATCCATTTGTACATTCCTAAAATTACAGGTAACGTATGTTTATTTCCTGTTTACATTTATTTTTTTTCATAAATGTTAGATATTGTAAGTTCTTTATTTATTAAAATATGTTTTAAAAAAAAATAAGTATAAGTTTTTGTTTGTTTTAAGTTTGTTTAGTTTACTTTATCATGTTTATAACCATTACATGAATTATATATCTATTATTTTTGTTCAGTGACAATTACTTTACCATGTTTACTAGGTTTACCATGTTTACCATCTTTACCATCTTTACCATCTTTACCATCTTTACCATTGTTTAACATGCTTACCATATTACCAATGTTTACTATTACGTAACTTAGTACACTTTTCTATTTTCTGATTACAGTGGTATTAAAATATTTGAATTTGTATATTTGTAAGTTCTTTATTTATTAAAACATGTTTTAAAACAAAATAAGTATAAATTTTTGTTTGTTTTAAGTTTGTTTAGTTTACTTTATCTTGTTTATAACCATTACATGAATTATATATCTATTATTTTTGTTCAGTGACAATTACTTTACCATGTTTACCATGTTTACCAGGTTTACCATGTTTACCATCTTGACCATCTTTACCATCTTTACCATCTTTACCATCTTTACCATTGTTTAACATGCTTACCATATTACCAATGTTTACTATTATGTAACTTAGTACACTTTTCTATTTTCTTATTACAGTAGTATTAAAATATTTGAATTTGTATATTTGTGAAATGGCGTTTGTTTTTTTGATTTGAAGGATTATGACAGATCATTCAGTTGATCAACCACATGATTCTGGAGATGAGAATAGTGTTGGTCATACCTCTGGGGATGAACATTCACATGCTCCTATTA
The DNA here is from genome assembly GCA_963277665.1 of Viscum album. Classification (NCBI taxonomy): domain Eukaryota; kingdom Viridiplantae; phylum Streptophyta; class Magnoliopsida; order Santalales; family Viscaceae; genus Viscum; species Viscum album. Next base: position 644,371,545 of record OY728123.1, read on the forward strand.
AGACAAAGAGTTCAAAGGTTGGTAAACGTGGGTGCACATGTTTACCAAAATTATCACTTTCACGTACGCAGGATCAGAGGATAGTCGTTGAGTTTGATGATGATGATATTCCTAGAGGTCCGAATGTAAAAGATTTTAAGAGTTTTGTAGCAACTCAGGCTAAGAGCAAAGTAAGCATTCTGTATGATGATTGGAGAAGTGTGGATAAAGCGATAATCTCTCAGTTGTGGGTGACGATTTTGGTAAGATCTTTTGTCATTGTTTGACTATTCTTTTAATGTTTCTAGTATATATAATATGTTTAACCTCTTCTTTATCAGATGACATTTGATATTCCTGACACTGGAGGAGTCAAGAAGAAATGCTTATCGTTGGCTGCCAGGAGATGGAGGGATTTCAAATCAACCCTCTCATCTGATTTCATTTATGGTCATAGGAGTCATGACAATCCATGTCATGTATATCCTTTTATAGATGAAGACACATGGAGACAGTTTTTTGAAAGTAGAAGAAAAGAGTCATTTCTGGTAAGGGCAATGTAAACTTTTATAAACTTTCTTATATAAATGATTTTATTAATGTTTTGTTAATGATTTATTATTCTTAAATTACACCAAACAAGGAAAGCTCATCCGGAGATCCAATCAAAAAATGTATACCCTCATAGTTTATCTCGGGGAGGGTATGCATTATTGGAAGAACAAATGATGGCGGAAAAATTTCAACAACTAAGAGCTGAGTCTTCAAGCTCTGGAGAGGTGGCCCCTCCATCCCCTCCATCTAGACATGAAAAATGGAAGAGAGCTCGGAAGGGAAAAAAAAGGGCAATATCTTTCGGAAGAATCGAGAATTGTAGCTGAGAGGATTGTAAGATATCTATTTTATTTATTTAAGTTAACTATTTTCTTCATATAATTTCAATCATTACAGAAATGTTCAATTAATTAATACAGGACTCTCTTGAGGAGCAGAGTTCACAGGGGACATTTACAGCTACTGGGAGGGAAGATATTTTATCTACAGCATTAGGAAGGCCCGAACATCCTGGTCGTGTAAGAGGATATTCGGCAGGTGTATCGGTAAGAAACGTGTTGCTACGTTCTTCAATTTCTAACGTTGAGGGGGTTTATAAAAAAATAGAATCCTTGGAGGTTGAAGTTCGAAATATTAATGCGACGATGGAGGACAAGATTAGAGCGTCAGTGCAGTCTATGTTTGCAGAAATGAAAAGACAATTTCATACTGCAGCTCCCACTCCTCCACCTCCCCCTGCAGACCCCATTATTTATCCTCCACCTCCGCCAGTAGCTTCCACTCCCCCACCTCAGCCTGTGGACCCCATTTTTTATCCTACTCCTCCACCGCAGCTTCCTACTTATTGCGAGTTGTATGTTGATGATTCTCAACATCATATAGTAGCATATGGGTTGGTATATTGTATAGGAGATACAGTTCATCATCAACAATTAGAGGTAGAGAATCAGAGGGTCATTGTACAGGATATTATAGATAAATCAGCTAGGGTACCAATACCTACAGATGAGGTGGTGACAGTTGGACAGAGTATCGGCCATTTTTTAATTTGGCCATCCAAACTTCTTCGACTCATTGCCATAGAGGTATGAATGTTATATCTTTTATTTTATTTTTTATTAAAGTTGTTTTATCATTTGAAAACTAATATATTTTTCAATTTATTTTTACAGGAATACTTTAAAGGTAAAGAAATACTGTATAGACAACAACAAAGACAAATGGCTATGACATCAGATACAAATTCTAGTAGTCTTGACAGATTGTCAAGATATTCAAATTTGTTGGCGTGTTATTATGAGTGTCCAATGGAAGCTCATGTTTGTGGACGTGAAATAAGTGTGGGGATTACGAACACTGATATCTTGAAGCTTGTTATTGGAGATAAGTTGGGCATCAACGTGGTGCAAATTTTTTGCATGTAAGTCTTAACACCTTTTCCCTGCGTTATATTTATTAAAAATGTATACTTATGTATGTTTTGTATTAGGTATCTTTATAAAATTTGTGAGAGGAATGAGCTGACAGATGTATATGGATTCATGGACCCGCAATTGATTTCCCCTAAAGCATGTGCATTGAATGGGGAACAAAGAATGGTTTATATTTCTGAAAGACTTGAAAAGAATATAGTCACACAATGTTGGATGATGCCTTTTGTGAGAGGTATGAAACACATTTCTCTCATATAATTAATTATCTTTTAACATAAAAAACCACTAACGTTTAATTTCCTTTTATCAGTGATCATTGGATGTTAGGGGTTTTTTGCCCAAGGGAGAAAGCACTTTATTGGATATGCTCTGTCCATGGTGATGTGCGGGTAAGTTTTAAGAATATATTGGAAAATTAAGTTTCAATTTCTCAATAGTTTTATATATTATAATGAATTTTAAATTTACCCCATTCGTATTATTTTCTAACAGTGCATGGGCCTACTTTCGAAAAAACACAAAGAAAAGGAATGCAAAGATCAAATATGTAAATGCGAAGGTAAATATCCATTTATAATTTGTACTTTTTGATTTATTACATAAAAATAATATATTGAATTTACACTCATTCAAACAGAATTGTCATGAACAACAAGGCGTCATCGAATGCGGATATTATATGTTAAGATTTATGTATGAAATAATAACAACTGGGACAGTTGTGAATTTTGACCTGGTACGATTTCCTCTTAAACTTTGCCATAATATTTCAATTTGATTTATTCATTATACATGTTAACTACTTTCCTTTTCATTTGTAGCTTTTTGATGACTCTCAACCATATACTGCTGGAGACATCAAACACTTACAAGTGGAGTGGTCAAATCATTTTACAGGTTTGATTGAATTTTAGTTGTTTGTAATGTAAAATGTAATTTTGAATATTGTCGTTGTAATTGAGTATTTGGTAGTTGTTTAGGTTGGATTTAGTTTTTTTTAAGTTGACAGTGTAAGTTTTGAATGTTATATATGTGAATGTTTAATTTTGCTCTACTTTTTGTTTGGGTCTACTTATGATGGTTTTTCTGGTATGGATTTTGGAATGTATGGGAGGGGTTCCAAGGGTATGGGGGTGTGTTCAGTGGGGTTAGGGGTGTCCAGGGGTCTGGGAGGGCTGTCCGGTGGGGGGGGGGCAGTCCAGGGGGGTGGGAGGGTTGTCCAGGGGTGTGGGAGGGCGGTCCAAGGGTGTGGGAGTGCTGTCCAGGGGGTGGGGGGGTATACATGAGGGTGGGGGGTTGTCCAGGGGTGTTTGGGGCTGTCCAGGGGTGTGGCGGGGGCTGTCAAGTGGGGTGAGGGGGTGAGGGGGTGCTGTTCAGGAGGGTGGGGGGTTGTTGAGGGGTGTTTGGGGCTGTCCAGGGGGTCGGGGGGCAGTCCAGGGGTGTGGTGGGGGCTCCAATGGGGTGGGGGGAGGGCTGTCCAGGGGGTATACATGAGGGTGGGGGGAGGGCTGTCTAGGGGGTATACATGAGGGTGGGGGCTCCAATGGGGTGGGGGAGGGCTGTCCATGGGGTATACATGAGGGTGGGAGCTCCAATGGGGTGGGGGAGGGCTGTCCATGGGGTATACATGAGAGTGGGGGCTGTCTAGTGGGGCAAGTTTTATATGTTATCAATGTAAATGCTTAAATTTGATCTCTTTCTGTTTTTGTGGTACGATATCTTGATTTGTTTTCTGGTTGATTCTGGGGGAGAGCAGATGTCTGCATTCAATTTTTTTTTAAAAAAATTGGCTTCCACGTCGGTTATTTTATAACCGACGTGATAAAGAAAACAGGAAGGGTTTATCACGTCGGTTATTTCATAACCGACGTGATAAAAAGCCTGGGAAATGGTTTATCACGTCGGTTATTAAATAACCGACATGATAAAGAAAATGGGAAGGGTTTATAACGTCGGTTATTTAATAACCGACGTGATAAAAGGCCTGGGAAAGGGTTTATAACGTCGGTTATTTAATAACCGACGTGATAGAAGGCCTGGGAAATGGTTTATCACGTCGGTTATTAAATAACCGACGTGAAACACAGGGGGCTGGGTTTATAACGTCGGTTATTATATAACCGACGTGATAAACCCCCCTCCCTCCGGTTTATCACGGCGGTTATAGAATAACCGACGTGAGAAACCCCCCCCCCCCCCCGGACCGGTTTATCATGTCGGTTATTCAATAACCGACGTGACACACGGGGGGCTGGGTTTATAACGTCGGTTATATAATAACCGACGTGATAAACCCCCCTCCCCCCGGTTTATCACGGCGATTATAGAATAACCGACGTGATAAACGGTTTCGCAGGCCTTTTATAACGTCGGTTATTAAATAACCGACGTGATAAACGATTTCTCAGGCCTTTTATCACGTCGGTTATTAAAATAACCGACGTGATAAACATCCCGATTTTTGTTTTTGACGTCGGTTTTTAAATAACCGACGTAAAAACGTTATTTATAACGTCGCCCGTATTAACGTCGGCTAGAAACCGACATAAAAAATTAAAAATAACCGACGTAAAAAACGTTTTCTGCACTAGTGCATATGGAAAACCGAGCAAATGCGTTCGGATTGTTTTGATACTTTAGGACAACGATCCATGAGTCATTTGTGACGTGTACGAATCAACCGCACCTCAATCCGACGCACGGTGTGACCGGTATGGCTAAAAGTGTCTGATATCAGTTTGAAATTGACATTAATTTTAGAAAACAACACTACTGACATACGGAATACCGAGCAAACGCATTCGGATTGTTTTGATACTTTAGGACAACGATCCATGAGTCATTTGTGACATGTACGAATCTATTATACCTCAATCCGATGCACGGTGTGACCGGTATGGCTAAAAGTGTCTGATATCAGTTTTGAAATTGACATTAACTTTAGAAAACAACACTACTAACATACGGAATACCGAGCAAACACGTTCGGATTGTTTTGATACTTTAGGACAACGATCCATGAGTCATTTGTGACGTGTACGAATCGAACGCACCTCAATCCGACGCACGGTGTGACCGGTAAAGCTTTTCATTAGATAAAGAATCAGTATTTATTAAATGAGATAAATCATCCAAAAACATATTGATTTTACATTATTCTCTTTCATTGTTATCAGAATGAAAACATTTGAGTTTATCATTTTCATATTTTAGTTTCACATTTCCATATTAATGTATTCTTTCATATTAATGTTTTAATTTATTTCATTATTGTATTACTAACATAATATTTGTTTTCTTATATAGGTGAATTTTTTTCCTTGAGTTTGGATGCTTTGTTCGACAACAAATACCGTGGACGACAATTTTTTAGAGCGGATCACAGATATCAAAGGATGAAACATTAATGTTTATAACTGTTGTTGGATAATTGTAATTATAAACATGTAAAACATTGTTTGAAATGTATATAGCAGTGTGTTTTTTTGTATTCATGATGTTAAGTAAATGTATATAGCATTGTTTGTCAAAATATTGTGTGTGGGTGCTATTTTGTGCAGGTGTGCTGGTTTTGTGCAGGTGTGCAGGTGTGCAGGTGCTGGTTGTGCAGGTTTAGGGGAAGGTGCATTTATCAGCGTTTTTTTGAGTGCGGATAAATGATACCTTTAACAGCGCTAAAAGTGCTGATAAATGGGCCTATTATCAACGCTCAAGGTAGCGCTGGTAAAGGCACCCCTTTATCAGCGCTAGAAAAGCGCTGTTAATGCCGTTTTTTAGCGCTGATAAAAGGCCAAGTTGTAGTAGTGTGGTACTGAAGCAACCTGGTGAGGTAGGAGATCTTTCTTATTGTATGATGATATCTTTGTAGTAGGTTAGTACGAAGCTGCATACTCTCATATGGGACTTAGGTGCTAGAGCTTAGTGGGACTCTAAGCTGATTGGACTAGGAAGGTCTGTGATGCAACCACTTGGGTATACAGTGGAGAATATGTGATTGTGGGGACTAACCAACAACGAACCTTGTATGGTTATGATCCTATTATTTTTACATTCCAATGCCATTAGGTGTAGCTGAGTTAATCGATAAAGATTGGATCGTAGTTTTAATATGCTACACAGGTTGAATATTAAAGACAATTTGTAAAATATACTGCTGATTCACGCCTCTCCCACCCCATGGTACCATCGTCCTGGGACCTGCATTCCATATTTGAGGTTTTGACGTCATCTTTCGGATTTGAAGTTCTGGACACAACACACACACATATTTGGCTTACCGTCGGCCTGGTTAGGGTCCTAATGAGTCGAGTCGTGTCATTTAGACTGTAGGATTCCACCCACACTCCCTTTTTTTAGAGTTTTTCCGGGTTATTTCATTCTCCCTCTTTTAATGTAATACTCTACATTTTTGTAATGATCAAAACTTCCATCACTAGGTACATATGGAATCTGTCTTAATATCCCCTCTTCACCATCTCATTTTGTTGTTTGATTTCAAAATAGTGGAAAATGTAGGATTAGAGACATAATTGAATCGAGATGACAGTAATAATATATATAATAAAGGCCATAATCCTTTTTACACTACTAAAAAAAGATATTGAGCAGTGCAAGAATTTGGCCTTCATCATTGTTGTTTTTTAGCATTGAAAAAGACCATTGTAAAAAAAATATGACATTATAAACAACACAGGATAATAGTAACCAAAAAAACAATATCAAATCATAATGGTTTCAAATAAAAAATATACGTTATGTAAATGAAAAAAATCCCAAACAAAAATAATTAAATTCGGAATTTCCATAATTTCCAATAATAAAAAATAAATCTATTTGTCCTTTCCAAGTGCAAACAAAAAATACCACAAATATATGCAAAATTGACAAAGGAGAAAATGAAGATTTCAAACCATCAATGATCATCTTGTGGAACAACGATCAATCATGTCTTCACTTTTTCCAATGAAAAGATGTGTCCATACAAAACAATAGTAAGATAGGTGTCCATAAAAGTCATAAGATTCAAATTACCCAGCAAATAAATAATAATATATCATGTTAAAAAAATACATCTAAACTAGGGAAAAAGTATTTATATAATAATTTTATGGGTGTCATCAATTATTGATACATATTTATATAACACTGGTCAAATATTATAATCACATAGGAAAGAATGATTCTATTTGTGTTGAAACACTTAAATAATTGGCCAAAATACTTTTAAAAAACACTTCATTGTTTATGAATTTCACAAGTAGTTTTCAATAAGGAGAATTTGTTTTGCCTCCAAAAAATACCTTTTCCGTCGTATAACCTAAGTGGTGTGTATTAATTAACGGATTCCAATGATTTTTCAGAAGAATAAGTGATGCGTATTAATTAGCTTTTACACTATATTATATAAATGTTTAAAGAGGCGATGACGTTATAAAACCCATTAAAAGAAATTTCAAGCCTTTAAATATTGAAATATAAATAACTTTGTGTGACAGCGAAGCATCCACTCACTGAAGCCGATATATTAAAAAAAACAGCAACATTGGGAATTAATCAAACTAGATGTTGGTTGTAATTAATAAATAAATAAATGCATAAAATGACAGGTCCCCCGATGCGATCAGACGGTGGTGTTCCCATAACGGGGAGGCACTCATTATCAACACCCGACACAATGAATCCCCACTCCCCGCCCAAAGTACAACACCCTTTCAGTCACGTGCTCTCGCGAAGAAGGTCCAGTGGATGAAGACGAACGCGCTACCGAAGCGCGTAAAGGGGAAAAAAACAAAGGGAAGAGAGGATCAAACCGAATCCCGGCAACCCACAGTGAAGGAGGAGAGGGCAGGCAATGACGTGGCGCGGCGGACTTTTGGCGGTCGCGTCGAAATCTTGGTGGACCACTCCGCACCGAATCAAATCTGTCCGGCCGGCCGATCGCTTCATGTGAACGTACGAAGATTTGGGTTTTGAGGTCTGTCGACTGGATCCACTCGAATTCCTCGTTCTTATCGAAACCCCCCATCCATGACACACTGGGAAGCAGATGGACGGTCATTACTGTAGGCAGGTGTGAGATATGAATCGAGTTTGGGCACAGATCAACGGCTGAAAATGGTGGATATTAATGATTACGATTGGTAAAGGCAAACAGTTTTTATTGTCACATAAACACTGAGAAAACATTTGAACTAACTACTACTGTTTGAAATTTATGTTATGTGTATCCATATATATGTATGTGATTGTATGTTTATGTGTATACATATGTGTACGTGTATGTGTATATGTATGTATGTGTATGTGTATGTATATGTATATGTATGTATATGTACGTCTATGTACGTGTATCTCTATGCGTATGTATGTGTATATGTGTATATATATGCATGTGTACGTGTATGTATGTAAAATTATGTAATATGTATGCATATGTATGTTTGTAGGTTTTAGATGCACCGCAATCATAAGATGAGTCGTGCCCAACTCAACTTTTTGTCATGATTGATAATTAATCTGAGATTTACACGACAATAAACACCGTAATCAATGAAATTGAATCAAAGAATATAAACAATGAATAAACACCAGAACCGAAGCTCCAAATCGTCACATGTTATTTATAATTAATTTAATCAATTAAAGAATTACTTTGTGATAAATTATTTCTTTGTTGATGGATCTGACAACATATCTACGTTGTACCATCATTGCGTTGTCGAAATCAAAAATAAATTCCCTCTAGCGGTGATTCACACATGTTATACGAATCTCCAAACATCATCATAGGAATTTCATGGTGCTAACACGGTAGATCATATCGCTTTGTGTTGTTCGCCTTTGATCACTCTGAGAATCGCCTTCAAAGGATTCTATTTGATCTCTCTAGTCTCAAGAGTGGAAGGTGGAGGAAAGTCGCTCTTCATTCTTGAAATAGTTTTGGCAGAAGGAGCTCTCTATGACTTGAGAGGATTATATCCAAATCTCGTTATGCACAACACAAAATGAATTGGATCTCTTAAGAAAATAATATAGTTGAGTTTATATAATGTTAAAGTTAGAATAAATAATTACACAAGTGCCATTTATTATTGATTTAATCCTCGCAAAACCCCGTATCTATAATAATATTATTTTTATTTTTATTTATTGACATGGGCTAAACTCACAAATTAAATTAAATATTATTTAATAAATATTATTTCTCATCAAATCATTAAACTCGATCCGTCATTCATCCACACCAATTATCAGGACTTGAAAAATAACTATTTATTTAATAAATAAATATCACTGCATGATTCGTCAATAAATAAATAAATATTGTATTCACTAAATAGAAAATAAAAATTTATTAAATATTCTACCCGCATAATATCCTCTCAAATAACTGATGGCAAAATAAATACGATCAATCAAACATGAATAATTATTAAATCTCACATAAGAATAATATTTATTCAACTTGTTAAATAATAAATAATGATATATTATTTAACTAAGATTCTGAATACACTTAATGTGTGACCATCTAAGCTTCTTTCTCAATGACATTAGGTGAAATAGCCTAAAGTCCAAGGTTAACGTCTAGCAAGGCGTCAAAACACCCATAAAGAAAGAAGTTAATGCCACAACGACATAATACCCCATACAAATACTAACTGTGCAATGTAATCCCTTTATTATGATATCTTTAATCAAGCAAGATACATGCCGGTATCATCAACCTATGTGTTCGATGACTCTTTCTTTGACTTTCTGGAAATCGAACATGACTACAGAACACCATGGTCATGGATTTATTTAAGCTATATCATTCCAATCAAAGGGTTTGAGATATCAACTCCTTTTAAAGAATAAAAAGGATAAATCTTTTCTCGTATTATTCATTAATGAAATATTACTCATGACACACTCAATGTATCCTACCTCGCTGCGAACATATGTCGTCACGATTTCTGTCAATACATCAAAGTACGCGACTTATAACACTCATTAATAATAATCTTAAAGTCTAAGGATTAATACACACATCCGCATATAGGAACATCTAATGACATATGTAAATTTGGATTTCTTACTGACAGTTCTTGTTCTCATAATATCCTACACTGGATATTATCAAGGGTGTACACCATGAGAAGGTGCCACAAAGTGCCATGAGTCTCCACCTTTGATAGCCTATATCATTTATGTCTCTCAAATGATTTCATCAGGATATATAACATATATCTAAGAATACTGTCGTGATGCCGCTTTGGCGATGGTGTGGTGGTGCAAAGTTGAGGGTCATAGCAACGGTGTTCGGTGAGGTCTGGGGTTTGATTCCTGGGAGCCCGCTCTTGTGAGAATTTCCACCTCCCATGCTCCACTCACCTTGTCGGGTCACCCGGTGTCTCACTGGGTGGGCAGAAGGGCATGGACCACCTAGCTAACGGATTGCTGTGTCGAACCATTGCTGATCGGACTGTTAACCCATGGGACACTCTGCAATCTCGGCTGGCAATGACTTCTTCCCGGTTGGAGCTTCTTCAGATGACCTCTTCGTTGGGAGGGGGTTTCTAGGTGTTGAGGGTTTGAAAATGCCACTCCCAGAGATTCCCTTAAAAAAAGAATATTGTCATGAAACTTCTGAGTTCTCATTATAGCAGAGAACTGCTATGACCTTTCAATGCGACAACTACTCTTAGGACATTATCATAGACTATGTTACACAGGATAACAATCATGATGTAATAAAGAGTTTATTAATATTTAAAACAATGAATACATGTTATCATAAAGTACATAGAAGTTGGTTCTAGGGCACCAACTCCAACAGACTCCCACTTGCACTAGATCCAACCGCTAACAATCTTCAGTCCACTAGCTCTCACATGATACTCATGCTTTTGCTGAGATAGACTTTTAGTTAAGGGGTTCCTCGTGTTTTCTTCTAAGGGAAGTATTCTTACTACAACTTCACCACTCTTAGAAAAAACTCTTAAGAGGTGATACTTCTGGAGTATGTGCTTTGTCCATTGGTGCGACCTTGACTCTTTTGCAAAAGTTAGTACTGCAGTATTATCACAATACAATATGACATGGTCTTTACTACTAGGTACTACATGAAACTCCTAGAAAAAGTTCCGTACCAAAACAGCTTCATGGGCTGCATCAGAAGCCACTATATACTCAGACTCCACTATAGAATCAACGACAATTAGATGCTTTGAACTCTTCCAGCTCACAGCTCCTCTATTAAGACATAAAACATATCCTAACTGCGACTTTAGATCATTATGATCTGTTTGAAAACTAACATCAGTATAACCCCTGATGACCAGCTCCTCGTCTCCTCCATACACCAGGAACATATCCTTAGTTCTTCTCAAATACTTTAGGATAACCTTAGCAACATACCGATGTTGTTCTTCTGGATCTTCTTGATATCTTTCTAACATGCTCAATGCAGTGACAACATCATGTCTAGTACATAACATGACATACATGATTGATCCAATCATTGAAGTGTATGAGATCTAACTTATTCTCTCTTTCTCCTGTTGTGTTTGAGGACACATTTTCTTAGAAAGACATATACTATGTGACAGGGGAACCAGTCCCCTCTTGTATTGTTCCATACTAAATCTCTTTAGTATATAGTCAATGTATGCACTTTGACTTAGTCCAAGCAGCCTCTTGGATCTATCATGAATGATCTTGATCCCTAGAAATAGGCTGCTTCACCTAAGTCCTTCATAGAGAAACACATGTTTAACCATCCTTAACATATTGTAAGACCGGTATGTCATTTCCAATAAGTAATATGTCATCAACATATACTACTAGGATAATGACCGTATTCCCACTAAACCTTTTGTAAATGCATGACTCACATTTATTCTTAATGAAACAAAATTCTTTTATAACTTCATCGAATCAAATGTTCCATGACCAAGATGCTTGCTTCAATCCATAAATGGATCTCTGCAACTTGCAAATATTTTTGGCATCACCTAAAGTCACAAACCCTAAAGTTGTGTCATATAGACATCTTCCTAAAGGTTCCCATTAAGGAAAACTATTTTGACATCCATCTTTCAAATTTCATAGTCATGGTAAGCTGCTGTAGCAAGTAGAATTCTGATGGATTCAAACATGAAAACCATTGAAAATGTTTCATCATAGTCAATTACTTGACACTGTTTAAGCCCTTTAGCCACTAGTCTTGCTTTATAGGTATTTACTTTACCTTCTATGTCTAGTTTTTTCTTGAATACCCATTTTCACCCTACAGGTTTTACATCAACTAGCGCATCTACCATAACCCAAACTTGGTTCTGATGCATGGAATCTATTTTAAAATTCATGGATTCTTTATATCTTGTAGGTCCAGATCTATCTACTGCCTCTTTGTAGGATAGAGGTTCATCATTATCAATCAATAATGAGTCACCATCTTTGGTGACTAGAAAACCGTATCTCTCTGATTCTTTTACCTATCTAGTGTTTCTACACAATACTTGTGTTTTAGGAACTACTTCTTCTATGGGTACCTATGAAATTTTTTCCTATACCAACTCTTGTGTATCTTGAGTATCAACTTCATTGAAGTCAATCATGATCCCACTATCCTTTTTGAGGATATAATCCCTCTCAAGAAAGACAACTTGTTTGGCAATTACCACTTTATTGTCTAAGGGGTTGTATATGTAGTATCCCTTTGTTTCCTCAGGATAACCTATAAAGATACACTTTGTTCCTTGGGGTGCTAATTTGTTGTCTATGAAGGCCTTAAAAAATGGCTTGCAACCCCATACATGTGTATGTGACAAACCATGGTTCTTTCCACTCCATAACTCAAAGGGAATTATGTTTTTCGCTTTAGTTGGCACTTAGATTAATGTATATGATGTAGTTTGTAATGTATATCCCCAAAAGGATAATGGAAAATCTACATGACTCATCATCGACCTTACCATTTATAACAAGGTATGGTTCCTACTTTCACTAACACTGCCCCACTGTAGTGTGTAAGGTGGAGTGAATTGAGATAGAATCCCAAATTCCCATAGAAAGTTGATAAACTCTTGGTTAAGATATTCACTACCTCGATCCAATCAAAGTTTCTTTATCTTATTTTTAAGTTAATTATATACTTCATGCTTGAATTCTTTTAATTTCTCAAAGGGCTCAGACTTATACCTCATTAAGTAGACATAACCATATCTACTCAAGTCATCAATAAAAGTTATGAAGTAAGAATATCCATCTCTAGCTTCCACTGAAAATGGTCCTCTTGAATCAGTGTGTACCAATTCTAGAAGCTCTATGGCCCTTTCACCCTATCCACCGAATGACAGTTTAACCATTTTCCTTGTAAACAATCATGACATCTTTCAAGTAATTTTAGTTTAGAAGAATCTAAATAACTATCTTGACAGAGTTTTGTCAAATGCTTCTCATTTACATGAACAAGACGGTGATGCCATAGCTGACACTACAAAACAAAGGATCATTAGTGGTAGTTATTTAGTGGTCTAGCGGTTGTTTAAACCACTATCCAATTGTTTAGCGGTAGTTCTTAAAACCGATGTGTATTTCATGGTCGCTAGTCAAATAGCGGCGATTTATTTTATTTCGCAGTAGTTTTTCTAAGTGTTGTTTTTGGATAATTTAGCAGTGGTTTGTTGTTTAATTAGCGGCGATTTCTTAATAGAAAAGATATCCACTGGGAATATAAATAAAATAAAATAAACCACCACAAAGCATTTAGCGGTGGTTTTTTTACAGTAGTTAGGCTGAACCACCGCTAATACATTCAATATAATATGTTTAGCGGTAGTTACTACAAATTACTGCTAAATCTGTTTTGATTTTTTAAAAAAATATTTAATAAAAAACAATAAATATAAAAAAACTAACATGCTATAAACTAAAACATAAATATATGATAAACCCATCATTCATACATCACACATCCAGTCATATACAAACAGTTGCAGTCATTATAACCTAAGACTCAATCACCCTATACATTAACCAATACCTCAATCATCAATATATACATATAAAATATGTCCAACAATAACCCATGCCCAATATACATCCATGTCATGAACTCCACTGTATCTGTCTGACTCTACATCATCTCATCAACTGAAACCGACCACATCATCTCATCAGATGTAACAAAAAACGAAACAAAAATTAAAACTAAACATAATAAATCTGAATTACAGTAGAATAATTGACAAAAATTTAACATACAATGGAAACTAAGAACCATCATGACTGCCTTCTGAAAAATGTCATGGATTGGAACGGTTAATCTCCTACCTACCACCGACATCTTCCACCTACAATGAAAACCAGAACATTTAAGAAAAGAAATGTGAAAGAGAAAAGACATAGAATATATTAATAATGCTGCACATAAAATTTGTTATTTTTTTAATCAAACAAAATAAAATTTAACATAAAAAATAATATATAATGCAAAATACTTTGAAAATAGAAACATACTTATTTAAGATAAGATTCAACACTTGAAACTAAAAAGGGATAAGTAAATATTCTAATTTATTTTTAAAGTGATGTGTAGTATGCTTGAAATTTATTTAATATACAAATTTTAAATATTTTGATATCACAACATGTCTAATATTTCAAAAACCACTAAAAAGTGGTTGTCCCATGATTGTACATTAATCTAAAGTTGTTTGCTATGGTTTTGACCATTCCACGTACGTTTTATTGTTTTAAAACACTAAAAACATATTAATAGACATAACGGGAAAACCATCATTCATAATGATGTCATGTTGGTTCCTACATTTCACAATTAAATATACGGTCGTTTCCCCCAAATTTTAAGATAATCAGACACCGTTTTCTTGGTTTTGACTGTTCCATGCATGTTTTAGTGTTTTAAAACACTAAAAACATGTTTATGACCATAAATGGAAAACTATCATTTGGAATGATGGCCATCAGTTCCTACATTTCACAATTAAATCTACTATGGGTTTTTTCTAATTTCAGGATAATCTGATGTTGTTTATCTAGTCTTGACTGTTCCATGCACGTTTTAGTGTTTTAAAACACTAAAAACGTGTTTACAACCATAATGAGAAAATTTTCATTTAGAATAATGTTCCATTAGTTCATACATTTTAGAATTAAATCTACGGTTATTGTCCCCTGATTTTAGGAAAATCCTATGTCATTTTCTTGGTTTTAACTGTTCCATGCATGTTTTAGTGTTTTACAACACTAAAAACATGTTTACGACTATAATGGGAAAACTGTCTTTAAGAATAACGTGTATATGATAAAATGTTAAAGGAATATTTGTTTTCATGTATATGATATTAAAAAAAAATCCCGCCATCATGACCATTGTTTTCTTTAAATATTACATTATATTTTTTTCAAGTTTATTTTCAAATAAAATTATTTTCAAAATGTTTTATGTTTTAATAGGTTTTTTTTCAAATTGGAAAGGATATTTTCCTTTAGAAATGTTTTAAATGATTTGTAAAGAATCATTTATAAGTTTTCAAGGTTATTTTCAAAGAAAAGTATTTTCGAAATGTTTTATGTTTTAAATTTTTTTCAAATAATAAAGGTTATTTTTCTCAAGAAATATTTTAAATAAATTTTAAAGCCTCTTTTATAATTTTTCAAATTTATTTTCAAATAAAATTATTTTCAAAAATATTTTATGATTTTTTTTAAAAAAAATTGATTTTCAAAGAAAAGTTGTTTTCCTCAAGAAATGATTTAAATGGTCTTTCAAAATCATTTTCCATCTAAGATGACACCCTTTTTTGATACTTATGTTTTACTGGGGATATGTTCCAAGGATATCATTCTTATTTTTTCTATGGGTGGTTTATGTTTATGATGACAAGATGTTTACAAAACTCATTTCTCTTCCACGGTTATACCATGATAAAATTCTTATGAAGCCTGTTTATTTTCATGAGTTATGCTATGATAAAATGATGAAATGATTATGAAACCTATCACTTTTACATAGGTTATGATATGATGAAATGTTTATGAAACCCATTTTATTTAATGGGTCATGATATGATGAATGATTTATGATATTGTGACACACATACCTAATGATTTTTATTATGTGATGGGTAGGACCTATATCTCCCTCCAATGAATTTTGTGAAGATTTATATCTCATGAGATATACAGAACTGGAATAGAGGGTGAACCTAGTTCAGTAAGGGACTTTGTCTACTATGATGGTGTTGGGAGTGAACCTTGAATACTATAATGGTTTGGGGAGTGAACCCATTACACTATGATAGCCTTTCCAGTGAACCTTGACTAATATGGAAATGATTTTCTATGCTTATTTTTATACCATAATTCCATGTCTTATGCCAATATTATGCTCTCATGGATCATTTTATTTGATTTACTTATGATTTATGTCTTATAGACTACCAATATTTATTTCGTGACTCAAGATTTTTATCTTTTATATGCAGGGTATGGTTTTCATATGTTATACTCATGTTCTCATACTATTATGCTCACGTTATGTTTATGTATTTCCCTTGTTTACCCTTACTAAGAATATGATCTCACCCTTTCTTATTTTTCCTTTCCCAAGGTTATAAAGAAAGGTTTTAAGTAGGGTATTTCTATGAAGCATAATTAATGGGAAGATCTTTGTGGGAGACTGTAACGACCCGAAATTTTGAATAAATCTTGTTTCCTAATTTTGTGTGTTATTTTATTTTTTTATACTCAACAAAACTGTTTCATTTGATAACATGAGTATAATTAAAATGAGACCGTTGGGTTTTGACTGTTATAGGACCATTGGTCAATATGACCGCTGGAAACTAAACGTTTCAATTATTGTCTCTAAATTCAAGTAATCTTGGTTAATTAATATAGAAAGAAGATTTGATGGCCTCACCCAGTAGTCTTGGACCGATCGAAGCCCATCTAACAGAACTTGGGAAGGAGGTAGCACCATTGGGATTTGCTCTGGACCAAACCCAAGCTGAACTTCATCGTGTGAAGCTAGAACGAAATCACCTTCGCGAGAAGTTCAAATTGATAAAAATTACTACTCGTGCGATGTTGGTCGAGCCTCCCCCGGATTCTCTCACCTTAGTACACCTTACACTTAGGTCCTATGCTGGTGTGATAAGGGGCTATGTAAGGAGACCGTAACTGCCTTGTGTAATACTTTTTTTTAAATAAAAATTGGGATTTCTTCTTATAATGAAGTTTATGAATTTTCAAATGACCGGATAAATATAGTATGCATATTTTTGATGAATTTTAGAAAAAGGATATTTTAAAAATGTTTATGTAAACCTTAAATAATTAAAAATGTGTAATTATTTTCAAAAAATGGTCTTCTACAATTATGTTCAGTACGAAATTTAGAGTCTAATAAGATCAACTTAATTTTTGATGAATAGTAAATTATGAATAGTGATTTTATGTTTAAGATTAGTAATGTGACCAAATGGATTAGTAATATCACTTAAAGAAAGTATTAATATAATCTAGGCACCTTGATTAAGTAATGTGATTCAATAAAATGGTTAAATAATGGTTTCATAAATAATTATTCAAGTATTAGTTTTTTCGGGTGAATAGTGTTTTTTAATTAAAAATTAAATTAAAAATATTTAGAAAATTATTTTTATAAAATGGATTTCATTTTTGAACTCAGAGCATCAATATTATGTTATGGTAATTTTTGGGGATTTTTCTGAAAAAAATGAATTTTTGGTGAATAGTGTATTTATTTAAAAATTAAATTAAAAATATTTAGAAAATTATTTTTATAAAATGGAGTTCATTTTTGAAATCAGAGCATCTATATTTGGTTGAGGTGAAATTTTGGGATTTTTCTGAGAAAGTTGAATTTTCGATGAATAGTGAAAATACAGTTTTTAAGTTACGAGTGTTTAATGACATTATTAAATGATGTATTAAGTATGTAATCAATATGGTCAACTTATTAATAGTAAGATAAGGTATGAGGTGTCACAAGTGGCAAATATCATGGGAAAATACCATGGGCAAGCCCATGGTTTTTCCAAAACCACCAATGAGGTGTCCCTTGGCCATTAATGCCTTGTCCCCTCACTTTCCATATAAATACCAAGCCATCCTCTCATCCATTCGACTCCCAACTCTTCCCCAATGAATCTCTGGTCTCATTACCTCCCAAGGAGTCCTCCCAAGGTTCCCCCAAGCCCTCAAGGTCCCAACCTTTGAGTTTTAAGAGTTACGTTTAAGGTAAGGGATCCGACCCCTCTCTTTCTTTTCAAGTGATCTCTTTTATGTCATTTTTTTTATGATCCATGTTCTTATGTTGGAGGAGGTTCTTTTATATTCATTATACTGTCCTTTTTATGTTCATATGATGAGAGACCCCCTCTTACTCTCATCATTTCTTTTTAAAAATGTTTAAGTGGCGCCGTTAGGCTCCCGAATTTTTAAGGGATTCTTTCACCCTTCCCATTTTTCAAAGTTCTACTTTCATGTCAAGTCTTTCAAGTTCCTTTTTATTATGTTGGGGTATGATCTCTATATCTATCATACTGAACTTTTATGTTCACATGATGAGAGACCCTATTTTATCTCATCAATTCATTTTTGTTGAAGTTTAAGTGACGCCGTTAGGCTGCTGAATTTTTAAGGGATTCTTTCACCCTTCTCATTTTTCAAAGTTCTACTTTCATGTCAAGTATTTCAAGTTCCTTTTTATTATGTTGGGGTATGATCTCTATATCTATCATACTTATCTTTTATGATCATATTATGAGAGACCCTATTTGATCTCATCAATTCATTTTTGTTGAAGTTTAAGTGACGTCGTTAGGCTGCTGAATTTTTAAGAGATTCTTTCACCCTTCTCATCTTTCAAAGTTCTAGTTTCATGTCAAGACTTTCAAGTTACTTTTTATTATGTTGGGGTATGATCTCTATATCTATCATACTTATCTTTTATGATCATATTATGAGAGACCCTATTTTATCTCGTCAATGCATTTTTTTATTGAAGTTTAAGTGACGCCGTTAGGCTGTCGATTTTTTTTAAGAGAAATCTTATTTTTGTCTTACTTCCATGTTTTTCATTTCAAATGGTATGTCCTTTAAATTTTATTACCATGATTAATATCCTTTATATTCTGTCCCTATACTATTTTTATAGATCATTTATGAGTGGGTTACTCATGTCCCCTCTCTTTTCAACATTTTCTAAAACTCTGTAACGTAGCCGTTATGCTGCATAATTTTTGTCACAAAATGCCTCTCTCTTCTTCTCAAAATTATTTTATGTTATTAAGTGAATACTCAAAGCTCTTATTTCTATAGGGGTATTCACATATATATCAAAATGTTCTATTTTAAATTCTGGGATTTACATACATGAAACCCGCTTTCCCTTTCTGTGGGTTTAAAGTGACATAAAGATCATGTCTTTAAAGCAGTTTTTAAAACGTTATGATTATGAAATGAAACCCATTTCTTTTATGCTATATGGGTTGTTTATGAAATGATTGATGATAATATATTTGGCTCACATGATAATAAATACATTTCAAGGGTGTGCCCAGATAGCGCTCCAATGCATTGGGTAAAGACTTAATCTCTAGAGATGACCTTTTAGACTGATACCTTGGTGAATAACCTTGGTAATTTTTAATGACACCTTGTGGATGGACCTTGGTGAAACGAAATGATTGTCAATATTAAATGTTGCAGCCACATCTTCAAGTTATGAAAAATGTTATTTTTTATTATGATATATCTCATGATTTCTTTCTCATGCCTTAAAGTTCTTTTCATGACCTTATTGAAGTATCTCAAGTTCACATGTAAAATGTTTCTCTAGTTTCCCTTACTGGGCCTTCTGCTCACCCTTTCTTTTGATGTATGTCCCCAGGTTATGAGATGCAGTAATGAACCTAGGATTAACATGAGGAGAATCCTTTCAAGTGTTTAAGAAGAATGTTTTATGTTTTCATGTTTTAAGTTCCTGGTTTCCAAGACACTAAACCTTAATGATCCTCGGTTTTGTAAAATGTAATGAAAGTTTATGTGATAAAAAGGCGGGATGCTATAGTTGGTATCAGAGGATGGTTTAGTTATTTGTGGAAATTAGGATATGAAAACTCTAGGAAGAACCCTATAGAAAAGTTTAAATATAGGAAATCTTCCTGTTATTTTGGTGAGTATTGAGTAAGGGGTTTCCAAGCAAATACATCGCTGTCTGGATACGAGCAGGTAGAGGTGGCTCTGGCACAGATGTACATAGGGGTAAAACCCGAAAACACCACTTTGAGCTAGACTCGAACGGGAACTGGTACACGACAACGGGCCTTGCTGCACTCTTGGTTACGACACTTCCGGGGGATATGCTTTGGTAAATTCATAAGCTTAGTATGAACCATTATTAAAGGAACAAAGATAAAATAAAATAAAGATTCACATAAGAATATATGATCATGTATAACCTAGTTTGAAACCTAGGGGATCACAAGTTAGGGTATACTTTTCTTCTACAAGTTATCCTTATATGCTTTAAGTTCCTTTTCATGATTATTGGCTAAGTATTTAAGCCCCTAATTATACTTTCTCTTGTTAGTTAATGGTGGGAAATGGAAGAACATGTCCCAACAACCAATGTGATAGGAAATGTGATGATTTCCATATTAATATGACAGATATGATTAGGGGATTAAAAGATGATTATTATTTTGGAAGACGTTCACTATTTTAGGGACCCTATATGATCTAGGTAAATAGATTACTACGGTATTTTCATCGAGGAGTAAGGTTGACTTATATTTTGAAGAATCGATGAATTTAAGGTGGACTTATAGTAATTTAGGTTACTTATGGAAATGATTAACCTATCTTGGGTAAAATATGTTTAGGTTAGCTACTTTTGTTATAAGATGTTAGGAGTGGTTGATGTTTTTTGGAGATGAACAATGAAGTTTATTTTGGAAGACTATGTTATCAAATCCTTCTTGTATTTGGGTTTCAATCTTAGTTTGGTTTATTTTGAGGAATTTTAAGAACCGTTATTTATGGAATGGTCTATGATGAACTTTGGGTAGTACCATGGAATTTTGAAGATTTAAAGAAGTTTCCCTTCCTATGGGGTTCTTTCTTTTTGAAGAGTTGTTTTACCTTACCCTTTCTATTTTTTGGATAATGTTTAAAGATAGAAGAAATAGATAGTTAATCTTTTGTGGATTATGTGATTCTCTAGAAGATGATTCTTGTGCTTTGATGAGACCAAGTGTTTTTGAATTCTCATCATTTGGAGAAAAGATTAGTTTTGGTAGAGACTTATTAAAGGATGAAAATCTACTTGAAGGTAGGTATATTTCCTTATGTTTTTGTTCTATGTAGTAAATGAATTCCTCAAAATTATGAAACGGAACGTAAAACAAAAACGTTGTTGGTTTATGTTTCCTACTAGGTAATCAAAGACCGTTTACACACATCATAAGTTTGGGATTTTCTTGTGGTTAAGTTTCTCCTAATCATGTTTTCTAACACTCTCCCTCAGAACTTGACCCTTTGTTTTCTCCTCCATGTCCATGTTTTCCTACATGGAATCCTAGTGTGGGTTAACTCGGGCGACCTTTGTACATCCCTTTCTTTCTTTTAAAGTAATAGTTTTACTGACTCCTTTTCCGATGTGGGACTTTCAATGAAATTTCAAAACCCAATTTTAAAAATTGCGAGGACGCAATTTCTTAAGGGGGGAAGATTGTAACGACCCAAAATTTTGAATAAATCTTGTTTCCTAATTTTGTGTGTTATTTTATTTTTTTATACCCAACAAAACCGTTTCATTTGATAACATGAGTATAATTAAAATGTGACTGTTGGGTTTTGACTGTTATAGGACCATTGGTCAATATGACCGCTAGAAACTAAACGTTTTGATTATTGTCTCTAAATTCAAGTAATCTTGGTTAATTAATATAGAAAGAAGATTCGATGGCCTCACCCAGTAGTCTTGGACCGATCGAAGCCCATCTAACAGAACTTGGGAAGGAGGTAGAACCATTGGGCTTTTCTCTGGACCAAACCCAAGCCGAACTTCATCGTGTGAAGCTAGAATGAAATCACCTTTGCGAGAAGTTCAAATTGATTGAAATTACTACTCGTGCGATGTTGGCCAAGCCTCCTCCAGATTTTCTCACCTTAGCACACCTTACACTTAGGTCCTATGCTGGTGTGATAAGGGGCTATGTAAGGAGACCGTAACTGCCTTGTGTAATACTTTGTTTTAAATAAAAATTGGGATTTCTTCTTATGATTAAGTTTATGAATTTTCAAATGACCGGATAAATATAGTATGCATATTTTTGATGAATTTTAGAAAAAGGATTATTTAAAAATGTTTATGTAAACCTTAAATAATTAAAAATGTGTAATGATTTTCAAAAAATGGTCTTCTACAATTATGTTCAGTACGAAATTTAGAGTCTAATAAGATCAACTTAATTTTTGATGAATAATAAATTATGAATAGCGATTGTATGCTTAGGATTAGTAATGTGACCAAATGGATTAGTAATCTCACTTAAAGAAAGTATTAATATAATCTAGGCACCTTGATTAAGTAATGTGATTCAATAAAATGGTTAAATAACGGTTTCATAAATAATTATTCAAGTATTAGTTTTTTTCAGGTGAATAGTGTTTTTTAATTAAAAATTAAATTAAAAATATTTAGAAAAATATTTTTATAAAATGGATTTCATTTTTGAACTCAGAGCATCGATATTATGTTATGGTAATTTTTGGGGATTTTTCTGAAAAAAATGAATTTTTGGTGAATAGTGTATTTATTTAAAAATTAAATTAAAAATATTTAGAAAATTATTTTTATAAAATAGAGTTCATTTTTTAAATCAGAACATCTATATTTGGTTAAGGTGAAATTTTGGGATTTTTCTGAGAAAGTTGAATTTTCGATGAATAGTGAAAATACAGTTTTTAAGTTACGAGTGTTTAATGACATCATTAAATGATGTATTAAGTATGTAATCAATATGGTCGAATTATGAATAGTAAGATAAGGTATGAGGTTTCCCAAGTGGCCAATACCATGGGCAAGCCCATGGTTTTTCCAAAACCACCAATGAGGTGTCCCTTGGCCATTAATGTCTTGTCCCCTCACTTTCCCTATAAATACCAAGCCACCCTCTCATCCATTCGACTCCTAACTCTTTCCCAACAAATATCTGGTCTCATTACCTCCCAAGGAGTCCTCCCAAGGTGCCCCCAAGCCCTCAAGGTCCCAACCTTTGAGTTTTAAGAGTTACGTTTAAGGTAAGGGATCCGACCCCTCTCTTTCTTTTCAAGTGATCTCTTTTATGTCATTTCTTTTATGATCCATGTTCTTATGTTGGAGGAGGTTATTTTATATTCATTATACTGTAATTTTTATTTTCATATTATGAGAGACCCCCTCTTACTCTCATAATTTCGTTTTAAGAATGTTTAAGTGGCGCCGTTAGGTCGCCGAATTTTTAAGGGATTCTTTCACCCTTCCCATTTTTCAAAGTTCTACTTTCATGTCAAGTCTTTCAAGTTCCTTTTTATTATGTTGGGGTATGATCTCTATATCTATCATACTGAACTTTTATGTTCACATGATGAAAGACCCTATTTGATCTCATCAATTCATTTTTGTTGAAGTTTAAGTGACGCCGTTAGGCTGCTAAATTTTTAAGGGATTCTTTCACCCTTCTCATTTTTCAAAGTTCTACTTTCATGTCAAGTCTTTCAAGTTACTTTTTATTATGTTGGGGTATGATCTCTATATATATAATACTGATCTTTTATGATCATATTATGAGATACCCTATTTGATCTCATCAATTCATTTTTGTTGAAGTTTAAGTGACGCCGTTAGGCTGCTGAATTTTTAAGAGATTCTTTCACCCTTCTCATCTTTCAAAGTTCTACTTTCATGTAAAGTATTTCAAGTTCATTTTTATTATGTTGGGGTATGATATATATATATATCATACTGATCTTTTATGATCATATGATGAGATACCCTATTTGATCTCGTCAATTCATTTTTTTATTCAAGTTTAAGTGACGTCGTTAGGCTGCCAAATTTTTATAAGAGAGATATTATTTTTGTCTTACTTCCATATTTTTCATTTCAAATGGTATGTCCTTAAAATTTCATTACCATGATTCATATCCTTTATATTCTGTCCCTATACTATTTTTATAGATCATTTATGAGTGGGTGACCTATGTCCCCTCTCTTTTCAACGTTTTCTAAAACCCTGTAACGTAGTTGTTATGCTGCAGAATTTTCGTCTCAAAATGCCCCTCTCTTCTTCTCAAAATTATTTTATGTTATTAATTGAATACTCAAAGCTCTTATTTATATAAGGGTATTCACATATATATAAAAATTTTCTATTTTAAATTCTGGTATTTATATACATGAAACCCACTTTCCCTTTTCGTGGGTTTAAAGTGACATAAAGATCATGTCTTTAAAGCAGTTTTTAAAACGTTATGATTATGAAATGAAACCTATTTATTTTATGCTATATGGGTTGTTTATGAAATGATTGATGATGATATATGTTTCTAACATGATAATAAAGACATGTCAAGGGTGCACTCAGATAGCGCTCCAATGCATTGGGTAAAGACTTAATCTCTAGAGATGACCTTTTAGACTGATACCTTGGTGAATAACCTTGGTAATTTTTAATGACACCTTGGGGATGGACCTTGGTGAAATGAAATTATTGTCAATATTAAATGTTGTATCCACATCTTCAAGTTATGAAAAATGTTATTTTTTATTATGATATATCTCATGATTTCTTTCTCATGCCTTAAAGTTCTTTTCATGACCTTATTGAAGTATCTCAAGTTCACATGTAAAATGTTTCTCTTGTTTCCCTTACTGGGCCTTATGCTCATCCTTTCTTTTGATGTATGTCCCCAGGTTATGAGATGCAGTAATGAACCTAGGATGAACATGAGGAGAAGCCTTTCAAGTTTTTAAGAAGAATGTTTTATGTTTTCATGTTTTAAGTTCCTGATTTCCAAGACACTAAACCTTAAAGATCCTCGGTTTTGTAAAATGTAATGAAATTTTATGTGATAAAAAGGCGGGATGCTATAGAGACATTGAAGATATTTTATGAAATATGATGATATTATATCTAGTCTCTAAATACACTAAACCAATACGGACCAATGACATGTATTTTTTTAATGTAATGGATATCTATCTAAAAAGATATAATATTTATATATGGGAAGCTTGGGTCTTTACATTTATTATCAGAGGAAAGTTTTAGTTAAATATTGGAAACTATGATGATAAAACTTTATTGAAATCCCTAGGGATATTTATAAGGAAATTTCAAGGAATGTCTCTAAAAAAATTCTAAGGATGAGTCAAAGTATAGGAAAATATCCTAGAATTTTGGTAAATGATAGATCGAGTGGTTTCTAAGAAATTACATCCCTGTTTGGATACAACAAGTGGATGTGGATCTGGTATAAAGGTATCGAGGGGTAATAACTCCAAAAGGGGCACATTAAGCTGGTCTCAATCATCAC
Source organism: Viscum album (assembly GCA_963277665.1). NCBI lineage: Eukaryota > Viridiplantae > Streptophyta > Magnoliopsida > Santalales > Viscaceae > Viscum > Viscum album. The sequence goes on from OY728123.1 coordinate 644,397,137, forward strand.
CTGATGCATGACAATGGGCTTTGTTGGACACCTAGTTTGACACTCCTGGCGGATATTATTTGGAAATTTACAAACTCTTTCCAAACCATCATGAAGGATATAAATAGACGATGATTATGAATCATCTAGGATAAACCTAAGGTGTCATGATTTAGACATAATATAAGTAATTTTTAATGATTATGTGGTTCCCCACTATGATTATTGTTTCTTACACTATACCTTTTGGTTTTATTCAGTGGTTGGAACCCAAAGGGACTGTGTTAATGCTAAGTGAAACAGAAAATGTAATGATTTTCCTCCAGAATAGCCAAACTTTATGGGGTTTTAAATTTAAAATCTCATTAATATGCCCACGAAACTTTATCAAGCCATGAATCATGCTGAAATTGCAAATGATAAAAAGAGGGAACAATGTTTTGTTGATTCCTACATGAGGCAATGACCACCTGCCTTCAGTGGACCCGCCTATTTGATAGTTTCTTAGCAATGGATTAATACAATTGAAAATATATTTTCCTTTATCTAGTGTTTGGAACATGAAAAGGTCGTTTTTCATGTTTATTACTTAGAAGTTAAAGCTCTCATCAAGAATACAAGGGAACATGATGAAATTTTCTCCATATATTGGGATAAGTTCAAAAACTTATTTTTTAATAAGTATTTTACATGTATTCTTTCTACGAATATAGATAAGGATTTTCTTTAGCTAAAGTGAAAGTATGATGCATCCATTGGTACCTATGAGGTAAATTTTACAAGACTTGTGAGATAAGATTCTAGTATTATATTTTAACCTTAAAGTAAGGTTGTTCAATTCTTCAGTGGATTAAAATATGTCTCTAAAGGGCATTATCATAATAGACTTTGGTAGCTATGAAGATATTTTTTTATGTGCTATCAAGGTGGAAATATAGGTTGGAGTTATGTATCAATCTCATGGTTTTGTACTAGTAAATGTTTTAAGTGTGTAAGGGAAGGACATTGGGCAATAGAATGTCGAAGTGATGGGAATAAGTTATCTAATAATGAAAATAGAGAGAAGGCTTCATAGAATATTCCACCCACATACTGGTGTTTCAAGTGAAAGTAGTTTGGGAATTATGAAATTCAATTCTCCAATCTGAGGGTTAATATGGATGATAAGGCACAACAACCTCTAAAGTCAAAGGAAAAAGGGAAAATTTATTAAATCACAATGGATGAATTGAATCATGATGATTATGTCACAATATCCTCCCATACTTAGTTAGGAATTACATATTTTATTTAGTATGAATTATCCCTATGAAAATATTACTATTTATCCTTCAGTGAAATTTTATGTGATTTTGAGCATTGATTATCTCCCTCTGCATGGATTTAAGATTAGTGAAATCACATTTGATATTTTATCAGAACAAGTATGAACCCAAGATTCCAATGAAAATGTTTTTATATAAGATAAGATCTTATATATGGAATAAAGGGTGAATTAACTTTTAGAAGTGTATATGTATCCATGTATGATTAACTTAAGAGTTATGGATACCATAATTGGTTTATGATTTTAAGGTTGATCAAAAGTTAAAAGTCACTAGCAACCATTTTTAGGTTTTATGTGATGATATTTTACCAAGATTAAACATATTTTAAGAGACATTTATTGAAATACAACCCTTTGGTTTTGTATATGTTTTAGTGAAAAAGTTATTTGAGGAGGAATGTCTTTGAACTTTGTGGACATATGATTAAAGATACTAGTGACCTTTAGGGTTTATATTATTTTTTATTTTGAGGTAATTACAAGTTGTAGTCGATCACATTAGGAAATAAACACACTTCGTTGCTATCAGAGAATATTTCTCTTTGGATCCACTTGTCAAAAATTACATTATGAAAGTGGTAAGGTTATATGGAGTAACAAATTCAATTGTATCTAATAAATATTTGAATTTTGCATCAAAGTTTTGGAAAATTATTTAGAAAGATATTGATGTGGATTTGAGTTTCAATTCTGCGTATCATCCTCCAATAAATAGTCAGTCTAAAATAATAATTCAATCCCTAAAAGATATGCTAAGATCTTGTTCTATGGATTTCAAATTTAGTTGTGATTAATACCTTTCTCTAGTTGAACATTCATATGAAAATATATTTATCTCAAGAATTAAGATGGATATTTATAAATACTTTCATGGAAAGGAGTTTAGAACTCCAACATACTAGAATGAAGTTGCAAATAGAAAGCTATTGGGACCTGAGCTAGCTGATGAAATGGAATATAAGGTTAGATCCATTCAACAATGCATAAGGGAAACACAAAGTTGATATAAATTTTATGATGATAATAATCTACATGATATATAATTTGAATTTGGTGATACAATCTTTTTACAAATTTTTCCATGGAATAAATAAGGGAAAACTAAGCCATAGATATATCAGTCCCTTTGAAATACTTGATTGTATCAAGACAGTTGCTTATCATTTAGTGCTTCCACCAAACCTCTCTCATGTTCATAATGTGTTTCATGTACTTATACTAAGGAAGTAAATACCTAGTCTTTCACATGTACTAAACTCATAGCCCATATTATTGGAGCATGATCTTTCTTATAAGTAACAATTATTTGAGATTCTAGATCATACAGATAAAGTGTTGTGAAACAAGAACACTCATCTGGTTAATGTTTTGTGGTGAATCCAATACTTTGTGTAAGTTATGTGGGAACCTGATGATGTAATGGGGTATAATTATCCTTATTTTTTGGTAAAAAGGTGACAAATTGTGATGGTGAAAATCATTTTAAGGGGTAGAATGTAATAACCTGAGATTTTGTGAAATATATATTTTTCAAATAAATTTAATATTTTCAATATTTTACGTTACACACAACACTGAGTTTATATTGTGTTACACACAACATAATATTTAGGTTTTATTTCACACAACACTTAGTTTAGATTTTGTTACTCACAACACTGAGTTTATCTTACATTACATGCAATTTTGGGTTTAAATGAAACATGACTTACAATTAAGAAACTATTATTTAATATGATAGTTATCACATAGCCATTAGAATGGTGGTTATAAGTAGTACTAACTAAATTATTGAAATATATTGTTTACACATGTATATATAATGAATTCCTTAGTGACCAATTAATTATAAATGAAAATCAAAACCAATTGAAAATCTAGTCTTTTTCTGAAAAACTATTTTTAGGCGTACAAACATGTTTTATCTCAATAAATTAAATAAATCACTTTTGGTGAATTATTTTAATGAAATATATATATTATATATTCAAAAAAATGTAAACAGTTATATTATGTGTTTTCTAGACAAGAGATAAGAATAAATCTAATTTTGTGCTTAAAATTGTATTTTTCTAAAAAACATTTTTGACGCCTTTTGTGCACTTATTTTAAAATTAATTTTTTCCGATTTTACAAAATTTATTTCAAAAAAAATGAAAATAATTTTTGAAATCAACATTTCAAAATTATCTTAGGGTAAATTTTTTATAATTTTCTAAGAAGATAATTTTTTCATTGAATAGTGAAAAATACTGGTTTTTATTAAGAATTGTCATTTCTTTTAAAGCATTTAAAAACTTCCAAATTTTTTAAAGATTATTTTAAAAGTAAAATTAGTACAGTTATATATATATATATATATATTTATCAAATTTAGGTCATTTGAATCAATTTTATATTTAATTTTAATATAATTTTTTAGACTTTTAAATATTTTCTCTTTGGGAAAAACACTTTCTCATTGTGTCTGCGGGGTTAATTTTGAATTAAATTTTCCCACTTATGTGAATGGAATTAAAAAAAATAAATATTTTTAATCATAATAATTTATATTATCTAATAAGGTCAAATAAATTTTTGACCATGATAAATAGTAAAAACAATAAAAATTATTTACCGGAGTTAAGGTAAAAATTGGTTTACCTGTGGGGTTAAACTAAAAATATAATGGTTAAAAATGACCCAAAACATGTCCAAAACCCATTAGATGGCCATATTTAGATCTTATATCTTCTATTTTCTATAATGGAACATTTTGGAGCCTTGTTTCATGTGAAAAACATGGTCACGCCTTCTTCTTTTTAAAAATTACAAGCATGCCACTCAAGTCACTTATAAAAGGTTACCCCCTCTCATCTCCTCTTCACAAATTGAAAAATCATTGTATTGGCCAATAACTTACCAAGTAACTTACTTAATTCTCCCCTCTAATCCTAGAATCATTATTTTGGTCAAAAATCCAACCTAATAAGCCTTTTGGGGCAAACCAAAAGAAGTTGTCAGAAGAAGAGGTAACATCCTTAACCGAGTGTTTTATTTTATTTTTTACCACCCCTCCTTAAATTATTATTAGAAAATGATGATATAATAACCTAATTATATTACATATACTGATATTTTTTCATGTTAATGGAATGATCTTAATCCTTCCCATCTTCCATCAAATGGGTTATGGAATCATCATTCGTGTGTACGGTGGACAGCAGCTAGCGAACTGTTGTTATTCGTTTTCCATCACCACCTCTCATGGATGGATATAATGATATATTAAATGTTTTTATATATTATTTATGATATTTTTATACTTATATAATTATTATATCACATGTATATTTATAATTTCTATTCCATGGGAATACGATAATGTTGCTCGTGTGTACGGAGGACTACCACCTCGCAAAGCGATGTGATTCGTTCACACTTTACATGGAAGGTAATAAGGATGAGTTTAATGAAAATATGTGATATATATGAAATAAAAATTATTCTATAATTTTAATATATTACTTACCCTTATTTCATTCAATCCATCTAGAAAATGGAAATCGAGTTCATTTATACGTACGACCTACCATCTCCATAAACAATGTATTCCATTTTCTATCTCTAACGCTTATGGATTACTCTAAAAAAATATACAATGAATATATATTATATTTATATCATGGTTAAAAAAATTTATATGATATAACCATGATAAATGTAAGAGGACCAAAAATAAAAAATAAAAACATACAAGAAAAACACAGCAATTATTGCCCGAAACGTGACTTTAACATGGAATTGTTAATAAAAGGGTAATAAAAGGTCATATGAAAATAATATGTGGTGTGATATATATAATTATGGTTCTTTAATGTATTTATAATAAACTTATATTTATTATACAGTTTGTTTGAATGTGTATGAAGGAATTCGAGACTTAAGGTAAGGGATTTCCATCTCACGTTTTACTTCTGTGAGACCCATGTCATATTCACCATCTATTTATTTTATATTGTGTATATATGGACCATGAATGTATTTTATTATTATTATATTGAAAATTATTAGGATTTACGTATCCATTTTAGGATCTATATTTCATGGGGTTAAGGACCAAATGTTACCAAAGCGGTAAGGGATTTTTGTCTCAATTTGTCTTCTTTGAGACATCTGTTATGTTATGCACATATCTTCTTTTATGAGGTGTATATAAAGACCATTTGACATATAATATCATGAATTTATTTATTTTCGTTATATTTAAAGTTTAATTTAATGTTATTCTTTCATGAGGCTTACAATTCAAAGTTACCAAAGTGGTAAAGATTTCATGTTACAATCTCATCATTTATCAGGATTGTTTATGACTATGTTTCTAATGATAAAAGATTATGATACATATATCAAGAAACTCAAAACTTTTCTTCTCCTCTAGTTATGTCATGAGAATACATTTTTTCCATCAATTTTCCCTCTTTATGTACTCAAGAGTTCAAAAGAATGTTTTTTTTTAAAAAAACACCTTTATTCCTCTCTTCAGTTGAAAATACTTTTTCTTACAAAACCATGTTTTCTAAAAATGTTTTCAGAAATGATTTCATAATTCTCCAAATGATTTATTAAAGACATTTTTACCCATTTTTTACCTTTTACAAAATGTTTTGAAAGGAATATTCATGTCATTTTACAAATAATGCTTGTTTGGATTTTACTGAAAATGTGAAAGAAATATTTGTTTTAATGTGTATGACATGAATGGAATTTCCCACCATAATTATCATTATGTTATTTAAATATTAATTTATAGTTTTAAGGGTTATTTTAAAAGAAAATTATTTTCAAAATGTGTTATTTTTTAAAATGTTTTTCTTTTCAAAGTGGATAGGATATTTTCCCCAATAAACGTTTTAAATGATTTATAAAGCTTCCTTTATAAGTTTTTAAGGTTATTTTCAAAGAAAATGATTTTCAAAATGTTTTATGTTTTATTTTTTTTCAAAGAGAAAAAGATATTTTCCTTAATAAATGTTTTAAATGATTTTTAAATCTTCCTTTATAAGTTTTCAAGGTTATTTTCAAAGAAAATGATTTCTAAAATTTATTATGAATTTTTAGTTTTAAAAAGTTAGTTTCAAAGAAAAGTTATTTTCATTAACAAATGTTTTAAATGATCTTTCAAAATCATTTTCCATCTAATATGAAATCCTTTGATTCTATTTATTCTTTACTAGGGATATGATTTAAATACACCATTCATATTCTTTCTCTGAATGGTTTGTGTTTATGATGAAAAGATGTTTACAAAACCCTTTTTATCTTCTACTAGTTATACCATGATAAAATGATTATGAAACCCACTTATTTTCATGGGTTATTCTATGATGAAATCATGAAATTATTATGAAATATTTATCTTTTCCACAGGTTATGATATGATGAAATGTTTATGAAACCCATTTTATTTCATGGGTTATGATATGATGAATGTTTTATGATCATGTGGTATACATGCATGTGATTTTAATTATGTAATTGGTGGGATCTATATCTCACTCCAATGAATTGAGTAAAGATTTATATCTCATGAGATAGACAAGACTGAAATGGGGAGTGAACCCGGTTCAGTAAGGGACTTTGTCCACTATGATAGACTTGGGAGTGAACCTTGATTTCTATGATGGTTTGGGTAGTGAACTCATTCCACTATGATAGCCTCGGTAGGGAGACTTGACTACTATGGAAATGATTTTATATTCTTATGTTTATGTTGAAATTTCATGTCTTATTCCAAAATTATGCTCTCATGGCTAATGTTCTTTTATTTCCTTATGATTTATGTATTATTAATTGCCAATATTTATTCCATGACTCAAGGTTTTGATATTCAATATGTAGGGTATGGTTTTCATATGTTATTATCATGTTCTTATACCCATATTCTCACTTTATGTTTACATTTTTCCTTATTTACCCTTACTGAGCATCTAATCTTGCACTTTCTTATGTTTCATTTACCCAAGTTATCTGAAGAAAGGTTTTAAGTAGATAATTTCTATGAAGAGTACATAATAGGAAGATATTTGTGGGATACATTGAATATCTTTCATGAAATAAAAATATAGTGTATCTAGTATCCAAATACATTAAACCAATATAGTCCTTAAGTGCGTTTCTTTGTAATTTAATGAATTTTCATTTAAAAATATGTAATATTTATGTATGAGAAGCATGGGTATTTACATTTAACCAGATTTTTGAAGTAAGTGTAGGAGTTTCAGGTTGATTTATTCTATAACATTTTGTGTTACAATTGGTATCTTCATCCTCTAATAGACTTGGATAGTCCTTGAAGTTTGTTTTGTGAACTCTTATTTCATTCGGTGTCAAGTTTAATTGGAAATGGATAGATTTATTTTACAAATCAAATCCTTTTTATTTTCTACATAGAGCATTGCTCACATATACTTATAGTGAGATGATTTATGGCACAGTTATTAAGAGTGAATTGATAACCTTTTTCCCAAGTAATTTGTATTTATTGTCAATAATGGGGTGATAAAGTGAAATGAAATTTTGAAAATAAAGGGGGAAGAAAGAATAAAAGATTCACATATTGACATACTGGCACATTCATTTTGAAGTTATTGGCAACAAATACAAAGGGGGTTGTGGAGCCCATGATGTTTGTGATGTATTTGTTTTTAATGGTTGTCAATGGTTGAAAATGAATTAGAAGAATTTCATTGATGTTAATATATTGAAAAGGTAGTGAAGAATAAGTCTCTTAGTAGTTTGTATGAAGTATGCAAGATTTTTATTGATAATAATAGTGTCTAATATTTTTATTTATGATAATATGTTCGATAAATAGTGATGAAGAAAATTCTTGTAAATTTGGTTGAAGTATCCAGGTCTGTTAACGAAGAATATTTAGCATGGATGTTGAATGGAGATGGTAATGGTGCAGTTTTAATTATAAATAATGATGAATCCATGTTTGTTGAAGGGGAGATGAAGCTTCCAAATCTTGTTATCATTAAAGAAGGTAAATAGTATTCTTTCATTTGAAAGATTTAGAGTATATTTTTTACTTGAATGTGAAAGATTATTTGAAGTATTTGAATTACTTGTGATGATTGTTGATATGGACTTAATATCTCAAACATGCGTGTTGACATTTTTAGAAGCACATTTGTTAAAAATATAATGACGTTGAATCCAATGCATGATGTTTCTAGACAGAGAAATACTAGTCTAATGGAAAAATGTGATCGTTCAGAGTTTAATGGTTAGATATGATCAAATGGAAGACGGGACAAAGTTTTTTTTTTTCTGAAAGTATTCACAGTGATATCCGATGGAGTTTTCCAGACAAAAAAAATTAGGTGATGATTTTCTATTATTCAAAGTACCAAACTTCATGATTACTAAATATTTTCATGGTTCAAACTGAGGTTATTATGATTGGAAGGAGAAACATATGAAGTATGCCATATGGAATTGGTAATGTTATCAAACAGATCTTTCCGAAAAATGTCAGTGGACAAGATTTCCTGGCGAAGTTATTGGAAAGAGAAGTAAGAAGGTTACTAGATGAACATTTGTAGAGTTATCTGATATAGGTTTTTGAGCGAAGGCATCCGACAGAGGTTTTCAAGAAAATTCATTAGATATAAGTTTTTGAGCAATGAAATCAGACATAGGTTTTTGAGTGAAGTCATCAGACATAGGTTTCTGAGAAAATGAATTCGACAAAAGTTTCTGAGAAAAGTCATCAGGCATAGGTTTCCGAGTGAATTCATTGTAAAAATATTTCCAAATGATCGGACAGAGGTTTCTAAATGATCAATCAAAATCAAAATTAACTATTTTATTACTCACCCAGCCTAAAAAAGGTCAGTAATGGTGAAGTCCAAGAGTATCCCGCAAATAATAGATATACAATCAGAGGGATTAGATCCAGGCCGAAGATAAATGAAAAGGCTATCACTAGGTTCACCTTTACTCTCCAGAAAATCAGCTGCGAAATTTCCTTCTCATCAAGTGTGAGAGATCTTTGTGTCATAGGCGATAGACGCTCTACATTTTCTGGTCATATAAATCAGATTCAAATGGATGTTTCTAGTGTCTTTGAGTGCCTCCACCAAAATCTTGGAATCAGATTCAACAATAGCCAAATGGATATTATACAGCCTGCACACAAAAATGCCAGTAAGGAGAGCTCTGGATTAGGCCTCCAGGGAATTTCTTAAGCCATAGAAGGCATTGAATTTGATCACCATCGAGCCCCTAACATCCTAAACCAAACCACCTTCTCATATCTTCCCCTGCAAATAGGATCCGTTAATGTTCAACTTGAAGCCTGCTATGGGAGGACTCTAGATGAGACAGAACCCCAACGAAAGAATCTAGAGGCATCTATCACTACTTTTTTGATTTGGAAGAAGGCCAAAAAAAATATTCACGGCCCGACTTCCCATTGCGAGAGAGCTGAGTTCCGCCACCAAAATTCTAACACACACCTAAATTCCAAGAAATGAAATAGGCCAACCCTCTCTGATTTTATTTTGTGCTTCTTAAAGAACCCAACACACCACTGTGAAGACAAATCCTTGGGCTTTTCTGGCCGAACCATGCCCATATGTCCCTAGAAACCAAGATGTTTTGAAGTCTTCCAGAGATCCCCCACACAGAAATTCCCATTCTTTACCCGATAAACTCCCAAATATATCTCGCCCAATTTCTCCTAAATAATAGGTGCCATGAAGATTCACAACTGGAGCTCACACAACACTAAAATTTCGATGTGAAAGAAACACCTATTCTCTAGATGTTGGACGCCTTCCTGGTTGGCGCACTGGGTAACGCCTCCTCAATTGGTGCTCATGCGGTATCTGTTTTAATGCGGGCCAAGACCGCGTGAATTAATTCACGCGGTGACACTCTTTTGACGTGGCGACATTATTTTGACGTTGATTCTTTTCTTATATGAGGAGGCAGAGGCAAGGCATTTGAACATCACCGGCAGCAACAACACCGAGAGAAAATCTCATTTGGTGATCGCCTTTCTTTGACGATCATCTTTCTTGCTCTCCACCTTTTGATCCATACTTTTATTCTTGAGTATTACTTTTGAGATCCCTTCCATTTTGGGGAGTCTCTACCGTGTACTTTTTGATTTTAGTGGATCCCTCTTTCTGGACTAGGTCCCGTGGTTTTTCCCTTTTGGGTTTTCCACGTAAAAATTTCCGGTGTCAAATTTATTTTTCTGCACATTTAATTTTGTCGCTGCACATCCGCTTCTATTTGGGGGGAAAGATTCAATTTCCACTGCGCGTTCACTTTTTCTTTTGCTTGTGCGTTCGTTGCTTTCCCGTCTTCCCCAACATCTGGTATCAGAGGGTTTGGTTCTTTTATTTTCATATTTATTATGGAGGCCAACTACAATCGGATGATTTTGTTAAATGGTACCAATTACCCTATGTGGCGACTTAAAATGAAGGATCTGCTTTTTGTCAAGAGAATGCATCTTCCAGTGTTTAGTACCCAGAAGCCAGAGAGATTTTCAGACAAAGAATGGGAGTTCGAGCATGAGATGGTTTGCTGCTTCATTCGTCAATGGGTCGAAGACAACGTGATGAACCACATTGTCAACATCTCTCACGCCAGAACTTTGTGGGAGAAGCTTGAGATGATCTATGCTTCGAAGAAGGGAAATAATAAACTATTTCTTCTCAAGAAAATGATGAACTTGAGGTACAGAGAAGGTACGTCTATTTCTGATTATTTAAGTGAATATCAAGGATGTTTTGATCATTTTTCTGGCATGGGTATCAATTTTGAAGATGAGGTTTTAGCTCTTTTGCTGCTTAACACTTTACCCAGTTCATGGGAAAATTTACGTGTTACTCTAACCGGTTCTGCTCCTAATGGTGTTGTGACATTTAGTTTTGTCAAGTCTGCTATTTTAAATGAAGAGGTCAGGAGACGTACTCAGGAGAAATCTTTTTCCGAGATTTTGGTCATAGAGAACAGGGGGAGAAGCCAGGACCGGGGGCAGAGCAGTCGAGATAAGAGTAGAGGCAGAAGCAAATCTAGACTGAAGTAGAGAGATTTTTAATGTCATCATTGTGGTAAGAAGGGGCATGTTAATAAGTTTTGTTATCAGCTGAAAAGAGAGAACAGATTGAAGGAAAATCAACAGAAGAAAAATGGCGATGGAGATGATCATGTTGTCGCTGCTACAGGGGGTGATCTTGTTATTGTTTATGATTCCATTAACATTGTTTCTGATGATTCTTACTGGGTTATTGATAGTGGTGCCTGTTTTCACGTGACATCGAAGAAGGAGTTCTTTACATCTTACAGCCCAGGTAATTTTGGGATTTTGAAGATGGGAAACGATGGACATGCTGACGTTGTAGGCATTGAGACTGTTTGTTTAAAGACCAGTACAGGAAGTAAGCTGATTTTGAAGAATGTCTGACATACACCTGAGGTTCGTTTGAATCTTATCTCTACCAGCGTTCTTGATGATGAAGGGTTTATCAGCACTTTTGGTGATTTCCAATGGAAGCTTTCCAAGGGCTCTTTGATTGTGGCTCGAGGGAAGAAGCAATCAGGTTTGTACTGGACTAGAGCTTCTATTTCTTGTGATATTGCTTGCGTTGTTGAGTGCAGTGTTTCGTCCAAGTTGTGGCATAAGAGGCTCAGTCACATCAGTGAGAAAGGTCTTGGTTGTTTGGCCAAGAGAAATCTTCTTCCATATTTGAAGAGTGTCAAGTTAGATACATGTGATCATTGCATGGCTGGAAAACAGAGCAGAGTGAGTTTCAGCAGTCATCCTCCACACAGGAAGTCACAGGTACTTGAATTGGTACATTCTGATGTTTGTGGTCCTTTGAAATCGAAGACCTTTAGTGGCGGTCTTTATTTTATTACATTTATTGATGACTACTCATGAAAGCTCTGGGTTTATGTCTTGAAAGCCAAAAGTCAGGTGCTCAGTGTTTTTAAGAAATTTCATGTTTCTGCTGAGAGAGAATCAGGAAAGAAATTAAAATGTATTCGCACTGATAATGGAGGAGAGTATTGTGGTCCGTTTGATCAGTATTTCAGGCAGGAAGGTATTCGACATCAGAAGACACCGCCCAAGACACCTCAGCTGAATGGTGTAGCTGAGCGGATGAATAGAACTTTACTGGAAAGAGTTCGTTGTTTGCTTTCAGAAGCAAAGTTTCCTGGACATTTTTGGGGTGAGGCTTTTCTTACTGCTGCTTATATTATCAATTTGTCACCTGTGGTTTCTTTGCAGACAGACACTCCCGAAAAATTTTGGTATGGCAAAGAGATCAGGTACGATCACTTGCGCATCTTTGGTTGCAAGGCTTTTGTTCATGTGCCTAGAGATGAGACATCCAAGATGGATGGTAAGACACGCCAGTGTATTTTTATTGGCTATGGACACGATGAGTTTGGGTATAGGTTCTATGATCCTGTTTTGAAGAAACTTGTCAGAAGCCGTGATGCAGTGTTTAAGGAGGATCAGACTACTGCAGACATTGATAAGGGAGAAAAAGATGCTTCTCCAACTTTTGATGGTTTTGTCAGTCTTGATCCAGGTTCTAATTCACATTTACCTCATGTTGTTGATTATGATGATCATGTTGATGTACAGAATGATGCTCAAGGTGAACAGGTTGGAGTTGAAGTTTTCGATGCACCTTTTGTTTCTGATGATCTGGTTCCAGGGGTTATTAATGAACTCGCAGTTCCACTCCGGAGGTCATCTCGGCATCACACCGTTTCTACTCGATATTCACCTGATGAGTATGTGCTCTTCGCTGAAGGGGGAGAACCAGAATCGTTTGATGAGGCAATGGAGAGTGAATAGAAGGACAGATGGGTTGAGGTAATGGATGACGAGATGAAATCATTGCATGACAACCACACTTTTGAGCTGGTGAAGTTACCGACAGGGAAGAGAGCTTTGCAAAATCGGTGGATTTATCGGATTAAGAATGAAGAATCCAGTTCTGTTCCACGATACAAGGCAAGTTTAGATCTGCAGATTGAGCAGATGGATGTGAAGATAGCTTTCGTCCATGGAGATTTAGAGGAGGAGATTTATATGGAGCAACCAGAGGGTTTTGTTGAAACAGGTAAAGAAAATCATGTCTGCAAGTTGAAGAAGAGCTTGTATGGTTTGAAGCAAGCTCCGAGGCAGTGGTATAAGAAGTTTGAATCTGTCATTTCTCATCAGGGTTTCAGGAAGACATCTTCTGATCATTGTGTTTTTGTTCAGAGAATTACTGATGATGATTTTATTATACTGTTGCTTTATGTTGATGATATTCTCATTGTTGGCCATGATACTTCTAGAATTGACAGATTGAAGAAGGATCTTTGTCAGTCTTTTGCGATGAAAGACTTGGGGTCAGCACGACAGATTCTTGGCATGACGATCTCCCGTGACAGGAAGGCCAAGAAGTTGTGGTTATCTCAGGAGAGATACATTGAGAAGGTTCTTCATATATTTTCTATGGATAGAGCGAAAGTGGTTAGTACTCCTCTTGCTTTACATTTTAAGCTCAGTACCAGTCAGTCACCTTCTACTGATGAAGAGAGATAGGACACATACCTTATTCATCTATTATTGGATGTTTGATGTATGCAATGGTATGTACTAGACCTGATATAGCTCATGCAGTTGGTGTGGTCAGTCATTTTCTATCAAATCTAGGTAGAGAGCATTGGAGAGCATTGAAGTACATTTTTTGTTATCTTTGTGGTACTTCTGATCTGAGATTGTGTTTTGGCAAAGGGGAACCTATGCTTTGTGGCTTTACAGATTTATATATGGCAGGAGATATCGATTCGAGGAAGTCTACTTCAGGCTATTTGATCACTTTTGCAGGGGGAGCTGTATCTTGGTAGTTTAGATTGCAGAGATGTGTTGCTTTATCTACCACAGAGTCAGAGTTTATTGAAGCTACTGAGGCGTGCAACGAATTGTTGTGGATGAAAAAGTTTATTCAAGAGCTCAATTTAAATCAGGATAGGTATGTTTTTTTTGTGATATTCAGAGTGCTATTTGTTTGGGAAAGAATTCTACTTTTCATGGCTAGTCGAAACATATCGATGTTCGATATCATTGGATTCACAATGTCCTTGATTCAAGACAGTTAGAGCTTGAGAAGATCCACACTGATGACAACGGGTCAGACATGTTGACCAAGAGTTTACCCAGAGGAAAATTTGAGACTTGCCGACAGATTACAGGGTTGGCGGTGATCCCCACTTGAGTCGGAGGGGGAGATTGTTGGGCGCCTTCCTGGTTGGCGCACTGGGTAACGCCTCCTCAATTGGTGCTCATGCGGTATCTGTTTTAATGCGGGCCAAGACCGTGTGAATTAATTCACGCGGTGACACTCTTTTGACGCGACGACATTATTTTGACGCTGATTCTTTTCCTATATAAGGAGGCAGAGGCAAGACATTTGAACATCATCGGCAACAACAACACCGAGAGCAAATCCCATTTGGTGATCGCCTTTCTTTGACGATCATCTTTCTTTCTCTCCACCTTTTGATCCATACTTTTATTCTTGAGTATTACTTTTGAGATCCCTTCCATTTTGGGGAGTCTCTACCGTGTAATTTTTGATTTTAGTGGATCCCTCTTTCTGGACTAGGTCCCGTGGTTTTTCCCTTTCGGGTTTTCCACGTAAAAATTTTGCGGTGTCAAATTTATTTTTCTGCACATTTAATTTTGTTGCTGCACATCCGCTTCTATTTGGGGGGGAAAGATTCAATTTCTGCTACGCATTCGCTTTTTCTTTTGTTTGCACGTTCGTCGCTTTCCCGTCTTCCCCAACACTAGATATAGTCATCAGTAGGAATGGCATGATGCCCCATACGCCAGACCAAGAAATTCATTTTCGACAGAAGTTCCCTGCACCAGATTTTTCTAGCCCCTATATCAGTTGTGGACCCCTCATGCTCCAAAGCACAAAAGGCTTTGGTGCTGAAAATGCCAGATGTTGTTGCAGTGAAACAGCGCCTATCTGGTTCCTCCACCAGGGTGATATCACTAAATGTATGATGCTTCTCAACCAAGAGAGTTGTAATAATAAGTCCCAGGTGCATGCTCGCCTCTCGAAACGAAATATCTGGTGTCAGATGCCCTGAAAAAAAGTGGGTGTCACCTTCCCAATCGTCCTTCCAATATCTCACATTCCCATAGCCCACCACCCAGCAAACTTTTCCTTCTAGAACATCCAGATGGTCACACATACATCTCGCAAGGTTACACAGCCTCTTGGAGGTCCCCTCTTATTCATTCCAATCAGCCCCATACTGATCCAACATGAACGTTTCCTAGAGAGAAGAGACTTGAATGATCTCCAAAGAACACCTTGCCTTTAAACCATGTATGGAATCAAAAAAAAACTCTCAGATTAATACCCCCTCCTCTACAGGTTTATCCATCCTCCCCTAACTATCCCAATGACATTTATTTTCCTGATTGGCATCCCAAATGAAGGTTGTCGTCATTTTTTCTAGGATGTTGATCGGTCCTTTGGGAGCTCCAGTGACAGACAAGATGTGCATTGGCATAAAAATCAAGACACTATTCACTAGAGTAATTCTCCCTCCATAAGATAGAAACATATTTTTCCAATTGCAAATGCGCCCCAAAATCCAATTGATAACACCTTCAAATAAAACTTTCTCAACCTTGCCATTTTAAATAGGGGCCCCAAGATAAATCACGGGAATATTGCTTCTTTGAATCTCCATCTTGTCTTGAATTCCATTGCTTTGCCTATGATCACAAAGTTTGGATATAAAAAAACTACTTTTGGACTGATTGATCCATTGGCCACTCTATCCACCATAGGTATCCATCAGTCTGTTAAAGTTGTTGATTGGTTTTTTTCCTTCCATTGATGAAGAATATCATTTCATCGGCGAACATAAGATGAGAAACAATACCTGATCCAATTCTATTCTTGTATGGGATAATTTTCCCTACTGCCAAATCAAGATTAATATTTCTGGTTAGGGCCTCCTGAGTTAAAATAAAGAGGCTTAGAGATATCATATTCCATTGACTTATCCCTCGAACCATTTTAAAAAAAGCCATAATTATGTCCCATGATAGAAATTGAAATTCAGGGAGACACATATCACCTGAAGAATAAGTCGCACACCTAGTTGTTAAACCCCAATTGATCCATGACCTTATTAATGAAATTCCATTCCATCCGATCATATGATTTTTCCATTTCCACCTTAATCATGATATTAGAACCAATGAATTTCCTATTTATATCATTAATCATATCTTTAGCAATGCCAATAGCGCCTTAAATACTCCTCCCCTTCAAAAAGCCATGCTGCTCCTCAAAAATGATTCCTAGAAGGACATGTCCAATTCTTCTATTCAAAATGAAAGTGAGAATTTTAAAGGAAAAATTGCATAAGCATATGGGTTTGAATTGAGTAATAGAAGTAGGCTCCTTAAATTTTGGGGTCAACACCACCAAAGAAGCACAAATAGCCCTTGGAAGCACACCACCCCTGAAGAAATCATGAATAGCCCTAATAACCTGGTTCTTAACAATATTCCACATAGCCTTAAAGAAGAAGTCAGGGTATCCATCAGGCCTAGGAGCACTTTCTATATTCAGATTTAGCATAGCATATTTGATCTCATTTTCATTTGGAACCACCTCCAAAGAGATATTCTCACTATCATTAACCAGGTTAGGAACATTTGACAAAAATTGATCATTTCTGCTAACCCCCGGACACCTACCATCGTCCATGACTACCATACCTGCCAGCAGCTATTCAAAATGATTTTTTGCAATGTTCCCAATGGTCTCAGCATCTTCAATGAAAGAACCATCCTCTAGCCAAAGGTTAAAACACCTAACCACCTTATGTTCCTTTAGAAAAGCTTGAAAAAATGTTGTATTCTGATCTCCTTCATGAATCCAGAGAACTCTTGATATTTCCCTAGAAATCCGCTCCACTTCCAACAGATTTTCTGTTAAGAAATTATGCTTTCTTCCCATGAGGGTGAAGAGATCATCATCTCATTCGGTTTGCAGCCTCACCTCCATTCTTTCAATGTCATCTTTGAGGTCATCCAGATTTCTCTCGCTATTTCTTATTTTTTCCACCCACTCCATAATGTATTTCTTCAAGCACTTTAAGCGGTTATAAAGATCCATGAGTAATTTTTTTTGGGTTTTCTAAAAAAAATTGGGAAAGGGGATCAAGGTTCTCGTATTTTTAAAAATGGGTCTTGGATGCGTGAACACTGTTCATGCATCCTTCGTCGTGGAAGGATGCGTCAACGGAGTTCACACATCGTTTCCCCAACTGAAGATGCGTGAACCCCGTTCACGCATCTTCCCGAGAGGAGGGATGCGTGAACGGGGTTCACGCATCCCACAGAGAGCTGAAATATTTCTCAATATTTATAAATAGTAATTATAAACTAATAGACTTAAAGTAAAAATTAAGAAATATTAATAAATATCAATTAAATAATAGAAAATATTGAAATAATGTTAATAATTATTAATAAATATTCATGAATAATAGATATTGATTAAATAATTATTAATAGATATTTTTGGTGCACTGCTCGATTTGGGAAATAATGTCATCCTCTACCAACTGATCATGATACCACATGAAACAAGAAATTATGCACTTATCATCAAGGGTAATCCAAATTTATTTCAGGATGAAGATATTAACTGTGATATGTAACTTTTATTAGAATAATCAACCTAAAACTCATGCACTAACTTTAATAAATAGATCAAAAATATTCAAATGCAAAAATGAAGGATAAGTGGACTTTGAGCGCATTCATACTAGAACTTTTCGTATGTCTTTGATTAATTGAATTACAACCTCTTCTTATTCAGTTTATTTTTTTGTTAACAAAGGAAGAGGAATTTAGAAAAACATTCCTCTTTTAATAACATGATCTTCCTGAACATTCTACAGTAATTAGGTTTGATTCTAATGAATATACTAATTCTGGCAGTAATTTCATATTTCTTCATTTATCTCCCCCTCAATGGAAACACTCATAAACATCTTTATAATGGTGAATTTTTCCAATAATTGTTTTCAAGATGTTCTAATATAGACAATACACTAGAATTTATCTTCGTCTTATGAATGTCGAGATTTGAAAACTTATATAACTTCATCAAGGATGATCTTCTTCAATACTTAATTTTCAGGATATCAAAACATGATCTAACCATGATGATATCTTCTTTATACTTATTTTCTTGGATATGCTAACATATATTCTTAAAATTCATCAATGATGACCTTCTTCCTTATCAATGGAGTTGGTCTTGTTTCGATAGTATTCATTATTGTACATCTGAACATTTGTTCTAATTTATATTGTGTAGTAGAGATCCCTTCGCGTTACATTTGGATTTTTGTGTCGATTTGTTTCCCTTATTAGTTTTCATGGATGGTGCAATCTTAACCCTCTTAAGGGTTGTTTCTTATTCTGGAAGAATATGAATTCAATCTTTTTCTTAATATCCATAATTTTATTACATGATGGAGGTATTTTAACAGTAAAATCCTCTAGTGAAGATTGCGTACCAGTAGAAATTGTTTCTTTTTATAAAGTCTGAATATGTATCTTCTCAAAATTGGCCAAATGAACTTCTAATTCATATTATAGTTATTCTAATCTTCAATCATAATCATCTACTCTTCACAAATATCCATTATTCATTCAAATTCTTCTTCATGCAATTTAATTTTTTTAAACAAATAATCGCGTTCCATGGTATTCTAGGATTTTACATCTAATTTTAAATCATTGAGATCAATAATATTTTTCAATATTTCTTCAAGTTCATGCATCTTTTCATCCAGAATCTATTTGATTTCAAAATAATTATTATAATTAATAATTAATAATTAATTTAGTCATATTATTTATTATACATACATACATACATATATATATATATATATATATTGGTAGATAATTTGATAACAGTAAGACAATTATTAAAAAAATAATAGATGTCTATAAATGATAACAGTAAGACACATACAAAATGCATCATAAATCAAATATCAACCTAATCTACACCTCTGGTGTGGATGCTCCTCTGTCCCACAGCCAGGCATATACTGGATGCACCCATGCCGTGTTTGTCTATGTCTGTGCTCTGGCGTATGCTGCACATCCTCATCGACAGCCACCTCCACATCCTCCTGTGTGACAGGCGGTGGATGTACAGTCTCACCGCCTGTACCCTGGCCCGCATCTAAGGATAGTGGAAGCTGAATGGAACTCTCACCAACATAGGTAGTAGATGGATGCTCTGCTGCGGATGACTGCAATAAAGCATTGATCTCTAACCAATCATTGTCTGTATGTACCTGTGGTTGTGCCTGAGAAGTTGGAGGAGAATCTGACTGATCATGCTGAACACCCTCCTCCAGTGGAACAATAGCATGTGGCCGGGCAAGCTAGACACCCTCCTGTGGAACCGCAGCATCCATAATAGGGTCATCACCCCCAAGTACATCTATGTGAGGCTCAACAGGCTATGCGGCCTCCGTAGTAGGTGGTGGATCAAAGAAAATGCCATGATAAATCTCATCCATTGACGGAAGCAGCTATGCCACAAGGGTGTGAAAATATGTCCGGTCAAAGGCAGCTCTCTCCACTAGATCATAAATATGAAGTAGATGAAAAATATAAGCATCTTGGGAAAACAAATTCCATTGTTAAGTAATATGAATAAAAAATCTATTGAACAATGGAAGGAAGAATGCATATCAACTGATGAAAGCCTCATCTGTGCCGTGTCAGAAATCTGACCGGGGACCTGATGTACCAGCCTGCATAATCTATATGATCCGTCAAATGAAAACGTGTTGTCCCTGCCCCTCGCAACTGGGAATCCCATCGTCTGTCCCATAACGCAACATATCTGGCATGGTAGCTCCTCCAATCAAAATCTCTCTTCCCTGACATCTTTAGGGAATGTAATGAATCCAACTGACTGGGCGGGTCAGGAACTAGCTGAAGGAATCCAAACTTCCTCATAACCCTATTCGTCTGATTCCACTCAACTATATGAAAATGAATTAGTGGAACCCTGTAGGAGCTGATAACAAGCATCGCTGTACAGTACGGAGGAACACTCTGAAGGATAGCATCTGTATATGGAATCCATGTAATCTGAAATAAAAAATGAATAATCAATTAATAAATGAATATATGTATAGTAAAGAGTAAATATTTAACAATATAAATAATAATCACTTACATCGTATGGTCGAATGTTGTCTAACATAAGTCTGTAGGCGTGAACATCATGTCTGGGAGAATCTGAATGTCGATGCGCCTGAATCCACCCGTAGATAACATTTTTATTTTTACATTTCATAATAGAATCTTATACAATTAAGTTAGATATTAGAAGGAATTAATAACATACCAACGTCCACGTGGAGCCTCTGCTACAATATCAACAGGTAATGGTGCATAGGCATGTGGAGCTAAACGAGGGATGTGCTCTCATACCCACATCTGCAGAAGAACCATGCATCCTGTGATCTGCATCTTATCGATGCGACATGCGCTACATAGGTCCCTGTATGTATATGCTAGGCAGGCAGACCCCCAGCTATACCGGCCTGCCTGGCCCAAATCCTCCAAAAAAGATAAATACATCAGGTGCACAAAAGTAGTAGAGTGGTCAACAAAAAGCGTGCCACCTATCAGCCTCAAAATATATGTGCATGCAAATCGCAGCACGGTAACGTCATCAGCATCATCTGGTAAATGTGTGAATTGCTGGTCTAACCAAGGAATCCGCAATCTACCACTGACGATGGTCCTGCCATCATCCTGGACCTCTATGCCCAGTAGTCTATGAACAAGCTCAGGAAAATCTGATGGAACTCGGCCTGTCAGAGCATGTCCGTTGATAGGGAGGCCCAACATAATGGCCACATCTTGTAACGTAATAGTCATCTCCCCCTCCCTGAAATGGAAAGTATGCGACTCTGGCCTCCATTTCTATACAAGTGCGGAAATGTGATGATGATCAAGAAATGTGAAGTCGCACATCGCAACTCTATAGAATCCAGCTCGACGAAGATGGGGGACGATAGCGGGAGGTGGTGTGGTATGATGGAAATGGTGAGATCTACGTACACTCAAGGGAGGCACAAGACGTCTCTCTAAAAGCAGCCACGATACATGAGTAGCCTGAGATGTAAGCAATGGAAAACCTGCCATCTGTACACATGATATCATCGTTACTTTTTAATAGTGAATTGAATAAAAACTGTAAACTTTTATTTAAAAAAAATCTACAACAATCAAAATAAGGTAGAAAATAAAGCAGCAGTGATGAAAAACCTACATTGAAGATGTGGAAGCATGATATATTAATTTTCGTTCGGTGTTTATTTTTTTAATAGTTTTAATATCATAAAATTCTTTATGATAAAATCCAAAAATTGTAAACTTTTATTTAAAAAAAAAATCTACAACAAGAAAAATAAGGTATAAAATAAAGCAGAAGTGATGAAAAACCTACATTGAAGATGTGGAAGCATGATATATTCATTTTTATTCGGTGTTTATTTTTTTAATAGTTTTAGTATCATAAAATTATTTATGATAAAATCCAAAAATGACACAAACCAAAATTCAAACATCTCAAAAATGGAGTAGATCAGAAATAAAAGGATTCAATAATGAAACATTCACATACGAAACAACATATACATATTAATGATATGGTACACAGACTCGATCATGGATGACGAGATGTGGAACTCTATCCTGCCACTTGGGTACATCTCTTATGAGTATGTCCTTCTGCGTGACAAATACTGCATCGTATTCTCCCTCCTCGTTGCTGAGGCCAATCCATCTCATTTCTGATGCGAGTTGACTTCGGTCTTCCTCGGGGCCGCAACCTGGTAGCATGAAGCCAATAATTTTAAAAATGACAGACATTGAAAAAATCATAAATGAAACCAAAAACAACTTATGAAAACCTGGAAATATTAGGGACGGTGTTCCGTTGATCAGCAGGCAATGTGATAGAATGGGAGTCACCAACAGGCATCCAAGCAGCACTATAACAGTTAACCAAAGTGCTCATGTGATACACCAGGTCAACATATGACTCCCATGATATATTTACCGAAGCGCAAACTGCGATAACATGTACACATGGATATCTCAATGCCTGAAAGCTACCGCAATCATAGTACATGTTGTCCAACATCACGACAAACACTCCACCAGTAGTGCATGTACCCTGGTCGTAGCATTGTCTTATCCGAAAGCTCCTCTTTTCCCTGTCAAAGGATATAACATTCCATCTTGAAGCCTCATTCCTTATCCGGTCAATATCACTTTGAAAATGATGAGTAAAAAGCATTCCATTTTCCATCCTCTAGTAGGCCTTTTGGGATCGGTCAACAAAGTAGTGAACACATCTAAAAAATGTCTCTTGCACTAACCATGTGATTGGGAGTTTGTACACACCCTTGAAGACCCCATTTATGCACTCCACTATATTAGTGGTCATATGCCCATATCTCATGCCACCATCGTATGCTAATGACCATTTTTCCTTTGAAATTTGCATCATATATTCATACACCTCCTCATTAACAGTTCGAATTTCTTCAAGACGTCGATCAAACCTTTCTTGTTGGGGTTCATATGCTGAAACCATAAGATAATAATGTATTAAAAT
This sequence comes from Viscum album, assembly GCA_963277665.1. Classification (NCBI taxonomy): domain Eukaryota; kingdom Viridiplantae; phylum Streptophyta; class Magnoliopsida; order Santalales; family Viscaceae; genus Viscum; species Viscum album. Next base: position 644,420,234 of record OY728123.1, read on the forward strand.
GGATATTACATTTTGTTTAAAATGGAAAGTTTAGAAAATCATACCCAACTTGAGGATCGCCTTCTTTATGTCCTCATATCTAAAATGCTTATGCACATTACTTTAAATATGTCTAATGCAATAACGATGATAAGCATTTGGCTCAGTCCAAGAAACCCCATCACTACTCACGGCCTCTATAATCGCTTGATGGCGATTAGATATCAGACACACACCCTGTTTTTGCGTGACATGAACACGTACACATGCCAAAAACTAGCTCCAGCATTCAAAATTTTCTTTTTCAACAATAGAAAAAGAAAGTGGTAGAGGAGCACGATTACCATCCTGTGTGGCAGAAATTAGTAAAACACCTGTATACTTTCCAAAAAGGAATGTGCCATCTACTTGAATAAATTGTTTACGATAGGTAAAGGCAGCAATGCACGATCTGAATGCCCAAAAAATCCTAATGAACTTCACCTTTGACCGATCAACTCGATAATTCTGGGATACATACTCAACACTGTCCAAATGATAAACAATCTGATTGTTGAGAGACAACAATTTCATAAGCTGTGGCAACATTGCATAAGACTCATCCCAATAACCATACACTTTTACAATGGCTTTCTGTTTTGCATTCCAAGCTTTGTTGTATGATATCTTATAGTTATAAAACTGTTAAATTCTTTCCTGAACAAGGGCAACAGGAACATCCTGACATGTTCATATCATCTCACAAATAATAGTAGATATAAACTCTACATCAAGGGAAGAGTGATCTTGTGCCAAGCTGAGATGCAGAAAAGTGTGTGGGCCTTCTAATTTGGTTATCTTCCAACATCCATAATATTTATCAAATATTGCTCTTAATCGAAATTTACATTCTGACCCATATTTTTCACAACGAATGAGATATTTGGTCTTCTTTGACTCATCAACCACAAATGTGAAATGTCGCTCAATATGGTATTGCTTTATCACATTTTTCATGGCCAGTTTACTTTCAAAATTCTGCCCAACATATATGGCATTATCATTTGATGCGGGCCTATTCCCTATAATGTCAGGGAATTCAGAAGCTGGTGTAATGACATCCCAATCAAAATGTTGTTCACGAGACATTCCTTCAACTAAGGAACTCAAAACTGAAGGCTGATTACCACTAACTAGTGGATGTAGTGGATGTCTATCTCTTAAAGGAACCTCAGAAGGTTCATTCCCAACCACATCATCTCCTGATGACTCCCCATATTCTTCTTCTCAGATAAACTTTCATGCACTATATCAGCACACAAAGGGATGACATCTACATTTCCTTCCAAATTTTGATCATCTTCTTCATAACATTCTTCCACAGGAGTCATATGAGGAGGAGGCAATGAATAAGGCTGCTGTGAAGGACCGACTTCTACAGAGCTCACACAACATGGTTCTGTAGTAATCGATCGCACCACATCAATATCAGAAATGACAACAAATAATTCCATCAAACCATTAATACACTGTTGCCTGAATAACAGAGAATCCTCCATCCAATCCTCGTCATCGACTATAGGGTACTTGTTGTGCCACAGACGCTCAGGATATTGAAGATGTCGGTATCTAATTGAAGTGATTGCTTGTTCAACCCTCAGTTTTAACCGACTATGAATCTTATTACGAACTGCATCCAATGTCATACAACCATGGAGATTTACTACTCTGGCAGGTGGCACACTGTAGCTAAAACCCTGCTCGGTATAAATTATCTCACCGCTGCAATATATTTGTGCAGACATAATTACCTATAAAAAAATAATTTAAAAAATATTATATACAACATTAAAATTTTAAATTATTTAATTTGGTTTTGAATAATTGATTATCTTGAGACTTTTTTATGTATTGATTTATCACTGTTAAGGTATAGTGATTGTGATATTATCACAAAAGAAAATTTAATATAATGTTTCATAAAGTTTAATTACTTATGAATATATAATCATGACTTGATCTTGAGACTTGCGATTAGTTTATAACTATCTGATAAACTAATCACAACCTATGGGTGGACTCCTGACTCTATTATCAAATACTTCAGCAACTGTCAATCTCTTGTCAAACAACAACGCCTCCTCTCGAATGAGTTCTCGAATGCCTCTTCGTTGACACCTCTTCGGGGAAGCCTGTTCGGGGACACCTCTTCGGGGGCATCTGTCTTTTAATTACAAATTTACTCACATTCATGTGAGGGGGTCTAGGGGTATGAAATACATAAATTTTTTTAAGCAGACACACAGGTCCTTACACTTACTGAGAGATGAATCACAGGTCATCAATGTGGAAAAAATGCAATTATTACAAATTGAATAACCACATACACAAAATAAAACATGCAATTTCAATTATGCATGGTCGGTCATCTCAAGATCAGTCATCACTCATACCATGTTTTTTGGTATAATTATTATATTATCCATATTATATAACTTTATCTATTACTAAATGAAATGTATATTAAATACTACACCTCTTTTCCAAAAAATTAACTTCATGTGTATATATATATATATATTTATTAATAACATTTAATAAATTTTATTATAACTAATATAATTGAGATTTACATAATAAACACTTTTGTTATTTTAAATTTTATGAAATTGTAATGTTTTTTGGCCATTCTTCTACTTTTCAAAATATAAGTAAATATATTTTCTACTTTATTGATTAAAAATATTATTACTAGTAAATAAAAGTAATATAATTTACACTTACATCAAAATCATTCATTAAAATAAACTTCTCTAACATAAATTACTTTTCCTAAACATTCAACATTTTAGACATAACATAAAACATTCAATATTCAGACAACATACATTAAAAAAATTAAATCATACAAAGCATTACACATCATGTATAACATATGAAATAAATAAATCATACACACAATTAAACATACAAATGAGATAAATAAACACAATTAAAACAATTAAAATGTTAAATAGAAATTTTACCTCTATAAAAGCAGCAAATATTTGTTGAGAAAGAATTTCTGCAGGGCTCCGCAACAAAATCCAGAGGAGAACAATGGTTTTTGAGGGGGGACCCCTCCTTTTATAAACTTTCTCAGTGGGATGCGTGAACCTCGTTCACGCATCCTTCAGCTGGTCTGCGAATGACACATGAACGGGGTTCACGCATCCCTCCACGTCGACGATGCGTGAACGGGGTTTACGGATCCCTCGCAGACCAGCTGAAGGATGTGTGAACCCCATTCACGCATCTTCAGTGGGGGAAACGATGTGTGAACGCCGTTGACACATCTTTTTGTGGCGAAGGATGCGTGAACGACGTTCACGCATCCAAGACCCTTTTTTAAAAATACGGGAACCCTGATCCTCTTTCCTGATTTTTTTTATAAAACCCAAAAAAAAATTACTCAAGATCCATCCATCCCCCCATAGGTGTATCCTAACACTTCTGCACCATCTGATCAAAACTCTTATCCTGTAACCAGCTCGAAGAAAAGAAGAAATTTTGGCCCTCTCTTCTACCATCATTCTTAAGTTGTATCAACAGAGGAGAGTGATCGGATAAGCCCCTGATGAGATGTCTGACCTTGTCCTATGAAAAATAGTCAATACCCTGAAGATTAGACAAGCAATGATCCAACCTGCTCCAAATCCTGCTCCTACCCTTTTCAGGTCATCAGACACAGGTTTTCAGACAGAGGATTCCTAATGAAATCATCAGAGAAGTTCCTAGAATGTTGTATTAGACAGAGAATTTTCGGATGAAGAAGTTCCTATGAAGTTGTATCAGGTATAGGGGAACCATAAAAAGAAGAAACTTGCGAAGTTGTACTAGATGGAGAATTATCAGACAGAGGAGTTCCTATGAAGTTGTATCATATGAAGGTTTAAGGATCTTTACAAAGTCTTTTGTAAAGTCCTACATTATGATGATGTTGATTTGGATGTTCAACAACTCAATAATCATGAAGGAAAGACCATGATTCTAGCTAAGATTTCAGTAAGTTTTGAAGATCAATGGTGCTGAGATTTGAGGAAAGTTCATAAGATTTTTTTTGACTCCAATTTGATTGGGGGTTTGAAAGTAGCCCATTGAAGAAAGATTTGAGTGCGAAATTCAAATGTGAAGTGAGAAATTTGAATTTAAATGCCACGCTCCTCCCTTGCTTTGCGGATAAACTACAAGTATATAAAGGGGAGCAGGTGCATTGTGGAGTGGCTGGATGAAGGTGTGATTGTTATTGAAAAGGTGAGGTGATGACCAGGAAGCTTAAGAGCATTTTGTTTAGGTCAAAGTTTCGGGCTGAGAGGTTCTTGACAGAGAGGTACCTCGCAGAGAGGTACCGGGCGAAGAGGTACCAGACGAAGAAGGTACTAGATGAAGAAGCAAATAGATATAGGATGAAGCAGTTTCAGATGAACATGTGTCTTACAAAGAGGAACCAGATATAGGGTACCAGATGAAGAAGTGAGGTTTCAGACAAAGAAGAATTAGGCATAGTGTTTCGATTGGAGAAGATATCTAGTGCAATCTATTCTACACTGAAGAAGGAAGAGGGAAGAAGAGAGTAGAAGAGAATAAAGTGTTGTGCATATCTATTGCACGGGAAGAAAAGAATGAAAGAGCAACATTTCAGTTTGATGCTGAGAGAAGAACATGAAGGTCTTGTGCAATGTTGTGTATACAAGGGAAGAAGAGGAGAGTTTCTTGCATGATGTTGTGGAAGTAACAATAGAAGAGAAGAAAGAGAATAACAAAGAAGCACTGCGACATTCAACAAAAGTCTCATCAGGTGGAGGACTTTCACGATATTGCAAAGAACTTGAAGAAGTTGAAAACTGTCTGTGTAGGTAGTGTAAAGAACCAGCAAGGTGTTGTAGTTAGGCGAAGCTATTTCCAATCCAGGCAATCGAATTGTTTTTTTTGTCCCCCCTCCTAAATTGTAGGGAACCACACTTGGGTACAGGATTGTTTCCGAGCCAAACCACTGTAATTGGTATCTCATTATAGTGGATAATCAATATACTGGTCACCATTATACACAACAAGGACTTGCTACTCTTATTGGGTAGTGAACCTTGTAAAAACATTGTGTGTCATCCTTTACTTACTTTCATATACTTGAATTCGAAAATAAAGAGAGAACAAGAGAATCGAGATCCAAATAGGTAAATGGATAACAAGTATTAATTGGTTTTAAAAAAACTCAACACTAATTCACTCTCCCTCTTAGCGTTGAACATATCCTAAAGTGGTCCTAACATATAAATTTGGTATGGAACTAATTTGTTTGATTGTATGGCTATGTCTCGATATCGAAGTCCATTTTGGTTCAAATACTGTATACAGTCATATGAGCCACATCAAATTTCGATACGATTCATGGTTCCAACTACCATGAGAACCCATCATTACATGGTTTAAAAAATAATTTTAATTCAAAGTTTATATTTTATTATGTCACGCATTTAGTCGATCTCATATGAATAAATACCTGAACCGGCTTTGAGAATCCCATAAATTGTTGTTGCCCAAGTCCTGTACTTAAAATTTTGTCCTAAATTGAGGCTCATTCATGGTGCTACAAGAAAAAATTTCGAATTTTTTGCTCCTGTAAACCCTAGCCCAGAAGCTTGCAGGGCTTACCGGAGGACCAGCTCTGATAAATACATTATTTTTTTATATGGCACTTAATGGAAATCATCATGATCTTGTATTATTTTTTGAGTGAGATTATATTTGACTTGGTTTAGCCTTATGACAGCGTGAGTTGTGTGTTGGTCACAAATGTGATGGTATCTTTGTTATATTATAATAGTAATAATGTTAGAAATATTATTAAAACAATGCAAGGTTCCACTTAGCAACTTGCACGCCTTGCTGGGTATCTTTATTATTACCATAGCTGCTCCTTTTACCCCCTTTTGTTCTTTTGGGTGTGGTTAATATTGATGCACGCGGCCGCCCTATTTCCTAACCATATTAAACGGGTAATATTGGTTAAAAAAACGGGTAATATTGGTTAAAAAAATCTGAAAAAATGTAACATTAAATTATATTTTGCAACAAATAAGTATATTTTTAAGAATAAATTCAACCTCTCCGGTCACTTTTTAGCAGATTTACTTAATTATTGTCAAATAGTTATATGGTGAAATTGTAATATTTTGATTCGAATAATTATAACATGATTTAATGAGGTGTATCTATGTAAAGAAGTTAATATTTTGTTGGATGGACATAGATAGAAATGATGACATCCCCACATGCGCCCCAAAGACATTATATTATAATATAATTATTGCATACGTTGTGGTTTGGATTCAATCCCATAAAGAAGGGGGCTAACTTATTACTCAATGAAAGTTCTTGCGTGCGTTACTGATTTATATTAAACAACGAAGATTGGGATTGATGGTTCCACTTCAGAGTTAAACAAGCAGGTTAAACAGTTTTTAATATATTATTAAAAATCATATTTTAATGTAAAAATATATTTATATTCAATATTTGATTAAATATGATTTATATAATATTAAACATCTATTTACGCTTAATATATAATATATTCATTGAAAAATGGATAATAAAATAATTAAAAATTGATATTAATTACTAATTTGCTAATTAGTATCAATTAATATACATTTAACAACAATTTCATGATATAAAAAAATTAATTAATTAATTAATATTTATGAAAATTTGAAAACATTGATTAAATATATATACATATTTGCATATATTTTCATATAATAAATCAATTGTACAAATAAATATTTAAACATATTTACATAAAAATGTATTTGTAAATATATAAATCATATGGAAATAAATATTTTTTATTAATTTTATTTAAAATAAAATATTTCCCGTTTTATTTACCTTATAAAAATATTTTAAATATGTGTGTCAATAAAATATATATATATTTATGCGTATATTATAATATATGTAAAAAATTAAATATATGTAAATATTTATGCATGTATGTGTGAAATATAAATGTGTACGTTTGTGTGTAAATATGTGCGTGTATGTATGTGTGACAATATTCTATAAATACATCATATATAAATATATTTTTATAAATATATCATTTTCATTAAATATATTATATAAAAGTATTTACAATAAATATTTATAAATACATTATAAAAAAATTATATAAATATACAATTACATGTAAATATGTATAAATATATATGTAAATATGTATAAAGTCTATCTGAATATACAATATATAGACATTTTAAAAATATACTTAAAAATAATTATATAAATGTATATACTTATATGAATAAATATGTAAATAAAAATGAATTATGTGTACATATATAAATAGAGGGGGTGAGAAACGCTAATAAAAGGGGGTGGACTCAAGCAAGGTTGTGGGGTGGGCGCACGGGGCACATAGCGCTGATAAAGGCAGTTGAGAACAGTGATAAAAAGTGTGGGTGGAAAACGAATTTTTTTTAAAAAAATATTTTTAAAATTCTGTTAGTGTTAAAAGTGATGATAAATGGTGTTTTTATCAACGATTTTATTTTAGCAACAATAATGATGACCTTTACCAGCGCTTTTGTTAACGCTGATAAAGACCGCAAGTTTTTTAGGGCTCTTAGCTTGTTATTGTATTTTAGTGACAAAATAAAGTTTTTTTTTAATTTTTTTTTATTTTATGTGCGTTAAAAAAACGGTTATAAAGAGTGTCTTTATTAACGCTTTTATTTTAATGCTGACAATGATGTCCTTTATCAACACTTTTGCTAATACTAATAAAAACCACCACCTTTTTAGGATGCTTAGTTTGTCACCACTTTTTAGCATTAATAATGGTCATTTTTAGCGGTGACTATGGTTGAATATGCAATAGCGAAGATATATATTTATGTACGTATTCTAATATATGTAAATAAATAATAATATATAATATATGTGGATAAATATAAAAATAATATATGTATGTATATAGACAGACACACATTTATAAATATATAAACACACACACATATAAACACACAAATACACACACAAACATATTTTATATATGCATTTGAAAATCATTATATAAATATATAAAATATATATGGATAAAAAAGATATATGCGAATATATATAAATAAATAAATAAATCATAAAATATGGAAGAAAACAAGATGAAACAGTGGTAAGAGCATTTACTTTGCAAATGGATATCCTAGGTTCGAGGCAAGACACACACATGGCTGGGGGGAGGAGGTGATAAAGGGGTGGTTGGTGCCACACATGAGCAAGGGCAGTGGAGTGTTGATAAAGGAGTGGTGGTGGGTAGGAGCTACATACATTACAAAAATTGAATATATATATATATATAGTTTTATCAGCGCTTTTTTGAGTGTTGATAAACGAACATTTTTATGAACGCTAAAAAAATACGTTGATAAAGGGCGCGTTTATCAGCACTGATAAAACTAGCACTGATAAAAAAAGATATCTTTTAAAGCCGCTTACAACATTAATACTTTTTAGCATTGATAAAGGTCATATATAGCGCTGATAAAATCCCGATTTGAAGTAGTTTGATGTATATTGGTCATATCATGTGTGACGATATGAAATATTGTATGGTACGATATCCAAGCACATAACATATTGTATGGACATATAATTTCTTCTGATAGAGTGATTATCACGACCCGATCCATCGGGGGCTGCATGGCCGGTGAATGGCCGAGCTGTAACTACCCCAAACTCGCCTCTATAGGTTAAAGGTTGCCGACACGTGCCAAAAGACAACTAAAATGAGAGGCCTTTGCCAGAGTACCTATACACACACACACTCAATCATCTTCACGCAGAAGCGCAGAATAATAATAATAAAAGACAGTAACATCAACAGTAAAAGTCATGCATATAATAACTTCTAGGGAATACAAAAGAGTATGACATTGTAATTTGAAAAGTAAAGTGGCAAAATACACGCCCAACTAGAAAAGACACCACAACGTGACAATAAATGGAAAAGTTAATACTGAGAGAGATCAGCTCCAAATCTCCAATCCCTGATCACCGTACGTGGTTAAATGCACCATGGTATCCCTATGCTCTTCTAAAATCACTGCCGACCTGTCCATCGTCTGTATAAGACACGACATGTGTGGGCAAAACTCATGCAAGAGTGAGTATATACATTACCAGCAGGACTCCCTAAAAACTGAAGAGGGGGCAATAGAAGACATGATATAAGTAGTCAACTAATCACAACAAAGGTATGTCAATCAGTATATGAGACAACAACCATAACGAAAAATCTAGATATTCTCAACAAAAAGCCCAAATCAGAGAGAAAGGGGGTCTCCATCTCCACAACCTAGCTAAGAACAATGAGTCTGCCAACAGTTCCAAGAGTCCATCATCGATGCCCAACATCTCGCGTGTTTGTCTGAAGCAGTAACCATGTGGAGTCACACCTCGTCACTGTTCCACACAGTCAAAGAAACACAATCTCTAGCATTACTAGAGATATTCCATTTAACACCGCGCAAAAAGGCCTTTAACAGTGCTAAAAAAGCGTTATTGTCCTCAGTGACATTAAGGGGGGGGGGGGGGGTCGCCTTTATCAATGATTTCATTAGCACTGATAAAGGCTCAACTTGATGTAGTGTGGTGTTTTTATAACAGTACACTACAACAAATACGTGTAACATATATGAAAAATATATAATTTAATTGAAATAAATTTTACATCATGAATACAAAAAAAGCCCTACAATATACATTTCTAACAATGTTTAGTATAATTACATTTACAATTACTATCTGCATACATTTAAAAACATTAATGTTTCATCATCTTTGGCACCCGTAATCCTCTCTCAAAAATGTTCGCCCATGGTATCAGTTACCGAACAAATCACCTCAACCTGAGCAAAAGAATCCACATATATAAGAAAAAAATCTAATGTTTGTAATACTATAAAAAAATAAATTAAACATCAATATGAAAGAATACATTAATAAAATGTCAATTTTAAATAAAAAGACACGTTTGAAGTTATACAAATCACACCATGCATCGTATTTTGGTGCAGTTGATTCCTACACGTCAAAAATGAGTTATGGATCATTATCCTAAAGTATAAAAAAAATCTGAATTTGTTTTCTCGGTTCTGAGTATGTCACTTGTTCTTTTTACTAAAATTAATGTCAATTTTAAATAAAAAGACACACTTGGAGTAATACCAGTCATACTGTGCGTCAGATTGAGGTGCGGCTGATTCGTACACGACACAAATTACTTATGGATCCTTGTCCTAAAGTATCAAAATAATTTGAATATATTTTATCTGTTTTCAGTATGTCACTTGTGTTTTTTACTAAAATGTTATTTCAAACTCGAAATATGCACTTTGAGTCATACCGGTCACATAGTGTGTCGGTTTGATATGAGACTGCTTGCTACACGTCAAAAATGAATTATGAATCACTATCCAAAATTATCAAGACAACCAAAGAGCGTTTACTTGGATTTCAATGAGTGACACACATTTTGAACTAAATGTCAATTTTAAATAGATAACAGATACTTTGAGTCACACCAGTCACAGTATGCATCGGATTGAGGTGCAGTTGATTCCTACATGTCACAAACGACTCAGGGATCATTTTTCTAAAGTATCAAAATAATACGAATGCATTTTTTAGTTTTTAGGATGTCACTTGTTCTTTTTACTAAAATTAATGTCAATTTTAAATAAAAAGACACACTTTGAGTCATATCGGTCACACCGTGCGTCAGATTGAGGTATAGTTGATTCATACTCATCAAAAATGACTTATGGATCATTTTTTTAAATTATCAAAATTATTCGAATCCATTTCTCAGTTTTTAGTATGTCACCTTTTCTTTTTACTAAAATTAATGTCGATTTTAAATAAAAAGACACACTTAAAGTTATACTGGTCACACAGTACATCATATTGAGGTGTGATTGATTCCTACACATCAAAAATGGTTTATGGATCATTGTACTAAATTATCAAAACAATCTGAATGTGTTTTCTCGGTTTTCAGTACGTCACTTTTTATTTTTACTAAAATTAATGTCAATTTTAAATAAATAAACACACTTGAAATTATACCGGTCACACTGTGCGTCGGATTGAGGTGGGACTGATTCATATATGTCTAAAATGACTTATGGATCATTTTTCTAAAGTATCAAAATAATCCGAATATATTTTCTTAGTTTTTAGTATGTCACTTGTGTTTTTTATTAAAATGTCATTTGAAAGTGAAAAAATGAACTTCGAGTCATATTGGTCGCATCGGGTGTTGGTTTGACGTGGGACTGATTCTTAAATGTCACAACTGACTTATGAATCATTTTCCTAAATTATCAATAAAAACAGAGCGTGTTTTCTTGGTTTTCAGTGACTGATACGTTTTGAACTAAAATGTTAATTTTAAACTAATAATGGACATTTTGAGTCATACCAGTCACACTGTGCATCAGATTAAAGTGTAGTTGATTTCTACATGTCACAAATGAATTATGAATCATTTTTCTATATTATAAAAAAAATCAGAATGCGTTTTCTCAATTTTCAGTATGCCACTGGTTCTTTTTACTAAAATTAATGTCAATTTTAAATAAAAAGACACACTTAGAGTTATACCGGTCACACTGTACGTCAGATTGATGTGGGGTTGATTCTTACATGTTGAAAATGACTTATGAATCATTTTCCTAAAGTATCAAAACAATCTTAATGTGTTTACTCAGCTTTTAGTATGTCACTTGTTCTTTTTACTAAAATTAATGTCAATTTTAAATAAATAGACACACTTGGAATTATACCAGTCACAATGTGTTCCAGATTTAGGTGAGGCTAATTCCTACACATCAAAAATGAATTATGGATCATTTTTCTAAAGTATCAAAATAATTTCAATGCGTTTGCTCAGTTTTGAGTATGTAACTTGTGTTTTTTATTAAAATGTCATTTGAAACTGAAAACATGCACTTTGAGTCATATCGATCGTATCATGTGTTGGTTTGATGTGAGACTACTTCATACACATCACAACTAACTTATGAATCATTTTCCTAAATTATCAAGATATCAGAGCGTGTTTTTTTTGGTTTTCAGTGAGTGACACATTTTGAACTGAAATGTCAATTTTAAATTGATAACAGACATTTTGAGTCACACTGGTCACACCGTGCGTCAGATTGAGGTGATGTTGATTCCAACATGTCACTAATGAATTATGGACAGTTTTACTAAAGTATATAAACAATCGGAATGTATTTTCTTGGTTTTAAATATTTCAATTTTTCTTTTTTACAAAAATGTCATTTGAAACTATAAACATGCACTTTGAGTCATATTGGTCACATCATGCGTCATTTTGATGTGAGAATGCTTTATACACATCACAACTAACTTATGAATCATTTTACTAAATTATCAAGAAAACCAGAGTGCGTTTGGTTGGTTTTTGGTGAGTTATATATGTTTTGAGCTAAAATGAAAATTTTGATCTGATAACGAATAATTTTAGTCATACCGGTCACACCGTGCATCAGATTGAGGTTCAATTGATTCATACTCATCAAAAATGACTTATGGATCATTTTCCTAAAGTATCAAAACAATAATAATGCGTTTTCTCAGTTTTTAGTATGTCATTTGTTTTTTTCTAAAATTAATGTCAATTTTAAATAAAAAGACACACTTTGAGTCATACCGATCACACCATGCATTAGATTGAGATGCAGTTGATTCTTACATGTCAAAAATTAATTCTGAATCATTTTCCTAAAGTATCAAAACAACCCGAATGTGTTTTATTTATTTTCATTACGTCACTTGTTTTTTTTACTAAAATTAATGTCAATTTTAAATAAAAATACACACTTGGAGTCATATCGGTCACGCTGTGCATAAAATTACGGTATGGTTGATTCCTACACATCAAAAATAACTTTTAAATAATTTTCCTAAAGTATCAAAACAATCCAAATGAATTTTCTTGATTTTGAGTATGTCACTTGTTCTTTTTACTAAAATTAATGTCAATTTTAAATAAAAAGATACACTTGGATTGACGTGAAGTTGATTCCTACATGTTAAAAATGACTTATGGATCATTTTACTAAAGTTCCAAAACAATCCGAATGCGTTTTATCAGTTTTATGCATGTTAGTTGTATTTTTTACTAAAATTAATGTCAATTTTAAATAAAACGACGCACCTGGAGTCATACCGATCAGATCTTCCCATTTTCTTTATTTTTCAAATTACCAACACTACATATTGAGTCTATGTTCTTATCCAAAAACCTTCCTCTACTCTTCTAGTTTTCAACAATGAGAAAGGTTTTTCAGCTACAAACATCGACTCAATACACAATGTTGACAATTTGATAAAGAAAGGCAATGGAAAACATGGTAACATTGACATAAAGGAATATGTTCTCTCTCTTTTTTTGGCTTGTTGCAGATATTTGAAATCAAAATATGACTTCCCAAAAGATATGTGAAAAAAACTAAATAAATATTTGATAAAAATGATAAGGAAGTTAACTTACAAATAATAGATAAAATGATGAAAAAATTAATTAAATAAGTAGTAGGAATTCAACTTTTCATGATGGTTGTATAAATTCTTGACCCATTTCCTTATTGTCATTATCTCAGTTTTAGCCTCAAAGTCCAACCTCTCACGAGCATGAGTAGATTTGAACAAACCACCCCAACACGTAAAAAAGAATCCACCAGTATAAGACAACAATTCTTATGTGAGTAATACTAAAAAGAAATAAATTAAACATAAATATGAAACAATCCATTAATTCTATGGAAGTCACATCTTCATGATATATGTGTACATTTTTTCATTAGGTATGCTGCCCATTCATTTCTAAATAAATCTATTCCGTCTTGTGAATACGATAATTTTCGATAGTTATAGTAGTACTTGAAAAATATAAATATACAAAGGATTAATAAATATTTTAAATAAAATAGTAATTATCTTCAAAAATACCTCTTCGGGGATGCTAGTTTATTGATGGAATATGATCTCTCTCATAAATTTACAAACATAATAGCCACAATTTTTTCCATTTGTTTGTTTTGGACACTGGAGAAACATTGATAAAATAAGTAATTTGTTTTAATATATGTTTAGATAAATATTATTTTATATACCCTGATACTTGTCCACTTATAGAACTTTTTAGGCTCCTTGTGCACAAGGAATTTCATCATGCCATGATTTTCACGGTATTTAATCATAACCCTATCATAACATAATTCTCATTAAAACATAATATAAAATATATAACTTGAAGTTTAGTTATAAAATGTTGGATGTATTGTATTAAAAATTGACAAACTTCATCATGTGTGGTCGTTTTTTTTGGGTATCCATGTAGTGAATCCAGAAAATAAATCTTTGGAGTATCCAAATTGACTGCAATGAGCATCCAATGTTTCCTAAAAACACAAAAATGAATAAGTAATGAAAGAAATAAAAATATTTTATATGAGTAAATTATAGAGTTTTACCCCTGCATCGTTGGTATCAAGAAGAGAATTTCATATATATTTTTTTATTTCAATGGATTTGATCAGTTATTCCATTATTTTATTTATTTGTTTATTTTATTTCTGTTTATTCTATAGAAGTGACGTGAGGACTAATGAGTCCAAATTTTTGTTCATGGGGTAATCCCTTCAATTGGTATTCATATATATTCCTACAAAAATATGAAATGTATTTAGTCATAATTATCATAGTATATCAACTATTAGGAAAAAAATCATGAAAACACACCTCATGTATACATTTACAACTGAGACTCTTAGCTATTTATAGTTGAGGATTTAATTTACATTCGCAAGAGAAATGTAGTCTGTAACATCCTCTACATACATTTTTTCTTCAAAATAAACTATGTGATTACTACAACTTTGTTACTTTGTATCCACATGAACCTTCAATGTTAGTAAATGTAGATATTTAATGGGCAGGGTAATGGTGCTTTCTAAAGATATTTTTGATTGGTTGATCCTTTATATGTTTTTGACTCAAACATTCATTTCACCCCCCTTTGTTTTTCTATAATAAAATTCATCAGTTCATACCTTTTTTAATTAATTGTTAAAGGTTTAGCATGAAAAATAAATTGTAAATCAATACCTCTTTATTGAAAAGTTTTTTTTTCAATATCCGATGACCATGATATGAATGTTCCAACAGCTTGGTTGACTGTATGAATATCTGCGTAATCATGCGGAATAAGTATCTCTACACTTGGCTCACGAGCTATGGTAATCCCCACTCTAAAATGACCTATTGGAAGTGGTATTTTGTGTAAAATTCCTTCTTGGATATTGAACATGGAAACCCTAGCAACAGGGAAATGGGTTAGTGTTGATATATATAAATCATAGTCATTTTCACCCTGTAGAGTATCAATACAAGAAACATGTTAGTGTCTGTCTGATTCACATTTCATAGAAACAATTATAAGAATATTTTTTACCTCATCTAAGACAGCTCTCTGAGGGGAATGACTCACCTCAAAGTTGGTGGTGGGGGGTCTTTATGCAGTGGTTGTTCTTGAGTTATTTCTTCTCTTTTCTTCCCCCACAACATTATCTATAAACTTAGACTACCAATGAAAATTTTCTTCAAGGGAACATAATCTCGCTTTCATCTCTTCCATTTCTTTATCTTTATCCTCCAGTTGTTTTCTTTTCTCAAAATATGTTCAGGATGTCACCCCAAAACCCGCACCTCTGATGCGTCCATACTGTTTTGACCACTTTAAGACCACTGATAGTAGGTGTTAATATGGTATATGTGTTGATGATTCCTATGTATAAGTCAGATAGAAAATATAGGAAAATAAGTAATCATTGTTATGTAATAGAAATTTAAATCAAAATAATTTTTTATTATGTCATACTTACACATGTTTCCCATACTTTTTATTTGTTTTCATCTATTAGTATCCCATATTTATTAACACATTCCTCCTTCCATATCAAATGATGTGGGATAGAAGTGGATTTAGATTTGGATTCATAAATCTTGATATTAACATAGGAAAATAATTATGTTGTTGTCTCATGTCACATAAAAGTATTGCAGTAGATTTAAAATATGTACCATTTTTTTCAAATGAATCATACCCCATCCTTGATTTACAGTAGGGTTACATTGGTTTTATTTCTCATTCCTTATTTTCAACACTTGGTTGTTGTTTCATAAATAAAAAATTATGAATCGAAGTGATGAATACACGTATTTTCAAAAAATGTATTACCAACCACAATGTACCTAAAAAGCTATCTCACCATGATGGATAGTAAATGCATCCCACAAATCTTGGCTTATTAGGTGTGAATACATAAGTGGTGGGTGTAGGTTTATTTTCCCTTCAACATCTTTAAGATAAAATCTCATTAGAATTGTGAGAAAGCCTCTGTGAATCCTTACAAAAAGTTTTAATACAAAATTCATGTGGGAGTCATCTATTGTAAATTCACTCTACAAGGGATGATGAAGAGTAATTTAATGCTTCATTATTTTAATTTTTAGTAAAATAAAGAAAGTATATCATAATGTTACCATAATATCTTACAAAATTAGTGTCTTAAGCGTGGGAACAACATGGTGCCATGAATCTACATCAATCGGCACGTGATTCCGAGTGATGAGACCAATCTAACTATTGAACATGGCCTTGTTTGGGTTAACAAGTTGGCCGCACGCATTCCATCTGACCTTAAATTTGATGATTTTCCTTTTCGCCTTAATAATTTTTGTTAGCACCGTAAATCTACATTGGTCCTATTTTTCTATGGCATCTATTCTTCACCATCTACCAATTTCTTGAGTTCAACATCATCAATATGTTGTTCCTATGGATTGGTAGCATCATCACCTACAAAAGGTTGTTGTTCCTCTACAATAGGAGAAAAAACATGTTGAGAAACCTATTATTCCTCAGGATTGAGAGCATTATCACTTAAAAAAGTCATTATCTAAAGAAGTAGTTTAACATTTAATTTATATTATATAAATGCAACAAAAAAAGATAATAACATGTGGTAACACAATGAATATTACAAAAAATATATAACATGATTATTGAACTCTTTTTTTAATGGTTGGAGGGATTTAACCCCTCTATAGAGTATCAAAATCCCTTCATTATTGTCTTATATGACATACAAAACCCCATATACATTGGGACCAATATGAAATGAATGCGATGTACCAATGAAAGGTTCATCCTCAATTGAATCTTCATCTGACCCTTTTGTGGTTTTGGTCGATAACAGAACAATTGGCCACTTTCAGTTTGCGGGATCTGGAACTTAAAATACCTGTACTTCCTATAAATCCATTATAAATAGTTCATCTTTATACCATTAATTATAGAAATACACTTTTATGAATCCCAATTCATCTATTTTAATATCACTCCTATTATCAACCCACTTTCATTGAAAAAAATCATTTGAAATGTTGTATAATCCATCTCCCATATTTTTTGATGATGCCAAAGTATGACATATTTTCATAAATTGGATTTTTATCATTAGTACCAGAAACATGCATCACTTCAACCACAAGTGTAACTCCACTATTTTCATGGTATTTTCATCATCATATTCATTTATATAAAATGTATAACCATTAATTACATAACCATTGTAAGATAATACATAGATACTTGGTCCTCTGGCTAGCCATCAAATTCGTTCTGAAATTGAATATGGATTTTCATCTGACTCATTAAAAATATGGTCTTGAAAAAATCCTATAAAATATTTATTATGTGTATTTGATTTCATCCTTTGATGGATTAAAACACATAAAAATTTCTTTATGGGCTTCAACATAGGGAAAACCTATAAACTATTATGAAAAACGTAAAGGTGGGCCTGCTCCTGATCTTTAATATTGATTGTGACAACATATTTTCTAGAAATTCTTTCACCCACAATCCACTGAGTGTGACAAGATTTTGGTAGACCAATTATTTCCTCACCAGAAAAGTAGTCGATAAAGAATTCAACGGCTTCATCAACAATATATCGCTCCACAATATAACCCTATGTCCGACTTTGATTTTTGATATACCCTTTCAAAATCTTCATATAACATTAAATGGGGTACATCCATCTATAATGTACATGAACACATAGTAGAATATCTCTCACTAAGTGAACCATCATATCAAAGAATTCTGGTAGGAAAAAATTTCCAATTCATATAATATGATGACAATTTCCTTTTCCATTGTTGTAAATTTCTCTAGGTCTATAAATTTTTTTCATATAGCTTTGAAAAAGAAACAGATATTGGTTAATGTATGATGTAAATTCTTGGAAAAAATGCAATGTAAATCTATAGGAATTAAATCTTTCATAAAAAATGACATTCATGTAATTTCAGACCCTTTAACTTTAAATTAGTCACTAACACGATATTCTTGATATTCAATGAATACACCTCTGAAACCTTTATATCATTCAAGGAGTTTCAAAACAGATATCTCTCCTGTCTGGAAAGAGTGTAAGTAGTTAGAGGAATAAAAGTTTATTTTTCACCCTTCATTGGTGCTAACTCTTCCCATATTCCCATGCCAACCATGTCCAACCCAACCTTAATTATATCCTTTGTTTTACTAGGTTCATTTAATAACATTCTAATGACATTATCACACATATTTTTTTCAACATGCATAACATCAAGAAAATTTCTAATGTACAGACAATTCTAGTATGGTAATTAAAAAAAACTGATATCTTTTTTCAATCGGTTTTCATAATGTTTTTCGAAAAAGGTTTACCAAAAGTAGCATCCATATATTTTACTATCTCAAATAGTTGATCACCTATTAGTGGAGAAGGTTTTGTACATTCTTCGGAGCATCCATTGAATGATGTCTTCCAAGATTAGTAATTATTTCATCACGTATAAATCTGTGATGTACTGGAAACATAGTCTTCAATGAATGTTTTAACCTAATTGACTGTGTACCTTGTTTTCAAATGAGACACCCTTGAGTTCCATTAATTCTACGTCCTGGAAAATTTACATAAGTAGGAAATTCATTTATCATCCTATACAACATGGATCTCAACATTAAATATTCATTTCTGTAAGTATCATACAACATAACACCTGAATCCCACAATAATTTCAAATCATCGATCAATGGATCCATATAAACATCAATATCATTATTTTGTTGTTTTGGTCCAGATATAATCATAGATAACATAATGTATTTTACTTTCATGCATAACATAGTGGCAAGTTATAATTTACCAACATAACCGACCATGTACTATGAGTGCTGCTTTGAAAACAAAAAGGATTCACTCCATTTGTAGATAACATAAGAAGAATGTTTATCTTCTCATTTCCAAATTTTGTATACTCATGATCAATTATATTCCACTAAGTAGAGACTTTTGGGTGATGAAGTTTTCCATCTTTATTTCTTGTATCTATGTACCACGTCAATTGTCTTGTAGTCTCCTCACTTCCATATAGGCACATAAACCTTGGAATGCTTGGAAAGTACCATACAACATTAGTAGGACTCGATTCCTATTTATTGTATTGAGAAACACCACAATTTGGGAATTCTTTAAGTGATTTGTGTTCATTGTAAAATAGTATATAGTCATTTGGACCGACATGTTCTTTCAGAGATGATACCCATCGAACGTAGAATATGTTTAGCATCATGCGTTCATCTATGGAGCTTATTATCTTCTTGAAGAATATCATTCAAGAGAGAAATTAGTTCATTAAAACTGACACCACTTCATCCATTTCCATCTTTTAAATTATAGAGATTTAGTACAATCAGCATACAATGGTTTCTTTTCACAACTCTTTAATTTATCAAACAATTTTGGACAATCATGATGTTTAAGTTCAACTATCGAGGTTATTTCCTCAATATGATCTTCATCATTTTTCACACCTATAGTCACATCCTAAATACAATCATCTTCATTATACACACTTTTAATCATATAATATGATCCATAAAATGTAGTGCTATCCCAATCACTAGCAACATTATATTTTCCCCGTGTTTATTTTAACATTTATAACTTTGATCTATTCTGTGAAAGATCAAGTGTTCTTACAACTCCTATGTACTAATTAGTCTTGAATAACAATATCTTAAACACATAAAAAGGATTTGGGAAGGTTCATATGCATGATCTTTTTCAAACTTGATGAACTCTTTCACCCCATCTTTATATTCTCCTGTCATATGATTGGCATCCATTCAATCACTATTCATATCCATTCTATTTTATTTTGAAATATTAATATTTAACAAAATAAATACACAAAAGGGGACTTTAAAATAAGGGGAATCCAATATTTTAACATTTCAAATAATTTCATCGTTATTTGAAGTCAATGGGTAATTGAATTTAAGAAACTAATTACTCCACTGGTGGTAGGTGTTATCCTCTGAATTCATCCAGAAGAGATGGGGGATGAGCTCTCAGGAAACAAAATACAATAATAAATATTTGAGATATGAATTTTATGAGGATGATAGTGATCATTTCCTTTTGTTTCCTAAAACTCATCCCCTTAGAAGAAAACACCAAATTAGAGTGAAGATGTAATTATGGAGGACTCCCCTAATTTAAACCATGCAGGTGATGTTGGATGCAAATTAGGTTTAGGAGTTGTAATGGGGTTAAAAATTAATTCACCTTTTTTAGGAGTGAGGTCATGATGGATATCCTATGGGTTGGATAGATTTAGAGAAATTCCCTTTCTATGGTGTTATTATCAATCTATATTATACAGGTTGTGAAGATAGTGCTAAGTGAAGGCTAAGGTTTCCAGTGTTGGGTTATGGTTACCTGAGCTGGATCATTTCAATAAGGGATTTGCATGAATCTAATGAATCATAGGTAATGAAAAAGTTTTCTAGTGATTTTTAATGGTTTTTGAGTTTAGAGAAGATTGATAATCGAGTAAATATATCTTTGTGCCAAAAATTGAGAAGGTTTCTTGGGCTATAAATGATTTCTGTTGAATGATTATTTAGATAATTTGACTATAGGTTAAAACTAGAAAGAGTGAAAGTAAGACAACATACTGACACATGAATTTTAGAATTATATAATTTTAATACTACTAAGAAATAAAATAGAGTCTAGTTGGAAGATGATGGGAATCCACTTGAAGGATGAATTAAAACTACATATGCATTCACATTCGTTTTTCTCGGAGTCGACTCCAGTGCATATGGTAGTAGTGAAATTTCTGGAATTTGATTAGATTTGAGGCAGTGGATTTGATTTGGTGGAGGCTTCTTTAAAATAAATAACTGACCAACTAGCACCAACTCATTCCTCACATTCCCTTAGGCCTGAACTTTCTCTATCACTATAATAGTGTGGTTTGAGTCTATAAATAAATAATTTGTTAGTCTAATGACCTATCAGTCATTTAAAATTTAAATGTTTAAGATGTAAATTATAATGATATCAGAATAAAATTTTGAGTATTCTATTAAACTTGAAATAGGGTTGTTACCTTAGAATAGATATTTGGAATGGTATTTGGATCAAGAACAATTTATGAGAATGATTTTAAAACCTTGTATGGTCAAGGAATGGGCAATGTAACTTTACACAATCTAAACCATGATTAGTTATCCTTGTGTGTTAACTATACGAGCCGATTTTTATTCAATACATAAAACTATACTGATATGTTTTTGTTATTTTTTATCAATTTTAAACCCCCTCTCTCATACTTAAACACCCAATTATTACCCTAGAACATCTTTGACTGAGTTTACATTTTTATAGGTAACTTTTAGGGGTTTTCCATCATTATTCACTGATTTTATCTCAATATATATTAAGATAAATCTACATGAGATTAAAGGTAAGAAATTCAATATCTCCTTCATTCATTAAATTTTATCCATTTTTATAAAACTGTATAAAAGTACATATATTTTATAAAAGTATACATAAATTATAGAATTATATTGTTTTACAAATTTATAAAGGTTTAAAATTATAATATATACTAGTAAAATTTATGAAATTATAAAGTATAATAATTTATAAGGAATACAACTATAATTGTATATTAATTTATAAATCTAGAAAACTAAAAAAGTATAAATAATTAATAAAGTTTTTATATTTAAAATATATATGTAAATATGATATACTATAAAATTTATAAAAGTATATAAATTTATAAATGAATAAAACTATCAAACTATAAATATTTAATAAAAAATTATTATTAAATTATATTAGTATAATACGATATTCTATAGAATTTATAAAAGTATATAAATTTTAAATCGTATAAAACTATAATATTATAAACTTGAAACACTTTGAATATATCAAAACACATTTTCATACCATGTATTTTTTTTATTCAAAACTAAACTTGAATCACTTTACCAACACTTTAAATTTCAAGTATTACTTGAAATTACAAGTAAAAATTAAGAATCAATTGAAAATTATTTTTGAAGACCATTTTTTTTTAAATTACACACTTCCTACACCCTATATTTTGGCTTATATAATGTGTATCAAGGGGAAGAAAATAGAAGAATAGTATGAAGAAGGAAAATGATCACCCACATACTAGATAAAAAAACCATCAATTTCCAAAATAAAATAGTAAGAATAAATATCAACTCACCTCTTATAGTCCTTAAAAAAATACCCCTAATGAGATCGATCACTTAATCAAAATGTACATAAATCACCAACCATAAAGGGAAATGATGAAAGGGGCATCAAGAATATATCACACACCCCCTAGTCAAAGAATCATAAAAGGTATCAAATAGGGATTCTAAAAAATTTAGCATGGGATACTAAGCCACTCCACTCAATTTTATATTGAAATCCCATTTTAAATTCCTCTTTAAACTCAATAAACTTAAAAACACAAATATAGAACAATATATATTAAAAACTAACCCAATTCCACCGAATTAATACATTTCAAAAGGGAGACTACACTTTCACCAAATTCATGACCCAAATGGGGGAAAACACCTTAAAATACTCTTTACACTTAAAAAACATGACTCTTAATTATTTAAAAACACTTTTTATTAAAAATACCATTTATAACCTAAGTAAAACCATTTTAAACCTTTATGTGAAGCGATCCCACCTTTAAAAAAATTACTAAATCCATCAAAACTATTACATATAGGATTTTCCAATCAAAATAATGAATTTAAACTACAATGTATTCAATGATATGAAATTTTGAGAAAAAAAACACATACATTAAATTAGGCAGATCTATTTCAAAAACATTTCAAAACCTTATAAAAAATTATCGCCTATGGTGGTGAATGATGATATAGGAAATAACATTCTCTAGTTAAGCCCTAGAAAATAAAACTCATCATTTGAACTAACCCCAAACCATATCAAGATCCAAAAAACCATGTTAGTATTTGTGGGAGATATATAATCATGTATAAAAGGAAGGGAGAGGAATGGGGATGGAAGAATAAGAAAGAAAAGATCTTACTAGATGGAAAACCTCTTGAAATAAACATAGATGGGCCCAAAAGTGAAGTAGGGAGGAGGGAGGAGATCTCCCTTGTTGGGTCTAGTCTATCTAAGAAGGAAAGGGTAGGGGTTATTCATTTAGTTTGTCGAGAAGAAGTTCACGCAATAGGGTTTTGCGAGGTGCAACTGAAGAAATAGAGCATTCAAAGGTGCTAACAAGATAAATCGGGAACATACCATAGATTTGGAGAGATCGATTTGTCGAGAATATCAATCGGCGATAACAACAGTGTCCAACGACACCATTGGCAGTGGTGATAGAGCTCTAGTTCTGTGAAAGATTGAAGGCGCGAGTAGTGACACCCCTCTGTTAGGGTTCATTTATAAGAACTCATAAGACTTTTATCAGTGCTTTAAAAAAAGCAATAATAAAGAGAAGTTTTATCAGCGCTAAAATATAAAGTGCTGATAAAACTCCTCTTTATTATCATTTTTTAGCACTGATAAAGATATCCCTTTATCAACGCTAAAAAACACTGATAAAATGTGTCTTTATCAGTACTAAAAATCTAGCACTCATTAAGAATTGTATTATTAGTGGTTTTAGCGCTGATAAAGGGCTATGTTTATCAGCACTAAGAAAATGCTGATAAAGATCTAATCTTAATAATTATTTATATTACTATATATATTTATAAACTTATATATATAATAAATAAATAAATATTTATATATTATAATAACTGTAAATAAATAAATATTTATTTATAATTATATATATAATAAATATATTTATAAATATTTGTATATATTTATAAATATTTTCATATATTTATTAATATTTGTATATATTTATATAATTATATATATTTAAAAAATTATAAATATAAAAAACATATTTATTATAATTTTATAATTATTTAAATAAATATTTATTTATAAATATAAGTATAAATAAATAAATAAATATTTATAATTATAATTATATATATATTATATAAATATATATATTTATAAAATTATAATAAAATTATTTTTTGTAATTTTATAATTATTTAAATAAATAAATATATATATATAGTCATAATTATAATTATAAATAAATATATATATACTCAGAACAATGAAAATTGTGGATACAAATACAAATACAAATATATTTATTATTATAATTATAAATAAATATTTTTATAAATACTTGTATATAATTATATATATATATATTAATATATTAATATATATATTTATAAAATTATAATAAATGTATTTATTTTAATTTTATAATTATTTAAATATATATATATATATATTTATAAATATAATTATATATATATATATTTAAAAATATTTCTATACAAT
Source organism: Viscum album (assembly GCA_963277665.1). NCBI lineage: Eukaryota > Viridiplantae > Streptophyta > Magnoliopsida > Santalales > Viscaceae > Viscum > Viscum album. The sequence goes on from OY728123.1 coordinate 644,445,175, forward strand.
TATAAATATATTTATATAATTATAAATAAATATATTTAAAAATATTTCTATATAATTATAAATATATTTATATAATTATACCTCATGGCCCGCACCGCTTTTGGCATATTTATATAATTATATATATTTATGTCAATATATAAATATATATAATTATAAATATAATAACTATATTTATTATTTAAATATATTTATTATATTTTTATAATTATTTAAATAAATAAATAAAATTATAATTATAAATAAATATATTTTAAAAGTATTTATATATAATTAAAAAATTTATAATTATAAATATGATAAATATATTTGTTATTTAAATATATTTATTTTAATTTTATAAGTATTTATGAGAACATAATAAGTTAATGTGTATAACATGAATGAATCATAATCGAAATGGTTTGAGCATGAGTTGGCACACCAACTCACACCCACCAAATTTATTAGAAAAAAGTACAGGTAATAACAAATAAGTTAAAAAAAGATGAAATCAGGCAAAAAAATTCCCATAACAAAGTGAACCAGATATCACATCCTGCCTCTCCCACTAGAACCCATGTACTTAAGAAAATGAACCTTTGGATGCCGATCTCTTCACCATGTTTGCGCCATCACAAAATTATCATCTAATGAGTCAAGGTAATCTTCTGAGATTGTACAACACTTGTACTTTCGAGAAATATCCAAATAATCCATCCTGAGATTAGATCAGTAGCCACCCTTAAGGTTAATTGATAACAGATTTGGTACCATGTGATAATCCCCATAAAAAAAAATGCCTAGTTCCATTCTATCAAAGGCATGTTTATGTTGTAAATCAAACCAATTGGCCATCTCTTCAGTAATTCCCTATGAGACTCTTTCACCCTCATAGTTCTTAGGAGGAGATTTAATTTTTTTCCATTGCATCTTCACACTCCATGATGGAGGTCATTCCAAAATTTTCATAGGTGGTTTTCATGAGTTTAAAAAAATATAGTGGATAGGACCAAACCACATTTTGTTCGATCTGTGATAGTTTAGGTGGAGGACTCATGACCTGATACAATAGGAGGGTGTCACTCAGTAGGTTAAGGACCCAAACCCTATCACCGTAGGAGGGTTCCACTCAGTAGGTAGAGGACTCATGCCTTGTCACTGTAAGAGGGTGCAGCTCAATAGGTAAAGGACCCATTCCCTATCACCGCAAGAGTGTTCAACTCATTAGGTAGAGGACCCATGCCCTATCACTGTAGGAGGGTGAAACTTAGTAGGTAGAGGAATCGTGTCTTGTCAGTGCAGGAGGATGCCAATCAGTAGGTAGAAGTTTCATAAAGAATTGCACAATGTGCATGGGTTCCACATGGAATGTGACCCCACCTCATCGCCTAGTTGTGTATCTGGTCATGCTCGGGTATAGGGTCATACCCATGTACCCTTAAACATGCCCGTGTACTCCCAGAGTACACAATGTGTCTAGTCAAAATCTTGAAAAAGGCATGAGACTCATCCTCGATCTGTCAGAATAAAACATCAAACCACTGGTATTTCATTGAAAATGGACATGAATGGGCAAACATATCACACTGTTATGATCCTAATATAAAAATACTTGGGATAATCTATTCAGTTGCCCAAATCTTACACCTGGTGAAAAAACCTCTTTTCACCGCACTACACTTGAATGAAGTTTTATGGGTGCAAGCCATGAGTCCAAATTAAATAACCAATATTGGTTTTTAAACTTCTTCCTCAATTTCAGGGTCATAATTCCTAAAACAGTTTGTCATTCCGACACCATATGAAAAGTTGTTCCAGATACTAGATTCCATAACAATAATAATAGTATTAGTAATAATAATAATATTATTGGGTGTTTTGTGGACCCAAGACATGATTCAAAAAAAGGTATCCAACATTTTTTTTAAATGACTATCTCAAAGTCAAGGTCATGCTATCACATACAATTCTTCAATCCGAATTGGCATAGAGAAGTTACGTCTGATAATAATAATAATAATATTACTATTATTATAATTTTTATATTATAAAACAAATGAATGGGTCACACTGGATGAACTCCCCCTCCCTTCACATTGCACGTGCCCCTTCTTTAAGTAGATTCCTTTATTTTAAATCTCTCTTTTATTAAAAAATGGTATTAATTCCTTTAAACATTTAAAACAATTTTTATTTATCAAATTAAATCCATTTAATTTCATTAACCACACACAAATTTTTTTTTAAAATGTAATTATTATTATTATTAAAAATAATAATAACACCCACAATGTTGACCACATCTGACCAACTCATCAGATATCCAAGTCCAACCACTGTCACATCCACACCGAGCAACATTCTCCATGAGACCCTGCACATGACCTCCACTTGGAACTAATGTTGTTGTACCACATGTTGTCACTGCAAGTCAATAGAGAAAAACAGGGATCCTCGATTTAATCCCGAACCACTTCCGATCAACCACTTACCTTGTCGCACATCGATCTTATCCTCGATCGTGGACCCATACCTACGTTACCAATCTAATATGTTCAAAAATCACCATCCCACTCGTTTATTAATCCACCCACAAAACATCGATCCACATGTCATTTTTTCTACTGCAATGAATTCGGGGGTTTGATCGCGCTCGAACCCACCCCAAAAATGTCAAACTGCGCCCCCATTGTCCAACGATGAAGAACATGATTAACATAGAGGAGAGAACCAAAAGACCAAAATGAATCATAATTGGTAAAGTATTATTTCCCAACAATTATATAAATAGGGTGATAAAATGTGTAATAAGGAAAGAATTATACCAGATCAATATAATCAATAAATTGTGGGGCTCATGTAAATAACAATTATCACATATCAAAATAAGATTAAATCCATGGTCAATATCTTAATCAAAAGGGATAAAAACACAAATTAAGAGCCCTATTTTGATTACAGATCAATTATTGGTGAAGAAAGCATCCAATAGAGATGAAGGTGACGATTTCACTACATTCATCATTCGTCTCATGATTATCCTTGATCTGATAGTCATTCATCATTCAATGTAGATCCACCAACGAAGAATGATCCCCTCATCCTATCACATCTAGAAATAGTTGTGAAGCTAACCCTTGAAAAATGGTTATAATAGGGTATTTATAGAGGATTTAATTAGGGCGTTTAATAAAATAAAAAACAAATTATTTATTTATTTTAATTAAACATACCCACCAGCGACTGCCACACACAAACATATGGTGTCGACTAACTTTATGTTGTACCTAGGGAAAACCAAGCACTCCAAATTCAATCGAGGTCTTAGATTTATGATCCAAGACTCTATTCAGAAGTTATTCTATTATTTATAAAAAACTGTGAATGTGTGATATAAAATATATTTAATTTTTTTATAAAATTAATTTTGGGCTAACCGGGCCTTGGAGTCATGCTCCGTATTAGTGAATGGCCCTGAAAATATTCTTAGAAATGTTCAAAAGGCTTATAAGAAAAAAACATAGTCTCTAAATTTTTCTCTTCTTCAAATATTTTCATCACCAAAAAGCACAAAATAAGAAAAAAGGTAGTGATACTGGGCCTGCATATGACTCCCCTTCTCCCACAAGCTCCCTAGATAGTTTCCTGTGCTTCCAGCAAACATGCACCCAAGGAAAACATTTGACTAAGAAGGATCTTTTTCTACCGGTTCTCAATGACACTGGATCCTTAAAAAAGGAAAATTCACTCTCAAAACCCAACTTACCCAGTTCAATATCTTATAATGAGTCATGCACGCACGTCCTCAGCTGCGGTATGTGGAGAACACCAAGCACACAGTCTAACTACAATCAAAGGGTCAAGCGGTTCACCACCTCGCTAACCCGACACAGTAACTAGAAAAAGGGACAAAATCCTTAGAGATAGCCTTCCATCCTAACCAAAGTATCTTTATACAACCACCCTTCTCTTAGGTGTACTAATATGGTAAAACAACTTCCTCAACACCATTTTTCCATAGCAAGACCGATGCCACCGATTTTCCTTAAAAAAGGATGTCATGATACCCACCTTTAGGGAATCCATTAGGAACACATCCAATAAATATCTGATCATTCAAGATCTTATATTTGATATCCTCAGTTCATGCCTCCCTAACTCACTGAAGAAGTGAAGGGGTAACAACCATTGGCTGGAGGTATGATACACCATCCTCACCCGAAAAGCATCAACTGAAAAGAGGTCAATTGATTTGTCACCTCGCTAGACAAAAATAGATGGAAAACCTAATTGTGAGCACCTGTTACCACAACCATTCCCTAGGTGGCCCTCAAACTCATGCCTCCTCAACCTTTGTAGGGTCCACTATCACTCGCATGTCTAAGAATACATATCCCAAGAAGTGGAACATTGAATCTAAAACTGACTCGATGAGAACTTCTATATTACTAGAACTCCTGGAGCATGTCTAGCACCATCCTCATGTGTCTCGCATGCTCCAACTCTGATGTTGAGGACACAAGGGTAACATCGCATAGGTCTACCATGAACCGATCCAATAAAGGTTAAGGATCTGACTCACAAGTCTTACGAAATATTTTGGGGAATTTAAAATGAAAAAGTGTATCCCAAAGAACTCAAAGAAACTATATTAGCTCTAGAAAGTCATGCTCAGTACATCCACATCTCAAACCTAGAGCTAGTGATAACTCATCTTGAGGTCAAACTCTGAGATCCACTTCACCTCCATCTACTGGATGAAGAGGTCATCAGTTCTTAGAGGCAGATACTCCTCCTAGATAGTCACTTAGCTTGGGTGATGCCAATACACACCTAAAATCAAGCTCTCATATTCATTTCAGGTGAAAAAAACATGGCTACCCAGGATAACTCATTGGGTATTACAATGCCTCCTCTATGAAGACACTTCCAACTACACCTCCAGCTTTAATAGCTACATGGGGCCATATGATATACTAGTGAAGATGTCAGGTCATCCTTGGTGAAAGTATATGCAGAAAGCAAACTCTTGATGGTGAGGTAAACCTGAAACTTTCTCAAGAAGGATTACCTTATACTCCTCCACATTTTTAGGAAACTAAATGCTAATAGAATATACTACTCCAAGGGTAATACTAGCCTATTAATAAAGAATAGGATATAACCTCATATGAATAATCTCATCCTACCTTGCTCAGGGATCAATCCTTATCAAAGGATGAAAACTTCATCCCAATAACCTGGAAGCAATACTGCACTCATTGGTAGCAATAATATGATCATGGATTGTAAAAAACCGGCCCATACTATGGAAAACATCATAGGGCCCCACTAACACTAAAAAAATATTTTGTGTGAGAGTCTCTCTCCTTTTAGAGTCAGGTTACACCATCAACATAAACATGTGATCACCGATCATCTCTGTAGGATCCTCCAGCACAAGGGTCGAGCATAAAGGACCCCATTGGTATCTCTAGGTCTCAAACAAGGGATACATTTAGGGAAATGTGGTTTACAACTATGTGCTATAATTGATGGTTCTGGGAATAGATAAAGCGTACAAAGGTGGGAAATATATTAAAATTCAATTTAATAATCGTCACCCAAAACCCATTGTGAGTATCTTGCACATCAAAATTATAATTAATTTATTTAATACTTGAAGAAATAAATATTTGGGCTTAGGAAATTTATTCATTGGTGAATTTTGATCATCTAAAAAGACCATTTCAGATTACCTTCATTACACTATGAGGATCCAAGGATATAATCCCTCTAGCGGCGATCCACACGTGCTCCTATGATATCCGAGGAACATCACTCGATCTCCAAGTGTTAGAGCGACGAGTCGAATGTCTTGAATTGTTTATTCTTGATTGCTCGTTCTTTGTTCTTGAAGAAATATCTATTGAACTTATCATTATTGAGAGGGAGAGAGAAGGACGATCTGAGAGAGAATTCATTGTGTGCAATGATTCTCTATTCTCAATTTTGGATTCTCTACACAATAGACATTACCACCTATTTATAGAGTTGATATTTAAGTTAAAATATTATTTAATTGCATACCGGCCATTAAATAACATTTATTACCTTTAATAAATCCCATTATATATAATAATAATTATGTAATTATTATTTTGTGATTCTCTACAACTTTTATAATAAAATTTTTTATATAACGGTCTTGTTAATTAATATTTATCACTATAATTGGTCTTTGTCCATTAAAACTCCTATAATATTTATTGAACAACTGAATAATATTTTATCCATAAATAAATATTTTATTCACAATATAGTGAATAAATATTTATTAAAATATTCTATAAATAAAATAAATATTTTATTCGCAAGCTGGTGAATAAATATTTATTTAATTTATGCGATCAATATAACTTGAATAAAATTATTCCTCAAACTCGAGAATAATATTTATTCCATTAATTAAAATCAAATATAATTTAATTGAGATTAATGAAAATACTTAGCGTGTGACCCTCTAGGATTCTTTCTTGTTTGAATTAGGCGGGATTGCCTAAAGTTCAAGATTACAGTCTAGAAACAGGTCAAGGAACACAAGAGAAAGAACTTAATGTCACAAAGTTGAAAAACACATACAAATGATCATTGTGTAATATAATACCTTTTTCAGAATATCTCATCAAACAGGTTGAACATCCATGTCACCAACCTATATGCTCAATATGTATTTATTTGACTATCTGAAATAAACACCTCGTTACACCATGAACATGAAATTTAATGCGATGGTTCTATACCAATCAAAGGGTTTACATATCAGCTTCTATAAATATGGAAGGGACATATCCTTCCTTGACTTATTCATTAATGAAATGTCACTCATGATGCACCCAATGTATCCAACTTCGCCATGAACTTTTATTATCATGGTTTATGAAATACATCTAAGTATGCAAGTTGTAACATGCATTAATAATAATCTTAAATTCTAAGGACCATCACACACACTCATAGATAGGAATATACAATGACACAAAAACATGTGGAATTCATACTGGCGGGTCTACTCTCATAATCTCCCATCATAGAGATTACAAAGTTCAAAATTTATGATAAGATGCCTCATCTACTTACGAGTACTCGCACATAATAGTCTATGTACTACGTGTCTCATCATATTACATCATCCAACCATAAATCATTATTTGAGAATGTTATCATAGAACATCAAGGTTCTCATCGCTGTGGGGAACTGCTACGAGCTTATCAATGCGAGGAATACTCTAGGACATTATTACATTAGAGTCATGTATAACAATAAACAATATGTAATAAGAAGTTTTATTAATATTAAATACATTAAATATATATGTAATCAAATTACAAATAGTTAGTGCTAGGATAGAAACTCCAAAAAAACCTCACTTGGACTAGAGCCAACTGCCTACGACCTTTAGTTCTCTAGACCTCACATGATATTCATGTTTTCGCAGAGTCAAGGATTTAGTCAAGGGTTCCACCACGTTGTCTTCTATAGAAATACTGCTCACTGCAACTTCACCTCTCTGAGAAAAATCCCCCATGATATAATACTTATGAAGTATGTTCTTCATCTGTTGATGTGACCTTGGATCTTTTACATGAGCCACCACTGCAGAATTATCACAATAGAGTGTGATAGGATATTTACTACTAGATACCACATCAATCACTTGTATTAAGTTTCACTTACATAATAATTCTTTAGCTGCCTTAGAAGTGGAAAATATACTCAGACTCTACTATAGAATCTGTAACCACAACCTACTTTGAGCTCTTCCAACTCACAACACCTCTATTCAAAGTGAACATGTATCTTGTTTATGACTTCATCTCATCTTGATCAGTTTGGAAACTATCATCTACATATCCTCTGATGAATAGTTCCTCATATCATCCATAAACCAGAAAAATATCCTTAGTATGCCTTAAATACTTATGGATAAACTTGACTACCATCCAATGGAGGTCACCTAGATCAACTTGATATCTTCCTACCACACTTAATATGTAGGAAAAATGTATCCTAGTACATATCATATCATACATGAATGAACCAATCACTGATGTGTATGGAATCCTTGTCATTCTATTTCTTTCCTCATATGTCTGAGGACACATTTTCCTAGCAAGAAGAATTCCATGTGATGTTGGCAACAATACCCTCTTGGATTGTTCAATACCAAATATCTTCAGTATCTTGTCAATGTATATAATTTTACTTAGGTCAAGAAACCACTTGGATACATCATGATGGATCTTGATCCCAAGAATATATACTGCCTCACCCAAGTCCTTCATAGAGAATCATTTATTCAACCACTCCTTAAGAGACTATAAGACTGGTATTTCTTTTCCAATGAGTAATATATCATCAACATATACTATTAATAAAATGTATGAACTCCCACTAAACCATTTATAGACACATGGCTCAAATTAATTTTTTACGAAACCAAATTCCATTATGGCCTCATCAAAATGAATGTTCCATGACCAAATGCTTTCTTTAATCATTAAATGAATCTTTTCAACTTGCATACCTTGTTGGAATCCTTTGGAGTCACAAACCCTTCAGGTTGTGTCATATATACATCTTTATGAAGGTTCACATTAATGAATTATATTTTTACATCCATTTTTCAAATCTCATAATCATGGAAAGACACAATGGAAAGTATAATTCTAATGGATTTTATCATTATAATTAGTGAAAAGGTTTCATCATAGTAAATGCCTTGACCCTGTTTAAACCCATTTGAAACCAGTCTCACCTTATAGGTACTGACTTGTCCTTCCATATCCAGTTTCTTCTGGAATACCTATTTTCAACCAATAAGATTGACATATACTAGATGGTCTACCAAAATCCAAACATGGTTTTGGTATATGGAATGCATTTCAGAATTCATGGAATCTTGCCACTTGGAAACATCTATGCCACTCACTACTTCCTTATAGGTTAGAAGATCATTATTATCAACTAATAATGAGTTACCATCCCTAGTGACTATAAAACCATACTTCTCTAGTTATCTAACCTCTCTAGTACTCCTACATAGTAATTGTGTCTCTGGACTAATTTATTATTCTACAGGGCTTTATAGAATTCGTTATTGTGCCAACTCTTATGTATCTTGGGCTTATATTTCCTCGAATTATATCTTTCTCCCACTATCTATTTTAGAGGTAATATCATCCTCAAGAAATATGGTATGTCTGTCAACCATAACCTTTTTTTGAAGGATTTTATAGGTAGTATCCCTTTATTTCTTTGGGATATCCTATAAAGATACACTTTTTTCCTCGATGTGAAATCTTGTTGCCTGAAGAGGCCTTAAAAAATGCTTCACAACTCTAAACATGTATGTAAGACAACACAAGTTTCTTTCCATTCCATAATTGGTATGGTATATTGTCTGTTTCTTTAGTTATCACTTGGTTTAGTATGTATACTTTTGTTTATAACACATATTCCCAAAATTATAATAGAAGACCTGCATGACTCCTCATTTGATATCACTATATCCAAAAAGGTGTGGTTCTTACTTTTACATATACCATTCCATTGAGGTGTATAAGGAGGAGTGAGTTAAGATAAAATAAAAAACTCTCATAAATAATCAATGAATCCTTGATTAAGATATTCTTCACCATGGTATGAGAAAAGTTTCTTAATCTTCTTACCAAGATGGTTCTCAACTTCATTCTTATATTCCTTGAATTTATCAAGATTCTGAATTATACCTCATTAAGTATACATATTCATATCTACTAAAATCACCAATAAACGTTACGAAGTATGATTACCCAACCCTTACTTCAATAGTAAATGGTCTAGACACATCATTATGAAAAAATTCAAGAATCTTTGTAGCCCTTTCAACATTATCACTAAATAGGGGTTTGGTCATTTTTCTTAGTAAACATGCATGACATACACCAAGTATTTTTAGTTCAAAAGAATATAAATATCCATTTTTATGTAATTTAGTCAAGCACTTTTCATTTACATGAACTAGTCCGTGATTCCAAAGTTGGGTGTGGTGTGATTCACGTGAAGTAACTTTGTTATCGATTCCCATTATTTGGTTCATGTAATTCAACACATAAAGACTGTTATTTAAATATGACTTACCATAAAAAATTCCATCTTTATAAAAGAAGAAAAATTTATTCCAAAATTTAAAAATAAATCCATCCATATTAAGTCTAAATATAGAAATATTTTTTTTGGTAACTGAAGTCACATAATAACAACCATTTAAAAATAAGATAATTCTGGTCAAAAACGTGAGGTGGAAATCCTTGATAGATACAATAACAATTTTAGCTCCATTGGCTGATCAAAGATCCACATCTCCTTGTTAAATCTTTTTGAATATACTTGGTTCCTATATTTGAATACATATGGGAGCACTAAAAGATGTATCTAATACCCAATTTACAGAAATAGATAAATTGCACTGAATAAAAAATGCACATAAAGCTTCCCCTTACTTCTTTGGATGGGTGTAGTTTTTCTTCTAGTGTCCCTTCTTTCCACATGAAAAACAAAAAACATCATGTTCCCTTTCTTTCCCCTTGATCTTCTTCTTCTTGGAAGGGTGTGAAGAAGCTTTGGCCTTAAAGATCTTTTCTTTTCATTTCTATTTGTTCACCATAAGGGAGGAAGGTTTTTAATGATTTTTATCCTTATATACTTGGTCAAGAAGAGTAAGAAGATATGGAAAAAGACTTATCAATGTTGTTTATATTAAAATTCACAAAACATATGGAGAAGCTCTGAGGAAGTGATGCCAGAATGAGGTCGGTGCCCAGTTTTTTGTGGAATTTAAACCCTAGAACCTCTAAGCTCTCAATGCAGCCAATGATATTAACTACATGAGGCATAACTTGGGAAACCTCTCTAAAATTTCTTTGAAAGAGAAACTTGGAAATATCAAACTGTTCCTATATATCTCTCTCCTGGTAAATACCATGGTGGTGCTCAAGCATGCTATATGCATCCATGTGTTCATGAGACTTCATTAGTTCACTAGACATTGATGAAATAATCAAAAACTGAACAAAGAACAAGCCACTCAAATGTTTTTCATAGACAAGGAACTATCCATCACTCACCTCTTTAATAGGAAGATCAATCATTGAGGATTCTGGCACACAATATTTCCATTCACGGCGTTGCACAACCCAAAGGCGTTTAAACCACTCTTGAATGTTACTGCTAGTTAGGAGGTTATATTTCTCCAATATTGATCATAGGGATAGTGTGAATGATGAATTTTTCATTTTATTATACAATTAAAAGGATAATATTATTAGTACTTTTCTTTATTATAAAATAAGTGAGATATAATAAATTAAATGTTTTTAATTATTTATTTATTAAATCTCACACTATTTTATCAATTCTCAATATCCCACACCATTGAACTCATAATTTCTATCTACTTTAACATTCTAGTGGAAAGGATCCCCATTAATTTTATTAATGATCTAGAATTTTTCCATGAAAACCATAATAAAGTAATTAGGTCGGCATTCTTTCCAACTGCAGACTTGCAACTCTTTGATCTGTTGAGTGGATTCTCTTATCCTGAAATCCTGACATGGATTTCCTGAACACTTGCCTCCAATTTGTATTGAACATAATTTGACCGTTATGATTTTGATTAATTCAAACCAAAACTCTCATGAGATCTCCCTAATAAAAATAAGTGTCCAGACTTTAGCCATGTACAACACTTAGTTTTATGGTTTCATTCCCAATAAACAAATGGAAGGCTTAATATGACTTAATATTTAATTGAGGGATTTAAATTTATCATGCATAAAATTTATCTTTTTTATTCCTTAAAAATTTTGTTAATATTAAGTGAATTTTACTTAATTAATTAACCATGTTGGATAAAACATTTACGCATAATTCATTTATTTAATTTAATTTTTGTATATTAATTCACTTATTTATGTGATCATGACCATTCATCTATAAAATAAATAATTTCACAAAAAGAAATAAATAAATAATTAAATGACCCATTTATGAGATTTATCTAACGATTGATTTAATGAGAACATACTAAATTAACCATTGACCTAGGGGAAATAACTCTTATTATCGGTCTTGGCATGAGTTAAATTATTCAAGTTGTCCACCCATTTATCACCTGGGTTGGTATCATTATATTTATATCTTGAACTAGCTCTACGCTCCTTGGGATACTCCATTAATTACAAATATTTATTACTCACATGTAGGTGATGGGAAAAAAAGGATTGGTTAAAGGGGATTACATAAATATCATTGGACACACAGGTCCTACATAATAATGGAGGGAAGGATGACTCACAGGACATCATTTAATTTAATATTAAATAATTGTAAACTCATGTAATAAATTAAATTAAAACATCCAACACATACGTAGGTCTTGGTCAAGCTCATGGATGGTCAAACATGTAATGAATACGCAAAAGTAAACGACTATAATTCATTTATTTATTCATTCTTTAATTATTTAAGATAAACATGCTTGCATTAATTAATTAATAAGTTAATAAATTAATTTTATTTCATATTTAATGATTATCCGATCTTATTTGGAGATACTCATCATTAATGTCATTCATGGAAAATAAATGGCAGAACCAGTAATTACATATTAATTATAATAAATCAATTAAGAATTTAAAAATCTTTAAAACCATTATTAAATTGTCAAACACACAATAATGTTCCAATCAATAATGTCACGACCCATCCTCGAGACCCATGCCGTGACTACCCCAAGCTCGCCTTCCATAGGCCAGGGGCTGGTGACTAGCACTAAAGGCGAATCCCTGATAAAAAGGGAAGTCATTACCTTTAAACCTGTAACTCACACAATTTGAACACAAGAAGTAGAAGTAACAAGTACTAAAATAGAAAAGAAAAAGTGTGCTAAAAGTAAGTGGGCCAGAATACAAACCCAACTGAACAACAAGTACAAGTACAAGTAAAAAGGGAAAACAACTCCTAGATCGTCCACCGGGGAATCTTACATGAAGGGTAGGTAAAAAACTCAAACAAATCATCCCTGAAGTACATCCCGTCTAGTCCAGCTCTGAGAAGCCTTCCGTCTGTCACCCTCAGCCTCGATCACTACTGTCTGTCATCTGAACAGAACACAACAAGGTGCGGGCAAATCCCGTGTTGGGGTGAGTATAACAATACTCAGTAGGGGACCCTGAGAACCCCGAAGGTCTCCCAGAATCCACTATGGATAAACCAAATAAGAAAGATACAATCAATAAGTATCAACCAACCCTACTTAGGTATATTCCCATATATATACCTAAGTTACCAGTCACAGTCCAGCTCCAACTCTCGAGCCCAAGAACAACCCAGTCCACAAAGGAAGTAAAGTCAATCACCTCGATGATAATGATTGAAGTCAAGACTCATCCCACACATGTATAAAAAACATGAAGAGGGGTATATATGATTATACTTAGCCTCTGAATTATCTCCTTTGTCGAACCCATGTAGGATCTTGGAACAATATCACTGCTGTCGAACCCACGTAGGATCCTGGTACAGAAGTCATCATTGTCGAACCCACAGAGGATCCCGGTATAGAAGTCACCGCTGTCAAGCCCACGGAGGATCCTGGTACAGAAGTCATAGTTGTCGAACCCATGGAGGATCCTAGTACAGTATCATTGTTGTCGAACCCACGGAAGATCCTGTCATCTAAGTCGCAGCCAGCCATAGGGTTCCTGCACACAACACGACCGATTCTGAGAGGGTCCTCTCCTCGAGCCAAGTGTTGATACATCAACTACCACAAAGTCTCGAGTTGATGTATCCCATAGTTCCATCTCATCAAAAGGATCCCAACGCGACAGATGACACGTTAATCGGACGCCCGGTTATGAGTTATTGACATTTCTGTTCTAGGGGCCCGGTTAGTTTTTAGGCTCAAACCAACCCGACCGTACCCCAACTGCGCCCGAACCTCAAGTGGAGTATGCCAAAAGAATCTTCTCGCTCCAAGAATTCCATCTCCACAGACGGTTCATCTATCAGACACCCATATCCCAAGATATGGTCTAAAAGGTGTAAATGGCCATAGCGGGGCCGACCCGGCCCAACCCGGTCCAAACTGGGGTCTGACCCGGTCCGCGGGTGCGGCCTGACCTGAGTGGTCGGCCCAACCCGAGTGGGTGGCCCGAACCAAGGGAGCGGCCCAACCCAAAGGGGTGGCTCGGCCCGAAGGCACGGCCCGTCCTGAGGACGGCCAGGCCCATGGCGGCCCGGCCTAGCCCATGGTGGCCCGGCCCATGGCGTCCTGGCCGAAGGGTAGCCCGGCTGAAGGGTGGCCGAGCCCGTGGTGGCCCGAACGTGGATACCCAGCCGTGGCGGCCCGACCCGTGGTGGCCCGGCCGTGGCGGCCCGACCCATGGCGGCCCGGCTAAAGGGCGGCCCGGCCGAAGGGTGGCCTTGTCGGCCATGCGTGGGAGGGGGGTATTGCGCCCCCATAGTTTTTCAAATGGAACTGGCGAATTCCGCTGGTTCAGGAGCCGCGGGACCCGGGTGGTGCTGCTTGTCCGGCTCCACAGTGGCCGACCCGTCCAGCCGCCACCGCTCCTCCACCGCAGTGGGACGGCGCGATGGCGCCGCGATCCTCCTGCCCTCCGCGCGGCACAACAGTGCCGCACCTCTTCTTCCGCGGCCCGGTTTGGCCGTGACCCTCGGCTTCTCCATGCGGCATGATGATGCCACTCCTTTCCGGCGACCCAGCGGCCTTGCGCTGCTAGTTTCTTCGCGGCCCGGCCCGACGCTGGCCACCGTTGTTGTTCCACCTCCGTTCTTCAACAAATGTAAATAACAAAGGGAGAGGGTCGGGCCATGTTCGTGCGGCCTGAGCCTTCCACGATTTTATGATATCAATTGGAAAATTAATAACCAAGATCGAACGATGAAGAACGGAAATGAGAATCAAACTTAAATCCGCTACCTCGTATTTGTTGTTGAACGTTGACGAGTCGTGGGAAAAAGGGAAGATGTTGATTCATTGACATCGGGGAGCATCTGAAGAAGAAGCGTCGTTGGAATTCTTCGAGGGCGGCTCCTTCTCTTTTATCTTGGATGAAGATCGAGGACGGTGTTCGTCATTCTTCAGAGATGATGAGCATTCTTCGTTGGGAGGACGAAATTCTCCCAAAGATCCTCCAAAGCTCCACCAAAGATTATGACAACCCCAAAATAAAAGAATATGATCTCTTATTATAATGTTTGCATAATGCATTCAAAATAATTCAAAACATTTCAAATTAATTAGTTATGCCATTAATTAATTTGTGGTTTGGCACAGTTATGAAGGAAGGTGAAGAGGCTCCGCAATAAATTGGGAGTTCCAAGGGTTAAAGGGGGGTTAAGGGGGTTTGATGCTCGTGTGGGCCCCACATTATAACATCCTCCCAAGGGAGGTTATGTATAGGTGGGCCCCACCTCCAACCTCACCTTGGAGGATTAAACTACCACTCAAATAAAAATATGCTACACATATTTTTATTTAATTTTATTTAGAAACCCCAAAAATTAACTTCCAATCTCGATAAAATGCAACTATGGTAAAGGTCTCCTTAAACGAATACTGGAGCTATGAGCTCAACGGTGTCCTCAGATTTCACTTCTGAGCACCAGTTCAAAAGATATAAAATCCTGCTCGTACGTTTACTGAACGCACCCGAACAAAACTTCAGAAATTGATTCCGGGCACACCGGGCCTCAGAATCAGGCACCGTCAGAAACTGCGGACTCAAAAAATTCCCATGTATTTAAAAAAAATCCATGGAATTTCCAGGTCTTTACATTCTCCCCAAATCTGGGCTTTATTCCCCTGTAAGCTACAACTCATACTAAGGAAACAAATGTGGGTACTGAGCATGCATCTGAGCCTCCCGCTCCCATATGCTCTCCTAGAGGTTCCCGTGATGCCAGCGTACGTGCACCAGAGGTATCGACCGCCACGTAGGACCCACTCCTGTCGATCCTCAATCTCCATTGGGACCTCCGTCAAAGAATCCCCATCATCAATGTCCAACTATCCATGGTCGATGATGTGGGATGGGTTATGCAAGTATCTCCTCAGCTGAGATACGTGGAAGACGTCGTGCACTCGGTGCAACTGAGCTGGAAGATCCAAGCGGTAACCCACCTCACCTACTCTGTAGAGGACCTAGAAAGGTCTGATGAATCACAGAGATAACTTTCCACCTTGGCCAAATCTCCGTAGACCTCGTTGAGGTGAGACCCATAGAAAGACGTGGTCGCCATCCTTGAACTCTAGTGGTCTCCGTCTCCTATCAGCATAAGACTTCTTCCTGCTCTGTGCAGTCTTCATCTGCTCCTGGATGATCTGCACCTTCTCCGTCGTAGCCTGCACCATCTCTGGTCCCATAAGTGCTGAATCCCCTGGGCCAGTCCAGTATAGAGGCGATCTGCAAGATCGGTCGTAAAGTACCTCGTAAGGTGCCATCCCGATGGTGGGGTGGTAGTTGTTGTTATATGAAAACTCTACCAAGGGTAAGTGATCCTCCCAACTGTAACCAAAGTCGAGAACGCATGCATGGAGCATGTCCTCGAGAGTTTGAATGGTCCTCTATTCTGACCATCTGTTTAATGATGGAAGGCGGTGCTCAAGCGAAGCTGCGTCCCGAAAGCCTCCTACAACCGCTTCCATAGCCGTGAAGTGAAACAAGCATCTTGACCGGAGACAACCATCGATGGCACACCATGAAGCCGTACGATCTCCCATACGTATAGGTATCCCAGGATCTCTACTGAACCCTGCTCTCTAATCAGTAGGAAGTGGGCCGACTTGGTGAGTCGGTCAACAATCACCCAAATAGAGTCGTGTCCCCTGGATATACATGGAATTCCTTTCACAAAATCCATGGATATCCCATCCCACTTCCACTCTGGGACCTCTAAGTGATGAACCAAGCATGCTGGAACCTGGTGCTCCCCCATCACTTGCTGAAAAGTGAGGCATCAAGAGACAAACTCTGCTAATGCCTTCCTCATACCTAGACACTAGTGCTATTGTTGGAGGTCCTGGTACATCTTCACCACTCCTGGATGTACCGCTAAAGGAGATGTGTGGAACTCCCTCAACACTTCCTCCTGAAGTGCAACTAATACCATGGTACGTCCTATGAAGAGAATGACGTGATCCCCACCTTTAGAAAATCCATCAGGTGCCTGCCCTGTGGATATATGAGCACGTCGCGTCTCACAGTCAACGTCCCCACACTATGCCTCCCTGACTCACTGAAGAAGTGGAGCAGTGAATGTGAGAGACTATAGAAAGGCTGCTCCATCTCTATCCACAAAGGATATCTGCAATGTGGCCAACTGCTTTGTCGCCTCTCCTAGTAGCTGAATGCCTGATCTCCTACTGAGAGCATCTGCTACAACGTTCCCCTTCCCAGGAGTATAGACTATCTCTAAGTCATAGTCCTGGAGAAACTCAAGCCAATGCCGCTGTCTCAATTCATGTATTTCTATGAGAAGATGTACCTGAGACTGGTGGTCAGAGTAGACTGTAAAACGTTCTCCCATAAGATTGTTCCACCACATCTTCAAGTTGAATACCACTGCTGCTAACTCCAGGTCATGGGTAGCATAGTTTTTCTCGTTCTGTCTCAACTGCCAAGAACCATATGCGATCACTGCTCGCTCCTGCACCATGACACACCCGAGTCTGGTCCCTGATGCGTTGCAATAATCTACGTACCCAACACCCTCCTCCGGTAGCCTCAATATGGATGCACTAGTTAACCTATGCCTCAGCTCCTAGAAGCTCTACTGGCATCTCTCTGACCACATGAAGGGTTGCCCCTTCTCCGTCAATGCTGAAAGCGGTGATGAAACTCTGTAGAAGTCTGACACAAACCTACGATAGTTCCCAGCCAGTCCCAGAAAACTCGATCCCTCTGTCACACTCCTGGGTGGCTCCCAAGCAAGTACTGCCCTGATCTTCGCTGGATCCACTACAACTCCAGCCTCTGAGATGACATGTCCCACGAAGTGAACCTCTCGAATCCAAAACTGGCACTTCGAGAGCTTACCATAAAGATGGTGCTGTCAGAGTGTGTCCAATACTACCCACAAATGGTAAGCATGGTCCTCCTCAGTAGTCGAGTAGATAAGTATGTCATCGATGAAGACTACAACAAAGAGATCGAGGTAAGGCTGGAAGATCCTATTCATGAGACTCATAAACACTACTGAAGCGTTGGTTACGCCGAAGGGCATAACCAAGAACTCGTAGTGGCCATACCGACACATGAAGTCCATCTTCTACACATCCTCGTCTCTGACTCTGAGCTGGTGATAACCTAACCTAAGGTCTATCTTTGAGAAACATCGTGCTCCCTTGAGCTGATCAAAGAGGTCGTCAATCCTCAGGAGTGGGTACTTGTTCTTCACAGTCATCTGATTCAGGCACCGATAATCAACACACAGATGCAAGCTCTCATCCGCCTTATTGGTGAACAAAATTGGGGATACCCAGGGTAAAAGACTGGGTCGGATAAATCCTTTCCCCTGCAAGTCCTCCAGCTGTACCCACAGCTCACGTAGCTCGGCGGGAGCCATCCAATATGCTGGAGTAGATATCGGTGCCGT
Source organism: Viscum album (assembly GCA_963277665.1). NCBI lineage: Eukaryota > Viridiplantae > Streptophyta > Magnoliopsida > Santalales > Viscaceae > Viscum > Viscum album. Next base: position 644,463,863 of record OY728123.1, read on the forward strand.
ACCGGGGTACAGGTCAATGTAGAAGTCCACCTTTCCGCGAGGAGGTAGTCCTGGAACATTTCCAGGGAAAACATCTACGTACTGATCCACCACAACAGGAAACTCGGACTCCGCACATCAATCACTCTAAGAATGAGGCTAGCCAAATGATGTGTGATCGACTTCCCCCTCCTCTGGGTAAGTCCATCCTGCACTACAAAGGCTCCCTTCTCATCAGTGAAGGTAAACCTTATCCCATCCTCACGGACACACCACACTTTCTTCCTAATACAGTCAATATGAACATGAACTATAGATAACCAGTCCATACCCAAGATGACGTCGTAAGGCCTCGACGCCACTATGAGGAGATCCCATCTGAATCTCTATCCTCCTAGAGTAATCTCACACTACCGACACCAGTGCGTAATCATCGAGTCTGCTCCCGTAAAAGTCTCTAGTCGTAAGTATTGAGCCATCAACTCTGTTAGAATCTCTGATCTTCGAATAAGGGCAGTGACAATAAAATAATGACTCACACCTGTGTCTATAAGTATTGAAACAAGGATGGAGTAGACACAGATAGTACCTCAAATCATCTCAGGTGCGCCATGGTCGTAGGCCTCGACTGCCTGGAGCTGAGCTCGCCTCTGTCCGCCAGCTCCCTATGGTCGGGGTGGACCTCCTTGTGGTGGTGGTGGTAGGGCCTTGAAACATCTCCCACCACCTACTACTCGGCCAGCTCCTCTGCCACGTCTGTCTGCTCCTGGAGGACCACCATGGTCGAACATCTTCCTTTGCCTAGGAGGTCCCTCTACCGTCTGCTGCTCATCTGCATGGTGGGTCGGGCAGTCACGAGCCATGTGACCCTGCCCGCCACATGCATAGCACTGCCTGCTCCTCGTATGGATGGCTCTATCTCACGTGCCCCGCACAACCGAACCTGTATCCTAGGGTTGCCCTCCTGACGGCCTGGTCCGCTTGGACCTCTACAACATATGTCTACTGCCGGCTGTAGAAGACTCCACTACGTGTCGCCCTATGGTGGGTCTCGCTGTTGGTGACTACTCAGCTAAAAAACTCTCCACAATGAGGGCTCGCTCTAGCACCCCCGCTAGCGTTGGAATGTTGAGGGAGATCATTGAAGCCCTGATCTCATGCCTGAGTCCCTGGTCGAAGGTCCGGGCCTTGAAGCATGGGTACCGTACCATATCCGTGGAGTAGCGTGAGAGGTCAGTGAACCTTGCTGAGTACTGAGCTACCATCATGCTACCCTGCTATAGATGCAGTAAATCCTATATCCACACAGCACAAAGGGTGGATAGAACAAACTCTGACCGGAAAAGACTCTCAAAGTCTGTCCAGAGTAGTGATGCCTCTTCATGCACCTGGAGCATCAAGCTCCACCATCAGCCAGCTACTCCATGTAGAAGACTCGCAGCAAGGATCACCATGAGGTCGACTGGTGTCCCTACCAATATGAAAACTCTCACAACAGCCTCCATCCAATCCTCAGCTACCAGTGGGTCTGTCTATCCTCGGAACCTGGGCGTCCTCTGGTGCTGGAACTTATGCAACACACTCAGACGGCGTGCACTCTCTACTACTAGAGCTGGTGGTATTGGTGGCCCAACAGGTAGTGGCACCACTGGTACCTCCGCTGTGATGGGGCCCTGCACTGAGGCCTCGTCGCTCAGTGGGCTGCCTTCTCGTATGAAACTCAGAACCCTAGCTGGCTACCTTCGTGGGGAAATCCTAAAAAGAAACAGGTGTGTCACGGTCAAACAATATACCTGGTGTGCTGACACAAAGTATTCACGAAGAAAACTTTCAAAGGAAACACACACACACAATCAGTGTTTTCGTGCACTGAGTCTGAAATCAGAAGTCAGAGTCCTAGTGTATAGATACGTCGGCCACCACACCAACATCGGTTTCCCTAATACTGATAACCACACCCAAAAATCTTAACACAATTGTTGTTAAAATAATCAGAGTCCAATTTTTGCGGTAGAATCTACTCCTCTAATACCAATTTGTCACGACCCATCCTCGGGACCCGTGCTGTGACTACCCCAAGCCCGCCTTCCATAGGCTAAGGGATGGTGACTAGCACCAAAGGAGAATCCCTGATAAAAAGGGAAGGCATTGGCTTTAAACCTGTAACTCACACAGTCTGAACACAAGTAGTAAAAGTAACAAGTACTAAAATAAAAAAGAAAAGTGTGCTGAAAGTAAGTGGGACAGAATACAAACCCAACTGAACAACAAGTACAAGTACATGTAAAAAGGGAAAACAGCTCCTGGATCGTCCACTGGGGAATCCTACCTGAAGGGTAGGTATAGAACTCGATCAAATCTTCCCTGAAGTATGTACCATCTAGTCCAGCTCCGAGCAGCCTTCCGTCCGTCACCCTCAGCCTCGATCACTGCTGTCCGTCGTCTGTACAGAACACAAGAAGGTGCGGGTGAAGCCCGTATAGGGGTGAGTATTACAATACTCAGTAAGGGACCCCGAGACCCCTGAAGGTCTCCCAGAATCCACTAAGGATAAACCAAATAAGAAAGATACAATCAAAAAGTATCAACCAACCCTACTTAGGTATATGCCCATACATATACCTAAGTTACCAGTCACAGTCTAGCTCCAACTCTCGAGCTCAAGCACAACCCAATCCACAAAGGAAGTAAAGTCAATCACCTCAATGATAATGATTGAAGTCAAGACTCAACTCATACAGGTATACAACACATGAAGAGGGGTAGAGATGATTAGATGTAGCCTCTGAATCATCTCCTCTGTCGAACCCACGTAGGATCCTGGAATAATATCAACGCTGTCGAACCCACGTAGGATCCTAGTACAGAAGTCATCACTGTCGAGCCCACGGAGGATCCCGGTACAGAAGTCACTACTGTCAAACCCACGGAGGATCCCGGTACAGAATTCATCACTGTCGAACCCACAGACGATCCTGGTACAGTATCGTCGTTGTCGAACCCACGGAGGATCCTGTTATCTCAGTCACAGCCAGCCATAGGGTTCCCGCACACAGAACGGCCGATTCTAGGAGGGTCCACTTCTCAAGCAAAGTTTCAATACATCAAATACCAAGAAGTATCAAGTTATGTATCTCATAGTTCCGTCTCATCAAAAGGATCTCAATGTGACACACATCGCGTCAATCGGATGCCCGGTCTGTGAGTTATTAGCGTTTCCGTTCCAGGGGCCCGGTTGGGTTTTAGGCTCAAACCAACCCGACCATGCCCCAACTGCGCCCAAACCTCAAGTGGAGTATTCCAAAAGAATCTTCTCGCTCCAAGAATTCCATCACCGTAGACGGTTCGTCGATCAGACACCCGTAGCCCAAGATACGGGCTAAAAGGTGTAAATGGCCATAGCGGGTCCGGGTTCGGTCCGACCCCGTCGGACCGACCCGACCCGACCCGGTCCAAACCGAGGTCTGACCTAGTCCGCGGGTGTGGCCAGACCCGAGTGGTCGGCCCGACCTAAGTGGGCGGCCCGAACCAAGGGAGCGGCCTGGCCTGAGGGTGGCCCGACCCGTGGCGGCCCGGCCCGTGGCGGCCCGGCCCGTGGCGGCCCGGCCCGTGGCGACCCGAACCGTGGCGGCCCGGCCGAAGGGCGGCCTGACCGTGGCGGCCCGGCCCATGGCGGCCTAGCTCGTGGCGGCCCGGCCCATGGCGGCCTGGTCAAAGGGCGGCCTGGCCGGCCACACATTAGAGGGGGGTACCGCGTCCCCACAGTTTGTCGAACTAAACCGGCACATTGTGCTGGTTCAAGAGCTATGGGACCTAGGTGGGCCCGCTTGTCCGGCTCCACGGTGGCCGGCCTGGACAGCCGCCACCGCTCCTCCGCCGCGGCGCTATTAATTAATTTGTGGTTTGGCACACTTATGAAGGAAGGTGAAGAGGATCCACAATAAATTGGGAGTTCCAAGGGTTAAAGGGGGGTTAAGGGGGTTTGATGCTCATGTGGGCCCCACCGTATAACATCCTCCCAAGGGAGGTTATGTGCGGGTGGGACCCACCTCCAACCTCCCCTTGGAGGATTAAACTACCACTCAAATAAAAATTTTCTACACATATTTTTATTTAATTTTATTTAGAAACCCTAAAAATTAACTTGCAATCTCGATAAAACGCAACTGCGGTAATGGTCTCCTTAAGCGAATACCAGCACTGCGAGTTCAACGGTGTCCTCAGATTTCAATTTCGAGCACTGGTTCAAAAGATATAAAATCCCGCTCGTATGTTTACTGAACCTACCCGAACAAAACTTCATAAATTGATTTCGGACACACCGGGCCTCAGAATCAGGCGTCGTCAGAAACTGCAGACTCGTAAAATTCCCATATATTTAAAAAAAATTCCCACGGAATTTCCGAGTCTTTAAAAATAAAATAAGGTTTTAATGATGAAATTTTCAAATTTAATGTAAATTTAATTTTTTTTCCATTAATGGGAGACTACATGGCGTATACATGTAGCCACGCACCATGTACCCCAGTTGTCGTATATCCAAGTCACACACCTAGGGCTTCAGCATGTTAACTCAGCCAAACTACATAGTGTATACATGCCTACTACATACCTTGTATTTACTTGTCGTGTGCCAGGTTGACCTAGTCAACATGCAACATGCAATAAAATCACCGCACGTAATTAATTTCTCGGTGCATATAGATATAATGTGCATGGGTATATGACGCGTGCTTCAGCTGCACACCCTATAACCCAATTTTACTGTCCAAATATATTGCACTTCTCGATGGAATCTCTGGTCATTCTTCATTTTTTATTAAACCTTTAAGAAAATGAAACACTGAATGAACATTATTAATATGCTGATAACATGTTAATTCAAATAATATTAAAGATTTAATAGCTTGAAATGAAAATATATCCACAATTGTGCATAGATTAAAAATTAAATAAATAATTATAAATTTAAACATGACCACTCTAATATCACTTGATAGTTCCGAGCGTAGTAGAAGCATGTGGAGGTGGGTGATATATTAATTTTTTTTAATAATCGTTGCCCAAAACCAAGAATGATGATCTTGAATGTCAAATTTATAATTAATTTTTTTAATATTTGAAGAAATAAATACTTGGGATTATGATCTTTTTTTGTTGGTGAATATTGATCATCCAAAAGGACTCTTTCATATTACCGTCATTGGGCTGTGAGGATCCAATGATAGAATACCTCTAGTTGTGATCTACACATGATCTTATAATCTTTGATCAACACCAGTCGTTCTCTAGGTGCTAGCATGATGAGTCGAATGTATTGCGTTGTTTGTTCTTGATATCTTGTTATTCGGTCTCAAAGAAATATCTCTTGCGCTTCTCATTCTTGATAGGGAGAGAGAAGAAGGAGTTGAGAGAGAATTCATTGTGCGCAATAAATCTCTATTCATAATTTTGGATTCTTTACACAATATACATAACCACCTATTTATAGAGTTTATATTTAAGAAAAAATATTATTTAATTGCCTACATGCCATTAAATAACATTTATTATCGTTAATAAATCACATGCCACATAATAATACTTATATAATTATTATTTTATGGTGCACTCCAACTTGCACAATAATACATATTATATAAAGGTCTTATTAATTAATATTTTTCACCGGACTTGATCTCGGTCCATTCAAACTCCTTTAGCATTTTTTAAACAATCAAATAAATATTTTATTCATAAATAAATATGTTATTCAAAATCTAGTGAATAAATATTTATTAAAATATTTAATAAATAAAATATATATTTTATTCACAAGACGATGAATAAATATTTATTTAATTTATATGATCAATATAACTTGAATAAAATTATTTCCCAGACTTGAGAATAATATTTATTCCATTAATTAAACTCAAATAGAATTTAATTGAGATCAATAAAAACACATAGTGTGTGACCCTTTAAGATTGTTTCTTGTTGGAATTAGGTGGGATTTCCTAAAGTTCAAGTTTACTATCTTGCAATGGGTCAAGGATCCTAAGAGAATGAACTTAATATCACAACATTGAAAATCACATATGAACACTCATTGTGTGATATAATCCCGTTGTCACAATATCTCATTAAGAAGGTTGCACATCCGTGTCACCAACCTATATGATCGATATAACATTCTTTGACTATTTGAAATAAATACATCATTACACTATAGCCATGAAATTTAATGATAATGTTATATTCCAATCAAAGGGCCGATATATCAGCTTCCATAAAGATGGAAGAGAAAAATCCTTCCTTGACTTATTCATTAATGACATGTCACTCGTGACACACCCAACATATCTAACTTTTCCATGAACTTTTATTGTCATGGTTTATGAAATAAAACTAAGTATGTGAGATATAACATTAATTAATAATAATATTAAATTATTAGGACCATCACACATGATTGTAGATAGGAATATCCAATGCCACCAAAACATGCAGAATTCTTACTGGCGGGTTTGTTCTCAAAATCTTTCATCTTGGAGATTACTAAGTGGAACTTCATGAGAAGAAGCCTCATCTGCTTAAGAGAACTCACTACTAACTGTATATGTAATACGTATCCCATCATATTAAGTTATCCAACCATAGATCATTATTTTATAATATCATCATAGCACATCGAGGTTCTCATTATAGCGGGGAACTACTATGCACTTATCAATTCAACAAATACTCTAGGACATTATTACATTAGAGTCATGCAGAAAAAAATAAATATGTAATAAGAAGTTTTATTAATATTAAATACATTGAATTTAAATGTAATCAAAGTACAAATAAATTGGTCATGGGACACCAACCCCAAAAATAACTGTAGGTGGAGCAGAGGAGACACATGTCATACCCCGAACCACACTTGAAGCCACTAATCCACAAGCTCCTGCCGCCTAAACCCATCCATTCACTTACCCATATTCTCACAATAACCAAGGCTCTCTCCAATAGCTTATAACATAAAAAACCTCGAATATACAAGTCAAAGGAACTCATCCACCACACCTCGACACTATTCGATTTGGGTGGAACTGAATCACCATCACAATTTTGATTCATGTCGCAAAAAATGGATCTCAGTGGGGGAAGTATCTCTATTTTTTCATTTCTGAAACCATGTAGAACATCACCAACACATGCCACTACTAACACCTTATAACTCCCTGGAAAATTATCGCCACTAGGACCACTATAAAGAGGGGTAATATCTAAACAGAAAATTCACACCCCAGGCTCACACTAGTCCTTTATCACATGAGAAGGGGGTCTGGATCACCACAAAACCTTAGATATATCTATCTCTGAAACTCATGGTTGGTACTAAACATAGGTGCATCATCTTTCAGTACCTACTAATCCAAAAGACGCTTCATGAAGAATACTGTTCGCAAACGCAACCATATGTTCAATTAGGGTTCGCACAGGCCGGAAAACCCAGGCCACTGCCTCAAGTCAAACCTCTATTTCCCAAGGGTCTGTCTCATCGTAGAACCTTAGTGGTCTCTATTGTTGGAACTCACATAACACGCTAATCCTACATGTACCATAATCCTGTCCTATTGAAGATATCGACTTATCGATATGGGTATGATCATCTATATGATCCATAGAAGGATCCATGCACTGCTCAATAAGTGGTCTCACTTCTTAGTGCCCTCCTAGAGAAAACACCTCATGAGCAGGTCCTTGAACTGAGGTCACATCACTCAATCAATCCTCATCATGACACTGTCTCGATATCCTAACTAGTTTTCATCACAAAGTTATTTTAAAAGTTATCAAGACATGCCATGGTGAAAGAGAATATTTGGGGAGATGACTAAATAAGGACAATCAAAGGACTCAATCCTATATTATGCTTGTACTATTGATCTCTGCAACTGATGTCTCAATATTATAAGTTTAAAAGTAGGTAGTCATAGTCCTGGTGCATGGATACGTGAGCCGTCGCACCAACATTTGGTTACCAGACCTAAAAGATGCACTCACGACACTTTGACACAATTTCCATTAGTTCCCAACCAAACCTCATAAGAGGAAAAAACTCCAAACAGAATTCTGAGGTCGAACCGGATTTGATACCGATCTGTCATGACCCAAAATTCTAGTTCCCTCCTGACCGATGAAAGACTGGTCCATAACTACCCCAAGCCCACCTCCATAGGCCAGGGGCTGTAAATAAACACCCAAAGGAATGACTAAAATGGGGGGCCTTTTCCTAGGGTACCAGTACACACACACCCAATCATCTCCATGTATAAGTTCATAGAAATAATAATAAAATACAGTAACATCTAGAGTAAAAGGCATGCATATAATAACCTCTAGGGAACAAAAAAGGCTACGAAAGTGTAATATAAAAAGTAAAGGGAAAAAATACATTCCCAATTAGAAAAGATGTCACAACATGACAATAACTGGAAAAGTAAATGATGAGATATCCTAGCTCAAAATCTCCAATCCTTGACCACCACACATGGTAAAATTCACCCAAATATCCCTATTCTGCTATGAAAGTGGCGTCAAAATGTCCTCATCTACATAAGACATGACATGTGTAAAAAAATCCCATACAAGGGCGAGTGTATACATACTGAGTAAGATTCCTTGAAAACTGAAGAGGGAGTAATAGAATTTATGATAGAAGTAGTCAACTCATCACAATGAATGTATATTAATCAATATATGAGATAAAACCATAACAAAAAACCAAGATATTCTATAAAAATCCCAAATCAGAGAGAAATGAGATCTCCATTTCAATAGGCCAGCTAGGAACAATGAGTCTGCCAACAGTTCCAAGATTCCATCATCGATGCCCAACATGTCACGTATTTTTCCAAAGTAGTAACCATGTGGAGGCACACCACACCACTATGATAAAAATTCAAGGGAATACAATCTCTAGATAGAGGACCCATACCCTGGTAGAATAGGAGTGTGCCACTAAGTAGGTAGAGGACCCATGCCCTATCATCGCAAGAGGGTTCCACTCACTAGGTAGAGGAATCATGCCCTTTCACTGTAAGAGGATGTCACTCAGTAGGTAGATATAGACATATGTATAGAACAAGGTCTATAATCATCAATCGAGAAAGACCACATCCCCTCCTAATTGGTGCAACCTCCTACAAATCAGATGAATCGGGCTCATCATTGGGAAGTTTGACATCAGTGAGAGAAAAAAAATATATCTTTGGGAGTATCTATAGCCATATAAAACAAATAATCTTACCCGTAAGAAATTTTTAATAAAAATATCAAATATAAAAAACTAATAAATATAAGAATATAATGATCTTACCTTTAAGAAACTTTTTATATAAATATCAAATATAAAAAAACTAATAAATTCCATAAAATAATAATTAGCTATTTATTAATACCAGAACATAATAATCCAACCTGTAAATAATTTTTAATATAAATATAAAATATAAGAAACTAATAAATACCATGCAGAATATAAATTTACTACCTATCAATAATTGTTAATGCAAATATAAAATATAAAAAATAATAATTACTGGCATCAGTGAAGGAACAAAATATATAGTTAGGTCCATCCTTCCGAAACGAATAATCTTACCTATAAATAATTGTTAATAAAAATATAAAATATAAAAAACTAATAAATAAATGAATATAATACATCATTCATCATATTATTCTTCATATTCATTAAGTAAAATGTCTTCATATTCATTTTCAGTATCTTCAATTTCCATACAACTTTTAGTTTCATCATCCCTTATTACTTCATCAACATTATCAATACCATCTGCCTCAAACTAGGAGGTTTCATCATTGATATTTATATCTTGTCAGTTAAGAGATATATTTGGGTATGTTTCTTGAATTTTTTTAATATGTTTTACTTTCAAAAAACCATTTTAATTTTCAAGAAATTGATTGTCACAAGATTTCATTTTTATTACACTCCACTAGTCATTAAAATCTCTCGAAATATCATAGTAATTTGTATAATAAAATTGATGTGCTTGATGTACCAATATAAATGGTTCATTTAATTCAAGAATACTGTTATATTTAATTTCAATGGCTCAATGTAATGGATGAACTCGAAACCCTTGATCAGTATAAAAAAATGGCATTTAAACGTTATTACATAATTTGGTCCCAGATAACATAACTCAATTAATTCATCTAGTATTCCATAAAATTCAACTTCACTTTCTTTATGATGGTATCATTTCAAACAGACACCTCTATTCATTGATTTCTTTGATTCACCATATATTCATGCATGGAATAGAATTCCATTAACCACATAGCCATTATAATATTTTACCAATTTTGATAGATATTTTTTGAGTACACATAATTGACCATCAATTTTACTTTTATACTGTGTTTCCTGTAAATAATAAAAATTGTTAACAATAGATATCATTAAAAAAATGATTTAATTTTCCATCAAAATCAACTTAAATTTCCAGTCTTTGAAACCAATATGAAAAATTCTATTGACGATGTTATTCAAGAGTAGTATACATAATTTGTATAATTTTTTTTTCGATATGGTCATCATATAGTCTAAAAAACAAATAATGTAAATAAATGTATCTATTATAAAATTTTAAAATAATAATAAGAATTATTAATTACTAAACTAATCATGTCATTTCTTCACAATTTAGCAGAACATATGTATGAGCTCTATGCAATTCTTCATCTGAAATCCATTATTCATGATAACCACCAAAACCAGGCTCAGGATAATTAAAAACTATCATGTGATGGTCTGTAGCATCATAAATATTTTCTTCATTGTGACCCATTTGATTATGGTTTGAAGGATATTATAATTGAAAATAATAAGAGTAGAAATTTGAAATTTACTCCTCCAAATACACTTTTGCTATCAACCCCTCAATTGATGCTTTGTTACGTGCTTTATTCTTTAATTTTTTCATACACCTCTAAAATGGTTACATTTATCAAAATTTTAAGGGACATCCACATTTAACATCATATGAAAAATGAAATATTAATTGTTTTATTGATTCAAATAAGGTCAGTGGGAATATTTTATCCAATTTACATAAAATTAAAACAACATATTTTTTCAGCATACTCAATGCATCATAATTTGATGTTTCCACAAAAATACCTCAAAATAAATATGATATTTTGGTCAACACATCCCAGATTAAAGAGTTTAACAACCCTCTAAGACCAATACATAGTAATATTTCCATTATGATATGGAATTCAGGACTTTTTAATCAATAATTTTTCCCATTTCTGATGCAATGAGACAAATTAGAAGCATAAACATATAGTAACTTAAAATATCTAATCCATTGATAGAATAATAAAATAATTTCTTTAAAAAGTGAATTAGATGATTTTGGATTCATTAAATTGTGTGATCTTTAATATTCAAATAATTTACGTTCAGGTTGTCTATAAATCTAAGCAAGATCAAACCGTGCCTTTTCATTTTCTTTGGTCTTACCGGATGTTTTCAACACGGTTTAAAACATGTTATCCAAAAAATTCTTCTAAATATGAATTAAATCTAACATTTAATGAACCAATAAATCAGAACAGTATGGAAGGTCCCAAAAACTACTCCGCTTTATCCAATTATTATCTCTCAAAAAACCATTTTTTTTTTCTGATTATGGTTTTTCCAAAAGTAATAGGTAATTTAGAGATGATAGATTTTACCTAAATACCTGATATCATTGATGGAGGTTTGTCTCTTTCAATTACACCATTTTTAAAATTATTTTTGTTCCTTCAAAAAGGGCGATCCATAGAAAGATATCTCCGATGACTGTCAAAATAAGTAGTTTTTCTCCTATTTCTAAGCATAAATGATTTGTTCTCAGCCATACATTATAAATATGATTTTAGAACATGTGTAGTCTATCCGAATAACATACCATATGCCTAAAAGTCACTGATCTTCTAGATTAATGCACCCTTCAATGTAAAATTCTGATATGTAACTTTATCAAATGTAGTCACACCATTGTTCCATAATAAAATTAACTCATTAATCAGTGTCTTCAAATAAAAATTAATATTATTCTTAGAATGTCCTAGAATTAATAGCATCAAATATATATATGGTTACTTCATCAACATCCAATGAGGTAAGTTATACAAATTAATGAAAATTGACCAACCATAATATTAACTTTTGTAAGCCCCAAATTGAAAAACTATCAGCAGAAAGACCCAACCATATGTTACGAGGTTCTGAAGAAAAAATAAAGATGAATCTGATCAAAGTGTTTCAAAGAATCACCATCACATGAATTATTTAATATTTTACTGATGGAAATATTTGTTTTATGATATGTCATCAATGCAGCTGTGTTGTGATACATAAATAAATGCTATAAATTAGGTGTAATTGGAAAATACCTCAATTGTTTCACAGGAAATATGGAATTTCCTTATTGTGCCTTGTTATACCACGATTATCCACATGTTTAACAATTAACTAATGATTCATAATCACCATAATATATGATAAAATCATTTGAATATGCATGAATCTTATGATAACTAAGACCCAAATTATGAACCAACCACTTACTTTCATAGAAACTTGCATGTAATATATTTTTGTTAGGCAACAAAAATTTAACCAAAGATAAAATCTGGTCACAAAAACTATTTTACATTTCAAAATATGATTTATAAACCATAAATTTTGTAATAGATTCAATTTTTCTATTCGATATCCTAGATATAAGGCCTCCTCAATAGATTTTAATAAATTATAAAATTGAGAAGGTTCAGAATCATGATTTGGAATATCATTTTCAGTTGTTTTCTGAATTGACGGGTTGACTGCCTCATGTACTAAATTTTTAAATGATGGTATCGAAACAAAATTTTTTTATTGTCTACTGAATTTTGTTCACCATATTCATACAAAAAATATAATATTTCCAAAAACCAAAACAAATTAGATTAATTATATCATTTTCAAATATTTTGAATCTCTTAAGATCACATTTCTTAGATGGGCATTTAATTTTTCCATCAAAAAAAAATTCTGAATTTAACGATGTAAATGATATAAATTTTTCATCACCCTGAATATAGATAGGATTTATTCCATATTTGTTGGGATTTTTTCAATGATTTATCTAATCATGATCGCATAATAGAAACCGGTGTCTACTTTCTAAGTCTATAGTTATCTAAAAAAATAATAGAAATAAGAAAAATTATTATTCATCATGACTAATTGAAAATTATTATTATATTTTAACACCTTGGAATATTCTATGGAATATGATTGGAGTGAGGCGCTGAGTTAGCACTAGATTCTAGGGTCCATAGAGTCTCAGCACAGATAGAATAAAAATATTAAATATATTATGTCACATGCATGCTATTTTTAAAAAATAAAAGAATATCTATCGAATGGTGTTGCATATGGGAAATTTGAGACCACTTATAGGACCAGGATGCAGGGTTTACCCTAGGCGTGATATAACTTTTGTGTGTGTCAGGTGTTTGGTTGTATTGCATACAAGAGTAATTAATTTAATATTTTTATTATAATTTTTTATAAAATAATATATATCTCTTGTACTCTGTATCATATGAAAAATCGAAGACAACCATTAGGTTCGAGATGTGGGGTTTACCCTAGATGCGACATAACATTTTTGCATGTCGGGAGTTTGGTAACATCACATGAGATGGTAATTTATTTAATATTTTTATTATATTTTTTTACAAAAAAATGAAATATCTCCATAATGGTGTATCATATTAAAAATTTGAGACTACTTTTAGGTCAAGGATGCGAGGTTTACCCCAGGCGTGACATAACATTTATGCTTGCAGGTGTTTGGTAACATGGAACGTGAGGGTAACCTTTTTAATATTTTTTTTATATTATATATATATATATATATTTAAAATATTTATATCAATTATTAATACTAATTATTTTAATTAATACAACATTTATACAAATTATTGTGAATTTAGAATAGTTGTTATTATTATATATATATATATTTTATAAATTATTAATAATATTTTGTAATTAACACTAATATTTACTATTTATTAGTAATATTGACTAAATAATTATTAAATATTCAAAACTATATAATAGTTTTTACTAATTATTAAAATTATTATTACATTTTTAATAATTACCAATTTTTGTGATTTTTAATAATTTTTAGTATTGTTTATATATTTTTATACAGTATTATTATTTTTTTTCTAATTATTATTAGCTAAGATTTTAAAAAATATTACTTATTTTAATTATTATTGTTTTTTAATTAAAAAAAAATTTATAAATTTTTTTATAAAAAAAATTATTTAATTAACATATTGTTAAAATGTTTTTTTAAATTAATTTTCTCATTATTTTTATAAAACACTAATTTCCTATTTATTTCATACACTATATATATATATATATTATATACATTATTAATAAAATATATTTAAATTAAATTTATTTTTACATGTTTTCTTAAACATATATACATATCAAATATATATACATACATACATAAATATAAAAAACTTACACACCTTTTTAAAAATTTATTTATGAAGGAAACCCATTGAAGACAGAATCGAGTGGGAAATTAAAATGTGAAGTGGGAAATTTTAATTTAAAGGTTTCACTCCTCCCTTAATTTATAGAGAAACTACAAGTATATAAAGTGAAGTAGCTATATTATGGATTGGATAGATAAAGGTGTGATTGTTTTTGGAAAGGTGAGGTGCTAACTAGGAAGCTTCAAATCATTTTTTTAGGACAAAGTATCAGGAAGAGTGGTACTAGACAGAGAGTTACTAGGAAGAGAGATACTAGATGGAGAGGTACTAGACAAAGAAGGCACTGTATGAAGAAGCAAATGGGTATCAGAAAAAGAAGTTCTGAACAAATAGGTTTCATACGGAGAGGTACAAGACATAGGGTACTAGATGGAAAAGAACTGAACATAGGGTTCTAGATGAAGTGAGGTTCTATATAAAGAAGTATCATACACAGTGTTCCGAATAGAGAAAATATTCGGTGAAATTTGTTCTACACTAAATAAGGAAGAGGGAAAAAGATAGTATAAGAAAAGAAAGTATTGTGAATATATATTGTAGATGAAGAATAGAAGGAAGGGTCAAAATTTCAGTTTTCTACTGAGAAGAACATGAAGGTCTTTTGCACTGCTATGCATACAAGGGAAAAATATGAGAGTTTCTTGCATGCTATTATGAATGTAATAATAGAAGAGAAGAAATATAATAACAAAGAAGCACTGTGACATTCAACGAAAGTCTTATATGGTTTTGTACTTTCATGATATTGAAAAAAAATTGAATAAGTTTAAGACTATCTACATAGGTACTATAAAACCAAAAATGTGGTGTAGTTGAATGATTTTATTTCCAATCCAAGGAATTATAATTTCTTTTTTCCCC
Organism: Viscum album; assembly: GCA_963277665.1. Lineage (NCBI taxonomy): Eukaryota > Viridiplantae > Streptophyta > Magnoliopsida > Santalales > Viscaceae > Viscum > Viscum album. The sequence goes on from OY728123.1 coordinate 644,479,337, forward strand.
CTCCTAAAGTGTTAGGAACCACACTTGAGTTCAGGATTATTTCCGAGTCAAACCACTATAATTGGTATCTCATTATAGTGGAGAATCTGTGTACTGGTCACCACTATACAAAAAATGGATTTGTTACTCTTAATGGGTAGCGAACATTGTAAAAACATTGTGTGTCGTCCTTTACTTGCTTTCATATAATTGGATAAAAAATTAAGAGAGAACAAGAAAATTGAGATCCTAATAGGTCTTAGAGGTAAATGGATAAAAGTATTAATTGGTTTTGAAAAACCCCAACACTAATTCACCCCACCCTCTTAGTGTTGAACATTTATTGAAGTGGTCCTAACAGATAAATTTGGTACAGAACATTTTTTTTTAATTGTAAGTCTGTGTCTCAATTTCAAAGGCCATTTTTATTCAAATATTGTATACAGTCATATGAGGCACATCAAGTTTCGATATGATTAATAGTTCCAACTAATATATATTAAACCATGAGAACCCATCATTACATGGTTTAAAAAGTGATTTTAATTCAAAGTTTATATTTTATCATGTCACACATTTAATTGATCACATTTGAATAAATACCTCAACCAGTTGTGAGAATCCCATAAATTGTTGTTGCCCAAGACCTAGACTTAAAATTCTGTCCTAAATTGTGATTCATCCATGGTGTTATGTGGAAATTTTCTAATTTTCCCCCTATAATTTTATTACCCTATCCTAGAGGCTTGTAGGCCTTACCCCAAGAATGGCTCTGATAAATACATTATTTTTTTATATGTCCCATAATTAAAATCATCACAATCTTATATTCTTTTTTGAGTGAGATATTATATTTGACTTGGTTTAGCCATATGATAGTGTGATTTGTGTGTTGGTCACAAATGTGATGGTATCTTTGTTATATTATAATAGTAATATTTTTAGAAATATTATTAAAGCAATGAAAGATTCCACTTAGCAACTTGCATGCCTTTATGTGTATCTTTATTATTACCATAACTATGTCTTTTACCCCTTTTTTTATTTTGGGTGTAGTTAATATTGATGCGCACAACCCCCTAATTTCTAATCATATTAAACCAACCTCAATAATAAATATAAAAAATAAAAAAGGGTAATATTGGTTAAAAAATCTGAAAAAATGAAACATTAAATTATATTTTGCAAAAAATAAGTATATTTTTAAGAATAAATTCAATCTCTCCTGTCACTTTTTAGCATATTTACTCAATTATTATCAAATATTTATATTGTGAAGTTGTAATATTTTGATTCAAAAAATTATAAAATGATATAATCGGGTGTATCTATGAAAAGAAGATAATATTATAATATAATTATTACATACGTTGTGGTTTGGATTCAATATCATAAAGAAGGGGCTAACTTTTTACTCAATGAAAGTTCCTTCCATGTTGAACAAACCCGTTAATCATTTTTAATATATTATTAAAAATTACATTTCAATGTAAACATATATTTATATTCAATATTTTATTAAATATGATTTATAGAATATTAAACATATATTTACACTTAATATATAACATATTTATTGAAAAAATGGATTATAAAATAATTAAAAACTAATATTAATTAATAATTTGATAATTATAATTGATGAATATATTTTTAACAACAATTTCATGATATAAAAAAGTAATGATGAAAAATTGAAAACATTGATTGAACTTCAAATTACCACAAATTTTAATCTAGATGTCTGTTTGGGTTGCACAATATGTCAAATTGAAGGCTCAGTGATTCTTGGAAGTTAGGTTTGTGGATGAGATATTATAAGGAGGGGAGTTTGTAAGATCCACAAATTAATGGAGGTATGTACCTATTTACATTTTGGTTAATGGAATTTTTACTGAATGTATGAGGAGGCTCAAGGGTGTCTAGGGGGTTCGAGACATGAACAAAAGTGGAATATGGTCATCCTATGTAGGTTTCACGATTGGTGTACGGTTATAGGTAACTGTGTGCCCAAACCGTGATATCTTGGAGGAGGGGTTTATGGTTAAACAAAACCATCCAAGTGGAAAGACAAACCATACAGATTTGGATAGAGGCATTATGCATAGTTGGTATATGGTTTGTCAAACCGTGTGGAGTCCCAAGGTAACTGTGTGACTTCACCCCTCTCAAAGAGAGACTGGCGTAGGGTTTTCACACGGTTTGGAAAACCGTGCATCGAAACCGTGTGCCCCATTAGAAAGTGAGAATTTACCATTCCCCCTCGAGATTTTGAGTGTCTCACCTGATTTTATCCCCATTTCTTACTCCTACTGTCCTAATGATGAACCTAAACCCCCAAATCTTCCCAAGGGTCAATATTATTTGATTCTAGGCCGTTTGAAGTGCCGTTGGTTTTAGATCGATGTTCCAGGAATTCTAATGCTCCTCTTGGTTCTCTTTTTTGGATTAGGGCTTGTGGTTTTTTTATTCTTCTTTTGAAGCCCTAAAACCCTCTTTTTCCAATGGATCATAGGTTGAGGATTCAAGGGTTGATTGAGTCTATATATATTGCTACATTTAAGTGAGTGTTTGTCTACAGATTCTAGGTAGGTGATCTACAAGTTATATCCCATAGTATTGATGTTGATTTTTGCATGTGGGGTTGTTTTATTGGTTCCTTATTGTTTTGAATTCAATGCCTTTAGAGATGTTTGTTAAATTAGTTGGCTAAATGATGAATTTAACACCTCATGATTCCTATGGGATGCATTGAGGATGATCAGAGTAGTTTATGGTCACCCATGGGGTGTGCCAATATTCCTGATCATGGAAAATTGTAATGTTAATCATAAAGTTGATTAATGTTGAATTAGATCCCTTGGTAAATATGTAGACATGTTAGTTTGAATAATAAAGTGACAATAATGGTAATTGTCTCAAGTTTTTAGCATGTAATAAAGGGTTGTTTGGTTAAATGTCAATGGGTTAAATGAGTTCTCAATTATGTGGTGTAACTAGTTGATTATCTAAGGTATGTGAGTGATAAATGGGTAAATTAGGTTAAGGTATGTATATGAGAATTTCTAAATGAGTCAAGGAATGTGAATTGGTGTATGTGTTAAATGGGAAAATGAATTAGAATTATTGAATATACTAAATGGGTTAAGGTATGGGGAAGATAATTGGGTTAAATGGGCTATGCAATGTAAATGGTAAATGTGTTAATGAGTGAGATATTTATGATGGTTTACATGTTGAATGAATATAAAATGTGAATGGTGTGTAATTGGTTAACTTAGAATGAAAATAAAGTTGATTTTAATGACATTTTATTGATAATATGGAATAAGGGAGTGTTTGGAATAACGTTAACGAGTTAATAAGAAATGAATTTATAAATGATAAATATGTCATCAGGTTATGGTATGAGAATGATTTATGTATTGAAAGATTTATGAATGGTGATTAGTTATGTATGTTTTTGAATATGGTTTGTAAAATGGTATGAGTGTAAAATGGTTAAATAAGCATATACACATGGATTAGTGGTGTGAAAGAGAATGGATTGAGGCTCCTCCCAAGGGTTGGGTTGGACTTAGGCTCTAAACCCCACCCCTAGAATGCACGGGTTACGGAGTCAAACTGACTCTCTATTCCCCTAATGGATGCATTGGATGGAGATACCTAGACTGAGGCTCCAAGGTAAGTGTGATGTAATTTATTGTGAAATGGGTTTCCCTAGTGAGATGGGGAACTTGACTTATTCCCTTATGTAGAGAAATTGACCAGCTTAGGAAATTGTGTAAATTATGTAAATGCCTAACCCATGGAACAAGTTATAAAAATGGAATAAGTGATTGAATTTTTTGAAGTGAATATGGTTAACTTATAACACCTGAGTCATCTTTTGTTTCATTATTATTCATTTAGTACTTGCAGGAACTATCTATTTAGATTGTATATTTTTTAGATACCATTGGTGGTGGCCTACTGAGTTGTACTCACACCCTTCTCGATATGTCATTGGGTACCGAGCAGATTTCATGGTTGTAGGTTAGGATAAGGGAAAATACCTTATGATTGAGAGTTGAGTTGGGATTGAGATGTGCATGGATGAGGATCCAAATTTGGAGCCAGGAACCTTTTTGGGGACTCAACTATTTGTCTTTATTTTGGGGTTTCCTTTACCTTTGGCACTATTATCATGACATGGCATATTTATTTTTTGGTTGTGTTTTTTACCCTCTTTTGGAAATGGTTAGTAATGCATGTTTCTAGTTTATTCGTTATTATTTCCTTTATTTCACATGTTATCTTTTATGACTTACTCTTTTAAAGGGGGTATAATATCCCCAAATGACCCATTAGACTCTCGCTACTAGTCAACAACCTTTGGCATATTAGGATGCACACTTGAGGTCTTGTGGTGACCTGACTCAGGTCACCATTTTAGTGGATTCTGGGTTAGGGATGTTACAAAGTTGTATTAAATAAGGTTATTTTCTATTGTCTTATTATTTGGGAATGGTATACTGGAGATTAAGATGTGTCCTGGCTTGGAAATGAGATCATTTTTGGGATAATCTAACCCAAGTATGGGGTAAAACCCATGTACCTAGGGTGGTATTGTTGTTCTTGTTGTGTGTTGTTACAGATGAATGATATTTCACCATTGGATGATGCACTTATTATTTGATGTGACTATTTTTTGATATTTTTCTCATGAAAAAAATGGAATGAGGATGTCCATTCAAGAATCATATTAGGAACCTAGGTAAATAGGTGACATGCATCATGGTAGGCACACATGGGGAAGATGTGCGAGACATGAAAGGTAGAATGCATTTTACTTTCTTTAAAATTTGAATAAAAAAATGGGTGTCTAATAAAGATGATGCAAATTGGAAAATGAAAAGAATGTTAAAGAATGGTTGAATATTTGTGCTTAAATGAAAGGTTGTAAATGGTTTAAAAATATTGGTTGTAATAAGTTTTGAAATGGGAAATGTTCCTATGACAGAAATATTTATGTTGTGAAAGTGAAAACAGTTAAAATAGGATGTCCAATAAAAATGGATTATTGTTGTGTGAGTCAGTTTGTCCCTATTTACAAAGACCTATGGTAGGTATGGTTGAGAGTAGTGTTCTAGGTGTGATGGTGTTCGTTGGGATAATGTTTGTGAAATGGGATGTTTAGGGATAGTGGAGAGCCTTATTTTGTGTAAACCATGGAATATTTATGTTATGTGCTCTAAGAATCACATTTGGCATTGTAGAGAAATTACTCCATGATGAAATGTTTTGGTTGAGATACATGAGAGTATCTCTGAGAATGATCCACCAGTAGTAGAGCAAGAGACCCTATTAGTCCAGGGTTACCGATGAGAGGAGTAGTTCCATGAGAACTTTTCTTGTTTTATGAAGATTATAGAATAGGAACCAAGAAGGGTTATGCTGAGAATTTTCAATCTTATTAAAGAGTTACAATTAGAAAACCATCCTACATTTGTTGGATAAGGTGGATTTGAGTGTCGATAATGCGTAAGGTTAGAACATTAATGGACACAGGAAGTGGGTATCCCTAGTTTTGTGAACAGACCTAGTGTATGGGTGGTTTGGGAAGTGAGAGTGCCATAGTTTGGAGACCATAGAGACTTAGATGTGTTTAGTTTAGGGGTGGTCCTTGTTGTACCATTGGCTAAGAAATTTCTTGGAGGTTGAAGGGTATCATCTGGTATCATGTATGTGGTAACCCTTGGGGGTTGTGATTAGGTAGGATGTATTGGGTTTTTGATTGGATGTCTTGGTTCATGGTTATTTTAGTTGTGGGTATGTTATTATGAGATTAGAACCTAGAGTAAATTCTTTCTTCGGTGTATTGGAATAAGTGTTCTAGGATAGGGGAAGGATATCCACCCGTGAGTGGTGAATTTTTAGAAGTTTAATGTATATGTCCTAGAGAGAGGGCCTAGTGACTTGTTACACCTAACCCTAGTTTGGGATGTTGTTATCATTCTACCCTCAAGGGAGACCCATGAGACTATCTATCCATTGTTTAAGTGCTCTTGGGTGCGTGAGGAACATGTGTATGTCTTGTATTTAGACAAGTGTGGGTTTGGACAATAGGGATAAGTGGGAAGGTCAATGGATTTGGGAGATGTAACTTGAATTGAGATAACAAGTTAGCAGAATTGGGAAAATTGAGGGTGACCCTAAGGGAGGTTAGCCCAGTGTTGCAGGTGCCTTAGAATTCAAATCACAGTTGGGTTCTTTAGAGGATGAATCGATGCCCGGTGGGCATCATCGAGTTTCAATAAAAAGAGCATGATTATGCCTCAATTTCTCCTTGAAATAAATACTTGAGAATTTGAGGTTGGTTGTAAGGTTGGTTTTAAGGGTCCAGATCATTACGATTCCTAAAATGGCAGTTGATAACATTTGATGTGGAAATAGGGTTGAATTCAATGGATGATACAATGATGACTAAGGAATGGATGTACACTTTTGATATGAGAGTGACACACGAGGTGACGGGTGGTCATATAGTTGGGATTATTGTGTGAAAGGTTGGGTTATTGGATGAGAATGTTGAGAATTAATCTAGTCCAATGAGGCTGACAGACCTAGAGTCATGTTTAGTTGGGTAGGTAGATGTTTGTGTTTGGTGATGCATGGATCATAAAGTTCACAGTTAGGATTAGTTTGTGGTCGTAGGAAGGTGTGGGACCTTGAGGGCTTGGGTGAGGTCCTTGGGATGGACCAAAGGTCAACCAATGTCATGGGTTCTATTCTTGGACGTCAGGAATAGGGAGTAGTTTTTGTTGGTTTTTCTTTTCTAGTGAAATCTAGTTGACCACATCTAAGTTTTGGGGTTTCCTCTTGTGTTTGAATTTTCAGATGTGGTGGTTAGAGTTACTTGGGGAGAGTAGTGACAATGGATCTCCCAAGGTGGGGAGTAATAAGTTAGTCATGGAGGTGTGGAGAGAACCATTGGGTGGATGTGGTGGCATTAGGATGGCAATGGAAAACCCATGAGGTGCACATTTTAATTCCTCAGGAAGGACCGGACGGGAAATGGATGTGGTGGTTGATTGAGCCAAGCTTTGGATTCAGGCTCAGAGTGGTTCTAGAAATAATCCAACATGAATATGATATAATCATTGATGGGATTATAAATAGAGGTTGGGTGTTATAACTTCATTTGAAATCAGGCATGGACTTGAGTAGGTGGGTCTAAGTGACCTTGGAATTTCGATTAGGGTAAAGGTATCTTGGATATGTGAAGTAGTGTCATGCCAACAGTGAAGTTGGGTGTTTCTAAGATGATTCAGCTGGGGATGAATCAAATCGTCTAGGGAAAATAATGAATTTGGTGGGTTTCCAACCACATTAAATGGAAATTTTAGAAAGATAATTGTGTTTAGAAAGTGTAATGGGTTTTGGGGGAGAATTGAGTTGTTCTTAGTTGATGTATGAGCGATGATGTTATTTGTGTTATGAATATTAATGGGTGTGGTAAAGCATGATGAGGTTTTGGAAGGTAGTAGATGCCTTAATAGTAAAGTTTTCTGAATGTCAGGGAATGATCCCAATAGGCGTGTCAAATGATGGTGGTATTCATTAAGTGATGAGGTACCATGGGAAGGTGTAGGGAAGATCATGTAAATAATGAAAAAATGGGTATTTTGAGACAAGTTGTAAAGATTGGGTTGACATGATAAGAAAAGGTAACGAACACGGTAAGTTGTAATCCACCGTTGGTTTGGTGTTTTTTAGAAAGTGTGTTTTTTAAATAAAGGAAAACTTGATAGAGGTAAATTTATTCTTAGACTGCAATGGATAATCGATGCATATCCATTTAGGGTAGTTTTTACAGCAAGGCTGGCTGCTAATGTTGGGTAGAGTTCTCATGGATGTTTTTGTACGGTGAGTTGGGAAACACGTCAGGTATGTTGTGGAAGATGAGTTGAGGTTCTTGTGTAATATTTCAATGGTGGGGTTGTCAACCACCATAATATGGTGGTGGTGAGATAAAGTGCATGGTGGGGAGCACTATAGTGGTCAAGGGGTCGGTTGATGACGTGACTGATGTTTCATGTTGGAAGAAGTTGAGTACCACTCCAGTGTTTTGGACTTGATAAATAGTGTTGGCTCAGATCTTGATTGGATGAGTTCTATGAGTGTTTGGGTTGTGTTTTGGTTGTTTAGTTATGGAATGGGACTGTTGGGCCTCAAGTTTTAGATCAATTTATGCCAGGAAATGTGGTTGGGAAAACTGGGTGTTTCTTAAGGTGGTGTTGAGTTTGGGTCATTGTTTTTGTTTTGAAAAAATGGAAAGAATAGCACCATGTGATTTAGGCCATGAGTCGTAGATAGTATCAAGCCAATGGGGTGATAATTGGATCTTCCACAATGGTATGATGTTGTGTGTGATGCTTCATTGAGTTATACTTTAGGCAGAAGTTTCTAAGGATTCCCTATGTAGTTCTTATGGTTGATGTTTAGTCTGAGGTTGAGGCATCCTAAGAGGAACATCTAGATTGTGTTGTGGATTGTACTGATAAAGTCTTGTGGGGAAAGGCTAAGCATTTGGTATAGGTTCTTTAGTAGAATGGTAATGTTTAGGAAGAGACTTAGGAGAGGGATACAGATGTGAGAGCCAAGTGGTCTGATTTTTTTGCTTCATAAGCTCAGTGATTCTTGTAATTGAGGCTCGTGGATGATATTTTATAAATCGGGGAGGTTGTAAGATCCCATAATTTGTGGAGGTATGTCCCTATTTAAATTTTTGTTAATGGAATGTTTAATGAATGTATAGGGAGGATTGAGGGTATCTAGGGGGGGGGGGGGGGTTGAGACACAAAATAAAGGGTAATTTGGCCATCTAGTGTAGGTTCATGGTTGGTGTACAATTAATGGTAACTGTGTACCCAAACCATGCTATCCAAGAGGAGGGGTGCATAGTAAAACAAAAACCTTCAAGGGGAAAATACAAACCGTAATAACTTGGAAAGAGACATTCCACATGATTGGTGCACAATTTTTCAAACCATGTAAAATCCCCAGGTAACTGTGCAACTTCAACCCTCTTAGATAGAGGCTGGTGCACAGTTGCCGCATAGTTTGGAAAACCATGCGGCCAAACTCTGACCCCCATTAGAAAGTAAAAATTTACCATTCCCCCCATGGTATTTTAAGTGTATCACCCAATTTTCTCACCATTTCTTCCTCCTCTAGCCCTAGTGATGAACCTAAAACCCCCAAATCTTTCCAAGGGCTGATCTCCTTTGATTTTGGGTTGTTTGGAGTACTGTTGGTTGTAGATAGAAGCTCGAGGTATGTATAACACTCCTCTTGTTTCTCTTTTCTGGATTAGGGCTAGTTGTTTTTTTCTTCTTCTTCAGAATCCCTAAAAACCTATTTTTCTAGTGAATATTAGATTGGGGCTTTAGGGGTTCCTGAATTTGGATCTACAACTAAGGTTAAGCGAGTGTTCTTCGATGGATTCAGGGTAGGTGGTCTACAAGTTATATCGCATAGTCTTAATGTTGATTTGTGCATGTGAGGTTGTGTTATTGGTTCCTTCTTATTGTGCATTCGATTACTTCAGTGAGATTTGGTAAAGTGGTTGGCTAAATGATGAATTAAACCCATCATTATCCTCGTGGTATGCATTGAGGATAATTAGACCAGTTTTGGGTCACCCATGGGGTGCTCCAGTATTCACGAACATGGAAAATTTTAATGTTAAGAATAAAGTTTATTTGTGAAAAATTAGAGCCCATGGTAAATATGTTGACTTGTTAGTTTTAACGATAAAGGGACACTAATGAAAATTGTGTCACGTTGTTAGCATGGAATAAGGGTTTCTTTGGTTAAATGTTAATGGGTTAAATAAGTTATTGATTGTGTAGGGTAACTAGTTGATTCTATAAGGCATGTGAATGATAAATGGGTAAATTGGGTTAAGTTATGTAAATGAGAATGTGTAAATGGGTCAAGGCATGTGAATTGGTTTATGTGTTAAATGGTTAAATGAATGGGAATTTATGAATATGCTACATGGGTTAAGGTATGAGGAAGTTAATTGAGTTAAATGGTCTATGCAATGTAAATGGTAAATGTGATAATAGTTTAGAGATTTATGGTTTAATGTTGAATGAACATCAAATGTGAATGGTTTGTAGTTTGTTAAATTGGAATGAAAATGAAAATGATGTTAATGGAATTTGATTGATAATATGGAATAAGGGAGATTTTGGTATAACATTAAAAAGATAATGAGAAATTAATTGTTAATGGTAAATATTTCATTGGGTTATGGAATGAGAATGATTTATGTACTGAATGATTTAGGAATGGTGATTGGTTTTGTGTATTATTGAATATGGTTTGTAAAATGGTATGAGTGGAAAATGGTTAAAGAATCTTGTGCATGTTTCTTGATGGTGTATTAGATAATGGACTGAGGCTCCTCCCACAGGTTTTTGAACTGAGTCTCTAAACACCACCCCTAGAATGCATGGGTTAGGAAGTCAGACTGAGGTTCTTGGACCCTAATGGTTGCATTGAATGAAACTACCTAGACTAAGGCTCTAAGGTAAGTGTGATGTAATTGATTGTGAATTTTTTCCCTAGTTATATGGGGAACTTGAATTATTCCCTTATTTATAGTAATTTACCAGATTAGGAAATTGTGTAAATGATGTAAATTCCCAACCGATGGAACAAATGATGAAAATTGAACAAGTGATTGAAATGGTTGAAGTGAATATGGTTAACTAATGACACCTGAGTTGTATTTGTTGCCTTATTATTCATTTAGTAATTTTATTCACTATATGTTTAGATGAGATATTTTATAGACACCGTTGGTGGTGGCCTACTGAGTTGTACTCACACTCTGCTCAGGCCGCCATTGGGAACCCGAACAGATTTCTTGGTTGTAGGTTAGGATAAGGGAAAATGCATTATACTTGGGAGTTGAGTTGGGCTTGGGATGTGCATGTATGAGGATCCAAAATTAGAGTAAGGACCCTTTTTTGGGACTCAAAATTTTGTCTTTATTTTGGGTTTTCCTTCACCTTTGGAAGTGTTAGTATGACATGACATATTTATTGTTCGGTTATGGATTGTACCAGGTTTGGGGAATGGTTACTAATTCATGTATCTAGTTTTGTTGGTTATTGTTTCCTTTATTTCTTATGTTATCTACTGTGGATTACTTTTTTAAATAGGGTATAGTCTCCCCAAATTATCCATTAGACCCTTGATTTTAGTCATCAACCTCTGGAATACGGGTAGAAGATCTTGAGGTCTTGTGGAGACTCGGCTCGGGGCACCCATTTAGTGGCTTCTGGGTCGAGGACATTATAAAAAATGTATGAATGTGTATGTACCTATAAAAATGTATATATATTGTTTATATATAAATATGTGTGTTTGGATATATTAATAAACAACACTACTATGGATCAGGATATATTTAGTGCCATTTTTTATCTATGCTAAAAAAGCATTGATAAAGGGAGTGTCTTTATCAGCGCTAACTAAAAGTGCTGATAAAAGCACATCTTCATCAATAATGATAAAGAGTGAGATTTATCGATTCTATTTTAGCACTGATAAAATGTATATTTCATAAAAAAATTATATATCATTAAAAATCATATACTAAAATACTAATATATTTATATTTATGTAAATATAATATATTTTATTAAATATGGTGCATATAAGATTAAATATGAATTTAAAAATAATATATAAGATATTTAGTGAAAAAATATATTATAAAATAATTAAAAATCAATATTAATTAACAATTTTCTAATTATTATTGAGTAATAGTCATTTAATAAAAATTTAATGATATAAAAATTCAATAAATTAATGAACGATATAAGATAAGTTGAAAACATGACTTGAACTTCAAAAGACCATAAATTTTGATACTAATATCCGTTTAGGATCTACCACATATCAAATTGAAAGGTGTGAAAACATCTATGATGTGGTGACCCAAGGAAATCTTGTTCACTATTTTTTGAGGTTAGGAAAAATAAAAATGGACTCCAAAACATAGTTTTTTTGTTGGGGCACAATAATTTTGGAACATTTGATTGAATTTTAGCCTCGTTTGAGGGGGTATTCTTGACTTTTTTCAGTGGGGACTAAATTTATTATTAGGTGTTACACTATATAGATATTATAGCGCTTAAATTTTACCATTTTTCATATTGTAGTGTTATTCATAATTAAATATATATATATATATATTTATATATTTACATATAATAAATAAATTATACAAATAAATATTTAAACATATTTACATAAAAAAGTATTTGTAAATATATAAACCATATGGAAATATATATTTTTTATTAATTTTATTTAAAATAAAAAATTTCCAATTTTATTTACCTTATAAAAACACATTAATATATATATATACCTATATAATAATGTTTATTTATAAATATGTATGTGCCAATAAACAAATATATATTTATATGTATATTCTAATATATGTAAATAAATAAATATATTTAAATATTTGTGTGTGTATTTTCATAATATAAATGTGTACGTGTGTGTAAATATGTGCATGTATGTCTGTGTGTATGTCAATATTGTATGAATACATCATATATAAATTTATTTTTATAAATATATAATTAAAATTAAACATAATATATAAACGTATTTATAATAATTTTTTATAAATAAATTATAAAAAATTATATTTAAATATACAATATAGATATATTTTAACAGCGTATTTAAGCATAATTAGATAAATGTATATAATTATATGAATAAATATGTCAATAAATATTAATTAAGTATATATATATATATAAATAGATATATTATAAAATATTAAACAAATCTGGATGGTATAGTGGTAAAGACAATAGTATTGATGGAAGAGGTGATAGGTTCGAACCTAGGCACAAGAAAGGTTGAATAGGGCATAAAAAGAAATAATAAAGTGGGTAGGAAACGCAAATAAAATGGGGTGGGATCGCGGGGTTAGGAGGAGTGGTAAAAGGTGTGTGTAGAAAATGATTTAAAAAAAAAATATTTTTTGAATTTTATTAGTGCTAAAAAAGTGATGATAAATGGAGATTCTATCAACGATTTTATTTTAACACCGATGGATGACCTTTATCAATGTTTTTGTTAATGTTGATAAAGTAGGAAACTGTTTTAGGGTTCTTAGCTTGTTACCATTTTTAGCGGTGTTTTATTAATTGTTTTATTTAATTTTATGAGTAATAAAAAAAGCAGCGATAAAGGGTGTCTTTATCAATTCATTTATCTTAGCACCAATAATGGTTGCCTTTATCATCACTTTTTTTAAACTTTGATAAAGACCATGACCTTTTTAGGGTGCTTAGCTTGTCACTGCTTTTTAGTGTCAATAATGGTCATTTTTGGCGCTCACTATGGTTGAATCTATAGTAGCATAGATATATATATTTATGTATGCATTACAATATATGAAAATAAATAATAATATATAATATATGTGAATAAATATAAAAAATCAAGTAAAATGGTTTTTAATATATTATTAAAAATCATATTTTAATGCAAAGATATATTTATATTCAATATTTATATTCAATATGATTTATATAATATTAAACATCTATTTACACTTAATATATAATATATTTATGAAAAAATGGAATATAAAATAATTAAAAATTAATATTAATTACTAATTCTCTAACCAGTATCGATTAATGTACATTTAACAACAATTTCATGATATAAAAAATTAATAAATTAATTAATATATTATGAAAAATTGAAATAATTGACTGAACTTCAAATGACCATAACTTTTAATCCGGATGTCTGTTTGTGCTAAACAATATTTCAAATTTAATCATGTGGAAAATATCTACACCATTTACCACATGAGGGTTTTGGTAAGTATTTTTTTCATGTAAAAAAAAGGCTCGGAAGACCTCCAAAATTGAGTTTTTATTTGGGATATCCTAATTTTTGAATATTCAATGAAATTTAAATTTAGTTTAAGATGGAATTTTGTAATTTTTCGATGTCGAACGAATTTATTCTCATTAATTTTTTATGAATATTATAATGTTAAAATTTTATCATTTTTCATATTAGAGTGTTTTTTGAAATTAAATACATATATATATATATACATATATACGTATTTATATATATTCACATATAAAAATTTAATTGCATAAATAAATATTTAAACTTATTTACATATAAAATATTTTTTAAAATATAAAAAAGTTTACGTAAAAAAAATATCCATTTATTTAAAATAAAAAATTATCTATTTTTTTATTTACCATAAAAAATGTATGAATGTTTATATACCTATAAAAAAAATATTTTTTATATATAAATATGTGTGTGTGGATGTATTAAAAAACATCACTACTATAGATCGGGATATATTCAGTGTTATTCTTTATAAACGCTAAAAAATGTTAATAAAGGGAGTGCCTTTATAAGAACTAACTAAAAGCACTAATAAAAGCACACATTCATCAACACTGATAAATAATGACATTTATTTGTTCTATTTTAGCTCTAATAAAACGTCTATTTCATAAAAAATTTATAGTAATTAAAAATCATATATTAATATACTAATGTATTTCTATTGATATAAATATAATATATTTTATTAGATATGGGGTATATGAGACTAAATATGAATTTAACTTTCATATATAAGATATTTAGTGAAACAATGGATTATAAAACAATTAAAAGTAAATATTAATTAATAATTTTCTAATTATTATTGATTAATAGTCATTTAATAATAATTGAATGATGTAAAATTTCAATAAATTAATGAATGATATAAGATAAGTTGAAAACATGAGTTGAACTTCCAATGACCATAACTTTTGATATAAGTGTCTATTTGGGATATACCACTTATCAAATTGAAGGTTGTGAAAATATATATGATGTGGTGGCTCAAGGAAATCTTGTTCACCATTTTTTCCAGGTCAAGAAAAATATGAATGGACTCCAAAATTGTGTTTTTTGCTGGGGCACCTTAATTTTTTAACATTTGATGGAATTTAAATATCATTTTATGGGGTATTCTTGCTTACTTTCAGTAGAGAATACATTTATTGTAAGGTGTTACAATCATATGGATATTATAGCACATAAATTTTACCCTTTTTTATATTATAGTGTTATTTATAATTAAATATATACATATTTTTATATATTTACATATAATATGTAAGGACCTGACCCCAATTGCCCAGTGCCGGTGCCTTATTTGATTACATTGGAATACAAACAAGAAATAAGAATATTGAAGGACTGAGTAGTTTAGTATTATTGGAAACAAGATTCATACATAAGTTAAACATTACAACTTGAAAAGAAATACAACATAGAAACTCCTTAGACAACATCCATAACTCCTAGGTTATTTCAGCATGTCATTCATAATAAACTTCTCCATGTCCTAATAAAAGGAAACATAATAAAGGGGTGGGATCAAATTCTCTGTAAGGGTAAGCAATATAGCGGAAGATAACATAAACATTAGACATGGTGAATAATTGACAACACATGCCATTAAAAATAAACTTGAACATAATATGGTAGAAAAATGAGCTGAGTAAATACTTCCATAACATAAAATAATCATGGGTATTCTACTATTTGAATAACCACATGAACCATCAATACTATTTTCATAATGAGGGAATGCATAATTCGGGACAACATAACCATACCGTCAAGGCCTCGTGCCAAGACCATAAATATTCATTTTGTCAAGGCCTTATGCCAAGATCGTAGTTTGTCTCATGAGACCTACCGATCCATAGAGGGGCTATAGCGGGCCCTACTCGACACTTACTATTTCAAATTAATTCCTCATATAAATGGGGATAAACATAAGCAACATATACATTCATATTGAAATTAATATATGAAATGCAAATAACTTTCCCCGAACATTAAGCATAAACACTAACCATTCAAAGTAAATTGGGAAATGGATTTAAGATAGAAAATCCACATCCAATATAATAATAAAACATTAAATTAAATATGGTAGATTATAACATGGAATAATAATCCCAATAATACATAATAGTCAACAAGAGTGTTGAAATAGATGAAGATACTCTTATAAAATCTTCGAGTAAATATTGAGATAAATACTCTTTTACTTGGAAAAGAATAGTTCTTCTGGAAAAATATTTTTATAAAAACAGAAGTGAAGTAAGATAGTATTTTAACAATAAAATTAGTTATTTTATAAAGATAATGGTTTCCAAAAACAGATTATAGAGTGCCCCTGAAAATAGGTAAGAATTAGAGAAATTCCTTTGGACCAGGCTTGTAGTTCAGAAACAATTTTGAAAGTTTCTTTTAGAACGTGTAACCATCCATAAAATAAGGAAATATTATGTTTGGTAAAAATATATATAACCCACACAAATAATTTTTTTGAGGATTACGTAATAATACAAAAGATTTTCATTGAGGTAATAGACAATAAAAGTAACCCGAATGAAAATGGAAGTTCGGGTGGAAAAACCCTTACCTTAAATCTGAACGTGTTCCGCTCTTGAAATTAAGCTAATGGAATATGAAATTATACTTATTAATAACCTATTTAAGATACTATTATACATGTATTTAGTTTATCATAATTCTTTTTAGTTCATTTATTCCCTTATTGATAAGTTATTATATTGAATTTCGTCGTTCTGTAGTGTTCGTTTTCTTTATTTTCCTAAATGGTTCACCTGTTCTTAATTAATGGGGTTCATGTGGAATGGATTTAAATCTATATAATTGAATTAGAATATTATTTATGATAATATATAGGTGTTATTTGTTATTTATATAACTTGGTTACATGGCATGAGGATTAATTATTATATAGAACTTTAATGATAAGTGTTTCGGTTAATTTGTGGGTTTTGATTACAACAACTCATTTTACTTTATAAATTAATACCATTTGTAAAAAGGGATTATAGAACATTACATAGGTTATATTAAATATATAATAATCTGGTTCAACCATAACAATAATGGCTTCATGACCAGAATTGAGAATGATAATAGAAATCGAAATCCCATCGTCCTTGAATGTGGTAAATTGACACATCTCGGACGGTGTTCTTGCTACTAGTATAAAGAAGGTAAAAGGAAGAGATGGTGATAAATTATCCCACTATAATTTACAGTAAATTTAAGGTATTGGAGTCATCACAACATTTGGACAAGGATAGATAATAATAGAAAAAGAAAACAAATGAACTTGAAACGAAAGACAAAGAATAAAAAAAGAGGAATTTACCTCTTGAACCAAAATTCCTTGAGATCCTCCTTAAGGGAGAGGTTTTGGTCTTTTTATGAGACTAAGGCTTTATAGATGTGGGAAAGTAGGTTGGGAGGATATTTGGATAGAATTTGGAGAATTCACAATGCTTGAGAGGAGTGAAGGGAAGGGGGAGTGAGAGGGGTTTTTATAGTGGAGGAGTGGAGAGTTTTCATAATTTTTTAATCATTAGTTTATTAATTTCCCTCAAGACCATAAATAGTGATGATTAGATGACCAATAATAGTAATAAATGCATATGAGTTCAAAACAAGTGGGATTACATCACTTCTCATGTCATGAATAGTATATTTAATTGATAATTTGTATATATGGTATTTTACCGTATTTCACTATTCATAAAAAATTTGAGTTTTTTATAAAAATATAAAAAATTCACCCTAACCATTTTTCAATGTGTTGAATCCAAAAATGAAGTCCATTTTTCAAAAATAATTTTATAAATATGATTAATTTAATATTTAATTAAAATCCTAATTTATTCTAAAAACAACAGTTTTAAAACACTTATTTACTTACTCCGAAGCTTAGGTATATCGTACTTTGAATTGAATATTATTTATATACTACCGTAGGTAAGGTTAATATTCATTAAAGTATATCACTATTCATAAGGGTATGTTCCTATTCATAAGGGTTAGTTACTATTCACCAAAAATTAAGTTTTTTTTATCGAATTCCACATAACTTACTGATCGCAACTCTGTATGTCAAATTTTCGAAATTCACATCATAGAAGTGACCAACTTATGTTTAAAGGCCACATAGCATTTAGTATTTTATTATGAAATATTTATAAGAAAGTAATTTTTATTGAAAAATATTGGGTCCTTACATTCTCCCCTCCTAACAAAAATTCCATCCTCGAAATTCGCAAAATGTTACCTAAAAATATTTGGGTATGTCTTCAACATATGCTCCTCAGGCTCCCATGTTGCCTCTTCCATCTTATGGTTCTTCCAAATAACCTTTACTAGATGAGTCGTTCGATTTCTCAATACTTTTTCTCTGGTATCAAGAATCTCGATAGGCTCTTTACAATAAGGCATATCGGGCTCAAGTTATATTTCTTCATAGGTGAGGACATGTGTTGGGTATGACATGTATTTCCTTAACATTGACATGTGGAAAATATTGTGAACTTTGGAGAGACTTGGCGGTATTTCCAAACGGGAAGCTACAACTCTAATTCGATTCATAATTTCAAAAGGTTCGATGTACCTGGGACTTAATTTTCTCTTCTTACCAAATTATATAATACCCTTCCATGGAGATAACTTTAAAAAAACATGATCTCCTACTTCAAATTCCAAATCCTTCCTTCAGTTATCAACATAGATCTTTTGCCTACTTTGAGCTGTTTTGATATGGGTTTGGATAATCTTCACCTTTTCTGTTATTTATTCAAAAAGTTCTAGGACCATGAGCTTTCTTTCACTAACATCATACCTATAAGTTGGTGTACACCATCTCTTTCCATATAACACTTCATATGGTTCTATCTGAATACTTGAATAGAAGCTATTGTTATAGGAAAATTCTACCAGAGGTAAATACTGATCCCACATTCCTTGAAAGTCAAGTGAACAAGACCTCAAAATGTCTTAAAAAGTTTTAATAGTCCATTCTGATTGTCCATCAGTTTGTGGGTGGTAGGCAGTGCTCAAACAAAGATCAGTATCTAGGGAATTTTGAAGAATTTTCCAGAACTATGATGTAAAACATGGATCATGATCAGAAACAATTGATAAGGGTACACCATGAAGTCTTAGAAATTCATTTATATATAGTCTTTCTAAACGTTCAAGTGGTAAATCTTATCTTATAGCAAGAAAATGTGCTGATTTTGTAAGATGGCCAACAATGACCCATATCACATCATTATTTCTTGGAGTCTTTGGTAGCCCCATAACAAAGTCCACCATAATATAATTCCATTTCCACATTTGAATAAGAAGGGGTTGTATGACTCCCCCAGGACGTTGTATTCCATCCTTCACCTGTTGACAAACAAAATGCCTCGACACATAATCAACAATATCCCTCTTCATGTTTTCCCACAAAAAATGTACCTTTAGATCTCTATACATCTTTGTGATACCAGGGTGTATAGATAAATTAGATCTATGAGCATCATCCAATAGTTCCCTCTTTAGCTCAGGAATAGAATGAACACAAATACTCTTTCGAAATTTCAAAATGCAACCTTCATATGTGAATTCCATCAACTTCCCATCATTTACAGCTTTAATTTTCTTTTGAAACTCCTCATCATCAGCCTGGGAACTTTTTATCCTTTCTAGTAAAAATTGTTTAGCAACTATTTGGATAAGTAGTGATGTGTTACCTTCCTTGATAATTCCCATATCCATATTTACTAGATCCATGAATAAATGATCCCTTTTAACTCCCATCTTGTTCAGAACTCCATGATCCTTTCTACTCAAAGCATCTACTACCTTATCTTCCTTCCTCGGGTGGTAGTGTATTGTGAAATAATAATCTTTGAGTAGATCAATCCATCTCTTTTGTCTCATGTTGAGTTCTTTCTGTGCGAATATATATTTAAAACTCTTATGATCTTTATATATCTCACATTTTTCTCCATAGAGGTAATGTATCCAAATATTTAGAGTAAATATTACCATTGCTAACTCAAGATCATGAGTTGGATAGTTTTGTTCATGAATTCTTAACTGCCTAGATGAATAGGCAATCACTCGATCATTCTGCATAAGGACACAACCAATTATTTTGTTTGATGCATTTCTATATATAACAAACCCATCATTACTCAATGGCAGGGTTAGGATTGGATCATTCACTAACCTCCTCTTCAATTCTTCAAAAAATTCTTCACATTCCTTGGTCCATATAAAATTAAACCCTTTTCATGTTATCTTGGTCATTGGGTTGGCTAAACGGGCTAAGTTCTGAATGAAATACCGAGAATAACCTGCTAAACCAATAAAACTATGCACCTAAATTATGTTATTTGGATTAGGCCATTCCTGCATAGCCTTTGCCTTCATAGGATCCACCGATATTCCATCCTTAGAGACAATGTGGCCTAGAAAGAAAACTGATTGGATCCAAAAATCACACTTGCTAAACTTCCCATATAATTTATTTTTTCGAAGTGTCTTTAGAATAGTGAGTAAGTGATTTTCATGATCTTCATGGATTTTAGAGTATACCAGGATATCATTAATAAACACCACCACAAATTCATCAATATATTCCTTGAAAAATCTATTCATCAGATCCATAAAATAGATGGTGCATTAGTTAGTCCAAAAGGCATTACTGTAAACTCGTAATGCCCATACCTAGTTCGGAATGAGTTTTTTGGAATTTATTCCTTCCTTACAAGCAACTAATGATATCCAAATCGAAGATCAATCTTCGAAAAATATTGGGCTCCATGAAGTTGATGAAATAAATCATCAATTCTTGGAAGAGGATACTTATTATTTATTGTAATAGCATTGATTTCCCTATAATCAATGCAAAACCTCATGGATCCATCTTTCTTATTCACAAAGAGGATAGGGGATCCCCATGGAGAAACACTGGGTCGAATAAATTGTTTATCACTAAATTCCTCTAGTTGCTTGTTTAGTTCCACTAACTCCACAATGGCCATTCTATAAGGGGTCTTTGATTGGGTCTTGAACTAGAAATTAAGTCAATGGAAAACTCAATTTCCCACTCTGGAGGATGTCCAGGTAAATCCTCTAGAAAGATGTCAACATATTCTTGCACAATAGGTACATTCTCTATCTGTACATTCATCTTCTCACCAATATTTATATCATTCCCTTCCTACCCAATAATTTAATTCAGAAGAGCTTCTGGGGGTGGGTCTAGATGAGAATCAAATGGAGAGGTTTCTTCTCTAAAAATAAGGGATTCTATACCATTCTCAGAAATTGTAACTTCCTTTTTCTTGAAATAGATCTCTGTATCATAATTTGATAGCCAATTCATATAGATAATTATATCATAGTCAACCATTGGTATGATTATAAGGTTAACAACTAAAGCACATTTATGTGTCATGAGGGGGACTAATCGACACGCCTTTGTTGCAATGATACATCCACTATGGGTTTTGACTGATAACTCCTTTATTAAATCAAATTGGACATATCTAATTTTCTTGGAAAATTGGGAAGATATAAATGAATGTGACGATTCAGAATCAAATAAAGTATTGGATAATTTGGATGAAACAATCAATGTACCCGCCACCACTTCTTTAGGAACTTCAACCTCCATATTTGTGACCACATATGATTGGCCTTTCTTCCTTAACATTCTTTAGGGAACATTTCTCTGAAGATTAGGAAATTCATGTGCATAATATCCCATCTCCCTTCAATTGTAGCATAGAACATTGGTAGCTTCTTTCTTCCCCCTACAATCTCGATATAGGTGGCCTTTTTCTCCACACTTTTAACAGACTCCCATTCCCTTTAGGAAAGTGCCAGGGTGTTTCTTCCCATAATTACTGCATGATGGAAATTCAACTCTTACCTTCTTCCCCATTTCCTTATTTCCTTTCCCAGAGTTTTTATCAGCCCTCTTCTTCTCTTGATTTCCCTTAAAGTCATAAGACTTAGAAAATTCCTTTTCTATCTTGATAACACATGAAACTATGTCTTCATATGATGAGAAATTTTGGAAGACTAGAGCCCTTGGAGGAATGGTTTTAAACCATCAAAGAATCGATCAAATTTTCTCCTTGGATTACATATGTAGTCCGCAACATGCCTTGACAACCTTGTAAAGTTGGATTCATACTTGGAAAAATTTCATCCTCCTTCTACCTCAGATTCAATAATTTTCTCTCCATATCTGCTTGTTGTTCACGAGGGAAATATTTTTCTAATAATATTTCCTTAAAATCCCTCCATTCTATCTCTTATATTTCTTTATCCTCCTTTATGTTTTGGATTAATGACCACCACTGATCTGCATCACCCGTTAGACGATTAACTTCAATGAAAACCTTCTCCCTTTCATTACATCCTAAGGAGAGAAATATCTTCTCTAGGGAACATATCCACTGCTCTGCTACAAATGGTGTTGTAGTCCCATTGAATGATGGAGGCTGTTGTCACATAAAGCGATCTAACATAGCTCATCCACGTGGTGGATCTGGATGCTCCATAAGGGTAAGTTTATTATTCATAACCTAAGTAAGTTTTCCCAATATAGTTAAAAGTTTCTTAACACCAGTCACAACACCAGATCCAATATCATTATCTTGCATCAGTGGGAAATCCTTAAAGGGGACATGCGCGTTTGTGCAGTTTCCATTCCTTCCACTAAGAACCATTTCTAAATAATGTCATACACTAGATTAGGGTATGAATCATAATGTATAATCTCTATATAGAAAAATAATTAGCATAAATCTAAATTCTATGCATAGCCCTTCTCTTAATCATAAACATGGCATCTTTGTGGAAAAATTTACATTTAGATCCTTCATAATGGATTGTAAAGAAAATGTGAATTATCCTAATCATATCCCCCAGGAGTGTCGTAACCAAGAGTACAACAAGGCCCATTGTAATGTACCAGGATACCCCAGGTCAAGCCAAAAACTCTTTGTCAGAGCTTTCACTCCTATGTATATCTGTGCCAGAGCCACCTCTACCTGCTCGTATCCAGATAGGGATGTATTCCTTGAAATATCCACATAATCTATTCCTTACCAAAATACCAGGATGTTATTGTATTTTTATCCTCAAATACCATCTTAGGGACTCTTCCCTAATCTAAATTTTCTAAATATAGTTTCCAAGTTTTCTACTACACTTCCTCTGATACCAACTGTAAGGACCCGACCCCAGTTTCCCAGAGCCAGTGCCTTATTTGATTACATTGGAATACAAACAAGGAATAAGCATCCCAAAGGATGGAGTAGTTTAGTATTATTGGAAACAAGATTCATACATAAGTTAAACATTACAACTTGAAAATAAATACAATATAGAAACTCCTTAGACAACATCCATAACTCCTAGGTTATTTCAGCATGTCATTAATAATAAACTTCTACATGTCCTAATAAAAGGAAACATAATAAAGGGGTGAGATCAAATGCTCTGTAAGGGTAATAAATATAGAAAAAGATAACATAAACATTAGACATGGTGAATAATTGATAACACATGCCTCTAAAAATAAACTTGAAAATAATATGGCAGAAAAATGATCTGAGTAAATACTTCCATAACATAACATAATCATGGGTATTATACTATTTGAATAACCACATGAACCATAAATACTATTTTCATAATGAGGGAATTCATAATTCGGGACAACATAACCATACCATCAAGGCCTCGTGCGTAGACCATAAATAATCATTTTGTCAAGGCCTTGTGCCAAGATTGTAGTTTGTCTCATGAGACCTACCGATCCCTAGAGGGGATATAGTGGGACCCACCCAACACTTACTATGTCCAATTAATTCCTCATATAAATGGGGATAAACATAAACAACATATACATTCATATTGAAATTAATATATGAAATGCAAATAACTTTCCCCGAACATTAAACATAAACACTAACAATTCAAAGTAAATTGGGAAATGGATTTAAGATAACACATCCACATCCAATATAATCATAAAACATTAAATTAAATATGGTAGATTATAAAATGGTATAATAATCCCAATAATACCTAAGAATCAACAAGAGTGTTGAAATAGATGAAGATACTCTTATAAAATCTTCGAGTAAATATTGAGATAAATACTCTTTTACTTGGAAAAGAATAGTTCTTTTGGAAAAATATTTGTATAAAACCAGAAGTGAAGTAATATAGTATTTTAATAATAAAATTAGTGATTTTATAAAGATAATGGTTTACAAAAATAGATTACAGAGTGCCCCTAAAAATAGGTAAGAATTAGAGAAATTCCTTTGGACCAGGATTGTATTTCGGAAACAATTTCTAAAGTTCCTTTTAGAATGTGTAACCATCCATAAAATAAGGAAATATTATGGTTGGTAAAAATATATATAACCCACACAAATAATTTTTTTGAGGATTAAATAATAATACAAAAGAGTTTCATTGAGGTAATAGACAATAAAAGTAACCCGAATGAAAATGGAAGTTCGGGTGGAAAAACCCTTACCTTAAATCCGAACGTGTTTCGATCTTGAAATTAAGGTAATGGTACATGAAATTATACTTATTAATAAACTATTTAAGATATTATTATACATTTATTTAGTTTATCATAATTCTTTTTAGTTTATTTATTCCCTTATTGATAAGTTATTATATTGAATTTCGTCGTTCTGTAGTGTTTGTTTTCTTTATTTTCATAAATGGTTCACCTGTTCTTAATTAATGGAGTTCATGTGGAATGGATGTAAATATCTAGAATTGAATTAGAATATTATTTATGATCATCCATAGGTGTTATTTTTCATTTATATAACTTGGTTACATGTCATGAGGATGAATTATTATATAGAACTGTAATGATAATTGTATCGGTTAATTTTTGGGTTTTGATTACAAAGAACTCATTTTCCTTTATAACTTAATATAATTTGTACAAAGGGATAATAGAAACTTAAATAGGGTAAATTAAATATATAATAATATGGTTTAACCAAAACAATAATGGTTTCATGACCATAATTGATAATGATAATAGAAATCAAAATCCCATCGTCCTTGAATGTGGTAAATTGACACATCTCGGACAGTGTTCTTGCTACTAGTATAAAGAAGGTAAAAGGAAGAGATGATGATAAATTATTCCATTATCATGAAAAAATTATATTAAATATAAGGTACTGGAGCCATCATAACATTGGGATAAGTATAGGTAATAATATAAAAATATAACAAATGAACTTGAAAGGAAAAACAAAGAATTAAAAAAAGAGAGGAATTTACCTCTTGAACCAAACTTCCTTGAGAGCCTCCTTAAGGTAGAGGTTTTGGTGTTTTTATGAGACCAAGGATTTATGGACGTGGGAGAGGAGGTTGGGAGGATATTTAAACAAAATTTGGAGAAGGCACAAGGCTTGAGAGGTTTGAATAGAAGGGGGAGTGATAGGGGGTTTTTATAGTGGAAGATAGGAGATTTTTCATAATATTTTAATCATTAGTTTATTAATTTCCCTCAAGATCAAAAATAGTGATAATTCCATGACCAATAATAGTAATAAATTAATGTTAGTTCAAAATAAGTGGGATTACATTAGTTCTCATGTCATGAATAGTTTTTTAACTGATAATTTGTATATATGGTATTTTACCTTATTTCACTATTCATAAAAAATTCGAGTTTTTCATAAAAATATCAAAAATTTACCCTAACCATTTTTTTATGTGTATAATCCAAAAATGAATTCCATTATTCAAAAATAATTTAATAAATATTATTAATTTAATATTTAATTAAAATCATAATTTATTCTAAAAGCAGCAGTTTTAAAACATTTATTTACTTATTGCAAAGCTTAGGTATAGCGTACTTCCACTTGAATATTATTTATATAATATCAAAGGTAAGGTTAATATTCCTTAGGGTATATCACTATTCATAAGGGTATGTTATTATTCATAAGTTTCAGTTACTATTCACTAAAAATTTTGTTTTTCTTATCGGATTCCACATGACTTACTGATCGCAAGTGTGTATGTCAGATTTTCGAAATTCACATAACAGAAGTGACAAACTTATGTTTAAAAGTCATGTAGAACTTATTAGTTCATTTTGACATATTTATAAGAAAGCAATTTCCATTGAAAATTTTTGGGTCGTTACATAATAAATCAATTGTACAAATAAATATTTAAACATATTTACATAAAAATGTATCAGTAAATATATAAACCATATGGAAATAAATATTTTGTATTCATTTTATTTTAAATAAAAAATTTCCTATTTTTTTACCTTATAAAAATACATTAATATATATATACATATACAAGTAATGTTTATATATAAATATGTGTGTGTTAATAAACAAACATATATTTATGTGTATATTCTAATATATGTAAATATGAGTGCATGTTTGTGAAAAATATATAACGCCCCATGAATTTAAAATATTTTAATGTTAGAATAAATATATTTTTTATCTTTATATGCAACACCATGTTAACCTTATGCTACAGCCTACACACCACACCGAATTAGCTTGCGTTACACGCAAGACTGGGTTTTACAACCTTTTAATGAAACACCTATTTTAAAACTAAATTTTAGAAATTTTAGAAATTTTATTTTTCAAAATAAAATTCATTTTTTAATTCGGAATATCAAAATTAGATTTGGGTGAATTTTTGGTATTTTTTTAAAAGTTTCATTTTTTGATAAATAGTGAAAAATACTGTATTTTAGTTAAATACAACGTTTTCTTTAAATAATTACTAATGTTAAATTATATTTTAAATTTATTTTGAAGTAAAAATAGATCAATTATATATTTATATATATATATTAACCCAATGTAGGTCATTGGAATTATTTTTATTTTACAATTGGACATAGAAACTTATTGAACTTTTGAACGTTTCTACTTTAAAACCCCGCTTTCTCGCCACATTTGTGAGATTAGTTTTAATATTATTTTTTCCACTTATATGATTTGAATTTTGAAAAAGTTACATACAAGATTTTAATTAGTACAATATTTTTAGTCTAACAATATGAACTTAATTTTTAACCAAAAAGATTAGTGAAAGTGATTACAATTAATTATGGCGATTAAGGTAAGATTAAGCATAATAAGGGACTAAAACTTAATATTAAGGACAAAATGACCTAGAAAATTTTCCAAAATCCATTGTATTACAATAATTTGACCATATACACACTTGGTTTTAATTTTATGTGTTATTGGGATATTATTAAATGGAAGTTCCCTATATAAAAGGTTAAATAAGGAAAAAGACAAAAAGAGAATTTTTCTCAACTTTAACATTTATAAAACTTTTAGATATGTAAAAAACGTCACAATATAGACTATGCATATAATTTTGAAATATAAATAGGTTATTGTTATCATAATAATTTTTCAATAATTTTTAGATAAGATTCATTTACTTAAAATGCTTAAGAAACACCAACGTAATGATTATTTAGTTAATAATTAACTAAAATAAATGACACTATAAATATTAAAAGTGAAGATAATTGATTGAATTATTTTATTTATTTATTTTTTTAGATGAATATTTCATGTTACATATCTTTAAACCTAATATATTTGAATTCCAATATTAGATTGACATTTTAAAATTAAAATTAAATAAATAATGTCAAAATTGAAATTATTGTTATTTTATGATAAATGATATTTTATTAAATGATTTAAAATTAATAAAAAATCCTATATTATGACAAGTTATTTGTATGTTTTAATAAATATTAAATATGGTCTATTAATGGGCCAATTAATGTTTTATATTGTTTTTGACGCTTTCACCAGGGCGCGTGTCGTCATACTGCGAAGCCCTGGATATTACCCCGCATTCATGATTTCCAAAGGTTGGTGGAATCCATAGATTATTCAAGGATGTTTTCTCCTTGATTGAAATGGTATGATGTGACGTTGGTTCCTCCTTCCGTGGATTCCTCCTCGGAACTCATCGCCTAGTCTGAGCCTTCCTTAATGATTAAGACGTTGTTCGTGAAACTCTTCCTAGTGCCATGTATTTATGGACACCGGTTAATTACGCTGCTTCTGTTAGGACATTCCAAGGAGTCAAGTTAGGTCTGAAACCTTTGGTTAGGGTAGTAGTCACGTTGGGCATCACTGGCATGTCTGGGTGCTGAAACACTAGTAAACATGGATCTCTTTCCCTTATGATAGGGCTTCTCAAGGGAACAGAAGCCCGAGGCATCCCACATCGAGTGCAGGGAATTGTATGTCATAGGAATGTCTCCAAGGTTTTCCTTAGATTTCCATGTTTAACATGGGGTATGCCACGGGTTTAACATTGAGCAGAGATAGATCAGACTGATCAGAACACTGATGGGAGTGGATCAGATGGGTACATCCCTAGGAGGGAGCACATGGGAGAATTACTAGATGAGTGGATCAAAACTCCCAATAAGGACAGATACTAGGATGATTGGGTCCTGAAAAATGGTACACCAAGGTTTACCATTAGCTAATATTGAACCTTGGGGATGTCTCCTACGTACCCTGTATAGAAGATAGGGATCAAAACCCACATAGTTCGAGAGGGTGAATGATGGGATCAAGGTGTACAAAATGAACAACAATCCGAAGACATGCTAGGGTATACGTGTGGTTAGTGGTCTGGGTACTTCTAGGAGCAGTGAGGAAGTGGATGACATGATATCACTGGTATGTGGTGGCCTAGGTAAAACTTGGATGGATGATGGATGACTTGATGACGTGTATGGGATGAATGGGATGTAATTGATGTGAAGATGACAATGGTGCTGGTCTTGAACCTCAGGGCGGCTTCCTACGTATCCCAATGGGTGGGAATCAAATTCTAGGTATTTAGAGGGGCGATGAGTCACCTAAGAAGGTGGATTGTAAGAATGGATGCATGGATGATACTCGAAGGAAGTAAAACACCCAGGCTAAGTCATGACCTTCCCGAAACACAAAGGCTCAAGGGAGAGACCAGAATGGGACATGGGTGATAGTCTTGAACCTCAAAGAGGCTTCCTACATATCCCCATGGTAGGGAATCAAAGTCCGCATAGTTCAATGGGTGACGAGTCACCTAAGTAGTTGGATTGTGAGAATGGATTCATGGATGGGACCAAAAGGAAGTAGAACCCTGGGGTTAAAGCATGAACTTCTTGAAATACAAAGGCTCAAGAGAGAAAAAAGGATGGGACTACGTATCCCCGTGGTAGGGAATCAAAGTCCACATAGTTCAGTATGGGGCATATAATCAAGGTATACACAGTGGAAATCAACTCGGAGACATGTTGGGGCTTACACATGGTTAGCAGCCAATTGAAAGAGGGACAATCTTGGTTGGAGGAATATGGATTGAGTGTGGGGATTACACATGGTTAGATGCCCGGGAGCTAGTCTAACACTACTAGGTGGTGGAACCAGGGTATGGGTCCCAACAAAGGGGATGCCAAATCCTACTAGTGTTTGAGGTTGAACCTCAAGGAGGCTTCCTACATAGTCTGCCCAGGATATAGGGATCAAAACCCATATAGTTCAAAAGCATACAATTTAACATCATGCGGGATGGGGGTAAGAAGATGTGAAGTGGTTGGGACCGATGGGGGATGTGATTGAACCTTAGAGAGGCTTCCTATGTACCTCACATGGAGAGGACAAGGATCAAATTTTGCATAGTTCGGTGGGATGTGGGATGTGGATTACACAATAAGGTGGCCCAAAGAGGGTATGATGGTTGATACTTTCTCTAATCCCACGTGATTCATGATCGGTGTGAGAAACTAGAGGCAAAAAAGACCTGACGATCATGTCGTAAAAGGTGAGTCTTCGGGGAATAGAGTGGGGCTTATGCATGGTTAGGGGCCCAAGAGGATAGAGATTGGGACTTACTCAAGGGGGGAGGGTCGATGAGAAAGGAGGGTGTCTAGATGTACGAGGAGGATATAGCCATCATACTTGAAACATCCCATCATTGGGTGTTAGGGATTACGTGGAGACTACTCGAGGTGCGCACGGTGACAAATCTCAGAGGGAAAGAGAGAGTAGGAGGTAACCCATGCCCATCCCCTCTTTGATCCTCTTGGACCTACCATACATGCAGCCATCACATTTTAACATATTTTGTCAAGGAAATAGGTTCTTGGTAGTTTAATGTTCTATAGATTAGATGGTGAGGATTTACTCCTCACCCCTAGGGCTTACATAACTGGCATACTTCAACCCTTGGTGAAGGAAAGGCACCAGCAATTCCATATGGAGATGGGGTTGTGGAGTGATCCTTTGAAGGGATCATGTTAGTGTGGCTATGTGAAGAAGTAATATCCATTAGCATTCATATGATAAGAAGCATGAGGAAAAGAAGTAAAACATGAATCACCACTCGAGGGACCTTTAAATCACTTCATATGAGCTTGGAGGGCTATATAGAAGAAGGGTGTGCAAAGCAGAAGATCCTGAAAATAGGTACTTCATGAAGGAAAGGGGCTTTGAGAAGGGAAGATTCTTCATGAATAAAGGGGTCTTTGTGAAGGACATTGTCTTCATGAAGAGGATCCTTTAATGGATTAGATCTTCACCTCAGCACACATCTCTTTCTTTGGAGATTTCTTCGTGAAGGCTCTACGCTTCGCAAAACCTTGAGCACCCTGAAGGGGTCCTCTCCTTTGCAAATTTCATATTCCTTTTCAAAGGGAATCCTCACCAAAGGTGGAGGATGTTAAGAACACAAATAGGTACGTCTCGTAGAGGGGGGGGGGGTGAGCCCTCTCTTTATAGGCTACGGGGGTCTGTGAGAGTTGTAGAACTTGCCACTAAGAGGAGTGACACTGCAGAGAGGTGGGGCTCTGTCAGAATGCGTCGGCCTTGCACAGGGTGTGGGATGCCGCGAAGGTGATCAATGAAGCAGCTTCCTAGAGTGGGTCGCGAAGATCACTGATGCCACGGAGAGGATGCGATCTTTCAGAATGCGGTAGACTCATAGAGGGTCTATGATGCCGTAGAGATGATTACAGAGGAGTTCCTCATAAAGGCAAGCCCACCATGTGGAGGGATTTGTGAAGGTTCCATTTGGGTCAGTTTTGATGGATTTAGGGCCCTTTTGAGTGATGATTAAACCTACAGTGTCAAGGAGTTCACTCCCTAAGCGATACGAATTTAAGTGCCAAAAAATTCCCCACTTATAATTGGAGTTGATGAAAAAGTGGGGTGAATTCTGAGGGTAAGACTCCAAAGATACCAGGAGGATCGAACATATAGTGGATCATGCAGCTAGGCTGTAGTGGCGAGCACGAAGTCGCATCGCATAGGTCATCATGCAGATGAATCACGGAGCAACCCTCACAAAGAAGCACTGCTAAGCACATATGGGAGGTTCCATGAGAGCCTTTGAAGGTCGCTATGATGGCCATCCACGGGTCTCCGCAAAGCCGGTGCTAATCATGCCTATAAATATGGGCCCAATGTCGTTTTTCCACATATAGATCTTCACGAATGATTGTGCAAGTGCTTTATCTTCTCAAACCGATCATCTCCACAAATTCTTTAGAGAACCAGAGTTATTTGGTCCAGTACTTCGCGAATTATTTTAGAGAACCAAGGCATCACGACTTGTTGCTTACTTTGCGATGCGGGCCGAAGTCAGGTATGCTTTGTGTAGGGCAGGTGGTTCGTGATCGTCTTCACGAAAAGTCTCTGCGGAAGATTTTTCGTTCAACCTTCATGCCCCAACCAGAATTTTTTTTCAAGTATTTGGGAAAATGGATGCTCAGGAGGTTGTGTGATAAGCTCATGCCAATGCTTCTTAGAGGGAGGCCATAGAAAATAACATTAAAATTGGAGAGTACATACGGAGTACTTACAATCACCAATCATTGACGGAGCTGATGACGAAGGTGCAGAAGGAATACCTTTTGTAAAAGCACCTTACATTGTATGGATTTGGTTTTTGGGATGAATTCTCCATCCCAGACACCAGAAAGGACAAGCTAGTCTACTGGTTTAGGAGCACCCCTGAGAAATACCAATGGTATAGGGATACATATGGCCACATTGGAAAATATCACTCCCCAGTTACAACACATTGCCTTTACAATCATGTCAACAAAATTGATGATAAGGTGTTGGTGAAGGAGACATCTCCACCTCTGTAAAAGAAGATTATAAAGGTAGGGGTTGGGAATCCAGATAAGGGGTGGATCACAAGCTGGGATTTGTACCAGAGTGGAAACTTCATCGATGATTGGGCCTGGCCCTATTGGGCGTGTGCGTTCTATGAAGAGTTAGAGAATTTACTAAGGTGGGAAGGCCTGTATAAAGTGGACCAAGCTTCCCAATTCAGAATCTTTCAATTTATGGAGTTTATATCAGAATTTTTAAGATGGTGGTCACCAGATACCAACACTTTCCATCTTCATCACGGAGAGGTTTGCATCAGCCTTTGGGACCTTCATCAAATTTTTGGCATCTCAATCCTGGGAGGGATGTATGACGAGTTCCTCCCCACCATGAATGTCTGGGAGGACAGGGAGTAGATGTCACCTTTGGTGAAGTAATTACTGAGGCTTGTACTAGGTACATACAAGGATAAGAAGAAAACACAAGAAATCCACTTTATGTAGTGGTTCGGTTATTTTATGAATTTCCCACCAGAGAAGGAAACACTACCAGAAAGGCCCCCCATATGTCCATGAGGAGCTCAGTGGGGTAATGAAGGTTCATACTGGAGAATCCTGGAGGACATCCAATGGAAACTGTGGGGGTACAATGTCAAGACTGAGCAGTGGCCAATAATCAGGATGGCTTATTACCAGTCATAGATTCCAACATGGGGGTGTGACCAAGTAAATTTGTCATGGTGGCTTAACTGGCTGGAGGATAATACATCAAACTAGGCATACCGGTTCTAGCGAAGTTATACCCTATACTCTGACACATTAGCGGGGGAAATAGGCCACTACGGGTGTGCGGGACGTTCCACCTTTTTTATAGCTGGATTGTAGCACATGTGGGGGGATATGAATATCTTAACCCCATTTATCTTCCATGGATACATTCTCAGCTGAAAATTTTCAATATTATGGGGAGCGCCCCACTAAATATGGATGCAGTGACCATGGTGGGTAAGATGGGGTGGGCAGAGAAATTCATCTTCTACCCATTTCCTTTGCCAATTTGAGCCTATACTGATAATGTAACATATACTATAGAGAAGCGGTCATATCTGATATCTTTTTGTAGTGATTTTCTAGTGGCATGAGTAGAATGTGAACCTATATGTGAAACATATACCCCATACTGGTTCACACAACAATTTCGGTGCATGCAGAGGCTGACTCCAGAGGTGTATAACAATGTGCACCACAAGAACCACCCATGCATGATGCGCCAACTGTGACTGATGTTTACAAGGTAGGATGTGAATTTGTTGAATGGGTTTACTCCATCCAATTCAACATTCAGACTAGTTCATGAGTATAAATAGAGCTGGGAGGTTGCCTACCCTGGAGAGATGTTGAAGTGATTGACTATCTGGGCAAGCAAAGTTGTCTCTACACCTCGATGTCGAATAATGACGGGGGGGGGGGGGTCAAGAAGGTGGTGAAAACATGATTCAAGGAGAAGATACCATAATAGAATGGGAAGTAGGCCACAAATCAATATACCCCAGACTAGTGCTGGCTGGGGGTTAAGAGAGAGATAGGTAATGGTGTTGGGCCCGGTGGGTCCGCCTGGGAGGACCCAAGAGAGAGGTGAATCATCCTGAGCCTTTTGCAGGCCCCCCTCAATATCCAGGGAAGAAAATGTGTCTGGTAATGATTCTTTATGATCTTGTATTTCCTTAGGCCTGGAAATATTGGGAAAATAGAAAATAATATCTGAGTGTTAACGGTCTGTGAAAAAACTTGAACATGCACGTGATAACGCTGATAAAACTTTTCTTTCAAAAGGAGGCTTCAATGATACCCCTGCCGAGGGATGAAAGTTTGTCATGGAATTGGAGGATGTAATACACTCCTATGGTGACATGCGGCCGATGACGCACTGGGTAAGGGTGCTGTTGAACATGACTACTCCTAGAGAATTGACGACATATCAATTGGAGAAGCGTTTTCCCTTTCTCGGTCATGCAGACGAATCTTAGGGGGAATAATTCAATGAGGGAGATTTATGTAGGGTAGTGGAGGGGACTTCCAAGGGATCCCCTGCTGAAGAAGGAAAAATAATGGCCTCGGTGGGAATTTCCTTGGGTGAGTTCATCATAACTCTAGAAGTGAGTTCCCACTCCCTTTCATTACACTAGTTCCATTCTTACCTTATATTGGTTTCTCAACTAACACTTATCTATTCATAAGAATATTCAATCAACCACTCCCACTAATGGGGATAAAGGAATTATAGGCACAGAGTGTTAGAACTTGTACTTTTCCAGCTACCTTGGTAGGTGGCTGGTGCATCAACTCCACCCACCATGGTAGGTGGCAGCCATGAGAGAAGTCCATGGTGGGTGGGGGGATTGGTGGAAGGTTGGTGGGAGAGGTGTGTCAAACTTGACACCTCCCACCATGGCTATATAAGGAAGCCTTGAGGAGTTTCTATCAGCAGATTATAGAGAGCCAAGTGAGAGCTCCATTGTATCTAAAGAGAGCCGGGAGAGCTCCATGTGAGAGAGAGAGAGAGTTGTAGAGAGGGAGTTTTGTAAATCTTTGTTCATGTTGAAATAAAGGCCGGTTTCTCCCTCCATTCTTCTCTATTCGTGGTCAGTGAACCACAACAAGTGGTATCAGAGGTGGTTCCGGTGAAACGGTGGCGGGAAGTGGAAATTTTTCCGGTGAACAGAAAATTAAAGTTTCCAGGAATCGTGTTTTGAAGGCATATTCTGAAAGCCTGTGTCAAGACGATTCCAACGGCGTAAACGGCATCGAAAACGGAGCTAAAACGAGCTTTCTAGGTCCGGTCAAAGTTTGGTCAAACTTCAGGTGAACAGTACCCCCTTGCCGGAGAAGAAGGTACTGTTCCGGCGCCGACGACTTTTCTGGCAGGTTTCCGGCATCTGCTCCGGCGTTCCACGTCATCGACACGTCATCGCCACGTCATCGGACGATCTCGACCGTTGATACTGTTTTGATCATAACTTGATCAATCGGTAACCGATTTCAACGATCCAAAAGTCAATTCCACCATTTTCGACCATTCCGGACGCAACGGTGAGCTCCAGTTTTCCAGATTCTGCACCAATTTTTAACTGAATTGAAATCTAATGGAGGGATCATCCACGGGAGGGATGATCATGTTGACTTCTTCGAACTAATCCATTTGGAAGTCTCGAATGGAAGATCTTCTCAATGCTAAGGATCGTTTTGACCCCATTAAGAATGGGGGAGTCAACC
The DNA here is from genome assembly GCA_963277665.1 of Viscum album. Taxonomy (NCBI): domain Eukaryota; kingdom Viridiplantae; phylum Streptophyta; class Magnoliopsida; order Santalales; family Viscaceae; genus Viscum; species Viscum album. The sequence continues at coordinate 644,514,774 of OY728123.1, forward strand.
TCGATGCCACAAAGGAAGCGAAGTTGAAGAAGCTAAACAAGAAGACGATCGGCCAAATCCACCAATGGATTGATCACAGCATTTACCACCATGTTGCTCAAGAGACTGGTGCGTATGAACTTTGGACAAAGTTGGAAAATACGTACCAGTCAAATACCGCTCGAAACAAGATCCTCTTATTGAAGCGGTTGATGAATCTTCGACTACAAAGTGGAAACTCTATAGCCGAACACACCAGCGAGTTCCAAAGCCTGGTGAACCAGTTGGTGGATATCGGTAAGACTCTAAATGATGAAGATCAGGCGAACCACTTACTCTGCACACTTCCCGATAGCTGGGATACAATTGTCGTCTCACTCAGCAACTCGACGCCTGGAGCCAAACTTACCATGGCGATGGTAAAGGATAAACTGTTCAACGAGGAAGCCCGAAGGAAGGATGCGAGTTTCAACCAGACGCAAGCTCTGGTTCTGGAGAAGCGAGGGAGACAACAAGGAAGAGGTCGTGGGGCAGGAACCAGAGGTCGAAGCAAGAATAGAGGAAGGTCCACAGATGGTAGGAGTCCAACATACAAATGCTACCATTGTGGCATGGAGGGACACATGAAGAAGAACTGTCGAAAGTTGTTACAAGAAAAGGGTCAAAGTAACAACTAGCAAAGAAGAAATGAAGACGCGCATGTGAGCGTCACCAGAGAAGTTGTTCTTTGCTCCAAAGACGAAGAAGAGAAATGCTTTCATATATCAGGCCAAGACACAGAATGGGTGGTCGATACTATAGCATCGTACCACGTCACACCACATCGTGAGTATTTCTTGACTTATCAAGCTGGTGACTTTGGTGCAGTTAAGATGGGGAATACCAGTTCGGCGGAGATTGTTGGCATGGGTGATATCCAAGTCAAGACTAATGTTGGATACACAATCACCCTGAAGGATGTTCGACATATTCCAAGCCTTCGGCTCAGCTTGTTATCAGGTATAGTCTTTGATCGACAAGGCTATGACAACATCTTCAGCAACAGAGCATGGAAGATGAAAAAAGGAGCCATCATCATCGCTCGAGGACACATATACGGTACGTTGTACAAAACTCATGTGAAGATATGTGCAGACAGCCTCAACACGGTGGAAAGAGAGACGTCATCTAATATGTGGCATAGAAGGCTCGACCACATGAGTGAAAAAGGGTTATCTACCCTAACAAAGAATAAGTACATCAATATTGACAAGGATGCATCACTTGATCCTTGTAAATACTGCTTGTATGGGAAGAAACATAGAGTTTCATTCAATACTGCTTCATCATGGAGATCAGAGTTGTTGGATCTGGTGCACCCTGATGTATGCGGACCCATGGAGGTGGATACACTCGGAGGTAACAAATATTTTCTATCCTTTATTGATGATGCATCTCGAAGGGTGTGGGTGTTCTTCTTACGAACGAAGGACCAAGTACTGGAATACTTCAAAATGTTCCACGCCATGGTAGAGCGTGAAAGTGGAAGGAAGCTAAAGTGTCTTCGTTCAGACAACGGAGGAGAGTACACATCCAGGGAATTTGATGCCTATTGCAGGAGTCATGGCATCCGACATGAGAGGATGGTCCCTCGCACACCACAACATAATGGAGTTGCAGAAAGGATGAACAGAACCATCATGGAGAAGGTCAGAAGCATGATGAGTTTGGAAAATCTCCCTAAGCCATTCTGGGGAGAAGCTGTTCAGGTTTCCTGCTACCTCATCAACCGATCACCGTCAGTCCCACTGAATTTTGAGATTCCACAGAAGAGATGGTCTGGTAAACATCCCTCTTACTCTCATTTACGAGTATTTGGATGTTTGGCATTTGTACATGTATCCAAGGAGCTCAGGAAGAAGCTATACGGGAGATCTACTCCATGCATCTTCATCGACTATGGAGATGAGGAGTTCAGATACAAGCTTTGGGACCCGAAGGAGAAGAAGGTGATCAGAAGCAGAGATGTCGTGTTCCATGAGAACCAGACGATCAAGGACATTCAAAATCCTAGAATGACTCGAAGGGAAGGTGTTGAGGAATCAATTCATGATCTAACACCGGTACCATCACCACCTATAAATGAAGAGGAGGAGGTGCAAGAAGACTCATCGGCAGCGGACCCGGAGGCAGTGGAAGAGGATATTGAGCAGGGGGAGACTCAATCCTCTCCACAAGAAGTTGCAGAACCATCACAGGAGCTAGGTGATGTTGTGCCTACCGAACCTAACATTTCAGAGGTTCGAAGATCTTCACGAGGAAGGATTCCATCAACAAAATATTCGGAGTCAGATTACCTACTGTTGACTGATGAGGGGGATCCAGAAGGGTATCAAGAAGCATATCGACATTCACTATCATTGGATATGCGAAGTGATGGATCAAAAGATAGTGCCACTTGTGAAGATCCACACGAAGGAGATCCTGATAGATATGTTGACAAAGGTGGTTTCTCGAGAGAAGCAGGACCTTTGCAGATGCTCCAGCAGATTGCAGCTGGAGGGGGAGAATTGTTGGAACTTGTACTTTTCCAGCTACCTTGGTAGGTGGCTGGTGCATCAACTCCACCCACCATGGTAGGTGGCAGCCATGAGATAAGTCCATGGTGGGTGGGGGGATTGGTGGAAGGTTGGTGGGAGAGGTGTGTCAAACTTGACACCTCCCACCATGGCTATATAAGGAATCCTTGAGGATCTTCTATCAGCAGATTAGAGAGAGCCAAGTGAGAGCTCCATTGTATCCAAAGAGACCCGGGAGAGCTCCATGTGTGTGAGAGAGAGAGTTGTAGAGAGGGAGTTTTGTAAATCTTTGTTCATGTTGAAATAAAGGCCGGTTTCTCCCTCCATTCTTATCTATTCGTGGTCAACGAACCACAACACAGAGGGCCAAACACTAGGACTGACAGCCGGAGAGATAATGGTTGTGGAATCCAGTAGTGCTGGGGGAGCAGGGGTATCCTCCTCAGAATCTTCAGAGCCCACAATCATAAATGGAGGGAAAAGTCCTAAAATCCTAGTAATGATAGACCCGAGGCAATATCATGTGGATGAACAGGGTAAGTCTCATGCTTTATATATGTACCTGTTTTCTGATCGGTCAAATTGGATAATGTGACCCTTGCCTGCACAGTTTCCAGGATGGTACACATGTTGCTGGTGAAAATGGCTGGACGACTTGAGGATCTGCTCAAAAGTGGGGTGTTGGCCCCTATAGTAATGAGTGCCTAAGATGACTAGGCCATAGTTCCTTATGAGTGACCAGTGGCGACAAGTGATACTACCAATGGGATAGATTCTGGAGTCGACTGAGCAGACATCATTGAGTTAGATTTAAGTGACAAAGACTAGCCTGAAGAAGATCCTACTACTTAGCTCCTAGAGGCATTTCCCAAATATGAACCTGCTAACCTAGAGGAGCAATATGACACCAATTATAATTAAAATGATAACAATAATTTTCCCCCACCAGTCATGGAAATTGATCAAATGTTTCATCAATAACACCCCACAATCATAGTGGATAAATTAGATTGGAAAACTTCACCCCTGACTATGAGAACTATGCGCTAGAGGAGTGGATGCCCGAGACCCTCACATACTCATTCGAGATTAACTTGCTGAGTAGGTGTTGGAGGATGAATGAATCCTAATTATTGGAAAACAATAGAGGAAGGCCATAAATATCCAAAGACTTCAAGAGGTTGAGCAAGAAGTCCAGTGTTTGAGGGTGTGGGTGATTGAACATTCTGCTTTCATTAGTGCCCAATCAAAATTCATATCTCAATTAAAGGCACAAATGATAGAAGAAAAGGAGAAGATGAGGTGAGAATCCTAAGATATGTCTAATATCCAAGTCGATGAAGATCGGGTACGCACCAATGCTGATGAATTGGACCCCAAAAATAGCAAAGAGGAGAGGTAGTTTACTAGGAAAGATAAAATTTTAGAGTACACACACCAAAGAGTGGTGGAGCTAGAATGATATATTGAGGAGGTCAATCCATCTGTTGGAGGGGGAAATCCATGGGTGTTGTAACATTTATGAACTCGTAAACATACTTTCATACCTTCTTGTTTATTTTGATTTTGTGCATGGATCTCATTATTTTCTTTGATTACCGCATCTTAATTGTATCTATCAAATATCCAGCGATCACTCCCTAAGATTACGTGGTTCATTCCCAATGTGATAAACAAGGAATGAACAAATAATTATTCCATTTGAATATGATAATTTAAACCAATCAACAGAATCCCAAGGCTTGAATGACCACCCAGAGTTTCTTGGAATAATTCTCAAAATAGCCAAACCGCCCTCTCCTAAAATGCTCTAGCGCACGAGATGGATACTTCTAGGGGCGTTAGAATCAATCCAAACAAAGGGGAATGAAGAATGTGAATTACGATGCCCAAATTTCAATATGTAGTGAGGATGGCATGATGACAGAGGAATTATGTTGACCAAATTTGAAACACAACATCTGTATCATGTTAGCCTGAAATGAGAACAAAAAAATGAGGGCCAACTGCTAACCGCATTCGAAACAAGGGGCCCAAATCGAAGTGTTGTCTAATATCTTCTATAATGTTGGCCTCGGACGGTAGGAGATCCTTAAGGACAAGAATCCTAACCATCAAGGGGTTTCTTTAGATGTGAAAGGGAATGGGGTTCTGAAATAGGGGGCACGCACAGTGTGGTGATGGAATGATGGGCTATTTGGATATAGTCCAACACCCTTGAAATTAAACCACCATGCATAAAGTGAACTAGGTGAGAATATCATTCTGAATTTAGATTAGGCCTACTTATGGGAGTGACCTCTCTGATGATTACCGAATATGGTCAACATTTTTAAATCATGTATATGAGGATGATAATCACACAATTTAGCTTCATGCGGTGAGGAAAATAGTGAATAGTTTAATGTCGTATGATCAAGATGTTTCACATAGTTTAAAGGTCGTACTTCTAGAGCCTTTGTCAATAGTTTAAAGTCATGTTACATGGAATAGTAACCCCTATTTTAATGTCATGGAGTTTGGACAATGATTAGGGGAAAATAACCAGGAAAGTTAATAGTCCTGGGGCTTGGCCTGGGGAGAAATGTCCGGGTGTTCCTACATATCCCATAAATATGGGAATCAAGACACACATATATTTGAAAATTCCATGCAGTTTAAGATTATATAGTAAAGACAGAAAAATGGATAATTCTTGATAAAGGTATATGGCACCCAAACCACACCCCATACTTCTGAGGAAACTCAGGACGAAATAGCATAAGAGGGTTCCTGGTGAAGCGGCTGGACAACATAAAAGAAGTTCAGGCATCACTATATATCCCATAAGATGGGAATCAAGACACACATAGTTATTGAATGTGGTATGGTAGGTGGCCAATACCAATAGGGGAAATGTCTTCTCGAGTGAAGACATTGAATGGCTAGGTAATTTATCATTACCTAGCTTGGGCACAAAAGACGTAGTTCACTGCCATACAATAAATATGTAAGAGATATCAGTTTATGGTCATTGAGCTTAGACTAAAATGTGAAGGTTCATGAAGCAGAAACATGTGACATTGTGACACAAAGTGACTTGATGTGAGTGAGGAAAAAATATTCTACACCGTGCCACCAATTTCCAAAAGAACGCAAACTATTACAATTCATGATGCTTGGACTAAGGGACCAAATCACCTAGTTTAAGGTTATAGAGTTTGGAAAAAATAGGTGTGGTTCTTACCTATATGAAAATACCTTACCCATATCCCTAATCCCACATGAGCGATGCTCGATGTAGGAAACAAGGGAGGATAAGATCTTTGCAACACATGGAATTCACCATAGGGGGAGACAGTGTGGAGTCGAAGATGACCCTCATGATGCGGATTCACCCCCTTTAACGTGCATAGGTGCACGAAAGGATAACATCAAGGGTGTGGAAATTCCACTTGAAAATGATTGAGTGGAAAGGGACTTGAATCACATGAGGCTTAATGGGGACAGAAGAACGATAGAGGATATTTTTTGACCATGTTCGAAACATAGCATCCAAACTATGTGACCTGAAATTAGAACAACAAATGAAGGTTGACCACTGAACGTATTCGAAATGTGGGACTTGTGTAAAATTGGAACTTGAGATTCTCCCAGATTTTGACCCAAAGTGGTGGGTGATCCATAAGTCTGAGCATCCATACCTTCTAGGGTCCTTTCAGATGTGGAAGATGAGGAAAACCCAAATAAAGGGAGACACGAAGCATGGAAATGGAGGAAAACATGTCCACACAGAATCTAACACTCATGGTCCTAAACCATAGTGCATCTGAGAAGGTTGGTGATACATAATAGAGGTTGATAAGTCCAGACGATAAGGGGAAAATGGGTTGATAAATCTAGGGATAGACCCGGAGATGAGATGCCCGAGCGTTCCTACATATCCAATGAGGATGGAAATCAAACCATCATAGTTCTTGAAAATGCTGTGTAGTTTATCATCATGCGACAAGGACATAAAAATAATGGAAGGAAGATCCCTGAAGGCAAGTACATGTTATGGTTATTATAAAATCAATGTGAATGAGGACCAAAGAGGTCCTCACCACACCACGTGCTTCCGATAGAGTTCGGGACAAGAGGCTGGAAAGAAGGTAGGAATTGAGGCACCTGGTGCTAGACTTGAAGAAAAAATGTCTGAGCGTTCCTACGTGTTTCATGAGGATGATAAGAAAGACAAACGTAGTTCTTAAAAACATCATGGTAGAGTACCAATTATAGGGGAAATACTGTCCTGAAGGTCTGTCCCATAAACCAAAAGAAGCTACATTTGATGGATCTTGTTTGTTCTTTAGTGCGGGTGTTTTTTTTGAAGTAACAAACCTAGGACAGAGAATCAAAGCGTCGCCACAGGAATCAAGCCATATGTAGGCCTTAAAAAATGGCATGGTGGATGACCGATACCAAAAATGATATCCCCTCAAGCGAAGACACCACAATGTGGTTCCGTTTTTCATCGTGTGGCCAGGAAAATAGTGTCACAGTTTAAGGTCGTATGAGATGACCAACCCATGTGTTTTAACATAGTGTGGAAAAGATGAAACAATTTAAATTCATGTAGGATCAGGCAACATTGTTTAATGTCAAATGTCTTGGACACATATAAAAGAATGAGGTTCTAAAGGGATGCTCATAGCGTGATAAAGAATGCCCATCGTGAATGAGGACATCGGTCCATGCCACACCACGTGCAATCCCATGGGGAGGGGACCTTAGGCCAAGGGGATGAAAAAGATCAAAGTATATGGGGCTGGACCTGAAGATGAAATGTATTGGCATTCCTACGTATCCCATGAGGATGAGAATCAAGTCGTACATAGTTCTAAAAATTCCATATAGTTTAATGTCATGCGGTAAGGATGGAGATGGGAGGGACTATCCCATAACGGGAAGTACGTGGTGAGGCTATTATAGACCCAAATTAAATGAGGACATAATTCCAGATACACCACACCATGAAATCCCATAATAATCTTGTCCAAAAGGCCGAACAAAAGAGATAATTAGTGGAGCCTGAGCTAGAACCAAAAGAGAAATGTCTAAGCGTTCCTACGTATCCCATAAGGATGGGAATCAATCAGTACAAAGTTCTCTAAATTCGTGAAGTTTAACGTCATTCAGTAAGGATGAGGGGGTCTTAGTTTAAGGCTATATAGCTTGGACTAAAAGAAGTGAGATTCCTCTAAGCAGGTGTAAACCTTGACCAAGTCCCTACGCCCTTGTGAACTATTCTCTATGCAGAAAACAAGGGAGAAGAAGATCTTCACAACACATAGAATACATAGTAAGGGGAAATGGTGTGGTGTCAAGGATGGCACCATGACGTTGATTAGTCCTATTAACGCACAAGTGCACACGGAGGGATAACACCAAGGGAGTTGAAATTTCACTTGAACATGATAGGGTGGAAATGGATGTGAATCACGAGCCCAATATTTTGGGTTTAATCAGGGTGGCACAACAATGGGGGATAAATGTTGATCATGTTTGAAACATAGCACCTGCATCGCATTGGCCTAAAATGGGAATAACCAATGGGGGTTTACCGCTGAATGTATTCAAAATGCAGAACCTGTCACATAACGTGGTTCAAAATTCTCTAGGATGTTTTCCCAAAGTAGTAGGTGAGACATAAGGTCGAGAATTAATACTGTTCTGGGGTCCTTTTAGATGGAAAAAATAATTGAAACCCAAATAAAGGGAGATATGAATCATAAAAATAGATGAAATCATGTCCATGCAGAATCCAACACTCTATGCCCTAAACCATAGTGAATCTAGGCATGTTGGTGAATCTCAAAAAAGGGTCAAGGGGCCTAATTGAGAGTGGACAAATCAAAGAGATGAGTGGAGGAAAGGGGAATAGAGAGATCTCAAGAGAGAGATACGTGGCATGGTTATTAAAAACCCATATTGAATGAGGATATAAGTCTACACCACACCACACACCCTCGGGAGAACTTAGTCCAAGGGGCCAGGAGGAAGAGGAGGTTTCTAAAAACTAAGGCTAGACCTGAAGATGAAATGTCCCTACGTTCCTATGTATCCCATAAAGATGGAAATTAAGTAATACGTATTTCTAAAAATGCCGTGCAATTTAACGTCATTTGGTAAGGACGTAAGGAGAAGAGGTATCTCAAAGAGGAGTGTGTATGGAATGGAAAGATAACTCGACATGAATAAGGAAATAAGTCCACACCTCACCATATGCAACCTTCGAAGAGAACTAAACCCAGGGAGGGGTGAAGAGGTTTGTTGGGCTGGACTCGAAGAGGAAATGTCTGGGTATTCCTATGTATTCCATAAGGATGGGAATCAATACAAATATAGTTCTAAAAATTCCATGAAGTTTAATGTTATGCAACAAGGACATAGAAAGGAGGAGTGTCTCAAGGGTATATGTCTGTGTCTGGAAAAAATATCCCGATGTGAATGAGGAAAAAGAGTCTTTAGAACATCACAAAAACTTAATAGAGGACTTGGGCCAAGAGGCCAGAAAGGTCAAGAGACCTGAGGCTAGGCCACAGATGAATGGTTCGGATGTTCCTACGTATCCCATAAGGATTAAAATCAGGCCATACATAATTCTTGAAATCTATTCAGTTTAATGTCATGTGGTAAGGATTATGGGAATCTTAGTTTAAGGTCATAGAGTTCGGACCATGTGGTATATTAATCGTTCATAGTTTATCATCACGTGGGATGAAAGAGATATTAGTCTAGGGTTGTAAAGCTAAGAATATTTATTGTTTAATGTCTTGTAGTATGAGGACAAATAGTTTAACATATTGGAGGATGATAATAGAGTTTAACTTTGTGTGGGATGAGATTCCCACATGAAAATTACTGCTTGAAGAATCTTCTGTTGGTGGGAGGAGTAATACGCTCACCAACCATAGTGACCAGAGGGTATGCACCATTGTGGTAAGCCTTGTGAATGACATAAGGTCCCTCCCATTTGGGCTCCAACTTTGGTGGCTTCCTACCCGGTATCATTAGTGTTCTTAGGGACAATACCATGTCACCTTGTAAGAAGGAGCAGAGGTGAACTTTCTTATTGAAAGCCCTGACTATCTTGTTCTGATGCCTCTCTATATTTTTCAAGGCATGGAGTCTGTTCTCATCGAGGGACTCCAGTTAAGCCAGATAGATTTTAGCTATTTTTTATGGTGCATGCTGATCGTAGATGGCTGTGCATAATAAGGGTAACTAGATCTTTACGGGAAGGACTACCTATGCTTTGTATACCAGGGAATATGGATTCACTTGGGTGGAATTACGTGTCGTTTTCTGGTAAGCCCAGAGAGTGTTGGGGAGTTTGTTCAGCCGAATCTTATTGTTCTGACCAACCATCCTCTAAAAGATGTTAGAGAGGGTTTTGTTGAATGACTTGATCTAACTATTTTCTTTCACATGATAGTGATAGGTACGATTAGAATCGATATTGTAATTGGCGTACAATTTCTTCAGTTTGACTACCTGGAAGTTGGCACCATTATCTGTGAAAATGGCGTGAGGGACTCCGAATTGGTGGAAGATATTGGAGATCATGAACTCAATGATAGAATGAGACTTGACTTCCTTGAGTAGAATTTCTTCTTCCCACTTGGAAAAGAAATCCATAGTGGTCATGATGAACCTTCACTAGCGAGATGTTGCTGGTAGATATGTTCCCACAACATTGAGTCCCCATACCACAAAGGGACAAGAGTACTTGGTAGCATGAAGAGGATTTGGTGGCTGATGCACGAAATTATCATGTATCTAGAATTCATGGAACCTCTTGGAAAACTCGATACAGTTATGGATCATGGTGGGCCAAAAATATCCCAATCTTCAGATTTGATGAGAGAGTTTCGGCCCTGTCTGATGAGCCTCGCAGGAACCGGCGTGAACCTCCTACATAACCTGAGAAATATCCTTTCCTTGAATGAAACCTAGGATAATACCATCAAAACCATGTCTATAGAGGATCTACTCAATACTGGGACCACTCTAGAGGGTGAAATGAACTACGCACCATCAGATTCACTCACTTTCATCTCAGTCTTTCGGGAGATTACCATGATGGAGATACTCGATAAAAGGAGTCGTCCAATCAAGGGTCCCTTCCAACACTGCAGAAGGGGGACCTGGATGTCCTGAGGTGGAGGCATCAATGGTAAGGTGGATTACCTATGGGATATCACCATCGTACGAAGTGACGAGAGTGACGACTCTTCTATTTTCCACATGGATAATCAAATCATACTGGTTAGCCTCTGAAAGAGATGTGGAAAGGCTGGCTAGGGTATCAGATCGACCATTCTATGATCAAGGGACACGAGTAACTTCTGGATGAGAATGGAAATGGGCCATCAGCTAGCGAGTGCACTCTAATAGGGGTACACACTCTAGCTCTGTGACAATGTAGTCTTTATTGATCTGTTTGAAGACCAGTTCAGAGACCCCCTTAACATGAAGGTGGGGAACATAAATCTTAAGGGAAAGATCGAGACCAGTGATGAGAGCCTAATACTCCACCTTGTTATTGGTACATACTTCTGAAAAAAAGGAACTAATAGTGTAATAAAACTTGTGCAGGTGTGATGAAGATGATACCCATGCCTACTCTATTGAGTATGGAATCATTGAGTCTCCTTTCAGTAGGGATTCGGAAAGCACCATCAAAGTGAATTTTTCGACATGAAATGGATTGATCCATTGAGAGGATTGTATCATCTAGAAAGTCAATATCCACAGACTAATCTGCAGGGGATGGATGGGTGAAAATAAACTTCTCCAATATCTATCCCTTGATATCCTTTTGGGGAAAAAACTTAATGTCAAACTGTTGATCACCACCCACCGAGCTAGTCAGCATGTCAACATGGGGTATTTCAGAATGTAATTCAGCAGATCCACTTGGTATACTAGCTGTATCTCATGGTTTTACAAGTAATGTCACAATTTATGCACTTTGAATACCAGTGTAAGGCTGGTCTTATCGATAGAGGAATATCTAGTTTCTATATCGAGGAGAATGTGAATAAGATAGTATAAACTGTTCTCTATTCACTCATTATTTTTCTGGGTGAGAAGGGAACTGAGGGAACATTCCAGAGCGGTCACATAGTGGTCTTGTGGCTTTTCGAAAACTGGTGGCATCAGAACCAGAGGCTGTAGCATGTACTGCTTGATTTCCTCAAAAGTATTCTGATATTTCTCATCCCAATGATACTCGACACCTTTCTTCAGGAGCCAAGAAAAGGGATTACACTTTCCATACAGATTCACGATGAATCAATGTATATAGGCTAGGTGGACTTGAAAGCCTTAGAGCTCTTGAATGTTGCTTGACAGAGACATCTGACTGATGGCCTTGATCTTTTCTGGATTGATCTCAATGTCTATGTATTTGAAAACAAATATGAGAAACTTTCCGAAGATGAACCCAAAGGAACACTTCAAGGGGTTCATCTTCAGATGGTGGGAACAAAGGCAACCGAAAAATTTATCAAGATCCCTGATATGGTCCTCACGATGGTGGGATTTAATCACCTAGTTGTCCATGTATAATTCCACCAATGTCCTGAGGATCAGATTGAATATACAGTGAATGGAACGATGATAGGTTGCACCGACATTATTTAGACCGAAATGCATTACCTAGTAGCAGAAAGTACCTTATGGTGCCTTAAAGGTGATAGAATCCTCATCCTAGGGGGCCATTCAGATTTGATTATATCATGAATACCCATCCATGATGGAGAGACCTTGGAACCCATCAGTGGCGTTGATCAATAGTTCTGTTGTAGGAAGGGGAAAATCATCCTTCAGATAGTGACAATTGAGATCCTAGAAGTTGATGCAGACTTTGATCTGTCTGTTCTTCTTCCTGATAGGAACAATTTTGGATAACCACCTAGGGTACTAGAACTCTTTGACAATGTTGTCTCTGATGATCTTATCAACCTCGGACTCAACCATGACACTGTGAGAAGGGTGTATATTTATTGGATGTTGTTTGAACCCAATATTATTTTCTAGGAGACCGAGATGGTGGAAAAATACTTAGGGATCTAGTCATGACATCTCGTCATATATCCAGGAGAAAAAAACTTGATGCTTACTTAAGAAATCCGCATATTGTTGTTTCTATTCTGTAAGCATATCAGTGCTGATCAGTGTTGGTTTTATATCTGTCCTAGTACTGAGGTTCACCTGTACCAATTCATCGACCGTAGTAGAGACACCCTCTTTGAATGTGGGAGGTACATCTTCCAAATTCTATTCTTCATCCATGATGATAGAATCATCAGAAGGAGGCAGATCCTCCGGGTCGATAGATCCTGATAGTACATTGGTGCCAGCCTGGGCGGTAGTGGAAACTTCATCGAGAGACTCCTACGCTTCTGAAACCATAACGATGAAATCTGTCAACCCAATCCCATCTATCCTTCAACCCTAGGGGCCAAGTTTGATGGTATCAAATTAATAGTGGCATGTTGGCTTGAGCTGGTTTATCCCATCCTAAAAAAATAAGAAAGTATGACATATTTCCATTAACATGGGGCAGACATCTCGATAACTTATAGGAGTAGGGGGATATGGGATCACTGAAGCCTAATTTTTGTATAAATATGAGGTGATCTTCTGGAATTACTTATACTTGGGGACATGATTCCCCATAATTATAGAGACAAAAAAACATTTCCCCAAGTCCGGGTTCATGGCCTCCAATTAGTGAATTGGAAAAACATAGGCATCATCCTAGTCTTTCCATAGACCAGTCATGGCCGTAGGATGTTCAAACTTGTTAGCACGAATATGCTTTTCTTTGTTGTTGTAATAATCGACATCCAAGTAGTAGGCTTTACAAGAGGAAAATGGAGATTCATCACATTGGATTACACCTACTCGACCATTAAGGGAGTACTTAAGGCATTGGTGATATGAGGAAGGAATTTCCACATGCAGGTGAAGCCATGATCTACCCATCAACACATTGTAAGCAGTGTCTTGTGAGATAATAATGAATTTGATGCTGGAAAATAGGACAATGAACTGGGTCTTAATAAGAATTTTTCCAATTGGTGTCCTCTATTTCCTATCATAACCTTGAATTTTCAGGTCTGAGGGACTCAGATCTACCTCAGACCTTCCCATATTTCGGAGTGTCTAGGTCGGGATAAGGTTGATCCCAGAGCCTGTGTTGAAAAGTCAGTGATGGACCTCCACTCCATTGTAATGGCTAGTGATTTACTATGGGTGAATGTTCCTCTAAATATTAGAACCTTTATATTCTCCAAATAAATAGATAATGACCTAACATTCTGCATGATCAACTACCTCAGCTTAGAAGGCTTCTGTAGATGCAACCTCTGTCTCAAACTGGAGGGGGATTCTTAAAGCCTCTAAAAGGGCATTGACCATATCATGTAATAGTAATAGAGCCACGAGGATAGATATATTCATTGTAATGATGGAAATATGCTTGAGGACATCGTATTTCCATTCCAGGAATACAATTCTGCTGATAGGAGGTCGCTCTGTGGAAGGATGTTTAACAGGTGTTGCTGGGTGAACCGGAAGATTTTGGATGGTGTTGGGAATGTCCCGTTTCTCTCTAGTCGAATCGTGTAGAGTGACTACTGGCTTCGGGCCAGATGACTGAGGTATATCCATGAAAGAACATGACTGACCATAACATGATCTTGGTAGATTTTCCTGATCATGTAGCACAAACGGCGGTGAAGTCAGATATGATTCAATGAGATGAGAAGGCTGTGCGTGCTGAGCTCTACAATGGGCTTGTTATCTAGTGTTAGTGGAATGCACATCTCGACCGGAAACACTGACCACTGAATTCTGGTGATTCACATACCCATGGCTCCATCGATGCTGGCATCGACTGGGGATGTTGGGAGGGTCCACCTGACGCTCTTTATCATCAGGAACCATGTAGGGGTTTACCTGCTCCCCGATATTGATTGAAGTGTACCCCTGATCATAAATTGAATAATCATACCTTTTTGGATGGATTCTAGAGGTAATATCCATCTTCAGGGTCATGAAATTTTTGAGAGTACGAGATGACGATGACATCGGTGAGGGACTTTGATTTCCCTTGCATCATCGATACTTTCCCTTCTGGTAAGAGGAAGGCTGAGATGTTGATGCAGAAGTAATGGTTGCAGGTAACGTGGTGAATTCTAAATGCTTGGGTTAGTTCAAACATGAAAAAATAATTCCATGGTCATGGGAGACTACCTTGTGAGGCATCCTATCATCGTATTTTTGAGACCCATGGTTGGAAACCTGCTGCCATTCACCCTCAATATCATTGTCTGGCTTTATAAACACACCTTCCACGTGTGCAGGGGATGGTACCAACCTGATTATACTATTATCGACCTAGTATTGGAGACATTATTTAAATATGTAGAACTGATTTAGGGTGTTCCCAAGGAACCAGTGATAGGGGCAGTACTTATGGCGATCAATGAGTTCCGCCTCTTCAGGCCTCTTACATTCTGGAAACCACAGGATTCACTAATCCAAGGAACTTAGGAAGTAACCAGAAACCGAATACTCATTAAATGAGTAGGTCTAGTACCTTATATATGGGAAAGGGGATCTAGGATCTTGGCCCTGACGAGGGGTTGATGAATCCTGATGTGGAGGAGGAACTTGATTATTTAACCTAGGTGCTGGTGGTACATTACGTGGGGGCGCCTGCCGATTCTGAGGTAGGAACTGCTAGGCCAGAGGCTGTGCCTGAGCTGGTGCTCCTCGACGAAGCCATAGAGGTGGATCTTCCTGTAACAATTCCATCTTCATAGGGGCCTCTATTTGTGATATTGCGGTAGGCTTAACCTTAGCTTCGCTTCTTGCGGGAACCACAAGAGCCAATAGATGTGCCTTCTTGGCCTGCTCAAGGATTTTTTTGAACATTGAGCTTTATCGGAGAAATCCAAAAACTCACTTGGGAAGTTCTGAGTGCTAAGATAAGGGACCAGTTCAGTCTTCACATTCCCCATGAACATCAACAATAGTTTCTCTTAGGTTAGTGGAATATTAAGGGAATATGTGAGGCCCTTCCAACTGGAAACAAAGTCTGCGATGCACTCGTTAGGGTGGAACTGAACTAGTATAGAAACTGCCTATCAAGGTCCTCCCAACCAGATACCGACCCAATAGGTAATTGGATGTACCAAAAAAATGCGATCCCTTCTAATGTCTACATGAAACACTAGAGATTTGCGGATTCCTACTGCGTTGGAGTTCCCAACATGGGTCCACACCTTGAAATAAAGTGGGAAAGATGCTGCAGCGGATCACCCGTACCATTAAAGGGCTATAAAGTAGGATTTCCAAAACCCAGGGGTGTTGGCATATCGTCCACCCATATTGGATATGGCTTTTCATCAGGTAGTATTTCCACCTGTCGAGTTTCTAGGGCCTCTAGGTGAAAAATAAGTGCTATCATTGGATCATTTGGACATGAATTTAGATCTTGATGGGAATCTCTTACCACCGGTGCATTGGTAGGTTCTTTAACATGATAAGGGATCCCAACAGCTTGTGGGGAGGCTGGTAGGATAACTTGTGGGACTACTAGGGGAACGACTTGTGGAACAACTGGGGGGAACCTGAGATAAGTCCCTAGGAGGGTTATCAAGTAACTTGGGTGGATTTGGTGATGCATATCACACTCTATTTCCATAAAATCCGTTCTCTACTCTATCAATATGGGAAGTTTGGTCAAGGTCACTAGGAGGAAACTTTCTGGGGGGAGGCTTTACTTGCCCCGATCAAGGATTCCCATAATCTAGTCACCATTCTGCAGCACATTCTACAAAAAGGTCATCAACCATATTTTTATGTTCAGCGAGATGTTGACGCAACAAATCCTTTTCAAGGTCATCTTCCATCTTTTGGGACAAGCCAGATGGGTTAGATGGTTTGATGGTCTCAACATGCTCTTTAACCTTATTGGGGTCCTGACCAAAGGACAATGACTTATAAGGTTTAGGAAGGCCCAATAAGTTTCTTTTCTGGCGAGTAACCCTACCCAAATGATCCAACATGTGTGGCACCACCTTGGGGGGTAAGTTCTCTTCAATGAATCCAAGATCGGTTTCTTCCTCTAATAGTTCATCCATGTTAACTATGACTATTCCTAGAGGCATATCCTCAATATCACCTAGTAAGACGAGCTATCACTAGATAGGACTGTAATGAAGTGAAGCATACTTCCCCCAACCACAGATCTGGAAGTGGGGGGGGGGGTAGCCTCCTTAATAATTCTGCAGAGCACTGTAAAGCTCTGTATGTATTGTTTCTGGAGGCTATGATGATAACCGGACGACTCAGGGTTCTGAGCCATAAGGATCATATCCAAGTCAACCGTGCGACATTGCTGGCCGATGTCATCGAAGTGTTCCCAACTCTTGGGATAAGATAGACAGTGATGACAAAGATAGAAATGAATCGTTACTAAGGTTTTGTGGAGGCACATAACCTCATCCTGGGTAAGGGAATCTGAAATGTTGAAATTTTCAATTGAAATCGGCCAGAACATCTATAGGAACTAGTCTGATGTGAGAATATACCACAAGATTCTCGGATCAGACTTGGGATCTGGTCCTTGATTTACCCACTCTTCGACTAGAGGCAGTTATGGGACTAGTAACAACACTGAAGCTAATCGTTGTAGCAGTAGACTGGCCGGTAGAGAGTAAGATGCACGAGTTGATGAGCCGCCACATCTTGGGATATCTTTCAAAGAATGCACTAATTGTGACACAACATCTCTATAAAATAAACTAATGACCACTGATTCCCATGCAGGCTCTGTGGTCATTGGAGGTGGGTCATGATGATGCTCATCCCCTATTTGTCCCTAGAACAAATCTCCTTGATCTCTTGTTGAGGTAGAGAATGACCCTGTTGATGATAAGGAGGATTGGATGACCAAGCCCAGGAAAGGGAAAAAATCTTCCTCCTCATGTATGTATCTTTGGAGGGATGCAGGGATATGACAAACCTCACTTTACAAAAGGATGAGGCTTATACACCTTGTTCCTACCCCATCCCCCAACATAGAAGACCAAGGTGAGGGTTCCATCACTGAATCACACTCCGCCTTAGAATATTTAAAGTAGGTGGGTTTGATTTCAGTTTGAAGCTTCTCAGGATTATTCCTTTAGTGGAGAAAACCCTCCCTCCTACCCTGAGATGGTTCTTTAGGATAGGGTAGGTTTTTGACATGGGGAGGTCCTCCATGAAGATTGGTTCTAGAGTGGGGAGGACCTATGTCCGCACTAGATGAGATATGAGGAGGGCCTTCATATCGGTTGTTGTTGATGCAGGTAGGACCTCCACTTTGATGAGCTAGGGTGCTAGGGGCACCCGAAAAAATGTAAAATGGGACACGAGGGGGACCACTATGTTTGGTAGTCCTGGAGTGGGGAGGGACTCTGCTGGAGTTGGTAAACACATGGTGAGGACCTACATGGTGTCCATTTGTAGTGTGAGGAGGACCTTCGTGTTGGTCGGCCCTGGTAGTAGTGGTATGAAGAGGGAATTCGAACTGATTATAATGGACACAAGAGGGGCCCCTGTGTTCACCGTTGATGAAGTGGGGAGGACCTCAACTTTGGTAATTACTGGAATGGGTAGGACATTCACTTGAATCGATGAGCACATGGGGAGGAACTCCATGATCTTGGGTGATTGGGAAAGGAAGTCCCTCATGTTGAGAACCTGTTATGTGAGGAAAATTTCCATACCTAAGACCAGGATCATGGGGAGGACCTTCGTGCTGAATGTTGATGAAGGGGAGGGCCTCTTCTAGAGTTGATGATGGTGGTTTGGGGAGGACCTCCATACTGAGTGAAGGAGTGGGTAAAACCTCCACTCTATCTGATACTAGTATAAGGGGAACCTCCGTACTAGATTTAATCATCATGGGTTGGCCCACAATGGCTTCTGCCTGCACTGGTGACCGGGGGGGTCAAATCGACCTACTTGTGAGGTGGATGGAACCTCACTACAGACCGGGCTTGGAAGTACCCCATACTTTGGGATAGTAATAGGGGGATAATAGCACACACTAGTAGTGGATCAAGCCATAGGATCTGCAGAATATGATGCATCTTGGTGGGTGTCTTCCTAAGCTTTCACCTATTGTTGACATCGGGTCATCCAAACTAGAGCTAGCTGTGTTGGGGTAGGGACCAACTTCTCTTCATTTTGTAGGACATGTTGGTGATGCTGCGTGACCGAGTGGGAGCCCTCCTCAGCATCTCCCTAGCTGAAGTACTGGTTGAGTGGACTCAGACATCCCTTAATTCATCAACATAAGGGAGCGAGTCATAGGAGCACTCTGGGGATAGGCTCCCGAAGCCGTTGAAGGTCAGAGTGGGGAGCAGTGGCTCCCTATTCGTCCCTTGGGGGCGGCGGTGTTGATGGGGGCACCAAAGCCTCTAGGTCTTGGTAGGACATGCCCCTTTTCAGGATAACCCCTTCTGTTCATATCGATAAAAAAGAGTATTTATCACCCTTCACTGAATAAATTCAGAGGGTGAGATGGGGTGCATGTGATCGATAGCTGTGGTTGTGGAAGTCGTAGAAGAGATAGAGCCGCACCATATTACCATGCTAGCATTGCCCCTGCCCTTGCATCCATAGGTGGGAGGTGATCGATTTCCTATAGCTTGATCTTGGGTCCTGCAAAGTAGGAAAGCTCACCCATCAGTACAGACCATAGGAAAGCGATGCACATTTCCCCAACACTGTTCAATATTCCATGACCGGATAGAAATATCCACGCTGACAACGTTGTAGACTGGAATGTCCAATGTTAAATTGACCCAAACTTTGGCGAGTTTCACACCAGTTCATACTATTTTCTTAGTGATACCTAGTGCCAAATAGATGGATATGGTGACACTTTTATCTGGTGATGTCTCAAATGCTACTTATCTCCATATTGAGGAGAAGATTCTTGTTGGGTTCACCATTTCTCTTTCCGATGCTTTCACTGGGGCGCACATCATCATACTGCGACGCGATAGCTGTTTCCCTGCATTCCCACATTCCAAAGGTGGGTGGAATCCTTCACTTATTCAGGGAAGTTTTCTCCTTGATCAAAATGGGATGATGGGATGTTGGTTCCTACTTCTATGGATTCCTTATCAGAACTTGTCCCCTATTCCCGGTCTCTATGAAATATTAAGACGTTGTTCATGAAACACTTCCTGGTGCTATGTCTTTATGGATTCCTATTAAGTATGCTGCATCTGAGGTGAACATGGTGATAAAGCTCAGAGGGAAAGAGAGAGTGGGAGGGAACCCATGCCCATCCCCTCTCTGATCCTCTTGTACCTACCACACATGTGGCCATCATAGTTTAACATCTTGTGTTGGGGATGTGGGTGCTTGGTAGTTTAAAGTCATGATGCTCTAAAATTAAGGATTCACTCCTCACCCCTATGACTTACATAACCGACACACTTCAACCCTTGGTAAAAGGAAGAAACCAACAATTTCGTATGGAGATGGGGTTGTGGAGTGATCCATTTAAGGGATCACGTTAGTGTTGATATATGAAGAAACAATAGTCATTAGCGTGCCTATGTGAAGAAGCATGAGGAAAATCAAAGCAACATGAATCACCACTCGAGGGACCTTGAAATCACTTTGTAGGAGCCTAGAGGGACGCATAGAAGAAGGGTGTGCAAAGCAGGAGATCTTAGAAAGAGGTTCTTCGTGAAGGAAAGGGTATTCACAAAGGGAAGAGTCTTCTTGAATAAAGGGGTATTCATTAAGGAAGTGGTCTTCACTAAGGACATGGTCTTCACAAAGAGGAGCCTTTAAGGGATCGAGGATTCGCCTCAGCACACATCTCTTTATTTGGAGAGTGCTTCATGAAGGCTCTATGCTTCGTGAAACCTCAAGCACCCTAAAGGGTCCCCCTCATTTGAGAAGTTAATATTCCTTTGTTAAAGGAAATCACCACTATAGGTGGAGGATATGAAGAACACAGTGAGGTATGGCTCATAGAGGCCAAGTACCTTTGGAGATCCATCAGTTGGTTTCACAAAGGACTTTGCAAACTAGAAGCCCAAAAGTTGAAAGGGTGAAGTAATAGTGGTTTTAGGGGGGGGGACCTATATTTATAGGAAAAGGGGGTCGGTGAGGGTCATATAACTCAACTTAGAGAGGAGTTATTCCACAGAGAGGCGAGGCTCCATCGGAATGCGTCTTTCTCGCACAGGGTGCGGGACATCGTGAAGGTGATCAATGAAGTGGATTACCAGAGCAGGCCACAGAGGCCACTGATGCCACTGAGAGGATGTTCTATGTCAAAATACAGTGAACTTTCAAAGGTTCCATGATGCCATAGAGACGATCACATAGGTGGTCCTCGTGAAGGCGGGCCTGCCTTGTAGAGGGCTTCGTAAAAGCGCCCTTTGGGACAGTTTCGAGGGATTTAGTGACCTTTTGAGTGATGATTAACTCTAAAAAATCAAGGAGTTTTCTTACAAAGTGGGATTAATTTTTTCACCAACATATATTTAACATATTGACCCATATATGATAAAAACGTTGTTAACATGGTCTGAGTTTAAGTAGTGTTTTAGCATGTCACATGAGTTTGTTTTAAAATTAATTTCCAAAACACATATGATTTTTGTATTTTAAATTATATATCATATTAATAATTAATTGAATATATATTGTGTAATAAATCTCACTTTATTTTAGTCTTAATGGTTAAATTACATAGGTTGGAAAACTATATGCTTTAATAAAAACCCAAATGATAAAATTGGGGAATCTTAGAGGTTAAGGAACAAAATTATTAAAATGCACATATTTTTGTGTGGTAAAGGTTTTAATAGAACATTATTCCACTTTAATCCATTATTTGTCCATTTTTGAGTTACTTTAAGTAATTTAGACCTCCCATTAATGCATACCTTTTGGTATTTAAAAGTGTGCCACTCCCCCTCCAATATAAAAAGGCAAGAACTATACCTATTCCTCACACCCCTCAAGCCACTTTGGATCATACAATATCTACCCAAATAGTATCCCAACATCCCTCACCTAAACCTTGAATCCCATATTCTAGTAAAAATCCATTTAATGAAGCCTTTTGGTACAAACCAAAAGGAGTTACCTTATTAAGATGTAATATCTTCCCTCAAGCTCTTTTAATTTATTTGTTTCTCCTCTCCTTATTTTATAATTATTACATGGTTATATAAAAAAAACTCAATATACTATGATGTTGTAATGCCAAGGGTTATACCTTAAATTACACACACTTCCATCTAATGTGTAGCAGACATACTGATTCTGTGTACAAAAAACTACTACCTCACAAAACAATGATTGTTCATTTTTATTTTACCACCTCTCATGGTGGCCATTTTGATGGAAAATTTGTTTATATATGATATATATGATATTTATAATATCTGTATTATTCTATAATTTTTATTGATAACATACCATTATCCTTTACATCTTGTGTAAATATGATAATTTTGTTTGAGGAAGTGTGGACTACCGCCCCCTCAAGGAGAAATGACTCATTCATGCCATACATGGAATGTATAAAGGATGGTTTTAATATTCCTATATAAAAAATATTACATGGATATGATACTAGAGTTATAATATAAATATTTTTCAGTTAATTTTCATTCATTTAATATGAAAAAGAAATTGAAGAAGAGTTCATGCGTACGTACGACCTACCGTCTCCATGAATGGTACACTTCATTTCTTGTCTCCAAATATTATGGATTATTAAAAATAAAGATATAATGAATATATATGATAACTGAGTCATGGTTTTCACTATGGATATGATGAAATCATGATCTAATTAATAGGAAAAACAATTGACAAGTCAAAAACATACTTGAGAAAACTAGGCAATTAACACCCGAAATAGTGAAAATAATGAAAGATTGTTAACAAATGGGTAATAAGATATTATAAGAAGGTGATATATGATATTATAAACTTTATTATGGTTATGGTATTATTTAGTAACATATTTTAAACTAATATATAGGAGGATAAATACTACCCAACAAAAAGTAAAGTTATGGTATGGGAATTTTGTCTCTATTTACAATCCATTGAGATTTATTTGTTATTATGCACCAATTCAATTTTATTTGGTGTATATAATACATTTTTCTTGTTATATAATAAATCAAATAATTCTAATTGTTTTAAAAGTTTCATTTAATGTCATAACTTTTGGGATATTATGATTCAAATGTTTCAAAGTGGTATGTGATGCTTTGGAATGTTTAAAGATTATTCTTCTAAATAATGTTCTTAATTATTAGTTTTGAGATATCAATTCATTTTGTGATTATTAACTTTATATTAAAACAATAAATTTATTCTAATAATTATTGATTATAATTTTACTTGAATATACATATTATTATAAAATTTATATTTGTATTGCCTAAACCATATATCATTTTACATACGGTGTCTATTTTGACAGTTATTTGACTATTTGGGGAAATATTGATAATTACATATTCTTTATTAAATAAATATATTTAATAAGGCATATTATTTATTTTGATTTTTCCATATGATTATTTATTTGGACTGTTAATAATAGGTGAATACCATACTTTATATAGCTCTCAATGCATCAATAAGTTCTCATGAGACAAATAAGTTGGACAAATTAAATAGGTTTCTATCCATAGTTTTAAAACATCTTATAAAAGTTATTAATATTATAGGTTTTAATGGTCCATAAAAATTAAATACATTAAGAAATAATTACCCTCATTTAGATTCAGTTATTATTTATCCATGAGATTTTTCATCAACATATCTATAGATGTAGTTCATTATTAGTTTATTGATTTATAACATACGTTTCAGTTTCTTACCTTGAAATATTAATTATGACTTATCTATTTGTGTAAATGGAAAGTGTGCTCAATTATTTACCTTTACATATAGATTGATTCATTATTGATTTTTTTTGTATTTAATCTTACTGAGCATTTGGGCTCACCCTTATTATGTTTCTTTCTACAGATTATGAAGAAGAGAACTTTGAATAAGATTTCAAGGATGATATTTATTTTAGTTTATTGTGTATCATATTTTATTTTGTTTTACAAATATATTATGGGTATCATGTATGTAATATAGATTTACAAGACTTATAAACTGATCAGTCCTTCAGCATTTTATTCCTTATAATAATGCTAATGTAATAAAATAATGCACCATCTCTTGGTTTCTAGGTTTGGGGTGTTACAGTTGGTATCAAAGGAAGTTTAGTAGCAACCTTGGAAACTAGATATAGAAAAAATATATTAGGGAGCACAACCCTAATATATAAATTGATGATAAGTATACAATAACATCCTATAATTTTGGTAAGGTAATGATTATGTGTGTATTCCTAGCAATACATCCCTATCTGGATAGTACAAGTGGACGTGGTTCTGGAAGAGATGTACATAAGAGTAATAACTCTGACAAGGTATTCCCGGCCTGACAAAGGGTAACCTGGTACATGAAAAAGGGCCTTAAAATTCACCTAGTTTGACACTCTCAGGGGATACACTTAGGATAGTTCACTTTTTCTTTACCTACCATTATGATGGATTTGAAATTAAATATTACCCCAAAGTAACCAAAGTTTATGATTCTAGGATTAATGATGTAAAAATTTATGTTATGTGGTATACCATATTTAGAGTTATATAAATTTGAAAACATTATGAGATAATCTAGTATATTCCATTGTTTAAAAATGGAACTTGGAAGGAAGAATGGTATCAGTATTCGTGAAACATATAGAGATTTCCCTACTGAAGAAACAAATACATCTGGTATGAGAACTGAGAAAGTTATAAATATATTTGGGTAGCTTAAGAAGGTTATAAAAATTAACCTTTATTGAATAGATCAACCTATTCCATAGAGAGGATCTCTTATGTTGGATCATTTTATGTGCCAGAAGCCCCCATCATTTAGTGAGACTACTAATCCAATTTTATCTGAGAAATGGATTAAGTATTTAGATAAGATGTTTACTACCTTGTAATGTAGAAAAAAGGAAAAGGTTACACTTGCGGTCTACTGTATCCAAGGTGACAGTGACCAGTGGTGGCCTCTGATCTAGAATACAAGGGAGGAAGAAGAAATTGAACTCATGGAATGGAGAAATTTTAAGGATACATTCTTTGATAAATACTATAATCATGATCAAAAAATTGAGATGAAGAGGAAGTTCCTTATCTTAAAGAAAAAGGAATAATAGAGTGTTTCAGATTATGAAGCTACATTTACAAGGTTATCCAGGTATGCTATGGATTATATACACAATATGGAGTGAAATATCGACCACTTCTTTAAAGGAATTTAGACAAGTCTCCGAAGGTTTTTAGTGTCTCGAAACTTTTATTCATATGATGAAATAGTTTTATGTGATATCAAGATAGATAAATAATCATCCAAGTCCTATGGATTTAATGGAAACCAAGAGAAGAATAGGTCTTTTGAATACCATAAAATGGGGAATGAGTCAAAGAAGATGAAGGGAAAGAAGGATTTCCCTACACGTGAAAACTATGGGAAAAAGCACCCTATTAAATATTTTAATGGACTAGATGTTTTCTCTAAATGCATATAAAAGGGTATCCTTGAAGAAGAATGAAAAGGGAAGAAGGAAAATGCTGATATTCAGTGTTACAACTACTAGTATATGGGGAACTATGCAAATGAATGCCCCAAGCATCAAGGGAATATACCTCCTAAGAAGATAAGGGATAAAGGTAAAACATATATTATTAACACAACCTAAGTGGAATGATTAATGTACTTATATATTTTGATCTAAGAAATATGTTGTAAAAGTATTTAGTTTATGATGTAATCATCATAAGATTTATGAAATATACAAGTATTTTACTACAGTACTTTTCGTTAAGGATTTGAGATCATATGATGAATGGTAACAAGAAAAGTTATTCAATAGAAAGTTAATTTTTTTAGAAAACACATTATTAAGGGAAATAAAACACTTAATATGTTCCCTATGTTGAGATAATGATGAAGAAATTATTGATTTGGATAAGTGATGGCTACGTAAAAACTGATTAATGACTTTTTGAGAAGTGGTATATACAACACTTTTGGAGTTATGGAATATATTCAATAACACGTGTCTTACATAAGGAATAGAGAAGAATTTATGTTTCCAATAAGTTTTTATGGTGATTTGAGTTATTAACATATTTCAGTAGGAGACATGATGAAGTTATTAACATGTTTGGAAAGTAAAAATTTAGAGATGATTCATGTTGATTAAAGGAAAACAATAAGATCATTTTGGAAATTCAGTGACCATATTTCTAAAGTGTTGAATCATAATATTTTGGATAGGTTAACCATTTATTAAATGGTTTAAGTAGAACTTTGGATATGGTTTTAAATAATTATATATTACACCACTATTCAATGAATTATGTTCTAAGAGATGATGTAGAAATAGTTCAATGTAAGACCAAAAGATAAGATTGTGCTCATAGAAATGTACCAAGTAAGTATATTTAATTATATTATTAGAGAGTTAAAGAATTACACAACTCTAGGAAAAATGATCTTTAAACAAAATAATTTTCCAAGTACTTTAGTTTCTGATGAATAAAATAGAGCTTAGATCATCACAAATTTAGGCCTTCTTGATTGTTAATTTTCTCCTAACCATGTTCTCTATCACTCTCTATTAGAACTTGATTATTATATTTTTTCTCTATATCCATGTTTCCATTTCCCACCTATGTTATACTAATATGTAACCTAGTTACATGAACATTATAATTTCCTTTCTCTCTTGTTAAGAAGATATGTTATTAACTCTATTTATGATGTGAGTTTTTCAACAATAGTATTTTCAAATATCAATTCCTTGATTACTAAGATCAAGTTTAAATTGCAAGGAAACAATTTAATTAAGGTGGGGAAAATGTTACACCCCAAGACTTTTTTTTATGTTAGAATAAATATTATTATTTTCTCTATTTATACCCAACACCATGTTAAGCTTATGCTACACACCACACTAAGTTAGTTTGGGTTACATGCAAGACTGAGTTTCACCACCTTTTAATGGTGCACCTATTTTAAAACTTAATTTTGGAAATTTTATATATTTTATTCGTCAAAATAAGATTCATTTTTGAATTATTAATGTCAAAATTATCTCGGCGTGATTTTTTGGTATTTTTTTGGGAAGTTTCATTTTTTTATGAATAGTGAAAAATACTGCATTTTAGTTAAATACTGCCTTTTTGTTTAAATAATTATCAATTTTAAATTATATTTTAAAAATATTATTAAGTAAAAATAGATCAATTATACATATATTAACCCAATTTAGGTCATCAGAATCATTTTCATATTAAAATTGGACATAAAAACTTATAGAACTTTTGAACGTTTCTACTTTAAAAATCCGTTTTCTCGCCAAGTCTGTGAGATTAGCGTTAATCTTAATTTTCCCACTTTTGTGATTTCAATTTTAAAAAACATACATAAAAATTTGTAATAAGTACAATATTTTTGGTATAATAGGATCAACTTAATTTTTGACCAAAAATATTAGCGAAAGTGATTAAAATTAATTACGGTGATTAAGGTAATATTAAGCTTAATAAGTGAATAAACATTAATAATAAGGACCACAATGACATGGAGACTTGTCCAATAGAAATTTTAAGATAATAAATCGACCATATGCCCACTTTGTTCAAATTTTATGGGTTATTGGGATATTATTAAATGGAAGTGCCCTATATAAAAGGTTAAGTAAGGAAAAAGACAAAAAGAGAACTTTCCTTACCTTTAACATTTATAAATATTTTAGATATGTATAAAACATAATATTATTGGTTATAAATATTATTTTGAAATATAAATATTTTATTGGTATCATAATAATTTATCAATAATTTTTAGATATGATTTAATTACTTAAAATTCTTAAGAAATTCCAATGTAGTGATTATTTAGTTAATAATTAACTAAAATAAATGATACTATAAATATTAAAAGTGAAGTGAATTGATTTAAATATTGTATTTATTTATTTATTTTGATTAATATCTCATTTTACACACATATAAACCTATTATATTTTAATTCCAATATTGTATTGATATTTAAAAAATTAAAATTAAATAAATAATGTCAAAATTGACATTATTGTTATTTTACGATAAATGATATTTTATTAAATTATTTAAAATTGATAAATATAATACATTATTCCAAGTTATTTTTAAGTGTTAATAAATATTAATTATGGAATATTAATGTACCAATTAATATTTATATTTAACATATTGACCCATATGTGGTAAAATCATTTTTAACACTGTCCAAGTTTAAGTAGTGTTTTAGCGCGTCACATGCGCTTGTTTTAAAATTAATTTCGAAAGCACATGAGATTTTTAGTTTATAAATTATTTATAATATTAATAATTTAGTGGATTAATATTTTCTAATAAATATAACTTTATTTTAATTTAATTTTTAAATTTGTTAGGTTAGAAAACTAGATTCTTTAGTAAAAACCAAAATGATAAAATTGGAGAATCTTAGAAGTTAAGGAGAAAAATTATTAAAATGCACATATTTTTTTGTGGGTAAGGTTTTAATAGAACATTATTATCCTTTAATCAATTATTTTTCCATTTTTAGGTACTATAGGTAAGTTAGACCTCCCATTAATGAATACCTTTTGGTATTTACAAGAGTACCACTCCTCCTCCACTATAAAAAAAGCACTATACCTCTTTATCACACCCCTAAAGCCACTTTGGATCATAAAAAATCTATTCAAATAGTCTCCCAACATATATAACCTCTACCTAGAAGCCTCCATTTTTTAATAAATCTACTTAAGTAATACCTTTGGTACAAACGAAAAGGAGTTACCCTTTTAAGAGGTAATATCTTCCCTCAAGATCTTTCAATTTATTTGTTTATCCACCCCTTTATTTCTTATTATACCATGATTGTATTACAAAAAAATTACCCAAAATATACTATGATGTTTTTAGGATAAGTTTTATACCTAAAATTAAACACATTTCCATCTAATGGGTAAGGAACATACTGTTTCTCTGTACGATGAACTTCTGCCTCACGAAATTATGATTGTTCATTTTTCATTTACCACCTCTCATGGTATCCATTATGGCTGAAAATGGGTTTATACATGATATATATTATATTTATAATGTATTTATTCTTCTATAATTTTTATTTATAACATAACTTTATGCTTTCCATCTTTTGTAGATATGCTAATTTTGTTTGAGGAAGTGTGGACTACCACTCCCTCAAAGCGATATGACTCATTCATGCCATACATGGATTGTATAAAGGATAGTTTTAATATAACTATTTAAAACATATGAAATTGGTATGATATTGGAATTATTATATAAATATGTATCAATTACTTTTCATTCATTTAATATGACAAATAAATGGAAGTAGCGTTCAGGCGTACGTATGACCTACCATCTCCATAAACGGTGCACTTCATTTATTATCTCCAAATATTATGGATTATTATTAATGAATATATAATGAATATACATGACAATTAATTCATGGTTTTAATTCTTTATATCATCAAATCATGATCTAATTAATAGTAACAACAATTTATAAGTCAAAAACATACTTGAGAAATACTAGGTAATTAACACTTGAAACAATGAAAATAATGAAAGATTATTAACAAACGGGTAATAAAATATTATTAGAAGATGATATATGATATTATAAACATGAGTATGATTCTTTTATTGTTTATTAACATATTTTAAAACACTATATAAGAGTATAAATACCACAAAACAAAAAGGAAGGTTAAGGTAAGAGAATTTGATCTCAATTTACATTCCATTGAGACTTATTAGTTATTATGCACCAATTAACTTTTATTTGGTGTATATACATCCTTTTTCATGTTATATCATGAATACACTCATTATAATTATATTATAAGTTTCATTTAATGTCATACCTTTATGAATATTATGATTCAAATGTTTCAATGTGGTATGGGATGCCTTGGAAAGTTTAATGATTATTCTTCTAAACAATGTTCCTAATTATTAAATTTGTGATATCACTTAATTTTGTGATTTTAAACATTTTATTAAAAAAATAAATTTATTTTAATCAATTTTCATTTTAATTTTACTTGAATATCCATATTCTCATATAGTGTATATTAGTATTGCCTAAACCGTATATCTTTTTACATACAGTGTCTACTTTGATAGTTATTTGATTATTTGGGGAAATATTGATAATTATGTATTATTTATTCAATATAGATATTTTATAAGGCATATTATTTATTTTGATTATTCGATATGATGAATTATTTGGACTTGTAATGATGGGTGGAGCCCATACTTTATATAGCTCCTTGATGCATCGATAGGTTCTCATGAGGCAAATAAGTTAGAAAATTAAATAGGTTTTATCTGTAGTTTTAAAACATCACGTGAAATGTCTTGATGGTATAATTTTTCTTATTACATAGACATGACATCCATTAAGAAAACATTTCCCTTATTTGGATTCTATTATTTTTCATCCACGTGATTTTGTATCGACATATCTATGAATGTAATTTATTATTAGTTTATTGATTTATGGAATAAATTTCAGTTTATTACTGAGAATTTGAGCTCACCAATAATATGTTTTTTCCCTAGGTTATGAAGGAGGGAACTTTGAATAAGCTTTCAAGGATGCAGTTTATTTTAGTTTATTGTGTAGCAGTTTTATTTTGTTTTCCCATTTTATTGTGGGTATCATGTCTATAATCTAGTTTTCCAAGGCTCCTAAGCCGATCAGACCTTCAGGATTTGATTCCTTGCAATAAAACCAATTTAATAAAATAATTCACTAGATTTGAGAATCTGGGGTCGTGGTGTTACAAAATACAAATGTGTACATTTATGTAAATATATGCATGTATGTGTGTGTGTGTCAATATTGTATAAATTCAACATATACAAATGTATTTTTATAAACATATCATTATAATTAAATATAATATATAAAAGTATTTACAATAAATATTTATGAATACATTATAAAAAATTTATTTCTACATATACAATTATATATAAATATGTATAAATATATTTGTAAATATATAGATAAAAATATATATATGTAAATATGTATAAAATCTATATCTAAATATACAATATATAGACATATTTCAACAATTTATTTAAAAATAATTATATAAATGTATATATTTATATGAATAAATATATATAAAAAAATGAATTATATATATATATATATATATTTAAATAAATATATCATAAAATATTAAACAAATCTTGATGGTGTAGTGCTAAAGGCATTGGGCTTGAAGGTAGAGGTGAGGGATTCAAACCCAGGTGTGATCAAGGCTGAATAGGGAATACAAAGCACTGATAAATGGGGAAGGAAATTATAATTAAATGGGGGTGGGGTCGAGCAAGGATGTGGGGTGGGTTCACGGGGAAAACATCACTGATAAAGGTTGGTTGAGATTGGTGATAAAATTTGTGCGTGGAAAACAAATTTTTTTAAGAATTTTTTTTTAAATTTAATTAGCAATAAAAAAGGTGTTGATAAAGGCTAATTTTATCAATGATTTTATTTTAGAACTGATAATTATGACCTTTATCAGTGCTTTTGTTCATGAATATATAGACAACAACCTTTTTATAGTTCTTATCTTGTTACTGCTTTTTAGTAACAATTTAAAAAAAAAAATATTTTTTGAATTTTATTAGCGCAAAAAAGTCATAAAGGGTGTATTTATGAGTTATTTTATTTTATCACCAATAATGGTGGCCTTTATCATCACTTTTTTAATGTTCATAAATAACGCGACCTTTTTAGGGTGGTTAGCTAGTCACCTTTGTTTAGTGATGGTAATAGTGATCTTTAGGGATGACTATAACCAAATCTACAGTATAACAAATATACATTTATCTATGTATTATAATACATGTAAACAAATAATAATATATAATATATATTAATAAATATAAAAAATATATTTATATATATTGTCACACATATATGTATAAATATATATATATACACAAACACAAACACACAAATACACACAAAAACATATTTTATAAATGCATTTAAAAATCATTATATAAAAATAAAAAAATATATGGATAAAAAATATATATGAGAATATATATAAATAAAGATATATATCATAAAATATAGAAGAAAACACAATGAAGCAGTGGTATGTGAGTTCTGTTTTCACATGGATATCCTAGGTTCAAATCCTTACAAGAAAAGGTGCATGCATGGCTGAGTGGAGGGGGAGTGGTGATAAAGGGGTGGTTGGTGTCACACATGAGCAAGGGAAGTGGAATGTTGATAAAATAGTAGTTATGGGAAATACCTACTATAAGTCCCCAGCCTTAAACATTACTTAATCTTGAGTTATTACAAGATTACACATTGAGGATCTTTTCAGGTTTAGAGTTTTAGAGAATTAGATCATAAATCATACATTACATTCCACATTTAAACAAAGTGGTTACATAAAAGATAGTATTCATTTTTTTCCCATCAACGGAAACATATTTAAAACAAAACATGGATTCTTTCATGACACTTCCTTGACCCTATCATCACATCATGTACCTTTTCCTTGACCTGTGAAAAACATTTCAAAAACTTGGGATGAGCATAAAAAGCTCAGTAAGGTATATAAAAGTACGAAATGAAAACATTAGTCCTTATATTAAATCATACTTTACTCATAAAACATAAGAATTTTAACATACCTCATAAAATCATGAATAAGTCATAGAAATCATAAGACATAAAGGTAACTTGAGGTATTCATAACATTCTTACGTAGGGAGTAACCCTCATGGTTACATTTGGAATACCCATCAGAGTATATTCCCTAAATCTATTCGGAGAAACCTTAACGTTTAACCCCTTCGCGTTACCCAATGCATTGGAGAGCTATATCGGGCTCACCCACCCTTAGTTTATCATGAAACCACCTGTCTTCATAACAATGCCCAAGAACCATAACATAATTGTATCACATAAAACATGCATAAAGGAAACATAACATTTCCACTTTTAAATCACAAGATATCAATACAACACATTGATATAAAAACATTATTAAAACCATTTTCAATACCAAAATAAAAGAAAAGTAAAACATGGTATTTATTTTTTCATTTTTAAAAAAAAGTTATGGCTTGTAGAGGAAGCCGAAGCTCAAATAATGGTCACGGTGGCGGAGAAGTCGTTGTCGCCGCATACGTACAACAAAAAAAAAATTCTCTTTTTTCGTTTAGTAAACAATTCGTATAAAAAATATTCCTTTTGAGTAAACGTAAAAGTCAAAGGGGTTTATACACCGTATAAAAAAAATTTGTGTATAAAACATAATATTCCTCAATGAAAGGAGATTGAGACGAAGTCCCATACCTCGGGTCTGACTTGACTTGATCATTCTTTAACTTTCTGAATAATAAACTTGAGTTAATTTATACTTTCTTAAGAACCTTTTTCAAGTTCATTATTCCTTTTATATCATTTTTTACCATGTTATGAACACTATGTAATTATTTAAGTTAATAACGGTTGTTTTGTCGATCATTGGTACTTGAGTCAAAAATAAACTCTTTATAATTACAAGTTGTTCATGTGGTAAAATATCCATTATATCTAGAATTATATTCATGATTTAGATATCATATATTCCATATATATCCAGTATATACATTCATTTACAATATTACATAACATTTAGAGGTAAGAAATGAAATGCACTGTTCATGGAGATGGTAAGCCGTACGTACGCATGAACGCTACTTTCATTTATATTTCGTATTTTATGGAATAGAATCATAATGATATAAAGGTATATTATAATTCCAGTATAATATCATATATAATATCATTAATTCCATCCTTTATATGTCCCACATATGGAATTAATGAATCAAATCACTTTGAGGGGGCGGTTGTCCGCACTTCCTAAAATGAAGATATCGCGTATACCCATAATGGAAGCCATAAAGGTATGCCATAAAAGAAAAATACAGAATCTTAAGGAAAAAATAAACATATTATATATCATATATAAATATAGTGACATATTAATGTCCACCTTTTAAGGTGTTATAAGAATATTGAACAATCATCATTTCGTGAGGCAGAAATTCTCCATCCACAGAAATTGTATGTTCTTTAACCATTATATGTAGGTGTGTATAAGTGTAGCTCGAATAATTCTTATAATAACATCATAGTATATTGAACATACTGGTTTTGTTACAAAAGAAATGAATAAAAAGAGTTTAGGGGGTTGGAGAAGCAAAATAAAACAAAAGAACATTAGAGAAGTCTTTTCCTTTAAATCGGGTAACTCCTCTTGGTTAGAACCAAAAGGGTTTATTGAAGAGATTTATGCCAAAGGTAAGGCTTCTAGGATGAATAGAGGGATGTGGAGAGATAAAATGAGCAGATTTTGGTCAAGCCAAAGGCTTGAGAAGTGTGGGTAAGGAGGTAGAGGTGGGGGCCTTTTATAAGAGGAGAGGAGGGACACTCTTGGAAAGGTATAAAATGTTACTTTATTTTCAAATGAGTTTCAGATTTTAAAGGTCCCACATTGATTTATTTCTAGGATAAGGTGATACATTATTTGTTATAGTCCATAGATCATTTAGTTAGACAAAATAAAAAATGTTTTACTCAGGTGATACATTCTTTGTTATATTTAACTTTCTTTAAAAAATAAAAAGATAAAAAGTCATTATCACACAAATGTGATTCCATGGGGTCCCCAAGTTTGGAACAAGGCCTACCATGGTCGGCCATGACAGAACCAGTAGAATTAGGAAACTTTTTGGGGTCATTTGTTATTATTATGATATTATTTTATTATCCTTAACTACCCGATTACTAATTAATCAAGATAATTAAAGATAATTATCGTTGTTACTATTCATAATGTCAAAAAACAAAAGAGTCTTGATTAAATAATTTTGACCTTCTGAGTCCAAATATTTAATCCATTTTTCCAAATTCCAAACACATAAATCACAATAATTAATTTAAAAATAATTCCCATTGTCAAAACAAATAGCGGGTTTTTTAGAAACAATATCTATGAAAAGTTTGGCACTTGTTTATGCCCAATTACAAAGTGAAATTAATCCCAATGACCACCATTGGATTACATGGTAAAAATATATTCTATTTAAACTTTAAAACAAATTGAAAAGATAATCTATCCTTATAATTAAATTAGATTAAAATGCAGTTTTGATGTAAAATGCAGTAATTTTCACTATTCATTAAAAAAAATGAACATTGTCATAAAAATACCAAAAATTTATCCAAAGTAAATTTAAATGTCCCAATCATAAAGAATAAGTTTATTTTAAAAAATACAGCTTATAAAATTGTCAAAAGTTTGATTTAAAAATGGTTTTCCATCAAAAGGCAGTAAAACAATCTTCTAAAAAATATTAGTGTATTCCATGCTTAAGATTGGATTTATTCTCGGTTTAAGCCTCTAAAACACTGTCTATTTCATAAATAGACATAGATAAAAATATCTATTATTCATTAATTACTTGGGATGTTACAACTATATACATTAAATAATTTGAAAAAATATATATTTTTAGTTTTATTAGCATTTTTTTGATTATTGATAAACACAAACTTTATCAATGCAAAAAAAAGTGATGATAAAGGGCGCATTTTTCAGTACTGATAAAACTAGTGTGGATAAAAAAACCATACTTTAAATCTTCTTACAACATTAACACTTTTTAGTATTGATAAAATCCATATCTAACACTGATAAAAGACCGATATGCAATAGTGTGATGTATATTGGTCATATCATATGTGACGATATGTGATATTGTATGGTAAGATATCCATGCATATAATATATTTTTTGGGTATATAATTTATTATGATAGAGATATTTTCACGACTTGACTCTCTATGGCATGCATATATGATGGAAGGCTGAGTCACAACTACCCCAAGCCTACCTACATAGGCCAAAGGTTGAGAAAAAGCACTGAAAGAAATAACTAAAATGAGAGGCCTTTTCCTAGAGTACCTAGACACACACACACACACACACCAAATCATCTCCATGAAAAAGTGAAAAATAATAATAATAATTGATAGTAACATCTAGAGTAAAATTCATGCAAACAATAACCTCTAGGGAATACAAAAGAGTACCACAATGTAATCTGAAAGTAAAGGAAAAAATTACACGCCCAACCCGAAAGGATGTCACAACATGAAAATAAATGAAAAAATAATACTGAGAGAGCCTAACTACAAATTTCCAATACCTGACCATCGTATGCGGTAAAATACACCTATATACCCCTATGATCTTCTGAAATCACAACTGACCTATCCATAGTCTTCATGAGACATGACACATGTGAAAAAACCCATGCTAGTGTGAGTATATACATACCTAGTAGGATGCCCTGAAAACTAAAAAGAGAGCAATATAAGACATGAAAGAAGTATACAACTCATCACAACGAAGGTATTCCAATAGGTATATGAGACAATAACCATAACTCTAGATATGCTCAACAAAAATCCCAAATTAGAGAGAAGGAGGATCTCTATCTCCATAACCCAACTAAGAACAATGAGTTTTCCAATGGTTTCAAGAGTACATAATCGATGCTCAACATCTCACATATATTTTTGAAGTAGTAACTATGTGGAGCCACACCTTGACACTTTTCCACTCAGTCAAGGTTACAAAATCTCTAGGTAGAGGACTCATGCCCTGGTACAACAACAGCTTGTCACTCAGTTGGTAGAGGACTCATGCCCTATCACTATAGGAGGATTCCATTCAGTAGGTAGAGGAATCATGCCCTCTCACTATAAGAGGGTGTCACTTAGTAGGTAGAGGAACCATTCCCCATCATAACAGGAGGGTTCTACTTAGTAGGTAGAAGAACCATACCCTTTCAACGTAATAGGGTGCCACTCAATAGGTAGAGGACCCATGCCCTGTCACTACAGGAGGGTGCCACTTAGTAGTTAGAAGTTTCATAAATAAGTGCACAAAATGAATGGGTTTGCACAAAATGTGACCCTACCTCATCACCTAGTTGTGTACCTAGCCATGCATGGGTATATGGTCATTCTCCTGTACCCCTAGGAATGTCCATATACTCACAGATTATACAGAGTGTCTGGATAAAAGATTGAGAAACACATGAGACTCATCATTAGTCTACTGGGATAAAACATCAAACCATAGATATGTCATCACAAACAGCCATGAATGGCCAAATGGATCACATTGTTATGATCCTTATAGAAAAAAAACTGGGATAGGATATTCACTTTCCCAAATCGGACACCTGATGAAAAAAGTTCATTTAACCACACTATTCTCAAACAATGTTTTTTGAGTCTCAACAACGAGTATTGATTAAATATTCGATATTAAACTTGAAATTTCCATCTCAATTTTAGGGTTGAAATGCCTAATACGTTTCATCATTTCAACACCATATGAAAAATTTATGTCCTATACTAGATTTCATAATAATAATAAGAACAACAACAACAACAATAATAATAACAATAATAATAATATTGGGTGTTTTTTGGACTTGAGGCATGAGTTGGAAAAAGGTATCTAACATTGGATTTTTAATGAATATATCAAAGTCAGGGTCATGCTCTAGCAGACGATTCATCAATCAGAAGTTTCATGGAGAAATTATATTTGATAATAATAATAATAATAATAATAATAATAATAAAAATAAAAATAATAATATTATAATTTTTATATTATATGACAAATTAATGGGTCAGACAGGAAAAACTCCCCCTCCCTTCAATGCAAGCACACCCCATCTTTCAAGAAAATTCCTTTATTTTAAATCCCTCTTTTATTAAGAAACAATATCAATTTCTTTAAAGATTTAAAACAATGTTTATTTATTTATTTAAAACTATTTAATTTTTTAACCACACACACATTTTTTTAAATATTATTATTATTATTAAAAATAAACATAACATTTGCTACATTGACCACGTTTGACCAACTCATTGGAGATCCAAGTCCGATCACCATCATGTCCACACTGAGTAACTTTTTCCATGAGACCCTGCACGCGGCCTCTACTTGGAACTAATCCTGTTGCACTGCATGTCGTCTCAACATATCAACCAGGAAAAGTAGGGATCCCTGATCCAATCCCAAACCACTTCCGATCAACCGCCATTCTAATTGTACCTCAATCACATCCTTGATCATGGACCCAAACCCATGTTATCAATCTGATATGTCCACAAAACATATCCCACTCATCCATCAATCCTTCCATAGACCATCGATCCTCATGTCGCTCATCCTACCACAATGAATCCGAGGGTTTGATTGGGATCGAACCCACCCCAACAATGTCGAACGGCGGGCTCGTTGACCCATGGTGGAGAATGCAATAAATAAAGAGGAGAAAATTACACGAAAAAATTAGCCATAATCGGCCAAAATTTCTTGCCCAAATATTATATAAATAGGATGATAACATGTTCAAAAAGGAAATAATTATACCAGAACGATATAATCAAAAAATTGTGGGGCTCATGCAAAGAAAAATTATCATAGATCAAAAGATGGTAAAATACATGGTCCATATTTTAATAAAAAGGGAGAAAATCACAAATGAAAATCCCTACCTTGACTATGGATCGATCATTGGGGAATAATGAATCAAAAGTGATGAAGGTGATGACCCCACTGCATTTGTCTTTCATCTTACAACTATCCACGATCTAATTGTCGTTCGTCATTCGATGTTGATCCACAAATGAATAATGATCTCCTCCTCCTCCTCATCTCAAATCTAGAAATAGTTATGTGGATAAACCTTGAAAAAATGTTATAATAGGGTATTTATAGAGAATTTAATTAGGTCATTTAATAAAACAAACCCACAAATCATTTATTTATTTTTACTAATCATACCCGCCAACAGCTGCCATATCCAAACATCTGATACTGACCGATTTTTGGTCATAACTAGGGTGAAAATAGCACTCAAAATTCAACTGTGGTCTTATATTTCTGATCCAAGACCCCATTAAGGATATATTACATTATTTATAAAAAACTGTGTCCCCATTATATAAAATATATTTAATATTTTTATAAAATTAATTTCGGGTTCACTGGGCCTTGGAATCACATACTGTGTCTATGAATGACTCTAAAAATATTCTTAGAAATATTCAAAAGTCTTATAGGGAAGAAATATAATCTCTATATTATTATCTTTTTTAAACCTTTTCATCAAAAAAAACTAAGAAAAAAGTTGGTGATACTGAGCCTGCATCTGATTCTCCTTCTCCAATGAGATCCCCTGATGGTTTCCTGTGCTTCCAAAAAACATGAACCAAAGTAAAGCATTTTTCCAAAAAGGTTATTTTTTTTTCAATTCTCAATGTCACCAGCTCCTTAGAAAGGAAACTCCACTCTCAAGGCCTAGCTTACCCAGGCCAGTATCATAAAACAAGTTATACACATACCACCTTAGCTATGGAAAGTGGATAACACCAAGCACCTAGTTAAATTGAAATCATAGGTTTAAGTGGTGCACCAACTCACTAACCCAATGAAGTAACTATAAGAGGGACAAAGATCCTTAGAGATAGACCACCTTCCTGACCAAAGGATCTCGGTACAACTACCATTCTATTAGGTGTACTATTAATGGAAAAAACCTCCTCATCACCATTCCCACAACATTAACGGTGCCATAAACTATCCTTTAACAAGTATTTAATGCTCCCCACATTCATAGAATCCATTGAGAACATATCTAGTGGATATATGATCATACAAGATCACTTAGTCGATATCCCCAAGTCATGCCTCCCAAACCCACTGAATAACTGAATGGGTAACAACCATTTACTGGAGGTATGTTATACTATCCTCACCCAAAAAGGGTCAACTGCAAAGTGGTTAACTGCTCTGTCACCTTGCTCAACAACAACCTACAAAAAACCTCACTGTGAGCACCTGCTGAAATGAACATGCCATGAGTGGCCCTCAAGATCACACTTCCTCAACCTCTGCAAGGTTCACAGTCACTCCCATGTCTAATAAGACATATCCCAAGAAGTGGACCTTTGAATATAGAACTAACTCCATGAGAGAATCCATATGACTAGCACTCCTGGAACACATCTAGAACCATCCTCCTATGTCTCGCATGATCCAACTATGACATCAAGGACATGGGGGTACCATCATAGAAGACTACCATGAACCAATCCAAGAAAGTTTAAGGATCCAACTCATAAGTCTTGTGAACTCTTTTGTGGAATTAAACACACAAAAGGGTATCACCAAGAACTAAAATCAACCATAATTTCTCTAGTAAGACACACTCATTACATCCAACACTCATACCTAGAGATGGTGATAACTCATCTTGAGGTCAAACTCTTAGATCCACTTCACCACTATCCACTAGATGAAGAGTTCATTGATTCTCAGGGTTAGATACTCCTCCTATCCACACCTAACCTCAAGCTCTCATTTTTCATTTAGGTGAAAAACACAGGGATCATTGGGTCTTACAAAGACTCCTCTCCTAAGACTCCTCCAGCTCTCATAGCTAAATAGTCATCCGACACACTAGTGAAAATATCACGTCGTACTAGGTGAAATTATATGTAGAAATCAAACTCTTAATGGTGAGGTAAACCCAAAACGTCCTCTAGAATGATGCCCTTATACTTCTCTACTATCATAGAAATCTGAAATATCATGGCATCCAATACTCCAAGAGTATTACTAGAATACTAAAAAGGAAGCAACTATAACCACCTATGAATGATCTCATCCTACCCTACTCAAGGATCACTCCATATCAAAGGAGTAAAACCCCATCCCAACAAATTAGAAGAACTGATACACTCACTGGTAGAAATCATCTAAGCATGGATAGTAAATGACCATACCTTACTAAGGAAAACATCATAGGGTATCACTAACACTATAGAAATATTTAATGAGAGACTTTATCTCCTTGCATAGTTATATTACATTGTCGATAGAAATGTGTGATCATCGATCATATCTATAGGATCCTCCAACCCAAGGGTTGAGAAAAAAGGACCCCACTAGTATCTATAGGTCTTGAACAAGGGCTACATCTAGGGAAATGTATCTTATGACTCTATGTTATAACTACATTTGGATTAGTGGAGAAACATTTCAAACCCCAAACTACACTTGAAACGACTGGTACACAAAATACTTCCAACTAAATCTATCCATTCCATTTCCCATCTTCTCATAAAAACTAGGGCTTGCTCTGAAAACTTAGCACATCAAAAAAACCTCAAACATACAAGCCAAAGGAACTCATCCGCTGGACCTCAACTCTATCCTCTTTGGGCAGCACAAACTCACCATCACGGTTTTAATTTACATTGTAAGAACAAGTCTCAGTGGGAGAATTTTCACTCTTTCTTGAATGTCTAAATCCATACCTAATATCACCAACATATGTCTCTACCGACACCCCATGCCACCCTAGAAAAGTTTCTCTTCCAAGACCACCATAAAG
Source organism: Viscum album (assembly GCA_963277665.1). Classification (NCBI taxonomy): domain Eukaryota; kingdom Viridiplantae; phylum Streptophyta; class Magnoliopsida; order Santalales; family Viscaceae; genus Viscum; species Viscum album. The sequence continues at coordinate 644,556,118 of OY728123.1, forward strand.
AGGGGTCCTATCAAAGTGGGGCATTCAAACCCCAGGCTCGTGTCTATCCTTTACCACTTGAGAAGGGAGTTTGGTTCACTAAGAAGTTTTGGAGATCTATATCTCTGAAACTTGTGGTGCACAATCAACACATTCACATCATCTGTCAGTAGATGTAGATCCAAAAGAAACTCCACGGAGAAGAATGTTCACCAGTTCAATAATACGATCAATCAAGGTTCACACAAGGAATAAAACTAGACTACTACCTTGAGTCAAACCTTTACTTCCTGAGGGCCTGTCTCATCATGGAACCTCAATAGTCTCTATTGTTGGAACTTTTGTAACACACTAATCATGCACATACCATAATTTTGACCTTCTAGAGATATTGAATACTCAACATGCATATGATCATCTTGTTGATCCATAGGAGGATCCATGCACTACTCAATAGGTGGTATCATAGCTCTGTTTCCTCTTGGAGAAAATACCTCATGGGTGGGTCCCTAAACTAAGGTCTCATCACTCAATCAATCATCATCAAGACACTATCTCAAAATCCTATTTTGTTTTCATCATGAAGTCATATTTAAAGTTATCAAGACATACCATAGTCAAAGAGAATATCTGGGGGGATCAATCGATAAGGACAATCAAAGGAATCAATCCTATATGATAGACATACCATTGATCCCTGCAACTGATGTCACAATATGCTAAGTCAAAAAATAGGTTTTAAAAGTCATGATGTATGGATACGTCTGCTACCACACCAACATTAGGTTCCCTAGCCCGAAATCCGTACTCAATACACTTTGACACCATTTCCATAAGTTCCCAAACAAACCTAATAAGGGGAGAAAACTCTAAACACCATCCCAAGGTTGAATAGGTTATGATACCAATTTTTCATAACCTGAACCACTGGGTCCCTGCTAGCTGATGGAAGACTGGTCCAAAACTAACCCAAGAACACCTCCATAGGCCAAAGGCTGGCGAAAAGCACTGAAGGACATAGCTAAAATGGTAGGATTTTACCTAGATTACCTTTACGTACACACCCAATCATCTCCATGCAGAAGTGGTGAGAAATAATAATAAAAGTGAGTAACATCTAGAGCAAAAGGAATTCATGTAATAACCGATTAGGAACACAAAATATCATGACTGAATAATCTGAAAAGTAAAGGAAAAAAATATTCACTCGACTAGAAAAGATGTCATAATATGACAATAACTAGAAAAGTAAATTCTAAAAGATCCCAGCCCAAAATCTGTAATTCTAGACCACCCTATATGGTCAAATGTACCCAGGTATCACTATGATCCTCTGAAATCACTATTGACCTATCTTTCATCGACATAAGAAATGACACCTGAGGGAAACACCAATGCATGGGTGAGTATATACATAACTAGTAGGATTCCCTGAAAACAAAAGAGGGAGAAATATAAGTCACAATATAAGTAGTAATATCATCACAATGAAGGTATGTTAATCTGTATATTATACAAGAACCATAGAAAAAAAATAGATATGATAAATAAATACAAAATTATAGGTAAAAGGGTATCTCCATCTCCACATCCCAACTTAGAATAAGGATTCTTCCAATAGTTCCAAGAGTCCATCATCGATGCCCAAAATCTCATGTATTTGTTTGAAGTAGCAACCGTATGGAGGCACACCATGAAACTATTTTTCACAGTCAAGGGAATAAAATATCTAGGTATAGAACCCATGCCTTATTATAATATGAGGGTTCCACTCAGTCGGTAGAGGACCCATTCCCTATCACCATTGGAGGGTGACACTTTGTGGGTAGATGACTCATGTCATGTCATTGTAGGAGGGTTCCACTTAGTTGGTAGAGGACCCATGCCCTGTCACTGGTGGAGGGTGACACTCAGTAGGTATAAGTTTCATAAATAAGTCCATGAAGTGTATGGGGTCTACATGACACGTGACCCCACCTTATCTCTTGGTCATGTACCTATCCATTCTCAGGTACCGGGTCATGCCTGTGTACTCTTTGGCATGCCCATGTACTCCCAGAATACACGATGTGTCTAGCCAAAATCATGACGAATGAATGAGACTTGTCATAAATATATCAATATAAAACAACAAACCACCAATATGTCATCATAAATGACCAAACAGATCACACTGTTGTGATCCTCATGGAAAAACACTTAGGACAGACTATTCAATTTCCCAAATAGGAAACCTAGTGAAAAAATACATTTCACCACACCATGCTCAAACAACGTTTCTTGGTTTCAAGCCATGAGTTTGAATTAAATACCTGAAATTGGTCTTTAAATTTCTTCCTCAATTTCAAGTTATTATTTCCTCATACGGTTCATTATCCCGACATCGTATGAAAAAGTTATGTCAGATACTATATTCCATAATAATAATAATAATAATAATAATATTATTATTATAATTTTTATTTGGTTATTTATGGACCTAATCCATGAGTCAGAAAAATGTATCCAACATTGTTCTTGAAATGACCATCTCAAAGTCAGGGTCACACTACCACAAATGGTTCATCATTCCCATATCACACGAAGAAGTTACATCCAATAATAATAATAATAATAATAAAAATTATATTAATATTAATATTATTATTACTATTATAATTTTTATATTATAAGAAAAATGAAGGGTTCACGCTGCACAAACTACCCCTCTATTCACTACGCACATGCCCTCTCCTTTAGAAGGATTCATTTGTTTTAAAGATATTTTTTATTAAAAGAAAATGAGATCAATTAATTTAAACATTTAAAATTATTTTTCTTTTTTAAATTAAAACCATTTAATCTTGCTAAAAACACACACATTTTTTTTAAAATTTACTATCGTTAATATTAAAAATAATAATAACAGCCATCACGTTGACCACATCCGACCAACTCATGAGAGATCCAAGTCTGACCACCATCACGTCCACACCAACCAGCCTCTAACATGAGACCCCACACCAACCTCTACCCAGAACCCATCCCATCTCACTGCATGTCATCATCATGCATCAACCGAGATAAATGGGGATCCTTAACCCGATCCTGAACCACTTTCGATTAACCACCATCCTCATCACACCTCAATTGCGGACACACACCCACAGTACCGATATAATATGTTCACAAAAGAACACCCAAATTATTCATCAATATTTCCATGAACCATTGATCCACATGTTTTTCATGCTATTGTAATGAATTCGGGGGTTCTATCGCACTTAAACCCACCCCAATAATATCGAACCACAACCCCATTAGCCAATGATGAAGAATGTGATTAACAGAGATGAAGAAATCACAAGAAAAAAATAAACCGTCATTTTTCAATTGTTCTTATCCCATGATTATATAAATGGGGTGAAAACATGCACAATAAGGAAATAATTATAACAGATCAATATAATCAATAAATTTTGGGGATCATGTGATGAACAATTATCGTAGATCAAAAGTAGATACAACCCATGATAAATATTTTAATCAAAAAGGATAAAACCCCAAATTATGAGCCCTAACTTGATTAAAGATTGATCATTGGTGAAGAATGCATCCACTAGAAATGATGGTGCTTATCCCACTGTGTTCTTCATTCGTCTCACGATTATCCCCAATCCAATCATCATTCATCGTTCTATGTTGATCCACCAATGAATAACGCTCACCTCCTTCTATCATATATAGAAATGGTTATGTGTATAACCCTTGAATAACCATTATAAGAGGGTATTTATAGAGGATTTAATCATGTCATTTAAGAACACAAATAAATAAATTATTTATTTATTTTAATTAAACATACCTTCCAACGGTTTTTACATCTGAATGTCTGGCGCTGACCAACTTTAGGTCACACCTAGGTAAGGCCCTAACTCCAGATTCTATAGTGGCCTCAAAAATCCAATATGAGACTTAATTTAGTAGATATCCTATTATTTTTGAAAACATATGCATGAGTTTTATAAAATATATTTAATATTTTTATAAAATGAATTTTGGGATAACCGGGCCTCAGAATCACATGCCGCATCAGTGCCTGGCTCCAAAAATATCCCTAGAAATATTCCAAATTCTTACAAGGAAAAAATAAAATCTCTAAAGAGATATTATAAGGAACCTCTACATTGGATAATCATATTATATAGTATATTTTTATCATGATGTTTGTTAATCATATTCTATGATTAACATAACATTATATGATTATAAGGTAGATGAATACTAGATGTTATTATTCAGTCTCCCATACACATAAGTTATCATTGATCATTACGTTTTATATGGTGAAACATTTTGGATTTATATCAGATAAAGGTTACAAAGATTTATAACTGACTTTCTTTACACATACATATTGAAACATATGGGTAAACGATTTAAAGGCTCATAGAGCATCCTCGAACCCAATATAAGGAGTCATATGGCATTGAGATGTGTGTTCAAGATTTTACTAACCTCTTTTTTATTCACATGTAGCTCACATCCTCCTTAATTTATATTGAGAGATATTAGCATCTCGTGGATTCTAGGAGAGTTCTACCTAGACTTGGGTGATTCAGATTATCTTATGGTTACACTATAGAGGAAAGAACCCATTGGTTACTTCTAATAGATCTTGATCAATAATATGATTGAATACATTAATTGAGGATATCATCAGTGCAATGTACATGTTCTTTATTTTGTTCATACATGGTTTCAGTTTTTCACAGCATAGTGATCATGGTTTTGAGGTTTCTAATGCATTATGCTACAGTGAACAGATGTTATACGATCCTTAGAAACACTTTAGTGGTATTTGAACCTTATTATAATTTTTTGATTCTCAAAATGATTATAGAAATAAAGAAAATAGGTATATCACATTTCAATAATTGAATATGATATAGGTTTTATTAATAATAATTTTATGTCATAATTAATGTCATAAAAATTATATGAGATTTTTTTTGTATAACCTTATGATATGAGATATCATAAGAAACTATTGAGTTGTGGTATCATTTCTTGGTTTATGATATAAGATATCATAATTTGTGATATGTTCACATCATATAATATATGATATCATATGTAATGGAGTAGTGAAAATACTTCGTTTTTTGATATATCATGGCATATGATATGGCTTATTGTAAGGTATAACAATGCCTATTTACACCATAAAATAGAGCCATATATCATTAGGGTGATATGAATCACATATTTAAATATGACTCATAGGTTCCTAAGGGATATCACAGTCATTGATTATATATCTTAAATTATGATAGATAGTGATGTAAGGCGATATCATAGGCCACACTACCAATCGGAAAACAAGATTTAGTTTTTAATAAAATCATTGATTGTAACTTAGATATATCGTAAAATATGTTATACATGAAAAATTTCATTTTTCATTTTTCAATTATGAAATGAAATTATATAATTTATAAAATGGTTATGAATTATTATTTTTTCATAAATGTTAATATAAAATGTTTATATTAATTCATTATTTGTAAAATTATTTAAAATATTCCAAAAAAGTGTTTTGGTTGATATAATTAGTTGTTTAAATAATATAAAATATGAAATTTTGAAATTTTGAATTTTTTTACATAAAATCCGAAATATTTTATCATTAGATAAGGAAAGTGTTCATGAAATATCTTATTTTTGTAATATAAATGAGTTTATTTTAAAAACATGAAAATGAAAATATGAAAAATTCATATTTAATAAAATCGAATTCGTTAGGTTTATCAATTCATTAGTTATTAAGTGTTTATAATTTTTTTATGAATCATTCATAAGTTTTCATATTATGTTTGAATATATGATATTTATTTATTTATTTTATTACCTTGGTTATTTTTTATATAATTTTTTATATTATTAAAAACTTTATTCTTTAGAATAATAAGTTAAACTACTTATTTAAATTATCATACACGTGTTTAACGAGTTACATTCTAGGAATAATAATCAGTTTAGTTTACTTGTACCAATAATTTATCTTATTTATATTTTTTGTAATGAATTATACATCAATATGGTTTTAACATATTAATTTTATGAAAGTAATAGTGATTCAAAAATAAATCATTAAAAACATGCATACATGTAAATGGAATATGTGAGATAAGATGGAAAAATTTAAATTCCCTTTAAAATAATAAGTGACATATTAATTCTAATAAAAATATTTTTCTATATATCAATCATCAAACAAGGTAGTTTCATGAAAAATTTGGGTTAACCTAGATTATCGTATGTAAGGAAATAAAGTAATGAGGGGGCCTTAAGAGCTAGGTGCCTCATTTTTAGAATTTTATTTAGGTTACACTTAGCTGGGAAACCCTTATGAAATTTTCAAGAAGAATAATGTTGATTTTATCCATATAATGGATTTGGAAAAGAATTATTCACTCAATTATCTTAGAGTTATATATGATATGATTGGAATGATGACCTATATAAATAGATAAGTTTTGAAATAACTATTATAGTATACCCATTACGTAGTAAAATATGAATCTTGTCCCACTAATGGATATGATGGGTTGAAAAGGTTTCATCGATTTAGTGCTAGAAAATTTAATAAAACTTATTATTAAATGTATATAAAATATGATACTCATTTGATAAAATCTTATTCTGTAGATATAATTGAATCATCATCATCAAATAAGACTTTGAGATCAATATTTGAAAAGAAAAACCTAATGTAATTGATTTACTGAATAGTTTAAAAACATAAGAATTGTTCTTAAGTATGAGAGAAAGTTATATGTGTTAATAGAAACAAATTCACGAGTAACCAAATATTGAAGTTATTCAATAATTGGATTTATATGATTATGAGTGGCATAAAACGATTCTATTGAGGTTTTAGAATGATCTAAGGGTCTTTAGTCTCCACTCAGGTACTCTATATTATTGAGTAATTTAATGATATAGAGAGACTAAAGGTTTACTTTTAAGCTTATTTTGGTTATTAAATTTATTCTATAAACATTTTTCAATTTTTTTAAGTAATGTGATTAAATTAAATAAAATTTTATATATTTTCCTCACAGTGTTGAGGATAGGTGAGTAGGACATGTGCTGTCTAGACTCTGGTGTTGTATTGATAACAAAAAAGGGTAAATGTTTATGAAAAATGAAAGAACTAGGCAGTCTAATAGTTATCCATGGACATTGAAATATGAAGGAGATTTTGGAAGGAGGAGATATGTTTTAATATGATATATTTTTCTAGGATATATGAGGGGGTTTTGAGACACTCTATAGGTAGTATATGTTAAACATCAGTTTTATAGAAATAAATTCTCCCATTTTGAAGGTTATAAGATACCAAATGTACACTTTATAAATGTTTCATGTATACATGAGTTAAAAACCAAGGTAATAATTGTTGGATCTTGTAGTTTTTAATTAAATGATGAAGCAAAGGGTTGCTACATTTTGGTTTTTAATGAAAGTGAATACATCAATATGAAATAGATCTAAATAAAAGAAATTTATTTACATCTTATTAATCTTATATGATCATATATGCTTTTTTAAACAAGGATATTTTATGAACAATATAAGATGATGTATTTAATACACATGTTCTATGATTCATCAGATTCTATAACATACTTGAAAAAAGATAAGTATAAATGAGTTTTATCTGAGATAAAAGAGTTTATCTAAGATATTTGTTAAAATATGAAGGTATTAACCTACCACACATCAGCGTAATATTTTAATGAATAAAGTATAGTATTCAAAATATTGTTCCAAATACATATAATATCATATAAGACATAGTTAAAATTGGTTATTTTCTAAATATTTCCAACAAGTGAAATAAATGTTATTTCCTAAACACAGATGTGTTTGTGTATCTTGACATGATATTCGAAAAATAATATATCTTCTAAGATCCTAGTGGGAGTATGTTTGGAATTAGAGAAGTTTAATGTAAAAATAATATATTATATTAGTTAAATATCAGAATTATTTTCACTTTTTATCCTTAAAGAGTTTAGGGTGTGTTGGTAAATAAATAATTTTTAAGACACTATGTTCTTTTGGGTTGTGGAAATGAGCATAAATTTGTTTTTTTGGATTTTAGATGGTATTGAGGTGTAAAATGGTCTTTTAACCCCAAAAAATTATTTCAAACATTTTTTAACCACTCCATTGGTCCTAAAATAGGGTTTTTACCCTATGATATAAGTTTGATGAAATTTTGAGCTATTTAAATTTTAATGAAATATTTAATATTTAGTTAAATAAATAAAATTTATTTTCACATGTTTTAATAATGATATATTTTTAAAAAAGCAATATATATAGATTTTGACTCTTTTTATGAGTTCATAATGGGGGTTTTACCTTGGTGATGCATAAACTCACATTAGGCACTAGGGCCAGGCCCCTTTTTATTTTCCTTTTCTTTTTCCCTTTTCCTTACTTTTTTTCCTTTCTATTTTATTTCTTAATGTAACTACCTAACCCTAGTTGGATAGATTTGGTGAATTATTTTATTACATCAACATTATCATAAGAAAATCAAATATTGAAGGACCGATCAGTTTAGTAGCCTTGGAGATACTAGGTAGAAACATAAGTTTTATATTACATCCTGAAATAAAAAACAACATATTATCCCCTTTGAAAACTCTTATATCCCTAAGAATATCCATTCAGGTAAATCATAATATACTTCTTCACATCCTATGAAAAATGAAGCATAATAAATGGGTGAGCTCAGATGCTCAGTAAGGATAAAAAATATAGCGAAAGCTATCATAAATAAGCACAAATTTTTTAAGGAAAGGTATCAAACTAAAACACAATCGTTTTAAACATAATATTTAGCATAATATGGAAAGAATAAATCAAATAATTATATTAAAACATTCACATGGTTATTTTACTAGTCGAATAATCACATGAAATATCAATAACTAAACTCATAATGAGGAAGTTCATAATACCAGACATCATAAACATACTATCAAGGCCTCATGCCAAGACAATTACCATACCGTCAAGGCCTTATGCCAAGAAACTAGTTTGTCTCATGAGACCTACTAATTCATCGAGGGTCTATAGTAGGCTCCACCCTTCACTTACTAAGTCCAATGCATTCCTCTTATGAAAATGGGGGAAACATAACATAAAAATTTGTATTAAACCTAGCAAACAAAATGTTAATACTTAAACCATTAGCCATGAATGGTATAAACATAGCACATACAAAGTAAAATATATCATAAAACCTTAAATACAATATGGAAGATTTATCATAATAAATAAACCTCAATCAATCATAAAATCCAAAAAATTATGTAGACATAAATGAAAATACTCTAATAATTTTATTAAAACTCTTTAAGAGAAATATTCCTTTTTTACTTTAAAATCATTTAAAATACACAAAACTATAAAATGATTTTTTTTTGAAAATAACCTTGTAATATTTTAAATTAATATTCAAAATTTTATGGTTTCATAATAGTGGAAAATATCCACTCACGCCGTATAAGTTAAAAGAAACATTCTTTCCTTAATTTTTCAAAAAGGTTATAAAGTACCTCATTTGGAAAATGACAAAAAGATTCCATTCAAAACATTTTTTAAAAATTAAAACATGGGTAAAAATGACTTTAATTTTTTTTATAATATTTTTAATTACATTTTAATAAACATGGACATGGATGATAAGGATGTCCCAGTAGATACTTACATATAACCAATCTCGGATAATAAAGGGATTGTGAAATTAACCCTTACCATATACTTTACTTTAGTCGAGGGTGAGTTATCATCATGTATAATTGTTAAAACATGTTATTAAATTATAATAGGACAATATTCATATTTATGATATCATATATGATCCTATTATATCATTTTGGTAATAATATTTCAGTATTATCGTTGTTTCGGGTGTTAACTGCTTCGTTTTCCCATTCATGTTTTATCATGTAAGTAATATTTGTTATGAATAAGATATATATTATTCATATAAATAATTAAATTAAGTTAATAATTATTATTTTTACTCATTATATAAATTTTATAATCATTATTTAATGGTTAATGTGGATAATGAATCTTACTGCGTTGTGGAGATGGTAGGCCTTACGTACGCATGAGCGACGATATAATTCCCTTGATGGTAAAATGGTATGGAATTTGATGGTATATTAATTATATAGAATAATTATAATGTTATATTAATTATTTATATCTATTTTACTCATCATTATACCCATCCAAATAAATTAGTGTCGAATAACAAATTTCACCACGACGTGGAGACGGTAATCCGTACGTACACACACATGGTGATATTGTTATTCGTATGATGGATAAAATAAGGAATATGTTTTTTCCCATGATTATAATAACATAAAAATATATGTATGATACTGGATTTATTAGTTTTTTATGGAAATAAAATAGAAAGATAAGTATAAGAAGAAAAGAAATTGAATGGAATTGGTAAAATAATTACCTCTTATTTGAGCATCTCCTTTTGATTTTCAAAAAAGGACTACTTAGGATGGATTTATTCCCAAATTATTTCCTCTAGAATGAATTTAGGGAAGTTGGGAGGAGAATTTGGTAGGGTTTTTCTGAGCCAAAGTTCTTTATAGTTGTGAATTAAAGACAAGGAGAAGTTCCCTTTTATAAGAGAGGTGAGGGTCACTTTTGGAAGATATTAAAATATTAATTTATTAAAAATTTATTTTTGATTTAAAATAGCTAAAAATTAATTTATTTCTAGAATAAGATGATTATGGGTCTAAATACTCTAAAAAATTATTTTTAGACAAGTTTGGATCACAAAAGTAACCTTATCTTTTGTGTTTAACCCTTAGTTAAACAGTTTTATTCTTACCGTGTCTTCCTGTATTTTTAAACTATAGGATTAATATAGTTACTATAAAATTCCAAATGAAACCCAATTGGATAATTTATGAAATAATTAACATAGAATAATTATTTGTATGAAACTGATATTTTTATTAATTTTATAACATTTAATTAAATATTATTTATTTTAAAGTGTCATTTATATCAATTTTGATACTATTCTAGATTTTCATTTTTTAAAAATATCAAACTAACACAATAACTTCAAACCAAAAAATATAATATGTCACTGACATATCTATGGTATCAATAAAATCCATGTATATCATTAATTAAGTTATATTATATTTATTTTAATATTTTTAATAACATTTAACTAATTCTTTATTTAATAATTCAATTACTGAATCATTATTATCTCACTATTTAATTTAATTATTTATTTCCTAAAATTATAAATAAATTACCATTATGTAGGTAATAATTTTATATTTCTAAATACTATTTATATTCATCCATATCACTTATATAACCTTATATTAAAAATTATATTGTTAATAAAAGTTCAATATGACATTTTTAACTCTACTTTAAATAAAATATAATAAATGTCCTAATCTAACAAAAGTGGCTTAAAAAGGATGAAATTTTAGAACTAAGGTTGATTTTGGTAAAAAAAACTTATACAATGAGATTAAGACTAGTTTTAGGGTGATATTATATTATTATAATATTATTTTCACCTTTAATCACTATATTTACCTTTAACCGTGGTAAATAAAATTCAAAATTTATTATTCACTAAAAAATATTTTTATCCTATTAGTTTTTCTTCATATTTATTACAACCATTTATGTTCCTTTTTCTTAATTCAAATAAAAAAAGTGGTAAAACTATGTTTACTGCTAATCCGCATATGTGCTTAGAAGGTGGGTAAAAGAGACGTTCAAAAGTTCAATAATTTTTTTATAACTAGTTATATTATAAAAATGATTCCAATGAACTAGATAAAACTAATATATGTATAATGTATCTATGTTTAGATTAAAATAAATCTAAAGTAAAATAATTATTTAAATTAAAAAGTCATTTTTTTAATAATAATGCGGTATTTTTCTCTATTCATCAAAAATTGAAACTTTTCAGAAAATTACCAAAATTTCACCCTAAGCTAATTTTGTTATTCCAAATTCAAAAATGAAGTCTATTTTTAAAAATAAACTTTATAAATTTTATAATTTGCTTTATACTATTCATAACCACTTTTTAAACGGCTAGTTTGAAAGGTCATGATGCGCTCGAACTCGATGTTGTGTGTAACAAAAGCTATTGAATTTTTTAAAAAGAAGTGTACTGTGGAAGCTTGGGGTGTTACATTATTCCCTGCTTCAAATACTCTTTCCCTTAAAATTTCTAGAATATCACTTCACAAAAATATATAGGTGGTTCTTCATTATGATTTCTTCAGGTTCCCATGTCACCTCTACCATTTCATAGTTTTTACAAAGAACCTTTACCAGATGAGTTGTTTGATTTATCAACACTTGTTCTCTGGTATCAAGAATCTTTATTGTCTCTTTACAATAAGATTGATCAAGTTATAGTTCTATTTATTCATAGGTGAGTATATGCGTTGGGTCTGGCATATATTTCCTTAACAATGATACATGGAACACATCATGAACTTTGGAGAGACTTGGTGACATTTCCAAACAGTAAGCTACAACACCAATTTGTTCTAAAATTTCAAAAGATCCGCTATTATTGGGACTTATTTTAACCTTCTTACCGAATCATATAACAACATTACATGGAGATACCTTCAAGAAAACATGATATCCCACTTTAAATTCCAAATCCTCACTTCTGTTATCAGCATAACTCTTTTGCCTACTTTGAGTAGTTTTGATATGGTTCTGAATAGATTTTACCATTTCCGTCATTTCCTCAATAAGTTTGGGCCTATGAGTTATCTTTCACCAGCATCATCCCAATAAGTTGATGTACGGCATCTCTTTCCATATAATGCTTTATATGGTGCCATTTGTATACTTGAATGAAAGCTATTGTTATAGGAAAATTTTACCATAGGTAAATACTAATCTCACATACCCTGAAAGTCAAGAGAGAAAGATATTAACATGTGTTCTAAGGTTTGAATAGTCCTTTTTGATTTTCCATCAGTTTGAGGGTTGTAGGAAGTGCTCAAATGAAGCTTAATATCTATGGCCTTTTTAATAATTTTCTAGAATTGTGATGTAAAATGGGGATAACGGTCAAAAATAGTCAATAGAGGTGCACTATGAAGTGTGAAAAATTCATTAATATATAGTCTTTTTATACTTTCAAGAGGTAAATCTTATCTTATTGCAAGAAAATGTGCTGATTTGGTAAGACAATCAACTATAACACATATTTCATCGTTTCTTCTATGAGTATTTGGTAGCACCATGAAAAAGTCCATCATAATATCAACCCATTTCAACATAGGCATTGAAATAGGTTGCATCACACATCTAGGATATTGTCTTCCAACCTTAACCTATTGAAAAACTAAACATATCGACACATAATCAACAATCTACCTATTCATATTGTCTAAACAAAAACGTTCTTTGAAATATCTATACATATTAATTCCACAAAGGGGTAAATAAAAATTAGAGCTATGAGAATCATCCAATAATTCCCTTTTTAACTCAGGTATAACAGGAACACAAAGCCTCTTCCCAAATTTCAACCATATTCAAATACGATGTCAATCTTCCTCCCATCATTCACAGATTTAATTTTATTTTGAAACTTCTTATCATCAAACTGAGAAATTTTTATCCTCTTTAGTAAAGAAGGTTTTTCAACCATTTGAAAAAGTAATGATGTTTCACCTTCCTATGAAAATTCCCATATCCATATTTACTAGATCCATAAACATAGGATCCCTTTCAACTCTCCTTTTTTGAGAACTCCATGATCTTTTCTACTCAAATAATTCACCAGCTTATTTTCTTTACCTGGGACGTAGTGTATTGTGAAATCATAATCCTTGACTAGATCAATTGATCTACTTTTTCTCATGTTGAGTTCTTTCTATGAGAAAATAAATTTCAAACTCTTATGATTAGTATATATCTCACATATTTCACTATAGAGATAGTGTCTCTATATCGTTAGAGAAAATATTACTACTACTAACTCCAGATCATGAGTTGGGTAGTATTGTTCATGAATTTTTAATTTCCTTGATGCATAATCAATAACCTTATCATTCTTCATAATGAATCATCAAAGTCCTTTCCTTGATGCATCACCTTAAATTACAAAACCATCATTCCCAGATGGTTGAGTCAAGATAGGATCATCAACTAATATTATCTTCAATTGTTCAAAACATTGTTCACACTATTTTTTCCAAATGAATTTAACACCTTTACATGTGAGATTGTTTAATGGATTTGATAATCAGGAAAAATTCTGGATGAAACAATGATAATAACCTATTAAACCAATAGAACTGGGTACCTTGGTTATACTCGTTGGTTCTGGCCATTCTTGGATTAATTTTTTTACAGGATCAAAATATATTCCATATTTGGTGACAATATTCCCAAGAAAATAAATTACTTAAAGACATAATTCACACTTTCTACACTTCCCATATAGTTCATTTCTTCTAAGATTCTTTAGAAAATACACAAGTGGTTCTCATGGTCTTCGTAGCTTTTGTAGTATTCTAATATGTCATCAATAAATACTATGAAAAATTCATCAAGATATTCCTTGAACACTTTTTTCATTAGATCCATGAAAAGAGAGGGTGCATTAGTCAAACCAAATGGAATTACTATAAATTCATGATGACCATACCTCACTCAGAATGTTGTCTTTGGAATATCTTTATTTTTTACACACAATTTATGATATCCATAATGAAGGTCAATTTTCAAAAAATATTGAGATCTATGATATTGATCAAATAAATCATCAATGAGAGGTATGGGATACTTGTTATTTATTTTAATATCATTGATTTCTCTATATTAAATGCATAGCCTCATTGATCCATCTTTCTTCTTAATAAAAAGAACTGGGGATCCCCATGGAGAAACACTAGGGAGAATAAATCCCTTATTACTAAACTAATATAGTTGGTTCTTCAGTTATACTAATTCCACAATTTCAATTATATAGGGAGTCTTAAATATTTGTCTTGCATCAGAGATTAAATCAATAGAAAAATAAACTTCATGCTCTGGGGGGCGTCTTGGTAAATCTTCAGAAAAAATATCAATGTATTCCTTTACAATAGGTACATCCTGAATTTGAATTTTTTTTCTTCATCACAAGATGTTATTTCCTCTTCCTCTCTAAGAATCTCATACAACAAATCTACTGGGGGTGGATTTTGATAAGAATTAGGTGATGAAGTTTCTTCTCTAAAGATAATGGATTCTTAATCATTGTCACAAATCATAACTTCCTTCTTCTTGCAATAAATTTTCACATCATATTTTGATATCCAATTCATAACAAGGGTTATATCAAATTTTACCATTTTTATGATGATAAATTTAGCAGATAATGAATGTTTATATGGCATAATGGTTACTGCCGGAAACATCTTTATTACAATGAGACTCCCCTTAGCAGTTTTATCTGAAATCTCCCTTGTTAAAGTGAATAGAAAATATCTAATTTTTAAATAAAACTGAGAAGATATAGAGGAATGTGAGGATCCTGAATCAAATAAATATTTTCCTAAATTTTAGGATATAATTACAGTACCCTCCAAAACATCATTAGGAGTTTCAATCTCAGCAGTTGTGATCGCTAAAGCTTGGCCTTTCTCCCTTTTCCTTTTTTGAGGCAAGTTTCCTTGACGCATAAGACAATAATTTTTATAATGTAACATTTCATTACAAATATAGCATCAAAAATTAAAAACCTCTTTCCTCCCCTTGAAATAACAAGCTTAGTGTCCTTTTCCTCAATACTTATAAAAAACTCTCATCCCCTTTAGGAAAGTACTGGGGAGTTTCTTCCCATAATTACTGTAGGGTAGAAAGTTATTTTTTCACTTCTTCCCCTTATTTCCTTTCCCAATGTGTTCAACATACCTCTTCTTCTCTTGATTGACTTTAAATTCATAAGAATTAGAGAATTACTTTTATATATTGATAGCTCATGAGACTATATCTTCGTACGATGAGAATGATTTCGAGACCAATGCCCGTTGGAAGAATTGTTTTAACCCATCAAAGAATTTTTCAATATCACTTCTGGGGTTACGTATGTAGTCTGCAGCATGTCTTGGTAACCTTGTGAAATTAGCCTCATACTTCTCAATATTCTCATCCTCTTTCGGCCTAAAACTCACAAATTTTCTTTCCATATCATCTCACTATTCACGAGAAATTTATTTTTCTAGTAAAAGTTCATTAAAATCACTCTATTCCATATTTTCTACTTATTCATCCTCCTTTGTGTTTTGAATTAATGACCACTATTGATACACATCTCCTAAGAGATGATAAACTGCCCTGAAAACATTTTCCCTTTCGTTACTCTCCAAATAAAGAAAAATTATCTCTATGAAACTTATCAATTGCTCAGATACAAATGGATTTGTAGTCCCATGTAATTTTTGAGGTTGTTGTATCATGAATAGAGGTAACATTGATCATCCTAATTGTGGATCAAGATGCTCCATACGAGTAAGGTTATTGTTTATAACCTAAGTCAGTTATCCCAATATAGTAATAATATGTTCATAACTAGTTGTATCACCAGAACCACTATCATTATCTTTCATAGGAGGAAAATCCCTACATGGATTATGCGATTTGATACGATTTACATTTATTTCACTAGGAACCATTTCTAAACAATGACATACACTAGATTTGGTTATGAATCATAATGCATAATTCCAAACTGGTAAAATACTTAACATAAATTTAAAAATTTATGCATATGTAATCCATAACATAAACATGGTTTTTTTAAGGAAATAGTTAATCATAAATCATTCATAATGGGTTGTAAAGAAAATATGAATTATGATAAGTATATCCCCCAGGAGTTTTAAACCAGGTGCGTAGTAATGCCCTTTGTCATGTACCAGGTTACCCCGATTCAAGAACAAAACATCTTATTGAAGTTATTACTCCTAGGTACATCTATTCTAGAACCAATTACACTTGTAATATCTAGACATAGATTTATTTTCTTGTAATACCCACATAATCTCTTCATTACCCAAAATTTTAGGATGCTCCTCTATACTTATCCTCAAATTATATCTTAGGGTAATGTTTCCTAATATAAGTTTTTCTAAATCTAGTTTCCAATGTTTGTACCAAACTTACTATGATACCACCCTAACCCCAGTTTCCTAGAGTTGGTGAATTATTTTATTACATTAGCATGATCACAATAAAATAAAATCTTAAAGAATCAATCAGTTTAGTAGCCTTGAAGATACTATATACAAAAATAAGTTTTACATTACAACCTAAAATGAAAAACAATATATTATCTAATTTGGAAACTCTCATATCCCTTAGACTATCCATATAGGTTAATCATTATATACTTATTTGAATCCTGGAAAAAATGAAGTATAATAAAGGTGTGATCTCTGATGATCTTTAAGGAAAAACTATATAGAAGAAGCTATCATAAGTAAACATAATTTTTTTTCAGGAAAGGTATAAAACTAAAACAAAAACCTTTTAAACATAATATTAAGAATAATATGACAAGAATAAATCAAATAATTCAATTTAAACATTCTCATGGATATTATTCTAGTTGAATAATCACATGAAAAATCAATAACTAAAATCATAATGAGTAAATGAATGATGTCAGACATCATAACCATACTATCAAGGCCTCATGCCAAGACCACTACCATACCATTAATGACTTGTTCCAAGACACTAGTTTGTATCATGAGACCTACCAATGCATCGAGGGGATATAGTAAGCCCCAACTGTCACTTACTAAGTCTAATACATTCCTCTTATAAAAAGGGTGAAAGGTAACGTAAAAATTCGTATTAAAACTAGCATACAAATTGTTAATAATTAAACCATAAACCTTGAATGGTATAAACATAGAACATCCACAGTCAAATATATCATAAACCCTTTAATACAATAAGTAAGATTGTATCATAATAAATCAACCTCAATCAAGCATAAAATCTGACAAAGGATGTGGACATAGATGAAAATACTATAATAAATTTATTAAAACCCTTTAAGATAAATATCCCTTTTTTACATTGAAATCATTTAAAATACATAAAATTATAAAAAATTAGTTCTTTTGAAAATGAATTTGTAATCTAGTAAGGTAAACATAAAAATGGTAAGGCATCATAAGGGTGGAAAATTGCTGCCCGTACTGTATAAGTTAAAAAAAACATTCTTTCCCTAATTTGTTGAAAATGTTATAAAGTACCTCGTTCGAAAAAACCATGAAAAGATTCCTTTAATTTTTTAAAAAAAAATTAAAATATGGGTAAAAATGACGTTAAACAATTTTCTATAATATTTTTAATTACATTTTAAGAAACATGGACATGGATTATTAGGATGTTCCAGTAGATACTTATGTATAAGCAACCTCTGATAATAGTGAGATTGTGAAATTAACCCTTACCTTATAATTTCCTTTAGTGAAGGGTGAGTTTGACTCTTGTATAATGGTTAAAACATGTTTTTAAATTATAAAAGGACCATATCCATATTTATGATATCATATATGATCCTCTTGTATCATTTTGGTAATCATTTTTCATTATTACTGTTGTTTCAGGTGTTAATTGATTTGTTTTTCCCATTATTGTTTTGTAATGTAAGTCATGTTTGCTATGAATAGGATATATTTTATTCATATACAAAATTAAATTAAGTTCATAATTTTTATTTTTACTCATCATATAAATTTTATAATCATTCTTGAATGGTTAACATGGATAATGAATCTCACCGCGTTGTGGAGATGGTAGGTCGCACGTATGCACGAGTGAAGATATCATTCCCTTGATGGTTATATGGTATGTAATTGGATGGTATATTAATTATATATAATCATTATAATTTTATATTCATTATTTATATCAATTATACTCATCATTATACCCATCCCAATAAAGTAGTGTTGAATAACAAATTACACCACAACGTGGAGATAATAACCCATACGTACTCACACATGGTGGTATTGTTATTCGTATGATAGATAAAATGAGAAATATGGTTGTAACATGATTATAATAACTTGAAATTATATGTATGATACTGTATTTATTATTTTTATGTGGAAACAACCTAGAATGAGGAAGTATAAGAAGAAAATAAATTGATTGGAATTGGTAAAATAATTATCTCTTCTTTGAGCATCTCCTTTTGATTTGCACAAAAGGAATCCTTAAGATGAATTTATCCCCAAAGTATGGCCTCTAGGATTAATTTATGGAAGTTTTAAGGATAATTGGGCCAGGTTTTTCCAATCCATAGGGCTTTAGAGGTTTTAATTAAAGAGAAGGAGAAGTACCCTTTTATAAGAGAGGTGAGGGGTAATTTTGGAAGATCCTAAACTGTTAATTTATAAAAGATTTATTTTTGGTTTTAAATAGCTCCAAAGTGATTTATTTCTAGGATAAGATTATTATGGGTAGAAATAATCTAAGAAAAGTATTTTTATACATGTTTATGTCACAAAATTAACCTTATCTTTTAGGCTTAACCCTTAGTTAAACAGTTTATCTCTTACCATGTATTCTTGTATTTTTACATTATAGGGTTAATATATTTAATATAAAATGAAAAGAGAAACCCAATTGAATAATTTATGAAATATTTAACACTATATTACCCATTTTGATGAAACTAATTTTTTCATAAATTTTATAACATTTAATTAAATATTATTTATTTTAAAGTATCATTTTTGTCAATTTTTATACTATTCAAAATTTTTGTTTTTAAAAAATATCAAACTAACATGATAACTTCGAAAAAATACTTCTAATATGTCACTAACATATCTATTTTATCTATAAAATTCATGGATATCATAAATTAAGTTTAATTATATTTATTTTAATATTTTTAATAACATTTAATTGATTCTTTCTTTAAAAATTCAATTACTACATCATTATTGGGTAAACATTTAATTTAGTTATTTACTTCTTAAAATTATAAATAAATTACCATTATGTTGATAATAATTTATTATTTCTAAATATTATTTATAGTTGACTATATCACTTATATAACCATATATTAAAAATCATATATTTAATAAAATTTGAATATGACATTTTTAACTTTTCTTTAAATAAAATATTATAAATGACCAAATCTAAATAAAGGGGATTAAAAAGGATAATATTTTCCAAATAAGGTTTATTTTTGTTGAAACAATATTATCCAATAGAATTAAGACAAGTTTTAGGGTAATAATATATTATTATAATATTTATTTTTACCATTAATTACCCTATTTACCTTTAACTATGGTAAATTAAATTCAAGCATTACTATTAACAAAAAATTATTTTGATCCCATTAGACCAAATTTTTCATATTTATTACAACCATTTATATTTGTTTTTTATAATTCAAATCACAGAAGTGGTTAAATTATATTTACTGCTGATCCATAGATGTGTTTAGAAGGTGGGTAAAAGAGACATTCAAAAGTTCAATAATTTTTTATAACTAATTTTATTATAAAAATGATTTAAATTAACTATATTGGACTAATATATGTATAATTTATCTATTGTGAAATTAAAATAAATCTAAAGTAAAATAATTATTTAAATGAAAATGTTGGTTTTTTAACAATAATGCGGTATTTTTTTTACTATTCATCAAAAATAGAAACTTTTCAGAAATTTACCAAAATTTCTCCCTATGATAATTTTTATATTGTTAATTCAAAAATGAAGTCTATTTTTAAAAATCAACTTTATCAATTTCATAATTTGGTTAATATTATTCATAACATCTTTTTAAATGGCTAGTTTGAAAGGTCATGGTGCACTCAAACTCGATGTTGCATGAAACACAATCTATTGAATTATTTAAAAATAAGTGTATTGTGGAAGCTTCGGGTGTTATGCATACTTCCTCACATATATTTCCTCACATGAACCTTGGGGTATTAACTTCACTATGTACAATAAAAGAGAGGAATACGGATTGGGAGAGAGATTAAGGGAAGGAGGGAGGTGTTGTCGCGAAGCTTGGGAGGAGCCAGATCATCATGTGTTATCTACAAAGCACAAATTGGGATACAACATCGATGATTTCTTTCCAATGTTGGCCTTATTTTCATTTTAAGCCATATATTCCTATAATTTCATTTTTTTAAAATTTTTAATCCCTATTATGATTGTTGTGGGACCTCGTGGTGGTCAATTTGTAGCCATTTGGGTGAAATGGGGGGTTTAAGGCTAATTACAAGGGTTTCTGTTATGGATATCCTAATAAAAAATCATTTGGCTTCAAGGAAAAACTCTATGAGATATTATTTTTAGGTAAGATTGAGTTTCTGTTACTGAACACCATGTACTCTAAGTACACAACATGTAGTGGGACATAGCTATGTGGCTGGGAACTTAGACAGACACCCCATGTAAGGGGGTGTGATTGTGTAGTAGTACACAACTAGACCTGAGGCGTGCCCTGGCTATGTATTAGTACATGTCTAGAACCCATGCATTACCTATACATGTAGTAGTACATGGACATTCCCGGATTGTAACCAAGATTTGTATAAGTACATGTCTAGGGTGGTTATTTTGGAGTACATGCTGTGTACTTGGGGTACACGTTGTGTACTTGGGGTACACGTCATGTACTTGGGGTACACGTCGCGTACTTGGGGTACACGCTGTGTATTGTTCCATTGTTACCCATTTGAGGTTTTTGGGTGATTTTGTTCCCTAGAGCTATAATTAGACATAATAGACATCTTTTCTGAGTGTTTTCTCATGTATAACATGATGGTAGAGACCTTGGGGTGTTTTGAGGACTTAAAATAGGTTATTTATTTTGAGAGAGATATGAAGAAGAGGTTTTTTCCCATGTAATTGAATCCAGAGGTATCCTGAGAGTGATTCATGGGATGATAACAAGATAAGGGATGTTATAATGATTGGAGGGCATGAAATATGATCACTAAGGTTATCGATTTTTGGTTCATTGTATTGTACTTGGATAGTAGGACTGAGTTTTGACTTGAAGAGACATATTGGATAGGTGTTCAGAACAATGTAGAGTGAATTGGAAAGGGGATGGGCTTTAGGACACATATATTGAGAGGATTTCCATTATATTCCTATGATGTGAGATACTGGGTTGTAGGATATACTACACCTAAGTGATGGGAATTATCCTGAGATACTAGTTGCGACTAAGGATCCCAATATAGATGCCTCTTCTTGTGTTTTGACATAGAGGATCTAAAGAGGGATTCCCATTATTATGTATTAACCTTGAGGATCATAAATTTATTCCTCTACTATAGTGATGACCTAGGGATCCCCTGTGTGTTCCCCTCCACGAGTTTACCCCGAGTGGTTTAATGTGTTTATGGGTTGAGATGGTAGCGGTTTCACCTTAGAACCCACACTAAACATGTGAGCCCAAGGGGATGAAAATTTTTTTTGTTGGTTTAAGAATTAAAAAACCCCTCTATTCTATTTTTTCCTACACTTATTCATGTTTTATATAATAATATATCCCCATATGTGCTTCCTGGGACCCAAACATTGGGCTTGATGTGATGATGGTATTGTGTGGATGCCCAAAGATGCTTATAAGTATCTTGATTTTGAGTTCATGTGATATTATTGTTTGAGAGGTATTCCCAGTGGTTCATACTGGGATGAAACTTTGGTCCATATATGGTACTTAAGAAAGACAACTTTGAATATGATGTCACCACAGATGCCCAATTCTGCTTGTGATTTGGCTGTTGAGCCACATGAAGAATGACCAGGATATAGGGATTCAACCTCAGGTCTATATGGGATGGCATGGACTCCATAGTTCCCTAGTATTCCTATCCTATCTAAGATCCATACCTTCAATGATTGTTATTATAATCATTATTTTCATTTTTACGATGATTACAATGATGTGATGCCTACGTCCGCCCTAGAATCTGACCAATAAATCCTAATGATATTATGTGTTCTTGATCGTGATGCCCAAACTGGGATATGACCATCTAACATAGTGAATTGGGGGATGATATCGATTCAATGATTTCTTAAGACACCTGAGAATCAGCTTCAAGCCATTCAATATGAATGGTGTTTATAGGGATGCCAAGGACACATGGGATTTGGCCGTATTTCCATTCACGATGGATTGTTGGCTATTTGAGCTTAAGAATTAGGGATTCATAGGTTAAACCCTGGGATCTTATATTCATATGGAGTAATGGACATCATGATGTCCTCAAAGACACTTTGACACTAGATGAACCAGTATTGGTTGATCAAGGTGGAAAACATGAGGATCAATGCTGGTTTTTATTAATATTTATTTTATTTTAGTAATTTCATGGCCATGATTTTCATTTTTCATAACCATGAACTTATAACAATATATTATATGTTTATTATTGGTGGTGGACTACTGATATCCATGTCTAACCCACTACACATGCATCTCTATGTGCATGCATACATAATTTATGCTTTCAGGTTGAGAAAAAGATGCACAGTA
Source organism: Viscum album (assembly GCA_963277665.1). Taxonomy (NCBI): domain Eukaryota; kingdom Viridiplantae; phylum Streptophyta; class Magnoliopsida; order Santalales; family Viscaceae; genus Viscum; species Viscum album. Next base: position 644,579,768 of record OY728123.1, read on the forward strand.
GATAGGGAAGAGGCCTAGTATTTCATGATCAAAGTAGAGCTATTCATGTGGAGCCTTATGATTGGGTTGGAGAAGTCCAATAGGGGTTTGGATACTAGGTATGTGATATGGATCAGAGTTTTAAGTAGAGTTTGATGTATTTATTTTTAGTTTACTTATCTCGTATATATGGTTTTTTTAGTTGGTGACCAATTTTTTTGTATTGCATGATCATTGAAGTTGTATGTTGTATTTCATTTTATTTCATAATATTAAATTTATTTACTTTTTATGAATAATATTATGTGTATTAATTTGGGTTATTTTATCAGTTACTACACACTCTGATATGGGGGTATAGTCTCCTCACATTACCACCTTAGACCCTTATTTTTAGTCAGCAACCTTGGGCGTGTGAGGAGGTGAACCTAAGGTATTTTTTCAAACTGGGATGAGGAAAATGTTGAGTGGCCTCCAAAGCAGGGAATTAAAAATTGGTATCAAAGGTGTCTTTTTTTCTCTTGTCTTACTATTTTTGAATTGTTAGTCAGACAATATAATAATGTTTCGAAGACTGTGACAGATACTAGATTGTTTTTTCATGACCACTATTACTGGCAGGATTTCTAGGTTTCCAAGGATGTGATTTACATTCTTGGTTTTCATTATTATGGTTGATATTATTTTCATTTCATGTGATGTACAAAAGAATTGATATTTTTGATTTCTATTGGATTTATAGCTCATGTACCATTGTAAAGAAGATAGTTATTTTGGTATTTTAATTTATCATATAGAAGTATGAAGTGTCTCATGAATCATCATTAGGAACATAGTATCCATATTACATGTATGCCTACTTATGTGGTTTTATCACAGACAAGACGCTTGGTTTTTTAAAGTGTCATAAATTGCTCATACAATGTTTTCTTTTATAAGTACATGGTGTTATTTTTTTTTCATCCGGGCTGACCTGTATATGCATTTCCTTATGATGGAAGGTCATTTGGATCTACAGTGAGGCACTCATGATGATAACGACAGATTCCCTCAGTGTCTGGGACATAGAGTGACCCTATTTGGCTTGTAAATCACATGATTCCTTATAAAGAAACCCATATTGGGTCATTAGTGTTCTGGTTCAGTTACCTAAAGTCCCAACAACAACCTATATAGTATTTTCCCATATATCTTTGAATTTAATTATACTTATCCGAGCCAGTGGCTATGTTTACCTTGATACAGATCATATTGGATTATGCCACTAGTTATATCAAGAGTTAACTATCGAGTTGCGATCATGAGTCTCAAGGTAGTATTTCCATTGGTGGATTCTCAGTGATAATTGTTGGCTTAGTGGGATGATGGTTATTGGTATGTGATTCTAAGGGTTGTGTGGGATCCCTTAGGGGATAGTTGTCATGTGATATTCCATGTAGTGTTTGATATTGGAGCAGTATGTACTATTCCGTGTGTGGTGACCTTTCATGAGACCTAAATTTTGGGATAGGAGGGAGACCAAGAGAACTTGAGATGTGAATCAATTTTTAGTGAGTCAGATATTTTATAATGATCAAAGTAAAACCATGAGAGGGGTTCACCTAGGTTTATAGGTTCCTTTGAGATAGGAAGCATAGGTACATGCTAGATTCTGAGATCAATGCACAAGAGATTCGGTTGAGTTTTTAGTGTATGAATGGAAATTATTTGGTTTTATTTTTCATGGAAAGAACTTTTAATTCAAGTGATTGGGATTGTGTGGCACCAAAAGTGACTTAGTATTAAGGTGATCTTTGGAGGGTAGGATTGGTCTGGTGGCTGGCCCTATTGCCAGGATGCGTCTTAGTACATGGGAAAGAGCATGGAAAAATTATCATGAATTGGAACAATGTCATATGGTAGATAAGCATGTGGTTAAGTTTGGAATTAGATCTATGCTTGATTTTGGATAAGAGTTACGAGGGTGATACATATTTTTATAATTAACCTATATGAGGAGCATGGTTAGTGGTTTTGGCATGTTAGAGTATGATCTTGGTGAGTGGATCTTGTGAGAATAAGTCCCTATGGGAGGTTCTTTTGAAATCACTATTCCTTAAGGATAATAGTGGTGGGTTTCATGTCATATTGGGAAAATCTTTATTGAAAGAAGTATATGAGTGTAGTTTATGCACTATGATGGTTATGCCATGTGTGGGTCTATTGTGTTTGATCACACCTTGAGGATACCCAAGCGGTGTATCTATAAGGGACCTGTTGAGGTCCACAGTTAAGGGATGGTGTAAGAAAATATTTATGTTATGAAATTAACCATAGGCCATTGGAGTATGTGATAATAATTTTAAGTGTTTTTTAGCATGGGGGTTTCCATTCCCGGTGAGCTTGGAATGTGTGGTTAATGTTTTCATGTAGAATCTCCAGTGTGAGAAAGTTGGCCACAAACAATCATTGAATTTGGTGATGGATAGAGCACAGTCCCTAGATACTGACATTGGTTATGAGGTAATGATAAGGATAGTATTATGGCTGTGAGCATTAGATTTGTTGCAGTTGGGTATACCTCATGTTAGTAGAGTTATGGGTACTATGGGACTGGTCGATGGATGGTTAATATATCCTTGATTTTTCTGGTTCTTGGAGTGAAATCATGGTGGAAGTTTGACCACCAAGGCATATCTAGGACAATAAGTGTTATGGTGGTGGGTGATTTTATGGCCCCGTGTTCTTCTGAATTGTGTAAATGAGTGAAAATTTGATTTTTTGGCATTTAGATTATATTTTGGGGTAAAATGGTAATTTACCCCTGTATATTATCTTAGATAATATTTTTCACCACTCCATTGGTCCTATAATAGATTTTTTACCCTAGGACTGGAGTTTGGTGGAATTTTGAGCCATTCAAATTTTGGTGGAATATTTAATATTTAATTAATTAAATATAAATTTATTTTCATATTTCCGAATGATGAAATATATTGAACAAAGAATCATATTGATATTTTGACTCTATGGTTGGGTCTGGAATGGGTTTTTTTAGATGATGCATAAACTCACATTGGGCACTAGGGCCGGCCTGAACCCATTTTTTCCCTTTCCTTTTCATTTTCAATTTTCTCCCTTCTCCTTTTTTTATTTCCCTTTTCCTTCCACCTTACTCACATTTCTTACTTAGAAAACACCCCAGGGGATTCCATTAATTTTTTATAATATAGGATGTGGATCTAGAGAGGTATATAGAGAAAGGAAAGGACAAATGTGCCTTTATGAAGCTCGGGAGGATCTGGATCGCTGTGTGACAACTGTGAAGCACAAATTGGACTGGAGCATTAGCGGTTTAAAACTCAGGTAGACCCTATTTTTATTTTAAGTTCTATATACTCTTAATGTCTTTTTTGTTTTTATTTTAAATTTCTATTATGATTTTTTGGGACTCCATGGGGGTTGATTTGTAGCTATTTTGGGGAAAATGGAGATTTTGGGCCAATTGTAGGGATTTCCATTTAGAGAATAGTAAATACACAATGTGTTATTTTAATAACACATGTCATGTGTTCTTTTTTGTTCTAGAATATTTATTTTTTGGTCCTACATGTCATTTACTCTAATTATACACCATTTAGTGGGACATGGCCATGTGGTTGGGTATTTGGGAAGACACCCCATGTTAGGGGGACATGACTATGCTATAGTATACAACCAGACCATAGGTGTTCCATGGGCATGTAATAGTACATGAATAGACCCCATGTTTTATTTTTTACTTGTAGTAGTACATTACTAGACTCTAGGTGTACCTAGGACTTCAAGAAGTACATGTACTGGGTGGTGATTTTGGAGTAAAAGTTGTGTACTCAAGGTACAAACCACGTACTGCACCCTTATTATCCATTTGAGGATTTTTGGTTGATTTTGTGTCTTAGATATAGAATTGGACATAATAGGAATCCATTACAAGGTTTATTACATATTGAACATGATGTTGGATCCCTTGGGGTAATTATAGGACTTCTAAGTGGAGATTCAAGGTGAGAACGTTATGATAGAGAGGTTCTTACTCCAGTAATTGAATCCAACAGTATTTTGAGAGTGAAACATGGTATGTAACCAAGATAAGGTTCATGTAAATTATTTAAGGGTATAACATATTATATCCAAGTTTATCATCTTTTAGTGAATGAGACTATCACTGAATAGTGGGAATGAGTTGCGACTTGAGGAGATGGGTAGGTTGGGTGTTCATGCCAACCTAGAGTGAGTTAGAAAGGGGATGGTACTGAGGAAACCACCCTTGTAAAGACTTACCTTTTAGGACTATGATTCCGTATGATGTTAGAGACTAGGTTTTAGGATATCTTACCCCTATGTGACAAACATTAGCTTGAGAGACTAGTTGTGACTGAGGATCCTAAGAGGGACGCCTCTACTTGCTTCTTGATTTAGAGGATCCCAAGAGGGATTCCTCCCCTTAGGTATTGACACTGAGGATCCCGAGTAGGATGGATCTTCTGTAGTGATGATCTATAAAATATATGTGGGGGACCCTATGTGAGATGACCCTGAGTAGATGAATGTGGTTATGGTTAGAGATGGTAGTGGTGTCCCCTTAAAACTTGCACCCACCTTGTGAGCTTGAGAGGATGTGGACAGTGGTGCTGGGTTTAGGAATTATACTAACCCATATCTTATATATTTTCATTCTATTATTTATTTTTTATTTAGTGATTTATTCTTATATGTGTTTCCTAGGACCTAAACTTTGCGCCTGATGTGATGATGGTGTGGTGCAGATGCCAAAATATGCTTCCAAGGATCCAACTTATGAGCCTCATGCGATATGATAGTTTGGGAGGGATTCCCAAAGTTTATTACTGGGATCCATCTTTAGTACTTACAGGGTACTGATGTGAGATGTATTGGACCCTGATGTCACTGTAGATGCTTAGTGCCACCTGGGATCTAGCTGTTGAGCCACATGAAGAATGCTCAGACACCGGGATTTGACCTCAGGTCCATATGGGATGCCCTGGATACCATGGGTCCTCAATAAGCCTATCCTATATAGGATTAAACCATCAAAGATTAGGTATTATGATCATTAATTTTATTTTTATGATTATTAGGATGATGCGATGCCTAAGTCTGCCCTAGATTCTGACCGAATGAGCCTGATGATATTATGCATTCTTGATCAAGATGCCCAGAAAGTCTGGATCTGGCTATTTGGAATGGTGAATTGGGGGATGAAATTGATTCATTGATTTCTTGGTATGCCTAAGAATTGTATTTGATCCATTAATTATACCTGGAGTTTGGTGGGATGCCCAAGGAAGCTGGGATTTGGCCATGGAGCCATTCATAATGGATTTTTGGCCATTTGAGCTTGAGAATTAGGGATTCCTTGGTTACAATATAGGTTCCAATATTCATATGGGGTCCCAGTCATCGTGACAATCTCATAGATACCCTAACACTAGCTAAATAATGTTTGGTAAATTGGGGTCATAAACCCAAGGGTCGATAGTGGGTTTTATTATTATTTATTTTATTTCATTTATTTATAGGCTATGCATGGTATATCATAAGAAAATGAACTTATGAAAGAAGGTTACAGGTTCACCATTGGAGGTGACCTACTGAGATTCATTTCTCATCCTTTGTAGGTTCACCTCAGTGTATATATAGTATCGACATCTACATTTAGTATGAGAATGGAATATATGATGGATAAGGAGGAGGCCCAATGCTGTATGATCGAGCAGATCTTCACATGTGGAGTCTTATAATTAGGTTCAAGAAAATTGATAGGTTTTTGGAGAATATGTATGTGGTATGTCTTAGACATTAAAGTAGAGCATGATGTATTTATTTTTAGTTTATTTATCTTGTATATTTTTTTGGTCCAATTGGTGATATATTTTTGTGTATAATATTACCATTTGAGTTGTATAAAAAATTTTATTTTATTATATCATGTCCAATTTATTTAATTTTTATGCATACTATGGTCTGTATGAAGTTTTGTTATTTTATCTATTACCATCTACTCTGATATGGTGGTATATTTTCCTTAAAGTACCACTTCATACCGCTGTTGATAGTCGCTAGCCTCTAGAATACGAGAAGGTGCACCTAAGGTCTTGTGGTGAACCGAGCTCGGGAACCAGTCGAGAAACCTCTAGACCAGGGTGTTATATAATGTAACGAGTTATATTTTTCTACCATGGTGATATAAATGAAAAACATTTATGGAAAGGTTCTAGGAATTCTGATTATGACGAAATTAGAAAAATTTCTATGTAGACAGAATAAGTTATTAACATCATAAAATTTGATGTTGTGAAGTTAAGGTGTTTATACAATGTTTAAATAATTGAACATTAGGAATATGATTCCTGAAATATACAATCATTCAATCTATCTTAATTCATAGATGTTACTCACTAAAGGACTTTAGTGAGAGGATTTTATTAGATAGTCACATATAAATGTGACAAGAATTACATAGAGATGTAATGAGTTTAATAATACCCTAGAAATATTTCAATCATAAGGACTCTATGGTGGTCTAAATAATATATTATATAATTATATAGGATCTTATGTATGTTTTTTAATATTATTAAAGAACATTATAAATATAAAATATAACATGCTCTCTAAAATAAAGTCTCCAATTTATCTTTCTTCCACATTTTATGAATATATTAGGCAATGTTAAATGATAATAAACCTCTCAATGAATGAAATTTATATATCTATTACAAATGTTTTTTATGGAGTCTTATATGTTCTGAAAAAATTTTAAGTATAGAGGGAGTAGGATTTTTTATAGAGATAAAAAATTTTCTCATGAGGCATAGAAGATGTTTTGTATGCTGGATGACCCACAAAGTATACCACATGGGGTGGAATAAAATATTTATTTGGTAGGATCTGGGTTTATGTATTTAATACTCATACCTATTGTTGGAAAGATACACAATATGAGAACCTTTATACTTTGATATATTTATTACACAAGACTTGAGATTTTGCTGAAAATGGGTGGTTGGGTACGTTGATGATCATATCATCAGTTGAGGCTTAATAAAGATATGAATCTTACTATGGTATTATTATTATTACATATGGGTCCTCTATTGATATAGAATAATTAGGATCATGAATATCTTCCAGTAAACCCACTAGAATATTCCCACTAAAACTTATAAGGTGAAATAAAGAACTAATAAATTACCCCACACTATAGAGTCTAGAACTTGAAATACAGAACACCCAAATCACTGATCCAGTATTCCTAACCTATAAAACACACATAAAAATTATTTATATAATAGAAATTACTGAAATAAAACCAAGAAATAATAATAAAATAAATTTATATGGTTCACAGAGGGGTCTTAATCCATAGGGGGAATTCGTTTTTACTTTTATTTAAGGAAATATAGGATTTTTAAAAAATAGAGTACACTGAATATAATTGATTCACCCTAATAAATATATTAGGTATAAAAAATTGTAAACAATCTCTACATATTCCATTATCTATACAGAGAAATTCCTTATAGCTTCTATATTTGTAGGCATATCTATGTTTGGTAATTGGATCCCACTACCTCAACTCCTTCAGTGGGTACACTATGCATGATTATGAAAGTCTCATGATTTTAACCTTATCATAAAATCAATTTACTATTTTATTTTTTATTTTTCCACAAAACCACTAATGTAATTCATAAAAAGGACTCTAACATTTTTCCAAATTTACACTTATACAGCTCCTTTGTGCTCCACACACTACATCTTTCAATTGAGTCAAGGGGAAATTTTCTGTCACCACCTTATGAATGTACTTTCTAATTATCCGGTCTGTATAAATTATAGTCTTATGGTATTTAGTAGTTTCTACTCCATCATATACATCCAATCCATGAAAAATTAGACCATCATATTTTCTCCTTTTATTGGATCTAATGCCTTATCCAGAAAATGATTTTCCCAAATGCATGGATAAAACCTAATAATCTCATAATTGAGAATAATTTCCAGGATTCAATACCGTGTCCCCCCATTAGTTCCTAAAAACTTCTATTATTCCTTAAACTTACCTTGCAGCTGCATGGTTCCCCCAACCTCCTTTTATTCATCCCATATTCACTGAGGCACAACACTTCCTCATCAAATCTTGGACTATGACCTTTGTCATTATATCTACTAGATTATATGTCCATTCTATCTTCTATAGTTCAAGAACTCCATCCTCTAATAAATTTTGAATGATTTTATATTTCATTTGAATTTTTGTTCATGCAATGGAACATTGTATTTTTGTCTAAGTGAATCACATGTTTTCAATCCCAAAATAGCATCCCATGACCTTTCCTCCTTATGAGATCTTCCAAGAGCCCCTTCATCCATATCAACTCCACCCCAACCAATGTTAAATAAATGTAATTAAATTTTATTATCAAGGTTGAAAATATCATTTGAAGATTTACCATCTAACTTACAACCATTCCTCTAAAAGAAAACACATATTAGGTGGTTCTATTTTTATTTTCCAAGTCTCCCCCAAAGTTTGCGTTAGAAAACCCTTTAAGAAAATCATCTTTTCAAAAACAAAGTTCCAAGAATGAAGAACCTTATAAGTTTTGGAAAATCTAGTTCACAAACTTTTAATGTTATCTTCCAGGATTCAACATGTTCCTACTGAAAATTCAGATGCCCCTAGACCCATACTTATGAATCTAATTCTAAACATATATAATTTTACAAATATCTCAAGATATACAACCAATACATAGGATTTAAAGTTTAGTGTATTTGGAAAAAAATTATATCAACATTTTTAAATCTAAATTCAAATTATATTTCATTTATAAAAATTATCCACACATGTATCTCTCCTATACATATCCATTCTTTAGTAATTCGTAGAAAAATCTGTAAGTATAAGAATGAGGTGATATAAAATTTTCAGTAAGGGTAAATGTAAGTGATAACTATCAATGATAATTATATAACATAATATAAGAATATGGGTATGAGAACATATTAAATGTGGAAAGAAACAACATAAATTAATCATACCTACTATAATATAGATTATGATTCATGAATCATTATATAAGGCTTTTGTCATAAAAAGTAGACATCATATGATAATGGAAACATATGAAATTGGAAATGAAATAAACCATTCCATCATAAGTACATGAGGAATAACATGGAAATGTGGCTACAATATAAAATTTATACCTTCATTAGAATATCACCAAGGTTCATTACTATGTTTTCATATAATATTTTACAAAGGTTGTTCACCAAGGAATCATAAAAAATTACCAAGGTATGCTGCTAAGGTATCATAACCATGTCATATATAGAGATTAATTCTTTACCCAATTAATTAGAGTGATATCAGAGAAAAAACTTCATATGAATAATTTATTTTATACCAAACATAGAAAAATATACACAAATCTATCAATAACTAGGACATGATAAACCCTTTAGAATTAAATGGGTATCTAGTGAAATTATGTATCTCGCTAGGTAAATACCCTTTAATAAAAATAAAATATGAGGTATTAAACTAAATAGAATAAGCGCTATATGGTTTAGAAAATAATTTTCCCAGTCTATTGATGAATAAGTATCTAGGTGAACACTATTTAAACAAAATCATACAAGGGTGTCCACAAGGGAAAGGCATTGGAAGAAATGTTATGCATAGTCGATGATAAGGAAAAACAAAGGCAATGATGGATCACTCTCTATAGAGATTTCATTTCCACCATAACATGTGTACATAAAAACTAGGACATAGATAAGAAAGGTAAAACACAATAGAAATATGGAGAGTGATATAGAACAAAATCATTGGGTGTAAAATTAGCGATAAATAACCCCCTTCAATGGATTGATGTGGATATAAAAGTGAATATACAACAATCAACTTTAGAATATATTGGATATTTATAGTGAACTGGGTAGTATACCAATGATAGTAAGTAGTGATGGATGTTAATTTCAAATAATGAGGACATCAATTTAAAATTAATCTCAATCCATATGTTCCAATCCTTTATTATGGTTTGTAAGGAATATGTGGATCAACCAAAGAATATCCCCCAAGAGTGTTAAACCAGGTATATAGTTAGGAATATTTTTCAAGAGTTAGGTGATGATTTATTTAATACCCAATCCACCCTTTTTGGTTTTATTACCCTGAGTCACATTTTTCCAGATCTCCCATCCACTTGTTTATATCCAGATAAGGATGTCATCACTTGGAAAACCATACACACTTTTCTTTACCAAATTTATGATGGTTTTATGGATATGGGAAAGTTATAAAATTATAATATATTATGAAGATATTATAACGAGTGGCAATGGTGATCTATCATTCATAATATAGTAAGGAAATTATAACAATGACACATAATAATATTTCTCATTTAAATGAAAATGAATGTAAAAGGCTTGTAAATGTAATAGGAAAGGATAAGTAAGGAACACTTACTTTGGAATTGTAATGGATTAAGAAAAGGATATAATTAGAGAGAATAAATAAATTATCATTTAAAACATTTAAATTGGAAGATAATACCATGGATTGATAATCATGACAGTATATGAAAAATTAATTTAAAAAAAAACGAAAGTAATGAACTTGGAACGGAAAATTGAGGATTAATGAAACACTTACATATCATGATATTATTATCTTATAGATGAACCTTAAAACCAATAATAATATTCAATATTAAAGAGTGATAAATTTAATAGACTCCTAGAGATATATATGATGAGATAACTCTGAATTGTTTCATTGTAGAATGAGAATATGGGGTGGGTATTCATACATGTGGAGGGATGATTTTAAGGTTTAAAATAATGATTATTTTTTCATTAAGGCCAACCAAATTTGGGTTGAATTAATTTTAATGAATTTGGATAATAATTATCCATATTTTTAATGGTGTGTTTAAGGTATTTTTTTCCTATACCCTTTAATTTAAGCCTTTACATTATTTTACCTTTACTGTGGTAACTCACGTTTTACCCCAGTAACTAATTTTTATGATTAAAAAATTAAATTAGCATTATTGACTAATTTTAACCTTATTATTTCAAATATTAAATCTATTTTACTTGATAAAATTTATAAAATTTACAAAAAATAATTCTAAAATGATTAATGTATAACACGTAAAAACATTTTTTAGAAAATATACAACTTAGTTTCAAAAATATCAAAAATAGGTTTCTAAATTTAATTTAATATTTTTAAATTCATGATAATACTACTTAAATAATTTTTGGATTAAATAAAAGGTTTCAAATCATTTTAATTCATGCTTGTATACTAAAGATTTCATAAAAGTCACAACATTGGTAAAAATAATATTTTCACTTTTTACCAAAAACATCAAATTTTCCAAAGAATAAAAAAAATTCAACCTAATATATTTTTGATTAATTGAGTGAAAAAATAAATTTATTTTATTAAAAGTCATTATATATCCATTTGAAATTAAAAATTACTTGTGTATTTCAAAATTGAGCATTCAATGTTTAAAATTCAAAAACTTCACTTCTAGAAAATCTAATTTCATTAAGAGATTGGTGTGTATTCATGTTCCTATTGAATGAATGTGATACATTATATTATTATAAAATTATTTTATGAAATTTATGAAGTTATTCTTCTAATTAAATTTAATTTTGTTTCTAAATACATAATTGATAAAAACGAGATTTAACACAACAACCTTTATGTTTCATGATTTATAAGGCTATGTAAATGGACATTTAAATTTTATAAAAACCACATTATCAATAATTTACAACCATTTTTTTTGATTATAATACACTATATATAAGACTAATCACATTTTAAAATGAAAATAATAAATATTTCATAACATTATTTTTGTATAAAATATACAACTTTACGCTCCAAAAGGAAATTTTTGACTAATAAAATATTGACATAGAATATAATAAAACCATTTGAAAATAAAAATAAAAATAATGTAATTACTTTTTTTTATAATTTATTCTGGAAATTTGTAAATAATACACTACCATTCACTTATAATTACTTAATTACCAGGAAAGTAAAACCTATTAATAAAAGTAATGTATATATGTAAAAAGAACATTGAATATAGAAAAAGTTATATAATAATTAATATAAAATGATAAAATATAGAAAAAGGATAACATTTAGGCTAGTGGTAGGAGATACCCCCTTGTCACCCTTTGACCGTGGGTTCAATCCTTGTGGCATCACTGAATACAAAGGGTTGTTTCTTGGCCTACAAGTTTCTCTTTTTGTGAAAACCATTTTAACAAATTAATTTCCCTTATACTTGAAAAATATTTAAATGAATAACTCAAGAGATAAATATTTTTATAAATATTTGGTTTATTAAAATTAAAAAATTTATATATCATTTTCATATATATTTATGATAGAAAATTTATAAAAAAATTCATTTTAAATCTTGGATGTTGTATTTTATCCCCTTAAAAAATTTCATCCTTAAAATTTTAACCATTTTAAAAAACTTACTAAGCCAAATTAATCACTTAAATGTTATATATATAAAGGAAAAATTATAAACACCTAGAAAATATTAATCTTATGGGTTTATACTAGTTTAACCTAGTCCTCTAGAGAAAATGTTATTTGGTTAAGAAACTATACCTTAATATCCCAAATCGTAATTCCAAAAAATAATCAGTCTCATCTGATACCAACTATGATTCCCCTAGATATGAAGTTTCTGATCTTGGGATAAAAATATATACATTTAAGAATATCTCATGAGATACATCCATGCCATAGGATCAAAAGTTCAACACCTTTGGGAACTCGGTACATTTAAATTTGTAACTCTCAATACAAAGTAATTTTCATCTATAAAAATTATCCACATTTTCATCTTAGGAAAATATGGAAACATAAGAATGGGGTGAGATAAAATGCTCAGTAAAGGTAATTGTAAGTGATAATAATAAAATATTATAAAATATCATAAGATAAACTTGTGGGTATGAGAACATATTCAAGGTGGAATGGCATAACATAAAATAATCATTACTAGTACAACATATATCAAACTTTATGAATCATTATATAATAATTTAAGAATAAATAAGTATACATAATATGATCATGACAACATAAATAAGTGACACTAACATAAAATATGACATCATAAGTACATGATAAATAACATGAAAATATTGCTACAACATAAAAATTATAAATTCAAAATCATATATCAAATGTTCATCCCCCATGTTTCATAAAACATATTATCTAGATTTCTTATTAAGGTATCATAAAACACTACAAGGAATGATTCCATGGTATTATAAACATTCCATATCTCAAGATTATTTCTTTACCCAATGTATTGGAGAATACCAGGGAACAATATTCATATGAATAAATACATGTGTGAAACATAGATAAAAACATAAATAAATCCATCAACAACCAGGACATGATAAACCCATTAGAAATTAATTGGGTATCCAATGAAAGTATGAATTTATCATGGTAAATACCATTCAATTAAGATAATAAATAATTGGGTATTTACACCATATATAATAAATGGTATATGGTTTAATTTGTAATTTCCCCATTCAATCAATGAATAGGTATCTAGGAAAACTGTAACATCCCCGAACTGGGATCCACTAAACCTGTGCTCAGATCTGGTTAGTTAAATGACCTGAAGCGCACCTCCCTGTCCGCTAGAGGTTGCCGACTAGTAGCGAGGGTTCAACATGTCATGTGGGGAGACTATACCATCAATAACAGAGTAATCCACAATAGATAATAACTGAAATAGCGAAAACAAAAGAGAAAAACCCACAACATGGATAAATAACTAAATCCCAAAATTGGGTACAACCATAAACAACAGTAAATATGCCAGGACATGCTATAGTGTCAAGTGACCAAAACCCAAATGAACGAAAATAATATAATCCCCAAAATGGTCCGGACTCCAAGTTTCGAACCTCACCGAAACATGTCCCATTTCCAACTCATCTCTCTTGCATAGGGACCTTTCCCTTGTCCTGACCTGCAAGCATGAAATCTGCTCGGGTACCTAACGGCTGCCTAAGAAGGGTGTGAGTATAAATCAGTAGGTCACCACTAATGGTGTCTAAAAATATCCATCAAGGTAGATAGTGAATGAAAATGATAAATAAATCAATTTAAGGTAAAAAATTCAATAATCTACCTTTATTTATGTTCCTTTATGTTAACCTACCAATTAACCCATGTTTATTACCAAGACATTTCATTTATCATGTCACTTTTTTCATGTGTTTAATGGATTAGGCATGATCAACGTTTTCAATATATGGGAATTTAATAAGTCCTATCTCACTAGGAATCATTTGACAATAATTCCCAATATCCTCACCTTGAAGCCTTAGTCCAAATGGAATACAACCATTAGGGGAATTAAACTCCATACCCTTCCCTAACTCGTGAATTTAGGGGAGGATCTAGAACATCGGTCCAACTCAACCTGTGGGCATATAACCTCAAGTCAATACCCCACACTACCAAGCCATGTGCACATTCTTATTTATCATCCACCACAAAACACCATATCACAACAACATATCCAACATCATTTAAAACATAAAAATAATCTCAATAAATGGGAAATTAAATTTGACTCAATCCATTAACACGTTCATTATTCATGTTACATAGAACTTTTAGCCCCATTCCCATTTTCCTTTCCCATCTCACTAAGCATATTCCAGTATAATGCTAATCCCTATCATTTTACCATTTATCCTTTTAACCATTTTCATTCCAACCAAACAACCTCTTAGGTAATTACCCAAACTAAGTGTTTTACTAAACACCAATTACACATAACTTAAGCATATTAATATATTCTTCATATGATCTGTGTTCTCTCACAACGTCCTACACTTACTTTGCTAGCTCTAATCTGGGGAATATCAGCATGCCCCTCAGGTGGACCAAATTTGGTCAAGTCATCCTCCTTGAATCCCATGGGGATCAAGATTGGTTTAATTAACTATTTAGACACCACTACATCACATCATGTCAAAGTCCCCAAGAAGTTTTTCAAAGAGGTCAAGAATAAAAACCATACATGCACAAATGTACAAAAAACACAAGGGATATAACTTGTATACCACCTACCTTGAATCTGTTGATGAATTCCATACCAAAAAAGGCCTTAGATCCCAATACAACACACCTTTGATGCCTCAACCTAGATCCCACCGAAAAAGAAAGGTCTGAGGACTTCGAATGGAGATCACCCAAAATACAAGACCTAAACCAGAAAAGAGAGAGGGGAAGAAGATTAGACTCACCCATATCTTCATTTCGCATCCAACGGTACTCCAAATGACCAAAATTATAAGGAGATTTATCCTTGGGAGCTCTTGGTCCCTTTGGTTCGTTCCTACAGTTACAACGAAGGAGGAGGAAATTCCCTAATGGGATATAAAATACAAGAGTGTCCATTTTGTAAATTTTTAAAGGTTTTTGGGCTGCACGGTTTACCCGCACGGTTTTCCAAACCATGTGAAAACTGTGTGAATGCCACTATCCAAAAATCCACCTCCTTCATGGTTTACCTAGACTGCCCACATGGTTATCACTAACCATACGTAGACCATGTGGCTATCCCAGAAAACTCATTTCCCCCTTTTCTTGTCCTGAACCCCCAAAACACCCCTGCACATCCTTAATGAATTTGGAAAGAACTTAATTAACTAAAATAAAGGGCCTAAAATGAAACATAAGTAAAAAATTCCTTATAGAAAAACCAGGGATCTTACAACCTCCCCACCATATAATGGCTCATCTCTGATCTACTCTTCCAGAGCATTATTGAGTTTCTAAAGAGAAGAGATCAGGCCACTGGACCAACATATCATATTTCCGCTCCCAAGTTTCCCCTTGAAAATTTCCATGTTTCCAAAGAACATGAACCAGTGGCACAACCTTACCCTGTAAAACTTTTACCCTATGATCTACAATATGAACTGTGTCCTCCTTAAAGGAAGAATCAACCTCAAGCTCAATATCCTTGGAATTTATCACATGAGATGGGTCAGGGTGATACTGTTGGAGTGGTGAAACATGGAAAACATCATGCATCCTACTATACCACTGTAGAAGATCCAATCAGTAAGCCACCAATCTGATCCTCTCCACAATATCAAATGGCCCCACATATCTAGGTTCTAACTTGCCAAGTTTTCGTATTCGATGGTGACCCAACCTTGGCGACACCTGAAGAAACAAAATATCCCCCACCATACACTCAAGTGGTCTACGATGCTGATATGCATATGACTTCTACCTACTCTGAGCTGTTTCCAAACACATTTGAATCAAATGAACCTTCTCCGACATCTTCTGTACAAGACTCGGCCCTAACAGCTCAGACTCTCTGGCCTCTAACCAACACAGCGGTGATCTACACAATCTCCCACAAAATGCCTCAAAAGGCTCCATCTGAACTGTTTCCTGAAAACTATTGTTATAAGAAAAATCAACAAGTGAAAAGTGATTTTCCAACGAACCACCGAAATCTAGAACACATGCTCTCAACATGTCTTCTAATACCTTAATTGTACGATCCGACTTCCCATCAGTTTGTGAGTTGTAAGCCGTACTCATAAAAACCTGGGTACAAAGTGCCTTATGTAGTACCTTCTAGAAGCACGAGGTAAAATTAAGATCATGATATGAAACAATGGTTCTCATCATTCCATGAAACCATACTATTTCTTGAACATACAACTCCCCTAACTGGTCGACTATATAAGTCTCTTGAATCGGCAAGAAATGGGCCACTTTGGACAACCGATCTACCACCACCCAAATGGAATCATTCTTCTAAGATGTACTCAGAGTACCCACTACAAAGTATATCATGATGTCATTCCACTTCTACTATGGAATAAGAAATGACTGCAACAACCCACCTGGGCACTGATGGTCAGTCTTCACCTGTTGATAGGTAAGGAATCATGCCACAAATCTCACCACTTCATTCTTCATTCCCGGCCACTAAAACTATATACAAAGGTTGCAATACATCTTAGTCAAGCACAGATGCACTGTCCACTTTGATGTGTGGAACTCGCACATCAACTCTTCCCGTACATTTTCCGACACCACAACACTAACATGAACATAAGAAACTCCATCAGTGCTGAAGGTCCAACCATAAGGTGACTCCCCACCTTTAAGAATTTCCTTTATATCCAAACACTCTGGATCTACCAACTAACTCTATTTAACTTGACACAAAAGCATGGACTCAACTGCTATAGATGTAAGAGTCATCTTATCGTTCCCATCCGGTACCTCAAAATGCATCTCTGCAAACAAGGACATAATCACCCATTCTAAACTAGATTTTTGAACTACTTGATTCTGAGTTTACTAGATAAGTTCCTCAGTGAAAATATTCCCTTTTCCCGATGCATAAACCAATTCAAAATCAAAATACTATAGGTACTCGATCCACAATCACTATTGAAGATTCAAATCCCACTGAGAGAAGATGTATTTAAGACTTTTATAGTCAGTTAACACCGTAAAGGGTTCTCCCAACAAATAACACATCCAACACTTTAAGGCATGAACCATAGAAACTAGCTCTAGGTCATGAGTAGGATAATTTATTTAATGTTTCCTCAAATTCCACGACCCATAAGACAAAACCCGATCATCCTGCATCAACAATGCCCCAATTCCAACACCAGACGCATCATGGAACAAGGTGTACCTATTACCTGGTTTAGGTAAGATCAAAATCGGTACGATGGTCAGCCACTTCTTTAGTTCCTGTAAATCATTCTCACAATCCTCTGAACAATTGAACTTAACCCCCTTTTTGGTTAGGCCTATGAGTGGTGCTTCCAAATGAGATAGATATCTAATAAACCTTCAGTAATAACCTATCAAACCTAGAAAACTCCAAATATCAGAGATTTTCTTGGGATGTTCCCAAGACACCACAGCCTGAACCTTTTCTGGATCCACCAATACGCCGGACTCAGATATTATAAGTCTGAAAAGTGCACCTCATCAATCCAAAACTGGCATTTTGATATCTTGGTGTAAATCTTATGCTCTCTTAGTGTACTCAAGACGATGTCAAGATATTTAGAATGATCGTCATGATTTCTAGAGTACACCAAGATTTCATCAATGAAAAAATAAAAACTGATATAGATATGAGTGGAATATTTGGTTCATCAAGGCCATGAACATAGCTGGTGCATTGGTCAAACCAAACGACATTACCGGGAATTCATAAAACCTGTACCTTATTCGAAAATAATTCTGGGGTATGTCAGAAGGTATCAACCTCAACTTATGGTATCCCGATCTCAAATAAATCCTAGAAAACATAGATGCACCTCGGAGCTGATCAAACAAAACACCAATTCTAGGAATAGGGTATCTGTTCTTAACTTTCATGTGGTTCAACTTCCTACAATCGACACATAGCCTTAGTGATCCATCATCCTTCTTAGAAAACAACACATGAGATCCCCAAGGTGATGTACTAGGATGTATGAACCCCTTACACTCTAATTCCTCTAATTGAACCTTTAGTTCTTAGTGCTCTACTAGCACTATTTAGTAAGGTGGAATGGAAACTAGCTCTCTTCTAGGAAAAAATTCGATCATAAAATCAAAATCCCTCTTAGGTTGTAACCCCGAGAAGTCCTCAGGGAACACGTCCTAAAAATAGTCCAAAGAAAAGGAGAGACTGGATGTCCTTTCTCCCCATCGTCTATCATAAGGCATGCCACTTGGGTTGTGAGATCCCCCATCTGATGGCGTAGTGGCCCTGCGTGGACCGCTTGAGTATTATATTCACCACAAAGGACATGAGTGCTCCCATAGAGAGATATGAATGTTACCCAACATCAGTAACAATCAATATGGGATTGATATAACAACAACCAATCCATTCCCAAGATTAGGTGAAAACCTTACATCTCTATGACAAACAGATCCCACTGAAAATGATACCCACCTACCTCCAAAGCACAACCCTTACACTGCCTGGAGTCCCCAACTATTTCCCCTAGTAGAGTATCAGGTGTCATTACCCCACATGAATTCTATAAAGTTAATCCCAACACGACTACAAACTAAGAAGAAATAAAGGAATTTATAACACTTGTATCAAATAAAGAACTTGAAAACGTGGAAGCTACAAGAATCATACCTCGTATAATAGACAGTCCCACCTCATCACCTTTAGGTGCATCTTGAACTGCATGGAGATGACCTGCCCCTTTTCCCTGGGTTCCAGCCTGAGTACCCTGCACTACACTACTCTATTGGTAAGGGTGAGCTCGCCCCGGAGTTCCACATCCACCGCCCCTACTAGTACGGACCATAGAGCTCCCACTTCCTACCTGATATGGGGTAATTGACGCTTTCCTAAACTCAGAATCTAACTTTTACCTCCATCATTCCCTGACTACTGTGGGTTCCTACAGAATCTCTGCACATGGCCTAGCCTTCTACATGCTCGACACTCAACTGGTGGGCGGGGACACTGGTGAAACTTGTGCCCTGACCTTCCACACTGAAAATAGAAGACCTGGTCGCCACCCTGAGAAGTCTTTCCCCACTTCTAATTGCTCTGTGCGCTTCCACCCTGCTGAAAGTTTCCAAAGTGGTGCTTCCTACTTTCAGAAGCCGCACCACTTTCTCGCCCAGATGGCGCCAAAATTTCACTACCTAAAGTTCGCTTCAGGTTTCCTTATGAGATAAGGACTTGATACACCACTTCAGAAACCTTTTTAGATGAAATATATTCACTTGAGATCTGATCTCATGTCTCATCCCATGTTGGAAGAGTTTCACCACAACTTCCTCATCTCTCATCAACTTCGGAATAAAGCATCTCAAATCAGTGAAATAGCTAGCATAGTCCATCACCAACATTGTCCCCTAAGTCAACCTCATAAAATCTATAGCCTTCTCCTACCTCATGGTTTCTGGGTAGAAGTGCTCAAGAAACATCTCCTGAAAATATTTCCACATCATCCCCTTAGCCTTCTCTATCTGAATCATAATGTCCCACCAACGTTTTTATTTCACCCTCAGCATATAGGTCACTAACATGACTCGCTTCTTGAGAGAAGTATCCAGATGGTCGAGAATAGATTGGATGGTATGTTTCCATAACTCTACTGCGTCTATCCCACCCTCTGCGGTAAAGGTCGACAGGTATTTCAACTGAAACTCCCTGGTCAGTTCAAACATACTCGGTGCAACCCACCATGGGTCTCATTCCATCATCTACATAAAACGAGAAATGTTCGCATAGAACTGATCTTCCCTATCTTCTTGTACCACCACATTATCTTGGTCCACTACGGGAGGAGCGTTCTTGGAAATGTTCTCATGTCGCTCAATCAGGGCATGTCTTCGAAGTGGAATTTCTCTAAAATTCCAAACACAAGATTTAGAACGCAACCATAAAGCTTTTATGAGAAGGAAGAGATATAGATAGGCTCATCACTTGCAATAACTGTAACACCCCGAGATTTTATGAAAAATATTCTTTTTAATTTCATTAATGTCTTGTGTTGTACGCTACACCAAAAGGATCTTGCACAACACACATCCTTGACTTGCCTTGCATTACACGCAATCGCGACCTTCCTCGATAGCATGTATAGTACGCAATAACGAGTTTCACTAAACAACAATATGCTATTAAAATATTATTAAAACTAGCCGTTATGAATAGTAAAAACCACTTTTTGAAATTTTATAAATTTTATTTTTCAAAATGGACTTCATTTTTGGATTCGGAATATCGAAATTAGCCTAGGGTGAAATTTTGGTATTTTTCTGAAAACTTTCAATTTTTGATGAATAGTGAAACCACTAAGTGGTAGGTTAAAAACTGAATTTTTGCATAAATCTTAATTTTACCGCTTTTGTCAATGGAATTTCGAAAATCCGAGAGACACGGTTAATATCAAGGACTAAAATGTGGTTCAATGAGATGAAAATAATTTTTGGTGAATAGTAACTTTTTACTTTTTTTTACCACGATTAAAAGTAAATAGGGTAATTAAGGGTAAAAATGATATTATTATTACCCTAACACATGTCCTAATTCTATTGGATAAGTGAAATTCGATCAAAAACAAACTTAGGAATAAAATATCACCATTTAGGCCCACTTGGATTAGATTAGGACATTTATTATTAATTTATTTAAAGAAGGATTAAAAGAGTTAAAATCAAAGTTTATTTACTAAAACATTTTTAATATGGGGTTATACATAAGATAAATTCGACTATAAATATTCATCAGAAAGATAAAAAGCTTTCCTACATAATGGTATTTTATTTGTAATTTTTAGACATTAAATAATTTAATTTATTTATGACACAAAGATGATGCAGTAATTATCTTATTAATGAAATATTGACATAATTGATGTTATAAATACCAAAATAAATATAATTTGAGACTTTTTATGAATTACACTAATTTTCTAGGTTACTATGATATATTAGTGTTGATTTAATCAACTTGGTTCGAACATATAATTCTGTTATAACTTTCACAAAAATCATATATCAAATAGTGTCAAAATTGATACAAAATAGTTTTTAAATCAAATATTATATTATTAATTGTTATTTTATTCCTAAAAATCTAAGGTTCGGCCAAATGACTTATATAAGGATATATATATTAATAATAAACAATTTGGGGTTCGTTTGGCATGTTATAGTAAGTGTATTAACCATATAGTGTAAGAAAACAAAAAGACACGGTAAAAGTTAAATTATTTAACTTAGAGTTAAATCTAATTAATAAGGTTAAAATAATACCCTAAACTTGTATAAATCCTATTGGTTGATATTATTTCGACCCATCCCCACTTTAGCTTCGAAATAAGACCCTTTGTAACCATTATAAACCGATTTTGACTTTAATATAAAATAATATTTTGAGATATTCCTAAGGTGCCCCTCTCCTCCCTTATAAAAGGACACCTCCTCCCTCTCCCCCTCACACCAATTTGAGCATTCAAGCTCGGCCAAACCCTGCCAAAATCCCTTCTACACTTCCCTAGAATAATCCTAGAGGTCCTGGTCTTCTTCAAAGACCAATCTTAGTTCCCTAAGTGGAGTATTCAAAGAGGCGTTTCAAAGAAGAGGTAATATCCATTACCGATCTTTTCAATTTCTTTCTTCTTCAACTTCTTCTTCTTTAGTTGTTTCATGATAAAGTAATAACATAAGTATTACTTACATACTGATATGTTATTATAAATATGAAAAAAATCTAATTAACCTTATATCCATCCTACGGAAAAAGGAAATCACCGCGCGTGTGTACGTACGGAATACCGTCTCCACGCCGTGGTGTAATCTATTTTCCGCCACCACCTTAATTGGATGGGTATAAAGGTGTAATGAGTAACTATATATGATTATTATAAATTGATATTGATACTGAAATAGTATACATACACTTCAACACAATTCCACGACCATGGGAACGATATCATCGCTCGTGCGTACGTACAGACTACCGTCTCCACGACGCGATGAGATTCATTCTCAATGATTAACCATTCATGAATGATTATAAAGTATATATAATAAGTACTAATGAAATATATGAAATAATAATGATACTGGATTTATGTAAATTTATATGTATGTCATCTACTTAATTCCATTCACTTCAATAAGGAAACGAAAACAGCGTTCATGCGTACGTACGGACTACCGTCTCCATGAACGGTGTATTTCATTCCATTTATCGATATTATATATATATATATATTCTGAATATATATTATATATAAATCATGTTTTACATTCTGGATATAAGTAATCATGATCCAAGTAATCATATTAATAATTACAAGTTAAAAACACGAACGACAAATGAGACGATTTTACCCAAAATGCTACTTTAACATGAATTTACAAAAGAACAGGTAATATAAAGTCATAAGTGGACCATATATGATATAATAACAATGAATATGATTCTGGAATAAGTCAATAACATGATTTAAATCATTATACAGGAGGTTCAGACACTTACAAAGCAAGTCGGACCTAAGGTAAGGGGAAATATCACAATCTCATTTTTATCCGAGATTGTTTATTCGTAAGTATTTACTGGGGTGTATTTTATCATTCACATCCATGTTCCCTCAATACGTAATATTGTTTACATCCACTTACAATATCTTAAATCCAATTTTACCCTTCGGTGAGTTTTTAGTAAAGAATATGAAAGGAATCTTTTTCCATTTTTTCGTACGTGGTACTTTTTGACTTTTCTGACAAAAGTACGAAGAATGTTTTTTTTAACTTATACGGCATGAATGGATTTTTAAAACATTATTTCCAAGAATATTACTTTAAAAGTTTTCAAGATTATTTTTAATCAACTTCTTTTAGTTTGTAATTGTATGACATATTAAGAAAGGAAAAGTGTTTTTGAAGAAGAAAGGATATTTTCCTCAAGAATTCATTTCAAGTGTTTTATCAAAATTTTTTTCCATATAAGATAATATAGGGTTCTGTTTTTATCCCTATTATTACTTTGATTATGTTGTGAGGGAATTATTTTTATGAAGTCATTTACGTTATATGATTTGTTTTATGATGTAATGATGTTTCAAGAATCCCATTTTGTTACATGTGTTATGCGATGATGTATGATTTATGATTTTGTGGCACACATAAGAATGGTATCATTATGAGATGGGTGGGACCTATATCTCCCTCCAATGCATTGGGTAAAGATTTTATATCTCATGAGATAGACATGGCTGGAATGGTAGGTTATACCGGTTCAGTGAAACAGGACTGAAACGGGGGTTACTCGATTCAGAAAGGGACTTTGTCCACTAAGATAGTCTTGGCAATGAGTCTTGAATAACAAGAAACGATTCTCTATGATTATGTGTGAATGCCACAAAGTTTCATGTTTTAAGTTATGATTATTGTGATTACATTTCACTGCCATGATTTATCCCATGTTATGAAATTATGCACTCTTTTGCAGGTTAAGATTTCCAAAATGTTATGTTCTTTTGAATATGATGTGATTGATATTTCTGTTGTTTACCCTTACTGAGCATTTGAGCTCACCCTTTTATGTTTTCTTTTCCCCAGGATATAAAGAAAGGTTTTAGGTAAGAAAAAAAAGTAAGATCTTTATGGGAGATGTTGAAGATCTTTCACCAGGATTAGAAGATTATATTCCGAGTTTCCAAAGACACTAAACTATTACGATCCTTGCATGTGTGTTTTTGTTATGTACTAAGTATTCCGCAAATGTAATGTAATGTCAATGTACGTCAGGCTTCGGGTCTCTACAATAACCAAACCAGTTCGCATACACTACCCAAAAGAGTCCACTTGAAACCAGGTTACTACCCTCAGCCATCTCCCTAAGAACATCGCCTACACGATATCCAATTATCATGGTTATAAGCATTATCTTTTAATCCCATTCGAATCATTTTCATATTCAAATTTACCCTTACAAAAAATTATTCCACGTTTTCTTCTTTATAAAGAACCATTTTCTAATTACTACTTGAAATTTTCACTTCCCATTTTTTATCATTCATATTATCTTATTAGGCACAATTCATTACTTTTAAGAGAACATATGAATTCTAACCTTTACATCCTGCACACCCATCCCGTGTGTGTACCTATCATGATGCATGTCACTTTCCTACATAGGTTCCTAGAATGATGCATGAATGCACAACCTCCCACCATTATTTCCATGAGAGAAATATCACAAAACCATCACATCACAGAACAAGTGCATCACCCAATGGTGAAATATCATCAAATGTAACTACACACAATAAGAACAACAATCCCATTCTAGGGTGACATGGGTTTTCCCCCATAAATGGGTTAGATACTCCGAAGAATGAGCTCATTAATAAGGCATGACACATTTCTAATATCCTGTATACCAGACCCAAATAGTAATAAATATAAAAGAAATCATTTGATACAAATTTGTAACATCCCTGACTCGAGAGTCACTAAAATGGTGCTCCAGGCCAGGTAGTTACATGACCCCAAGCAAGCCTCTCCGTATTCTATAGGTTTACGACTTGTAGCGAGGGTTAAATAGGTCATGTGGGGATACTATACCCCCAATACTAGAGTAAGGCATTGTATATAATAATCAAAATATAGAAAAATAAAGAAAACAACCCATAACATGCACAAATAACCAAATCTCAAGACTGGGTACAACCACAAACAACAATAAATATGCCATGCCATGATACAATGTGAAGTGAAAAAAACCAAAAAGAAATAAAATTTTATAATCCCCAAAATGGTTTAGACTCCAATTCTGGAACCTCACTCAAACATGTCAAATGTCCAAATCATCACCCTAGAATAGGTCCCTTGACCTTGTCCTACCTGCAAGCATGAAATCTGCTTGGGTACCCAATGACAGCCCGGGCCGAGTGCGAGTATAACTCAGTAGGACACCACCAACGATGTCTACAAATATCCAAAAAGGCATATAGTTCATGCAAATGATAAATAAAGTAAAGTTATGGTAAAATGTTCAATAGGATATCTTTATTTATGTTCTTTTAAGTTAACCTTCAAATTAACCCATATTTATTACCAAGACATTTCATTTATCATGCCACCCTTTTCATGTGTTCAATGGATTAGGCATGATCAACATTTTCAACATGTGTGAATTTAAAAAGTCCTATCTTGCAAGGAATCATTTGACAATAATTCCCAATATCCTCACCTCAAAGCCTCAGTATTGGTGGAATGAAACATTAGGGGAATAAAACTCCATCCCCTTCCCTAACCTGTGCATTTAGGGGAGGATCTAGAACCTCGGTCCAACTCAACATGTGGGTGTATAACCTCAATTTAATACCTCACTCTACCAATCCATGTGCACATGCTTATTTATCATCCACCACAAAACACAAAATCACAACAACATAGACGACATCATTTAAAAAATCACAATAATATCAATAAATGGAAAATTACATTTTTCCTCAATCCATTAACACATTCATTATTCATGTTACTTAACCCTTTTAGCCCTATTCCCATTTCCATTCCAATCTCACTAATCATATTCCAGTATAAAGCTAATCCCTAGTATTTTCCCATTTATACTTTTAACCCTTTTTAATGCCAACCAAACAACCTCTTAGGTAATTACTCAACCTAAGTGTTTTACTAAACACCAATTACACATCACTTAGGCAAATTAATATATTCTTTATAGGCTCTATATTCTCACACAATGGCCTACACTTACTTATCTAGATCTAAGTTTGGGAAATATAGGCATGCCCCTCAGGTGGACCTAATTTGGTTGAGTCATCCTCCTTACATCCCATGAGAATCAAGAGGGGTTCAATTATCCATTTAGACACCACTACATCACATCATGTCAAAGGACCCAAGAACTCCTTCAAATAGGTCGAGAACAAAAACCCTACATGCAAAAATATACACAAAACCCAAGGGATATAACCTGTAGAACACCCACCTTGAATCTGTTGATGAATACCCTCTCAAACAAGGCCTTATATCCCAATCCACACACCTTTAAATCCTCAACCTAGATCCCACCAAAAATGAAAGGTTTGAGATCTTCAAATGGAGATCGCCCAAAATACAAGACCTAAACTGAAAAAGAGAGAGAGAGGAAGAATATTAGACTCAACCGGATCTTCAATTAGCTTCCAACGTCACTAAAAATGGCCAAAAATCAAAGGAGATTGATCCTTGAGAGCTCTTGGTCCATTTGGTTTGTTCCTATGGTTGCAAGGGAGGAGGAGGAAAATCCCAAGTCAGATATAAAATCCGAGAGTGGAAATTTATTTCATTTTTAAAGGTTTCTGGGCCGCACGGTTTACCTACACAGTCTTCGAAACCATGCACAAACCCTGCAGACACCACTGTCTAAAAATCCACATCCTGCATAGTTTACCTGGGCTGTCTTCATGGTTATCACTAACGGTGCACAAACCATGCAGCTAGCCCAGAAACCTCTTTTTGCCACTTTTTTCATGTCCCGAACCCCCAGAACACCCCCGAGCCTCCTTAAGGATTTTGAAAAGCACTTAATTTACTAAAATAAAGGCTCTAAACTAAAATGTAAGTAAAAAATACCTTATGAAGAAATTAGGGATCTTTCAAAAACACCCTTAAAATATTTAAAAATATAAGGGTATCCAAAAAAGAAACACATTATATGAAAAATTATGCATAACTAATGACAAAGAAAGGAAAAGGAAATAATGGATCATTCTCTATATAGACTCAATTTCCACCATTCCAAGTGTACATAGGAACATAGAAATGGTGGTGAAAGTTAAAATCCATGAGAAAAATAGAGAGTTATAGATAACATAATCATTAGTTACAATTTTTTTAGAAAAGACCCCCCTTAAATGGATTAATGTGGCTATGAAAGTGAATATTCAACAATCAACTTTAGAAACTATATGATATTAACAATGAAATGGGAAATACCCCAATGATAGAAAGTGGTGGTGGTGATAGTAGTGGTGGTGGTGGTGGGGGTTAATTTAATGGAAATGGGATATCAATTTAAAATCAATCTCAATATATATATATATATATTCCAATCCTTCATTATGGTTTGTAAGGAGCATGTGGATCATCTAAAGCATATCCCCTTGGAGTGTCAAACCTGGTGTGCAGTTTGACCTCTTTGACCTGAACCTGGTGATGATAAAGTTAATACAAAATCCACCATTTTGTGGTTATTACCCCTAGGTAAATCTCTTTTAGATCCTCCATCAACTTTTCTATATCTAAATTGGTATGTTTCCACTAGGAAAACCACAAAAAGTTTTCTTTACCAAATTTAGGATGATTTTATGGCTATGGGAAATTTTGAGAATTATAATAACTTATGAAGTAACTATAATGAGAGTGAATAATGATCTCTCATTGAAAACATATTAATGAAATTATAACAGTTATTTGTAATTAAATTTCCCTTTTAAATTAAAATGAATTTAAGAAGGCCAGCAAAATTAATAGGAATGGAGGGGTGAGGAACCCTTATTTCAGTATAGTAATGAATTAGAAAAAGTATATAACTAGAGAGAATAAATAAGTTTTTATTTAAAAAATATCAAATAGAATATAATATCATGTAATAATATTC
Source organism: Viscum album (assembly GCA_963277665.1). Classification (NCBI taxonomy): domain Eukaryota; kingdom Viridiplantae; phylum Streptophyta; class Magnoliopsida; order Santalales; family Viscaceae; genus Viscum; species Viscum album. The sequence continues at coordinate 644,608,054 of OY728123.1, forward strand.
ATGGAATTATCTGAAAATGTAATTTAAAAATACAATAAAACAAAAGAAATAAACTTGTAAAGGAAAATGGAGGATTGAGGAAACCCAAACCTCTTTTGACCTTCTTAGCTTAGATCTGACCCTTCGAACCAACAAAATTATTCAAGATTGAAGTGAGAGAAATTTAATTGACTCCACGAGATAGATATTATGGCATAAATACAATTTTTTTGGTATAATGAGAACAGTGGGTGGGAATTTATACTTGAGGAGGTGTAGTTTGAAGAGTTAGATTAATGATTATGTTGTTATTATGGCCAACAACCTTTGGTTAGAATTAATTAAACATCATTTGGTTGATAATTAATGTTTAATAGGTTGGTTAAGTTCATTAAAACCATTATAAATTTGTCCAATTGTGTGTTTTACGTATTTTATTCTTTTACCTTTTAATTTTAACATTTTACATTATTTTTCCTTTACCATGATAACTCAATTTTTACCCCGAAGAATTCTTTTTGTGAATAAAAAATAAAATTAACCTTATCACCTAATTTGGAACTTTTTATTCAAAAAATTAAATACATTTTAATTGGTTAAATTTACAAAAGTTACAAAAACTATTTCTAAAATGATATATGTATAATGTGTAAAAATAGATTTTAGAAAATATACAACTTAGGTTAAAAAATATAAAACATAGGTTTCTAAATTTAACAAAATATTTTTAAATTAATTATTTTAATCCTTAAATAAAATTTTTTCGGGAGAACAAGTTTCAAAATTTTTTATGTTATGTTGGTATCCTTATAATTTCATAAAATTCACAGTATTCATAAAAACGATATCTTCACTTTTTAGCCCAAAATTTAATTTTTTCAAAAAACAAAAACACAAAATCACCTAAGATAATTTTGATGTGCTGAATAAAAAGATAATTCATTTTATTCAAAATAATTCTCTATCCATGTGAAATTTAAAAATACTTTTTAATTTCAAAATTGAGCATTCAATATGTAAAACCAGAAAACTCTACTTTTATAATATATAATTTCATTATGAGATTGGTTTGTATCCATGAAATTATTGAATGATTGTGATCCATTATATTTTTATAAAATTATTTTATACAATTTATGAAGTAATTATTGTAATTAAATGTAATTTATTTTTCAAATATATAATCAATAAAAAAATGTTTTAGCATAATATTTTTTTTATAAAGTGATTTATAATGCCATGTAAATAACCATTTTCATTTTATAAAAACCCCATTATCAAGGATTTACAACCATTTTTTTGATTATAATACACTATAAATAATATTAATTACAATTTAAATTAAAAATGATAAATATTTGATAACATTATTTTTTTATAAAACATATTGATTAATGCTTTAAAAAGAATTTTTTGACTAAAAATTTATTTACATGGAATATTTTAGAAACCATTTAGAAATTAAATGAACTATAATGTAATTAAAATTTCTTGATAATTTATTCTTTAACCATGTAAATAATATTCAACAATTATATTATAATAAGTTAATTATGATGAAAATTAAGTTTATTAATAAAAGAAATATATATATGTAAAAAAAACTTGAATATAGTAAAAAGATATAAGCATTAATATAAAAGGAAATGATATGGAAATAATACAACACATACTTTAGTGGTAAGAGATATCCCATTATCACCATTCATTCATAGATTTAAGCCCCATGGCCTTACCCAACGTGACTTATAGTCACCTGGATAATGGGAATACCTTTTCACAAAAATCATTTTAATAAATAAATTTCCATTAGACTTGTAAAATATGTAAATGAATAACATAAGTGATAAATATTTTTATTAATATTTTTTTTATTAAAATAAAAAATTCATATATTAATACATTTACATTTATCAAATAATATTTATAAAAATTCTCATCGGAAATATGGGATGTTACAAAAAGTCACACTTGATTAATAACCGATCGAGTATAAACCATGACATGCATCAAGATTCTAACAACCGATGCATACTAAATCTTTTCCATTTACTCTAACTCATATTTCATTCATGGTTCCTTATTATTAATAAAATTTAAATGTTTGTCTAGGGGAGTGGTCACAAGTTTTTCCCTGTTCATGCTGAAGCCCTCATCTACCTTCCAAACATAGTCAAACTAGATTAGGTATAAAGTTCCAAAACTTAAGTCCCTTACGATCCATATTACCTACATACGTTTAGTCAGGATGAGATCCTTCCTCTCAAATCTTTTAAAAAATTCATCCTTTGTCTCATTGAAACTATCTTTTACTCGACTAACAATTCACATATTATCAATATAGAGAACTAAGATGAAGTAACTCCCATTATCAAATACCTTTTGGTGAAAAAAAATGGTCTGAATTTCTATAGAGGAATCCAAACAATCTATTTTTTGATACCATTTATTTAAGAGAAATTGCTTATAACTATATCTACCATATACTTCTTTCTTTTCCCGATACACCCATTTTTTTTAAAGGAATTTATCCATGAGATGAATTTTTGTCATCTCCCATGTTCTTAATGAATATAGGGAATAAATTTCATCCCTTATAAATAACTCTCACTAATTTGAGTCCTTCATCTTTTTATACTCTTTCAAACTTTCAATATCTCAATATTTTATATAAAAGAATTAGTGGATATCAATTCAATGTTGTTTCACTTGCCAACTAGCTCTGGTGAATCTTAGATACTCCCTCTGCAACTCAATTCCTTCTAGTATTTTAATTTCTAGAGATGGATATTATGGATCTCCTCATTTAAAACTATTCCCCAAGATTTCATAGTCTTAGATAATTATGGTACTTTAGAACTTGAAAACACCATCAGAACATGATCACAATCAAGAAAATCCTTCATATTTTCTGGTGTTTTTAGCATTGTTGTACTTCTTGAATTACCTTACGTATCTATAACTTTTAGACACCATTTAAGTTAAACTTCTTCTTTTAAAGATAATTTTATTTCATCATTAACTTCATTTAAGTTTTGATTCTTCCAAAATATTTATTCATTGAAGATAACATTTTTTATTCTAACTATATTCTTAGAGTTTTTATTCTAGATTTGAAAACCAAACTCTTCATCACCATACCCAAAAAAGTAACATGATCAGGGATTAGAATAAATATTTTACCTCTACCGTGTATCAACAAAAATATATGAAAGTGTATCAATGTATTTAAGAAGGGTAAATTAAATTTTAATTTTTTAATAAAATTCATTTGGTAGTTCATACCCCAACAGAGTTGGGGGAATATTTTTTTTCACGTATGCTGCAAAATTAATTGCCTCCTCCCAAAATACCTTTTAGAATCCTGTATGAATTTTCATACTCCTTAAATTTTCAACTAATGTCTAATTCATAGTCTCTATGATTTATTTATATTCTGAAGTACCTGGTAAGATCTTATTAAACCAAATTCTATTCTACTATAATAACCTCAATAACTCTCTACTTCTATACCCCCATATTATCTGACCTCAAGCACCTTTTGTTGCAACCAATATCCTTTTCCACCAAGTACCTCCATTGAAAAAAGGTTCCGAACAATAAATAATTGAGGTTGAGAAAGAACAACTATATTTTATATATCAAATCATTTATGAATGTCATATAAATTAGCGACCCTCTATGATACTGAATCGAAGCTATCACCCATACATTTGTATGAACCAACTTGAACTTATAGTTCTTTAATGACTTATATTTTGTTTATAATCACACCTTATACTCATTTCAAAAGATAAAATCGTCACATGTTCTATAATCTATCCTTATGATCATCAAAATACATTCAATGGTGGGGATCTTTATCTCTTTATCACTTTAAGTGACCCAAATAGCAATTCCATAAATTTGAAAATTTTACTTCTTCAACATGAATCATACCTTCTGATACTCATTTGTGGTAAAAAAACAATCCTTCACTCCTTTATCCATGACCAAGAAACCACCTGATATTTTCCATGATATGTACTTTAATGTTTTATAGAAACTAACACTGTCTAACTATCGAATGGAAATTAAGTTCTTCTTTAACCTCATGATATGTTTAAATCCCTTCAACTCCATAATACTATTATTCCTCATCCAAAAAATATGTCACCATATACCAAAATATTGAGATCCAAATCATACACAAGATGAAAATAATTGTAGCTTCTTAAATTTTAGTTCGTTATACTTCCACTATCAAATATTGAGTGAAATGACACTCTAGAGTCTATAATCCAAGACTAAAGTGAGCTAGTGACACTCAACAACATACCAATATTATCTTACGATACAATATTTTTTGATCCACTTCAGGAGGTGTATATTCTAGAATTCACTACCCACTCATTATGAAATGTATTTTGGTGACTTGTCTTCCCACAACGATAGGACATGGGACCACCACCCACTAAGTTACTACCTTTCCCACGACCTTTACATACCATAGGATGGACACTTTCTTCTGTACTATAATAATTTATGGAATATTACTAGATCCCATTCTAGAAAAGTCCCTTATTCTAGATTAAGTATCTAATTTCTTTAAACTCAAGGTTAGCCTTACTTATTGAGTTTCTCAAAGTAGTCATCATTTCATCCCAAGACTCATGGAGGGATGATAACATTAACCACTCCCACTCCAAATCTATAAAATTAACTTTCACTAACTCCAACTAGATTCTAATAATGTTTAAGTAATTGATGTGATTTTACACTGGATTAAATTCTGACATAATCTAGCCTAACAACTTTTATAAGAAGTATAACTTGTCCATTGTTGATAAATTTACATATATGTCAGTGAGAGTCTTTATAAGAATTTATTTAGTTTTACCTTCACAGCCACATTCCAAATAATGATATCCAAAAAAATCCTAATGATTATTTAATAGACATTTATCAATATTTTTTTTCATCACTTATATCTTGGAACCCATAAACATAAGATCAAAGTCATACTATAGTAAAAAATAATCATCTATATTATCCACAACCCAAAATTCATGTCATGAAACTTCTCGAACAAAAATTCACTATCATGTAATTATATTTATATAAATTAATGTACCCCCACTAAATTATAAAACATATAACATGTATTAGGAATTTCTTATAAAAAACTCTTCTATAAGGAAAATGTTAAAATGATGCTTATTAATGGATAAATGAAACACTTTCATGAGGGTATAACCATAAAAAACTATAAATGAAAATACAATACCACATTTTAGGCTCACAACTATCTTCTAGTAAACCCACTTGAAGATACTCACTAAAAATTACTGCGTGGATCAATGAACCAGGAAATGAAACCACAATATAGAGTCTAAAAATTAGAATAAGAATCACCCAGATCACCACACCACCATCCAAAACCTATATAATAAAAATCTAAAATATTTCTTGAAAGTAAATGATTGAAATAAAACTAATAAAAAATAAAAACACAATTTTACATGGTTTAGATTAGAGTCTTATTCAATGGGGGGAATGATGCATTGATTTTATTTTAGGAAATAGAAGATGATTACAAAATAGTTCATATTGAAGAAAAGTGATCCAACCTACTAAAAATAGTATAGTCCATTTGATGAAATTGGTAACTAAATCATACAATTTGTATTTAGAGTTATTCCACATCACTCTAATATTTGAGGCTATATCTCCATTCAATTAATATATCCCATCACCTTATCTTCTTCATTTGTTATAATGTATATGATTCTAAAAGTCTGACAAGTTTACCCTTATTATATACACAAGTTACTATTATATTTTTTCCTTTAACAAAAAACAGTAGGGGAATATTTTATAAGGAATCATATATTTTCCCTGAGTTACTCTTACACAATTCCTTTTCTCTTCACACATAGCTTCCATTTAATGATTCAAGGAGTAATTTATGGCCTTGAACTTATAGTTATACCTTATGACCACCTTTTCTAAATAATTTTTAGTATTCTAGTTTTTGTCATATTTCACTCCACCATTTCCATTTGATGCATTAAAAAGTAGTCCACTAGAATTTCTCATTTTGTTGGATCTAATTCCATGGATATAAAATGGTTTTCATATATTCATGGATGTAACTTAATAGGAAGTGTATGAAAATACCAATATATGGTATTTATTGAAAGTTTTCATAGAAAATAATAAATCTTAATCAAGTAGTGGAAGTTATAGAGAAACCCTGAACCACGATCTCCATGCATATGAAATAAAAATTATTAAAAACTGGTAATAAAGAATAATGCATGCCTTTCAAAACCAAAATAAAATCACTAATTCAAACCGTCTGTGTTTGATAAATATTACTAAAGGAATAACCATATGGATATTCCCTTTGAGGTGTATCCATTAGAAGCAATGAATATCCTAAACTCTTTGGGTTGGATTATCAAAACCATCATGATATGATAATATCTAAAATGAAAATAAGGATAAATAGAGAGCTTTAGGGGGAAGAGTTTCTAGGTAGAGTTTTTTCAAAGGGATTGTGCACACACTACCCAAGGGTTTGGAATCCTCTATATAGGGTATGGGGATACTTATAGATCCATGAAACCACCCCAAGAATTTACTCATATGTTTCATAAATATATGAGAAATGGATTCAGTTACATCCTATGTAACCTATAACCATTATCTCTTCCAATACTTAATGATAGTTGATTGTAGAAGATTACATGAATGTTAACGAATAACATTTTTCCAACAAAAATCATAATCCCAGGATATGTTAAAAAAAATTAATCTCATGATATGTATAATATGAATATCATACTATATTGGGACCAATTTATAGTCAAGTCTCTACTCAATGTTATGCCAGTGAGCAATGTAACATCAATCCTGAGGCCAATGGCACCTTAATATATTCACCCAATCATACCTTATGTTTGAAATGGGTAGTACCATGGTATTAAATTTCATACGATATAATATACCTCAATCTTAAAATATGACTGTCCCTATTTAATCACATGTAAATATGATTTAGGGCATATGTATTTTAATCTTCCATTACACTAAATCCTAAAATAATTTCATGCCATCTCAACATATAATATATCATATAAAATAACTTGTGAAATCATATCCAATTATTTTTGGATATCTTTGAAAACACTTTTGATAATATATCATTATTGTATTACATCATATGTAACACATTATGAAAATTTCATCCAAAGTCAATTAATGAGGGGTATCATGATATGTATCTCTCAAAACTCAACTGATGAGGACTCAAAATATGAAAAATGTATCCCTATTATGCCAAATACATAGTGTATGAGACTCCATGTGGTATAATTCACGGGTTACTAAATGAATTTTTTTTATGCATCATTAGTATATTTTGTATCTTAATACGTGAATCAAACTCACACTGACCTTAAAATTTCATCATAACCTATAAAACTCCATGAAGAACATTGGTTAGGGGTAACTAAAAGTTGTACTTTGAGAGGTCAATTATCATTACACTTCATGAAATTTATATCTTTATTCACATATAAGAAACCAATGCGAAAGAATGATAAAGAATATATTTCCTTTTGTATGATAAATTTGGTATTCTTAAACTCTTTTAATAAGACTTTAAAAATCCCTATATACACATAGGACCTTCAGAAAATCAATGGAATTCATACCATAGAGAACTCATGACACTTTTGAGTCTTCAGACCATAGGCACTCTAGGATATCAAGGGACTTTGGGCCACTTGGACTCTATTCCATGGAGTAGATCAGGTTTTCCTTATGAGAGTAACCCCAAAATGATGAATTAGAGTAGTATCAGTCACCAAGTAGAGAAAACAAACCCAATATTAAAGGAGGGATATGGAAGACATACTGCTGGCCTATGTAGCAATAATCAGGTCACTGAAAGTCATTAGAAACATCAAGTGTGGATTTAGGAATAAACTTTAAGTGGTGATGGGGAGGGGTTGTTCCAGTATAGTGAGGTAAATTAAATATTCAAGGGATTTGTGTCTTTTAGCCTCCATCCATATAATTGAGGCCTTTGTTCCCTGAAGCATCCACATCATGCAATGACTGTTTATACTGAGAGTTTATGTTTTTATTTGTTTTTAGGTTTTGTTAAATTTAAATCCCTTATTTTAAAAATCATTTAATTTTTAATTCATCTTTTTATTATTTTTATCTAATTAAACATAAATTATACAAAATTTTATATTCTCATATTCTTTTATTAGTATATGTGAATTGATTGATTTAATAAAATACATGTGATAATGTTTTTTTAAGACATGTTATAATGTTTTTTGTTATTCTTTATTTTTTCTTAATTTTTTTAATTAGCTTTTAATATTATAAAAAAATATTTTATATTTTGTTTATATTGTAATTTTAATATAAATATTTTATATATTGTTTGTATATAATTTTAAAATACATTTTTTTAAATTATATTAATTTTATGATATATATATATCGATATATGTGTGTGTATATATATATATACACTATATAGCGTAGCTTCATCTTCCTCGGTTTCCATGCGTGCACATCCTCTTCTTTAGCCAATGAAGCTCCCTATCCACTAGTAGCACGCAACGTGACTCTATATCTATAGTGCCTCATCACAACCAACATAACTCTATCACTACAATGCTTTAGTAGCATCTCTCCCATGATGCACGATACCTTCTATTTTATTAGACCACACAACCTCAGAATCACAACACCTAGTGAACCTCCATGCATGCTTTACGTAGTGTCTCCTCCATGCACAGGGGTTCAAATCCATCTTCATGGCATTAACACTTCAGCAGCTTGACTGTTTCATCTTCATCACGCATCGAAGCTTGGCTCTACCCACATCTGCATCTCAACCGGTTTCAGCGACAAATCCATGCATCGACAATTCACAAACCATAATTACATTGTACCCAATTTATAAAGTGACTATAACTAGCAAGATGAAGCTACCGTTCATTGTAAAGGGTATTCAAGTTACCATGATACTGTGCACAAGTAATTGTGATGGAAATAATGAACCTATCATGAGAACTACTACACTTATTCCCTTTAGTAGCATGCAAAATTGATTTTAACAGTGATAAAAACGTTGTTAATCATAGTGATGATAAAGGGGGACCTTTATCTATGATAAAAAAGCACTGATAAAGAGCCCCCTTTATGAGCTCTATTTTAAGGTTGATAAAGTCCTAGCTAGATGCAATGTGCTGTTAATATAACAACACACCCAAAAAAAACCTGTAATTTCAAACAATGCTATATACATTTAATGTTACACCAGAAATATAAAAATGTCTACCCATAGAATATACAAAAAACACCATTGTATACATTTCAAAAAATGTTTTATATAATTACATATACAATTATCCAACATACATTAAAAAAAACAGTGTTTTGTCTTTTGATGCTCATAACCTCCTCTAAAAAATGTCCACCCATGATATCAGTTGCCGAAAAAATCATCTCAACCCTAGTAAAAGATTCTACCTATATAAGACAACAAATATTATGTTAGTAAGACTCTAAATAAATAAATTAAACATTAATATGATTGAATACATTAATAAAATGTCAATATTTAATAAAAAAGACGTTTTTGAAGTTATATTGGTCACACCGTGCGTCTTATTGAGCTATTGTTGATTCTTAAACATCACGAATTAATTATGGACCATTTTTCTAAAATATCAAAACAATCTGAATGTGTTTTCTCGCTTTTGAGTATGTCACTTTTTTTACTAAAATTAATGTCAGTTTTCTATAATGACACATTTGGAGTTATACCGGTCACAGCGTATGTCAGATTGAGGTGCGACTAATTCCTACCTATTAAAAATTACTGATGGGTTGTTGTAAAAAGTATCAAAATAATCTGAATACGTTTTCTCGGTTTTCAGTATGTCAATTTTCTTTCTTTTACTAAAATGTCATTTCAAACTAAAAACACACATTATGAGTCATATCAGTCCCATCATGCATTGGTTTTACGTGATACTAATTCATAAAAGTCACAAATGACTTAATAATTGTTTCTCAAAATTATAAAGACAATCAGAGTGTGCTTTCTTGGTTTTTAGTGAGTGAAGCGTTTTTAACAAAAATAATTATTTTAAACTAATAATATATACTTTTAGTCATATTGGTCACACCGTGCATCATATTAAGTTGCAGTTGACTCATACACATAAAAAATAACTAATTGAGCATTATCCTAAAATATCTAAACAATCATAATGCGTTATTCGATTTTCATCATGTCACTTGTTGTTTTTTATTAAATTAATGTCAATTTTAAATAAAAAAGACACATTGAGTTATAACGGCCACACTGTGTGTCATATTGAGAGGCTTATAATTCCTACATGTCACAAATTACTTATAGATCGTTATCCTAGAGTATCAAGATAATCCGAATACATTTGCTCAGTTTTCAGTATGTCAGTTTTATTTTTTTACTAAAATGTCATTTCAAACTGGAAACACGCATTATGAGTTATAGTGGTCACATCGTGCATTTTTCTGATGTGACAATACCTCATACAGGCCACAAATGACTTATTAATCACTTTGCTAAATTATCAAGATAATCAGAGTGCATTTTCTTGGTTTTTAGTGAGTGATACAACTTGAACTAAAATGTCAATTTTAAACAGATAACAGACACTTTTAGTCAAACCAGTCACACCATGCATATAATTGATGTGGGGTTTATTACTACATATCAAAAATTACCCATGTATCATTTTAATAATGTATCAAAACAACTGAATGTGTTTTCTCAGTTTTCAGTATGTTAGTTGTTGTTTTTTACTTAAATTAATGTCAATTTTAAATAAAAAGAGACAATTTGTGTGATAATGGAAACACAATGTTTCATATTGTGGTTCAACGATTTCCTACATATTAAAAATTACTTATATATTGTTTTCCTAAAATATCAATACAATCCTAATACGGTAGGTCGGTTTTTAGTATGTCACTTGTTGTTTTTACTTAAATTAATGTCAATTTTAAATAAAAAGGGACACTTTGAGTTATAATAGGCACACCGTGCATTGTATTGAGGTGAGGATGATTCATACATGTCAAAAATAAATTATATATCATTGTACTAAAGTATCAAAATAATCCAAATTCATTTACTCTTTTTTCAGTCTTCCAGTTTTTTTTTTACAAAAATGTCATTTCTAACTGGAAACACATATTACGAGTCATAACGGTCGCATCGTGCATCAGTTTGATGTGAGACTGCTTTACAAAATTCAAAAATTACATATAAACCATTTAAAAAAATTATCAAGATAATCAAAGTGCTTTTTCTGGGTTTTTAGTGAGTGACACGTTTTGAACTAAAATGTAAATTTTAAACTAATAACAAACACTTTTACTCATACTGGTCACACCGTGCATCAGATTGATGTGTCATTGATTCCTAAAGGTAAAAAATGACTCATGGATAGTTTTAATAAAGTATCAAAACAATCCAAAGGATTTTTATTGGATTTCAATATGTCATTTGTTTTTTTTATATAAATTATTGTCTATTTAAATAAAAAGAAACATTTTTAGTTATACAAGCACACCATGAATTATATTTATGTGCGGTTGATTTATAAACATAAAAAATAAATCATATATCATTTTCCTAAAGATCAAAACATTACGAATGTGTTTTCTCGGTTTTGAGTATGTCACATGTTCTTTTTTTACTTAAATTGATGTTAATTTTAATTTAAAGGAGACACTTTGAGTGATACTGGCCACACTGTGCGTCTTATTTAGGTTAATATGATTAATAAACATAAAAAATGATTTATATATTGTTTTAATAAAATATAAAAGCAATCTAAATTCGTTTTCTCAATTTTTAGTATGTCACTTGTCTTTTTTAGTTAAATTAATGTCAATTTTAAATGAAAATAGACACTTTGAGTGGTATCGGCCCTATCATGCATCGTATTGAGGTGAAGATAATTTCTAAACATAAAAAATGACTTATATATCATTTTACTAAAGTATCAATGTAATCCGAATGAATTTTATCAGTTTTCAGTATGCTAGTTGTTTTTTACTAAAATGTCATTTCAAACTGGAAACACACATTATGTATCATATCAGTCGTATAGTGTATCAGTTTGTTGTAAGACTGATTCATCCATGTCAAAAATGAATTATTAATAATTTTATTAAATTATCAAGACAATCATAGTGAATTTTATTGGTTTTCCGTGAGTGATATGTTTTGAACTAAAATGCCAATTTTAAACTCATAACAGACACTTTTATTCATACCAGTCACATAATTAATCATATTGAGGTGTGGTTGATTCCTATAGATCATAAATTATATATATATCATCTTAATAAAGTATCAAAACAATATTAAAGTATTTTATCAGTTTTCAGTTTTTCACTTTTTCTTTTTTACTTAAATTAATGTCAATTTTAAATAAAAAGACACCCTTAGAGTCATACCGGCCACACCCTACATCGTATTGAGGTGCAGTTGACTCCTACATTTCATAAATGACTCATGGAAAATTTTAATAAATTATAAAAATAATAAAAAAGTGTTTGGTCATTTTTCAGTACATCACTTGTTGTTTTTACTTAAATTGATGTAAATTTTAAATAAAAAGAGACGCTTTGAGTGATACTGGACACACCGTGTGTCATATTGAGGTGAGTCTAATTCCTACACATCAAAAATGACTTATATATTATTTTAATAGAGTATTAAAATGATAAAAATATTTTTTTTCAGTTTTAAATATGTCACATGTTTTTTTCTTCTAAAATGTCATTTCAAACTGGAAACACCCATTATAAGTCATATTGATCCCATCGTGCATATATTTGATGTGATACTGCTTTATACATGTCAAAAATTACTTATTAATTATTTTATTAAATTATTAAGACAATTAGAGTGTATTTTATTGATTTTTAATGAGTGAATCATTTTGAACTAAAATGTCAATTTTAAACTGATAATGAACACTTTTAGTCATGCGGATCACGCTATGAGTTTGTTTTGTTTTTATGCAACATAAAGTTTCCTCTTCCACATAAAAGGAACATGTTATCTCTATTTTGTATTATTTTAGATATTTGAGAGAAAAATATGAATTCCTTGAAGATCTATATAAAAATCTAACTAAGTATTACATAAAAATGATAATGAAATGAACTTAAAAATAGTAGATAAAATGATGAATTTTTTTATTAATTACATAAAAAGACACACTTTGTGTCATACTAAACACATCATGCATTACCATGCTTTTCATTAGCTTTATTTGTCTAAATGGAAACAATGCATTGTTGAAATTTATCACTTTCCTTCAAGTTCCCTCCACTGCCTTTAAAGGAAAGTGATAAATGCTGATAATGTAGGGGTGACATGGTTTTGAGGGAGAAAAAGTCAATGAAAGACATTGTTTTCATGAGTAGTAAAACATTTAATTTATATTATATTAATTTATTATATAATAGATAATATTATGAGAAAAAACATAGTATATTAAAAAACATTATATTCTCATTGAATTCTGAGTTACAGCCTTGAAGTCCAATCTCTTACAAGCATGAACAATTTCAAACAAATTGCCCTAACTAAAAAAAAGGAATCCGATTGTATAAGAAAATAATTCTTATGTGAGTAATACTAAAAATAACTAAATTAAACATAAATATTAAACAATCCACTACTACTATGGAGGTCACATATTCATGCTATTTGTGTACATTATTGCGTCAGGCATGCTGCCCATTTGTGTTTAAGAACATCTATATCATCTTGTGAATATGAGTCTTTTAGATAGTCATAGTAGTACTGAAAAAATATAAATAAACAAAGGATTAATAAATATTTTAAATTAAATAGTAATTATCTACTAAAATACCTCTTCAGGGATTCTAGTTTGTTCATGGGATATGGTCTCTCTCATAAATTTACAAACATAATAACCATACTATTTTCTATTTGTTTTTTTTCTAAAACTAAAGAAACAATGAGTATAATAACTAATTTTTTTGATATGTTTTTAGATATTGAAATATTATTATATATACCCTAATACTTGTCTAGTCGTAGTACTTGTCTTGGTCCTCATGCTTAGCCCTTGGCCCCATTCCTTGTTTTTCATGATATTGATGCACCAACCTATCATAATAGAATACTCATTAAAATATAATATAAATTATATAACTTGATGTTTAATTATAAAAAATTTGTTGTAGTGTATTAAAAATTGATAAACACCATCATGTGTGGATGTTTTGTTGGATATCCAGGCATTGAATCCAAGAAATAATACTTTGGAGTATCCAAATTTACCGCAATGAGAATTCAATACAACATAAAAACACAAAAAGGAATAATTAATGGAAGAAATGAAAATATATTTGATATGATTAAATTTTATAGTTTTACCCTTGAATTGTTAGTATTAAATAGAGTCTATAATCTTATTTTTTTCTTTGAAAATATTTGATCAGACCTGCCACTATTTCATCTTTTTTATTGGTATCTATTTTTGGTTGTTATATAGAGGTGATGTGAGGACTAACGAGTCCAATTTTTATTCTTGGGAAAATCCCTTAATTTTTTATTCCTATATATACCTTCAAAAAATATGAAATGTATTTATTTATATATAGTATATCAGCTTTTGGACAATCAAATCAAGAAAACATACCTCATGCATACATTTACAACTGAGCTGCCTAGCCAATCATCGTCAAGCATTTCACTTACACTATCAACACCAATGAAGTCTTGATATTTTTTTCCGTACATATTTTCTTCAAAATCAACTATGTTATTACAACCATAATTTAACTTTTTATCCACATGAAACTTTAATTCTAGTAAATGATGATAAAGAACGAGCATGGTATTGGTTCTTTCGATATATATTTTCGATTGGTTAGTCAATCCTTTATATCTTTTTGAGTCGGTATTTAGTTTAATTCCCTTCCCTTTGTCCATATATAATAAAATTCATCAGTTCGGACCATTTTTCATTAATTTTTAATGGGTTTTATTGAAAAATAAATTGGAAATGAATACCTCCTTGTCGACATGTTTTTTTCAAGATGTGACAACAATGTGATGAATGTTCCAACACCTTTTTCGAAAGTATTAATATCTTTGTAATGAATTGGAATAGGTAGCTTGGTGATCGAATCATTGACTATGCGAATCAACACTCGCACATGAATTACTGGAAGTGGTCTGTTGTGTAGCATGTCATTTCGGATATTGAACACCGTAGCCCTCGCTACAAGGTGATGGATGGGTGTTGATAGATATAAATCATAGTCATTAAAACCCTATAAAATATAATTTTAGGAAAGGTATCAGTGTATGTATGATTTATATTTCATAGAAATATTTATTAGTACATTGATTACCTCATCTAAGACATCTATTTTAGGGGAGTGGCTCACCTCATAGCTGGTTGGGGGTGGGGTGGGATATCCACATAGTGGTTGTGCTTGAGTTGCTTCTTCTCCTTGCATCCCCCCATAAAATTTTCCATCATCTCTCTCTGAAATTGAAATTTTTATTTTAGGGTAGATATTTTTTTAAAGGTTGGGGCCAAAGCCTCATTTACTATTAAAGAAAAGAAAAGACCTCTTTAAATGGGTATTGAGAGACCCATTACATAGCCCGAAGTCCTAGTGGACATTTAGCCCATTACATGGCTCGTATGCCCAAATTTTTGGCCCAAGGCCCATTCTGTGAATAGTAATTCTATAGTACCTGCTTGCTATAGTGCCACAAAGTACCAGCCACTACTACAGTACCCTTCCACCACTACTATAGTATGCTACAGTACTGCTACAGCCCCTATTCCCCAATGGGTTTTGAACCCCCATTTTTCATGTAGGATTATAGAGTGCTTACCACTAAGACAAACCCTAACTACTTAAGGGTATATATTCTTTATCTCATTTGTTTTATTAATTCACTTTTATCCTCGTCTTGTTTTTTTTCACAAAATATGTTTGGGATGTCACTCCAAAACCCGCACCTCTGACACGGTCATACTGTTCTGACCACTTTAAGGCCACTGATAGATTGTGTTCATTTGGTACAGGTGTTGATGATTCCTATGACTATTTCAGATAGAAAATATAGAAAAATAAGTTATCATTATTATATAAGAGTGATTTAAAGTAAATTTTTTTTATTATGTAAAACTTACACATGTTTCCCACACTTGTTTTTGTGTTTTCATCTATTAGTATTCCGACATTATTTACACATGCCTCTTTCCACATCACATGTCATGGAATGGAAGTGGCTTTGGATTTTGAGTCATAAATTTTAATATAAATATAGGAACATAATTATGATGTAGTTTCATGTCATAGAAAAGTATTAAAATATATTTAAAATACATACCAATTTTTTTTTCAAGTAATGCATATCCCATCCTTACTTTACGGTAGGGGTACACTAGTTTTGCTGCTTGTTCCTTATTTATAACAATAAATTTCTATTTCATAAATAAAAAACTATTAATCAACGTGATGAATACACATATTATCAACCAACATATTACTAGCCAAAATGTACCTAAAAAGACACATCAATACGATGACCAGTAAATGTATCCCACTCTTCTTTGGGTTATTAGATGTGAATAAATAAGCAGTGGGTGCCAGTTTATTTTCCCTTAAACATCTTAAAAATGACTTCTTTTTATAATTGTTCTAAATCTTCTATGCATCCTTCTAGAAAACATTAATACATATTTCCTTTGGGAGTCATCTACTATAAATTCACTCTGTAATGGATGATTAAAAGTAATTCAATATTTCAATATTTTACTTTTTAGTAAAATAAAGAAATGATATCATAATGTTACTATAATCTATTCCCACATCAGTTTCTTAAGCTCAATCACAACATGATTCCATGAATCTACATAAATTAGCATGCATTGTCGAGTGAGGATTCTAATGTAACTACTGAACATTACCTTGTCGGGGTTAACATGTTGGCCACATTCATTCCATCCGACCACATATTTGATGCCTTTTACTTTCACCTTAATGTTTTTTCTAACACCACAAAACTATAACGATCCTATTTTTTTTGAATCACTAGTCCTTCATTGCCTACCATTTCCCTAGAATCAATATAGTCAATATGTTACTCTAGAGTGGTAGCATCAGTATGTGAAGATGGTGATTGCACCTCTACACTAAGATCAATAACAGGTTGAGAAACTAGTTGTTCCTCATGAATGAGAGCAACAAAATGTATATAAGTCCATCTTTCCTCTACACTTCGAGCAATAGTAGGTTGAGTGACCTATTGTTCCTATGGATTGGGTGCACCAGTACGTTCAGAAGTAATTATCTACATAAGCAGGTTAACATTAAATTTAGAGTACATAATTGTAGCGTCAAACAAATAATAACATGGGTTAACACTATATATATTACAAAACAATATAACCAAATTATTGATCTCTATAAAATTTTAAAGGCTGAATGGTTTTAAGCCCTCTATCAACTATCCAAATCCCTTCATTATGGTCTCCTTTTACATAAAAAATTCCATCAACATTGGTACCACTATGCAATTATTGCGACATACCAATGAAAGGGTCATCCTCAATTAACTTTTCATCTTTCTCTTCAGTGGTTTTAGTAGATAATAGAATAAGTGTCCACTTTTAGTTTGTAGGACATGAAACATAAAATACTTGTACTGCCTATGATGCCATTATAAAAAGTTTTTCTCTGTACCCCCTTACTAAAATTAACTTTCATGAATCCTAATTCGTATATTTCAAATGAACTCATATTATAAACCCAATTTGATTGAAAAATCATCACTTGGAATGTTATATAATCCAACTCTCGTATTTGTTTGATGAATCCAAAGTATGAAATATTTGCATAAATTGGATTTCTATCCTTAGTACTAGAAACATGCATCATTTCATCCACAAGTGTAAGTGAACTAATTTCCATGGTACTATCTTCATCATGGTCATTTGTATAGAACATATAACCATTAGTTACATAACCATTGTAAGATAATACATACACACTTGGTCCCCAGACTAGCCATCAAAGTCGTTCTGAAATTGAATTTGTATTTTCATCTAACTCCTTACAAATATGGTCATGAAACCAATATATAAACTATTGATTATGCGTATTTGATATCCATCTTTCATCCTTTGATGGATTCAAATGCCTAATAATTTTTTTGTGGTTTTCAAAATACGGTTAAACCTCCAAACTATTATAAAAAATGTAACAGTGGGACTGCCCCTAATATGTAATATTGATTGTAACAACATCTCTTCCAAAAATTCCTTCACCCAAAAGCCGCCCAATGTGAAGAGATTTCTGTAGACTAATTCTTTCCACACTGGAAAAGTATTTAATACATAATTCAGTGGCTTCTTCAACAATATATCGCTCTGCAATACAACCCTCTGACTAACTTCGATATTTGAAAAATGCTTTTTAAATCTTCATATACCATTCAATGGGGTATATCTATCTATAGTGTATAGGACCACATAGTCTAATCTCTCTCACCAAGTGATACATCAAATTAACTATCATATAAAATAATTTTGGTGGGAAGGACATTTTAAATTCACATAATATGATGACACTTTCTCTTTCCATAGTCGGCAATTTTTCCAGGTCTATAACTTTTCTACATATAGATTTGAAGAAGAAGTGGATCTTGGTTAATGTATGATAAATATTCTTGGAAAAAATGAAATGTAAAGCTATAGACATTAGATCTCATATCAAAACATGGAAGTCATGTGATTTCATACCCTTTAACTTTAAATATTTCATTGACACAATGTTCTTAATATTCTATGAATACCCCTAGGGAATGTTTACGTAATTCAAGAATTTGAAAAACTGATATATCTTCTTTCTGGAAAGTGTATAAGTTTCGGAGGAAGAAAATTTCATTTTTCACCCTTCACTGGTGGTAACTCTTCTCATATTACCATGCCAAACATGTCTAACCTAGAATTAATTCCATCCTTTGTTTTTCTAGGTGCATTTAACAACATGTTGATGACACTATCACATACATTCTCTTCAACATGCATAACATCAAGAAAATTTATGATGTACATACAATTCTAGTATGGTAATTCAAAAAAATTGATATCGTTTTCCATCCAGTTTTCATAAGGTTTTTCAAAAAAAGTTTACCAAAAGTAGTGTCCACATATTTTAGATTCTCAAATAGTTGATCACCTGTTAGTAAAGATGGTGCTATACATTATTGCGAACTTCCATCGAATGATGTTGTTCAAGATCAGAAGTTGTGCCATTAGGGTAGAAATCTACGATGTCCTTGAAACATGTTTTTTATTAATGTTTCAACCTGATTTACTGTGTACCTTTTTCGTAGATGGGACACCCTTTAGTTATTATAATGTTATATTCTGAAAATTTTCCATAAGTATGAAAGTCATTTATAGTATCATACAACATGGATCTCAATGTGAAATCTTCATTTATGAATGATGACGAATATTGTTTTGAGGAAATGACTATGACAGTTGAATATGAACTTCATGATTGACCAAAATTGTTTGAGCAATTAAAGAGTTGTGAAAAGATGCCATTATATGATGGTTGCACTAAATATATAGCATTGTCAGCCATACTGAAGATGTATAATTCTAAATCAGGAAATGGATATAGTGATGCCAGTTTTATGGAATTACTTGATCTCTTGAATGACATGCTCCAAGAAGATAATGAAATCCCAAGCCGAACATACAAATCTAAATGAATTATACACTTGATGGGTATGATCTCTGAAAGAAGACACACCTTCCTAAATGACAATATTCTATTTTGAAAGGACCACAAATCAATTACGAAATTCCCAAAGTGTGGTTCTTCTAGATATAAGAAAAATGAATCTGGTCCTATGAAAGTTGTATGGTACTTTACAATCATTGCAACGTTTAGGCACCTATATGGAAGTGAATAGACTGCATGGAAATTGATGTGGCACATAGATACAAGAAATAAATATGGGAAACTATTTCACTAGGAAGACTCTCCTCGGTGGAAGAGAATTGATCACGAGTATCCTAAATTTGGAAAGGAGCTGAGAAACCTTTATCGTATGTTATAAATAGATAGAGTGAATCCTTTTGGTTTTCAACTGTCATAGTCATTTCCTCAATACAATATTCATTATCATTCACATATGTAATCACATCCTCAATATAGTCTTCTTCATTTTCTACACTAGTAATCATATTAGAAGATCCATAAAACATAGTACTATCACAACTACTAGCTATATTTTCTTTATTATTTGTGTTTAATCCAACATTTATAACTTATATCTATTCTGTGTTAGATCAAGTGTTCTTCCAACTCCTCTGGACTAACGTTTCTTGAATAATAATAACGTACACAAGGACAGAGGATTTTAAAAGGGCCATATGCATGATCTTTTGAAAACTTGATGAAATATTTCACTCTATCCTCATAATATTTTGTAAGATGATTAACATACATCCATTATTTATTCATATCCATCTTATTTTATTTCATAATATTAATATTTAAAACCACAAATACAAAAAGGGCACTTTCAAACATGGGGAACTCAACATTTGAATTATAGTTATTATTTCATTTTGTTTCCTAGGACTCATCCCCTTAGAATCTAACACCAAATTCCTTTGAAAACTATTTATAAAATCATAGTTGAAATACCATTAAAAAATCAACCATTTACACAAATTACTCTTTAAAATAACAGACCCTTTTTAAAATGAAATAAGCATTAGATATTCTTTTCAAACATTCACATCACTTTATGAAAGTCATTCAGGCGAGTTGACAAACACTTGGAATGAAACCTAAGTCCATGAAAAGTGTTTAAATCATTTTAAAGCCATTTAAAACCAAAAAAGTTTATGTTTTACACATATATTTTTTTAAGAAAAATTTCAAAACACTTGAATCATTTTAAAAGATCCACTTAGGCATTTTCACAAAGAAATAAATCCCAAGAGAGGCACTTTATAGAGGATACATGAATAAAAAATAACCAACATCTTATAAAATATAATTCTTTAAAAGTTTTATCTCATCTCCCATGAATAAATAGTATGTATCCTATAGTTTACTCATGCAGTACTACTGAGGATTGAATAAGTGATACATAAAGACATAAGTGTCACATGGACATGATGCTTTTGAACATAAAGTCACATATCTTTAAAATGGGAAACCATATTCCACCTGAAGCTTGAATCATGTACTACCTAATCTTGATCCTTCCAATATGGTATATTAGAGAAAATGTTCCCCTTATTGGGGGTATAAATTAGGTCAATGTTAACAGACTATAGGTACTCAAACCTTCTCCACTATCTACAGTTCATTTCATTTTTGATTAAATATATATCAAGCACTTTTTTTAGTGTATTCTAAAAATATATCACTATAAAGATAATACAAATAACACCTCATGGAAAGAACCACTATTTTCAAATATAAGAAAGGATTTAAAAAGTTTCTCTTATGTGTCCATAACTGTCTTGACCTATAAGAAACCAAATGACCATAATTAACTGGAAGTATTAAAATTCTAACTCCTGATACATCATAATATTATCCATACTCATTTCCCAACTCATTTACGGTTAATATTGGTGTTTTACTCAATCTCTCATTAAGATCTTAGAAGGATATATCATGAAGATATATAAAAAGGACCCATACCACATTCTTGGTTAAGGCTTTCTTTGCGCTTCCAATCAAGAAAAATCCTAGTTGACCCTATGGTAATAACTAGAAATTTCCAAAAAGATTTGGATCTCAAAAAAATCTTTGGCCTCTCTAAATAAACTATAACATCAAACTTCTGAAGTTAGAAAAATAAACTATACTGTAATATCGATTTCCATAATAAGTGTAAATTATCAATCCAAAACATAAAATTTGAGATCATGGAATATAGTTGATGCTCCCTAAGTTTTCTCAAAATGATCTCTTGATATTGAGCATGTTCCTCCTTCAACCAGGAATACATGATGATATGATTGAAAAATATGGATCAAAATTATCTAAATAAAGATGGAAGAACTAATTCATCTCATCCATGAATAATACCATTTTATTTTTCAAACTAAATGACATCACTAGATACCTATACAATATATACATACTCCAAAATATAGTATGTGGTACATCAAAATACTGCACCATAAACTGATGATAACTTAATATCAAATCGATCTTAGAGAACACTTTATCACCTCTATGTTGATCAAATAGTCCATAAATATGTATAAGTGGATATAAATTCATTTTTATCAATTAGAATAACCTCTAATAGTCCCAAAATATTTTAAATGACACATTTGATTTTTTAGTGAAAAAACTAAGGCACCCTAATGGGACATAATCATTTATATGAACTCCTTAACCTCGAATTCATTAAATTGTAGTAACAATCTAGACTCACAATTTTCATGTCACTCAAATTTATTATTCATCAGTTATTATAATTTTGATTTATAAAAGTATATCAATCTAGAATTTCTTATGTAGTCCATTTTCAACAGAAAAAAATAGATAAAATGAGATGCAATATCTTATAGAAATGCTAACGTATTGGAAATAAAGATGCATTGTTAGAAAAATTAAGGAGTCAATAATGAGAATCCTCAAGATTCTAAAAAGATATTTATTACCAATCTAATTTCAATAAAATGAACATGTTTCTTTTACCCAATTTATTTTGAGGATATATAGAGTTGATCCTAGGTATCCTAGATCCACACACAAAACATCCTTGACTATATACCTATTGCAAGGTATCAAGTTCTAATCCCGAATATTCAATGATTATTATCTCATTGGTAGAAATATGTATCTAATGCACCAGGACCCACTTCAATATGATGATTAGTGAAAAATATACAGCATAAATTCATCAAAAATAATGATTTGGATAATAAATATTCTATACCTAGAAGCTCATCAATATCCTTGATTGGAAATAGAAATGTTACAGATATGGAATTGATCATGAAAAATAGTACAATCAGAAAATAAAAAGGAAATACTAAAATCATTACAAGAATACTCAGAGTGGTAGCACCTAAGGAGTTGGGTTCATGGTGGAGGTGGGTTTGCAGAGGAGAAGGGATTTGGATTAGAGGAGGGGTTCAACAATAGAGGTGGGGTACGCAGAGGAGGAGGGTTCTTGGCAAAGGAAGGGTTCATGGTAGAGGTGGGGTTTGATGCTCAGTGAAGGTGAGGTTCAAAATAGATGGGGTTTAGAGGTGAATGTGATGTCCATAGAGGAGGAGGGATTCATGACAGTAGAGGTGGGTTTCATGATGGTGGAGGATGGATTTGCGATGACAAAGAGGGAGGAGGATTCGGTAGTAGGGGAGTGGGAGGAGGAGTCAGCAACAGGGTTTGGCTTCCGCGAGAGCATGAGCATGCGAGAGAAGGAGGAGACTGTTTGGGTTTATTTATAAAAGAGGGTAAACCTTTTATCAATGCTGGTTAAAAAGGGTTGATAACAATATGTTTTATCAGTGGTAAAGTAGAAAGCACTGATAGAACATCCCTTTATGAGTGATAAAATTTTGGGGCTGATAAAGACACATTTTATTAACATTTTTAAGCACTCATAAAGGTCTATCTTTATCAGCGCTAAAAAAGTTTTGATTAAACTATAATGATAATAAATTATTTATATTTTTAAATATATTTATATAATTATATGTTTAATAAATATAAATATATATATAGTTATTATTATAAATAAATAAATAAATATTTATTTATAATTATAAATTTATAATAAATATATTTATTATATTTATAATCATATTTAATTAATATATTTATTATAAGTTTATAATTATTTAACTGTATATATATTTATTTAGAATTATAATTTTAAATATCTGTATATATTTATTATAATTTTATAATTATTTAATAACTATAAATTCATATATATTTATTTATAGTTATAATAAATATATATTTATATATAGTTTTAATTATTAAAATATAACAAATATATTTATTACATTTATAATTTTATAAATATTTATAATTAAAATATTTATTATAATTTAATAATTATTTAAATATATTTATATTATTTATAATTATAATTATAGATATTTGTATTTATTTATAAATATTTTTATAAATTTATAAATATATTTATTTATTATATATATTTATAACTTTATAAGTAAAATAAGCATATTTATTATAATTTTATAGTTATTTACATATATATATATATATTTATAATTATAACTATAAATAGATAAATATTTATTTTTATTTATATATATAAGAAATATATATTTATTTATAGTTATAAATTTATAATAAATATTTTTATTATATTTATAATTATATATAATTTTTAACATTATTATATATCAAAATTATTTAAGTATATCTATATTTATTTATAAAAAACCATTGAAAAGTCCAATTAGTGATTAAAGACTTTTGAAACATGAAATGAGGATTCTTTAATGAATGTAAGAAAAAAACATATATTTATAAATATATTTATATAATTATATATATTTATAAATTTATAAGTATAATAAACATATTTATTATAATTTTATATTAATACATAAATATTTATTTATTTATAATTATAAATATCTTTATAAATATTTGTATATAATTATAAATATATATAGATATATACATTGTAAAGTATATATCATAAGAAATGAGTCATCACATATATATGGATAACATGAATATTAATGAGGGTGTAATGTGTAAGTGAACATTCATGATGAATACATAACATATGAACGTCAATTATATTCATGCATCAACATATTTATTGACTAAATTCATCAAAAACATATATTTTTTTAAATATATATATTTATGATTATTATTATAAATATATATATTTAAAAAGTATTTATATATAATATAAATATATAATTATAAATATAAAAAATATATTTAATGAAATTTATTATAATTATATAACTATTTAAATATATATTTATTTAATTATAATCTTATAAATACTTTTTCTAAAACATTATATATATTTTAATTATTTAAAGAAATATATTAATTATAAACTTGCATTTTTTATTAAATTTATACAAATAAACTTTATTTTTGAATATTAATATAATAATTTTATATAAATTAATAATATGTTTTGTTAAAAACTTTTATCTGCACTAATAATGACACTGCTAAATCTACCTCTTACCAGTGCTAAAAAAAGCAATGATAATCGGTACACCATTATCATCACTTTGTTTAGTGCTGATAAAGGGTAGATTTATCAACACTTTTAGCTAGCACTGATAAAGGCCCCCCCTTTTGACAGTGCTTTCCGGTTAGCACTAATAAAAAATGGCGCATCCCTTACCCAGATCAATGGTAGTGGAGTTAGTTACCACATTTATAGTACTTATATTTCATTTTATAACTCTTACCATTAGGAAAAAAAATAAACCTACCACAAGTAGGTATTTAAAGCTTCCAGGATGAAGGAATTTAAGTGACAGTGAAGGTAATTTTAATAGCTACCATGAGTTCATTTTTATACCTATAATGAGTTTATTTTTATACCTACTATTAGTTAATTTTTATGCCCACCATAAGTTTATTTTTGTACCTTTGATGAATTTGTTTTTATACCTACCATGAGTTCATTTTTATAGTTGGCATTAAATTTGTTCGCACGACCAATATACCTACTGCAGAAAAATTAGTTCACACAGTTAGTATGCTAACCACACATGATGGCACGATTAGTATACTGACCGCAAGAATTTTTCCCCATTGAGACAATTCTATACTTTGTTTATTTTTCGAAAATTTATGTTTTCCAGTATACACTTTTTACCGATATTTTAATAAATTGATTAAATGTAAGTTTGTTTAATTTATTTTAACTATTATATTCCTTTGAAAATTAAACATATATTATGATGAATTTTTTGTAATATAGTGAATAAAAAAATATCATTGAAATAATATTTTTATATTATTTATTTTAAATATTATTTTTTATAGATTTTGAATTATCAAATTATTTTAAGTTAGTGAGAGAATTTTTAATTATTTTATTTATTTGGAAAACTCCCATATATTTTAATGATCATACTCAAGGTTTTTCCAATCTATTTCATACAAGAATAAAATATCATGAGAAATATCTTATTATTAGCATGATAATTGAAATTATAGATAATGGTATTATTTTACGTCATATTATTTTTTAACATGTAATTCAATGATTTATTATTTAGATGCTCTAAGATCTCTAAGTTAATGATGCCCAATTATCCATTATAATGCAGTAAAGGAAAACACAATAAAATAATATCAGTATAGTTTATTCAATAATATTGATGACTATGACACATATGAGAGTAGAGATAAAGAAACTTAGAACATTGATATGAGAATTGTGATGTACTAAATGTCGAATGAGACAACTATTCCATTAGTACGATCCTAAAAGACATCATTTTTTATCAACTACTATTGAAGTGATCATAGATCATCAAGATACATTGTATTCAAATTTTTTGATCTCTGTTGGTTTAACATTTTTTTGTTTTCATCATATTATTCTTCCTTAATCTGTTTTTAGTCATTTCTATTAGTTTATGATTTTTTTTCAATCAAAAGACGACCAATAATTGGTCATTTTACCAACCAAAAAGAAAGTTCTCAGGTTGTGAATCCCAAATACAAGTCATGTTATGACTTGGTTGTGACTCTTGAAAAACAACAGGGTTGTTTCTATGAGTATTGTAAAAGGCGGAGTCAATAAACTGGTTATCAAACCTTTAAAATAGAGTTATTCTTAATTGGTACTAGTCTTCTCACTGAGTAGAGAATATTTAAGAGCGGATAACGATATTGATGATTCAAACCACTATAAAAATAATGTGTTCACATTTTATTTTTTTCTAGACTAAATCTTAAACACGGTACACACTATAGATTATTCAATAATAAAACTCTAATTGAT
Source organism: Viscum album (assembly GCA_963277665.1). Lineage (NCBI taxonomy): Eukaryota > Viridiplantae > Streptophyta > Magnoliopsida > Santalales > Viscaceae > Viscum > Viscum album. The sequence goes on from OY728123.1 coordinate 644,635,154, forward strand.
TATTTGAATTAATTTTTTTAAAATGACTATTCACCCCATTTTAGTCTATTTTTTCCATCAATATCAATCTAATAATTGGTATCAAAGGGTTGTTCCTTAAAGGATATTTATCATCTATGATTGTTTTAATACGATACAAAACATTTGGTACCATAGGGGGGAATAATTCAAGATATAGATTCTCTTGTTTATTTTTATCTATTATGCTAACATGAATATCTTGGGCCTAAAAATATAAAAAATAAAGATAAGTTCTTAAAGATGGAAGGTATTAATTCTAATGATGGATGGATACCTCAAAAGCCCCCATTTTTTGATGAAGTGATTATGAGTATTGGTAAGATCAAATGGAATCATACCTAAATCAATTAAGCATGGATCAATGGAATCTCATGAAAAAACCATATAAGCTACCCAAATCTAATCATGAGACACTAGGAAGTAATAAAATGGTAAATTATGTTCTGAATTATAATATAAAAAATATTTTTTACTTTTTTATAAGCATAAGTGTATATAGATATAATTTAGCTTTTATGAAAACCCACAACATAGAGATAATTCTCTATGTCACTCACTACAAGATAAAAAATCTTAAAAGAACCAATATAAGAATTCCATGTGTAGAATAAGAGAATTTCTAGATGGGGGAAGACGAGTCACCGAACTAGATGTTTCATCAGTTTACAAGAATTATAAATGGTATGAGTGAACGTGGTGATCTATAGAAAACAAATATTTAGTTCAAAGAGTAATCTGAGCACAATAGAAAATATGGCATGTGAAGAAAGTGGTGATCGATAAAAGTAAGGATTTTAAAGTGTATACTTTTGATGAACTAATTGGTTCTTTAATATAGTATGAACTTGAGTTGGAAAATATTGCTGATGAGGAGTCTAAAAGGAAGAAATGTAATGTTTTTTAGTCAGATGTGAATGTATTATATAAATATTCTGAATTTTATTCTCAAGAAAGCGATAGGGACATGGATCAAATAAACTGAAATGTTGTTAAATATATAAAAAATTAGGGTTTCAAGAAGAATTTTAGAAGGAAGAATGAAAAATAATAAAAGAAAGTTAATACTAGTAATAATAATGATGTCCTAAAATTAATCTGTTATGATTGAAAGATAAAAGTACACATAATGAATTATTACCCCCAAATCAATCATTTAAATAATTACTAAGGTAAAATAAGAAAATAGAATCAAGATTTGTTTGGATGTTGATATTGTTTATATAATTTTTATTCAAGAAGTGACTCAATAAGTGAATGGGAAATAGGTAACCTTGCTCTAATGGGTGTACAATGCGAGATACTTGATTTAATTTTACTCAATTAATTAATCATTTTAATTTTAATCATAATTTAATATCCGAAGATGAAAAATAAATTATTATAATTCTTGTTTTGATTTTTATTCCATTAATTCTAAAGTCAAACAACTACTTAAAGAAAATGTGGAATTTGGAAATTATTGAGTTAGGATAATTAAAAAATGTATATTCATAAAAATTATAATTAATAAGAAGATTAAAGAAAATGAGAGTCTAAAAAGCGAATATGATAATTTTAATATATGTTTTCCCAAAATTAATAATATAATAATAATTGTGATTCTAAGATGTTGAAACTAAAATAAGAAATGATCGAATTAAATATTTTCTTATAGTAAATAATAATGATAGGGAAATAAGGTTTAATTCTTTCTTTAATTATTTAACTACATTTGATAATGAATTTTAAAAACTTAAGGAATAAAATAAGAAACTGAGCAATATTTCTTTTGGTTCTAATGAAAAATTCTATATTGATTTAGAAGCTATTCCAAAGGATAATATGGATCTAAAAAGGTTAGTTTCTAATATTAAAGAAAATTTATCTAATTTTGTTCAATATAAAGATAAATATGAAAAAATGATGTCCATGATGAAACCAAACTACAACAATAATGGTTTTGGTTATTAAATCTTTTCACCGAACATGAATACGACTACTTCAGCTAAAATATCTAAATGGAGTAATTATAGTGTGACACGATTAAAATGTATAATACAAGGGTATTATGAGAATGAATGATCTTTGAGATTTACTCAATCACTTGGTCATAGTAATACTATTTTATCTAAGATTCTTTTAGAAATAATCAAAAATAGATGTTTTAAATATATTCAGGGGAATAAAATATATACTATCAATTATGTTGAATCAAATAAAACATGGGTACCAAAAGGATTTTACTCAAATCCTATTCAACCTTAGTTGATTACCATACCCAAGTAAGTATTTTGATTGGCCAACATGCATATTCTATACCATTTAATAAACTGGTATACTAGCATGAATAATATCCAATATCCTTTATCATGTTGTTATCTAGACTTTTGGAATGTACCATAAATTTTGTTTTTTTATTTCTTTTTGAATTAAAAACTGTCATTTTGTACATATTTTAATTTTTTTTCATATATGCTGATTATGTGTTTATATATTCTATAATGATTTTTAGTATTTTTTGTGTGTATGAATATAAGGGGAGTTACCCTTTATTTTTTAAAATAATTAATATGATCATATTTAAGTTTTAAAACAACTTTCCAATATTTTGTGTATACAAATTTTAGTTTTGATTAATCTATTTGAAATATTTTTTCAATATCAGATTTAAGTTTTGGGAAATAAATCATATTTTTTTATGTTCTATTAACTTGATTTAGCACATCAGTGTTGGTAATTTTTTATTGATATTAAATTATTTAACCACCTATTACTTAAATAGTTTTTTATTATAGTGGTTCCTCAAAATACAATTTTGAAAAATTATAATATAGGGAAGCCTTCTATAAACTTCACAAGTCTTTTATGAATTAAAATTTAGTTAATTTCTGCCAACATTTTATATATGTTTGAACTTCTATATCTAGTTTATGCTGTTGAAGTATGTGAAGACTTGTTTGATTTTGTAAAAGCTAAACTTATTTTTAGTGTATGAAATTAAGAGAAATTCCTTAAATTGAATCATTTATTTAATCATGTTCTTACATGTTTATTTTTTTGATTATATAAAATATTTAAAATCATATTTTATTTATTGATCTAATTTTGATAAGATATTTTAAATGATTAACTCATAGGGATTTTTATTTTAAACTCTTAAAGAAAATTTATTTTTCACTTTTTAGTATGAATGAATGATAATGTTTTATTTTTTTCATGTCAAGTTATAAATGATATTAAATGGTTTGATTTTTTAAATGACTAAAACAACAGTCTTTCATTTGTTTAGGTTTAACCTGGTTTGAAATAGACCGAATACTATTTTATTCTTACATTCTACTTATATTAATTTTTATTATATTTATCATATTTAAAATAATTTTATATATGCATTTATGCTGTGGGATATTTTTGAAATTAAAAATATTTTCTCAATATTTTTTCAAAAAATTTGGTATTTGGAAATATTTATTATTTAAGAGGGAAAATATTTTAGAGATTTCATAATATTTTTACTTTTTGATAACTTTAAAAAAGGGGATAATGTTTGAAGTTTTTAAATGAAATTTTCATTTTTTCAATTTACAAAAAAGGGGGATATTGTTTGTGTTGATATTTTATGTTTTTATTTATTTTATTCTTTTGTTAAATTTCAATCCCTTTTTTTGATTTTTTTTAATTTTAATTCATCATTTTATTATTTTCATTTAATCAAACATAAATTAACCTGGCCTTTTTATTCTCATATTTTTAATTGGTATATGTGAATTCATTAATTTTATAAAATACATGTCATAATGTTTTTTTTGTAGCACATGTGATATTTTTTTATTATTCTTGATGTTGTTTAATTTTTTTAATTAGTTTTTAATATTATAAAATACATATTTTATATCTTTTAAATATTGTAATTTTTAAAATATTTATTTTATATTTTTATATTTTATATTTTTAAAATAATTTTTTTAAAATAATGTTTATTTTCTTATATATATATATTTTAAAATGCGTACAAATATATACTATGTAATATAGCTTCATCTTACTCAACTTCCATGCATGTGCATCCTCTTCTTCTGCTAGAAAAGCTCCCTCTCTACTTGTATCACCCAACATGACTCCATATCTACAATGACTTAGGACACCCTACATGACTCCATATCTATAGTGATTTAGTTCTAGATCTCATATAATATATGACAAAATCTCTTTCATCATACCACAGACCTTCAGCATCTCAGTACCTAGTGCAACTCTATTCACGCTTTGCACAGTTCTTTCTCCATGCATAGGGTTCCGATTCCATCTTCATAGTGGTAGAACTTCAAAAGATCTACTGTTTCATCTTCATCATGGAAGGAGGATTTTATCGAAACATCTATATAACTTAATTGGTTTTATAGAACACTCCATGTGTTGACTATAGATCGACCATAGTTACCATGTAGCTTATTTTTAAAATGATCGTAACAAGAAATATGAAGTTACCATGCCTTGAAATGGGCATTCAAAATAACATGAGGCTATGAAAAAGTTATTGTGAAAGAAATAATTAACCTACCAAGTGTTATTCATCTCAGGTTATAGTATTCAACATGCATTTTATACTACCTACAGTGAAAAAGAAAAATAAACCTACAAAAAGTTAATATTTAAAGATACCATAAAACAAGTATTTTGAGTAACCATGAAGATAATTTTTATACCCATTGGGAGTTTATTTTTATACCTAATGTGAGTTTAATTTTATATGTACACTAAGTTTATTTTATACCTATTGTGAGTTCATTTTTATAGTTTCTATGAAATCTGTTCACCCAGTCAATATACCCATCGTATGATTTTTTTTACAGATGGTTGGTATACTGACAACATGCAATGAAATAGTAAGTATACAGAACACAAGGCTTATGCCTCATAAGGTTAGTTTTGTACCTTTTTTATTTTAGAAAAACTTTTTTTCCACTATACTATATTTTAGTTATATTTTAATAAATTGATTAACTATAAGTTTATTTAATTTGTTTTAACTGTTATGTTGATTTTTAAATTAAAAAAATATTATATTTAATTTTTTGTAATCTTGTGAATAGAAAAATATCATAGAAATATTTTTTTATATCTTTTATACTTTTTTATAGATTTTGAATAATCAAATTACTATAATTTAGTGGGAGTGTTTTTAATTATTTTAATTATTTGAAAAGCTTTCATTTATCTAAATGATCATATTCAAAGTATTTTAAATCTATTTCATGCAGTAATAAAAGTTCATGATAGCTCTCTAATTTTGAGTGTGATAATTAAAATTATAGGTAATAGTATTATTCTATGTTTTATTATTTTCTAATGTGGAATTATTTGATTAGTTTTTTAGAAGCTCCAAGATCTTGGAGTTAATGGTGAAGGATTATACATTGTAATTCAATCAAGGGGATTCATGATAAAATTAACAAAATATAGTTTATTCAACAAGATCAATAGTTGTGACACATATGAGAATACATAGAAAGAAACTTGCAATATTAATACGAGGTTTGTGAAGTAATAAATCTTGAATGAGATAAATATTTTATTGGTGCGATCATGAAGGACATCATCACTTTGAACATTTACTACTAAAGTGATCAAAGACCATTGAGCTACATCATCTTCAATTTTTTTTATCTCTGATTGTTTAATTTGTTTTGACATTCATCTTATTATTCTTCCTTAATATGTTTGTAATAATTAGCATCATTTTATGATTTTATTAGTAAAAAAAGGCCCGTAATTATTTATTCTACTACTTAAAGGGAAGTTCTTGTGTTATGACTCCCAATGAAAAGTTAGGGTAACACTAGGTTGTGACTCCTATACAAATTTAGGGTTATTCCTCTGAGTATTGTAAAAGGCAGAGTCTATAAAAAGATCATCACAACTTTAAATTGGAGTTATTATTAGTGGGTGTTGACACTCTATTCCATCACATGGATAAAAAAGTGAAAAAAATAAAATTTACTAGAAAAAGTAGATAAAAATACATGGCTAATTTCAAGATTTTAAAAGGGTCATATTTGAATTCGCCCAAGGTAGACCAAAGCACCAATAATGTGCATGGACCTGAGAAACACTATGATGGTGCTCACTATACTTGTGTTCCAAACCAACCTTCACCCAGGGTCATATTTGTTCCTATAAATAGACCCTTGGGGTCTTCATTTGTGTGAAAAAATTCTCCTAAAGACCAATTTCTACTATGGTCACCCTAGTTCTTCACTGAAATATTCTAAAATCTCCAAGGCAGTTTCATAACATCTAAGGTGAAAAAATTAAAGGAGGATCGTAGGACTTAAGTCCATTCAGTGTTAAAAAGAAATAATACTAGCACACCTCAATCTCCCAACCCCCTTAATTCAAGAAGACTTGTCCGCCTCCCATTCCACATACAGGAACTTGAGCGTGTTGGAAGTAAGGCTGTTTTTTGTTGGAAATGGAGCATGGTCTGTGTTTGTTTTCAATACTCATTGGTTTTATCGGGGAGTTTGTAAGGAATGTGGTCTTGCGATTGAGGATGAATGAAATGTTGAAGGTGTCATAGTTTCCCAGTGTTTTCCAAATTTTGGTCATCAAAATCGAGAGTTTGTTTTTGGAAAAGGATGGATTTATGCGTATAAGTAAATGTGATGTGGAATGGAGAAGAAAATCAGAAAATGAAGGGAATCACGTAGCACATGGCATAAACTGTGTACCATGTTCCAGGAATGGTTCACGGACAATGTAGCGCGCTATGAGAACCAGATGAAAATGGTTCATGGAATGGAAAATGGTTCATGGTGAAGGTTTGTGGTTCCTTTTGAGGCTTGTAGTTCGAGAGAGGTGAATAGTTCTCAGGATGGTGTGTCCTTTGTGAAATCGAGGTAGAGTTTTGATAATTTGAAAAGGGTGTCATTTGTGGAAACAAGGCAAAGATTTGTTCCACCAGATAGGTAGTATGGTGGCATGCGAACCGTGTAAAAGATATATTTTTCAGGAGATACACAGTATATAGTGAAGGCATTTCCATAATAAATATTTGTTGAATCTCAGTTTAGCGGATTTTTTGGATTAGTTTTTCCTATATAAGCTGCAGTAATCTCTTTATTATCATAATGAATCTGATATTAAAAATCCAAGAGGTATTCAATAAACTATTGAATTAGTTGGTGGAAGATAAACCCACAAAGATTTTAATTAAAAATATGAAAGGAATTCAAAAAAGTTCATAAAATTTCATGGACAATAGTACGCAAAGGAAGAAGGACAGTTTGAGGAAGACAGTTCACAAGGAGTATTCCATAGGAGAAGAAGTGGACTACAGGGGAGAAATAGTTCACAAAAGAAGCAATCTATTAAAGATAGTGGCACATGGAGAAAATAGGCACTCAAAGGAAGGTGGTACGTAGTATAAGTTCCATAGTGAAGAAGCAGTATGTGGAAGCAGATGCGAAGGCAGTTCACAGACGTAGTTGGTGAAGGCAGTACATGGTTGCGGCTTTTGGAGGTGGTACATGAAGGTTCTACATGGAGTTATCCAGTATGTGGGGGAAGATTCCCAATACATAGAGGACATGTTCGAGAACGAACAATACATAGAAAAGTAGATTACATCTACAAGGGGAAACAATACTTAAACAAGGCATCCATATATAGTTAAGTATACATGATTTAATTCCAACCCATTTAAGCGACCTTCATGTTGATAAACTATGTTCATATTCATTCCAACATATTGAGCAAGGGGGAATCAATGGAAGTGATCTGAGGGATGTAGTGAGCTATCTATAAAACCTTGTAAAGGAAGTGTGCCTGGAATAGAGTAACTGTGCTATACTTTTATACTTCATAACTAGTAAAGATTAGTGGAATTTGGTATGACTGAAAAAATGTCACCATATACTCCTTGGAAGTATCCCATATCAGTGAACCAGGAAAAATTTTTGTGTATTCCATTTGCATCAGATATGTTTAACAGTTTCCTACCAACGTGGGAATAAGATCCATCAGATTAAAAGAAAATGTTACACCATGATTAACCCCTCCCCTATCAAGTTGTTTCAGGGTACATCAAGTGGTATCAATGGGTAAAGGTTGTTGGGGTTAAATCTTCCCTTCATTTATATAATGTAGAATATAGTAAATGTTAGGGGAGTACCCCTCTTTGATGGATGCAAATTTTAGATCTGGAAGAACAAGATGATATATCATATAAGATCTCTTGGAATGGAAGTCCTATTTTCCACTACATATGAAATATAGGTCACTGATATAACTGTGATGTCTATGACTACTACATACATGAAAATTCTTGATGCAGATGAGAAAGCATATAATTCCCTCATTGCAGCTCTTTTTGATTAGATATATCCAAAGGTGATGAGATTTACATCATCAAAGATTATGTGTAAAAAATTAGAGAACATTTATGAAGGTGAAAACAAAGTGAAGGAGGTGAAACTATAAGTTTTTCATGATAGGTTTGATGATCTGAAGGTGCATCCTAAAGAAAATGATAATACATTTTTTAATTGAATTACAATTTTTTTGGAGAAATAGGAGGACTTGTTGAAGAAATCAAACAAAAAATGGCATTGTAAATAAAATATTGAGAAAACATCCCCCTCTTTACAATTTAAAGGTGTCATACCTTGAAGAAAGGGAGCTTTCTGAACTTTCCCTGGATGATCCGATGAGCATACTTGTGGCATATGAGATGAGATTCAAACCAGAAGATGCAACAACTTGAGTAAGGAAATGACATTCAAAGCCATGGTAAAACTTGAAATTTTATGAGATATTATTGATGAATATTATATAGAAAAATAAATTCTTTCACTTATTGGAAAGAAATTAAATAAGTAAAATGGGAAATTTGAGGAAAAGTAACCTCTAGCTTGTTTTTGTTATGGAATAGTTAGGAACATTTCCTATAAGTGAACAAGAAAGTTTAAGGATGAAGAAACCGAAGATAGAGACATGCAGAAACATCAGAAAATGTATTTTAAAAATGGAGACTTCAAGTATGGTAAAAAACTATAGAGAAAAATGTTTGTTTATGAATGAGAAGATTATGATAGTGAATTATTAGAGGAAGAAGAAACTGAATATAAATATGGAACACATGAATCAATGATGGATGCCGTTGAAAAATTTGAATCATTGGGAGATGAAACTAGAGATAATCAACTGAAAACTGATATTGACCCAAAGTTTCAACCCAAGTATGATTTTGGTAAGATTTAGAATCTATGTAATTGATGCAATAAGTGAAGATAAATTTTAGAGGAATCATAATAATATATTGATCATCTTGAAGATGAAATTGAACAACTAGAAGAATTTGTGAATTTATAGTCATCAATTCTTGAAAGCACATAGAATTTTGGGGAACTAAAGATCATAATTGAAGAATAGGTGAAGAACATTAATCAAATTACCTAAAAAATGGAGGAGAATTCCAAAAATATTGAGGGTATCAAAGAAGAAGTCATCACTGTTAGGAGTAAACTTGATAGGGAATCACGTCCAAAATAAACAAAGAAGAAAATTCATTTTGGAAAATTCTCAAATATTGAGATGCTAGAGAGAGTTAAGTGTGGTTTTGATGGAGTTAAAATGGTTCTAAATGATCAAATACACTCATGAATGGGAAACATATAAATTATTTGTAATGCTAAAACATCAAATGTTGGATGTAAAATGGGCTAAATAAAAGGAAAGATAAAAGTCAGACATATCACAAAGACACCTGAAGTCCAAACAAAGAAAGTATCAAATCAGACTAAAAGGAGGACTAAAAACTTCCCCCAAGTTTCCAAAGATTATTGAAAGTAAAAATATCATTCTGAGAAAGTTTAAATGAGGAGGAATAGATGTGAAAAGACATTTCCACTTATAAAATATCTATTTTGTGGCTATCTAGGCTACACTATGTCATAATGTGAAGAGGAAAGGAGCTATTTGATTGTGGAAGAGCTAGGAAGTCAAAAAAGGTTAAAAATTTCATATCGTAATTCTTATAAAAGAAATAATTTCTATATATATTGTTTTCATTTATCTATCTTTAACTATAAAGATATTGATTGCAGGTAGAGTTATGAAAGGAACAATTCATATAGAATTCATAGATAAGTCAACACTCACCAACCAGATGGTATTGTTATTAAAAAATAGTTCTCTCCTTTGGAAGAAGAGTATTATTATGACAAATCTACGTACATGAAAAAGATATTTGAAATGTCATCTTTATCCTTTACCCAAACTAATATTTCTTGGAATTAAAAGAAGAAAATTGAAAAATCCAACCTTGTAGAAGCAGCTCTTAAAGCTACCAAGAATAACAACACTTGGATTCTTGATAGTGGATGATCATCCCATATGATGGTAAATGAATAACTATTAAATAATTTTAAGAATATGGTTGATGGAACAGTGAGATTCGACAATGATGGTGCTTTGAAGATCAAATGCAGTGGAAGTACTATACTAGCCAATGACGAGCTAAAGAAGACTGTAGTTCTTTATGTGGATGAGTTACATAAAAATATCCTGAGTGTGAGTCATCTCTATGATTGAGTACTTATAGTTATATTCAATCAAAATGGGTGCACTATTAAAGGAAGAACAAGGGATTCTCTCTTGAAGGGTTGTAGAACAAATGGAAACCTATATCAAGTTGATAGTAAAGAGAATATCTGTTACATGACTATTGAAGAAGAAAACAGCTTGTGGCACTAGATTTTGGGTCAAATCAATAAACAAGTCATGGAAAATATTTCCAAGATGAATATAGTCATGGATATCCCCAATATAAATCATAAAAGGGAAAATATTTGTGATTCTTGCATTCGAGTGAAGTTGGTCGGCAGTTCATATCAGCCAATGAAGAAAAGGGAATCGAATCTTCATGATCTAATTCATATAGAAGTATGTGGTCCAATAAATGTTTCTATAACTCATGGAAAAATGTACTTCATTCCTTTCATTGATGATTATAGTATAATTTATTGTGTGATGGTTATAAAAGGAAACGAAAAGTTCTTGATTGAATGAAAACCTATCCCCGAATAGATGAGAATGATAATGGACGAATAATAAAAGTTTTGTGGTTTGAAAATGGTGGAGAATATACATCCATTGAGTTGGAAAAATACCTTGATAAACATGGTATATAGCATGAGGTCACTGCTATGGGAACTCCACAGAAAAATGGAGTTGTTGAGCACCAGAATCAACCGGTGAATAGTATGTCTAGAACTATGCTGATTGAGAGTCATATCTCTCATCATTACTAGAGAGAGGGTGTTAAAGATGTAGTTTATATTCAAAACTTAATAGGGATTTATATGGGGGAAACCAAGACACCCTATGAGTTATGGCATGGAAGGAATCCCTCCTTTAAATATTTTCATGTTTTCGATAGTAAATGATTTATCTAAAATAAATAATTAAATCAAGGAAAGTATGGTGTTGCTATAGATAAAGGAATATTCCTAGGATAATCAATGAATATAAAATCAAAAAAATGTTTTAATAAAAATTTTAGAAAAATTATGGAAAGTTGTGATGTGATGATCATTAAAGATAAAATCATAAATGGCTCAAAGAACTCGTATGCTGGTGTGATAGAAGATGGGGAAGAATGTGGACATGGAACATATCCAAATACATAAGTAGAAGAAGTCACAAAAAACACCCAAAATTCCCATCATGATGTTTACTTAGGAGAAGAATCAGAATTAGAAACCATGGTTGAAGAGAATTATTCTAAACCTCACAGGAGAAATTGGAGAGAAGAAATTGATCAGTCCAACATCATTGGGGATTGGAAAGATCCCACACAAACAAGGAGAATGAGTAATAGTTCACAATTTTTATTCCTATCAATTTTTAAACCATCCTCATTTAAAGAAGCAACAAAGGATGAATCATAGGTTAAGTCCATGAATGAAGAATTGGATCATATTGATAAGAACCAAACATGGGATCTAGTTATGTGACCCAAAACCCATAATGTGATTGGTACGAAGTGGATTTTCAAAAATTAATTTGATGATAATGGAAATGTGATCATAAATAAGGAACTACTGGTGTGTAAAGGCTATTCATAGATTAAATGTGTTGATGTTGAAGAAAAATTTTCTCTGGTTGTTATAATGGATCCATCAAACTGTTTCTTTCCCTGAAAATTCAAAGAGGATACAAAGTATATCAAATGTATGTCAAAAAAACATTCTAAAATGTTGTTTTTGAAGAAGAAGTATATATTGAACAACTAGTGGGATTTATTCTTGGTAATTATGAAATAAAGGTTTTCTGATTAAAAAAGGATCTTTATGGTCTAAAATAGGCACCACATACATGGTACTCTCGGTTGGATTCTTATCTGAAGAAGCTCGAATTTAAAATAGGAGTAGTGGATCAAAATCTTTATGTGAAGAATTATAAAAAAGATCAATTCATGGTTCTGGTGTATGTATATGATATTATATTTGGAGGAAGTAGGTAGAGATCAGTGGATGAATTTTTTAATCACATGAAATTAGAATTTTAAATGTCTATTATTGGTGAACTCAAATAATTTTTGGGGTTTCAAATGATTTAGATGAAAGACTAAACTTTCATTTCTCAAGAGAATTATGCAAGAGATTTACTAAATAATTTCAATATACATTACTCTAAACCAATTTCAACCCCGATTGTGGTTGGAACTAAACTTGGAAACTATAAAAATGGGACTTCTGTGGATCCCACCATATAAATGAGATTCATTGGAAGCATACTGTACTTAACCACCACATAACCAGATATTGTCAATGAAAAATGCTTATCATCCCACTTTCAAATTAATCCTAAGGAATAACATATGGAAGAATTGAAAATAATCATGAGGTACATTCAAGGCACTCACAATTATGGAATATAATTTTTTGTAGATCTTTTTCTGATGTTGACTGGGCTGGAGATGTTGTTTATAGAAAGCCCACAATTTGTGGAGGATTATTTATTGGAAATAATTGTGTGGGTTATTTTTGTAAGAAATAGAAAATCACTTCTCTCAGTACTGTTAAAGTTGAGTATATTTCCACTACAAAGGCTTTCACTCAGCTACATTGGATGAAGAAACAACTGACTGATATTGGTGATGAGGTGAAACAAACAATGGTGATTCACTATCATAACAAGAGTGAAATTGATCTTATGAAGAATATTTTTCAACATTATAGTATGAAATACATTGAAATAAAATATCACTTCATCAAGGAAAAATTTGAACAAGGCATGATTAAAATGGATCATGTTGGAACTGATGATCAAGTGGCAGACATACTGACCAAGCCTTTGTCAGCACATGTGTTTGAGAAGAATTTGTTGAACCTTGGTGTTCATCCACCTCTTCGTGCATATGTAAGTTACAAAGTAACCCCTCTCCCATGTTGTATTGATATTTTAAATGTTTTTGTGAAAGTGTTTTAGGTTTATGGGGAGATACTATCTAGGAGGAGTGTTACTTGATCTTTACAAGTCAAAATTTGATTCTTTGTGTTCATTTCCAATGGGGGAGAATAGATAAATTAAATAACCATGCAATGTTTTTCATTTTGTTTATAGAGATATGGAGAATGGATAAAAAAAACATGTTAAAATGGGGGAGAATGATGAGCTACAAGACACGAGAACCCAATTCATTAAAAAAATGGCACAATGGGGAACAATGATGAGATACAAGATATGAGCTTTTCTCATGTATACTTAGAGTGTTGGATGATTTGTTTCTCACGTATCAGATTTTGACTATTTTGGGTGATTCTTTTAATTTATCTATGGATTTATAACAAATCCAAAGGGTTTGATTGTTGGATATAAGGATATTATTTTTTGGAAATAGTGTATAGTTTTTGTTTTTTAAAAATACTCATCGGGTTAATAAAGGAATTTTCAAGGAATGAGGTCTTATGATTAGGGATGAAGGTAGTGTTGAAGGTGGCACAAATTCCCAGTGTTTTTCAAAATTTTGGGGCTCAAAATCAGGAGTTTGTTTTTAAAAAAGGATGGATTTATTCATAGAAGTAAATAAGAAGTGTAGTGGTGAAGAAAATCAGAAAAGGATGTGAACCAAGTAGCACGAGACATAAACCTTGTACCATGTACCATGAACTGTTCGTGGATGATGAAGCACACTATGTATACCAGACAGAAATGGTTTACGGAATGGAAAACCATAGGTGGTAAAGGTTTGTGGTTCATGTCCAGGCTTGTAGTTCACAAGAGGAGAATAGTTAGTGGGATAGTGTGCCATTCAAAAAGTTGATGTAGAGTTTTGGGAGTCCATGAAGGGTGTCATTTGAAAAAATAAGGTGGTGATTTTTGCCTCCGCCCAGGGAGTATGGAAGTAGGTGGACCGTGTAGAGGATATGGTTTGTAGGAGATACACGACACACTGTGAAGGTAGTGCCGCAATGAAGATTTAGTAAATCTCAATTTAATAGATTTTTTGGTTATATTTTTTATATATATGGAGCTCTAATCCCTTCATTATCATGATTTATCTAATTTTAAAAATTCAAGAGGAATTCATCAAATACTTGAATTAGTTGGATAAATATAACCCCACAAATAATTTAATTAAAAATATTAAAGGAATTCAGTAAATTCCAGAATAGTTCACGGAAGACAGTACGTGGAGGAAGAAGGAAAGTTCACTGAAGACGGTTCGTGAGAAGAATTCTATGAGAGAAGAAGTGGACTACGAAGGAGAAATAGTTTGTAGAAGAAGCAGTCTGCTAAAGGAGGAGGTATGCAGAGCAAGGAAGAACTCAAAGGAAGGTGGTACGCGAAAGACAGTCCACAGGGAAGAAGCAGTACGCAAAAACAGAAGCAAAGGCAGTTTATGAATGCGGTTGGAGAAGGCGGTATACGATCACATCTTGTTGAGTTGGTACATGGAGGTGCTAAAAGGAGCACTCCAATACATAGAGGAACCAACCTAGTATGCAGAGTAAAGGTTCGAGAAAAAATATTACGCAGAAAAGTAGATTACATCTGCAAGGAAAAACAATACTTCAATAGAGAATACTTCTATAGTTAAGGATGAATGATTTAATTACAACCCATTAAAGTGAAATTCAAGTCGATAAACTGAGTTCAGATTCTTCCCAACATAGTGATAAAGGGGGAGTCAACATAAGTGATCCAAGGGATATAGTGAGATATCTCTAAAAACTTATAAAGGTAGTGTGCCTGGCACAGAGTGACTGAGAAAAATTTCTGCGCTCCACAACTAGTGAAGATTAGTGGAATTTGGTACGACTGGCAAACTGTTAGCATATACTCTTTTTACAATTCCCTTAGTGGTGAAATGAGTAAATTTTTCCATCTTTTCTTTGCATCATACAGTTTTAACATATTCCTATCAACACAGGAGGAAGATCAATTAGTTTAAAATAAATAATTTACACCCTTATTAACCCCTCCCATCTTAGGGTGTTCCGGGGTCCTTCAGAGCACCCCACTTCCAGGAATACCAGTGAAGACTCTTGAAGGCTTGAGTGAAGTATCTCTGAAGTCTAGTCATCCAAGTTGTTTATCCCTTATGGTGACCTCAAGTTACCGAAGCCTACTTGTGAACCCCATACTTGCACACCAGAAACATGAGCACCCACGCTTGTTTCACCTCACCTCTTCAGCCTTCTCGAGCCTTTCATGAAGAATCCTTCAAAGACATTAATGGTAGGACTTATCCTTCATTGGATCCCTTTCCTAAAACGGATCATGTTGAAACATCCACCAAGACCTCATGATTTACAAAACCTTTTAGAAATACACATCAGTGTGTCTCCCATTTGGGTTTGTATTTATACAGTCAAAGTTTTCCCACATTTGTTTATAAAGAATTTAGGGACCTTGGGATTTATGTAGGTTTCTATATCTATGGTCACATGGACCTTTACCCCAAAAATAGTTCTGGTAAGTTTTTGGTTTGGAGGATTAGTATTTGGGCCATGTCGGTCACTTGTATCTAAAAACCAGAGCCTCCAGTCCTTGGATGGGAAGGTATGGCTCACACATATTTTTCCTTTTGAAAAAGGAGAAGTCTCCCTCATCTACTGAGATCAATTTTATGGCATCCATCCTAGTGTAATCACAAAGTATTTCAAGCTAGATCTAATGACCTCCACTTTCATTTCACATGTAAAGGGTCATGGCTCCATGAACTTATCCACCATCTCCATGGCCTCTTCCACCATAGGTCTATCCTCTTCCATCAGTAGAGGAAGGATAGTCTACACCTTTGTAGAATATTTCACATCCTCTTGTTTCTTACACAAAAGATGACTCATGAATTCTTAGAGGTTTGTGATGATCACAAAATTTAATAATCCACATGAAATATTGAATTATGTGAACTCCTATTCCCACCATAACTGGGATATATTTGAATAATTACTAAGTCATGATATCTACATCATCTCATCCATAAAATGAGAAATCCTTCTAAACTAAATTAATCTAATTCTAGGTGTAATCCCCAATATTAATTCTTTCAATCCAAAATCCTCCTTAGGAGTAGGCCCCAAGTTTAACCCCCCATATCTCCAAGAACTAAAATATCCTCATGGATCCTGTCACTTCCATTACTAGGCATCCTCATTAGGAGTAAGCCCAAAATCAAGCTCCCATATCATCTTGAGTCAATACAATACACATGATACCTTTTTTAGTTTATTCTCTTTAGAAATAAGACCCAACTTAATCCTCTAAAAGGGCCATACTCTCCTAAAAGACTTACCAAACAATGTGGGCTTTAATTACCATTAAAATGGGATACATAGGAAGCCTCTTTGAGGTCCAAACCCAAAACCCAAAAATCAACCCTATTCTCTCTGGGCCTCATTCCCCGTAGGGTCTAATCTAACTTTGAAATCCATATCATTTCCTATTTACTTGGGCTACTTCATTATAAGTCTTGTTCAAAAAATTTACTAGGAACCTTATGCCTAGATATCCTTACCACATGATGTTAAATTGTAAGGTTGAGTCCTTATCACACGACATTAAAAGGTTTGATGCATTCCATTAAGTGGAACTGATCTATGTGGGGTTTGATCCCTTTCACAAGGATACGTTGGAATATCATTTATGAGTTCGATCCCAACATTAAAACAACTTCTGTCTACTTGGACAACGATAAACTCCAGATTAACTTTTGTTTACTAGGATGATAATAAATTCCAGAGTACCCCATTGAGTGGCTTTAAAACCATCATCATTGTAATAATGACCAAAGAATCTCTAGGAAGTATATGAGAGGATACCATTGATGGAGAAACTTGAATACATATAAATATCTTCATTAATGAAGAACCTAAAATATATATAGATGATTCTAATTTCCACACTTGCTAAAGAATTGATTGAAAATTTTAGGGGAAACCTACATTACACTTGGTAAATTAATAAAGATTCATGAACATATTTTAAATCTATAAGGGATTCCTGGAGTAAACAATAATATCCCACCAAAAGGCTGTGATGAGCCTGACCTCCCATACTCTTGACCAATGTTAGTTTTTAAGAGTTATAGGTCAAAAGACATAATGAATGCCTGCCTTTGGTATGAATGACCCATTTGGATATTGAAATATTTGGTGTTTTTGGTTCCATAATCAAATCCATTGGAAACCATTCAATAGTAGTGATTATTAACCAGAACACAGGTTCTAAAGAAAATAAAAAATGGAGAACCCTACGTGAATCCTTAACCATGTTAATGATGTTACCCACCTATTAGTCCCCTTTCCACAAAAGAGGGCCGACAAGGCAATCAATCATTCATGTGATCATATAAAAGATGCAGATTTTACCAGGTTTTTCTTGATTATGGATATCATATATCAACATGAACTCTTTTACAAGAACTACCATAAATCCAAATGGATTCCTTAAGGTTTTCACCTATGAACACCCCAACTTCTTCTCAAGTCGGATCCTCATCCGTTCAAAGGATGACATCCCCAAATTAGCGTCTTTCCTGATGGGAATTTAATGCACTTGTATGAGAGTACCATAAACACAGTACCATTATGAACTTGGAGGCTACCTGACATACCCTCAAGATCAACAATAACCCCCAATGTTTTAGTCAGCAATGACTGGTGGTTCAGAAGAAGACGATACCAGTTACCATCTTTAACCATTCTGAGAGATTATCCACATAATTAAATCACCAATACCTTCCATATTTCAGGGAGGTCGACTACAAGGCCACCTAAAACCTCATTTCAAAGACACATGAGTCATTCCTGAGAGATCCTATCGATAATCACAACCAACAACGTTGCGTGGCAGTGAACCCTCAACATAATGGGCATGTTTCCCTCAACTATCTGATCCAGGTTCCTTAGACCTAGACATGCAAGAAGGACCACTGGGTATAACAATCAGTGAATGGGGAGTATGTTCCTACTTTTTCCCCATCTAGAGAATCCCACTAACCAAGTTTGGTTAAAAATAGTAAGCGGGTACAAACAACCATTTACCTTTATTCTGCCAGCCAGCAGAATCATCTAGCTGCACCTAAACAATCCCTTCATTAAAATCCAGTGGAGTTTCATGAGTAGGGATATACACCTGCTGAGAATATTTTAGCTATCCAGTAGTCTTTTTTGGATGCATTCAAACAATCCCACCAACTAAATACAATTGAAATCATACAGCAGGAATATACACCTTCTATATTTCATGAAGTTTAACAACAGTCACATTTGGCAGCACTCGGAGAAGTCAGTCGGAAACCTCTGATGACAACATAAGGGTATACTCAAATCTCTGACCCCAATTGTGAGTATAGTTAGAATCCACTAACAGGAAAGGTAGTACATGATAATGTACATACACCGAATCCAAATACAGAATGGATGTATATTCCCATTTTGGAAACTTAAGTCACCAAGCATATCTTGGCAATGGTGAAAGGGAAGACACAGATTCCTACTCCTATCCTGGATGCATGCCAAGATATCATCATGAAAACAATAGTCGTACCCGAGGGATATAAGCATAACTCTATCCCCAAAAGTAGGGTAGCTCATCAATATGCCATCCTAGAGTAGATATATAACTCTTTTCCTATCCAGTAGGGACATGATGCATACTCCCCCATTTCATATGGACTACCAGATCAGGCACATACACCCAATCCAACTAGAGGTAACTTGCCTTATCTGATAGCCACTCCAAGATAGGAACATAATCCTACTCTTGATAATAAATTCTTCCATAAAGTGTCCCTAAATACTAATATGAAGACATCTGAAAAGAATTCCCATCAAACATATTTGAATAATCAAGAGCTGATCTATGATCTGACTCCACTCAATGTTGGAGTTCTTGAATCCCTCATACATTTATCTATTTCAGCTCAAGATCCTACCCTCTCATTACCAAATTATGGCAGTAGCAACAAAAAATCTAAATTTCCTCTTCGTACACTTCCTCATGAAGGGTTTCTTCATGATAATTCGGTCAATATTAAGAAACTAACTCTTGAGGAGAGCCACAATAACCCTCTATGTGGTCGGAAAACTAAGGATAAAGATGGTTTACCCCTAGATGTAACCCACCATGTTGGTCCTACCCATGACGATGCTCACTGTGAAATTCCTCTCCGTAGTAGTAATTCACATTGCTAAGGAAATTATCCAATGAAAAATGTAGTGATGAGAAAGCCCTCTTATCTTGAGGCACTTGCAAACCAAAAGATAGAAATATCTGATTCTTTGTAACTAGAATGTGAAATAATTTCTCATTAAGAAGATATACCAAATCATCTATCATTATTCAAACCACTATTCGACCATTTATATTCCAATATAGTAAATTAACTCTCTACCAATATGGTTGATTCGGAAGAAAGGGCAGAGAAACACCAACTTTAGTTTGATTGTGTAGAAGGAGGTCTAATGAAAGACTAAGAGGATGTGTTGAACATGGAGAAAAAACTAGTAAAAAATGATGTACCAGTCATTTTATTACTATTATTCACTCCTAAATACCATATTCCAAAGATGTTGGTAGAAAATTGTATTCATGATATCCACCTCAGCATATGGAAACATCTTCTTCATCTTAATAATAAGGTATTAACTTATGATGAATATTGAAGTCATGTAAGGGTAGTAGAAGGGTTGCACCAATAGATTGACTTGTCATCTCTCTCAGTTTCCTAACATCCAAAGATCATGAAATAATAGGGAGGCCTTCAGCGTTCATGCCTCAACACATTAAAAAAGTTGTCACAATTGACTGCAGATACCCCATATTGCATTCATGTCATAGGATAGGGTGTCAATGGAGATGTGAATTTTACTATGACCAAAAGTCATAAAATCCCAAAAAAAATGGTCTCATGCAATGTTATTTCCCAAGGCCAGCTAAAACATATGGATTTTTTTTCTTCAAAATAGAATATATAATCAACAAGAACAAGATTCAACTAGCTCTCATCAAAGTCCGGACCAAAGAGAGAAAGATGTTGAATGAATTTGGAATCAAGTATCTAAAAATATTGAGCATGATTCTTCTTTATAGGATGTCCATTGTCAGATTGAGAAAATGGATGAAATAACACAATGGTCATCTGGAATAGGTTATTTGAGCGGATACAAGATAATGAACCCAGTCAATGTTCAGACCAAAATCCATAAGATCAGAAGAGAAGCTACGGAAATATCAACCATAGAATTTCAGGAGCAACCCAAGCATGCCAGGATGGAGGATTTTTTAACCCAACCCTTGTATCCAACAAACATGGCCTGAAGGGTTGAGCAGAAAGAATAAGAACAACCCCATCCCATAGGGCTGGGGGATTTTTCACATCTACACTCCCCTCCTTAGTGAAATTCAGTTTTCTCATGATTAGGAAAGAAGCCACAAAGTGAATGCATAACTTAAATATATGAGGATTCTCTTTAGATTATTGTATGTCAAATATTTCCTGGGGAACCAAAAAATTGGAGAACAAAGTCTCATGGTGGACAAAAAAAGAAGGAGATATCACAAAGATACTGATAGAATGACATCATTGCATTATGTGTTGGTGAATTTCATTAATGCCATTATAGAGGATCCCCAAGAAAATGAGTGTAGTTTAGGGAAAAAGAGGAGTAAGTTCCTATTCTTGATAGGGTTCACACCAAAGAAAATGAAGGTGGGGTGCATACTAGAAATCAAAGGCTTTCTCGGAATCAAGGCGTTCCCTCAAATAATCCCCTCCCACCTTTTAGCAAGGCACCTAATTGGGATAAAGGTAAAGTTAAAATCATTTTTCACCTTCTCCCTGGAGAAGGTCCATCCCTTTAGTTGGAGGAATTCTTTTCCCAGTAAGAAGAGGAGATGAAATAGTTGAGAAGACTCAATGCAGAGTTACTCTGAAGCAGTATTCCTGCTAGGCATGATCAAAAAGTAGATCCACATGTTGCACTTTATGTAGGAGCTCCTCAGAAAATAGGGTTTGTTTCAAATACTAATATTGATAATTAATTCCCTCCATTAGGTACACATCCAGAACAGGGTCAATCATATCCTTACATGACTGTCTCCATGGGTTATCCAAGACAAATACCAACAGCATCACCACCGGTGGTCATTCCAGTCATCTCACCTATTCAGGCTCTAGCTAGTGTACCTGTGCAGGTCTTATCTTAGCCAGTTATTCCTCAAATGATATGAATACCATTGATTCTTTGATTACTCTATTGGAATCTATAGAAGGATAGTGTGCACCGATACCACTAGAAAATAAGGCTTACACTGAATGGGTTGATCTGATTCCTCTGCCGCCAAACTTTGTGAATACAACATTACCAATATTTAACGGTTTGGGATATCTGGAGCAGCAGTTGATGCATTTTGTTTCTCACTGTGATCCCATAATTGGGAACCCTCAATAATATTAATTTGTAAAGATCATATGTTTTGTGAAATCACTGTTGGGGATGACCTTTGTCTAGTATACAAGTTTGTAGTCTTGTTCAACTACTGGATGAGGAGATCTCTATCAAAAATTCCTTTTCCAATTCAGACCAATGCCGTAGAAGAAAACAATATTTGATCTTAAAAACTATAAACAAAGGGTTAAAGAAAGAGTTTTATATTTTATTTCTTGATTTAATGGAATAACATATTCCTTATACCAACTAACCCCTCAAGAAGAGTTGTTTTCAATCTATGTGGAAAATATCTGTGATGAGTTGCACACAACACTAATCCCTATGAAATATACAGGAGAGTTTTGAGACCTTTCTTAAATCACCAAACATGTAAAGAATTACATATCTAAAACCAAAGATAATTATCATATAATCCAATCAGCTCTGGGAAGGAGAAAATGAAAAGAAGAGGCTGCTACAATTACACTCAAGAAAGCACCTGCACCTACTCCTACTTCAAATCCCTCATCATACCATAGGGACCCACCTCCTGAGAACTATAAGAAATGACCATCTGATCGTGATGATAAAAAATATCAAAGTTGGAGACAATTTGAGAAGTTAAAAAACAATATGTATTCTTTTCAAAAAGAATTGGTCCTTGACTACTTCATCTAAACTTTGGAAAACAATTTAGTCCAGTTACCAAGGCCCAAGAAGCTGAAAAAATAAGGAGATAGGGATCAACTAAATTATTTACCCTTTCATCAAATGTTGGGGCACCCCATTCAGAAGTGTTTTTTTTAAATACGTCCTACAAAAGACGGTGGATTTTGGGAAGGTGAAGCTAAAATATTCACTGGCCGAGGTAACATGTGTTACTGCTACCAATCAATAGGAGGAAAGAAAGTTGTAGGAAGTCAAAATAAATAATGCGTAGACGTTTGATGAACGGATGATCAGAAAAATGATCAATCAAACTTGTGTCATTCTATGAACACAGTTTAAATAACTTAATATGCCTCCCAACACTTCCTCTACAACCAATCCATCTTCATCAAAAGATCAAACATTCAAAGGCCAATCTTTAAAGAAGCAACATGGTCATAAGGATAAAGAACAATCATAAGAAGAAGATCTCTTGTCAAGGATAAAGTTGTCCTTGGATTTGTTAGATTTCATCCCAACAATATCAAAAGAACGTGCGACACCCCTCCAAACAACACAATAAGAATTGACTTGTCAAGTAAAATATTCACCAGATGAAGAGTTTATCTTCAGTTTTGTTAATGTTATTCAATTAATGGATCCCTATGAAAATGATGATTCTGATTGTGTACCTGAATTCCCTAGACTTTATTGGGGAACTGGGGGAACTGGTTATCAAGGTTGAGGATAAAAGGGAAGACGTGGGTATGTTAGAAGCCACTATTTGAATTAAACCCTTTCTCAAACTCTATATGCAGTAGATACTCATGGGAGATACCTCCAGTGGGCTCATTAGGAATAAGGAAACTCTCCCACACCTGACATAGTCTACCTGACATGATCATCTTGGAATAATAATTAGAGGCTACAAAACCACCTTTTCAACAGGTTGGTTAACCTAGCCAGCTTAACTTGTTGAGAGAAGAAGTATTTACAGCTTCTGTCCTATCAAACGGTCTGTCTAAATCATGAGGATCAACTTCCAAGGCACCTGAAAACTGAATCTCCATATTGGAAAATGAAAAACTTTAGATTAAAAGTATGGTGAATTGAAGAAACTGGCCCTTGTTGCAGCCAAGATATCAATACTTGATGCTCTGAATCTATCAAAATATCTCTAGGAATAAATTATTGAGGCATTGATAAGTCCTCAAGAGTTTGAAACCAAGGTTTTTGCTACTGAGGTTTATGATATAGAGAATAATATTTTGGAATGTCATGTTGTCATATTTTTATAGACCGAGATGAGGATGATGTTGTATCTGGATATATCAAGCCCATGTATTTATCTAGAAAGGTTAATTATATCGACATCTGATGAGCCTTCATTGATAATAGACTGGGGTTCAATGTCATTCCCATCTGTAAAATTCATTGGTTAGGTATCACTGAACCTAACTTGTCTCCATAAACTATGATGTTTCAAGGTTATGAAAAGAATGAGCATGAATCTCTCAGTGAAGTTACACTCAGAACCCAATTTGGTGATATTTCATCTGATTCAGATTTCATGGTTTTCTGGTAGGACACAACTTTCAACATTCAGTTGGGAAGGCTTTGGATACCTCAACATGCAACCATTACTTAATCATACAACCAATGTATCAAGTATTGCTTCAATGGTAAAATTGGGACATTTCATGGTTTAAAGGCCCCATTCAAAACTTTTGAATCTGATTATATTGATGCAGAGTTTTATCACACAAGGGGAAAACTATTGATAATACAGGATAAAATAAGAATCAATACTCCGAATGGTCTGGAGAAGATCCCATATAGACCATCAAATCATCTTAGTGTAGATTATATGATTCCTATCAATGAAATTTAAAGGGTAGACCCAAATCAAGGAAATCATTCAGTAACCTCCATAATTTTAGTTGTAGAATTTGAACGTGGCAGAGCAGAAGAAATCATGAACTCTCTAAACATGGATGAAGGTTAGGATTAAAATTCATTTATTCCATCCCCCGATATTCAACAAGTCTATACTTAATCAGCCATGCCATAAGAAGTTATCATGTCAATAGATAAATATAGTTATGATGATTCTCAATCCATCATCTTCCATTCAGAACTTCAAAAAGACCCTTCATCATCAGTTGGGTCAGAGATGGTTGAATCCTCTTCAGGATGTCCAAATACTAACTCCTCCCCTTAGTCTAAAAGTCTTGCTTCATCACTTGACCTTCAAGTGAAGATAGAAAAAGAAAAACATGATGTAGGGAAAGAAGTGGAAGACCTCAGAGATTCCCCTACAACATTTGAGGAAGAAATCTTCACCACTATGGATGAAATCAGAGAAATTAATCTAGCTAAAAAGGAAGATATATGCCCCACTCTCATTAGTGCAGCCATGAATCATGAAAAGAAATATATGTGTACTTATTTTCTAAATAAACACTGGGATTTTTTCTATTGGAATTACATATAGATTCTAAGTCTTGACCATGAGGTGACCACCCATCATTTGGGATTACTAGAAGATCATTGGGGATACCAACAGGCAGCAATAAGAACACACCCGGCTCATGCCTCCAAAATTGAGGCTGAAGTTGACAATATTATCCAAGATGACTTCATTAGAGTGGTGAAATATCCCAATGGTAGGATAATATTGTGCTAGTGAAAAATATGAATGGGAAAATCAGAGTTTTCATTGATTTCAGAGATCTCAACCAACACTGTCCCAAAGATGACTTCCCGGTTCCAATCACTAAGCTCTGAATTGATGCAATAGATGGCTATGAGGCTGTTTCAATCATGGATGGATACTCTGGGTACAATCAAATCTATATGAAACCATAAGATCAGGAGTCTACATAATTCAAATCCCCTCAAGGTTTATTTTTATATCTGGTAATTCCCTAGGTCTTGAAGAATTTTTATGCGACGTATCAACGTGCAATGCATCACATCTTTAAAAATTTCTTGGGAAATTTTGTCTAATGCTATGTGGATGATTTGTTGGTTAAATAAAGATATTTTTTTGATCTGTCGGATGAACTGGAAAACATATTATGTAAGCATCAGCAACATAATCTGAAGATGAACCCTTTGAAATGTTCTTTTGGTGTTACCTTAGGAAAATTCCTCCGCATTTTTGTACGCCATCTCGAAATCAAAGTTGATCCTATTAAGACAGAATCTATTATTGGAATTTCACCTCCTCAAAACTTAAAGTTGCTGAGAGGAATTCAAGGAAACGTGGCCTATATTCTGCACTTCATAAACAATTTGTAAATAAAGTGTTTTCCCTTCACTAAATTGATGAAGAAGGGGGTCAAATATCAATGGACTAAAGTTTTACAAGAGGAATTAGATACCCTCAAGACATATCTCTTGATCTCCTTGGTATTGATACTAAATGTCGAAGGAAATCTAGTCATTCTGTATGTGACAACCTTGGAGTGATCACTAGGTACCTTTCCTGGAAAAAATAATGATACTGGGAATGAAAACAACCTTTATTATCTCGGTTTAACCATGATCGAAGTAGAGAATCAATATTCAAATACCAAGAATATATGCCTATAATTAATCTTGGAAGTTCAGAAACTGAGGTATTATATGTAGAATCAAGAGGAATACTTGGTATCTTGCAATAAACATCTCAAATTTTTCCTCAGTCATCCTATGCTTATAGGATGTATAGCATGGTGGGCAGTTATTCTATAACAGTTTGATATATACTTTGTGCCTCAAAAAGCAGTTAAAGGCCATGATTTGGAAGAATTCCTTACAGAGAACCCATCTACAGAAGAAACATCATTGAATACTGAACTTCCCCATGAAGAAATCTTCTCTATTCAAGACAGTCCCAGAAAATGGGAACTGTACTTTGATGGTGCTTCCATAAGTCTGATGGGGAAATGAATTAAAGACCCTAAACTCAACAAATTTGGGTTAAGAATTTTTATTATCTCCCTAGAAAAGGTAGTGTTATCATATTCCTTTCTGTTATCATAAGGTGGAACCAACAACGAGGTAGATTATCAGGCACTCATTATAGGATTGGAATTGGCACTCCATATACCAGTGAACCACCTAGAAGTGAAAGTTGATTCATAACTGGTAATAAAATAGATAAACGAGGATTAAAATATCAAAAAAGAAGAGTTAATTCCGCTATGTGATTATCTCTGAGAGTTAATGACTGAATTTCCCTTAGATCCAACACTTTCATATGTTTCGCGATCACAAAATGCCCAAGATGATGTATTGGAAAATTCAACCACAACCCTAGAAGTTCTAAATTGGAATGATACAATCATCAAAATTTCTTATAATCATGTGGCTTCACCATTTGTTTAGATCAGAACATAAGAAATCTATGAAATCAATCCCATTTCTGAGACGTATGGTCATACCACAAGATGGATGGAACCCATCATGGAATATATTCAAATCAGGGTACTTCCACAAGATAGAGTTGGGAAAGAACAATTCTAACGATGAGTGGTCAATTTCACTCTTTATAATAGCCTAGATCAACAGAAGATCCTTTACAAATGAGGCTTCGAAGGAATCCTCCTTAGATTCATTGATGGAGAAGAAACTTCATCTATCCTGAAAGAAGTACATGAAGGAGCCTATGGTGCTCACTAGTCTGGGCATAGGCTTTATGATCAAATACAAAGGCTCAGAATCTTTTGGACTCCAATGACACAATATTTTATAGATTTCACTAAGAAGTGTCATCCCTACCAAGTGAATTCCAACTTCATTAATCAACCCCTTGAGTTTCTATATACAACCAAATACTCCAGGTCATTTTCTATATGGGGAAAATATGTATTAGGACTCTATCCTCCAGCTACGACTAAGCATTTCAATTATATTCTTACTGCTACTAATTTATTCTCCAATTGGGATGAGGAAATACCTCTCAAGGAAGTCAGGTCCAAAAGAAATATTATATTTTCCAAAGCTAATATCATTTCCAGATTTAGTTCCCCTCATTCCATATTGACAGACAACGACACCAATTTATATTTTGCTGAGGTAAAAAAGTTGTATTAGGATCACAATATCAAATCCAAACATTCATCTCACTATAATGAATTGACCAATGAGCAGATAGAGGATTTCAACAAGAACTTATCGAATGTACTCCAAATGATAGTGGAAAAAGATAAAAAGGCTTGGACTAATAATCACATTCATTCCTCATGGGAATATTATACTACTACTTGTATTGCAACACTGTCAACCCCATATTCTTTTTTGTACTAGATAGAAGCAGTTCTTCCTATTGAAATTCAATTTCCTTCAATCTGAGTTGCCATATGTGACTAGTTATCTATAAATGAACAATATTAGCAGTGATTTGATGAGTTGGAATGATTATAAAAAAAGATATTTCATACCTTGCATCACTTGGTAGTCTATCCGAACAGAATAGCACAAGCTTTCAAAAATAAAGTTGTCCTCTACTCATTTATTCAAGGATAATTGGTATTATTTCTCATGAATTTGATGATACCAGGAAAGAAGCCTCCAAATCTTGAGACAATGTGGGAAGGACATTATACCATATATAAGGTCCACTCTAATGGATATTATGCCATAATATCAATGGATGTAGAACTTATTACAACTCTAACCAATGAAAGAGTCTTGAAGAAGTATTTTTTTAATCACACAGAGAAAATTTCCTAGTTGCAAGACATTAAACTACAAAGAAACCATATGCACCCATGATGCACGACATTAAAATGTGTAGAATCTTTGTCCTTGTCTTGTGATGTTAAACTTTATGACATCATTTCTCCTCACTACATGACATTAAACTTTATGGTTAAAGTCTCCTTCATCTGAAATTAAGAAATCCCCAAAGATACCACAAATTGGCATTACTTGGGGTTCTTTAAAAAAATAGTACCTTCCATGAGCAAGCATTAATCACATCATATATACTTCATAGTGGCACATTGTCTCTATTTATCTCTATGTTTGAATCAGATCCGCATAGGGACCCCTTTTTAGGAACTACACGTGATTTGATTCTTGCCCCTAATAAGATACACAATGACACCAGGATCTTATCCCCTGGTCTAACCACAAAGTTTCTTTCACATTGAGTGACTTACATCCCTTCTGTAAGATGTTAAATTGCACGGTTCTTATATAACTATATATGGCTTGACTCTCATTCCAATGGGAGGTGTAGAGATTCCCAGATCTCCAATTTTGGGCACATGCATGATAAAATAAAAATTCCACCTTTACTTGTGTTTATAAGTCAGATATGAACAAGGAATACCATCTTTAAGAAATAAGTATGGCTTTATTCTCATTACAATGAGATACATAGTGATTCTTAGATCTCTAATATTGGGCCCAACCACAACCATAAAAAAATTATTTCCCATTTTTTTCCTATATATGAAGTAAAACTACACATATAAATCCTCCAGAATACAAGGTTTGATTTTCATATAATCCTCTGTCTTATGATTAACCATTATTACAAAATGAATAATAGCCCCCATCAGTGACATCAAACTCAATTGGTGTGGGGAATGATCTTTTCAAGAACTATGTTTGGCTTGATTCTCATTCCAATGAGATACGTAGTGACACCCAGATCTCTAATCTAGGGTCTAGCTATAACTAAAACCCCCATTTCTCACATTAAAACTTAGTTGGTGTGGGGAACCTTGTTAAGAACTTTGTATGGATTGATTCTCAGTAAAATGGGATACATAGAGATTCCAATATATCCAATTTTGGGCTAATCCATGACAAAAATAAAAAAATACCCTTCATTCCCTATATGTATGAATCAAACCTGTATAGGGAATGTTTCAAGAACTACATGTGGATTGATTCTTCCTCCAATAAGATACATAGTGACAACTGGATTTTAAACTCATCCCAACCAAAATATATTCGTCTTTTAATTTTATTTCATGTTTTCCATACAACAAGTTGTTAAACTACATGGGAATTCAAGAACGACATTGGGATTGATTCACATATTCATGAGGTACGTAGTGACACCAATATCTCTAATCTTGGGCCTCACTACAATTTTAAAAAAGAATACCCTATTTCTTTTACCCGCGCAAAAATCAAATTTTCATATGGACCTTTTCTAGGACATGAAAGTTAATTCTCATTTCAATGAGATACATGATGATTCCAAGACTTCCTACTTTAAGTCCAACCATCAGCCTTTAAACTATAAAAATATTTCTTCCCTATGTCAAAACCCGATTATATAGAGAAAAATTTATAATAATTACACATGGATTGATTATTATCCCTAGCAAGATACGTAGTGAATCCGAGACCCTATATCCTGGTTCAGACACCATTCAACAATTTACCCTTATATTTTAATTGTTATACCTTTTTTTGCAAAAGAATCTTCTACCACCCCATGATTCTCACACCGAGCACAACTCACATGGGATTAGGTATTGGGTAAAAATATTCTCTACATAAATAAAGTATCTTAATTCCTATTTGTGGTTATCAAGGGTCTTGGATGTAATACCTTAAAAGGAATAAATGATATCCTTTCTGCATGACTTTAAACAACACAACATAATGTCCTTACTTCATGACTTAAAACTACACAGTAACAAAAGAACTATGCATGGATTGATTCTCATCCTATTAAGATACATAGTGAACACTTGGACTTAGATCTTAGTCCCAACAATGGGATAAAAGAAAATTCTTCTCCCCCCACATACAATTTAAAATCTATACAGGAGCCCTTATTTTGGGTCCTTTCTTTAAATAAACCATCAAGGAAACAAAAGATATCCCTATTATAGATATGAGTTAGATCTATATAAGAGACTCCAAAATCATGGCCAATATTGATCCAAATATTTCTATTGTGCATTAGACATTACCCCTTTCAAATTTCATACTCCTTCTTTCATATCTTTATAATATTTCTTTGATTTATGGTGATGAAATATCTGATAATTTAGAGATCTTTTTCCTAACTTTGTAGTATGTATCCCCTATCAGCTAAAAGATTCCACTATTTGGCTGGGAAACGTATACCCTATTTGGACCTGCATAATATAACCCAAAAAGATTTTTTCAAATAGAGGTAACTTCGTTCTTTGAAGAGACCTCCTCTAATGCCATTTATCCCATTTTTCTATATCACTATTAAAACTCGGGAATACCCAAATCATAGATTAAAAATTTCTCCTCCATACCTGAATATAGTAGTACATTTCTAGACAAATTACTGAGAATTAGAGAACCATAAAAAATTTAGTCAATGATAAATATCTTAAATTAAATCCCTTTAAAATCCTTGATTCATGACTTTAAACTGTACAATCCCCTAATGTAATTGTTTCATTACTTGAAACTTCACAACAAAATATAAAAATGCTCATTTTTGACCAATTTTACCTACTTCACATAAAACATTTATATAGGAGTGGTTTCTAATTCATGTCCTATGTCGACACATATGTCCCCTTTTATTATTAGATATATTTTCTTGGAAAATTCACTCAATGTGGTCTTGAGTCATCCAAATCTTAAATACCTTTGTTTATTATAAATAAAATGTCATAATTCTTGAGATCTCATTTTACCTGACTATGCAGTATGTTCCCCAGTTGGAATTGTATAAAATATTCCAATAAAATGGGCATGTCAGCCTAAGGACACCACTATTGACTATGCAACACATTCCCTAGTTGGCTCTGCGTAATAAAGTCCCCATAACGGGTTAGTCAAGTAGTGATAACTTCATTATTGAGAAAGAACCACTCTTTTCATATATTTTATGTTTTAGATTTGATGATAAAAAAAATCAAGACTCAATATTCCCATTAAAAGTATCTAAATAATATTAGGACCTTCCTCAATTATCAAGCCTTATTTGGTTTATAATCTCAAAATTCCTGGTCAAATCTATTTGACCTTATAAATTAGCATTATTAGTTTGACATGAATGAATTTAAACTTCCAATAAAAAGAGATATAATACTTACTATATTAAAAACCCATAAAGGAAACTCTAGAAAAAAGTCGAATCTCAAGTCGCTAGACCTAAACTTTGTACGGTTTAGGCAATATATGAGTGATAAAAAAGTTAAAAGGAAAAACTTGTTTTGTTGAAAACCCAAAAGGGAAATCCTAAGAAAAAGATAAATATCACTTTCCAAGTCCCCACCATATTTTACTTAGGGAAAAAAGAGTTAGGTGATGACACAAAAGATTCAAAGTTTATAGGGTTGTTCATACGACCCTAGTAACAGTAAAATTGCGCTCACTTGGCCCCTTATCTTTGGTAAAAGTTAAAGATCCCCCACCCCTTTCATTGTAATTATGATTATCTTACAGAAAGATACAATGTTATAAAAATAAAATTTGATATTACAATTATAGAAATAAAATAAGGATGAAGATATAGATGATCAGAAACAAGATTCTTTTCATTTATAAGAAATAGTCCCCAGAGGAACATCCACAAAATAAAGTCTCTCTACCACAAGTTATAAATGGCTATCAACATAACTCTTAATTTGTTTAATGGTCTCCTAGGCCCTATCAGCCTCCTGGTGAAGTTTTGATAGTTGACCAACCTCAGTCTTTTCTACCTGATGAAGTGCTTCCTTAGAATATACAATGGCCTTTTCCGCTTCCTTTTTGGATTCTCCTTCTGAGAAATGTAGTTTTTCAATTTCCCTTTGAATAGAATACAACTCTTGATGAATACATGACATTTGAACAATATTATCTATGGTTTTTTCTTGAATACCACTAATTTTTCACTATGTCCAGCCTCAGTTTGAGATACTACTACTTGAAATTCATCAATGTTAGCAAGCAGTTCAGA
Organism: Viscum album; assembly: GCA_963277665.1. Taxonomy (NCBI): domain Eukaryota; kingdom Viridiplantae; phylum Streptophyta; class Magnoliopsida; order Santalales; family Viscaceae; genus Viscum; species Viscum album. The sequence goes on from OY728123.1 coordinate 644,667,638, forward strand.
TTCTATCAGATCCTACCGAAATTTTTACTCTTGCTCCCATTTTTGAATGGTATAATTCAACAAAGTGTGGATTTCATGGTAATCAAAACCTATGAATCCCAAAAGGCTGAAAAGACTTGAAATTCATGGGATTTGCTATGGAAGTTCCTTGAGGGGTGTCTTAGAGATAATCTTCCATATATATTTCCAAGCGTTTTGAAGGTAGTTTCCTAAGGCTCATCAGATTTTTACCTAAGGGAAGAAACAAAATATGTTTCTACAATTCCAAGATGTTTAAACATTTTTTTACACGTAAGGTTGAAATTAATGTTGTTATTAATGCTTACCAATGATGAGAAAACGTTTAACAAAATTTTTCTTTCTTTGGTTCATTTTATTATTTTCTTTTTCTTGGTTGGACTAGAATCATTACATCCAAAAATAGGTATTAGAGATCACATGCCTACTTCCATATCATCCTTTGTGGCCTGTTAGCCTGGAGATATCTCTTCTAATTCCTGTGGTGATTTAGCAGCCCCGAGTTCGGTACCACCAGGACTATACAGTGGTGATGGAATTTCAGTCGATTTTTCCTTATCCATCTGCAATTTATAACGGTATTTCTCCAGAGTAATAATTCTTTGGATAAATTCTAAAGTAAAATCATAAAATAATATGATAATAAATAAAGATACACCTTCAGGATCGAAAACATTTCACCATTCATCATCAAGGGAAGGACCAATTCCTTCGGGGGTTCCACGAACTATCATTTATTTCAATCATTTTGTGGGGGGGATTAAATTTTATATTATATATTTGAGCATCTCCATCTCTCTGATGTAATTTCTTACTTCATCAGACATTTTGTCAAAAAGAATACTAGATGAGGCTCAAGGATCTTCTATTTCTAGAATATGGAAACCCTCACATAAAAGAACCCACATGTTTTCACAATCACTATACAAAATTTACAATGTTTGAACCACCTATACTTATACATATTTAGAATAAATCCCAGACCCCATTGAAGATGATCATGCAGTCTTATATCTGACAATATTCTCGATTCCGGCCATCACACATGGTGGATGAGGAAATGGAACCCACTACTCTTTTAAATGATGATGACTGGACCACTTAGGTTTGACTTTAGCCAAGTTTTTTGGTGTAGCCCTCTTGACTCAGGTGGGTGAATTGTATCTTTAATGGGGTTGCTTCAGTGAGCTAGGGGCCTTGTCATCCTTTCCCTTTGACTCTGATGAATCAACCTCTAATGATGAGGAAGCACCTTCCAAACGATATGGTTACTTCCTACTCCCTCTCTTTACTATGACCTAAAGAACAACACTGTTTATCACCCCTTTAGGGTATTATACAACCCAATTATAAGTATACCAGATAGTCAATTTTCTCCCTTCATTAGTGGAAGATAAATTAAACACTGCACTGGTCCTCTCCACAATTGTTAGCAACCATAGCTATCGATCCACCATTAGATGACACTCTAATATTACATTCATTATAGGATATACAATAATATATTACAGAAATGTTAATTGACATGTGAATATGTAAGGATCATAAACCTAAAATATGATTTCCTTTTCAATATTGGTGTCCTTTACACTATCTCTAAAAGCCATCATATACTCCCTCAACTCTAAATTGGTTGTCCCATCCTCAAAAAATCATCTCATTGGTGGATTTCCACAAGAAAATAAATGGAATTCATTAAACATTCTTAACCTTACCTTAATGTCATAAGGTGAGAAGGATGAAGGAGGAATACCAAATAAATCTTGAACATATGGTCAGAAAGAACTTCCGAGGACCTAGATCCCACTCTACACAAAATAGGTTCTGAAATGAGTCGCGATCAATCCCTATTAGACAAATAATGGTCATGTTATTATTAAAGGCTACCTAACTCCATGGATATGAAACAAGATCCTATGGATCTTCACTAGAATAGGGGTATCCAACCCCACCATCTTCCTCTATTCCAGCTTTTCTGCTATAACAAAAGTTCCAGTCCTTACACCACCCTTGGAATCTCAAACATGTAATAAATATACACTGATAAACATGGTTATGAAACCCATAAGACCCATCTTCACAAGAATTTTAGAGTTGTCTTCATACCCCCACTTTTGAAACTCCCCCTTCTCTTATGTTTTCCAGAAAGTGTTGGGTGAACCTCTCTTTTCCGCCATTGGACAACTTGTCGGATGCATGTAGGTGGGAACTTTATCCTTCTTCTTCATAAATAATATTTCTATCCACTCCTGTAGATTAATATCCCTTCTTGTGTAGGATTTTGTGTCTGTATTCTTGATTTTGTAAAATATATTCAACAACTCATGTGCCAATGGTGGGGTATTTTCTGTATCATTCCATGTTATCTTGGGAGGAATAAATTCATCATACATATATCCATGTATTGGATCTATGAAGATCTTATAGACATTACAAAAACAGATTCCTACTTCTCCATGTCTCAAATGGAAGGAATTCATCTCTGGACTCCATCGGCTCAGAAAATCTAGAAAAAATATTTATTCCTATATACATAGGTTTTTCCGACCCATACAACCAAATAAATCCCGACACTTTTTAGATCATATGTAAACTACACACATATTTTACACACCCAATATGCCCATATCCATAAAGGTTTAACACCCCCTCCTAGGTGAATGTCTGAAATTTTATTCCATCCCTTCGATTGATCTATTTGAGAATCCTGAAAAATGGATGAATAAAAGTGCGACTGTAGCTCGGGTGTTGTGCTTTCAAATCTGGAGAACATGGGCTAGGATGCATGAAATAGGCCTTGGATACCATCCCAACTTTGATACATGTGACAGCGACATAAAAATTGGCAGATAAGAAATAGGTTTGGTCTTGAAACCAAGAAACTAGAACATATTTCTTTGGGTTCAGTATGTTTGAATACTTCAGATGACCATAAATGTAAAGTGGAAGACAAATATTCGTTGAAAAATATTGGGGATGATTATTCAGATACTTTTCCAGATCGAGAAGGGTTGTTTCACAGACATCATAGTAATCATTCCTGATGTCTTTCATCCTTTCATCAATTCGCTTGATATCCAATTCATCAGTAGTTCCAATTTTCTTGGGATCCATTAAACCTGAAAGTGTGTCACCCCACACTTAGGGCACAAATAAAAAATATACAGAAGTAGCTTGACCAGAATTTTCAGCAAAAGCATCTGGATGGAATAACTTGCTCGCGCAAAGCGTATATTTCTGAAATCCTTTGTGATTTTCACTAAAGTGAAGGACCTATATATAGATTCCGAAGTCAACTTATGTGCCAATACATTGTTCGCCACTACGTGACCGACCTAGAGGGACCCATAAAACTTTTTAATCCCTTTAACCTCAAGACTAGACCCTCTTTTCATTTTGTTCCAATCCTAAGGGGGTCTTTTATTGACACTTTTTTCAATCACATGGATACAAAAAGAGACCAAGGAAAATTCCTTCTAAAAAGTATATGAAGATACATGGTAAATTTCAATATTTTTAAAGGTTAATATTTGAATTTACCTATGGTGGGCCAAAGTATCGGTGGTTTGCAAGCAACTGCACACCACTATACTGGCACACAACCTATATAAGTTCCAAACCACCCTTTGCCGAGGGTCCTATTTTTTCATATAAATAGACCCTTGGGGTCTTAATTTTTACAAAAAAATTACCCTAATTCCTAATTGCAACTTTGGTCACCATAGTGATTCTCCCAAGTCTTCTAAAACCTCAAAGTTAGTTTCATAATACCTAAGGTGATGTAAATAAAGGTGTATCATATGAATTAAGTATGTTCAGTGTTAAAACTAAATAACACTAGCACACCTTAAGAGACCAACCCCCTTAATTCAAGAAGACTTGAGCCCATCCCATTCCACATATAGTAACTTGAGCACCCCACTTCTAGGAATACCTGTGAATACTCTTAAAGGATTAATCCAGGTATAAAAAAAGTCTATTCATCCATGTTTTTCATCACTTAAGGTGACATCAAGTCACTCAAGCCTACTTCTGCGCCCCATACCTGTGCACCATAAACTTGAGTACCCCTCATTGGTTCACCTCGCCTATTCATCATCCTCGAGCCTTTCATAAATCGTCCTTAAAATCCATTCACATCAGGACTTATACTTCATTATCTCCCTTTTTCTGAAAGGGATCATGTTGAAACCTCCACCAATAACTCATGATTTACCAATCATTTGGGAAAGAAACATGAGTGTGTCTCCCATTTGAGTTTCTATTTCTATGGTCAGAGTTTTCACACATTTGTTTAATAAAGGAGTCAGGGTCCTCATAATGTCTGTAGTTTTCTATATTTATGCTCACATGGACCCTTACCCCAAAAACAATTTTGGGAAGTTTTCGATTTATAGGATTAGTATTCGGGCGATGTCCTTCCCTTGTCTCTAAAACCTAGATCCTCCAGTCCTTGGTAGGGAAGGTACAGTTCACACCTGATTTTCCTTTTGACAAAGGAGAAGTATCCATCCTCTACCAAGATCAATTTTAGGTTTTCTATCTTGGACTAATCCCTTAGTCTTTTAGGTCAGATCTAATGACCTATAATTTAATTTCACATGGAAAGGTTTATTGCTCCGTGCCTTCATCCATCATCACCCTAAACTCTTCCATCGTAGGCCTGTCCTCTTCCTACAACGAGGGAAGGATAGTGTGTGTGCCTTTGTTGAATATTTCAAATCCTCTTGTTTCTCACACTAATCAGGACTCACATGGAATTAGTGGTTTGTGATGATCACAACAATTGCACAATCCACCTGAAATAATGAACTATGAGAACTCTGATTCCCACCATAACTGGGATATGTAGGAAGCCTTACTAAGGCATGAGATCCATGTCATCTCATCCATAAAATGAGAAATCAAGCTACCTTATTCAGGAATACTCATATGTGTAAGAACCAATCTCAATTAACTTAATCCATGCATCTTCTATAGGAGTAAGCCCCAAGTTAAACCCCCCAAATCTCTAGGACCTAAAATATGTTCATGGACCCTGTCACTGGTATTACAAGGCATCCTCCTTAGGTGTAAGCCCCAAATTAATCTCCCATATCATCTTGAGTCAATAAATTACTGATGATACCCTTTTAAGATAATCCTCTATAGGAATAATCCCCAAATTAATTCTCTTAAAGGGCCATACTCCCCTAAAATACTTACCAAACTATGTGGGCTTTGATTCCCATTCAAATGGGATATGCAGGAAGCCTCTTTGAGGCCCAAACACAACAACCCAAAATAAAACCTATTATCTCTAGGCCAAATTCCCAGTCGGGTCTAATACAACTTTGAAATCTATATAATTTCCACATTCCTTGGGATGATTTAGTATAAGTCTCGCACCAAACTTTAACTGGGCACCTTCCACCTAGATGTCCTTACCACATGACGTTAAACTATATGGTTCGGTCCCTTTTACACGACATAAAAAGGTATGATGTGTACCATTAAGCGGAACCAAACTACGTGGGTTATGATTCATTTCACAAGGATACAACAGAATCTCATTTATGGGTTTGATCATAACATCAAAATAACTTCTGTCTCCCGGGATGATCATAAACTCCAGAGTAAATTTCTTCTTCCATGATGATAATAAATTCTAGAGTTCCCCACTGAGTGGCTTAAAAACCATCATCATCGTAATAATGAACAAATATAATCTAATTAGTATATGATAGGATACCATTGATGGAGAACCTCGAATACATATAAATATCTTCATTAATTAAGAACCTTGAATAAATACAAATGATTATGATTTCCACACATGCTAAATAATTGATTGCAAATTTTAGGAAAAACCAATATCATGCTTGGTAAATTAATAAGCATTCATGAACATATATTAAATATACAATAGAGTCAAAAATTAGGCAATAATTTTCCCCCAAAATGGTGTTATGAGCCTAATATACTATCCTATCGATCAATGTGAGTTCTTAAGAGTCATAGGTCAAAACACCTAATGAATTCCTACCTTTGGAAAGAAGGTCCCCTTTGGAAATAGAACTGTTGTGTGTTTCCAGTTATATAAAACAATCCATTATAAACCATCTAGAAGAAGTGATTCTTAACTAAAAAACACGTTCCAAAGGAAATTGTGGGTATCCATCTTCTCACAGAGTAGAGAAAATTGAAGAGTTGAATATGATCTTAGTGATCTGAACCACCATAAAAATACCATGTTCACATTTTAATTTATGCTATACTAAATCTTGAACACCACACTGCACAATTTATTTTTCAATAATAAATATGGGATTGATTATTTGTATTAGTTTTTTTAGAAAGACTATCCACCCCATTATAGTATGTGTTTTCAATCAATATTGATCTAGAAAGGGTTTCTTATAAACCTAGTTAAATGAGGGATTAGTAATAAACAATACATATAGAATTAGAGAATTTTTTTGCTATAATTTCTGGGGATTTGTTAACACATTATATATATATATATATATTATTCCCATATGTGGACATATGATAAAACCCTACCAAAAAAATCTTTAGTGAATAATGTATATGAATTGATCCTATTTGAAAAATGGTGAGACTTATGGATCATGTTCATAATATTTAACTCCTTGAATATATTCAATCCACTTTAACTACACAATATCTAATGTTATAATGTTAATAAATCCTGTTTTCTACCAATAGTATTTGTAAGTGAATCATCATCATTATCCTTGAAACCTTTTATATCAAGCACTTTCCTTTAAATTCAATGGTAACTAATAAAACTTTTACATTATATCCTAATAATTTTAGGATATCATGTGAATTCCACATGGTATTTTTACTGGCATAATATTTTACTTTTCAAATTTAAACCTATCAAGTATAAATATATTCCCATTGGTCTCTTAGAAAATATATCCTTTTTAGGATATGATTTTAAGATACAAAAACTCTTTTGTTTTTAGGAAATAAATATCATTTCTTTTTTTGTTTGAATACATAATAAATAAAATATAATTTCTATACCATATATGGTATTCTATGTGTATATATTTATTACTAAAAATAAGCCTTTATTAAATATGGTGGAGTAATATTACTCCATATTCTTGGATAAATTATTTATCCTAGATAAAACTACTTTTATCATAATCTCCATTTAAAAATGTTATAAAGTTATATGTATCATAAAACATTTCCATAAAAAATAATTATCTAATTCATTCAACAAAAATTGTTTAAAAACTCTTATCAAGAGTGCAAAATGAGATAAAGTACGCAAATATTATATTTAAATCCTTACAAGATTGAATTACTTATTGAATTTAATTTGTTAATACAAAAAATCCTTTTATCTATTACTAGAAATAAAAACATCCTTGATCCAATATTCAATCCTTTACTACTAATCTTTGTATATTCACAATACTTATAAACCATAAAGTTATTATCATACTAAGACATCCTTTTTATAAATAAATATTATATATTAATATATGAATATTCAATATATCTTACAAATACACATCATAAGACGTTAATGATTTATTATCTTTGGATAATTGATACACAATCTTCTTAATTTTTGAAATATATTTAATATAGAACATAAATATCTTCCTAGATACTAATTTTGAGAGCGTCCAGTCAAGGTAATTGTATCATTGAGTGGGGGAGGGGGTGAATTAGTGATACATTTTCTTTTTATGTTTCTTTGTAATTAAAAAAACCTTAAAATTCTGTTAAATATTTCTTTCCCTATTGAAAATAAAACAATCACACATCCCCAAGAACACATGTATTTACAAGGTTTAATATTCAATAATAATATATACATCCTTGGTATAGTATGGATGTGATAGAACACCACACTATCTACTAGAAAACAATCCTTGGATTATAATGAGTAGGATATGTCATTTCAATCATTTAGTACTTTGAAAATAATTCAGAAGTACGTGTTCACCCTCATAGCACCAATAGGGTAATATAATGTTTGTGTAACAAATCATGTTACCTGGAATTATTTTAAATTTCAAAAATATATTCAATTGAAAATTTTCCTTAAATCTCTTACCAGAATATGGTAATAACTTCCTATACTTTGTTATGAAGACTCAGTTTGATTTCCCCAGTAAGTGTTTCCCAGTCCGATTCCTCTGAGTCAGATTCTCCCCAGTACGATTATTCTTGTTACGATTCTCTCGGCCTGATTCTTCCGAGTCAGATTCTTCCCAGTATGATTGCTCAATATGAAAAGATATAACATTAATTGAGTATGATTAAGACAATTCAAAACTCATTCTACCTCAGTATGGAAATACTAGCACAGAAATCCCGATCCGATAATCCAGCCTTATATGATGATCAATTGAATACAATTTGAAATTAAAAAATAGTAATTAGTTGAGTACGATAATTACTGAGTATGATGGTTAGCTGAATGCAACAATGTGATCTTTTCTCTCCTCATTCACTTCAATCCGTCAAAACATTTTCAACAAAGGATCAACACTGAAACCTATTCTTCTATTTTAAAAATCAGAGCTTCTCTATCTTCTGTGGTGAACAGTATATCGATCATTAGAAAATTATGATGTTATTTTAGACTTTTATAGGTGACCCGTAAGAGGTTTTGGTGGGAATCCCAAAACATTTCCCTCTCACAAAAATTCACCAAAATCTCAATTTCCCTTAAAATCTAAGGTGGATTTTGACTCTATCGACTCTTCTTGAAGCTTCTCGATTCTTCTATAACCTTCACTTCTTATTTAGACTTTCATTTCAATTTTCATTTGTATTTAAATTCATGTCTTCATTTTCTCAATTGGATTTCTTCAAAAAAAATCTCTTTACCGATTATATAAAAGTGTATGAAGAAATGGATAAGACTATGATTTGCGGAATATGATTCTATATATCAATTGAATACAAATATTCTTTTAATTTCAAGGCCCCCCTTGACAGAACATTCAAAAAACTCCTTCATATATACTATGAAACCTATTTTACTTCTTCACATTTTCAATTGACCTATACGAAAAGAAATAAAAGTGATTTCACTCTTGATCCACCTAATAAAGTAATTATAAAAAATAGAGTTTATCTATCTCTTCATTCATCAATTCATTCAACCATCTTAATTGGTTGACTATATTATTGATTGGTCTTTGTTAGTATGATATTCATATGCTTATACTAAATTCCTTTTACATTTTTCTTAGTTGAATATAAATCTACCAGAGTATAATGGTTCACTGAGTATAATGTACTAGTGTCAAAAATAACCAACATACTTTCCAACTCATCCTGAGTACAATTTTTCGGATTATGATTTCCCTAGATAAGATCATCTTGGGTATAATCATTCTGAGTATGGAATTTTTCTTCCTGAGATTGAATGACATTTTCAATAATCATTCGTCCTGAATACTATCACCAACACACTTTCCTTTTCATCTAGATCCAATCTTTTTTAAAAGCGATCGACAAAATCTCTTTCTTCTCACCTAGATACGATAAATCTAAGTACAATTGGGAACACCTATTTTACATTAATTCCATAAATATTGCATTATATGTTCTCTAGTCTGCTTATTATTTATGTGAAATACAAATCAAGAAAGCATCATCAAATTTAATTAATTTTCATCATGAATAATCCAATTCTTTATAAATAAACCACTTCTTTCATACCAAATTCAGAGTGAATCTGATAACCATTTACTTCTAGCAGGATTCCTTCACAATTCAAACCTTTCATTTTGGATTTTTTATGAATCCGATCAATTCCTCATTATGATCTTCTCCCATTCCGGACCCAAGTCGAGTCTGATCAAAACCTTCAACCCACTACTTTTCTTTACGATGGACTTTTACTAAATAAAGTGAGTCCAATTATTTTGAAAACAAACATAAATATTATTTTTCCGAAATAAATTGTGAGGTGATTCTATTTGTTCAAAAAAATTCCTTGACTACAGAGGAAAACAATTGAAAAAAAACACCTTAATTATTATCTTGTCCCCAATAATCTCCCCATTTCTATTTTGTTTTCAACTGAGTTTCATAAATCACTAAACATTGTATCCTCAAGAAATTCATCACTTTTCAACAATTATAATCCTACGTGAGATAACTCATTATAGGAAATAGGAATCATTGACAAAATAAACCATGCTATCCAAGAGTAGTGATTATGAACCTTCTTTATCTTCCTTTCTATGCTCTTCTTATTTTTTGGAAAACAGTAAAATTTTTTCCTACAACCACTCCAACAGATAGTATGAATATTTCACTCAAAATACAATGTTGAATAAACAGATTACACACAACTACCTATTTTTTAAATTCATTAGGATATATTTATGAAACAATTAACCCTCCGTTGATAACACTATCCAAAGGTAATATGAGAGAGGGGACAAAAACACATACCTCAAACTTGAAGAGAAAGAGGCTGGACACCCATGTTCAACCTCAATTTAAGTAATGATTCCTTCACTGAAGGTTTTTGTTGAAAATGTTCACAAATTATTCAGATGTTGGAACATATTCCAAATTCAATTTATTCTTCTGTATATGCTCTTTGATGAAATGATATTTGATAATAATATGATTTGAATAATAATGATGAACTGAATTCCTAGTTATATTGATTTGACTTTTATTATCACAACCCAAGAGCAAGGGTAACTTCAAATAAAAAAATAAATATTATAATTGATTTTTCAACCACATAAGTTGAGTAATGGATTGAGTGGAAGTAACATACCCAGCTTTAGTTTTACTGAGAGCTACTAAAATCTATTTAAATAAATGAAAAATAACATAATTATTTCCTAGAAAGATTACTCCACCAGATGTGTATCTCATATCATCAACATTTCCTAACCAATCAGTATCTGAATACCCAAATAAATCAATAATTTTTGGGTTCCTATACCTGATTCCAAATTCTGTTGTTCCCTTGATATATCTGATAATTGTTTTCCAGAAAGTAAATGTAATTGTTTTAAAACAATATGAAATATTTCATATAGGGTAACAACATAAAAAATTTCAGGACATGAGGTATTCAAATAAAATAAACTTTTAATAATATTTTTAAATTCTTTCTGATCAACCTATTTTCCTTATTTATCTTTGGAAAACTTTTTCCACTGAAATAGGTGTGGAATAAGTTTTGAATTTTCCATACCTAACCTCTTAAGAAGTTACTTTGTATAATTATTTTGATAAATAAAAATGTATTTCTCCTTTAATAGGATTTTTAACCCAAGAAATTATTTTATTTCCCCCAGTATGGAAATTTCAAATATTTTTTTCATCTCTTCTGGAAACATTTCAAAAATTATTTCATCATTCCCAAAAAAGATAATGTCATCAATATAAGGAATTATTATGTGTGAATACACATCACTCTCTATAATGTAAATATTTTTACCCACTTTTCCTTTCTTGAAATTCATCTTCATTAAGAATGTATCCAATTTTGAATACAATTCCCTCAGAGCTTGTTTTAGGCCATATGAATCCTTTTTTAATCTGTACACATAAATTTCATCTTTCTAAACCACAAAGACACAAGGTTTTTCAAAATAAATTTTTTCTTCAAGATCATCATTTAGGAATGAGGATTTAACACCCATTTGAAATATCTTGTAGCCTCATTGTACAAAAATAGAAAAAAAAGTATGATTGTTTCAAGTATTTCCATAGGAGCAAAGATTTAATAAAAATCAATACCACTAATTTTTGAATACCCTTTTCAAACCAATATATTTTTATCACTTCACCTTATTTATTAAAATTATTATAGAAAACCCACTGTGTTCCAATAAAGTTTTTATTTTCTGGATTGGTTATGAGTTCCTAGATATAATTATTTTGAATTTGATCCAACTCTTCATTCATGGTCTGAACATATTTTATATGCTCAAAATATTCCTTCACATCATTGAACTCCACGTTTTAATATAAAGAAGTATGTGTAATATAATTTGTTTTTTTATTGTTTGAACCTTATGATTTTTATCACAAATTATATTATTTTCTTACACTTTCTTCCTCATCCTTGAATTAGATTTTTGAATATCTTCCTCATAAATGGAAATAACTACTTTTGTTTATTATTCTTGAGTTGGAATACAATTGTCTGTAACCTTACCAGAATTTTTTTATTCAAATTTCTCAACTTCCTTTGTCTGCCTAAGCATGTTTATCTTTCTCTGATTTTTTAATTAATTTCACATCAATTGAATAAACAATTATTTATTTTTCCTTTTTGAAGAAACTATATCCTTTTCCTTCTATAGGATATCCACAAAATATTCCATCTTTACCTTTCTACTCAAAATTTCCATAGTTTCATCCATTTTTCATTATAATACATGGACTCTCGAAAACTCTAAAGTGTTTAAAACTTGGAGTTTTTCCATAAAACAATTCATATGAAGTCATATTTGATTGAGTCCTATAAAAAATGGGTTTGGATATAAATATAACTACTCATGGCTTGCCTCCAAATGTAATGAGAAATTCTATGTTCAAGTAACGTAGTTCTTCCCATTTAAAAAAAACTTCTATTCTTTGTTTAGAAGACCCATTTTTTTGAGGAGTGTTTGTAGATCTATAATAATGTAAAATTCATGAATTTTAAATATAAAATTAGAGTTATTCACTTATGAATTCACCACCATTTTCTATTCTCAACTTTTTCACCAAATAATCACATTCCTTCTCAGATTTCCTTTTGAATTTTTTAAACATTTTCAAAGAATCTGATTTATGTTTCATATACATAACACAAGTAATATGAGTAAAATAATCAATGAAAGAAATGAATTATTTATCTCCATTTGATGAATATTTTTTCATCGACCCACAAATATTAGAATCTATCATCTCCAGGGGTTGTGTTGAATAAATATTAACTTTCTTATGCAGTAAGTTTGTAATCTTTCCTTTCTGAAAAATAGTGAAACACCAGTCTCTCCTTATTAGCAAATTATAAATGTCTCAAACACTATATCTTTTAGATAACATGATCATGTTGTTTTGACACATGTTTCCTATAATGTTTTGACATATTTTATTCTCTTCCACTGTACTCATGTAACAAGTGTTTTTTATTTCACCAACTTGAACCAAGTTTCATTTTGTATGCTGGACTCTTGTAACAATATTTTAATATTCTTTAATTTCCAAAAAAAATCCATATTTTTTGAAGATAACTTTGTTTCCGTCATCAAAAAAAATTCGAAACACTTAATAAAATTGTGTTTTGTGCCATCAATATACAAATAATTTTTGGATTTCATCTTTTCTTTCCCAATGATGGTTGAACCAACACCTTTGATTTTCAAGGATTCTTCATGTCCAAATGTCACTATTCCTAATTTGAAATATTTCAAAATTTAATTTTTTTTAAATCTCTTATCATATGAGAATAAAACCCACTATCAAGGATCAAAGGTTGTTCTACTTTTGTAGCTTTCAATGAAATTTCAACAACAAGATCTTTTACTTATTCATTTTTTATTCATATTTTACTTTTGAGAATTGTTAAGGAACTTTTTCTATGCCAATAAAAATACAAGACTTCCTTTTTCAAGGTTTCATAGTTGATAAAATCTTTCACAAATTGTTTCCAATGGTTGAAACCTATTTTCAATCATTACTCCAACCTTTTTAGGTTTCTTCACAACAACATTCTTAGAATTCTTTCTTTGAGGAGATTGACACCCCCTAAACCTTTGCCTTTAATAACCTGTGGGATAATATAAATGTTATTGGTTGAACCAAAACATATTTTTTATATGTATGAATCCACTACAATACCAGAAATATCCATAGAAATATTATTATCCTTCGAAAATTACATACTGGTCGGAATTGTGAATGCATTTATCAACCACCTTCTTCTATTTATTTTCTGAGGCACCAACCTTTATATTATCAATCAGAGTCTTCCTTTTATTTTATGATTTATTATAACCAAAGGTATTTTAAAATTTTCAAGATTTAGACTATTTCAAAAAAAATTCAGACTCAAGGTTCTTTGATACTTCTGAATTTCCATATTTTTTGGTCTTGGACACATACATAACTTTCCCAAATATCTTATTTTTAGAAAAAATTCCATCATTCTTTGAAACCTTTGAATATATATTTTTATTTATTTTTAGGTTTATCCTTTCGATAAATTTCACCAAATTTAGAGAGAGATTTTTTGAAACTTGTATTTATTTGTTGAGCTTTTGAAAGTTTTTAATGGAAAGTTTCAAACTCTTCTTCTTTTTTCTTTCATTTTTACCTCTATATACTCATTACGATTATTTTCTTCTTCAATATATTTCTTCAAATCATCAATATTTTTTGTCAAATTCAATTTCTTATCATGAAAATGTTCTTGATTTTTTAAAGAGAATTCATATTAAAACCTTTTGTTTTTATTTTTGAAGTCTTATAATCTTTATCAAACATTATTTCATCTCTGATTTCAAATAATATTCAAGTTGAGTTTGTTCTTATTTAGAACTAATTCTTCCAAACTCTTCACCATTAATTTTTTCAATGAATATTTTTTCAATACCAAACTCAATAGTTACTTCGGATTCAAAATCACCACCTTCTTTTGGATTTGAAGAATTTTCTTTCTTTCCCAATGGAATATAATTTACCTTTATCTCCCTATTTCTTCCATGATCATCTTGGATTTCTTTCTTATTCATTAGTATTCTCTTATTTATTTCTTCAAGGACAATTGTCCACAAAGTGATTAATTCCTCCATATTCAAAACATCTCAAGGGGAGTTTCCCTTTGTATTTACCTGTACCTCTTCTAACATTTTTAGAAAACAAGGATAAAATATCTTCAAGATTTTTACATGCCTAATTTTTGGAGTCAAAATCAGCAGCTTCATCTTCAATAAAAATGTTCTTTGACTTTATTTATCAGTAGTCTTGAAAGAAATTTCTCTTTTAAAATTTTATTTTTATTTTAATATATTTATCCCTTCTCATTTCATAAGTGATGAGAGTGCTATGAAAATAATCAAGAGATAATATTTAATGATCTCTGTCTTCCAATGAAGAAAATTTTTCATCAAATTTATCAAGAAGGATTATCAAGATCTTTTCAAAAATTTTAGAATCATCTATCTTTTCACAAAGACTTATGATAGTTATAACAATATCATTTATTCTAGAAACAATTTCCCCAACAGATTCGTACTCACCCATCTTCAAGTATTCACACTTCAATCTCCAAATTTGAAGTTTTTCCTTCCTTAATTTTGTATTCCCTTCGTATATGTTATTAAATTTATCCCGTATAATTTTGTATGTGGCAACCCATTTCAACCTTCAGAAATAAATTTCATAAAGTTATGATAATATAGAATTCTTGACCCTTCAATTAATCTCTAGATTATTCTTATCAACAGATGTTAGAGTAAATTTGTTATCAATGGGATGTAAGCCAATTGTTGTAGCTTCAAGAACATCAAATCCAATAATAATTAGATAAGGAATATTTTTATCTCTCCATATGTTATAATTAATTTCATCAAATATCATAATACGATTATGGTTCAAACAATTCAAATTCTCCATCAACAAAGAATACGCGATGGGAAACTACCCTCTGATACCACTTGAAAGTACCCAGTAATGATAATTGTATCACTGAGAGGGGGAAGGGGTGAATCAGTGATACTTTTTCTTTTTGTTTTTCCTTACAACATAAAAAACCTATGACTACTATTAAATATTTCTTTATGTACTAAAAAAATAAACACACATCCACAGGAACACATATATTTACAAGGTTCACTATTCCATAAAATAATATACATGCTTGGTATGGTATGGAAATGGTCCAAGACCACACAATCCACTAGAAAAAAAATCCTTTGATTATAATGATTTGGACATTATATTTCACTTGTTTTGTACTTTGAATACTATCAAAAAGTATATGTGCACCCTCCTAGCATAAATAGGTTAATACAAAGTTTGTGTCACAACTCATGTTACCTGTATTTCTTTTCAATTTCAAAAATATATTCAATTGAAAAAATTCTTCAATTTTTTTACTAGAGGATGGTAAGAACTTTTTAGACTTTATTATTAAAACTCATCCTGATATTCTCAGTATGTTTTTCGAAGACTGATTCCTCCAAGTCCGATTATACCTAATATGATTATTTTTGGTATAATTCCCTCATACAAATTATTCTATGTCTGATTCTTCAATACGAAAAGATATAAAACTGGATGAGTACGATTGAGAAAAATAAAAAATCCTTCTTCCTCAGTTTGGAAATACTGTCATAAAAATCCCAATCTGATAATCCATCTCGATATGATGATAAGACAAATAAAATTGTTAAGAAAAATATAGTAATTAGCTCATTACAATAATTAATGAGTAATATGGTTATCAAAATACAATGTTTTGATATTTTATCTTCTCTTTCACTTCAATACATCAAAATTTTTTCAAAAAAGGATCAATACAGAAACCTATTCTTATCTCTAAAAACTCGTATATTCTCTCTCTTTTATGGAGAACAGTAAACCCATCATTATAAAAGTAATATGTTATTTTTAGATTTTATATGTGACCCATAATATTTTTTGGAGGGAGTCCAAAAACCTTTCCTTCTCACAAACATTTACCCAAATCTCAATTTTCCACTAAAATCTTAGGTTCATTTTTACTTCATCAACTATTTTCAAAGATTCTCCATTGATATAAAATCTTCAATTCTTCATCAGAATTTAATTTCAATTGTTAGTCCGATTTCAATTTATGAGTCCAATTTTATCAATCCAATTTCTTTGAAACAAATATTTGTACCAATTGTATTAAAGTGTATGGAGAAATGGATACTAATATGATTTTCTAAATTCAATGCAATATATCAATTGAATACAAAAATTCTTTTGAATGTCAAGATCCACCTTGATAACACATTCAACAAACTCCTTCATATATTCTATCGAACCTCTTCTAATTCTTTACCTTTTCTCTTGACCCACTTGAAAATTCACTTAAAAAAAACATAGTGATTCAACTCCTAACGCACTTGACGATGAAATTTGAAAAAAATTAGAGTTCATCTATATCTTCCTTTAGAAATTCATTCAACCATATTAAATGGATGACTAAATTATTGATTGGTCTCTATAATTATGATATTCAATGGATTTTTTCTCAATTCATTTTCCATCAGTCTCTGTTGAAAACAACTCGGCCTGAGTATAATGGTTCATCAAGTATGATGGACCTGTACCAATAACAACTAACTTTATTTTCAAATCATCCTGATTATGATTTTTTTGAGTATGATTTTATAGATATGATCATACTAGGTATGATCATTCTGAGTAATATCATTTTATTCCCAAGTCTTATTTTGATTTTCAATATTTAATTCATCTTGAATACTATCACCAAAACCCTTTAATTTTCTTACTGATCGTATCTTTTTTAAAAGTAATCAGTAACATATCTTTCCTCTCACCCAGATACAGTAAATCCAGGTATGACTGGGAACAGCTCTTTTCTTTTTCTTCCATTGATCTTGCATAATAAGTTCTGAAGTCAAATAATGATTTATCTGAAATAAAAATTAGAAAAGCATATTCAAATTTAATTAATCGTAGTCATGAAGACTCTGATTCTTCATCAAAACAATCACTTATTTAATACCAAATTTAGATTGAATCCTATGAACATTTTCTTCCAACAATATTAATTCTCAATTTGACTATTTATTTATATATTCAGTGTGAATATGAACAATTCCTAATTACAATATTCTCTCATTCCAGACCCAAGATGAGTGTGATCTTAAACTTCAACCAAATTATTTTCATTACGATGGACTTTTCTTAAACAAAGTGAGTCCGATTATTTTTAAAACAACCATAAATATTATTTTCATCAAATAAAAATTGAGGTGATTTTATTTCTTCAAAATAATTCCTTGACAAAAAAAATACAACACTTGAAAATAAACTCCTGCATCATCAGCTTGGTATAAAAACTTTTCTTAGAAATTCCCTAATTAAAACCCTTTTATAACATAGGGGAAGTAAACATAAGAGATAATGATATCATATTCTTAGTAAGGGTAAATAATAAAGATAATAATGATCATATAAAAACATAAAAAGAGAATAAGGGCATGAGAACTTGAGATTAACATTTGGAATTCTATACCCAACATATCATAGATTATTATATTGAATCATAGATTATATATTGACATTTCCTGTGATATTAATCATAAAGGAATCAAATAACATGATCTATGAGATCATAACATTTGAATACGACATAAATTTGTGGCATACACATAATTATAGAAATTCATTTTCTTATTCAAGGAACACTTTCAAGACTATAATATTTGATTGGGTTCACTCCCAATTCTATCCTATAATTTATCATGGTTTACTCCCAAGACTATCATAGTGGATATAGTGCCTTACTAAACCGGGTTCACTCCCAATTCTTATCCTTATTATCTCACAAGATATCCATATTTATGAAATGCACTGGAGGGATATATAATTATGGTACCACAACTCACATTATCATAATATTTTCATACATATTCCACAAGATCATAACAAATTCTTGACATATCATAATCTATGAAAAATAAACCAGTTTCATAATTTTTTTAATAATTTATAATAGTAAAACATGTGAAAAATAATTTTTTTTACAAAAATATCATCAAACAATTGATAAAACTTCTGGAGAAATAATAAGGATTGTATCCTAATCATATCCCTAGTTAATAATAATTAATATCAAAGGATTTTATCGTAAATAAAAATTCCATTAAAAGATCACTTGGAATATTTCTTGAGGAAAATACCCATTTCATTTTGGAATAATTTCCTTAAAATCTAAAAATTTACAAAATATTATAGAAATTTTTTTATTTGAAAATAACAATGGAATATTATAAAGTAATCAACAATTTTTTGATTATTAATGATGGTGGGAAATTATTTTTATGTCTTATTTTCCTTTCACAATTTTGATAAAAATCAAAAGTACCTCATTCAGAAAAAACAAGAATATTACTTTTAAATAATTTTATAAAAATTGCAAGATGAGTAAAAATGACTTTAAAAAATCATATGATAATATGAAAAACATTATTTAAGATATTTTAAATAAAACAGGTATATGTAAGAAAATTATTCTCACCAAAGAGAAAATAAAGTCTATTTTTTTAAAAACATTTTCTCAATTATTTTAAGTATAAAAGAGATAAAAATGATATTATTAATTGAAAATTACATGAATAAACTGATTATAATAAAATTCATGAGATTAATTAGGGCTAGATCATGGAATTTCATCATTATAAACTTAATCATAAACAATCCCTGCGAACAGTGAGATTGTGACAAAAAACCCATACCACAAGTTCAACTTGATTTGAAAGTGATCTAACATAATGTGTAAAAAGTTTAAATTTAAATTTATATTAATTATATAAAATAATAATTTAAATACTTATAATATAATATATTATCAACTTATAACATTTAGACACCCATTTATTAATAATTCCGTATTAAAATCATTGTATCTGGGTGTTAATTGTTTCGTTTTTCATGAGAGTTTCAGTTTGATAGTTCTGGTACTTGAACTTTGAACATGCTTTCATAATATCTATATTTTTAATAATGATATATATATAATTTTTATTAATTATATATATATATTCCTCCATAAAATGTAGATATAGAATTTTTTTTACACCGTTCAGGGAGATGATAGGCCGTGCGTATACATGAGCACCATTTTTATTTTTAAATTAAAAGAAGGAAAGAAAGAAAGATATTATTTTATTATTTTAGATCCATTATTATATCATTAATAACACACACACACAAATATATATATATATATATTAAATTTATCTCTATTAACATCCATTTAAATCTAAAATGAAAAACAAGTCACATCACTTTGTGGAGGTGGTAGTCCAGACGTACGCACGGGCGACGTTATCGATTTCCAATGGATAGAAATGTAAGAAGGTAAATATGATTTTATAATTTAATAAGAATAATTCTATCATATATATAATATATAGACAATAATTTAATAATAATAACTATCTATTAAGGATGGCGATGGAAAAATAATTGTATCACTCTCTGGAGGTGATAGTCCACAAGTAGGCACAAATGATACTTTAACTTACCATTTGATAAAAAAGAGAGAGAATAAAGGAAGTAAATAATAATAATAAAATTTAATTATATATTGGTGAGATAATTTATTATTTTATTATGAATACCATATATTTATATGAGTTATAAGAATATATAAATTTAAATAGATCAGGTTGGATTATTAACTCTTCTTCAACAGGCCTCCTTTAAACCCCCTATCAAGGACACTTGGAATGGTACATTAGGAATAATTTAACCTCTAATTAATGTATAGGTAATTTTATATGATAATTGGGTATATATTAGTCAATATATATGGCTCAAAGTAGTGTAAATAAGAGAAATGAGGGGTGTCCTTTTATAAGTGGGGGAGGGGACGCACTTGAAATTTCATAATGGATTATAATATAATAATTCCATACCATAGAAAAATGATTCCAAATGGAAAAATATTTAATGTTGGGATAATATGAGGTCAAAATATGAATATAAATTAAGATTTAGGAAAGTGAAATTAAAAAATTATCCATATATCTTGGCTTAACACTTGGTAAACCCATTTTAACATTAGCTACGATAATGAATTTATACTATTTGTTCTATAAATTTTTATCAAAAATTAATTTGAGTATATTATATAATATTAATTACATTAATTAAAACATTTAATCCATTTTATAAATTTAAATTCACATAAGTTCTATAATTTAATTTAAAATTAACCCCACAAAACATGACGAAAAGCGGTTTACCAGAAACAATGTTTTCTTAAGTATAAATTTGTTTATACCAAAATTAAAAATAAAGTTAGTTTCAAAGACCTTATTTGGATTATTAATAAAATTAATAAATTTATTTTAATTTTAAATCATTTTAAAATAGAATTAAACCTCGTAAATTCTTGAAATGAAAGGACAATTTCAATAAAAATCAATATTTAACACTATTCAATAAAAAATCAAAGTTTTTAGAAAATTATAAAAAAATAACTCTAAGATAATTTTTAAATGATTATTTAAAAAATTAATTTAATTTTTTTGAATAAATTTTCTAAAAGTATAGAAAATTAATTATATTATTTTCTCACAAAAAATAAATAAAATACATTTTTGGTAAAAAATATATTTTTGAAGCATATAATGAAAAAATTGAGTACTAATTTATGCATATATTTTATTTATATAAAGAATTTAATTTTTTTAAAATATAATTATTCTTATTCACTCCACCAATATAACACCCATGTTATAATGGTATACAATATTATGGTTCATTTAGACTCGGCTTTTGGTATATCGTAATCTATCGAAGAAGTCAAATTTATTTAAAGTTAAATACATCATAAAATATTAGGGTATTATATTATACCCCATTAAAATTAATTTATACCTCTAAACTATATCACATAGACACATAAAAATGATCATATCTCAATTTCATCACATCCTCATATTCGTATGTAGCTTTTTTGAATTTCTGATTCCTCAAGAGAACTTTAACTTGGTGAGTAGTCTTATTCCATAACACTTTATCTCTTTGATTGATAATTTATTCTATTTGTTATTTACAAGAAATATTATTATATAATGATATAACCTATTGGTTTAGTACATGTAAAGGATTATGTTTTTATATCTTTAAGAGAGATACACAAAACACATCATGAACGAAAGAGAGGTTAGGTGAAAGAGATAAGAGATAATCTACCAACCATAGTTTATAAATAATTTTAAAAAGGACCCATATAACTAGGGACCAATTTTTCATTCATTAAAAATACTATAAACTTATTTCATGTATAAAATCATAATAATACCTTCACACCAACTTTAAATTCTAAATTTATCTAATGATTTTCAGTATAACGTTTCTGTCGACTCAGAATAGTCTTGATATGATTCTAAATGGATCTGAGTTTATATCAAATATATTCAAAAAAATAAAATCATAGTGGATTAATTTATCCAAATACATTTTAATATGTTGAATTTATACACTTCTTTCCATATAGGGATTCATAAGGATATATCTAAATGATTGAGTAAAAGTTATTGTTATAAAAGATTTTTCTATAAGGATGAAGTTGATCCCAACCACCTATGAAATACATAGAAAGAGACCTCATAATATACTTTGGGGTTTGAGTTGTTCCTTCAGACTGACCATTTATTTTCATATGATAAGAATTACTAAAACACAACTATGAATCTAGAGCTTGATAAAGACTTCCACATAATTTCAAGGTAAACCTCAAATCCCGATCAGATAAAATATAATTTAAAACTATATTAAAACTCACCACTTACTTAATGTATATTATGGTAAGATTATAAAGAGTTAAATATTATTTGATTGAAATGAAGTATTCCAATTTCATAATATTGTCAACTACAACCCATACAGAATTATGGAATTTAGATGTCTTAGGGAGTCTTAAGAAAAAAATTGATAGTGATATTTTCCAATTTCCATCCTGGTATGGGTAATGGTTGTAACATATTCTTAGAATTATATACCTCATACTTTACTTGTTGACTTATGAAGAACTAATATAAACACTCTACAATATATCTATTCATGTTTTTCCACACGAAATACTCATTCATATCTCTTTACATATTTGTACATCCAAGATGAATAAAGATTGATGAACTTTGAGATCCATCTAACGGATCATTATTAAAATCTATTATGGATGGAACACATACATGGTCCATGAACCTTATTACTATATCAAAATCAAAGTTTAAAATAGGAACATTTCTTTCCTTATTTTAGAAACTCTACATCTTCATTTTGCGCATCAGTGATATTTACTTTGGTAGAAGGTTGAACACTCATCAGAGAAAGATGATGTTTCTACCCTTACTTTAGGATTGTAAGATCCATAGTTAAAAAATAATAAAATAATTCATTTTTATGATCCTAAAAATAGATAAGATAGAACTTTTCTTTTGACTAAAAGAACCATCCACCTTGTTCACTAACCCGAGGAGGTAATGTATTGAGTATACATAGTCATTAATAAAATCAAACCATCTTCACTAGAATATATTCCAATATTTATACATGAATATATACTTTAAACTTTTATTATTTTTATATATTTTATACTTTTATCTAGAAATATAAGGCCTCTATATATTTAATCTAAAAATTTCCACAAACAACTCAAAATCATGAGTTGGCCAATTCTTCTCTTGAACATTCAATTGTCACAAGGCATAAGGTATCACCAAATCATTATACATGAGGATACATCCTAGTAACTTCTTTAATGCATCAGTAATGGTCACAAACCATTTTCTACTAAAGGGTGGTGTAAGTACATGTGTTCTGACTAATCATCTCCTTATTTCCTTGAAATATTTTTCATATTAACCTATCCAAAGGAACTTGGATCCCTTTTCAGTTAATTTAGTAAGTTAATTGTACAAAAGTGTAAAATTATCTATAAATTATTTATAATATCCATTAAACCAAGAAAACTATGGATCTTAGTTATAGTTTTTGTTCTAGGACAATTTTTAATAATTTCTGCCTTTGATGGATTGATTGATATAACCTATCTAGAGATTATATTACCAAAAAATGATACTTTTTTATAACAAAAATTCATAGTTGGTGATTTTTTCATAAACTTTATCATTCCTTAAGGTCATAAGTATAATCCTCAAGTGATCCTCATGCTCTTATTTTATTTTTGAATATATAAGAATATTATCTATACATACTACCAAAAACTAATCAATGTAATCTCTAAAGACTCTATTCAATAAATCCCTGAATATAGTAGGGGAATTGGTAAGAAAAAATGGCATAATTATAAATTAATAGTTTATATACCTTTAATTAAAGGTTATCCTAGGTATGTATTCACTTTTGACCCTTAGCCGATAGTATCCAGATTGAAGATAAATCTTAAAAATATATAGAGCTCCTCAAAATTGATTAAACAAATAATCAATATGAGGTGGAAGAAACTTATTTTTTATAGCGATCCTGTGAAGTTCTCAATAATTAATTTAGAGTCACTATTTTATTATAAAGATGAGAATTTTTATGGTGATAATTCATTTATACATTTTATATAAACTCCCAATGGTTCCCACATCCATAACTAGGCACATACCTACTTTCCAAATGAAGGTGTTTAATTGGGGGTTCAGAACCAATGGCACTGAGGAACTACCTTAGCCATGAGGATGGGAGTTCAGGCTCATCATAATATTTTGGTGGGAATTATTTCCCACTCTAGGACTCTTATAGATTTAATATATGTTTGTGAATCTCTTAATAATCCCTATATGAGACCGATTACCCTAATAAAATGATCATTGGTTAAACCATTTTATATATAAATGGGAATCTTATTGTTGGATTCATATATATGTATCTGGGTTTCTTTATTAATTTCTTATTGATGGGTATCTTCTTATATGTTAAATTCATATAGACAGGTGCTTATAATTTTTTTGAAATTTAGGGAGGATTTTAATATTTTGAGGTTGGTATTGAGCCTTTATGAGGCATCCTACATATCCTATTTTATAGGTGGAATAAAAACCCACATAGTTCGATAAACCCATTAAATTTAATTTCATGCCAGGAGGAAATATATGTGTGAAATTAGGAAATGAGTATTTGAGCTTGAGTATTAGGGAGACGTCCTACATATCCTAGTTATGGAAGGAATCATAATCATCATAGTTCAATAATTCCCTTGTAACTGATTCTGATGTGGATACCCTTGTATGGGGTAGTCATATATTTCCACTAATTAGGGATTGCACACTGAGGTTTCCCTGGATGGATAAATTCATGATGTGAATGATATGACAATTAAAACACCCTAAGACCACATGATCTATTCTCGGTGTCATAAACAGAGGATATAAAGTAATCAATCTCAATATATATGGATGTGGGGATTATGTATTGGGAAAACACTTGAGAATATTTAATATGGATCTCTAAATTTAGAAAGGATTCCCACATATCCTGAGTATTGTAATAATTAGTGTTTTAATAGTTTGGTTGGGGTTCTCAATCTAGTTATGGATGAGGAATAATGATTATCTCATGGGAATAATTGGGTCCCGATGGTTGAAATTTCAAGGACATGGGGGGGGGATTGCACAAAAGTGGCTATTTATTTGAGATCAGTCCTTAGAAAGGTGTCCTATGTATGATGTTCATTGTAGGAATCAAAGTTATTATAGTTGATTTGATTAGGGATTACACATTGAGGCTTCCCTAATATGGAGGAAGTCATATCATTCTACTAATCAGGGCTTACACACTAAGGTTTCCATAGTATGGAGGTAGTCATATCATGCCATTGATTGGGGATTACACACTGAGGTTTCCATAGTACGGAAGTAGTCATATCATGTTATTGATTGGGGATTACACACTTAAGTTTCCCTAGTATGGAGGGAGTTATATCTTTTCGTCGATCTAAGATTACACAATGAGGTTTCCCTAGTTGGGAGTCTAGAAAAAGTTATCATGTTATGGGGATCTTGCATGCCCTAGCCTAGTTATTTGTCTGGACTTCTTGATTTCGTACATGACATGTCTTGATTGTCTACTTAGAATATTTGTCGATATTATATGTTCCTGGATATATGGTTTACATGTACAAAGAAAATTTCATGATCCAACTAATGGGATGAGAGGGTGTCACATAATTTGAATGACATGTTTGAAGACCATCACACGGTCAAGGTTCACCTGTCTTGAGGACATTAAAAGACCTTGATGACTTGTCCCGGTGCCATCGTGAAAGATGGATGACATGATTGGAGGGAACCATGATATCTGGATGACTTGTCTAGAGGATGCCATGAAGGCCAATTGACATGCCTTGATTTCATCTAAATACCTACCTGGAATGCGTAGAGGGAGTCACATGATCTGGCTTGTATGTATAGAAGACTTTGTGAGACCTGGATGATACACACTGGTGCCATCTCATAACTTGGGTGACCTATTTGAGTACATTTGAATATTTAGATGGAAATCCAGGGGGGATTCACTAGACTTAGTTGGAATGACTAGGGGCTCATGTGACTTGATCTGACATGTCCAAATGACATTGTGTGATCTAAATAGTATGGCAAGGGAGCATCACTTGATTTGATCAATATGTCCCAATTTCGTCTCATGATCTGGATGAGTCATGATAAGCGAATGAGTATCATCATATATGTCTTCAAATGAGTCTCATGTTTTTTTATCTTTTATCACATATTCTATTATGGATGTGCCTTAGATTTTTTAGTGCTTTTAGATTTCTTAGGTTTTTTATGACCCAACCAGTATAGAGGATGTCCTTTTCATGATCTGATTGTCACACTAGAAATTATTTTAATGATCTTAAGTGATCACATAAAGTGTCTATGCATGCTTCACGATCCCTTAGGATATTCCCCAGATCTTTACATGGAGTAAGACCATGCGATTATGAGATTAGTCGATCCCATAAGTCCACTCAGATGACTGGGTTCACCGGTGCATGGATACAATGATGATATTTTTTTTTTCATTCTGGGGAGGTGGAATTATAGGTCTCACCACCCCAATTATAATCCACTTTTCACAGAGATTATTTCATAGATCTAGTCTAGAGTTAGTGGAGAAGTTTTATGTCATTCATTTGTTGAGATCCTTTCTTAGGTCATCCTAGGGGCATCCTACGAGTTTTAGAAACTACAAGATCATCTCATCAATTCTCCACTTATTGGATTTTGGACAATTAAAGGAGTCTTTCCAAATCATGTAGACATGCCAAGGGTGTTTTACAATGTCAGAATGACATGTCAAAGGGCCTTTGTGAGATTAGGTTTCCTATTTGAAAGGGTTTCACGTGATATGAGATTACATTTCAGGGGTCTCCCACAAGAGAAAGGTGGCATCTCCCAAGGACTTCATGAGATCAGGTTGACTTGTCAAGGGGGCCTCACATGATTGATAAAGATCAACCAGGGTGTGTAACTCCATTTACATGAGATCAGAATATCTATCCCTTATGTGAACCCCCCCACTATTTTCCTTTTTTTATTTCCTTGTTTATTTTAAAAATGTTGGGGATATCACGAGTTTGAATGAGTTTTGTCTAAAAGAATCACTCTCCCTAACAGTAATGTGTGAAGTGACCAAAAAAATATCCTATAGTGATGCATGATCATTATCATGAGAAAACCTTCTCTTTGTCTTTGGAAACCAAAGGGAAATCACAAGAATACCTGGACATGTCCGAAACCATTCACGTGTTGAGGGTGACATGATGGTGGGTTCTTATATGATAAAGTAGGCTTGTCACCAGGACTTATGCAACACCTTTCAGACCTTATGGGTGTGTCACAAAATTTTTACAACTGTGAAATTCTCCCACCTTTTGGATATTCCATTCCCTTATTTTGTAAGTATTTTTGTATGGTTTTTCAGGAATCTTCTAGTTGACAAGTCACACGACTTGGGGAAGATCATCTGACAGCCACTACATGATCAGTGAATGCCTTCGACGACTTCTCAAGAATAAGGAGGTCTTGCGAAAAGGGCTCCATGTGATATTCCAGTAGGTTATGTGTAGAGTATGTGATGTTCACATGACCTTATAAAGGCTATAAAATCGAATGTACTTTGATAGGTTACACAATCCATGAATTCTGGATACCTTCCCTTCCTTTGTTTTACTGGGAAAATAATAACCATATTTCATGTATTTCTTCCTATGTGGATTTTCCAATTATCATTTTGTGAGAGTCAATAAATTCCCCTCCTTTTGAGTGATGTGTATGGGGAAAATAGATCAGTTATGAGGAATGTATATGCTCGCTTGAAGCGTTAATGCTATTTCCAATTGGTGTCTTGGGAGACCCTTGGTTTTCTTGGTGATTTTTGGTATTCTATGAAGACCCTATAAATGGGGGAATAGGGTGAGGATCACTCACCGACTATCCAATCTCTCAGAGCTCTTGTGATCCGCTTCCATCACATGAACCTCTATAAAGACCTCCCATAATATCTGATCACACGATCCATTTGTGGTAATTTTTTTAATAACTACTTTTGAAGAATATATTTTCTAAACACTCATTTGAACCACCATAAATCAATATTCTATAATTTATTGAACC
Organism: Viscum album; assembly: GCA_963277665.1. Lineage (NCBI taxonomy): Eukaryota > Viridiplantae > Streptophyta > Magnoliopsida > Santalales > Viscaceae > Viscum > Viscum album. The sequence continues at coordinate 644,696,029 of OY728123.1, forward strand.
TTGAATATATGACTGTTTGGGTTTTTTGAAGGTTTCATAAAACCTACTAGCTCAACCGCATGATCACCTTGACCATTATATGAATCACAAGACTATGTCAAGGTTTCATGATAGTAATTATTGTGATTGGTTGTATGGTTGTGAGATGTTATATGGGCTTATGTGGTCCATGATATTTTTATGCGACCATGAATCCCCCTAGGATTCATGCGATGCACATGAGGTTTTCCAGAGTTATGAATTTATTTTGATGTGATTTTAATCATCTGACTTACACATCTTGTTTTTGTGTATTTGTCTCATGGTTCTTATCATAGTTCCCATAAGCCTTCAAATAAATATGATATGGTGGTGATGGGTCACCAAGATGCTATTGTAGAAAGTGTGGATGTAACACCGTGGCATTTTGTGATTTTTTTTCTTCAAATGAATTTGTTTTAATTGATTAATGTCATTACACTAAGTCAAATATTCCATTAAAATGGAACCAACTTGGCTTTGTCTTGATGAAACACCGAATTCTCCTACATTATATGCAACAGCACCTTGGCGTGCGTTATACACAACACTAAAATTCTATGAAAAATCATTTTAATATTTAAATGAGATATTTATAACCTAAAAGTTAAATATAGTGACATGAATATTAAAAACAAATTTTAAAATATTTATTATAATGGTTTTATAGAAATAAAACATATTGATAACGAAACATATAATTTTTGGTAAAGGCCTTATATGTTTAAAAATACAATGAACTACACATCATGTACTTCTATAAAAGACTAAAATTGTGTTTATAGATAAGTAAAAATTTAATTTGATAAAATAAACTTAATTTTTAGATTTATAATTCTGAAATTATATTAGGGTGAATTTTTTGTATTTTTATGAGAAACTTCATTTTTTGAATAATAGTGAAAATTACTCCAATTTTTGTTAAAAACAACCTTTTCATTTAAATAATGATTTGTGTTAAATTATATTTTAAATTGGTTATTAAAGTCACAATAGATCAATTATTCATATGTTAATCAAATTTAGGTCATTATAATCATATTTATATTTAAATTAGATATAAAAACTTATTGAACTTTTGAATGTTTTTACTTTGAAAATCCGCATTCTCGCCACGTATGTGAAATTTGAATCAATCTTTATTTTCATATTTATGTGATTTTAATTTTGAAAAATGGATATATTTGGTTTTAATAAGTAAAATATTTTTGGTTTAAGAAGATCAAATTAATTATTTACCAAAAATATTAGTGAAAATTATTAAAATTAATTATAGTGATTAAGGTAAAATTAATCATAATTAGGGACTAAACATTAATATTAAGAACCAAAATGACCTAATAAATTCTCCAAAAACCATTAAATTCCAATAATTATACTATATAACCATTGTTTTAAAAATTTATGTGTTATTGGAATATTATTTAATGTAATTTCCCTATATTAAATGTTAAGTAAGGAAAAATAAAAAAAAGGAACTTTCCTTACCTTTAAAATTTATAAAAAATGAGACATGTAAAAAGCATTATATTTTAGGTTAAAAATATTATTTCGAATGATAAATAGGTTATTTTTGTCATATTAGTTTATCTATAACATTTATTGATGAATTATTTACTTAAAATTATTAAAAATTACCAATGTAGTGATTATTTAGTTAATAATTAACTAGGATAAATGATACTATAAATATTAAAATTGATGTTAAGATATTGATTTAATTATTGTATTTATTTACTTATTTATATGAATATATCATGTTACAAATATTTAAAACTAATATATTTTAATTCCAATATTATATTGATATTTTAAAATTAACATTAAATAAATAATGTTAAAATTGAAATTATTATTATTAAACAATAAATGAAATTTTATTAACTAATTTAAAAATAATAAAAATCCCATATTCTAACAAGTGATTTTTAAGTGTTAATAAATATTAAAAATGTTCTATTAATTGTCCAATTTATCTTTTGTAATAAACATATTGACCCATATATTGTAAAAATGTTTTAAACATGGTCTGAGATTAAGTAGTTGTTTAGCTCATCACATGCGATTGTTTTAAAAATAATTTCAAAAACATATGGAAAATTTATTTTATAAAATATATATCATATTAAACATTTATTGTCTCTATATTTTATAATAAATCTCACTTTTTTTAGTCTTAATGTTTAAATTAATTATATTTGAAAACTATATTCTTTAATAAAAAAACATGATAAAATTGAGTAATCTTAGAAGTTGAGGAATGAAATTTATAAAATTCACATATTTTTTGTGTGGTGGAAGTTTTAATATTCCATTATTCCACTTTAATCCACTATTTTTCCATTTGGGAGTAACTTTAGGTAAGGCAGACCACCCATTAATGAATACCTTTTGGTGTTTACAAGTGTGCCACTCCCCTTCCCCTATAAAAGACAAGCACTGTACCCCTTCCTCACATATCTAAATCCAAATAGGATCATAAAAACACTAAAAAAATTGTTTAAAAACATCTATAACCAATAAATAAAATCCTACCTTTGGACAGGAAGCAACTCAATTTAGGATTGTGGTACAAACCAAAAGAAGTTTCCTGATTAAGAGGTAACATCTTCTCTCAAGATCTCTCGTTTCATTTCCATTATACACCCACTTCAATCTACTTATTCTGTGATTATATAACAAAAAATGTAAAAAAAAATATTATTATGTTTTTATGTAAATGGTTCAACCTAAACTTACATAAAACTCTATATAATGGGTAACAAACATAATGTTTTTGTGTACGGAGAACTACTACCTCACGAAACAATGATTGTTCATTTTTTCCATTAACACCTATGATGGTGGACATTATGACTGAAAATATATTTATATAATATATATTATATTTATAATGTATTTATTATTCTTTAATTTTTATTTATAACACACCTTTATGCTTTCCATCTTGTGTAAATATGATAATTGTTTTTGAGGAAGTGTGGACCACCACCCCCCAAAGTGATATGATTCATTCATACACTACATGGATTATATTAAGGATGGTTTTAGTGAATATATATAATATATATTATACCATAAATAAAATTTAATAATGATATATATATATATATATAAATCTTTTTATTTTCCTTTTTTTCTTTCAACACGACAATTAAACAGAAATAACGTTCATGCGTACGTATGACCTACTATCTCCAAAAAAGGTGTATTCCATTTCATACATATATATTATATAGATTATTATAATACAAATATAATGTATATAAATTATATTTATATCATGATTTAAAATTTTTAAATCATGATATAAGTATAAGGATCAAATATATAACAAATTAAGACACATGCGAAGAACAAAGTGAATTTTATCCGAAGTGAAACCTTAACATAGGATGGTTAACAAGTGAGTAATATAAGGTAATAATAAAATAATATATTATATTAAACATAATAATATGGTTATGTAAAATATTTATAATAAATTTATATTTTTAATATAGGTGGTTTTAATGAGTACGGCGAGAGTTAAGACATAAGTTAAGGATATTTCATCTCACTTTTTATTTCTCTGAGATACATGCTATGTTCGCCACTCTTTTATTTTATATGGTATATGTACTACCCATGATTGTATTCTATGTATCTTACAATTAAATTTATGGTGAATTAAATATCCATTTTATGATATTTCTTTCATTTAGTTTAAGTTTCAAAAGATACAAAATTGTTGAAATAATTTTGTCTCAATTTTCGTTCTTTGAGACTCATGTTTTGTTATGCACAAATTTTTTTTTTCAAGGTGTATATAAATAAATTTTATATATAATATCCTGAATTTACTTATTTTTTGGATATTTTAATATTCATGTAATTTTATTTTCTTAAATCGAGAGTATAATCCCATGTTATCATGTTATAAGAGTTTATTGAGACAATCTCATCACTTTTCAAGATTGTTTATGTTTATATTACTTTTATGAAATATTTTTATCCATATCCCAATAAATTAATGAATTTTATTATACTATATTTATTAATGATTTATTCATATATTGGTACCATTTTCCACTCTTTGGTACATAAGATACTTAAGAATGTGTTTTTAATAAAGTTTAACTTTACTTATCTCCTTTATTAGAAATATTTGCTCTTTCCAAACCATGTTTTGTAAAAAGGTGTTAAAAAAGTTTTAAAGAAATAATTATATGTTTTTAAACTATTTTAAAAGAAATAGTTTTAGAAAAGTTTTCAAAAATTCTTTATATGTTTTCAAATTATTTTCAATGAAATGGATTTAAAAATGTTTTCAATATTTCATTATAAGTTTTAAAAGTGTTTTCAAAGAAAAATGTTTTTTAAAATTTGTGAATCTTATTTTATATGTTTTCAAGGAAAATTGTTTTAAAAATGTTTTCAAGATTATATTATAATTTTTCCAGGAAAATGGTTTTCAAAAATTACTTCAAACCTCATTTATAAGTTTGCAATTTATTTTCTAAAGAAATGGTTTTCAAAAAAATTTCAAGATCCTTTAATATGTTTCATGTAAAAGGGTTTCTAAAATATTTTCAAGATTTATTTATATATTTTAAAGGTATTTTAAAAGAAATGTGTTTCATAACATTTTCAATATCTCTTTATATGTTTTCATTGTTTTTTCAAAGAAAAATGTTTTTAAAAAGTTTTGATGCTTATTTTAAAATTTTTTAGGGAAAAAAGTTTTAAAAATGATTTCAAGTCTTATTTATAAGATTTCAAGGTATTTTTTTTATGAAAATGATTTTGAAATGATTTGATGTATTAAAAATAATTTTTCAAAGAAGAAAGGATATTTTCCTCATGAAAAGTTTTTGAAAGATATTTCAAAATTATTTTCCATCTAAGATGACATATGTTGATATAACTAATTCCCTTCTACAAAATGATCTAATGTTTACATTTATATTCTTTCTATGAATGGGTTATGATTAATGTTACAGTCTTTATGAAATGATTTTATCTTTCACTAGTTATATATTTATGAAATCCATTTCTCTTTCATGGGTTATATTTTTATGATACCCATTTCTCTTTAATAGGTAATATGTTTATGAAATCTATTTCTATTTCAAGTGTTTTTATTTTTATGAAATGATTATGAAACTTGTCTTTTTCAATAGGTTACGGTATGATTACTTATTTATAATACCCATTTGATTCCGTAGGTTATGATATGATTATTTTTTATCTTGTGGATTAGGTATTTATGATTTCATTATGATATGGGTTGGACCTATATCTCCCTAGAATTCATTGGGTAAAGATTTATATCTCATGAGATATACTAAGATGGTCTTGGGAATGAACCTTGACTACAAATATGTCCATGTGGGTGAACCATGACTACCAAGATTTTATAATGAGTGAACTCGTGCCACTACGATGGCCATGGGAGTGAACCATGACTTATAAGATGGAATAGTAAGTGAACCCATAATACCAAGATGGTCTTGGAAGGGATGCCATGACTACTATATATATCAAATTATATGCTTATGTGTATGCAACAGTTCCATGTTTTAATCCTATGTTGTGATTTTATGACTTATGATCTTAATTATATTATTACCCATGTATTATTAATTTCCAATCTTTATTATTATATATAACATGTAGGGTATGATCATCAAATGTTATTCTCAATTTCTATACCCTTTTTTCATGTTATACTTACACATTTCCTTTATTTACCCTTTCCGAGTATCTGAGCTCACCCCTTCTCATGTTTCCTTTCCCAAAGTTATGAAGAAAGGTTTTATGTAGAAGTAATAAAGGTAGAGATATTTATGGGAGATTAACTAGATATTCCACCAAGATAGAAGATTTTGTTTCCAAGTTTTCAAAGACACTAAACTATTATGATCATCAGGAATGTGTTATTTTAATGTACTAAATATTCCTCTAAAATGGTGTAATATCCTTGTTTTTTAAGCATGGTTATCTATAGTGGATTCCAATTGTGAAGATGTTGTTGGGTAATTTTAGATGAGTTTTCTAGTGCTGATGGGAGAGAGCCTTAGGGAATATCAACTTTTGGAATTTATGTCCCTTCATGGGTTTAGTCTTACTAATGAAAATCCCATTGCTTAACTACAATCATCATTTATAACTCCTAAAAACATTTCCATAAGTGGAAAAAATATATCATAAGGGACATTTTATTACTGAGGGAGAGAATAAAAATGAGAATATGTTGACATTATTTCCCACATAATTTTATAGGAATAATTTTGAACCTAATTTGGATGTCCATATGTGCCACTTGATAATGAGGAAGTCTGCATCCATCTAGAATTTTGGGTGGTTTCTTAACTGAGACTTTAGATCGGGTTGTAGTTGTTTAATATAATGAACTGGCCCATCTTGATGAAATAAATCACTTATGTGTTTTCCACAAAGTTTAAGATAATCTGGATATATGAAGCTTCCTAAATCTCACAAAATATTCTTATTACAACAAGTTCCTGATGTCAGACCTGTTCAACCATTGGACTCTAGATATGAACACTTTACACCTCATGCATGGCGAGGTGGATATAATCTTCTAGGATGTTTTAGAGATATGCAGTGAATCCATATTGGGTGAGATATATGAAGAGTTTTTTCCTCCATAATGTGCAAGGGATAATGAAGAGAGGACTCCTTATCTCACCCGAGACTTGATTAGGCGGGCTGAAAATTCTCTCATGAAGGAGCCACTTCTTATGGTAGACATCCCATTCAGGAAGTGGGTGGGATACTTCATGAAGAAGGCCCATTCCCAGATGAAATCCAAGAATCCAAAGGCCTATCCTATGAAGTACCCCCGTGGAAGAGAGGGTGCTTACTGGACTACAGTTTGACAAGGTAAATTTAATTAATGGTGATGGGATGTCATATCTGGGGTTGACCAGACTATCCAGATAGCCGATTTGTTTTCCATGTAACTGAGTGGATAAATAATCCTTGTAAAAGATAAGGGTAGAGTTAGGATCTCCAATTTCATGATGGAAACTTTCATGGAAGGCGAATAGAGTTTTGGGATACCCATCCCTATGTTGGATAAGATTTACATTGTCTCTGCCATATTTTTAGGCACATGAGCCTCATCCCAGTTGGTGAGGACTCACTAGGTGCATCCAAGAGACCCGAGATAAAATCTAGGTGGAGGAATATTTATGAGTTACTGGAGAAATAATATAGTAGTACTGTAGCAGGAACATTTCGGTCTTGTAGCAGTCGGAACTATTCATCCATCCAGACCTTCGGGCCACCGGTTTGGTCCTCGGGTCCTGCAAGGCTTTCAAGCCACCCAAGGCCTTCGTTCCAGTTTCTTTTCAAGGCCTTCAGCCCATCTTAAGGCCTTAGGGCCACCCCAAGGCCTTTGGGCCTCATTAATGCAGGCCCCAAACACACTACAAAAAAAGAATAGCCCTAGAAGAGGATTCAGAGAAGGTGCACTCACCAGAGCAGAGCCAAATGGATTGTCAGAATGAGAGGGTATGACTATGCCATCGATACCATCCTGTGCTTGCATGAGAAGCCTATCCAGATGGTCATGTAAAGGTGGAGAGATACTATCAGGATACAGATGCTGGGGAGGGACAGTTCCTTGTAGATAGTGTGGTTTAATTCCCTAATACCTTCGGGTCATGTAATATCCTAAGCCTACGGGCCATGTAATCTCTAAGCCTATGGGCCTTGTAAGGGTTCCCCCTCATCCCTTGAAATGGGGGTTATCAAAAATCAATAAAAATGAAGGCCTTTGGGCCATTTAGGCTATTCCATATTTTTAGGGAAAAGTCCCCTTATAGAATCTTGGGCCCCTTCTAAGTGTTATGGGGTTGGATTTGGGATCATCTAGGAGGCTATAAATATGTGAATATCCTAAATTATCCCCAATTTCCACTTAAAACCATTTTTATAGTGTATTAGTGGGGTTAAGCCCATTACACTACAGGATTGGGAGGTCTGAGCCTTCATGGGTTTCCATAAATGTTTCTCCTTTAAACCCTACGAGAAATTTCCCATGGGTAATATGCTTGATAATGGTGGGAAAAACTTAATGCTCAATCCTACATTATATCTCTTCATGAGGGCATTCTTTACACTCACATTGAATGGGAACTTCTCTGTGAAAGGTATGTACCCTGTCAACTTAACTTCCAGTTCTTGTGTGTCCAATTGAGGTGCCCCCATTCATGTCCGATCTGAGGATCATCCGATGGTGGCTCACCAATTTTGTATGATTCATACAAGGGAGGAAAATTATTCTGAGATAAACCTTATTCCCCACAATACAGAAATTTTTTTATCCTAGAATTATGCTAAGATTTGGATTCACTCATATCCTAATGATAAGTTATACAAATTTCTAAAAGAATATTCATAACATACACCAACTAATGAGAAAATTCCTAGACCTAGAAATAAATTGGTCTCAAGAGTACTAACATTACCAAAAGTACCCTATAAATAAGTAAGGCATTTAACATTACCCTTATTAGTAGTAGAATCACCAACATATGCGACTAAAGTGAGTGTGGTTACATAGAGTGAAGCTATGTAAGCATTACTATTTCTGGTCGCATCTCAAAAGTTGTCTAATTGTAGAATGATGAAATCATAGACTGGGCTCTAGGGTATACTTTGTCAGACATAACTAACTTTGGAAGGATTCGCCCATGTCACTACCCCTATTAGAATCAATTTTAATGGTTGACCTAAGGCGATTTGGGACTTCTTTAGATACCTTGACATGATGTTAGAAAGTGTTAAGGGTCAGTGTTTTTATTCCCCTCTAGTTCACCAAATACTTGTTTGGGGAATGCTAAAAATGTCCATGCATAAAAATGGCTATCCCATTGTAAATGTAGAAGTAAGGTTGTTCTTACTATTATGTTTGAAGGTTAATTATGTAATTTCAATCATACTTATTTCCTTTATGTTTTTATGATGAATTGGCAGGCTATAGAAGATTGACCGGCCTTGCTTCCCCCTATATATTATCCTCAGGACAAGACTATTGGAGATGATTTTGGTAGTGATTTGGGGACAAATGATAAGGGATCCCCAGGTCAACTAGACTAGATGAGGGCATCAATTTTTGTTTTTGGAGATATAAATTCGACTTCAGCACCTTCTAGAGGCCCCACCGAAAAAGGGAGGGGGAAAAGGAAGAAGTATGAATTGTCAAAGTCCTCTCCTCCATAATCCTCAAGTAAGTACAGTATTTCACCCTTCTCTTGTTTTTAATTATCCTATTTCCACATATTTATTTGTAAAAAAATATAGAGTCCCCTACCAATCCCATTTAAAATAGCACATATACTATCCTAAGGATAAAGGAGATAATTTAGTTTCTTTAGCTGCCTGTTTGCTATTAGGCTCGACCCATCAAGAAGTGAAGATGTTTGAGGTGCCAATTTAGTCGTTCCCACTTCTTACTATAGATATCTAAGTGGTCATTCCATTTGATTTGGTGTAGATGAATGCACTTTTAGAGAATATTGATACAAGTAGCTATTTTACCACCAAGTTAGCTTTAATGGTGGAGAGTTTTGGAGAAGGTGAATAATTCTTCAAAAACTGAAAACCTTGTTCAATTTGTGTCATTTAGACTAATATTATCTTTTGTTCTTGTATTCCCAAAGTGTGGTGAGTGAAGCACATATTTTAGGAAATCACCAATAATGCCACATAGTCACTCGTCACAAGAGGGTGTCGCCTCTTCACCAGATGGTGTGGTTGGGGAAATGGATATCACCAGTGAAGTAACTAAGAAAGGAATGTTTCTAACATCATCATACTCCTTGGTTAATTGATTATATCATATATTTTATCCTTTATAGGATGAACCCCTATAACCCCTTTTTTAGTGTATTCACCCCAAAGCTTCGAGGTTCCAATCCCCAATCTCTTGAGGATCCCAACTATTGAGTTGACCAATATAGTGTCCAACTCCCTTCCTTATTCATCGAAGACTATGATCATATATCCATCTATTAGAAACCTGATCCTGAAATATACTCCTATTCATAGGATGGTCTTAAATCAAGGCTCGCGGTATTCATGATTTTACCAGTCGATGCAGTGATAGATATGGAGGGAGATATAGACCTTAGTTTTAGTGACCCCTTTGGAAGGGGTGAAGGATTGGTTGGGTCACCTCTGATTTATGTTTTCCTGCTTTGGTTATCAGGTTTTTGACTATAATTCCATTTATTATTAGGGTAATGAGGTGATTTCCCTAAGGGAGAATAACAAGTCATTTTAGTTGAGGGTGGTAGCCAGTGAGGATTCCTCTTTAGTGTAGAAAAGATGGGATGGGGCATTAAATAATGATTCCTAGCATGCAGTGGAGGCTTGATCTCACTAGAATGTGGTTAGTGTTCAGAAGTTTTAGATCGATTCTCTCCAATCTAAAATTTTCCACCTTCAAGAAAAAATTTCACAGTGTCAACATTCTATTAAAATATCATAGAAAACTATTCCAGTACAATAGTGACTCCTTAACATGATGAAGAAGTCCATGCTTGATGCCGTTTCTAGGGAGGAGGTTTTATTGCAAGTTGCGGAGGCAGACACCGAATCTTTTGATTGATTACACCAATCTATTACTCCTTGGTTCATAGGATTGCAAATCTCAATGACTCATATGAACACTTTTTGTGAAAAACTTATAATTTTACAACTTTTCTTTGAATTGTATATTAATGGGAGAGACTCTGATATGTGGATATTAATCCTTTTTTTATGCTATTATTTAATGGATTTTCTAAACTTTATATGTTTTTTTCTGTTCTCTTTTATTCATGATGTTCACGAAATTTCATTGATCTGATGTTGTATGAATCATCAACAATACCCATCCATTGCACAATATCAAGAAAACCTGAATGTATGGATCATAACTGGTTTTCCTCAAGAATATATCATGAATTCCCACCAAAATGAGTTTCCCCACAGATATATCCACTCCATTTATCTTAAGATTATGTTATTTAATAAAGAACCATTGGGTAGAATATATATCATGGGGGAGAGTGCTATATCATTTTCTAAAGTCAATGGAATTAGAAAGCATAACTTGAATTTTTCTGAGGCCAAGTGGTGGGACTCACAATGTTCTTTTTTTTCTTGAAAACTAAATAACTATTGTGTTGTATTTTATGATATTTTAGCTTAGTCCTTCTAGTGCTATAGTTTAGGTATGTTTAGCTTTAACATTCTATTACTTTAGTTTAGGGTCTTTTAGATCAAACATTCAATTTCTTTAGTTTAGGTTCTTTTATATCGGGACTTAGATTACTATAGTTTACCTAATTTTATCTCGTACCTTTATATACCATTTAGTTTAATGTCTTACTATCATTAATTGACCAATGATTATGAAATATGGGGCATAAATTCTAGGGATGACCCAAAACACCCAAGGATTTTAAGTTCCTCCTTGGTGTTTCCAAGGCTCATGGGGATTAGAGATACTTTCCTATACGGATGATATACCTCTAGTTGGTAAGTCAAATACCTTATTCATCAGAAGCATTGTCAAACATAGGTTTCTCCATTATTTTCCAAGTTTCATGGAAGATTTATTGGTATAGAATTGGATAAGAGATAACTACAAGGGATTCTTGGTCCACATGGATAGTTCAAATGTGGGTGATGTAATCATAACCCAAAATTTTGAGTCAAGAAATATGGAATGGGGTAGACATACCAGGGATGACCCATAACACCCTGAGGTGCCCAGTTCTACCACAATGTAACTTATTCTTACATGGATCAAATTTCCTCTCTTGTAAAGAGAGGAAGCCTCTGGTTGGTAGTCCAAAGCCCTTATGCATCGATAAAATTGTTAAACGTAGGTTTCCACAATATTTTCCAAGGACCATGAATATTTTTGAAGACTCAAGTATCTAAATTATGAAGTTTGTTATGGATGAAATCTATCCAGTAAGGGTTCTGGAACCCTAGGGAAATTTAGCTCTTAAATTGTGAAGTTCGGGCCCTATGGCCAGTGGTTTCAAGTCATGAGGTATGGGCCATCAAAAGGTGTTTTAACAATGTCACATTCCTACTTTGATAAAGGTTATAAAATACGGTGATGTAATGTAGAGGATATCAGATATGATTGAATATTTTTGTTATGGGGATTGTAAATCACGGTCTAAAGTGTTCAAGTGATGAGGATGGTGTGGGAAAATCATGCCAAGAATGAAACAGAACATACTGAAGTGCTGAGTTCTGCCACTGTGACATTAGGGATCACAAGGATCATAAATCCCTTTTTTCAGAATAACACATTTGGTTGAAGACCACAGGTGCATATGCAAGATCCTTATGCATACATGCATATTAAAATAAAGAGTACCTTGAAACCATATATCCTTTTCCAAGGGCCAAGTAAGATTTTGAGTTCCCCAAAATGAATTTTAAGATTGATGCCTATATTTGATAGGTTTAAACCATTATGCATAAATATGATGGTCAAACACAAAGATATATTTTCCTTTCCAAGGGCCATGATTGGTTTGCACTAACCCATGGTTCTCAAGATATAAAGTGTGATTTATTAATTTAAATGCTTGAAAGATGAGGAAACACCCTATACTCTAGCTAACTAGGGTAAGGGTCTTTTTTTCCTTTGATAATGAAAAATAATGGGTGACAACCTATAAATTTTAACATCATGCAGTAGGGATTTATTCATCATGCAGTTTTAGTGACTTTTGATCAGGATATTTTCATTCCAGTTTAACGTCATGTGGTAAGGATGAAATTTTTACTTGCAGTTTAACATCACGTGGTAATGGCGTGGGAACCCAGATGACAAATTTTGAAAGATATATTAGGTGAATAAGAAATTCACACTCAGATATGAATCATAAATAGGAGAAATGAGATTGTATTACTCAGCCCTTATGAAGTTGGGGGAATATTGTTTCATTGGTTTTTGTATCTGGGACCAAGATTGGAGATCTGGGCATCACTTTGTATCCAGTGATGGTAGGAATCAATCCACACATATTTATTAAACGACAAAGTATCTACATAGGTATAAATCATATGGGGGTGAGGGGGGGGGGGGTATTGTTCTCATTAATTTTTTTAGATTGGCCTAGGATTTGGGATTCGGGCATCATTACGTATCCTATGATTATAGAAATCAAGCCACACATAGTTCTTGATAAACCGTGCAGTTTATTATCATAAATCATGGATGTAGGATCCATGACATGAAAAGAGAAAATTTTATCTATACATGATACCTGAGACCAATGTGTCACTATATATCTTATGATGATCATAATCAATCCATATGTAGTTCTTGATAAAAATTTCCCTATGCAGGTCTTTCCCATACATGGGGATGGGATATTTTAGTTATTTTTTTTCTGGGCCCTTGATTTTAGATTTGGGTTTCACTACATATCCACTTGTGATAGGATTCAAGGCACAAATATTTCTTGAATAAAGGTGGGGTGGGAGGCCGATACCAACAATAGTCGTCCTCTTGGGTGGGGTCCAAAAGAATTCATAACTTTATTCCATGTGAGAGACATCAACCATGTAGTTTAACATCTTGTAAAGAGGAATCTGGAACATGATAAACCTCTCATGAGAAAATATGCCTTATTTTTGTAGGGAATCCCCAACAAAATATCCTAATCCCATGTGAGATATACTTGGTGTGATAAACAAGGAATGAAAAGGGTTCATCATGACATGGAGGTAATTGGATAAAGGATAAGGGAATTTTGTTTCATGTGGTGGATGGGAAAATATATGAGATCTAGGAATCCCTACATATCTCATTAGAATAATAATCAATCTTTACATAGTTCTAGAAACCCGTCAAGCTTAATGTCTTGTAATAAGGACATCAACCATGTAATTTAACATCATGTGGTAAGGACATGAGTTACTCGATGTAAAAAAGAGGAATTTTGTGGATGGGACTAATAATGGAGATCTAGGAGTGGTTACATATCCTGTGATGTAAGGAATAAATCCACACATAGTTTTTGGAAACCTTGAAGTTTAGTTTCATGTGGGGAGGACATCATCCATGAAGTTTAATGTCTGGTGATAATTATGGTTTCCATGCAGTTTAAAGCAATGCTGTAAGGATAAAAGATGCTATAAAATTTATGATGTTACTTATAAGATGGGTTCTACACAGTTTAATTTCATGTGGTTTTGATGTGGGTTACTTGACATGAATGAACATGAATCATTAGGGTTCTATGTAGTTTAATGTCATGTAGTGACGACGTTATCTATACAGTTTAAAGTCATGTTGTTAGGATATGAAATGCTATGTAGTTTTAAAGTCTTACAACATGGACTTATTTTGTACTGTTTAACATAATTTGAATAGGATTAGATCTGTAAAATCATAAAATCATGTGGTTTGGACTTGTAATAATTGATGGCATCTATGCAAATTACTTATTAAGAAATATTTCATTGGTGGGGGGTAAGACACATTCTCCATTCATGGTGGCTAATGAGTAAGTTCTATTGTGATTGACCTGATGTATGATATAAGGCCCTTCCAATTTAGGTGACAACTTTTGAGGTTTATTTCTTGGCATCATTGGGGTTATGAGAGCTAACACCTGTTCTCCTTAGAAGAATGAAAAGAGAAGAAACTTTTTATTGAAGGTCTGTGTGATAATATTCTGATGTACTTTGAGGTTGTACAGTGTGAACAATCTATTATCATTGAGCCACTCCCTCTTATTTGGTCAATTTTTCGATCTCTCATCATTTGGTAGTTTTGTTTTGCAAATGGCTATTCAAAGTGAAGGAAGCTAGACTTATATGGGTTGGTTTTCCTCAATCCCATACACCATTGAATAGAGAGTTTCCTGTGTAGCGGTACACATAGTGGTTCGGTAGGCCCATAAAGAATGGAATAGTTTGTCTGACCACGACTTCTTATCATTATTCAAAATCTCTTAGATTATATTTGAAATATTATTATTGAAGGACTTTATCTATCAATTTTCTAATGCATGATAGCAGGATTATTTATTAGACTTGATTTGGTACTCCTATTACAATTTATTCAACTCTGTAGAATAGAAGATGGTGCCATTATACATTAGTATTTTGTGAGAGACTATGTACCTAGTAATGCTATGGGATTATACAACATTGATGATGTTCTTCATCCTAAAAAATTGTATGTTTATCAACTCATCCCATTTAGATAAGAAGTCAATAATAGTAAGGATATATTTGAACTTCTTAACTATAGCTGGGGGATATGGCCCCACAAAATCTATTTCCCACATGGATAATGGTTAGGAATATTTAGTTGTTTGTAGAAATTATGGGGGTTGATAGATGAATTGTTGATGGATCTAGCATTCAGGAAATTTCCTAAAGAACTCCACATAGCCCCGTATCATGTTTTGTTAGTACTAACCCATCCTATTGATTTGGTGGGAGGAAGTGATCCTAGACTGATTAGAATTTTAGGATCCTACGTGGATGTATTCTATGATAGTAAGAATTTATCTTTCTGATATGCATCTGAAGAGGATTACATTGAAGCCTTGCTTATAGAGGGATTTTTACTTATTCAGACCATCCTGCTGGGTAATGTTTTCTCCACCCCGCACAATATGTTCCCTTTTAGATAAGTTTTAATGAAAGGTACCATTTTAAATATAACCAATTATTGGATCCGTCAATCCAAGGGTGGATACCCGTTCATCATGCCTTGGGGTATCATTCAATTGATTGATTTCTTCCATGTCACAGATGATGATTGATGAGACTATTCTTCGGTGTGCGATGTGGAAGATTTCTTCCCCTAGATTATGTTTGGCCAGGATCGTGAATTCATTATCTAATACATTGTAATGATAATTCTGTGATCAAGGGACATTAAAAAATTTGGGCTAAAAAGGTAAATCTTCTATTAGTCCCATGATGTAGCCACTAAGAGGGTCTTGTTCTTACTTTTTAATGGAATATTCTTCATTGATATTATTTATCACTAGCTTCAAATCCCCTTTGATATTCAAGTCGGCTATTTGAAGCTGTAAAAATAGTTCTAAACCAGTGATGATTTCTTTTTAATCAGAACCATTATTCATACAACCTTCAGATAGTGAAAAATAGTTTGGAAAAATTTCTTTGTCTATAGAGACAAATACAATCCCTAAGACAACCCTACTGAGCATTGGATTTTCCATCATTCTTCCAATAGGAATTCAGGATGTTCCATTTTAATACATCTCCCTTGTATAGGGAGTGTCATGGGTATAGAAAACCTCCTCATCTAGAAGCTCAGTATCTGGTGGTTTACTTTATAGGGTGGGATGTTCTATGAGGAAATCAGCTAGGACATACCCTTTCACTAACTTCTATGATACCAAACGGATGACATATTGTTGTAGAATGACAACCCCTCATGCCAAGTTCCCAATTAGAATGATATGAACAAGGAAGTACTCAAGAGTATAAATATGATAGACCAAGTCGAATTTATAGTGCTACATGTAATGCCTCATCTTTTTTAATCCAAAGATGAGTGCAAGGTAGTTCTTCTCAATATCTAAGTATCAGGTCCAGTACCTATAATTTTATAGCTAGGGTAGTAAATAATGTTCTCATTCCATACATCATTATTCTAAAAAAGGACATCACCAATAGATCGTTCTAGGGTTTCCACATATAAGATTAATAGATTTCATTCCATTGGTATCATCAGGACTGGTGGGTGAAATAAATACTGCTTGAGACTCTCGAAAGATTATTGGGAGTCATCATCACATTGATATGTGATTTCCTTCATTATTATCATGGTGAAGGGGAGAAATTTGATGGCTAGGTTGGCTATGAAATAACAAATATAGTTAAGGTTCCCTTGGATATCCCTTATCTCATTGAGGTGACACTTATATAATAGGAATGACCTTTTTTTGATCAACTTCAATTCCATGGTTACATACTAAAAATCCAAGGATCTTCACCAATGTTTCCACAAAAGAGAATTTTAGTAGATTCATCTTTAGGATATCTTGTTACAATTTATTGAAGGCTGTTTTAAGATCCATAAGGGGATCACATCCCTATTCCAATTTTTCCACCAGCTCATCAACATAACATTCAGATATTCATCATAAGAGAGGATGAAATATGTGATTCATGCCACATTGATATGTAGTTCCAGTGTTATTTAATCCAAATGTAAGGAAATAAAAGAAATGACCCCCTAGGGTGATCTAAAGGCAATGTATTCCTCATATTCAGTGGACATATTTTTATTTTGGTATCCTTAGAACCCATCCATATAGGAAAGGGATCGCAAAACCAGAAATTGCATTGATCATGAGTTCTATGAGTGGAAATGGGAAATATTACTTTAGAAAGTTTCTATTATTATCACTAAAATTGAAGGATCCCCTAATCATACCAATATTGTTCTTGATAGGGAAGATATTGGAAATCCATCTTGGGTATTTCACTTCTTGTATAAATTTAGATTTGATCAATTTATCAACTTAAGATTCTATATCGGTAGTATGAGAGGGTTGCATCCTCCTGTCTACTTTCTTGAAACCTCAATGGTCATCGGGTAAGCCGATATTGTGTATATCAGCATATGGATTTAGTTTGGGAATTTTTGTATAATTCCAATTGAACACACATAATAGTTTCTTTAGAATTGGGATGTATATATCCTCCTCCTCAAGTTTCATGGAGGCACTAATTAGTGTAGGATGCGAGTCTTATTCTCTTCCCAGTTTCAACTTTTTGAGCTCTTTAATGGTTGAGGAGTTGCATTTTTGAAATGTAGGGGGGTGTTCCTGAGGTCAGCCCCTTATTCTTCCACCTATGAGTCTGTAGAGGCATTTTTAGACAAAGTAAAAAATCCGGGTACATCTCTTTCACTATAAAGGTGAGATAGGCCATAAGAAAATAAATTATCATCCCCTACTTCCGGATTCATTGTAGAGAGATTATGGAGATGATTATTTTTACACTATCACTGAGAAAAGATGGAGCATTGACTTTTGGGATTAGGTATATTGCCTCAACTAGATTTATGGGGAGCATAAATTTTCCTTTGATAATATTATATGGATTTGAAGGTGTGTTCCCCAAAGTTTTAGGGGAAACAACCTGTATATCATCATTTAAATTTAGTTGTTTTCCTTATTTTTTGTAGATTCATACCATAACATATGCATATTGACAATTCTGGAAGGAGGAACTATCACTGGGTAATATTCTAAACATTCCATCGATGAGGTATTTCCAAAACTGATGGAATATTTAGGGCACCTCCTTGTGGATATGGAGACATGGCCATTTGAGAAGGAAATTATATGTGGTGTCTTTCTAGATAACCATAAAATCTACATTATATGTGAGGTCCCCAAACAGAATTTTGAGATTGATCTTCCCAATAGGAATCTTTTGACACTTATCATACCCTTGAATGGTTAGATTTGTGGGAGATAAATCTACCTCACTATATCCCAACCATTGAAGGGTTCAAAATTGTGTGAGGTTGATCCCATAACCATTGTTAGTTATAGACTTCAGAATGCTTCCATTATCGAGTCGACCAAAAACATATAAGGTCTTAATGCATCCTTTAATGACATCTTCTTGATTCTACTCTGTGAATGAGATGACAACATGAAATTCTGGTGGCATGGTCTCTACTCAAAAGGCCTCAACTACTGCAACTTATGTTTCGAAATCCTGTGGGATTTGGAGGGATTCGACGATTTCTTCATTGAGTTATTTTTTTATTATCGAGCACGTACAGTATTGAGAGATTATCCAGGGTAGCCTCAAGCTATTTTAAATTGTCTTACTTTTGTGCTAGAGGCTGGCACTTTCCAATATGGGAGTTCTTATTATATTTTGTCTTAGGATTGGAGGAATTTTCGGTTGATGGGCTTGGTGCTTGTGAAAAGTTCGGGGGAGTATCTTTTTCCAGTGGTATAGTCATGTTGACCTTCCCAGTTACTTGGGATGCATAGATAATCACACCATTGCAAGGTAGGCATACAAGAAAATAGGACACAAATGACCACCATAAGAGTTTGGGAATCCTCCATGTATATATTGAGAATTCTAGAGTGCTTTTACAAAAGTCTCATCTACATATATATCTTTCGAGGGGATGTTACTGAAATATTGGGTTTGACCATACCCATTCTATCCCCTGTAGCCCCAGTTCCTGCAAATGACACATCCTATTCCTCAGTTAGGTATTAGGAACTCATACTCAGAGGAATATTCATCATTAGAGGAGAAGGAGTATTCTATGTGTATCATGTTTAAAAATCCAAATATGATATCTTCATCTTATGAGGGTTCCATTTGGTGGGGTGGTTCTTGTGATTTAGATTTTGTAGGGAAGAAATATTCTAGAGTTTGAGCTTACATCAGAGTAGAATATTATTCTTCCTCTTATGTTTCTTCCTAAATCTGGGGTTCTTTTCCTTCTTTGGGAGGAATGTTTGATGACACCTCCCTATGTGATAGAACCTTTATGGTTTTGAGAAGTTATTCTATTAGGGTTGAATGACCTCATTCAACTATATTTTGAGTCATCCAGTTGTAGAACTTTTTTCCATGTATAGTTATAACTTTCTTCCAATATACTTAATATTCTTGTTGGGTGATAGTTACGAAGGACACCTACTATAGAGAGTCATCCAACATAACCTGTCCAAAATTGACCATGCCTTGGAGGATGTGTTTGAAGATGAAGTAGTCCTAGATGTTGTGACCACACCTCCGATGGAGGGGTAAGTAGTCGAGATGATATGTGAGCTTGACATTGTTGGGTTTCCTAGGCTATGGAATCCTGAGTAGGTTATTTTCCCTGGATGCAAGGGAATTACTGAGGACTTGCACATTTCATAATGAGTATAATCTATTTATCCATTCATCAAATCCTGAAAAACACTAATATCTTTTGTCTTCTTACTGAGGGATATTTTTTTTATTTTTTCTACATGATAAGAGGTGTTGGGTAGTTTGGGACCTACATTGGAGCATGAATGGGAAATGATACTAGTCTTAGGGTATAAATAGTAGTTTCTACCTTGCTAAGACTTTTTCCTAGTGCTGAAGGAATGAGTTGAGATTTATCTTGGGTCCACTGAATCATTATTCCAACCATTTCACAATTTCTATGAACTCATGGAACCCTCCTAGATACTTCATTAGGATCAAAGGTGTTCGTGACTCATCCTAGATATTTTTAGCATATAGTTCCAATAATTGTTCCTTTGAGAGATGGATGCTGAGTGAATAGGTTAAACCCTTCAATATAACTATAATGTTAGAAAACCTCTCATTTTCATGTTGTTTTCATTTCTTCTGGTAAAAAATTTTCATTTTTATTAACATGGATCTAAGCTGGTAAAATAATTAACAATAAAGGTCTTCCCATCCATCAATAGATACCAATAGAAGGCTATTGTACAAAACAAAGGATGACCTTATCAAAGTCTATATAAAACACCTCATCTTGGTTCCATATTTCTAATATCTAGGACCTATCCTCAGACCACATCAGGATACAAAGTGTGTGAAATGTTGTTTGAGGTCTACAGTGCTGTCAAAAGTGGAGAAGGTAGGATTGCTGAAATTGGGTAGAGTCAAAGTTATATCCACCCATTTAGGATATGGATTCCACTCAGGAAGAATATGCACACATCTCCCATATATGGATTCCATTCAAGTAGATAGGAAATCAATGGTGTTGATAATTTATAGACCTACAGTTGTTTGAGCCATCTCCCATCTACAGGGGGAAGGTAAGGCTTGACCAGGTGGCCTTGTTTTCTTCTTATGCTAACTCTTGAGCTATAAAAAGACTGAGTGATCACCTTGGAAGGGGAGAGGCTATCACCACAATGGAGGAAAGTCACGATCATTTTCAACTCCCTCATTTATGTTAGCCACATGCCTAGTTTTAGAGCCAATATGACCCTCAGATACCACTATAGTAGGAAGATCAACTATGGGAGGGAGAATATTCATCTCTTATTGAAGATCATACCCAAAATGAATATTTTCTCTGAGTAGCTCCGCATTGTGTTGTATGAGAGTTTTAATATCATTATCATACTGTGATAACTGGTCCTCCATCGATGTATTTTTATTTCTTTGGGGTGGTGAATGGGATGTAGCCATAACTTTCCATTTATCATTGGAAGTGTTCCACCATAGCGGTGGAAACTTGATATTTAGAGGTGGTAGATTTTGGAGCCTCCTCTAGTTTTGGGTGCTTGAAGCATTAGTTGATGCATCCAAATCACCTTCCTCTGAGGGTATGTTTTCCACATTTTTCCCTATGTATCTATGAATTGATTTACATTATCTTTCATATGTTGAATGTGATGACATATATAGAGGTTTATTAGGAAATTGTGGTTGTACCATTGCTATCAAAACAAGAAGATGATTATATACTTCTCGAATTAGGGTCATTCCTCAAATCCATACATGCATTGGTCTATTTTGGTTTGTTACCCTAGTGGGGTTTGATTTCCTTCCCCATATACTCCTCCTGTTTTGGCCCCTGAGTAGTGACCTTGAGGGAGTTTCCGGTCATGACTACCAAATGATCCCAAAATACCATTGGTTTTTCTTACAGTGGGAGGAATGAATGGGATGCTAAACATCAATGTTTACTACAAAACCTGGAGAATTTTGATTCACTCTATGGTGATGATGATGATGAAAATTACCCCATCTCTATGGTCTTGGGCCCATATAGGGCCATAATTATCATTTAATGACCATTTTGTTCAGGATTGAATGATTCTGATCAAGAATTTGATGATTCAGGGGATGAAAATTGAGATATAAATTTCCCTATCCCTATAGGATGGGGTTGATCTGGAACCACCATTGATTTCCATAGAACTTCCTCAATTGATTATGAACTTGATGATGGTGATTGACATATAAATTCTCAAATCCTAATGGGATCATGTTTGTTTGTAAATGCTGTTGAGATATCCTAAATCATCTTAATAGTTGACAACCCGAGGGTTAGATGTGGTGGTAGATATTACCATAGAATGATGGGAAGATTTCACAATAAGATGAATGTTATGAAATATGCTAATGTGACCTTTTTAATTTGGTTTATCTATGATCATGTAAAAACTAGGTTCAATGGCATCCCATGATGGGAGTCAATTTCTATAGAAGTTATTGAGTTGGGTGTAAATTTTTCCCCTATGTCTGAAATGAATTCCCTTCATTTTGAGGGGACCAATTCAATGATCTATGGACTTTCCTCTCCCTCTATTCATGATTTATTCACACTATTTTAGTGGGGGAATTATAATGTATTGAATAACTAGATCGCGCATTACCCGTTCCTATGATTTAACCAAAGGATATTACATTAATGGATGCCGTATCTGAGGGGTGCTATTGTTATATGGACCTAGTGAACTAAAATGATCTATATTTCTTCCATCCACAGAAAAATATATATAGTGATGCTTTGGAAATCAGTCATTAGTGAGTTAATATGAATAAGAGACAAAAAATGTAGAGTTGTTTGTCATGCTCTTTCATTCATGGTTTCCATTTTACTAAAAAGGTAGCCATATCCAACTGAAAATAGAGTGTTTTGATGATCTGAATGTGATACTCATATCCAATATGTGGGAGATTTCAATATTTCAATCACTAATGAGTATCCCATATATTTGGGCACAGATAACGAAATCACTCATTTTCTAGTTTATCTGGGACCTCATAGTCTGATGTGGAAATGGGCTAGAACATAGTACATAGGCTGTTTTCAGCTAACTCCCTACATAATTTAATGTTGGAATCCTATTCATCAGAATTACACACCACCATATAGTCAGACTACATAATGTGCTTCCTGGTTTCATATCCTAATTAGAGTGGAGTTTCACTAAATGTTTATAGGGAACTATATATGATTGAACCTCATGATTCAAGAACCACTCTATAAGAAGGTACTTATTTTTGAGCACCTCTATACACAGAGGTGTCTAGGAAAGGGGATTATTTCCTTTTCC
The DNA here is from genome assembly GCA_963277665.1 of Viscum album. Taxonomy (NCBI): domain Eukaryota; kingdom Viridiplantae; phylum Streptophyta; class Magnoliopsida; order Santalales; family Viscaceae; genus Viscum; species Viscum album. The sequence goes on from OY728123.1 coordinate 644,719,137, forward strand.
ATGGGAGATATCACCATAAAGAGGTTTACCATGATAGATATCACGAGTAGAGTCCCTTTGATCTATCTCTACACTACCATGAAACAGATTATCATGGTAATGATCACCTTCTCATTCATTTACAGAGTTAATGGACCCCTGGTGTGTTGGGAGTGTGTCTTGAACTACCTAAAGGACACTAGTATTGAGAAAATTATGACTATGAGTCTCATTATACATCATGGTTGAAATATAATGACCTACCTTTTGGGATTGTGTTGGGATATATTCCCATTGTATGATGGTTTTAGGACCTTATTGGTTACTGTCTAGTGCTACGTGAATATGATACCAACACTAAATTGATTCTAGAATATTCCAATAAATTTATTAATTATTGGAACAAATATGAGGCTTCCCAAAGGCATGTGCTACTCTCACTTGGTGATCCTTGGTCAGAATGGGGATGTGAGGTCGATCCTGATTCATTGAAATATGAAACTATTCTTTTACGACAAGAATTTGATCATATCACGAGGCATGTGCCACTATAACATGGTGATCACTAGTTGGAGTTAGAATATGAGCCTATAATGAATAATAATTCCCCACGATAATATGTCAAAGGACCTTCAGAATTGGAGAAGGGATATGAACATCCTCTTGTATAGACTTAGATGGGTTCTCATGGAGTTGTTCATCAGAAATAGTAGGGGTATGAGCCTAGATTTTTTGATATAAATAAATATTATAGTTAGATTTACTGGAAGGAATATGATCCTTCCATGAGGCATGTTCCACTCTCACTTGGTGATCCCTAACCATAATGGGGATATAAGCCCAATCCTGAGCCCTTGGTGTATACCGTTGGTCTTATTTGATAGGAATATGAGTCTATCCTAAGGAATGTGCCTCTCTCCCATGGTGAGCCCTAACCAAAATGGGGATATTATCCTGATCATAGGCCTTTGGAATATTCCTCCTATCTTTTCCAACCAGAATTTTCCCTTATCCCAAGGCATGTGATTCTCTCACCTGGTGTGCCCTGGTTTGAATTAGAATATGATCATGGTCGGATGCCTCTTCCTTTATCATTATATATTGATACTCCTCTTGGATGGTAGAAAGAATGTGTTCTTTCTATAGAGTATCTACTTTTTCATAATAATCATATTTTTAAGCTTTAGAAGTTTTTGCGATTGGAATATGTGCTTGTCCCTATTTCTGTACCAATGCTGAAATATTCTTGTGGAGTTCTTTAGCTATTTATAAGATGTAGTGACACTTTAGAAAAGTTTAAATATACATGTAAGCCTACACAATTACTATCTCTACTATATACTTGTAGATATGTTCAATTGAAGCGAAAATATGGTCCCCATTCTTTCCTCCTTATTCCATTTGAATATGTTGATGAGATTCATTCATGAGCGTAGGGATATTCACCTCCCCCATGCCTGATACAAAAATATTCTTGCAGACTTATTCATAGTGAGAAGGGATATGATCCTGATCATTGGTTACTTTTAGAATATTCCTATAGACATCATTAATTGGAGTGAGGATATGGAACCACTCATGATTATCTATATCCTTCCATGACCGATGTTTCTTCCTTATTTCCCGTGCATAGGTATCAGAGGTGGAAGTCTGTTAGGTGGTTCCATCATCAGGTGACTGAAGGACACTAGTTGGATGGTTCTAGTAATATCCATTAACGAGATCCCTCCATAGTGGACCTAGAATCGAAATAGAGCTTTAGTTGACTCCTTGATCCAACTTCATCATATATTGAAGGTGGTGATTGTCACGCTATGGGGATAAGCTTCCAAATCGGTTGGCTGTGGAAATGTGTGCCATTGTATTTACTGCATATTTCTTTGGAAGGTGCTAAACTATCAGTTTTAGATTTTATAGACCCTCATGAGAAGACACAAGGGTCAGGATGATACCATGTTGATGGTATTTCTGGACCATTACATTTTCTACCCGATTTTTAAGGTGATAGGTAGGTGAGGTCATTCTGAGTCCCACATGGGTTTCATCCATATCTGACTTTCCAGAACAATTATTAGATGATGACATGTCGAATCAGGGTGTATTTTCCAAGAGTATTATCTTTAGTCTTGAAGACAACAAGGATTAAGGTATTAGATCATTGCATCATCATAGGGTTGATATGTGCTCAATTGGATATGCTTGGGTAACATAATTTCCCTTCTATTCCCAATCTGTCCATTCTGGTCACGTAGACTTGTCAAAATGAGGAAAAACTTATTTTCTAAGAAATCTGACTTCAAAGGACCTTCCATAAGATTCTTGTTAGGTCATGGATAGACATATGGTAGATTAATCATTCTATTATTTTATATATTCACTTTGGGTTCACCATTTATGTTCCATTTGAAGGATGGGTATGCTGATGGTGACCTTTCATTTTTAACTTTAATAGAATCTCTTAAGGGTTATCACATCCATAATCGGGTACATACTAGATTTTAAAAGGTTGGTGGTCAATTGGGGTTTCATACCCAATGGAACTTAGAAACCTCATTGGTCGAGATGATTTGAGTTTGGGCTCAACCCCCCCTTTTGGGGGGACAATTTTCTTACTCCAAGACTCTATTATAAATTTTAGATATGTTTGATAATTTCATCCTAATTCCGATATGGGGCCAATTACCCTAATAAAATGATCATGGGTTAAACCCTTTTATATTAAAAGGGTAATCTTATTAGTGGATTCATCTGTATGTATCTAGGGTTCTTCATAAATTTCCCATTGATGGGTAGATGATTATATGTTGAAGCCATATAGCCAAGTTCTTCTAAATTTTCTACCATGTAGGGAGGCGTTTAACATGTATGGGATAGAATTGAGCCATTATGATAACTCCCATGTATCCTATTTTATAGTAGGAATCAAAACCCATGTAGTCAGTTAAACCCATATAGTTTAACATCATGAATATTTGACATATATGTGTGCACTTAGGCACTAGGTATTTGTGATCGAGTCTCAAGGAGACATCCAATATATTCTAGTTATGGATGGAATTAGAGTCATCATATTTCAATCAATCCATTGAGACTGACACCGAGCTGGATACCCTTATATAGGGTATTCATATCTTTTCACTGACTAGGGATTACGTACTGAGGTTACCCTAGATGGTGGAGATTCAATATGTGAATGATATGGCCATTACAACTCCCTAATCCCATATGATCTATCCTCAGTGTGAGAAACAAGGGATAACAAGAAATAAATCTCACTAAATATGGACTTGGGAATTATGTATTTGGAAAAATCATTGGGACATTTAATATGGATCTTGAGCCTTAGTAATGTGTCCTACGTATCCCAGTTACTGTAGGAATCAATTTTCTCATAGTTCATTTGGGGTTCACAATCCACTGATGGATGAGGTAGAATGATTAATCCATGAGAGTGGTTGTGTCTAAATGGTTGAAATGTCAAAGACATGAGTGTACTTTCATATAAGTAGATATTTATTTGATATTTTTCTTTACGCATGGTTATTAAAGGAATCAGAGCCCTCATAGTTCAGTTGATTGGGGCTTGTACACTGAGGTTTACTTAATTTGGAAGCAGTCATATCATTCCATTGACCAGGGATTACACAATGAGGTTTCCCTAGTATGGAGGAGATTATATCATTCTATTGATCAAGGACTACACATTGATATTTCCCTATTATTGAGGTTGGATAATATTATCATGTCTCTGGACCCCTACTTGACATGGACCGGTTCCCTACCTGGCCTAATTTATTGTCTTCCTAACATGTGGGAGGATGTCTGTACTTGTCTGGATATATGGAGGATGTGTCCAAATACAATCAAATAATCCAATTGGTTTGTCCAAGGGACATCACATAATCTGAATGTGATGTTTTGATACCATCACATTATCAATGTTGACTTGTCCAAAGTATGTATCAAGACCTATATGACATGTCCTGGAGGCCATCATATGATCTCTGATGACATGCTTGGGGGGTGCCTCAAGATCTGGAATACTTGTCTGAAGGGCTTCACAATGTCTTTGTTGACATGCTTGGAGGGCGTCACATGATCTAGTTGACTTGTCTGGAGGATGTCATCCGATCCAGTTGAAATTTTATGGTTCCATCACAAGATATACCTAGTATGCTAGGAGGGTATCGAATGACTTGGTAGGTAAGTTGAGAGGACTTTGTGAGTCCATATTGATATACACTATGTCTATCGTATAGTTAGGAAGACCTATCTGAGGACATTGGATGATATAGATGGTGATCCTAGAGGGATTTCTAGACTCGGGTGGCAGGCCCAGGGATCCCCAAGTGAATTTCTCTAACATGTATGAATGACATCACATGATCTAAATAGTATATCAAGGGAGAATCTCCTGATTCAATCAACATGTCCCAATTCTGTCCCATGATTTGGATGAGTCGTGAAAAGCGCATGAAGATCGATATATATGTCTTCACCTAAGAATCCCATTTTTTTCTTTTATTTAAACTTTTATTGTAGATGTGTCTTAAAATTATAAACTATTTTTAGCTTGTTTACAATTCACGAGACCTAGATGACATGCGATATGTCCTTCGCATGATCCTTTTGTCATGCCATATGTTCTTTTCATGATATTGAGTGATCATGTGAAGTGTCTATGTATGATTATCGTCCACTTAGGTCGTTCCCAAGATATTCAATTGGTATAAGACCTTGAGATCAAGAGATCAATTACTCTGGGAAGTCTTCTCTGATGACTGGGTTCACTGATGTGTGGTTCTAAGGATATATGTTTTCATACTAGAGTGGGAGTTTTGTAGAAATCTCCACCATGATTATATTTTTCTTTGTGTGGTGCGTATTGTGTAGATCTAGGATAAAGTTAATGGAGGGATTTAGTGTCACATATTTCATGAGGAATTTCCATAGGTTGTCCTAGGGGTGTCACATGATTTTCAATGACTGCAAGGCCATCCCATCAGAGCAACATTTATTGGATTTTGGAAAATTTAAGGGGTCTTACCAAATCAAGATAATATTCCAAGGGAATTTAAATGGTTAAGATGAAATTTCTATGTGCCTTCGCAAGTTCAAGATTCCTTTTGAAAGGATTTCATGTGATCTATGATGCTTTTTCCGGGACCTTCCATGGGATAAAGGTGCCTTTCCATGGGGCCTTTGAAAGATCAAGCCGTTAAGATGAAGGGATTTTGTGATATCATTCTGGCTAGTCGAGGGGGCTTCACATGATCAATAGAAATCTCACAAGTCATATAACTTTTATCTCATAAGATCAACATATTTCCTTTCATAAGAAGCTCAAATCATTTAGTTTTTTTAATTTACATGGGTTGGGGATATCATGAGTTTGTACGAGTGTTTTAGAAGAAGATAACTCTTCCCATAGGTGATGCATTATATAAAAAGGGGTCCTATGGTGATGTGTGAGAATTATCATGGAAAAAACTTCTGTTTTTCTATGGTGCCAGAAGTGGAAGAAAATGGTTACCTACACATGTCTGGAACCCTTCACTTGATGATGGTGACGTGCTGGTGGGTTCTTGTGTGACAAGGCATGGCTGTTTCCAGAACTTTTGCAGTGTATTAAGAATTGTATGGGTACATCTCATGGGTTTTATGGCTGACAACGGATCTCACCTTTTGTATATTTTAATCCCTAATTTTACAAGTATTTTTGGATGGTCTTTCAGATGTTCGCTAGTTGACAAGTCAAATGACTTGGGGGAGCTCATCTGATAGTCAGTGTGTGATCAAAAAATGTCTTGGATGACTTCTCAAGAACAAGGAGTGATTGTAAAAATGGGATCTATATGATCTTCCATCAGGTTATACATTGCATATGATACATTATCATGTCCTTATAATGGTCATATGATCACATGTCCTTTGATAGGTTATTCAATACATGAGTTCTAGACACTTCCATTCCTTTGTTTTATGGGGAAAATATTACCCATATTTATATAATTCCTTCCTTTTTGGATTTTATGATGCTCATTTGGTGAGAATCAATAGTGACATTGATTCTTCTTTCTTATTAACTATAAGAACTGGTGCACCCCATGATGATGCAATTGGATGAATGAACCACGTATCCAGATTCTCCTTGATTTTCTTATTTAACTCCTACCACGCAATCAAGGTCATTATCTATGTAGTATTTTAAGTCGGTATTTAAATTGGTATAAGTTATATTGAAAAATAAACTTCATTACTCATAGGAATAATATAAAACTCTTCTATAAAGACATAAAAAATTCCCATACAATAGGCATATCTTTGATATTGAGTTTCTACCCAACCATATGAGATAAACACCACTCTTGAACATGAATCAAGACCCATATAATGGATGCAATTTCCATAAAAATTTCATATTTATCATCACACTGACAGATGATCATAGGTTGGTTCCGAATATAAATTTTGAATTCCCTTCCATGGAAACTGATATGGGATTTATGTAAATAAATTTAATCCATGCCCAAAATAACATTGAATTCAACTATATGGATATTTTTTTTTCACAAAGTAAATTACCACAAACATAAATCAGATAAGAATTTTATAATTAAGATGCGATCATAATATCAATAGAAGTTTTCGCTTCTAATTCAATATATAATCATTGGGGCGGTATTTTTATACCCTTAAAAAATTATTCACAAGTAAAAGACTTTGTAGATCCATAATCAAATATGACATTGGTAGGTTTGGAGTGGATGGTAAGTTTATCTTTCACCACTTCATAATAATACCCCACATTTAATTGTGTGATCATGTGAGATTTCCCTTTACCTCATGGATTAAAAGGTTTCTAACAAAGATTAGTATCATTAACCTTATGATTTGTGAACTGGTCAACATAATGTCTATGATCTTTGAATTTGAAACATTGGAGTGTTTGTGGAGAATTTTGTGGTGATTTATCTCTATAATTTTCTAAATTATTCTTCCCATCACTTAATCTTTCAATTTCTTAATGACCTTCAATTCTACACTTTTAGTATCCTCTTAAGAAAAATTCCTCCATGTTTCCTTCTTATTTCGATCATAAAGAAAGGATCTTCTTCTTATCTCCATGTTTTTTATTATTATAATTTAATTTGAATCAAATATTTCTTTTATTATCACAACCATGAGATTAATGGGTAAATTAAATCTCCATTTCTACCTTGATATCACATAAAATGATTTCATCATATCTAAAGAAGTCCCTTATGGATAACAATATTCAGAGAATTAGTTTTAAGCAACTAAAGAATTGATCAATCTTACATTTATGTTGGATAATAATACAGGAATAATAACCAAGATGTCTTTCAAATTTTTCATCCTAGGTTGTAAGGGATTAGCCATACTTTTTTTAGCTCAAGAAATTCTTTATCCACTTCATATGAAGAATATTAGGAAATTATTTATTAAATAATATGCTCCAAAAATAATTACACTAAATAGAGTCAATTTGTTCTTATTTCCACATGTCCTTGATAAGATCCCACTATTGATCTACTTCACCTTCCAAATGATAATCAATTTAAATAATTTTTTCATGATTTGATGTCTGAAGAACGGAAAAAAACTTTTCAGTGGTACTAATTAATTTATCAGTTACATTTAAATTAGAACAACCATTAAAAGAAGGTAGATATTACCTCATGAAGGACTCAAAAAATATTATTCCCTATATTTCTTATTTATAAGACCAACATGATTCATAGCTTGAGAAAGTGGTGTAAGCATATAAAAAATATTTTTAATTCTAGCTACCTTAACATTTGGTTACCAGGGATTAAAATCATTTCCTTTTCCATCACACTTAGTAATAACATGATTACTTCAGGTTCCAAAAATTGAATAAAACTAAAAATCATAGTTTGAGAAACAATAATCATCACAGGAAACCACATAATCATGAAAAATCATATATATGACGTCTAAATAATGACACCTTCTCTACAATCTATTAAACCATAGGATTAACCTTGGTCATTCATCGTTATCATATATTAAAATCCTTCGCATAACCTAGGAGTGTAAAACTTTGTGCACAAAAAGGGAACACTCACTATGTACCAGAATGATGGCTAAGATATACTCAACCAACTCTTTTCAAGGTTAATACCCCTAGATTCTTCTCTTCCAAAACCACATCCACTTGTAGTATTCTGACCAGTATTTATTGTTCGAAAGCCAACATATTATCAAACTCACCAAAATTTTAGGATGTTATCCTATACTTATACTTATCCCTAGGGTTTTTACCAAATTTATATAATAATAAATCTTAAATATAGACTAAAAATTTCTTTGATACTGACTATAGCATCCTATACTTCTTGTACATTGATATTACTTCTTAATAGATTATATATTTTACAAATATATGCCTAAGGACTATAAGGGTTTAGTGTATTTAGATACTAGATACACAATATTATTATTTTGTGAATGATAATAAATATTATCCATAAATATATTCACATATAGTACTATTCTTAAACATACCCTAATTAAAACTATTCATCATAACCTGGGTGTAGGAAGCATAAGAAAGGGTGAGTTCAGATGCTCAAAAATGTTAAAGAAGCGATATATCAATGAAAACTTGAACATAATAAGAGAATAATGATATGATAACATGATATTAACATTTCAAAATCTATACCCAACATATCGTAGATCATAATCTTGAATCATGACATAAATATTGGCAGTTCATAAGACATGAATAATAAAGGAGTCAAAGAACACGATCCCTGATAACATAACATTGGAATAATACATAATTTTTTAGCATACACATAATAATAGAAATTAATTTCATAAGTAAAGTCTCACTACCAATACTATCATAGTCGATTGGGGAGACTCTATATTCCATCATATCCTATGTCAAGGTTCACTCATTAGACTATCATAGTGGATAGAGTCCCTTACTAATTTGGTTCACTCCCTTTTCTAGTTATTATTAGCTAATGAGATATCAATATTTACCTAATGAATTGGAGGATTATATAATTTTATATTAATCGAGAAATTAATAATAATCCATTCATTTTTGATCCAAAATTTCATAATATATTCATAATATATCATAACCGTTGGAAAAGAAATAGGTTTCATAAAATTCTCAACAATTAATAATAGAATAACCCCTATAAATAAATATGTTTTATAAACATCTCATCCTCAAAATCATAAACCATCCAGATAAAGAAAAATAATTATATCCTGGAATCATATCCTTAGTAAATAATAATTAATATCAAAGGTTGTTATCATAAAAAAATTTATTTAAAAGATCACTTGGAAAATATATTGACGAAAATACCATTTTTATTTTGGAATAACTTATTTAAAATATATAAAATTACCAAATATTATGGATTTTTTTAAAGGAACCATGGAATATTGTAAATTATGCTTCAAATCTTAGAGTTGTTATTATAGTGGAAAATTTTGTTTTCACTATGTATATTAAAACAAATATTCCTTTCACATTTTCGGAAAAATTCAAAAGTACCTAGTCCTAAAAATGATAAGAATATTAATTTTAAACCATTTTTAAAAAATTAATACTGAGGTAAAAATGAATTTTTAAAACCATATGATAATATTACAAAATTATTGAAATTATTTTTAAGAAAACATGGGTATGGAATAAAGATATTCTCGAACAAAGACAAAGTAAAATTTGTTTTTATTATAAATATTTTACAAATAATTTTAAGTACCAAAGAGAGAAAAATGAAATTATTAATTGGAAATTATATGAATAACCGTAGAAAAATAAATTTAAGTATGTTATTGAGAGGTAGATCATGAAATTTCATCATCGCAATATTAATTATAAACAATGATAATAAATTATGTGATTGTAATATAAAACTCTTACCTCAAGTTCAAATTGCATAAAAAGTGATATAACCTCATGTATAATAAATTTAAATTTATTATAATTATAAATGAGAATCATTTATATACTTATAAAATCTTATATTATCCTCTTAACATTTCAAAACCTATTTATTAATAATTCATCATTAAAATCGTCATTTCTATGTGTTGGCCGTATTGGTTTTAATGAGAGTTATAGTTTGGATGTTATGGTCCTTGAACATTGATCATGATTCCATAATATCAAATTATTTAATTATGATATAATTATAATATGTATTCATTATATATATATATATAGTCATCTATAAAAGGTAGAGATATAAATATTATTTACTCTATTTATGGAGATGGTAGACCGTAGGTATGCATGAACACTATTTTCATTTTCTAAAGAAAAGAAAGAGAGAAAGAAATATATTATCCTATAATTATAGAACCATAATTATATCAATAATGACATATATATACATTAAATCTATTCTTGTTAAAATCTATTTAAAGTGTAAATGAAAAATAAATCACATTTCTTTATTGAGGTTATAGTCCACATGAACGCATAAGCGACATTATAATTTCCTAACAGATGGGAAGGTAAAAATGTAGATATGATATGGTAATTTTAAAATAATAATAATTTAACAAATTGAATATATGAAAATTAATAATATTATATTAAGCATCCTTTAAATATGGTAATAGAAAATGTATTTTATCATTATGTGGAGGCAGTTGTCCACATGTACGCAAGAGTAATACTTTGAGTTCCTATTTGATGAAATAAAGGGTGAATAAAGTTGGTCCAATAATCATAATAACATTTCAGTACATTTATGACATGTAATTTATTATTTCATTATGAATATAATAGATTTATAATAGGTATAAGATGAAATAAATTGAAAGAGTTTGGGTACTATGATTACATATTTTTTAGTAAGCCTCCTACAAACCCATTAATAAGTACCATTGGAATGATATTTTTATAATAATAGTAAAATGATTAATATATATTGATGTTTATAAGATAATTTATCATGATTTGGTTTATCTATATCTATCAATGTGGTGTAAATAAGTGAAATAAGGTGTGTCCCATTATAAGGGTGGGGGGTGGGGACACACTAAGAATTTCTTAAAAGATTAAAACATAATAATATTCTACCCAAGAAAAATGATTAAAATGGAAAAATATTTTAATTTTGGAGTTTCTTAATTATATAAATGTCTAGAAAATAGTATTTAAAGAAGTTAAATTTGAAATTTTTTCCTTTTCTCTTGGTTTAACCCCCTGTAAACTCATTTTAACCTTAACTATGATAATGAATTTTTACCGTTATTACTATTTATTAGGACCAAAAATCATGTTGAACTTATTATATGACATTAATTATTCTGATTCATAATATGAAATTATTTTTATCAACCTCAATCCATATATTAGGAAGAATTAAATTTAAAATTAAATCCAAAAAACGTGATGAAAAGTGGTTTCCCATAAAAAATGTTTTCCTAGTATAAAATATTTTTTTACCAAAATAAAACCTAAAATTGATTATAATGAAATTAATTGTATTATTTACAATATAAATGATCTAATATTAATTTTAAATTATTTTAAAATAAAATAAAATTTATAAATTCTTGAAATGAAAAGATAATTTTTTAAAAAATTATGTATTTTCACTATTCAATAATATATAATTCTTTTCAAAAAAATTTCAAAATTTCACTATAATATAAATTGGACATGCTGATTTCAAAAATGATGTTGATTTATATATAAATTTGAAAAAATTTAATTATATTATTTTATCACAAAAGGAAATAAAAACCATTATTGATGAAACATATATTTTTGAAGCATATAAATTCTATTAAAAATTGAGAACTTTTTTATCGATAAATTTGGTTGATATAAAAATATTATAAATAATTTTAGAGATGAGGTTATTCATATTCAGTCCTCTAATTTCATATCGAGGTTATAATAGTATACTATATTATGGTTCATTTAGACTAGGGTTTTCATGTATTACAATATAACAAAGAAATTATTTTTATTTGAAGTATAATACACCATAAAATATTACGTATTTATAAATAAAACTTTTAAAATAAAAAATTGAAATATTTAACATTTATACCTTAGGTTTACTTCCCATATGGATTTTCACAAACATTCAGGCATTCCAAAAATTCCTTCTATAATGCATTCTACAATTGAAAAAAATTCTCCCTTGTTCCTTTTTTTGGATTAGTTAGTAGTGTAGTGTAATGACCCAACATTTTTTTTAATGGAATTTACCTTATTTTAAATATGTGATTTAGTATAAAGCACAAAAATCACATAGAAAAACAGACAAAAAATTATTCTTATTAATTTATATTGATAAATTAGACATTAAATCAATGTATAATAATTCTTAATATTAAAATTGGAAAATAAATTGAAAATAAGAGAATAATAATAGGATAATTTGGATCCACTCGATCCTCCAGACCGCACTCAAAAAAAATAATATTTTAATACTATAATATTAATTTTGAAGAAGAATGTATATGTAAACTTTAAGAGAATATATAATTGAATGGAGAATGAATGAAATAATAGGTATTAATATAAATTTGGTAACTCACATGACTGTTACAAATATGACTGGTAGGTATAGTAATCTGACTATTAGGAATAATAATCCAACCATTAGAATAGTAACCTCATTTATAGAAATGTAAAATAATATTTATGTATCTTATAAAATAAAAATATGAAATAATTATACCATGGTATAAGAAAATAAATATTTGAAAAATTATATATTACGTTTTTTTATTTTAATAAATCAAAAAAAATTTAGTCATAATTTTATAATAAATATAATGTTTTGAAATAAATTTTATTCAAATAAAATGAATTTATAAATTATTATTAATTTTTACTTTAATTATAATATAATTTAATTATACCATAAATAATTTTTCAAAAGTTTATAAAATCGAATACAATATTAAAATTAGTATTTTTCGAATAAATGATGTTTTTACTTAAAAATTAAATTTCTCATATTTATAAAATTATTTTTCATAATATTTATTCAATTTTTTAAATATACTTTTAAAAAAATAGTTAGTATTTTTTTATTTTTCTAAAATAGTTGAATTTTTTAGTGAATAGTGAAATATAGTATTTTACGGTATTTAACATTTTGAGCCAAATACATGAATTTTTGAGTAACGTATGATGTATAGACCAATTAGTTCTATAATAAATTCTTTAGTTACTATATATAGTAATAATAATTTCCACCATTGGTAATCTTGAGAAAAAATTATAAAGTAATGATTTTAATAATAAAAAACACCTCTCTCTTCCCCTTATAAATACTACCCCTCACGACCCCTTATCCTAACACCTTCTATGATTTTGGAGCTTTCCAATATTCTGAACAATTACATCCCCAATCCCCTTACCCATTTTCTAGACTTTCCAGAATTACCGAAATACCAATTCCCAGTGCCTTATGGACGTTCTCAAGGAGACAACATTTAAGAGATAAAATCCTCCGTCTTTCTCTTTTAAATTAATTCTATACTATAACTTATCGCCTCACTATACAAAGTGACTTGATAACTAAAATATAATATATATACTTTAATTTAATTGTTTTAATGTAATATTCATCATCAAATCCCTTCTCCACTCATTTTATTATAAAAACAAAAACATCATCCGTAATATGTTTCTTTACCACCTCCGTGAATGATGAATTTTCATTTTCCCTTACCACCCTCAAGTATAGTAATAAAATATATATTATGTTTAAATGAGTTTTTAATATATATATTATAGCTTATTTCAGGTTCTTGAACCAATATATAAACATAATATTAAATAAAACATTCTTAATTCTTGATGGTTGTAAAAACCACAAAAATAAAATAATAATATATCATTAACATTTTATGAAATGAATCATCCTTATTTAAGAAAAAAAATGATATATGAGGATATTTAAAATTATTTAAGTGAATAAACACCATATAATTTCACTATTGTATGATTATTTCAATTTTAAACGAAATTCTATAATTATACACAATTGAACTGATCATGAAATCATGAAACGAACTCCCCCTAAATGCTGAAATTGAACTTTATAGCTCATAAAAATGGAAATAAATAAAATTAATAAAATCATAATAAATAAAATATACATATAACAGGTTTTTATTTAAGTAATTAATGAATCTAATTTGATTATTTTGGACATTAAGTGCAAGTACAGAAGGCATTCTGACATAAGGTAGGTGATATCTCCAAACCCCCATATTACCTTTGGGTTATGATTTATATATCCTTTCCCCAATTTACCTATTAATTATTCTTAAATAATTATCCTAGATCCTATAAACATGTTCCAAAAATATTTATCGTTCTCAATTCATCTTTCTTTTATGGGGAAATACATGTTTTAAAATGTTCCCTTCTCATTTCCTCTTAATAAGAATGCCCAATTAAATATAACTTCTCTATTTCTTAACCGTTTTCAAGTACAATAAATAAAATATTTTAAGTAACCTATATTTTTATAGAATCAATAATTTTATTATGAAAAACTATTTTTGTTCATTTATGGTTTTATGAAAAAAATTATTTCTTTATCCTCTTTAATTTCTCTATTCTTTTTTGTAAAAACACATTAAAGAGTCACATTTCTAAAGTTACCTAACCATTATTTTAATTTATTCTATTTATTTAAAAATATTATTCTTGATATATTATTATATTTCCTTTATTAATTTCGAATAATTATTTAATCACTTCTTTTATGAATACCATTTTGATACAAAATTAGATTATGCCTTATGAAATGATTAAGAAATAAATTTATTTCCATGGTTGATCCTTTGGTTTACGATTTATGCTTAAATTATTTATGTGGCACACATATGAATGAAAATATTATGATGGGTTCACACAAATAAAACTCTAATTGATTGGTAAATGTTTTTTCTCCTGAGACGCCAGGTATGGGATTAGGGAGCAAACCTAATCTATTATGGGACTGTGTCCACCATGTGATATCATCTGGTACATTATTCTTTACTCATGTTTATGTTTTGTTATATATTTCTTACACCTTCCTTTGTTTCCCAGATCATATGATTCTATGTTCATTTTTTTATTCTCCCATATGTTTGTTCATGATCCATGCTTGTTATGTTTTTATTTTATGATTTCTAACTCATGTACTATGATTCATTACAATTTTTATTCCCTCAATTGGGTTTTTAGCTCATCCCTTTTGTATATGTATTCCCCAAGTTATCCTTTCTAGATGTTTGAGATAAAATGAAGTTATGAGATCATTATGAAGATTAATAGAAATATGTTTTGTTTTGGTTTCATGTTTTCTAATTATGTACCTAGACTTCCAAATACACTACAATTTTCAATCCTCGGTTTGTATTTAATTTATGTTTATGATTAAAATCATGTAATAATATATGTAAAATTATAGGGTTTCTATAGTTGGTATCAAAGATAAGGTATCATTAATTTTTGGGATTATTACTTGAAACCTTTAGTAAGAACCCTCAGGATGAATCTATCACTATGGATAACCATGTTTATAAATTAGGGAATCAAAATTTTTTATATAATTTAAATTTATAATTTTATCTTTCTATGTTCACAGTTTTTTATATTCTTATTAGATTTGTATTCAATCCCCCTAATTTTATTTTATTTTTTTATAGTTAATGGTGGAAAATAAGATATCTTATGGTAATAATAAATGTGATGATTTCCCTAATGAGATTACAAATTTGATGGGAGAGGGAGATCAGAAATTAATGACAGTACTTGCTCAACTGGATCAAGTTGTGAATAAAAGCTTGAATTGTGTGGAAAAAAATATTGGTCATAAGAAAGTTTAAGTTGTGTTAAAATACTTTATGCAAAAAAGACCTCCAATATTTAGTAAATATTATGATCACCTTATCGAAAAATAATGGATTAACTCTATTGAGAATATATTCTATATCCTTCATCACTTAGAAGAAGAGAACATCATACTGGAAGTATATCATTTTGATGGGGAAGCTGATCATTGGTGGATACTGATAAAGAACATAAAGTCTAAAGAGGAAATTGTTTCCATGGAATGGGATGCATTCAAGAAAATATTTTCAATAAATATATTCATGAATTATCTATCTTAAGATGGAGATGGATTTTCTCAGAATAAAGTAAAAGGAAGATGTTTCTATCAGGGTGTTTGAGGAAAAAATCACAATGATTTTACAATATGCCTATAAATGATTCATGAAAATTGAAGGTATAGTGGATTGTTTCTTCAGTGGATTAAAGATGAGTTTGCTAAAACACTTGGATATTTGAGATTTTGACAGTAATGTGGACATTATCTATTGGACGCTTAATATGGAGATGGATATTGGAGACTCTCAATTGTCTTGTGGGATCAGTGATAAAAATTATAAAATTGAGTATAATATGAGAGGATCAATAGATAAATCCCACGGAAGAGAGAAAACCCAACATCCAATGTCTCAAAACTGTGGGAAAAAGAATCTCGATAACTATATGAGGGGACCTAAGAGATTCTTTTAATGGGGAAAAGGGGGTACTCAGATAATCATTTCTGAAGGCATATGAAGAATCCCAAAAATGAGAAAGAAGAATAAAATGCTCATTTGAATACTCATATTTCAGTACAATGTTTCAAATATTAGGAACAAGGGAATTATGTGAGATAATGCCATAAGTAAAGGGTTGTTGCAGACAATCAATGACAATAACCTCCATGTCATCAAGGAAGGGAATATTATGTCAGTATTGATTAGGTGGAAATAAATGATTATATGGTGATAGTTATGTTGGTTATTCATTCAATAATATAAAATTTTCAATTTTATTATGGTTACAAACATTATTTATAACTTTAATGTTTAGTAGAACTATTCAAACACCACCTCAAAATATGGATATTTAGTTATCTAGGTGAAAAAATAGAGAAATTGTTGTATCCAAAGTATTTAACTTATCCCCAATCAATTTTTGTAGACTGGAACTCACAAAAAATATAATCTATCTTCCTTTGGTGGAGTTTTACATAATGTTGGTCATGGATTGGAAATATTTTTATAAAGACAAAATGAACTGTTAGAAAAGGGTGATACTTCTTCACATCTTGAGGAATCTGCCAATTTTGTACAAATTTAAGGAGGAGGATAAATATCATTTGGAATCCTATTTTCAAGTATGGATACTGGTGCCATATGTGTGAGAATATCTATATCAAATGATTGAGATAAAGGAGATGATCATGCTTAGAGACACGCCCATTGTGATGGAATACATTGATGTGTTCCCTGAATAATTGATCTATATTCCTCCTGACAAATATTTTGAGTTTTAAATTGAAATTATACATAGATCTCTTCCCATATCAAATAATCCTTAATTAATGGACACCATTGACTTGGAATAACTGAATAAGAAGTTACAAGGAAATATGGAAAAATGTTTCATCCACCTGAGTGCTTCACCCTGGGGTGCACCAGTCCTCTTCATCATGAAGAATGATATAACAAAACACCACTTCATTTATTATTGTGAGATAAAAAACATCACAATAAAGAACAAGTATCCTCTTACATGGATTTATGAATTGTTCGATCAACTATATCGGACCATGTATTTCTCTAGGGTGGACTTACGGTTGGGATATCAAAAATTAAAGGTGTAGAAGGAAAATATTAACAAGGCTTCCTTTTATATAATGTATAGAACGTATGATTTCATAGTTATGCATTTTGGACTCACTAATTCTCCAAAAATATTTATAGATTTAATAAATACTATCTTTATAGATTACCATGACATTTTTTTGGTAGTATTTATGAATGATATTCTGATATAATCCAAGTGTAAGGAGGAGCATGAAAATAATTTGAATACTGAGGTAAAAAAATTGTGAAGGGATAAAATATATGCAAAGTATAATAAATGTGAATTATGGATGGAGTAAGAATCATTATTTTAGAATATTTTCACTAGAAAAAGGAATATCTATGGACCCCTCAAAGAAAAATTCAATTGTAGAGTGGCAGAAGATAGAATCTGTAAAAGAAATATATAGTTTCCTTGGTCTAGATGGGTATTACATATGATTTATGAGGAACTTATCATGATTTCAAAAACCACTAAACAAGATGATTCTGAAAGGAGTAATGTTTGTATAAACCAGTGAATGTGAAGTCTGCTTTATGGAATTTAAAACGAGGTTTATCAGTACACCAGCACTTACACCACCAACAAGTGACAAAATCTCTTTATGGTATACATGGATACTTGAAAGAAGGATTTATGTTATGTAATGAAGAAAAATGATAAATTGATATCCTATGACTTGAGGAATATGAAAGTTCACGAGAAAAATTTACACGTATGATCTATAGTTGGAAGCTATGATATTCATGTTGAAAATATGGAGGCATTGTCTCTATGGGAAGAAGTGTCAAATATATACTGATAACAAGAGCCTTAATTATATAGTCACATAGAATGAGGTTAATATGAACTAGTGAAGATGGTTAGGGATAATTAAGTATTATGACTAATCAATCCACCACTATCTTGGAAAGGTAAATAAATTGGAATATGATCTAAGTAGAAAGTATCCTACAACTTTATTAATGATGAAAATTGATAAGGTTCCAATATTTTTAGACATACAAAGTATGAGAATGAGAATAATATTTGAAGAATATAATAATTTATTTCTCAAATGATGGATCAACCATCTCTTATGGATAAGATAAATGATTCTAAAAGAAATGACTTTGAAATTCAGAATTAGGTGGAATTTATTTTAATTGGGAAACTATTAGATATAAAAATTTATGAGGAAGGAGTCATAAGATTTGGGTTAGAACTAGTTATACCATCAAATCCAGATATAAAGAGGGAGATTTTGAATGATTCACATAACTCGACCTTCTCTTTCCACCTAAGGAGCACAAAGATGTATCAAGATATCTGAGAGCACTATTGGTGGGACCATATGATGAAGGATATTTCTGAATAAACATCAAAGTTCCTGGTATGTCAGAAAGAGAAGGTTTAAAAGAAAAAGTATAAGGGGATGATGCCGCCATTACCCATAATTACGTGGAAATGGGAAAACATCACCATGGACTTCGTCAGTAGACTTCTGAATATATACAAATAAAATAATATAGTATGGGTTGTTGTAGATCATCTTATAAATACTAATCACTTTATTGATGTTATAGAGGATTTATCACTCAATCAAGTTGCACATATATACACAAGAGAAGTGGTGAGGCTGTATAAGGTACCCTTATCAATTGTATCTGATCAAGATATATGGTTTACCTCTATAATCTGGAAGAGTATAAAACATTATCTAAACACTAATATGAACTTAAATATGGATTATCACCCTTAAAATGATGTCTGATTAGAGTAGAATATTCAAAAACTGAAATACATGTTTAGAGAATATTCTATGGACTTCATAAGAGAATGATACCAACATCTTTCTCTAGTCGATTTCTCTCAGAAAAAATAGTATACACTAAAGTATATAAATGGACCCATATGAAGGAATTTATGGGAAGAGATGTTGAAAACCTACATTTTAAGATGAATTTGGTGAACATAAGCTATTGGGACCTGGAATGGTTGAATAAATTGTAGAAAATGTGAAAACCAATCAACATAACATCATGGTGGCCCAAATAAGACAGAATATATATGAAAATAATCATTGAAGGGACTTAGAGTTTGAAGTTGGAGACATGATATTCCTATACATATCTCAATGGAATATATTCATGTGATTTGGGAAGAAGGGAAATCTAAGACCAAGGAATATGAGCACCTTTGAGATTCTTAATCACATCGGAGCTATAGAATATCCACTAGCACTTCCACCAACCATGTATAAAGTAAATAATATACTCCACATATTACTCTTGATTAAATACATACTAAATCCCCCAAATGTAATAAATTCATAGGTGGTAAAACTAGAAAATCAACTCTCTTATGAGGAGAAGCCAGTGAAGATATTAGACCATAGGGATAAAGTTCTACTCAACTAGAAAACTCACCTAGTAAATGTTCTATAGAGAGACCATAAATATGAAGAGTAAATATGGGAAACAAAGAAAAATATGATTGAGAAATAGCCTCACCAGTTTTCAAATTTTTATATGAAATGAAATTTTGATAGAAAAATTTCATAATGGGGGAAGAATGTAGTAACCCAAAACTTTTATCAATGGAATATCCTTTCTTATAATCATTCCATGTAATATAAATTACAAAAATAAAATAGATAAACCAATAAAAAAGGTATTCTCATAAATTTATAATGATAAATTAGTCATCAAATAAACCTATAGGAATTCTAAATATTACACCCGGACAATAAATAGAAAATAATAGAATAAGAATAGAATAATTTGGATATGCTTGATCCACCAGAATGACCACACTCAAGAACTAAGATGTAGAAATAAAACATAATGTTAATAATAAAATATTCATTTTGAAGATATCTTTATATATAACCTTCAAAAAAATATATAAGCGAATGAAGAATGAATAGAATTAGAGGTATTTATAGGAATTAGGGAACCCATATGACCATTATAAATCTAACAATTAAAAATAGCAATCTGACTATTAGGAATAGTAATCTAACCATTATAATAGTAACTTCACCTATTCAAATGTAAAATAATATTTAGGTAACCTATAAAATTAATATATTATATAATAATATCATGGTATAAGAAAATAAATATTTTAAAAATTATAAATTAAGTGTTTGTATTTTTATAAAACATAAATGTTTTAATCAAACTTTTATAATAAATATAATTATTTAAAATAAATTTTATTTACATAAAATGGTTTAAATAATTAATATTAACTTTTATTATAATGATAAGATAATCTAATGAGACCATAAATAATGTTTCAAAAGGTCATAAATTCGATTATAATATTAAAATCATTATTTTTTAAATAAATGATTTTTTTTGATTTAAAAATGAAATTTCTCATATTTAGAAAGTTACATCATAAAGTGCATTCCATTTTTAAAACCAACATTTAGAAATATTATTAATGAAAATGTTTGGGATTTTTTTAAAATAGTTTAATTTTTTGGTGAATAGTGAAATACTGTAATTTATGATATTTAACAATTGAAACCAAACACAAGAATTTTTGAGTCATGTTTGATGTAATAACCCATTGCCCAGAACTCACATACACTAGTTTCTATATATATTCACAATAATCAAAAGTATTGATTGTCTTGTTCCAAAATAATAAACTAATGAATATAATAATAAAAAACACCCCTCTCATTCCCTTATAAAAACCACCCCTCACAAACCCTTATCATGACACCTTATAATCATTTTATATTTTCCTTATTCTAATGAATTACCTCCACCATAATATTCCCCACGTTTTGGTCTTGATGGTGTCACCAATAGACCAATTCAAAGTTCCTTAAAAAGGTTATCAAGGAGACGGCATTCAAGAGGAAAATCCTACATCTTTATCTTTTAAATTCTTTATTTCTTCAACATTTTCCTAACCATATGAAATGTTACATGATAAATCTAGTATCATATATATAATATAATTTTATGTTTTAATTTAATACCCATCATCAAATCCCTTCTCTCCTCAATTTATTTTAATAATAAAAACATCATCCGTATTATGTCAGTTCACCACCTTCGTGGGCGATAAGTTTTTTTCCATTACCACCTTCAAGGATAGTAATAAAACCATTGTTATGGTTAAATAAGAGTTAAATACGTATATTATAACTTATTTTAGTTTCTACAACCAATATATAACATAATTTAAAATATAATTATACTATTTTGTGATGGTCGAAAAAATTTCCAAAATAAACTAAACATTTTTCATTAATTTGTTTTTCAAAGGAATCATCCTAATTTTAGAAAAAAATGATATATGGGACCATTTAAACTTATTTAATTTAATTAATACCATATAATTTCACTTTTATAGAATTATTTTAATTTTAAAAGAACTTCCATAATTATACAGAAGTGAACTGATCATGAAAACATGAAATGAATGCTGACGAAAGGACGAAATTTAATATTAAAACTCATCAAAATATCCATAAATGAACCTAATAAAATTTTAACAAAAAATATATATGTATAAAAGGTTCTTAATTAGGTAATTAATGTATGTAATTATATTATCATAGATACCATGTTCAAGTGCAGAACACTTTCAAACATAAGGTAAGGGATCTCTCTGAACCCCCATATTACCTTTGATTTGTTATTTATCTCTCCTTGACTCAATTTAACTCTAAATTATTCCTAAATAATTATCTTATATTATGTAAACATGTTCCAAACATATTTATCCTAATTAATTCATCTTTATTTTTTGTGGGAATACATGTTTTAAAAGGTTCCACTCTCAATTCCTCTCAATAAGAAAACCCAATTAAAGGGAACTTCTCCATTTCTTACCTATTTTCAAGTACACTAAATAAATTGTTTTAATAAACCTATAT
The DNA here is from genome assembly GCA_963277665.1 of Viscum album. Lineage (NCBI taxonomy): Eukaryota > Viridiplantae > Streptophyta > Magnoliopsida > Santalales > Viscaceae > Viscum > Viscum album. The sequence goes on from OY728123.1 coordinate 644,741,702, forward strand.
TTTTATAAAATCACTCATTTTGTTATTAAAAAAATATTTTATTTAATTTATGATTTTATGAAAACAATAATTTTTTTATCCTCATTAAATACTCATTATTATTTTCCCTAAAACCGTGTTAAAGCAGTACATTTCAAAAGTTACCTAACAAATATTTTATTGTTTTCAATTCAGTTCAAAATCATAATTATTGATCTATAATTATATATTCATTATTATTATATAAGAATTATTTATGCCCTTATTTTATGAATAAAATTATGATGGAGCCTTTGGTTATGACTTATGACATGATTACAAATCCAATTTCTTTCTATTGGTAATTCTTTTGTTTGTTCCTTATAATTTACTTATTGATGTTGAAAACATATGAATGAACATGTAATTATGGGTTCACCCAAGTAGAACTCCAATTTATTTGTAAATGTTTTGTGTCATGAGATGTTATGGATGGGATTAGTAAGTAAACCTAATCCAATCCATTGAAGGCCTCTAGGCCGTTGGAGTGAGTGTAATCCATTACAGGACTCTGTCCACCATGTGATATCATCTTGGAAGTTAGCCTTGAATCATTTTTATGTCATGTTATATATTCCTTTAAATTTCATACATTTCCATGACTATATGATTCCATGTTCTATATTTTATTCCTCCGTTAGTTTATTCATGATCCATCCCTTTTATGTTATCAAGTAATGATTTCTAACTTATGTACAATGATTCATTCCCATGTTTATTCCTTTATTAAATTTTTAGACCATCCCTTTTGTCTATGTATTCCCTAGGTTATCTTATTTCTGTATAGAAGATAAATGGAATTTAGGACCACATAATATATATTAGTATAAATAAGTTTTATTTTGGTTTCATGTTTTCTAATTATGTACCCAGTCATCCAAAGAAACTAGAATTTTCCATCATTGGTTTGTATTTAATGGATATTTATGCTTAAAATCATGTAATAATTTGTATAAAAGGATAAGGTCTATATATGTATACTCTCTAATTTTTTATTATCTCTATATAAAAAATATTATTCTTATTATTTTGTACCATTATGATGGTTCTGAAGCATGGACAACCAATGTCCTTCTTAGCTATCCTCAATACATTAGGTAAATTTTTATAAACCTATTCATCTTATAATTCACTATAAAATATAAAACAATTTATAGAAGTGATTTCAAAATTAATTATATAGATAAATTGAGTCTAATAGGTGAACTATATCTCTCTAATTGATTACCTTACCCAATCCTTTTGAGTTAATGCGTTTAGACTGAGGTTCTATCCTCTATTTTCCCCAAAAAATGAGCCTTCAACACCTCATAACTTTTATTCCAAGATTTATCTTGATAAATCAGTTACAAGGTTTCTATAATATTATAGGCATCCATGGTCTCATGTTTTATTTAAATATTTTTTCCATGGTCATAAAAACAAGTGTGTAAAATTATACAAAATACTTTGAATTAATTTAATAAGCATCTACATACTTTTATTGAATGCATTCACAAGTTTTTTACATTGGGATGGGTTATCATAATACATAAAATTTTCTCTCTTTAATGATAACTATTCTTATGTTTCTATATTGGTCAAGAAGTTACTACTATTTAGTTTTTTTATTGAAAATTGATCTCATGTTCATTGTTGATAATGATTTTGATGCCATTATCTACAAAAAAATCTTTAATCAAGTGAGGATCATGTTTTATATTCTTTTAATAAGGGATTTTTTAAAAGTTATCCCACTAAATTTGTTAACCATAGACATCATATCAATATAGTGATCCAAAATCCACATTTTTCTAAGAAAATGAATCTACTTTGGTATGGAACTCATCACTTAGCTACTTATATATGTTATTATCCTTATCATATAATATATGATTATAGGACAGTTGAGAAAATGAAACACTATAAAATCTATCATATGGATAAACCTAACTCAATTCCTCTATTATTAACATAGATTTATTTTAATTTATATTTTCCACATCGTTTTTTGAAATAATTTCAATTTTTTCATTAAAATGTTCTTTTGTTAGATAATTACTGAGTTTTGATCATTTTAAAATGAAAACATAGTTCTTTAATTTTTTTTATGAAAATATATAATTTGTAGCTAAATTTATTGAATTTTTTGATTTTAATTTGCATACATTTTAACAAGAATTGTTTTGTATTATTTTAATGAAATTTTAATTTTAATATATATATTTTAAATTTATTTTGAATTTTTTTCTTGAATTAATTTATCCAATTTTCATATTTTATATTTAATAACAATTTTTTGAATTCATTTTTAATTTCAAATTTCAAATCTAGAGAATTGTTATTTAATCCTATTTGAAGATTAATTTTAAACCTTGAATTGATAATTTTTAAAACTTATGAATTCTGTACAGTAAGGAAATTTATGTAAGTGTTATGACGAAGTTTGTAAGGATTATTCCATGTTATAAAAGATATTTAATTTGAATAAGTGACCTTATCATAAGTATAAAAATCTAACAAAGTATGAATGAATTTTACAATGAGTAAGGATTATTTTAAAAAATAACATAGTGATTAACCCACTCTATTCAAATTATCATCCATCTATGAAAGAATAATTTTCCCACTCCATGAAATAAATAAAATTTTGACCAGGGAATTTTCTCTAGCCCCATTGAAGAATGAATAAGGCCGAGTAAAATCAAAGATATATGAATGATGGATCACTCAAGTCTAATGAATCTTTCTTGACCCCATTTGATAAAAAAGGAAGTTGAGATCAATTTTGGATTGAGATAGATCATTAAAGTGTGTAGAATATATGAAAAGCACTGAATAAGACTATTCAAATATCATCTTAAGAAATACATACATGGGTATGAATTGTTCCATCCTTTAAGATGACGTAATCTATAAATATTTTCCATGTGATTCCCAGATCAACCAAAGAATATGTAATTGTAAAGAATAAACTTGATTGGAAGAATAATAGAGGCCAGAGCTTGAAAAAAACTTTGGTTACACAAAATTCTAGCAGATTGACTGAGTATCAACATGTTTATTATAATCCAAGAATATAGAATCAATTAATGTGTTCATTTTTTTTATTTGTTTACAGGTAAAATTATTGTATATGACATGCCTTTATGTCAACAAACACTATGGATTAAAGACCATATTAAAATATGTACTAGTTTCTCAATGTATGGTTTTGGTACTTAGAAGAGGAAATAATAACCAATGACGGTGATCTTTCAAAGTCTAGAATTGATATAGAGTTTTGAAATTCTATTGTATTTGAAGGATGATCTGATAAAACCATCTAGGTATACCTCCATCGAATTAATTATGACCTACATGATCAAGGTTCTCGGATCATGGTTGTTTTTTTCTAACTAAGAATAACTGGGACATTTCTAAACTAAGACAACAAGTTAAATATACATCACCATTATCTACCATGTGATTGATTTGGAATGAATATGTTATTGAATCCCTCATTAAATGATTCAAGTGAGAAGTACATGAAGAATTGTGAGTACTGAATATGACTAATAACATGAATAGATTTGGACTTGGGTTTGATGAATAATATTTTCACTTTATCTATGAAACCAATTCAACTAGAAATCTATTTAATCTAACATATAAATTTTTGATACCAAGATGAAATGAATATTGTAGATAATAGAGGAGGTTAGAGATTCCACTGATTTAGGACGGTGAATAGTTCAAGATGTCATTCTAAAGAGGTATATAGATAGAGTAATTTAAAAACTCATTTAAGTGGATAGAGTTGGATGGGGATTTATACTAAAACTAAAACAACAATGATTGATGTATAAATAATAAACTCTCCACTCAACTTCAAGGAAATGTAGATGGTGGAAATTAAATCATTAGAGTAATTCATTAAAAGTGTTAGTTCATTAATAATGGATGGATTACAAGATTCAATAACTAATTCTTATACAAAGTACTAACTAAATTTCGGAGAAAAAGGAATATTATTTCCAAATCCTAGGCCAGGGTTTCTTTGGGGGAGAAAGTCAAAGGAGATGAAGGAAGATATGAAGGTGAAATCTCGTTAGAGAAGAATATACACATTTTTTTATTTTCTTTCATTAGTATCTATATTATATTTATATTGTGTTTTTAACATTTACATGTAATAATGAAATATGATTAATTTAAAAATATAAATAAAATTGATATATATTTTAAATTCATTCATGTTATCTATTTCCTCTATCTCGACTACAATTCATTATTCTTTAAATTATAAATGTTAATTCAATTATTAACTTTTCTATGATTTTAACAAATGAAGTTGAATATGAAGAATATTTTATAATGATTTTTTATTTTTTTTAAATGTCGATTGATTGAGTAGTTGGAATTAAAAATAACAATCTTTCTTAAATAAACACAATTTGTTTTCTTCATTGACTATTCGATCACTCCATTTATCACTACTATATATAAACTATTATTGATAAAGATTGAGTTTGTATGAAGTAGTTGTTATAATTATTGATAGATATTATAAAGGACTTTAGTGATCCATGTTTCCTATTGGGTTGATTCCATTTTTTGATCATCATTTTCTATCACAATCTAATTCAGTTAGTTTCTCCCAGACTATCTTTTGTCATACCCCCAACTCCTTAAAACACTTTAAACACATACATTTTAATAAAAAAATTGTACCTTTTCTCCTGGAATGAATTTTTTACTACATTCATTAGTAAATGGGGAATAATCACTTTTAAAGTGAGTAGATAGATTGAGTTGTGAGATACCACATATATACCATGATGGAGGCATCAAATATAATGTTTACTATTTTTCGTTTGTTTAAAAATTATTGAAGAAGATGAGGTCTTGGAATTTCAAAATTATATGACTTGAAGAACTTATTACAATACACACCATGTGCTTGATGTATGGTATATGAGACTTAGAAAATGGAAATCAAAACTAATGAGGTGAGCTTTATAATGTTGCGATTGAGAATAAGTTTTTTTGTTTTGTTCGAGCGAAAGGCTAATATGATAAAACCCTCCAAGTGTACCACAATCAAAAGAGGTATTTAAAGGATGATCATGGATCTAGGTAAGTGGGTACCTTTTGTCCGATTAAGACGAACCATGTTATGTCTAAATCAAGTTGAACGAGTTCTAGTAGGATATCCATTGTATTTAGTGAGCTCAAGTTAGAATTAAGATTTACTTGAAGAGATCATAGAATAATTTGAGTGAGAAGGAATTGAATACATATGATTAGTGGCTGTAACTAATAATATGAATGGTGATCAACTTGGTTTTTATAAATAAGATGATATTTCTATATGTGAAACTAGTTTAATAAGGAATCCATTCATGATGAAATATAAATATGGGATTACAAGATGAAATGAAAATTTCTTATAATAGAGGAGGATAAAGAGTTCACTAATTTTGGAGTTTCAAGATATTAATTTTTCATGATATTGAGGTCTAAATCTGAGTAAGTTAAATAAAAAGTATAAGTGGATGGTTTTTTGGGGAGTTATATTATAAATACCACAATGGTAGCATAAATCAAAATAATAAACTCTCCCATTCACTTATGAAAAAAATGATGGTGGAAATAAATTCATTAGAGTTATTCTATAATAGGTGGAATGCAGAAATAATCAATATATTCAAATATTCATCAATTAATTCATTCTTATATAAGAACCCAAATGATACTTATTAGCCGGAGTAGAGGGTAGGAGTTGGGAGGCATAAGTTTCACTTCAATAAAAAATAAATATTGAGATATATGGGGTAGTGGGTTCTGAACTCAACAAAAAAGAATTTGTTCTTCCTTGTACAATTTTTTCTATATTTATATACCAATTTATATACTATAATTTTTCTTTATAGATATAAAATTTATTAAAATTCTATGAGACAAATAATTGTGAGGTTATTTTTTTATATTTTCTTTTTCTTAATTTCTTTCTTCAAGAATACTTTCCATTATTATTGGGAATTCTATTCCCCATATTATTTTATTTTTTATATGTTTTTTTTAAAAATAAAACAAATTTTAATATTTTTTTGAACTATTTCACCCCTTATAATAAATTAATGGATCGGGTAATAGGACTTATTGAATGAAAATTCATAGTTTAATTATAATTAATTCTTTAAATGAATTCCCAGTAACAAGTCTCATTGAACACTTTTGTTAATCATCCTTATTTCTATAGGATGTATTTATTTCATTCCCAGTCAACTTGTTTTGGAATGCCTCATACCCATAACTGTAATATCTAACTATAATAACACCACACAGCCACTTTTTTATATGTTATGACTTACAATATGAATAAAAATTATTTATAAATAAATTATTAGTTTAATTCATAAGAGGAATATAAATTTTAAAAAAATAAAGAAAAATATAAATAATTTATATTTAAAAAATATTAATTTTTCATAGTATTTAATTTGAAATGCTTAAATTAAGAGGGGTTCTAATCAGAAATTATTTAAACCTTTTCCGAAAAGTTTTGTTAAATGATATGATCAAAGGTTTGAATAATGTTAGTCTATGAAATTTAGTTTATGTAAATGTTCACCTAATATTAATAAAAATATAAAATCATTATATAACCTAAAATATCATATATTTAAAAAAATTCCAAGTAATGATTAAAATGATAGTGTTCATATTAGAAAATGAATATTTAAATTTTATATTCTAGATTACAGAATGTCCAAAAAGAATTGTAAATTGTTTTTTATTATTGATTTATGAATTTCTCAAAAATAGATATCTCATATTTTTAAAATGAATAAAATGATCATTTATTTGTTTAATTTATTTTATATATTTATGTTGAAGAATTATTTATGAAATGTGAATATTGTGTATGCTTTTATTTATGTCATAAATGAATTCTTATAACTTTTTTATCCATACAAAAATGTTAGTTTTGAATACGTAACATTTAATTTTTATTTACTTTGAAATTAGTTTTAATTGAAGTTATAGAATATATACTTATAAATGTTTATCAAACATTTAATTAATTTATTATAAAAAATTTATAATTAATTTATTTATAAAATTTTTATAAATAAATAAATATCTCCGTAATACATTTTATCATTATTTATAAATAATTTATAAAGAATAAGATTTAATTCATAATTGCGATTAAAAAAATAATTCTTCATAAGTTTTGGTAAATTTCTATAAGGCTCTAGCCTTAAACCTTACTTAATCTTGAGTTATTACAAGATTACACATTGAGTATCTTTTCCGGTTTAGAGTTTTTGAGAATTAGATCATAAAACTTACATTATATTCCACATTTAAACAAAGTGGTTACATAAAAGATAGTATTCATTTTTACAATCGACGGAAACATATTTAAAATAAAACATGGATTCTTTCTTGACACTTCCCCCACACTATCATCATATCATGTACCTTTCCCCTGACCTGTGAAAAACATTTCAAAAACTTGGGATGGGCATAAGAAACTCAGTAAGGGATATAAAAATATGGAAAGGAAACATGAGTACATGTATACGTAAGAATCAATGAAATCATAATTTACTCGTAGAACATAAGCACTTTAACATACCTCATAAAATCACGAATAAAACATAGAAATCATAAGACATAAAGGTATCTTGAGGCATTCATAACATTCTTACGTAGGTAGTAACCCTCTTGGTTATGTTTGGAATACCCATCACAGTATATTACCTAAATCTCTTTGGAGAAACCCTAAAGTTTAACTCCTCCACGTTACCCAATGCATTGGAGAGCTTTATCAGGTTCACCCGCCCTTAATTTATCATGGAACCACCCGTCTTCATAACAATTCCCAAGAACCATAACATAATTGTATCATATAAAACATGCATAAAGGAAACATAACATTTCCACATTTCAATCACAAGATATCAACACAAAACATTGATATAATAAAAACATTATGAAAACCATTTTCAATACCAAAATAAAATAAACTTAATACATGGTATTTATTTTTTATTTTAAAAAAAAGTTAGGTTATGGCTTGTAGAGGAAGCCGAAACTCAAATAATGCTCACGACGGCGGAGAAGTCGTTGTCGCCGCATACGTACGAAAAAAACATTCCCTTTTGTCGTTTAGTAAACGCTTCGTATAAAAAAGATTCCTTTTGAGTAAACGTAAAAGTAAATGGGGTTTATACACCGTATAAAAGAAAGTTGTGTATAAAACATAATCTGCCTCAATGAAAGGAGATTGAGACGAAGTCCCATACCTTAGGTCCAACTTGACTCGATCATTCTTTAATGTCCTGAATAATAAACTTAAGTTAATTTCTAATTTCTTAAGAACCTTTTTCAAGTTCATTATTCCTTTTATATCACTTATTACCATGTTATGAACATTATGTAATCATTTAAGTTAATAACGGTCATTTTGTCGATATTTGGTACTTGAGTCAAAAGTGATCTTCTTATATTTACAAGTTGTTCACGTAGTCAAATATCCATTATCTCAAGAATGATATTCATGATGTAGATGCCATATATATCATATATATCCAGTATATACATGCATTTATAATATTAAATAATCATTTAGAGGTAAGAAATGAAATGCACCGTTCATGGAGACGGTAAGCCGTACGTACGCATGAACGCTACTTTCATTTCTATGTCACATTAATGTAATTAAAACATAATGAGAGATATGTATATTTTAATTACAGAATTATATTCATCATTTAGATGTAACATACATCATATATATCCATTATATATATGTACATATAATAGTACATTACATTTGAGGATAGGAAATGAAATGCACCGTTCATGGAGACGGTAAGACGTACGTACGCATGAACGCTACTTCCATTTCTATTTCATATTTAATGGAATTAAAACATAATGATACATAATAGTATTATAATTCCAGTATGGTATCATATATAATATCATTAAATCTATCCTTTATACGTACCAGATATGGTATTAACGAATCAAATCACTTTGACGGGGCGGTAGTCCGCACTTCCTAAAATGAAGATATCGTGTTTACCCATAATGGAAACCATAAAGGTATGCCATAAATGAAAAATAAAGAAGCTTAAGGAAAACATAAACATAATATATATCATATATAAATATAGTGACATCTTAATGGCCACCATGAAAGGTGTTAAAAGAAGATTGAACAATCATCGTTTCGTGAGGCAGAAAATCGCCAACCACAGAAATAATATGTTCTTTAACCATTATACGAAGGTGTGTGTAGGTGTAGCTCTAATACTTCTCATAAAAACATACTAGTTTATTAAATATACTTTTTTGTTACAAAATAAAGTAATAAACAGAGTTTAGGGGGTTGTAGAAGCAAAATAAAACAAAAGAACACAAGAGAAAACACTACCTTTAAAACGGGTAACTCTTTTTGATTTGAGCTCAAAGGCTTCCTTGGGAAGACTTATTCCCAAGGTGAGGATTTTAGGAGTAATAGAGGGATGTGGAGGGAAAAAATGAGCATGGGTTGGATGAGCCAAAGGCTTGAGAGGTGTGGGTAAGGTGGTAGAGGTGGGGGCCTTTTATAAGAGGAGAGGAGGGGCACTCTTGGAAAGGTATAAAATGTTACTTTATTTTCAAATGAGTTTCGGATTTTAAAGGTCCCACATTGAAGTATTTTGAGGATACGGTGATAAGGGTTCTAAATATACTCATCCAATAGGTTTTTGACATGTTTAGGTCTTAGAGTTTACATTATCTTTTTATTTTATTTAAATCGTTAAATAATGAGGTAATCAACGCATCATCATGATGTCATAAATAATTTAATTTGTTTAATCTCTAAAAATTATAAAAAAATACTATGATGTAGGAAATTGTTTTAGATTTACAATGAATATTTATAGTATAATATATCATTTATGTAGACAAAGTTAAAAATGTTTTACTCAGGTGATCCATTCTTTGTTATATTTTACTTTCTTTAAAAATAAAAAGATAAAAAGTCATTTTCACACAAAAGTGATTCCATGGGGTCCCCAAGTTTGGCACAAGTCATCCCATGGTCGGAAATGACACAACCAGTAGTATTATGACACATGTTGGGGTAATTTGGTATTATTATGATATTATTTTATTATCCTTAACTACCCGATTACTAATTAATCAAGATAATTAAAGATAATTACCGTCGTTACTATTCATAATGTCCAAAAACAAAAGAGTCTTGATTACATAATTTGGACCTTAGGATTCCAAATATGTAATCCATTTTACCAAATTCAGAACACAGAAATTTCAATAATTAATTTAAAAATAATTCCTGTTGTCAAAACAAATAGCGGGTTTTTTTGTAACAATATCTATGAAACATTTGGCATTAGTTTATGCCCAATTACAAAGAGAAATTAATCCTAATGACCACCATTGGATTAAATGGTAAAAATATATTCAAATTAAACTTTAAGACCAATTAAAAAGATAATATAACCATATAATTAAATTAGATGAAAATGCAGTTTTGATGTAAAATGCAGTATTTTTCACTATTCATTAAAAAAATGAACATTGTCATAAAAATACCAAAAATTTATCCAATGTAAATTTCAATGTCCCAATCATAAATAATATGTTTATTTTGACAAATATATCTTATAAAATTTTCAAAAGTTTGATTTAAAAATGGTTTTCCATCAAAAGGCAGTAGAACAATCTTTTAAAAATATTAGTGTATTCCATGCTTAAGATTAGATTTATTCTCATTTTAAGCCTCTAAAACACTATCTAATTCATAAATAGACATAGATAAAAATATATATTATTAATTACTTACGTGGGATGTTACATCCTTCCCCCCTTTAGAAAATTGCGTCCCCGCAATTTATTTACTTATCGAATAAGTGGGGGTATTTTTCCCTCATTGCATTTTCAGATTCCCATGTTGCCTCTTCACTCATGTGGTTCTCCCACAAAAACTTTACTTGATGAATCAACTTATTCCGTAACAATTGCTCCCTATGGTCAAGAATCTGGATTGGTTTTTCTTCATAAGAGATATTCTCTTCCAACTGAACTACCTCTGGGCTCAAAAAATGAGATGGATCTGGCATATACTTTCTCAACATCGAAATATGAAAAACATTGTGTACCTGAGATAAACTTGGAGGTAAATCCACTCGGTAAGAAACTGATCCAACTCTCTTCAGAATTTCATATGGTCCAATTAACCTTGGATTCAACTTTCCTTTCTTAGAAAATCGCATCACACTTTTCCATGGTGAAACTTTGAGAAAAACATGATCACCTACCTCGAAAGATTGATCCTTCCTCTGGTTATCTGCATAACTCTTCTGCCTGCTCTGAGCTATTGTCATGTGTTTCTGAATCAACTGAACTTTTTCTGCCATCTCTTCTACCAATTCTGGTCCCATCATCTTCCTTTCACCCACTTCATCCCAGAAAGCTAGAGTTCGACACCGCTTCCCATATAATGCCTCAAATGGTTCCATCTGTATACTGGAATGAAAACTGTTATTATAAGAAAACTCCACCAAAGAAATTTGTTGGTCCCAACTTCCCTGATAATCCATCGAAAAAGAATGTTGCATATCCTCCGAAGTCTGAATTGTTCATTCTGACTGCCCATCTGATTGAGGATGAAAAGCTGTACTAAAATTTAATTCAGTACCCAAAGACTTCTGAAGGCCTTTTCAAAAGTTAGAACTAAACCTGGGATCAAGATCAGATACAATGGAGAGGGTAACTACATGTAACCTGACTATCTCTTTAAGATACAAAGAAGAAAGTTGATCTAGGGAAAAAGTATCTCGTATAGCAAGGAAATGAGAAGATTTATTCAAGCAATCAATAATAACCCAGATTTCATTATTACTTCGAGGTGTCTTCGACAATCCCACAACGAATTCCATGGATATATTTTCCCATTTCCACTCTGGTACTGGTAAAGGCTGAAGCATCCCTTTCGGTAACTGCCGATCTAATTTAAAATGTTGACCTATTAAACACTTCACAGTAAAATCAGCAATATCCCTTTTCATTCCATCCCACCAATAATACTCCAAAAGATCTCTATACATCTTAGTACTGTCTGGATGAACTGAAAACGGAGAACTATGAGCTTCACATAACAACTCTCTCTTAGAATGTGAATCACAAGGCACACAAAATATCTTCCCAAATCTAAAAACAGAATCATTATTAATGTTGAATTCAGGAAACTTGCAGTTCTGAACCAGCTCTACCTTTTTCTATAACTTGCTGTCTTGCTTCTGTGCTTGCTTGATTCTGTCTGACAGAGAATATTTCACTGATACGTAAAACAAAACAGAAGGACATCCTGCACCAACAAATTTTATGCCAAAGTTCTTCAAATCCTTAACCAAAGGATCACATTCCAAACGCAACATTGTTAATGAAGCATTACTTTTTCAACTCAAAGCATCATCCACTTTATTTGCTTTTCCTGGATGGTAATGAATTGTACAATCATAATCATTGGTTAGTTCTACCCTTCTCCTCTGTCTCATTTTCAATTCTTTCTGAGTGAATATATACTTTAAACTTTTTTGATCGGTATGTATTTCACACTTTACTCTATACAAATGATGCCTCCAAATTTTTAAAGCGAAAACAATAGTAGCTAATTCCAAATCATGTGTAGGTTAATTTACCTCATGAGTTTTCAACTGAAGTGAAGCATAAGCAATTACCTGTTCATTCTACATTAGGACACAACCAAGTCCTTTCAATGAAGCATCACTATAGATAACATAATCACCATTTCGGGAAGGAAGTGCCAAAACTAGAGCATTCACCAATCTTATTTTCAACTCCTGAAAACAATCATCACATTATTTTGTCCAGATAAACTTAACACCCTTCCGCGTTAGCTTAGTCATTGGACTAGATAACCGTGAAAAATTTTCAACAAACCTTTGGTAGTAAACTACCAAACCAAGAAAACTACGGATCTCGGTTACATTTGTAGGTCTTGGCCATTCTTCAACAACTTTTGTTTTAGCAGGATCAACAGTTATGCCATATTTTGAAACAATGTGACAAAGGAAAGAAATTTGTTCTAACCAAAACTCACACTTGATGAATTTTCCATGCAGTTACTTTTCTTTTAAGGTTTTCTAGATAACCCTTAAATGACTTTCATACTCCTATTTACTTTTATAAAATACCAAAATATCATCAATAAAAACAACCAACATTTTTCACCTCAGTCAACTGATCCATCACTGCAACAAACTGTTTAGTTCTGATTTTGACCATCTCAGGATACTGATTTGAAAGGTCATTTCCCTCTGTATGCCTTCCCATAAAATCTGTTCTGTTTCCTATATGAAAAACCATTCTTAACATAGAAATATCTTTGGAGAAGCAACATGGTAATCTTCTAATTCTATATCATTTCAATCATACCATAAATTAATTTATAATTTAACAATTTTCTAACTCCTAAAGTTGTCTAAACCGACCTCTGATACCAACTATAAGGCCCTAGCCTTAAACCTTACTTAATCTTGAGTTATTACCAGATTAAACATTGAGGATCTTTTTAGGTTTAGAGTTTTAGAGAATTAGATCATAAAACTTTCATTACATTCCACATTTAAACAAAGTGGTTATATAAAAGATAGTATTAAATTTTCCCATCAACGGAAACATATTTAAAATAAAACATGGATTCTTTCTTAACACTTCCCTGACACTATCATCACATCATGTACCTTTCCCTTGACCTGTGAAAAACATTTCAAAAACTTGGGATGAGCATAAAAAGCTCAGTAAGGGATATAAAAATATGGAAAGGAAACATGAGTACATGTATACGTAAGAATAACTGAAATAATACTTTACTCATAGAACATAAACACTTTAATATACCTCGTCAAATCACGAATAAAACATAGAAATCATAAGACATAAAGGTAACTTGAGGCATTCATAACATTCTTACGTAGGGAGTAACCCTCTTGGTTACGTTTGGAATACCCATCACAACATATTCCCTAAATCTCTTCGGAGAAACCTTAACGTTTAACTCCTTCGCGTTACCCAATGCATTGGAGAGCTATATCGGGCTCACCTGCCCTTAGTTTATCACGGAACCACCCATATTCATAACAATTCCCAAGAACCATAACATAATCGTATCACATAAAACATGCATAAAGGAAACATAACATTTTCACATTTCAATAACAAGATATCAATACAACACATTGATATAATAAAAACATTATGAAAAAAATTTTCAATACCAAAATAAAAGAAAATTAATACATGGTATTTATTTTTCATTTAAAAAAAAGTTAGGTTATGGCTTGTAGAGGAAGCCGAAACTCAAATAATGGTCACGACGGCAGAGAAGTCGTTGTCGCCGCATACGTACGACAAAAACATTACCTTTTTTCGTTTAGTAAACGCTTCGTATAAAAAAGATTCCTTTTGAGTAAAAGTAAAATTAAAGGGGGTTTATACACCGTATAAAGTAAAGTTGTGTATAAAACATAATATTCCTCAATGAAAGGAGATTGAGATGAAGTCCCATACCTCGGGTCCAACTTGACTCGATCGTTCTTTAATGTCCTGAATAATAAACTTGAGTTAATTTCTACTTGCTTAAGAACCTATTTCAAGTTCATTATTCCTTTTATATCACTTATTACCATGTTATGAACAATATGTAATCATTTAAGTTAATACTGGTCGTTTTGTCGATATTTGGTACTTGAGTCAAAAGTGAACTTCTTATATTTACAAGTTGTTCACGTAGTCAAATATACATTATCTCAAGAATTATATTCATGATGTATATGCCATATATATCATATATATCCAGTATATACATGAATTTTTAATATTACATAATCATTTAGAGGTAAGAAATTAAATTCACCGTTCATGGAGACGGTAAGCCGTACGTACGCATGAACGCTACTTTCATTTCTATTTCATATTAATGGAATTAAAGCTAAATGAGAGATATTTATATTTTAATTAAAGAATTATATTCATCATTTAGATGTAACATACATCATATATATCCATTATATATGTGTACTTATAATAGTACATTACATTTGGGGATAAGAAATGAAATGCACTGTTCATGGAGACGGTAAGCCGTACGTACGCAAGAACGCTACTTCCATTTATATTTCATATTTAATGGAATTAAAACATAATTATACATAATAATATTATAATTGAAGTATGGTATCATATATAATATCATTAAATCTATCCTTTATACGTACCACATATGGTATTAACGAATCAAATCACTTTGAGGGGGCGATAGTTCGCACTTCCTAAAATGAAGATATCGCGTTTACCAATAATGGAAAACATAAAGTTATGCCATAAATGAAAAATACAGAAGCTTAAGGAAAACATAAACATAATATATATCATATATAAATATAGTAACATCTTAATGGACACCATGAAAGGTGTTAAAATAAGATTGAACAATCATCGTTTCATGAGGCAGAAAATCGCCAACCACAGAAACAATATGTTCTTTAGCCATTATACGAAGGTGTGTGTAGGTTTAGCTCTAATAGTTCTCATAAAAACATCCTAGTATATTTACTATACTGTTGTTGTTACAAAATAAAGGAATAAAAAGAGTTTAGGGTGTTGGAGAAGAAAAATAAAACAAAAGAACACAAGAGAAATCACTACCTTTAAAACGGGTAACTGTTTTTGATTTGAGCTCAAAGGCTTCCTTGGGAAGACTTCTTCCCAAAGTGAGGATTTTAGGAGTAAGATAGGGTTTTGGAGAGACAAAATGAGCAGGGGTTGGCCGAGCCAAAGGCTTGAGAGGTGTGGGTAAGGTGGTAGAGGTGGGGGCCTTTTATAAGAGGAGAGGAGGGGAACTCTTGGAAAGGTATAAAAGGTTACTTTATTTTCAAATGAGTTTCGGATTTAAAGGTCCCACGTTGATGTATTTTGAAGATAAGGTGATAAGGGTTCAAAATATACTCATACAATAGGTTTTTTACATGTGTAGGTCTTAGATTTTACATTATCTTTTTATTTTATTTAAATCATTAAATAATGAGGTAATCACTACATCATCATGATGTCATAAATAATTTAATTTATTTAATGTCTAAAAATTATAAAACAAATACTATGATGTAGGAAATTTTTTTAGATTTCCAATGACTATTTATTGTCCAATAGATAATTTATGTAGACAAAGTTAAAAATGTTTTACTCAGGTGATCTATTCTTTGTTATATTTAACTTTCTTTAAAAATAAAAAGATAAAAAGTCATTTTCACACAAAAGTGATTCCATGGGGTTACCAAGTTTGGTACTAGGAATCCCATGGTCATCCATGACACAAAAAGTAGTATTAGGACACATGTTGGGGTCATTTTTTATTATTATGATATTATTTTATAATCCTTAACTACCTGATTACTAATTAATCAAGATAATTAAAGATAATTACCGTCGTTACTATTCATAATGTCTAAAAACAAAAGAGTCTTGATTAAATAATTTGGACCTTATGAATCCAAATATTTAATCCATTTTACCAAATTCCAAACACAGAAATTGCAATAATTAATTTAAAAATAATTCCCGTTGTCAAAAAAAATAGTGGGTTTTTTTTTGAAACAATATCTATGAAAAGTTTGGCATTAGTTGATGCCCAATTCCAAAGAGAAATTAATAATAATAAACACCATTGGATTAAATGGTAAACATATATTCAAATTAAACTTTAAGACCAATTAAAAATATAATCTAACCATATAACTAAATTAGATGAAAAAGTAGTTTTGATGTAAAATGCATTATTTTTCACTATTCATTAAAAAATGAACATTGTCAGAAAAATACCAAAAATTTATCCAATGTAAATTTAAATTTCCTAATCATAAAGAATATGTTTATTTTGACAAATAGAGCTTATAAAATTGTAAAAATTTTGATTTAAAAATGGTTTGCCGTCAAAAGGCAGTAAAACAATCTTTTAAAAATATTAGTGTATTCCATGCTTAAGATTGGATTTATTCTCATTTTAAGCCTCTAAAACACTATATAATTCATAAATAGACATAGATAAAAATATATATTATTCATTAATTACATGGGATGTTACAATTTCAATATGGTTTTATTAGTAGGTCACGATTGTTGTTGCATGAAACATAAACTCTTTATAAATTAAGAATCATACAAAAACACTGATAATGTAATATTTAAATATGATAAGTAATCATATTTTACAATTCAACGAGTTATCATAAAATCGCCCTGATAAAATATTTTTGAAACTTGATAAAATATCTATCATGAAATATGATTACTACATATTATACACTTTTAAATTTACAAAACTTTGGGTTTTTTATCGAAAAATATTTTATGATTGGAAGGTAATTGAAATTTCAATAATGAAAATCTTTATTTGTCAAATTATTTCACAAAAAAAAAGTATGGAATTACTCTAATACCACTAAATTATTTCTAGTTTAGATTAACCATTAAATAATTAGTGGAAGGGATAAAGAAACCTTGAACCAAGATCACAATGAATATAAAATAAAAGTTATACAAAACTAGAAATTAAGAATCATGCCTACCTTTTACCCTTAAAATGATACCATCTATGCCAACATTATATGATTGATGATGATCACTAAATTAATTATTAAATGGTTATTCCATTTGAAATTTTTCCCCATGTAGAATCTAATCATAAATATCTTGTAGGGGGATTCTTAAAAACCTCACAATATTCTTTTATATCAAAAATAAAATATGTACAAATAGAGAGATTTGGGAAGGAGATTTTCTGGCTAGAGGTTTCTCAAGAGGATTTCACACACACATCCTAAGGGCTTAAATACCTTTATATAGTCTATGGGGACACTACATGACCCCTAAAACTATGCCAAATATTTACTCATATGTTTTTTATACATATGATAAATGGATTCAGTTAAATCCCATGTAACCTATGTACATTAACTCAATAATTCCTTAATGTAAATGGATCATTGAATATTACTTTAAACTGAACACTTAATATTATTTCTCACAAATTGTAATCCCATGATATTTTAAGGTAAAAATAGTCTATATATATTCATGATATGGATATGTTATTACATTAAAACAAATGTATGATCAAGTATCTACTGAAGGTTTTGTTAATCAAGAATGTAATCTTAAGCCTAATGGAAATGGAACCTTATAATATTCACTAAATCATACTTTATAATTTAAATGGATAGAAAATTGAGATCAAATTTAAAGTAATATGATATACCTAAATAGAAAAATAAGATTAGTCCCATCACATCAAATGAAAATGGGATTTGGGGCATATCTCCTTTATATTCCAGGTGCTTATCTATTTGGGTTAGAGGATTTTGATGTTCGTATCCACTTAGATGAATGAAATGAGATGTATTCATCTATTTCGATGGTCTATACTTAAATAACTAAAAATATAAGATATTGAAATGAAGCATGTATCATGGTCACTCTATGTCCTATAGAAAGTAATTATAGGATTATTTATACTTGTATAAAATAAATTTTGTGGGTATAAGTTTAGAGATACATGTGTTTGATGGAGATCATGCCAGATCCCATTATATATTTATTAGCACTGGTGATTTCACAGCGGTTTCTCTTTACCTGCATTTATGATTTCAGAAATTCATATTTGTTTTCATTACTAAAAAGGAAAATGGGGTCAAGATTTTTGGTCGATATAATTGGGATTAAGATTTATGAAACTCAGAGAGTTTTACTAAAAAGTATTATAGAGTTAATCCAAAAGTAGTTTTGAATAGATATTCACAAGTTATTTTTTATAATGCAATACATGGTGAAATTGATGATCGATTTCCAAAAAAAAATTGGAATATATCTGAAGGGTGTTTTGGATATAGTTTCCTATTTTATTGCATATAATTCAATATAAATAGAAATGGCACAAAGTCTTTAAGGCTTTAGTATAAGTGGAATATTGATGGAGTAATGGACTAAAGTCTCTATAGATTTGATGTATATTGGACATATAATATGTGATGATAAGAGATATCATATGTTATAAAATTCATGTATATAACTTTATATTTTGTTCATATAATTTCTTATAATATAGTGATATCATAAAGAACATCTTCCTTGGATAATCGTATTATAAAATACATTTACATCATGATGTGTGTAAATCATATATTATGATCAATATTGTATCCTATGGCTATAAGGTAGATGAATATGAAATGATATTATTCAGTCTCCCATCCATGTAATCTATCATAGAATGTTATGTTTCATATGATAAAACATTTCAGAGTTATATTGGGAAAGATTATAAAGTTTTTTAATCGACATACTTTACTTATATATTTTGTAACATGGAGGTAAATTCTTGGTAGGATCATAGAGAAAACCCAAACCCAATATAAAGTGGTATACACTATTGTGATTTTTTATAATCATTTATTAACTTCTATTATATTCCCTCAAATATTTCTTTCTCCTTCTTCCATTTCCCCAAGAGATACAAGCATATCATGTTTTCATGGAGGTCCATATCCAAATGTTGGGTGATTTAGATTTGTATGTACATACACCAGAATGTAAGGAACCTGGTGGTTTATTCAAATTGATCTTCATTTACTATGTTATTGAAGGTAGTAGCTAAGGATATCATTGTTTTAAGGTACATGTTATTTATTTAGTTTGTCCATGGTATTTATTTTATCCAACATGATGATATTAGGTTTGAGGGCTCTAATTTATCCCACTATATTGAATAAGTATTATTAAATCCTTAGAAACCCTTCACTTCAACCAACATCCATATATTTCATCTATCTCATTCAATTGTTTTTTTCTCTTTTTGGACAAACAAATTGATATGTAAATTTTTGTGCTCTTTTTTATTTTTTGCTCTCATCAAGATTATGAGACACATATTTTACATTCTTCATCAATGGATAGATCTCCCTCTTAGTAAAATATATAATTATATCAATATATAAATTAAATATCAATTTTAGTGGATAAAATCTTCAATAGAATCTGAAACATTGGCTACAATATGATCAACCCTACATAATAAAGTATAATGGGGCTTGTAATTCACACTATATCTCAGGATATAATATTTTCATCGTAAAACTAGTTACATATAGTCTCTGACTTATTTCACGAGTCTTTCTAATTAAATAGATATTATCATAAAACTTCCCATAAATACTATTGATTATAAATGGGTTTATAACATAATTTTATAATATATAATTTCTAGTATGATTTATAATAATCATCATTCATATTCTTCATTACAATATATTGTATAATAAAACTATCTTTATTAATTAGTAATCATAAAAAAACTCATAAAAGCTCCCATAGTTTATGGAAATTTTCATATATTCCACTATAGATTCACCTATATATTGGAAGAAATTACCAAATCCATGTGTAACACCAAATCCATATATAACAATAAATATATGGTGTCCAATAATTCAAGACAATGATAAGGAATTGTATTTAGTTTTTTATTACATTATCATGTATAAAAATTGAGGAGAGGAACACTTGAAATATTGATAGTGATTCTTACAAACAATGAGTATCAATGCTCGTTATTGGTATAGTTAAATGAATAAAATGATTCCTTTTATGAAAAAATAAGATAAATAGCACATAATGAAAATAAACTCTCTCTAGATTTTTTTATTAAAATCGAAATGTTACTAAATTTTATAATCAATGCATTATATATAGACCCAAACCATACTAAGAATTAAAAGACTAATATTCTCTTAAAATAACATCTAAAGTATGGGAAAAAATAACCACAAAAATTAATTAAAAGAATCCATTAAGGGATATGGGGATAAGATGATACATTAGTCACACATGTTTTGGAAAGACTCAACATTATGTCTGATTAAGGATAAAACATCATATCTAGAGTGAAAATATTCATGTTAGAATCAATAATTTTTGGAGAGATATCATATCATTATGGAAGTTACACCACATAAACATTATATTGATGTGGTTCAAAACATTTCTTGTGTCTATGTTTCTTGGTTTTAGCTTATTATAGGTTCCTTCTGGTAATAATTATTTTCAGATGTAAACTATAACAAGATCCCTCTATTTGTAATATGTATTCCTTCACTTATTGTCAGTCTCCAATTTCTAATTTTAATTTTAATTTTCAATACTATGAATTAATTTTTCTTGGATCTAAAATATGTGAGGAAACTTATTATTAGTAGCCTTAATATATATTGAAATTATTGGAAATTAGATTTGACCAAGAACGTGCTTTGGTAGCCACTGGAATACCACTATGAAAAGAGTTTCACCATGGTTTTATTTTCCTTATAGTTGAATGAAAACTTATTTGGGGTGAGAATGAAATCCCATTTTATAGCATAATCACCATGAAAGAAAATTATAATATAATTGAGAGTGATATTGAAAACTTCAGACTATCCATATTTCTGGGGGTGGAAAGAGATATATTAATTAAAGAATATCTGAAATATTCTTTACAGATTATTCCATAAATGACTTAGAAAATGTGTGTGATGGATATATGTGATTGTTTTAAAAAATTTATGTAGTATCACAACTTCTTAAAAGAATAATTTTTTAACATAAGAGTGATTAGATATGTCTTTGTTGAAAATTGAGTGATTCATATCTAAGAATTGGTCAACCACCAAAAAGATAATGACATAAGACCATTGGGTATATAGTAACCCTAAGAAATAATACATGGAGGTGTATTCTCTGGGGGCTTCTAGAAAAGAAATTGGTATAGAGAATATAGTATTTTGAGAATGTCCCTTTTACTCCATCCAGTTTATACACTTTCACACCTCTTTAAAAGTATCTCATTTTAACTATGGATAAAAGAATTCATTTTCCAACAACTAAATGGTGTTTCCTTTTTCGAAGTGTCCACTGTGGTGTACCTCTATAACTATACTGTCTCATATTGATCTATAGAGAATACCCAAAAAATATTTGATGAAAATAAACCCATCATGATATATAAAAGATCCAAAATATTCTATTTTCTTGATATGTGCTTATTCATCAGGTATATACATATATTTTTGGCATTGGTATTTTGATTTATCAAAATCCCATGACCTCATTTGTTATTGTGATGAGGGTATGAGCTTGTCTACATAAATAATTTTTCAATTTTTTCTAACCATACTTTCACTAAACCACAAAAGTGAATTGATCTATAATTGTGAACCATAATTCACGCATCAAGGAGTGATTATTATATGAGTGAATATATTTGAGAGAATCATGGTCATTATAGAGAATTAATTCTCATCGAAAAAGGTATTCATACTAGTGCTTCATGGAAACGACCATGATATAGAGATTAATCTCATACATGAATCACTTATGATGTGAGTCATTGTGATTCTGAGTTAAAAAATTAACTGGTAATCCATATTGGGAAACAAAAATGCTAATTCTGATAATGGATGCATCCATTTCCAATTCTAATGGCTTATTGGATTTACGGAATAAAAAGGGTGAAGAAGTTGAAATATTCTCCTTAATGTTTGAATAGATATCCCTTTTCAAAGAGGGAATACACAAGATTGGCCTTTTTAAAAACCCCACCCATAGGAACCCCCTACCCATGAAGGGATCCCTACAGAGAGAGACCCAACTAGGAAGGATCCCTTTCCAGCTGATATGGAAGAGTTTCCTGTGGGGTGAAAACCTGATCAATGATGGTTCAACATAACAATACATTATCTTGGTGGGATGGTCCCTTCTTACCTCTCAATGAATCACTGGGTGAGCCTACAACGAGAGCGTACTGGGGGAGGTAGAAATTACCCCAAGAGAAAGTTCCCAGGATTCGACCCTATACCTCTAAAAAAACTATTCCTATGACCCTTCTTTCTTACCACTACACCACTGCGGAATTGGCCAGATGAAATATTTGATAAATATTTTCTAAAAGGTAGTAGGGTTATGTAAAATTCCCAATTAAGAAGTATTTTTTGGTTGATTAAACTCTCATATGAATTGACCCTTCTTCTTATGGACTTGAATACCATCTAATGATATAATATATCCATGGAATATAAATTTTTGGAGCATGAAACTACTCCTCTTTTTATTAACATAAATTGTGTTTTACTATTAAACTTGAATTACCTCCCATATATATTCTTGTTGAATAGAAATAGTCATAATATATATCATAATCTCATTGAAATAAATTAATATTAACATATAATAAAAATACATTATAACTTTTTTATAAGCCTCATATAGGTGTTAAGGTAGTTTGATATCCTGAATGACATTACTACCACTCATATATCCCAAACATGGTCTTGAAGTAAAACATCCATTTATCCAAAGGTTAGATTCAATGTTAGTGATAACCAGTACAAAAGTACAACTTAGAAAACATTATATCCCCTTGAAACATATAAAACATATCATCCTATCATGGGATTGTGAATCTAAACATGACAATTATTTTATTTATAACCTAAGTATCAACACACATCTCTTGAGTTATCTATTTATTTTGTTCCAATAATATTTGAATAGAGTATAATATCGTGATCTATGGTATGAAGTCTTCATTGAGAAAATCTTGTAATTTCTCCTTGAGGATTTATTACTCTATCAAAGTCATTTGGTAATTTGTCATGTTTGGAAGATATGCTTTAGGGGATTTCTTAATACGGTGTTAGATGTATTATTTTGATTCCAATCCATATAGTATATTATTAGGCATCATGTTTTGAAATTCATTAAATAATTCTTAGAGGGGTGGTGGGATTCTAGTAAGGTTGTTTGAGATTGATTGGTCTCCCATGACTAGGACGTAGCGTGAATCTCCTAGTGATTTTTTTGAAACTTTTAGCTACATAGAAATAAATTATTTGTTTTCTTTATACCCCAGAGCCATGGAGCAGCATCAATAGTGAAAAATTATTATGGGATTTTTCCTTGGTGAAATCTAGAGTCTTAGATCGACCATAATCATGACAATTGAGATCAAATGACCACTTTCATCCCAATATAATATGAAAATAATCCGTATGGACCAAATCACACATCACATGATCTTCATATCATCTGACTAAAAATGGTATTCTATATTTTGTATTCATATGAACGCATCTTGTATAATTTATGTATGAAACATGATTGTGTGACATGTATTTATTCATCTTCAATTTCAGATTTATTATAAAATATTAAGAGATTAAATTCTCATAGATTCCCCAATCAATAAAAACTTTAAGAACCCAACCATTGACCTAAAAATGGGTGAAAATTATATTGTGACAATTTAGTTCCCCTTGTGTAAGTTTAGTGGTTATCACTAAGTAGTGAAAAACTTAGATCCATCTCTCTTATTTGATGATGTCTTATTGGTCAATAAATTATTATTCCTCATCCCATTCCTGATGATTTAATCTATATTATTTATATTATTTTAATAAATTTACTCAACCTTGATTAATGTAAATTTTTATAAGGAAACTAAGTTTTAATATATCCTATATATGAATACATGAGTAGATCTGATTATTTCCTTGTTGCTTATGAATATGATATAATTTTTCCACCAATAATAAGCTCCATAATAGAGTTTATTATCCCTGTATTTTAACCAGATAATGATTTGATATATCCATCAATTTTAATTAGTTTTTATACTTTTTAATAGAATCCTAAAATTATTACACATCATTGTTATCAAGGAATTTTAGTAGGTTTTCATTAATTTGAATACTTTTTTGGTCACCTCCCAGTTCAAAGTAATCATTGTTAGAGCCATACCATCCTCTCATAAAGATGAAAGATGTCAAATTGGAACAACGATTTCTTTACAAACTACAATGGAAAATGGTGTCCCATTATGTGGTTTGACTTATTAATAATTGGAATCAAATACCAAATGTTTTGGAATAGGTTTTATGAAATTTTGTTTTAGTTCCTCAAAAATATTTTCATGTTAGTCTTGAGATTCATTCTATTCTTATTAGAGTTGTTCGGGAGTTGATTTTTTATACAACTACAGTTTTTAGACAATTATTTTCATGGTTTGATTCAAAATATAGAGAGATAGACTCATCGATTTCATAAATATTTTCCATGAATATTGAGGAAGATGTTGTGGGCCAATTCAGCTTGTGAAAAATAAGATTTTGGTATGAAATTGGGGTTCATGGAGTCTGTTTTTTAGACACATGAGGAGAGAGGGTGTATGAGACTTGAGGTACTAAAATATTAGTCATATGAGGATCATGAAAAGGCCCCACACATGGGTAAATGGCTCTCTATTTCTGGATATGTGAGAATGTTCACATTTGTGGGAGTAATACATATGATGTTGAGGTGTTTGGGTTTTATTCACTTATGTGAGAGATCATGCTAAAATTTAGGTCTACACACATAGAAATCATGAAATTGGAGGATCCAAACATTAAGGGATACATGACTAAGTCCATGCATTGGGTGGTCATGTTTAATGAGATATAGACGGAAGGGTTACCTTGCACTGTTCAATCCACAAATCATGATGTTAAACATGGATTCGGTATAAATCATGATGTGATTTACATGTTACTGCTTTTTGATTTTGAACATTTTCATTTTTATTTTTTAAATATATTTTAAGGAATAAAGGAAGGACTAGAATGGGTGACTAGGTGAACAATGTTCCATTATAGACATGATATTTCTTTTTAGAGGAAAATTTATGGGGTTATATCACTAATTTATAAAAAAATTGGTACGAAAAGGGGTTATCACACTGATATGACCCAACCTATCATAACCTTTCCTAATCTAGCAGTAAGACAAGTGTACCATCCCAAGCCTCCATCTAATATTTTAGGAGATGGTACCTATCCCTGAGTAAGAATATTACACTTGAAGGGGGATTTAGTTTAATAAACGTATACACAAAAAAAAAGTCTCCACAAAGGATATAACAATGCTAACTAGACAACAATTCTAACTACAGTATAGAAATAATATGAATCACATACAAATAATCCATGGAGTATGAAAATGTGTAACAATATAAAGGTAAAGGGATAAAATAAAGTCCCAATATCCCAAAGTTAAAACCACAAAATATAACTATAAGGAGAATATAACTCCTTTAATAACTACACTTGACATGAACTCCACCTATTCCTATCACCCCATTATACTTCTAAAGTCCCACTTAAAAGATACCATATCCACCAAGACCACTACTAAATTGTTTTTCATCTATATAAGAGATGAAAAATGTAGGAAAAACTCACATGTAGGGATGATTATATACATATCTAGTGGATGTCCTCAAAAAGCACAAAGGATAATGTAGAAGACCTGTCTGCTCAAAACCAAAATGGAAAGAAGAAAAAACCAGATTTGATTTAAAGGTATAAAAACCAATACATAGAAGAAATTCATTCTTGGTACAACCCTATTATAGGATGAAAAGGAATATAAATCAACCTAAAATTCCAATCTACCTAACTACATAACCCACACAACCTTATAGAAACCATAGTGGTTGTTTGACGCCTTATTAAGAGGTAAATTTCAGACGAGGGAGTAATAAACCCTTGTAGAGGGACCATGCCTCATCGAGTACAAAATGTCTAGTGTGGGGGTAATTGACTCCCCAGATATTGTAGATGATCCCCATGAGTGGGTCAGTTCTAAACTATATCATTCAGGTGGTGTACCAATGCCATATCATCATCATATTTCTAAGGGATTTCCTAACTTTGTGTTTTCTTAAATCATCATGATTGATCTCATTTTTCAGTCCAACGAAGCTAAGGAAACTAAACTACATGTATTACCTAATGTTTCACCATTGGTATGAGAGAGGGATATACTATTTCATTCTAAATGGAAAAATAATTACGAGGACTAATCTTATGTCTAAATATCAGTCCCAGGAAAGAGTATAAAAAATTATACAAGTTTGGAAAAAGTACACGACATGTTCTTTTTGGGAACACAATATGTATCCCCTTGAGAGACGTATGGTCTTATAAAAAAATCCATATAGCATGTGGGGTTCAACCTAGATGAAAACTATGGTAGAAAACATGGTTGATGATACCGGTGGGGTTACTCAGTGTATGCTGCTACACCCCAAGCTATATTGAGTATAAAATACACGGCGTGTCCCTTTGATGGTACATCACATTTATGGCCTACTAGCTCACCAAGTGTGTACTATCAACAATATTAGTAATGTATATGAAAATATTAATGACATATACCCCTAGAAAATACTTTTTGGGGGTCAAGATAGATTCCTAGGCATGTATCACTCTTTAAACATTGTCATGTAACTTGTAACTATATAGAATGTGAAGATAATGTATAAATTTGTCGTATATAGATTTGAATGAAATACTAGTAATAAATTTTAGTGAGATACCTGGTGTGTAGATCATAAGTTTATTCCCCGTGGTTTTATCTTTGACTAAAAGATCTTTAAATCCAATAGAATCACTTTTCCACATCCAATTTCAGATTTATTATACTTAAAACAACTTATCAAATCCAAAACACCCCCAAAGATCCTCCCTGGAAACTTTCCATATTCCCTTCATTATAAAAATTCCCAAAAATAGGTTTGCACACTTATTTTATACCCCTCATATTGTTTACTTTTGAGAACCCACACCTCAATGTGTCATGTTGATCCACTATCACCCATGGAACATCCCACACATCCCAATATCTACTATTATTCCCAAAATAGAACCTAATGGATATATACATTAATCATTCATCAATCCAAATCAATTATATTGAACTATGGGACATGATAAATTATTTTAGTGAATTTATAAATTAAGTAGAATGAATGAGGAAGTAAAAATACAATGATAGAATTTGTTAGTGGATTGTATTTAGGTTTGGTCACTGATAATTGTTCATGGATTATCCAATGATGAAGAATGTGGAAAAATAATTCCAATATGGGAAAAGGTTAATAAATTTAATTTTACAGTTTTTTAATCAATAAAAAAATATTTAACTCTAATAAAAAAGGAAATAAATTTGGGATTGAAAAAGTGAAGAATAAAAAATAAATAATGAGAACAACCATAAATTGAGATTGTTTGTTAGCATTGAATACATCTGTTTTGGACTTTGTTGGCCATTTCTAATCAAATAACTTGTTTATTGGGTTTATAACTCGATTATAAGAACTTCCTATCTCTCATTCTCTCCCTTCAATAAGGGTTTATGGTAGCTAACCTTAATTATAGTGATAAACAATGTTAATATTGTGGAATTTATAGTTTATAAATATATAAAAATAATTACATAGTTAATTTTATTAAATATGTAGACCATTGATGATCCCAGCTTAGGGGCCAAGATAAAAACTAAATTTATAGCAGCCTTAGGGTAAAACCCTTATTCTAAAAACAACCAAAGTATCATTTTTCTTATATCTAGATCCATTATGGAAGAAATTCCATTTTCACATGGTTTAATGCATAGAAAACAAATAATATATAATATTTAACATATTAGATTCAAGAATCTATGATACTAATTTGAAGAAATATATTAGTGACCAAATTAAAAAATTTTATTTAAAATATTATAACATTTTAAATGATAAAAAATCCAGGTCACTCCATACTCCCCACTTTCAAGTATTTTCATCTTGAAAAGTATAACCTATTTGAATAGGTGAAGGGAATATGACTATTGTGTTCCCATTAACTCTCTTAAAGGTTCCCATGCTAATGAAACACATATACTAGATATATTTAACAACCATTAAAGGCCCAATCATGTCAATCCATGATCACCACTGGGTACTATGAGAAGGTAGAACCATCTTTGATGTATATCTCTCCCCAATTGATGATGTGTGGTAGGTAATGAATGCATATACAATACAACTGTAGGGGAAAATCTAGGTGGTAAAAAACATTTCTTATCATGTGAATGACCCATAATGACCCAATAAACCTTGGGGATAACTTTATCCCATGACTAAATCTCCACAAATCATGTCATAGAGAGACCTTGAATAACACATGATCTCCATCCTAAAACCTTTTAAGGCATTTATTAGCTATCAAAATAATAATTCTAATCACTATGAAATATTCCCAAATGCTTAGGGATCACTTGTACCTTCTTCATTATACACCACTCGATCTATATCCCCATACAATTCATCTCTGTAACCTTATTATAACATTAGTTTGACTTGTAGGGTCTCCAATATAGGTCTTGAAAGGGATCTATACCAATAGTGAAGTGGTAGTTATTATTGTACATGAAATATACTAAGGTTATGTGATCCTACTAGCATTGGGAAAATATCAATCAGAAAATACTACATAATATCCTCAAGAACCTAAATGTTTTTTCTTAGTTTGGCTATCGGTTTAAGGGTGGAATATTGTACTCAATCACAACTGATCCCCAAATACCTCCTATATGACACTCCAAAACTCTGATGTGAATTAGGTGTATCAATCAAGGATGATATCTTAAGGTATATTATGAAACTATATGATCTCCTCCACATAAAAGAATCCAAATATCTCTAGTGACCTCTACTCCCAAATAGGAAGTAAGTGGATGAACTTCTCTATTCTTTTAATGGTCACTGAAATAACATCATGAACTTTCACTAATCGTGGAAGCCACCTTATAAAATCTTTTTATATGAAATACCACTTAAACTATAAAACCTCAAGGATTTTGGCCAAAGATTCTAGGAATTTTTCTTTGGTTCCATCTATTGAGAAGTGCTTCACCATGAAATATACTTGTCAACATTTTACTTCAAACATGGCCCCCAAAATTGATACCTGAGGTCATGGAATGTCATCATCAAAACATGGTGTACCGATAGGGGGGAAGTTTGGAAGTCCCCTAGTACCTCCTCATCCTTTTTAACTAAAACCACTATCAACCCTTTAAAGGGTATTATGTTCTCAACACCTTCGTAAAATCCATTAGGCATATCACATATTGATATATATTCAAGAGAGACCTTAAAATCAATGTCTCCTAACCAGTCCTCTCTCACGCACTGGAGAAGTGTGGTGTCACCAATATCAATCAAATGTAATCCAAATCTCCCTCATCCACTAAGGAAAACTACATTGATACTAACTTCTTATATTCCATCCCAAATAATTTGGCATGAGATTTATTATAGAAGGAATAAACCACAAAATTTTATTTTCTTATTGTATAGAAATTCTCCTAGTAAAGGTTCTGTGGGAACTCTGACCAAATCCTATACCTTTGGATGTGATCTCTTTGGGTTATCATTTAATAGAGATATTTATGGTTTATTCTAACTACAAACATATCACAATAAAGGTAATGTGTCTAGGACTTTAAATAAAATAGCGCGACCATTGGATATAAATTAAGGGAAACATGTTTCTACTCATGAGTCTTCTATTATCGAGACCAATAATTAATTACCTCAATCCTATACATTATCAAAATACCAAGACTATCTCTAAAATAATCACAGAACACTATATACTCAATACCTTCCTTTTGAAACCATAGAACATGAGAACTTGTTAAACTCTAATTCATGAACTTAAAATCCCTTTGTCATTACTCAAACGAAATAAAGGTATAACTATTTTAGGTAATGGTTTTCATGGGATAAATAATACATATAATTGTTCTATAAATCTCTGGTAGTGGCTAAAAAATACAAGGAAGCTCCACAACTCAAACACACTCTAGAGTGGATCCCAAAAAATCATTACAAAACTTTTCACTAGGTTCATAGTTACTCCATCCTACGAGTTGACATACCTATATAAGAAGAAATATTGAATCAAGAAATAATACTTCAAGAGATATCTATATATACCATGTTTCTAAAAAAAGTTCAGAATAATTGTCATATTTTTAGCATGATTATCCTCTGATGATGAATACATGAGGACGTTGTCGATGAAGACTTACATTAACTGATACTTGAAGGGGTTAAATATCCATTTAATGAGGATTATAAACATATATGGGGTGTTAATACCACTAAATAGACTTTTTTGAAACTCATAATGTCTTCAGTGACATTGAAATTCCATATTTAGAATATCATCCCCACAAACCTGAAGTCGGTGATAACCAAACCTTGGATCAGTCATCTAGTACGACTTCACACCTTTGAGACGGTCAAAGAGATCATGGATTCTTTGTGAAGGGTATTTATTATAGACTAACACCTAATTCAATAAGCGAGAGTAAATATAAAGGCCCAAGATCTCATCTTTCTTCTTGGAGGACAACACTAGTGCTTTTTAGGGGGTCGTATTGGGTCTAATAAGACCTTTCTAAAAATGGTTGTGAAAACTAAACCTACATATAAAAAATTAAAATAATTAAAATCTAATAAGTTACTGAAAATATTATAATGGTTATGGAGTACATATCAATACAAAATTATGTCTTTTAATATGGGGGAAATTGAGATAAATTCCCTGGAAAGATGTCTATATACTCATACATGACCAATAAGTCAATAAATTAATGTGTAAATCAAAAATAAATATAATATTGATAATTAATGGGATATTCAATAAAAATATACATGAACAAGCTCTAATTATACCAACTAAAGATATGAAAGGACTTGGAAGAAAACCCCAATCTATCTTCCTAATAGCACACCACTCTCATACCATATCAGTCTGTCTAGGAACGAGATTGGGATACTTAATCTATGTCACAGATAACATTTATGGAATTATTATATACATTATAAGGTCCCAAAAATCCTCTCTACACTAAAAAAAATCCCATACATTTAGTAGATTTGAGTGATCATGTGATCACTAACTGTAAGAGTTTCCAGTACGATATACTAGTCTAGTGGATACATTGATATTTTCAACTCTCAGACCAGGGATAAAATGAAAGAATGGATCATGATAGTATATATGTATATGGGTGAAGTATTTAGAAGGCCAAAATTATACCTTAAACCATAATGGGTGTATCTTGGTTATAAACCTTCAATGCATGTATTTTAACTTTTCCCTGGCCATGAGGACCGAGTTCCTAGATGGGGGGGGGGGAGAAGATCATAATTACACCCAACTCTTTATATTACTCCTTATTTACAAAAAACTACTCTACTATAGAAACATTAATGTGCTCCACACTGTCTTTCATTGGGAGGTCCTTGATAATGTCATTATTTCTAACCTAGAGCACTGTATATTGTATTACATTGAATTTACTTTATTGTGCATTGGGATGGGTATCCATGGGATATATGGCCATATACTCCATATCCATATCAAATACCCTAAATAGGTAAACAAAATTCTTTTTTTTTTGACTTGTTGGGAGGCACATGATACATGAAAATGGAAATAGGGTGGGGTGTGAATGGTAAATCTTAAAATAATTAGTGTAACTAAAAAAATGTATAATTTCTTGAAAATAAGATCATATTTTTAAAGAATGATAAATATAATAGCGACTATGTGATTAATGTGAGAAATAAATATAAACAAGATAATATAATAGATTTATAATAGTTTAGATCCATTTGATCCTACATTTACTCTTTACACTCCCAACCCAAGAGTATGGATGTACACTATGTCATAACCTTTTATAGGTGAATACCAAACCCAACCATTTATATATATTTGGATAAAGTCCTAAATTTTAATGGTCATAGACTAAACCAAGCCTTTTCTAAGGAGTATACCCAACAAATAAATTTTTTGGGTAAAACAACCTAGCCTTTTATAAGTAGAATACACATATTTTTCCTTTTAGTAGCTTCAAGAACAACTTATAGAACTACATTTTGTTCAGGTGTGAAAACTAGTAAATTTTTATTTATGGTATAAATATGTGTGGAATTTATAGTTAATAGAATCCAAAAACAATGAAAAATTCAATAAAAGAAACCAAAGAAACATATAAGAAGAGATTCAAGTGTAGAATCAATGATCTTAATCCCTTTACAAAAGTAGTGTTCGGACCAGATATGCATAAAAAATTCAATATATGTATTTAGAACAAT
This sequence comes from Viscum album, assembly GCA_963277665.1. Lineage (NCBI taxonomy): Eukaryota > Viridiplantae > Streptophyta > Magnoliopsida > Santalales > Viscaceae > Viscum > Viscum album. Next base: position 644,774,859 of record OY728123.1, read on the forward strand.
CTATTTTTTAAAATTTAGTACATTTCAATAACTCATGATTCAATTTATACTACATAAATACTACTGTCTTTATTCATAAATGAGTTAGCAATGAAAAATTCATTTTTGATTAATATCTACAATATTTATTCATGAAGGTGTTGTTTTAAATTACCATTATATCCTATAATCACAAAATTTAAATATAAAACATGGAAATATGACCATTAACTATATATTAAAATATTGCACATATAATGATAATATAATTATCACATCCCTAGTCTTTAGATAGTTTATCATCAATATATCTAGGTTTCATTAATTTTAAAAAAATTATGAAACAAAACCACGAATTCTTCTTAACCACCTCTTATTCTATACGACGTACCCTCATAGCCTTCTTAACAGTTTGCTCATCCTTGCATCATATTTTGGGATTTATCTTAATAATACATTCTCCTTAACATAGTAATATATTACTATACCATATTATTATATTAAAAATTTTAACTTGCAAGGCATTCTGATATGTAATTTCCAAGATTTCATATCCTCTCATAAACACTTAGTAATACATTTTAGATATGTAGATTTAACTTTTTTGGAATAACAATCAGTATTTTCAGCTCATAAATCATTCAATTTCAATAATAAACTTTGAAACCACACCAAACAGAATCATTATAAATAATGAATAATTATGGAATATTTAAAATTGAAAGAATAATCCGCGCAACATCATAGAAATTATAAATATCAATATAATATTAAAACTATAAGGACCCAAACATAAACATTACAGAAACTTGATTTTTAAATCAAGAAATCAGTCTCTTATATTTTTATGATATGTAAAGTTTAATTTTTTGGATAATTAAGTCATAAATCCTTTATAAAAAACCAATACATTAAATTTTGGTCACTTATTATTTGTATTCATTTTTTCCACAATACAAGTCATTTTAAATAAAACATGTTTTCTTTTAATGAAAAATGTTTATGATTTTCAACTCAACTTCTTCTTTGTTTATAATCAACCTTAAAACCAGTGAATGAAATTTGGAAATGTGGAATGAGAATAAAAATCCCTTTAAGAGATATAGAATAAGAATAATGAAACATGTTAGTTTATTTTAAAACCATGAAACCATAAAATATTTTTTCCTTAAATATAATAAACTTTGGGCTCAAATAATCATTTAATTACACATGAACTCAGCTTTACAGCCCCATGTTTTTTCATAAAATTATTTATAAGAAAAAATAATAAGAAAATAATAATCATAAGGGTTTATTATATAACATGAGAACCCATTAAAAAATTTTTCTTAAAAACATACCCTTTTTCCCAAAAAGGGTATAATCCTCCTTTTAAAGGAAAATATTATTAACTTACCTGTTGAAAAGAAATTATTTCTATTAAAACTCATTATAAAGTAAAGAAAATTAATATGGGTAACTTAGAGTATCTTATTTATATAACCCATAAAAACCTCTTATAAGTATAATAAAAAAGGCCATCAACTTCTAGAAAAAATATCTGGAGAACATAATCATTTCCCAATTCTTAGGAGCGCTATATAGGGATCACCTGTCATTATGAGCTATATGGGGATCACACAACATTTTGAGCCATATTGGGCATACCCATAATAAAAAATGTAAGAGGACCTTCACCTGAATGAAATTCATAAAATATTTCACTTCTATAATCAAACTTACAAAAACAAATACACTTTAACCCATAGTCATTTTTTTTCTAATATTGAGATATCTTTTTCCTTTAAAACGTTATTTTAAAAACTAAAATCATCAGAACAAAGTTAAGGAGGGGTTTTATTTAAATAAAACAAATAATATTATAATGGAAATAAAATTATTAAATAATTTTTATGGTAATGGGAAATACTTTGTTGTTGTGTTTTTCAAAATTGAACATTTTTTTCCTTTTGTATAGAAAGTCAAAATTTTTAATAAAAAGATTATTTTTGGAAACCTTTATAAAAAATAAAAAATATAAAAAAATTACTTTATAATTATTTTATGTCAATATTAATTCATAAATAAATTATTTTAAAGAAAATGGACATGGAATAAAAATATTTAAAAAATAAATCTTTTAAAACATTTAAAATGTGGGTTTTAAGGTAAAGTGTCCCTTCCCTCAAGTACGACTCATCACGTACATTATTTATCTTAATAAATAATAAAATTATGTTAATTATTTAATTCATTAAGAAATTTTTTTAATTTTCTTTCATTTTATTTTATTTATTAGAATGTTATATTTAATTACTTAATTAATTTTATTCACATCAGACGTTTTGACAATATTCATCTCATATATCCAAAATGACTTCGATAGGTTGAATATGCTCAAATATGTCATTATTACATCATATAAAAAATAATAATCATGTGATGTTTCTATGAAAATTGAATCACATCACTTCATAGAGGTAGTAATTTAAATGTATACATGGATGAAATTATCTTTCTTCAATAGGAGGAAAGGTATGATAATAGATGATATATTATATCTATAAAATGATAAATATTTTGTTATTTTCATATATATATATATATATATATATTGGTTAAATACTTCATTATAGACATACATAAGTGGTTGTGATAGAAAACAAATTATGTCAGTTTTTTAAATAGTTGTCTTCTGTAGACAAGTATGATAGATTCATTTCACATTTGATGGAAGAAGGATATGTATATAGGTTTTTCCTTCACCATTACAACATATAAAAATATTTAACATACTAGTGTTATTATTTTATCATTTTTTAATAAGATTTTAAGGATTTATAAAAATAATTGAAACTAAAACATTCAGATAAAAGATATACCTCTTATTTATACAAGATCCTTTTATTTATAACATAATCTATATAAGGTTGTTTAATATAGTACGATTACGACTCCAAATAGTCTCATAAAATAAAATTTGGACAAGTTTAGGTTATGTGTTTACCCCTATCTCTTTGTTCAATCCCACGTTAACCCATTTTGTAATTACGATGATATCAATTTTTTTACTCTTTAAGGGTAAATAAAGATACAATAAAAGGAAAAATGACCCATAAATAGACCATGGTTGATATTTGAAACCATATACCATTAAACTTACAAAATATTGGTTTTTTATTATTTTTAAATTATTTAATAAAATATATTTATTTATAAAATTTCATTAATGTCATTTTTTGAAATATTCATTTTCTTTGACATTAAAGAAATAAATATAAAAATATAATTAGAATATAGACATTTATAACAACTCTAATATGTTATATTTATCTACAAAATTCATGATATTATTTCACTAACCTATAAAGTATTACTTTCAGATTTTTTTAAATTATTTACTTCATTTTTATACTGTATACACAAGCATTGTGATGACATTGCGTAAGAATTTAAGAAAATTATATAATCACAAAAATAATAAATAAATTACCTTCTTAAAAAAAATTCATTATTCTCAAAATATTATTCTACATTCACTCATGACTTATTTTTATCTCTATTTTAACATATAAAAGGAATTTAAAATTTATCGATTGATATATTGTATTCTTCTTTACTTAAAATAATATAAAGGTCAAATTCAAAGTTAAAATGAAACATAAGATACTATTTAATATTTTGAAATGATCATGGAATAAATATACTCATAAAATAAAAAATAATAAGATTTATAATTAATTTAATGTCTTATCACAATTTTTTTTTCACTAATTAACTAATTATAGGTTTACTGTGGTAACAAAAAATTATTGTGGTTACCATTCATAATGAAAAAAATAAAAAAGGAACTATTTAAATTTTTTTGACCAACCAATTCCAAATATGGAATCTATTTTTTAATATTAAATCTATATAAGTGGTATAATTTAATTTGAAACTATACCTATAAAATGTAACAAAAATTGTTTCTTAGAAAAATGAATTTTTAAGTATAAAAATGTTTTTATACCAAATTCAAGTATAAAGTTAATTCAAAAGACCAATATTATATTTTTTTAATAAAAAATAATTTTATTTTGTAACAAACAAAAAATAGAAAATTAATTTTTAAATTGACCAATATAAAAGACACTTTCAAATAATTTTTTTCACTGTTTATTTAATTTTATTAAATAAAATTACAAAACATTCATACTTAACTAATTTATACATTCTTCATGAAAAGTTTATGTATGTTTTATCAAATTAAAATTATATTATTTTTTATATTTAGCTTTTAAATAAAACCATAAAATGTATGAGAAACATATTTGGTTAGAAATATAATTTTTTTCCTTTTGACAAAAAATTTACATAATATTATTATAATGAATATAAATTTATAAAATATAATTAATTAATGTTAATAATATAAGAAAATGATATATCATAACATTATATCGATTGTTACATTCTTACCCCTTTTTGAAATTTCAGCCTCACATTTATATTTACTATTTAAATAAGTGGGGATCCCTTTGCTTTATAACATTTTTTGATTCCCATTTTACTTCTTCAATAATATAGTTTTTAAAAAAAACCTGAACTTAGAGAATCAAATTATTCCATAACAAGTGTTCTTTGAGGTTAGAAATCTAAATAGGCTATTACTCATATGAATGGTTTTCTTCCAACTAATCTACTTTATATATCAAAACATGAGATTCATCTGGAACATATTTTCTTAAAAATGAAACATGAAATAAATCACGTACTTGAGATAAACTTAGAAAAAATGTCACTAGGTAATAAAATGATCAAACCTTCTCCAAGATTTCATATTTTCCAATGAACTACAGACTTAGATTCCCTTTTTATAAAAACAAATATCACTTTTCTATAGAGATACTTTAAAAAAACATGATCACCTACCATGAATGAATGATATATCCTTGGATTGTATGTATATATTTTCTACCAAATTTGAACCATACTCATATTTTGTTGAATTATCTTCAAATTATCAAATCTTTCTTATACCAATTTTGGTCCGAACAATTTTTTTACTTCATTCTAAAAAATGGATTCTGACACCACTTTTCAAATAATTACATAGAAGGATACACATATATAATGGAATATAAAATATTATTATAACAAAATTCAACAAATGAAAGATATTTATCACAAATGATTTAGAAATTTATTAACCAAGATTAAATCATGTCGTAAAGGTCTGAATCATTCACTCATACTATCCATCATATTGAGGATGAACAAATGTCCTAAAATTTAATTTATTACTCATTAAATTCCAAAATCATTTCCAAATTTTAAAATTAAATCTAGTATTAAGGTCATATAAAATAAAGAGAGGAAATCCTTGTAACTCGACTATATCCATGAGGTATAGTTTATTTAGTTTATATAAACACATAATATCTCAAATGGGAAATAAATGCATAAATTTAGGTAGTCAATCATCAATAACCCAAATCACATTATCAACATGGAATTTATTTGGGAATACCACCACAAAATCCATGGATATATTCTTAAATTTACATTCTTGATATGGAAATGGGTAATTTATCCCCTTCAACAATTTTAGTTCCACTTTGACCAATTAATAATGAAAAAATTTCTTGGTAAATTCAATGATACCCCTTTTCATTCCATTCATACAGTAATACCCTAGAAGTTATTTGTACATCTTAGTTCATCTTGGATGAATTGAAAGCATGGAACTATGATCTTCAATGAACAATTGTCTCTTCAACTAGTAATAATATAGAACACATAATATTCCTCCAAATATGATACCACGTTCTTTATAAACATTAAGATTTAGAAACTTACTATTACTAATAGATTATACCTTTTCTTGTAAAACATGATCCACCTTATGAGATATATTAATTTATTATTATGGATAAAATTGTAATGATACTTGAATAAATGGAGTAAGTTCCTACATGTACAATTTATTGGTAAAAATTTATCAAATCATTCACTAGAGGGTTATGTTTCAAAAATAACATGGTTAACATAGAATTATCATTCTGAATCAAAGAATCAACTACTTTGTTTTATTTTCCAAGATTGTAATTAATTATGTAGTCATAATCCCTAATCAGTTCCATCCATCTTCTATACCTCATGTTCAACTCTTTACAAGTGAATATATACTTCACACTTTTGTGATAATTATTTATTTCACACTTTACTCAATATAAATGATGTCACCAAAATTTTAAAGTAAAAAAGACTATATATTTTAATTCTATATCTAATGTAGGATAATTTAATGCTTTTGGTTTTGAGTTTACATGAAGAAAAAGTAATCACTTGATCATTCTATATTATAACAAAACCAAGTCCCTTAAATGAAAAAATGTATAGATGAAAAATTCCCAATCTCTTTTGGGAAGATCCAAAACTAGAGCATTCACCAATTTTATTTCATTTTTCTTATAAACAATTATCACACTATTTTTTCTAGATGAATTTTACTTGTTTTAGAGTCAACTTAGCTCATTGGGATAGATAACTGAGTAAAGTTTTCATCAAACAACCAGATGTGACATGCTAATCTAATAAAAATACAAATCTCAGTATCATTTGTAGGACTTTGAAATTATTTAACAAATTTATTTTTAGTAGGATCATTAGTTATTCTATATTTATAAAAAATGTTCCTAAATAAATAAATCTATTTTAACCAAAATTCATACTTAATAAAATTTATATATAACTTATTTTCTTTCTATATTTTCAAAAAAATCCTTAGGCGACTTTCTTAATGCTAATGAATTTTAGAATATATAATATATTATCAGAAAAAAATAAAAACTTATTTAATTAGTCATTTTAAACTCTATTTATAAGTTCCATTAATATAGTTGGTGCATTAGAAAACCAAAAGAGAGTAACTACAAACACTGAATGCCTGTATCTATTCCAAAAGGCTAACTTCATAATATCAACTTCCTTCACCTTCAAATAAAAATATCCAGGCCTAAGATCAATATTTGAAAAATATTATGCTTCTTGGAATTTATAAAATAAATAATTGATATGAAGAATGGATAATTTCTCTTAAAAGTAATGTTATTCAAGGCACCGTAATCAATGAAAATTCTCATTGAATGACATTTATTTTTAATAAATAAAACAATATCACCCCATATTGAAGTGATAGTATGAATGAAAAATTTATCCAAAAACCGCTTTCAACTACTTTTTTAATTCCAAAATTTTTACTTGATACATTCAATAAGAGGGTTTTGAAATTAGATTATCATCATGCACTAAAACAATAATAAACACAAATTTTCAATTTGGTATAATACATAAAAAACATTAGAAAATATATCAAGATATTCATTTACTATAGAAACATCACTGATATGAATAGTCTCCCTATTTTAAAAAATATGTGTAAGATATATTTTATTTCCATATTTTAATAGTTTTTAAGCTTATTGATATGTTAAAAATGGTATGAATTCAGTCTTCTTTATAAACTAAGACTCATTCTAAAAAAACATAAATAGATCTATAACATATATTATATTGATAAATAGCAAGATAGTCTATACCCAAAATAACATGAAAATCTACAATGGTAAAGACAATAATGTTTATGGGTAAGTATTTTCTAAGTAAAATAACATGAATATTCTTATAATTTATTTTTTACTTGGCAATTCCCCTAGGTGTTTTTACCAAAATATTTGGTTTCATTTATTTAGGTGAAATTTATAATTTTTTAGAAGATTTCTCAAAAATGAAAGACTGTGTAGAACCCAAATTGAACAAGACCATAACATAATCTGAATTAAAATGTAAGTTACTTGATACCACATCATTAGATTATATAAAATCTTCTAAAGTAGGCACAAAGAATTTAGCCACATATTTTTGTTCATGATGATGATCATTTTTATCCTTTATTTCAATATTTGGACAAGTACTCACATAACAACTCCAATGATTACATTTAAATCATATCACTATAAACTTCTCATTGTATTTATAATCAATTTTAATATAGTTATGAGCCACATGTCTAGACATTCCACATTATAAACACAACCCAAATATGATAACATGTTATCATAGGATATTTTTACCACACCTATCAAAAATTGGAAACATTATTTTACTACCTTTGGACTTTTTTGATTGATTCTTCCCCATCAACTACCACTTATACATTATTTGATACTTTTTTTCATATAATACATGATCAAAGAGAAACTGCATTTTCATATAATAAATTATCAACGAGAAACTGAATTTCCATGGTAAGCCAATTCCATTCAATATCTTGTCATCATTCATATGTAAAACTAATTAAATTTACTATCAAGATCCTAGATACATTTATGTACTTACTTCCTAGTTGGGTAAAGTTTTGTTTATACAAGACCACTGAATATTCCCCCTTATACATCAATTCCTATAATTTCATTTCTATCCAATGTCAAAAAACCCTACAAAAATATTTATCACGGAAAATATCCATAAGTGTGTTTGATTCCGTGGAATCATTATATTATCACTCTGTAATATTCATAATAATTCACCATCTTTTATTGAATCAATCTTGAAAAATATAAACAATGAGAGTTACCTTTTTTGACATGAATGAACAATGACTTTGAATATCTTTTCTAAGGATTTAACCCACACTTTAATTATCATTGGGTCATATGATCCACTACTTACTGGATGGTTGTATTTCATGAAATTATCCACTATATAAATGTACCTATTTGGTGAGAATGGTTACTCTATTTCATGTATAACACTACCATTTATATCCTATTTCAACTGACCAATCATTAAAACAAACATCCCTTTTAAAGTTCCAACCATTACAGGTGTCTAATTTGGAATAATATTGTCCTCTTGGTTCCTTCCTACTTTAGACTCTCGGATTCCTCTATTAAAAACCATTTTTAATAAACATATTTTAGATGATACAACATGGTAATATTCAAATACTATATCATGATAAAAATAAATTATAATCACTTATATGAATTTAATTATATTATCATAACCACAAAAATTATCTAAACATTTCCATTTTGTTCCAAATATATAGATCTGACCTTAAACATTACACAATCTTGAGTTTTAATTCAATAATCTACTAACTTACATTTTTAGGATCTTTATTATTTATATTTATTTTCAATTATTCTATAAATATAATCTAAAAAACCCATAAATTATAAGTTATACACTCCCTCTTAGTCTATATTTTCATATAATATAAGATATTTAATATAAAACAACTTTTCTTTTCCAAAGAAATCTTTAAAATTTTAAAATTGGCATATTCTTTATTTCTACGTATCCTTAAAACCTATGAAATATTTTTGAAAATGATGGAATTGCACAAAAATATTATCAAGGGATGTAAAAAAGGAATAAAGAAACAATTTATTTCATTTTAAAACCGTTAGATCATAAGAAATAGTTTTCCATTAACATTATAAATTTTGAGTTCAAATAATCATTTACTTACACATAAAATCAGATTTACTGCCCCAAATTTTTCGTAAAAAAATTTATAAGAAAAATGAAAGTAAATATCATTGTCGTGAGGGTTTATTATAAAATATATCATCCCATGATTTATTTCTTAAAAAAATACATTTTTTTCTCCAAAAAGGAATAATCCTTCCTAAAATAAAATATCATTTCTTACCTTTTGAAATCAAATTATTTCCATGAAAACACATTACTATGAAAATAAAATTTTCGTAGGTTTGTTGGGAAATTATTTTCATAGTACTCTTACAAGAACCCTTATAAGTGGAATAACCAATACAACCAACTTCAAAAATAATTTTTTGGAGGACACAATCATTTTTGAATTCATTGGAGAGATAACATCGAGTTCACCCATCATCCTAAGCTATATCCTTCTCAACCATTATCATACAAAATATCCAAGGACCATAACATGCATGAAAAAATGAAATATTTTTTACATTAACAAACACATAAAAATATACTTTTTAAACCATAATAAAAATATTATCGGATATTGATATATCCATTTCCTTTAAAAAAATTGAAAAACTAAATTTCACAGAACGAAGGGAATATGGATTTTATTTGAATAAAAAAATAACCATATAAATAAATCCCAAACATCAAATAATGGTTGTGACAGTGGGAAAATCTCTTGATTTCGTATACATTAACACAAAACATTCATTTTTTCTTTTGTAAAGAAAGACAAAATGTTTTGTAAAAATAATCTTTTTGAATACCTTTCAATTTAGGTAAAAATGGAATCCAAATTTTATTTATAATCAATTTATGTACATATAAATAACATTACTTTGTGGAGGTGGAAATCCACACTTGTTCATGAAGAACATTATCATTATTAAATTAGTGGGAATGTAGTAAGGTAGATGATATATTATCTTTATTGAATGATATATATTTTATTAATATCATATATATACATCAACTCCATTATTATATATATTCGTAATATTTTGTGATGGAAAATGCATTATACTGGTTCATGAGGCGGTAATTCATCATACACACAATTGATGGATTAATTTTCCATTTGATGGAAGATGAAGATGGATATAGGTTATTCCGTTAAAAGAAAAAAATATAAATATATAGAATTTTATTTAAATCATCATTTTTGAAGAGGATTTTATTGATTTATTAGAATAAATAAATCTAAAACATCCAGTTAAAATCTTTACCAATTCCTCTAAAGATTCCCTTTTATTTACACATTAATCCCTCTAAGGATTAAATTATATCCAGAATAAGACTTATAAAACAAGGGGAGGGATTATAAGAAAGTATTCTATTAGTTATTGTTTGATCTAGAGTTCTAAAATGGGGTGAGGAAGAGATTAGAGGTGGTTCCCTTTAATATGTGTTGAGAGGGTCATTCTTTGAATTTCTAAAAGTATTAAATTAATATAAATTAATTTTCATGTTCAAGATTTAAAAAATTGATATAATTAAAATATATGATGATTATGGGTTGAAATAATCCCATATAAAAAATTTAGATAATTTTAGATTATGGTTTTAACCTTATCTCGTAGTTTTTACTCCTCATTAATCGTTTTGACAATTATGACGATATCAATATTTTTAAACTTTAGGGGCCAATAAAGTTTCTATAAAAAGAAACAATGACTCAAAAATTTACCATGGATAATATTTCTAACCATATAACATTATCTTTTCCTAATATTATAATTTTATAAAGTTTAAATCATTTAATTAAATACTATTTATTATAAAATATAATTAATGTCATTTTTCAAACTATTCATTTACTAAGATTTTAATTTAATAAATATAACAGTTTAATTTGAATCTTCACCTTGAATAAATAAATTATATTTTATATTTCTGTATAAAATACTTGGGATTATTTAACTTACCAAAAAAATATTACTTTTATATTTTTTAAAATCATTTACTTGATTTGTATATTTCTTTCACCAAAACTATACCGAAATTATTTATGAATTTAATGTAATTACATAATCACTAAAAATCAGAACTAAATTACCATTATTCTTGACACCCTTACAGGATATATTTTCCTAATAATTCCTTCTATACATCTCTCAACTTGACATAAATTATCAACTTTCTCACTATTAGAGGAAGCTGCACCATCATTAATATAATTATAAAGTGGTTCTTTAGTAGAAATAGAAGGAAATTACTTTCCTTCTATCATCAGCTTCATTATTTAAATTATTAATTTCAATATTATAATGAAATAATGAACCTTTAAGTTCATACATTGTATATTTTGTAAATTCCTTACTTTCTTTACTCACACCATTCTTGGGATAACACTTCTAAGGCCATCATCGAAGTATTATTTCAATCGAAACATCATTCTTCATGGTCTCACCAAGTATTGTCATGGTGTTAATAGTATTACTAAAATTTTCAAATGATTCATTAAAATTTTCATGATCAGACATTTCAAATTATTAAAATTCTACCATATGTATAAGAATCATAGTTTTTTGTAATTTCTAGTGCTTTGATTACTAGATTTTGAAGTCCTCCAAATTTCAACTGTAGTTTGACAAGTAAAGTTATGACTATAAACAATTATACTAATAGAACAATTAATAAAATTTCATATAATTTTAATTCAAGATGTATTTATTAGCGTCTTTACTGACTAATATATCTTACTCATTTCTAGAAGCTTATATGGTCTAGCTATGATGGTTAAAAAATCAATACATATATTTTTCATAAAAACCTATATTACACAATTCTAATGAACATAAAAATTCCCATTAAAATGTGGTGGTCTTAGAGTATTTTAATTGTTAACTATCTCATGAATTTCCATAATAGTAAATGATATCTCCCTTAGTCTTTCTAAGGACTAAGATAAAAATTAGCTCGAAACAGATAATATTCACCAAAGATATTAAATCATAGAAAATAAATCCAAATGGAGAGTATTTACCGTTGCATATTGTTAATTAATAATAACAATATAAAATAACCAACAGTAAAATGGATGGATTTGATACTAATTGTTAAGGTATTAGAGTAAAATTAACTAAGATTATATCTTAAAAAGAAAGCTCTAATATGAATTATTAAGGTTTTAGAGAGAAAATAATAGAGAAAAACTCTAAGATCAAAGATTTTGATACCAACTGGTAGGTTCCAAAAGATATATGAAAATTTTAAATCCTTAAATATTTAGAGTAACTCAAAAAAAATAATGAAAAATTTAGTTTAAATAAGTCCATATAATTCATTAATAACACATATAATAGTGTGTGTGTAAAGAGTGTAACTAGTAAAGATAATCGATATAAAAAAATATTTATAGTTTTTCATATATATATGATCTTATATATACTCTTCACATTATCAACCCAATAGTATCTACAACCATTATGATATATCCTTTTAGAGGTGCAGACCAAACCCTACCTTTTCATGGGTATAGACAAAACCATATTTTTTCTTAGGAGTGAACTAACCCTATACCTTTTATGTTTATAGGAATAACACAACCTTTTCATAAGGAGAAGACCCAACTTATTCATTTTAAAAGTTTCAATAATATCCAATGAAACTTTCTGTTGGTTAGGTGAAAAAATATGTAGCTTTTGATTAGTGGTAGAACTGTGTTTGAATGTTATAAGACCGATAATTCAAATAATATTTAAAAAAATCATAAAATGAAACTAGATAAATATACCAAAAGATTTTATTTTTTTGAAGTGATCTTAATCCTTTTAGTAAAGCAATGGTAGGACCATAAATGCCTTATAAATTGAATAACATCATGTTGAAAAATCTAGTGAAATGGACGATTTGGGATGTCAACCACAATGAGAGGGGTAGCGGTGGGGGTGAATTGGTGTTGGTGACTCTTAATCCAGTTTATGACTTTATCCATTTTATAATTCACATATGTCACTAGTAAATGTGAGTGGGTCTCTTTATTCTCCCTTCTCACTTTTTTTCTTTCTCACAACCAAATAAACCACACACACACACACGTACACACACGCACACCTGAGGTACCACAATTTACGAAGTTAACCTTTTAATGTCAAAGTTGAGTCATTGTTTTTATGCAATTATCCTTTCTTCTTATACTTCCCTTGCAAAATATCAATTATATTATTCTATTTTTATGTATTAAACTACATATAATATCTTATTTTCCGCATCGAAGAAAATAGACAGGATACCACTTATTCTTCCTCTTCATTCGTATGAAAATTTATATACACGGAACTCTTACTTTATTCTCTTATTATATGAAAACTAGGAATAATATATATCTTATTCTTCTAATGAACTTCACTACTAAATGATAATTTTTTTATTCCTATCTCTACTAAAATATATATATATAACCTTGTTTTCTTGTTCTTTATTATTTTTTATTTTACTCTAATATTATTAATTTCATAGGCTTTACACTGGTTCCTAGTTTTGGAATTTAATCACATAATTCATAAGGATGATAAAAATAGAGTCAGGTCTTCTCAATTGAAAAAAAAAATATTTTTTCTCAAATAATAGGATTAATATTTCCCACATATTCATCTTTAACATGATTGAATATATATAGACACGATAATACCATGAAATATATTTTTTATTCTTATTCACTCTATATTATTTCCATCTCGATATTCACCCAATAACACATGAATATTATGAATTAAAACCACCATAATTTTCTGATTTAGTCTGCACAATAACTTCCATAAGAAACCAATTCCATTACTGTGTACAAATTGATGTAGATATGAAAAATTATCATAGCCTCATTAAACATCCAAAAAATAATTGTGTATAGTTAAATTGATCAACAACTGCATAATAATTACTAATTTAACCTTACCCTTCATAGAATAAACATGTAACTTCCTTCTTTCCATAATACCTATATACATTTTTGAAAGTCATTGTCGCATGCATGATAATTACAGCTGATGTGGCACCTACTTCTTGTATCTTATCTCCTTCATTAATGACATGGAACTTTCTTTTTAGTGTGGATTTTTCTTCCCCTATCCATGATTATCAGAAGCATTTATTTTTTTCATATTAATTATAAATTCACACACTAAGATAAATCATAGAATCTCCATTCATTATTCCAAATTCATCCAAGTAAAACTACATAACAACTCAAAGATTTCTGATTCCTTAATATACCTTCATCATGATAAAAACCCCTCAAGAAGTTTTTTTAGGATTAAATTACCTAGAATCATATGATTTAAAATCACCAATTTATTATAATCCTAGATTCCAATAACTTTGATTTCTTTTTCTACCTTTTTAATTTTCATCTTATATCACACAAATGGGTTATACGTTTACACAGGATTAAGAAAGATCTTCCATAGGTCTTGAAGCCTCAACATTACCCTTAAATAAAAATTAAATGAACCTTATGAAAGAGAAACTTTACCCTTATATATATTGTGAATGATCTTTTCACAGTGATATTAATCCTTATACATCCCTTTTTTTTGAAAAACTAACTTTGTGCAAGAGCTAGGTTAGGATAATAATTCCATTCTTACCTTTATATGATAATTTTTCTCTTGAATCAACTATTTTTTCCTACATAAATTTATAGTTACCTTAATATAACTAGTAAAATCCTCCAGTTAACTTTATGTGTACTAATACTAAACTTCTATTTTATATTTACATGTGTCAATTTTGATCTAATATGTAAAGATTATGGTTTCTCCACCCAATATGTGAATTTCACAATTACTCATCCTTCTATGTGAGTACACTTTCACTAAACCTACTCTGCATGCCTATAGTCGATCATCTTTCCACGTGATTTATATAGATCTTTAGGGTTGATTTTTTGAGAATAGTATATCTAATTATATTATAGTAAATTATTTTTATTTTTGTTAATCATATATCTTATAGTAGATTAATAATTTTGGAATGTGGTAAATTTGATAGGGAGTAACTCAGATGAGGATTTATCTTGAAGAAAACGCAAATGATGTCATCTTATTTCTACATCATGTCTATTCACATTAATAAAGATTGATTAATAGTATAATACATAACATGATCTAACATTATATCTTTTTTATGATTGAAACTCCCTAATATTTCACCCTACTCCATCAGTGGCCTAGGAAAAGTCTGACTGGGTGTCGATTATCACCCTATGACCTCCCCTACCACCATATAGGTGAGAGGCTAAGAACATTTTTCTTCCATGCACTGAGCTATAAACACCCTATATGCCCAATTCCTGACCTATGGATGATATTCCCCCTATTCATAGCCATGATAAACTAGATCTACTTAAGTAAGATTTCCTTGTCACCCTTTATAGAGGATTGTTTACTCAGGTGTTTATTTTTCCATGGTCTGGAAAGTTTTTCAACTCCTTAACCTTGTTTCCTTTGAAAAAATTAACATTGAACAACGCCAAACACAAAACATTCCACCCAAACTCTTATTTTTATTCATTTATAAATATTACTATTTAAAACAAAATCCATTTTTTATTCTTCATTTAACATCTAAGATAATTATTATTCATCATTATATTCACATTCCTTGAAAAAAATACAACTCAACACAAATGGGTTTCAATAAACTCACTTTTGTATTATTTGGAAATACCCATATAGAATTATATTTCAATATGTAATCCATTTTTTCTCCACCCATTTCTCATCAATAATTAATTTCCTATATATTCCTCTTATTTATAATAAATAAAACTTCCATTGAGTGAGATAGTATTATTTCATACTAAAGAAATGCACCATCAACCATTCCCCTCTAAGTCTACTTTATCCATTATTAATGTAGAAAACTTGTGGTTATATTTAGACACCATATTTTTCCCTTAGGAATTAAAATGATACCAAATAAAACGAGTCAACTCATAAAATCTATTCAAGGGCTGTTCAAATAGTATCATGTTTTAATAAGTGATGCAAATTTATATACAAGTTTCTCATGAAATAAATCTACATGAATTTTCCTACACCTAGTTGAATACATATATTATAACATTAAAACATAGTATGTTTTACAACATCATTATAAACTATTTGATCATACACTTTAATTATGTCATCGATTAATTCAATATTACTCATTAATATTAAAAATTTATTTTAGTAATCCTGATTTTTATAATATAAAAATATACCACTTCAATGAAATTCCTTCAAGGAATTTCTAAAATAAGATTTTGTATGAGATAATTAACTCTGGTAGCTTCTTCATCATTATTTTCTTGTATCCCTCTTAAGGAGACACTCCTTAAAAAATTTATATGGTTGTAAAGATTTGAAAACTTCTTAATCATGATCAAGTATGATTCATTTATTAGATTTACTTTTAGGATACCAATTAAGATATCATTATAGGATAATTTATTCTTTATAATTACTATCCAGTTTATGATCTCCTTCCCATCTTCTCTGGTTCTCCTTCAAATACTATTCTTCACCTTCAATTCCCAATATTATATATACAAAAATACAACATATAATATGGAATAAGGTGGATATTCCTTGACTCTCCTTGTAAAAAATAAAGGTTGAGAGGATTTTCTCAACAAAGTTTATCTATTATTAATTCTTCTATAACTATTTTTAAGACCAAATTTTGATTGGGGTAGCATATATCTTCTCACATATTCCATTTTTTGTGTTATAGTTAGTCTTTGTTTAGTAATAAAATCATATACACCCCCTTTTTTATTATTCACCATTTTGACGAATTCTTCTTATTCTTACAATATTTGTAATAAACCTATTTTAGAATGACTATCCTTATTACATCTCTCATATAAAACTTCTTCAACACAAGGGTTGTATTTTGTTGAAAACATCTCATGAAATTTGACTTATTCAAGAAAATTTTCTTCTTATTATTTATCATTGAATCTTTCTTGTGCTTTCTATATGTTGCTTACTTTTTCTAAATACACAATTCAAATGACTAAAATATTATTGGGAATATTGGAAGCTTGTTTGGGTTCTCTACATGGAATATTTTTAGTTCATTTATTCTAGTCCAAAATTTTATATGGTGCACTCTTCTTAAACTTCTCATATTTTTTGAATAAAATTATCATTTTTCATTTTGAATAAGGATCACTCACCTATCTTATTTGTAATATTATTGATAGATTATTTAATAGCATCTGTTTTTTATATTATTTTCTATGGTTTATTCATCATACTTATTGTTTGGTCTTATATGATTTTATGAATTTTATATATGATGAGATCAGAATTCACCATTTCTGTGAACACCACAATTGAAAACATGACAAAAATATTAAATTACTTTAAATCTATTTGAAACTTATATAATTATCTTCTTCGTCTATAATTTTTTTACATATTTTCCATATTTCCACCATTTAAATTGGTCTTTATCTGAACTTTAGTTTTTAAATGATTGTACCAAAAATCCACTAAAAAATTTCCAAGATTGTTACAAAACTAAAAAAGTAAAATAAATTTTTACCCATTATTAAAACACTCTTTTATCTAGCATTTACACTGTTATTTTTTTTGGAAAAACCCACCTTCGGTTGGTATGTTATTAGGGAACCAAAACTTATAAAAAAAATTATATCTACTATATACATGGTAATAGGATGCTATTTATTTATTCTCATCCAAAATTATATAGATTTTTTTTAAACTAAAACAATCCATATATTTTTTTAGATAAATAATTAAAAATAGTCATGGATAGTACAAATTCCATTATAATTTCTTGATAAAAACAATTGGATGATGAAGTGTAATTTTCAAACTAAATAGAGGTATTTTGGCACCATAATCACCCATTTAACATTGTATAAAAGATACATCATCTTTATTTAATTATAAATACTTGTATTGAGTGGTTTCCTGATCTTCCACTTTAATTTCATGTTCAAGACAATTCATTTTGTGAATTTATTTTTCATTTCAAATATCCTAAAATCTATCTTAAAACTCATTATTAATTATTTAAAAATCATTATAATTTATATTTAACTTTTCTTATTTCAATTTTTTAAGTTTCTTGATTATTTTGGATTTAAATTATAATTTTTTGTTGTTGACATCTATATAAGATATTTTTTCCTCCAATGTTTGGATCTTAATCTCAAATTTCATAGTGTAATTATTCTTTTTTTAGGATTATGTTGAAGAAATTTTTATAAAATTTGGGTCATATTTATTATATATCCCCATACATATCTTATCTGATAGTTAAAATTGGGATCCCCATAAGATCGGTACATCAATTTGTAAAGTTTAACTTTAATTGTGGAAGGTTAGTCCTTAGTTCGAATTGGGAAAAACTAGGATCACATGACCTACCGTTAAAACCTATTGATTATTACTCTATTTTCTACATACAATTTCGAGTGTGTATTCGACAGACTTGTTTGGTGAATTTCATACTCAAGTAAATCACGTACCTTTACAATGAAGTTTATGGTTTATAAAAAGATATTATGATTCTAATTTTGAATACTATTTTTTGGATAAACTGCTCCTTTCTTATTTCACTTGCATTGCATAGTATTATGTCACTTATTATATTTTTTTCACTTAACTGCCTGAAATATCAACTCTTTTTCATTGCATAATATTGATATTATTACACTTATTCTTCCTATTATTTCCTATAAAAATTGAAATTAACAAAAATCTTCCTCTCTTCTTTTTTATATGCCAAATGGGGTGAGAAGATCTATATTTCTTCTGATGAACTTCAAGACCAACTCAACCACATATCATTATTTCTAACTATAAAAAAATATGCACAACAACTTATTCTCTTTTTCTATTTTCATTATTATTATATACTCCTTTGAATCCTAAATGCCTTATATTTTTATTTTTTGGATATTAACCTTTTTAACTCAGTTGATAGGGAACCCTTACATGATCCTTTGGTCTAGAGGCATGGGGCCTAGTATATGACCCAAAATCCAAGAGGTATAAGTCCAAATACATGACCTGAAGACCCAAAGATTCTACTACAATAAAACCGCCCCTACCCAACATCTACATCATTTTAGGAACCTAGATATCTACCTCACCTTGGTGATTGGCTCAAATTTTCCTTTGTAGAGCTATACAGTGCTTGGTAGCGATGAAGATTTTAATACATGATTGTTCTTCCAATCTTTTTATCTCTACTCTGGTGACTAGTACCTTCTCTTGATTACTCTTTGGGTAATTTCTCCTATATATTAGAGTTTTGATGCTTCTGTGTTGTGAAATTCCCTGGAAAATAGGCCTAATGTGGCCCATAAGTCCTATAAACCATATTCCAATGGTGGAACAAAATCCATAGGGCTCGTAGGCCTAATACATTGGCCCTAAGTCCTAATCAGATGAATTTTTTTGACTAATACACTATCACTACAATATTGTTACAATAATTCTTTACTACTGCTATAGTACCCCCTAAATATCCCTTTACCAGGATTTATTTCCGCTTTTTTTACTTCCACTCATAATATGTTTATAGATGATGACAATAGAGTTATGTTTTATCACTTGAAACCCTAATATAATCTATTTAATAAGAGTGTAGATATTTTTTACATATTCATATTCAAATATAAATAATTTATATACATAAGATAATATAATGAATTTAAAATTTCTTTATATTTTATCCATATATTCTAATTTTATTTAAATATTCACTCAATATTGAATGAATATTTTGAACTAAAATCAGATGAATTATGGGATCTGGTCTTCATAATAAATTTTAAAATAAACCACTCACTTAACTATTTGTAACTCCATGCAAGCCTGGAAAATTATCCTTACCTCTTTAAACTTCCAAATAATAACAACATATATTTTAATTTATCTATAAATTCATAATAATAACTGACACGACCATTCCATTCATGAGAAAAACTTGTAACTTGTTATTTCCATGATATCCTTATGAATTTTAAAACACATAGTCATATGAAGGATTTTTTTCATGCATTTTAATCACAAATATCATAGAATATTCTTCCTATATATCATTTCCTGCATTCACAACATGGATCTACCTTTACTGTGTTACTTTATTAATCCTCTATCCACAATGATCTCATTCATTTAGAATTTAATTTTAAATATTCATTCATGCACCAAGCTTGATCAGGGAATCTACATTCTTTATCCCATTTCTCTTCAGGAGAAATTACATCACAACTCACATGTTCTATCTTTACTAAACTGCCTACATCACGATGAAAACCACTCTTGAAATTTCTTTCTTATTCAAGATTAAATTACTTAACATCGTCTGATTTTAATTATCGTTTTAAATTCTCTATTTCATCGACCCTTATGCATATGTGTTACACCATTATAAAGGATTTTAGAAACCCTTTAGTAGGTCTTGATGATTCATCATTATGCTTACTCACATATAAAATGACCCTTACACAAGATAAGTTATTCCCTAATGTGTACTAGAAATGGCCTTGTTATAGCGAGGTTAATCCTTATGCAACATTGTTTTTTCCAAATTACCTTTACACAAGAATTCAGTTGAGAAAACTACTTCTAGTCTTGCCTTTATGTTATCTTATGAATCACCTCTACATATCCTGTATAAACACAGTGTTACCATAATGTAAGTATTTAAATCCTCCACTCACATTTATATGTGCAGATCCTCAACTCTTATTCTTCAAACCAGTATATATATTTTTTCAATCAAACTACCAACTATGAAGTTAATCTACCTACTGTGAATCTCCTGGTCATTCGTCCTACTGTGAGTCCCCATGGGTGATCATTCTCCACCTCTTCACCATTCTCTTCATATGAATTTTAACTCATTGAAAAAATACTCTATTATTCTTTGGCTATAATAATCTCAAAAACCTTCTCTATTTTAATGTTTCATGGTTGAAAAACCATATAGATATTATGGTCAACCAACCAACTATGTGAATATTGAGATTACTATTCCTTCCATGCAAACCCACTATTACTCAACCTACCATGCATGTTATCAATTGATCACTGTAAAATAAATGTTTCTCATGATACTAAAGTAAATTATATATATTGTGGTTTCTCATATATGTTATGGATAATCAATAATTTGGTCATGTGGTCTGTTAATCTATGCTGAACTCTGACAAGTCTTGAGATTGAAGAAAAACCAAATGACATCATGTCATTCCAATATAATATGTCTATATCATTAAAGTCAGATAAACAATATCCCATATAACCTGAACTCATATAAATTTTTACTTAATAAATATACTACATAATATTATAACCCACTTCATCATTTAGTAAGAACAATTCTGACTAGGTTTAAGGCCTTTCCATATGGTATCCTATGACACCCCATATGCGAGAGGCTATGTACAACTATCCTCCGTGCACCGACTCATGGACAACTCACATGCACTTTTCATAACCTTTTCACTCTATTCCATATATTCATAAAACTCCAAGTTATATCTATGTATATGAGATTGAATAGGCTAACCATATGAATTCTTGTCTGCTCGGGTGTTGATCTGCCTAGATGTTACTAAACTTATGTAACTCCGTAAACATTTTTTCTTTACAAAATTAACCATTGAGAAATGAGAAACCAAAATCATTCCTTCCAACCAATTATTTTCTTTATTATAAATATTCCACCTTAAAACTTATTCTATTTTAATTTATTCATTTAACATCCACTACAATTATTATTCATAAACATATTAACATTACGTAACAAAAATCAACTCACAATAATGTGGTCTCAACATTTATCTCTCAAAATTTCAATTAATTTAATAAGTAATTATTCAAGTAATACTAATTAAATTGTAGCAGAACAATCTTGGAATAAATGGACATTACATTACTTTTTCAGAGTACTTAATACATAAAAAAATAAACACACAAGGACTGTAATAGTTTAGTGTCTTTGGAAACTCGGAACAAAATCTTCTAATCGATGCGAAAGATCATCAATATCTCCCATAAAGATCTTCCCCTTTTTTTTCTTACCTAAAACCTTTCTTTATATCTTGGGGAAAATAAAACATAAAAAGGGTGAGCTCAAATTCTCAATAAGGGTAAACATAGAGAATATAAAACAATCCATAAACATTTGAATGCAAAAACTTGAACATAAAATCAAAACATAAAAATCTTGAGCAAATACATAAATCTTGGAAGTATGTAAGGCATATATCATAAAGGAACATCCATCATGATAAAATAGCATGGTAATGAAACATGTAATTGTGGAAAACCATTAAGCATATGATATGATTTCGATAGTAGCCAATGCATTGCTGCCAAGACCATCTTAGTGGACAAAGTCTCTTTCTAAATCGAGTTCACTCCTCATTCTAGTCCGGTATCACTGAGCCGGATTAAATTATTGTTCCATACATGTCTATATCATGAGATATAAATCTTTAACCAATGAATTGGAGGGAGATATAGGTCCCACCCATCTCATAATGAAACCATTCTTATGTGTGCCACAAAATCATAAATCATAGCATAACCCATGTAATAAAAATGGGAATCTTAAACATCATGCGATCATAACATAATCCATATAAGATTAAAGGACATCATAAAATTAAATCTATCATAACATAATAAAAGCAATTTAAAAATATGGATAGAAACAGAAACCTATATTATCTTAGATGAAAAATAATTTTGATAAAACACTCGAACTCCATTCTTGAGGAAAATATCCTTTCTACTTCATAATTTTTTTACCTTTCTTAACATGTCATACAATTTTAAACTAAAAGAATTTGACTAAAAATAATCTTTAAAACTTATAAGGAAGATTCATGGAAATAATGTTCTATGAAATCATAAAAATCCATTCATGCCGTATAAGTTAAAAAAAGGCACTTCTCTTACTTTGGCTGGAAAAGTCAAAAAGTACCTCGTACTAAAAACGAAAAAAGATTCCTTTCATATATTTTACTCAAAAAAGGGTAAAATTGGATTTAAAAAATTGTAGGAGGAAAGAAATAATATTACATATTGAGGAAACATGGATGTTGATGATAAAAATTCCCCAGTTAATCTTGAAGTATAAACAATCTCGGATAAAAATGAGATTGCGAGAATTTACCTTACTTTATGTCAGATATGCTTCATATGTATCTGAACCTCCTGTATAATGATTTAAATATTGTCATTGACTTAATATATAATCATATTCATTGTTATTATATCATATATGGTTCACTTATGACTTTATATTACCCGTTCTTTTGTAAATTCCGTGTTAAAGTAGCGTTTTTAGTAAAATTGTTTCATTTATCGTACGTGTTTGGACTTGTTGTTTTTGATATTATTATTACTTATATCATTATTTAATAACTTCAAGAATGTAAAAAATTATTTATATATCATATATATTCATTATATATATATATATATATAATATAGATAAATGAAATGAAACACACCGTTCATGGAGACGGTAGGCCGTATGTACGCATGAACGCTGTTTTCCTTTCCTTGTTGACTTGAATGGAAGTAAGTAAATGAAATATATATATGTATATATATATATATAAATACAGTAGCTTTATCATGTCATATATTTCATTATTATTCATTATATATACTTTATAATCATTCTTGAATGGTTAACATGGAAAATGAATCTCATCGCGTCGTGGAGACCGTAATCCATACATACGCACGACCGGTGATATCGTTCCCATAATTATTGAATTGAATTGGTCTGGATGATATAATATCTCAGAATAATTATGATGATATAAAAACTATATACAGTTATTCTTTACACCATTATACCCATCCAAGTAAGGTGGTGGTGGAAAAACAGATTACACCACGGTGTGGAGACGGTATTCCGTAAGTACGCACGTGCGGTGATTTCGTTATCCGTAGGATTGATAGAAGGTGAAATATGGTTGTTTCATATTTATAATAACATATCAGTATATTAGTGATACTTATGTTATTACTTTATAAGGAAACAACTAAATAAGAAGAAGTTTAAGAAGAAAGAAAACTTGAAAGAATCGGTAGAAGAGATTACCACTTCTTCGATGCACCTCTTTTAATCTTCCTCTTAAGGCACTAGAGTTGGTATTTTGAGGAGACCATAACCTCTATAATGTTTTAGGGAAGTTTATAAGGGAAATGTTCAGGATTTTTCCAATATTTAAGGCTCAGAATTTTGTAAAGAGAAGAGGGAGGACATGCCCTTTTATAAGGGAGGAGAGGGGCACTTTAGTAAAAAAATTAAAATATTATTTTATAATAAAGTCATATTCGGTTTATAATGTTTCAAATTGATTTATTTCAAAGTTGAAGTAGGGATGGGTCGAAATCAATTCAACCAATATGTTTTAGACAAGTTTAGGTTACTATTTTAAACTTATCATTTAGATTTAACTCTAAGTTAAATAATTTAACTTTTACCGTGTCTTCTTTTTTTCTTACACTATATGGTTAATAAACTTATTATAACCAGACAAACGAACCCCAAGTGGTTCATTATTAATTTATATAACCTGGTCTAAGTCATTTGGACGAACCTTTGATTTCTAGGAATAGAATAAAAATTAATAATATAATATTTGTTTTAAAAACTATTTTATGCCAATTTTGACACTATTTGGTAATTTATTTTTTTGAAAATCATAACAATATGATTAGTTCGAAAAAAGTTAATTGAATCAATACTAACATGTCATATTAACCTAAAAAATTAGTTTAATTTATTAAAAGTCTCAAATTATATTTATTTGGATATTTATAACTTCAATTATGTTAATATTTCATTAATAAGGTAATAACTTCATCATCATTGTGTCATAAATAAATTAAATTATTTAATGTATAAAAATTATAAATAAAATACCATTATGTAGGAAATATTTTTGTATTTCTAATTAATATTTATAGTCGAATTTATCTTATATATAACACTATATTAAATATGTTTTCGTTATTAAACTTTGATTTTAACAATTTTAACTCTTCTTTAAATAAAATATTAATAAATGTCCTAATCTAATCCAAGTGGACCTAAAGGGTAATATTTTATTCCTAAGGTTGGTTTTGGTGGAATTAAACTTATACAATAGAATTAGGACATGTGTTAGGGTTATAATAATATCATTTTTACCCTTAATTACCATTTTTACATTTAACCCTGATAAATAAAAGTAAAAAGTTACTATTCACCAAAAATTATTTTTATCTTATTGAACCACATTTTACTATTTGATATTAACCGTGTCTCTTGTATTTTCTAGATTCCACTCACAGAAGTGTTAAAATTATGTTTTGTATAAATTTTCAAATTCTCCCAAGAGGTGGGTAAAAGACGGTGAAAAGTTCAATAAATTTTTTATATATCTAAAATTATTATAAAATGACTCCAATGAATAAAATTGAACTTATATAGGAATTATGTATCAATTTTGACTTAAAATAAATTTAAATAAAATAAATAATTATTTAAATAAAAAGTCGGTTTTTAAATAGTAACCCAGTGTTTTCACTATTCATCAAAAATTGAAAGTTTTCAGAAAAATACCAAAAATTCACCCTAGGCTAATTTCGATATTACGAATCCAAAAATGAAGTCAATTTTAAAAGATAAAATATATAAAATTTCAAAAAATTGGTATTACTATTCATAACAGCTAGTTTAGAAAATATTTTAATAATATATCATTGTTTAGTGAAACTCAGTATTGCGTACAACACACGCTATTGTGGAAGGTCGTGATTGCGTGTAAAGAAATACATGTCAGGGTTGCGTGTAGTGCAAGATTCCTTTTTTGTTGTGTGTAATCGAATCCAACCATATTTCATTTATACATTGAATATATATATATATATATACACACTCAATGTTGCGTAGAATAACTTCTATCAAACGATCTTGAAATTTTGTGTAACACGATCCAAGAATAGTGTTCCATATACTACAAGCTAATACAGTGTTACGTATAGTGAAAGATAATCTTGGTGTAGCATACAATAGAAGATATGAAAGAAATTAAAAAGAATATATCTTATAAAATATCGGTGTGTTACATTCTACCCCCCTTAAAATGAATTTTGCCCTCGAAATTCGTCAGGGTTATAAATCGTTTACTACTTGAAAGTTTCTTTAATAGAAACCCACATCATAAAAAGGAATAATAAAGATTAATTTTAAAAACTAATGTATGAAACGTAACGGTTACCCAAATTAACTTATCCTTGGGTTTCCACATAGAAGAAATTAGGTGAAAATATGGATATGGAAGAGAAATCTAACCATCATGTTTTGATGGAGAGTGGTAGAGGACATGGCTATGAAAAATCCAACAATCACAAAGCCATAAATTTGTGATGATCTATGATTCCATATGATTCATCATATATGAGGGCACTAAGAAAACATTTTTGGATTTGAAGATCATTTCCCAAATGTTGAATAATTTTTGAGTTAAAAGAAATTCATACTTGATTTTGGTACAATCTTGCTGTTTCTCGTGACTTGAACAATTTCCACTTCACCTCTTAAATAAATGAAGTTGAATTTGTCTTTTTCAAAGTGTTAGCAGATCTTGCGATAGAATGATTGGTCATTCCATCTGTCTCAAACATAAGGTCAGAAAAAGTTATATACATAAGTACATCTATGGTGAGATTAATCGTATATGGTTCCAAAAATGGACTTAAACAACATCTATCATACCGCTTAATAAAATAAAACTAGTTTAGACTAACCAGGGAATTCCTGTAGGCCAGAGGTACGCGATAAAGGCCTGTCACACTTCGGTTGTGGGTTCGATTCCCGCAACCTTGTCACGCGATGGGTTGTCGACCGTCCTACGGGTTGCCCTTTTTCTAAAACTATACTATTATAACATTCCAGAAATAATATCAAAAAACAAGTTCTATCCTTAAATAATACTACCTGATGTCCAAATAATCCATTCCAATCTTTAGGCTTATCCAAAATACATCTGTCCAATCTCATAGTGTAAAGAAAATGATTACTTGAAAGGTCACATAACAAGCACGTGAATACCATAATTTACCCCCCATATATCATACAATATATCTTTTTGGTCACATTCCAAACATGAGAATACCTTAATCATGTATTCTTTTAAAACATGAATTTCCATAGAACCTTAGTGAAAACATGAATTCTATCAAAAGATAACTCTTTACACAAACCAAATTCCCAAAATTTCTATATACTCAAACCATGATATCACTTTGTCCTTATATCAGTTATGAGCTCATGAATACTATCAAACATTTCATTTTATCCTTATCCCTTCATTATGGACATATAATCCGCTTTCCAAAAATATTTCAATCATTTTTCATGGTTACCGGTACCATACAATTATTGAAAACCAATACATAGATATTCCAGAATTCCATGATACTATAAATGAGATTCCATGATAATATTTTGAAATCCCATAACATAAACACTTAATCATTCCACAACATCATTTTTATACTCAACATCACAAATAGTGATCGCATGTGACTTCCCTTTGTACTTTTCCTTAAGAGGTTGCTCACGTCGATCATCATTTACCCTTGGATTAGGGAATTTATTAGCATAATGCCCCATTTCCTTGCACTTGTAGCATTGCAGTGTTGGTGGAGCCTTCTCTGTAGTCTTTTCTCTATTCACATCATTAGAAACCTTTTTCCCATTACTTTGACACTCAGATGCTCGATGAACTTCTTTTCCACACTTGAAACATTTTCTAGTACCTTTTAGAAAATATCCACCATGCTTCTTTCCATACTTTGAGCATAAAGAAACATTCATCTTCTTTTAACCATTGTTGTGAGATTTCTCCTTGAAATCCATCTTTCATTTTTTTTCTTCAAAACCATGAGATGGGTATGTAACACCAACTTCCAGTTCTACCTTGATAGCACAACGCACAATTTCTTCATAGCTACTGAAGTCTCTTATAGCTAAAGCTCTTCGAAGACTTGGTTTTAAGCCACTGAAGAATCGATCATCTTTACTTTCAGGTTGGATGATAAATCCGGATGCATACCTCAAAAGTCTTGTAAAATTATCTTCATATATACCAACAGATTCATCATCCTTCTACTTAAGCTCAAGGAACTCCTTTTCTATCTTTTTTCGAAGAATACGAGGGAAGTACTTACGGAAAAAAAGTTCTTGAACTCATCCCATTCCATGGAGTCAATTTCATCTTGGGGCCTTGTATTCTTAATTAGAGTCTACCACCGGTCTGCTTCACCTTCTAAATGTTAAACAACTAAAATGACTTTTTCATGTTCTGAATAGCGAAGTATGGAAAATATCTGTTCAATGGTATTGATCCATTGTTCAACTACAAGTGGATCAGAAGACCCATTGAAAGACGGTGGACGTTTCCTCATGAAGGAATCAATAGAGTATTATTCCCTTCTTTGATCATTTAGAAATCTAGAATGATTCATAGCTTGTGTAAGTATAGAAATAAGATTTTTCACTCCATATCCCATCACATTTAGTTGCTCAGGAGGACAATCATTGCATTTTACATTACATTGATCAACACGATTCCTTTTGGTTCCATCCATTGTCTAAAACACAAAAAGAACACTGTGAGAGGAAAAAATCATGCTAGGAAAACAACATAATAAAGGGGGAGTACCTTCAATATCTAACATCTTATGTTTAATTATAATATCGTTACCATAATTCTAGGACTATAACCTATACTTATACTTACCCTTAGGGACATCCCTAGACATACCTTAGGAATACCTCTAGGGATCTCACTAAAGTTCTCAAATCCTAGTTACCAAAGGATGAATAACCTTTCCTCTAATAAAAACTATAGCGGCCCAATATTTTCATTCATGTACATTACATTACTTTTTCGGATTACTTAATATATAACAAAAACAAACACATAAGTACCATAATAGTTTAGTGTCTTTGGAAACTCAGAAAAAAAATATTCTAATCGTGGTGAAAGATCTTCAATATCTCCCATAAAGATATTCCCCTATTTGTTTTCTTACCTAAAACCATTCTATATATCCTGGGGAAAAGAAGACATAAAAAGGTTTATTTCAAATTCTCAGTAAGGGTAAACATAAAGAACATAAAACAATCCATAAACATTTGAATGCAAAAACTTGAACATAAAATCTAAACATCAAAATCTTGAGCAAAGACATAAATCTTGGAAGTACGTAAGGAATATATCATAAAGGAACATCAATCATGATAAAATAGCATAGTAATGAAACATGTAATTGTGGAAAACCGTTAAGAATATGATATGATTTCGAAAGTATCCAATGCATTGCTTCCAAGACCATCTTAGTGGACAAAGTCTCTTTCTGAATCGAGTTCACCTCTTGTTATAGTCCTGTATCACTGAACCGGATTAACTTACCATTCTAGCCATGTCTATCTCATGAGATATAAACCTTTACCCAATACATTGGAGGGAGATATAGGTCCCACACATCTCATAATGAAACCATTCTTATGTGTTCCACAAAATCATAAATCATAGCATAACCCATGTAATAAAAATGGGATTCCTAATCATCATGCCATCATAATATAATCCATATAAGATAAAAGGACAACATAAAATTAATTACATCATAAAATAATCAAATAAATGTAAAAATAGGGATATAAAAAGAACCCTATATTATCTTTGATGGAAAATAATTTTGATAAAACACCTGAACTCCATTATTGAGGAAAATATCCTTTCCACTTTAAAAACATTTTACCTTTCTTAATATGTCATACCATTTTAAACTAAAATAAGTTGATTAAAAATAAACTTGAAAACTTTTAAATTAAGCTTCCTGGAAATAATGTTCTATGAAATCATAAAAATACATTCAGGCCATATAAGTTTAAAAAAAGATTCTTCTCTTACTTTGGCCGGAAAAGTCAAAAAGTACCTCGTACTAAAAACGAAAAAAGATTCCTTTCATATATTTTACTCACCAAAGGGTAAAATTGGATTTAAACAATTGGAGGAGGAGATAAATAATATTACATATTGAGGAAACATGTATGTGGATGATAAAAATTCTCCAGTAAATTCTGAAGTATAAAATATCTCGGATAAAAATGAGATTGCGAGATTTTACCTTACCTTATGTCCGATATGCGTCGTATGTATCTGAACTTCCTGTATTATGATTTAAATAATTTCATTTACTTATTACAGAATCATATTCATTGTTATTATATCATATATGGTTCACTTATGACTTTATATTACCCGTTCTTTTGTAAATTATGTGTTAAAGTAGCATTTTTGTTAAAATCGATTCATTTATCGTATGTGTTTGGACTTGTTGTTCTTGATATTATTTTTACTTATATCATGATTTAATAACTTCCAGAATGTAAAAAATGATTTATATATCATATATATTCATTATATATATATAATAGATAGATAAATGAAATGAAACACACCATTCATGGAGACGGTAGGCCGTACGTATGCATGAACGCTGTTTTCCTTTCCTTATTGACTTGAATTGAAGTAAGTAAATGAAATATATATATAAATAAATATAGTAGCTTTATCATGTCATATATTTCATTATTATTCATTATATATACTTTATAATAATTCTTGAATGGTTAACATGGAGAATTAATCTCATCACGTCGTGGAAACGGTAATCCGTACGTACGCACGAGCGATGATATCGTTCCCATAATTATTGAATTCAATTGGGGTGGATGATATAATATATCATAATAATTATGATGTTATAATAACTATATATAGTTATTATTTACACCATTATACCCATCCAAGTAAGGTGGTGGTGGAAAAATAGATTACACCATAACGTGGAGACGGTATTCTGTACGTACGTACGCGCGGTGATTTCGTTTTCTGTAGGATGGATAGAAGGTGAAATAGGGTTGTTACATATTTATAATAACATATAAGTATATTAGTGATACTTATGTTATTACTTTATAATGAAACAATTAAAGAATAAGAAGTTTAAGAAGAAAGAAAACTAGATGGAATCGGTAGAAGAGATCACCTCTTCTTCGACGCACCTCTTTTATGATTCCTCTTAAGGCACTAGAGTTGGTCAATTGAGGAGACCATAACCTCTATAATGTTTCTAGGGAAGTTGATAAGGGAAATGTGCAGGGTTTGGCCGATCTTGAAGGCTCAAAATTGTGTAAAGAGAAGAGGGAGGAGATGCCCTTTTATAAGGGAGGAGAGGGGCACTTCAGGAAAAACATAAAATATTATTTTATAATAAAGTCATATTCGGTTTATAATGGTTCCAAATTTATTTATTTAAAAGATAAAGTGAGTATGGGTCGCAATACTTTCAACCAATATGTTTTAGACAAGTTTATGTTACTATTTTTAGCTTATCATTTAGATTTAACTATAAGTTAAACAATTTAACTTTTACCGTGTCTTCTTGTTTTCTTACACTATATGGTTAATAAACTTACCATAACAAGACAAAAGAACCCCAAGTGGTTCATTATTAATATATATAACCTTTATAAGTCATTTTTCGAACCTTATATTTTTAGGAATAGAATAAAAAATAATAATATAATATTTGTTTTAAAAACTATTTTATGTCAATTTTGACAATATTTGGAAATTGATTTTTGTGAAAATCATAATAGCATGATTAGTTCGAAGAAAGTTAATTGAATCAATACTAACATGTCATATTAACCTAAAAAATTTGTGGAATTTATAAAAAGTCTCAAATTATATTTATTTGGGTATTTATTACATCAATTATGTTAATATTTCATTAATAAGGTAATTACTGCATCATCATTGTGTCGTAAATAAATTAAATTATTTAATGTATAAAAATTATAAATAAAATACCATTATGTAGGAAATATTTTTTTCTTTCTAATTAATATTTATAGTCGAATTTATCTTATATATAACCCTATATTAAAAATGTTTTGGTTATTAAACTTTGATTTTAACTATTTTAAATCTTATATAAATAAAATAATAATAAATGTCCTAATCTAATACAAGTGGACCTAAAGGGTAATATTTTATTCCTAAGGTTGTTTTTTATCTAATTTCACTTATAAAATAGAATTAGGACATGTGTTAGGGTAATAATAATATCATTTTTACTCTAAATTTCCCTATTTACTTTTAACCGTTATAAATAAAAGTAAAAAGTTACTATTCACCAAAAATTATTTTTATTTTATTGAACCACATTTTACTCCTTGATATTAACCATTTCTCTCGAATTTTAGAAATTCCACTCACAAAAATGGTAAAATTAAGTTTTATGTAAATCTTCAAATTCTCCTAGGAGGTGGGTAAAAGATGGTGAAAATTTCTATAAAATTTTTATATATCTAAAATTTTTATAAAATGACTCCAATTAATTAAATTTAAATTATATAGGTATTATGTATAAATTTTTACCTAATATAAATTTAAATAAAATAAATAATTATTTAAATAAAAAGTCAGTTTTTAAATAGTAACCCAGTTTTTTCACTATTCATCAAAAATTGAAAGTTTTCAGAAAAATACCAAAAATTCACCCTAGGTTAATTTCGATATTCCAAATCCAAAATTGAAGTCCATTTTGAAAGAAAAAATTTAAAAAATTTCAAAAAGTGGGTATTACTATTCATAACGGCTAGTTTATATAATATTTTAATAACATATCGTTGTTTAGAAAAACTCGGTATTGCGTACAACACACGCTATCGTGGAAGGTCATGATTGCATGTAAAGAAAGCCAAGTTAGGGTTGCATGTAGTGCAAGATTACTTTGTTGTTGTGTATAATAAAATCCAACCATATTTCATTTATACATTGACTATATATATGTATATACACTCAATGTGGCATAGAATAACTTCTATCAAACAATCTTGAAATTTTTTGTAACATGATCCAAGAATGGTGTTGCGTATACTGCAAGCTAATACGGTGTTGCGTATATCGCAAGATAATCTTGGTGTAGCATATAACAGAAGATATGAAAGAAATTAAAAATAATATATCTTATAAAATCTTGGGGTGTTACATAAATGATTTGGAATTTATTTATAGACAAAATTTCAACAAATAACTCATTTCTGAGTAATCTCCATGAACCTAATTCATTCAGGTGTTCCCAAAATTCTCTTCACAACCAGTTATTGGTTTACATTAAACATGAAAATATGACTATTACCTGTACATTAAAATATTACATGTATATTAATAATATAATTCTTTAATTCTAGGTCTTTAATATACTTTATAATATAAGTATCCTAGAAACATTACTTAATAATGATTTTTAAGGAAATATAGCCTTTTCTTCTTCTTTACCATATATTATTCCATACAATGTAACCTCATATCCTTCTTCTAATGTTCTCATCCATGAACCACAATCTCACATTTATATTGATAATATATTCTCGTTACTATAGTTTTTTATTCTATATGGGAGTAATATCTTTATAATGTGACATTGAATTGCATCATGGCATGCCTTTTTCATGATTTTGTATCCTCTCATAAGAACTTTGAATTAAATTCTCTAAAAAATGTCTTAAACAAGTAAAAATTCAGATTGGGACTTTCATCCAATAACTCATTTGATCACACTTCAAAAACTCTAAAACCAGTACAAACAAAATCATTAAAACTAATGAATGATAATAGAATAGTTAAACTAGAGATAATAATATTGATAGAATCAAAAAAAGTATAAATCATTATTGAAAATGGGTTTTCCAATATGAGCAATAACGAAGGTCTGTCGCAAAAAATTATTATTTACAGTGGACCTTTTTTTCAAATGTAAATAATTATGAATTATTTAATAAACTAATTACAACGGATGATGAATCTATCAAAATTACATAAATATTAAAAAATTATAAATAATTAATATAAATAAAATGGTTATAAAAAATAGAAAAAAATTACATATAAAAAACCATGCATAGAATAATTATAGAATTTCACAATAAAATGTATATCAAACCAACAAACATAAAAATCACTAATAGAAATAAGATTAATTTGGTATTAGGGGAAAGAGAATCACCCAAAGGTTGTGGGGGGGATCTATGTTAACATGATATGTATGTCATCGTAGGTACTCTAACATTACTTCATCTCTCTGAAATTTCTACTTTTTCTCCTACTCTCACTATCTATGCATGCACTGTGGGATCTCATTATGAGATAGAAACCTCTATTCATAGTGTGTTGTGGATGATTATTACTCTTTAGAAAATATCTTTGAGTTACTTGATGACATCCCAGAATTTCCCTAATAACTAGTAGGTGTTAATTGTGAAGCAATATGGGTCACCTGACCTTCCTTGACACAATACATGGACACCTCCTCAAAACTTGAATCTTACATGGAATATAATTTTGTCTCATATTAAATCTCTCATGAATGGAAATTCTTATAACCATAAATCTCTTTTAAATACAATTATACATTAAAATAATAATAAATTAATTAATTTTTTCTTAAATATGAAACATAATATAGCAGTATTTGTTGTCGACAAGATATTCTATACTGGGATCCATGCAAATCTTCTTGTAAACATCAAACTCTGAAATAATGGTGTCAGTAGTGGCATGTATAATATAACAAAAATTATATTTAATGTATATATACTAATATATAAATTACTTTTCATATGTCATCAATGTATACGAAATTTACAACTCCCAATCTTATTTGTGACCTAATTCCTCCCTAGTTATATTTTCTAGATGATTATTTTCACTTAAAAGTCTCTGATATAGAGTAAGATAAACATCCATCCCATAACTAGGCTGATATATATCATGGTTGATGAGAGAAGAAAAACTAGTAAAAAATAGTAACAAAATATCTACCCATGGCTCTCTTTCTTTGGTTATGTAAAAACTGATGCAAACATTGATGTATAAAAATATCCCATGACTCTCAGATATGATATTTTCTCCTATCATCGATCAGAGACCATAAATTCTGTAAGAGAATTAAAATAAAAATATTATTAATTAAATAAATTTAAAATAAAATATATTAATTTTTAACATACCATACAGTGGTCAAACATTTCATTTAAAACATCAAGGGGAACCAGATCCCATGAAACCAATGGCGTAGAAAAATATTCTTGAAGAATTGAAAAAGCGTTCCCAATAATTATATATGAAATAAATATGAAAATAAAAACAAATAATCAAAAAATTATAAAAAAAATTAACATGAAAATTTATATAAAATAAGAAACTTAAATTATTGAATATACCCCAACAAATATTGATAAAAATCAGGAAATTAATGACTTTTAGGAACATAGTCTGGAATCGTCAATCAAGTAAGGCCATGGCCCCTCTTAATATGTGGAGTTGTGAAAGTATCCTATGGGATAGATTAATGGTCATCAAGCTCATCATCAAGAATCTTGACATTAGTGAGGAATCAAAATAGATTTTTAGGACCACCTCCATCCGTATCAGAAAAATCTAACCTATAAATAATTTTTGATACAAATATAAAATAAAAAATACTAATAAATAACAGAATATAATACATCATTAATAATATTCATCCTTAGGTACACCATTACTTAATAAATATTATCAATATCATATGCATAAACTATGTTTGTTTCATCATCAATATTTATATATTATTGAATAAAAGATATATTTTTTATGTTTCTTAAATAATTTCAAAATATTACACTTCCAAAAAACCATTTTCTTTTTCAAGAAACTGATTGTTATGAGATTTAATTTTTATTACTACCCCCAATCATTTAAATCTCTAAAAAACAAAATAATTTTCATAATAAAAAAGATTTCTTTGATAATTTACTATATATGGTTCATTTGTGAAAATAATAATTTTATATTTAAAGTAAATCAATCCATTTCATATATAAACATTCAACCATAAATCATTATACAAACAATGACATTTAGACTTTGTTATATGATTACTTCCCAGATAAAATAACTTAATTATTTCATCTAGAATTCCATAAAAGAAAAATTCACTTAATCATGATGAGATACATTCAAACAAAAACCCCTATTCATTCATTTATTTGATTCACCATATATGTTTGTATGAAATGAAACTCCATTAACCACATACCCATTATAAATTTTTACCAATTTAGAAGGAGGGTTTTGAGAAAACATAACCAAATATAAATTTTACTTTCATGATGTATTTTCTATTAATTATATTTTTTTTATAATATATATCATTTTAAAATTGATATAATTTTACTCTATAAACAAGGTAACTTTCCTATCATTGAAACCTAAATAAAAAAATATGTTTTTGATGTTCTTGAACAGAAACAAGGGTAATTTGTATATATTTTTTTATATATGTCCATCATATATTCTAAAAATTAATTAATAATTTAATTTAACTCTTAATTATTTTAAATAATAATAAAAATATTATTTACTATAAAAAACATGTAATTTATTCATAATTTATAAGAAAATATATATGAGCTATGTGCAGTTCTTCATTTGAAATCAATTATTCATGATAACCACTAAAACAAAGATTGGGTAGATTAAAAACTAAATATTGATGGTTTTTGACATCATCATAATTTTCCTAAATTTTACTCATGCAATTTTATTTTAAAGTATATTCATATTGGAAATAATTATAGGATAAAATTTGAAATTTTCTCATTCAAGTTCAATTATACAGTTGAACCTTTAACCTATGCCTCATTTTTTACTTTATTCTTTAATTTTTGCATACCAAAATAAAACTGGTACATCCATCATAATTGTACCATCCCTCCTGATTTTTAATTATATAGAAAATGAAATATTAAATGTTATATTGAGTCAAAGAAGGATGACATTAATATTTTCTCCAATTTACATAAAATTGAAACAAATTTTTAAAGAACACTCAATGTGTCAAAATATGATTTTTTTTAAATATATAAAAATAAATATGATCATTTGGTCTAAATGTCACATATTTAATAATTAAACAACCCTATAAGACCAACAAGCAGTAATATATACATTATGACATGAAAATCATGTCTTTTTAAGGTACCATACGTCCATTTGTGATGCAATGCGAAAAATTAGATACATTACAATCTAGTAACCTCAAATATATAAAATATTGACTAAATAATAAATGTATTTATAAATTTCATAATTTATTTTTATCTTTATTAAATTGTGTGACCTTTTATTTTAAAAAAATTCATGTTTATAATGCTTTTAATTTTGGAAACATCTAACTATGCTTTTATATTATCTTTGGTTTTACTAAGTGTGTACAAAATGATATAGAACATGTTTTCAAAAACAGTATTATCAATATTAATTACATTTAACATGTGATAAAACAACAAATCAAAGAAATATGTTTGGTTGAATAAAATATTTCACTTTATCCAATTGTGATCTCTCTAAAATCCATATATTTTTAATTCATTAATAATTGGTCAAAAATTTATTAGATTTAATAAAGGTATAGTAGATTTTACATAAATACCTGAGAGTATTGTTGGAGGTTTTCCTCTTTCAATTATACCTTGTGTAAAATAATTTCTATTCATTTTAAAAGGGTTATCCATATGAATATATCTCCGATGGAAATAAAAATAACTAGTCTTTATTCAATTGAAAATCATAAATATTTTTTTATTATCCATGTAGTTTGAACATGATTTTAGACTCTGTGTACTCTATCCAGATAACATTCAATATGCTGTAAAGTCATTGATTGTCCACATTGATGAAACTTTAAGGGTAAAATTATGATTTGCAACTATATCTTATATAGTTATACCATCACTCCATAATGAAAATATCTCATCAATTAGTGGATTTAAATAAACATAGATATTCTTCTTCCAGTTTCCTAGAATTAATAGCAATATACATATATGGTTCCATCATTAAAATTGAAGTAAGTATGTTGTATAGAGTTATGAAAATAGGAAAAAAATATTGACTGTCATAGCCACCAAATAAAAAAAATACTTCAGTAGAAAGTCTCAATTATATTTCATGAGGGTTTAAAGAAAAATAAAGATGCACTTGATCTAATTGTTTCCATGAATCACCATCACATAGATAATTTATTCTTTTAATGATAAAAATATTTGATTCATATCATGTCATCAGCACAACTATGTTGCGGGACATAAATAGACATTGTAAAAATGGTGTAATTGGAAAATACCTCAACTATTTCACATTAAATCTAGACCTTCCTTATTGTGCCTATTTATACATTTATTCAACACATGTTTTAAAAATAACTGATTATACATAATCACTATAATATAACATGAAGTCATTTGAATATGAATGGATCTCACACTAACTAAGACCCAAATTATGAACATACTTCTTGGTTTTCGGGAAACTTTCAGGTAGTGTATTTCCTTCAGGCATAAATGATTTAACCAAAGATAATATATAATCGAAACAAATATTTGTAATTCTAAAATATGATTTAATATAAATTTATTTGAAATATCATTATGTTTTATTATCTTTCATGCCATATATAAGGCCTCTTTAAAAGATTTCATCAAATTATAAAATTGATATTGTTATAATTCAGGAATGGGAATATCATTATGATTTATTGATTTCTATGTAGACAAGCCATTAACCTCTTGTATTAAATTTGATAATGATGGATTTGAAACAAAAAATAGGAATTTTCAATTGAATTTAATTCACCATTTTGATATAGAATAGTACAATCTCTTCAAAAACCAAAACACATTAGATGAACTGTAACATTATCAAAGGTTTTAAACATCATGATATCACACTTCTTATATCGAAATTTAATTGTTCTATCATAAATAAATTATGAGTTTGATAATAAAAATGATATATATGTATCAACAAACTCAATATAGACATGATTTATAATAGATATCTTAGGATTTTTTCAATGATTTCTCCAATCACGGTTGCATAATAGAAATCAGTGTCTACTTCCTAAGTCTATAATCATCTAAAAAAATAGAAATAAAAATAATTATAAACCATTGTGACTAATTATTATAAATTATTAATAAATATTAATTGTTGCTAATTATGACTATTTATTTGGAATTCTTACTAATATTTACTAATTATTACAAATAATTATAAATTATTACTAATTATTATAATTATAAATTTATAAATATTTTTTTATTATTTAAAATTAAAATTTTAATAAATATTACTAAATTTTAATTATAATTATAATTTTTTATATTATTATTCACATAATTTCCAATTATCATATTTTTTACTAAGATTTAAAAATTATTAATATTATTTTCTAATTATTACTAACATTAACTAATTATTACTAACATTGACTAATTACTTATTAATTATTATATGTTATTTAATAATAAAAAATATTTTTTTTAGTCATTAGAAAATTTTTACTAATTAGTGATTTTTTAATAATTATTGGTGTTTATATATATATATATTACAACTTTTTACAAATTATCACAAATTACTATTATTTAGAAATGAGTAGTAATTTTTACTTGGTGTTAATATCATTTACTAATTTTTACTAATATTGACTACTTATTTACTTATCATTACAAATTATTTAAAAATTATTACTAATATTTTCAAATATTTCTAATTTTTTACTTTTTATAGAGAATTTTCAATAATTGTTAGTATTTTTTATATTTTTGTGCATGTTATTACAAAATGTATAATAAAGTTTACTTAAATTTATTTATTTTTACTAATTATTTCAATTATTTTTAAGTAATAATATGCATTAATTAATATTAACTCTGTCTTTAAAAAATTTCTATTTTTTTAATAATTATTAGTATTTCATATATATTTTTACCATTTATTATAAATTATCCAAATTTACTAATATTTTTAAATTATTACTAATATATACTAATTAATACTAACATTTACTAATTATTTCTAATATTGATGAAGTATTTATTAGTCATTACAAATTATTTAGTGATTATGTAACGTCCTGGCCCGGGTTCTATGCACCGGTTCTATGCACCTGTGCACTGAGACAGTCCACTACATGACCTAAAGTGAACCTCCCCATGTGTCAGAAGCCACCGACTAGATGTGAGGGTCTAATATCGATCATGGGGTGAATATACCCTCTTTTATGATATTAATACATTAGCATAAATAAATAAACAATAACAACTGAACAACCAAAGGATATCATAACCAGAACAGTACTAGTATAATAAGATAACCAAAACTAGATATACAATATCAAAACTAATCATTAGACATGTCATGCTAATGTTCGTGCCAAGTGTCAAAATGCAGATCAAAAGTAAAGACATTGAAAACTCCAAAGAATGTCCCCAGCCATGTTCAGTTCTCTCATCCATGATCCATTCCGAAATCAATCATCTAACAAAGGGCCTTTCCCCTTAACTAGTCCTACAACAGTGAAATATATTCATTTACCGATCGAACAACCTGAGTAGGGTGTGAGTACGACTTAGTAAGCCACCACCAATGGTGTCCAAAATAATTTTTAGTCAATAACAAGTGAATTCAGTTGAATTAATAAATATGTACATTTCATAAAAAAATATTTATCACATTATCAATTTATTCATTATTTAACCACATAAATTCCATGGGTTTCTGAGGATACCCAAAAATCAATACTTTCTTTATCCCACACCATAGTCTACACTTTCCAAAAGGGATATCTTGTTATAGAATTCCACTATTATCATTCTATATCTCATCTCAATCTCAAAGTTCCATTATTACCATTCTAGATCTCAATTCTCTTATGCATTCCACTGTTACCATTCATAATTTCAATAATTAATTCAATAGTTAATTAATCATCTCGATCACATTAATTAACTCAATAATTAATTAATATTCCCCATCACATTAATTAAATCAAAAATTAAATAATATTCTAAATATCATTAATTAACTGAGTAATTAATTAATCTTCTAAATCTCATTAATTAAGTCAACAATTAAAAAATCATCTAAATATCATTAATTAACTCAACAATTCATTAATATTCTATATCTCCTTAATTAACTCAAAAATTAATTAATCTACTCAACTTCATTACAAATTAAACTATTTGTTCATCACATCAAATCCCTTAATTAATATACGAATTAATTAATATAAATCTATTATCCCAAAAATTCCAAAATAAATTTATCAATTAATAATTCAATTCATCAATCTAATTATCCTATAATTAATTCATTTATAAATTAATCAATTTTATATTCCTAATATCTCGAAATAAATTCCAAAATTATTTATTTATAATCTCTAAATTCAATATCCTCATTCTCACATTTTCCTTAATTAATTAATTCAATCCCAAAATCAATTTCTAATATTCTAATATAAATTATAAAATTATATACACATAACTACAATCAAAACTTTGGGATTTGAATTATAGAAAACTTACCTCAATTAATTGATGAACAATCACTCAATGGAAATCCCTAAAATTTTAGTAGCACAATGACATAGAATGAGACCCAGATCTAAAAACCTAAATCATGATAAAAAAAAATAAATATCCTTGAAATCTAGATATAGATCCTTAATACTAGATCTAGATTCAAGGAAAGAGATATAGATATAAAAAATTAATAAAAACATGTTTCTCGAATTAGAGAAGAATGGAAGAGGAATGAGAAACCAAGTGGGATATGATTCACTTACTAGGAGAGGTCGAGATCTTTGATCTTGGATTTGAATCCCAATGAATGAAGTTTAGTAAGGCTTGAAATCCATCTAAGAGGATACGAAATCCTGAAATAATGTCTAGGGTCGAATGGTGGTTTTTTTTATTTAATTAGAGGGGTTTGGGAAATTTTAAAACAATTTTTGGGGTATTTAATTTACGTGCAAGGTTTTTTGGGTAGGGGCACACAGGTTCACCTAATCATGCACCTAAACTGTGTTCTTATTTTATAGAGGTGTGCAGTTAATCTTAATAGGGAACATTGTTTGAAAATTGTGCTCCAACCCTGTAATTCCACTATGTCTAGGGTTCCTCGATTTGCTGGACTGGGGAAAACAGTTTGGGAATACCATCTACCAACTGTGTAATGCCCTATTTGTTTTATTTTTCTCAAATTTCCTCCTAAAGACACCCAAGGTAAAACCCAAGTAAAAATTATTGAAAAATAAGAAAAAGAGTATATGTAATCAGACCCGATACATCTCAAGAAAAATTGGGATCTTACAATCTCCCTACCTCATAATAGTTCTTCCTCAAGATCCACTCCCAATCATCTAAAAGATTTCATGTCAAAAATATTGGGCCACTGAGCACTAATATATTCTCATCTCTCCCAAGTTTCTTCTTACACACATCCATGTTTCCACAACACACAAACTATTAGCATCATACTTCCCCACAACACTTTCTCGCTGTGATTAAACACACATATCAAATGATATTCAAAGGGTGTATCTATATCAAACTCAAAATCATCTACACTGATGGAATGAGATGGGTCGGGGTGATGCCTCCAAAGTTGTGATACATGGAAAATGTTATGCAAAGAACTGTATTTCTATGGAAGATCGCACCAGTACATCACTAACCCAATTCTCTCGACAACCAAAAATGGTCCAACAAACCTGTGTTCCATACTGCCTGTTCCCCATATCTTATGGCGACCCAATATTGGATATACATGAAGGAATTCACGATCTACCTTTTTAATCTCTAGGAATCTTAGATGTATTTGAGAATATGAATTATTCCTACACAGATATGTATCCAAACATTTCTAAATTAGTTGAACCTACTCTGACGTCTCTTACCCGATACTCATTCCCAAGATTTTTGACTCACCCACCTCCATCAAACATTGAGTTGATCTGCACAGACTACCATAAAGTGCTTCATATGGTTTCATTTTAATCATATGATTATAACTATTTTATAGGAAAACTCCACCAAATTTAGGTGTTTCTCCAAAGATCCATCGATATTTAAAACATATGCTCACAACATATCCTCACGAACCTATATAGTGTGTTTAGAATGTCCATCTATCTATAGGTGGAAATCCATAGTCAATAAAACCAGTGAACTAAGAACCTTTTATAAGACCTGAAGGAACTGAAAAGTAAAATGTGAGTCAGCATCTGAAATTATAGTATGTGGTATCCCTTGCATATGGGTTATCTCACGAACATAAAAATCCCCCATATTCTCTAATAAAAATGTCTCCCATATAGGTAAGAAATGCAATACCTTCATCAATATTTCCCTAATCACCAAAATAGAATCATTCTTCTAAAGAAGCCTTGGGGTATCTACCAAAAATTCTATAGTCACGTCATCCCACTTCCACTCTAGAATGGGAAATGGCTGTAGTAAACCTCCAGGTCTTCGATACTCCTCCTTCACCTACTGACAAGTGTAACACAGTTTCATGAACCATACTATCTCTTTTTTCATAAGATACCACCAAAAATTTTGTTGTAGGTCATGGTATATATTTGTCACACTTGTATGTTCTACCCACTTAAAGGAATGAAATTTTTGAATCAAATTATCCCTCCTACTCGTAGGCATAATAATCCAGTTATTGAT
Organism: Viscum album; assembly: GCA_963277665.1. Taxonomy (NCBI): domain Eukaryota; kingdom Viridiplantae; phylum Streptophyta; class Magnoliopsida; order Santalales; family Viscaceae; genus Viscum; species Viscum album. Next base: position 644,819,031 of record OY728123.1, read on the forward strand.
GTAGAAGATCTCATCCTCATCTATAAAATAGTATAAATGTTTCTCCCCACCATCAAGGATTTGACTTAATTATAAATATTTAGGATCCTCATACATTTTATCCCTAATTCATCTCAAAAGTTTAGACTCCACTAAAATTGAAACTAGAGTCATTTTCTCCTGATTCTCATAAACAACCACATGCATATCAACCAGTAGAGTCATCATCTTCCCCTAAGAACTAAATTCTTAAACATCCTGAGTCTGGTCTTTTTTCTTAAAGATTCGGAAATACTATTCCCTTTCTTGGGTGTATATTCTAGTTCAAAATAAAATAATTGAATAAAATATAACCATCTCTACTATCTAAGATTTAAATCCCAATACGAGATGATATACCTTAAAATTTTATGATTCAAAAACACTGTAAACTTATTTCCCAATAGATAATGCCACTAACACATAAAATCATAAACCACTATAGCCAACTCCAAGACATTCTTTAGGAAATTTCATTCATGTGGATTTAATTATGAGACCCATACATGAAAAATTGATCTCCTTATATCAACACTTCTCCAAGTCCTATCCCAGAAGTGTCACAAAACATGATGTACTTCTTTCCAAGCTTACGTGGGGTCAATATTTGTGCTGATGTCAAGCGCTTATTTAACTCCATGAAAGCGTCCTCACAATATTTAGACCATACAATCTTTTTTCACTTCTTGTTCAAGCCTGGAAGTGGCACTGTGAATTAGGAAAAGTCTTGGATGAATCTTTGATAATATCTAACAAATCTAAGAAATATATGAATATAAAAAACGTTCTTGGGATGCTTCCCAGAAACCGCATCCTAAAATTTATCTGGGTCTATAGACACACCTTCCTTTGAGATAATGTGACTCAAGTGTACTTGATCAATACAAAATTAACACTTATATAGATTGGAATATACCAAATACTATCTTAGTTTACTCAAGATGATTTCAAGATATTGGGTCTGATAGCATGAGTCTTATAGTAGACCAAGATATCTTCCACAAATACAAAAACCAACTAATCTATGTGTCGATGGAATATTCTATTCATCAAGTACATAAACACAGATGGTGAATTCTTCCACCCAAATGAATTTACTATAAAATCATATAGACCATACCTGCTTTTGAAATTAGTACTCGTTATATCATAATTTATAAATCTCAACTGATGATACCCTAATATCAAGTCAATCTTGGAAAATGCGTAAGCTCCTATCAATTGGTCAAAAAGATCATCGATTCATAAAAGAGGATATTGATTCTTCATAGTCATCTGGTTCAAATTTCGGTAATTTATATACAATCACAAACTCCTGTTATCCTTATTTAAAAAAACATAAGTGACCCCAAGGTGATGTACTCATATTGATAAACCCCTTATCCATCAACTCCTCTAGCTGAGTCTTGAGACATTGATGCTCCATCGATGCCATTTTTTATGGTGGAATTGAAATTGGTTAAAATCCTACTATGAGATCAATAGTAAATTCGATATATCTATGAGGTGAAAAACCTGATAAATCTTCAGGAAGAAAATATTGAAATATTTACTCTAATGGTGGAAATTAATCATGTTTCACAACCAGTTTATCCAATATTTGACTAGAAACATGGGCTGTGAGTTCTTCCATTTCCTGAGTAATTATCCCTCCTCGGCCTGCATGGATATCCCACTCTCCCCAATGAATATAGTTATCACCCATAGGATACCTAAAAGTCACTCTCGTTCTGTAACAACCAATTTGGAATCATTATGCCACAAACCATTCCCTACCCAAAATAAGCTTGAATCCTAACATTTCTAGGATGTTGATTTACCATAGAAAATGATACTCACCAACAATGAGAGAATATCCCTTGAAAAAGAATATGTCTCTAGACCTCACTCCCAATGGTGTATCTATAGTTAACACCCCACTCACAAGCTCCACCACCAGGCTCAAACCATTCAAAAGTGTTGTTCAAATAAAGGAATACGAGGCATTAATATCAAATAAACCACTAACTAATATAGAAAAAATAAGAATAGTAACTCTTACTATCTATAATCTAGTCCTTATATCCACTAGTGTAGGATGAATTGCATGAATTTTTCCTTCCCCTATTAACTATGATATAGTCTGAATCCCCTAAGTTTCATGACTCTGATGACATGGGTTATATTTTTCTAGAGTACCACGTCCAATGCCTCTACTACCACATGGAGTAGAACTCCAACTGCCAACCTAATATTCTGCAGAGGATCCATTTCTTACACACTTATTCTGTATAGCTTCCACATCATTACCTATCTATCACTAGTTCCAACAGAAATTTTATAGATGTCCCATCTTTTTTGCAAGATTGAAACTCCCTTGGTTGTTGGGGATAATGTCCATGATAGTTTTATGGCCTTATTCACTGGTGGAAAATCACTATATAAAGGTATTGTATAATTGATTTTCCCCCTAGCCACTTTGTTTTCCACTACTCTAGCTAAAGTTCTCATAATGATGTTTCCTTCTCTCAGAAGACATACCTCATGATCGTACAACAAAAACCCTTTTTCTTACACTGGATGACTCCTTCAGGTTCCCCTCAGCTATGAGAGACTGATTCACCACTTCTGATAACTTCTTTAGTCTAAAGATATTCACATGGGAGTTAACATCATACCTAAGTCCTTCCTGAATTATTTTTTTGAAGTAGCCTCATCTACTACCAATGCAGGAGAAAAATGCTTCAATCTATAGAGTGTCCAACATAGTCCATCACAAACATACTCCCCCAAGTCAACCTCATGATCTCAGCTACACTCTCCTACCTCAACATGCATGGATAAAAGTGATCCAAGAAACCCTCCATGAAGTCCTTCCATAATATACCATCATCCTATTCATTGAGAGCTTGAGCCTCCCACCGGTGATTCAAGGATCATAATAGAATATAAATGGAAAACTTTACCCAATTATTAACAGAACTATCCAAGTGGTCATGTATAGTCTAGATAGAATCAATCCATAAATCACCTCCCCCATGAAAACCTTCTTGAGTAAAAATAATAGGGTTCTTCTACTAAAACTACCTTATCAAGTTATACAATCTCTTCTAATCCCGTCATGGTTTTCTTTCTATAAATTTCATTAATCGAGAAAAGTTCTCCCAAAACTTGTCTCCAACTTCCTCTATTCATCCTCTCAACAATTGTCATCATAGAGGCATAACTACCTAATCCAAAAACACACCTTAGTATAATTTTCTCAACATTAATACATTTTAAGGTAAAACCAATAAGTAACAAAAAATCATTTTCCCCTGACACCACCACACTATCAAAACTGAGGTGCTAACCTACCCTTAACCATCTTATATATAGGTAAATGTTAACAATGTGTAATTATTTTCATTATTAATTTTTCTAATTTAGACACCCAATTACTCTAATCTTTGAATATTTTTATGACTTTCAATTTCATATTAGGCACCATTTTCAATTCAATTTCACAAGTAAAGAAAATAGTTCAAGTTCAAATACTTACCCAGAACCTATTTTCCATGCATAACTAAAACGAATGATGTCAAAAAATAATACAAAGTGACTAGTATGATTCATGAAAACTAAAATATCATTCCATATTAGTCCAAGGGTAAAATATCCAAAAATATCAGAAATAATTATCACATTACACCACAAGTGCATCACCTAATGTTAAATAATATTCATCAGTTACAGAAAATAGAAACAACAAAAATCCGAGCTTGGGCACTCAGGTTATCCCCTATATATGGGATAGATAATACCATGCATGAGCTCATAAAAATGGCCCAACTATTCATAGTCTCCTGTTTACTTTTCCAAAAAATTAACATAAAAGAGAATAAAATAAAACTGGATTCTGATAACACTTTGTAACATCTCGCCCTGTGTGCCACACACCGGTTCCTAGAGCCGGTCCTCTATGTGACATCAAGGATGCCTCTCTTCATGCTAGAGGATTATTACTAGTAGTGACAGTCTAATATCAATCACGGGAGACTATTCCCTATTTTATTAGAGTAACATTCCTATATGAATAAACAAACAATAACAACTGAACAAACAAAGGATATAATAACTAGAACAATACCAGTATAACAAGATAACCAAAAATGTAAATACAACATGATAACTGAGAAGTAGATATGTAATGATATAGTATGTGACAAGTATCAAAATTCAACTCCAAAGTAAACACACTAAAGACACCTAAGAGGGTTCTGAACCATGTGTGGTTCCATCATCTATTATCCATTCTCAAATCTTCCATCTAACATAGGGCAGGTTCACTTAACCTATCCCACAATAATGAAATCTATTTGGGTACTGATCAAGAAGCCCGAGTAGGGTGTGAGTACCACTCAGAAGGCCACCACAAACGGTGTCTAAATCAATATCCAGTCAATAACAAGCGTATGAAATTATATTTATAAATAAGTATAATACATAAATAAATACTTCTCACATTGTAAGTTTATTATTTATTTAACAACATAAATTCCATGGGTTTTGGAGGATACCTTAACCTCAATACCTGCTTTTCCTGATGCCAAATTATACACTATCCCCAAGGGATATCATGTTCTATAATTCCACTGTTAACCTTCTATATCTCCTCTCAATCTCATAATTCCATTATTACCATTCTAGATCTAAATTTTCATTTGAATACCATTTTTCCATTCATCATTTCATTAATTAATTAAACATTTAATTAATCATATTGATCTAATTAATTAACTCGAAAATTAATTAATCTTCCTTATATCATAAATTAAATAAAAAATTAATTAATCTTATCAATGTCATTAATTAACTAAATAATTATTTAGTCTTCTCAATATCATTAATTATGTCAACAATTAATTAATCTTCTCTATCTCATTAATTTACTCAAAAATTAATTAATATTCTCTCTGTCATAAAATAACTCATAATTAATTAATCTCTTCATGTTCATTACTGATTCAATAATTAGTTCATTACATCAAACTCCTAAATTAATTTCCCAATTAATTAATAAAAATATACCATCCTAATAATACCATAAATAATTCATAAATTAATAATTTAATTTCTCAATCACATTATCCTATAATTAATTCACCAATTTATTATTAAAATTCACAATCCCAATATCCCCTAATTAATTCCATAATTAATTATTCACAATCTATAATCCCAAATATCCCAAATATCCCATTTTCAATAATTTATTAATTCACCAATTTAATTAATTCAACCAAAAAATCAATTGATAAAAGTATAACTTAAATTCTTCAATTAAATACACAAAATTGAAATAAATACTTTGGGATTTTAATTATGGACCACATACATCAATTCCTTGAGAGACAATCACCCATTGGAAATCTCCATAATTTGAGCATAACAACGAAGTAGAATGAGATCCAGATATAAAACCCTAAATCAATATCAAATGAATCAAGATATTTAAAATATAAATCCAGATCCACCATCCTAGATCTACATCCACCAAGAAAGATCTTAATGTAAAAAAACAAGAAGAAATCCCCCATTATCCAGATCTATAAATGATTCATCTTGATGTAAGGCTTGAAATATGTCGGAGAGGATCTGAATTCATGAAAGAATGTATAGGTAATAATTGGGGTCTCTTTTAGGTTAATTAGGGGGGTTCATAAAATTTTAATACAATTTTTAGGATAATTAAATTCCCATGCACGATTTGCTGGGCATGGGTGCATGGTTTCTGCTAATTGTAGAACTAAAAAATGACCCTTTTTTATTGGGGTGAAGGGTTATTACAAATAGGGAATACTATTTAAAAAACCATTCACCAACCATGAAATCCCCCTCAATCTAGGGTTACACAGTTTGCTGGGCTGGTGGCATGGTTATGAAAAATTGTGTACCAACCGTGCGCTGCCCTATTTCTTATATTTTTCTCAATTTTCCACCCAAACACAGGACATGGTAAAACCCCAAAGAAAATTACTCAACACTAATAAATAGAGTACCTATAATAAAGATATAGATATCTTCAAAAAGGTTGGAATCTTAGTATTTTTTTTATTTTTTATATTATTATTACCTTTTTACTAAAAATTTGGATTTTTTAATATTTTTAAGTATATTACATATATTTTTAAAAGTTGTTACAATTTTTTTGTTAATTACTACTAATATTTATTATTTTTTCTAATTATTACATTTATTTGTTATGTTGTACTAATCATTTATTAATTATAACCGATTTTTTTATAAATATTTCTAATTTTCCATATTTATTGGTATTTTATATTTTATTTTACAAGTTAATAATAATTATCATAATGAACTAATATTAAAAAAAATTTACTAATATTTACTAATTAATATTAACATTTACAAATTATAACTAATACTGACTAATTATTTATTAAATATTATAAATTATTTAATGTTTATTACTAATTATTGTGAATTTTTAATAATTTTTATAATTTTAAATATTTTCTACAAGTTATTACAATTTTTTAGTAATTATTAATTTTTAGGCTTTTAATAAATATTATATATTTTAATAATTATGAGCATTATATATATAAATATATTTAATTTATTATAAATTATCATAAATTACTAATATTTACTAATTATTACTAATATTGAATAAATATATAATAAATAGTAATAATAATTTAATAATAATTTAATAATAAATTCAATTATTCAATTATTTCTATATTTTTACTAATTATTGGGAATTTTAAATAATTTTATTTTTTATATTTTTTTTTACAATTTATTACTAAATTTTTATTACTTATTAAAATTTCTATTTTTTAATAATAATTTTTTATTAAATATTACTAAGATCTTAATAAATATTACTAATACATTATAACTAATCTCAATCATGAAAAAATAATAATACTCCACAAGAATAATGATCAAATATAATTGAAAAATGATATAAAGCATTAAAATAATTCATACAATCAAGAATAATGAACATGTAGAAAAATTTAAAATATTACATATATATCATGCTTTGTAATAATTTAATCACAAAAAGAATCATACAATAAAACATATCAATCAATCATTGTGGCACAACCACTTTTAAAAAAATATAATCATAAATCTATAATTAGTCACAATTGAAAATTTATACATGATACAATATGAAATAATAATACAAGGTTGAAACAAAACATGTACATTATACAAAAAATACTTTTAAGAAAATTCTAAACAAACGTTTAATTAAAATGCATTCTTGAAAAACATGGAAATACCCTTCAAAACAATTTTCATACCATATTTTTATTGAATGTCTCTATTAAACTCCAAATAAATAAAGGGGAGAAAACCAATAGTGAAAATTTCTTATATCTAAAGGTTCAACATTGAGTAAACTACCTAAAAAATAGGAATATATAGAGACCCGATTTTCTCCTAATAGGACTTTAAAATATTTATAAGTATTATTCCGGAGCTTGGGGCTGAGACGACATGCAATTCTGAGGCGCGGTGTTTCCGGAATTAATTTTATAATAATATGAAATATGTTTTATATTATTCATGCATAGTTAATTGATGAAAATTGGGGTATTTCTTAAATGGTTGATAGGATCAGAAATCTGAGACCACGGTTGGGTCCGGAATGTAGTTTTACCCTAGGCACGAAATAAAATGAGTCAATGCATGACGTTGGGACCCCTTTCTTCATGTAAGTATCTTAAATGGATGAATTAAATTATTAATGTATTCATTTAATTGCTCAAACCCAAATAAATAATGGACGAGATCTTGGATGAGAAATCTGAGACAACCTTTGAGTTCAGAACTTAGGTTTTACCCAAGGCGGGGTATAACATTTATCAGCATTGGGAGTTTGACTTATGTTCTATCATGGATGGATAATTAAATAATTAAATAACTATTTATTTAATTATTTTATTATTATCCAAATCCTAATTTATGTGTATAAATTTATATTTTATGGAGTTTGGATCATAATTCTATTTTTTCAATGACTAAAAACCCTCTCTCCCTCTCCTCTCCTTCCAATTGACAAACGACAAAGAAAAACAATGAAAGGCTTGGATCATGGAGGATCAAAGCATGATGAAAGAAGCACCTTCCTCCAATCATTTCATGGGTTCTATATTCATCAGCATCGACCAATCCAACCCAGGTAGAACTCATTCTTGGTGTTCTTATGTTTCAAATTAAAAGTTGAGCATGTTTCTAATTTGTTCTTCAACCCATGCTCCTTGATTTCAAACTCCACATGAGCCTCTGAATTAGATTTATACGATTTAATCTATGGAATAACATTGGTGCCCCAACCTAGATCAATGGACATGAATGCTTGTCTAGATAGATTCAAGACATTGGTTTTTGGTGCGCTTATCCCATATTTGTTCGTGTTCCTCACCACAAAATTCCCCTAGATCCTGGTTTTTGAGAAACCCAAGCTCGCTCGGATGCACGGATTCACTGAGAATCCATGAAGCACGAATAGATTTTTGATTCGAGAATGGATTAGGAAATATTGTGAGTAGGAGAACATTGATATGGTGTTAAATATTTGAGTTTGAAATGGATGGATGCGTGGTCGTTCATCTAAGGTGAGGCGGTGCGTGCATGACTGTCCGGTTCGCGGAAGGTGTGTGGTCCAAGTGGGGCAGGCCGACGCGGCTCTAGGTGAGTGAAGAGGTGGTTGGGAGAGGTCCCGCGAGAGCAACCAGTGGTTCTTGGGCGGTGAATACATATGAGCGAGGTAGTCTAGAGTGGTGGAAAAGGCGGCTTCCCGAGAGGCAGTGCAATAGGCGGACAATTCAGAATAGGCGAGCTGTGACGAGGGCCAGCAGGCGATGGAGGCCAGAGGCGGGGACAACCAACTACTGTAGTTCGGCGACTGGGTGCTAAAGGTGGTGATTCCACATGAATGAATAAAATTCGTGGGGGGGGGGGGGGGGTTAAGGAAACCCTGGGCATAAGAAAAAAAGAAAAAAATATTATTATTGTCATGACCCCCTCCCACCAAAGATGCCCCTCCTGAGCTGGTAATGGTGAAAGGGAGATAATGACCCCCGAGTCCTGCCTCCAGTAGGCCCCAGGGTGGAGACTAGAACCAAGGGTATGAGTTTTCACAAATATGGGAGGCATTACACTTTTTATTTTTTAAGATCGGGAAATAGGACAAGTTAACCACCAAAAAGGAAAAGAACAAGTGTATAGAAATAAACCCAAACCAATCCAACATGCATGTTTAAATAGTTCTGAAACAAGGTACAAGTACAAGAAAGCTCAAAAGTACATTATCAAAAGAAACAAGAGTACAACAACTGCAAAAAATCCAACAGTCCTAACTAGTAGGGTCCCGCACAGCCCCGATAGTCCTCTTGGAAACCTGAAAGTAAACGTAGGGTGAGCATACAAGTATACTCAGTAGGGAAACCTAAATCTCTCGTGCACAAGTGGGGAGGCATCCTAATGTCCCGTGAGAACAACAGAAGAAACCAAAACCTATCAAGGAATTCTAGCCACCCTACCTCACCGGCCACGCTCACCAAAACACAAAACAAAAGGTAGTAGTAGTATACAAGAACAAGAGTATTGGGTACCCTACACCATTTCCCATTAGTTAGCTGCTCTTCCTAACGGCGATCGTCCTGAACCTACCACACTCTTCCCGCCCGCAAATACCTGGGCCTCAAGAACCACATATTCTGCCCGCACACACCTGGGCCTCACAACCACGTATCCCGCCCACACACACCTGGGCCTCACAAACACGTATCCCGACCGCACACACCTGGGCCTCACAACAACATATCCCTCCGGCACACACCTGGGCCTCACAACCACGTATCCCGCCCGCACACACCTAGGCCTCATCCCGGAGATTCTTAGGAACCAGTAAAACTTGTCCAAAGAGTTTTGGTCTAAAACCACCCCAATCGAAACCTACCTGAAGAGTCTTGGGTGTAAGGTCACCTCAAGCCATCACATCCTATAGAAGAAGGAGCTGGAAGAAGCTCATAACTATGGGTAGGACACCGTCTCCCATGAAATGGGAGTGTTCGACACTAAGTTCTCAACATGGGTTGGGTACGATAAAACACAAAAGATACAGATAGATATATATATACCAAACACTCAGCCCAACCTATGGCTCCTAAACAGAGAACTGAGCACGTGCCTCAGCACTGCTACTACGAAGCATGCATACAACAAAAAACTCCAACCCCATTTAGGTTTTCATGTTTCAACAAAATTAGTTTATTTAGTTCGTTATCTACTGGGCAACCAACCATATCAATCGTTCGTGAAACATATCCCTGCCATCCACAAATCAAGTTAGGAAAACACAAGCAACACAACAAGTCCCTTCTTATTAACCAACCAACCCATTGATTATTATTCCTGTTCCATTACCATGACCCAAAATTTATTAACTCTTAAACTTTTTATTTATTATTCACAACCCAAAGTTCATTCACATTCAAGCCCATACCTGCAGCCTTGCTGCCAACCACCATAACCACAATCACACCAAAACTCATACATCATTATCCCTTTAATACCATTTATCGCATCCCCGCTATAACATTCACACAAACCCACAACCAAGCCAACCGTAGCCCTGCTGCTCACCCGATGCAAAAAAACCCACAAAACACCCCCATCACATGCCACATATCCAAGCCAACACCCACATGTTCATTATTCCATTTTGTTCAACCGGGGTGATCACACAAGGGTTCCAGATTTTAAATCATCCAACGTTATGTGATTAACAAAATTTCCATATTCAACAAAGTTTCCATCCAAAAAAACAGTCTAGAAAGATAGTGAAACATTTAATTGTGCAAGCAAAGGCCCCCAATGACCATGATTTTCAGTAGGCATAAGCCTATTCAATTCACAATATAATGTCACAGGATATAAAATAATGTAACAATAATCACAACTTCCCAACCCCGTTATATAAGCCAGTTATTATCTTCATTAAACCAGTTCAAAAGTGTTTCACATAAACAAGAGGACACCCACCCCGCATGTTGCACAAATTAGATAGAGACAAAGGTAATATCCCTACCTCAACAGGTTCGGATCACAACGCTCCCCCGGATCAACTTTAGAAGATGTCCGTCGGCGTCCGTCACTTCTATAGAATCCCGGAAAAACCTCCTCAGGTGGAATTTGGAAAGTAAAGGCTAAAGGAAAGACAACAGATCCAAGCTCAGAAGTTCGGCCTCATCGTTACGATCTCGTGGATGCTGATGGATCATAAATCAGAGCTCGAACGAAGAAGTTATGGAAGAAAAAGAGCCTTTGAGTCTCTTGGGAGAGCTCTGCTTAGAGGAATGGGGAGGAGAGGAGTGAGTTGAAAAGGAGGAGGGGACCCCTCCTTTTATAGGTGAGAAAAACAAAAGTACACAGCGTGTACTTTATGGTACACGGCGTGTACTCGGCCATTTCAGACGGTCAACACGCGACTTCCAACACGACCTTCAACGCGGCACGTGGCTGTTGACTGGTCAACACACGGTTTGAGGTACGTGTACACAGGGAGGGACTACGTGGTGTTTAATATGGGATACACGGCGTGTACTCATTTATTTCACACGGCAAGGACACGACTCCAACATGGCACATAGCTGGTGACTAGTCAACACACGGTTTGAGGGTAACGCGTACGTGGATAGGGACTACAAGGCATGTAATATGGGATACACGGCGTGTACTAATTTATTTCACATGACAAGGACATGACTCCAACACGACACATGGCCATTTATAGGTCAACACACGGTTTGAGGGAAACACGTACGTGGGGAGGGACTACACGACATGTAGTTTGGGGTACACGGCGTGTACCCATTTATTTCACATGGAAAGGACACGACCTTCAACATGGGGTATACCCGGGGAGGGGGTACATGGAGTGTACTCACACTACATGGCGTGTAGTTTCAAAATTCTAAAAAGTGTGGGAAAATTCCATTTTAACCTCCAGAACACTTCATAACCCTATTTTTGACAAAGGAATGGGCCGGAGAGGTCCGGGCCTTTACATCAGATACCACTTAAAACATTCTCGTCCCCGAGAATTCAAAAAACAACCTAGAGGAACCCAACAAGATACCTCTTAGGGTTCTCATTATAACAGAAACCCAACCAACAACCCTAATCATAGGTGTTAAAAATTCCCTCTCCTATGTCGAGATATTATCCGCTTTAGGCAGCACTGACTCACCTGCACGGGTTTAATCGCATCTGCATTAATGCGTCTCGATTAAGGATTGGGCCTTCCCACTTCCATATATTAGGATTTTCCATTTTTCACTTCCCCCAACACCGTACAACCCACACATTTTACGAACACATGGTTTGGGGAAAATTCCTTCTCTTATGTCGAGATATTATCCACTTTAGGAGGTACTGACTCGCCCGCACGGGTTCAATTGCATCCTCATTAATGCGTCTCGATTAAGGGTCAGGTTTTTCCCTTTCCCCACACATCCGGACATGTTACACATTTCCAGGGAACAAGGAATCAAAACGTCTCACAACCGACAAGCCAAGAATTCCATATATCAAAGGTACAAAGTATAACATCAACACAAAGCTCATAAGAACAAGGGAAAACACAAGTCAAAACAACTCTGGGTACTAAGAGTGCATCTGGACTTCCCGCTCCCAAGGGCTCTCCTCAAGGCCTCCATGCCTCCACAACACACGAACCAACGGAATGGTTCATCCACGGAGCACCTTCTCTTTACGATCCTCGATTTTGACTGGTCATTCCTCGAAGGTCGTGTCATCTCCCATATCTAACTCTCCCCAGTAGATAATGTGAGATTCATCGTGTAAGTACCGACGAAGCTGGGAGACGTGGAAGATGTCATGAAGCTTCTCTAACTGAGGTGGTAGGGCCAGCTGATATGCCACCTCGCCAACTCTCCTCAACACCTCGAAAGGTCTGATGAACCTAGGGGAGAACTTACTCCCCTTCCTGAACCTCCAATTCCCCCGTCTAGAGGAAAACTTCAAGAACACATGGTCTCCCACCTCTAACTCCAAAGGCCTCCTCCGACGATCAACATAAGACTTCTGTCGGTCCTGAGCCGCTTTCATCCTCTCACGCACAAGGTGAAATTTCTCTGTGGTACTCTGTACTACCTTTGGCCCAAGAGCACCTATCTCACCAACCTCTTCCCCGAAAATGGGTGAACGACATGGTCTTCCATACAGAGCCTGAAACGGTGCCATGCCAATAGTAGAGTGGAAGCTGTTGTTTTAGGCAAACTATACTAAAGGCAAGTGTCGTACCCATGACCCTCTGAAATCCAGAACGCATGCTCGCAGCATGTCATCCAACGTCTGGATAGTCCGCTCTGTCTGCCCATCGGTCTGGGGGTGGAAAGCAGTACTAAGGAATAGCTGGGTGCCAAAAGCATGATGTAACCCCCTCCAGACTCGTGAGGTAAACTGAGTATCCCGGTTTGAGACGATAGGCTTCGTAACTCCATGAAAATGCACCACCTCATCTACGTACCTCTGTGCTAAGGTACTCACCGGGCCCGACTGCTTAACTGCTAAGAAGTGAGCTGATTTTGTCAGACAATGCACCACCACCTAGATAGCATAATAACCTCCCCAAGCTCTGGGTAGTTGAAACACATGGCCGATTGTCGCCTATCGACCGATCAAAGTTCCGGTGCTCTGCTAATGTGTATAGCAGCACTCGGGTCGAATCCTCAGCGATGACACTTTGAAATAGTCGTTTGTTTTTAGTTGATTGTATTCTGATTGAGGGGGTTTTCATTGCAGATCTTAATTGAAATGACTAATGGATAATGTTTAATTTAACAATTTGATAAATATTGGGGTGAGTTCATCATTAGGTTATTTAAGCTTGTGACATCCTTGAGCTTTTCTTTATATTGCATTTAAATTAACACCCATGTCACAAGTTGACATTGATTTGAATTCCTAAGTGTTAAGGCATTAATCCAAGCCTTAACTTAACTAGGATTCTAATCTCAATTAGTACTTGATTGTGGTAGTGTATTTATGGTTCCAATAATCCATGGAAACCACACGTTAAACAAAACAAGTCATTATTCCATGACATGCTAAGTCCAACATACACAATGTTAATTCAAAGAATACTCACCGAGCAAAAGCTCTCAATCGCTTAACATAACTAAATAATGACTCACCCCAATGGAATATTTACTCATCCATTATGATGTTTATTAATTTGGTAATATATTTTTATGGTTATTAATTACAAATAGAATAAAAAGAAAGGGACAAGATAAGAGTAGTGTGCCGAATACACACACGAAATATTTTGAGAATCAAAAATGGAATTTAGATTGAATGAGGAAGAAAAGTAAGGGACTATAATTTAAAATTATTCAAACTATTTTAAGACCATGAATATTATACTATAGAAGGTGGAGAATAATAAGAGGTATTGAAGAAGAAACAAGCACTAAAATTTGATTGAAATGAAAACAAAGTTACACAATTACAATTGAATGCAAACATAAACAAACGTGAAAGAGAAGTGGAGGAGAGGTCTCTATTGTTGAAACAAGATCAAAGAATATCCTCCCAGAACCTTTTCAAGGCTCTAGTAATTCCAAAACTCCTCCTTAAGTGCTGAAGTGCCAACCCTTTTGAAAGGAGAGGAGGGGATGTATTTATAGCCCAAGGTGGTGGACTGTTTACATTCCTGAAATATTCCTCAACTTGGCTCAACGATATGTATATCCCGACAGCCGAATCTTGAGAAATAGCCTTCTTCAAAGTTGTATATAACAACTTCTTCTGTCTACTGTGAAAATTTGGCGGCCATTGGACTTATTGAGCCAAAGTTATGGCGGTTGTAATAAACAATTATGATCTGTCCATTTCAATACAGACTTTTTCAAAGTCCATAATGTGAATGGGTTTTTGAATAGGAAGATGACCTCAAATAAAAATCATTTCTTCAACAAAGTTGGCCACCCGAATCCCCTCGTTCACACTGAAAAATCTCATCTCGAATTGATGTCTAAATCAGGAGACATTGCAAAATTAGTGTGCTCTTTTTAATTCCCGTCCAGAATGGTGGGCTGGACTTCAATGCATCAGTTGGGCCCATTGTATTTGTGATTGGGTTCTGAAATTTTTATCATGGACTCCTTTAACCGTCCTCCGAACGTGGAAGGAGAATTAAGGTATTTGAACTTCTGGATTGATCCCAGTAATTCAATCTTCATATATGATCCAGTTTCTTCACAGTTTCCTTGGGCCTTCTTGTGGGGTCCATATGACCCTCCAAATGGAAGAATTGGCTCATGTCACCTTCTAATGAAATGTTGTATATTGAAAGGAGAGTCCTAAAAAACAAGAACCATACAATTTGGATCATTATAGTGATAGTTATTATTAAAACATTAAACTGACTCAATTGGACTACTTCTAAAAATGCTCAAAAATTATACTTAATATTAAAAAATTAATATTTCACACAAATTATGCACATTTCATATAAAATCAGTAAATAGGGAATATAATAAGTCATGAAAATATTAATAACATCAGTAGTACTATGATGAAGTCCATCGAGATGTCATCCCACTTCCACTCGGGGACATCTAATGGACGAAACAAACCACTAGGAACACGGTGTTCATCCTTTACTTGCTGACACACTAGGCACTTAGCCACAAACTCCGCAACTGATCGTTTCATCCCAGGCCACCAAAACTGTTCCCTCGGGCCTCAATACAATTTTAAAACTCTCGGATGTACCGCGAAGTCTGAACTATGGAACTCACGGAGAACTCCCTCACGCATCGCCTCCGGAACAAACAACCTTCAATGGAAAAGCATCTGATGTCGCCTGTCCTCTGACCATCCTTTAGGAGCGTTTTCCAAATCGACACGATCTCGCATTACTTCCGCCTCAGAGTCCCCCCACTGAGACTCTTCCACCTGCTGCAACAAGGAGGACTACACAGTCATCTGAAACAAACAGCCTCTAACACCTTCTACCCTTGCATCCAAGTGTAAGGTGGCCAACTCTCCCATCGATTTCCAAGCATCAGTGGATTCCCGAACCACTTCCTTATGTGTCTTCCTGCTCAGGGAATCAGCCAAAATGTTGCCCATACCTTCAGTGTAGGAGATCTCAAAGTCATAGTCTTGGAGAAACTTGACCCATATCCGTTGCTGCCAGTTCATGTCACGTTGGGAGAAGATATAACGTAAGATCTTGTGATATGAGAAGACCACAAAGCACTCCCCAAAGAGGTAATGTCGCCACAAATTTAGTTATAACACTACTACTGCAAGCTCCAGGTCATGGGTGGCATAGTTACGCTCAAGAGGGCACAACTGCCTAGACCCATAATAGATCACTCCCTTATTCTACATCAGTATGCACCCCAAACCAAGGCCAGAAGCATCACAAAACACCTCATACATCAACCCATCCTCTGGAAACGTGAGTACGAGAGCACTGGAAAACTTCTACTTCAGGTAGTCGAAATCTTTCTAGCACTTCTCACTCCATAGGAAGACTTGGTTCTTCCTAGTCAAAGTTGTCAATGGAGAAGAAACTCGAGAGAAGTCAGAAACGAACCCCCGATAGTAACCTGCCAACCCTAGGAAACTACGAACTTCCACCACGTTCTTGGGTGCCACCTAAGAAACAACTGCCTCCACTTTCTAAGGGTCCACTAACACTCCATGATAAGACACCATGTGCCCAAGGAAGTGTACTTCTTACGTCAAGAACTTACACTTCGTCAATTTCCCATAAAGCTGGTGGTGTCGAAGGACTTCCAAGACTGTCCTGAGATGCTCAACGTGCTCCTCCTCTGATCTTGAGTAGATCAGGATGTCATCGATAAACACAATGATGAACCTGTCCAGAAACTCTTAGAAGAAAAAGTTCATAAGTCCCATGAACACAGCCGGTGTATTCGTAACTCCAAACGGCATCACTACAAACTCGAAGTGCCCATACCTGCACTTGAAAGCCATCATCGAGATGTCACTGTCCTTTACCCTCAGTTGATGATATCCATATCATAGATCAATCTTAAAAAACCAACATGCTCCCCTGATTTGGTCGAAGAGATGATCTATCCTTGGAAGGGGGTAACAGTTCATGACTGTTACCTGGTTCAACCTTCGATAATCTATGCATAGCATGAGACCACCATCTGCCTTCTTCACGAAAAAAAATGGAGCACCCCATGGTGATACGCTGGGTCGAACAAAACCCTTCTCCATCAGATCATCAATCTGAAGCTGCAACTCCCGCAACTCCAAAGGTTCCATCTGATAAGGGGCCATCTAAATCGGACGGGCACAGGGATGTAAGTCTATCCCGAACTCAATATCACGTTGGGGGGGGGGGGGGGTAGAGTCACAACGTACTTGGGAAAAACATCGAGGAATTCCCCAGAAACCTCTAGGACATCCATCATCTCTGCATCAGCTGAAACCATTGATAATCCGCCTAACAAGGAAAGGAGAGGCTTCACATGCTGCCTTCCCACTTGATAGCTCCTCTCGCCAACAAAAGATACATGTTGCCCGTCCCCGTCGGAGAACACGACTCTTCTTCGGAAGCAGTCGATAATGACACTAACAAAAAAACCAGTTGATGCCTAGCATGACATCATATGGGTGCATCTGTAGCAAAAGAAGATCCCCAGTAGATTGATGTGGCCCCAACGTCAGCCCAAATCCCCGGAAAACAAAATATACGCTGGTCTGGCCTCCAACTATTGTACTCAACACTGGGGGTACGGAAAGTCTCTCTACATCTAGACCCAAAGCATGGGCTAGATAAGGTGCAACAAAGGAGTGCGAAGCTCCTGAATCGAACAAAGCAGAAACGAGAGTGCTGAACAAGAAAATCGTACCTCGCACCACCTATGGTCCTGCTGGAGCTGCCAACTCTGCTGTGTGAAACTATCCACGCCCAGCTCCTCTGTCGCTCTGATGTCGTCCACCTCCCCAACCATGCCTTGGTCGAGGTCCCTGAGGAGCACCCTGAGGTCGGCCTCCTACCGCAAAGTCTTCCCTCAAAGGAGCATGGTCCTACTGCTGCTGGAAGGGCCTCACCGGAAACTGGTGCAGCTGAGGTGGGTGTCGAACCTGCCCACCTCCACCGTACTAAGCTCGGGTCGGGCACTGACTCTGAACGTGCATGAAACCTCCACAAGAAAAACACTTCGGTCATGGGCTCATGAAAAAGGGATGGGGACCCAAAGATATGAACTGGAACTGTTGAGGCCTACTCCACACTAGCCTAAACCTGGAAGGTCCCGTCGCAGGAGACCTTCTGCTGACTGCCTTTCCCTTTGACGAACCTAGATGGATCCCCTCACGCGGTGCACCTCCCTACAAGTGCATCCTCTCTACAACCTCTGCCTTATTCTGTACTGCCAAGTACATCAGAAGGGTGAAGGGGGTGACAACATACTAGAGAGAAGGAATAAGCACCTCCTCCAAATGTCTCACCCGAGACTCCTCATCCGGAAAGAGATCCGGAGCAAAGCGTAGAAGATCATTGAACTTGATCCCCAACTCTCGTTCTGACATAGTTCCCTGCTAGAGGGAGAGTAACTCCTGCCGCTTCTCCACCTTGATCATGGAAGAAAGGAATTCCTCTCAGAATTCCTTCTCAAAGTCAGTCCACAGAACCTCTTCCTCTATCCTCTCTCCGAGGTAGAGTGTCCACCCCTGAAGCGCCACCCCTCTCAGCTGACTGACTACTAGGGGAACCCAGTACTCCCTCGGAGCATGAATCAAGGTAAAAGTGATCCCTAGCTCCACAATCCACCCCTCCGTCTCCGTATCTGAAGTACTACCCTCATACTTCTTAAGGGTTTTCCGCTGGAAAGAACGGAGAGTCTTCTGCCACTGGCTATCTTCCTCCTCTCGGTCAAACCTCAACTGATCGACCGCCTGAATCTGCTGGTCCTCAGCCATCTGAGTCACTCGGGAATGACGTCCAGGTGCCATAACTGTGCGGTAAACAAGGATCGCCTAAGCCCAAGTAGTAAGGAAATTTCTCAGGGTTTCATTTTATCATTTTATTTCAATTTCTTTCCCAGAACACCCAAATCAAGTAAAAAACAATCATGATGATGCATGTACCTTCCCTAGGGTCTCTATCCTGCAATCAATGTAGTCTAACTTGGTCATTCGGTAGGCTCAGAGTACTTGCATCGGTTCACGGGGGGCCTTAAAATCCCGTGTCCTAGCTGGTCTTCCCTGGCCTATGTCACACACCAAGATTAACCAACACTGTTGCCCTACTATCCCATGCAATCATCATTGTGCCTAACTCCAGACTCCATCCTATCTCTAAACCATCACCTCTGATACCATTCTGTCATGACCCCCTCCCACCAAAGATGCCCCTCCTGAGCTAGCAATGGTTAATGGGAGATAATGACCCCCCGAGTCCCGCCTCCAGTAGGCCCCGGGGCGGCGACTAGCACCAAGGGTGTGAGTTTTCACAAATATGGGAGGCATAACCCTTTTTATTATTTAAGATCAAGAAATTGGACAAGTCAACCACCAAAAAGGAAAAGAACAAGTGTACAGAAATAAACCCAAACCAATCCCACATGCGTGTTTAAATAGTTCTGAAACAAGGTACAAGTACAAGAAAGCTCATAAGTACAATACCAAAAGAAACAATAGTACAACAACTACAACAACTCCAACTATCCCGACTAGTAGGGTCCCGTATGACCCTGGTAGTCCTCCTGGAAACCTAAATGTAAACGTAGGGTGAGCATACAAGTATACTCAGTAGGGAAACCTAAACCTCTCGTGCACAAGTTGGGAGACATCCTAATGTCCCATGAGAACAAAAGAAGAAACCAAAACCTATCAAGGAATTATATCCACCCAACCTCACCAGCCACGCTCACCAAAACACAAAAAAACTAGTAGTAGTAGTATACAAGAACAAGTGTATTGGGTACCCTGCACCATTTCCCATTAGTTATATTCTCTTCCTAAAGGCGAACGTCCGGACGCTACCAAACTCTTCCCGCCCGCACACACCTGGGCCTCACAACCATGTATCCCGACCGCACACACCTGGGCCTCACAACCACGTATCCTGCCCACACACACCTGGGCCTCACGAACACGTATCTCGCCCGCACACACCTGGGCCTCATCCCGAAGATTCTTGGGAACCAGTAAAACCATCCTGAAGAGTCTTGGGCTAAAACCACCCCAATCGAAACCAACCCAAAGAGTATTGGGTGTCAGGTCGCCACAAGCCATCACAGCCTATGGAAGAAGGAGCAGGAAGGATCTCATAACTATGGGGAAGACACCCTCTCCCATGAAATGGGAGTGTTCGGAACTAAGTGCTCAACATTGGTGGTGTGCGATAAATCACAGAAGATACAGATACATATATATATACCAAACACTCATCCCAACCTATGGATTCTAAACAGAGAACTGATCACGTGCCTCGGCACTGCTACTAAGAAGCATGCATACAAAAAACATCTCCCACCCCATTTAGGTTTTCACGTTTCAGCAAAATTAGTTTATTTAGTTCCTTATCTGCTGGGAAACCAACTGCAACCAACCATATCAATCGTTCATGAAACATATCCCTGCCATCCACAAATCAAGTTAGGAAAACACAAGCAGCACAACAAGTCCCTTATTATTGACCAACCAACCCATTTATTATTATTCCCATTATATTTCCATGACCCACCATTTATTAACTCTTACACTTTTTATATATTATTCACGACCCATAGTTTGTTCACATTCAAGCCCATCCCTGCAGCCCTGCTGCCAACCACCATAACCACAATCACACCGAAACTCGTACATCATTATCCCTTTAATACAATTTATCGCAGCCCCACTATAGCATTCACACCAACCCACAACCAAGCCAACCGTAGCCCCGCTGCTCACCCGATCCACAACAACCCCCAAAACACCCCCATCACTTGCCACGTATCCAACCCAACACCCACATGTTCATTATTCCATTTTTTCAACCGGGGTGATCACAAAAGGGTTCCAGATTTTAAATCGGCCAACTTTATGTGATTAACCAAATTTCCATATTCAAAAAAGTTTCCATCCACAAAAACGGTCTAGAATGATAGGGAAAAATTTAATTGTGCAAGAAAATCCCCCCAACGACCATGATTTTCAGTAGGCATAAGCCTATTAAATTCACAACATAATATCACAGGATATAAAATAATGTAACAATAATAACTACTTCCCAACCCCATTATATAATCCAGTTATTATCTTCATTAAACCGGTTCAAAAGTGTTTCATGCAAGCAAGAGGACACACACCCTGCATGTTGCACAAATTAGAGAGAGATGAAGGTAATATCCCTACCTCAGTAGGTTCTGATCCCAACGCTCCCCCGGATCAACTTTAGAAGATGTCCTTCGGAATCCGTCACTTTTTTAGAATCCCAGAAAAACCTCCTCGGGTGGAAGTTGCAAAGGAAAGGCTGAAGTAAAGACAACGGATCCAAGCTCAGATGTTCCGCCTCATCGTTATGATCCCGTGGCCACTGACAGATCATAAATCAGAGCTTGAACGAAGAAGTTATGGAAGAAAAAGAGGCATCGAGTCTCTTGGGAGAGCTCTGCTCAGAGGAATGGGGAGGAGAGGAGTGAGTTGAAAAGGAGGAGGGGACCACTCCTTTTATAGGTGAGAAAAACAAAAGTACACGGCATGTACTTTATGGTACATGGCGTGTACTCGGCCATTTCACATGGTCACCACGTGGCTTCCAACACGACCTTCAACGCGGCACGCGATCATTGACTGGTCAACACATAGTTCGAGGGTAACGCGTACGCGGGGAGGGACTACACGGTATGTAATATGGGATACACATCATGTACTCATTTATTTCACACGGCAAGGACACTGCTCCAACACGGAACACGACCATTGACTGGTCAACACATTGTTTGAGGGTAACGCGTACACGGGGAGGGACTACACGACGTGTAATATGGGATACACGGTGTGTACTCATTTATTTCACACGGCAAGGACACGAATCCAACACTACACACGTCCATTGACTAGTCAACACAAGGTTTGAGGGTAATGTGTATGCGGGGAGGGACTACATGGCATGTAGTTTGGGGTACACGGCGTGTACCCATTTATTTCACACGGCAAGGACACGACCTTCAACATGGGGTATACCCGACGAGGGGGTACATGGCGTGTACTCACAGTACACGGCGTGTAGTTTCAAAATTCTGAAATGTCTGGGAAAAGTCCATTTTACCCTCCAGAACACTTCATGACCCTCTTTTTGACAAAGGAATGGGCCGAAGAGGTCTGGGCCATTACAATAATCATTAAAACTTATGACCCCATAACTCCCTCTTGGGTAGCCCAATTATTGTGCCCTCTGCGGAGGCATGACCCCATCGATAATATGATATTTTTAAGACAATTCTAGAAAATTCTCCCCAATTCATGCCTTGGGCCTATGAAACGCTCAAGAAATGTTAGATTTAATATTATTATTAAATCATTGATCCACCATATCTCCCACGTACAAAATCTGTTGAACGTGCCATCTGTTATGGCATGGTACGATTTTCCAGATGTTATTTTTGATACCAAAGTTGAAGGACAGCTTCAGGTTTGCAGAACAACTCCACAAGCTTCCCAAATAAAATTAATAAAATATTATTATTATAAACTTTGACCCACCATAATTTCTACATGCGACTTCTGATTGGTGTGATGTCCGCGACATTGTGATTCTGACTTTGAGGCAGATTTTTCAAGACCAGTTTTGGATATTTAAATCAAAGATGAGGTGCGGGCCCCTTGATTCCCTGTTCACAAGTGTTGTAGTGAAATGAATCTTTTTCACAAGGTATCCGTTTTGGATGAATGAATAGTCCCTCTAAGGTGTTTTTCTGTGGGGATCAAAATGACATGATCCATATAATTTGTCTCAGGACTGAGGTGTGGGCCCCATGGAATGTCATTTGATAGAAATGAAGAAACTTTCCACTCTTAAAATAGATATCCATTTGGGGAAATTTAATAGTCAATCTTGCGTGTTTTTCACTAGGATCACAATGGAGTGATCTATTTGAATTTATGGATCCTTTTTCGTGATCTCATTAAATGTGGAAACAAGAAAGGAATATTGATGGAAGATCCTTTTGAAGTGCTTGAAGTGAAACCACATCTTGGGTCAGCTTAGACTCTCATGAGAGTGGAGAAAATGTATAAAGAGATATAGTAAGATGTTTTGGGTGTGATGCCTATTTGGGGCGGTACCCAACAACTACAATAGTGTTCTTTAGAGAGGTATCATCTAACATGGATGGCCAATATTCCTCAGTGTTCTTCATAGAGGTACGATCTAGTAGGGTTTTCTGGTGTTCTTCAACATTCTTCCGAGAGGTGCCATCCATAAGGGATGGCTAGTGTTCCTTGACGTGATTTTCAGAGAGGTACCATCCAACAGGGATGAATAGAGTAGTTTTGAGCTTACCTCCTATTGGGATAGGAAGTGGTCCCTGATGAAAGTTCCAAGTATACCTACAACTAGGATGGGATGTGTTACTAAATGGTAGTTCTTAGCTCTCCTCCAGTAGGGCTGGACAGTAGAACCCATCAACAACTCTTTCCCAACATTACCCTCAATACTGGGCTGGGTAGTGGGTCCCCCATTGACCTCCGGGTGATGATCCCCCCTGACGTACTAGGGCACAAACACCTGATGATGAGTGGAATTCCCTAGCTGGGATGGGCATAGATCCTCAACATAATTTCCGCATGCGGCGTCTGGTTGGAGATCTATCAGTGGAGTTGTGATTATAACTTTGAGGTTGAATTTTCAAGACCAATTTTGAATATTTAAATCAAAGATGAAGTACGAGCCCCATGAGGCCCAGTTCGCAAGTGTTGTGGTGAAATGATTCTTTTTCACTAGGTATCCTTTTTGGGCGAATGAGTAGTCCATCTCAGGTGTTATTATGTGTGGATCAAAATGGCATGATCCATATAATTCGTCTCGGGAATGAGTTGTGGGCCCCATGGGATGACATTCTTCATAAATGAGGCAACCTTCTACGCTCACACTATATATCCTTTTGTGGAATTTGAATAGTCAATATTGCATGTTTTTTCCACAAGGATCACAACAGTGTGATCCATTTGAACTTATGGATCCTTGTTCATGATCTCATTAAATGTGGAAATAAGAAAGGAATATCGATGGTAGATCCTTTTGACGTGTTTGAAGAGAACCCATGGCTTGGGTCTTCTTAGACTCTTATGAAAGTGGAGAATATGTATGAAGAGACACTGTCAAATGTTTTGGGTGTGACACCTATTCGGGGCGACACCCGATGACTGCAACAATGTTCTTCCGATAGGTACCATCAAACAGGGATGTCCAATTTTCCTCATTGTTCTTCCGAGAGGTACTATATAATAAGGATGGCTAGTGTTCTTCAGTGTTCTTCTGAGAGGTACCATCTAGAAGAATTGGCTAGTGTTCCTTGACCTGCTTTTCGAAGAGGCACCATCCAACAGGGATGGCCAGAGTAGTTTTGGGTTTACCTCTAGCTGGACTGGGAAGTGGTCCCCGATGACAGTTCCATGTTTACCTCCAACTGGGATGGGAAGTGATTCTCAATGACAGTTCCTACCTTCCCTCCTGCAAGGATATGCAGAAGGACCCGTCAATAACTCTTTTCAAGTAGTACCCTCAAGGATGGGATGGGAAGTGGGTCCCCCATTGACCTATTGGTGATGATACCCCTTGATGTACTAGGACACAAACACCTGATGATGAGTGGAATTCCTCCACCGGTATGGGCATGGATCCTTGACTTTGTGACAAGAACTCTCGACTGTGCAATAGTGACAAGGCGTGTTTGACGTGACTTTGGACTCTCAAGAAAGAGGGAAACTATTCCAAGTAAGAAGAATCCATGTGACATTGCCTAAAATAATAAGGGTGAGATAGTTCCACCCAAAGAGGATATTATAAAGGTTTGTTGATTGAGTCCATTTGACTTGCAGTTCAAGGAAGACGTGTGGGATTCTAGGAATCTATTGTTACTTCTGGAACTGTTGGTGACTCACTTTTCTAGGTCTAAGATTGTGAGATGGATATCCCCTTACTCTCACATTTGAGTTTCTATGACTGAGCACACACACATATATATATATATATATATATATATATATATCTTGCCTCCAGGTCCCACTCCTTGGGTTTTGGCTACACTCCTTCCAAGAGAGGCGAAGATGTGCTAAATATGCCACATGCTTTTCATGTTTATATTATCCTTTTTGGATGATTATAATATCATAATATAAGTAGTGAATACTTGATGATAATTTCATATTCTCACCATTTATTTCTCCTTGTGTTTGGATGAGCTTACCTTACTATTTTGCTAGGTTGAGCTGCACTTCTTTTTCTGTACCTTTTTCTCTCTACTGTTTTCATCTTCTTATTTTATACCTCTTACATCTCCACTCTTCATTACCTCTCTTGATACTCTCTTTAGCCTTCATGGAATCATACTGAGTATCTTTATAATCACACCTGATTGGGCTTTTCCCGCACTTGGCGTTCCCTTAAAGATGAAAGATAGGTTGATCGTGACTTTAGAGGAGCATAGGGATATGAGTGGTTGGACCACGTACAATGTTTATAGCTCATGTTCTAGGAGTGGGGATCCCTCAACTGTTTTACTTTTTAGTTACTGCTAGGTTGTGGCACTTCTTTTGGTTGGGCTTGTATTTTTACCCTTTACCTTTTAGTATACTTTTCTGTACCTATACTATTTAGAGTCTGATGCTTGTTTCTGGTTTATATATAGCTATGTTGTTTGTTTTAATTCATTCCCTCTAGAATTTGGATTGAGTAGGCCGCGTGTGTGTGTAAATTTCATAAGAAAAGGCATCCTCGTGTTTATTGTGCCTTTGGTTCTAGTCGCTAGCCCCTGGCCTATGGAGGCGGGCTTGAGGTAGTTGTGGCTCAAGTCCCGGCTTGGGTCGGGTCGTGACAAAGTGGTATTATAGGTGGTTCAACAATTGAGACATTGTTCGGATGTTTCCCAAAAAAGGTGTTGTTTGGGTTTAGGGAAACAATGTTGAAGTTCCTTGAGAGAGGTTCTCAGGCCAGAGAGTCATGTGATGGTATGGGCAGCCGATGTATCCATTCACCAAGATCCTGATTACCCGCTTGTCAACTCGGCATCCTGAGACACTTGTTTTAGGGAACAATGGTAAATGAATGATATAGGATTGAGTATTTGACTATCATTCTTGATTTATCCCCACATTATTATTGACAGATATATATATGCTCATCTGACCAAGGTACTCCTTGATAACATTTAGGATGTCTCTACGATGACAAATAGCCAGGATACTAGATTTGATTCATAATGATGACCCTATGAGCAACAATTCCTTAGTGCAGGACCCATCATGTGAGCCCCTTTCTCTAAGTGGAAAAGTAGGAGAACCTCCACCTATTGAGTAGCAGAAATCCCCAATATATCTCGTTGAGGACGTGCATAGGCTGAACACACTCCCCGAGTTCTAGCGTTAGAGACCACTGAGGTTCCGTGGTGAGCCAGACCCTTAGGTAGCAGAGGTTTTCTAGATTTAGTGGTCCACCTTTTTTGGCTTGTATGGACACCGACAGATCAGATGGAGGATTTGGAAACCAGAATTTTTCATGGTGTAGCTGGGCATTAGAGGAGCTTGGTTACTAATATACACGATGAGTCGACACTATCATGGGATGAATTCCAATTGCTGCTCTGTGAGGAGTTCTACCCCTCCTGATTGCACTCCGTTCGAATCCAGGATCACCTTCAGTTACAATAGGGAGGGATGATGGTGACTGAGTACATGACTAGATTCATAGACCTTTCACTCTAATCTCTAGACCAGACCTGTGATTGTTACTTCTGAGCATGAAATTTTGAGCAGATACTCCTTGGAGAGATTAGTGATATCATAGTACCCTTGTGTATCCCCACATGTGATGGTGTACTGGAGCAGGTTCTGGTGACAGAGAGACTCTGTTCATACCATAAAACTGGTTTTGGTAGAGGGTGCAATGGATCTGAGATGTCTACTACATCTAATAGACACATGTCGACCAGATCACGACAAATAATATCATTTCATGACTAGTCTTAAGAACATAGTCATATAAAGACAAGGCGGCACATGGAATAGAGAAAAATAGTGGAGGTCCAGTTATATACTTGGGATAGACATGGTCACCTAGCCTGGGACCACCCAACTAGGTGTACCGAACATCACAGGTAGGCAGTAGATGGACCACCCTGGCAGAGGCAGCGTAGTGATCAGGGGTCTCCCAGTCGGGGGTAGGGAGGTCCCTAGGGGGAGGAGCTGGTAGAATAGTGAGAGGAGATGCTTGTGGGGGGGAAATGTTGTGAGGTCTTTCCACCACCACCGGGCAGCCCATGTCAGGCTCAAGAAGCCAGTAGCTGGGTGCACAGAAAATCATAAGCTTTTGATGTCTATGATCCTCGAGAGCATGAGATGATAAGAGGTACACCTTGTGCCTTTTCTTCTTTTTGCAGTATAACTTTTTAGACACTGTGTAAATTACTCTTTTCCTCCATTCTTCTTGTTTTATGTTTTACTAGGGTGAAATGGGGCATCAATGTAACCATGTGTCAATGTTGTACGATGTAACTATGAATGCACGAGGAAGAGGGATGATTCTACCATTGAGACACATTTTTCTGACGTGAGAAAAACCATATGGGTGAGTCATTGCCACTCAAAGAATATTGTATCGAGGTGTGGTTGATGGGTCCCTCTGACTTATGCATTTAGGGTGAGGTTGTGTGATGGGGTGTCAAAAACGTTCTTGGTATTTTTGGTGGAGTTTTTCTTCTTGACCTCCTTTTTCTTTGAGTGCCACTTGTGGGTGTGGTGGAGTTCCTAGTTTGGGGTTACTCTCTTTACAAGGGGGAAAAGACACGCAGGGTATGACATGTGATTTCAGTTTCTATCCTCTTATGGTTGAATGATTTTACTCACCATCACGATTTGTAGGTACCTTGTGTGTTCAACGTCAAGCCTTGAAACTGCAGTTATCAAGTACATGTTGAGGTGAAGGAGACCCCATGAAAAAGACTATGTGACTCAATATCAGGTTCCAGTAGTAGTAGTCTTCGACCCGTGGGTGTAGAGATGCTACCTTCGGGGAGATCACTTTGTGTTGGTGCAGACCAACAATGCCGCATGTACATCTCCGCCTAGAGAGACCTGAACCTAAGGTGGGGAAACTTGTTGAACTCCCCACATGACTACGAATTTGAGATATCCTATACTTTGGGAACATGCAACGTTTTATGGGAATCGCTTAGCAGGACATTCTGGGCTCGCCTAGTCAGAAGTTTCAGAGTAGTTAACTTCCCCGTAGCTGAACTAGGTGGAGCCAGAGGGTATAGTTTTACTTCATTTAATGGTGTTGAATGCTTCTCTTCTCTAGAATGTAAGAGGGTTTCAGTTGTGATGCACCGACTGTAAAATCTAGAGTGACCAAATATCCTTGTGTGTTCCACCAAATATATTTTCTGAAGGAGGGAATCACGAGACCCTGTTCTAGGGACAAACAATTATCCTAGTTGCAATGTGAGATGTAGAGGTTCATCCGGGGAAGTAAACTATCCCATGAGTTTCTTCAGGCTGTTTGGGATCGTGCAAAGAGATAGTGAGGTTTCCTACCTCCTATCCCTACCCTGAATAGATCGAGTGAGTGCACAAAATCTTCCCCGTGTCATAGCTGAGGAGGTAGGTAAAAATTTCAATGAACATCATCCTCATGACCTAAACTTTTGAGGACGAACTTTCCATTTGGATCGCATGTTGTGCCAGCACAAAAACGTGTGGGCGTTCCTCAGAGCGGGAGATCTAGGTTTGATCTTAGTGTCCCAATTTTTTTATTTTGTTTTTTATTTTTAGGGACGCAAAGCATGAAAGAGGGAATGAATTAGAGACATGGTTTCTTCCTAATAAGACTTTGAAATATTTCTAAGTATTATTTAGGGTTGGGGGTTGAGACACTGAGAAATTTTGATACTCGGTGTGCCCAGAATTTATTTTATAAAAATATGAAATATGTTTTATATTATGCATGTGCAGTTAATTAAACAAAAAATGATATCTCTTAAATAGGTGATCAGATCTGAAATCCAAGACAACAGTTGGGTTGAGAACACTGTTTTTACCATAGGTGCAACATAAAATGAGTTGGCATGGGATGTTCAGACACCTCGCTCGATGGAGGTATGTAAAATAGGTGAATTAAATTATTAAATTATTAATTTAATAGCTAAAAAACAAATAACTCATAGAAGGGAGATCAGATGAGAAATCTGAGACCACTGTTGAGTTCAAAACAACGGTTTTACCCTAGTTAAGGTATAACATTTTTGGGCATTGGGAGTTCGATTTATGTGCCATCACGGACGAATAATTAAATAGTTATTTATTTAATTATTTGATTAATATTATAAAGATAATTTATTAGTATAAATTCATATTTTAGATATTTTGGCTCATAATTATATTTTACCCACAAAGAAAAACCCTGTCTTCCCCTCTTCTCCTTCTCGTTGACGAACGACGAAGAACAACGATGAAAACCTTCGATCAAAGAAGATGAAAGCATGATGAACACAAAACCTTCAACCAATCATTGTGTGGATGCGATCTTCATTAAAAGTGACTGATCCAACCTTGGTAGGACTCTTTCATGGTGTTCTTACACCCTTAATTAAATGTTGAGCATGTTTTCAATTTTCTCTTGAACTTGTGATCCTTGATTTTAAACTCTGCATGATCCTACGAATCATATTTATGTTGTTTAATCAATGATCTAACCTTGATGACCTAAACTAGATTTTCGGACAAAAAATCTAGGCCTATGATGTTCAAGGCTTTTGTTTTTCATTACTTTAACCCATATTTTCTTCACATTCGTCACAACGAAATCCCCATGGATCCCGGTTGGACAGTTTCTGGGTAACCTAGGACCACTCGAATGCCCGAATTCACGATGAATCAATGAAGCATGAAGAATTTGTTGATCTGAGCATAGATCTGAAAGGTTTTCGAGGGGAAAAAGAATGATACAGTGTTAAATATTTGAGTTTTCGATGGAAAAAGGTTAGGTGGCTTGCCGAAGGTGCGGCGGTTCATGCATGATAGTCTGGTTCATGGATGGTGTATGGTTTAGGCAGGGTAGGATGACACGGATTCGGGCGAGCGAGGAGGTGGAGGGGGGGATTTGATGAGAGTGGACAGTGGATCCTGAACAGTGGCAGTGTCCGGGCGAGGCCGTCTAGCATAGTGAAGTAGTCGGATTCCAGCGAGGCAGCAGAACAGGTGGCTGTTTCGGAACTAACGAGTGGTGATGATGGTCGGTGGATGGCTTAGGCCATCAGGACTGGAGCGGAGCCGAAAGAAAACCAGAGTCGGTGATGTCGGATGGTGGCTGGGTGCGCAAGGCAGTGGCATCTTGTAAAGGAAGAATTGATGGGGAGGGAGGGTAAGGGAAACCCGGGGGTAAGGAAAAAATAAATAAAAAAATAAGAATGAAATTGATAATAATTATACAATTATTATTATCATAATTAATATTTATAAACCGATAACTCTCTTTTATGGATCCCGATTAATGAACCATCTAGGGAAGCATCACCCCATCAATGAAAGATCTTCTTAAGAATATTCTGGATGATTCTCGCCGATTTACGGCCTGGGCCTGTGAAACACTCATGAAATATTAGATTTAATAATATTATAAAATATTTGACCCACCACATCTCACGCGTACGATGTCTGATGAAGCAGCCATATTTTGCAACGAAACCTAGTTTTTGAGACATTCTTTTCGATACAAAAGATGAATGAAATCTTTGTTTTTTCATACCGTCTCCACAAGACACCCAAATAATAATAATATATTATTATTATTCTGAACATTGACTCGCCATGATTTCTGCATGCGACATCTGATTGGAGATTCGTCGGTGGCATTCTGATTTTCTCTTTGAGGTAGCCTTTTCAAGATCAATTTAGGATATTTAAATTGAAGTCGAGGTGCGGGCCCCATGAGGTCTGGTTCGCAAGTGTTGTGGTGAAATGAAGATTTTGCACGAGGTATCCATTTTGGATGAAAGAGCAGTCCATATGAGGTGTTTTTCTGTGAGGATTCCATACAATTTGTTTCAAGAACGAGGAATGGGCCTCACAGAATATCTTTCGAGAGCAATTAGGTGTCCTTCCACTCTTACACCAGATTTTCTTTGGTGCAATTGAATAGTCAATCTTGTGTGTTTTTCCGGAAGGATCGTGATGCTGTGATTTGTTTGAACATACATAGCCTTTTTCATGATCTCATTAATTGTGGCAAATGAATGAAATATTGATGGAAGATCCTTTTTGACGTTTTTGAAGAGAACCCATGACATGGGTACTATTAGAATCTCATGAGAGTGGATAAGATGTATGAAGAGATACTATCAAATGTTCAGGGTGTGACACCTTTCCAGAGTATCACTCACCTATTACAATAATGTTATTCAAAGTGGTACCATATAGTAGGTATGGCCAGTGTTCCTCAGAGTTCTTACAAGAGGTACCATAGAGTAGGGATGGCCAATGTTCCTTGACATTCTTCTGAGAGGTACCATCTAGAAGGGATGGAAAATGTTCCCCAATGTGCTTTTCTGAGAGGTACCATCCTTCAAGGATGGACAGAGATGTTATGATTTTACCTATAGCTGTGTTGGGATGTGGTCCCTAATAGCAGTTCTTAGTTTACCTCTAGCTGGGTTGGGAAGTGGTGCCCGATGGAAGTTCCGGGCTTCCCTCCACCAAGGTTGGGAAGTTGGACTCATCAACGACTCTTTCTGGGCAGTACCTCTAGTTGGGCTCGGCAGGGGGTCCCCAATCTACTTCCAAATGATGATCCCCCCTGACTTACTTGGGAAAAAAGTCATGATGAAGAGTGGAATTCCCCAGCTAGGCATGGCATGGATCCTCAACTTTATGACAAGACCTCTCAACTGTGGGATAGTGACAAGGTGTGTTTGACCTGAAATTGGACTCTCAAGAAAGAGGGACTATTTTCCCACCAATACACATCCTTGTGATGTGACATAAAACTATGAGGGAAGTACAGTGCCTCCCAAATATGATAGTATCAAGGTGTGATGACTGAGTCCCTTTAACTTGTAGTTTAGGGTAAATGTGTGGGGTGCTAGGAATTGATGTTTACTTCTGGAACTGTCGGTGAATCAATTTTTCGGGGATGATCATGTAAGATGGATATCCCCTTACTCTATAATTTCAGTTTCTTTGAGTGAGAACATACATATATCCTGTTTATAGTGCCCACTCCTTGGGTTTTGGATACTCTCCTTCCAAGAGAGGTAATGACACGCGAGGTACGCCATGTGCTTTCCCTATCTAGATTCTCATGGTTGGAAGAGTCTAATCTCTTACTATAGGTATCTAAGACTCGATGATAAGTTCATCTTTTTAGCATTTATATATCCTCATGTTGGGATGATCTTACTTTACTCTATTTTTGGGTTGAGATACACTTTATTTATTGTACCTTGTTCTCTCTACTGTTGTTGTCTTCTTCTATTATATCTCTTACTACACGCCTCTTCAGTACCTCTCTTGCTACTCCCTTGGGCCTTCATGGAATTCTAATATGTAGCTTTATACTCACCCCTTCTTGGGATTTTCTTGCACTTGGTGTGCCCTTGAAAACGATAGGCAAGTTGATTGTGACTTCAGTGGAGCATAGGGATACGAGTGCTTGGACAAAATATAGTGGTCGTAGCTTGGGAACCTGGAGAAGGGCTCCCTCAACTATTTTAATTTTCAATTACTGCCAGGTTGTTGAACCTCTTTTGGTTGGGTATGTATTTTTCTCCTTTACATTTCAGTTTACTTTTCTGTACTTGTACTGTTTAGAGGTTGATGCATGTTTTTGGTTTATATATAATAGTTTTTTTATCTTTTACTTCTTTCCCTATTCAAATTTTCATGGTGTGGGATCTGTATGTGTGTATAGGTTTATAGGTAAAGGCCTCACAATGTTTGTTGTTCCTTTGATTCTAGTCTCTAGCCTTTGGTCTATGGAGACGGGCTTGGGGTAGTTGTGGCTTGAGTCCCTGCACGGGTCGGGTTATGACAAAATCAAACCATGTGGATCCGGAACAAAAAACTATTGTAACCCTATATAGTAAATAAACTATAAAAGTTTTGTAATTTATTTCACCTGGGGTTTGGTCTAACTATTTTCAGTGATATAGAAGGGATAATCACAAACAATAATCAAGGAGGAGAGAATATGAGTTCATACCCATGAGATTAAAACCTCAATCACCCCAAAAAATGATGTGATTAAGAAATATGGAGGTTGTGCAATAGAGCTGTGCGAGGGGGGGGGGGTGCACGATGAGAGATAGGGAAAAAATAAAAGAAGGGGGAGGGTTTGACCTTTTTTATTAAGGTTTTTTTATTATGGGGTAATAGAAATAGATTATCAATCATTAAAATAATATTGAAAGGGAACTTTTGTGATGAACCATACAATCTATCACTAAATACATTTGTGCGATGAGTAATAATGATGAATATGAAATTTTTTACTATTACCCATCATAAATAATGTTTTATCTTGTTATGGGTAACTCAATCCCTAAGAAAATAAATATTTTTGGTTATTTTTGGTATATTTTAATCGATTTAAAATAACATGTTGCAAATGTCAGCTTTTATAGTAGTTCTTGGGACTAGGATTGTGCATGTTTTTTCCTCCGATATCAGGACTGTGACGCCGACCATCATATGGATGTAGCTGATGGCTCTTTTTTTGGATGAATTCCACCATCTCCTTCTACCTACTGCACCTCTTCCAAGAATCTCTCGATCACTATATCCCTCTCCAAGACACGAACTTAACTAGGGATGCGTAGTAGGACAACCCCATCTCATATATCTTTATGAAGGCCACACTCAAACTTCCATACATGAAAGAATCTATCAAAAATCTTGTTGAGGGTGTAACTCATGAGATTTTTTATTCTCTATGTGTACTCCGAGGTAGACATGCTACCCTATTATAGATCTATCAACTCTTAAATGTGTATAACCCTCAATGTAGTCGGTTAACAATCATCACAAAATATGCACTGAAACTATGACCATGGAAGGGCTGCTCATCATGGGTTTGTATGATCAAGGTCTACTAGTGGCCCTATATATCATGGAAATATCTAGAAACTAACATCACCATATAATAACAACATCTCTAGAATATGTGGAACACTCTAGACACTATCCCATGCCAGTCTATTCTACCAAAAGATAAAGATCATGTTGAGAACTAGGAGTATCTATCTTTGAAACTCATGAAGCACACCCAGGTTACACATATACTCATTCTATCCCACTAGAATTATTTTATTATTATTGTGGCGATAAAATACTACTTAAATTTAATATGGTGGTTCTTCTCATTACACTACATCTGGAGGAACTACTCTGAGCTCACTATTTGGGGGAAATATCGTGATCTAGTTCCAAGTTGGAAAACTCAACACATAGGTAGGCAATGATAGGCGGCTCAATATTTCTCTCAGTAATGTAATGACCCTACCCTAGGATCCTATCTAGCTATTTTCAGGGTGGAACCCTATAATTCACTAGATGAACTACATTCATTGAATCATATTTCGGGAGATTACTCAATAAGGACACATATATAAATTAAAAACTACTATATGATGTATGTATCATTTACATATTCCCTATAAATAATACCTTATAGATCTATGTTTAAAATCATGTTATTAGATTTTATTTGAATAAATATGACTTTTGTCATGTCTATAATCGGTTTTGTGGTCTAAAATCTGATATCAAGACCCCTTGACACCATTTCCCAATGTTAAAAAACTAATCCTGACATGATTATTAAATCCCAACTCCTTCCCTATGATAAACCTACTCTGATACCACTCTAACATGACCTGACCCACCATGACCTTTCCTATTCTAGAAATAAGTTGAGTGTGTCACCACTTGTCACCCTCTAATATGATAAGGGTTTCTGACAAGCGATGAGTAGGTATATCATGAAAGATGGTAGGACTTAGTCTAATTCCCCTATATATAACCCCAAATATCTACATTAGATATAAAGATGATGTCTAGATAATAAGAGTAACCATAATATAAAACATTTAGGAATCAGATACTAATCAATCATAGAGTACAAAAAAGTGTTAAGATATAGAGGAAAGGGGGGAAATCAAAATCATAATATCCCAAATGTTAAACCAATCTAACACAATTGTAAGGTGAAGATAGATTCCTCACACATAACTCTTTTAATAAAATATGCTTATTCTTGTGACTTATGGGTACTACTGAGCTCCCAATCTACTAATATAGTGTCCAACAAGCTCAAAACTAGACTTTTTATCATCTACAGAAGACATGAAACAAGAAGGTGAAATTCATATGTAATTAGGTGTATATATATACCTATTAGGATGTATTTAAAACCATAAAGGATAGAGAGAAAAAACTGTCAACTAAAAATAAAAGTGGCAAGAAGGAAAAACAAAATATTATTTAAATGTAAATATCCCAGTACATATAATAATGTTCCACTCTATAAAGACCAGATATAAGAGAAAAAATCTCAAAAATAAACTCAACAATCATAAATAAATAGTTATATAACCCAAGTCACCTAACAAATTCCATGGTAGTGGACACATGCTTTTATAATATGTGAGTTACATTTATGGGAGTAACCAATGCATGTTGAGGACCCACACCACATCAAGTATAAGATGTTGAGTGAGGTAATACTTGAATCCATGGATAAAGGATCTATACCTTGTGAGTGGGGGAGTTCCTATGTTTATTAGTTCTAAAATGGATCCATTCCCTATCATTAGAACACAAACATGGTATTTATGTACCCCATGTCTACTCTATTCATCTTGTCTAGTACCAGTTGTAATTCCCATGAAGATAAGGAAACAAAACTACCTATATTTTCTCACATATCATATTTGAAAGTAACGATGGTTGTACATCATATTTTATATGAAAAACACTAAATATGGACTGCTGAAATTCCAAAATATGAATTCCATTAAGAAGATGTAAAATTATCTATTTTTTGAAAAAGAACATAACAAGTACTTTGGTGGTACATAGTGGGTATACCCTTGGGAGAATTATGGTCTTGTACATCAATCCACATACTATTTGGGGGTTGAACGAAATTCAATTTATGATAGTGTACATGGAATGTAAGACCCATGAGGATACCTAGTGTGTTCTCCCACACCCTGAGTCATGTATGGTATATAATACAAAATGTGTTCCTAAGTTGGTAAATGAAATGTATACAATGTTGGATCACTTGATGTGTAAACTTGGGTACCGGGTCTTGTATGGTACAAGGTACATGAAATATACCCATGGACCACAAATCATGTTTTTCCATATGAATGCTTGGAATTTTACTACAATATACACACCATGCGACTTGGAACTATATGGTGTACATCACTAAAGTACACCCTGTGCAGTATTTAACTCATAACAAAACTCTATCCATCACGAGTAGTGTAATACATGGCATGTAGATCAGAAGTCCACACCATGTGGTTCTGTCTTTGACCTAAAGATTTGAAAATTACCCTGAATCATACCACCATCCTCAATTTCACCTCTAAGAGCACCATAAATGTATCATCTATCCCAAAGTTCCCCCTCACTTATACATGGACCCTTGTTAGATGTTCCCTTATAGAAATATTCCTATAAATTTGTTTATAAACATATCTGACAACCCACATACCACTATCTTTCAGGAACATATGCTACCATACCTCGCATTTATTTTCCACAACCATTTGAACTTCCCATTCATCTTGATATCTTTTGTTGTTCCCAAAATGGACCCTTTAAGATCCAAACACCACTTTTTTATTGATCTAAACTAATTTAATTAAAGCATGATTCATGGAAAAGGCTGAAAGAAATGGAAAAAATAAATCGGGATTAACAGGGATAAAAAAATTCATTGGTATAATTTTTTAGTGGTAAAAAAAAGGATCAATAATACATATTCTAGTGTAGATTCACTAATGATGGAGAATGTTGGAAAATATATAAGATGCATCCAAAAAATGAATTTATTTTCATGTTATTTTAATTAATATAATAAATCATTAATTCTAATCCAAATAAGAAATCGAATTCAAAAAGCATATAGAAATATTTAAATAGGGAGTCTTACCTTAAATCATTTTTTTTGGCGGCATTGACCACATCTGCATCAGGCGCCATTTAAAATATCTTCTTAAAGAACATGATCATCGAACCCAGATCTCAATTATCCAGATGATATACCTCTAATACTCTCTCTCATTAATTTTTCTATTGGATAACCGTAATTAATGTTGTAAAGGATGATAATATTATGGAATTTGGGGCTTCTGGATATAATTAACTATTTTATTAATTAAATTAAATAATTACACCCACTTGGTGCCTAACCTAGGGCCTCAAATATGATCCAAATTTATACCACCCATTGACTAAAATCCCAACTTTGGATGTGACTATGTTGTCCATTTTCTGATTTGAGGCTCCATTTAGGAGAAAATAATATTTTTCCCTTGGTCACATATATGTCAAATAAAAATAATATTTTATATTTAATATACTATTATCAAGCATCCTTGATTTTAATTTTCTGAAAATAGCTCAGCAAACCATCAATAAAATATTATTAAAATAATTTAAATCTTCATACCATAAAAATATGGTTCACTACATGCACTGTCAAACTGGGTACTGGTAGTCCAGGAAGACAAAAAACACAAACTGATTACGGTGATTGAGGAAAAATATTTCTATAATATCAACTAACATATCATAGTGAAGATAAGTTATTTCTTCTATAGGGAGCTCGAAGTAATAGTAAAAATGGATATGAAACTCTTTGTGGAATTTTTTTAAACTATAAAAACTATCTAAAAATGATAGTCAACCGCTACATATAGACCTAAAACCTAAAAAATTACTATACTAATCTATAATTAATATAATATCCTAATATAGGAAAAATAAAAATTAAATAGAAAAATAATTAAAAGAATCCCATGAAGGAATTGATTCTAAATAAGTACATCATTTATACTAATGAATAGAAGTAACCCTTCAGGAAAAAATAAATGCAATTCTTGTAAAATATAAACTCAGATGAAGAGGTTTCCATGGAACCAAAAAATGGGTGAAAAGATATCCAGAACAAAATAATGTTAAAGAGTAAGGGGTTCTTAGGACCTCCCAATTATTTTAGGAAGTTCATTAAATACAATAAAAAAATTGCAAAGCCTTTTAGACCTGAAATAAAGAAGAATGGGTTAAAAGTGACCCCTAATACCTATGTTTCTTTAGTTATCTAAGAAAAAATAAAATTACAAGACCTATTTTGAGAATTATTTACATTTCCCATATTTTCATAGTGGATTTTGATGCTTTGGGTTCTGCACTAGGGTAATTTTTTTACGTGAAATTAATCTTTTAGATTATTTATTCATGGAGTTTATAGGTTCCAATACTACCAAGATAGTATAATAATAAGATCTAATGGATATGTTATGATTAATATAAAAAATGTATATAAAATTTGATGGGAATAAATTTCAATATATATATAAACCAAAAATGTATAAGGAATATTGTTAAAAAATAGTTAGATTCAATAGAGTAGTAATTCTAGCTAGCTAACCTTTCAGGTTATCAATTTAAAGTAATTTATAAGCTCTCTAATGGCCTTTATGACCAGAATCATTTTTATTTAATTATGTACTACTTTCCAAGTGGAGGCAGTTAATATAAATTTATTACTAACATATTAAAAAATGCATTGGTCTAGAGGATGGGAGGTTAGGTTAATAACACCCTATTTAAGGGAATGATTTCATACTTTAGGCCTCTCTTATAGATATAAGAAATGTTAATGGAACTTACCGTTGAAACTATCTCTCAAGGATGCTTACCTTGAGGTGATTCCCTAACAGTGATTGCTATGGATCCTGTCCCCCTCCCCACTAGAGATGGGTGGATCTTCCTCCGCCTACTTCTGAAGCTTGGAAAAGGCCTTTCCTCCCTTTTCTAGCCTAGATTTTCACATAGATTTCTCTGCTATATAGATTTTCCTAAAGGTTCCAGATCCACATGACGACTCACCTCAACTTAATCTATCAACATTGGAGTTCTCAAAAGCATAGTTACTACTGAATATAACCTTGGTGGCTCAATTCTGATAGAGTCATATGCTGATTTATACCTTTGATATATTCATTTTATGTTCTTGGGCTGGTAGGACTAGGATATTGTGGGGCTTCTAGACAAACGAAGCATCATGATTCACTTTTATTGTAAGGTTGACTTGATTCTATCTTGATCTAGAGCTCTCCGAACATGAAATGGGTTCTAGTTCTTCGTTTTCTTGTGGAACTTCAATTTTCACATGAAATGGGATACCCCTACATTAGAAGTGTTGGTAAGTTTTCCAAAACTCCTGATATCCTTCCAAAATCCCTCAATTCTATGAATTATATGTAATCTTGTATTCTGATACCTATGTTATTATAGTAGAACTAAGTATGTATGTTATTTGATATCTATATATATTTGAGTTGAGGTGGATGTTTCTAAAACAATGGTTGAGAGAGTGTGGATTGCAGTTGGGGATGAATTACACTAGAAACATGATTTGATTTTTAAGTCACGGGTAGACTATTGTTCGTCTTGTAAATATCTGGTTCACCTGATTTCTTCCTAACATCATGCTTGTAAGGATATAGATGGGATTTCTATCTCAATAAATCATCAAGAGTTCGGGTCTAAGGATACACCTTCAAAAGTCCAACTGTGTAATATAGATGCAAGGAAAACTGTATTTATTCTTAAAGAGGTAAGACCATTATTGATAGTGTTGAATGCCAACTACAATAAACCATCTGAGTGTCGGGAGGGAACTCATCCCATCTCATATTCTGTAAATTTGATCTCTTATGATGATATCTAAGAGATTACAATGAAAACTGGGCCTATTCTTTTGGATCTGAAAGCCAGAGTCTCCTTGGGGTAGATCAAGTTGATCGCCCCACTTCCTGAAAAAGTCAAGGATGTTCAACCAGAGCAGCAGGAGGGCAACCCATTGGTAGCATATGTCTTTAGGAGGCAGATCACGAATATGGGTGATCCCTTGCCGTCTTCATCTACTCCTCTGGGAACAACAAGCATGGAAGGGGGCCAAGTGGCTGATCGTGGAGATTCAATGACTCCCACTACTATATACAATGTGGATGCAGTACACATAAGTCAAGGTATTGCTATAAAAAAGGTATCTCAGAATCCTAAGCGACTTGGAAAAGAACCAGTTGCAGTGAGGGATCTCAGACAGGTTATCATGTAGTCATTCATAAAAAATAGTTGGGGTATGATCCTGGATTCTGTGATCTACTAGAATATTCTAGTTAGATTCACCAGAAAGAATATGAGCCTTCCTTGAGGCATGTCCCACATTCAATTGGTGATCCTCTGCCAGAAGGGGGATATAAGCCCAATCCTGGTACTTTGGTGTATACTTTTGGTCTTATTTGATATAAATATTAGTCTATCCTAAGGAAAGTGCCTCTCTCACATGGTGATACCTAGCCAAAATGGGTATATGAGCCCGATCCT
Source organism: Viscum album (assembly GCA_963277665.1). Taxonomy (NCBI): domain Eukaryota; kingdom Viridiplantae; phylum Streptophyta; class Magnoliopsida; order Santalales; family Viscaceae; genus Viscum; species Viscum album. The sequence goes on from OY728123.1 coordinate 644,859,969, forward strand.
AGGCCTTTGGGATATTCCTCCAATATTTTTCATCTATAATGTTCTCCTATCCCATGGAATGTGATGTACTCACTTGGTGAGCCCTAGTTTGAATAAGAATACGATCTTGGTCTGATGCCTCATCCTTTATCAGAATATATTTATACTCCTCTTGGTTGGGAGAAAGAATGCGTTATTTCAATAGAGAATCCACCTTTTCACAATAATGTGAGTTTTAAGTTTCCATAGTTGTTGGGATAGGAATATGAACCTCTCCCTAAATCTATAAAAATGATAAAATATTCTAGTGGGGTTCTTCAGTTGTTTCTAAGATGCAGTGACACTTTAGAAAAGTGTAGATAGGGATGTAAGCTTACACATTTTCTATATCCACTATATAATTATAAACATGTTCAATTGAAGCGGGAATATGCCCCCCCCTTTGTCCTCCTTGTTCCATTAGAATATGTTGATGGGAGTCATGAATGGGGGTAGGTATATTCACCTCCCCCATGCCTGATACAAAAATATTCCTGCAGAATCATTCATAGAGACTGGGGATATGATCCTGATCATTTGTTACTTCCATAATATGTCTGTAGAAATCATCAATGGGGGTGGGGATATGGTCCAACTCATGATTATCTAGATTCTTCAACAATCGATGTTTCTTCCTTGTTTCTTATTCATAGGTATCATAGGTAGAAGTATGTCAGGTGGTACCGTCATAAGGTGACTGAAGGACACTAGTGGGATGGTGTTAGTAATATCTGTTGATGAGATCCCTCTTCAATGGCCCTAGAATCGAAATATATTTGTATTTAACTACTCGATCCACCTTAATCATGTACTAAAGGTGGTGATAGTCATACTCTAGTGATAATCTTCCAAATCATTTGACTATGGAAATGTGTGCAACTGATTATCACTACTCTAGTGGCTAATACCTTCTCTTAATTCCTATTCTATGAACTTCTCCTATATAGTTAGGTTTGACTGCTTCTGTGGTGTAAAATTACATGGAACAGAGGCCTAATGTTGTCCATTGGCCCTATAATCCATATTCCAATGGTGGACCGAAAGCCCTATAGTCATTTGGCCTAATCCAATGGGCCTGAGGCACAATCAGATGAAATTTTTCGACTAATACTCTATCACTACAATATTGGTAAAATACTTCTATAATAGTGCTATAGTACCCCATAAATATCCCTTCACCAGGATTTATTTCCACTTTTTTTGCTTCATCCCATAATATGTATGTAGATGATAACAACATAGTCATGTTTTCTCACTTGAAACCCTAATACAATCTATTGAATAATAGTGTAGATATTTTTTACATTTTCATCTTTAAACTGAAAGAATTTATATACATATGATAATATAATTAATTAAAAATTTCTTTTTATTCTATCCATATATTCAGATTTTATTTAAGTATTCATTCAATATTGAATGAATATTTTGAATTAAAATCATATGAATTATGGGATCTGGTCTTCATAATAAATTCTAAAATAAACCACTTACTTAACTACATGTAACTCCATGAAGGCATGAAAAATTATCATAACCTCTTTAAACATCCAAATAATAAAATATATTTAAATTTATCCATAAATTCATAATAATAACTAGCATGACCATTCCCTTCATGAAAAAAACTTGTAACTTCCTTATTTCCATGACATCCTTATGAATTTTAAAACACATAGTCATATGGTGGATTTTTCTTTCATGCATGCTAATCACAACTGTCATAGAATAATATTTATATATATCATCCTTTTCATTCAGGACATGGAACTACCTTTACTATGTTACTTTATTCTTCCTCTATACACTATGATATCATTCATTTAAAATTTCATTGTAAATATGCAATCATGCACCTAGCTTGATTATGGAATCTAAATTCCTTATTCTATTTATCTTCATGAGAAATTACATCATAACTTTCCTACATCATGATGAAAACCAATCATGAATTTTATTATTATTCATGATTAAATTACTTAACATCCTCTGATTTAAATTCTCTATTTAAATTATCTATTTCATCGGCTCTTATGCGTATGTGTTACACCATTATGTAGGATTTGAGAAACCCTTTAGTAGGTCTTGATGCTTCATCATTATGCATACCGACATATCAAATGACCACTACACAAGATAAATTATTCCACTGTGTGTATTAGAAATGTCCTTTGAATAGTGTGGTATATCCTTATACGGATTTTTTTCCAAAATACCTTTACACAATAATTCAGTCGAGAAAACTACTTCCAATATTACCTTTATGTTATCTTATGAATCACCTCTACATAGACCGTATAAACACAGAGTTACCTTAATGTAAGTATTTAAATCCTCCAGTCACCTTTATATGTGCTGATACTCAACTCCTACTCTTCAAACCACTATATATGTTTTTCAATCAATCATTCTACTATGATGTTAATCGACCTTCTGTGAATCTCTTGGTCATTCATCCTTCTATGCATCCCCATAGGTGATCATTCTCCACCTCCTCATCATTCTCTTCATATGAATTAAAATTGAATTGAAAAACTACTCTATTATTCTTCAGATTTAAAAACATTTTAAAAAATCTATATTTCCATGTTTCATGGTTGACCTAGGATATAGAGATTATGGTCAATCCACCATCTATGTGAATCTTGAGATTACTATTCTATCCATGCAAGCCCACAATTACTCAAGCTACCATGCATGTGCACAATTAATCGCTGTACAATAAATATTTATCATGATATTACAATATATTATACATATTGTGGTTTCTATTATATATTATGGACAATCAGAATTTTTTCTTGTGGTCTATTAATCTATGTAGAACTCTGAAAAGTATTGAGATTGAAGAAAAATCAAATGACATCATTTCATTCCTATATAACATATCTATATCATTAAATTCAATTGAACTATATCCCATATAACCCGACCCCATATCAATTATTCCTTAATAAATATTCTCCTTAATATTATAACCTACTTCATCATCCAGTAAGAACAATTATGACCAGGTGGCAGGCCTTTCCATATGGTATCCCATGCCACCCCATATGCGAGAGGCTATGTACCACTCTCCTCCATGCACCAACTCATGAACACTTGAAATTAACTTTGCATAACCTTTTCATGTTCTTCTTTATATTTATACAACTCTAACTTATCTATATGTATATAATCTTGAATATGATTACCAGTTGGATGCTTGTCTTATCGGGTGTCGATCTGGCCAGAAGTTAGTAAATTTATATAACTCCAAAAACATTTTTCCTTTAAAAAATTATCTATTCAGCAATGAAAAAAAATCCAATCCTTCCAACCACTTATTTTCTTTATTATAAATATTCAACCCTCAAAATTATTATATTTTTATTTCTTCATTTAACATCCACGACACTTATTATTTTTAAACACATTAACATTCCGTAAAAACAAATACAACTCACAATAAAGTGGTCACAACATTTATCTCTCAATGTTTAGATAAATTTAATATCTAATGATTCATGTCATACCGATTAAATTATTTGGAATTTTTTTATAGATAAAATTTCAACAAATAATTCATTTATGAGTAATCTCCATGATCCTAATTTATGCAGGTGTTCCCAAAATTATCTTCACCACTAGTTATGGGTTTATATTAAACATTGAAATATTAATGTTAATTGTATATTGAAATATTACATATATACTAATAATATAATTCATTAATTATATTTCTTAATATAATTTTCTATATATGTATCCTAGAAACATTACTTGACAATGATTGTTTCATGAAATATAGCCTTGTCTTCTTCTTTACCATATGTTATTACATATAATGTAACCTCATATACTTCTTCCAATGTGCTCATCCATGAACCACATTCTCATATTTATATTGATAATATCTTCACATTACTGTAGTTTTTTATTCTATATGATAGTAATATCTTCATAATGTTACATTGAATTAAATCTTGGTATGGCTTTTCTATGAATTTGTGTCCTCTCATAAGCACATAGAATTAAATTCTCTAAAAAATGTCTTAAACATCTCAAAATTGAGATAGGGACTTTCATCCAATAACTCATTTTATCTCACATCAAAATCATTAAAACCACTTCAAACAACATATTTAAAATTAATGAATGATAACAAAATAGTTAAACTAGAGATAATAATCTAGATAGAATCAAAACAAGTAGAAATACTGAAATAATAAAAAAATAGAGTATCACAATACCCGTTATGTGGTATTGACTTTATATCTTTATGTTCTTACTCTAAAATACGAATGAACTATTGAGAAATCAATTTCATACTTTTTTATTCAATTGGTGTTGGCATAATATGCTATTTCTTCTTCATATTCTATTATTTTGGTATCATAGTCTCACAGTGCAACTTGAGAAGCCATCCTCACAATATTATATATTCATAATAATAATCAATAGTAAAAATAAAACGATAAAAAAATAACAAATAATATAACCAAACATAGTATAATAATAATGAATAATTGTTTTTGTATAAAGTAATTTTCAAAACAGAATAAACAAATGTAAAAAGACAACACAACTCTTGTGTTGTTGATCATTTACATCTAGTTTTTTAGAATTTTGAGATGTGTTTTTTAAGATATATTCCTATCACTAAAAGTAATTTTGACCAGAATCCATTGTAGAAAATCATTATACAAAATGGGGTTCCAAATATGAGCACTATTGAAGGTCTGTCGCAAAAAAATGTTATTTACAATGGGTCATTTTTTATGATGTAAATAATTATGAATTTTAAAAAAACTAATTAAAACAAATGATGAATCTTTAAAAATTACTTAAATATTAAAAATTATAAATTATTAATACAAATAAAAATATTGAAAAAAATAGAAATAACTTACATAGAATAAACCATGCATAGAATAATTATAGAATTTCACAAAAAAATGTATATCAAACCAATATACATATAAATCAATAATAAAAATGAGAATCATTTGGTATCAGGGGGAAGAGAATCACCCAAAGGGTTGGAGGGACTCCATGTTAACACGACAAGTAAGCCATAATAGCTACTCTATAATCATTTTATCTCTCTGAAATTACTGCTCGCACTCCTCCTATAACTATCTATGCATGCACTATGTGATCTCATTATTATATAGAAACCACTCTTCATGTTGTGAAGTGGATGATGATGAATCTTTATGATCTCTCTTTGAGTTACTTGATGAAATCCCAAAATTTCCATAATAACTAGTAGGAGTTAATCGTGAAACAATACGAGTCACCTGACCTTCCTTGAAACCATATATGGTCACCTATATCAAACCCACCTCTTCAAAACCTGACTCGCACATGGAATATACTTTTGTATCAGATTTACTATCTCATGAATGGGAATTCCTAGAATCATAAATCTGTTTTAAATACAATTATACATTAAAATAAATAAAAAATTAATTTATGTATATTTTTTTAAAAAATATGAACCATAATAATGCACTATTTGTTGTAGACAAGATATCCTATACTAGGATCCATGCACATCTTTTTACGAACATAAAACTACATAATAGTGGTGTCATTAATGGACTTTGTAATATAACAAAAATTATATTTAATGTATATATACTAATATCTAATATTACTTTCCACATGTCATCGATGTATACCAAATATACAACACAAAAACTTATTTGTGACATACTGCCTCCCTAGTTTTAGTTTCTAGATGATTACCTTATCATAAAAGTAATTCACATAGAGTAGGATAAGAATCCATCCCATAAATAGACTGATATATATCATGGTCGATGAGAGAAGAAAAACTCGTAAAAAAAGTAACAAAATATCTACCCATGGCTCTCTTTCTTTGGTTATGGAAAAACTGATGAAAACATTCACGTATAAAAATATACCATGACTCTCATATATGATATTTTATCTTATCATTGATCAAAGACCATAAATTTTGAAAGAAAATTAATAAAAAAATTTATTAATTAAAAAAATTTAAAATAAAATATATTATTTTTTAACATACAATCCAGTTGTCAAACATTTCATTTAAAATATCAACGGGAACCTAATCCCATGAATCCAATGGTGTATAAAAATAATTTTATAGAATGGAAAAATCCATAACAATAATTAAATATGAAATAAATATGAAAATAAAAACAAATAATCGAAATATTATAAAAAAAAATTAATATAAAAATTAAAATAAATTAAGAAACTTAAAATATTGAACATACCACAACCAATATTGATAAAAATCAAGAGATTGATGTCTTTTAGATACATGGTCTAGAATCGTCAATCTAGTAATTCCATGACCCCTCCTAATATGCAGTGTTGTGAAAGTATCATGTAGGATATATAAATGGTCATCAAGCTCGTCATCAAGAAGCTTGACACTAGTGAGGGATCAAAATATATTGTTAGGACCACCTTCGTCCATATAAAAAAAATCTTACCTATAAATAATTATTGATACAAATATTAAATATAAAATACTAATAAATTCCAAAATATAATACATCATTAATAATATTTATCCTCATGTTCATCAATGACAATGTATTTATCTTCCCCTTTAGCATCTTCAACTTCCATATGAATTTTATTTTTATCATCCATCATTACATAATAAATATTATCAATATCATCAACCATTAACTATGTGGGTTTTATCATCTATATTTATGTATTTTTGAATAAAATATATACTTCATTATGTTTCTTAAATAATTTCAGTAAATCACACTTCCAAAAAACCATTTTCATTTTCAAGAAACTGATTGTTATGTAATTTCATTTTTATTATTATCCAAGGTCATTTAAATATCTAAAAAACACAATAATTTTCATAATAAAAAAGATTTCCTTGATGATACACTATATATGGTTCATTTTTTAAAATAATAATTTTATATTTAATGGTAATTAATCTATATCCTAGATGAACATTCAACCATCAAACAGTATTCACCGAAAGACATTTAAACATTGTTACATGATTTATTCTGAAATAGAATAACTTTATTATTTCATCTATCATTACATAAGAGTAAAATTCACTTAATCATGATGAGATAATTTCCAAAAAAACTCCACTATTAATTGATTTATTTTATTCACTTTATATGTCTGTAGGAAATCAAACTCCATTAACCACATACCCATTATAATGTTTTACCAATTTAGATGGATGGTTTTTAGAAAAACTAATAAAATATAAATTTTACTTTCATGATGTGTTTACTGTTGATAATAGAAATTATTTATAATAAATATCATTATAAAATTGATATAATTTCCCCCTATAAAAAACATAACTTACCAATCTTTGAAATCAATAGAGAAAATTTTGTAGTTGATGTTCTTCAATAGAAATAATGGTAATTTTTATTTCTTTTATATATCCATCATATATTCTAAAAATTAATTAATAATTTAATTTAACAATTAAAAAATTAAAATAATAATAAAAAGTGGAATTTAATACACAAATCTTGTCATTTCTTCAAATAAATTCAGAATATATATATAAGTTATGTGTTGTTATTCATTTGAAATTAATTATTCATGATAACCACTAAAAACAAGATTGTGTTGATTAAAAAATAATTATTGATGGTTTGTGACGTCATCAAAATTTTCCACAATTTTACCCATGCTATTTTATTTTTAAGGGTATTCATATTGGAAATAATAGTGGAAAAATTTGAAATTTTCTCATGAAATTTCACTTCTACAATTAACCCTTTAACCTATACCTTATTTGTAAATTATTCAATAATTTTTGTATACATATCTCAAACTAGTACATCCTTAAGAATTTTACCATCCCTCCCCATTTTTATTTATATAAAAAATGAAATATTATATGTTACATTGAGTTAAAGAAGGATCGAATGAATATTTTCTCCAATTTACATAAAATTGAAACAAAAACCTTTTACAACATACTAAATGTGTCATAATCAAATGTTTTTTTAAAACAAATCTCAGAATAAATATAATCCTTTGGTCTAAATGTCGCATAATGAATAATTCAACAACCCTCTAAGACAAACAATCAGTAATATATACATGATGACATGACCATCATGTATTTTTAAGCTAATATATGTCTATTTGTGATGCAATGAGAAAAAATAAATGCATAAAAATATGGTAATCTCAAATATATAATATATTAAAAAAATAATAACTATCTTTATAAATTTCATAAGCTATTTTTATCTTTATTAAATTGTGTGATCTTTTATTTTAAAATAATTCTAGTTCAGAATTCTTGTAAATTTGGGAAACATATAACCATGGTTTTACGTTATCTTTGGTTTTACTATGTGTGTCCAAAATGATATAAAATATGTTATCAAAAACATTATTCTCAATATGAATTACATCTTACATGTGAAGAAACAACAAATCAAATCAATATAGTTGGTTGAAAAAACACTTCACATTATCCAATTATGATCTCTCTAGAGCTATATATTTTTAATTCATTTATAATTGGTCCAAAATTAATTTGATGTAATGATGATATAGTATATTTTCCCTATATACTTGAGAGTAATTCTAGAGGATTTCCTATTTCAATTAAACCTTTTGTAAAATATTTTCTATTCCTTTTAAAGGGGTGATGCATTGGAATAAGTCTCCGATAGAAATCAAAATAACTAGTATTTCTTCCATTGAAAATCATAAATGTTTTTTTATTTTGCATGTAGTCTAAAAATGATTTTTGACTTCATGTACTCCATCCAGATAAGATACAATATTCTATAAAGTCAATGATTTTTCCCATTGATGAAACTTTTAGTGTAAAATTGTGATCTACTACTATATCTTATATAGTTACTCCGTCATTCCATAATGAAAATATCTCATCAATTAGTGCATTTAAGTAAACAATGATATTCTTCTTCAGGTTTCCTATAATTAATATCACTATATATATGGTTTCTTTATTATAATCCAAGGAGGTAAGTTGTACGGTATTATGAAAATAGGATAAGAAAATATTGGCTGGCATCACCACTAAATAGAAAAAAATACTTTAGTTGAAAGTCTCAACCATATGTCATGATGTTTTAAAGAAAAATAAGGATTCAATTGATCCAATTGTTTCCCAGAAACTCAAACACATAGATAATTTAATTTTTTAATGATAAACATATTTGATTCATACCATGTAATTAGTGCAGTTATGTTGCGAGGCATAAATAGACACTGTAAACATAGTTTAATTGGAAAATACCTAAACTATTTCACATAAAATATAGACTTTTTGTATTGTACCTCTTTATAAATTTATTCAAAACATGTTATAAAAATAAATAATTATTCATAATCACCATAATATAACATGATGTTATTTGAATATGCATGGATCTCCTATTAATTAGGACCCAAATTATGAACAAACTTCTCAGTTTCATGGAAACTTTTAGGTAATGTATTTCCTTCAAGAATCAATGATTTAACCAAAGAAATTATTTGATCAAAAGAACTATTTGAAATTCTGTAATCTGATTTAATATATTTTTTTTAATATCTTTAAGTTTTCTTATTTTTTATGCCATATATAAGGCATCCTTAACAGATTTCATCAAATTATAAAATTAAGATGGTTCTAACTCAGGAATGGGAATATCATTATGATTTATAGATTCTTGAGTAGACATGATATTAAACTCATGTATTAAATTCTAGAATGATGGATTTGAAACCAAAAAAATATTAATTTTCTATTGAATTTTATTCAGCATTTTGATATATAAAAATACAATATTCTCAAAAACCAAAACATTTTAGGTGAACTGAAACATTATCAAAGGGTTTAAACATCTCAAGATCACAATTATTATAGGGAAATTTAATTTTTATATCATAAATAAATTCTGAATTTGATAATTAAAATGATATATATGTACGAACACCTTTAATATTGACATTGTTTATACTAGATCTCTTATGAATTTTACAATGGTTTTTTCAATCAGGATAGCATAATCGAAATTAGTATCTACTTCATGAGTCTATAATTATCTAAAAAACAATAGAAATAAAAATAATTATAACCCATTTGGACTAATTATTATAAATTATTAATAAATATAAATTATTGCTAATTAAGACTACTTATTTGGAATTCTTACTAATATTTACATATTATTACTAATAATTATAAATTGTTACTAATTATTATAATTATAAATATTTAAATATTTTTTTATTAATTATAAATATTATTTTAACAAATATTACTATTTTTAAAATATTTTTTATTTTTTATATTATTTTTCAAGTAATTTCAAATTATCATAATTTTTACTAATATTTACAAATTATTAAAAATATTTACTAATTATTACTAATAGAAACTAATTATTACTAACATTTACTAATTATTTCTTAACAATTATAATTTATTTAATAATTATATTTTCTAATTGTTACAAATATTTACTAATTATTTTTTAAATATTATCATTTATTTAATTATTAAAAATATTTTTTTAATCATTACAAATTTTTTACTAATAAGTGATTTTTTAATAATTATTAGTGTTTATATATATATTTTTACAACATATTACAAATTATCACAATTTACTAATATTTAAAATGAGTAGTAATATTTACTTTGTGTTAATATCGTTTACTAATTTCTACTAGTATTGAATACTTATTTATTTATCATTACAAATTATTAAACAATTATTACTAATATTTTTCAAATATTTATAAGTTCTTACTTTTTATAGTGAATTTTTATTAATTGTTAGTATTTTTTAAATTTTTGTACAAGTGATTACAAAATTTTTAATTTGTTTTACTTAATTTTATTATATTTTACTAATTATTTCAAATATTTTTTAAGTGATAGTAATCATTAATTAATTATAACCGAGTCTTTAAAAAAAATTACTATTTTTTAATAATTATTAGTATTTCATATATATATATATATATATATATATTACAATTTATTATAAATTATCACAATTTACTAATATTTTTAAATTATTACAAATATATACTAATTAATACTATCATTTACTAATTATTTCCAATATTTATGAATTATTTATTAATAATTACAAATTAGTTAGTGATTATGTAACGTCTTGGCCTGTGTTCTATGCACCGGTGCTATGCACCAATGCACTAAGACAGTCCTTTATGTGACTTAAAGTGAGCCTCCACATATTAGAGAGGTTATCGACTAACTGTGATGGTCAAATATCGATCAGGGGGAGACTATACCCTCTTTTACGAGAATAATACATTATTAGAAATAGATAAATAATAAAAACGAAATAACCAAAGGATATCATAACTAGAACAATACCAGTATAACAAGATAACCAAAAATGGATATACAACATCAAAACTAATCATTACATATGCCTTGCTAATGTATGTGCCACATGTCAAAAAGAGAATCAAAAGTAAAAACATTGAAAATTTCTAAGCGGGTCCCAATCCATGTTCAGTTCCCTCATCTATACTCCATTCCCCAATCATCCATCTGACATTTGGCCTTTTCCCTTAACTAGTCATGCAATAATGAAATCTATTCATGCACTGATCAAGCAACTCGAGTAGGGTGTGAGTACAACTTCGTAAGCTACCACCAAGTGTGTATAAAATAATTTCTAGTCAATAACAAGTGCATGTAGTTCCACAATAAAATAAGTATAATGAATAAACCAATATTTATCACATTATCAATTTATTTTTTATTTAACCACATAAATTCCTTGGATTTCTGAGGATACCCAAACCTCAATACTTTCTTTATCCCACTCCTTAGTCTACATTTTCCCCAACGGATATCATGTTCTACAATTCCAATATTACCATTCTATATCTCATCTCAATCTCAATACTTTCTAGATACTAACATCACCATCTAATCACTATGTGTCCTGACTATGTGGAACACTCTAGTCACTACCTCATGCCAATCCTTTTCAACCAAAAGATAAAGATCAAGTTGAAAACAAGGGGTAGCTATCTTTGAAACTCATGAATAACACCCATCTTACACATATACTCATTTTATCCCACTATAATTAATTGATTCTTAATGGGTGGTTAAACATCTACCTAAGTTGAATATGGTGGTTCTACTCATTACACTATGTTTTTAGGAACTACTTTGAGATCACTCTTTAGGGAAATATCATGATCTAGTTCATAGCTGGAAAATTCAACACATAGCTAGTCATTGACATGAGGCTCAATATTTCTCTCAGGAATTTCATAACCCTACCCTAGGAACCAATCTTGCTATTGTCATGGTGGTAAACTATAATTTACTAGATAAACCACATTCATTGAATAATATTTTGGGAGATTAATCAATAAGGACACATATATCTATAAAAAACTATTATATGATGTATGTATCATTTACTTATTCTGTATAAATAATACATTAGAGATCTAAGTTTAAAATCTTGTTATTAGAGTTCATTTTAATAAATATGATGAAATTCATGTTGATAGTGGGTTTCATGGTCTAAAATATAATCTCAAGACCCCTTGACACCATTTCCCAATGTTAAAATACTAATCCTCACATGATTATTTACTCCCAACTCCTTTGCTAAGACAAACCAATATTTATACCACTCTAACATGACCTGATCCAGAATGACCTCACCTATTCTAGAAATAAGGTGAGTGTGTCACCACATGACACCCTCTAACAAGATAAGGGTTAGTGACTAGCGACGAGTAGGTATATCATGAAGGATGGTAGGCCTTAGTCTAATTACCCTATATATAACCCCAAATCTCTACATTAGATACATAGATGTTGGCTAGATAATAATAGTAACCACAATATAAAACATTTAGGAATCACATACTAATCATTGATGGAGTAAAAAATGTGTAAAGAAATAGAGGAAATGGGGGAAATTAAAATCTTAATATCCCAAATGTTAAACCAATGAAACACCATTGGAAGATGAAGATGACTTCCTAACACATATCTCGTATCATAAAATCTACCTATACTTGTGACTTCTGTGTACTAATAGTCTTACACTCTAATAATATAGTGTCCAAAAAGATAAAAAACAGACTTTTTATCATCTAAAGAAGACATGAAAAAGAAGTTTAAATTCATATGGAATGAGGATTATTTATATATACACCTATTTTGATGTATTGAAAACCAAAAAGGATAGAGAGGGAGACCAGTCAACTAAAAATCAAAGTGGAAAGAACATAAAATTTGACATTATTTAAAGTTAAAGATCCCAAGACATATAATAATGTTCTGATCTATGAAGACCATATATAAGAGAGAAAATACCAATAATAAACTAAACAATATTAAATAAATCATTATATAACCCATGCCACATAAAAAATTCCATGGTAGTGGTAGTAGGATTTTCCAAGAGGTGATTTTCATTCAAGGGAGTAACCAATGCCTGTTTAGGAACCGCACCACATAAAGTATAATATGTAGAGTGAGGTAATACTTGAATCCATGGATATAGGATCTATACCTTATGAGTGGGGTAGTTACATAGTTTATTAGTTGTGAAAGGGACACATTTCCTATCATTAGAACACCACCAGGGCATTTCTGTACCCCATGTTTACTATAATCATCTTGTCTAGTACTAGTAATAATTCCCATGGATCTAATGAAACAAAACGACTCGAATTACCTCACATATGAAATTTGAAAGTAAAGTGGGATGTACATAACATTTTATGTGAAAAAATACTTAATATGGATTTATGACATTCCCAAATATGAGTCCCATTATGATGACATAAAATTATCTATGTTTGGAAAAAGATCATAACTAGTACTTTGGGGGTACATAGTGTGTATACCCTTGGGAGAATACTGGTCTTTTACTTAAATCCACACATAATTTGGGGGTTAACCAACATTCTATTTATGATAGTGTACATGGAATGTGAGACCCATGAGGATACCTAGTGTGTTCTCCCACACCCTATGTCCTGTATGGTATATAATACAAAATGTGTCCCTAAGAGGGTAAAAGGAATTTATACAAGGTTTGATCACTTGATGTGTACCCTCAAACGACCAATTCATGTATGGTCCAAGTTACATGATAGATACCCATAGACCATAAAACGTTTGGTTCCATACGACTTCTTAGTATTTTACTATAATAAACACACCATGTGACTACAAACTATATGATGTGCATCACTAAATTGCACCATGTGCAATATTTAACTCATACCAAAACTCTATCCATCACTAGTAGTGTGATACATGGCATGTAGATCATAATATCACACCATGTGGTTCTATATTTGACCTAAAGATTTGAAAATTACCTTGAATCATACCATGATCCCCAATTTCACCTCTAAGTGAACCATAAATGTATCCTCTATCCAAAAGCCCCCCCCCCACTTCTACATGGACCCTTGCTAGATGTTCTTTTCTAGGAAAATGACTATAAATTTGTTCATCAATGTATCTGACACCCCACACACCACTATCCTTTAGGAACCCATGCTACTATACCTCCCATTTATTTTCCACCACCTTTTGAACATCCCATTCATATTGATCTCTTATTTTGTTCCCAAAATAGACCCTTTAAGATCGAGATACTATTTTCTGATTGATCTAAACTAATTTAATTAATTCATGAGCCATGTGGATGGTTGAAAAAAATGGAAAAAATAAATTGGGATTAACTAGGAAGGAAAAACCATTGGTATAAATTTTTAGTGGTCAACACGAAGGTTCAACAATCGATCATCTGGTGTAGATTCACTAATGATGGAGAATGTGGGAAAATAAATAAGATGCATCCAAAAAAAGAATTTATTTTCAAGATATTGTAATAAATATAATAAATCATTAATTTTAATCCGAATATAAAATCAAATTCAAAACGAATATAGAAAAATTGAAGTAGAGATTCCTACCTTAAATCATGTTTTTTGGTGGCATTGTCCACATCTACATCTGGCTCCATTGACAATCTCTTTCTGAAGAACATGGTCATCGATCCCATATCTCAATTATCCAGATTATCTACCTCTAATCCTCTCTCTAATTAAGTTTTATATTGGATAACCATAATTAAAGTTGTAATGGATGATAATATATGGTAATTTAGGGCTTCTAGATATAATTAAATATCTTATTAATTTAATTAAATAATTACACCCACTTGGTGCCTAACCTGGGGCCTCAAATACGATCCAACTTTATACCACCCCTTGAGTAAAATAACTACTTTGGATGTGACTATGTTGTCCATTTTCCGATCTAAGGCTCTTTTTAGGAGAAAATAAAATTTTCTCTTGGACACATATATGAAAACTAAAAATAATATGTTATATTTAATATAATATTATCGAGGATCCATTATTATGATTTTATGAAAATAGCTTAGTGAACCATCAATATAAAATTATTAAAATATTTTAAATCTTTATACTTTAAAAATATGGTTCACTATGTGCACTGTGAAACTGGGTACTGGCAGGCCAGGAAGACAAAAAATGCAATCTGATTACGGTGATTGGGGAAAAATATTTCTATAATATCAACTAACATATTATAGTGAAGAAAAGTGAGTCCTTCTATAGGGAGCTCTAAGAAATAAAAAAAATGGAGATGCAACTCTTTGTGGATTTTTTAAACTATAAAAACTATCTAAAAATGATAATCAACCCCTACATATATACCTAAACCATAAACAAATTACTATACTAATCTATAGTTAAAATAATATCCTCATATGAGAAAAAATAGAAAAATAATCAAAAGAATCCCTTGAAGGAATTGATTTTAAGGAAGTACATCATTTATTCTAATGAAAGGAAGTAAACCTTTTGGAAAAACTAAACACAATGCTTGTAAAATATAAAATCAGATGAAGGGGTTTCCAGGGAACCAAAAAACGTTTGAAAAGCTATCCAAAACCAAATAACATAATAGGGTAAGGGGTTCTTGGGACCTCCCAATTATTATAGCAAGTACATTAAATACAATAAAAAATTATAAACCCTTTTAGACCAACAACAAATAAGAATGGGTTTAAATTGACCCTTAATACCTAAGTTTTTCTTAGTTACCTAAGACAAAATAAAATTACAAGACCTATTTTAGGAATTATTTACATTTTCAATATTTTCATAGTGGATTTTGAAGCATTGGGTTCTGGACTAGGGTAATTTTTTCACATGAAATTAATATTTTAGCTTATTTATTCATGGAGTTTTAGGTTACAATACTACAAATATATTATACAAATGATATCTAATAGAAATGGTATTATACATCTAAAAATTGATACAATATTTGGTGGGATGAAATTTCAAAATAAATATAAAAAAATGTCTAAGGCATATTATTAAAAAATGTTAGTTTCAATGGACCAGTAATTCTAGCTAGCTAACCTTTTAAGTTATCAATTTAAATTTATATATAAGATTTATAACAGCCTTTATGAGCACACTCATTTTGATTTAATTAATTAATACTTTCCAAACATAGGAAGTTAATATGAATTTATTTGAAACATATTAGGAAATGCATTAGTCGGGAGGATAGGAGGTTAGGTTAATCACCCCCTTTTAGAGGGAATTATTTAATACCTTAGGCCTCTCTTGTAGATATAAGAAATTTTAATGGAAATTAACCTTGACACTATCTCGCAAGGATGATTCCCTTGAGGTGATGCCCTAGCGGCGATGGCTGCGGATCTGGTCCCCCCTCCCCACTGGATGGGGGATGGGATCTTCCTACGCCTACTTATGAAGCTTGGTCAATGCCTTTCCTTCATTTTTATAACCCATATTTTCTCCCATATTTCCTAGCTATTTCAATTTTCCAGAAGGTTTTAGATCTACCTGATGGCTCGCCTGAGCTTAATATCTCAACATTGGAGTTCTCAGAAGCTTTAGGACTACTGAATATAACCTTATTGAATTAGATCAGATAGATTCAGCCTCCAATTTATACCTTTTATAGATTTGTTTTCGGTTCTTGTGGATTGTAGGACTGGGTGACTATGGGACATCTAGACAAAAATCACATCATGATTCACTTCTCTTACAAGGATGACTTGATTCTATCCTAGACTAGAGATCCCCGAACATGCAATGGGTTCTGGTTCTTCCTTTTCTGATGGACCTTCTATTTCCACATGAAATAGGATACCCCTACTTCAGCAATGTTGGTTTGTTTCCTAGAACTCCAACTACCCTTCCAAAACACCTATATTCTCTATATTCTAGGTAATTTTGTAGTCCGATACTTGTGTTATGGTAATATAATTAAGTCTATATGCCATCCAATATCTCCACGTATTTTAGTTTAGTTGGATGTTCTTAAGCTGATGGTGGAGTGAGTGTGGATTGCATTTGGGGAGGAATTACACTGGAAACATGCTGTGATTTTTGAGTCATGGATAAACTATTGTTCTTTTTGTAAACATATCGGTCACTTGAGTTCTTCCAACCACCATTATTTAAAGGATACAAATGGGGTTCCTCTCTCGATAAATCAACAGGAGTTAGAAAAATAATGACGCTCCTTCAACAGTTTAACATGGTACTATAGATGAAAAAAAACTATATTTATTCAAAAACAGGTAATTCCATTGTAGAAATTTCTGAATTATGACTAAAATAGACCCTCTAAGTTTCGAGAGGTTTCTCATCCCATATTAGATGCTAGAAATTGGATAGATTGTGATTATATCTAAGAGAGGCCAATGGAAAATATGCCTCTTCTTTTGGATCTGAAAGCTAAAGGCTTCTTTGGGAAGAGCCAGTTGACCACCTCACTTCGTAAAAAAGTCAATGATGTTCAATAGGAGCAACAGGGGGTAAACCATTGGTAGCAGATATCTTTAAATGGTGAATCAGGGATCTAGATGATCCCATGCCTTCTTCATCTGCTATTATAGGAACAAAAAGCATGGAAGGGGGCCAAGTGGCTAATGGTATGGATTCAAAGACTTCCAAGGTTGTATCCTATGTAGATGCAGTACGCTTATGTCAAGGTCTTACTAAAATAAATTGATATCAGGAGCCTAAGCAACTTGCTACAGAATGTGTTGCAACAAGGGATCTCAGATGGGTTCTCATGTAGTCATTCATCAGAAATAGTAGGGTTATGATCCTAGCTTCCTTGATCTATTAGAATATTCATATTAGATTCACTAGAAGGAATATGAGCCTTCCTTGATGCATATTGCACACTCACTTGGTGATCCCAGAACATAATGGGGATAAAATCCCAATCCTAATCATTTGATTTAAACTGTTGGTCTTTTTTTGATTGGAATATGAGTCTATCCTAAGTCATATACCTCTCTCACATGTTGATCCCATGAAAAAACGGGTATATGGGCCCAATCATAGTCCTTTGGAATATTCCTCTTATCTTTTTCAACTAGAATGTCTTCTATCCCATGGAATGTGATTCTCTCACTTGGTGAGAACTAGTTTGAATAAGAATATGAGCATGGTTTGATGCCTCATCCTTTATCAGAATATACTGATACTCATACTAGATGGGAGAAATAATGGGTTATTTCTATAGAGCATAAAATTTTTCATAATAATCATAGTTTTAAAATTTCATAGTGGTTGTGATAGGAATATGGGCCTTTCCCTATTTCTGTACCAATTCTGAAATATTTTGGTGGATTTCTTTTGCTATTTTTATAATGTAGTCACACTTTTGAAAAGTGTAAATAGGTAAGTAAGCCTACACATTTTTTATCTCCACTATATACTTGTAGATATGTTCAATTGAAGTGGAAATACGGCCTCCTTTCTATCCTCCTTGTTCCATTAGAATATATTGATGGGCTTCATGTATGGGGGTAGGGATATTCACCTCCCCCATGACTCATACAAAAATATTCCTGCAGACTTATTCATAGTGAGAAGGGATATGATCCTAATCATTTTTTACTACTTGAATATGCCTATATAAATCATTAAAGGGAGTTGGGATATAGACCAACTCATGATTATCTAGATCCTTCCATGATCAATGTTTATTCCTTGTTTCTCATGAATAGATATCTGAGGTGGAATTATGTCAGGTGGTACCATCATCAGGCGACTGAATGAAACTAGTGGGATGGTGATACCAATAGCCTTTAACGAGAGCCCCCCTAAATGGACCTATAATAAAAATAGAGTTGTAGTTGACTCCTTGACCCACCTTCATCATATACCAAAGGTGATGACTATCATGCTTTAGGTATAATCTTCCAAATTGGTTGGTTATGGGAATGTGTGCAACTGGATCTACTACATATTTATTTGGAAGATTCTAAACAATTAGTTTTATCTTTTATATACCCTCATGGGATGACTCAAGGGTCGGTATGATACCATGATCATGCTTTTCCCAAACCATTACATTTTCCACCTGAAATTGAAGTTGTCAGGAAGATGAGGTCATTCTGAGTCCCATAGGGGTTGCATCCATAGCTGATTTTCCAGAATAGTTGCTGGATGATTACATGTCGAATCAGGGTGTTGTTTCCAAGATTATTATCTTTAATCATGAAGAAAAAAGGAGCAAGGTATTAGATAATTACATAATCATAGGGAATATACGTGCTCAATTAGAAATGCATGGGTAACATAATTGTCCTTCTATTCCAAATCAAGCCATTCTGGTCCAATGGACTTCTCAAAATTAGGACAAACTTATTTTTTGAGAACTCCAACTACAAAGGACCAGCCATAAGAATATTATTAGTTCATGGATAAGATTTCTTAAACCATTAATTCTATTATTTTATAGATTCACATTAGGTTCACCATTAATGTTTTGTTCAAAATATGACTATTATTATGGTGATCATTCATTTTTAACTTTAATAGAATATCCTAAGGGTTCCCACATCCATAACCTGGTACAGACTAGATTTCCAATGGTTGGTGGTCAATTGGGGTTTCAAACCCAATAGAGCTTAGTAAAATCATTGGTCAAGATGATGGGAGGTCAGTTTCAA
Organism: Viscum album; assembly: GCA_963277665.1. Classification (NCBI taxonomy): domain Eukaryota; kingdom Viridiplantae; phylum Streptophyta; class Magnoliopsida; order Santalales; family Viscaceae; genus Viscum; species Viscum album. Next base: position 644,880,020 of record OY728123.1, read on the forward strand.
CATCCCATTATTGGGGGAATTTTTTCTTACTCTAAGACTCTATTATAGATTTATGATATGTTTGATAATTTCATCCTAATCCCGATATGGGGCCACTTACCATAAAAATGATCATGGGTTAAACCCTTTTATATGAAAAGGGGGATATTATTGGTGGATTCATATGTATGTATCTAGGGTTCTTCATAAATTTCTCATTGATGGGTAACTGATTATATGTTGAATTCATATAGCCATGTTCTTCAGAATTTTCTTCCATGTAAGGAGGAGTTTAATATGTCAAGGATGGAATTGATCCATTAGGATGTGTTCCATGTATCATTTTTTATATAAGGAATCAAAACCCATGTTGTTTGTTAAACCCATATAGTTCAACATCATGAATAGTTGACATATATGTGTGTACATAGGCACTAGGTATTTGAGATTGAGTCTTAGGGAGATATCCAGTGTATCCCAGTTATGGAGGGAATCATAGTCATCACATTTCAATCAATTCCTTTGGACTAACACCAAGGTGGATACCCTTGTATAAGGTAGTCATATCTTTCCACTGACTAGGGATTACACAATGAGGTTACTCTATCCATTTGAGGTTCAAGATGTGAAAGATATGACCATTGCAACTCCCTAAGCCTATATGATATATCCTCAGTGTGAGAAAAAAGGGATAACAAGTAATAAATCTCAGTAAATATGGATGTGAGAATTATGTATTTAGAAGACTCTTTTTGAAGTATAATATGGATATAGATCCTTATTAATGTATCCTACATATCCTAGTTATTACAGGAATCATAGTTCTTATAGTTCAATTGGGGTTCTCAATCCACAGATGGATGAGGTAGAATGATCAGTCCATGAGAGTGATTGTGTTCCAATGTTTGAAATGTCAAATACATGGGTGTACTGTCATCTAAGTGGATATGTATTTGATATTTTTCCTTACACAACATATTTATTGATGGAATTAGAGTTCACATAGTTCTGTTGATCAGGGCTTATACATTGAGGTTTCACAGATTTGGAGGCAGACATATCATGCCACTGATCAAGGATTACACAATGAGGTTTCCCTAGCACGGAGAAAATTATATCTTTCCATTTATCAGGGATTACACCATGATATTTTCCTATTATTGTGGTTTGATAAGATAATCATGTCTCAAGATCTCTACTTGACATGGCCTAGTTGTTTGCCTAGCCTAATTTATTATCTTCCTGACATGTGAGAGGATGTCTGGACTTGTCTGGATATAAGGAGGGTGTGTCCAAATACAATCGAATAATCCAGTAATATTTTCCATGGGACATTAGATAATCTGAATGGAAGGATTTTAGATGATCACATTATCAATGTTGACTTGTCCAAATGATTTCGCAAGACCTGGCTGACATGCCCTAGAGGTTATCACATGATCTCTAATGAAATTATTGGAGGGTGCCGCAAGATCTAGCTAACTTGTATAAATCTAATCACAATATCTCTTCTGACATGCTTGGAGGGCATCACATGATCTAGTTGATGCTTCTGGAGGATGTCATGAGATCCCGTTGACATTTTATGGTTTTATCACATAACCTACCTAGTATGCTTGGAGGGAGTCGCATGACCTGGATGGTAAGTCGAGAGGAATTTGTGAGTCCATATTGATATACACTAACTATATCGTATAATTAGGGAAACTTATCTAAATATATTGGATGATCTAGATGGGGATCCTATAAGGATTTTCTAGACTTTGGTGTCTTGCCTAGGGATCCCCAAGTGACTTTCTCTAACATGTCTGAAAGAAATTACATGATCTAAGTTTTGTGTCATGGGAGCATCGCCTGATTCGATCGGCATGTCCCAATAATGTCCCATGATTTGTTTGAGTAAGGCAATGTGCATGTAGATCAATATATATGTCTTCACCTGAGTCTCACAACATTTAGTATTTTATTCTAGCTTCTATTGTAAATGTGTCTTAAAATAATTGAGTGTTTTTAGCTTGTTTACATTTTAGATGACCTAGATGACCTACGAGATGTCCTTCACCTATTCTGTTCCTCAGGCCAAATGTTATTTTCAAGATAATGAGTGATAAAAAAAGTGTCTACGTATGATTATCAGTCCCTTTGGTCGTTCCCAAGATATTCACTTGGTAGAAGACCTTGTGATCATGAGATCAGTCACTCTAGGATGTCCGCTCTGATGCTTGGGTTCACCGATGTGGGGATCCAAAGTTGTATTTTTTCATACGCAGGTTGGAGTTTTATAGGCACTCCACCATGATTATATTCCCCTTTGTGTGGCATGTATCATGTAGATCTAGGATGATGTTAGTGGAGAGATTTAGTATCATGTGTTTCATGAAGTCCTTCCATAGGTCATCCTTGGGGTATCACATGAGTTTCAATGACTATAAGGCCTTCCCATCAATGCCACATTTATTTTATTTTGGAAAATTTAAGGTATCTTACCTAATAATGCTAATATTCCAAAGGTATTTCAAAAGGTTAATACAACATGTCTATGTGCCTTCGCAAGATCATTATGCCTTTTGAAAGGCTTTGGTGTGATTTGTGATTCTTTGTTCGGGACCTTCCATGGGATAAAGTTTTCTTTCCATGGGGTCTTAAAAAGATCAAGCTGTTATGAAGAAGGGATTTTGTGATATCAGGTTGGCCTGTCAAGGGGGATTCACTTGATCAATATTGATCTCCCAAAGAGTATAAATTCGATCTCATAAGATCATCATATTTGCATTTAGCAAGAAGATCAAATCATTTCCATTTTTTCATTGTTTAATTTACATGTTCTTGGGATCTCATGAGTTTGTATGAGTGTTTTAGAAGACAATAACTCTTCCCAGCAGTGATGCATTGTATAAAAAAATGGTCCTGTGGTGATGCATGAGCCTTATCATGGAAAAAACATCTGTTATTCTATGGTGTTATAAGGGGAAACATATGGATGCATAGACATGTCTGAATCCCTTCACATGATGATGGTGACGTACCAGTGGGTCCTTTTGTGACAAGGAATGGCTGTTTCCAAGACTGTTGCAGTTTATTAAGAATTTTATGGGTGCATATCATGATTTTTATGACCGATAAAGGCTCCCACCTTTTTTATATTTTAATCCATAATTTTACAATGATTTTTGATGGTTTGTCAGACAACCACTAGTTAAAAAGTCATGTGGCTTGGGGGAGCTCATCTAATAGCTAGCGTGTGATCAAAAAATATCTTCAAAGAGTTATAAATAACACATGGGATTGTAAAAAGGGGATCCACATGATAATCCATTAGGTTATACATTGTGTATGATATATTCTCATGTCCTTCTAATGGTCATACGATCATGTGTCCTTTGATAGGTTATGCAATCCACGAGTTCTGGACAGTTCCATTCATTTGTTTTGTTGGAAAACGTTTACCCATATTTCTTACATTCCTTCCTTTGTGGATGTTATAATGCTCATTTGGTGAGAATAAATAGTCACATTGATTCTTCTTTCTTATTAACAAAAATAACCGATATACCCCATGGTGATGTACCTGGATAAATTAATCACTTATCAAGAATCTCCTAGAGTTTCTACTTTAATTCCTAAAACACAATCAGGGCCATTCTCTATGGTGTATTCTAAATAGTTATGACACTAGGTATGTGTTATATTGAAAAACAAACTTCATGACTCATGATAAGAATATGATAATCTTCTAGAAAGACTTAAAAAAATTCCAACACAATAGGCATATCTTTGATATTGAGTTTGTCCCTAACCAGATGAGATAAACATGAATTTGGAACATGAATCAAGACCCATATAATGGATGTAATTTCCATAAAAATTTCGTATATTTCATCCCACTGATATATGATAATTTGTTTGTTTAGAATATAAATATTTACTTTTATTTCATGGAAATTGATATGTGAATTATGTAAATAAATTCAATCCATTACCGAAATATCATTTAATTCAACTATGTGGAGAATAAAAAAAATTCACAAAGTAAATTACCACAAACATTAATCAGATAAGACTCATATAATTGAGATGTGATCATCATATAATTAGTATTTTTCACTTCAAATTCAACATCTAATCGTTGGTGTGGTATTGTGATACCCTTAAAATATTCTTTACACATAAAAGACTTACTATATCCATAATAAAATATGAAATTAGTTGGTCTGGAGTGGATGGTAAGTGTATCTTTCACCACTTCGTAATAATACCCCACATTGAAATGTCTGATCAGGTGATATTTCCCTTTAACTCATGGCTTAATAGGTTACAAACATAGATTAGCATCATTAAAATTCTAATTTGAGAACTAGAATGCATAATGTCCTAGATCTTTGAATTTGAAACATTGGAGTGTGTGGATAATTTTGTGGTGTTTACCCTCCATAATTTTATATATTATTCTTCCCATCACTTCATCTTTAAATTTCTTGATGACCTTCATTTCTACACTTTTACTATCCGCTTATGAAAATATCCTCTATGTTTTCTTCTACATTTAAATCATAAAGGAAATGTCATCTTCTTATCTCTATGATTATTATTATTATAATTTTCTTTTACTCACATTTTTTTATTAACACAACCATGAGATTAATGGGTAACTACAATCTCCATTTCTACCTTGATATCACATGAAATTATTTCTTCATATCTTCTAAAGTTCCTTATGGATAACCCCTTTCAGAGACTTAGTTTTAAGCCACTAAATAATTGATCAATCTTACTTTTATATTTGATAATAATAAAAAAATAATAACCCACAATTATTTTATATTTTCATCTTAGGTAGTAAGGGATTGACCATACTTCTGTTTTAGCTCAAGAAATTCCTTATCCACTTCAAATGAAGAATATTAGAAATGTACTTATTAAAAAATAAGTTCCTAAAATCATTACACTCCATAGAGTCAATTTATTCTTATTTCCTTATTTTCTTGATAATATCCCACTATTCATCTACTTCTCCTTCCAAATGAATAGAAACTTAAATAATTTTTTCATGTTTTGAAGTATGGAGAATGGAAAAAAACTATTCAGTGGTACTAATTTATTTCTCAATTAATTTTAAATTAGAATACCCATTAAAAGAAGGTGAATATTTCCTTATGAAGGAATCAAAAATATATTATTACCACTATTTTTTGTTTAGAGTATCAACATGATTCATAGCTTGAGAAAGTAGTACAAGCACGTCAAAAATATTTGTAATTCTAGATCCCTTAATATTTGGTTACCAAGGAGTAAAATCATTTCATTTTCAACCACATTCTGTATTAACATGATTACTTCGGGTTTTAAAAATTGAGAAAAACAAAAAATCATAGTTTGAGAAATAATAATCATCATGGGAAACCACATAATCATGAAAAATCATTTATAGGATGTCTAAATAAATACATCTTCTTTAAAATCTATGAAACCTTAAGATTACCCTAGTTAATTCATCGTTATCATATATTCAAATCCTTATAATTCCCCTAGGAGTGTAAAACCATGTACACAATAAGGGAACACTCACTATGTACCATAATGATGGATAAAATATACTCAACCAACTCTTTTCAAGGTTAGTACGCCTAGATTCTTCTCTTCCCAAACCAATTCTACTTATATTATCCTGACCAATATTTATTGTCAGGAAACCCAAATAGCCTCAAAGTCTCCAAACTTTTAGGATGTTATCCTATACTTATACTTATCCCAAGGGTTTTTACCAAATTTCTCTAATCCTAATTACTAAATATTGACTAAACATTCCTTTGATAACGACTATTGAGACCCATACTTTTTATAGATTGATATTACTTCTTAACAGATTAATATGGAAAATATTTTACAAATATATTCCTAATGAATATAATGGTTTAGTGTATTTAGAGAATAGATACACAATATTCTTATTTGGGGAATGATCATCAATATTCTTCATAAAGATATTCCCATATAGTATTATTATTAAACATAGACTAATTAAAACCATTCATCATAACTCGGGTAATGGAAACATAAGAAAGGGTGAGTTCAGATGCTCAGAAAGGGTAAAGAAGGGATATATCAATGAACACTTGAAGATAATAAGAGCATAATGATATGATAACATGATATTAACATTTGAAAATCTATACCCAATATATCATAGATCATAATCTTGAATCATGTCATAAATATTAAATGTTCATAAGACTTGAATGATATAGGAATAAAAGAACACAATCCATGATAATATAACATTGGCATAATACATAAGTTTTTGGCATACACATAATAATAGAAAACAATTTCATTAGTAAAGGATTACTACCAATACTATCATATTGGATTGGGGAGACTCCCCATTCGATCATATCCTATGTCAAGGTTCACTCCTTTGACTATCTTTCTGGATAAAGTCCCTTCTTAATTTTGGTTCACTCCTATTTCTAGTCGTTATTGTATCATGAGATATCCATATTTATAGAATTATTTGTAGGATTATATAATTATATATTAATTCATAAATTAATCATAATCCATTTATTTTTTAGCCAAAATATCATAATATATTCATAATATATCAAAACCCTTGGACAAGAAATGGGTTTCATAAAATTTTCAACAATTAATCATAGAATAACCCATGGAAAATAAATGGGTTTTATAAAAATCTCATCGTTAAAAGCATAAAACATCCCAAGAAATAAAAATAATGGTATCCTTGAATCATATACCTAGTAAAGAATAAGTAATATCAAATGAATTTATCATAAATTAAAATTTCTTTAAATGATCACTTGGAATATTTCTTGGGGGAAAACACAGTTTTTATTTTGGAATCACTTCATTAAAATATATAAATTTATAAAATATTATGGAAAAAATATTCTTTTAAAGTAACCATGGAATGTTTTAACTTAATATTCAAATTTTATAGTGGTTATGAAGTTGCAAAATTTTTCATTCACTGTGTATGTTAAAACAAAGATTCCTTCAACATTTTTGGTAAAAAATTAAAAAGTACCTAGTGCTAAAACTGAATAGAATATTGATTTTAAAAAATTCTTTAAAAATTAATACTTAGGTAAAAATAAATTTTTAAAATCATAGAATAATATTAAAAACATTATTAAAATTATTTTAAATAAAACAAGGGCACAGAATGAAGATATTCTTGACCAAAGAAGAAATAAAAAATTTTTTAGTACAAATATTATACCAATCATTTTAGGTACCATTGAATGTAAAATGGAATTATTAATTGGAAATTATATGAATAAACATAGAATAATAAATTTTAGGATATTATTGAGTGGTAGATCCTGAAATTTCATCATCTCAATATTAATTATAAACAATGCTGCTTAATAATGTGATTGTAATATAAAACTCTTACCTCAAGTTCAAATTTCAGAAAAAGTGATACAACCTTATGTATAATAAATATAAATTTATTATAATTCTAAACCAGAATCATTTAAATACTTATAAAATCTTATATTATCCAATTATAAAATTTAAAAACCTTTTTATTAATAATTCATCATTAAAATCGTTGTTTCTAGGTGTTAACCGTATTGTTTTTAATGAGTGTTTCAGTTTGGCAGTTATGGTCCTTGAACTTTATTCATGATTTAATAATCCCAGAATTTTTAATTATGATATAAATATAATATATATTCATTATGTATATATAGTCATCCATAAAAGGTAGAGATATAAAAATTATTTACACTATTTATGGAGATGGTAGACTGTAGGTATGCATGCACACTATTTTCCTTTTCTAATAGAAAGAAAGAAATAATGAAAGAAATTATATTATCAGTATAGAACCATAATTATATCAATACTAACATGTATATAAATTAAATATATTCTTATTAACACTTATTTAAAGTGGAAATGAAAAATAAATCACATATCTTCATTGAAGTTATTGTCCAGATGTACGCATAAGAGACATTATCATTTCCCAACAGATGGGAAGGTAAAAAGGTAGAAATCATATTTTAATTCAAAAATAATAATAATTTCATAAATATAATATAAATAAATTAATAATATTATAATTACCATCCTTGGAATATTGTAACAGAAAATGAATTTTATCATTATGTGGAGGCAGTTGTCCACATGTACGTAAGAGTGATACTTTGATTTCTTATTTGATGGAAAAGAGGGTGAATAAAGGTAGTCCAATAATAATATTCACATTTCAATATATTTATGATATGAATGTTTTAATTTTATTATTAATACCATATATTTATAGGAGGTATAATATAAATTAAATTGAAAGAGGTTGGGTGGGATGATTACCTATTTTTTCAGCAGGCCTCCTTTAAATCCCTTAATAAGTACCTTTGGAATGGTATTTTCATAATAACAGCAATATTATTCATAGATATGGAAGTTGAGAAGATAATTTATCATCATTTCTTTGATCAATATAGATCAATGTGGTGTAAAAAAGTAAAAGAAGTTGTGTCCCATTATAGGTGGGGGGGGAGGACACATTTATAATTTCTTAAAAGATTAAAACATAATAATATTTTATACAAGAAAAATGTTTCAAAATGGAATTTTTTTTAATTTTGGAAATTTTTAATTATAAATATGTCCATAAAATAGGATTTAAAGAAGCTGAATTTGAAATATTTTCCTTTTATCTTGGTTTAACCCCTTGTAAACTCATTTTAACCTTAACTATGTTAATAAATTTTTATTTTCATTACCATTTATTATGAAAAAATATAAAGTTAAACTTATTATATAAATTTTATTATTCTGTTTCATAATATGAAATTATATCTTATCAAACTCAATCAATATATTTGAAAGAATTTAATTCAAAATTAAATCTGAAAAAACGTGATGAAAAGTGGTTTCCCAGAAAAAATGTTTTCATAGTATAAAAAGTTTTTATAACAAAATCAAATGTAAAATTTATTATAATGATATTAATTGTATTATTAATAATATAAATGGTCTAATATTACTTTTAAATAATCTTAATATAAAATTTAATTTTTCAATTCTTGAAAAGAACAGCTAATTTTTAAAAAAATATGTATTTTCACTATTCACTGAAAAATAAATCTTTTTTGAAATTTATCAAATTTTCACTATAAGATAAGTTGGACATGATGATTTCAAAAATGAAGTTCTTTTTTAAGTTTTTTTATAAATTTGGAAAAATATAATTATATTATTTTCTCACAAAAGGCAATAAAACCCATTATTGATGAAAAATGTATTTTTGAAGCATATACAAACTTTATTAAAAAATTATCATTTTTTATCAATAAATTTGGTTTATATAAAGACATTATAAATAATTTTAGATATCATTTTATTCCTATTCACTCCTCCAATATAATATCTAGGTTATAACAATATACTATACTATGATTCATTTAGACTTGAGTTTGAATATATCTCAAGATATCAAAGAAATTATTTTTATTTGAAGTATAATAAACTATAAAATCTTACAGATTTATAAATTAGCCTTTAAAAATAAAAACATTAAATCTATAAAACTTATACCTTAGGTGGACTCCCCACATGAATTTTAAAAAACATTCAGGTATTCCAAAAATTTATTCCATAATGCATATTCTTTATACAATGAAAAAAATTATCCCTTGTTCCTTTTGTTAGGATTAGTTGGTAGTGTAGTGTAATGAACTAATTTTTTTTCAATAGAATTTACCTTCTTATAGTTATGTCATGTAGTATAAAACAGTAAAATCACATAGATAAACCAACAAAAAATTATTCATTTAAATGTATATTGATACATTAGATATTAAATAAACTTATAACAATTAAAAATATTACAACTCGACAATAAATTGAAAATAAGAGAATATGAAAAGGATAATTTGGATCACCTCGATCCTACAGACTGCACTGCCAAATTTTTTTAAAGAAATAAAATATAATTTTAATACTATAATATTCATTTTGATGTTTAATTTATATGTAAACATTAAGAGAAGATATAATCTAAATGAGAGTGAAAAAAATTATAAGCATTTATATAAATTAGGTAACTCATATGACTATTAATGGATGTAATTTGATTATTTTGGACATTAAGTGAAAGTACAAAAAGAATTCTGACATAAGGTAAGTGATCCCTCCAAACCTCCGTATTACCATTGGTTTACGATTTCTATATACTTTCCTCAATTTACCTATTAATTATTATTAAATAATTAACATATATCCTATAAATATGTTCTAAAAATATTTATCTTTCTCAATTCATATTTCTTTTATGGGGAAATACATGTTTTATAATGTTCCCTTCTCATTTCCTCTTAATAAGCATACCCGATTAAAAGGAACTTCTCCATTTGTTAACCATTTTCAAGTACACTCCATAAAATATTTTAACTAACCTATATTTTTATAGAATTAATAATTTTATAATGAAAAAATATTTTATCCTGTTTATGGTTTTATGAAAAAATATATTTCTTTATCCTCTTTAAATTCACTATTCTTTTCCGTAAAACCACGTTAAAGCCTAACATTTCTAAAGTTACCAAACAATTATTTTAAATTTTTCTCTTTAGTTAAACATAATTGTTATTGATATATCATTATATTTACTTTATTAATGTCGAATACTTATTTAAACTCTTATTTTATAAATACCATTATGAAACAAAATTAGATTATGCCTTATGAAATGATTAAGAAACCCATTTCTTTCCATGGGTAATCCTTTTATTTATACCTTATTCTTAAAATATTTATGTGGAACACATATGCATGTAAATATTATGATGGGTGCGCCGAGATATCACTCTAATTCATTGTGAAATGTTTTGTCTCATGCAACGCCATGTATGTGATTAGGGAGTAAACCTAATCTATTATGGGACTATGTACACCATGTGATATCATCTTTTACATTATCCTTTACTTATGTTTATGTCATTTTATATATTCCTTACACTTTCTTGTGTTTCCATGATCATATGATTCCATATTTTATTTTTTATTCTTCCATATGTTTGTTCATGGGCCATGCCTGTTATGTTTACATTTTAGGATTTCAAACTCATGTTTTATGATTCATTACAATGTTTATTACATAAATGGGTTTTTTAGCTCATCCCTTTTGTCTGTGTATACCCCATGTTATCCTATGTAGATGTTAGAAATAAAAGAAAGTTATGAGACCATTATGGAGATTAATAGAAATATGTTTTATTTTGGTTTCATGATTTCTAATTATGTACCTATACTTCTAAAGACACTAGAATTTTTTATCCCTGGTTTGTATTTAATTGATGTTTATGCTTAGAATCATGTTATAATATGTGTCAATGGATAGGGTTTCTATAGTTGGTATGAAAGATATGGTATCGTTATTTTTTTTGGTATTATGACTAGAAAACTTTAGTAAGAACCCTGGGGACAATTCTATCACCATGGATAACCTAGTTTATAACTAAGTGAATGAAAAGTTAGGATATAGTTTTCATCTATAATTTTATCCTTTTATGTTCATACTTTTCTTTATATATTCTAATTAGATATGTATTCAATCCCCCTAAGTTTGTTTTAGTTTTTTTATAGTGAATGGTGGGAAATAATAGATCCTATGCTAATAATCATTGTGATAGGAAATTTGAAGATTTCCCTAATGAGATTCTGAACCTTATGGGAGAGGTAGATCATAAAATCATGATAGTACTTTCTCAACTAGATCAAGTTATGAAAAAAATCATGAATTATTTGGAACAAAATATTTCTCAACAGAAAGTTTATTTTGGGGTCAAATACTTTATGCAAGAAATACCACTTATATTTAGTTAATCTTTTGATCCCATTATCGCAGAATAATGGATTAATGCTATTGAGAATATATTATATATTATTTAGTGCTTAGAAGAAGAGAACATCATACTAGATGTCTATTATTTTTATAGGGAATATGATCATTAGTGGATACTGATAAATAAAATAATGTCTAAAGAGGAAATTGTTTCCATGTAATGAGATTCATTCAAGAAAATATTTTCAATAAATATATTCCTAAACTATCCCTCTAAATATGGAGATGTAGTTATTTGACTAAAGTAAAATGAAGATGTTTCAATCTGGGTGTTTGAGGAAAACTTCACAATTCTTGTACGATATGCCTCTAAATATTTTCTGAAAAAATAATGTATGGTGGATCGTTTCTTCAATGGATTAAAGATGAGTTTTCTAAAAGACTTTTATATTCTAGATTTTGGCAGTAATAAAGACATTATCTCTTGTACCCTTAATGTTGAGATGGATATTGGAGACTCCCAGTGGCCTTGTGGAATCAATGATAAAAATTGAAAAATTGAGTTTAATATTGGAGGATCTATAGATAAATCCCATGGAGGAATGAAAATCCAACATCCCATCTCTCAAATGTATGGGAAAAAGAATCCTGTTCACTATCTCAATGAAACCGAGAGAATCTTTAAATTTATAAAAGTGGGGTACTCAGATAATAATTTCTGAATGCATTTGAAGAATCCAAAAAAATTAGAAAGAGGAAAGGAATGATCACTTCAATACTCATCTTTCAGTATTGTGTTTCAACTATAAGGAAAAGAGGCATGATGTGAGTTAATGACATGAGACAAGGGTTGTTGGAGACAATCAAGGAAAAAACCTCCATGGCCGCAAGGAAGGGAATATTATGAAATTATTGGTAAGGTGGAAATCAAAAATGATATGGTCATAGGTATGTTGGTAATTCTATCAAGAATATAAAATTTACTATTTTATAATGGTTACACACATTATCTTATAACTTTCATGTTTAGTAGAAAAATTAAAACACCACCTCAAAATATGGATGTTTTGATATATAAGCGAAAAAATAGGGAAATTATTGCATCAAAAGTATTTAACTCATCCCCAGTCAATTTTTGTGGATTGAACCTCCCAAAAATATAATCTATCATTATTTAGTGGAGTTTGACGAAATATTGGGCATGGATTTGAAATATTTGTATAAAAAATGAACTTCTAGGAAAGAGAGATCACTCTTCACATCTCGAGGCATCCCATAATTTTGTAAAAATTTAAAGAGGAGGATGAATATCATTTGGAATCCTATTCTCAACTATGGATAATAGTGACTTATGTGAGATCATATCTCGATCAAATGACTTAGATAAAGGATAGGATCTTGCGTATATACATTCCCATTGTGGTGGACTACATTGACGTGTTCCCTGAATAATTGATCTATATTTCTCTTAACATATATGTTGAGTTTTCAATTGACCTTATACATAAATCTCTTCCCATATCAAATAATCATTTATTAATAGCCATAGTAGATTTAGAATAACTGAATCATAAGTTACATGGGAATATGGAAAAATGTTTCTTCCACTTGAGTTCTTCACCATGGGTTGCACTAGTCCTCTTCATCATGAAGAAGGATACATGAATACAACTTTTTATTGATTATTTTGAGATCAAAACAATCACAATAAAGAACAAGTATCCCCTTCCATGGATTGATGAATTGTTTGCTCAACTATATCATACCAAGTATTTCTCTATGGTGGAACTTATGTTGGTATATCACCAATTAAAGGTGTATAAGGAAGATATTACCAAGACTTCCTTTCAAACAATGTATGGAAATTATGATTTCATAGTTATGAATTTTGGACTCACCAATTCTCTAACAATATTCATGGAGTTAATAAATAGTGTCTTTAGAGATTACCTTGAACATTTTGTGGTAGTATTTATTAATGATATTATGATATAATCTCAGTGTAAAGAGGATAATGAGTATAATTTGAATATTTTGGTAACAACCCATAAAGGGAAAAAATTTGTGAAATGTATAGTAAATGTGAGTTATGGATGGTGTAAGTTTCATTCTTTCAGAATCTTTTCACTAGAAAAAGAAATATCTATAGATCCCTGTAAGACAAATTCAATTGAGTATTAGTATAAGATAGCCTCTGTAATAGACATATATAGTTTCCTTGGTCTAGATGGGTATTACAGATGACTTACAAGGAACTTATCATGATTTTAAAACCCAATACCCAAGATTAATCAGAAGGGAATAATGTTTGAATGATCTAGTGAAAGTGAAGACATGTTTAAGGAATTTAAAAATAGGTTTATCACTACACAAGTACTTCTCTACCGACAAGTGAGGAACTCTTTGTGGTATACATGGATACTTGAAAGAAGGGTTTATGTTGTGAAATGATTAAAAATGAAAAAGTGATATCCTACGACTTGAGACATATTAAAGTTCAGGAGAAAACATTTCGACACATGATCTGGAAATGTCAGCTATGAGCTTAATATTTAAAATATTGAGGCATTATCTCTTTGGGGAGAAGTGTTAGATATATAAAAATAAATAGAGCCTCAATTATATATTCACATTAAAGAAGGTTAATATGCACTAGTTAAGATAGTTAGAGATCATTAATAATTATGACTACTCAATCAACCATTGTCCTGGTAATGTAAATAAATTGGAAGATGATCTAAGTAGAAAGGATCCTACAACTTTATCAGTGATGAAAATTGATATGGTTACCATATTCTTAGACTTACAGAGGATGGACCTGGGAATAATAAGGGAAGGAATATCATAATTTATTTCTCAAATGACGAATCAACCATCCATTATAAAGAAGATAAATTATTCTCAAAGAAATGATTTGGAAATTCATAATTAGGTGGAATATATCATAATTGATAAATCCTAAGATTTCAAAAATTATACGGAAGGAGTCATTAGATTTGGGTCAAAACTAGTTATAACATCAAATTTTGATATAAAGAGAGATATTTTGAATGATTCCCATCTCTCGACCTTCTCTTTCCACCCAAGGAGCACAATGATGTATCAAGATATCTGAGAGCACTATTGGTCAGACCCTATGAATAAGTAGATTTCTGAATATACATTAAATTTACTAGTATTTCATATAGTTAAGGTTGAAAGGAAAAAAAATATAAGGGGATGATGCAACCATTACCCATAATTATATGGAAATGGGAAAACAAAACCATGGACTTCGTCACTAGACTTATGAATATATACAAATGAAATAATATAGTATGGGTTGTTTTAGTTCATCTTATAGAGATTTATCACTTTATTTATGTTAGTTAGGATTTCTAACTCGATCAAGTTACTCATATATACATAAGAGAAGTGATGATTCTGCATGAGGTACCATTATCAATTGTATCTAATCAAGATCTATGATTTTCCTTTATGTTCTGAAAGATTCTAAATCATTATCTAAACACTAATATGAACTTAAATATGTATTATCAACCTTAAAATGATGTCTAATCATAGTGAACTATTCATACACTAAAAGACATGTTGAGATAATTTTCCATGGACTTCACAGGATAATGATACCAACATATTCCTCTGGTCGAGTTCCCATACAAAATTAGTTTACACTAAAGCATCTAAATGTACCCATATGAATTAATTTTTGGTAATAGATTTTTAAAACCAACATTCTATGATGAATTTGGTGAATGTAAGCTACTGGGACATGAAATGGTAGAAAAGGTGAAAACCATTCAGCAGAACATCATGGCATCCCAAAGTTGACAGAATATATATGATGATAATCATTTATGGGACTTAGAGTTTGAAGTTGGAGACATGGTATTCCAATACATATATCAATGGGAGAGAGTCATGGAATTTGGGATGAAGGGAAATCTAAGACTAATAAATATCATCACCTTTGAGATTCTTGATCACATCAGAGCTATATAATATCATCTAGTACTTCCCTCAACCACGTCAAAAGTAAATTATATATTACACATATTTATCTTTATGAAAAACATACTAGATACCTCAAATGTACTAAATTCATAAGTGGTACAACTAGAAAATTAACTCTCTTATGAGGAGAGGCCAGTGAAGATCTTAGATTGTAGAGATAAAGTTCTACACAACTAGAAAACTCAATTAGTCAATGTTCTATAGAGACACCATAAATAAGAAGAGGCAACATGGGAAATAGAGGAACTTATGATGGAGAAACACCCTCACTGATTTTCAAATTTTTATATACAATTAATTTTTGATGGAAAATTTTCATAAGGGGGGAAAAATTTAATAACCCAAAACATTCATCAATGCAATTTCCTTTCTTATAATCATTCCATGTAATAGAAATAAACAAACATCACATAGATAAACCAATAAAAATATATTCTCATAAATTTATAATGATAAATTATTCATCAGATAAACCTATAGGAATTCTAAATATTATTTTCAGACGATAAATTAAAAATAAGAGAATAATAAAAGAATAATTTGGAAATGCTTGATCCACCAGAATGACCACACTCATGAACTACGCTATAGAAATAAAACATAATGTTAATAATAAAATATTAATTTTGAGGATGAATGTATATTAAGGATTCATGAAAATATAGAAGTGAATAAATAATGAATAGAATTAGAGGTAGTTATAGGAATTAGGGAACTCATATTACCGTTATAAATCTAACCATTAAAAAGAGTAATATGACTCTTAGGAATAGTAATCTATCCATTATAAAAGTAACTTCACCTATGTGAATCTAAAATAATATTTAGGTAACTTATAAAATTAAAATATTATATAATAATATCATGGTATAAGAAAATAAATATTTTAAAAATGATAAATTATGTGTTTTTATTTTTATAAAACATAAATGTTTTAATCAAACATTTATAATAAATGTAATGATTCAAAATAAATTTTATTTATATAAAATGGTTTTATTAATTAATATTATGTTTTATTATAATGATAAGATAATTTCATGAGACCATAAATAATGTTTCAAAATGTTATAAAATTTATTATAATATTAATATCTATATTTTTTGAATAAATTGATGTTTTTTTGATTTAAAAATTAAATTACTCATATTCAGAAAATTATTTCATAAATTACATTCCATTTTTTAAATTTAAATTTTAAAAAATTAGTAGGGAAAATTTTTGGGATTTTTTTTAAATAGTTTAATTTTTTTGTGAATAGTGAAATATGGTAATTTATGATATTTAACATTTGAAACCAAATACAAGAGGTTTTTTGTCATGTTTGATTTAAGAAACCACTATTTTTAACTCAAATACACTTGTTACTATATATAACCACAATAATAAAAAATATTTATTGTCTTGAGCCAAAATAATAAACTAATGAATATAATAATAAAAAACAGCCCTTTCCTACCCTTATAAAAACCAACCTCACCAAACCTTATCCTTACTCCTTATAATCATTTTATATTTTCATTATTATGACAAATTAACTCCAAGAGACTCTTACCCATGTTTTGGTCTTGATAGTTTCACCAATAGACCAATTCCAAGTGCCTTAAGGTGGTTATCAAGGAGACGACATTCAAGAGGAAAAATCCTACATCTTTATATTTTAAATTATTCATTTATTCTACCTTATCCTACCCCATATAAAATGTTACATGATAAATCTAGTATCTTATATATACTATAATTTTATTTTTTAATTTAATACCCATCATGAAATCCCTTCTCTCCTATTTTTATTGTAAAAATGAAAACGCCATACCTATTATGTCGGTTCACCACCTCCATGGAGGATGAGTTTTTGTTTTCCATTACCACTTTCAAGGATGGTAATAAAACAATTTTTATGGTTAAATAAGATTTTAATATGTATATTACATATTAATTAAGTTTCTAGAACCAATATATAAACATAATATAAAATATAATGATACTAGTTTGTGATGGTCGCAAAAACAGCTAAAATATACTAAACATATTTCATTAATTTATTTCAAATGAATCATTCTAATTTTGGAAAAAAATCACATATGGGACCATTTTATAATATTTAATTTAATAAATAACATATAATTTCACTTTAATAGAATTATTTTAATTTGAAAAGAAGTTCCATAATTGTACAGAAGTGAACTGATCATGAAACCATGAAACGAACGCTGACAAAACAACAAAATTTAATATTATAACTCATCAAAAATAACAATAAATAAACTCAATAAAATTATAATAAACAAAATATATGTGTAATAGGTTCTTAATTAAGTAATTAATGTATTTAATTTTGGTATCAAGATACTATGTTCAAGTGAAGAACACATTCAAACATAAGGTAAGGGATCTCTCCGAACACCCATATTACCTTTGATTTGTTCTTTCTATCTCCTCGACTCAATTAAACTATTAATTGTTATTAAATATTTCTCCTATATTGTGTAAATATTTTATAAACATATTTATCCTAATTAATTCGTCTTTATTTGTTGGGTAAATACATATTTTAAAAGGGTCCATCTCAATTCCTCTCGATAAGCAAACCAAATTAATGGGAACTTATCTGTTTCTTTCCTATTTTCATATACACTATATAAATTGTGTTAATAAACCTTTATTTTTATAAAATAACTCATTTTATTATTAAAAAAGTATTTTAGTTCATTTATGATATTATGAATACAATTATGCCTTTACCCTCTTTAAGGAATCTATTATTCCCCCAAAAACCGTGTTAAAGCGGCACATTTTAAAGATACCTAACCAATATTTTATTGTTTTTAGTTCATCTATGCATCATAATTCTTGATCAGTCATTATATTTTCTTTATTAGTGTCCAATAATTAATTAAACCCTTCTTTTATGAATACCATTATGATAGAGCCTTTGGTTATGCCTTATGTCATGATTACGAAACCCATTTCTTTCCATGGGTAATATTTTTGTTTATGCCATATGATTGGCTTATTGATGTGGAAACCATATGAATAAACATGTAATTATGGGTTCACCCAAATAGATCTCCAATTCATTGTTAAATTTTTTTTATCATGAGATGTTATGTATGGGATTATGAAGTAAACCTAATCCATTACAGGACTTTGTCCACCATGTGATATCGTTTTAGAAGTTAGTCTTAAATCATTTTTATGTCATGTTTTATTTTCCATAAACATTAAAAAATTTCCATGACTATATAATTACATGTACTATATGTTAGGCTTCCATAATTTTTTTAATGATCTATTCATTTTATGTTATCAAGTTATGCTTTCTAACTCATGTGTTATGATTTTTTCCCATATTTATTCCTTCACTAATATTTTTTGCTCATCAATTTTGTCTATGTATTCCCTAGGTTATTCTATACCTATATATGAGATTAAAGGAATTTAGGACCTCATTATAGATATTAATATAACTATGTTTTATTGTGGTTTCATGTTTTCTAATTATGTAACCAGTCTTCCAAATAAATAAGACTTTTCCGTCCTTTGTTTGTATTTAATGGATATTTAGGCTTAAAATCATGTAATAATTTGTGTAGAATGATAAGGTCACTATATGTAGACTCTCTACAAATTGTCTTATTCTCTCTATAGAAAATTTTTTATTCTTATTATTTTTTTCCATCATGATTGTACTTGAGCTTGGACCACCGATGTCCAACTCATTTATCCTCAATATGTTAGGTAAAATTTTATTAAACCTATTCCTCTTATAATTCACTATAAACTATAAAAAGTTATGTATGGGATTTAGGAATGAATTATATGGATAAATTGAGTATAATAAGTGAACCATATCTCTCCAAGTCATTAACTTACCTAATCATTTTGAGTAAATGAGTTTAGACTGAGGTTCCATCATATATTTTAACCTAAAAAAGAGGCTTCGATGCCTCATAACATTTAGTATGAGATTTATCCTGATACATCAGTTTCAAGGCGTCTATCATATTATATGAAAACATGGTCTCATGTTTCATTTAAAACATTTCTTATATGTTCATAAATATGAGTGTGTAAAATTATACCAAATACTTTGAATTTTTATCATAACCATTTACATCCTTTTATTGAATGTATTCACTAGTTTTTACATTGGCATGGGTACTTACAGTACATAAAATTTTCTCTCTTTTATGATACATATTCTTAATTTTTTATATTGGTCAATAAGTTACTACCATTTATTTTTTTCCAAAATTGATCTCATGTTCAAGCTTGATGATGATTTTGATGCCATTACCTACAAAAAAATATTTTATCAAGTGAGAATCATGTTTTATATTCTTTTAATAAGGTATTTTAATAAAATTTATCCCACTAAATTTTATAACCCTAGACATCATATCCATATAGTGATCCAGGATCCACATTTTTTAAGCAAATTACCCTATGTTGGTATAGAACTCATCACTTAGCTATTTATATAGGTTATTATCCTTATCACATCATATATGATTATTGGATAGTTAAGAAAACAAGACACTATACAATCCATCATATGGATAAACCTAACTCAATTTCTCAGGTATTAATGTTTATTTATTTTAATTTATATTTTCATATTTATTTTTCGAAATAATTTCATATTTTATCATTAAAAATTTATTTTATTATATAATTATTGAGTTTTGATCATTTTTAAATGAAAAAATAATTCTTTAATTTTTTTATGAAAATATTGACTTTTGGAGCTAACTTTCTTGAATTTTTAGGATTTTAATTTTCATACATTTTAATAAAAATTAATTTGTCTTACTTCAATGAAACATTAATTTAAATATATATTTTTTGAAATTTATGTTGAAATTTTTTTCTTGGAATTAATATTTCCAATTTCTATATTTTTATATTTAATATCAAATTTTGGAATTCATTTTTAATTTTCAATTTCAAATATAGATAATTGTTAATTAATCCTATTTGAAGCTTAATTTTAAAACGTGAATTGACAAGTTTTACAATTTTTGAATTCTTCTTGGTAATGAAATTTCTTTAAGTGTTATGATGAAGTTTGTAAATATTGTTCCTTGCTAAAAAAGAGATTGAATTTTTCTATGTACTCTTACCATAAGTATAAAACTCTAACCAATGTATAGATGAATTATACAATGGGTAAGGATTATTTTAAAAAATCACATAGTGATCAACCCACTACATTCAAATTATCATCTATCTATGAAAGAATCATTTTCCCACTCCATGAAACAACTAGAAGATTGTCCATGTCCTTTTCTTAATACCCCTTCAATAATGAATAAGGCCAAGTATGATCAAATCTATAGGAATGATGGATCACTCAAGTCAAATGAATTGACCCCATTTGATAAAAAGTGAAGTTGAGATCAATTTTAGTTTGAGACAGACCATTCGAGTGTGTAGAATCTATGAAAAGGTCCGAAGAAGACTATTCAAATATCATCTTAAGGAAGACATACATGGGTATGAAATGATCAACCCTTTAAGATGAATTGAGCTATAAATTTTTTCCAGGTGATTCCACGATCAACCAAAGAATATTTAAGAGTCAAGATTAAACTTTATTGAAAGAATAATAGAGGCCAAATCTTCAAAGAACCAGTCGTCACAACAAATTCTTGCAGATTGACTGAGTATCAACATGTTGATTATAATAAAAGATCGTGGAATCAATGAATGTATTCATTGTTTTTTATTTGTTTATAGGTCTAATTATTTTATATGAAATTTATTTATGTCAACAAACACTGTGGATTAAAGAATGGATTACAATATGCACCAGTTTCTCATTGTATGTTTTTGGGGCTTAGAAGAGGCAATCATAACCAATAAGGGTGATCTTTCAAAGTCGGTAATTGATACAGAGTTTGGAAATTATACTTTATTTGAAGTCTGGTCTAGTAAAACCATCCACGTGTACCTCCATCAAATTAAGTATTCCCTAAAAGATGAAGTATCTGGGTTCATGGTTGTTTTATTTCTTATTAAGAATAATTTATACATGTCTGAACTAAGACAGCTAGTTCAAGATGCATCACCATTATGTACCATGTGATCGATTTGTAACAAATATATTATTTAATCCCTCATTAAATTATTCGAGTGAGAAGTACTTGTAGAATTTTGAGTAATATATATGACTAATTAAATGAATAGATTTTGACTGTGTATTGAGGAATAATATGATCACTTTATCTATGAATCTGGTTCAACTCTAAATATATTTAATCTAATATATAAAGTTGTGATACCAAAATGAAATGAATATTGTAGATAATAGAGGAGGTCATAGATTCCACTGATTTAGGAGGTTCAATAGTTCAATATGTCATGATAAGAAGGTATATAGATATAGTAATTTAAAAATGTGTTTAACCGGCTAGAGTTGGATGTGTATTAATACTAAAACTAAACCAAAAGTGATTGAATTCTAAATAATAAACTCTCTCACTCAGATTAAATAAAATATAGTTAGTGGAAAATAAATCTTTAGAGTAATTCATTAAAATGTCCAATGCATTAATAATCAATGGATTCCAAGATTCAATAACTAATTTGTATACAAACAGATAACTAAATATTGGAGAAAAAGGAATATTATTTCTATATCCTGAGATAGGGTTTATTTGGGAGCGAAATTCCAAGGAAATGAAGGAAGAGATAAAGGTTAAATCTGATTAGATAATAATATACACCTTTTTTTATTTTAATTCATTAGTATCTATATAATATTTATCTTTTTTATCATTTAAATGTAATAATGAACTATTATTACTTTAAAAATATAAATAAAATTTATATATGTTTCAAATTCATTCATGTTTTTGATTTCTTCTATCTTTACTAGAATTCATTATTCATGAAATTATAAAATTTAATTCCGTTATTAATTTTTATACAATTTCAAGAAATGAAGTGGAATATACAAGATATTTTATAATCATTTTCCTCCAATAAAATGTCGATTTATTTAGTAGTCAGAATTAGAAATAATAATCATTATTAACTAAACATAATTTATTTTCTTCATTGAATATTTGATCATTCCATTTATCACTGCTTTATTAAAACTATTACTGATAAAGATTATGTTTTTATGAAGTAGGAGTTATAATTATTTATAGATATTATAGAGGAATTTAGTGATCCATATTTAATGATGAGTTGATCCCATTTTTATGATCATCATTTTCCATCACAATCTACTTCAATTAGATTCTCCCAGACTATCTTTTGGCATACCTCTAACTCCTTAAACCACTTTAAATACACACATTTTAATTTCAAACTTGTACTTATTCTCTTAGAATGAAAACATTTTTACTAAATTCCTTAGTAAGTGAGGAATAATCCCTTTTAATGCGATAAATTGATTGAGTTGTGAAAAACCAAATATATTCCATGATGGAGGCATCACAAATTATGTTAACTATTTTTTGTTAGTTTACAAATTATTGAAGAAGATGAGGTCTTTGAGCTTCAAAATTATATTACTTAAAGAACAAATTACAATAAACTCTATGTGATTTATGTATGGTCTATGAGACTTATAAAGTGTAAATCAAAAATAATGAGGTAAACTTTATAATGTTGGAACTGAGACAGAGTTTTGATGATTTGTGGGAGCAAAATGCCAAGATGATTAAACCATTCATGTGTACCTCAATAAAAGAGGTATGTACAAGATGATCATGGATCTGGTTTCATGGGTACCTTTTGGTCGATTAAGAAGAACCATGTTGTGTCTGAAGTAGTTTGAACATGTTTTAGTAGTATATCCATTTTATTTAGTGAGCTCGAGTTGGAATTGAGCTTTAATTGAAGAGATCATAGAATAATTCGATTTAGAAGGAATTGAAGACCTATGTTTAATGGTTGTAACTAATAATATGAATGAATCTAAACTTGTTTTTTATAAATAATATGATATTTATGTCTATGAAACTGGTTTAATAAGGAATCAATTCATGATGATAGATAAAGATGGTATTCCAAGATGAAATGAATCTTTTATAGAATAGAGGAGGCTGAAGATTTCACTGATTTTAGAGTGTCTATAGATTATGATTTAATGATATTTATGTATACATATTATGTAATTAAAGAAAAAGTGTAAGTGGATTATTTTTTTGGGGAGTTTTATTATAACAACAACAATAATAGCATAAATCCATATAATAAACTATCTCATTCAACTATGATCAGACAATGGTGGTGGAAAGTAATTCGTTAGATAGATTTTTTAAATGTTAAAATATATCAATAATCAATATATTAAAATATTAATCAACTAATTAATTCTTATATAAGAACCCAAATGTTACCGATTAGCCAGAGTAGAGGGTATGATCTTGGAGGCACAAGTCACATTTTAATAAAAAATAAAGATTGAGATAGATGGGGTAGTGGGTTCTAAAATCTATAAAGAAGAATTTATTCTTCCTTGTCCCATTTTTCTATATTTATATATAATTTTTATACTATAATATTTCTTTATAAATGCACACATTATCAAAATTTTATGATAAAAATACTAGTGTGGTTATTTTTTCATATATTATTGTTCTTATGTTCTTTCTTCAAGAATAAAGTTGATTATTATTGGTAATTTTATTCCTCATATTATTATTATTATTATTTTCAAAACATAAAACCAATTTCAAAATAGTTTTTAACTATTTCACCCAATATAATTAATTAATGGTGTGGGTAGTGGGACTTATTGAATGGACATTCATAGTTTAATGACAATTAATTCTTTTAATGAATTCCTAGTAAAAAGTCTTGTTGAAACCTTCTATTAATCATCATTATTTTAATAGGATGTATTAATTTCATTCCCATTCAATTATTTTTTGGAATGTCTCATACCGATAGCTATAATATCTTACTATAATAACACCACACACCAACTTTTTTATTTCAATTTCACACACACACACTTACACTTCAAATTCCATTTATTTTTTCCTCTTTTTTAGTAATATAGGATTTAATTTTTCCCTTTGAACATTCACCCTTCATAATTTGGGTTTGACCATACTCTATCACTATACTAGTTTGGTGTTGGTATATAAATAAATAATTTGACTGTATAATGAACTATTAAGTATCCAAACCCTTAGGGTTTCAAAAGTAATTGTAACCCAAATATAACAACAAGATGTGGTCACCTAACCCTTAGGATTGACAACACCAACAGTTGCTTATACAATATAATACACGGGCATCCAACATTGGTGTGAAACTACTTAGTTGAATAATAAAGGTCTTAACATGTTATTATTTTGGAAGGAATCTAGCACATAATATTTTTAAGGACTTATTTTATAGTCTCAAAAATATAATATTCATAATATGAATATTAAATTATACATATTTTTTCACATGATTTTTTTATTATCTCAAGTTGTATTCTGTTATATATGAACAATTATAATGATTTAGGTTTAGAATCCCTATTTCATCCACCAAACTAATATGTTTACACCATATTGATGTGTGTCTTTTTATAAAACCCACATTTTGTGATACTCACAAAAAACGTAACTAATAATATTTAAACATATCAAATTTAATCCTATAAATATGGTATATGAAGTCTTATAGTAAAGGTTAAGAATTATATGATATTGAAAATATCAATATGTATACGCCCAAAGCCTTATATAACTAACCCCATCTTTTCTAGAATAAGGCATAAGCCTCTAGGAAAATGGAAAGACCAATATAAAGTCCCTATTCAAAGGTATAATGTTCTCAAAAGAGAATCAAATCCATCATAACACTAAAATATAATATATATAAACCAAATTCAAAAACTAAATTCAAGATAATAACCTTAATTTAAAACTACAGGCAAAGTAGATAAAAATTATATGTTATGTAGTCACACCTAAAATTTTTTCATGGAAAAAATATTTATAAGAATAAATTTATAGAATAAATAAAATCACACACAATATTCACATTTCATAAATAATTTATAAACATAAATTTCAAAAATAAATTAAAAAAATAAATGAACATTTTATTCATTTTAAAAATATGAGATACCTATTTTTGAAAAAATTCATAAATAAATAATTAAAAACACTTTATAATTCTTTTTAGACATTCGAGAATCGTGAATATAAAATTCAAATATTCATTTTCTAATCCGAACACTTTAATTTTAATCATTATTTGGATTTTTTTTTAAATATATGATATTTTAGGTTATATAAGGATTTTATATTTTGATTTATATTATGTAAACAATTACAAAGGCTAAATGTCATATATTAACATTATGTAAACCTGTGATCATATCATTTAAAAAAAATCTTTCGAAAAGTTATAAATAATTTATCATTAAAGACCCTTTTAATTTAATCATTACAAATTAAACACTATGAAAAATTAATATTTTTTAATAATAAAAAATTTATATTTTTCTTAATTTTTTTAAAAATTTTATAGTTTTTATGAATTACACTAATAATTTATTTATAAACAATTTTTATTCATATTGTAAGTCATACCAAATAATTTTGAAAATTTATTTTTATATTAACCCTTAATATTATATAATATTGTTTTATAAATGTTTATCAAACATTTAATTAATTTATTATAGGAAATTTATAATTAATTAATTTCCAATCAATTTATAAATAAATAAATAAATATCACCCTAAAACATTTTATCATTATTTATAATTAATTTATAAATAATAATATTGAGTTTATAGTTGTGAATAAAAAAATTCTTCACAAGTTTTTATAATTTATAATCTAGTTTTAGTAGTAGGTCACTATTATTGTCGCATGGAACATAAAATCATTATAAATTAGGAATCATTCAAAACAACTGATAATATAATCATTAAATATGATAAGTAGTCATATTTTACAATTCAAGGAGAAATCATATAAGCGACCTGATACTATATTTTTGAAACCTGATAAAATATATATAATGAAATATGATTGTCACATATCTTATGATATGACATGTACAAAACATTGGATTTTTTATCAAATAATATTTTAGGAGTGGAAGGTAATTGAAATTTCTTTAATGATAATCTTTATTTCTCAAATTATTTCATAAAAAAATCATGGAATTATTCTAATACAACTAACTGGTTTCTTAGTTAAGATTAACCATTAAACAATTAGTGGAAGTGATAAAGAAACCTTGAACCAAGATCACCATGAATATAAAATAGAAGTTATAAAAAAGTAGAAATGAATAATCTTGCCTCCCTTTCAACCAAAAAATGGTACCATCTTTTCCAACCTTCTGTGATTGATGATGCTCACAAAATGAATTAACAAATGATTATTCCATTTGATTTGTATCCCCATGTAGAATCGAATCAAAAAATATTGGAGGGGGATTCTTAAAACCATCACAATATTATATTATACCAAAAATAAAATTAGTACATATAGAGAGCTTTGGGAGGGAGAGTTTCTTTCTTAAGGTTCCTCGGGAGGATTTCATACACACATGATAAGGGCTTGGATACCTGTATATAGTCTATGGGGACACTCCATGATCCCTGAAACTGCGCCAAATATTTAATCATATGATTTTTAAATATATGATTAATGGATCCAGTTACATCACATGTAACTTATGTACATTAACTCTCCAATGCCTTAATGTAAATGGATCATGGAATATTACATTAACCTATATAGACGCTGAAAAAGTCTGTAACTCCTGGAGGAAGTTTCGAAGTGACGAAAAAAAGTCATATTCGGAGTCAGAGGCCCGATCCTGAGGCCCGGGAAGCAGTGCGCGAAATAAAGGAGGATCCACGTGAAATAATGTTGTGCGCACGAAGTATCCCTGGGATTCGCATAATTGAGCCGATGAGGCGCACGATATTTGCGCGCCCCAGTTCCGCGATTCGAGATTTTGCGTACCGACTGCTCCCGGTGTGGAAGATTGCGCGCGCTGCCTGGATTCCGCGCCGGCTGGGGCCTATAAATAGAAGGCGACCCCCGACGGTTTGGGGGTTGAGGAATTCAGATATGCTCTCGGGCGCGCAATTCGACTCCCCCCACGCTCAATATGACTTCCAGGTAATCTCTTTTTTCACAAAACATTGCCCCGGGGTTCGCCTTTGCGCGCAACGCCACCAGCTTAAGTGAATTTTCCCCCTCCTCCGGGATCCTTCCTTGCGCGCAATCCATGTACAGTGTGCGCAATTCCCTTCCGTGCGCGCAATACCCTGCACGCCATTCCCTTGCCGCGCGCAATTCCCTGGCTCCTATTGCACGTCATCCTAGTGTTTGGCACGCAAACATTCTCTTTGCACGCGCAAAACCCGGGACCCTTCACCTTGACGCCCCTTGGCTGCCTTTCCGCGCCGGCACCTGATGTCTCCCCTGCCGGGCATGCGCTCCATGCGTTGTTTTTCCGTACGGCCTTCCAGGCTCGTGCGAAGTAACCTTAAGGTCCCTTGGGCGGTGTTTCCCATTGCGTTGCTTTGCCTTATGCTTCTCCGCATAGGCACGCTAACGACTATTGCTTCTTCGCATAGCCACGATAATGTGGACCCCCCAGTGGTTAGCCCTGCGACCCCACTTTTTCACGTCCATGTCGATGCCTTCCCTCCCACAAGGGGTAGAGGACATTGGGCATGTAAGCCCTAGGGGTGTGGAGCGAACCCACCTCGTCCAAGCTACAAGACGTTAAACTGTTAAGCACTTTGTCCTTAACACATGACGTTAAACTGTGGTCTGACCCCATGCTTCGCATGCAGGGTCCCCCCAGCTCGAACATTTTTTACGCCTCTCGTATCCACGGTAATGGACTATTCCTCGCATGGAATGAGATCCTCCTTGTCGGAGTGGCGTTTGTCTGCCGGGGAAGGGCTGCCTCAGAGCGTAAGCCCCTAGTCTCTCTTACGGAAGGTTTCACCCATGCATGTCCGTACTTCCCCCCTGCCAAGGCTAGTGGAGTCCCTTTCCCACTGTGCTTTGTCGCACCACGGCCCTCCACCCTGGAGTAAGCCCCGACACCCAGGGAATCTAACCACACATAAGCCCCTGTTTCGTCTTTGGGCCGCTCAACGCGTAAGCCCCATTCTGCTTCTCACGGACGCACCCTTCGCGACGTGATCATCTGGTCCCTGCTGCCTCTTGTATCCCACACCGAGCATGACTCACGTGGGCTTAGAGCGCGCATCGACCATGACATCCTCTTATGGGCCGCCTCAGAGCATAAGCCCCATGCCAGCGAACTACATGGACTTTGATCCGTGCTAACGCATGGTACGTAGGAAGCCTCAACGAGGTTCAAGCCCACCACCCGGTTGTTCCGACCTCTCCACGTCGGTTCCATACCCACCATGGGCCGCCTCAGAGTGTAAGCCCAAAATTCTTCATCTCGTATGGCGTTAAACTGTATGCCCTCATCCCACATGACGCTAAACTGTATCTCGTCCCGCATGATGTTAAATTGTATCCCCCCTCTTGGGCCGTCTTAGGGCATAAGCCCCATGCCTCACTCCATCATCCATCCTGATCCTTACCTGGGCCGCCACATCCCAGTGAGATCATGCCACTCCACCCCACTCCATAGTATCCGGGAAGCCACCCACGCGCTTGCCCCAACATTGGTGTTCCCCCTAGGGGGGTCCTTCAATCTGATCGACTCTCAGTGTTTCAATCAGTCCGATCCATCTCCGCAAGACATTAAATTCGCGACATACCCCGTGTAAAACATGGGAAGCTGAGGAAAACCTCATACGGTACACATTCCCCGCCTTTGATGTGGGATGCCTCGGGCTTCCGCACCCTCGAGAAGCCCTGTGATAAGGGTCAGAAGACAGACATGATGATCCCCAGCGTCAAGACATGCCAACGACATCCCAATGTGACCTTTCTCCTAACCGAAGGTTTCTGCCCCGACAAGACCCGTTGGAGCGTCTTGACGGAAGCAGCGTAATTAACTGGCGTCCATGCAGATATGGCACCGGGAATGAGCTTCACGAACCCATATTAAATCTATGAGGGAGACCTGTATTAGGTGAGGAGCTCCGAGGAGGAACCCACGGAAGGAAGAACCAACATCCCATCATCCTGGTTTCGATCAAGGAGCAGACGTCCCTGAATAAGGAACGGATGCCCCCCGCCTTTGGAAAGTAGGAATGCGGGGCTGCGAGTGATGAGCTTATCAACTTCGGCCTCAACCATGGCACCGTGAGAGGGGTGCATCTTTCTTGGAGGCTTCTTGAACCCGCGATGGTTTTCTGGGAGGCCAAGGTGGTGGACGACTACCTGGGGATCTAGTCCTAGCATCTCTTCATAACTCTAGGCAAACACATCACGGTGCTGTCTGAGGAAGTCTATGTACTGTTTTCGTTCCTCGGGGGGCCTAGCGGCGCTGACCAATGTGGGTCTCAGGTCCGCCTCGCTACCAAGGTTCACCTGCACTAACGCGTCGCCCGTGGTGGAGACGCCCTCCTCAAAGGATGGAGGAGCATCTTCCATGTCCTCATCTCCACTTGTGGAAGGTTCATCCATGGGGGGAGCCGTTTCAGGGCTTCCAGACCCTGATGGGGAGCTGGCGCTAGCTTGGGCGGTGGAGGTCATCACGACGGGAGACCCATGCACCGCGAAGACCATGGTGACCAAGGAGGTTGATCCAATCCCATCTGGCCTTTGGACCACGGGGCCACACTTTACGACATCAAAGCAGTAGTGACGAATTGGCTTGAGCCGGTCAATTCCAGCCTGGCGAAACAGATGCGTATGACGTACTGTCATTTCCATGAGCCCAATGTCCCAATATCGTACATGGGTAGGAGGCTCGAGGATCACCTGAGCCTGGTTGATGTAAGAGTACGATGCGATTTCTCATCGTCGCTTAGACCCGGAAATATGCCTTCCTCCGGTACCCGAGACAACAAAGCAATCTCCCATATCGGGGGTCGTGGCCTCCAACCGATGGATTGGGAAGACATATGCTTCATCCAAACCTGCCCAGGGATCACTCGTGACAGCGGTGGGATCAACCTCACCTTCCAGGATCTTCTTTTCCTTGCTCTTGTAATAGTCAGCGTCCAGGTAACGGGCTTCACAAGAGGCAAACAGATACGTATCTCCTTGGAGCACGCCCACTCGACCCTTAAGGGAGTATTTGAGGCACTGATGGTATGATGAGGGAACCGCTGCGTGAAGGTGGAGCCATGAACTTCCCATCAATGCGTTGTAGGCGGTGTCCTGAGAGACAACCATGAATTCGGTATTGGCAATTAGGTAGCCGAACTGGGTCTTCAGACGAATCTTGCAGAGTGGGGTTTTCTCGGTCCTGTCATACCCCTGGATCCTGAGGTCGGATGGAGTTAAATCATCCTCCGATAACCCCAGTTTACGCAGTGTCCGAGTTGGGATCAAGTTAATCCCGGAACCCATGTCTACCAGACAGCAACAGACATCCATGCCATTGAGCTGTCCGGTGATGTATAGTGGGCGGATGTGCCCCTGTATGGGAATGTCTTCATCTTCATCGGAAAACGAGATAACCTCCTGACATTCGGCGGCCTCAATCACTTTGGTGTGGAAGGCTTCTGCGGCCGCTACCTCTGTTTCAAACTGGAGGGGGATCCTTAGAGCCTCGGCGAGCGCCTCATCCATTTCAGACGACAGGCGAAGGGCCTCAAGGATAGAAAGCCTTGCTGGAATGCTTCCCAGGTGCTTCAGAACGTCATACTTTCGAGCCAAACGTGAGCTTCTGCTTACAGGAGGCCGCTCTGTGATAGGAGGCATGACAGGTCCCACCGGCAGGACCAGTGACTGACTGGTACTAGGCACATCTCGCCGTTCACTAGTCGAAGCCCAGGAGGTGGCTGCCGCGTTAGGAACGGAAGGCTGTAGCCGGCCGGTGGCAGGGCTGGGCTGGATACGACACAGATGAGGTGGTCCTGCCTGATCCAGCAATACAAACGGTGGTGGAGGCGAACCTGTTGACACCGGGTGAGGGAGCCGCGTGTGCTGGTCTCTATACCGGGCCTGTTGCCTGGTCTCGGTAGCATGCACGACCTGACTAGAGGTGACTGTGCCATGCCCCGGCGATTCACGTAGCCACGGCTCTGCCAACGTTGGAGACGGCTTGGGACATTGGGTAATGGTTAAAAATATTTTTAACAGACATACTTTACTCATATGTATTGTAACATTAAGGTAAATTATTGGGAGGATTAGAGAGAAAACCCAAACCCAAAATATAGTGGAAGACAATATTGAGATTTTTTATTATCTTTTATTACCCTTTATTTTATTCTCTCAAATACCTCTTCATCCTTCCATTTCTCCAAGAGATAAAATCATATCATGGTTGTAAGGAGGTCCCTACCCAAATATTGGGTGATTTTGATTTCCATGTACATACCCAAAAATGTAAGGAACATGTTGGTTTCTTCCAATTTATCTTCATTGATTATATTATTGAAGGTAGTAGAAGAGGATGTCATTGGTTCAAAGTACAAGTTATTTATTTACTTTATTAATGGAATTGATTTTATATATCATGGTGATATTGGGTTTGAGGTCTCTAATGTATCACACTGTATTGAACAAGTGTAATTCAATGTTTAAAAACATTTCACTTCAACCACCATGCATATATTTCATCTATCTCATAGAAATGTTTTTTTTTTCTTTTTGGACAATCAAATTGATATGAAAATTTTTATGATCATTTTTATTTTTTCCTCTCGTCATTCTTATGAGACACATGTTTTACATTATTCTTAAATGGATAGATCTCCTTCTTAGTAAACTCTATAATTATATCAATATATACATGAAATATCATTTCTAGTTGATCAAATATTCAATATCATATGAAATGTAGGATACAATATGATCAACCCTACATACTAAAATAGAATGCGGCTTCACACTGCATCTCATGCTATAATATTTTCATCATAAAACTAGCTACATATATTCTTTAACTTATTTCACAAGTATTTCTATTTACATAATTATTATCATAACACTTCCTATAAATACCATTGATTATAAATGGGTTTATAAAATAATTTTATAATATATAATTTCTAGTATGATTTATAAGAATCCTCATTCATATTCTTCATTACAATACATATCATAATAAAACTCTCTTTATTCATTAGTAATCATAAAAAACCTCAAAAAAACCCATAGTTTATGGAAATTATCAGACATTCCACTATAGATTCACCTATATTTTGAAAGTAATTACCAAGTCTATGTGTAACACCAAATCCATCTATAATAGTAAATATATGGGGTCCAACAATTCAAGACAATGAGAAAGAATTTTATTTAGTTTTTTATGACATTATCATGTATAAAAATGGAGGGTAGGAGCACTTGAAACATTGATAGTGATTATTACAAACAATGAGTATAAATGCTCATTATTGGTATAGTTAAAAGAATAAAATGAGTCCTTTTATGCGGAAATATGAGAAATAGCACACAAAGAGAAGAAGCTCTCTCTAGAGCTTTTTCATTAAAATCCAAAAGTGCCTCTAAATTATAATAAATCCATTATATATAGACCCAAACCATACTAAAAATTAAAAGATTAATATGCTCTTAAAATAATATCCTAAGAACGGGAAAAACAAAAATAAACATACAAATGAATTAAAAGAATCCATTAATGGATATGAGGCTAAGGTGATACATCAGTCACCCATGTTCATGAATGACTCATCCTTGATTCTGATTAAGGATAAAGCCTCATATATTGAGTTAAAATATTAATGTTAGAATCATTAATTTTTGGAGAAATATCATATAATTATGCAAGTTCAACCACAAATACATTATATTGAAATGGATAAAAACAATTCATGGGTTTATGTTCAGTGGTTTTAGCTTATTATAGGTTCCTACTGGTAATCATTCCTTTAAGATGTAAACTATGACAAGATCCCTCTATTTGTAATCTGTATGCCTTTAATTCTTGTCAGTATCCACATTATAAATTGAATTTGAATATTCAATGTTTTGAATAAATTTATCTTGGATCTCATAGATGTTAGGGGCCTTATTATTAGTAGCCACAATATACATTGACATCATTCGAAATTAGATTAGATCAAGCACGTGCTTTGGTAGCCAGTAGTTTACCACTATGAAAAGAGTTTTCCTGTGGTTTTATTTTCCATGTAGTTGAATGAATAATCTTTTGGGGTGATAATGATATCCCATTTCATAGCATAATCACCATGAAAGAAACTTATAATAGTATCAAGAGTGAGACTGACAACTTCAGGTCCATATTTCTGGGGGTGGAAGGAGATACTTTCATTCAAGAATATCTGAAACATTCCCAATAGATTATGCCATAAATGAATTAGAAAATGGGTTTCATGGTTATAAGTGATTGTTTTAAAACATCTATGCAGTGTCCTAACTTTATAAAAGAATAATTCAGTAACATAAGAGTAATCAACTATGTTTTTGTAGGGAATATAGTGATCCATCTCTGAGAATTGGTCAACCAAAAAAAATATGATGACATTGGACCATTGGGTATATAGTAACACTAAGAAAAAATATATAGAGGTGTATTATTATGGGGCCTTTAGAAAAATAATTTGTATATAGAATATAGTAATTTAATAATATATATTTTTCTACAACCATGTTACACACTTTCACACCACCTTAAAAATATCTCATTTTAACTATGGATAAAAGAATTTAATTTCTAACAACTAAATTGTATTTACTTTTTTGAAGTGTCCATTGTGATGTAGCTCTATAACTATACTATATTATATTGATCTATGAAGGATACCTAAATATTCATTGAAGAAGAGAAACCCATCTTGAAATATTAAAGGTCCAATTTTTTTTTATTTTCTTGCTACATGCCTATTCATCAGGGAAATTCACATATTGTTGGAATGGGTCTTTTGAGTTATCAAAATCACACAGACTCATTTATTTTAGTTATTAGGGTATGATCTTGTCTACATACCTAATTTTTCAAATTTTTTCTAACCACCCTTTCACTTAACTACAAATTTGAATTGATTTAGATTGGTGAACCATAATGAATACATAAAGCAAAGATTCTTCTATGAATGAATATATTTGAGAGCATCATGATATGTATAGAGAATAAATTCTCATCGTAAATGGTATTTATACTAGTGCTTCGTGGATCAAACCATGATATAGAGATTAATATCATACTTTAAGCACTTATGATGTGATTCATGGAGATTCTGAGTTAAAAATATGACTGGTAATCCATATTGGGAAATAATAATGCTAATTTTGATAATGGATGAATCCATTTAAAATTATAACGGATTATTGAATTTAGGTAATAAAAAGGGTTAAACAATTGAAAATATCTCCATGATGTTCAAATAGATATCTGTTTTCAAAGAGGGAATCCACAGGAGTGGTCTTTTCAAACCCTCCACCCCTAGGGACCCCTCCCCATGAAGGGATCTATCCAGAGAGAGCCCCACCTGGGAAAGCTCCCTTTCCAGCTGATATGTAAGAGTTTATTATGGGGAGACAACCTGTTCAATGATGGTTCAATGTAGCAACACATTTTCTAAGTGGGATGCAACCTTCTTCCCTCCCATGGGATGATTGGGTGACCCTAAAAGGAGATCATATTGGGGGAGGCATAAATCTCAATGGGAGAAATATCCCAAGATTTGAAACCTATACCTCCATAGAAACATTTTTTCTATGACCTTTCTCGGTTACCAATATGCCATCGCTGAAGTGTCCAGATGAAATATTAGATAATTCTTTAATTAAAGGTAGCTGGTTCAAGTAAAATTCCCAATTAATAAATATTTTTTGGTTGATTAAACCCTCGTATGAATTGAAACTACTTCTTACTGACTCGAATACCATATAATGATACAATATATCCATAGAAGATAAATTTTGGGATCATGAAACTACTCATCTTTTATTTAACATAATGAAAAGACCTGGAAATTTCAAGGAATTTTTTTTCTTAATTTCTTTGGAATTTTACAGGTCCGCAGTTTCTGATGGCACCTGATTCCGAGGCCCGGTGTGTCCGGAATCAATTCTTGATGATTGGCTCGGGTACGTTCAGTGAACGAATGAGCGTGTTTTACTATATTTTGAACCGGTGATCGGAATTGAAATCTGAGGGCACCGATGAACTCGCAGTGTGGGTTTTCTCCTAAGAATACTTTCACCTCGAGGGCAGATGATCAGGTATGAAAGTTATTTTTTTGGGTTTTACGTGGATTAATAAAATAAAACAAGTGAATAATTTGTATTATTTTGTTAAAAACGTACCGCACAGATAAATTGGTTAGAATCTCCACTTTGGAGTTGGTGGTGGGACCCATCGAGATCCAACCTCCCATGTGAGGTTGATTATGGTGGAAACTACACGAGGCCTCCCATTAATGGGAGGGGAATCATAACTCTTTGACACCCTCTCATTTATGAGGGGGAGCCTCTAGATTTATATTCCCCTCTTAATTGAGGAGGATGAAACCTCCCTTTTTAATGAGGGGACCACACACACATTAACCACCCTACATTCCTTTTTGTGGTTAATTAATGGTGGGACCCGCTAGGAAATATACTCCCTTAGAGGATATTCTTCTGTGGGGACCACTCGTGCCAATAACCCCTTTTGACTTCCCCCCCCATTTTAATATGCCACCGCAGTGGATTAATTGGGTGGAGCCCTCTGTCATAAATTCTCCATTTATGACTTGCGTGCCAACAATGAACCCTCGAACTTCTATATAAAGGAGACTAGGGGAAGGAGTTCTGGATGGCTTCTTCAAGTGGCGGAATTCTAGCAGCGAAGCCCGACACCCAGAACTTGGAGAGTTTTCCTCTTCCTCCGATGTCAATGGAATCAGCACTGATCTTCCGCGACATCCAATCATCGCGACGCTTGCCTCTTTTTGCGGCTCGACAATGTGTGACGTCTTTGCGAGGTAGGGGTTTGATTTTTAGAATGTTAATATTCTCGTGATTGTTCCCTTCCAAACAAATAACGTGGATCAACTCATTATCAAGTTGATCCACAAATATTTTATTTTTGGGATGAGAATATTTAATTATGGGAGTATTGTTGGGAATTAAGTTCAATTTTTAATTAATTAATATTGTGCCTTGTTAAGTTGTTGCAAACATGTGTTTATTTTTTCCAATTGATAACACCTAACGCGGAGGGCGCGGGCCGAACAAACACGACCCGACTACCCTCCATAGATTTTTGTTGGTGCACGGATTGATGGTGACAATGAAATGGGACCACAAAGGCAATTTGAAGCCTCCATAGTGAAGATCGGGACCCGAGGTGACCTTAGGCGCTAACGGTGGAAAAAACGGACCACTAGAACGCGTCTGGTGGTCGGCAGAAGATGATACCGGTGCGCTTCGCCGGCAATAGGAGGGGTGGCACTCAGCGCGCCGCCGAGGAGGATCCACCGCGGTGGCCAGGTTGGAGACCCCGCGCGGCCGTGGGATCTGGGACGGCGGGGCGGTGCAAGACGCCGCCGACGTCAATCAGCGGCGAGGGCCGAGCCCCCCTGCTCCGTGGCGGGCCGCGCCACTCGGGCCGGACCCCACCGGCCAGGCTACTCTGGCCAGGCCGGGCTGCCCCAGACGGGCCGCGCCGCACCCGCCGGGGTGGGACGTGCCCAACTAGGCCCGACCCAGGGGGTATTGGGCCGGGTTGGACCGGGCCAAACCCCCTATTTTCAGGCCTCCTACAGTTAAACCCTCACATCTTGAGCTTCGGACCTCTGATCGATGCACCGTCAATTGCGTTGGGATACTTATATAGAGACGGTCGTTTCGGTATATTACACTCAAGGTTTCAGAGAACTTTTTGTACGGCCAGGTTGGTTTGAACCCGAAACCAACCGGGCCCTCGGAGCAGAAACACCTATAACTTGAGCTCCGAACGTTCGATTGACGTGCCGTCGACTTTGTTGGATTCCTTTCGGTGAGACGTATATTTTTTCATACTTCAACTGAGGTTTGGATGCAATTGGAATATGTCCGGGTTGGATTGAACCCAAAATCCAACCGGGCCCCTGGAACAGAAAAGCCGATAACTTCTAGACCGGACGCCCGTTTGATGAACCGTCAGCGGCATTGGTGATCACATTTAGAAATGTTCCCTTTGAGTATACCCTATGTGAGTTTGGGGTATATTTTAGATACAGCCGGGTTGGTTCGTACACGAAACCAACCGGGCCCTCGGGACTAAAAGGCTAGTAACTCACAGACCGGGCGTCCGATTGACGCGCCGTCTGTTGCGTTGAGACCCCTATGACGAGGCGGTCCTTTCAGATACTTCTTCGTGAGAATTTGTGATACTTGGAGTATCGACCTATAGCTCGTGGAGCGGACCCTCCCGGAGGCGAGCGTATGGAGTACGAAGACCGTGTAGCTGGCTGATACCTAATGAATACTTGTCCGATTCGAGTCGGAGTGACATGTATAGTACAGTGGGGAGAACCACTGTGTTTGGGTGGCAGACCCATGGCGGGGAGCACTACTATGTTTGGGTGGCATACCCACGGTACTCGACAGAAGGAGTACCTCTGCAGGCTATTTGGGGGGGGGGGGGGCGCAGTACTATGTTTGGGTGGCAGACCCCGGTGGGAAGCACTACTGTGTTTGGGTGGCTGACCCATGGTACTCGACAAGAGGAGTACCTCAGCAGAATAAGGTTAGTGAGAAGGTACTTGGAGTCGTGATAGGATCAGTGTACTCAACAGAGGAGGATCTCTTCAGCAGTTGCAGTTTTGATAATGAAAATCCTGGTTTGAGCTGAGTCAATGACATTTGTGTTTTCCTCATGATTGAGATGGGTTACTTGATAACTTACGTATATGTAAGGGCATGTACCTAAGTAGTGGTTATCTGTTGATTTCATAATTGTGTGATACCTCTTGATTGAGATGGGTTACTTGATAACTAAGGTATAAGTATGTGCTTATACCTAAGTAAGGGTTATCTGTTTAGATCCGGCTTTGTGGTTATCCTTGATGGATTTAGTTATACCTTGAGGGTCTCGGGGTCCCTACTGAGTATCGTTATACTCACCCCTGCACTGGCTATGCCCGCACCTCATTGTGTTGGATGTAGACGACAGACAGCGTAGACGGCGACCGAGTGTTCGAGGACTGGACGGTACCCGGAGGTGGACCTCACGACGAGTCCGAAAAGAGAAATGCGGTCTCATCCTCTGGATGAACCACATTATTTGCCTAATACAGTCAATCCTGACATGAATGATGCATTTATGACATGGATGACGTCGTAAGGCCTCGACGTTACTACCAAGAGATCCAAACGCCACTCTCGCCTCCAAGGGTCGAGTCACACTGTCGACATCAGTGTGAGGTCACTGGGTCTCCTCCAGTAGAAATCTCGAAAGTGAGGAGAAAGTCAACAGTTTTAACT
This sequence comes from Viscum album, assembly GCA_963277665.1. Classification (NCBI taxonomy): domain Eukaryota; kingdom Viridiplantae; phylum Streptophyta; class Magnoliopsida; order Santalales; family Viscaceae; genus Viscum; species Viscum album. The sequence goes on from OY728123.1 coordinate 644,919,325, forward strand.
AGGACCTCTCAGTATCAACCAAACAAAAGGACAGGAAAGTAAACATCAAAAAGATAAGTGTCTTTTATTACTATAGCTTGAAGTACAAAGACAAAAATACAACAGGGAGTCCAGTGTTGGTGCGGCGGCTGATGTATCCATACACCAGGACCCTGACTACTGATTTCCGACTCAGTTCACGAAAAAACTGATTGTGTGTGTGTTTCCAAAAGTTTCTTTAAAATTAGCTCATGCCAGGTCATCTCACCAAGTATAATCATTTGACCGTGTCACAATTGTTTCTTTCAGGATGACTTCACCTAGTTAGACAGCGTGGGTACCGAGTGGGGAGCGTGATGATAGCCCACCGAGCAGCGAGGCCTCGGTACATGGACCTCCACCAGTTGAGACACCAGCAGAGAATGCACGACGCTTGAGCGCGATGCACGAGTTCCAGTGTCAGAGGCTGCTGAGGTTTTGGGGCGAGTCAGATTTTCAGACAGCTGGACACTGAATGGATTCTGTAGCATGGGCTTTCCACACAGCTGGGACACCCGCAGACTTGATGGTGTACCTAGCTGTTAACCTCTTCCAGGGAGCAGTTGAAAGTTGGTGGAGCCACATGTTCCAGTTTTGCGATGAGATGACCTTCACCTATGAAGACTTCGAGACCTTCTTCAGGGTGGAGTTTATACCAGTGACTCTACACACCGAGCATGCTCAGGAGCTGCTGCCTTTTCCACAGGATTTTCCATCAGCAGTCGAATCTTCTGTGGGCAGTAGATATATGATGCAGGGTTCCAAGAGGACCAGACTGGCAGGTGGGCGACCTCGGGATACAGTTTTTATTGTGCGAGGCACACGAAACAGAGCCAACCATACGAGGAACAGGAAGTGTTATGCATGTGGCAGGAATGGTCACATGGAACGTGACTGTCCGACTCCCCGCATAGTTTATCCATAGGAATTGGAGGACCCACCGAGAAAGAAGTAGAGGCGGGTGCTTGAGCAACTACCGAGCGGTGGACAAGGCAGTAGAGCTCCGGAAGCAGGTGGACAAGAGCAGAACTAGTGGATTCCTTTTGTTCTTGGTACTTCTAGTTCCATGTTGCTGTTGTATTTGTGTCTTTGTACTTCGAGCTGCAGTAATAAAATACACTTATCTTTGTGATGTTTACTTTCTTGTCCTTTTGTTTGGTTGATACTGAGAGGTCCCAGTTACAACTGTTGACTTGACCCTCACTTTCTAGATTTCTACTGGAGGAGACCTAGTGACCTCACACTGATGCCGACTGTGTGACTCGACCTTTGGAGGTGAGAGTGATGGTTGGATATCTTGGTAGTAACGTCAAGGCCTTATGATGTCGTCCATGGCATGAATGCATCATTCATGTCAGGATTGAATGTGTTAGGCAAAGAACGTGGTTCATCCAGGGGATGAGACCAGATTTATCTTTTCAGGAAAGGAGAAATATTAGCAGCTCTTACAGATCGTAGGCAAAGAGGGGTGGTCATTGACCGACTTACCACGTCAGAAAACTTCCTACCGACCAAATATGGTACGAGATATGATGGAGAAAGTGCAGATCATCCAGGAGCGGATGAAGACTGCACAGTGTAGTAAGAAACAGAAAACTTGTGCCAGACTCAGAGACTCGGGCATGTAAAATGTTTCAAGAAGAAAAATCTTCAAGGACAGATGAATCTGCAGAGCAGCAGACGTGGGAAGCAGAGCTAGGAGAGTAGCGTGTGTGGTGTATTTTTTCGGCATGTTACAACCACCCGCCTTTTTTTCCCCGCCAGGCTCAGGGAGATGGAGGGAAGGGGAAGAGAGCGACTGCATGCTGTCAAGGAGTGTGACCCAATAGCTCTAAGAATGATTTGAGGGATAGTCTGTGTCCACTTCTAGCTTCCGTTACAACATACGTTGATATAAATCATTCCTTTCTCCCACAAATATTTTCCCAGAACAAGAGTTTCCGGTAAGACGTTGACTTGACCCTCACATCTGGAGATACCTTTGGGAGGAGACTCGATAATCACACTTACGCCGACAGTGTGATCTGACCCTCGAGGCGAGAGTTTCAGTTGTAATCTCTTGGTGGAAGCATCGAGGCCCTATGATGTTAGTTTGAGTATGGACTGGGAAGCCACAGTTCATACACAGATTGATGGTATTAGGAAAAAAGGTTGTGGTTTACCTACAACGCTGGGATGGGTTTTTCCTTGGTTGGTGAAAAGGAAACCCCAGGAAGCACATGATGGAATCATGCATAAGTGGGTGCAGTCGATCACTCTTGAGTCGACCTGACCTAGAATTGTGCCAGACTTCTCCAGTGTTACTGCACCACTTTTTAACGAAGAAGGTGAAACCCTTCATGTGGTCAGAGAGATGCCAGTAGAGCTTTTCAGGAGCTGAGGCATAGGTGGACCAGTGCGCCCATCTTGAGGGCGTTGGTTACATAGTTCTCTGCGGCGTAACAGGGACCAGACATGGGTGTGTCCTGATGTAGAAGCGGGTAGTGATCGCCTATGGTTCATGGTAGTTGAGACTGCATAGAGTAGAAAGAAGTCCTATGTTGATAGGAGACGGGGACCACTTGAGTTCGAGGATGGCGAACATGTATTCTTATGGGTCTCACCTCGATGAGGTCTAAGGGGATTTGGCTAGGGTGGCAAGTTATCTCCGGGATTCATCGGACTTTCTAGGTCCTCAATAGGGTAGGCGAGGTGGTTTACCGCTTGACCTTTCCACCTCAGTTGCACCGGGTGCATGATGTCATCCACATATCTCAGCTGAGAAGATACATGCACGATCCTTCACACATTATCGACCATAGGGAGTTGGATGTCGATGAAAGGGAGACATGCACAGAGGTTCCAGTGGAGATCGAGGATCGAAAGGAGCGGGTCCTGCGTGGACGGTCGATTCCTCAGGTGCGCTTTCACTGGTAGCACGAGAACCTCCAGGAGAGCACATGGGAGCAGAAGGCTCAGATCCGTGCTCAGTACCACTTTGTTTTCCTTAGTGTGTGTTGAAGCTTTATGGGGACGTAAAGCCCTGAGGTGGGAGTAATGTAAAGACCCGGAAATTTCAAGGAATTTTTTTTCTTAATTTCTTTGGAATTTTATGAGTTCGCAGTTTCTACTGGCACCTGATTTCGAGGCCCGGTGTGCCCGAAATCAATTTCTGAAGTTTGGCTCGGGTACGTTCAGTGAACGAACGAGCATGTTTTTCTACCTTTTGAACCAGTGCACAGAATTGAAATATGAGGGCACCGATGAACTCACAGCCTGGGTTTTCGCCTAAGAATACTTTCACCTTGATGGCAGATGATCCGGTATTAAAGTTAGTTTTTGGGGTTTTACGTGGGATAATAAAATAAAACAAGTGTACAATTTGTTTTATTTTGTTAAACACATACCACACGGATAAAGTGGTTAGAATATCCACTTTGGGGTTGGTGGTGAGACCCACCGAGATCCAACCTCCCATGTGAGGTTGATTATGGTGGAAACCACATGAGGCCTCTCATTAATGGGAGGGGAATCATAACTCCTTGACTCCCTCTCATTTATGAGGGGGAGGCTCAAGATTTATATTCCCCTCTTAATTGAGAAGGATGAAACCTCCCTTTTTAATGAGGGGACCACCCACACATTAACCACCCTCCTTTCCTTTTTTGTGGTTAATTAATTGTGGGACCTTCCAGGAAATATCTTCCCTTAGAGGATATTCTTCTATGGGGACCACCCGGGACAATAACCCCTTTTGACTTCCCCCCCATTTTAATGCGCCACCGTAGTGGATTAATTGGGTGGTGCCATCTGTCATAAATCCTCCATTTATGACTTACGTGCCAACAATGAACCCTCCAACTCCTATATAAAGGAGGCTAGGGGAAGGAGTTCTGGATGGATTCTTCAAGTGGCGGAATGCTAGCAGCGAAGCCTGACACCCAACACTTGGAGAGTTTTCCTCTTCCTCCGACATCAATGGAATCATCACCGATCTTCCGCGACGTCTGATCATCCTGACGCTTGCCTCTTTCCGTGGCTCGAGGACGTGCGACGTCTTTACGAGGTAGGGGTTTGATTTTTAGAATTTTAATATTCTCATGATTGTTCCCTTCCAAACAAATAATGCGGAACAACTCATTATCAAGTTGATCCGCGAATATTTTATTTGTGGGATGAGAATATTTTATTACGAGAGTATTGTTGGGAATTTGGTTCAATTTTTATTGATTAAAATTGTGACTTGTTAAGTTGTTGAAAACGTGTGTTGATTTTTTCCAATTGATAACACCTAAAGTGGAGGGAAAAGGCTGGAAAAACATGGCCTAACAACCCTCCGCAGATTTTTGTTGGTGCATGGATTGACGACGACAATGAAACGGGACCGCAAACGAAATTTGAAGCCTACGCAGAGAAGATCGGGATCTGAGGTGACCTTAGGCGCTGACGGCGGGAAAAACGGACCACCGGGGTGCGTTTGGTGGTCCGCGGAAGATGCTACTGGCATGCCTCACCAGAATGGCGGTGCTGGAAATAGGATGCGGCAGCCGACGGCGGCGCTCAGCACGCCGCCGAGGAGGATCCGTCGCGGCTGTGCCGCGACGACGAGGTGGGATATCCCGTGTGGCCGTGGGATCTGGGATGGCAGGGCGGTGCAAGGCGCCATAGGTGTCAATCAGCGGCGAGGGCTGATCCTCCCCACTCTATGGCCAGCCGTTCCCAATGGGCCGGACTCGGACTCGGGTCGCCCTTGGGGGTATTGGGCCGGGTTGGACTGGGCCCAAACCCTCTATTTTCAGACCTCATACAGTTAAACGCTCATATCATGAGCTACAGACCTCCGATCAACACACCGTCAGTTGCGTTGGGATCCTTGGATCGAGACGTTCATTTTGGTATATTACACTCAAGGTTTTGCGGGAACATTGCATATGGACAGGTTGGTTCGAACCCGAAACCAATCGGGCCCTCGGAGCGGAAACGCTTATAACTTGAGCTCCGAACGTCCGATTGACGTGACATCGACTTTGTTGGATTTATTTAGGTGAGACAGATCTTTTGGAATACTTCACCTAAGGTTTGGACGTAGTAGGAATATGTCTGGGTTGGATTGAACCAGAAATCCAGCCCAGCCCCTAGAACGGAAAAGCCGATAAGTTATAGACCAGACGCTCGTTTGACGAACCGCCAGTGGAATTGGTGATCACGTTGAGAAAAGGTCCCTTTGAGTATACCCTATGTGAGTTCGGGGTACAGTTGAGATACAGACGGGTTGGTTCGTACACGAAACCAACCGGGCCCTCGGGACTAAATGGCTAATAACTCACTGACCGGACGTCCGATTGACGTGCCGTCTGTTGCGTTGAGACCCCTATGACGAGGCAGTACTTTGAGATGCATCTGCATGGGACTTTTTGATACTTATAGTGTCGACCTGTAACTCATGGTGTGGACCCTCCCAGAGATGAGCGTACAGAGTACGAAGACCGTGTAGCTGGCTGAGACCTGATGACTGCATGTCCGATTTGAGTCGTAGTGACTTGTATAGTCTAGTGGGGAGCACTACTATGTCTGGGTGGAAGACCCATGGTGGGGAGAACTACTGTGTTTGGGTGGCAGAACTGCGGTACTCGACAGAAGGAGTACCTCTGCAAGCTATTAGGGAGGGGGGGGGGGGGGGGTGCACTACTGCGTTTGGGTGGCGGACCCCGGCGGGAAGCACTGCTGTGTTTGGGCGGCTGACCTGAGGTACTCGACAGGAGGAGTACCTCATCAGTCTAAGGTTAGTGAGAAGTGCCTTGGAGTCGTGACATGATCAGTGTACTCGATAGAGGAGGAGCTCTTCAGCAGTTTCGGTTTTGATAATGAAAATCCTGGTTTGAGTTGAGTCAATGACCTTTGTGTTTTCCTCATGATTGAGATGGGTTACTTGATAACTTACGTATATGTATGGGCATATACCTAAGTAGTGGTTATATGTTGATTTCATATCTATGTGATACCTCTTGATTGATATGGGATACTTGATAACTTAGGTATAAGTATGGGCTTATACCTAAGTAAGGGTTATCTGTTTAGATCCTGCATTGTGGTTATCCTTATTGGATTTAGTGAGACCTTGAGGGTCTTGGGGTACCTACTAAGTATTGTTATACTCACCCCTGCACGGTATATGCCCGCACCTCGTTGTGTTGGATGCAGATGACGGAAAACGCAGACGGAGGCAGAGTATTCCAGGACTGGATGGTACCCAGAGGTGGACCTCATGACGAGTCAGTATCCGGGGGTGGACCTCACGACGAGTCAGTATCCAGAGGTGGAATTCACGACGAGACACTACTTGGAGGAGGTTAACAGGAAAGAGCATTGAGGAGGCTATCCGTACCTACCCTTCAGGTATGATCCGTGGTGGACGATCCAGGAGCTGCGCTATCTGTACCTACCCTTTAGGTAGGATTTGAGGTGGACGACCCAAGAGCTACTTCTATTCTTCCAGCTGCTTGTCTTTTCTGTTGTACTTTCGTTCAGTTGTAGCTGTACTTTTCAGTTGGGTTTGTATTCTGGCCCATTTACTTTTCAGAACTTTCTTTTGTACTTAGTGTTTACTTCCACTTGTACTTTGTTGTGATGTTTACTTTTATAAAGGCAATTCCTTCCCTTTTTTATTGGGATTTACGCCTTTGGTGCTAGTCGCCAGCCCCTGGCCTATGGAAGGTGGGCTTGGGGTAGTCACGACACGGGCCCCGAGGATGGGTCATGACACATAAATTGTGTTTTACTATAAAACTTGAATTACCTCCCATAGATATTCTTGTTGAAGAAAAATAGTCAAAATACATATCATAATCTCATTGAAATAAAGTAATATGAACATATAATTAAATTGAATTATAACTTTTTTATGATCCTTATAAGGGTGTTAAGGTACTTTGATATCCTAAACGACTTTAATACCACTCATATATCCAAAACATGGTCTTACATTACAACATCCATTTATCCATAGGTTAGAATCAAAGTTTGTGATTAACACTACAAAAGTACAACTTAGAAAAAATTATATCCCCTTGAAAAATATCAAACATATAATCATATCTTTGGATAGTGAATCTATTCATGATAATGATATTATATATAGCCTAAATATCAATATAAATTCACTGAGTTCTATCTTTCTTATGTTCCAATAATATATGAATAGTGTATATGCTCATGATCTCTAGTATGAAGTATTTATTGAGAAAATCTTGCACTTTATCCTAGAGGATTTCTTGATCTATCAATCTCATGTGGTAATTTGTCAGGTTTTGAATATATGATTCAGGGACCACCTTAATACGGTGTTAGATTCCACATTTTGATGAAAATATATCTAGTATATTATTAGGCGTGATATTATGAAATTCATAAAATAATTCTTAGAGGGGTGGTGGGATTCCAAAAAGGTCATTTGAGATGGATTGGTCTATCATGACTATGATGTAGCTCAACTCTCCTAGTGATTTTTTGAAACTTATAGATACAAAGAAATAAATTATTGATTTTCATTATACCTAAGAAACTTGGCGCTTCGTCAATAGTGAAAAGGTATTATGGAATTTTTCCTTGGTGAAATCTAGAGTATTAGATCAACCATAATCAGGACAATTCAGATCAAATAACCACATTCATTGTAATATAAGTTGAAGAGAATCCATATGGATCACATATCACATCACATGATCATCATATCATTTGACTAAAAATGGTATTCTATATTTCTTAGTCATGTGAACGCAACTTTTAGACTTTATGTACGCAACATGATTGTGTGACATGTATTTTCTAACCTTCAATTTCTGATTTATTATGATATATTACCCAGTCAATAAAAATTTTCAAGTACCCAACCATTCACTATAAAATGGGTGAAAAATATATTATGACATTTCAGTCCCCCTTGTGTAAGTTTAGTGGTTATCACTAAGAATTGAAAAACGTAGACCCACCTCCCTTTTTTAGGATGTCTTATAGGTCAATAAATTATTATTCTTCATCCCATTCATGATGATTTAATCTATATTATTTATATTATTTTAATAAATTTACTAAACCTTGATTAATGTAATTGTTTAATAAGTAACCTGGTTACTAGAATCAATATTACTTGTCACCAAAATTTCAAGCAAGTAGATTGTAATTTTATTGTTGTTGGGGGTGATGACCAGGATAATTGTGATTGTTAATAGAGTGTAAAAAAGTATATCCTAGTCATTCTTCACCCGTTTTTACTACCAATTCAAGAGCCTTTCCCTCCCATTTATTGGGGTCCTAAACTAATATTTTTTATGCATTTTAAGGTCCCATTTTATATTTTTGAAGGGCTTGTTCAATGATGATATCTGAGTTTTTCATCTACACATAAAGCTTTAGTGATTTAATAATCATGAATAAATATGGAAACTAGTTATAAATGGTCCTGAATAATTAGTTGGAGGCCTCTAATAAACCTTCAAATTTACTGATCATCTGTATCCAAGTTGTTTTTTCTTAGTTGATAGCCTACAATAAACCCACGTGCACCGCTACAATGTTCAAGAACATTTTGGAAAATAATGATATCATTACAATAACACCTAATCATAATCATTCAAAAGGATCCCAAGTTTTAATGAATCCTATATATTAATCCACAAGTAGATGTGATTCTTTCCTTATTTCTAATTAATATTATATAATTTTCCCACCAAGAATAATCTCCACAATAGATTTTATAATCCTTGTATTTTACCTAGATAATGCTTTTATATATCCATAAATTAGAATTAGTTTCTATCCATTTTAAGTAAATCTAAAAATTAGTGCACATGATTGTTATCAAGGAAGTTTAGTATGTTTTATTTAACTTGAAGAAATTTTTGGGAACCTTCTAGTTCAAAGTAATCATCATTATAGTCCATATCATCCTCTCGTAGAGATGAAAAATGTCAAATTGGAACACCAATTACATTAATAAATATGATTGAAAATGGAGTCCCATTTTGTGGTTTGACTTATAAAAAGTGGGAATCGTATACCAAATATTTTGTAATAGGTTTTATGAAAATTTATTTTAGTGCCTCAAAAATATATTCATGTTAGTCTCAAAATTCATTCTATTGCGATAAGAATTGTTCTTGAGATTATTGTTTCTACCACTAATGTTTTTTAACATTTATTTTCATGATTTTATTCAAAATAGAGAGATATAAACTCATAAATTTCACGAATATTGGCCATGAATATTAAGGTAGATTCTATGGAAAAATTCATCATTTGAAAAATTATAGATTGGTATCCAATTGGGGTTCATGGAGTATGTTTTTTACACACATGAGGAGAGAGGGTGTATGGGACTTGAGGTAGTAAAATATTGGTCATATGTGGATCATGCAAAGGCCCGACACATGCGTAATAGGGCTCTCTATTTCTGTATGTGTGAGGAGGGTCACATTTAAGTGAGTCATACATATAATGCTGAGGTGTCTGGGTTATATTCACTTATGTGAGAGATCATGCTAAAATTTAGGGCTACATGCATAGAACTCATGATATTGGAGGATCCAACCATGAAGGGATATATGGATAAGTCCATGTAGTGGGGGGTTATGTTAAATGATATCTTTCTAGAAGGGATCCCTTACGATGTGCAAGGCATAAGTCATGATATTTAAAATGGATTGGGTATAAATCATGATGTGATTTACATGTTACTGCTTGAAATTTTGAACATTTTCTTTTTTATTTTTAAAATATATTTTAAGTAGGAAAGGAAGAATCAGAATGGATGAATAGGTGAACATTGTTACATTAATGACTTTATATTTCTTAGTAGAGGAAAAATTATGGGGTTACATCACTATTTTATAAAAATAATGGTTTGAAAAGGTGTTAACACCATGATATGACCTGACCCATCATAACAGTTCCTAATCTACCAGAAAGCTACGTATACCATCCCAAGCCCATATCTAATAGGTTAGATGATGGTAACTATCCAAAAGTAAACATATTACACAATATGGAAGTCTTTATTATAATAAACCTATACACAAAAAAAATATATCCCCAAAGGATATAACAATACTGACTAGAAAATAATTCTAACTACAATTTATAAATCTTCAGAATCACATACTAATTATCCATGGAGTATGAAAATGTGTAAAAATATGAAGGTAAAAGGATAAAACAAAGGCCTAATATCCTAAGGCTAAAAACACTAAATAGAACTAGAAGGAGAAGATAACTCCTCAAATAACTACTCTTGACAAGAACTCAACATATGCCTATCACCTCATTATATATCTAAGGTCCAACATAAAAGACACTATGTCCCCCAAGATCACAGCTAATTTTTTTTTCATATGTATAAGACACAACACATGTTGGAAAAAGGCACATGTAGGGATAAGTATATACATACCTAGTGGAAGTATTTAATAAACACAAAGGGTAATGTAGAATACCTATCCCCTAAAAACCATTATGGAAAGAAGAAAAAACTAATTTTGATTAAAATGTATAGAAAAAAATACACAGAAGAAAGTAATTCATGGTAAAATCCTATTATACGATGAAAAACCATATAAATCAACCTAAAATTCCAGGATTCCCACCTAAAAATCACACACAACCTTAGAGAAATCATAATGGTTGTTTCACACCTTATGAAGGGGTGATTTTCTAATGTGGGAGTAATAAACCCTAGTAGAGGGACCATGACTCATCGAGTACAAAATGTCTAGTGTGGAGGTAATTGACTCCATGGATTGTGTACATGATCCCATGAGTGGGTCATTTACTAACTATATCATTCATGTGGTGGACCAGTTCCATATCTTCATCATATTTCTAAGATAGTTCGTAACTATGTGTTTTCTTAAATCATCATGCATGATCATAGTTATCTGTCCAACAAAGATTAGGAAACTAAACTACATGCATTACGTAATGTGTCACCTTTGAATCTAGAGAGGTATATACTGTTTTATTCTAAATGGAAAAATACTTAAGAGGACTACTCATGTGTCCAAATGTCATCCCTAGGAAAGAATATAAAAAAAGTTCCATGTTTGGAAAAAGTACATGACATGTACTTTTCAGGCACATGATATGTATCCCCTTGAGATAAGTATGGTCTCATACAAAAATCCATATATCATGTGGGGGTAAACCTAGATGAAAATTTTGGTAGCAGACATGGTGTGTGATACCCGTGGGGTTACTTATCCTGTGGTACTGCACCCCGAGTTATGTTGAGGATAAAATACATGGTGTTTCCCTATGAGAGTACAAGACATTTATGCCCTACTAGCTCTCCCAATGTGTACTGTCAAAAATATTAGTTATGTATAAGAAAATATACATGACATCTAACCCAAAACAATACTTTGTGTGGGTCAAGATACATTCCTAGGCATGTATCACTCTATAAACATAGTCATGTGACTTGGAACTACATATAATTTGTAGCTAAAGTATAATTATGTTGTATTTAGATTTGAATGAAAACCTAGTTATCAATTGTTGTGATATACCTGGTGTTTAGATCCTAAGTTCATTCCATGTGGTTGCTTTATTGACCAAAAGATCTTTAAATCCTCTAGAATCATTTTTACAGCACCAATTTCCCCTTTCATTACACCTAAAACACCTTCTCAAATCCACAACAGGCCCATCAATCCTCCACAGAACCTTTCCAGATATTCTTTCATTTTCACAATTCCCAAAAATAGGTTTAAACACTTCTTTTATACCCCTCATAATGCTTTATTTTGAGAACCCACACCTCAATGTATCCTGTTGATCCACCATTACCCATGGAACATCCCACATATCCCAATCTCTAATATTGTTCCCAAAATAGAACGTCATGGATATATAAATTAATTATTCCTCATTCCAAACCAACTCTATTGAACTATGGGACATAATAAAGGTTTTCAGTGAATGTATGAATAATGGAGAATGAATAGGGAATTAAAATTCCAATGATAGAATTTTCTAGTGGATTGTACTTAGGTTTGGTCACTGATAATTGTTCATGGATTTTACAATGATGAAGAATATGGAAAAATCATTCGAATATAGGAAAAAGGTAATAAATTTAGTTATAGGGTATTTTAATCAAGAAAATAAATATTTAATTCTAATAAAAAAAAAGAAAATCAATCTGGGATTCAAAAAGAGAAGAATAAATATTAAATAAGGAGAAAAACTATAAATTAGGATTGTTTTTTATCATTGAATGTATATATTCTAGACTCTTTGGGCCATCTCCAATCAAATATCTTGTTTTCTAGGTTTATAACTTTGTTCTACCTACTTCCATGCTCTCATTATCCCCCTTTAATAAGGGTTTATGGTAGATAACTATAATTATAGTGGTAAATCATGTTAATATAATGGAATTTATAGTTTATAGATATAAATAATTAATTATATAGTTTATTTAATTTAATATTTATATCTTTTATGAGCCTAGATTTGGGTCCTAGATACAAAAAAAATTATACAATCCCTAGGGTAAAACCCTTATTCTAGAAACAACCAGAGATTCATTTTTTTAAATATGGATCCATTAAGGAAGAAATTCCATTTTAACATGGTTTCATTCTTAGAATACAAATAATATATAGTATTTAACATATTAGATTCAAGATTCCATGATACTAATTTGAATAAAATAAATTAGTGACCAAATTATAAAATTTTATATATAATATCATAAAATTTTGAACCATAAAAAATCTTGGTCACTCCAAGCTCCCCACCTTCATGGATATTTATAATGAAATGTATAACCTACTTTTAAAAGTGAGGGGAATATTATTATTGTGTTTCCATTATCTCTCTTATAGGTTACCAAGATAATGAAACACATATACTAATTATATTTAACAACCATTAAAGGCCCACCATTGTCAATCCATGATCACCAATGGGTACTATGAGAAGGTAGAATCATCCTTGATGTATATCTCTCCCAAATTTATGATGTGCTGTAGGTAATGAATGTATCTCTAATCCAACTGTAGGGGAAACTCAAAGTGGTAAAAAAACCTTTCCTATCATATGAATGTCCTATAATGACCCAACAAACATTGTGGATAACTTTCTCCCATGACTAAATGTCTACAAACCATGTCATAGAGAGACCATGAATAACACATGATCTCCCTTATAAAACATTAAAGGAATCAATAATCTATCAAAACAAGGATTCAAATGAATATAAAATATTAGCAAATTCTTAGGCATCACTTGTACCTTCTTCATTATACACATCTACATCAATATACCCATCCAATTCATCTTTGTAACCTTCTTCTAACATTGGTGTGACTTATAAGTTCTCCATTATAGGTCTTGAAAGGGATCTACACCAACATTGAAGTGGTAGTAATTATTGAACATGAAATATACTAAGTTTATTTGATTCTACTAGCGTTAGGAAAATATCAATCAGAAAATACTGCATCATATCCTCAAGAACCTAAATGGTTTTCTTAGTTTGGCCATAATTTTAAGGGTGTAATGTTTTACTCAATCTCAATTGAGCCCCAAAAACCTCCTATATTCCACTCCAAAAATGGGATGTTAATTAGGTGTATCAATAAAGGATGATATCCTAAGGTATATTATGAAACCATATGATCTCCTCCATATAAAAGCATCCCAATATCTCTAATGAACACTACTCCCAAATAAGAATGAAGTGGACGAACATGGTTATTCTTATGATGGTCACTAAAATAACATCGTGAACTTTCACTAATCATGGATCCCTCTTATAAAATATTTTTATATGAAATAACACTTACACTATGAAACCTCAAGGGTTTGGGACAAACCTTCTAAGACTTGGTTCATTGCCTCCAGCTATTGAGAAAAACGTTACTAAGAAATATACTTATCAACATTTTACTTCTAACATGGCCACCAAAATTGATGCCCTAGGTCATGGAATATCGTCATTAAATAGAGGTATACTGATAAGGGGGAAGTATGGAACTCCCCTAGTACCTCCTCATACTATGTCACTGGAACCACTATCCTCCCTTAAAAGGGGATGATGTTCTCAACACTTTCATAAAATCCACCAGGCATATCACATAAGGATATCTATTCAAGAGAGATCTTAAAATCGATGATCTTAATTAGTACTCTCTGATGAACTGAAGAAGTGTGTGGACACCAATATGGATCAAATATAATCTAAATCTCCCTCATCCACTAAGGAAAACTACTTTGAGACCAACTTCTTAGATTCCTTCCCCAATAACTAGGCATGATATTTATTACTGAGGGATTAAAATAGAAAATTTTGTTTTCTTATTGTATAGAAAATCTCATAGTTAAGGTCAAGTAGGAACTATAAACAATGACTCTACCTTTGGACATGATCTCATTTAGTGATGACGTACCATAGATATTTATGGTTTATGCCATCTACAAACATTTCACTATAAAGGTAATGTATCCATGAAATTAAATAAAACACTACAACCACTGGATACAAATTAGGGGATACATGTTTATACTCATGATTCTTTAATTATCAAGCCAAAAAATTAATTACTTCAATCCTATACATTATCAAAATACCAAGCTTATCTCTAAAAGAATCACAGAACACTATATACTCAATACCATCCTTTTAGAACCTCAGAACATGAGAACTTGTTAACCTCTAATTCATTAAAATCCCTTTGACATTACTCATACCAAATACAGTTATACAGATTATAGGTAATGATTTTCATGGGATCTATAATCCCATATACGTTTTCTATAAATCTCTTGTGGTGGTCACAAATCCAAGGAAGCTCCACAACTTAAAAACACTCTTGAGTGCATCCCAAGAAATCATTACCACAATTTTCACTAGGTTCTTAGTTACTCCACCCAATGAGTTAAAAAACCTCAATAAGAATAGATATATAATATAGAAATAACACTTCAATAGCTCTCTATATATCCCATGTTTCTACTGAAAGTTCAGAATAATTGTTAGATGTTTAGCATGATTATCCTCTAACGATGAATAAATGAGGTTGTTGTTGATGAATACATCCATTAACTGATACATGAAGAGGTAAAATATCGATTTAATGAGGATTATAAACATATATGGGGACTTTATCACACAAAATAGAATTATTAGAAACTCATACTTTCTTTCGTGACATTGAAATTCCATATTTAGAATATAATTCCTCCAAAGCATCAGGTGATAACCAAACCTAAGATCAATCATCTAGTACCACTTCACACCTTTTAGATGGTAAAATAGGTCATTTATTCTTGGTTGAGGTTATTTATTCTAGAATATCACTTAATTAATGTAGAGAGAGTCTATATAAGGGCTTGAGATCTCATCTTTCTTCTTGGGGAACAACACTAGAGCTTCATAGGGGTTCATACTGGGTCTAATTAAACCTTTCTTAATATGGTTGTCCAACTACACCTAAAGATACTAAATTTCGATAATTAAAAACTAATAAGATATTGAAAATATTATAATGGTTATGGAGTACATATCAATACAAAATTATATTTTTCTCTTAAGGGGGGAAATTGAGATAAATCCCCTGGAAAGATGTATATATACTCTTACATGACTAATAAGTCAATAATATAATGTGTCCATCAATAATAAATATAATATTGATAATTAACGGGATATTAACTATAAATCTACATGATCATTATCTAATTATACCAACTAAATATCCCACTCACCTTGGAAGGAAAACCTCAATCTATCTTCCTAATTGCACACCAATCTCATATTATATTAGTCTATCTAGGCATGAGTTGGGGATAGTTAATCCATGTCATAGATAACATTTATGGAAAGTCCTGGACATTATAATTTCCCACAAAATCCTCTCTCCACTAAGAACAATCTTGTACCATCAGTAGACGTGAGTGAGCATGTGATCGGTAAAGGTAAGAGTTTCTAGTATTATATATTGGTCTAGTAGACAGACTGGTATTTTCAACTCTCAGGCCAGGGATAAAATAAAATAATGGAACATGAGAGTATATATGTATATTTGAGAAGTATTTAGAAGGATAAAATTAAACCTTAAACCAAATCGGGTGTAGCCTGTTCATAACCCATCAATGCATGTATTTGAACTTTTCCCTGGCCATGAGTACCCAGTTCATAGATGGGGGGGATCATAGTGACACACAACTCTATATATTCCTCTTTATTCACAAAAAACTACTCTACTATCGAAACATTACTGTGTTCCACCATGTATTCCATTAGGTGGTCCATAATACTATCATTAATTCTAACCTAGATCATTGTATATTGTATTTCCCTGACTTTACATTACTGAAAATTGGGTTGGGTAGCTAGGGGAAATATAACCATATGCTCTATAGCCATATCAAATGCCAGAAATAGGTAAAAAAAATGTTTTGTTTGACTTTTTGGGTCCCACGAGATGCATGGATATTATAACAGGGTGGGGTGTGAATGGTAAATCTTAAAAAAAAATAGTGTAACTAAAACAAAATTGTATAATTTATTGAAAATATGATCATATATTTCAAGAATAATAAATATAATAGTGACTATGTGATGAATGTGAGAAATAAAGATAAACAAGATAACGTAATAGATTTATAGTAGTTCAGATACATTTGATCTTATATTTACTCTTTTAAGTCTCTACCCAAGAGTATGGATACAAACTGTGAACTAACCATATATATGTAAAGACTAAACCCAAACATTTATATGGGTTTGGATAAAGACCTAAATTTTAATGTTCATAGACTAAACCAAGCCTTTTCTAAGGAGTAGAGACAACCAATGAATTTTATGGGTATAAAAACCTATCCATTTCTAAGTAGAAGACCCATATTTCTTATTTTAGAAGGTTCAAACACAACCTATGGAACTGCATTTCGGTCAGGTGAAAAAACTAGTAAATTTTTATTGGTGGTATAACTATGTGTGGAATTTATATTTCATAAAATCCCAAAAGAACAAAACAACTCAAACAAAGAAAACAGATAAACATATAAGAAGCAATTCTAGTATAGAATCAATGATCTTAATCCATTAAAAAAAGTAGTGGTAAGACAAGAAAAGAATAAATAATTAAATAAATTTATTTTGAACAATATATCCCTCAAAATTTATTACATTTCAATAACTCATGATTCAGTTTATACTACTTAAATACTATTGTCTTTATTCATAGATGAGTTTGTAATGAAAAATTAATTTATGTTTAGTATCTAAAATATTTATTCATTCATGTGATTTTTAAATTACATTTACATCTTATAATTAAAATATTTAAATAAAAAACATTGACATATGAAAATTAACTATATATTAAAATATTAAACATATGATGATATTATAATTCTTACATCCTAAGAATTTAGGATAGTTTCTCATAAATTCATCCAAGTTGCATTACATAATTTTTTTTATGAAACCAAACCTCAACTTCTTCTTAGCCATCTATTATTCCATACAACGTAACCTCATATCCTTCTTAACAATGTGCTCATCCATTCATCATATTCTAGGATTTATCTTAATAATACATTCTCATTACCATAATGTTATAATACTATACCATATTTTTATTTTCATAATGTAAAATCACAATGCATTCTGATATGTCATTTCCAAGATTTCATATCCTCTCATAAACACTTAGTAATACAATTTAGATATTTAGATTTATCTTTTTCAGAATAAAAATCAGCATTTTCAGCTAATAAATCATTAATTTTATATTATAAACATTTAAAACACTCAGAATGGAATCATTATAAATAATGAATAATTACTAAATAGTTAAAATTGAAAAAATAATCCACACAACATCATGGAATGTATAACTAATAAAATAATAGTAAATCTATAAGGACCCAGACATAAACATGAAAGAATCTTGAGTTTTAAATCTAGAATTCAGTTTCTTATATTTTTAGGATATTTAAAGTTTAATGTTTGGGATAATTAATCCATAAATCCTATATAAAAAAACCAATACATTAAAATTTGGTCACTTCTTATTAGTATCCATTTTCCCACAGTACAATTCATTTTAAATAAAACATTTTTTCATTTAATGAAAAATGTTTATGATTTTCCACTCAACTTATTCTTAGTTCATACTCAACCTTAAAACCAGTGAATGAATTTTGGAAATGTTGATTGAGAATAAAAATCTTCTTAAGAGATATAAAAAATAAGAATGCAACATGTTAGTTTATTTTAAAACCATGAAACCATATAATATTTTTTCTTTTAATATAAAAAACTTCAGGCTTAAATAATAATTTAATAATAAATGAATTTGGATTTAATTCCCCAAGTTTTTCATAAAACTATTTATAAAACAAATAAATGGAAATTCATAATCATGAGGTTTTATTAGATAACATGAGAACCCATTACTAACACTTTCTGAAAAAACATACCCATTTAACCAAAAAGGGTTTAATCCTCCCTTCAAAACAAAATATTATTAACGTACCTTTTGAAAAGAAATTATTTCCATTAGAACTCATTTGTATGTAAAGAAAATTAATATAAGTACCTTAGAGTATGATCTTCATATAACCCATAGAAAAACCCTTATAAGTGTAATAAGAAATTAAATCAACTTCTAGAATAAATATCTGGAGAACATAATCATTACCCAATTCTTAGGAGAGCTATATCGGGCTCACCTATCATTATGATCTATATTTACCTCACACATCATTTTGAGCCATATTTGGCTCACCTGTCATCAAAAAATTATATAAGGACCATCACATGATTGAAATGAATAAAATATTTAATTAATATCATCAAATATACAAAATATATACACTTTAATTCATAGTCATGTTTTTCAAATTTTGAGTTATCACTTTCCTTTAAAACGTGATTTTCAAAACTAGAATTATCAGAACAAAGTGAAAGTGGGGTTTTATTTAAATAAAACATAGAATATTATAAATTAATTAAAATTATTAAATAATTATTATGGTAATGGTAAAATACATCGATGTTGTGTATGTTTAAATAGAATATTTCTTTTTTTTTCCTTTGGTAAATAAAGTCAAAATGTTTCATAAAAAGATTTTTTTTGAAAATATTTAGATGAAATTAAAAATAGCAATAAAATGAAATTTATAATTAATTTATGTCAATATAAATTCATCAGTAATTTTTTTTATGAAAATGGACATGGAATAAAAATATTTATAAAATAAATCATTTAAAACATTTAAAATGAGGGTTTTAAGGTAATGTGTCTCTTACCTCGAGTACGACACGTCGCGTATATTCTTTATCTTACTAAATAATAAAATTATGCTAATTGTTTATTTATTAATAAATTTTTTAATGTTTTTATTCCTTTTATTTTATTTATTAAAATTTTATATTTAATTACATATTCAATTTAGTTCACCCCAATCATTTTGACAATATTCATCTCATATATCCAAAATGACTTCAATATGTTGAATATGGTCAAAGAAGTCATTATTACATCATCTACAGAATAATAATCATGAAATAATTATTATTTAATTCATTAATTATAATTTTAAAACCAAAAATTTATGTTTTTTAGGAAAAATGAACTAAGTTACAATCATAGAGACGGTAGGCTGTACATATGCATGAATGTGTTTTAATTTTTCAATGAACCTGATGGAAATATGGTCAATATATTTTACCTTCATAGAATTATTATTATATATTAAATATCATATTATTTCTTCAAATACACCAATATATAGAATCCATGTGATTTTGCCATTAAAATCGAATCACATCACATTATAGAGGTGGAAATTGAAATGTACGCACAGATGAAATTATCTTTCTTCAATGGAAGGAAAGGTATGATAATAGATGATATATTATATCTATTAAATGATAAATATTCCATTAATTATATATATATATATACATACATATATTTGTTTAATACATCATTATATACAGACATAACTGGTTGTGATAGAAAACAAATCACTTCAATTTTCAAAGTAGTAGTCTTCCGTACACACGAATGATTGATTCATTTCACATTTGATGGAAGAAGGAGATGGATATTTTTTTCCTTCAAAATTACAATATATAAAAAAATTATGATACTAGTGTTATTATTTCATCATCTTTGAATGATATTTAAAGGCTTTATAATAATAAATCTACCTAAACATTCGGTTAAAAGTTATACCTCTTCTTCATACAATCTCTTTTTATTTATAACATAATCTATCTAAGGTTGGTGTTATGTATAAAATAATTTATATATATTTTTTTGAGGTATGTTATTAAGGTATTTGGTTATTCTTTTTCGGATATATAGTACTAAAATGGTGTGAGGAAGGGAGGAGAGTAGGTTTACTTTTATTAATGAGGGGAGGGGCATTCTAGGTATTTATTAAATATTTAAATTAATATTTATTAATTATCATTATAAGGTGGATAAAAATTGATATATTTTGAATATAGTATGATTATGAGTCAAAATAGTCTCATATAATAATATTTTTACACGTTTAGATTATGTTTCTACCTCTGTCTCTTTGTTTAATCCCCCTTCACCCATTTGGTAATTACGATAATATCATGTTTTTATAATCTTTAAGGGTAAATAAAGACACTATGAAGGAAAACATGACCCATAAATGGATCATGGTTGATATTTTAAATAAAATACCATTATATTTTCCAAATATAAGTTTTTTATTAATTTTAAATTATTTAATAAAATATATTTTATTATAAAATTTCATTAACGTCAATTTTTGAAATATTCATTTAATTTGACATTAAAGTAATAAATATAACAATATAAGTAGAATATAAAAATTTAAAACATCTAAAATATGTCATATTTATCCACAAAATTCATGATATACTTTTAATAACCAATGAAGTATTACTTTTCGTGTATTTATATTATTTACATGATTTTTCTTCTACATACACAAGCACTGTAACGACATTGCGTAAGAATTTAAGGAAATAATATAATGAAAAAAAATTATAAATAAATTTCCATCATAAAAATAATTTTATTATTCTCAAAATAATATTTTACATTCACTCTTGACTTATTTTTATCCCTATTTTAAAATATATTTTTTTTAAAAGTTATAGATTGAAATATTGTATTTTTCTTTACTTAAAATAATATAAAGGTCATATTCAAAGTTAAAATGAAAAAGAAGATCCTATTTTATATTTTTAAATAGTTACAGAAGAAATATAATCATAAAATTAAACAAATTAAGATTCATATTGAATTTAAATATTTATCACATTTGTTTTATCCGGAATTAACTGATTATAGGTTTACTATGGTAATAAAAATAAACTATGGTGACTATTCATATTGAAAAAAATAAAAAATGAACAATTTTAATTTTTTGAACAACCAATTAAAAATATGGAATCAATTTTTTAATATTAAATTTCCATATGTGGTATAATTTAATTTGAATCTAAACCTACAAAATGTAACGAAAAACGGTTACTAAAAAAAATCATTTTAAGTAAAAAAGGTTTTTATTCCAAATTCATGTATAAAATTAATTAAAAATGCCAATATTATATATTTTTTAATAAATAAAATAATTTAACTTTATAAAAAAACAAAATAGAATATTAATTTTTCAATAGACTAAAAGAAATCACAGTTTAAAATAAAAATTAGTTTTTTCACTATTCATTGAAAAATAAAACTTTTAATAAAATTACAAAAAATTCATACTTAACAAATATATATATTTATATATGATTAATTAGAAATTTATGTAATTTTTATAAAATTAAAATTCTTGAATTTTAGAAATTTAGCTTTTAAATAGAACTATATAATGTATGAGAAATAAATTTGGTTAGAAATACAACCTTTTTTTTATTTTGACTAAAAATATACCTAATAATATTATAATGAATATAAATTTTGAAAATATAATTAATTAATGCTAATAATACTAAAAAATTATTTACCATACCATTATCTGGGCTTTTACATTCTTCCCCCTTTTAGAAATTGAATCCTCACAATTTTATTTACTATTTAAATAAGTGGAGATGTCTTTCTCTCATAACATTTTTTGGATCCCATGTTACTTCATCAATCATATAGATTTCCCCAAAAACCATAACCTAGAGAATAAAATTATTCCCTAACACTTTCTCTCTGAGGTTAGAAATCTAAATAGGCTATTCCTCATATGAAAGGTGTTCTTCCAACTTATCTACTTTATGGATCAAAACATGGGATTCATCATGAAAATATTTTCTTAACAATGAAACAAGAAATAAATTATGTACTTGAGATAAATGTGGGAGAAATACCACTAGGTAAGAAACTGATCAAACCTTCTCCAAGATTTCATATTTTCCAATAAACATCAGACATAACTTCCCTTTTAAAAAAAACCCATAACACTTTTCTCTGGAGATACTTTAAGAAAAAAATAATCACCTACCATGAATGAATTATCTCTCCTTGGATTATATGTATAAATTTTCTAACTACTTTGAACAATCCTCATATGTTGTTGAATCATCTTCAACTTCTCAAATATTTCTTCTACCAATTATTATCTACACAAATTTCTTTTTCCCTACTTAATCCTAATAAAATGGATTCCCACACAAATTTTTAAATAATTCCTCATAAGGATATATATATATAATGGAATATAAAATATTATAATAATAAAATTTAACTAATTATAGAAATTGATCCCAAATTCCTTAGTAATCCATTAACCAAGATTGAAGCATGTCTTCACGGTCTAAATCATTCACTCACAACAACCATCATATTGAGGATGAAAAAATTTCCTAAAATTTAATTTAGTACTCATTAAATTCAAAAATAATTTCCAAAAAGTATAATTAAATCCAATATCACTGTAATATACAATATAGAAAGGAAATCCATGTAACTAGACTATATCCTTGAGGTATAGTAGATAAAGTTGATATGAAGACATATTATCTCAAATGGGGGAGAAATGCATAAATTTAGGTTATCAATCAACAATAACCCAAATAACATTATTAACTTGAAATTTATTTGGTAATACTACCATGAAGTCCATGGATATATTATTCCATTTTCATTCTGTATCTGGAAATGGATTATATATCCCCTTCGACAAATTTAGTTCAACTTTTACCTATTAACAAGGAAAGAATTTCCTTGTAATTTCAACAGTACCCCTTTTAAATACATTCCTATAGTAATACCCCTAATGTTTTTGGTACATATTAGCGATTCTAGGATTAATTGAAATCTTGGAACTATGATCTTCACTCAATCATTTTCCCATCAACTAGGAATCACAAGGAACACATAATCTTCTTCAAAATATGATAACACTTTCTTTATAAAAATTAATCTTTAGAAACATACCATTACTAATAGATTATAACTATTCTTGTGGAACCTGATCCACCTTATGAGATAGATTAATTTTTTATTATGGATATGATTGTACTGATTCTTGAAGAAAATAGTGGAAGTTATTACATGTACAATATATTGGCCAAAATTCATTAAATCATTAACTTGAGGGTTATGTTCCAAAAATAACATGGTTAACATAGCATTATCATTCAGATTCAAAGAATCAACAATTTTTTTTATTTTTAAAAATGGTAATGAATTATGTATTCATAATCCTTAGTAAGTTCTATCCATCTTCTTTTCCTCATGTTCAACTCTTTACGAGTGAATATATATTCCAAACATTTTTTATAATTATATATTTAACACTTTACTCCATATAAATTATGCCACCAAAATTTTAATATAAAAAAACCATAGATGCTAATTCTATATCATGTGTAGGATAATTTAATTCTTTTGGTTTTGAGTTTACATGTTGAAAAAGAAATCACTTGATCATTATATATTATAACCCAACCAAGTCCCTTCAATGAAAAATTGTTATAGATGAAAAATTCACCATTTCCTGGGGGAAGATCCAAAACTAGAGAATTCAACAATTTTATTTTTTATTTCCCATAAACAATTATCACAATATTTCTTTCAAGTCGAATTTTACTCCTTTTAGAGTCAACATAGCTCATTGGGATAGATAACAAAGTAATGTTTTCAGCAAATAACCAAATGTAGCCTGCTAATCCAATAAAAATAAGAATCTCGGTAACATTTTCAGGTCTTTTACATTATTTAACAATTTTTGTTTTAGTAGGATAAATATTTATGCTATATTTATAAAAAATATTCTTGAGGAAATAAAATTGTTTCAACAAAAATTCATACTTACTAAAATTTATATATAACTTATTTTCTTTCAATGTTTTCAAAACAATCCTTAGTTGACTTTCTTAATGCTCATGAATTTTAGAAAATATACTATATCATTAGAAAAAAAAGTAAAAACTTATCTAAATATTCATGTAAAACTCTATTAAAAAATTATATGAATATAATTGGTGCATTAGAAAACCCAAAGGGACTAACTACAAACACATAAGGACTGTTTCTATTCCAAAAGGACATCTTTATAATATAAACTTCCTTCACCTTCAAATGATAATATCCAGGACAAAGATCAATATTTAAAAAATATTTCTCTCATTGGAATTGATAAAATAAATCATTGATATGATGAATGAATACTTTCTCTCAATAGCAATGTTATTCAAGGAACTATAATCAATGAAAATTCTCATTGAACCATATTTATTTTTAAAAAATAAAACAGTATCACCCCATAGTGAAGTGATAGTATGAATAAAACATTTATCCAAAAACCCATTTCAAATACTTTTGCAATTCCAAAATTTTTACTTGATACATTCTATAAGGGGGGTTTTAAATTGTCTTAGCATTATGCAATAAGAAAACAATAAACACAAATTTTCAATTAGGTATAATATTCAAAAAAAAATTATAAAATATATCAAGATATTCATTTAGTACAGGGACATCACTGATATGAATATTCACCTTCTTCTATAAAATATTGTAAGATATCTTTTATTTCAATATTATAATAGTTTCTCAGCTTCTTGATGTGTTATAAATGGTATGAATTCATTCATGTTTACTAAATTAAACTCATTCTAAAAAACAAATTCTATAGATCTATAATATATATTATCATAGTAAATAGAAACATAGTCCATACCGAGAATAACATGAAACTCTATAATGGTAAATACAATAAGGTTTGTGGGTAAGTATTTTCTAAATAAAATTAAATAAATATTCTTATAATTTATTGTTTCCTTATAAATTCTGCTAGGTGATTTAACCAAAATATTTAGTTTCATTTCTTGAGGTAAAATTTATAATTTATTAAAAAAAATATCAAAAATAAAAGAGTGTGTAGAAAAAAAATTGAACAAGACATTAGAATTATCTGAATAAACAATTAAGGTACTTGACACCACATCATTAGATTATTTAAAATCTTCTGAAGTAGTAAAAAATATATTTTCAACATATTTTTATTCATGATCATGATTATTTGCATCCTTTATTTCAATTTTGGACATTTACTCCCATAACAACTCATATCATTACAATTAAATCATATCACCATAAACTTTTCATTATTTTCCTCATAAATTTCATTACAGTCATGAGCCACATGTCCAAACATTCAACATTAGAAGCACTACCCAGATTTCATAATAAATTCTCCTGGGATATTTTTACTACACCTATTAAAAATGAGAAACATTATTTTCTTACCTTTGGATTTATTTGATGGATTCTTCCCTATCACCTACCATCTGGACCTTATTTGCTGCTTGTTTTCATATAATACATGATCATCAGGAAACTCCATTTCCATATTCTTAGAACATTATAAAAAATTTCATAACTTTTGAATTCATGGGAATCCAATTCCCTTTAATATGTTGTCTTTAATCCTTTGTAAAACTAATTAAATTTACTATCAAGATCCTAGGTAAATTTGCATTCTTACCTTCCAATTAGTTAAAGTTTTTTGCATACACGACCACTGAATCTTCTCCTTTATTCCTAAATTACTATAATTTCTTTTCTATCCAACATCAAACAACCATAGGAAAATATTTTTCAAGGAAAATATCCTTAACTCTGTTCGATTCCATGGAATCATTCTCTTATCATTCTTTAGTATTCATAAGAATTGACCACCATTGATTGAATTAAACTTTAAAAAGTTAAATAACAAGATTTAATTTTTTTGACATGATCAGATAATGAATTTGAATATCTTTTCTTAGTATTTCACCCATAATTTAGTTATCATAGGTTTATATGATCAAATAATTACTCGATGGTTCTTTTTAATGAAATTATCCACTGTAGAAATAGACCTATATAGTGACCGTAGTTACTCCTTTTCATGAATAACACTACCATTTATATCCTATTTCAACTAAACCATCATTGAAACAAACATCCCTTTTATAATTATAACCATTCCGGGTATCTGATTTGGAAGAATATTTTCCTCTTGGTTCCTTCCTACTTTAGATTCACTGATTCCTCTATAGAAATCCATTATGAATAGACATTATTTAGATGAAAGAACATGGTAATATTTAAATACTATATCATTATAACCATAAAACATAATCACTTATATGTATTTAATTATATTAATGTAACCTCAAAAATTATCTAAACATTTCCTCTAATACCAACTATATAGACCTGACCTTAAACATTTTACAATATTAAGTTTAAATTCAATAATCCACTAACTTAAAATTTTAGAATCTTTAGGATTTAGATTTAATTTGAAATATTCTATAAATATTATATAAAAACCCATAAATTATATGTTATACACTCTCTCTTTGTATATATTTTTCCTATAATATAATACTTTTAAAATAAAACACTTTTTCTTTTCATGATAAATCTTTAAAGTTTTAAAATTGGATTATTCTTTATTCCTCCGTATCCTTAAAACCTATCAAATTCATTTGAAAATGAGGGAAGATAACAAAAATATTAGTAAGGGTAATAAAAAGGAATAAAGAAACAATTTATTCAATTTTAAAACCATTAGATTATAAAATAGTTTTCCTCTAATATAATAAACTTTGAGTTAAAATAATCATTTACTTAGACATAAAATCATCTTTAACACCCAAAGTTTTCCTAAAAAAATTTATAATAAAACATGAATGGAAAATCATTATCATGAGGGTTTATTATAAAATATTACAACCCATGATTTTGTTTCTTAAAAACATACATCATTACCACGAACATGAATAATCCTTCTTAAAATAAAATATCTTTTGATTTCTATTTAAAATCAAATGATTTCCATGAAAACACATTACCATGAAAATAAAATTTATGTAGGTTCATTATAAAATTATCTTTATAGTACTCTTATAAGAACTCGTACAAGTGGAATAACTAATACGATCAACTTCCAAAATAATTTTTTGGAGAACATAATCATTGTCAAGTGTATTGGAGAGATATATAGAGTTCACCCATCATAATGCGATATATCATGATCAACCATCATCATAAAAAAATATACAAGTACCATAACATTCATGAAATAAATGAAATATTTTTTCCCATTAATAAACTCATAAAAATCTAGTTTTTAACCCATATGAAAAATATTTACAGATATTGATATATCCATTTCCATTAATTTTTTTAAAACAAAAATTACCAGAAAAAAGGGAAGATGGATTTTATTTTAATAAAACATATAATCATATAAATAAATCCATAACATCAAATAATGGATGTGATAGTAGAAAAATCTCATGATATTGTATACATTAAAATAAAAACATTCATTTTTTCTTTTTAAAAAAGTCAAAATGTTTTGTAAAAATATTATTTTTGAAAACGTTTTAATTTAAGTAAAAATAGAAACCATATATTATTTATAATTAATTTATGTACATAAAAATACTTCAATGAAATAATTTTAATAATATAGATGTGGAAGAAGAATGTTTGGGAACTAAATCTATAAAATAATTGAAACAATGGTTTTAAGGAAAAGTGTCCAGTATCTCGAATATGAATCATCATATATATTCTTTACATTACTAAATAATAAAATTATAATAATTATTTACTGACTTGAGAACCATTTTAAAATTTTATATTCATTTTATTTTATTTATTAAAAAATTTATATTTAGTTTCTTCATCAATTTTGTTCACATTGTACGTTTTAACGTTATTTGGCTCATATATCCAAAATGACTTCAGTAAGTTGACTATGGTCAAAGATCAATTTATTCCATCATATCCAGAATTATTATCATGAAATAATTATCATTTTTATGCAGTAATTATACTTTAAAAAAAATAATGACTGATGGTTATGAATAATGAACTATGTTACAATAATGGAGACGGTAGGCCATATGTTTTCATGAGTAACTTTTCCATTTTTTAATGAATATAATAGAAAAAGGTAATTATTCTTTTATCATTTAAAAATATTATTATATAATAAATATAATATTAATTTTTTTAAATACACTAATATATAGCATCTATGTTATGTTTTCTATAAAAGGAAATAACATTACTTTGTGGAGGTGGCAATCCACACCTGTGCCTAAAGAACGTTATCATTATTAAATTAGTTGGAAGATAATAATGTAGATGATTTATTTTATTTAATGAATGATATATATTTTATTAATATCATATTGATACATTCAATCTATTATTATATATAGTCATAATATTTTTTTATGGAAAAGGAATTACATTGGTTCATGAGTCGATAGTCCATCATACACACAAATGATGGATTACAATCCCATTTTATGGAAGAATGATAAAGATATAGGTCATTATTTTAAATGAAAAAAATATAAATATATAGAATATATTTTTTTATTAAATAATTAATTTTGAAGAAGATTTTATGGATTTATAAGAATAAATAAATCTAAAACATTCAGTTAAAATCTATACCACTTCTTCTGAAGACGTCCTTTTATTTACACATTAATCCCTCTAAGGATTAAATTATACCCAGAATAATACCTATAGAACATGGTGATGGATTATAGGAAGGTATTTTTTTATTTATTGTCTAATATAGAGTTCTAAAATGGTTTTAGGAATATAGGAGAGGAGGTTCACTTTAATATGTGTTGGGAGGGGCATTCTTAGAATTTATAAAAGTATTAAATTAACATAAATTAATTTCCATGTTCAAGATGTATAAAATTGATATAATTAAAATTTATGATGATTATGAGTTGAAATAATCCCATATAAATAAATTTAGATAATTTTAGATTATGGTTTTACCCTTATATCATAGTTTTTATCCCTCATTAACCGTTTTGAAAAGTATGACGAGATCAATGGTTTTACTCTTTAGGGGCCAATAATGTTTCAATAAAAACGAAACACTACTCATAAATAGACCATGGATACAATTTTCAACAATAAAACATTATATAGTACTAATATATTACTTTAATAATATTTAAATAAATTAATTAAATACTATTTATTATAAAATATCATTAATGTCATTTTTCAAAATATTCATTTACATTGATTTCAAGTTAATAAATATAATAGTTTAATTATAATATTCACCTTGATGAAATTTTTATATTTTATATTTCTCCATAAAATTCTTTGGATTCTTTAACTCTCCTATAGAATATTACTTTTAGATTTTTTAAAATAATTTTCTTGATTTTTGTACTTCTTTCTCAAGAACTATACCGAAATTATGTAAGAATTTAATGTTATAACATAATCACTAACAATTAAGACTAAATTACCATTACTATTGACACCCTTGCACGTCAAATTTTCTTAATAAGTCCTTATAAAGGTCTCTCAACTTGATTTAAATTGTCAAATTTCTCACTTTTAGAAGAACCTCCACTATCATTAAAATACATAGAATATGGTTCTTTAATAGACTTAAATGGAAATTACTTTCTTTCTATCACCAGTTTCATTATTGACATTATTCATTTCAATATTATAATTAAATAACGAACCTATAAGTTCATACATTGTATATTTTGTAGATTCCTTACTTTCTTTACTCACACCATTCCTGGGATAACACTTCTAATGTCATGATCGAAGTATTATTTCAATCGAAACATCATTCTTCATTGTCTTACCAAGTATTGTGATGTTGCTAATAATATTGGTAAATTTTTCAAATGATTCATTAAAATTTTCATGATCAGACATTTTTAATTAATTAAATTATACCACATGTATAACAAGCATAGTTTCTTTGTAATTTTTAGTGCCTTGATGAGTGGATTTTGAAGTACTTCAAATGTCAAAAGCAGTTTTACAAGTAGAGTTATGACTATAATAACTTCTACTAATAAAACAATAAATAAAATTCATAATATTGTAATTCAAGATGTATTTTTTATCATCATTACTTAATAATATATCATGATCATATCTAGAAGCATATATGGTCTAGCTATGATGGTCCAATAATAAATACACATATTTTTCATAAAAACCTATATTACATGCATCTAATAAATATAACAATTCCCATTAAAATGTGGTGATATTAGAGGATTTGAATTGTTAATCATCTCATGAATTTCCATAATAGTCCATGATCTTTCCCTTATTATTTCTAATGACTAAGATATAGATCATATCAAAACAGATAATATTCACCAAATATAATAAATCATAGAAAATAAATCCAAAAGGAGAGTATTTACTGATTCCTATTGTTAATTTATAATAAAAAAATAGAATAACCAAGTGCAAAATGGATGGATTTGAAACTAATTGTTAAGGTATTAGACTAAAAGTTACCAAGATTATCTCTTAAAAGGCGTCCTTTAATATCAATTACTAAGGTATTAGAGATAAAATAATAATGAATAGCTCTTAAATCATAGATTTATATACCAATTGGTAGGTTCCACAAGATATATGAAAATTTTAAATCTGTAAATATTTAGAGTTACTAAAAAAACAATGAAAAATTTAGTTTAAATAAGGGCATACAATTAATGAATAAAAAATATATTAGTGTTTGTGTAAAGAGTGTAACTAGTAAAGACAAACAATATAATACAAGAGATTTATAGAATTTCATATATATATGATCTTATATATACACTCCACATTATCAACTCAATAGTATCGACAACCACTATGATATATCCTTTTAGAGGTGTAGACCAAACCCTATATTTTCATTGGTATAGATAGAAGCAGAATTTTTATTAGGAGTGAACCTAACCTATACCTTTTATGTGTATATGAAGAACACAACCTTTTTCTGATGACAATTACTAACTTATTCCTTTTAAAAGTTTCAATAATTACTAGTGAAACATCCTTTTGGTTAGGTGAAAAAAGAAGTACCTTTTTATTAGTGGTAGAAATGTGTTTAAACTTTATAATACAGACAATTCAAATTATATTTAAAAAATCATAAAATTAAACTAGAGAAATATACCAAAAGATGTTCTCTTTTTGAAGTGATCATAATCCCTTTATTGAAGAAATGGTAGGACCATAATTTTAGTATCAATTCAATAACATCATGTTGAAAAATATAGTGAAATGGATGATTTGGGTTGTGAACCATAGTGGGAGGGTTGGGGGTGGGAGTGAATCAGTATTGGTTACTCTTAATCCAATTTATACCTTTATCCCTTTTTTAATTCACATATGCCACTAGTTAATGTGAATTTGTATCTTTATTATCCCTTCTCACCCTGTTTCTCTCTCAAAACACAATCAACCAAACACACACACACACACAAACACACACACACACACACACACACATACCTAAGGCACCACAATTTACAAAGTTCACCTTTTAATGTGAAATTCCAGTACTTGGTGTGAATTAATTAAACATAGGATCCCAAAACCCACTATTAAATTCATGTGAGAATTATACTATTATATCGTGATTGTGCATAGTGTATATCCCATTAAAATGTTTGGTGAATTCGTCACTCAGGTACATATCATACTTTTACAATGTATTATAGAGGAAAAAATCAGATATTATGACACTAATTTTTAATATTTTTTTTGTTTCAATTATCATTTCTTCTTATACATCCCTTGTATAGTATCAATTCACTTCTTCTATTTGTATTTACATAACTTCATACAATATCTTTTTTTATTCATATTAAAAAAGAAACATGCTATCACTTCTTCCTCTTCTTTCATATGAAAATTTATATACATATAAATCTTACTTTATTATCTTATTCTATGAAAACTAGTGTGAATAGATATATTATCCTTCTGATGAGCTTCACTACCAACATGAAAAATTCTTCTTATTCATATCTATGGTAAAAAATATACATAAAACCTTGTTTTCTTGTTCTATATTATTTCTTATTTTATTATATTATTATTAATTTAATAATCTCTACAATGGTTATTAGTTCTTATATTTGAGTTATATAATGCATAAGGATGATAAAAATAGAGTTAGGTCTTCTCCCTTGACAAAAAATATTCTCTCTCAAATAATAGAGTTAATCTTTCTAACATATTCAAATTTAACATGAAAGAATATATATACATAAGATAATACCCTGAACTATATTTTTATTCTTATTCACTATATAATTTTTCCATTTCAATATTCTCCCAATGTCACATGAATATTTTGAATTCAAATCAACATAATATTATGGTATAATCTTCACAATAACTTCCATAAGTAACCTCTTCCATTACTATATATAAATTCATGTAGATATGAAAAATTATCATATCCTCATTAACCTTCCAAAAAATAATTGTGTATAGTTAAATTGATCAATAACTGTATAATAATTTCTAATGAAACCTTAACCTTCATAGAGAAAACATGTAAATTCTTCTTTCCATATTATCTATATATAATTAATAAAGTCATAGTAACATGCATGATAATCACAAATATTGCGGCACCTACTACTTATATCTTATCTCCTTCATTAATTACATGGAACTTCATTTTTAGTGTGGATTTTTCTTCCCCTCCCCATGATGATCACAGGATTTTAATGTTTCATTTTAATTATACATTCACACTCCAAGATAAATAATTGAAGCTCCCTTCTTTCTTACAGATTCATGCGAGGAAAATTACATCACAACTCATAGATTCCTTATTCATTAACCTACCTTTACCGTGATAAAACCCCCTCATGATATTTATTTGTTATTTAGGATCACATTACCTTGAATTAACTGATTTAAAATCACCACTTAATTATAATTCTAGATTCCTAAAACATTGATTTATTGTTCTAACTTTTTAATTTTCATCTTATATAAAAAATAGGGTATACCTTTACATAGGATTTGGAAGGTTCTTACTTAGGTCTTGAAGAATCAACATTCTAGGATGTTTTCTTCTTTATCTTTACTATCCAGTTTATGATCTCCTTCCCATCTTCTCTCGTTCTGCTCCAGATACTATACTTCACCTTCAAGTCCCAATATTGTATGTACAAAAATACAACATATATTATGGATTAAGGTTGATCTTCCTTGATTATCAATGTAAAAAATTAACGTTCAAGAGGATTCTCTCAACTATGTTTTTCTATTATTCATGCTTCCATATCTGTTTTTAAGAACTGATTTAGTTTGGTGTAGTATGGATCTTCTCACATATTCCATTTCTTTGTTACGGTTATTCTTTATTTACTAATAATATCATATTAAACACCATTTGTATTATTCATCATTTTGATGACTTCTTCTTCTGATTACAATATTTTTGAAAACTCATTTTATCATGACTAGACTTGTTGAATCTCTCATATAAAACTTCATTGATATAAGGGTTGTATTTTGTTGAAAACATCTCATGAAATTTGAATTCTTCATGAAAATATTCTTATTATTATTTAGAATTAAATCATTATTGTGCTTCCTTTATATTGCTTACTCTTTTTAAATATGCAGTACAAATGACTAAAATATCATTGGGAATATTGGAATATTATTTGGGTTCTCCACATGGAATATTTTTAGTTCCATTAATCTAATCCATCCTTTTAAAGGTGAACTCTTCTTAAATTTCTCATATTTTTTTGAATATAATTTTCATTATTAATTTTGACTAATGACCATTCACCTATCTTATTTGTAATATTATTGATAGAATTTTTGTTAGCAGCATTTTTTGATCTTAGTTTCCAAGTTTGATTCACCATAAATCTTATTTGGTCTTATAATATTTGATGAATTTGATATATGATGAGATCCGAATGCACCATTTCTATAAAAAACACAATTGACAACACCACAAAAATATTCCATGTAACGTAAATCTATTTGAAACTGATAGAATTCTATTTTTTATCTATAGTTTTTTGTACTTTCTCCATATTTCTCCCCTTTAAATTGGTCTTTATTTGAATTTTAGTTATTAAATGATTGTACCAAAATTCCACTACAAAATTACCAGGCCCATTATAAAACTAATGAAGTACAATAAATTTTGACCCATTATTTAAACACTCTTTCTTTCTAGCTTTTACAATATGTTATTTTTTGGGGAAAAACCACCATCATTTGGTATATTCTTAGGGAACCAAAACATAAAAACATTTTTATATCAACCATAGACATGGTGATAGGATATTATTTATTTATTCTCATTCAGAATTATATATATATATATATATATATATATTTTTCAAACTAGAACAATCTAATGATTTTTTTATAGATAAATAATTAAAAATAGGTATGGGTTGTAATAAATCCATTATAATTTATTGAGAAAAACAATTTGATGATGTAGTGTAAGTTTCACACTAAATAGAGGTATTTTGATATCAAAATCACCCATAAAACATTTTGTTCTAGATACATCATATTTATTAAATTGTAAATACTTATATTGAGTGGTGTTCTGATCTGCCACTTTAATTTCAAGTTCAGGATACATCATGTGGAAAATTTATTTTTCATTTTAAATTTATTTAAATCTATCTTAAAACTCATTTTTAATTATTTAAAAATCTTTATAATTCATATTTAACTTTTCTTGTTTCAATTTTTTATGTTCCTTTATTATTTTGTATTTAACTTCTAATATTTAATTCTTGATATCTATACAAGATATTTTTTTCCTCCAATGTTTGGTTCTTAATCTCAAATTTATTAGTTTCATTATTTTTTTTATGATTATGATGAAGAAATTCTATTAAAATTTGTGTCATATTTCTTTTATATCCCCATACATGTCTTATTTGATATTAAAACCTAGGATCCCCATAAAATTGCTACAACAATTTATAAGTGTCAAATTTAATTATGAAAGGTTAGTCCTTGGTTTGAATTGGAAAAACCTAGGATCACACAATCCACAATTAAAACCTATTGAGTATTACTCTATTTTCTATATACAATGTTGAGTGTGTATTCGGCATACATGTTTGGTGCATCCCATACACAAGTACATCCCATACATCTAAAATAAATTTTAATGGGTAATAAAAAGACATTATGATTCTAAATTTGAATACTAATCTGTTTTGATATACTGCTCCATTCTTATTTCAATTACATTGCATAGTATTATGTGACTTATTCTATTTTTTTCACATAACTTCATGAGATCTCTTCTCTTTTTCATCGCATGAGAATGAAATGATCCCACTTATTCTTCCTATTATTTCCTATAAAAATTGAAATGAACAATCCTCTCTTCATTTGTTTCTATGCCAAATGGGGTGAACATATCCTTATTTGTTCTGATGAACTCCAAGACCAACTCAAATGGTTATTATTCATTCTATCCATAAAAAAAATCTTCACAATAACTTATTCTCTTTTTCTATTTTCATTCTAAATATGATCTCCTTTGAAACCCTAATGCCTTATATTTTTATTTATTTTGGGGATCTGTTAGTCAAGAGGCATGAGGCCTAGTATATGACCCAAAATCCAAGAGGTATAAGTCCAAATACATGACCCAAAGACCTAAATAATTGAATACACTATAACCATACATACCCAAAATCTAATTCATTTTAGGAACCAAGATCTCTAACTCACATAGGTGATGGGCTCAAATTTCCCTATACAGAGCTATACTGTTATTGGTACTGATGAATATTGTTTTACATGCTTGTTCTTCCAATTTGATTATCTCTACTCTAGTGGATAATACCTTCTCTTGAATCCACTTTTAGGGAATTCTCATATATAGAAGCGTTTGGCTGCTTCTTTGATGTGAAATTCCATGGATCAAAAGCCTGATGTGGCCCATAGGCCCTATGAACCATATTCCAATGGTGGTCCGAAAGCCATATGGCTCGTAGGCCCAATCTAGTGGCCCTAAGTTCTAATCAAATGAAAACTTTTGACTACTACACTATCCCTACAATATTTTTACAATAATTCTATAATAATTCTATAGTACCCCCTAAAGGCGGTGATTGTCATGCTCTGGGGATAAGCTTCCAAATCATTTAACTGTGGAAATGTGTGCTACTGATTATCACTACTCAAGTGGCTAATAACTTCTCTTGATTCCTCTTCTAAGAACTTCTCCTATATATTTAGGTTTTACTGCTTGTGCGGTGTAAAATTCCATGGAACAGAGGCCTAATGTGGCCCATTGGCCCTATAAACTATATGCCAATGGTGGACCGAAATCCATATAGTCCTTTGGCCTAATCCGATGGGCTTAAGGCTCAATCAGATGAAATTTTTCGACCAATACTCTATCACTAGAATATTGGCACAATACTTCTATAATAGTGCTATAGTACCCCATAAATATCCCTTCACTAGGATTTATTACCACTTTTCTTTCTTTATCCCATAATATGTATGTAGATGATAACAACAGAGTCAGGTTTTCTCACTTGACACCCTAATATAATCTATTGAATAATAGTGTAGATATTTTTTTACATATTTATCTTCAAACAG
This sequence comes from Viscum album, assembly GCA_963277665.1. Taxonomy (NCBI): domain Eukaryota; kingdom Viridiplantae; phylum Streptophyta; class Magnoliopsida; order Santalales; family Viscaceae; genus Viscum; species Viscum album. Next base: position 644,956,284 of record OY728123.1, read on the forward strand.
CAAGAATTTATATACATATGATAATATAATGAATTTAAAATTTCTTCATATTCTGTCCATATATTCATTTTTTATTTAAATATTCACTCAATATTGAATGAATATTTTGAATTAAAATTAGATGAATTATGGGGTCTGGTCTTTGAAAATAAATTCTACATGAAACCACTTAGATAACTACATGTAACTCCATAGAGGCATGAAAAATTATCATATCCTCTTTAAAAATACAAATAATAAAAAAATATATTTCAATTTATCTATAAATTCATAATAATAACTGACACGACCATTCCCTTCATGAAAAATAATTATAACTTCCTTATTTCCATGATATCCTTATGCATTTTAAAACACATAGTCATATGGAGGATTTTTTTCTGGCATGCTAATCACAACTATCATAGAATCTTCTTCTAATATATCATCTCCTCCATTCATGACATAGACCTACCTTTATTGTGTTACTTTATTATACCTTTATCCACTATGATCTTATTAATTTAAAATTTCATTTTAAATATGCATTCATGCACCAAGCTTAATCATGGAATCTATATTCTTTATTTCATTCCTCTTCATGAGAAATACATCACAGCTCACACATTCTATATTTACTAAACTTCTTACATCATGATGAAAACCACTCATGAAATTTCATTCTTATTCAAGATTAAATTACTTAACATCCTCCGATACAAATTCTCTATTAAAATATTATATTTCATTGACCCTTATGAATTTGTGTTACACCATTATGTAAGATTTGAGAAACTCTTTAGTAGGTCTCAATGCTTCATCATTATGCTTAATCACATATCAAATGACCCTTACTAAAGAGAAATTATTCCCTTATGTGTACTAGAATTGGCCTTTTCACAGGGAGGTTAATCCTTATGAGGAAATTGTTTTTTCCAAGTACTTTTACGCAAGAATTCAGTAGAGAAATATACTTTTAGTCTTTCCTTTATGTTATCTTATGAATCACTGCTATATAGACAGTATAATCAAAGAGTTACCTTAAGTATGTATTTAAATTTTCCAATAACATTATTTTTCTTGATCCTCAACTCATTTTCATCAAACCACTATATTTTGTTTCAATAAAACATCCAACTATGAAGTTTATATACTTATTTTGAAGCTCTTCGTCATTTATCCTACTGCACATACCCATGTGCGATCATTCTCCACCTCTTCACCATTATGCTCGTATGAATTTTAACTGCATTTAAAAACTAGTATATTATTCTTCAATTGTGATAATATTAAAAAACTTCTATATTTACAGGTTTCAAGGTTGAATTTCCATATAGATATTATGTTCAATCGACCATTTATTTGAATCTTGAGATTGGTCTTCCTTCCATGAAAGCCCATTATTATTAAACCTACCATGAATGTGCATAATTTATCACTGTACAATAAATATTTCCCATGACATTATAGTCAATTATACATATTTTGGTAGAAAATATATATTATGAACAATAAATAATTTTTTCATGTGGTATTTTAATCTATGAAGAATGTTGACAGGTCTTGAGAATGAAGAAAAATCAAATGAAATCATGTAATTCCTATATAACATGTATATATCAATAAATTCAAATGAACATTATCCTATATAACTTGAACCCACATCAATTATTCCTTAGGAAATATACTCCTTAATATTATAACCCACTTCATCAGTCAATAAGAACAATTTTGACCAGGGGGCATGCCTTTCCATATGGTTACCCATACCTCCCCATTTACGAGAGGCTTTGTACAACTATCCTCCATGAACCGACTCATTCAAATCTCACATGCAATTTGCAAAAACTTTTCATGCTCTTCTTTATATTAATACAATACCAAGTTAGCTATGGGTATAAGACCTTGAATAGTCTAACCTTGTGGATGCTTGTTTGCTTGGGTGTCGAGCAGGCTAGAAGTTAGTAAATTTATGTAACTCCATAAATATTTTTTGGCCAACAAGCCCGTACTCAAGTGGTAAGGGCTCCTGCTTGGCATCCAAGAGACCCAGGTTCAAAACCAGGTGGAGGTGAATTTCCGGGTACTGTAGTAGCATTGTAGCAGGCACTATAACAGGCACTGTTTTCCACTGTAGCAGCCGGAATATTCACCAGATTTGGGCTTTCGGGCCACCGGTTTGGTCCTACGGGTCTCAGGGCCTTTAGGCCATCGAAGGCCTTCGGGCCATAGGGCCTTCAGGCCATTGAAGACCATGAAGTATCCTAGTTCACACAGAGCAGGCCCCAGATGAGGATCAGAGCACCAGTAGCAGTCACCAGAAGCAGAGCTAATCAGATTGGAAGAATGAGAGGGTATGTCTACTGCCACCGGGACCAGACACCGTGCAGCTTTGTACGGGGCAATGCTAGCCAATCAACAATGCAGGTGGGGAGCTAAAGGCAATCTATGATGCAGAAATTGGGGAGGGGTAGTTCTAGTGGGCTGGGGCTACGGGTAATGTATTGTGCATGGTATGCCTCTGGGCCTTCGGGTCATGTATTACTGGTCATGTCGGGCCTTGTGCCGTGGGACTACGAGTCATGTACGAGTTCCCCTTCAACCCTTAAAAGGGTGATTATCTATAATAAAATAAAAATAAGTCCTTCGGGCCATTCGAGCCATAAATATTTTTCGTTTACAAAATTAACCATTTAGCAATGCAAAAAAATAACCATTCCTTCAATCAACTTCTTTTCTTTATTACAATATTCCAGCTTAAAATTTCTTCTATTTTTATTTCTTCATTTAATATGTATGAAAATTATTATTTATAAACATATTAAATTTCCGTAAAAACAAATACAACTCACAATAAAGTTGTCTCAACATTTATCTCTCACAATTTAGATCAATTTAATAACTAATGATACAAGTAATATTGATTAAATGATTTTTAATTTATTTATAGATAAAATTTCAATAAATAATTCATTTCTGAGTAGTCTCTATGATCCTCATTCATTAAACTATTCTCAAAATTCTCTTCATAACTAGTTATGTGTTTGTATTAGACATTGAAATAGGATTTTTACTTGTATATTGAAATATTACATGTATACTAATAATATAATTCTTGAATTATAGGGATTTAATATATTTTTTCATATATGTATCCTAGAAACATTACATAACAATGAATTTTTCCTGAAATATAGAGTTGGATTCTTCTGAACTATATGTTATTCCATACAATGTAACCTCAACTCGTTCTTCCAATGTTCTTATCCACGAACCACATTATCATATTTATATTGATAATATCTTATCGTTACTATATTTTTTTTATTAAATATGGGAGTAATATCTTCATAATGTAACATTGAATTGCATCCTGGTATGCCTTTTCTAGGATTTTGTATCCTCTCACAAGAACATAGAATTTAATTCTCTGAAAATTTTCTTAAACAACTCAAAATTGAGATTGGTACTTTTATCCAATAACTCATTTGATCACACATCAAAAACATTAAAACCACTACAAACAACATAATTAAAATTAATAAATGATAATAGAATAGTTAAACTATTGATAATAATCTAGATAGAAACAAAAACAAGTAGAAATACAAAAATGATTAAAAAATAGAGTATCACACAACCCGTTATATTGGTGCGACTTTATATCTTTATGTTCAAACTCTAAAATATGATGGAACTATTGAGAAATCAATTTCATACTTTTCTATTCAATTGGTGTTGGCATAATATGAGATTTCTTCTGTATCTTCTATTCTTTTAGAAACATAGTCTCATGGTGAAAATTGAGAAACCATCATCACAATATTATATATTCACAATTATAGTCAATATTTAAAAATAAATGATAAAAAATAATGAATAATCTAACCAAAAAATTTATAATAATAGTGAATAAAAAAATTGTATAATGTAATTTTCAAAATAGAATAAACAGAGGTAAGAAGCCAACACAACTCTTGGGTCGTTGATCCTTAACAACTAGTTTTTTAGAATTTTGAGATGTGTTTTCTATGATAGATTCCTATCACTAAAATTATTTTTGACCAGAATCCATTGAAAAAAAATCATTATAGAAAATGGCTTTTCAAATATGAGCAGTAGCAAACGTCTGTCGCAAAAAAAATTATTTACAGTGGACTATTTTTTCCTATATAAATAATTACGATTTTTTTAAAAAAAATTAATTACTACAGATTCTGAATCTTTCAAAATTACTTAAATATTAAAAAATTATAAATAATTAATATAAATAAAAATATTATAAAAAATAGAAAAAAAATTCATATAAAAAACATGCATAGAATAATTATATAATTTCACAAAAAAATGTATATCCAACTAACTTGCATAACAATAACTAATAGAAATGATAATCATTTGGTATTAGGGTGAAGATAATAATCCATGTGTTGGAGGGGGGACTCCATGTTAACACGATAGGTAATCCATCACAGGCAATCTAACATCACTTCGTCTCTCTGAAATTGCTGCTCGTGCTCCTCCCCACATTATATATGAATGCATTGTGTAATCTCATTTTGAGATAGAAATATCTTTTCATATTGTGCAGTGGATTATGATGACTCTTTGTGATATCTCTTAGAGTTACTTGATGACATCCTTGAATTTCCATAATAACTAGTAGGTGTTAATCGTGAAGTAGTACAGGTCACCTGACCTTCCTTGACACCAAATATGGTCACCTATATCCACGCCACCTCCCCAAATCCTGACTCGCATAAGGAAAATAATTTTGTCTCTGATTCGATCTCTCTTAAATGGGAATTATTATAATCCAGAATCTCATTTCAATACAATTATACATTAAAATAATAATAAAATTAATTTAAGTATTTTTTTTAAATATGAACTATAATCAAGTACTATTTTTTGTCGACAAGATATGTTGTATTGGGATCCATGAACATCTTCTTGTAAACCTCAAACTCTATAATAGTGGTGTCAGTAGTGGCATGTATAATATAACAAAAATTATATTTAATGTATATATACTAATATATAATATTACTTTCCATATATCATCGATGTATACCAAATATAAAACTCCCAACCTTATTTGTGACCTACTGCCTCCTAGGTTATATTTTATAGAATATTATATTCTCTTAAAAGTATATCTTATAGAGTAAGATAAAAATTCATCCCATAACTAGGATAATATATATCATGGTTGATGAGAGAAAAAAAATGGAAAAAATAGTATCAAAATATCTATGCATGGCTCTCTTTATTTGGTTATGTAAAAACTGATGAAAACATTAACGTATAAAAATATCCCATGACTCTAAGATGCAATATTTTATCCTATCATAAATCAGACACCATTAATTCTACAAGAAAATTAATAGAAAAATATTAATTAAATAAATATAAAATAAAATATATTATTATTTAACATACAATCTAGTGGTCAAAAATTTGATTTAAAACATCAAGTTGAACCTGATCCTATTGAAACAATGGTGTAGAAAAATAATTTTTTAGAATAAAAAAATCCTTCATAGTAGTCAAATATTAAGGAAGTATTAAAATAAAAACAAATAATTGAAATATTATAAACAAATTAATATAAAAATTAAAATAAAATAAGAAGGTTAAAAATTGAACATACCAACACCAATATTGGGAAAAATAAAGAGATTTATGTCTTTTAGGGACGTGGTATAGAATCTTCAATCTAGTAAGGTCGTGACCCCTCCTAATATGCGGTGTTGTGATAGTATCAGGTGCATTAGATGAATGGTCATTGAGCTCATCATCAAGAAGCTTGACACTGGAGAGGGATCAAAATAGATTTTTAGGATCAACTCCATCCATATCAAAAAAAATTAACTATAAATAATTGTTGATACAAATATAAAATATAAAATACTAGTAAATTCCAGAATATAATACATAATTGATAACATTCATCTTCATGTTTATCAATGACAATGTATTTATCTTCCTCTTCAGCATCTTCAACTTCCATATGAATTTTAGTTTTATCATCCATCATTACTAAATAAATATTATAAATAACATCTATATTTATATTTTATTGAATAAAGGAGATATTTTGATATGTTTCTTAAATAATTTCAATATATCACACTTCCAAAAAACCATTTTAATTTTAAAAAAACTGATTGTTATGAGATTTCATTTTTATTACTATCCAAAAACATTTAAATCTCTAAAAAACACAATATTATTCATAATAAATAAGATTTATTTGATGATACACTATTTATGTTTCATTTGTGAAAAGAATAATTTTAAATTTAATGGAATTTAGTCTTTATCATAGACAAACAGTCAACCATCAATCAGTATACACCCAATGACATTTAAACATTGTTACATGATTACTCCCCAGATAGAGTAACTTAATTATTTCATATATCATTCCATACAAGTAAAATTCACTTAATCATGATGAGATACTTTCCAAAAAACACCACTATTCATTAATTTATTTGATTCAACTTATATGTTTTTATAACATCAAACATCATTGACCACATACCCATTATATTTTTCAACCAATTTAGATGGAGTGTTTTTAGAAAAAATAATTGAATATCAATTTTACATTCATGATATGTTTCCTGTTAATAATAAATTTTTTTATAACAGATATCATTATAAAATTAATATAATGTCCCACTATAAACAACTAAACTTATTGATAATTGAAATCAATGCTCAAAATTATGATATCGATTTTCATTAAGAGAAACAAGGGTAAGTTTTTATATTTTTTGATATGTCCATCATATATTCTAAAAATTAAGTAATAATTTGATTTAACTCTTAAAAAAATTAAAATAATAAAAAAAAGTAGTATTTACTACACAAATAATTCCATTTATTAATAGTTTATTAGAAAATATAAATGAACTATGTATAGTTCTTCATTTGAAATAAATTATTCATTATAACCATTTAAACCAAGATTGGGTTGATTGAAAAATAATTATTCAGGGTTTCTGAAATCAAAAAAAGTTTCCTCAATTTTACCCATGGAATTTTATTTTTAAGGATATTCATATTGGAAATAATAAGAGAAAAAACATGAAATTTTCTCATGCAAGTTCAATTATACAATTGACCCTTTAACCTATGCTTTGTTTGTACTTTATATTTTAATTTTTGTATACATATATAAAACTAGTACATCTATCAGAATTTTACCATCCCCCCCATTTTGATTTATATTAAAAATTAAATATTAAATGCTACATTGAGTCCAAGAAGGATGACATGAATATTTTCTCAAATTTACATAAAATTGAAACAACATATTTTTTCAGCATAACAAATGTGTCATAATATGATGTTTTTTTTAATATATCTCAGAATAAATATGATCCTTTCATCTAAATGTCACATATTGAATAATTAAATGACCCTCTAAGACCAACAAGAAGTAATATATACATTATGACCTGAAAATCATGTCTTTTTATTCTATTATAAGTCCATTTATCATGATATATGAAAACATAGATGCCTAACAATCTGGTAACCTCAAATATATAATCAATTGACAAAATAATAAATGTCTTTATAAATTTCATAAGTTATTTTTAGATTCATTAAATTGTGTGATCTTTTATTTTAAATTAATTCAAGTTCAGAATGCTTATAAATTTGGGCAATATCTGACCATGCTTTTACATTATCTTTTGTTTTAATAAGCGTGTCCAAAACGATATAAAATATGTTATCAAAGACATTATTCTCAATATCAATTACAACTAACATGTAAAAAAACAACAAATCAAAGCAATATGGTTGGTTGAAAAACTATACTTCACTTTATCCAATTATGATCTCTCTAAAAGCCATATATTTTTAATTCATTTATAAATTTTCCAAAATTAATTAGATATAATGAAGATATAAAATATTTTAACTAAATACCTGAGAGTACTATGGGAGTCTTTCCTATTTCAATTATACCTTGTTTAATATAATTTCTATTCCTTTTAAAAGGGTGATCTGTAGGAATAAGTCTATGATAGAAATCAAAATAACTAGTCTTTCTTCCATTGGAAATCATAAATATTTTTTTATTAGCCTTATAGTTTAATATGATTTTAAGATTTGTGTAATCTATCCAGAAGACATACAATACACAGTAATGTCATTGATTTTCCACATTGATGAAACATTCAGGGTAAAATTATGATATGCAACTATATCTTATATAGTTACACCATCATTCCATAATGAAAATATCTCATCAATTAGTGTATTTAAATAAACATTGAAATTCTTCTTCAGGTTTCCAAGAATTAATAACACTATATATATATGGTTCCTTTATTATATTCTAAGGAGGTATGTTGTATGGAGTTAGGAAAATAGGACAATTAAAATATTGATTGGCAGAGCGACCAAATAGAAAAAATACTTCAGTAGAAAGTCTCAAGCATATGTAATGAGGTTTTAAAGATAAATAAGGATGCACTTGATCAAATTGTTTCCATAAATCACGATAAAATTGATAATTTATGCTTTTAATGATAAAAATATTTAATTTATATCATGTCATCAGTTCAGCAATGTTGTGAGACATAAATTGACATGGTAAACATAGTGTAATTGGAAAATACCTCAACTATTTCACATGAAATCTATAAATTCCTTATTATTCCAATTTATAGATTTATTCAACAAGTGTTATAAAAATAACTGATGATTTAAAATCACCATAATATAACATGAATTCATTTGAACATGCACGGATCTCCTATTAACTAAGACCTAAATTAGGAACAATCATCTCAGTTTCATGGAATATTTCAAGTATTGTATTTCCTTCTAGAATCAATGATTTAACAAAATAAAATATTTGGTCAAAACAACTATTTGAAATTCTAAAATCTGATCTAATAGATTTTTTGTAATATCTTTTAGTTTTTCTTATCTTTCATGGCATATATAAGGCACCCTTAACAGATTTCATCAAATTATAAAGTTGAGGTGGTTCTAATTTAGGAATGGGAATATCATTCTGATTTGTTGATTCTTTAGTAGACATGCCATTAAATTAATGTATTATATTCTATAATAATGGATTTGAAACCAAAAAATATGAATTTTCTATTGAATTTGATTCACCATTTTGATGTAGGAAAATACGATTTTTTAAAAATCAAAACACAGTAGATGAACTGAAATATTATCAAAGGTTTTAAACATCTCGAGATCACACTTATTATATGAAACTTTAATTGTTCTATCATAAATAAATTCTGAATTTGATAATGAAAATGATATATATGTATCAAACCTGTCAATATAGACATGATTTATACTAGATTTCTTAGGATTTTTGCAATGATTTTTCCAATCATGATTGTGTAATAGAAATCAATGTCTACTTCTTAAGTCTATAATCATCTAAAATACAATATAAATAAATATAATTATTACCCATTGTAAGTACATATTATAAATTATTAATAAATATAAATTATTGCTAATTATGACTAATTATTTGTAATTCTTTCTAATATTTTAAAATTATAACTAATTATTCTAAATTATTACTAATTATTATAATTATAAATTTATAAATAATTTTTTTTGATTAATTATAATTAAAATTTTAATAAATATTACTAATTTTTTAAAATAATTTGTATTTTTAATATTATTTGGAAATAATTTCAAATTATCATAATTTTTACTAATATTTATAAATTGCTATTAATATTTACTAATTATTACTAACATTAACTAATTATTACTAACATTGACTAATTATTTCTTAATTATTATACTTTAATTAATAATTATATTTACTAATTGTTTCTAAAATTGACTAATTATATCTTAATTATTATAATTTATTTAATAATTAAAATATTTTTTTAGTCATTACAAAATGTTTACTAATTAATGATTTTTTAAATAATTATTGGTGTTTATATATATATTTTTACATCTTATTACAAATTATCACAATTTACTAATATTTACAAATGATTAGTATTATTTACTTGGTGTTAAGATCGTTTACTGATTTTTTCTAATATTGATTACTATTTATTTATCATTGAAAATTATTTAATAATTGTTACTAATAGTTTTAAATATTTCTAATTTTTTTCTTTTTACAATGAATTTTTAATAATTGTTAGTATTTTTTATATTTTTTTTACAAGTTATTAGAAAACTTTTAATATTTTTTACCAAAAATTACTATTTTTTACTAATTATTTCAATTATTTTTTAAGTAATAGTAATCATTAATTAATTATAACTGAGTATTTAATAAATATTACTATTTTTAATAATTATTAGTATTTCATATATATTTTTTTACAATTTATTATAAAATATCATAAATTACTAATATTTTTCAAGTATTACTAATATATAATAATTAATACTAACATTTACTAATTAATTTTAATGTTGATGAATTATTTATTAATCATTAAAAATTATTTAATGATTAAGTAACATTCTGTCTTGGTTTCTATGCACTGATGCCATGCACCGGTGCACTGAGACGGTCCGCTATGTGACCTAAAGTGAACCTCCCCATATACCAGAGGCTACCGACTAGGTGTGAGTGTCTAATATCGATCGTGGGGAGACTATACTCTCTTTTTTGATATTAATACATTAGTAAAAATAAAAAAATAATAACAACTGAACAACTAAATGATATAATAACCAAAATAATACCAGTTAAACAAGATAACCAAAACTGGATAAACAATAACAAAACTAATTAGTAGATATGTCCGGCCAAAGTACGTGCCATGGGTCGAAAAGAAAATCAAAAGTAAAGACACTAAAAACTCCTAAGCGTGTCCCAATCCATGTTCAGTTCCCTCATCCATGCTCCATTCCCAAATCAACCATCTAACACAGGGCCTTTGGCCTTACCTATTCCTACTACAATGAAATATATTCATGTACCGATTGAGAAACCTAAGTAGGGTGTGAGTACAACTTAGTTATCCCCAAACAATGGTGTCTAAAATAATTTCTAGTCAATTAAAAGTGCATGTAGTTGTACAAAGAAATATGTACGGTACATAAAAAAATATTTATCATATTATCAATTTATTATTTATTTAACCACTTAAATTCCATGGGTTTCTAAGGACACCCAAACCTCAATACTTGAATTATCCCACACCACATTCTACACTTTCCCCAGGGGATATCATGTTCTAGAATTCCACTATTACCATTCTATATCTCCTCTCAATCACAAAATGCCATTATTACCATTCTAGATATCCATTCTCATATTAATTCCATTATTACCATTCATCATTGCATTAATTAATTCAACAATTAATTAATCATATCGATCACATTAATTAACTCAATAATTAATTAATATTGTCCATCTCATTAATTAAATCAACAAATAATTAATATTCTAAATCCCATTAATTAACTAAGTAATTAATTAATCTTCTCAATATCATTAACTAAATCAACAATTAATAAATCTTCTAAATCTCATTAATTAACTCACAAATTAATTAATATTTTATATATCATTATTTAATTCAATAATTAATTAATTTACTCAACTTCATTACTAATTCAACAATTAGTTCACCCATCAAATCCCTTAATTAATCTACCAATTAAATAATAAAAATCTACCATCCCTATAATCCCATAATTAATTTATTAGTTAATCATTAAATATATCAATCTCATTATCCTATAATTAATTCCTTAATTAATTATCCAATTTTATATTCCCAAAATACCCAAATTAATTCCATAATTAATTATTTACAATCTATGAATTTAATATCCCAAATCACCTATTTTTCCAGGATTAATTAATTCGATCCCAAAATCAATTGCTAATATTATAATATAAATTCTAAAATTATATACACATAAATAAAATCAATTCTTTGGGATTTGAATTATATATCACCTACCTCAATTTATTGATGAACAATCGCCCATTGTAAATCCCTAAAATGTGAGCAGCACAACAACGTAGGAATGAGAGCTGGATCTAAAAATATAAATCAATATCAAGAAAATCAAGATCCTTCAGATCTAGATCTATATCCAAAATCCTAGATCTAGATTCATAAAAATAGATATAGATCTAAAAAAGGAATAAAAACCCTTTCCAGAATTAGAGAAGAAAGGAAGAGGAATGAGAAACCAAGTGGGATATGATTCACTTACCAGGAGATGTCTAGATCTTTGATCTGAAATTTTAATCAAAATTAATGGAGTATAAGAAGGCTTGGAATCCATCTAGGAGGATATGAAATTCTGAAATAAAGTCTAGTGTCAAATAGGGGTTGTTTTTGGCTTAATTAGGTTGTTTATGAAATTTTAAATATATTTTTGGGATGATTAAATTCTCATGCATGGTTTGCTGGGTGGGGGAACACAATTTTACCTAATTGTGTGCCTAAAATATGTTCCTACTTTATAGAGGTTCACAATTACTCCTAAAAAGGAACATGGTTTAAAAAATTGTGCTCCAACTGTGTAATTCCACTCTGTCCAGGGTTGTCCAGTTTGCTAGGATGGGACAGAAAGTTTAGAAAAACCATATACCAACTGTGCATTGCATTATGTTTTTCTTTTTTATCTAAAATTTCCCCCCAAACCCACCCAAGGAAAAAACCAAATGAAAAGTATTGAAAAAAAAGAAAAAGGTTACATGTAATTAGGCTCGATAAATATCCAGAAAAGGTTGGAATCATACAATCTCCCCACCTTATAATAGTTCGTTCTCGAGATGCACTCCCAAGAATATATAAGATTTCAAGTAAAAAATATTGGGCCACTGAGCAGTCATATTTACTTCTCTCTCCCATGTTTCTTCCTGAACACATCCATGTTTCCACAATAGACAAAATATTATCTTCATACTTCCCCTCAACACTTTCTCATTATGATTGAAAACACATATCAGATGATCCTCAATGGATGCATCTATCCTAGCTCAAAATAATCCACATTGATAGAATGAGAAGCGTCGGGGTGATACCTATGAGTTTGTGATACATGGAAAACATAATGCATAGAATTGTATTTCTGTGGAAGATCTAATCAGTATGTCACTGACCAGATACTCTCCACAACCGAAAATGGTCCAAAAAACCTGGGTATCATCCTGCCAGTTCTCCATATCCTGTGGTGACCCAACATTGGAGATACTTGAAGGAATTAATGATCATCCTATGTAAAATCTACATGTCTTAAATGTATTTCATCATACGACTTCTTCCAACTTTGAACTGTAGCCATACATTTTTGAATTAGTTGTTTATATTAGAACATCTCCTACTTGATACTTGTTCCCAAAAATTCTAACTCAACTTCTTCCATCCAACATTGATTTGACCTGTATGGACTACCATAAAGATATTTTTATGGTTCCATATGAATCATATGATTATAACTATTTTTATAGGAAAACCCCACCAAATTTAGGTGGTTCTCCAAATATTTTCTAATATCTAGAACACATTCTCACAAAATATCCTCAAGAACCTATATAGTACACTCATATTGTCCATCCATCTATGGGTGGAAATACATTACCCAACAAAACCTGTGAACTAGTCACCTTTTATAAGCCCTAAAATACGTGAAAAGTAAAATATGAGTCATGATTTGAAATTATAGTTTGTGGTACCTCGTGCATATGGGATATCTCACAAACATATGAGCTATCTCACGAACATACAAATCTCCTAGCTTCTCTAATAAAAAAGTCTCCCATAGAGGTAATAAATGTGATACCTTCATTAATCATTCCCTAATCACCCAAATAGCATAATTCTTCTAAGTCATCCTTGGGATACCAACCACAAATTCCATAGTCACGTCATCCCACATCCACTAAAGAATGATCTATGGCTATAGTAAACCTACATGTCATTGATTCTCCTCTTTCACCTAATAATAGGTTTAGAATTGTGTCACGAACCTTTCTATCTTCTTTTTCATGCGAGACCACCAAAAATGTTTTTACAGGCCATGCTAATTTTATTCACACCTAGATGTGGTGCCCACTTTGAGTCATGAAATTCCCAAATCAACTCCTCCTGTATACTTGCAGGAACATAAATCCAATTCATGATGTAGATGATATCATCCTCATCTATCAACTAGTCTAAAAGAGTACCCCCACCCTCAACAATTTCCCTTAATGATATATATTCAGGTTCCTCATACTTCTTGTCCCTGATTCATCTCAAAAGTATAGAATCCACTAAAACTGATACTAGAGTCATTTTCTCCTGATTCTCATAAACAAACACATGAATCTCAACTTGTTGAGTCATCATATTCCCTTGAGCACCAAATTCCAGAACATCCTGAGTCTGATATTTTCTTTAAAAATCAGAAATACTAATCCCTTTCCCATACGTATATTATAGCTCAAAATCAAATGATTTCATATAATATACCCACCTCTACTATCGAAGATTTAAATCCCAATGTGAGAATATATACCTTAACCACTTATGATTTGTAAACACTGTAAAATTATTTCCCAACAGATAATGCGACTAACACTTCAAATCATAAACCACTATAAACAACTCGAAGTCATGCGTTGAGTAATTCCATTCATCTGGCTTAAAATTAAGAGATCCATACATGTCAAATTTATCTCCATATATCAACACTACTCCAAGTCCAGTCCTAGAAGTGTCACAAAAAACCATGAACTTCTTACCGAGCTTATGTGGGGTCAAGATTAGTGTCGATGTCAAGCGCTTCTTTAACTCCATGAAAGCATCCTCACAAGATTTATACCATTAAAACTTTTTCCCCTTCTTGGTCAATCCTAAATGAGGAATTTTGAATCAAGAAACTTCTTGGATGATTCTTTGACAATGTCTAACTAATCTCAAAAATATATAAATATCAAAAATATTCTTGGGATGATCCCAAGAAACCACTTCCTAAAATTTATCTGGGTCTACAGGCACACATTTCATTGATATAATGTGACTCAAGTGTACTTGATAAATCAAAAAATGACACTTAGATAGCTTAGAATATAGTATATGATCTATCTGTTTACTCATGATGATGTCAAGATATTAGGAACGATCATCATGAGTCTTCGAGTACACAAAGATATCTTCCAAAAATACAAAAAAAACTCACCCAGGTATGGATGGAAGATTATATTCATCAATTCCATAAACACTAATCATGATTTCTTCCACCCAAATGACATTATAATAAAATCATATAGACCATACCTTCTTTTGAAAGTAGTCCTCGGTATATCATAATTTTGAAAACTCAACAGAGGATACCCTAATATCAAGTAAATCTTGGAAAAGATGCACGCTCCTATCAACCGGTAAAAAATATAATTGATTCATGGAAGAGGATATCATTTCTTCATAGTCATATGGTTCAAATTTCAGTAATGGACACACAATCCCAAACTCTTGTTATCCTTATTTACAAAAAACATAAGTGACCTCAAGGTGACATACTCATATTTATAAACCCATTATCCATTAACTCCTCTAGCCGAGTCATGAGATCTTGATGCTCTATCGACTTTATTTCGTATGGTGGAATTGAAACTCCTTCAACTCCTACCATGATCTCAATAGTGAATTCAGTATATCTCTGAGGTGACAACCCTGATAAGCCTTCAAGAAGCAGATTCTAAATCATTTCCTCTAATGGTGGAAAGTAATCATGTTTCACACCACCTTATCCAACATTAGACTTGAAACATGGGCTATGTGTTCTCCCATTTATTGAGTAATTATCCCATTCTCGGCCTACACGGATATCCCACTCTCCCAAGTGAATATATTTTTCACCCTCAGGATACATAAAATTAACCCTTGTTCAGTAACAATCAATATGGACTCGGTATGATACAATCCATTCCTTAACCAAAATTAGGTAAAATCCTGAAATGTCTAGGATGTAGAGATACCATAGAAAATGATACTCACCAACTTTGAGAGAACATTTTATGGAAAAGAATATGTCCCCCGACCACACTCTTAATAGTGTATCTATCATTAACACCCCACTCACGAACTCTACCGCAGGTCTGAAACCATTCAATGTTTTGTTGAAATAAATTAATTATAGGCATTAATATCACAAAAATCACTAGCTAATATAGAAGCTATTAGAATAGTACCTCTTACTATATATGATCTGGCCCTTCTATCCACTTGTGTAAGAGGAACTACATGCAACTTTCCTTCCCGTATTCCATATGATATAGTCTGAATCCCCTATATTTCATGACTATGATGATATGGGTACTCTTACCTAGAGTACCGCATCCAATTCCTCTACTACCACATACATTAGAACTCCAAATTCCATCCCGATATGGTCTAGATGATCCCTTTCATACACTATTATTTTGTATAGCTACCCCATCATTACTCATCTTTCATCGGTTCCTACAGAACATTTGTAGATGCACCATCTTTTTGTAAGATTTAAACTCAATTGGTGGCTGGGGAATATGTCCATGATAGTTTTCTATCCTCATGCACTAGGGGAAATCACTATAGAAAGGTATTTTATAACTGATTTTACCCCTATACACCTTGTTTTTCAATGATCTTGCTAAATTTCTCACAATGATGTTTCCTGCACTCAGAAGATATACCTCTTGATCGTCCAACAAAAACCCTTTGTCTTACAAAAGACGACTCTTTCAGGTTCCCCTCAGCTATGAGATCCTGATTCACCAATTCTGAAAAAATCTTCAGTCTAAATATATTCACATGGGAATTAATTTCACACCTAAGTCCTTCCTAAAATCTTTTTCTGAAGTATCCTCATCTGCTACTAAAGCTGGAGAAAAATTATCCAATCTGTAAAGTGTATAGAATAGTATATCACAAACTTACTCTCCCAAGTCAACCTCATGATCTCAACTACTATCTCCTACCTCGACGTATATAGAAAGAAGTGCTCTAAGGAACCATCCATGAAGTCTTTATATAACATACCATAATCTTATCAACTCAGATCTTGAACATACCACCAGTGATTCATGGATCCTCATAGCATATAAGTGGCCAACATGACCCTCTTATTAATGGAACTCTCCAAGTGGTTGGGTATAATTTGGATAGAATCAATCCATAAATCACCTCCCTCAGGACCACCATCTCCAGTAAAAATCAGAGGGTTCTGTAACTAAAACTACCTCGTCAGGTCATACATGCTCTTATAAACCTTCTCGAGTTTCCTTTCCATAAATTTCATGAATCAAGCAAAGTTCTCAAAAACTTGTCTCCAACTTCCTCAACCATCACTATTGGTGCATCAAGTTCCACTACTGGATGATGATATATATCCATGTCCTCTTTTCATCCTCTAAACAAGCATCATCATTGAGGCATAAATCTATAATAAAAACACACACTATATGATACTTTTCTCAAAATTAACACATTATAAGGAAAACCCAATAAGTAACAACAATTCCTTTTCCCCAGACACCACCACACTGTCAAAACTAAGGTGCTAACCTACCCTTAACCATTATATATATAGTTAAATGTTAACAAAGCGTAATAATTTCCATTATTCAATTTTCTTATTTAGACACCCAATTACTCTAATCTTCAAACATTTTTACAACTTTATATTTCATATTAGGCACCATTTTCAATTCAATTTTACAAGTAAGGAAAAACAGTTCATGTTAAAAAACTTATCCAAAACCTATTTTCTATGCATACCTAAAACGAGGGATGTAAAAAAATAATACCAAGTGACTAGTATGATGTATGAAAACTATAATCGTGTTCCATACTAGGCCATGAGTCAATCATAAAAAATATCATAAATAAAAAACACTTTACCCCAAAAGTGCATCACCTAAGGTGAAATAATATTCAACAGTTAGAGAAAATAGAAACAAAAAAAATCCCACCTTGGCCACTTGGGTTCTCCCCCATATATGGGATAGCTAATACCATGCATGAGATCATAACCAGGGCCTAAATCTTTATAGTCTCCTATCTATATTACCAAAATATTATAATAATAGAAAGGAAAATAAAACTCACCACTTATACCACATTGTAACATCTCAGCTCGGGTGCCACACACTGATTCCCAGAGTCAGTCCTCTATGTGACTTCACAGACACCTCCCTTTATTCTAGAGGATTATGACTAGAAGTGAGAGTCTAATATCAATAATGGAGGTAATATACCCTATTTTATTATAGTAATATTCCTATTGGAATAAAATAAAAATAATAACTGAATAAAAAAATTATATAACAACTAGAACAATATGAGTATGACAAGATATCCAACACTATAATACAATATTAAAACTAATAAGTAGATATGTCATACTAATTTATGTTCCATGTTTCAAAATGAAAGTCAAATGTAAAGACACTGAAAACTCCTAAGCGGGTTCTAAACCTTGTCTGGTTCCATAATCTATTTTCCATTCCCAAATCATCCATCTAACACAGTGCCTTTTCAGTTAACTTATCCCACAAAAATGAAATATTTTTGAGTACAGATCATGAAGCCCGAGTAGGGTGTGAGTACGACTCGGTAGGCCACCACAAACATTTTCTAAAACAATATCCAGTAAATAAACACTATACGATATTATATTAATAAATAAGTATAATGAATAAATAAATATTTTTCACATTGTAAATTTTTTGCTCATTTAACCAATTTTTTTTTGGGATTTCAAGGATACCCAAACCTCAATACCTACTTCACCTGACGAAAAATTGTACACTATCTCCAAGGGATATCATGTTCTTGAATGCCACTGTTACCATTATATATCTCATCTCAATTCTAGAATTCCATTATTACAATTCTAGTTCTCAATTTTCATATGAATACCATTGTTACCATTCATTATTTCATTAATTAATTCAATATTTAATTTATAATATCGATATAATTAATTAGCTAAAAAATTAATTAATCTTCTCCATATCATTAGTTAATTCATAAAATAATTAATCTTCTTAATTTTATTAATTCACCCAATTATTATTTAATCTTATCAAACTCAATAATTAAGTCAACAATTATTTAATCTTCTCTATCTCAATAATTAACTCAAAAATTAATTAATATTCTTGTTCTCATAAATTAACTCAACAATTAATTAATCTCATAAACTTCATTACTAATTCAATAATTAGTTCATTACATAAAACCACTTAATTAATTTCCCAATTAATTTAAAAAATATACCATCCTAATAATCCCATAAATAATTCATAAATTAATCATTCAATTTATCCACAAATTATCCAATAATTTGTTCATTAATATATTATTAAAATTCACAATCCCAATATCTTATAATTAATTCCATAATTAATTATTCACGATATACAATTCCAATATCTTTAATATCCCATTTTTTCATGATTAATTAGATCACCGATTTAATTACTTCAACCACGAACTCAATTTCTAATAGTATAATTTCAATTCTTCAATTACATACATAATATTGAAATAAAGACATGGATTTTAATTATAGACCACCTACGTCAATTCATTGATAGACAATCACCTATTGGAAATCCCTATTATTTGAGCACCACAATGATATAGATTGATATCTGAATCTAAAACCCTAAATAAATATCGAATGAATCAAGATCCTTAAAATATATATTTATATCCACAATCCTAGATCTATATACATAAAAAATACCTTGATGTAAAAAAAGAAAAAGAAATCCCCCTCCATCCGGATCTATAATTAATTCATCTTGATGTAAGGCTTGAAATACATTAGAGAGGATCTAAATTCCTGAAAGATTTTCTTGGGAATAATTGGGGTTTTTTTGGTTAATTAGGGGTATTTGGAAAATTTTAATACAATTTTCAAGATAATTAAATTCCCACTCATGGTTTACTGGGAATGGGGGCACAATTTCCACTAACCGTACGACTAAACCATGACCCTATTTTATAGGGTGAAGGGTAACTCCTAATAGGAAAAAATATTTGAAAAAACATGAACCAACCATGAAATCCCCCTCTATCCAGGGTTTCACAATTTTCTAGGCTGGTGGCACGATTACCGAAAATTGTGCACCAATTGTGCACTACCCTATTTCTTATATTTTCATCAAATTTCCACCCAAACACATGCCAAGGAAGAACCCAAAAGCTAATTGTTCGACACTAAGAAAAGGAGTGCCTATAATCAATCTTGAGATATCTTTAAAAAGGATTGGATCTTACAAATTATTTTTATTTTTTATATTATTACTACTTTTTTACTAAAAATTGTGATTTTTTTATAATTTTTAGTATTTTACATATATTTTTAAAAGTTATTACAATTTTTTTACAAATTATTTATAATATTTATTGTTTTTTTCTAATTATTACATTAATTTTTTATGTTTTACTAATTATTTATTAATTATGACATATTTTTTATAAATATTACTAATTATCAATATTTATTAGTATTTCATATTTAATTTTAAAAGTTAATAAAAATAATCATATTGAACAAATATTTACATATTATTACTCATATTTACTAATGAATAAAAACATTTACTAATTATTACTAATATTGACTAATTATAAATTAATTGTTATAAATTATTTTGTATATATTACTAATTATTGTGAACTTTTAATAATTTTTATGATTTTAAATAATTTCTACAAGTTACTACAAATATTTTACTAATTATTAATTACTACATTTTTAAAAAAGATTATATATTTTAATAGTTATTAGTATTATATATATATATATCCAATTCGTTATAAATTGTCATAAATTACATATATTTAAAAAATATTACGAATATTGAATAATTATTTATTAATTAATAATAATAATATGATAATAAATATTATTATTTAATTATTTCTACATTTTTACTAATTATTGTTAATTTTAAATAATTTTCTATTTTTTATATTTTTTACAATATGATAATAATTTTTTTTAATTATTCAAAATTTTCTTTTGTAATACTAATTTTTCAATTGTATATAACAAATATATTAATAAATATTACTAAGAAATTATAACTAATCTCAAACATGAGAAAATATCATAATCTAAAAGAATAATGATCAAATATAATTGAAAATGATATGAAACATTAAAATAATTCATACAATCAAGAATAATGAACATGTAGATAAAATTCAAATATTACATATATATTATGCTTTGTAATAATTTAAACACAAAAATAATCATACAAGAAATCATATCTATTAATCATAATTATGTAACCACTTTTGAACAATATAATCATAAATATATAATAAGTCACAATTGAAAATGTATCCATGATCTAATATGAAATAACAATACAAGGTTGAAACAAAACATGTACGTTATGCTAAAAAATCATTTTAAAAAAAATCTAAACAAACGGTTAATTTTAATGCAATCTTTTAAAGCATGTAAATACCCTTAAAAACAATTTTTAAACCATATTTAGCTTGAAAATATCTATTAAACTCAATATAAATACAAATAAACACCCCAATAATGAAAATTTCTTAAATATAAAGGTTAAAAATTGAGTAAACTGCCAAAAATTAATTGGAAACTGTAGAGACCCATTGTTTTCTTAATAAGAAATTAAAATATTTTGAAGTACTACTCCATAGCTGGGGGCCGAGACGATATGAAATTTCAAGGCACGGTGTTCCCCAAATTAATTTTATAATAATATGAAATATGTTTTATATTATTCATGTGCATTTAATTAATTAAAATGTGGAAAATCTTAAATGGTTGATAGGATCGGAAATCCAATACCACGGTTGGGTCCGAAACACAGTTTTTACCCTAGGCACAAAATAAAATGATTCAGTGTGGGACGTTCAGACCCCTCGCTTGATGGAATAATGTTAAATGGATGAATTAAATTATTAATTTATTTATTTAATAGCTCAAACCCCAATAAATCATAGATAGGAGCTTGGATGAGAAATCTAAGACCGCCGATGAGTTTTGAACATAGGTTTTACACTTGGTGGGGTATAACCTTTTCAGCATTGGGAGTTTAACTCATGTGCCACTCTGGATAGATAATTAAATAATTAAATAATTATTTATTTAATTATTTTATTAATATCCTAAACTTCATTTATGAGTATAAATTCATATTTTAGATCTTTTGGATCATAATTCTATTTTTACAATGACGAAAAACCCTCTCTTTCTCTCCCCTCCTTCTCATAGACGAATGAGGAAGAACAACGATGAAAGGCTTGGATCTCAGTAGATCAGAGCACAATGAAGTCAGCACCTTCTTCTAATCATTGTACGGGTGCGATCTTCATTAGTAGTGACTGATCCAACCCTGGTAGGACTCGTTCTTGGAGTTATTATGCTCGGAATTAAATGATTAGAATGTTGTCAATTTGTTCTTCAACATGTGCTCCATGATTTCAAACACCGCATGAGCCAATGAATCAGATTTATATTGTTTAATATATTCTCTAACCCCGATGCCCCAACCTGGATCACTGGCCAAGAAAGATAGGTTAGTGACATTCAAGAATTTGGTTTTTAGTTCCTTTCTCCCATATTTTCTTCGCATTCCCCACTGCAGAATCCCCATGGATCCTGGTTCGACATTTTCTGAGCAACCCAAGCCCGCACGGATGCCCGGATTCACAGAAAATCAATGAAACACAAATGTCTTTTTGATCCGAGAATGGATATGGAAATCATGCAAGGAGAGGATGACTGATCCGGTGTTAAATTTTTGAGTTTTGGATGGAAGGTGGTGTGGTGGCTCGTCGAAGGTGAGGCGGTGCATGCATGACTTTTTGGTGCGTGGTAGGAATATAGTCTAGGAGAGGCAGACTGGTGCAGCTCCAGGAGAGAGAGGAGGTGGCTAGGAGTGGTCTAGCAAAAGTGGCCAATGGATTTCATGTGGAGACAATGTCCGTGCGAGGCAGTCTGGAGTGGCGGAATAGGAAGTTTCTGGCGAGGCAGCACAACTGGCTGACGGTTCGGAACTAGTGAGTGGTGACGAGGGCTGGCGAACGATGGAGGGCGGAATCAGTGACAACCGACGACTGTAGGGCAGTGGATGGGTGCTCAAGGTGGATATTCCATGTGAAGGAAGAACATACGGTGGGAGGGGGGGTGAAAGTAAACCTTAGGGGTAAGGGAAAAAAAGAAAAAAATATTGTTATTAATACTTATAACCCATTACTACCTCTTATGGAGCCCAATTAATGAGACATCTACGGCAGCATGACCCCGTCGAAGATATGATATTTTTAAGACAAATCTATATGATTCTCCCTGATATTCGGCTTGAGAATGTTTAATGCTCATGAAATGATAGATTTAATATTATTGTTAAATATTTGATCCGCCATATCTCAGACGTACGAAGTCCGATGGACGTGCCATCTGCTACGGTGTGGCCCGATAATCCAAATGTTATTTTTGATACCAAAGTTTAATTCCATCTTCAGGTTTTAAGATTGGCTCCACGATATTCCCAAATAATAATATATTATTATTATTATTATGAACATTTACCCGCCATAATTTCCGCATGCGACTTCCGATTGGTGATCTGTCAGTGGCGTTGTGATTCTAACTTTGAGGAGGAATTTTCAAGACCAATTTTGAATATTTAAATAAAGGATGAGGTGTGGGCCCCACGAGGCCCAGTTCGCAAGTGTTTTGGTGAAATTCATCCTTTTCACTAGGTATCCGTTTTAGGCGAATGAGTAGTCCATCTTTGGTGGGTTTATGTGAGAATCAAAATGGAAGGATCCATATAATTTGTCTCAAGACTGAGGTGTGGGCCCCATTGGATGACATTCATCAAAAATGAGGAAAATGGCTACTCTTACACCATATATCCTTTTGTGGAATTTGAATAGTCGATCTTTAATGTTTTTTACACAAGGATCACAATGGTTTGATCCGTTTGAAATTATCGATCCTTGTTCATGATCTCATTAAATGGGGAAATAAGAAAGTTATATTTTTGGTAGATCCATTTGACGTGTTTGAAGAGAACCCATGGCTTGGGTCTGCATAGACTTTTATGAGAGTGGAGAATATGTATGAAGAGATACAGTCAAATGTTTCGGGTGTGAAACCTATTCAGGGTGGCACTCGAAGACTCAAAAAAATGTTCTACCAAGAGGTACCATCCAACAAAGATGGCCAATGTTCCCCATTGTTATTCCGAGAGGTGCCATCAAGCAATGATGGATAGTGTTCTTTAGCATTATTCTGAGAGGTACTATATAGAAGAATTGGTAAGTGTTCCTTGATGTGATTTTCAAAGAGGTACCATCCAACAGGGATGACCAGAGTAGTTTTGGGTTTACCTCTAGCTGGGCTAGGAAGTGGTCTCTGATGAAAGTTCCATGTTTACCTCCAACTAGGTTGGGAATTGTTTCTCAATGGCAGTTTCTACCTTCACTCCAGCAAGGATGTGCAGAAGGACCCATCAACGAATCTTTTTGAGTAGTGCCCTCAAAGATGGGATGGGAAGTGGTCCCCTATTGACTTTTGGGTGATGATACCCCCTGATGTACTAGGGCACATACACCGGATGACGAGTGGAATTCCTCAGTCGGGATGGGCATGGATCCTCGACTTTGTGACATGACCTCTCGATTGTGTAATAGTGAAAAGGCGTGTTTGACGTGTCTTTGGACTCTCAAGAAAGAGGGACACTTTTACCACTAAGATGCATCCTTGTGACGCTGCCTAAAATAGTGAGGCTGAGATAGTTCCCCCCAAAGATAATAGTATCAAGGTTTGTTTATTGATTCCCTTTAACATGCAGTTCATGGCAGACGTGTGGGATTCTAGGAATCGATAGTTACTTCTAGAACTGTTGGCGACTCACTTTTCTAGGTCTGATCTTGTGAGATGGATATAACCTTACTCTCACGTTTAGGTTTCTATGACTGAGAATATATATATATATATCCAATATCTAGGTCCCACTCCTTGGTTTTTGGCTACTCTCCTTCCAGGAGAGGCGAAGACACGTGAGGTATGCCACATGCTTTCCGTGTCTAGCATCTCATCATTAGAAGAGTCTACTCTCCTACTATAGGCAGCGAAGACTCAATGAGATGTTAATCATCTCACTATTTCTTCCTTCTTATGTCTGGATGAGCTTACTTTACTGTTTTGTTGGGTTGAGCTACACTTCTTTTAATGTACCTTGCTCTTTCTACTGTTTTCATCTTATTATATTTTTATCTCTTTCTGATCCCCTCTTCAGTACCTTTCTTATTTCTCCCTTGAGCCTTCAGGGAATCCTATTGAGTATCTCTATACTCACCCCCACATGGTCTTTGCCTACACTTGGTGTGCCATTAAGGATGAGAGACATGTTGATCGTGACTTTAGAGTAGCATAGGGATACGAGTGGTTGGACCACGTACGATGGTCGTAGCTTGGGTTATCGGAGTGGGGCTCCCTAATTTATTTTAATTTTTAGTTTCTACCTGGTTGTAGCTCCTATTTTTGTTGGTAACATATTTTTGCACTTTATCTTTGAGTTTAATTTTTTGTACCTGTTCTATTTACAGTTCGATTCATGTTTGTGGTTTATATATAGTTGTGTTCTTTCTTTTCCTTCACTCCCTCTACACATTTTTATTTATTTGGATGCATGTGTGGGTACAAGATTATAGGAAGTGGAATCCCTGTGTTTTTGTGCCTTAGATGTTAGTTTCTGGCCGTAGGACTATGGATACGGGATTGGGGTAGTTTCGGATCGAGTCTCAGCACGGGTCGGGTCATGACAAAGTGGTATGAGAGGTGGTTCAACCTTTGGGAATTTGTTTTGATGTTTTCATAATAAGGTATTTGTTTGGTTTAGGGTAACAGTTTTGATGTGTCTTGAGAGAGGAACTTAGGCCATGGAGTCCAGTGACGGTATGGACAGCTGATGTATCCATTCTCCAAGACCCTAATTACCCGATTGTCGACTCATCACCCTAAGACACTTGTTTTAGGTAACAATGGTAAATGCATGATATAGGATTGAGTATTTACCTTTCATTCTTGATTCATCTCCCCATTACTGTTAATATATATATATATATATATATGATCATCTGACCAAGGTACCCCTAGATAACATTCATTATATCTCTACGATAACAACCATCCATGATACTAGCTCCGATTCATAATGATGAACCTGTCAGAAATGATGCCTTAGTTCAGGACCCATCATGAGAGCCCCTTTCTCCAGGTGGGAAGGTAGAAACACGTCCACCTATTGAGTAGTAGACAACCCCAGTAGAGTAGTTTGATGACGTGCATAGGCTGAATGCACACCGTGAGTTCCTAAATAAGATATTGCTGAGGTTCCTTGGTGATCTAGACCCTAAGGTAGTAGAGGTTTGATAGATTCTATTGTCCAGCTTTCTAGGATTGTGCAGACACTAACGGGTCAGATGGTGTATTTGGAAGCCAACCTTTATCAAAAAGTAGCTGGGAATTTGTGGAGATTGGTTACATAGATACACGATGAGTCGACACTATCATGGGATGACTTCCAGCAATTGTTTCATGAGGAGTTCTAACCCTACTGATTGCACTCTATTCGAATTCAGGAAATCCTTCAGTTACATCAGGGAGGGATGATGGTGACTGAGTATGTGACTAGGTTCACTGACCCTTCACTCTACTCTCTAGACCAGACATGTGACAGTTAATTCTTAGCATAGAAGTTTGAGTAGGGACTCCATAGATAGATTAGTACTATAATAATACCCTTCTGCAACCCCACCGATGATGGGGTACTAGAGCAGGTGCTTGTGACAGAGAGCCTCCAATCACACTGTACAATTGGTTTTGGTAGAGGGTTCAATGGAGGTGAGATTTCTACGGTAGCTAATAGACGCTAGTCTACAAGATCACAACATATAAGATCCTCTCATTATTAGTCTTAGGAACATTTTTAATTTGAGGTGGAGGCATCATAGGGAACTGAGACAGCCTTGGGAGGGTCAGTGCTATACTAGTGATAGACATGGTCACCTAGCCCGGGACTGCCCGATTACGTGTACCTAGCATCCCAGGTAGGTAGTAGATAGACCACCATGACAGAGGCAGCTTTGTGATCAGGGGTCTCCCCAACGGGGGTAGGGAGGTCCCGATGGAGGTGGAGCTAGTAGTAGACTGGGAGGAGCTGCAGGTGGGGGATGACATTGTGAGGTCTTTCCACCACCACCAAGAATCCCACATCAGGCTCAGAAACTTTTCAATTGGGTGCACAAATATCCACAATCCTCGAATGTCTATGACCCCCCAGATCATGATATTATAAAAGTTACACCTTATTTCTTTTCTAGTTTTTTCTGGAGAACATGTTGTCCACTGTGTAAATTACTCTTTTCCTCCATACCCATTGTTTATGTTTTACTAGGGTGACATGGGGTGTGGATGTAACCATGTGTCAGTGTTTTATGGAGTATCTACAAATTCATGAGGAATAGGGATGATTCTCCCACCGAGACTCATTTTTGTGATGTGATAAAAACTGTGAGGGTGAGTCAGTGCTGCCTAAAGAGGATAGTATCAAGGTGTGGTGGATGGGTTCTTCTGACTTATGCATTCAGAGAGACATTGTGTGATGGAGTGTCAGAACATGTCCTAGTATTACCAGTGGAGTTTTTCTTCTTGACCTCCTTTTTCTTGGAGTGCCACTTGTGGGTGTGGTGGTGTTATTAGTTTTGGGAAACTCTCTATCCAAGGGGGGAAAGGATGTGTAGTGTATGAAACCTACTTTCCGTGTCTATTCTCTCGCAGTTGGATTAGTTTAATCACCATCATTTTTTGTTGGTACCTTGCATTCTCAACGTCAAGCCTTGATATTGAAGTTATCAAGTACAGGTCAAGGTTATGGAGAACCCATGAACAAGACTACATGACTCAATATCTGGTTATGGTAGCAGTAGTCTTCCACTCGAGGGTGTGGAGACTCTATCTTTTGGGAGATCACTTTGTGTTTTGTGCAGACCACCAAAGTCTCAGGTACGTCTCCACCCAGAGAGATCTGAACCTGAGATGGTGAAACTAGTGGAACTCTCTATAAGACTACGACTTCGATATAGCCTATTCTCTAGGAACAAGAAACGTTGTAGTGGATACCCTTAGCAGGAATTCCAAAGCTCACCTAGTCTACAAATTTTAGAGTATTTATCTTCCCCACTGCTAACCCTGATGGAGCCAAAGGGAATAGTTTCTCTTCAGTCGATGGTGTTGTCTCCTTCGCTTCTCTAGCATGTAAGAGAGTCTCGATTGTGATGCACCAACTGTAAAATATGGAGTGACCAAATATCCTTAGGTCTTCCACCAGATAAATGTTCTAAAGGATGGAATCATGATACCTTGATCTAGGGACAAATATTGATCCCAATTGCGATGAGAGATATAGAGGATCAGCTAAAGAATTAAACTATCCCTTGAGTTTCTTGGTGCTATTTGGGACTGCGCAACGGGATGAAGAGGTTTCCTACTGCCTAGCCGTGCCCCGAATAGATAGAGTGAGTGCACAAAGTCTCCCACATATCGTAGCTGAGGAGTTATGTGAAAATTCCAAAGCACATCATCAGCATGAGAAGACCTTGCAAGGAAAAACCATCCATTTCATTCCCGTGTGGTGCCAACACAGAAACATGTGTGTTTTCCTGAGAGTGGGAGAGCTAGGTGTGAGATCAGCCTCCTGAGTTTTTTATTTTGTTTTTTCTTTTCCTGGATGGAAATAATGAAAGAGGGAATGAATTAGAGATTCAATTTTTTCCAAATAATACTTTGAAATATTTATAAGTACTATTCTAGGGCTGGGCACTGAGACGAAAATCAATTCCAAGACCCGGTATGCCCAAAATTAATTTTATGAAAATATTAAATATGTTTTATATTACGCATGTGTATTTAATTAAAGAAAACATGGTATCCCTTAAATGAGGGATCAGATCTTAAATCCCAGGCCACAGTTGGGTTCATAACATTTTTTTACCCTATGTTTGACATAAAATGAGTTGTTTCGGGATGTTTGGACCCCTCTCTCGATGGCGTTATGTTAAATGGATGAATTTAAATATTAATTTATTCATTTAATCGCTCAAACCTGAATAAATCACAAATGGGAGCTCAGATGAGAAATCTGAGAGCACTGTTGAGTTCATAATGTTGGTATTACCCTAGGTAGTGTATAAACTTTGTCGGCATTGGGAGTTTGACTTATGTGACATCATGGATGGATAATTAAATAATTATTATTTTTAATTATTTGATTAATATCGAAAACATAATTTATGAGTATAAATTCATATTTTCGAGAGTTTGGATAATAATTCTATTTTACCAACATCACTTTCTCTCTTGTCCTTTCTGTTGATGAATGATGAAGAAAAAAATGAAAGCCTTTGATCTAGGGGGATAAAAGTACAACGAATGAAAAGTCTTCTTCCAATCACTATGAAGACACGATATTCATCAGTATCGACCGATCCAACCCTGGTATCACCCTTTAATAGTGTTCTTATGCCAACAATTAAATGTTGAGAAAGTTTTCAAATTTCCCTTCAATGTGTGCTCCATGATTTCAAAATCTTCATGAGCCAATGAATCATATTTATATTGTTTAATCTATGCTCTAACCCTGGTGTCCCAACCTAGATTTCTGGACAAGAACTTTCAGCCCGTGATGTCCAAGACTTTGTTTTTTGGTGCCTTTATACCATATTTTCATCACGTTCCTAACCACAGAATCCTCATGGATCCCAGTTCGACAGTTTCTAAAAAACCCGAGCCCACTCAGAAGCTCGGATTCATGGAAAATCAAAGACACATGAAAGTTTGTTGATCTGAGCATGGATCTGGAAAGCTGGAGAGGAGAGGATTAGTGATTTGTTGTTAAATATTTGAGTTTTCAACGAATGAGGGTGCAGTGGATTACTGAAGGTGTCACGGTTCGGGCACGACAGTCTGGTGCGCAACTGGTGCATGGTCCTAGCGGGGTAGGTCGGCGTGGCTCTAGGGGAGAGAGGAGGTGGTAGGGATTTGGTGAGTGTATTCAGTGGATCCCAAGGGGTGGCAGCATCTGGGTGAGGTAGTCTAGCATAGCTGAGAAGGCAGCTTCCAGTGACGCACTGTAGCAGGTGGCCATTTCAGAACTGACGAGCGGTGATGAGGGCTGGTGCATGGCTTAGGCTAGTAGGATCGGAGCGGTACTAGCAGGAGGCCGGAGGTGACGATGGCAGACGACGGCTGGGTGCGTGAGGCAGTGGCTCCAGATGAAGGAAGAAGGGATGGGAGGGGGTGGTAAGGGAAACCTGGGGAGTTTTTTTATACATTTTTTTAAAAAAATTACCTAAAATGGTTAGGGATTTTTTTTTTCAAAATGTGCCGCAAAGGCGGCATTCACGATGTAGCCTTTTCATTTCGGGTGAAAGGCGGCATCGCGGCTGCCACCTTTGCACTGAGGCTGAAAGGTGGCACCCGTGATGCCGCCTTTCCCCTAACAAAAAAAATTGATTTTTTTATGTTTTGTTTTGTTTTGTTTATATATTTATTTATATATATAATTCATAAAAAATGTTCAGGATTAGGTCACCTTTCTCCTTACAATAAAAATTATTATTTTTTAAAATTTTGTTTTGATTTTTTGTTTTGTTTCGTTTATATTTTTATTTATATATAAAATTCATAAAAAATTTATAAATTATCATTTTTGAATATTTTGTTTTTGTTTTTTGTTTTTTTGTTTATATATTTATTTATATATATAATTCATAAAAATTGTTCAAGAAAAATAATTTATAAGCTTTCAAAACCGCCTACTTGAATGTTAAAAATGTTTCAATTACATGACATTGAAAGACTATAAAATATAAACCATAAGACCAATATAAACGAAACATTAAACATTGATTAAACATATAAGAAATTATTGAAAACAAAAATCAATTCATAAAAAATGTTCATGAAAAATAATTTATAAGCTTTCAAAACCGCATACTTGAAACTTAAAAATGTTTCAAGTACGTGACTTTGAAAGACTATCAAATATAAACCATAAGACCAATATATATGAAACTTTAAATATTAATTAAACATATAAGAAATTTTTGAAAACAAAAATCATTTTATAAAAAATGTTCTTGTAAAATAATTTATAAGCTTTCAAAACCACCTACTTGAAACTAAAAAATGTTTCAAGTATGCGACTTTGAAAGACTATAGAATATAAACCACATGACCAATATAAATGAAAAATTAATCATTTTTTAAACATATAAGAATTTTTTTAAAACAAAAATCATTTCATAAAAAATTTTCATGAAAAATAATTTATAATCTTTCAAAACCTTCTACTTGAAACTTAAATAAGTTTCAAGTACTTGACTTTGGAAGAGTATAAAATATAAACCATAAGACCAATATAAAAAAAATTTAAACATTGATTAAACATATAGGAGTCAACCCCGGATCAATATGATGCACAATGTCTCTAGTATCACATACATCTATAATCTTTTATGCATGAGAACATGTTATATCTTCTTTCATGGGACCACGAAATCCATTCTTCCACCCTCCATGTCCATATCTATATCAACATATGGCCATATAAGGGTATGGTGAAAGATATGCCACATGAAATGCTCATATGTTCCCATTCCTGCAAATACCAGCCCCTTCAACACCACCATGCATCCAACCATTATAATTCCTTCTACAATTGTCACCCCATTTCCCCAGGCCTAGTTGATCAGATGAAAACACCAATGATTCCACAAAACCCATCAAACTCATCATCACCAAATCATTATCCTTTGTCATCTTCAAAAGTATACTATAGGACCTCCTTCATTTGTCCATTTCAAACACTCACATACAACTATACTATAACCATAAAAACCAACAAATTTTCAAGTTTTTTTTCTTGAAAATTTGTTAGTTTTTATGTTTATAGTATAGTTGTATGTGAGTGTTTGGAGTGGATAGATCAAGGAGGTCCTATAGTAGCCTTTTGAAGATGAAAAAGGATAAATATTTGGTGATGAAGAGTTCAATGGGCTATGTGGAATCGTTGGTGTTTTCATCTGATCAACTGGGACTGGGGAAATGGGGTGACAATTGTGGAAGAAATTATAATGGTTGGATGCATGGTGGTGTTGAAGGGGTTGGTATTTGTAGGAATGGGAACAGATGAGCATTTCATGTGGTATATATTTCATCATACCCATATACAGCCTGATGTTGATATGGATATGGACATGGAGGGCGGAATAATGGATTTCATTGTCCCATGAAAGGAGATATAACATGTTCTCATGCATCAAAGATTGTAGATGTATGTGATACTAGTGACACTGTGCGTCATATTGATGTGAGGTTGACTCCTATATATTTAATCAATTTTTAAAGTTTCGTTTATATTGGTCTTATGATTTATATTTTATAGTCGTTCAATGTCACGTACTTGAAACATTTTTAACTTTCAATTAGGCAGTTTTGAAAGCTTATAAATTATTTTTCATGAACATTTTTTATGAAATTATGTTTATTTTCAAAAATTTCTTATATGTTTAATCAATTTTTAAAGTTTCTTTTATATTGGTCTTATGGTTTATATTTTATTTTCTTTCAAAGTCATGTACTTGAACCATTTTTAAGTTTGAAGTAGGTGGTTTTAAAAGATTATAAATTATTTTTCATGAACACTTTTCCTGAAATGATATTTTTTTCCACAATTTCTTATATGTTTAATGAATGTTTAATGTTTCGTTTATATTGGTCTTATGTTTTATATTTTATAGTCTTTCAAAGTCACGTACTTGAAACATTTGTAACTTTCAAGTAGGCGGTTTTGAAAGCTTATAAATTATTTTTCATTTCCATAGACATAAAACATATAAATGAACATAAAAAATCAATGTTTATGTCTATGGTGAGGAGATCCTATCCCAAATGCTGTTCTAATTATAGGATATCCGCGGAGAGATCTATGGGGAGTCTGATGACCTGGAGAGGGCTAATACTCGGGTGCTGGAATGTCGACTGTCATATCCTCCACCTCTTTTCCAGTAGGAGAAAATGTCAACTCCACCTCGTACTGCCATCCTGATCCTTCTCCCACTTCAGTGATAAAAGGAACCGAAATCATCTCAGTGAGGATCAAATCATGGGGTGGAACTATACCCTAACTCTATGATGGGTCTGGACCCCGAGGCTGCGATGACTCTGGACCCAAAGGTTGCAATCCATATAGACCCCACGATGGGGAAAACTGAGGATATCCCATAAAAAAAGAAGCATCCCATGACAACTGAGGCACATCCTGCATCGACTCAGACTGGATTACTAGAGGGCCGACCTCTGTCTATGGAACTGGTGAGGCATGAAGTGAAGGACGACACTATCAATGTCACCGTGGTCGTGGCTCCTCAGCACCAGAAGGTGCTGCAGGATCTTCCTCTATGGCAGGAACCTGCTGTCTCCATGCCGGATGCTCGAAGAGGCTCTCGGAAAACGCATGGACAGATGACCTCAGCTCCAACGCTTGAGAATGAACGGCTTCTCAGCTGAAGACTCTATCCTCATCCACATCACTCATATGAATAATACTGCCTGTGTGAATCTCCTATAAACAGATTAAAAATGAATTAGAAAATAACTCAATAAACATTGTAATATAATTTAATTGACTTACAATCATATGCATATCTCTACCGGCTCGGGTAAGATACAGTATAGACTTCAGTCTATACCATATCTCATACTCGTGTTGTGCTGAAAGAGCGAACTACATCTTAGGGACTCCTTGGATACGAAAATCTATGCGTCTTCTCCAAAAGTCGAGAAATACAGCATGTACTCGACACCAGTCGTCATCCAGCCTCCCTGTCAGCTTCATCCCATGAAGCTGATCTGTCTGCCTCGTCGGTAAGGGAATCTGCTGAGTCAAGAGAAACTGGCACATGAATCTGTCAGGCTAGTGCCAATCAACAATATGAAAGTGAATGAGTGGCACTACAGTTGTAAAATCGTCAAGACCAACCGTGCAGTATGGAGGTAACTGGTATATAACAGACCAGTATGGAACCCATGAAATCTGAAATAACATATTACCTTTATGAGAAAAACTCTTAACAAAAAAAATAATGTGATTATTATTTTTGTTAGACAGTTATTGATTGTATATACATACCTTATGGGGTATGAGAAATTCCTACTCGAGCCGCTATACAACCAAATCGTGTCTCAGAACCGCATTGAAATTGTGTCGTTGAAACCACCTATAAAATACAACATCGATAGTGATAAATAATGAGAAATTAATTTCAATAACTTGTAGTAGCATAAAAAACTGATATAAATTAGTGATCATACCAGTGTCCACGTGGAGCCTCATGCAGCACCGCCATCTCGACCAGCGGACCAGCAAGATTAGGGCAGAATGCGGGGATGTTCTCCCATGCCCACATCTGAATAAGGATGATGCATCCCCTGAGAAATGTGCGCCACCTGTCGGATATCCTTCATAATGCTCTGTATCTGTATTACAAGTAGGATGATCCCCATCATATATCAATGTTGGCGGTCATGTGTATATACCTCTTCCCCACATCATATGCCAATGTCCATTTTCTTTTGGAATTCGCATCATATAATCGTAAACTTCATTATTAACCTGACAGATTTGTTCGAAACGTTCTTCAAACCGTCATTGAACTGACTCATATTCTACACAGAATAGATGATATTTCACATATTTTTAATTTATCTTTACATTGATATACAAAAAAAAATTAAATACAATGCGTACCAAGTCTGGTGATTGTCTTCTTCATCGGTTCATTGTGGAATTTTTTATGCAAGTTTCTAGCAATGTGTCTAATGAAAAACCGATGATGTGCATTTGGGTAACTCCATGTATCAGGATCCGCACTGATTACATCATTAATTTCTCGATGCCGATCAGATATCAAACAAACACCCTGAATGTTGGGGAAATGGTTGTTGATACATGCCAAAAACCAACTCCATGATTCATAGTTTTCTTTCTATACAATGGAAAAGGCAAGCGAAAGAGGTGAACAGTTTCCATCTTGAGTATCCGCAGTCAACAATATGCCCTTTTATTTTCCATATAGAAATGTTCCATCAATCTGAATGATGTTTTTTCTGAAACGAAATGCGACGATACATGGGAGGAATGCCCAAAACAATCGATGAAATTGAACACGAGATGGATCAAGTCTGTTATCATGAGACACATATTTGTTTGTATCAATATGGAATACAACTTGGTTATGATGACTCAGTATAGCTGGAAATTGAGGCAATATTCGATATGAGTCATCCCAATCACCATAGACCATCACAATTTCCTTCTGTTTCGCCATCCATGCCTTATTATACGAAATATTATAACCAAATGTCTGTTGTATCCTCTCTTGAACAATGGCTATTGAAACATCTTGACATGTCCTAATCATCTCAACAACAATGGATGACATAAATTCAGCATCCAATGAAGTATGATCTTGTGTCAGGGTTGGAGAAACTCAATTATGAGCTGCCACAATCCTCAAGATTCTCCAACCACCAAATGCAATGTCTGGAATCACCCTCAATCAAAATCTACAATCATCCCCATACTTCTCACATCGTATGACATATTTTTTATGGTCTGATTCGTAAACTACATATCTGTAGTGCCTCACAATGTGAAATCTCTTTAGTGTACTTTTTAATGCATCTTTACTTGAAAATTTCCTTCCAACATATAAAGGTTTGTCCATATCACTAAACCTATCTCGTATAACTCTGGGAAACTCAGTTGCCGGTGTGAGCACATTATCTTCAAATTCAGTAACACATGTCATTGCTTCTGACCAAGATGAAAAGAAAGGTGGATGATTTATTATAGGTCGAGCCTCCTGTACAACTAATGTATTTCTCAAAACTTCTGTTGTTCCTTCCTCATCAGTACTATTATCACCATCTATTCCAATATTACGAAACTCCTCATCAGATGTCGGGTTAACATGTATATCTGGGGGATCATGTAGGTTGTCCTCTTCTGCATCATTTGGAATAATGTCAACTTCATGGGGCATACTATCTTCAACAACTCTTGTTAGTCTATGTATTTGTACAATTGGATGTTGTTGTTGTAAAGTAGAAACATCAACATATAACTGCATCACGGTACCATATGACTGTTGAGAAAACAAATTAATTGTTTGGATCCATTGCGCATCATCAACCAATGGACAAGCTATATGCCACAATATCGACGGGAACTGAAAATGTCTATAACTCATTGACTTGATCTTTTTATTGGGTCCTAGATTTAATGAGCCATGAATTCTGTCTTGAAGGTCACTTAGGGTTACACAATCAGTTGTATTAACCACTGTTATTGGTTGTGTACTATAAGAGGCTCCTTGATCAGTTTGAATAACCTCCCCAAATCAGTACACACAAGAAAACATTACGCTCTACGTAAAAAATGTTTCCTGGTCAATATTTTCATAATGTAAGTGACATTCAGAATGATGGTTACCAATATAATATTTATGATACTTAAATTTTAAAAGATGTTATATCCTAAACTATGATATTTCTTAGTACACTTTTTAATCAGTTAATCATTCTTAAATCATTAGTTATTCCTTACTAAATTAATAATTAGTTATTAAATAACATAGTAGAGTTAAAATATAAATAATATAGAGTTAAAAAATAAATAACACCATGTTTCGAGCTTCTCACCTTTATTGTAGTGAATTGGATATCAAAATTTCTGAAAACCAGTTATCACACGGGTTTTCTAAAATTTTGATATCCAATTCACTTCAATAAAGTATAGAAGCTTGAAATAAGATGTTATTAATTTTTTAACTCTATGTTATTTATATTTTAACTCCATGTAATTTATTTTTTCACTTTCACTCCATCTTGTTTTTTTACTCCATGTTGTTTTTTAACTCCATCTTGTTTTTAAACTTCATGTTTTTTTTTAAATTCATTTTGTTTTTTTAACTCCATTTTGTTTTTTAATTCCATGTTATTTTTTAACTCCATGTTATTTTTTAACTCCATGTTATTGAATATCATTTTAACGGTAGTTTTATTTTTAACTCTATGACATTTATTAATTAATTTCTAATTAATCATTACTAAAAATAACTATCAACATCATTACTAAATTATCAATTTATCATTTATTTTATTAGATATATTAGTAGTTTATAAAGAAATATTTATATCTTAAGAATATTCCCCAGGAGTGTCAAACCAGAATGCAGCAAGGCCCGTTGTTGTGCACCAGTTCCTGTTCGAGTCTAGCTCAAAACGGTGTTTTCGGATTTTACCCCTAGGTACA
The DNA here is from genome assembly GCA_963277665.1 of Viscum album. Lineage (NCBI taxonomy): Eukaryota > Viridiplantae > Streptophyta > Magnoliopsida > Santalales > Viscaceae > Viscum > Viscum album. The sequence continues at coordinate 644,993,692 of OY728123.1, forward strand.
TCTGTGCCAGAGCCACATTCATTTTTTTTGTATCCAGAAAAGGATTTGATTTCATAGATAACATATTCTTTATGCTACTAAAATTTCATTAAAATAATCCTAAATTAATTTATACTAATGATAGTTAAAATTATTAAATATATATAACTAATTAAACAATCTAATAAACAAAAAAATTTAAAACTAACTAAACTACTAAAGAATTAAAATATTTAACTATAAACAATTCAACTAAATAGAAAACATTAAATTTAAAAAAAAATATTTAACTAAAAACAATTCATCAAAATAAAAAACATAAAATTTAAAACCATGCCTCTAAAATATTTCCAACAATTTCAAACCACAAACTTCACCATAAAAGAGAGAAAATGAGAGGTAAATGGTGTTCGGAAGTGAGGAGAAGGGGAGGGGGCTCTGCCCTTTTATAGGGTGTGAAGGAAAAGGTGGCACCTGCGGTGTCGCCTTTCGTAATGACTCAAGGCGAAAGGTGGGACTCACAGTGCCACCTTTTAGATGACATCATCTAGAAAGGCGGCACCACAGGTGCCACGTTCTCCACATCAGTGATCCGTGCTGAAGGCGGCACCCGCGATGCCACCTTTCACTGGCAGTGCAAAGGCGGCATCCGCGATGCCGCCTTTTACCTGAAATGAAAAGGCGGCATCACGGATGCCGCCTTTGTGGTGCACTTTGAATTTTTTTTCCCTAACCGCTTTCTGTAATTTTTTAAAAAAAAAACGTATAAAAAAACTCAAAACCCGGGTGTAAGAAAAAAAAAAGTAAATTGATTATAATTATAATATTATTATTATCATCATTAATTTTATAACCCCATAACTCCGTGTTGGGGAGCCCGATTAACGCACTGTCCACAGCAGCATGATCCCATCAATGATATGATCTTATTAAGACCATTCTGGATGATTCTCCTCGATTTTCGGCTTGGTCCCGCGAAACAATCATGAAATATTAGAGTTAATATTATTATTAAAATTTTGAACCTCTGTATCTCATTCGTACGATTTCTGATGAACATGCCGTCTTTTGTGGCGAAGCCCAATTTTTGAGACATTTTTTTACATAATAAACCGGAATTCCATATTCTAGGTTTCATACCAACTCCACAAGAAACTGAAATAATAATAATATACTATTATTATTATGAAATCTGACCCGTCATGATTTCTGCATGCGACATCCAATTGGAGAGCTGTCAACGGCGTTCTGATTCTAACTTTGAGGAATACATTTCAAGGAAAAATTCTGATATTTAAATTTAAGTCAAGGTGTGAGCCTCACGATGTATGGTTCTCAAGTGTTGAGGTGAAATGATGCTTTTTCCTAAGTTATCCATTTTGGAGGAAATCTCCATCCATCTCATGTGTCTTTATGTGAGTATTGCAGTGGAATAATCCATACAAATTGTTTCAAGACCAAGTTATGGGCCCCATGAGATGTGTTTTGAGATTAATACGGTGAATTTCCACTCTTAAATCGGATGACCTTTGGGGAAATTGAATAAACGATCTTGCGTGTTTTTCCACAAGGATCACAATGGTGTGACCCGTTTGAACATTCAGAGACTTTTTCATGATCAAATTAAATTTGTAAACAAGAATGAAATATTTATGGAAGATCCTTTTTGACATGTTTCAAGAGAACCCACAAGCACTACTAAAAAAATAGGCAAGGGAAGCGCTACCCTTTTATCATCGCTTTTTTTAGCACTGATAAAGGGGACTCCTTTATCAGCGCTTATTTTAATAGCGCTCATAATAGGGGGATTATTAGTGCTTCTTCCTACTGCTGATAAATTTTAGGTTTAATAAAAATCATTAAAAATAAAATATTGTTATATAAGTATATTTATATTGATAAAAATATAACATATATTTTTTAAATATGTTTTAGATAATTATAAATAGACTATTACATTTAATATATAAGATATTTAGTGAAAATGGATTTAAAATATTTTAAAAAATATTATTAATTAATAATTTGCTAATTATTATTGATTAAAAATAATTTAATAACAATTTTAAGACACAAAAAATCAAAAACAATAATAAAAGATCTAAAATAAGTTGAAAATGTAACTCAATCTTCAAACGACCATAACTTTTGATCCAGGTGTCCGTTTGAGCTATACAACATATCAAATCGAAGCCTACGATGGGATCTACGTGCTAATGACCCAAGAAAATCTTCTATCACATTTTTTGAGGCCAAAAATGGCCTAGAAGGTCTCCAAAACTGATTTTTTAGTCGGGATACACCGATTTGTCAACATTAAAATATGTATAACATCTGATCCAATTGTCCATTAGTCCTGTACCACATATCATATCGAATATTGTTTTATTTTAGTCGATTTCACTGGTTTGGGAGTTAAAATGGGATTCTGGATTATATGTTATGGTCGTTTTAAAATTTTATGGGTTTTCAAATACACATATATAGGTATTTATTCGTAAATATATATGTGTCTGTGTCTATGTGTGTGTGTTGTATATATGTATGTATGTATGTATTTATTTATTTATAAACACACATAAAAAATATTTCATAAATTTATTTAAAAATAATCTTATAAATATATATTAATATACAAATAAATATACGAATACAAAATTATAACTAAAAATATATATATAAATAAATATAAATATATATTAATACAATAATTAATATATATATATATATTAATATATGAATAAATATATTTATATTAATATGAATCTATATTAATATATGAATAAATATAACTATATATACATATATAAATAAATAGATATATCATTAAATAGAGAAAAAAAGAAATGGCATAGTGGTAAAGGTGCAGCCGCGAAAGGGGTGAGGTCGCAGGTTCGAGTTCTGGTGGAAGCAAAGGGTTGCGCATGTGTGGATATGTGCGGGAAGGTCTTTGCGTAGAAGAGTGTGAGGAGGGGTCCGCCTAGCACTGATAAAGGTGGGATCAAGCGCTATTAAAAACTCCCCCCACATAATATTTTTTTTATTTTTTTTACTTTTATCAATGCTTTTTAAAAGAACTGATAAAGGGGTATTTTATCAGCGCTTTTTTTAGCACTGATAAAAGGGATCTTTATCAGTGCTTTTCAAAGCGCTGATAAAAGGGACCCCCCATTATCCTCGCCTTGATTAACAGTGCTTTTTTAGATCTGTTAATTGACTTTTCCTACACTGATAAAGGCCATATTTGTAGTAGTGATGGGTAATATCATACTCGTGTGAGAGTGGAGAAGATGTATAATGTGATACGATCAAATATTCTGAGTGTGCTGCCTATCTGGAGTAGCACCCGACTAATACAACCGTGTTCTTCTGAGAGGTTTCATCTAGTAGGTATGGCTAGTGTTCCTCGGTGCTCTTCCAAGAGGTACCATCTAGTAGGGATGACCAGTGTTCCTCGTCATTCTTCTGAGAGGTACCATCTAGAAGGTATGGTCAGTGTTCCTCAACGTGATTTTCTGAGAGGTATCATCCAACAGGGATGGACAGAGACTTTACGGGTTTACCTCCAGCTGGGCTCAGAAGTGGACCCTGATAGCACTTCTAGGATTAACTCCAAATGGGCTAGGAAGTGGTCCCTGATGGAAGTTATGGGCTTCCCTCCACCAAGTAGGGGAAGTGAGACTCGTCGACAACTCATTATTGGAAGTACCTCTAGTTGGCCTAGGCAGGGGGTCCCCCTTCAACTTTCATATGATGATCCACCCTGACATACTAGGCCATATACACATGATGACGAGTGGAATTCCAAATCCATGATATTTATTGACACTAGACTTTGTGACACGACCTCTAAACTATGAGATAGTGACAAGGCATGTTTGACATGACATTGCACTATCAAGAAATAGAGAATCTTTTCCCACCAATCCAAATCCTTGTGATTTGACATTAAACTGTGAGGGAGGGGAAGTGCCTCCCAAAGTGGATAGTATCAAGGTACAATGATTGAGTCCCTTTGACTTGTAGTATAGGGTAGATGTGTGGGATTATAGGCATCAATAGTTACTTATGGGACTGTTGACGACTCACTTTTTTGGGGATGAGCATGTGATATGGAGATCCCCTTACTCTGTCATTTGAGTTTCCTTAAATGAGAACTTATATATATCCTATTTCCAGTGCCCACTCCATGGGTTTTGGATACTCTTCTTCTAGAAGAGGCGAAGATAGGTGAAGTATGCTATGTGATATCCCTGTCTAGCTTCTCGTGGTTAGACAAGTATACTCTCCTACTGTAGTTAGTTAAGACTCGTTGATAAGTTCATCTTCTCACCATTTTTAGATACTCTTGTTTGGATGAGCTTAATTTAATCTTTTTTTTTGGTTGAGATGCACTTATTTTATTTTACCATGATCTCTCTACTGTTGTTGTCTTCTTCAGCTGTATCTCTTACTTCTTGCCTCTTCAGTACCTCTCTTATTTCTCCCTTGATCCTTCAATGCATCCTACTAAGTATCTTTATACTCACCCATTATTGGGATTTTCCTCCACTTTTTTCCTCCTGCAAACAACCGACTAGTTGATCACGACTTCAGAGGAGCATAGGGATACGAGTTCTTGGACCATATACAGTGGTTGTAGATTGGGTACCCAGAGCACGGCTCCCTCAACTACTTTACTTTTAAATTAATTCTAGGTTGTGGAACCTATTTTTGTTTGGAATGTATTTTCCCCTTTACCTTTCAGTTTATTTTTCTGTAATTTTACTATTTAGAGGTCGATGCTTGTTTTTGGTTTATATATAGCAGTGTTTTATCTTTTACTTCTTTCCTTATTCATGTTTTCATTTTTTTGGATCCGTGTTTGTGTATAGATTCATAGGAAAAGGCCACCCCATGTTTGTTGTTTCTTCGAAGCTAGTCACTATCCCTTAGCCTATGGAGGTGGGCTTTGGTTAGTTACTGCTCGAGTCCTCACATGGGTTGGGTCGTGATAGAATCAACCCTTGTAGATCTGGAACAATAAACCTGTAGTAAACCTATATACCAAATAAACTAAAAAATTTGGGTAATTTATTTAACCTAGGGTTTGTATGAACTAATGTTTTTGAGAGAAAGGTGAGAATCAAAAAAAAAACAATGAAGGAGGATAGAATATTAGTTCATACCTAGGGGATTCAAACCTCAATCACCCAAGAAAATGAGGTGATTCAGAAAGATGGAGGAGGGTGTGCATCAGAGTTGGGCGGGGGGGGGGTGACCATTTTTATTAAGATTTTTTATGATGGGGTAATAGAGCTAGATAATCCATCATCAAAAATAAATGTGGAAGGGAACATTTGTAATTAACCATATAATCTATCACTAATTACATTGACGCAATGAATAATAATGATGAATATGAAATCTATCAATATTTCCCATAAAAAACAATGGTTTATCTTATTATAGGTAAGTCAATCCCAAAAAAAATAATTTTTTTTTGTTACTTTAGGTAGATGTTAATCGATCGAAAAAAACCTGTTGCTAATGTCGGATTTTATAGTAGTTCTTGGGACTAGGATTGTGCATGGGTTTGCCTCTAGTATCAAGACTGTGACGTCATCCATCAGATGGATATAGCTGATGGATCTATTTTGGGATGACTTCCACCATCACCTTCTACTTTCTACACCTCTTTCAAGAATCTCCCGATCGCTAGATCCATCTCCAAGACTCCAACATAGGTTGGGATGTAGAGGGGGACAACCCCATCTCGTATATCTTTATGAAGGCCACACTCAAACTTCCATACGTGAAATAATCTTTCAAAATTAATGTTGAGGGTGTAACTCAGGAGATTTTTGTTTCTCGATTTGTACTTCAAGACATACATGCTACCCTATTATAGATATATCAACTCCTGAATGTGTATAACCCTCAATGTAGCTGGTTATTACTCATCACAAAAATATGCACTGAAAATATGACCATGGAAGGGTCGTTCATCATGGGTTTCTATGATCAAGTTCTACTAGTGGCCCACTATATCATGTAAAAATATAGATACTAACATCTCCATCTAATCTCTAAGTGTACCGACTATTTGGAACACTCTAGTCACTACCTCATACTAGTCTTCTTCTACCAAAAGATAAAGATCAAGTTGAAAACCATGGATATATATCTTTGAAACTCATGAAGAACACCCATCTTACACATATACTCATTATATCCCACTAGAATTATTTGATTATTATTTGGTGGGAAAAATCTACCTAAATTGAAGATGGTGGTTTTACTCATTACACTGCGTTTGGAGGAACTACTCCGATCTCACTCTTTTGGGAAATCTCATGATCTAGTTCCTAGTTGGAAAACTGTAAACATTGTTAGCCAATGACAGGAGGCTCAATATTTCTCTCAAGAATGTCATCACCCTACCATAGGATCCTATCTAGATGTTTTCATGGTGGAATCCTATAATTTACTAGATGAACACACATTCATTGAATCATATATTGGGAGATTACTCAATAAGGACACATAAATCAATAAAAAAACTATATGATGTACGTATCATTTAGTTATTTTCTATGAATAATACCATACAGATCTATGTTTAAAATCATGTTATTAGAGTTCTTTTGAATAAATATGATGGTCGTCATGTCGATACTAGGTTCTATGGTCTAAAATTTGATATCAAGACCCCTTGACACCATTTCCCAATGTTAAAAAACTAATCCTCACATGATTATTAACTCTAAACTCCTTCTCTAAGACAAACCTACTCTGATACCACAATAACTTGATCTGACCCACCATGACCTCTCTTATTTTAGAAATAAGCTGAATGTGTCACCACATACCACCCTAAAAAATGATAAGGGTTGCTGACTAGCGATGAGTAGGTATATCATGAAAGATGATAGACCATAGTCTAATTCCCCTATATATAACCCCAAATCTATACATTAGATATAATGATGTTCGCTAGATAATAATAGTAACCACAATAAAAAACATTTAGGAATCATATACTTATCATTCATGGAGTACAAAAAAGTGTAAAGATATAGAGGAAAGGGGGGAAATCAAAATCTTAATAACCCAAATGTTAAACCAACCTAACACAATTAGAAGGTGAAGGTGGCTTCCTAACACATAAATCATGTCATAAAATCTTCCCATACATGTGACTTCTGGGTACTAATAAGCTCACACTCTAATGTTATAGTGTCCACCAATATCAAAACTAGACTTTTTATCATATACATAAGACATGAGACAAGAAGGTGAAATTATTATTCTAGGAGGGGTATGTATATACCTATTAGGATATACTAAAAACCAAAAAGGATAGAGGGGAATACCTGTCAACTAAAAATCAAAGGGGCATGAAGGAAAACCCAGATATTATTTAAAGGTCAAGATCCCAATACATATAATAATTTTACACTATATAAATAAAAGATATAATAGAAAAAACCCTAGTAAGAAACTCAAAAATATTAAATAAATCGTTATATAACCCATGTCACCTAACAAATGTCGTGGTAGTGGACACAAGATTTTCTAAGATGTGAGTTTCATTCGAGGGAGTGACCAATTCCTGTTGAGGACTCACGCCACATAAAGTATAACATGATGAGTGTGGTAACACTTGAATCCATGGATAAAGTATCTATAACTTGTTAGTGGGGGAGTTCCTAAGTTTATTAGTTGTGAAAGGGACCCATTCCCTATCATTAGAACACCAACCGGGTATTTCTGTACCCAATGTATACTCTAATCATCTTGTCTAGTACCAGTTGTAATTCCCATGGAGATAAGGAAACAAAACTACCCAAATTTCCTTAGATCTCAAATTTTAAAGTAAAGAGGGATGTACCTATCATTTTATGTAAAACAATACTCAATATGTACTGCCCACATTCCAAAATATGATTCCCCTTGATAAGATATAAAATTATCTATGTTTGGAAAAAGTACATAACTAGTACTTTGGTGGTACATAGTGTGTATACCCTTGGGAGAATTCTGGTATTTTAAATGAATCCACACACTATTTGGGGGTTAACCAACATTCCATTTATGTTATTGGACATGGAACGTGAGACTCACGAGGATACCTAGTGTGTTCTCCCACACCCTGAGTTGTGTATGGTATAACATACAAAATGTGTCCCTAATAGGGGAATAAAAAAGTATACAATGTTGGCTCACTTGATGTGTACCCTTGACTGACCAAGTCATGTATTGTCCAACGTACATGACATATACCAATGGACCACAAAATGTGTGGTTCCATATGAATTCTTGGTATTTTAATATAATAAAAACACCATGGGACTTGGAACTATATGGTGTATGTCACTGAAGTACACCTTGTGTAGTATTTAAATCATACAAAAACACTAGTCATCACTATTAGTGTGATACAAGGCATGTAGAAAATAATTTCACACCATGTGGTTCTATCATTGACCTAAACATTTGAAAATTACCTTGAATCATATCATTATCCCCAATTTCTCCTCTAAGTGTACCATAAATGCATCCTCCATCCAAAAGTTCCTCGTCACTTCTACATATACCCGTGTTAGATATTCATTTATAGAAAAATGATTATAATTTTTTTCATAAACATATCTGACACCCCACAAAACACTATCCTTTAGGAAGTGATGCTACCATACCATCCATTGATTTTCCGCCACTGTTTGAACTTCCCATTCATCTTGATCTATTATGTTGTTCCAAAAATAGACCCTTTAAGATCTAAAAACTACTTTTTGAATGATCTAAACTAATTTCATTAAAACATAATCCATTGGGAAGGTTGAAAACAATGGAAAAAATTAATTCATTTTTACAGGGAAGGAAAAATCCATTGGTAGAATTTTTTAGTGGTCAATACGAATGTTCAAAAATCAATCATCTGGTGTAGATTCACTAATGATAGAGAATGTGGGAAAATATATAAGTTGAATCAAAAAAAAGAATTTATTTTCATTATATTTTAATGAATATAATAAATCTTGAATTCTATTCCAAATTAGAATTAAAATTCAAAAAGAAAATAAGAAAATTTAAATACAGAGCCCTACCCTAAATCATGTTTTTTGGAGGCATTGACCATATTTGCATTCGGTGCTGTTGACAATCTCTTCCTGGAGAACATGGTCACCGACCATATATCTCAATTATCCAAATTATCTACCTCTAATACTCTATATAATTAACTTTTATATTGGATAACCAAAATTAAACTGGTAAATGATGTTAATATAGGGGAATTTAGGGCTTCTGGATATAATTATTTAATTTATTTATTTAAATAATTACACCCAAGTGGTGCTTATCCTGGGGTCTCGAATACAATCACACTTTATACCACCCCCGGAGTAAAATATATACTTTAGATGTGAATATGTTTTCCATTTTCAGATATGAGGCTTCTTTTAGTAGAAAATAACATTTTCCTTGGTCCCATATATGACAACTAAAAATAATATGTTATATTTAATATACTATTATCAAGCATCCTAGATTCTAATTTTATGAAAATAGATCAGTGAACCACCAATAAATTATTATTTAAATTGTTTAAATCTTCATACTGTAAAATTATAGTTCACTACAAGCACTGTGAAACTGGGAACCGGCAGGCCAAGAAGACAACAAATGAAATCTTATTTCATTGATTGAGGAACCATATTTCTATAATATCAACTTACATATCATAGTGAAGATAAGTGAGTCCTTCTACAGGGATCGCGAAGAAATAGATAAAAAGGAGATGAAAGTTTTTATGGATTTTTTTTAAACTACAAAAACTATCAAAAAATGATAGTCAACCCCTACTTATAGACCTAAACACTAAAAAAGTACTATACTAATATACAGTTAAAACAATATCCTAAGCGGGGAAAAATAAAAACAAAATAGAAAAATAATTTAAATATTCTCTTTAAGGAATTGATTATAAGGAAGTACATCGTTTATGCTAATAAAAGGAAGTAACCCTTTACGGGAAAATAAACACAATACTTGTAAAATATAAACATGGATGAAGGGGTTTTCATGGAACCAAAAAATATGTGAAAAGATATCCATAACCAAATATTGGTAGAGGGTAAGGGGTTCTTGGGACCTCCCAATTATTTTAGGAAGTACATTAAATATAATAAAAAATTGCAAATCCTTTTAGACCTGAAACAAAGAAGAATGGGTTAAAAGTGACCCATAATACCTGTGTTTTATTTAGTTACCTGAGACAAAATAAAATTACAATACCTATTTTAAGAATGATTTACATTTCTAAAATTTTCATTGTGGATTTTGATGCTTTGGGTTTTGGACCAGGGTAATTATTTTTACATGAAATTAATCTTTTTTCATATTTATTCAGGGAGTTTTTAGGATACAATACTACCAAGATAGTATAAAAATATGATCTTATAGATATGGTATTATCAATCTGAAAATGAATACAAAATTTGAATGGAATAAATTTCAGAATATATATAAATGAAAAATGTCTATGGAATATTATTAAAAAATAGTTAGTTTCAATGGACCAGTATTTCTATCCATCTATCCTTTTAGGTTATCAATTTATAGTAATTTATAAGAATTTTAATGGCCTTTATGACCACACTCATTTTGATTCAATTAAGTTACACTTTTCAAACAGAGGCATTTAATAGGAATTTATTAGAAACATATTATAAAATGCATTTGTTGAGTGAATGGGAGGCTAGGTTAATCACCCCCTTTTCGAGGGAATGATTTCATACTTTAGGCCTCTCATATATATTTGAGAAATGTTAATGGAACTTACCGTTGACACTATCTCACAAGGATGATTCCCTTGAGCCGATTCCCTAGCAGTGATGGCTGTGGATTCAGTCCCACCACCCCACTGGAGGGAGGGGGGGGGGTCTTCCTCTTCCTGCTTCTGATGCTTGCCCTTTCTTCCCTTTTTCTAACAGAGATTTTCTTCCAGATTTCTCACCTATTTTCATTTCCCCGAAGCTTACAAATCTACATGAAGGCTCGCCTTAACTTAATAGCTCAACATTGAAGTTCTCAGAATCATCAGGACTAATGAATATAAACTTGGTGGATCATTTTAGATTATGTTGGGTCTGATTTATACCTTTGACAGATTTTTTTGGATTCCTGGGGCTTTTAGGACTGGGCGACTATTGGGATTCTAGACAAATTATTGTTTCCTCTAGAATTGGGGATGAACTCATTGATTGAATGTTCAAACATTACAATCGGTTTCTAACGGGTTTGTTCATAGAACCAGAAACATCCAATTATTCCATATCTATTTAGACCTACTTTCCAAAGGTAGGTGCTCATTAGTTGTGGACTAATGAGGCTTAAGAATTTGCATTGGTCGAGAGGACGGGAGGTCGGACTCATCACACCTTTTGTAGGGGAATTATTGTGTACTATGGGACTCTCTTTATGGATTTATGTTATATTCGTGAATCCTTATTACATTACCAGGTATAAAATGTGCTTTCCTTTAAATTTGAAAATCAATGATTGATATGAAGAAAATTTAGAGAATCTTTTATATGTAGTTGAGGTTCTTCATCGATAAAGAGTCATCTGTATTTGTTAGAGATTCTTAGTTGATGGTATCCTTAAATACATAAAAGTCTCTTGGTCATTATGATGACCATTCTAGTTTAAAAGTCACTCAGTGGGGCACTTGATGTTTATTGTCATTCAATAGGACATGGATTATTTCAGAGTTGGGATCGTACCCAATGATGGGATACCTACGTATCCTTTGTTTCTGAAAATGAATCAAAACCCATATAGTTTGAGTAAGGGAGTATGATGTTTATGCATGATTGATGGCTCAAAGAAAGATGTCATGATCACTTTTACACTCTAATCTCACATAAGTCATGCTCGGTGTGAGAAAGAAGAGGTATTGGTGAAACTAGACAATTATGCCATGTAATGATGTTGGGATTATGTATGTATGACTACCCAAATTGATGAGGATTAAGATTTACTTCAAGGAAAACATCCATGAACATGTTCCATAAAGATATATGTGCTTCATGGATATTTGGATACTCTAATCTGGGGGCTTACTCCTAAGGAATATTCCTATGTTAGGATGGGACTTATGGTTGGGTTTTACTCCTAAGAAGGAAGCCCAGATCAAAAGGACTTATGACTGGTTAAGAGAAAATAAGACTGGGGCTTATTCCTAATGAGGAGGCACAGGTTAAAGGGATTTGAAAATTAAGGGACTTGGGGCTTACTCCTAAAGCGGATTCCCATATTTGAGATTGGGGATTATTCCTAAAGAGGAAAACCAGGTTATAGGATTTAAGGTTGGGGGCTTACTCCTGAGGATGATGCTCATATTTGAGGAATTATGACTGGGGATTATTCCTGAAAAGGGGGCCTAGGTTAGAGGACTTGGACTGGGGCTTACTCCTGAAAAGGATGCCCAGGTTAAGGATTCTCTCATATTAAAGGATGAGGTTGAATGAATGAACTCTCTAACTTTAGTGACATAAAGATGTGAAAATCACTACGTTTTGAGAGATGTTCCGTGGAGCTCCTTTTATATAAGCAATTAAATCAAGAAAACATGCCATAAATGGATTTGAAGAGTGTCTTGAAGACTGAATCTTGAATTGGAGAGGTGGAATGGCATAATATGGGTGAAATGGGAAGGAAAGGCACCCAAAAATATAGGGGCGCACAAGTCCTGGAAGGCGCGCAGGTACTGCATGGGCGCAGAAGTATTGGGCGCGCAAGTATACCTGTGCGACTCATGGGTACGTGCGCGATCCTTTCCCAGTAGAGTAATACTTGGGAGATTCATGACCAAAGCCTTTAGAATCATCCTGAGGTACTTCCAGAAGACTGGCGCGCAAGTTTTAATGAATAGGTAAGGAGGCGCACAAGTGTGTCCATTTCCCTTAAGGGTAAAAACACATAGGCGCGAAATTGTTATTGAATTTTAACACTTAGACCTTATTCCTCTTGTTTAGAACTTCCATTCTAGGTAAAGAATTACCTTATAAGTGTTCGGAAGACTTGAAGAAGAGACTTGGGCGTTCAGAGCTCTCTATCTGAATTCTGGAAAAATTCCTCCTGAAATGGGGGGCCCATCGGGGTTATTTATAGGCTGGATAAGACCGTGAGAGGTTTTCATAGAGGGCACGCAAGTGACTTGCGCGACCAACTTCTGCACGCAAGTGTACATGCGCGACCATGGTAGAACTTGGGTGACCTTTTCACAATGTTCTTCTTATTCCTTCCTTTGTCAATTTTTGATATTTGTCCAAAGGTTGAATCACTTTGAGCTAAGATATTCCCCTTTTCCAATATTTAGACTCTGTGACAAAAGGAGAATCAACAAAAGTCCCCCCTCAGAGTTGGATCCAAAAGAAATGAGGATTTAACTCTGAGGAAATAAAGAATTAAAAGAAAATTGGGGCGTGCGGGATATGACATTCAAATGAGCTTCAGGCGCGCAGGGTCAGGCGCGCAGGGTCTGGAACGCAGCGGTTCGACCTTGTCTATAAATAGAGGGCCTCACTTCACGCAAAGCACCCGGTTCTTGCTGGTTTTTTTGATCTCAGCGCACAAGTTGACTCACGGCTCTCGCTTGTCCGCACTTCTTTCTTCTTGCGTCGTGCTTCTATTTCTTATGTCGCGCTGCTGTTAAGGTATTTAGACTTGTGCGGTGAAACTTGTGCGCCCAATACTTGCGTGACCGAAGGAGACTTGTGCGCCAACTATGGGACTTGTGCGCCTTAATGACTTAGCCAATTTCTTAAAATACATCACAAATTTTATGAAAAATTAACATACTTTAAGAATTAATTATTCAAATTTTGTGCAGATCAAATGGATCCAAAGAGAATCGGAACGGCTGATGAACTGAAGATCAGAAGAATTGATGAGATGATGGACATCGTTGGCCACGATTATTATTCCCCCTGTGAAAGTACACTCCTAGAATTAGCCATGTACTTGAAGAAGCATCATATTAACTTCCCACACAGCATCTATCGTCCTCTGTATAGCCATGGTCACTTGCAAGACGTCAATATTCCACAAGCAAAGAATTATCTTCCGCATTACTGGTTTCACTCATATACCGACTTTTCTTTAGAAAATGTCTCAATCGTAGGAACATTTTCTAATGCTGGAATAGTAGGGAAAGCCTATATAATGCAGCATAGCTAATGTGCACCAGATCTGAAACCTCACAAACCTGAGCTGCAACCACATTGTTATCCCTCAATCTTTAGAAACTCTCAGATGGATCAATCCAAAGGCTGGAAGGAAAAATGGGAATTCCATTCTGGAGGAGGGGTGAATCCAACTTGGATGTGGGCATATTTTGCGCGACAAACTTGTGAAGAGTTTATCGAGAAACTGAAGAGAGATACAATTTATGAAGCCGTCTGGGCTGGGCAGACGTATGTTTATAGGAATGATAATTTTGCACCGGAATTGCTTAGCCGCTAGAGCCCGGAAACTAATTCTTTCCATATGACCCATGGAGAAGTAGGCATTAGTTTGTGGGATGTCTACAAGATCTCAGGGGTTCCAATCCTGGGTGATATTTATGAAGAATTCATCCCTCCAAAGGCAACCTTGAATGATCCGGAGAGGACTCCGAATTTGGTTCGAGAGTTATTGAAGATTTACCATAAGCTCAAAATCTCAAAGGCTTCAAAGACTCATTCTAGAAGGGAAATTCATCTAGAGGAATGGATGGATGTATTTCTCAAGAAGAAGAGGGAAAAGGGGCCCACATGTACTCGTCCTACTAGTTTCCCTAGAGCAGATAATAGAGGTGCTCCTGGTACATTCTGGATGACTCTGGAAGTAGGAGAGTTTGAGAAATGGGGGTATGAAGTGAATCATAAAATCCCAGAGAAAACCCATATGGCAGTCTTTTTAGCATTATGGATCAGTGTCTATCTCTTGCTCGTCAGAGATTCGAAGGGAGGCGTCAGGCCAAGGACCTTTGTTATCGCAGCCAAGTTGGCTGAGAGGAAGATGGTGGGGTTGGCTACCCCAGTTTTGGCAAAGATTCACAGGATCTTACTCCATGTCTATATGGGTAAATCTCCTTTGAGATTAGTGGGACTATTCAAAGTTTTATGGAGATAGATCACCACTCACTTCCGGACATATGCTGTTCTGAATGGAATACAAATTCCGGGAAGTTCTTTCAGGCCGTCTGTTCAGGCCTTCTATGGAGTTTTTCCTTTGTCCCTCAATGCTTATGATATTAGGCCAAGGCTGGGTATGCATAAGGAATTCCAACTCTTTCCCTACAGAAATACGCCGACAGGTCGATTTTTTGATGATGGATCAGCAAGCTTGGAACATAGGTCTTACATGCTGGCATGCAGAGATGGTGTGTTGGCCACCAGAATTGATGGGGAAATTATATGTGAGGCCTATGCACCATATTGATTTGCATTCCAATTCAAGTGTCTGCAGATGACTGTTGTATTTCCTCCAGTGCACGTCAGATCAGATCAGCATCCAATGGTTGCTAATGGATATGGAAATTACTGGGGCAGTCTTTGACTTACTAGATACTGAAGCGATAAGCAATTTTACCATATGGTATGCTGAAAACTGGATAGCGTCATATCCTGAGGCCATATTGAATAAACTTATTTATCGGGTTGGGAAGAATAAGAGAACCATTGAGAAAGAAACAATTCAGGTGGCAGGTTATTCTTCCACTCCTAAAGCTGGTTCACCGAGTTCTTCAACCGAGGCTGATTCATCATATTCTCAGGAGATACAACGTGTGTTAAATCGGCCATGTGCCATATATAATCCTCCTGTTAGAATCAAGATAGGCACACCATTAACTCTTGGTGAGTTACTTTATTGAGGCAATTTTAATTGCAAGTAACTTTATAGAGTAACATGTTTTCATTCTCTTTTTATAGTTGCACGAGCTAGAAGGAAATTAAAATACATGGTCATAGGACCCTCTTCACAACCTTCTAGTACACCTGCATATCTACGACCATAGGCCATCCAGGCATGGCGGGATGTATACTGCGATAAAGAAACTATCTGGCTGGAGCTATGTGAAGGGTTGCGTCTTCCTGGAATAGGGACTCTTTAGGCTCCTGCAAATATTAATTTCAAGGATAACCCTAATGAAGTAAGAGCCTATGTGAAAGAGTTTAAGGCCTATATTTATGCCACCGAAGATTTTATCCCGATCACCAAGTAGGTGAAAGAAATGATGGATCACGACGCCACTGATGAGGAGTGGCATGAGTATGTGGCTCCTGAAGATGTAAGTTTTCTTTCCTTATTTGCTTTGAAACTTGATTTCTGTTGAAGATTTGTTATTAAAGGAATTTTTTTCTTCATCTTGTAGCTTTCCAAAACTACTGAGGTTCCTTCACCACAGTATAGCCCTGATGGTACTGCCATCAGGGCTGTTGCTGAATCTCCTCGCGAACCGGGCGAGATATCTCAAGGCCAGCAGGCCATGGATAAGGAGTTGGACATGGCTTTCCATTCTCCAATTCAAGTTCCAATAAGGGAGACTGTCGACACTCCCAAAAATCAAAAAGGAAAAAGGAAACGAAGGAGGAAGTCCATCGCTAAACGCTTTATCAGTAGTGGTAAGTCCTTTGGATAATCATGAATTTTAAAACATGAAAAAGATTGCTCATTTTCCTTGGAATTGCAGGGTCTTCTTTAATTTCCCCTCTGAGGGAAAGGACTGATCCTCCTTTAAGGACCACAGAGGGTGTTGTGGAACAAATGCAAATTTAGGATGACTTGGATGCTTCTGAAAAAGATCCAACATCTATTCCCAGTACTGCTCCTACTACTGCTACAAGTAGAGAAGAACCTGCACCAGAATCATTGGCAACCGCAGCAACTGAATCTTCCATCCTTCCTGAAGAAGCTGTCCAGGGTCAGGGGCCGTAGAATGAGGCTCACCAAGAGGAAACATCAAATTCTCCCACTGGTGAGACTAACCAGGATTCTGAAATATCATTGGATGAAATGAAGAATCGTGGCATGTCTTTCGAAGAATTTTATGATCCTGCTAAGTTATCGTGTGATTTAGAAGACCATGGGCGTGAGTGTTATCCTTTTTCCATTAATTTTTTTTATAATTTACACTTCTAATCATGAATGAAAATAATAAGCAGTTCCATCCCAAGAATCTTCTGAATTGCCAATGCTTGAAGAGGGTGTGGACATTGATGTCAACCCTACTATTGTAGAAACATTAGCTCAAGTGGAGTTAAACCCACTAAACCCTTATGAGACCCATCTTGAAGATCCTGTTGAAACTGGGAAATATGGGGAGGAGTCTTCTCAAGATGCCGATCTACTGTTAGGTAATGATTGGACTGAGTTTTCACGATAGACAACCAACTTCTATTATTCTATGAAACAAACCATACTTTTAATTGATCAAACAGGGCTATCAGCTTTAATGGCTAGAACTGGAGGTGGAGTCTCAACCTCCGCCCAAACAGTAGTAGAAGGTGAAGCAGCCATGGTCAGGGGGGAAGGAGTAGAACAGGGCACTTCTTTAAGTGCATTAATCCCAGATTACATGGCCCCCTATGATGATGATGTTGAATCAGACCGAGAGGAGGTTAAGTTGCTCAACTTTTCATGACGCAAGGCAAGGAACAATATATGGAAAATCATATCTAAGGTGCCTTTAGAAGAGATGCCATCAAAGATTTTCCGGTTGTCATCCCAGTTCGTCATGCTAGGACTTGGCGGTTTTGGATACCAAGAGATCGATACCGTGGTGAAATATGTCATCTTAAGAAGGGAGTTGGAGTAAAAGTGCCATGAAGATCTGACCAGGGTGAAGCTGTCAGTAAATATCAACGAATTTGAGGCTGCAGTATCCCGATCTTAGGCTGATTATGCTGCCAAGATAAAGGAGTTGAAGCATAAGATTAAAGAAAAGGTCGTCAAGAAGGTGCAGATCCAGCAACAGTTAGATGTTGTTACTGGGGAACATGACCAGCTCAATAACTCATTGGAGGGAGCTCAAACGAATGGTATGAAAGCCATTACAGATTCCAAGAAGGCACTCCATCAAGCTGAGAAGAGTGAAGCTAGTCGAGTGCATGAGCTTTAAGTAGTTACTGATGAAGCTCAGGATGTTGTACATCAAATGAAGACTTATGTTGACAGTCTTTTGTAATTTCCGGAAAAAGAGAAGAGGCTCCAATTTGTGGACATCCCTCTAATTCTTGTGCATCAAATGGAAAGAATTCTTTCATTTTCAATCACTTGTGCACATATTTTCCTGCTACCTGCTATAGATTTTACCTAAGACAATGGGCCTAGTATGCATAGTTTGATTTTTACTAGGATTATTTTAAATAACCCTAAAAACTTTGAATCTTTTAATAGCTCAATATTACCTAAATCATACATAATGTATGTTTAGTGAGCTGGAAGATGACTTTTATTCAGAGTTCCCTTGTCTTTTTGTGGTCAATTTAAAGTCATGCACATCGGACATAAAGAGGCTAATGTTTAAGGTAGAAATAGCTTTGAGTGAATGAATTAGAATTGACTCAATTATTTTAAAATTAATCTGAAAACATATTACCACACTCAAGTATGAGGGAAAATATGTAAACTATGACTTAAGAATATTTGAATCTGAGGAATGATATGAAAAAGAGCTAAAAGGCATTAGAAGAAGTAGTTTCCAAGAATGAAGTTACCATTATTTAACAAACCCATTTGGGGGTTGAATTATGTAGGGCCACCTAAGGGCATTGGATGCATAGTCAAATAAATACCATCTTTTGGCTGATAGGTCCATTATGTAGACTGTTTATGCAAGGCCACCTAAGGGCACGTGCTTCATAGTCAGGCAAAAGAACTATCAGAAATTTACTTTCCTAGTGCTAAAAAGCCAGTGAATGTTTATGGAGATTCAAAATTTCCAAATTATAGAGTTTGTTGTATAGAAGGAGGTACTTGAATATGGAGAAGATATTTCCAAACAATATTATCGAAGAACTGGATGAATATCACTCCTATGAAGGTCTAAACCAAAGGTAGGGAAGGGGAATATAAATCATAGACTTGAATACTTTCAGATCATAAAAAAGGATATGGGAAACGTATGTTAAGGATGGCTATTTTTGAGGATCCCTACATATTGTCATTAAGACAAATAAGGAAAAAAGAGGATTTCTTCCCAATAATGATGTAACCATTATTTAAAAAACCCGTTAGGGGGTTGAATTATGCAGGGCCACCTAAGGGAATTGGCTGTATAGTCAAATAAATAGCATCTTTTGGCTGACAGGTCCGTTATGTAGACTGTTTATACAGGGCCACCTAAGGGCATGTGCTTCATGGTTAGGAAAAAGAACTCTCAGAATTTCAGTCTTTTTGTGATTAGAAGTTAAGAAAATGGTTATGAAGAAATGAAAATATTTAAGGTTATGATTATGACACCTAAATATGGGTATTGTCCAATGTATGCAGAGATACACAGATCAATGCTATCCATAATCATGTTGTGGCTGGGTCCTGAATAGAAATGTTGGACTTCACTACATATCCCATAAGGATGGGAATCAAGAAATACGTAGTTCTTGAACTACAGTTTAACGTCGTGTGGTACAAAAGGATTCGAGATCTTAGTTTAGGGTCATAGAGATTGGACTATTATAAGAAATACACAATGTGTGTTTTAATGGGGACTTTTCTGCCAGGGGACTGAAAGAGGACTTTGGGGTTAGGCCCAAAAGACTTGGGGCGGGATTAGAGGGACACTCGAACGTTCCTACGTATCCCATAAGGATGAGAATCAAGCCCACATAGTTCTAGAAATACCCTATGTACAATTTTGGTTCGTACATGTGAAGGGTGAAAGGGGACTTTAGTGAAATGATCATTTAACCCAAGATAAAAGGTTTGGGAATTTCCATGTATGCACGTAGTATTTGGAATGAAACATGATTGAAAAATAAATGTAAATAATGGTTCCCTCTCAGGTGAGGGTATCAAAGAATATTGTAGTTTATTTTCATATAGGACAAAAAGTGTTGTACAGTTTAACATTATATAGCAAGGGAGAAAGTAATGCAAAGTAAATATATTGATTCTGGGGATGGTTTCATGAATGAACATCGTATAAGAGGGAGGTAAACCGGTGTGATGAGATTGGTTTTGGGCTTGAACCTTGGGAGGTTGCCTACGTACCCATCCAAGAAGGCAAGGATCAAAGTACACGTAGTTCAATTAAATAATGAACTAATGATCAAGTTGTTCTTGGGGACAACGACCTAAAAAAAGATGTTGGGACTTAAACGTGATTAGCGGCCCAAAGAGGATGTTATGGTTGAAATTTTCTTTAAGCTCACGTGAGTCATACTCGGTGTGAGAAACAAGAGGAAACAACAACCTTAACGATGCACAGTTTAATGTCATGTAGGACATATGAAGGAGACTGTGTAGTTTAATTTCATGTAGTGAGGACAAAAGAGTTCACCATTTAACGTCATGTTGGACGTATTAGGGACTTTTTCACAGTTTAACAACATGTTGGACAAAAAAGGGTCGATACAGTTTAGTGTCATGTTAGACGTAAGTGCCAATAGTTTAAGGTCGTATGCATGGACCGTTGGTTATGCAGTTTAACATCTTTCTGGACGTAAGAGACTTCTATATAGTTTAACGTCATATAGAAAGGGTGATTAATGGGGACATAGTTTAATGTCATGTTGGACGAAAGTGTGAAAAGTTTAAGGTCATATGCATTGACCCTGGATGGTGCAGTTTAACGTCATGCTGGACGTAAGGGACGTGCAAATAGTTTAAGGTCGTATTCATGGACCGTGGATGTATTTTCTGTTCATAAAAAATATTTCTTCAAAAATCTAGCATTGGTTGGAGTAGTGATGAGTTCTCTATCCATTGATATTAAAGAATAAGCTCCATTGGAGTAGACCTTAAGTATTGATCAAGGTACATCCCATTTTGGCTCAAGCTTGGGAGGTTTCTTTCCTGGTATCATTTGAATTCTGAGAACTAATACCAATTCTCCCTGAGTGAATGAACGAAGATGAACTTTTTTGTTGAAAGCTCGTGCTATTCGATTCTGATGGACTTCCAAGTGGTGCAAAGTGTACAATCTTTTCTCATCTAACCATTCCAATTCATTCAATCGTTTTTGAGATTGTTCATCTGTAGATGACTGATCACAAGTGGCTACTATAAGATAGGGTAGTTGAACTTCAATGGGCAAGACTACTTCTGTTCCATATACTAGTGAATATGGAGTTGACTGAATTGCAGTGTCGGTGGTGGTCCGATAATCCCATAAGGCACGAAAGAGTTTATCGGGCCATTATTTCTTATCTTTATCCCCCATATTTTTCAGTATATTTGAAAGAGTCTTATTGAAGGCTTCTATCTGGCCATTGGCCACTGCATGATACCGAGATGAATGGTTGGATTTGATTTTGTATTCTTGATACATCTTCTTCACCTCAGATGAACAGAAGTTGGTGCCATTTTCCGTCAATATGGTATGAGGGACACCAAATATGGCAATGATGTTAGACTTGATGAAGCTAACAATGCATTTAGAACTGGCTTCCTTAAGAGGTATTGCCTCTGCCCATTTGGAAAAGAAGACAGTAGCAGTAAGAATATACTTAAACTGCTTGGCCGTAGCTGAAGGGTAAGGTCCCACCACGTCCATTCCCCATGTGGAAAATGGCCACGAGTATTTACCTGTATGAAGTAACTCTGGAGGTTGATGAATGAATTTGGAAAGAACTTGGAATGAATGACACTTCTTTGTGAAATCAACACAATCGTGTATCATTGAAGGCCAAAAGTATCCAACCTTTCGAATCTGATCAGATAGTCTATGTCCAGACTGGTGGGCACCATAGACTCCTGCATGCACTTCTTTCATGACAGCCATTGTCTCTTTACCATCAATGCATCTGAAGAGAACTCCATCAAAACCACTCTTGTAGAGAATTTTCTCTAGGTGATCTGGGCCATCATAAAGAGTAATGTTCACAAGAGGTCGATGGATTTGTTTTCTCCCGGCTCTATCAGGTGGAAGTATTCCATTTTGAAGGTATTCCCTGATAGGTTCCATTTATCCCGTAGTGTGACCATATGGTTCAGAGATGGGACTATTTTCATTGATTTCTTATGTTCTGGCTCGAACACAAGGTGAAATTGTACGACGGTGGGCAATACTGATGGTTGTCTCATCCCGATTTGGATCTTCCAGAGTTGTGACTATATTAGCCAGTGCATCAGCTTGGGCATTTTGTGACCTTGGGACATTAGAAAATGACGGTTCCGAAGGAAACTCTGCCATTAACTCTCTGATGTAATCATACAAAGGGATTAGTTCTTCTTTTCTGATGGAATAATCCCCCATTGACTTGTTTGATTATCAGGTCTGAATCACCTTTCACCTTTAAGTGATTCACTTGTGCTTAAAGCGCCAACTCCAATCCTACAATGAGAGCTTGGTATTCTGCTTCATTATTTGTACCACCTTCCCACAATAAGAAGGAATAGGGTAACACTGCCTTTCCTGGAGAAATGAGTACAATCCCTAAGAAAACTTTGTTGAATTTAGGATTTTCCATTTTCCTCCCTATTGGACTTCTGGAAGCACCATCAAAGTACATTTCCCATGTTTTAAGGCTTTATTGAATAGAGAAAACTTCCTCATCAGGGAGTTAAATATCTGAAGATGCGTCTTCCACTGAAGGGTGTTCAGCAAGGAAATCAGCCCGAGCTTGGCCTTTTATCGCCTTTTGAGACACATATTGAATATCAAATTGCTGCAAGATAACTTCCCACCTTGCCAGATGTCCTGTAAGCATTGGACGACTAAGGATGAATTTGAGCGGGTTATTGCGAGATACCAGTTGGACCTCATGATGTTTCAGGTAGTGTCTCAACTTCTGAACTGAAAAGGTTAATGCCAGGCAGCACTTCTAAATACTTGAATATCGGGTTTCTACTTCAAGCATAGTCCAACTGAGATAGTAAAGGATGTTTTCATTCCCAGCATCATTCTTCTAAGCAAGAAAGGCACCCAATGATTGCTCTAGAGCTGTCACATAAAGGATAAGTGGTCTTTCTTCAACAGGTGGCATAAGTACCGGTGGACTCAAGAGATATTTCTTGAGAATATCGAATGCTTATTGACATTCTTCAGTCCACTGGTAAGCGACTCCCTTCTTCATCAATTTGGTGAAGGGTAAGCTTTTACCTGCCAAATTGGCGATTAAATGCTGAATATAGGCTAAGTTTCCTTTAAGTACTCTTAGTTCTTTCAAATTTAAAGGAGGTGCATACCAAGGATTGACTTTGTCTTCTTAGGATCGACTTCAATACCACGATGGCGTACAACAAAGCCAGGAATTTTCCTGTGGTTACCCCAAAAGAACGTTTTAAGGGGTTCATATTCAAATTATGTTATCGAAGCTTGAAGAATATGACATCCAAATTAGCCAAGTGATTAGAACATTTTTTGGATTTGACCACCAAATCGTCCACATTGCATTCAACAAACTTTCCCAGAAAGGGTTTGAAGATACGATGCATGGCACGCTGATATGTTGAGCCTGCATTCTTTAGGCCAAAGGGCATTACCTGATAGAAAAGCACACCCTGAGGGGCTCTGAAGGCTGTGGATTCCTCGTCTTCTGGGACCATTTGAATTTGATTATATCCAGAATATCCATCCATGAACGAAAGTGCTTCATAGACAGATGTTGCATCAATTAAATGTTATGTAACCAGAAGTGGGAAATCATCCTTAGGACAATGCCGATTAAGATCTCTGAAATCAATGAAAACTCTAATTTGACCATTCTTCTTTTTCACTGGGACAATATTAGCCAACCACTTGGGATATTGAACTTCTCTCACAAAGTTATCTTTGATGAGCTTATCCACTTCAGCCTCAATTTTGGAAGCATAGTTTGTGTGTGTTCTTCTAGCAGCTTGTTTGAATCCTCGATGTTCTTCTGGAAAACCCAAATGATGAGTGGAAACATCAGGATCAAGCCCTAGAATCTCTGTATAGTTACAAGGAAATATATCTTGTTTTTTCTTTAAAAAGAAAATATACATCTCTTTCTCTTCAAGAGTCATGGCTGCACTGATTAAAGTGGGGCGTGGATATTCTTTTGTACCCAGATTGATTTCTCTGAGTTCATCCACAGTGGTAGAGATACCTTCTTCAAATACTGAAGGATAATCCCTGAGATCTTCCTATTCTTCTTCATCATATTTTATTTCCTCTATTTCCACTTGCATAATAGATGATGAAGCAGAATTTTCATGATCAGAAGAGATGTCACAATTTTCACATCTTGAAGAAGATGCTTCCATTTCTGACCCGATTGATGATAAAGGGTCTTCTTTGGGAAATAAATAGGGGATGATGGATTGAGAATCGACATCATTGTTTACCTATGACATTGCTATAACTTTCCCAGGCCTGATTGGCGAAGTATAGACTTGCTGGATTTCAGCAGATGAAATAAAGACATCTCCATTTGAGCTTTCAATATTGCTTGGTGGATCACCAATTTCTCCCATGTTGTCTGGATCGATTTCCGTAATTGACATTATGCATCTTTCCATAAGAGTATTTTGATTTGGGTCTATCCTGTCAATTTTACTGATAGGAAACACATAATCTGTACTCACATGTGCAAATGGGTTTACTGGAATCTTTTCCCAACCATACAGAGCATTAACTTTGGAAATATCCTTTGTTATGGATTCCTCCTTTCCCATCATGTGGTAGAATTACACGTCAATGTATTGATATTCACATGTCTTCAACGGGGCCTTATCACCATATAATGTCCCAACTTGACCATAGAAATAAAACTTGAGACATTGATGGTATGAAGAAGGGATAACCGCATGCCGATGTATCCAGGATCTTCCAAGAAAGATGTTGAAGGCTGAGTCTTGATAAAAAACCATGAAATCTGAATTGGACACAAGATCTCCAAACTGAGTTCTGAGTGTAATTTCACCCAATGGTTCTTGTTCATTTTTATCATATCCTTGTAACATCAAAGTAGAAGGAGATAAATCAGATTCTGTGATGCCCAATCGACGAAGTGTACGAATGGGCATGAGGTTGACTCCTGAACCATTATCAATGAAAACTCTTCGGATGTCTATGCCATTGACCTTTCTAGATAAGTACAAAGGTCTAATATGTACATGCACGACATCATCTTAATCTTCATCAATAAAAGATATTATTTCATGGAATTCTGTAGGATTATTCTCTACATGGTAGACTTCAGCTGCATCAATTTTAGTTTCAAACTCTTGAGGACTTGACAAAGCCTCAATGAGTGCCTCCCGAAGATCCTTTGGTAAATTCAAGGCATCCAGAATTGATGACTTGGCTGGTACTTGGGCTAGGTGTTTCAATACATCATACTTTTGATCCAAAGGTCTACGTTTCACAATAGGAACATGTGGTTTAGCAGGTTCCTTGAAAGTTGATGCCTTGGAATTTGATGCATCTTGTACACGGATAGGAGTTGGTAATACTCCTGGATTTGGAAGATTAGACCGATTAGGTCTATTTACTTGCTGAGAGGAAGAAGATGGAACCTTCAACCGATCTTCTAGAATAATTGTTCTAGGGCTAAGTCTGCCTTGTGTGTAAGAACTTGCTTGTTCTTGTTGAGCTCATTGAAGGGATCTACCACAAGTTTCTGCCGCATGCACGGTTATAGAAGGGGTAGAATTGGAATAGTGGCCTCTGAAAGATCCACGTCTTCCCCTATATCCTGAGCCTCTGGAACTTCCTCTGATTCCGCTATTTGATATAGGGAATTCGGGCTCATAAAAATAGAAACTGCGACTGGAATATGGATATGTTAATTGAATCATATTAACAGAACCAAAAATCAACTCTTCATCCGATGAAGACTCTGCCTGATTAGCCTATTTAGGCTGTGCCGTTTGGTGGGGCGGTGCCCGTGAATTTGAAGTAGATGGCATGAAGTTTGCTGGATTCAGAGAAAACTTAGGCTTTGAAAGATACTCATCTTCTTCTATTTCTTTTTCTTTCATTGAATCAAGCCATTTCTTTGAGAATTTTCCATATGATGAAGAAGGTTTTTCTGGGGCATTAATGGCAGAAGGCACAATTGGTTTCTTCAATTGCGTTCACAAAATAGCATGAGTTCGGTTGATCGTCTTTCTCAAAATCCAATCATCATATTTTTGTGCATTTTTGTTCTTATCTTCTTGCCACTCACCTTCCTCCTCTGTAACTATAGCAGTAACACATGCTACCTGAGCTGAAGAACCTTTTAATTTGACTTGTCCCGAGTCGACCATCTTTTTCAGGAGGCCTTTAAAGAAAAAACACTCATGTATGGGATGACCCAACTTTTGATGAAAGGGGAAATAATTGGGAAGGTCTTCATCTCCTTCCTTGTTTGGACTTTTGGGCCTTGGCAACTGAATCAAATTATTTTCCAGAGCCGAAATGAAGTAACCGGGAACTTGTTCATTTCGGAAAGAGTATGTTTTTTCTCTTCAAATCCTCAAATTATTTTCTTCTTGATCTCTTTGATCATCTTGATGAAATGGAATTTGTTGTTGCTGCTCAGGAGGTGGAGCCCTTCGAGAAGATGAAGGTTTTGAAGTAGAAGAAGGTACAAGTTCTTGTTTAAGCATAACTGTAGTAGTCTCTTCTTTACCCATTCTCCTTCCTAGAGTTGATGGAATTATACAAGCATTATCCTTAGTATTTATAAGATAATATTCAATCTGTTGAGAAATTTATGTAATGTCTTGAAACCCTCCTATATATTTTACAGGGATCAACGACGTGTGTAATTCGTTACGCAGATTTGCCACACAGATTGGCAACAGTTCTTCTTGAGGGAGTGTTAAGATTAGGGAATATGTTAATCCCTTCCAGTGAGCAATGAAATCTGAGACCCTTTCATTCTCCATTTTATTATAGTTTCTAAGATAAAAAACTGTTGTCTTTGGCAACATTGATCTGAAATGAAGAATGAATTTTTGGTGAAGATATTCCCACCCAGTAATTGACCGAGATTGCAAGCTTGTGTACCAAACAAAAGCTGGTCCTTGCAAGGTTCACACAAAGCATCTGAGTTTCACTACTTCTTGCTATTCCAGAGTTCCCATCATAGGA